>JAXGFM010000001.1:2500-2502500 GCA_039880935.1 Streptanthus diversifolius
CCCTAAACCCTAAACCCTAAACCCTAAACCCTAAACCCTAAACCCTAAACCCTAAACCCTAAACCCTAAACCCTAAACCCTAAACCCTAAACCCTAAACCCTAAACCCTAAACCCTAAACCCTAAACCCTAAACCCTAAACCCTAAACCCTAAACCCTAAACCCTAAACCCTAAACCCTAAACCCTAAACCCTAAACCCTAAACCCTAAACCCTAAACCCTAAACCCTAAACCCTAAACCCTAAACCCTAAACCCTAAACCCTAAACCCTAAACCCTAAACCCTAAACCCTAAACCCTAAACCCTAAACCCTAAACCCTAAACCCTAAACCCTAAACCCTAAACCCTAAACCCTAAACCCTAAACCCTAAACCCTAAACCCTAAACCCTAAACCCTAAACCCTAAACCCTAAACCCTAAACCCTAAACCCTAAACCCTAAACCCTAAACCCTAAACCCTAAACCCTAAACCCTAAACCCTAAACCCTAAACCCTAAACCCTAAACCCTAAACCCTAAACCCTAAACCCTAAACCCTAAACCCTAAACCCTAAACCCTAAACCCTAAACCCTAAACCCTAAACCCTAAACCCTAAACCCTAAACCCTAAACCCTAAACCCTAAACCCTAAACCCTAAACCCTAAACCCTAAACCCTAAACCCTAAACCCTAAACCCTAAACCCTAAACCCTAAACCCTAAACCCTAAACCCTAAACCCTAAACCCTAAACCCTAAACCCTAAACCCTAAACCCTAAACCCTAAACCCTAAACCCTAAACCCTAAACCCTAAACCCTAAACCCTAAACCCTAAACCCTAAACCCTAAACCCTAAACCCTAAACCCTAAACCCTAAACCCTAAACCCTAAACCCTAAACCCTAAACCCTAAACCCTAAACCCTAAACCCTAAACCCTAAACCCTAAACCCTAAACCCTAAACCCTAAACCCTAAACCCTAAACCCTAAACCCTAAACCCTAAACCCTAAACCCTAAACCCTAAACCCTAAACCCTAAACCCTAAACCCTAAACCCTAAACCCTAAACCCTAAACCCTAAACCCTAAACCCTAAACCCTAAACCCTAAACCCTAAACCCTAAACCCTAAACCCTAAACCCTAAACCCTAAACCCTAAACCCTAAACCCTAAACCCTAAACCCTAAACCCTAAACCCTAAACCCTAAACCCTAAACCCTAAACCCTAAACCCTAAACCCTAAACCCTAAACCCTAAACCCTAAACCCTAAACCCTAAACCCTAAACCCTAAACCCTAAACCCTAAACCCTAAACCCTAAACCCTAAACCCTAAACCCTAAACCCTAAACCCTAAACCCTAAACCCTAAACCCTAAACCCTAAACCCTAAACCCTAAACCCTAAACCCTAAACCCTAAACCCTAAACCCTAAACCCTAAACCCTAAACCCTAAACCCTAAACCCTAAACCCTAAACCCTAAACCCTAAACCCTAAACCCTAAACCCTAAACCCTAAACCCTAAACCCTAAACCCTAAACCCTAAACCCTAAACCCTAAACCCTAAACCCTAAACCCTAAACCCTAAACCCTAAACCCTAAACCCTAAACCCTAAACCCTAAACCCTAAACCCTAAACCCTAAACCCTAAACCCTAAACCCTAAACCCTAAACCCTAAACCCTAAACCCTGAACCCTAAACCCTAAACCCTAAACCCTAAACCCTAAACCCTAAACCCTAAACCCTAAACCCTAAACCCTAAACCCTAAACCCTAAACCCTAAACCCTAAACCCTAAACCCTAAACCCTAAACCCTAAACCCTAAACCCTAAACCCTGAACCATAAACCCTGAACCCTAAACCCTGAACCCTAAACCCTAAACCCTAAACCCTAAACCCTAAACCCTAAACCCTAAACCCTAAACCCTAAACCCTAAACCCTAAACCCTAAACCCTAAACCCTAAACCCTAAACCCTAAACCCTAAACCCTAAACCCTAAACCCTAAACCCTAAACCCTAAACCCTAAACCCTAAACCCTAAACCCTAAACCCTAAACCCTAAACCCTAAACCCTAAACCCTCTTCTTTTTCTGCCGTCTCTTCTTCTTCAGTTTTTTCTTCCTCTGTTTGTTCTATATCTTCCTTCTTTATTTGTTGCCTCCGTTTTCGTTTAAGGTGGTTTTTCTCTGTTGATTCATAGATGATTTTCCCATTTCTTATACGAGCCATTACAACTGAAATAAGGACGGAGGATGGAGTCGACTCCAAAACCACGACAAGATGAACCTTAGGGTGTTTTGAGAGAGGGTTGGAGGGAGGCGACGACTAGGGGAAAGTGCGACGGAGGGAGGCGATGACTCGAGGAGAGTGCAACGGAGGGAGGTGACAACTCGGGGAAAATGCGACAAAGGGAAACCCTAA
Source organism: Streptanthus diversifolius (assembly GCA_039880935.1). Classification (NCBI taxonomy): domain Eukaryota; kingdom Viridiplantae; phylum Streptophyta; class Magnoliopsida; order Brassicales; family Brassicaceae; genus Streptanthus; species Streptanthus diversifolius. The sequence goes on from JAXGFM010000001.1 coordinate 4,896, forward strand.
ATTATTCGGGTGGGATGCAAATTTTTTTTCCCCTTTCCTTTTCACAATCAGGGATCCCTAAATTATTCGATAAGTGGAGGGGTTGGGGGTCGAATATAACTTTGGTTTATTAGACAATTTATATTTTTTAAAAAAAAATTAATTTAAAAAATAAAATTGAATATTGATCTTAATATTTGAGATATTAGCCATATGAGACATTGTTGTTCATCTTATACTAGATATAGGTATAGAAGATAGATTTATAAAATCTTAAACCGGGTTAAAGAGTAGGCCTATAGATTAACGGGTCAATATTTAAAGGCCCATTTAATCTAAATCAACAAAGGAAACGGGCTCATATTTAGAAGGAACTTGGAAAAAAAAACTGACTGACGACCAAGGCGGAGCATGACTCAGTCCGCGTCTGAATCCGCAGGCGCCGTCGCTGCCAAGAATCTCGCATGTGGGGACCCTGCTCCTTTCTCCAAAGCCCCAAGTATTTTAATTAATTAATGTACAAGACAAGAATATCATTTTGAATTACGCCTCATCATACCTTTTCGGATCCCGATTCCTTCTTCTCTATTTTATTTCTCCCTTTTCGTCTTCAGCTTCCACGCTCTCTCCTCCAATCAATGGTACGTTCGGTGCTGTTTTCCTTTTGTGGTTCACAGATCCCATCTGATTTTACTTTCCCATAAATAAAAAAAAAGAAACATCCGGCCGGTTGTTTTTGAATCTGAATCCTAACTGGTGTGGATCCATTCTTCTTTCATTTGTCATATTTACAGTCAGACGACGGCATGGATAACTACAACAGCTTAACAAATTTTCTCAAGGACTTTTACATCCCTACTTACGTCCTCTCGCCGGAATCGGAGGCTCTGGCACTCCCCATCGCTCCACCTGAGAGCCCCGTCCTTGTCTTCATCAACTCCAAAAGCGGTGGTCAGTTGGGTGGGGAACTCCTCATCACCTACCGCTCTCTTCTCAATGATAAGCAGGTAATCTCAGCGGTGAATCTTGTTTTTGGAGGGTTTTTTTTATTTGGTATTTAACAACCCGTCTGGTCTGGTGCTCAGGTTTTTGATCTTGGGCAAGAGACTCCGGATAAGGTGCTCCGCAGAATCTATCTTAACCTCGAGAGGCTGAAGGATGATGATTTCGCTCGTCACATTCGGGACAAGTTAAAAATAATTGTGAGTTTGTTTACGATAATAACAACTCTCTTTCACCAAAAGAAACCATTTGTGATTATTGCTTACGTGCCCTGGTCTTTAGGTTGCAGGAGGTGATGGAACTGCTGGCTGGCTCCTTGGAGTTGTATGTGACCTTAAATTATCTCATCCTCCTCCAATCGCCACCGTCCCTTTGGGTACAGGAAATAACCTTCCCTTTGCATTTGGATGGGTGGGTACATTCACTACTTTAGGGTATGTTCATATGTTTCTTTACCATCAGAAGCGTTTCAATCCTCCTGCCTGTTTTGCTCTCTTCAGGGAAAGAAGAATCCAGGAACAGATAGAACTTCAGTGGAATTGTTTTTGGATCATGTACTCAAGGCCAAAGAGATGAAGATTGACAAGTATGTAGATATCTCTTTATTTATTTATTTTTACAATGGAGTTTATAATTGTGGATGGTGAATTACTCGTGAATATATTTCTCTACTGTAAGTTGGCACATACTTATGAGGATGAAGACTCCTACAGAAGGTTCTTGTGATCCTCTCGCACCTCTTGAGTTACCACATTCTCTACATGCATTTCACCGTGTTTCTCCGACAGATGAACTAAATATGGTAAATAATATCTATCCTATTTTCCCGCCACGAAATTACTGTCTCATTTGTGCCATTTTGTCTTATATGGATACCCTTCACTCTCCCAGGATGGCTACCACACATTTCGCGGGGGATTCTGGAATTACTTTAGCCTTGGTGAGAAATTTTGTTTCTACAAATGCTCATCTGCTTTCATTTAACTCTGGATTTTTCTTAAGTCGTGTAAGCATAATAGCACCGCGGTTAGGTTTCCCTTACGATGTTGTCATCTAGCAATTATACCATTTATTTTGATAAATTGTCATGAAGGTATTGGATTGTCTGTATGGAAATTAAGTAGAGTAAAAACAATTGATATCCACGTGGCAGTGCAGTGCTTTCTATTGTTAGTATGGTCAATGATCATCTTGATTATCAATTTTCAAAGATATATCCCCTTGAAAGTTGATTGTGCTTTTGCAGGAATGGATGCTCAGATTTCTTATGCGTTTCATTCCGAGAGGAAGCTGCACCCTGACAAATTTAAGAATCAGTTGGTTAATCAGGTACCTTGTTCTTAAAGTTTCCTTACCCATTTCTTAAGTTTACCCTGAATGCTTCTGCTGTGATTCTGATTTTGTTAGTGTGGCTACGCTTTCCTTTTATATCCCGTTACTGGGATTAAAACTAAACAAATTATATGTACTTTGCATTGGCTTCACATTCCGATTTTTCGATTTGTTAGAGTACGTATGTAAAGCTTGGTTGCACGCAAGGATGGTTTTGTGCCTCTCTTTTCCACCCTGCTTCACGGTAAGATGTGAATATATATAAACTACTTCCAGTTTCACTGATTTCCTGTTCCTGAGTTTCAGCTCCCCCAAATTTTTATTTATGTCCAACAATTTCCCATTCACATTTTTATTTGTGTCCAACGTGGGAGCTTCTTAAACATTTTTCTAATGATTTTAATGAACTTCGTCCCAATCCCTTGTTTAAAGTATACTGCTATAATGTCAGTAACTGGAAATTCGGCGCCAATAGTTATTCTTTGCATATCTTCATTTATCTGATTGGGTCTCGTTGTGTGCTAAACCATGTAAAATTTGAGTACTCTTCAACTTCTATATACAAACATGCATCAATGAGCACATTATGATTGGAGTTTTTATATTCTAATTTTAAATGAATGTAATCTTATGGTGGTTATATTTCTTACATTTCCAGTCTTTGACATGGTTAGCTCTATGGCTTCCTCTGCAGAAACATAGCTCAGCTTGCAAAGGTTAAGATTGCAAACAAAAATGGCCAATGGCATGACCTACACATACCCCATAGGTAATGTTTATTCATTCAATCTAAATGGTCCTGAGGGATCACCGGGCCAAGTCTCGGTCATGAATTCCATTCCATGCCATGTTGGATAGTCTTGGGATTTTTCTGTGTTGGATCTCTAACTATATATAATTACGTGTAAAATGTGACAAATCAATAATCTAGTGTCTTGCAATACGCCGTTCAACCTCGAATAGAAAAATACTACAATTCCTGACATTTGTTTCTGCTCTCCAGCATCAGGTCCATTGTATGTCTGAATCTGCCAAGCTTTTCTGGAGGACTAAATCCATGGGGCACACCAAATCCCAGGAAACAACGCGATGTACGTCCTGAGTTCTCTTGACATTCGAATTTTCTGTATATATCTTTGCCATTGTAAAATAATAGGCATATTTCTTTCTTGTAACAAAACAGAGAGACTTGACTCCACCATTCGTTGATGATGGCTACATTGAGGTTGTTGGGTTTAGAAATGCTTGGCACGGTCTTGTCCTGCTCGCTCCAAATGGACACGGCACACGACTTGCCCAGGTAAGTCTTGTACAAAAAGAAGTGATAGGTATACACCCACAGAGACACATATCGATATGATGAGTGCATACAAATTATAACTTTCCGAGTTGGTTTCTCTTTTGTGACTAGGCGAACCGCATTCGCTTCGAGTTTCGCAAAGGTGCAACGGACCATACGTTCATGAGGATGGATGGGGAGCCGTGGAAACAGCCACTGCCAATGGATGATGAAACTGTGATGGTAGAGATTTCACACCTTGGCCAAGTGAACATGCTTGCAACTCATGACTGCCGGTCCAGAAGCATGTACGACCCTTTGACAACCCGCCATCATGATGCCGCAGAAGAGTATGATGATAATGAAGACGACTCAGTGGCTGAAGGCGAGGAATTTAGAAAGTTTGGTGCTGCAGATACCTTCAAGATTCCTGACGAGGTTGATATTTCTCACCTTAGTTAGACAGTTAGCCTTTTTCACTGTTGATTCTATGCATTCTTCCTCCGGTTTCTTCGTCCGATATTTTTTTTTTTTTCACATTTATTCTCTTTCATAAAGGAGGTAGCTAGCAGCAATCGGTACAGATTGGTAACCACCTTTTTTTTCGTTTCATTATCTTTTGTTGTTGACGCTTAATGGTGGAGACATCTCTTAATGGTCGAGACACTTATGTAATGCATCTGGATTTTATAGCAGAACTGTTTCCTGTTCTGCTCGTACATATGTTGCAGCAGCTAGCAGGACAGGGTACATATAAAAGGCGAAGCATTTAGATGCTAGAACTTAAAAGTGAAGTCTTTGTCATTCTTGGCATGAAATCTGATCTTTGGAGATTCATTTTGACGGTTGTTTTAGGGAGAACACATTAATAATGAAAGAGGCAGAGCTTCAAGGACGAGGAATTTACATACTAATGGTTGGTCACATTCCCGCTGAAGAAAGCAACTAGAGACACGACATTACCCCATCAATGTATATCTAACTACATACATAAAACATGCATCAACGTTTATGTCAAAACTCATAGAATCGAAATAGAGAGAGCGAGAGAGCGAGAGAGCGAAATGAGCACATGTATATCTTGGGCCAAGTAGTTGCTGTTGTTACTAAGAACAGAAAAAAATAAAAAGCACAATAGATTATTTAGGATTTCCATTCAACCAAAAAAGATGGATTATATAGGTTGTCTCCCAGACACTTAGAGATTGTTTCATTAGTCTTCTGGGATTCGGCTCTTTCCCCTCGCTTCTTCTTCTCCCTGAGTAACCAGAAGTAAAAAAGTCCACAGTTAATCTTCCACGAGGTTAGAATTAACATACAACTCTTGAGATCACCACGTAAACCATGCTACAGTATTGTCTTCTAAAAAAACCAAAAGTTTCATTATGCAGCAGGCAGTGTAATTGCTGAAATAGACAAAGATAGATAGGATTTGGCATCAATACCTCTCGACAAATTCCTTGAGTAATTCCTTGGCTTGGACAAGCTTCGACAGAAGGTTGCGATACACGTCGAGGTCCCGATCCACGCTTTTCTTGTTGATATTTAGGGATGCACAAAGCTGTTCCATTACACACAGAGATCAAACTTACCTCTAGGGTAAATGTGACAACTCAGAAATAACAACACACTTGCACAATGCCAGGGAACATAATGGATATGCAAACTGACATCTAACCAAAAGCTAGCGACATTCCTTCCTCTAGATCACCAAAATTAATATAGAATTAGGAAACAGAATGGCAACGCAAAACCAAAGTTGGTGAAAATCAGTCCATCACACGATTGATTTTCAAGATACTATCGCATAACATAATTAGGCGGGTAATTGAAGATTAGAAAAAAAGGAAGACAAAATAATATATGACCTTGTCCAAGATAGTTGGATCAGTTGCGCTTGCAAGCTCAAGCAAACGAAAGAGGCCAACAGCGAAGAACCTGCTGTAACTGAAGCCCTCCTTACTCCCAGCTCTTCCTGCAATGTCCTTAAGAATTGCTTCAACTTCTCCGTCCCTAGAGGAGAAGTCAACTAGTGACGCAGAAGTCTGACTTCGGGCCCATTCCTCCATCTTCTGCGCATCGATTCTGTGGAGAAGAAGAAAAAAGTCACAAACTGCTTTCATCTCTCTTTCAACAAGACAATGGAAAGAGGAGGAGAGGGAAGCAGCAATGAGAGAGAGAAAGAGGTAACCGGTATTGCTTAGGATCCTCATTCAAAGCTTCTACGTAAGCTTGAAAAATGGCATCTCGATCCTGATCACTCGGATATCCTTCCATGAGCTGATCATATACAGTGACAAAGCCAAGGGCAAAGACGGGATCGTAACGGTAAGTCCTCTTGTACCTCATCAAATGCTGCTGTACAATGAGCTCCTGCAAAACCGTGTTGTAGATACTGGGGATGGGTCGCTTGTAAGCTTTTAGGAAATTTGACTTTGTCTCGGATACAGGAGGCACATCTGAAAAAACATAAAGAGTTGTGAGTAACTGAAACTAAGGGGAGAGATGGCGTAAAGAGTTCTTCTGTATTAACAAAATTGATCATTTTTACAACTCAAAGACTTGTGGCCACACAGACAGAACAAAAGGAATTCCATGTGCAATGTGACAGGAAAGAGAGAGAGAGGAGAGAAATTCACCGGTAACAGTGGACATGCAGTGGATAATAGATTTCGAAGAGGAAGTGGAAGCCCTAGAAGAAGTCAAAGAGCGGCGAGAAAACCTCCTGCAGATGGCGGAGACGGAGGCGAGGGGACGAGAAGGCGCGAAATTGGAAATCTTGTCCGATTGTCCCAACGCAGGAAAAGAAAGAGAAGCGATTGCAGCCATTTAAGAGGAACGATTAGGGGAGAAGTGAAGAGAGAAAAGAGGAGACTTTGGAGAGGATTGGCTTAATCAATCAAGTGATAGCCATGGGAGGAGAGGGAGGATCAAATCAATGGCTGGTTGGACTTGGATCTTCTCAGTTTACTTGCTTATCTCCTCCCAAATCAACATGAGTTGTCGCAAGTCTTACACGTGTCTCCTGCGTTCTATAATCACTCCATTCCCCCCCCCCCACGTTAAGACTAGGCCCGGAAGAAGGCCCGTTGTTTTGTAATAAAGCCCATACGAAAATTTGCAGGAGCTCAGATTCCGTGGGTTAGTTTCAATCCGGATTAAGCTATCCGATCTCATTCGAACCAAACTGAAATTACCAATTCAAAACCCAAAATACACTCACCTAACATCGAATTAGACAATAATAATACGAATATCAATCAATTGCATAATCTCAAAATCTACTACTTGAGTTATTGATCTTCTCAGTCTCTTTGATATGATTAAGCAAGTAATATATATATATATATATATATATATATGAAAATGGTATTGATTGATCCCATAATATTCTCACAACCACCGATCAAACAAAAAAAAAAACGACGGCGGTAATAGAGAATCAGAAGGTGGGAATTATGGAGGGAGATGACAAAAACAGTCTCCATCCAATAGCACAAAGTTATACAACTAATTAAGCATCTATATATGATAGGAGGACTATACTGACAAAGTGAAGGTGCTAACTAGCTTGTAAAATTATGAGAAGAATTCAGAGTTTAGTTTTGTCGGGGTGGTCCATGTTCCTCCTTCTCATTGTAGTTAGAAGAAATGGGAAAGTGGTAATCATCCCAGAGAGGGCTTCCAGGTCCCCACTCCTTTGGAATTGCATTGAACCATGCCTCAGCCCATCCGGTCTCATCACTCACCCCTCCCACTGCCACGCTCGAACCGTCATCTCCTCTCTCGCTTGCCTCCTCACTAGCAGCCGGCGTTTCATACTGTTTCTGATGATGCACCGGAGTTGACTTTTGCTTATTTAGAAAGAGCTCGGGGAAATTAAGCCTGGCGGTCTCCCCCCTCAGCTTGAAGGCCTCCCGGTCGTAGGCCATGGCGGCTTCCTCTGCTGTATCGAACGTTCCGAGCCAGAGACGTTTTCTGTTTCTTGGCTTGCGGATCTCGGCGACCCATTTCCCCCAGTGGCGTTGTCTCACCCCTCTGTACAGCTTGGTGGCGCTGAAGGGTTGGATTGGCGGTCTCGCTAGTTGCATTGGCAGTGGCAGATCACCTTCTTGTCTTAGCATGTTCATCATCATCATTCTTCCGCTCGGGCTCAGATTCATTATCTCTCTCCAGTAATGCAGCAGATGTTGCTGCTGCTGCTGTGCGTTTAAACACGGCGGCATCTGCAAGCGACTTCTGCTCCTGCATGCTCCACGCCTGTAAAGGTTCAGAGTTGTTAAGGATTTGTGATTGGGAAATTGTTAATCATAACTCATAAGCTTGGAACACCATACCTAATTACATTAAGGCTTAAGCTCGCTTTCTTCTTGGCCAATGTGCTATGTGCCGGAGTAAGTTTGATCTGCAAAGGAAACAGAGATGTTGAGACGACTGTTGTTGTTGAACTGTGGATTGTTGTTTTTGTTGCACATGTTAGAACAATATATTAATAAGCATGTGGACTTATAATATATAGTTAAAATGGGAATGAGAATTTGCTTAGGGGAGGTCAAAGATTTTTTGTAATTTACAAATTTTGGTATTAAAAACCAAATAAATTTGGCCATTAAATCTACTTGACCACCAAGCTATTCTTCTCCTATAAATAGCAAACTACCTAGATGGGAAAAATAATCTCTTCATTCTAAAAGCTAGAAAACACCATTAGACATATTTTAGATATTTTTTGAGAAGTTTCTAAGTGTTGAAGCTCTCTTGAAATATCTTCTTGGTTGTTAGTGTTAGGTGCTAGTAGCTAAGGAATTCACAAGGTTTAACAGGTTCTAACTTCCTTCATATTCTACTTTTATCTTTCAAAAGTAGATTTTACGTTCTTGAGTATATGGTAGAATATTAGCTCGTAGATTCAAACATGAATAAAACATGTTTGTCTTAATATTTGGTTGTATCCTGAGATTCAAAGAATGCATATAAATCGTTTCATTGCGGGCATTTTATTGAGTTAAGGAAAGGGATCATCCCGCCTTCAAATGGTTTTTTGTTCTTATGATTATAAAAAAAAAAAATTCATGTTTATGTTCTTATTAAGTTGTTAATATCAAAATGATTGTCTTGAATTCATGCTTTGATAATATTACACTAATAATCATGTTCATTAGATAAATTATTGGTCAAAGAATAATATTAAATAGTGTTTAATATGGTTTTGCTATTTAATTATATAATTTAATATTGCTGAATTATGTAAATGCAATAATTATTTTGCTGAAATAAATTATGATTACATAAATATCAATATTAATGTTTATACATATATGTATACATATATATATTAAAATATATATATTTATATGTGAGTTTAATAATTTATTTCAATTCAAAAATTAATTGTATTGCAAATTGATATTTCTGAAATCCGGTTTTATAAGGTTCTACAATCTTAACTCAATAAAAATTTATTTTTTAAACGGATTTGTTGTGTGAAAAATCGAACTTGCAAAAACCAAATTTTTGTTTTTGATTGTTGAAAAAAATAAAAAAAAATAAGTCGGTTTCAAGATTTCATGACCGGATCGATCGATCTGGGTCTCAGATCGATCGATCCTTATCGGTCGATTGAGAGAAATCAAACAAATTGAACACCGAAACCGGTACCGCGGATCAAGCGACCGATTGATCGCCAGCCGATCGATCGATCTCGTAAGATCGATGCTGTTAACCGGAAAAAAAAAATATATATATATATATATATATTTATATGTTTTTTAAAAAAAAAACAAAAAAAACAATTAAAGACCATTTTTTTTTTGGCAACCGTTTTTTTTTCAAAACCAAATATTAGTGGTCTAATACCATTTAATTTATTGGTCAAACGTTATTTATTTCAATCCATAAAATATTGAAATATTATTGGTAAAACATCATTAAAAATTAATAAATCTTGGTAAGACGCTATTTAATATCAATCAATTTTGGTAAAATGTTATTTAAAACCAATTAATTTTTGAAATTAGTTGGAAAAATATTTTAAGAACCTATTAATTTTGGTATAGCGCTATTAATTATTAATAAATTTTTCCAGAAGTTTTAAGCGAGTTTGCGATTCGGTTTTAATTTTTTAAAACAAACGCTTAAATCACTAAAAATAATTAGTGATCGTGATTTAATATGTATATAATAACATATATGTTAATAAATATGTGTTAGTGTTTTTGTTATGAAAACAGAATTAAGATAAATCACGGTAATGATCTTTTGATTTTATACGATTTAATCATATAAATATGATTTGCTCAATTCAACAATAATTCAAAGAGTAATTGATGATATTACTTTGTTATTGTGCATTGTTAATCTATAAAATATTTTTTACTTGGTCTGATACTTGTTGAATTTTTTAACAAAATTTCAGAAGTAATTAATTTATTTTTCTACGATTTATTGTTGCACTCATTAAAATGATTTTTGTTTCATTCTAAGCATAGACAAAACCTGTTTAAAACGTTAGCAAAAGTTACGCTTTGACTTCTGTGCTGAAATTTAATATTTTAGAGATTTAATAATATTATGAAAATTAATTGGATGATTATGCAAGTTATCTGAATAATTTAAATTGTTTCATCATGCCCTTGTATTAAATTAAATTGTTATTATATTAATAATTCTAGAAATTAAAATTTAACTATTATGAAGGTGTTATTGGTTACGAGTCTAGTGAGTTGACACATCAAATTCAGTTTGATAGTGGTCTGCCACATATGACTGTGTCAAATTATAATGTATATCAAAGTGTCATGTGAGTGCCTAGTGCTATAAGCATAGGACTAATGATTGACAAAATTGATGGAGCTCAATTCATTATATGGCATGAGAAGATCTATATCTCATTGATCATGCTGAAATTAGAGATGTAACTCAAGGAGGATAGCATATGCTTTCTCTTGAGAATACTAAATATTAAACCTCTGGGTTTAATTCACACTGATTTGTGTGATTTATTTACCCATTAGAGGAGGTAAAAAGTATTTTGTGATTTTCATTGATGATAGTACAAAATATTGCTATATTTACTTGTTACAAAGTAAAAATGAGGCTTTGGATAAATTCAAGGAATATAAGCTGAAAGTTGAAAATCAACTCGGAAAAACTATAAAAATAGTTCGGAGTGATAGAGGTGGAGAATATGAAGGACAGTTCGATGCATTTTGTAGATGACATCATTCATCAAACAACTGTTCCTTATTCACCATAATCAAATGAAATTGCAGAACGCAACAACCGAACTTTAAAAGAAATGATGAATGCAATGATGCAAGAACATGCGTAACCCATAACATGTGGGAGGAAGCTTTAATGACTTTGAAACAAACAGTGCTGGCTAGGTCAACAATGGAATCTGAGTTCATTGCGTTGGACAAAGCAGCAGAAGAAGCAGAGCATCTTCAAAATTTTCTGGAAGATATTTCGATGTGGGAAAAACCAGTGTCATCGATTCGGATACACTGCGACAACCAATCGACTATAGCTAGTGCTAACATTAGCTTGTAAAATGGCAATTCACGTCACATACGTAGACGACGTAAGACCATTAGACAATTGATCTCAAGTGGTGTAATTTCACTAGATTACATCAAATCAGCTGATAACTTAGCAGATTCGTTTACGAAATGTCTGACCCGAGATCAAATATTGAAATCATCAATAGGAACGAGTTTAAAGCCTATGATTTAACGATGAAATTTGGCAGTAACCCCACATATACTTTCTAGGTTCAAAGGGACAACTAAGTCAAATTAAGTCTAAGAAAACACTGTGAAACTTATGTTTCTACCCAGTTCCTAATAATGATAAACAGTGTTGTCTGCAAAAATTGAGGGTAAGTGTAAGCTTTTAATGATTTCATCATATTTATTTCAAGGAAGTAAATAAGAATACTTTGAAATAAAATACGAGAATCACCTGTTGAGTGTGAAATGGGGCCGTTTCTAAGAGAATAAGGGAAGGTTGTATTCTCCAAATTAAATCAAGAAATACCATGCATGTTCAAGGCCAAAATGAACACAACGAGAGAGCGAAAATTCTACTAGAAAATATAATTGTGTTATATCTATTGTTTCAGTTTACACTAGAAATCTGGATGGTTCAAGACATCGTGTTCACCAATTGGGCTTGTAAACTCGATAGATTATAATAGTGATTGGTTCAACGCTGAAAAATGCAACATTTTCATATAGAGTTATTTTTCGCATATACTCAAAAAAGTCTTTTTCAGCTTAAATATATCTTAAAAATGTTTTCAAAACATCCTCAGTGTTTTTAGAGTCAATTATATTCATGTGGGGGATTGTTGGAACAATATATTAATAAGCATGTGGACTTATAATATATAGTTAAAATGTGAATGAGAATTTGCTTAGGGGAGGTCAAAGATTTTTTGTAACTTACAAATTTTGGTAATAAAAACCAAATAAATTTGGCCATTAAATCTACTTGACCACCAAGCTATTCTTCTCCTATAAATAGCAAACTACCTAGAAGGAAAAAATAATCTCTTCATTCTAAAATCTAGAAAACACCATTAGACATATTTTAGATACTTTTGAGAAGTTTCTAAGTCTTGAAGCTCTCTTGAAATATCTTCTTGGTTGTTGGTGTTAGGTGCTAGTAGCTAATGAATTCACAAGGTTTAACAGGTTCTAACTTCCTTCATATTCTACTTTTATCTTTCAAAAGTAGATTTTATGTTCTTGAGTATATGGTAGAATATTAGCTCGTAGATTCAAACATGAATGAAGCATGTTTGTCTTAATATTTGATTGTGTCCTGTGATTCAAAGAATACATATAAACCGTCTCATTGCAGGCATTTTATTGAGTTAAGGAAAGGGATCATCCCGCCTCCAAATGGTTTTTTGTTCTTATGATTCTAAAAACAAAATTCATGTTTATGTTCTTATTAAGTTGTTAATATCAAAATGATTGTCCTGAATTTATGCTTTGATAATATTACACTAATAATCATGTTCATTAGATTAATTATTGGTCAAAGAATAATATTAAATAGTGTTTACTATGGTCTTGCTATTTAATTATATAATTTAATATTGCTGAATTATGTAAATGCAATAATTATTTTGCTGAAATAAATTATGATTACATAAAAAACAATATTAATGTTTATACATATATGTATATATATATATATATATATTAAAATATATATATTTATATGTGAGTTTAATAATTTATTTCAATTCAAAAATTAATTATATTGCAAATTTATATTTCTTAAATCCGGTTTTATAAAGTTCACCAAGTGACTTTGATGATGAGATGGTTTGATTCTGTAGATGTTTATTATAGTATAAGAGGTGGAGAGATACAACCGTTGCAGGTATTGTATTTTGAACATGATGATGACGATAATGGATGTGTGACGTTTATTGAGTTTTCGCTGAAATATGAAATTGGTAACAAAATAAAAGAAAATAATGGGGAAAGATTCCCAAAAAAAAAAAAAAATTCCCAACTTGGGTTTTTTTGAGTTTTGTTTTTTTAATAAAGTTAAATAATAAAATAATAAGAATATTGGACAAAAGAACAAAGTCAAAATTATGTTTGATAATGCTTCTGCTGTGATTCTGATTTTGTTAGTGTGGCTACGCTTTCCTTTTATATCCCGTTACTGGGATTAAAACTAAACAAATTATATGTACTTTGCATTGGCTTCACATTCCGATTTTTCGATTTGTTAGAGTACGTATGTAAAGCTTGGTTGCACGCAAGGATGGTTTTGTGCCTCTCTTTTCCACCCTGCTTCACGGTAAGATGTGAATATATATAAACTACTTCCAGTTTCACTGCTTTCCTTTTCCTGAGTTTCAGCTCCCCCAACTTCTCATTTACATTTTTATTTATGTCCAACAATTTCCTATTCACATTTTTATTTGTGTCCAACGTGGGAGTTTCTTAAACATTTTTCTAATGATTTTAATGAACTTTAAAGTATCTGCTATTATGCAGTACCGGTCTAATAAATTTTGATGTCATATACCAAATTTGTTTTTATGTCTTTAATATTTTATAAATATTTTTTAAAAAAATTTGATGCCCTTTTAATGCCTATAAAAAAAATAAAAGTTTGTACTGGCCTAGATCAAAATTTTGGTTGCTTGACCTCTGGACCAGCCTTGCAGTATAATGTCAGTAACTGTAAATTCGGCGCCAATAGTTATTCTTTGCATATCTTCATTTATCTGATTGGGTCTCGTTGTGTGCTAAACCATGTCAAATTTGAGTATTCTTCAACTTCTATATACAAACATGCATCAATGAGCACATTATGATTGGAGTTTTTATATTCTAATTTTAAATGAATGTAATCTTATGGTGGTTATATTTCTTACATTTCCAGTCTTTGACATGGTTAGCTCTATGGCTTCCTCTGCAGAAACATAGCTCAGCTTGCAAAGGTTAAGATTGCAAACAATAATGGCCAATGGCATGACCTACACATACCCCATAGGTAATGTTTATTCATTCAATCTAAATGGTCCTGAGGGATCACCGGGCCAAGTCTCGGTCATGAATTCCATTTCCATGCCATGTTGGATAGTCTTGGGATTTTTCTGTGTTGGATCTCTAACTATATATAATTACGTGTAAAATGTGACAAATCAATAATCTAGTGTCTTGCAATACGCCGTTCAACCTCGAATAGAAAAATACTACAATTCCTGACATTTGTTTCTGCTCTCACAGAATCAGGTCCATTGTATGTCTGAATCTGCCAAGCTTTTCTGGAGGACTAAATCCATGGGGCACACCAAATCCCAGGAAACAACGCGATGTACGTCCTGAGTTCTCTTGACATTCGAATTTTCTGTATATATCTTTGCCATTGTAAAATAATAGGCATATTTCTTTCTTGTAACACAACAGAGAGACTTGACTCCACCATTCGTTGATGATGGCTACATTGAGGTTGTTGGGTTTAGAAATGCTTGGCACGGTCTTGTCCTGCTCGCTCCAAATGGACACGGCACGCGACTTGCCCAGGTAAGTCTTGTACAAAAAGAAGTGATAGGTATACACCCACAGAGACACATATCGATATGATGCATACAAATTATAACTTTCCGAGTTGGTTTCTCTTTTGTGACTAGGCGAACCGCATTCGCTTCGAGTTTCGCAAAGGTGCAACGGACCATACGTTCATGAGGATGGATGGGGAGCCGTGGAAACAGCCACTGCCAATGGATGATGAAACTGTGTTGGTAGAGATTTCACACCTTGGCCAAGTGAACATGCTTGCAACTCATGACTGCCGGTCCAGAAGCATGTACGACCCTTTGACAACCCGCCATCATGATGCCGCAGAAGAGTATGATGATAATGAAGATGACTCAGTGGCTGAAGGCGAGGAATTTAGAAAGTTTGGTGCTGCAGATACCTTCAAGATTCCTGACGAGGTTGATATTTCTCACCTTAGTTAGACAGTTAGACTTTTTCACTGTTGATTCTATGCATTCTTCCTCCGGTTTCTTCGCCCGATATTTTTTTTTTTTCACATTTATTCTCTTTCATAGAGGAGGTAGCTAGCAGCAATCGGTACAGATTGGTAGCCACCTTTTTTTTTTCGTTTCATTATCTTTTGTTGTTGACGCTTAATGGTGGAGACATCTCTTAATGGTCGAGACACTTATGTAATGCATCTGGATTTTATAGCAGAGCGGTTTCCTGTTCTGCTCTTACATATGTTGCAGCAGCTAGCAGGACAGGGTACATATAAAAGGCGAAGCATTTAGATGCTAGAACTTAAAAGTGAAGTCTTTGTCATTCTTGGCATGAAATCTGATCTTTGGAGATTCATTTTTACGGTTGTTTTAGGGAGAACACATTAATAATGAAAGAGGCAGAGCTTCAAGGACGAGGAATTTACATACTAATGGTTGGTCACATTCCCGCTGAAGGCAGCAACTAGAGACACGACATTACCCCATCAATGTATATCTAACTACATACATAAAACATGCATCAACGTTTATGTCAAAACTCGTAGAATCGAAATAGAGAGAGCGAGAGAGAGCGAGATGTCCTTATAAAGACCGGATCAAACATACACACGTCTGAAATGTTCTTAGAAATGAGCACATGTATATCTTGGGCCAAGTAGTTGCTGTTGTTACTAAGAACAGAAAAAAATAAAAAGCACAATAGATTATTTAGGATTTCCATTCAACCAAAAAAGATGGATTATATAGGTTGTCTCCCAGACACTTAGAGATTGTTTCATTAGTCTTCTGGGATTCGGCTCTTTCCCCTCGCTTCTTCTTCTCCCTGAGTAACCAGAAGTAAAAAAGTCCACAGTTAATCTTCCACGAGGCTAGAATTAACATACAACTCTTGAGATCACCATGTAAACCATGCTACAGTATTGTCTTTTAAAAAAACCAAAAGTTTCATTATGCAGCAGGCAGTGTAATTGCTGAAATAGACAAAGATAGATAGGATTTGGCATCAATACCTCTCGACAAATTCCTTGAGTAATTCCTTGGCTTGGACAAGCTTCGACAGAAGGTTGCGATACACGTCGAGGTCCCGATCCACGCTTTTCTTGTTGATATTTAGGGATGCACAAAGCTGTTCCATTACACACAGAGATCAAACTTACCTCTAGGGTAAATGTGACAACTCAGAAATAACAACACACTTGCACAATGCCAGGGAACATAATGGATATGCAAACTGACATCTAACCAAAAGCTAGCGACATTCCTTCCTCTAGATCACCAAAATTAATATAGAATTAGGAAACAGAATGGCAACGCAAAACCAAAGTTGGTGAAAATCAGTCCATCACACGATTGATTTTCAAGATACTATCGCATAACATAATTAGGCGGGTAATTGAAGATTAGAAAAAAAGGAAGACAAAATAATATATGACCTTGTCCAAGATAGTTGGATCAGTTGCGCTTGCAAGCTCAAGCAAACGAAAGAGGCCAACAGCGAAGAACCTGCTGTAACTGAAGCCCTCCTTACTCCCAGCTCTTCCTGCAATGTCCTTAAGAATTGCTTCAACTTCTCCGTCCCTAGAGGAGAAGTCAACTAGTGACGCAGAAGTCTGACTTCGGGCCCATTCCTCCATCTTCTGCGCATCGATTCTGTGGAGAAGAAGAAAAAAGTCACAAACTGCTTTCATCTCTCTTTCAACAAGACAATGGAAAGAGGAGGAGAGGGAAGCAGCAATGAGAGAGAGAAAGAGGTAACCGGTATTGCTTAGGATCCTCATTCAAAGCTTCTACGTAAGCTTGAAAAATGGCATCTCGATCCTGATCACTCGGATATCCTTCCATGAGCTGATCATATACAGTGACAAAGCCAAGGGCAAAGACGGGATCGTAACGGTAAGTCCTCTTGTACCTCATCAAATGCTGCTGTACAATGAGCTCCTGCAAAACCGTGTTGTAGATACTGGGGATGGGTCGCTTGTAAGCTTTTAGGAAATTTGACTTTGTCTCGGATACAGGAGGCACATCTGAAAAAACATAAAGAGTTGTGAGTAACTGAAACTAAGGGGAGAGATGGCGTAAAGAGTTCTTCTGTATTAACAAAATTGATCATTTTTACAACTCAAAGACTTGTGGCCACACAGACAGAACAAAAGGAATTCCATGTGCAATGTGACAGGAAAGAGAGAGAGAGGAGAGAAATTCACCGGTAACAGTGGACATGCAGTGGATAATAGATTTCGAAGAGGAAGTGGAAGCCCTAGAAGAAGTCAAAGAGCGGCGAGAAAACCTCCTGCAGATGGCGGAGACGGAGGCGAGGGGACGAGAAGGCGCGAAATTGGAAATCTTGTCCGATTGTCCCAACGCAGGAAAAGAAAGAGAAGCGATTGCAGCCATTTAAGAGGAACGATTAGGGGAGAAGTGAAGAGAGAAAAGAGGAGACTTTGGAGAGGATTGGCTTAATCAATCAAGTGATAGCCATGGGAGGAGAGGGAGGATCAAATCAATGGCTGGTTGGACTTGGATCTTCTCAGTTTACTTGCTTATCTCCTCCCAAATCAACATGAGTTGTCGCAAGTCTTACACGTGTCTCCTGCGTTCTATAATCACTCCATTCCCCCCCCCCCCCACGTTAAGACTAGGCCCGGAAGAAGGCCCGTTGTTTTGTTATAAAGCCCATACGAAAATTTGCAGGAGCTCAGATTCCGTGGGTTAGTTTCAATCCGGATTAAGCTATCCGATCTCATTCGAACCAAACTGAAATTACCAATTCAAAACCCAAAATACACTCACCTAACATCGAATTAGACAATAATAATACGAATATCAATCAATTGCATAATCTCAAAATCTACTACTTGAGTTATTGATCTTCTCAGTCTCTTTGATATGATTAAGAATAAGATGAAGTACAAACACCAACGGAATATATATATATATATATATATATGAAAATGGT
Organism: Streptanthus diversifolius; assembly: GCA_039880935.1. Taxonomy (NCBI): domain Eukaryota; kingdom Viridiplantae; phylum Streptophyta; class Magnoliopsida; order Brassicales; family Brassicaceae; genus Streptanthus; species Streptanthus diversifolius. The sequence continues at coordinate 22,962 of JAXGFM010000001.1, forward strand.
ATTGATTGATCCCATTATATTCTCACAATCACCGATCAAACAAAAAAAAAACGACGGCGGTAATAGAGAATCAGAAGGTGGGAATTATGGAGGGAGATGACAAAAACAGTCTCCATCCAATAGCACAAAGTTATACAACTAATTAAGCAGCTATATATGATAGGAGGACTATACTGACAAAGTGAAGGTGCTAACTAGCTTGTAAAATTATGAGAAGAATTCAGAGCTTAGTTTTGTCGGGGTGGTCCATGTTCCTCCTTCTCATTGTAGTTAGAAGAAATGGGAAAGTGGTAATCATCCCAGAGAGGGCTTCCAGGTCCCCACTCCTTTGGAATTGCATTGAACCATGCCTCAGCCCATCCGGTCTCATCACTCACCCCTCCCACTGCAACGCTCGAACCGTCATCTCCTCTCTCGCTTGCCTCCTCACTAGCAGCCGGCGTTTCATACTGTTTCTGATGATGCACCGGAGTTGACTTTTGCTTATTTAGAAAGAGCTCGGGGAAATTAAGCCTGGCGGTCTCCCCCCTCAGCTTGAAGGCCTCCCGGTCGTAGGCCATGGCGGCTTCCTCTGCTGTATCGAACGTTCCGAGCCAGAGACGTTTTCTGTTTCTTGGCTTGCGGATCTCGGCGACCCATTTCCCCCAGTGGCGTTGTCTCACCCCTCTGTACAGCTTGGTGGCGCTGAAGGGTTGGATTGGGGGTCTCGCTAGTTGCATTGGCAGTGGCAGATCACCTTCTTGTCTTAGCATGTTCATCATCATCATTCTTCCGCTCAGGCTCAGATTCATTATCTCTCTCCAGTAATGCAGCAGATGTTGCTGCTGCTGCTGTGCGTTTAAACACGGCGGCATCTGCAGTTGATGACCAAACGAGATCATTTCTGTTTGCCTTGAGGGGTTGTCATTCGGGTATAAGAACTGTTGCTGGTTCTGAATAGATGGAGGGAGGGAAAAGGGGAAAACGACCCTTGAAGAAGCGGCTGGGGAAGTAGTTGCTTGCGGCTGATCAGGAGTATCATTAGCATAGGAGGAGAATAAGAGATAAGGGTTATGTCGGTCAAGGGTCCTCGTCTTTCTAAGGCTTCTCTGGGACGTCGAGGAAGCTTCTCCGAAAAACGGCTTCCACATCTCGGAGCCAGAACCCGAATTATCTGTATTCTTAAATTGGAGTTCCTCCTCCGACTCCATCTCAGGATCCATTTTCTCTGCGTCGCTGGTACCGAGACCCTTGATGGATTTTCCCTTGTTTTTAGCAACAGAAGCCATATATATATATATAATATAGGTAACTAGATAGAAGAACGTGTCAGAAGATGATCCACTGGAAATATATAAAAAGAGAAGAGGAACCACTGGCCTCCTCCCTCTCTTATGGACAACAGAGGAAGAGCGGTAGAGATAGAGGGAGAGAGAGAGAGATGTGTTGTGTGGTTATGATATCGTTCTCCTCTTTTATACCAGAGCCCGTGGGTCTTAACTGAGATGTTGACATATATCACTACGCTAAATATCCAACGCCCTCTCATGTCCGTACCATGCACTCCTCTGTTTTTCTTTTGGACAGTGAAACATTCTTTCTTTTTCTTGTTCATTATATTATAACTATTGATGATAAGATGGTCGGCTAATCGCGGCTAAGGATGACATGAGATGAGATTGAAGCAATTGATTACGACATCACCTGTATTTTACCTACGCTCATCTCTCAAAGGTTTTAGCTATTGGTGGTCAAAATCAGCTTTGACTTTTTTATTTTCTTATTTTATAAACCCGTCCCCACCAACATACTATAGACAAACAATTAACCGACCAAGTTTGGAATAAACAAATTAAAAAGCTTTATAAATATCTAATTCAACATCATTTTTGTCTCACCATGTTTCAACCAACTCAATAAAAATATTTCTTGTGCCCATGAGCCATTTATGCTATCAGTACTATCACCATACATACATGGATATATACAAGACAGTATATGTGACAACTTTTTTAAAGACGATAGCCGTTTGGATAAGCTTCTAGCCTTCTAATGCCAATTGGGTTAGATCACATTTATTAGTTCTACTCTAATTAACTTGAAGTTGAAGCCGGGCGTTATAAAGATTCAACCTTGAAACTGAATGTTTTCAACACATACATCTATGATTGGAAATCCCGATACCTTATCTTTAACTAATATATATCATCCTTTTGTTTTCCATTTATGGACTGTCCAGGACTGAATAATATAAACCAACCGTTGTAATGCGCGTTTCGAGCTGAAGGCTGAAGCCTTGTTTTTGTTTTTAGCTTTTTTCTATCATATTAAGACGACGGGGGCGCAAGGAGGTGGGGAGGCTGAATTCCTAAACTTTCGGCAGAAGAAAGATATAAACTCCAAACAAGTAAACTAAAACACAAAGATAACAAAAAGGGGTTAATGTCATCAGAAGAAGTCAACAGATTAAAGCTTAAAAGTCGGTGAAGGACTGGGTCAGCTCTCTCCACTTCTCCACTTTTCCCTTCTCTCTCTCCAATAAAAACCTAGTCAGTTTCATTCAAACCAGAAACTTGTTTTACACTTTTATTATCCATTATTATTTTATTAGTATTTTTTTCAGATATTTTATCGTGGTCCATCATTCTATTATAATTCTTTATTTTTTAAAGTTTATTGGTAGTTGTTAGATTGATTAGGAATGCAAACGAATTTCAAATCAAAAACCACTGTTTTATTCCATTTTTGTGATGAGTTGTTCATATGAATCATATCTAAATATCATCAACTTGCCAAAGTTTAAAAGGGTTAAACTATATAAACTCTGCTCAGAGGGGCATCGATTCCGAGAGCAGGATTTTATGATCTCAAGCCGTTGACTTAGGTAAGTAAACTATATGACCTTCAATATATCTGCCCATTTAGCAAATAGACCTAACTAAGAAGTATGTTGCATTTATATTTTAGCATCCCAAAGAAAGGTGTAGATATAATATAGTTTAATGTGATTCATGTACTTATAGGCTTCACTTATAGACTGAGAAAAAGTACAAGTATGTTCCCCTCTTTGTGTTTTTGGTGGGAGACTGAATCACATAACCATGGATTTTGGATGGATCATACTTTTTTTGTTTGTATGCGAGAATACGAGCGAGGAACTAAGGTCAAGGCATTTGCTGTTGTTGTAGGCTCCTATAAGGGCGGTAAAGTGAGCAGCAATATCTGATCGTAGTCGGGAAGCTTAGGATGAACATGGTTAGCTTCCTTTAAACCTCTTTCTCCTTCTTTTTTCTTTTGATCAGGCCACATTGTTTCCCAATATATCTAATATTATGGGTAAATTGTAACAACAACAAAAAACTGATTAGGGTTTCCCTACATACACTCAAAATAAGGGTCATTGTTAAAACTCAACCTATTAAAACGTGTAAATAAACCTCCATACACTAACGTAGTCATATTTAATAAACCTCTGCATGGCCGGACATTTTCTTGTGGTAAACTAGATATTTTCAAACCTTGTTTCTCATCTTCTCTACCATGGAACGAAATAAGGCTGTAAGAGCTAACACCCATATATAGAGATATTCACCTTTAGGTTGAAATTTTAAAAACATCTAGTTTAGGGCACCACAAGAAATGTCCAATACGATGGTACATGGCATCGAGTTATCTACAAACTCCAATACGATGGAAGATTACTTCCCAAGTTATCTCCAATTCGATGGTACCATGTCATCGAGTTATCTCCAATACAATGGTACCATGGCATCGAGTTATCTCCAAACTCCAATACGATGGAAGATTACTTCCCAAGTTATCTCCAATTCGATGGTACCGTGTCATCGAGCTGGTTGGTTCTCTTAGAGCTTCCCCAGGTGGAGTTTTTATAGTTTGGCTTGCAGTATCGTCTACCCAAAGAAAGTCGCATCAGAGCTTGGAGACGATATCATTACTGCGTCCTATGTGGAGAAGCAAATGAATTCCCAGAACATTTCTTCTTTGGATATATATTCACTTTCATAGTATTGTGTGATATAAATGGAATCCTTCTTGGTTTCGATCAGTCCAGAGTGGTCAGATACACTTTGTTCTCTTTATTAGGGAATCCTATTATGATAAAGATTACCTTTATAATAATGATTGATTAGTTACACACATGTATACAATTATATAAATAACTCCAAACATATTTGGGATAAACTTTGATGTGTATAATTGTCAATACAAACTACAAATGTTAATTCATTTCCTTTTTTACATCGTATCAAAGCATGAAAATATCTGAGACCTAAGATCATTTTTCTTTGATTTGGAAATTTGAAATCCTTATTTGGTTCTTCATGATTTCTTTTCTGATCTCCGTGTTAGTTTTTCGTTACAAATGTGGTTGATGGGAAATATTCTTACGGATAATCCTTGTACGCATTGGACAGTCCAGGTTGTTAAAGTGTTGGTTTTTTTATGGAGTAAAAAAAAAGAAGAAAAAGAGTAAGAGATAAATAATTATCTCTTCTTTTTTAAAAGAGCAAGAAAGATATAATCAGTTTTAATTAACTAGAAGACAACATATTTACATCAAGACAAAATTAGTTTATATAGATAACAAACAGACACAACATCATAAGTTGTGTCTCTTCATATTTGTGATTCTCCAATAAAACAACTTAATCCAAAAAATCATAAGGCTTAACAAAACTCAATTATTGACCAACACTCCCTCTTAATTGAGTTTCAGTCTTCTACTAAGCTTCTTTCTTAGTTCATCACAATTTTCCCGCCAATCTTTTCTTTGTCCACTTCAAAAAATTTTCCATGTGAGCCTTGTCACTTCTTCTCTATGATCTTTCGTCACTTCTTCGTCGGCTGTTCTAACAGCCTTCTTCCACTTCCTTTCTCTCTAGTGAGCTTATTCTCATTCCCTTTTTGGTCTCCTCTTGATCACCAAGTTTGTGAGTGAACTTCCTTACGGCTTCTTTGGTTTGTTTTTCAAACCGGCTTCTAATCCCTTTTTTCTCTTAGGTGAGCAGCCTCCATCTTTGTTTGTTGTCTTTCTTTGATCACCATAACGTCTCCATGACGTCTTGTGCGTAAATTTTCTTCACGTCTTTTTTGGTTATCTCACAATTGGAGCACTCTTTATCATTCTTCAAATTTTTGTTGTCACCCTTCTTTGGTTTTTCCCAACAAGTCGATTCTGTGTGGTTTTCTTTCTTACAAAAAACTATGCACCATTTTTCTGCCTTTGTTGTCAGGTTTGACAACTTCTCTTTCTCGTAAAACATTAAACACTCATTCGTTTATGCTTATATTACGAGACGATACATATTTCTCATGTGCCTTCAGAGTTCTTCAACTCTGTTACCGACAATGAAGTCAAATCCTTTGTTTGCTCCATCACAACCACTATGCTATCAAATCGTGCAGGGAGAGATATGAGAATCTTCTGGAAAATTTGGTAGTTCATCTTCTCTTTTCCATGCACTCTTAATTGATTTCTCAAATCAATTAACTTTTATGTGAAAACTTTGATGTTGTCTTCTTCTCTCGTCTTCAAGTTTTTATACTCTCTTCTGTTGTTAGGCCCTAGTCACGTTTGGGCTCTGATACCATGTTAAAGTGTTGATTTCTTTACCGAGTAAAAGAATGAAGAAACAGAGGAAGAGATAAAGAATTATTCATTCTCTTTTAGAAGAGCAAGAAATATATAATCAATTTTAATTAACTGGAAGACAACATATTTACATCAAGACAGAATTGATTTATATAAATAACAAACAGACACAACATCATAAGTTGTGTCTCTTCATATTTGTGACTCTCCAATAAAACAACATAAACCAGAAAATCATAAGGCTTAATAAAACTCAATTATTGACTAACACAGGTGTTTTGATTACATCAATGCTGTTCACTGGTGACAATTACAATGAATGATCCACATAAATGACCAACAACACTCTTAGGACCAAACACAAATTAGGGTTTACTGATGTGATGATACCAAAGCCTCTCACTGGTGATCCAAAACTCGAGCTTTGGTCCTTTGTCAAATTCATGATTGTTGGTTGAATTTGTTCTTCTATTGAAGCTCGAGTTTGATGAGACAGGGGATGTAAACCAATGATCCGTGAGATATTCGAAATATCGGTATATTCAACCTAGAAGGCGACTCAAATGGAAGAAGGATCACCTTGAAGGGATGAATACTCGACAATGGTTTAACAGAATATAGAGATAATGGAATATATTCTTCATTAAAGTTGAAATTGCAAATGTTCAGACTGATGCTTTACATATACGACGAAGTTCAGTTAATTATAAACCACTTTATAGAAAATAAGTAAAACATAATTAAAGATAACCGGTCGAACAGATTGTAAACAGCTACATACTGTTACATTTGATCAATGGTTATGTTATTCCAGACTCTCATTAATTATGGAAGAACCTTAAAAACATTTTACGGTGAGGAATAAAGAGTGTGTGCAACATCTTAAGGACCAGTTAGCGACATATCAAACAAGATGGTCAACCTTTGATTTACTACTATGGATGCTTGTCTAAGATATAGAAGGAGCTGGATATGTAGAAATCTCTTCATGTGTGCACTTCATGTGTGCACCTGCAGTGGTACTGCAGAGTACCAAAAAGAACGAGACGAAAAAAGGTTCTTCAATTCGTGATGGGCTTGGACGAAGCTCCTTTTGGTGGTGTGTGTCAAGGGATCATTTCAAAGGATTCATCAATAGATCTCGGTGAAATTTACACCAAGATAGTTCGTGAATAGCAAAGACTCAACTCATAAGGGTTAGAGTTGCTGATGGAGTTGTTAGTTCGTATCCCTGGCATCAGAGGCTAAGACATTGGTTTTATCTTCTTTACCGATGTTTTCTGTTTCAAATAAACACGCTGATCCTAGTTCTTGTGGCACATGTTTTCCTATTTTAGGGCAAATAAGACTAGGGATGTGTATTTTGAAATTTAGAATAACACTAAAGAGTGTTTTAATCTAATTCACTATGACATATGGGTTCGTATTACACTCGAGCCTCATGTGGAGCAGTTTACTTTCTGACAATTCTTGATGATTTCTCTCGAGGTGTTTGAGCTTATATATTTCTTGAGAAATCGAAAGTGTGAATAGTTCTTAAAAAATTCTGTAAAATGACAAAAAATAATTTGGCAAGGAGGTAAAATTTATTCGTAGTGACAAAGGCATAGAGTTTATGTGCCTGTCTAAATATTTTCGTGAGAATAGGAAGTGCATCAGACATCCTGCGTTGCTACTCCTCAGAAAATCAGGCGTGTCGAAAGGAATCATTGAAACATTCTTAATGTGTCAAGTGCTTTATTATTCCAAGAAAATTTGCCGATCAAGTTTTGGGGAGAAGCCGTAATCGTACTCAAACAACAGTGCTAAAAGGTTGCTCTCCATATGAAATTTTGCATGGTGTGAAACCATGTTACGATCATCTTCATGTGCTTGGGAGTTTGTGCTATGTTAAGGTCAAGAGATAAAGATAAATTTGGATCAAGGAGTCATCATTGTATCTTTGTCACATATCCTTTTGCTCAGAAAAGATAGAAAGTTTATGATTTGGACAAGAAGAAATCCATTAATTTTTGGGATGTTATATTTCATGGAAACAAATTTCTTCTTTTAGGAGTCCTCTATTTCCGTTGATTATAGATCTTCGGTGTTGTCTTCTTCTGCCACATGTAATGAACTAATGATGATTGGAAAATGAGGGAGGAGTCTAGCTCAGTCAACATGGAGAGTTTGGATGTTAATATCAAAGTTCCCATGTTTCCTGCTTCTTCCAATAATTCTGAATCGAACTTACAAAAAGAAGAGCTGCAACCGTCTAGCTCTGCTCCTCTTTTTCGTCTATGGTTTCAGAATTAGCTCCATATCTGACTATTACAACACTAGTTTCTCCTACTCAAACTAAAGAGATTTCTGTTTCCGATGAAGTTTTGGTTGTGGTCAGAGAGTTGAGACCGTTACTCATGTCAAATTTAAAGACTGTCTTTTAACAAACAATAACGCATGCAATTCTTGAGAGTACGATCATCTGCATCAGTGATACTTTTAGAGTATCATCTCTTAAAAAGTAAATAAAAAATACGTCTCAGTGGAAAGAGACTTAAAAGACGTCTCATTCTCTCTTTTTTTCCTTTGATTTTTTCTCTTTCCTCTCTTCTCTTTTTACTCTTTCAATAAAATAATAATAAAATTAATAATATAATATTATTTATAATACTCAGATAAGTAATGAGTATAAAATTTCATTAAGTAATGAGTACAACATTTCATCAAGTAATGAGTACAAAATTTTAGCTCATAACTAGATTCCAACTATAAAAATTCTTTACAACGAAGTTTCATTATTTTAAGAAAGAAACAACAACGTAATTAAATAATTAATTAAGAGATTGCAGGAAGTTATTATTTTCTGTCCTGTCAGATATTTTGTTCATATGCTTTAGTTCACACCGTCTTGTAAATTCCTTCGTATCACTTCCACCCATTTATGACTTTGAGCTTTGTTCTTAAGAATTTGATCTCAGGATTAACAATCAAAGGCCAGCCCCCTGTATTTTACTGCCACCGTGGTCACTCGGCTTGGGAACCGCGCGGAAGAGGTGTCTCTATGAATTTAAAACCACTTTTCATGAGGTCTTGTGTCACAATTGAGTAAAACTCTATAATAGTTAGGGGATATACCATATGATATGCGACAACTTGGTCAACCTTCTTGGTCGCCGAAGTCACAACCTCGTCCAACTTGTCAGACAATTCTTGGGATGTTTTGCCATGTCCGTCATACATCTTTTTGATGGTATCTAATATGCGAATATTTGTTATTTCTGCCATCTCGATCTTTTGAAGCTGGTGTTAGACTATCTTTCTTCTCACAAACAAACCCAAATTGTTGATTCAAAAAGATAGGCAATCAAAGATTTATAGTTTAACTCAGTTTAGGGACCGGTTTGTCCATAAAGACAAAGAATCGAGAACTAGAAAAGGCGAATGTGGATTTGTATAAAATTATGAGAGGAATTAGGTGAAGTAGACTTAGTATGGAATGAAATACAATAAGTAATGAGTATAAGATTTCAGTTCGGAGTGAACAAATAAGAGAAAAAGTGTTTATAAAATTGTTAGCTAGCTGCACTCGAGATTCGAGCTGATGTATCTATTTTGAGATCAAGCTTGATCAAAGCTTATTTGAGTACAATGATAGCATCTACCAAAGAAGGATTTTCACTAAAAGGTCTTATAGAAAGAAGATCATTCGATTTCGCCATTAGAACCCAAACTCAAATATAAAATACATACTTAGTATTATTGTTGTTTCCATGAAAAAGTGCCATTTTTTAGGTTACACCTCCTTCATTTTATATTGCTCCTTTTTACTTTAATAGTCCATTTTTAACATCTTTACCCTTTGCAATGTGCCATTCATGACCATTAATCACCGAATTCATGGTGAGATATGACCATGTCGTTAAATTTCTATAACCGTTTAACATTTTGACCATTCCTTTTGTATCAATATTGCAATTTTTTTTCTTACACAAAATGTGTAGGTTTTAATTTTTTTTACTTAAAAGGTGAATTCGAATATCTATAAATTCTACGACATTCGGATCCAAATCTGTTAAGTTTAAGATTAAATGCAGCAAACGGGGCTCACCCAAGTTTATAACAAACAAAAAAAAAACAATGTTTATCATCTCTCTCATCATAAGACAAATGCTCTACTTTTTTCTTTCATTTTTTTATATTTAAAACATTAATTGTGGGGCATTAATGGAGGTCACACAAAAGAAGGGCCAGAGAAGGCAAATTGAAGGAGATAGCATACAAAAGTACTTCTCTCAGTTTTGCACAGAGGAAGCTCATGACATTCACCAAAGAAGCACGAATGAAGTTCAAGTTTTTAATTAGGCTTCGCTTCTTGTGATTCTACTCTTACGGCATCTCCTAAAAATTTATATCATTTCATACGTTCGATCTTGTTTTCATGTGACTTTCCTCTTCTCTACCGTGAGTCTCTTCAATTTCCTTAACGCTATGTTTACGATCCATATATCATATATACACCATCTTTCTCGCCGTACGTACCACACACTACTTTCATCACAATTTCCAACTTTTACTTTTAATACTCACAATATATCATGAAGTCACTTCTTCTCCTTGTCCTTTTCCTCTCTTTCTTTTTCGGCTCTATCTTCGCTGTTAGGCATTTCCCGACGCCCCACTATCCAAGTATGTATGCTCTTATCTCCCACTCTCCCTAATTTTCCCCACCTCCTTCACTATCTTCAATGTCTCTTAAGTTATTCAATGTTTGTGTGCGTGCGCAGATCATCATCATGTAGGAATGACGACGGGAAAAATGAAGCGTCAGAGGAGACCAGACACGGTGCAGGTGGCTGGGTCTAGGTTGCCGGACTGCTCACACGCGTGTGGCTCATGCTCCCCATGCCGTCTTGTGATGGTTAGCTTCGTGTGTGCATCGCTAGAAGAGGCTGAGACTTGTCCCATGGCTTATAAGTGCATGTGCAACAACAAATCCTACCCCGTACCATGATGAGCCTCTCCTAACTTCTACGCGTTCAGACGTTTTGTTTTCCTTTTGCTTCTCCGGGTAAATGACGATGTGTACGTATAAAATGCATCTTTTTCTTTCTTTCTTTCTTTTTTTTTTGTTTTTGTTTTTTTCATTTTGGTGCTCTAATCACTCCACTTAGTTCTAGTAGTAGGATCAGTATCTTAAACACTGTTTAATGAAACGAGATTAGTTACTCGAAAGTGTGATCGACAAAATTGAAAGAAGCCACACAAACTAATTGGGCTCTTCCAGTGTATTATGGGCCATGAGGTCGCATTTCAGCCCTCACCAACAAAGTTGTAGAAAGAATAATATATTTATACGTTGTTGCCACCAAATTTTGGAGGCTCTCTAATAAATAGCACACTCCAATCTCTACCCATTTGATGCACACCATCTATTTTCAACCATCTCATCTTACCTTCGTTGAATGTTCCCACAGTTAGCTTGATAATTCACTATAAACACACACATGCCTTCCCTCCACAAGATCAAACAAACACACGAGCTTCATCTTTACCTTACCCGGCTTTTTCTCATTGCAATAAAAAGAAATGACTACGTCCCTGCTGATCACACCCGCAGCCGCAGTCATTGCCGTGCTTCTTAGCCTACTGATTGGATCTGCAGAGCATGTGAGCGGACTGCGTCACATTCCCAAGGCCCATAAGACCACTGATGTCAAACACCCTGACTTTCTTGTCACCATTGAGCCAAAACCAACGGTTCTCATCCCTGGTGTTGGAAGGTTCTTGCTTCCTCCCAAATATAAGAAGCCATTCTACCCTTACAATCCTGTCACTGGAGCTCCCCTTACAGGTGGGTCTATTGGTGGCCAAATCCCATCATATGGTGGTGGACAAGGGGCCGGAACTCGCACCCAACTTCCTGGTGGCGATGATACGCTTGTCCCAAACCCCGGAAATGAGGCTCCAACCCCGACCGTTGGATCTGGCGCTGGAACCAACGGCCAGGTTCCTCCGGTGCCACTACCCTGAGTTCTTTTTCAATCTGTCAACAAATACGCGTTTCTTAGATGCAAAAGGGTCTATTTCAGCGTCTTAAGTCCTGGACTGATATGTAACCTTCTGGTTTACTAGCCGTTACCTTAGAGTCATATGTTTGCCATCTCTTTCTTTCTTGATCTCTCTCTCTCTCTCTCTCTCTCTCTCTCTCTCTCTCTCTCTCTCTCTATATATATATATATATATATATATATATATATATATATATATATCTGCTAAAATAAAAGAGAGAATCTTGTGTCCATGTTCTTCAGTTTATGTCGTCAGCAGAAATCTAGAACATGTGTTTACATACCATTATATTCGATAATCAATAAATGTCATATGATAGTACACCGTCAAAGCTGAAGTTGTGATGAATACACTAACCAATCAGATTGAAGGTAGCCCATTCGATTATACCCTAGACAGTGAATGACCAAGCTAAAAACCAATCGTAACCAATAACCATGACTCGCCGATGCATTAGTGCAAAAGGGATGATGGAAGCCACCGTCTGGCCAGGAGAAAAGCAACCAAACAGGCTTACTGGATCAAAATGGATTTCTTACAAGTCATTTTAATAGTAGCAGTGAAAACATGGATGAGAAGTTATCATTGAGTAAGAAAGCCTTGAAAGGACAACGCAGACAACGTGGTTTAGCACGCAGAGGCAGAGCCCACCAATTTGAACCAACAATGCAGTAAAATTAATCAATCAATAAACCTAATCAGTTGTAGGGTTGACGCACTCAATATCTCGAGGATGATGAAACAAATGAAGTGACAGATGAGAGATAGAGAGATGTCAGTTCTGATGCCGGGAAAGGATGTCCTGACATTCATTGCCCAGCCTGCGCCTAATCTTAATGGTGGATTTGATGACCCCAGAGTTTAGGAGCAGCAACCTCTAGAAAAAAAGGCAAAGGAACTGCGTAGGCTTTTTCAAAACCAAATCGAAAGATACACAAAGAATGTTGTGTATTTCTTCATAATACAATCTACAATTTACAGATTATGAAAAAAAGTTCATTATTTCACCACCACTAGTGTTTCAAGTTCAACAATGGAGCTCGAAGGAGGTGGACGATGCTCCTAAAAGAGCGGAGTGGTATATATCAGAGAAAGATGAAACATTCAAGAAGGACAATGATAATTTGATAAAGAGAGGGAGAGAGATGAGAGTAGACATACATTGGATATTGGACAATGACAGTATTACATTTTCTCATCATTATTCAGAACGTTGCGGAAGTGTTGTAAGTGGCTTACCCGAAGAATAAACAAAGCAATGAAGTGAAAGAATTCACATATGATAGATAGCGAAATTCTTGGAATGAGTATCTATGGGGAGGAAGAAGGAGGAGCAACTCGATCAGCGTCGATCATCGACTTTATGTAGTACTCTCCTGCTTTGTACGACGACCTCACCATTGGCCCTGATGCGACGTACCTGAATCCCTATTCACCAGATCCGCACATCCCATTTAGCGTTGTTACCCCAAGCATATATAGTAAAGAACTGTAAAAAATAGAAGGACAAGGAAGGGAGCATTACCATTTCCATGCCAAGAAGCCGATACCTCTCAAAGGCCTCTGGTGTCACGTACTCGGCTACTGGCATGTGCCGCTTAGACGGTCGCATATATTGGCCAAATGTCATAACGTCAACCCCCGCTGCTCTCACTTTCTCCATTGTCTTGAGCACTTGATCGGGAGTCTCTCCACATCCCAGCATTACTGAGGTCTTGGTTAGGGTGCCTGCAGGTGCATGCTGCTTAGCCATCCTAAGCACATCCATTGACTGCTTAAAGTTAGCACGATGATCCCGCACAAAACTCTGAAGCTCTTCGACTGTCTCAATGTTGTGGGCAAAGACGTCAAGCCCTGACTTGGACACCTTCTCAACACATCCACCATCTCCACGGAAATCAGGAACTACACAACACATGACATCAAGTCAGGAAATAAAATTCAAAGTCAATCACCATCTAAATTCCCACAAACATGTCATTACCTAGTGCTTCTATCAACATCTCCGGCTTCAAAGCTTTCAATCTCTGAACAGTTTCAGCAAAATGGCCACACCCCTGATCAGGCAAATCATCACGGTCTACACTGGTGATCACAACATAATCTACTCCCCAGGATGCGATTGCTTCAGCCACATTGTTGGGTTCATTTGGGTCAGGCGGTGGAGGTGTATGCGAGGTCTTGACATTACAGAACCTAAAAAACAATGGAGATCATCATGATGAAAACTCGATTTCAAAATGCTAATTGGGATTTAAGAGGAGAGAAAGAAAGGGATGAATAATTGGACCTGCAGCCGCGTGTACAGGTGTCCCCCAGGATCATAATTGTTGCGGTGGCGGTTCCAGTTTCGCCGCCAGACCAGCACTCGCCAAGATTGGGACACTTGGCCTCCTCGCAGACGGTATGAAGCTTAAGGTCTCTCAACTTCTTCTTGATCTGGACATACCTCTCGCCGCCCGGAATAGACTCCTTCATCCATTTGGGCTTGGGGAGTGGCTTCTTCTTCGTCCCTACTTGCACGGAGTATGTATCGCCGTGGATGAAATCGGTGAGGGAAGGCGACTCATCCGCCAGCCGCGCTCGAAGAGCCTCGAGGCTCCTGGGCGATTGCGTTACGGTCACTGGGGTTACCGGAGAGGAAGAGGAGAAATATTTCGACGCCGGTCGAAGGAATTGGGACAGAAGGGCGGTGCGGGATTGCATCTCTGCGGCAAAGAAAAGTCCCCCCGATTTTAAGATCTCTCACCGGTGACGACGGCTAACAAGTTTAAGGTGATGTTGAAACCTACGGGTCTCTCAGAAGGTCTCATTTGGGCCCTTTTCTAATAAGCACAGGGCCCATTACGCTTGTTATGGTCACGGTCCGTCCCTTCAATCTTTAAGTTTGGTGAGCATTTGAATAGAAAAAGGCCTTATTATATTAGACGGAGCGAGCGAATCATCATGATGTGCCATGTAGAGTGGGTTAACGGAACGGAGCTGAGAATAAATGTCTTCAACATAGAACAAGTTAAATATGATATGGCGAATGTTTGAAAGACAAAGATCAAGAAAAAGGGAATACGTGAACATCGTACAAAACTGTCTGGCTGGCTGATTCCAATTAATGAAAGAAAAAACAAGAAATGGAGTGGGGGCCCATTAACTAAAATGTAAATTCGTGGGCCAATTAATTTATGATTAGTCTCCTCTCATTGTTTGAAATGTGGAGAGCCTCTGTCGTATTCACACGAGTCTTTCTCTCCCGCACTTCACTTGAAACGAGTCTCTCACTTTTCTGCAAACTAACATTTCTCTTTTTCTTTCGTTAGTAATAATAGTTATAAATTAGAGAATGAACAGACTATTACCCTCCCTTTCCTATTTGCTCTCAGTTATATAATCCAATTCTTAGCTGTTAAGTTTTTAGCTTTTGAATGTCAACGACTCACTCCCTCAGTCTTACTTGCAATTCTGTCGGAATTCTCACTGGATTCGGAATGAGATCTGGCAGAGACAACAAGTGGTTCCTGGGTTTTCTTGCCTTTTATCTCATCATCTCCCCTCCCTCCCTGTCACTTGCCCTCACCAATCCTGACGATGGTGAGTTCAATTCCCTCTTTTCTTTCATTGTTTTGGACAAATACTCTCTCATCTTCTTATCGTTTCATTGTTTTGCTTTCAGTTGCGGCCATAAATAGCCTCTACCTTGCACTGGAGTCACCTCCTCTCCCCGGCTGGATCGCATCTGGAGGCGACCCTTGTGGCCAGGGATGGCAAGGTGTCCTTTGTAATGCTTCCCAAGTTGAGACCATGTAAGGTTAAGGTGGCACCATCTTCCTCCATCTCTTTTTCTACCATTCTTCTCTCAACCCTCTTCTTGCCTTTCAGAGTTCTCATCGACGCCGAACTTGGAGGACAGCTCGGCGTTGGCTTAAACATGTTCACTTCTGTCAAAACCATGTACATACTACTTCTTCCTCTTCTGCTTCATGGCTTTTCTTTCCCTGATATATTGCTCTCTTTCCTTTAATTGAGCCTTTTCATTTTTGTTTCAGAGATTTGAGCAACAATCACATCGGAGGAAGTATCCCTTCCACATTGCCTGTTTCTTTGCACAACTTGTATGTTCACACTCACACACACTTCCTAACAAACAAGCGAATTCCTCTCTTTTTTTTTTTTATCTTATCCAACATCAATCATTAGTTACCTTTTTGACAGGTTTCTTTCAGGTAACAAGTTTACAGGAACCATCCCTGAATCTATTTCCTCCTTGAAATCCTTGTCAGTCATGTAAGTCTCCGCTGTTTCTATCAACACCTCGTCGACTCAATTCTTACAAGCGTGTAAGACTTCTTTCCTCTTACAGGTCCTTGAACAATAATCTTTTATCTGGCAAGATACCCGATGTCTTTCAAGACCTTGGCGGTATGATCAATCTGTAGGTCTGCCTCCTAAATCAGCTGCCGTTAAGCTTATTTTTATGTATATATGTGTAACTGAACGTCCAACACATTCTTAGAGATCTGTCAAGCAACAATCTGACTGGAATTGCCTCCTTCCATGCAGAATCTTTCCACTCTTACAACCTTGTGAGTTTCTCTTTTACATTGCATATAATTTGTCTGTGCATATACAGTAAGTCTCACTCACTTTGTCCTTCTGATGTCTCATGCTTCAGGCTTCTGCAGAAAAATCACCTTTCAGGAGAGCTTGATGTTCTACAAGATCTTCCCCTCAAGGATTTGTACACATTCTTGGCAATACACATTTTCTTTTTTTTATCGACTGTTACATATATATATCTTGCAACTTTCTTACTATCGGTAAATAACTGTTCAGGAATGTCGAGAGCAACCTCTTCAATGGACCTATACCAGAAAGTTACTGGGCGTGCCAAACTTCATGTAAGCTGCAACAGTTTTCTTTGCTCATACCCAAGCTTACATTTGCATATTCTTATGTCAAAGTGTTAGTCTGCTGATTTTGACAAACTATGATGCAGAAAAGGCAATAACCTGTTTAATGTCACTGTTGCTCCATCACCTTCCCCTGCAACATCGCCTAAGCGGCCATTTTTTGGACCACCATCTACCAATCCATCAACTGGTCGTGGTCAGACACACGTGAGATCATCCCCTTCCGATCACACATCCTCACCAACTCCTGGAGGGAAACAAGATTCATTTAGCAGAAAACGGATTGTTTGGATCTCCATTCTTGGGGCCTTTTCATTTGCGGTTCTGGCCTTGGCATGTCTACTTTGTGGGAGAATATGTCTCAAAAAGAGTCAAGAGGGTGAACAAGTATCCAAACCGCGCCCAACTAGTGAATATGGGAGGTCGAGAGAGGGTCCTCGCTCCAATGCGTCTATGCTTCTTCCATCCCATCCATTCAATAAAGGTGAATAATCATATTTTGATTTGTTTAGCTTTTAGATTTCAAGAAAATCAGATGTTTGTTTTTTTTTTCCAATTCAATGGTATTTTGAACCAAAGACGAGGCCAAACGAAAATAGATGGAGAGAGTAGGAAGTGGTCCAAAGCTGCAGAGTGTTCCAGAAAGAAGCGTAGGAAGTGAAAGAGCAGCATCGAGGCAGGAGGGTCATGAGAGAGACATGAGTGGCAATTATATGCATCCCTCATCGCTTCCTCCACCTATCAAAAGGGTCATCACGAAGGCGGCGATGGAACCAGCTCGAGCATCTCTAGAAAGCCATCCACTAAAACATATGGTTCCTTGACATCTATGAAGCATTTTACGGTTGCATCTTTACAACAAGACACAAATAGCTTCGCCCAGGAAAATCTTATTGGAATTGACATGCTTGGGAGTGTCTACAGGGCGGAGCTTCCAGGTGGAAAGGTATGCATTACATTCTCCCTCTCTCTCTTGACTTTATGTGTTTTCAGTCTCTGTAACTGATAAAAAGTTATTTGCTTTCACTAATAGCTCTTGGCTATGAAGAAGTTTGATAAGAAGTCTTCCTATCATGAAGAAGAAGGAAAGTTCGTGGAGCTAGTAAAGAATATAGATAGAATCCAGCATCCCAACATTGTCCAACTCGTGGGTTTCTGCTCTGAGCACAGTCAGAGGCTTCTGATCTACGAGTATTGCAGGAACGGTACACTGCACGATTTGCTGCATTCTGATGATAGACTGAAGATAAAACTATCATGGAACTCCCGTGTTAGAATGGCACTAGAAGCTGCAAAAGCTTTGGAGTAGGTTCTATCGCATTGTGTTGAATGTGGCTCTGAACCAAAAGTAGGCCCAATAATCATGCAATTGTGTATTTTTTTGTATGTGGCAAAGGTATCTGCATGAGACGTGCGATCCACCCAGTATCCACCGAAATTTCAAGTCTGCAAATATTCTGGTTGGTGACGATCTGAGGGTGCATGTCTCAGACTGTGGCTTGGCTCCTCTGATCTTCTCAGGTGCCGCAAGTCAGGTGAACAAGACTCGTTAGAAAAATCTGATTTGAAGGCTTTGTCAGTACATTATACTCCAGTTTTTACGAAGATTGTTTGTGCGTGTTTTCAGTTATCGGGTCAACTCTTAACGGCGTACGGATATGGAGCTCCGGAGTTTGACTATGGGGTATATACGTTGAAATGTGATGTCTACAGCTTTGGAGTAGTAATGTTAGAACTCTTGACAGGCCGCAAGTCATACGACAAGTGAGTGGAAATGAGTTCTTGTTCAGATGAATTTTTTATGCTTTTAAAAACTTTAAAAGATGAAAGACAACGCTTTTATTTAGGAAAAGGGATCGAGAAGAGCAGTTTCTGGTGAGATGGGCAATCCCGCAGCTGCACGACATCGATGCGTTAGCTAGGATGGTCGATCCGTCCCTCGAGGGTGACTATCCAGCCAAGTCTCTGTCACATTTTGCTGACGTGATATCGCGTTGCGTTCAGGTATGCATCACTAGAACTAGAAGAATATAGTATATACACAGGTTTTTTCTTACACGTGAAATATTTTGTGAAGTATATTATTATACATATATCTATGTATGTTGTGACAGTCGGAGCCAGAGTTCAGGCCACCAATGTCAGAAGTGGTTCAAGACCTGTCGGACATGATCCAGAGAGAACATAGGAGAAATGGGTCAAGTGGGGGTTATTAGAATGCAAGAAGAAAGAAGATAGTGAAGAAGACTACTTTAGTCTCTTGTAGTCATAGGAGCTTGTCTCTTTTATTATATTATTCTTTCGAAAAAGATTGTTGGTTATTTAATACTTGTGTGTGGCACTCACTAGCTACTCTGCTTTAGCCTCCTTTTAGTTGTATGATCTGCAACACCAACTCATTTCACCGGGATAAGATTGGCAATCTCGAGTTTTTCGATTAATATGACAGAATTATTATAAAAATTAGAGTTAAGAGATCTTGTTTTTTATATTGGATGATCATTACATTAGTAATTCTTTAAGTATCTCTATTTCATGGTTAGTTACACAATTTGTTGTGAATCCTATCAGAGATACGTAGGACTGTGTGTAAAAGCTGAACCGATGAATGAATGATATAAAGTCGTTCGGTTACTTTAGTAATGTTGGTTAGTTCTGGTTTAGAAAACCGGCCCGGGACTTATTAATCGGCTGTAAGAGATACTGTACAGAATATGCAAAGTCATAGATACCCTCTCGGCTATATCTTTCTCTCTCTCAGACGCGCCAAACTCAAAATGAGTCTTTTTCTCAAATACCCTCCAGCATTACAATTTTATCTCTTTTTAGACCCACTTTTTGGAGAGAAGAAACTAAAAAGGAAACGCATTCTTCTTCTTCACCATTTCTAACAAGTAATAATTACGTCCATTTCGTCTCTGTGATCCCTCTAGATTGGATCTGCCGAGTACTGTGGTGCAATGTCTCGCTACCAGTCTAATTCCATTGACGACGGCGAGGTTAATCCGTTTGCGGTAATTTGTTGATAATTCTATCTCCTCCTCTAGGGATTCCACTTTTTTTTATATATAAAAAAAAAATCGTTTGTATATCAATTGATGCGTGTTGGTGAAATTGCAATGTTAGATCTGCCTTTTCTCATGTTTGATTTCTTAGATACGTGTGTGCTGCCTGTAAGTAATGTTGCTACTACCTTTATTACTCCAGTTTCTGGGATCCCTTCAATGCACAATGAAGGAACATAGTCGATCGATTGATTTAATGCATACTTTTTGTTTGGATCCACATACAGTATGGTTATCGGCTTCGAGAAGGAGGGTGACAAAATGTAATTTGCGTTAATAAAACAAAGTTTCCGATCATTCTTTTAGGGATTCTATATTTCCCAACCGGCCATTGATAGCTTAGAACCTCAGTGGTAACAAAAAGACATCATCAAATTATATATTATCTTCTTTTGCATTGAGTTTTCGAATTTTTCATTTTCCCCAAATGGACGAGATGGACTTTGGTTAAGAATCCATCTCTATTTTGTAACTTTTTCGATAACTCTTTTTAATTCAATGCGTGCTTCATTTTTTTTTTTTTATGTTTTGGTTCGGTGGCCATTGATAGTTTTCTTTTGTCTTGGATGCTTATCTGTCCTTGTTGTGTAGTTATTTTCTTCACCCTCTTTTTTTTAATTATATGAACTTTCAGAATCCTGAAACTGTTCCAGCTGCACCGTCAAAGCTTTCTCCTCTTCCCCCTGAGCCGTATGATCGCGGTGCCACAATTGATATTCCTCTTGAATCTGGCAAGGTATTTTCCTACTGCTTGATAGATATGTACCAAGTATATATCACAATAATCCCTGAGACCAACTAACGTTTTCCTACTTGTAGGATCTGAAAGCTAAGGAGAAGGAGCTCCAGGCAAAAGAAGCTGAATTGAAGAGACGGGAGCAGGTAACCAATCAGCGATTGGATTTTGCTTTAACCTACACTAATTAGCTCCCATCTAACCTGCATATCATTTTTGAACCTGTGGAAGCATAGTTACTCTGTCACCCTTCTCGTATATTATATAATCTATAAAGCTTCCCACAATGCTTTTCAACAACAACCTCTCCACTAATGTTATCTTCGCGGCTTCTGAAATCTTTTGTTTTACTTATTGTTCAGGAACTCAAGCGGAAAGAAGATGCTATAGCACAGGGTATCTTGTCAATTTTATCTACCTTTTCTAGAAACCTGACATTTTGTTCCATGTGAAACGCTCATGCTGTCATTTTCTTTTTGGTAGCCGGGATTGTCATAGAAGAGAAAAACTGGCCACTGTTTTTCCCTCTCATCCATCATGACATTTCGAATGAGATACCCATTCATCTGCAGAGAATCCAATATGTAGCATTCACGTCATTGCTGGGTATGTGTTCTCAAATGAGCAAACCATCTGCCATTGCGAAAGAGTTGAAGTGATGAGTGAAATATTTTCTACCTCTGTTTGGCAGGTCTTGTGGTCTGCCTGTTATGGAACATTGTGGCAGTTACCACCGTGTGGATTAAGGGAGAAGGTTAGTCTTGGAACAGTTAAAAAGGTGCCCAGTAGATTGAGCCTGTTTGATGCTAATCAGCTGACTCGTTTTCTTTTGGGTGTAGGTCCAACGATATGGTTTCTAGCTATTATCTATTTCATATCGGGGGTTCCTGGAGCATATGTTATGTGGTATAGACCTCTTTATCGTGCCATGAGGTATATGGCGTATCCATGCCACTTAAGATTATTCTTTTAAAGTACTTTACTCTATCTGCTGCTGCTGTGTGTGTGCGTGTGTGTGTGTTCCTTCGTTTAAAAAGAGAAAAGAAAGAAAAAAAATATTACGGGAGATGAGAGTGAGTGTGGGTTGATTTGGTTGTGTGCAGGACTGATAGTGCTCTGAAGTTTGGGTGGTTTTTCTTCACTTATCTGGTGAGTTTTTCATTCGGTTTAGTGAAATTTTTATTTTTTTTTGGTTTTGGCTGGTTTTGACACATCGAAAGGAGGAGAGAAAGAGAGTAAAAAAGCTTGAAATAAAAATGCAGTTTCACATAGGGTTTTGTGTATTTGCGGCGGTGGCTCCTCCAATTATATTCAAGGGAAAATCGCTGACGTAAGTAGCTAATTAGTTTCTAAAACATAGGAAAGAAAGAGGTAAGAGTAATCTGAAGTAGAATCATGATTGTTATATTATGCAGGGGAATATTGCCGGCAATTGACGTGTTGAGCGGGAACATATTGGTTGGGGTAAGTTGAAAGCATTAGATAGCCTATAAAGTATAAACTGATGTGGTGGACTACTTTTGAGTCAGATATTCTACTTTGGTGCAGATATTCTACTTCATTGGGTTTGCGTTCTTCTGCTTGGAGTCACTCGTGAGCATTTGGGTTATTCAGGTTCCATCCCTCTCTCCTAAATCAATTGATTCATTTGGTTTTTAGACAAGTAAAATGCAATAAAAAAAAAAGAAGGAAGAACTAAAGTTGTTGGTATGGTGTGAACAGCAAGTGTACATGTACTTCAGGGGGAGTGGTAAAGCAGCAGAGATGAAGCAGGAGGCAACAAGACGAGCAATGATGGCATCTCTCTGACCACATACACACACCCTTGAGTCTTAACCCTGAAGATAATCTACAAACAAATCATCTCCTTTTATTTCACTCCTCTTTTATTTCATTTAACCAAGTGTAACTCAAACTTTTTACTTGATTATCTTTGAAAAGGACCCCAAATTTTTGAATTCATAAATACACAAAGTTTCGATATATCCCCCAACGGGTAACGTATGGGGTAACCTTACAACAATAAGGTCGTTTGTTCAAGGCAGTGGGTTGGTGGGTGCTATCATATAGTATCATATTATTGCAAAATAACAATGCGAAAATGAGAAAAGTCAATGGCTATATATAATGGGGGACATGGGATTTCTGTGGCTCTGGTGTCGTAATAAATAGTGAGGCAGTTGAGAGTGTGGCAAGAAGATGATGTTGCACAAGTGTTGATTTTATAAAATTCAATAAAAATTTTGAAATGTGGGAGAGAAAAAGTCAACGAGAGTAAGGGATGTCAGCGAGCCAACTGTGTTTGTATGTGACACGCGGCGGGCGATCCAAATGGTTGAGTAAACTCGCAAAAATTGTCTATTTAAGACACTTATTACCCCCTTCAACTTGAAGACCAGAACAAAAAGTCTTAAACACACAAACATTCGTCTATCTATATTTGTGGAGAGAAAAAAAAAAAGGAAGATCGAATAGGATGGCCATCTTCTGTTTCCTTGTAGACCAGAGGAAGCAAGTCCGGGGGAGGAAGCCGGCAGCCGGTTTATGCTCGAGGTGCGGAGGAGGAGCAGTGGTGGCGGACATGAGAACCTCCACAAGATTCTGTGGGGTCCCTTTTTACCGCAAAGCTTGGAAGGCCATTGTCTGTCACTTCTGCGGCGCGGTGCTCAAATCTTACCACTGAACTGATGAGTGATGAACCAACCAACGTCTTTCTCATCTTGTGTTTTTTGTTTTTGTTTTTTAATTCAAATTTGTTTGTTTTAATGAATCAAGCTACTTGCCATTGTATGTAGCTTGATTGCATACTACCCTAGAGACCCTGTCTGTTGACTTAATATTCCTAAAAAAAGTTTTGAGATGGGAACCCATCCATATATGCATTCTCCTTGTGCTTAACCTAAACTGAAGTCTGAAGCACACAAGTTTGTTTGGTAAGAAAAGTTAATAGGAGAAGTAGAAAGCCACATGACAAGAAGGAATGAATCTCATGAACCAATGAATAATCAAAAACTCACCACCCCCCACCCCCTATTTGCTTCCACTTGTTTTACAGCTTTCACCATTCAATACTCTTGTCATTCTCTCTCTCTCTCGTAAAATCTCATGTTTGGTAGAGAACATATCTGAGGAGGGCCCAATTAAGTTGGGCCGCCAATTTTCTGACCCAGAAGTAACATATCATCTAAGAAAGCCCTAAGCCGCTCCATCGTCCCTTCTTCTTTACCCTAAAATTCTTCTTTACCCTAAAATTAAATCTGAAATTACATCTCTCACATCTGTTTGAAGAGAGAGAGAGAGAGAGAGAGAGATCACTTGGTGAGCTTTGTGTTTGTCATTTTCGTTCCTCCTTTGTTCAATTTGATTTACCTTTGTTGTGTTCAATTTATTTTTGGGGGGAAGCAAACCCGATCAACAAAGATTATTCAATTGGATGATGAATTGGGATGTGAGCGAAATAGATTTCGATCGTATATTGCTCCTAGATGATACACACGTACAGCAAGGCTTTGAGGAGGGTTACAAAGCGGGTGTTTTGTCGGGTCGAGAAGACGCTCGTCATCTGGGTTTGATACTAGGGTTCGAGACAGGCGAGCTGCTGGGTTTCTACAAGGGCTGCTCTTCCCTCTGGAGCTCTCCAGCTCTCCGTCCTGAATTGTCTCCTCAGCTGCAGAAGCATCTCCATGACTTCCAAGCCTTGCTCCATAAGTTCCCGCTCTTGGATCCCGAGGACGAATCCAAAGACGAGATCAAGGATGATCTCAGGGTCAAATTCAACATCATATGCGCTTCTCTCGGCATTTCCAAGAAAATTTTGGTGTACAGGGGATACCCCAACCCCTCCTCTAATCTCGACTTCTAAGAAGACTCTTGTATGTTTTTGTATTTGTATCCTCCTCAAAGTTTCATCTTTTTTTTTTTTTTTTTTGCTTTTAGACAACACAAACAAATTTTTGCTTTGCTTTTTATTGTTTTGTCCTTTTTTGAGACCTGTGGGAATGCTGGCCACAGATCTAAATGTGGTGGATATTCTCAATGCCACAGCTTCTTACTTTCTTTCTTTAAGCCACCATTGACATATATTAGTAGTAACAAACGACGCACTTTTATTTTATTTTATGCATAGGAGGAGATGTTGAGGAGAGAATTACTTGGTTGTTGCAAGGTTTACATATCCGAAGCGCGGAATAGGACAGCCCTTGAAGCCATTGAGAGAGCTGCAAAGTCTTTTCCACCAGTTGCAATTGTCAACAAGTTTGAAGACGCTGCTTATGGCAGGGTTGGTTACACTCTCGTCTCCACGCTAGCTCACGAAGCTTCAGGGTCGTCATCATCTTCTTCTCCCCTGAAGAACGCTGTCTTTGCAATGGTCAAGACTGCTCTCGACACTATCAGCCTCGAGTTGCATTCTGGATCCCATCCCCGGCTCGGAGTGGTCGACCACATATGCTTTCACCCTTTGTCTCAAACCTCCATTGACCAAGTTTCTGTCGTTGCCACTTCCTTGGCATTGGATATCGGCTCCATTCTCAGAGGTCAGTGCTTGCTTGATAGAGGACCTCAGTCGTAGACTATTTTGAATTTTCACGAGTGTATAAAGAAAGCTATCGAGGTTCAGCAGGGCATTTGCTTCCCTTGTATGCTGCAGTTGTTTGTGATCATTGCTGATCTGTAGAATAACCTTCGTGCAGTTCCTACATATCTATATGGAGCAGCACATGAGGAGCAGGGCACGCTGGATTCCATAAGAAGGAAGCTGGGGTACTTCAAGGCCAACAGGGAGGGACAAGAATGGGCAGGTGGTTTGGAGCTGGAGGTAGTGCCTGTGAAGCCAGACGCAGGGCCACAAGAGGTGAGCAAAGCCAAAGGGGTTGTAGCGGTTGGGGCGTGCGGGTGGGTCAGTAACTATAACGTGCCAGTCATGTCAACAGATCTCAAGGCAGTGAGGAGAATAGCGAGGAAGGCGAGCGAGAGGGGAGGAGGCTTGGCTTCGGTGCAGACAATGGCTCTGGTGCACGGGTTAGGAGTCATAGAGGTCGCCTGTAACTTGTTGAATCCAAGTCAAGTCGGAGGAGATGATGTTCAAGGACTGATCGAGAGGCTTGGCAGAGAGGAAGGTCTGCTTGTGGGAAGAGGGTATTATACGGACTACACAGCCGACCAGATCACTCAAAGATATAAGAACTTGCTCATCAATTCATAAAATGCATAAGTTGTTTGTGTCCAAAATAAGAAATTTTACAAGTCAAAAAACAATATGATGTTGTCATTCCCGACATCCATCAATACCTATCTTCATTTTCATTTTTTGGGGCTATGTTTTTCTATATTTTTATGATGACTATAAGTGGAAACTAGCAGAGATCAAATTAAAATAAATGATAAAATAGTTGATTAGGTAAGAGACCAAAATATCAAATCCAATAATTGGTGTTGTCCAGAACGATAATTGTGCGAGGGAAGCCTTGCCTCTACCTTTTCTTGAAATTTCTACTATGTGTTTCCACACTTGTATATATATATATAAATCAAGTGTATGGCAAATTGGCAATGCATGCAAGTTATCAACAGATGGGTTATAGATATTTAATGTTACATGTAGCGTTTGTGACCATGTAGTAGTTGATGTCTCTGTTCTTTAAATAAATATCTATAAGTTGTGTCAAAGGAAAAGACTATATGTCTATAACCTTTTTTTGTATATGTTGAGTCGAAGATAAAAATGGAGGGTCAAAGGTCTATAAACGAAAAAACGTGGATGAGGTGGAGTTGGTGCGGCTCGTTATTAACTTGAATTCTTTTTTTTTTTTTTTTTTTGTTGTTGTTGGCTTTGCAATAATAAGTCAAATTACATAAGATGGAGGAGGTAAAGCCAACTTATGTTGTAGCATAAAATGCCTACATACATGATAATATTAAGCCAGGCTAAACCTAGGTTCATAAAAAGTATTAAAGAAAAAAAGAGGTCTAAAAGCGTCGGATGAGATACTTAGTCCAGAAACTCTGATTCTTAATTTGAAATTACAAGTAAATGAGATTGCCTGATTAGTCTACGTATAGACCCACTTGTTCCTCGTATTCAGCATTAGAAATCTTGGAACATTAAATACACACATGTATATTACATAAAGATGGGCACATTGGAGAATAGGGACACAAATGTAAATGGAGAGAAGAAGACGAAACATTAGAGAGCTCAAAAGTCAAAAAAAAAAAAAAAATAAGAAGAGAAGAGGTAAAATTACTTACTATTTCTATTTCTATGGTGAAAATAATTGAAAAAGCGTTTAGGATTTAGAAAACAGCCTGTGATCTTCAGTCAACAAATTACCTGCAGATATGGCCAAGCATTGGATTACAAAGTACAACACATCTAAGTATGTACGTTACGTATGTGTATATATGTTATTTAAATCCAAAAAATTGAAAGATAACATATACATAATAATTAATTAAAAAGATTCACAATTTTCATGCCCCAAGACTCTCTTGTTTTTACTTTGGCCACCTAATTCGCATCCGCCAACACAATCCCATCATTATCATCTGTGTCTGTATGTAACAGAGAGTTTTTTTGTTTCAAGGCCCTCTAAAACCTAAAAAGGACCTCAAAGTCTCTCTCTTTTTTCCTTTACTCCAAAAGGCAAAAAGCTGTATGTAACCTTTTGGAGATCTGGATATAAAATATCAGATCCCTGCTAAGCTCATGTAGGGCTTTTTTCCTTTTTCTCTTCTACTCAGTACTCATATGTCGAATTACGTTGTTGTCCCTTGGGCTTTAGGGCTCTAAATATCCTGTATAAATGTGCCATCATTATTCTTGTTAACTCACACGATACGATACTTTTTAAAGTAGGAGATCGTAGATCAGGAGATGGAGAGAGAATGCGGGACGAAGAAGACGTTGTTCAGCGAAGAGGAGCTGCAAGAGATAAGTGGGGTCATTGTTGGAGATGATTACGTGGAGGTCATGTGTGGCTGCACCAGCCACCGTTACGGAGACGCCATTGCGAGGCTTAAGGTTTTCTCCGACGGAGATTTCCAGATCACCTGCCAATGCACTCCCGCTTGCCCCGAAGGTCTTTTCTTCCTTCTTCTTTTGAATGTTTTTTTTAGCTAAGTGCTATTTTCACATCTATGCATGTTACATGTGAA
The DNA here is from genome assembly GCA_039880935.1 of Streptanthus diversifolius. Classification (NCBI taxonomy): domain Eukaryota; kingdom Viridiplantae; phylum Streptophyta; class Magnoliopsida; order Brassicales; family Brassicaceae; genus Streptanthus; species Streptanthus diversifolius. The sequence goes on from JAXGFM010000001.1 coordinate 50,466, forward strand.
TGCGTGAGATGGCCTGTCGTTCCTTTTGTCTTTTGGCTTCACGTATATGAATATTTCATGCTAGTGGCAGGAATGCGTTGAAACTCTGTTTTTCTTCTAAGACTGCATATAGTGTGAAGCTGCAACCGCATCTAGCTCCGTTTCAATTCCCATGTTGAACTTTCATTTCAAAAATTAAGTTATCATCTTGACAGATTTGATTTATGATCGTAGACAAATTATCGCCTGCTGCCTTTGAGAAACATTCTGAGAGAGAAACCTCTAGAAACTGGAGGAACAATGTGTGGGTGTTCATTGAGGGAGACAAGGTTCCGCTTTCAAAGACAGTGCTGCTCAGATACTACAACCTAGCACTGAAGAACTCCTCCAACGGATCCAAAGTCATTCATCGGGACGAGTTTGTTGGGTGCAGCAGATGCGGGAAGGAGAGGAGGTTCAGGTTGAGGAGCAGAGGGGAATGCCGGAAGCACCATGATGCCTTGGTTAAACCCAATTGGGAGTGTTGCGATTATCCATACCACAAGTGAGCCAACTTGTTTTGGTTGCTTCCACTTCATATGATGATGAAGTATAAGAGATAATGATTAATTGAATCCATTTGGAGTGGTGGTTGTGCAGGATAACATGCGAGGAGGAGGAAGAGAGAGGGAGCAGGAAAGTTTACAGAGGATGCACTCGTTCTCCGTCTTGCAAAGGCTGCACTTCCTGCGTCTGCTTCGGCTGCAACCTCTGTCGTTTCTCGGATTGCAACTGCCAGACTTGCCTCGACTTTACCACCAACGCCCAACCCATTTGACTACATTTCTCTAACTTTGGAGTACATTCATCTGCAAAACCTTTGTAATTGTTGTATGGTGGCTGCTGGATTCTCCTTTTACTGAATAGCTTGTTATGTGGTGACTGGAGAAATCGTATATGAATTCTCAAACTGATAAGAGTTGTGCTTGGAAAGCAAGTTAAACACCACAACGAGAACATGCCTCTTGGATCTAATTTCAACTCCAAATAAACACAATGCCAGAGATGGACAATACAAAACTAACGAGACGCATGCTGTGAACGTTAAAGAGTATGATTTGTCCTCTCAACACCTATATAATTAGGCATTAGCAGAGCCGAGACCAGCTGCAGTAGAGAGCAACTAGAAACATATTTTTGATCAGTCAAACATGGTGGAAGGAGATGTATATCAAAACCAGACAAGTAGAATGATCAAAAGCATGCTAAATCTTGATATATTTCAAAGCATAGGGGAATTACGTAACAAAAAAAAAAAAAAACTGCCAGGAATCATCATCCATCCATTGGAGACATAATTGGGATCTCAAAAGTGATTGATGCATATTATTTTCAAAGAAAGCACAGAGAGGTCATCAGAACTAATTGCTGGCTTTAAATACAAGACCAGTCATAAGGTGCAGAAAGTGAAAGCAAATGCACGAGACTGAGAGGGCTCTTGTCTTTTCCCGGTGATAATAATTGAAATTTATTGTGTAGCCTCCACAGGCTTCTGCAAAGATGATCAAAAGGCAGGAACATATGTAAGGGGGAGGAACGAACACAGAGCCGCTTTAAGGAAGAAAGAGAAAGCAGTTACCTCTCCTTTACCGCCGGTGAAGAGCTTGTATCCACCGTAGAAAACCAAGCCCCAGCCAGACAGCGAAATAAGCACAAACTGCAGATTGGTTTTGGTCAGAGAAGAAAGGGATCATTTAATATACAAATTCTATAAAACTCAGAGAGGAGATATAAAACGTTCGTACATGCTCCTCTTTCCAGTTCCCTGGGTTCATAGGCTGTTTCCAGAAGTCAACCTTGGTAGATCCATGGTGATCTGCAACACTCTCATTTTCAGATACATCGATTCAACTCAAAACCTCCCCCAAGAAAACAAACAATCAACGGATTTCAGAATCTTTGGCAAACATTTCTTCGTCGATGGTTCAACAGGAATTTGACAATCTAAAGGAAGTAATGTCAACATGAATCATTAGATCTAAGCAAAAATCGTTAAAGAAGGAAAGTACCAGCGGCGCCGGCGAGACCGCGACGCTGACAAACATAGGCGGGCACACGTGCAGATGGAATCTGAGCTAGGCTTATGGCTCGGCGAGCGAAGGACGCCATCGATCTATCACCACTTGGGTATGATTTAGGGTTTTCGAGGATCTGAGAGGCTTCGCGAGTTTCAGGAGATTTTGGTGAAAAGAAAGAGATTGAGTGGAACCCCGAAGAGGCCATTTTATAAGATTTGTCGTTTCTGGCTTCGAAACGGCGCCGTATCGTGCACGCCAGAGGCTTCGACCATAAACACAGAAGATTCTCCTTGTTTTGTTTTTTTTTGGGCTTTTTGCTGCCTCTTTGTTTGTGTTAGTACTTGGTAGACAGACAGTCATTTGGTTTGATTTGTTTCAGTGAAAAGCTCATTGTACCATACTACCATGTATATACATAAATGGCGCCCACGTAAATTACTCTGGAAGATGTAAAACTCTTGCTCTTATTGGTCAAAAAGCATCTTCTACTAATCTGTTTGGACCTTTATTATGCTACTAACTTTTAATACAAAGGAGCCTAAAAACCTAGATGCAAAGCTTTGACTCAGCAAGTCCTAGTCTTGAACAATTTTTGTATCCAAAGTCTGTTTGTGTTGGATGAGAAGGCAGCACTTCAAGCTCCTCTCCTGCATCTGCTTACCTTCAAAACTACGATCAGGAAAAACATAAACGAATAATATCAAGCTCTGAGAGATGTTTATGCACAGACAAATCTTTGTATCTCTAACTCAGATATCATTCTCAGAAGATCATGGCACTGCTCCAGCATCAGCTTCTCTTGTGCCGCCACTCCAGCAAGTTGAGAGGCAAGTGGAACGATACCCTCTATCTGCTAATGAAAGTTCTTATGTTACTAAACCATTTACTTTGATTCAGTAATGTCACTTTTATCCTCAGCGTCGAAATAACCTACCGTGGGAGCAAAACTATTCACAGTTGAAATGATAGCATCAGAGACTGCTTCTACTTTCTGAAATATAGTGACAGCCGAATATATGTTCACCTGAAAGCCTCAGGAGATATTGGCAAAACAAAGACACACAAAAAGCTTAGCAGATGAGCATGATCTGATTTACCTTTGCACCTTCCCTTAGGGGAACCCTGAAAAGAACAGAATCCAGGGCTTTTCTGGTCATGGACATAGATGATATGTCTTGTCTTTCCATATCCTCCCAAGCTTCAAGATGCTTAACCTGTTTCAGATATATTTCGTAACAATCCGATTTAGACTTGCTTCAAAGAGACCAGCAAGACATACTCTGCGGTTTGGGACTACAGAATTAATAAATGAGTTTTGACCTGACACGTACTTGAGAAAGAAGGACATGAGACAGCTTCATCTCCAAATTTTTCTTCTGCAGTTTAATCCTCGCTTGTAGAACCAATTTTTTTTTAATTTGGTAAGAGTATCCCACGCACAGACTACTTGTTTCTGTAAAGGTTTTATTAAGCATTCAGAATCGAGATCTGCTCTTTCTTCATCCAGAAAAAATGAGTAGAGGTGATAATGACTGTAGGAGCTATAAAACCGGATAAGAAAATACGATTTGATAATTTGTGATATAAGGAGAAATCAATTTGTAAAAACACGATTTATAAAACGATTTTTATGAAATCCAGAAAGGAGGCGAGATGTCTCTTTCCTTAACTCAATAAAGCGCCCGTAGTGTGACGGTTTTAATACGCCTTTTAAATCCCAGGATACAACCTTTTATAGACCGATTCGCAACACTCGAATTCGGAATCTGCGAACACTGTATCTACGATATACTCAAGAGCAAGAATCGTTTCTGAAAGATAGAAACGAATATGAGAGAGAGATGAACCTTTTCTGTGAATTTAGAGAGAGCAAAGAATTCTCAGGATATTCAGGATACTCAGGGATTCCCAGAATGATTGCTTTAGCTCTCTATTTATAGGGAAGAAGTGATTAGGGGGGTTTCGAGATAAAATCTCGACTTTCAACGAAATCCCGAAAATTCCGCAAGCGGTTATAACCGTTTTGACTGGAATATTCGCGGATTACGATGAGATTTTGAACCCGATCGATCGATCCAAAAATCAGATCGATCGATCCTGTAGGCGATCGGTCGATCCGGAATGTACCGGTCGATCCTGGAATTTCACGTAAAACGAGATCGATCGATCTGGTTTAGATCGGTCGATCCCAGAAACTCACGCAAGAAACCATCCGTAGCACGCGATCGATCGATCCAGAAGAGGAACGATCGATCCTGGAAATGTTCGCGAGGATGGATCGATCGGTCCAGTAAGGATCGGTCGATCTCATTTTCAGTCGCCAAAAAATAGGACTCCTCGACGACGAGACATTCCCAAAGCCCAAAGCCCAAAGCCCAAAGCCCAAAGCCCAAAGCCCAAAGCACAGAGCACAGAGCACGAGCACGAGCACGAGCACGAGCACGAGCACGAGCACGAGCACGAGCACGAGCACGAGCGAGCGGCGGTGGTGGTGGTGGTGCGCGCGTGTGGATCCTTTGGTTCTCCCCATAAACCACTTTGACACTTAGTGACTTTGTTCCATATATATGTAAGTGGAAAAAGTTCCTTCTAAGCAATGTGGGACTTTCTTAAGTTCCACTTATTCCCTAATGGGTCTAATTTTTAAGCCCATTTCATATTCACATTATCAACATGTTTCAAGCCCAATGTGCTTAATAACATTTTGGTCCAACAATCTCCCACATGAATAGAAATGACTCTAAACTGAGGGTGACTTTGAAAGACTCTTTAGGATCGAGAAAGCTAAAAGAAAGACTTTCTTGAGTATAAACGAAAGATAACCGTATCTGATTTGGTTGCATTTTTCAGCATTGAACCAATCATAGTTAATAACTGTCGGGTTTACAAGGCCAGGGGGTGAACATGATGTCTTGAACCACCCGGATTTCTAGTGTAAACCGAGACAACAGATATAACGCGGTTATATTTCTCGTAGAACATTTTGTTCTCTTGTTGTGTTCGTTTTGGCCATGAACAGCCTGGTTTTTCATGAGTGAACTTGGAGAATACAACCTTTCATATATTCTCCTAGAAACGGCCCCATTTCACACTCACAAGGTGATCTTTCATATTTGTATTCTTTTTCCCGAAGTGATCTGCTTCACTTCATTGGGTTAGAATATATGAATTCATTAAAAGCCAATGCTTAACCTATATAAATGCAGATAACACTGTTGTCATCTTTAGGAACTGGGTAGAAACAAATGTTTCACAGTGTTTATTTTAGACTTAATTTGACTTAGTTGTCCCTTTGAACCTATCAAAACATGTAGGTGGGGTTACCATCAAATCTCATCTTTAGTTCATAGGCTTTAAACCCATTCCTCTTGATGATTTCAAAACTTGATCTCGTGTCAGACCTTTTGTGAAAGGATCTGCAATATTATCAGCTGATTTTATGTAATCGAGTGAGATTACACCACTTGAGATCAGTTGTCTAATGGTCTTATGTCGTCTACGTATATGACGTGACTTGCCATTGTATAACTTATTGTTTGCACGAGCTATAGCCGATTGGTTATCACAGTGTATGCGTATTGATGACACTGGTTTTTCCCACATCGGTATATCTTCCAAGAAATTGCGAAGATGCTCGGCTTCTTCTGCGGCTTTGTCTAATGCAATGAATTCTGATTCCATTGTTGATCTAGCCAGAAGCGTTTGTTTGCAAGATTTCCAGGATACCGCAGCACCTCCAAGTGTAAATATATAACCACTTGTTGATTTTGAGTTTTTGGAGTCGGATATCCAGTTGGCATCACTGTATCCTTCCAAAACTGCAGGTTCGGAACCATAGTGCAACCCATAATTTTTGGTAAACCTTATGTAATTTAATACTCTAGTTATAGCTTTCCAATGGGTGTGTCCTGGATTGCTCGTGTACCTACTTAGTACATTCACTGAGTGTGCTAGATCTGGTCTTGTACAATTTGTCAAGTACATTAGACTTCCGATCACTCGAGCATATTCATTCTGTGATACAGGTTCACCTGAATTTTTCGTCAGATGAAGAGTAGTATCTACAGGAGTTTGCGCGGTTCCACTTGAATAGTCTTTAAATCTATCAAGTACCTTTTCAGCATAATGTTCTTGGGATAATATGTATCCGCCAGGATGTCTAGTGATTTTAATCCCTAGAATCACATCAGCCAACCCCAAATCTTTCATATCAAACTGTCCATGCAACATGGTTTTAGTCTGATTGATGATATCGTTGTTGCTGCCTAGGATAAGCATATCATCTACATATAAACATAGCATGACATAAGCATTTTTCGTAGTCTTCGAATAAATGCACTTATCGCTTTCATTTATGCTGAATCCATTGGACATCATTACGCTGTCAAATTTTTCATGCCATTGTTTTGGAGCTTGTTTCAGTCCATACAGCGATTTCACCAGTCGACATACTTTATGTTCTTGTCCTGGTACAACATACCCTTCGGGTTGTTTCATATATATCTCTTCTTCTAAATCTCCGTTTAGAAATGCAGTTTTTACATCCATCTGGTGAATTTCCAGATTTCGTAATGCTGCAATGCTTACGAGATTTCTAATAGAAGTTATTCTCGACACTGGAGAATATGTATCAAAGAAGTCTAAACCTTCTTTTTGGCGGAAACCTTGAACTACAAGTCTAGCCTTGTATTTATCAATTGCGCCATCGGTTTTTAATTTGGTTTTAAAAATCCATTTACAACCGAGAGCTTTGAACCCTTCCGGTAAATCGGTTATGTAAAACGTATGGTTTTGCATAATGGAATCGAACTCACTTTTGACGGCTTCCTTCCAATAAGGTGCGTCTGGCGTAGACATTGCTTCAACGAAGGTCTTTGGTTCGTTTTCAGTGAGTAAGATCATTAGAAAATTGTCACCAAAGGTTTTTTCCTTCCGAGCCCGTTTACTACGCCTGGGTTCAATTTCAGCAACTTCTCCATCAGGAGTGCTTGCTTCGCTTGCGTTTCTTTCTTCCCTATTCCGCTTAGGGGTTAATTTATCCTTACAAGGAAAAATATTTTCAAAGAAGTACGCATTTCGCGATTCCATTATTGTATTTACATGGATATCCGGTATATCTGATTTGTGAACCAGAAACCGATAAGCACTACTGTTGTGTGCATATCCAATAAATATACAATCAACCGTTTTTGGTCCAACTGTGACCTTTTTAGGAAGCGGTACTGCAACTTTTGCTAAGCACCCCCACACTTTCAGGTATTTGTATGAGGGAACCGTTCCTTTCCATAATTCATATGGTGTTTTTCCCGTCACTTTGTTAGGAATCTTATTAAGAATATAATTAGAAGTCATAAGAGCTTCCCCCCACATGTTCTGGGTTACGCCTGATTCTTGCATCATGGCATTCATCATTTCCTTCAGAGTTCGGTTTTTTCGTTCCGCAACTCCATTGGATTCAGGTGAGTAAGGAGCAGTTGTTTGATGAATGATTCCATTTTCTCTGCAGAATGCATCAAACTGTCCTTCATATTCTCCACCTCTATCACTCCGAACTATTTTAATAGTTCTTTCGAGTTGATTTTCAACCTCTAGCTTATATTCCTTGAATTTATCAAGAGCCTCATTTTTGCTCTGTAACAAGTAAATATAGCAATATTTTGTGCAATCATCAATGAATGTCACAAAATACTTCTTACCACCTCTTGTGGGTAAGTATTTTAAATCGCACAAATCTGTGTGGATTAATCCTAGAGGTTCAGTATTTCTCTGGACTTGTGGTGATGGTCGTTTTGTAAGTTTCGCTTGTACGCAAACTTCACATTTGTCTTTACTTTGTTTGCATTTTGGTATTAGGTTTGAATTCATTAATCGGTTTAACGATTTATAATTCACATGTCCTAACCGTACATGCCAAATATCAAAAGACTCGACCAAATAAGCAACTGGAGCATTGTTATTAATAGAATTGTTTGTTACAACTTTTGGAACGACTGTCAATACATTCATTTTGATCAGTCCATTCTTAACAAAGCCCTTTCCCAAATACACCCCATTTTTCTTAAGTACCAACTTATCAGAATGAAAGTTGGCGCAGAATCCAGCCTTGCTGAGGAGAGTGCCAGAGATCAAATTCTTCCTCATGTCTGGAACATGCTTCACGTTGGTGAGAGTAATCTGATGTCCTGAAGTCAGCTTCAGGATTACTTTACCACGTCCTGCAACCTTGGATGTTTGGGTGTTGCCCATCAGCACTTGTTCATCATTGTTGCATATTTGATAAGTGTTAAACATATCCTTATCAAAGCATATGTGGGTCGTAGCACCTGTGTCATACCACCAATCTAGAGGATTTCCCTCAATGGTGTTGACTTGGTCAATGATAACACAGCAGAGATCTTCCTCTGTCAGGTTTGCATGATGATGTCGCTTTTGTTTAGGCTTACTGCGACAAACATCTGCCTTGTGACCCATCTTGCCACAATGATGACACTTTCCACGATACTTCTTATCATAAGAAGTTTGCTTCTTGAAGCTTGTGGAGCCAGAGGACTTGAAGTTCTTGAACTTGCTAGTCTTTTCCTCTGTTTTGCCTTTGCCTTTTGCCTTAAATTGTTCGGCTAGGTATACTTGATACCCTTTTTCCTCATTCTTAGAGAGGCGAATCACAGCTTCATTGTGAAGCCTAGAGATCAGCGATTCCAGAGACATCTGCTTTCGCTTGTGTTTAAGGTAGTTTTTGAAATCTACCCAGCTTGGTGGAAGCTTTTCAATGGTGCAGTCAACTACGAATGCTTCAGGAAGGATCATACCTTCTGATGCAATCTCGATGTTGATCAACTGCAACTGTTCAACTTGATCCATGATGGGTTTTGAATCCACCATTTGAAAGTCAAGAAGCTTTGCCACAGCATATCTCTGAAAACCAGCATTTTCAGACTTGTACTTTCTTTCCAAAGCAATCCATAGATGCTTGGCTGTGGGATATTCCTTGTCATTGTTGTAGACAGAGTATAAGTTGTCTACTAGACGACTAAGGATCCATCCTCTGCACAGAAAGTCTGAATGCTTCCATGCATCAATACTGGATAGCGTACGCACATCCAGGTCTCCATCAGGAGTGATTGGCTTATCCTCCGTGAGGAATTTGTTCAAATTCAGAGATGTCAAATAAAAGACCATCTTCTGTTGCCAATTCTTAAATCCATTCCCATCAAACTTTTCAGGAAGGAGTCCACTGGTATCCAGTGCCATTTTAGGAGTGACTTGAGTCGTCTCCATCATTGCAATCTCACTTTTGTTGAGAGTGTTCGCGTTAGTTGCCATCTGTTTCACAAAAGAAACGATAGTCAGAAACTTGATTTAAACGTTTTGTTTAAACCAGTCAAACGAATCGCAATCTCGCTGTGTAGCGTTCGCGGAGACGTCACAAGATCGATTGATCCTTTAAATCACGATCGATCGATCTAATCTAAAATCGTTCGATATCGTTTTGCAAACTCGCCTTTTGAGCGTCTGCAGAAACGATTCAAAATCGTATAATATTCGTTTTGCAATCTCGCTTTTCAGCGTTCGCAGAAACGATTACAAATTGATTTAATAAAAATGAAAATCGTTTTTCTTAAATCCGATTGTAGCTATTTGCTAGAAGCGGATTTATTGAGTTAAGACTGTAGGAGCTATAAAACCGGATAAGAAAATACGATTTGATAATTTGTGATATAAGGAGAAATCAATTTGTAAAAACACGATTTATAAAACGATTTTTATGAAATCCAGAAAGGAGGCGAGATGTCTCTTTCCTTAACTCAATAAAGCGCCCGTAGTGTGACGGTTTTAATACGCCTTTTAAATCCCAGGATACAACCTTTTATAGACCGATTCGCAACACTCGAATTCGGAATCTGCGAACACTGTATCTACGATATACTCAAGAGCAAGAATCGTTTCTGAAAGATAGAAACGAATATGAGAGAGAGATGAACCTTTTCTGTGAATTTAGAGAGAGCAAAGAATTCTCAGGATATTCAGGATACTCAGGGATTCCCAGAATGATTGCTTTAGCTCTCTATTTATAGGGAAGAAGTGATTAGGGGGGTTTCGAGATAAAATCTCGACTTTCAACGAAATCCCGAAAATTCCGCAAGCGGTTATAACCGTTTTGACTGGAATATTCGCGGATTACGATGAGATTTTGAACCCGATCGATCGATCCAAAAATCAGATCGATCGATCCTGTAGGCGATCGGTCGATCCGGAATGTACCGGTCGATCCTGGAATTTCACGTAAAACGAGATCGATCGATCTGGTTTAGATCGGTCGATCCCAGAAACTCACGCAAGAAACCATCCGTAGCACGCGATCGATCGATCCAGAAGAGGAACGATCGATCCTGGAAATGTTCGCGAGGATGGATCGATCGGTCCAGTAAGGATCGGTCGATCTCATTTTCAGTCGCCAAAACATTCCCAAAGCCCAAAGCCCAAAGCCCAAAGCCCAAAGCCCAAAGCACAGAGCACAGAGCACAGAGCACAGAGCACAGAGCACGAGCACGAGCACGAGCACGAGCACGAGCACGAGCACGAGCACGAGCGAGCGGCGGTGGTGGTGGTGGTGCGCGCGTGTGGATCCTTTGGTTCTCCCCATAAACCACTTTGACACTTAGTGACTTTGTTCCATATATATGTAAGTGGAAAAAGTTCCTTCTAAGCAATGTGGGACTTTCTTAAGTTCCACTTATTCCCTAATGGGTCTAATTTTTAAGCCCATTTCATATTCACATTATCAACATGTTTCAAGCCCAATGTGCTTAATAACATTTTGGTCCAACAATGACTGTATTTGCAAAGACTAGAAAGTCATTACCTTTTCTCGAAAGGCTACAATATTGATTGCAGCAGAGGCTCTAGCATTGACAAACCTCCACTGAACCAACCGATTGTTCATAAGCTTCAGCTGATGAGCAGCCTCTGCGTCATTAGAGATGGGAGAAGACTTCTTCTTACTCCTGAAGAAATCGAAACCTAGGTTAAGTAGTTTACCAACGCCTTTGCCTCTTGGAGGCTTGAGGTTTGAACTTGGAATTTTCATGGCCTGATGAACTTCCAATGATCTTCCTGGTGACAGCGCCCACTGAGACATTGAACTGCCATACCTGGCCCCTGAATTAGTCCTCTTCGTTATACTTTCAATGATCCTAAAGCTCTTAGCTTTATCGGACCCTTCTTGTGACCTTGGTTTTGCCATATTGTTGGTGCCTTGCGATTACCCTTTGCTCGGTCTTTCTCTTGCATCATTCAGATATTTAGAAGGGACTTTGATACCAGGTTTATGGGTCCGGGATGAAAGATTTGTGCTAAGGGTTGAAGCAAAGGACACATCGCTCAACTCTGATTCTGATTCATCATTATAGGACTCATATAGTAGAGAGCATGAGTTTCTCCTTGGTGATGCTCTGTACAATGCACATTCGTCGACGGAAAATCTGCCAGGAAGTATGACATTATCCTCATCATCGATCCGGAATGAAGGCCTACGATTTTCTTTTGTGTCAACTTCAGGGCCGTTGGATTCACTAGACGTACTTTGTTTGATGTGGGAAACCGAGACAAACACGTGTGCTATCTGACATCCGATCATGCTTTTTCAGACGGCTGTTGTTCTCACAAAATCTCTTGGTAGATGAATTGGAAGTGGACTTTCTGCGGTTAGGAGAAGAAGATGAAGAAGATGAAGACGGAGAAAGAAAACGAGAACTACATTTCGGGACTTTCTTCTTCTTGTTTTGAATTGCTGAAGGCAAACCTGTTCATGCTCACAGCTGTTCATTGTTACTCTTGAGCTTCCAGAGAGAGAGAAGGAAGCTTGTAAATGCTATTAGAAGATACAGAATCTTTTTGACTTCAAAAAAAAAAGAAACAACTTTTGAAAGTGGCGGCTCAATAGATGAGTCAGGAGTTGTAAGTTCCCACTCTGGTCGCCAATATTGTAGGGTTTATTGTTATTCAGTAAAACTTAATCTGATACCCATAGAAGCAAAGATATTTTTGTCTTTTTCGTAAGAGATATATTGTATACAAGCAGAGAATAGCTGATGCTTCATTCAATTTGAATATGACATTCACAAACATACAGTAAGTGATTGGTGTTTGAGCATACAAAACACTTGCAAGTGTCTCTGTAACCAAATGTGGAAGATGTGGCTGTCTAGAAGAGGAAGTAAACCTAGACGTACTCTAAGATATCAATGAAAATTGCATTGTTGCATAAAAGAGTGACTGTAATCAACGTATTTCTCCCACAAAGGTTTGTACCTCTCCATCCCAATCTTCAACCACGGCTTTAAGTTCCCATTGAAATGAAGAACAGCTCCCTTTTCTATCACACGAGCATCCACATTGGCGTATCCCAATCCCAGGACATGCCACGATGCCTCTAGTGCTTCTGTTAACCCGTAAAATGTCAGAAGCCCTGGAGGCAGTGTCCCAAGTTTCCACAAGGTCCGGTCAACGTTCTTTTCTTGCCAGTAGTGGTATATGCCGGTCACGTTTCTCTTCCTCCACTCAACTAAATCAAAGACGTTCATCCCAAAGGCCCACCCACACGCATCTGGATCGAAGTGGGAGCGAATGAGAGGATGGGAATAGTTCAAGTATTTGTGGTACCGGTGGAACGTCTCCATGCATGTCTCAACGGCCCCGTTCACGTTTCTGTTCAAATCGATAGAAAAGAGAGCGGAAAGATCCTTCTGCACTACGACGTCATCATCAAGAAAGACCACCTTCTTCAGCGCAGGAAACACTTCAGGGATGTAAAACCTGAGATGGTTGAGCATGGAGAGATATTTGGGGTTTCTGAATTTGATTGGTGTGCGTCCATCGTCGTTGTGTCCAGAAAAATAGTAGCTTTGCGTATCAGAGTCCTGGAGCTGCTTGAGGACCGGGACATAAGAAGCATTAAGCCATTTGAAATCCTCAAATTTCTGAACCTCCACAGTGACGCCTCTGAGGTTGTCCATGTTCATGGCGAACCAGGACTTCATTGCAGCATAGTTGATCTCGTTGGTGACAAGATGAAAGACAACTTTCTCAGGGGCCTTGGAGTTGAGAGCAGTGGAATTGACCACGACTGAAGTAGCAACGATGTTATCAGAGAAGACGCAGAAATGGTAGAGATTGGTATCAGTGAGTTTAGAGGCCGCAACGTGGCTTCTTTCCGTGAGCTTGGCCTGAAGATCTGAGTTCTGAAACCATTCGGTAGTGAGACGAACACCGAGGCAGTAGAGACTCTTGGGGACTTCCTCGGCGGCGATCTGAGCGTACTTGGAGCTCTTGTCGGAGAGGGAAGTGATATGTTCCTCGAGGGACTGGATATAGGCCTTGAGCCTCATGATCATGGTGGCGCTGTCGTAGTGAAGCTGATGGGCTTGGAAGAGCAAGACGGCCATGTCACGGATGGTAGGGTCAGAGTCGAGGAGCGTCAAAGGACGCCTGGTAGTGGCAGCAGTGGAGAGAAGGAGCTGGGAGTTGCGGATCTGGGCGCTAAGGTCCCAAGCAAACTGAAGATTTTTACTTTCTTTGGCGATGACAACAAAGGCTTTGGCAAGAGCAATCTGGTCGTTAACTTGGCGAGCGACGGAGGTGGGGCTCAACATTTCCTCAGTCATGTTCATGCCCTCTGCAAGCTTGTCATGACGGTAACGACGCTGGAAAAAAAAAAAGAGAACCTTGAGATGATCCATAGGAACCGACAAAGAAGGTGGATTGAAAAGTAAAACCTTGGGAATGGAGGGCCTTTGTTCAATCTGACCAGCCTTGGTGAGAATGAGGATGAAGAGCATCACCACGAACCCAGAGAGCACCCACCACACCACATTCGAGATCTTCCTCCTCCCTCCCCTCCGGAATTCCGTCCCTCTCCTCCTCATACTATACTACGAAGCAAATCAATATTATTCAAACCCACCCCAGATCTGATTGATCGATTGATTGATTGATTGAATGGTTAATGGTGTGCTCCGCCTCCACTGTTCTTATCAATTCCGATCTGAGAGAACATACCAAAATAAGCTCAACCGACCATCTCCATCTTTTTTTTTTTTTTTTTAACGCAAATACCATTTTTCATTAATGATACTGGAACCTATAAATAAGCTATTACAACCTAAAATTAGGCTAATACAACCTTATACAGGCTAATACAACCTAAAAATTAGGCTAAGAACAACCCAAAAATAGGCTCAAACAACGCCAAAGCCACTGCCCAAAAGCAAAAGATCGTAAACTGAATGTATAATTCAGTTACTCTCCTAGGAATTAAACCGTCTAAACTTCCCGAAAGTTTAAACTTAACCTAGATGACTCTATCACGTTACAAGATTATTCAAAAGAAAAATGATTAAACGACCCTCCGAAAGGCGATGGTCAAATTTACCGAGAATCCAAATAACTACTGTCACTAGCACCCAACCAGTTGGTAGTAGTAATGACCCCGAATAATCACCTTGATTACGATTAAACAGTTCCAAATCTTGTCCTCGTCAGATTCCAAACTGTCTAATCGCTAACGTCGCTGATATCCAGAGTAATGGATGCCACCTAAAATTAGCACCACTTTCTCACAAAACACCGGGGAAGAAACCCAAACAGAAGCTCAGATGCTATCCAAATATTCAAGGCGCGATAGTTCTAGGAGAACCACCAATCTAAGAAACATCATCTTCATAAACCCGTCCTCAAGGTTCCGAAAGACTGAAGTCCAGACAGATGTAGCTCTAGAAACCCACCTGCCAAACGCTCAGACGCAAGAACACTCAAAGGCTAAACGCGGTCGCCAAACGCAGTCGCCAAACGCAGTCGCCAAACGCAAACGCAGCCGCAAACGCAGTCGCCAAACGCAGTCGCCAAACGCAAACGCAGCCGCAAACGCAGACGCCAAACGCAGTCGCTAAACGCAGTCGCCAAACGCAAACGCAGTTGCAAACGCAGACTCCAATCACAGTCGCCAAACGCAAACGCAAAGCGCAGTCTCCAAACGCGTTTGCGAACGCATGACCTGCACGCCGTCGCCGGAACGCTTGAACGGCCAGAATAGCCGTGAAGCTTCAAGGGTCTTTCCTCTGAGCGTCCCACCGCCGTCCGCCGGTGCTTCGCAACACCGCTAAACACTGCCGTACGGAGGTGACTCAACCTCTCTCCAACAAGCACGAGGCTTGAGAAATTGTAAAGAGGAACCGATGTTGGGGAGTATCGGAGGGTCAAGGAGGAGAAGAGGAGAGGGAGCCCTCTCGCAGTGACGGACAGAGCCGACCACCGGAGAGGCTTACAGATCTGTGAGCGGCGCTGCTTTTTTTGGGAGAGAGATGGGAGAGACGCTAGGGTTTTTTAGAGGAGATCCTCCTTTGGATAACCGACCATCTCCATCTTCTTTCTCTTCTCTTTTCTTTTCGCTGAGAGGAAAAAAATAAACTTTCATTATTTTCTTTTTATTAAGAGAGTCCTGAAAAGACATATCTACCCTCACATCTTATTATTATCTCTACAAGAGAGATCTTTGTGTTCCATTTATCCGCAATTATTATTTTTTTTTTTTTATTCTGATTTTATTAATCGTCATTTTCGGTTACAACCTAATCATATCCGAATGTTAGAAGAGATTACCTTTATCTCTACCTCTAACGTAAGTGTTAACAACACCACTTACCTTCTACGCACAAAACAGATTACAAAGCGTACGAAACCTAAACTTTATCTTAAAAACCTAAATTTACTAAGAGCATCAGCATCGTAGAAACACTAAAAGTTTCATAAGTTATATTTTATTAATAGTTTTATTATTATTATAATATGAAAGAAGAAAAGGAATGAAACTAAAAGAAACTCAAGAAGAAAAACGGTAGAGACCGTCTCTAAAATATCTATACATTGAGACTCACTCATAGAAAAGTTGATACTTTTGTATTTTTATATTTTTTTCTTTTTTCTTTTTCTGAAATGAAACGTTGATAGTTTTATGGTTGCGAGTGCTCTAATATCATCCTCATGTTTGAACTCTGGCTTCTGTCTCTCTCATCAGGGCTTTTAATCAGAGAGTGCATCCTTGCAGTAGCAGCTACAGTTAAGTTTTTCAGCATTTTGTAACTCTTGGATGAAGTATCTAGAATCTGTGCGTGGCAATTTAAAACACTTTCCTTGACAAGTGTTAATATACTGCATATGTGATAAATCTGAAATGGTGCACCAGATACAAACAATTTGGCCAATTTGCTCCATTGGGAGGGGAGCCAAGCAGCTGGGTAACTATTGCCAGGAGACTGGGCTTCAGTTCCAAGAATGTTGTTAGCGTTGAGCTGTTTTCTTCTTTTTTTGTTCATCGATTATCATCACCCCCCCCCCCCCCCCACAAAGGTGGAGAAGATGACATGTAATATTGTTCTTTAAGCAAACGGTCTCTCTTCGGCAAAAGTGCCAATATACACTACAGTACTACTATGACTGAAGAATGGGAAATTACTTGTGTATCTTAACTTATTAATGCTATGAGTAGAAAGAAACTTAAAATCAAAATCAAATCGAACAGTTGCTCGAAAAAATAAAGAAAGAAAAAGGAAATCTCCAGGGAACGCGGAACATAATTATTTATTACAGGAACATAAATTTCTTAAAAGAGTAATAAAAAGTCTCGAGTAAAGGAGAAGTCAAACCCTAAAAAAGATATAGTGGGTCCCCTGTCGAATAATTGATAATAAATTCCAAATTTACTTGGGCGCTACTCCAATTTCCTAAATACCTCACTGTCTTTCTATTTTTCTTTTTCCTTTTTTTTCGGGGGTGAGTGTGTCGCCGGCCTCTCTCTCACGTACCCTACTAAAAGGAGTAGGTTTGACAGTTTGCATTCTGCATATTTCACATTCGCAGCCTTTCTTCCCATAAAGCTCCCTCTGTCCACTTTGTTTTGGATCTGAGGGCGATAAATTTGCGGAATCATCACCATGAGCTTCCATAGCTTCTACGAGAGAGCTTTCAGCTTATTCAAGGCCCACCCTTCCGCTTCCAAGCTTCTTGTTCTCAGTACCTTCAGGTTTCTTCTTTCTTTCGCTTGCTTTCTTTACATCTGCTTCACCACTCCCCTAGCCTCGTTCATCTTCTTCTTTTAGCTGAATCTAAACACATACATACATATATATATGCTATGACTGTTGTCTCAAAATTTCTCCGAATCCTCTTTTCCATGAGATAGTCTTGATATCTTCCACCTCTCATGAGAATATGCTTGAATCCACCGAATTTATCGCTGAAACTTTCTCCTTTTTTGCCTCTTCCCTCTGTGATGCAAGACCATATGCATATATACTGCTCTAAAAAACACACAAAGCCTCACATGTCTTTTTTAAGTTCAGATCCAGTTTTTCATTCTTTTTTTGTTAACGTAGTTCATCAGATCCTGTTTCAAAATCATCCTTAGGAAAAATTTCTGACATTTATTTTGGTTTCTATGAATCTCTGTTCCTCTCTCTGACCCTTTTTCGTTGATGTATTGCTGTGCTCAGTGGTGGCGGTCTGCTTGTGTATTCCGACTCGAATCCATTGACACGTACCTTATACGCAGACGGCCAGCAAATCAAGAAGAAGAAGGTGGTTGTTCTTGGGAGTGGCTGGAGCGGCTACAGCTTCTTGAGTTACCTCAACAACCCTAATTATGATGTTCAAGTCGTCTCTCCCCGCAACTTTTTTCTCTTCACTCCTCTTTTGCCAAGTGTTACCAATGGTACTGTCGAAGCGCGTAGCATTGTTGAACCCATCCGCGGCCTTATGCGCAAGGTGGACACCCCCATCCCTCTCTTTTTTATATTCCATCATTACCTTTTTTCATGTTTTGTGGCTTAATTTCTGATGCTTGTTCCTTCAAACCATTTCAGAAAGGATTCGAGTACAAAGAGGCAGAGTGTGTCAAGATTGATGCATCTAACAAGAAAATCCATTGCCGGTCCAAGGATGGCTCAAGCCTTAAAGACACAACGGAGTTTGACATGGATTACGACATTTTAGTCATAGCTGTTGGAGCTAAGCCTAACACATTCGGCACCCCTGGAGTTGAGGAACATGCCCATTTCCTCAAGGAAGCCAATGATGCTCTGAAAATCCGTCAGTCAGTCATCGACTGTTTCGAGAGAGCCTCTCTTCCCGATCTAACCGAAGAAGAGAGAAAAAAGATTCTGCATTTCGTCGTGGTTGGTGGAGGACCAACTGGGGTCGAGTTCTCTGCAGAGCTCCACGATTTCTTAGTCGAGGATGTGTCTAAGATATACCCAAAGGTCCAAGAGTTCACAAGAATCACTCTTCTTGAAGCAGGCGACCACATCCTCAACATGTAAGTATCCAATCTGAGTTTCTAGCTTTGGTTTAAATTAATAATCTGATGCGCCTCTCAGTGTTGGCTCCACTTACCTTCAGGTTTGACAAGAGGATCACTGCTTTTGCTGAGGAAAAGTTCCAGCGAGACGGTATTGATTTGAAGACAAGGTCCATGGTTGTGGGAGTGTCTGCTGATGAAATATCCACAAAGGAGATGGGAAGTGGCAAAATCGTCTCCGAGCCTTATGGTATGGTTGTGTGGTCAACAGGAATAGGTTCACGACCTGTCATCAAGGAATTTATGGAGCAGATTGGTCAGGTTAGATTACTTTTTTTTCAAATCAAGACATTGCAATCATTTGCTTTTGTCCAGTCCACCTGACTAACAAAGATTGCTGCGTTCTGAGTATATATGATTACAGGGTAAGAGGCGTGTCTTGGCAACTGACGAATGGCTTAGAGTGGAGGGATGTGATAGTGTCTATGCTTTAGGTGACACTGCAACCATCAACCAACGCAGAGTCATGGTATCACCATCATCTACATGTGTATATATACGTTTCCTTGTGTCATATACATATCACAGAGAAGTGGAAGTTTGATCTCTTGTTGTATTGGTCTTGGTGAACAAACAGGAAGACATAGCTGAAATATTCAGTAAATCAGACAAGGAAAAGACAGGAACTTTAAACAAGAAAGAGTTCAAAGGAGTGGTGAAAGACATCTGCCAGAGATACCCACAGGTGGAGCTCTACTTGAAGAAGAAGAAGATGAGGAACATAGCAAACTTGCTGAAGAGTGGGAATGGGGAGGACACAGAAGTGGATATCGAAAAGTTTAAGCAAGCCCTCTCTGAGGTGGATTCCCAGATGAAGAATCTTCCACCAACGGCACAGGTGCTCGCTTCTTTCTTCTCCAAACAGAATGTAACTTGCTGATTATTATTAATAATAATAATAATAATAATAATAATGAGAACAGGTAGCAGCACAACAAGGCAAGTACCTGGCGAAGTGCTTCAACAAGATGGAGAAATGTGAGAAGAAGCCAGAGGGCCCACTGAGGTTCAGGGGAGAAGGTCGGCACCGGTTCCAGCCATTCAGTTACAGACATTTTGGATCGTTTGCTCCGCTGGGAGGGGAACAGACAGCAGCTGAGTTGCCAGGGGATTGGGTCTCCATTGGGCACAGCACCCAGTGGCTCTGGTACTCTGTCTACGCCAGCAAACTGGTGAGCTGGCGCACAAGGATGCTCGTCGTCTCTGACTGGATGCGACGCTTTGTCTTTGGCCGTGACTCCAGCAGCATCTAAGGCTTCCTTCTTCTTCTTCTCCTCTTAATTCTACGATTTCCTAAATTTTGCCTGCTCTGGTTTTCTTGTTGTAGCACCACCATATGACCTAGCTACATCATCTTATCTTTTTTTACCAACGCAAAAAAAAAAGATGACAATAATTTTTTTGATTCGTTTGTATTTTATATATTCGAAACATTGGACCTCTTAACACACAGAAGCAGCATATGTATTTCTTAAATCATTAAACCATAATAATAATTCGTCACATTTTGTCATCATTTCGGTTTTATAATGCGTTCCGATTCGCCAATTTCGCGGCTACACTTAGCACTTAAATTATTCTCATCCATTTCTGAGATATTGTTGTTTCTGAAATTTTTTTTTTCAACAAAAATACTTATACGTAAAGCTATAATGGTTTTACTAGCCACAGCGGAGGAACTGAATTCATATGCACATCTTCTATTGGAAATCTCTTTACACTAGGCGTTAGATTATCTAGCTTTATGTTTTTTTCTTTTAGAATGAAAATTATCTTGATTTTGTGAAAAAAATATTTTAAATATATTAAATTCTTCCAAATAAAAAAAGAATGATGGTCATTTTTCCTGTGCAAACACCATCTTGATCACATCTGATCAGTCCATTGAGAAAATTATTTTCAATTTCTGGATTGCAATCATGCACTTCATTGCTCGGATAAATGATTCTAGCTCAGCATGTAATGAAGAAAGACTACTTTGAATGTTCTGAGCACTAATCAACGTATTTTCCATCCCATTTGTACGACAGACTCATCCATGTCTCATAAATTTATCTGATTACTTTCAAAACTCATATATCTGACGCTACACATAAGACGTGATGTATGGTCTAATGTTGGTGTTGTGGGCCGTTTATGTTTAATTTCCTCTGCTACTTGCGTTTCAACCAAGCTCTTGTTTCCATTTCTATGAGATGAAGAATCTCTCATGGTGATTTATGTTGATCACATCTAAACAATCTCTTGTGAAAACAATTTCTAATTTTTAGACCACAATCATGCATTTTATTGTCTAGCTCAAATAAATTTCTAAAAAAATGTTTTAACCAAGATGTGATCAATTTATTAACTGCTACTAACTGTGTTGACTAATTATATATATATATATATATATAATTGTGCTTTTAGCAAATGATTTATGGGGATTATATACTATGGAACACATTAGGGAAGGCTCCATCAACAGCCGCTGTGTAATTTATCCCCAATGTTCTGACCGACTTGATTTGTGTTTTCTCTAAGTTTGAAATCATTAGAAAGTATGAATGTATTTGATTGTCCCATTTCTGCTGTGAAAATGAATCTGTATAATATTTTTTTTGTTGGTTCTTTAGATAAAAAAAAAAGATGAATGTTTTATGGCATACAACATGTGAGACAATAAGCCTATTAATAAGGTTGTTATGTTGTTGAAGTAGCCACTATTTTCATTTGTCTACTAGCCAAGACTTGTGTCGTATGTGAAATTGTGAATCCAATGTTTGCAAGATAAGTCTATATACAAAATAGCAAAATTAGAAGAAAATGTTTTTTTAATAAACTTTTTTTAAGATTTAACATCTTCTTTGGAGAATCATTTCCCACAACTTATCATCTAATCAAACTTTGCATAGAAAGCGGTTGAATGTTCAGTCTGAATATCCCCGTTGTGGTGCAGAGGAGGAAGATGCAAACCATATATTCTTTCAATGTGGTTACGCCAGGGCAGTATGGGCAGGCACTACAGCTGCTTACCACTTCTTGCCCTCATCTGGAAACTCGATTTATGCCAACTTGGCACTCTGTTTGTGGGACTCAAAACAGCGACATGATAACATCTTGTGGCCATGGGTCCTATGGTGTATTTGGAAGGCTCGGAATGATTACATTTTCGAAGGAACTCATTACCACCCTATGGAGCTAAGTCAAAAAGCAAAGGAGGATCAAGAGGAATGGGCTTCGACGCATCAAGCGGAGGTAAGCTCCACTATTAGAGCCCATGTCTCCTGGTCTACACTGCCCCCTCGGCTTCAGCGAACGTGGAAACCCCCTCCACCAGGTAAAGCTACCTGTAACACGGATGTTTCCTGGGCTAGAGTAGACATAGCTACTGGAATAGGATGGATCATTAGGGACTCGATAGGATCAGTTAGGCTATATGGTGTCAAAACCTTTCCTCATCTCGCCTCTCCATTACATGCTGAAGCAACAGGCTTAGTATGAGCAGCCACTTGTTTGGCTAATATGGGCTATAAGGAAGTTTGCTTTCAAACTGATAGTTCAACTCTGGTTAAAGCAGCGACAGATCCAAACCATTGGCCAAGTCTTGACTCATATCTTCAAGACCTCCACGACATACTATCCAAGAACCCCTCCTTCTCAATTCAATTGATCAGTAGGGAAGCTAATAAAGCAGCAGACTTGATTGCTAAAGGTGCTCGAAAATGTCCAGTTTATTTTGCTTCAATTGATGTATCATTGTCCTATTGGTTGCCAAACTTTGTAATAGATGATGCACCCATGCATACTTGAACTCTAATGGGTTTTCTAATAAAATATTTTCTAAGTGTTAAAAAATAAACTTTTTGGTGGTTACACGTTCTAGACTGTCTCTGTAGTTCCCATCAGCTTGGAAGTACCACCGACATATATAGCTAATAATAAAAAAAGATTAATGGATTTTTTTTGTTAATAATAAATAAATTAAGAAAAAAAAGAGTAAAAAAATGTGTTATGTGTGTCGTAAACAAAGAAGATGAGCTGTTGGTACCTTGAAAGGTCCATTCTATCTTTGATTTTGTATTGTATAGTAGTACTCTCCTATTTAGTTTTATAAATGTCTGTCTCTCTCTTTTGTTTTTTTTTTGTTTTTAATGCGTCTGTCTTATTATCATACTATTATTAGTTAGATTGGTGGAACGTGGTGTTAACATGTTAATGTCTTTAATGTAAACACTAAACAAATGAAAGACTTAGTCTTGTTGTGTATTTAAGAAATCCAATAACGTCAATAGAAAATTCACCAATTTGGTCAAACACAACAGCAGATGATGATTTTTTAGTCTCCGTGCCTCTCAGATCTGGTGATCGACGGGGCTCTTTTCACAAGTCTTTGTCTGAATTCTCTCCATCTTTCCCAATCGCCAGGCCACCACCCGGTTCTACTCTTATTCCTCCGTCTGAAGCCTCGGCGGCGGACGGAAATGAATCTGCCGGCTGTAGGAAATGGCGGTGGCTCGGGTTTTCCTGCAGTCGCTGTCGGAAACAAGAGGAATAAATATCAGCGAATGGACTCGGACGCTGAGGGAAATCGTGAGTCTGAATCGCAGAATCATGGGGACAGAGAGAGCAGAAGCAACAGAACCAGGAAATACGTTATGGCCTGCGCCTTTTTTGCATCGTTGAACAATGTTCTTCTCGGCTACGGTCAGTTTCCCTCTAAATTAATTTAATTGAATCTCCTTCTTCTTCTTCTTATTCTTCTTCTTCTTCTTCTTCTTCTTCTTCATCATCTTTTTTTTTAAAAAAAACTTTTTTTACGTATTTGGCTTACTCTGTTTTGGTATTGTGATTTCATGTACAGATGTTGGGGTAATGAGCGGTGCGGTGCTGTTCATACAGCAGGATCTCAAAATCACGGAAGTGCAGACGGAAGTCCTCATCGGCAGCCTCAGCATCATCTCTCTCTTCGGCAGCTTAGCCGGCGGCAGAACCTCCGACTCCATCGGCAGGAAATGGACCATGGCCTTGGCTGCTCTCGTCTTCCAGACCGGCGCTGCCGTCATGGCCGTTGCTCCTTCCTTCGAGGTTCTCATGATCGGAAGAACTCTAGCCGGAATCGGGATCGGACTAGGCGTCATGATTGCTCCCGTCTACATCGCTGAGATTTCCCCCACCGTCGCCAGAGGCTTCCTGACTTCGTTCCCTGAGATCTTCATTAACCTAGGCATCTTGCTCGGCTATGTCTCCAACTACGCCTTCTCTGGGCTTTCCGTGCATATCAGCTGGAGGATCATGCTCGCTGTCGGGATTCTTCCTTCCGTCTTCATAGGATTTGCGCTGTGCGTGATCCCTGAGTCGCCCAGGTGGCTTGTGATGAAAGGCCAAGTGGACAGAGCACGAGAGGTGCTCATGAAGACGAACGAGCGAGATGACGAAGTCGAAGAACGGCTCGCTGAGATTCAACTGGCCGCTGCGAAGACACAAGGCAGCGAGGAGAGACCCGTGTGGCGTGAGCTTCTCAGCCCATCTCCTGTGGTACGGAAAATGCTGATCGTTGGATTTGGGATCCAATGTTTCCAGCAGATCACAGGAATCGACGCCACCGTCTACTATAGCCCAGAGATCCTGAAAGAGGCCGGGATACAAGACGAGACCAAGCTGCTAGCAGCAACTGTCGCTGTTGGGATCACAAAAACGGCGTTCATACTCTTGGCCACCTTCCTGATCGATAGTGTTGGACGGAAACCGCTGCTTTACGTTAGCACAGTTGGAATGACTCTGTGTCTCTTTAGTCTTAGCTTCACTCTCACATATCTCGGCCAAGGAACGCTTGGCATAACTTTGGCGCTTCTCTTCGTTTGTGGGAATGTTGCCTTCTTCTCTATTGGGATGGGACCTGTCTGCTGGGTCTTGACGTCAGAGATCTTTCCATTACGGCTAAGAGCGCAGGCATCAGCGCTTGGAGCGGTCGGGAACAGGGTCTGCAGCGGTCTGGTGGCCATGTCTTTCCTTTCTGTGTCACGCGCAATCACTGTCGGAGGAACCTTCTTTGTCTTCTCCCTTGTGTCTGCGCTCTCGGTTATCTTCGTGTACATGCTAGTCCCGGAGACAAGCGGGAAGTCGCTGGAGCAAATAGAGATGATGTTTCAGGATGGGCTGGAAGGGAAAGGCGGTGAAGTCGAGCTTGGAGATGCCGAGCGTCTTGTGCGCACGGATCAAGAGTTTTGACTCTCTTTGAGGGCAGGATTGGACATGTTAAAGCAGAAGAGCAAAGAGATACTCTGTTGTGTTCTGTTCTTGTTTTAGATACAATGAAAGTAAGACAGATTTTGCAAGGCGTTTGATTGTGTACAAACCCACGCATATTTCAAAAAGACAAGTGCTCTGTTTTTCCTCTTTTTTCAAAAACAAACCTTGTAATACTCAGACAATACAGAAAGGTCGAACCTTTGAGGTCACTTCATGTTTCACACACTCACGCTTAACATTCATATAGTTAAAACAGTTTCCAGAGAGATCTCCGCACATTTTCACTAGACATATCAACTCTAACTGATTCACCACCAAACAACAACAACATTTCGCTTTTACTGAAACACACACTCTCTCCTACCCTTGTGTCTACACTGTTACGAGAGAGAAGGATTAGAACAACAAAGATATGGAGATGTTATCGATCTACAAGTTTAAAGCTCGTAACCTGTTTAAAGCTCGTAACCTGGGAACCTGGCCTGAGATGGGTCGACCATGTCAAGGAACAGATAGGCCATGCCTCCAACGCCCTCAAACAAGGAATAAGGACTATCACCTCCGTGCATTTCTCCTTTTGGGAGTAGCTTATGGCCTCTATCAAGCAGGAAGCTGGCAAAGGCTTTTGCACGGTGCAGATACTCGCTCCTTCCCGTAGCTCTGTAAAGGGAGAAAAAAAACATACACTCCCATTTATTCCATGACAGATCCCCCCCGCTTGAGCAATCCCCGGTTCCAAACCACCTCTGCTCTGCTGCACCTGCTCCGGCTTCCAGAAACTCTCTTTCCCCAAAAACCTGTGTTTTGTTTTCATATCCCAGAGATCAAATCTCTTCTCTCAATGATGTGTAGAAAGCATTTATAAAAACTCTATGAGTAAAAAGGGGATCATCACCTCAGCCGCCTTCACAAGCGTGAGGCAATCCCAGGAGCTCCATGACACCAGTGCACAAGAAGATCTCTTCTCCGATCCTCTTCACTAGCAGGGTAATTTCCACTTGGAAACCGATTCTTGGTCATATACCTAAGGGTTCCCTTCACATCCTCTGCCTCGTCTAGCTTCAGCTGAACATCCATCAATACATGCATAATACCAGCAAGCCCATGTGCTGCGCCCCAGTACCTTTCGCCATACCATTCAAACATAAGGGGTGAGCTTCCGTTCTTAGCCATTGATCTACCTTCCTTGATAATCTCCTGAGCAACTTGACGCTGCACACTGAGTCTTTGTCAGTCAGAAACTATACGATTAAAAAGGCAGGCGACTCATAGATAGCTTTATCATCCTAAAAATTTCGCTTACAATGGTAGTTGAAGACAAAGTTTCTGCACCAATTTGTTCACGAACAGACAAGCCCATAGATAAGCAACTCTTCCGTATAACAGCTCGTTAGGAATATCGCTAAATAGTCTAAGCTGTTATTAAAAAAAAAAAAAAAGCTCGATTCAATCCCTAATTTTGAGAGAGAAAAAAGGACCAAGAACAAAGCGGAGAAGCAAACCTGACGGAACTGTGCCATTCTTGCTCACCAGAACGCTTGGCTGCAGCAGCGCCGAGACCACATACTTCGGCTCGGCCACAGATAAAAGTGACATCCCTACAAACCAGTCTCATAACTCTCAACAACAATTCAACCCAATGATTTGTGTAGAACTAAGCTATTGGACGAGACGAGAAAGAGCGAGAGGAGATGAATAGGGAGGGTACCCAGAGGAGGCAGAAGCAGCATTAGAAGCTTTGACGATTTGCAAGCAGAGGGAAAGGTCGTTGGCGTTGCCAGTGACCTGATAAGCTCTAAAGAGTAAAAAAGCAGCTCCAAGGCTTCCCGAGTAAAGAGTGAAGTTCTGAACAAGCTGCCCACTGAAACCCCAAGTCTCCATCACTACCTGAGAGACAGACCAACACTCGGTGAGCGAACCCGATGGAATCTAAGTGAAGACAAAAAAAAGAGACTTTCTTTCTCGCAAGAAGAGAAAATCGAAAAGGAGATTTGGGAATGTACGGTTTCTTTAAGATCCAAGGCGGACCGTTTGAGGTGCTGCGAGAGAGACGAGTAAGGCATAGCAAGAAGGTTCATGAGCGAATCTCCTCCCGCTTCATTTTCCGTCTCTCTCACAGAGTCGGGCGAAGAACCGATCCGCCATCTTCGTAGAAAATGATTTGCTTTCTAGAAGGGCGGAGAAAACGGCATCGTTTCAGGCAATCGGTTCGGTGAGTTGGTTACACGTTTTGGTCAACGTGTCCATTTCTAATGCAAAAGAGAAGAGAAAAGTAAATCAGATCTACGCCAACTCGGGACGACGACGTTTTAGAGCTCCGTAAGCTGCTTCTCTACCATTACTTCTTCCGAATCAAACGAGTAGGCGATCATACAATACAAAAGTCTTAAAATCGAGAGAATCTGTGATCTGGGAAGAAGCAAAAGCTCCTTTTACCAATGGCCTCTTTCGATGACGGAGAATTCCCCGCTCAGACCCATTCTCCGTCTGAACACGACGATTCATTCATGAGCTACGACAATTTCTCCGAAGCCCCGCCAGCTTCGACTCAGCCTCCCTCCGGTGGCTTTTCCTCCTTCAATGGAGATGGAGGTTATGGATCTGAGAATCCCGCCTCCCCCAACGGCTATGGGTTTGCTGCCTCCTCCCCCACCCATGACTTCTCCTCGCCTTTCGAGTCTTCCGTCAACGATGCCAACGGCAACGGCGGCGGAAGTGGCGAAGCGATCTTCGCCTCCGATGGACCCATTCTTCCAGATCCAAACGAGATGCGGGAGGAGGGTTTCCAACGCCGTGAGTGGCGCCGGTCAGTCTTCTCTTCTCCTCCACCTTCATTCTTTTCTATGGAATTAGGGCTAATAGATAGATTACTAAATCCTAATGTCTTGCTAAGTTGGAAAGTTCTGGACTTTGATTTTTTTTGCGCTCTTCCATAAACCTGTTAGAGAAAATGGATGAAGAATCTGTCATTTGTTTCCTCATTTGGGAGAGATTTAGTCAAAAGTAATTAATGAGGAATAACTCAAGTGGATCGCAGACAGTTTACTCGATTAGAATTCAATTGCAAGCCTCTGTGATCTGATTAGGCTTAAGAAAGAACCCGAGTAGCGTATGTTTTGTTGTAGCTATGGTCTTCTTTGTCAATTCTGAATCAGATAGAGTGGAACAACCACTACGCTTTCCTTGTTCAACATACATATATGAAAGGATCTCTCAGCGTGTTCAAACTGATGTTTTGGCACCCGTTCGTCCAGTCAAAACGCCATTCACCTTGAGGAGAAGGAAAAGAAAGAGAAGGAGATGCGGAATCAGATCATCGCTGAAGCTGAAGAATACAAGAAGGCCTTCTATGAGAAAAGGGAGAAGAACATCGAAACCAACAAGGCTGAGAATCGCGAAAGGGAGAAGGTAAGCAGCGGTTAATTTAACAAAATCGCCTTCGACTGTGTGAGATTCTTGGAAACTTGTGTGAGTTTTGCCTCTCTTGCAGCTATATTGGGTGAACCAAGAGAAGTTCCACAAAGACGTTGACAAGCATTACTGGAAAGCAATTGCAGAGCTAATCCCGCGTGAGGTTCCCAATATTGAGAAGAAGAGAGGGAAAAAGGATCCAGACAAGAAACCATCAGTGACAGTTATCCAGGGTCCTAAACCTGGGAAGCCGACTGATCTAGGGAGAATGAGGCAGATATTCTTGAAGCTCAAGACAAATCCTCCTCCCCACATGATGCCTCCGCCACCGCCGGCCAAAGATGGGAAAGATGCCAAAGATGGGAAGGATGCCAAAGGTGCTAAAGAAGGCAAAGATGCAAAAGGTGGGAAAGACGCCAAGGACGTCAAAGATGGAAAACCTGCGGCGGAGACAAAGGTGGCAGAGGAAAAACCTGTTTCACCTGCCAAAGACGCAAGTGCTGAAACAGCCAAACCTGAGGCTGCTGCTGCTGCCTCGGGAGAGGGGGAGAAACCTGTGGCTGAGGCTGAGGCTGAGGCTGAGGCTGAGGGAGCCAAGGCAGAGTGAAGGAGAAGGGTGTGTTAGCATTGCTGTTGGGGGGATTAATTGGTATTGAAGTTACAGTAACTACATGCGGGGAAAATAAGAAGAGGTAAACATTTGCACATAGAAGCTACCATTGGGAAGCTTTCAGTGGCACACCATTTACTCTTCTGGAGAGAGAATCTTAGTCCTTTGTTTTGGTTTTCTATTTTTATTTTTATTACCATTATTTTTTTTGTTCTGCAAAATTTGGTGATGAGGATATTGTCTGGGATGATGTTCACGTTATTCATTTTGCATCCACGTATTACATTTATCAAGACTTTGGGAATTACAGTCACAGGTTGTTGGATGAATCATATATGAAGTTGTATCGTATGATGTGGGTATGTGTTGTCTGTCAATAGTTTTAAGTGGTGAGAGTGTCGTGATTGTGTGCCATGTGAACCATCTTTACATTATTTTCGTAGTTGACCTTGAGGGTGGGGAAAATAATGGCGTGGATGCACGTGGTGGTGTGGTCTACTTGTTTCGTCTCTTTCCAGACACACTTCACTCTTAAGGTATGTACGAGCATGTTAAAGAATGGATTCCTCACCTCCTACGAACAACTTAACATTGAAAAAGTCCCCAGCTTGTTCTCATTAGAAAAGGAGTGGGATTGGCAAAAGAGTTGGAAGAGAAAGCAATGAGATTTTGCATATTGTTGTAACTTGTAACTATTATTATACATTTTGAAGATTCTCTTATTATGTCCCACAAACGACATTATAGATACACCTTACTTATATCGCCTTTTACAAGGATTAAAAGGCTCTCGTGGCTAGACTCACAACCGCAAATACACGCACAACTTCAAACAAACAAACAAAAAAGGCGAGGGAAGAGAGGGAGTCGTTGGATACTGTTTACCATCCATTCTTTCTTTCTCTCTCTCTCTCTCACTCAGTGTCCTCTCAGTTTCTCTCTCCCAACAAAAAAAAAGTGAGGACAGAGAAATGGGGGAGCTTTAGTTTAGTTAGAGGACAGGGGAGAAGTTGAGGCGGGAGGTGTAAGTAGCTTTGGGAACCCATTTTTTGGGGATGACGTCGGTGGCGGAGAGCGTTTTATTGTTGGACAAAGTGATGAGCTTGACGGAGAGTGGTCCATTAAGTGATCCTCCGACGATGCACCAGTTTGCTCCCCATATGTGCCTCATCGCTATCCACTCCTTCGACCCCGCCTGCATAAAACCAAGTATAAGTAAATTTGTGTGAGTCATTGAGGAAAGAAGAAGAAGAAGAAGAAGAAGAAGAAGAAGAAGAAGAAGAAGAAGGAATTTTAAACGTAACAAAATAAGAATGCTAGTTAAAGGAAATTACATACTTGACGAATGTGCATAGAGCCAATGTCTCCTTCTCCGTCTTCAAACTCAATTAGAAGAGATAACCAATAATCAGTTGATCCTGCGTTCACATGGAACGCTATGTTCTTCCCTCTGTATTTGCACGCCGTCCTGTTTTTTTTTTCCAGTTTAGCTCAGACAAAGACAAGCAGTGTAGTGTGTGTGTCAGAGCATCCACAGTTGTGGTGTATGTGTAGTCATATTTAGTCAACGGTCAAACTATGGGACCATCGAAAACCAGAACGCCGTTAAAGTTAAACTCATTTTGTTTACTCCTCCCAATGTAAAAACAAAGAACAAACAGAATATACAAATGTACTCATTTGTTCGTTAGCTTTTAGCAGTCATTGTATTATTAAGAGTTGGTTACTTATTTTTAGCGCCAAAAAATAAAAAAAAAGAGGTACCGGCGGTAGAGGAGGGAGATGAGGCCGCGATTGCGGATGATGCGAGAATGGCCGGGGATAGCCAAATGGCCAAATGCGGCGCCGCTAAGGTCGAAGTGAGTGTGATTTGCTCGAGCAGATGGTCCTGACGGTGACTGGTCGATGACGATGATTGTGACTGCTCTCTTTGAGCAGATGGTCTTGTCGAGACACCTGACCTTGTAGCAAGCGCCGCAGCCTTCGCCGCTTTTAAACAGCACCGGGCTCACCGCTCCGACACGAGCCTTGAACGGCTTGACGTCCACCAACGACCCGTACCCGCAAGCTCCTCCTGCGTTTCATCAATACCCTTGTGTTATATTACGTTTCGTCAGTAAATGCCTAAACTCTTGATTTGTTGCAGTAAAAAAAAAAAACAAAAATCCAATCAATAAATGTTGGCCAAATAACAAGTAAAAGAAAGAAGAGTATGTAGTCAGTTGTTACCGCTGCTACCGTCGCCCTCGGGACTTCCGTACCAAGTGGCGGTGGCGGGGAGCCAATGAGGGGCTGCCACGTGGGGACTGGAGTGAGCCAACGCAGCAGAGGCAGAGGCAGACGCAGAGGCAGAGGCAGAGGCGCCTCCACTCAGCAGCAGCTGCAAGAAGAAGACGCAGAGTGTCGGCAGGATGGGCGGAAGGAGCTGCATTGCCGCCGGCGAGACCACACTGAGCAAAGCAAAGAATCTAAATGGAGTGAGAGAGAGAGAGAGAGAGTGTGTAAGAAAGTTGTTAGTTTGGGGAGTTAAATAGAGAATGATATGGTTTTATTATAAGAAGGAAAGGAAAGAGAAGCCCTTTTATATCCCTGAGTGCTTCTTCTTATTTACGAAATGTATGCCATTGATGGACCAACTGACAGTTAGGGCCTCGATTCCGCAAGATCCCAGTAGGGTAATGGGTGCTTATGCAACTATAAAGATTCGGCCGTTGCTGTCTTGTGTCCTTGTGATTGTGCAAAAGACAAGTTCTTCCTACTAAGATTATTACAAAGAAAACGATTCTTTTTTAGATACAACTTCGGAAGGAACTATATTCTATCGTTAATTACACAACAACTTATATAAAGTATAATGACATAATGGTCGTTAAAACGTAGTCCCAAACTTCATTTGTAGATACGCTTATTTTGTAATGAAAATGTTATATAAATCTAGTGAATTAATGCCGCTTTTTTTTTCTCTAACTAAAGACAGATTTTGTTATAAGTGATAATATATACAATTAACTTATTAATAGACATCATGATTTGTTGGATGTATTATATTACGTGTGTGCAGTAGCAAAGACTGGTGAAAGATATTATTGACAACTTCAATAATAATAAAAAAAAAAAATTAAAATCGAGATATGTTAGAGAAATTGGAATGATATGCTTTAATCAAAGTGGAAAAGTCATATTGCATTATTGGAAATATCAATAAAAACAGTTGACAACCACATTCTTAATTAATTCTTTCTTCACATTTTTACACAACTAGACTGTATTCACTTTCTCCCATGTGCCCACAAGGCAATAAGATTTCTCATCAAAAATATCAATATTGGTGTTGGATTATTGAAGCTTTTTTTTTCCAACGATTATGTGAACACCTAAAGAAGGCTCGCTCCATAAGAATCTTTAACAGCGATGATCATAGATGTTATGGTAGCTAGTATACGAGTAATTGCTGTGTTCTGCGACTTTGGAAAAACTAACCAAGACCTAAAGCGAGGAGAGGACCAAGAAAAACCGATTTATCTTGTTGTAAACACTATTTGGCATAGAACCGGTACCGACAGGACCGATCACAAAGTTCCAAACGATGTTCATAAAGAGTGGGCATTGATGCTCGTGTGGAAGCGCATGACACAGAGACAGAGAGGCTCAGAACTGATCAGATATTGTAGTTTTTAAAAGTACTTCCCCATATGTATATGTATTGCAAGGTTTTTTTCACAAGTGATCATATGTTCTGTTGGCCTTCGGAGTGAGTGAGATAGATAGAGAGGTGCAACAAGAAGCCAAAGCAAGTAATATCTTGAAAGAGCGACTCTTTGCTATTTTCTTCTCCAAGCTTCTTGGCCTGCACCTTTTACCGGTTCGCTCTTTCATTAATCCTAACTGCCCAAGCATCCGGTTTGGCTCCATAAATGGGTTCTCCAACAACGTATGGATGCGGCTGGCGAGCATCCCGCAGGAGTGCAACCGTGCTCACGTCGTATTCATCATCACTCTCATAATGCCGGTGAGGTCCAAGAGCTTTGAGCAACATGGCCAGTAGAACTGATACACCCTGCCAAATATATAACGAGAAAAAGCTGTGAAACATTACAACCAAGCAGTTTAGAAACACAGCTAATATTAGAAACTTGTTGCTATCAAGATACCTGGACACAGACAATGGAGAGCCCTATCCATCTGCAAATCTTGAAATTTGACTCGATGAACTTAGAGAACTGGTGGAACGCACCACTTGGATCCTCTGGAAAGTCCTGAATGAAAGCTTCTAAGAGATTAGGAATTTATGATCATGGGCGTGACTACCAAGAGCCATTGATGATATTACAAAAGAAAAGAGATGAGAGAATATACCTCCTTCCAGTCACGGTTTAGAAAGATATCGGCAACCACACCTCCTTCAACCATAATTAGCAAGACTATGAATCCCATATACTGGATCCAGTCGAGAAGCCAAAAAACATTCACATGAAAAGAAACACAAGAATGGGTTCAGAATGGAATGCTGAAACTAACAAAGGAAACAACTTAAACGAACCTGCAGCTCAACTCTATTGTTGCTACTAATCGTCAATAGAGTTGCAGGAAAAGCTTTTATAAAAGAAGAGAAGCTGTTTTGTACCAAGTAAAGGCAACATCCATTAACGGTTTCAGCAGCTATGTGCCCGGCACAAGTGACAACACAGAGAATAGCCCCGAGACCAAGAAATGCATAAATGAACCTGCAGCTCATTCATAAGCAGAAATTGGTTCAGCAATTTTCATTAGCAATGGCAGACTTATAGCAATTGACAAATTCAACACAGAAAAGATTGATAGATAGTTTCCTTTCAAACAAGATGTGTCACTCATATCTTGTATCATCAAATTTGAGAGACAAATCTTACAGTAGTCCTAACAGCTTTCAGCTCCCAAACAAGACACCACACAACTCAAGTTTACAAAATCTATGAATCTTATTCAAAACAGCCGAATAGCATGAAAGTGATAGGGATATATAAAAAAAGAAGAAACTTTTCACAAGGCTGGAGGGGGAAAGTGAAGATACCAAGGAACAGGGTGGTCAGTATCAGCGAAGGGGAGAGTTCCCATTTGTTCTTGCCATTGCCTAATCAGCCAAACAGCGTAAAGGATCATGGCGATCCCGACCATCCCAAGAAGGGAATTCATCAGCTTCAACATGGACTGTAAGCAGCTTCTCACCATCCTCACCATCTTTCTCACCCAGAAAACCCCTATAAACGAAGAAAGACCAGAGACGACGACAAGAATAATTTTCTCTTGGTAAGGAATTTTTGGTGGGCGGTTTGGTCGAAGAAGAAGAGAAATCTAAGAAAACCTGTGAATCCCGTTGCTCCCGAACTTCTCTCTCGTCTTTTCTAAATCCAGTCAAGCACGAAACTTGTATTTTTTAACAAAAGAAAAAGAACCTTTTTTAAGATATCTTTATTGGAAAAAATCAAAAAAAAAAAAATCACAATTCTTTGGAGACCACACAGAAATGAATTGATCCACGGTGTTGTACTTGAAAGCGGCTTGCTTGCTTGTATGAAATGAAGGGTGACTCTCTGGTCAAAGGCGTCGATGATTCTATCCCGATGGGTTTCCCTCACGCCAGTGGCTAGGGGTTCCAACGATCTTTTACGACGACGTTATTCAGAGTTTCGCGGTCTCTCCTCTACTACTTGTCGGTTGAGATCCAGCCCTTGTCTCATATGCTCTTGTCTCAAAAGCAAATCCACACAGGAAATTACCGAGGTGCGTCGTCACTTTCCCTTGATTGAGTCATGAATCACACATTACAAATCTCCTCTCTTCCACAAAGATTAGGATAAAGTTGGGTGCTTTTTTGGATTATTGAACAGTTGGAGAATGAGCAAGGGTTCTCGGTTTTGGCATCAGAAATTCCATGGGAAGAAAAGAACATATGGAGCACATTGGCTCTTTACATTTTCTGCCTGCATATTCCTCTCAGTTTTGGGGGTTTGTCCATTGTTGCTCGCATACTCCACCAGCCACTTCTTGATCCTCAGGCACAAGTGAGTGAGACACTCTCTTTCCCTTTTTTTTGTCTGGAAGGCCAAAGTTTCTTAGTTGGACAAGAATGTCTTTGGCTAGTTGAAATGGTTTTAGTACTATAGGGATGAGCAATTGGGTATTTAATTAAGAGTGGGGAAATCAAGTCATCATCAACCATCTCTGCCATTCTTCTATATATGTTTTTGATCCTCAAGTCAACTTTTTTCGTATTGGAATTCTTGGTGTGGCTACAAAGTACAGGTGCTATCACTTGTGGTTCTTCAAATGGTCGAACTTTCAGTGACAGTCTTCCTGCTGAGGACCACCGCGAAGCCTCAATTCAAATCAATCAACTTTCTAAAGGGTACCAATGATTCAAATGAAGGAAGAAACTGGGTTGTTGGATCAGCATTGGGTTTGGGAAGCCTAGTGGGATTTATCTTCGTCACATCACTTGTAGCTGATCAACTCTTTGGTTCTAAGGTCTCCCCAGTGTCCTGATATCTAATAAATATTTGGTAAAGATCGTATCCTTTTGCATCATTAACATAGCACAAGGCAATGTGTTTTGAACTCTCAGGATGCGCACAACTTGGAATTGGAGAAGATAATTGCGAGCGGAGAAGTGTCGAGAATCGGGTGTTTTGCACTCTACTGCGTTACAGCTCCCATCCTCGAGGAGATTGTGTATAGACGATTTCTACTGAGCTCCTTGGCGTCGAGAATGGAATGGAGGAAGGCCCTGGTGATCAGCTCAGGAGTATTTTCAGCAGCTCACTTGTCGGGGGAGGATCTGGTGCAGCTGTTTGAGATAGGGTGCGTTCTAGGGGGGTGTTACAGCTGGTCAGGGAACTTAGCCTCGTCGGTGGTCGTACACTCCTTGTACAATGCCTTGACACTCCTCCTTACGTTACGTTCTTAGCCACAGCACCAAAGATGAGAGAGAGAGAGAGATTGGGTGGGGCCATTTCCCTTGAGAGTTACGTCATGGAATCTCTAATATCTTTTTTCTTTGTTGAGAAGACAGCGTAGCGTATAAACCGTGTGCGTGTGTGTGTTTGAGAGAGAATCTTGTTCCCATTTCAATTAATAAAAGTGTAATGACTAGTAAAAGAACAAAGAAAAGGAGTAAAAAAGAAGGCACAAAAGATGATATCTCTAGTGTACAAAAAAGCATGTGTTAATGGGAGGGTTCATCAAGGCAAGAAAGGAACAAGTAAAGCAATCAAAAGTGTGAAAAGGAAATAAGAGACGAGGAGGAGGAGGAGCAAAGCAAATGGGTGGTCTGGTCCATTTGATGTTGAGGATTGCACCCAGCTGGCCATCAAATTTTCACC
Organism: Streptanthus diversifolius; assembly: GCA_039880935.1. NCBI lineage: Eukaryota > Viridiplantae > Streptophyta > Magnoliopsida > Brassicales > Brassicaceae > Streptanthus > Streptanthus diversifolius. The sequence continues at coordinate 86,520 of JAXGFM010000001.1, forward strand.
GATTTCGCAACGGTCATCTTTGTGCCACGTGTGTGTACAAACCCTTTCTCTTTGTAAAAAAAAAATTAGGGAAAGAAATTTAGAAGCATAAATACAGCTGGCCATAGCTTAGGTGTAATCTCCCCGATTTATCTTTCTATTAATAAAACATCTCTCTCTCGGAATAAACTCTTTATAGCTGTCGTATCCCTTTCTTTCGTTTGATAAATAGAGAGATGTGGGCACAATGACAAAACTTTAATACTACATAATATCTATCTCTCCAAGGACCAGAGAGAAAGAAGAAAGAAAGAGAGAGAGAGAGAGAGAGAGAAGGTATCCAAGGAAGACAAAGAAGAAGAAGAAAGATGGGAGCATTCGAGGATCAGGTGAAGATGAGGGCGATTGAGCTTAAGCATCTCTTCAAGAAAGGTATCAAAGTCGTCGGTAAATCTTGCAAGAAGGGATGGTCCAAAGTCAAGAACCTCCGTCGCTGATTCTTCTTTCATTCTCCATCTTTCTTTTGTTTTGTTTCTTACTTTTGTGGGTTTATATATATATTTAAGTCTTCTTCTCTTCATTCTTTTCTTCTTCGCTTCCATTTCGTTGGATGTCAACACCATTTCCTTCTTCAATTGATACGATGAGATCTTGTATTAATACGCTAAATTATTCATTTTTCTATTTACAAATTGACCATCTTTGAAAAAAAACAAAAAACAAAGGAAGCCTAATATGAATCCAGATTAAACACCATATTATGTCAAGAATGATATGATTTTTTAAAAAATTGAACAGTAAAAGTAAAAGAAAAATGGAAAAAGCGTGTCAGAAGATAATATTTTTTTAAATGGATTGAACTTCGAACCAATCAATCACGAAATTCCAAAAAACGGGCGTCGGCTGTAGTGGGCCGACATATGGGCCTCTACCGTTTTTGGTCCAGCGTTACAACTTGCAAGCATATAAGGATGGATTCTAGGGTTTCCGATGAGGAGATAAGAACAAACTCTGGTGGCCGTCGGAGAGATAAAAACATCACACACAAACTCAAACAAAGGCTGTGAGCGTTTCATTTTCAGTTCCCACCATTGTCACAATCAAAGATTTGTTACTTTGTCTTTTTTGCCTTGTGAAACTTCTCTTTTGCTTTTTTTTTTTTTGTTTGTAAAAATGGATTATCGTTCTCCTCTTGATGTTAAATCACAGGGCCAGTGATGATTGAAAAAGTTTGCCTACATTGTTTGATTTAACACTGAAATGGAAACTTGAATATCATTCACTCTGAGGCTCATATCACCCTTGTCTTCCTTTTTTCTTTTATTTATGGTCACAAATAAACTATTTAGGATCTTTTGATGATTCAAAACAAATTTGCCTACATTGTCTGATAAACCCAAAGAACCTTTTTTTTTTTGTTTTTGTTCTTTTGTTTGGAAGAGGCTGGTGATGATGTATCATATCTTTGCCTACATTGCCTGATCAAAGCCAAAAATGGCTTTGAGCAAGTGAGTGAATGATAAACTATTCTGAAGCCTCTATCATCAAAGCCAAAAGACGAAGCTTTGTTACGACTTAATATGGTTGTTGCTTGCTTCCACTTGTTAATATCAACAAAAATAAATTGTATCTCGAGACACGAATCGTTAGCTAGATTGATTAATAACGGCAATTCAAATAAAAATTACTAGTCTATGCGAAAAAATATTTCGTGTTTCTTAGTCTTCTCCGAATCTGATGAACACGACAGACTTCAACTGTTTCAAACCGAACCGGTATCCAGTCATTTCTAAATTAGTTGAATATTTGAACAAGAGGGATCCCTTGAACTCATGCAAAACCCACGGCTCCCTGAGCATCGCCGAGACCACGTTTCAGAAAATGAGAGACCTTGGCTTGGCTGCCACCAATGCTCTCTCTCTCTCTCTCTCTACTACAACACCATACTGGGATACCGGTGCTGGCGATCTTGGCGTGTCAGATTTTGGTTGTCGACATGCTTGGGAAGAAGGAGAGCAAGTGGGAGAGTTTGACAGTTATTTACATCATTGATCTATTAGGCCTTTTGCATTTGTTCTGGCTACACTTTTACTTGTCCCTTCCTCAATGTTGTACCACCGACTTTTTCCCATTGCATCAACTATCTTCCAACCCAGTCCAGCACCGTCCATATCGTACAATAGTTGATCGTAGGAAATGTGTCCCCGCTCGCTTAGTTGCCTCAGAATCTTTCTCAAACCCTCCATGTCTCTTTGACCCTCTACGTAATCCACACACCTCGTCAGCACATACTGGTGGGGTCTCCACCCTGCCTGGCTCACCTCTATCGCCTTCTTCCATCTCTCCACCGCCTTCTCCATCTCACCTGCCATCTGGTAACCGAGAGCTAAACGCTCCCATGTGCTCGTCTCCTGGACCACCATCTTTGCTACTTCCTCCGCCTTCTCCATCATCCCCTTCTTGCAATAACCAGTTATTAACAAGTGCGGGATCCGGACATCGAACAGGGAGTGTCCAACTTCCCACTCTCCCATAATCTTCTCAACACCCTCAATATCTTCCACCTTAAAGAGCGCACTGATAACGCTTATGTATCCGGTGTTGTAGAACCCGTCCAGCTCCTTGTACAAACTCCAGAGACGGTACACCTCTTCTTTCTTACCTGCAGCGCCATAGAATGACATGAGGACCTCGTAGGCTTGCTTCCTTTTCTGAGGATTCACCAATTGCTCTGATTTACGCAGCATATCTAGCGCCTTCTCAGTTGAACCAGCTTTGATGTAGGCGTTTGCAGCATCGGCGTAAGTGCGCCAGTCAAGCACAAGCCCCGGGTCAGACTCACAGCTCATCAGAAACTTCTCCATTCCCTCTAAATCAGATACAACCGAATAGGCATGCAGGCGCGTGTTGACAGTGAAGATGTCGGGCTTGACATTTCCATCCTCCATCTCACGCAGAAGCTTCTCGACCATTGTGTATTTCCCACTCCTAATGTAGAGATTAAGCATCACATTGTAGGAAAGACAACCTCTGAGGAACCCGAGCTCCTTCATCTTCTGAAACAATTGGTCGGCTTTGTGCAGCACCTTCTTGCTCGCGTAGCAGTTCAAGAGCGCACCGTAGAGATGGTAGTTCCTCCTCTCCATAGGAATTTTCTCGAAAAACTTCTCAGCTTCTCTCAGACCACTGACCTTGGCAAGCAAATCAAGGCGAATCGCAACATCTCCCTCGGAGATATCATGAACTCTATGCTCACTCATCCAATCAGATATCTAAAACATGATGAACAACAACAAAAGATGCCCTTTTTAACATTTGGATTCGTATCATTAACAGAGTAACAAAATGAGAGAATTTTTTGAAACAGAGGTATCGAGAATTCGAAAAGTTGGGAGACCTGGAGGGCGTGGGAAAAGCGACTGAACTTGCGGAGCATCTTGATGATGGAGTGGAGCTCCGAAGTCTTGACCTGATTCCCCTGATCGAGCCATCCCTCCAACACTCTGACAATCGAAGCCGAGGGATCGCCGGCTCGCGCCACCCGACGCTGCAGAGTGTCGTGGGGGTCCAACGGCGACGGCACGGTCCTTTCTGAGTGGAAAAGGAAGCTCCTCGAAATGTAATTTGGCTTTGGACGGACAAGACGAAGAAGATGATTCATACTTTGGTCGGCCGGTGAAACAGATCTACAAACAGAGAGAGAGAGCTAGGGTTTAACATATGGTTTGGGCTCTAATATGAGTTTTGGACCGTTTGGTTGTCTGTCTAGTGAGTTTTTTTTATAAATATTCTATGGAGACGCCGTCGTTTTGGGCTCTAATATGAGTTTGGACCGTTTGGTGGTCTGTCTAGTGAGATTTTTTTTTGTTTTTATTTACTTTTGGAATGAAATGATGCAAAGCTTTCTTCTCCCTTTTGATTTCCGAAATTGACTCTCCTCCATGTAACTTTGATTCACTTAAAAGAAAACAATGGAGATTTCTCCTTACTGTCTGCTTTCTCTTCTTCTCATTTTCCTCCTCTATGGTTTCTCCCTTTCATGTAAAATCTCCGCATCTTTTCTTCTTCTTGCATTAATTTATAGGAATTTAGAATGATTTGGTCTTTTGTTGCAATTTCATTTAAATGTGCAGATGATGAATTTGATCCTCATGCAGCCACAAGCCGAGCTCTTCTTCAAGCAAAGACAAGTAAAAAATAAATAAATAAATGTGGATCTTCTTCTCTTTTCTTAATTGTGTGTGTTTGTTTTTTTTTTTTTTTTGCAACAGCGTGCAAAGAAGATTTTGCGACCAAGAACTACACAATCATAACAAGCAAATGCATAGGGCCAAATTATCCGGCAAAGGTATGTTGCTCCGCTTTGACGGAATTTGCTTGCCCTTTCGCAGAAGCTCTCAACGACGACAAGAACGATTGTGCCTCCACAATGTTCAGCTACATCAACATCAACGGTCGCTATCCTCCTGGAATCTTTGCCAACATGTGCAAAGAGGGCAAAGAAGGTCTCGAATGCACTGATGTCACCGAGCCCGCATCCTCCCCTTCTGATTCTATCCCCCGAGTTTCCACAAGTGCTCAATCTCTCGCGCTTCTTTCCACGTTCCTGCTTCTCTGTCTTTTGCTCTTGTCGTCGTGAAATCTTAATAACACATCTCATGAACATGCTCCATGGGTGAAACTTATGTATGTCTCTTAGTGTTATGTACTCTTGTTTTTCCATTTTCTTATCCAGACACTCAACAAGCAAGAGTATAATCCAAGTTAAGAAAAAAAAAGGTATTGCCATTAGAAGCTTATTCTCCAATTGATTATTGGGTTTATTACACACAAATGAATTGATTATCATTACTCGTTGAGGTTCATCTACTTTTCTCATAACACTTAAGTTTTGTGGCGTAGCTACGTGATTGTTCACTAGCATCATTACAAAGAAACATAGGTCAAGATCCATCGTACATAGGCCAACAGGTCCCAAGTAAGCATCACTCACCATATTCTCCCAACTGAGAGCATCATCCCTTATTATCCTGCAACCCATACAACATTAAGTTTATTAGCCCAACAACTAGACGATACTCGAACAATACCAAATGCAATGCATAGAAATGGTCGATCAAGGAACACACAAATCCCCCACAACAAGAAAAAAAATCACAAAGTTTCTCAGACAAAACTAGTCGAGCCAAATGAGTAGAGATAGATCACTAAAGGAAGAACGCACTCTAAGAATACTACCGTATACCAAAGTTGTGAAACAAGTTTCAGCATAAAAGAGCAATTTATCACTCTCTCCTCCAAAATCAAACAATCAAAAGAAAGATGAAAGCTTTTGAGATTTCTAGTTACCTATGCCGTGTTTATGGAGAAGCCGCCACTGGTGAGAAGCCTCTCCACGTACTTGCCCATGATATCAACCTCCAGGTTCACTTTCTGTCCAACTTTCTTGGTCGGAATCACAACTTTCTGCTGCGTATAGGCAACGAGCATAAAGTTAAAGCAGCTATCCTCGTCAGACACATCGACCACCGTGAGGCTCGTCCCATCCACCGCCACAAAGCCCTTGGGGACAATGTATTTCAGCAAACCCTTGTCCGCTTTCACCTTCACCCACAGCGAATCTCCCTCAACCTCCATCGAAACAATCACTCCCGTGCCGTCCACGTGTCCCTGCACCACGTGTCCGCCCATACGGCTCACCGGCTGCAGTGCTCGCTCCAGGTTCACCGGAGATCCTCTCTCCAGCTCCTCCAGCGACGTTTTCCGCAGCGTCTCCGGCGATAACCCGACGGTGAACTCCTCCGCGTCGAACTCCGTCACTGTTAGGCAAGTCCCGTTAACGGCGATGCTGTCACCGAGCTTCACGTCTTCCAGCACCACTCTCGCACCGATTTTAAGGTCGAATCCGCCGTGCTCGGCCATTCCCAGATTCTTCACTTCCCCCATTTCCTCCACGATTCCCGTGAACACGGATCGGATGCTCAGATTTTGCCTCCTCCCATGGCTTCTGGATCTTCCTCCACATGTCGTCAGCTTCTTCGATGAGTTGTCAGAGAATGAATCAAATCTGAGGAGATTCGTTCTGAGTGAAGTAAAGGTTCTCAGCTGTGGAGGACATGATTTGGGAAGCAGGTTGAGAGAGTGAGTGGCCATCATCATCGTCGTTAGCCTGAGGAATTTGTCGGCGGTGAGTTTTAACCACGTCGTCTCTCTATATTTAAGGTTGTTCTTTACAATCTCAAAATTGATCGGGGCCAAAGTTGGAACTAATTAAAAGTTTGGGGGATATTTAAAAAATTGAAATTGAGAATAAAAAACGGTGAAACCTCAATTCTATAATTTGATCCTCCGTTTTCTAATTTTTCTCTATTCATCCTTCTGTTAAATTGGACAGAGGAAGACTGAAGAAATCGATTTAGATACAGTTTATTTAAAAATGAATGATCCATCTGATCCTTAAGGCTTTACATATCCTGAATTTTGTGCTGAAGTGAAGATATAATGTAAGCTCAAAAATAGAAAGGTCTCTCAGATTTGCTACTTTATATATATATATATATGATTTGAGTTTGCGTATATGGCCGACCACAAGACAAGAAAAACAACAACTGAAAATCTCATTCATGGTCTGTGCGAACACATTTCTCTCTCTCTCTCGCCATGGTCTGAAGATGATGGCGTCGTGTGACCCGAGCCAATCTGCAAGATTTCTCCATCATTAGCCTCTGGATGGATTCTTGCTCCCACGGGACAATCCCGAAGTCATCGTTGAACACTTGCATGCCTTGTATCAAGAACTGCCAGACCAGTGTTCCTGCGCCAGACCTCTTGCGCTTGGCTGATTTGTATACAACATCAAATATTGTTCTGTAGAAGCGGTCACGGCTCATAGTCCTTGTTCAGATTCGAGAGCCCGAACTGGGTGAAGAGAACAGGATTATTCAGTTCCTTGTCCCCGTCTTCCATGTGAGATAGCATCCATTTCACCCCAAACTTTAGTTTGTCTTCAAACCCCTGATGGTGAAACCTGGACGAAAAGGGGAACTTTGTTTGTCCATGCACACACAAAAAAAAGGAAGAGTTCCACGCACGCATGATTGCCATATTGTTTGAGAGTTGACACATGATTGCCATATTGTTTGTAATTTACTCTAACTAAAGGTTTAGAGATCTCAGGCACAAAAGAAACTGAAGTTGAGTCTGTTAAAGATAATACCCAGTAGGCCCACAAAGCCCATTTTATTGTAGCAGCAGCGTAGAGACTCAGATTCAGTCATTGGTAGGGACTAAAGAGACATCAGTGGAAGATGATGGTTCTCGATCGAGTTAGCTGTCTTGAGCAATCATTCATCCCCGAGATCTGACACAGGTCGACACGTCACCCCCATCCAATCCTCTCTTTCGCGGCGCAATTGCAATTCTGAAGAAAACAAAGCTTTCTGGCAGGAACAAGAACAACTTCTTCAGGTACCCTTTTTCTTCTTTCAAAAATAAAATTAAATCATTACATATTTCTCGTCATTTTTAATTAGGTCTAAATATGTGTCTGTGGAATTGTGTAGGACAAGTTCCATTGAGACAAAGATTAGACAAGCAACAAAGGAAGCATTGAAAGAAGTTAAATCAAAGGGTCTTCATTGTGTCTGCCCGCGACTGGCGGTTGCCGGAGCTGCTTACGTGGCGAAATCTCTCGACACCTCAGAGATGTGACCGGCTATCACTGCGTCATCTCCAAATCCAAGTGGAGATGCTCTCAAGACATCCCTGCAGGTTTTTTACTCTTTATTATTAAATTACTTATTGCCTCTGAAATGTTCTGCCATCTTTATCATCATTCCTCAAGATCACGTCATTGCAAACATCTAAAATAAGAATTTTTTTTTTTTTTGTTAGAATAAACTGGACAAGTATTATGTCCACAAGAACACGAAATATTTTTTTTCAGACCTATTCGTTTGATTTGTTACTCAAATACCAACCAAAAGTCGGACTTTGTCGATCAACAAAATTATATCTTATTATGAATTTATCTAGAATGCCTTGATGAACATTTGGACTGACTCGTGTTTTATATTTTGTTTAAAAAAAAATCAGGGGAACACGAATACATAGAGATAGTGGACCGATCTGGTTCGAAGAAAGGCGAGATGCGAATGGTGATTGAGTTATCATTTAGGGCAGAGTTCGAGATTGCGAAAGGCGGTGAAGAGTACAAAAGACTCATCGGCCGATTGCCGGAGGTGTATGTCGGAAAAACCGAGAGGCTCCGATCTCTGATCAAGATATTGTGCATTGCGGGGAAGAAATGCTTGAGAGACAAGAAAATTCACATGGGTCCTTGGAGAAAACACAAGTACATGCAAGCCAAGTGGCTTGGCACGTGCGATAGATCGAGCTCCTTGGAAACGGCGGTCTCCGAGACGACTGAGCCGGAGAATTGGGTGCCGCTGGCGAAGCCTAGGGTTTCCATGTTGAACTACGATGATCTGCTTGGTAGTTTAAAGAGATACTTATCAAGTTAACGTATTATATGCAACCAATTAATGGATTAATTAAATTTGTCAAACACTTAAATATAATGAGCATATAGTCATTAGTAATACCTCGGCCTATTCATAAATGCAATTAAAGTACCATTAACATTTTATCCTTTTTTACGTTGTGACAATGAATTTGACCGTGAATCTACCTAAATTTTCTATCCGTCAATCTACTAATGGTGACAATTTTCTTGGGATATGTTGCCGGTTCAAAGTCCCAGGTCCAGGTCCGCAGGCTAAAATCCTTTAAAAAAAAAAAAATGATCCACCTTCGTCCAAATAAAAGAAAAAAACTTTTAACATATCAATTGGATGTGGCACGTGAACTGTAACACAATAATGAATGGAAGATACCACTGAAAGTAGAATAGAGCACACCAACATTAAAAACAAAAAGTAAGAAAAAGAAGAAGAAGAAAAACTAAGTAAAAACTCAGAAACAAAAAGTTTTTGTAGATTTAATTCGTAAAGCGGTAACAAGTTGAAGCGACATCACGATGTCGTCGGTATGGGTTGTCCAGTTTGGCACGTCGCTTATCTGGTTTCTTATTCTTCAACGTATCGTAGGTTATATATCTCCGATCCATGCTTGAAGAATTCTACGGTTTGTATCCAAACCTGATCTCATCTTTATGATAACTTCTTTTCCACCGTCGATGCAGTTCCCACGTAATCAGTCATATTTTACATGTGGATCAACGCTGGAAACAAAGCTGTTGAGATGATCACGACGATGATAAAGAGCTTGATATAACTCATCATTAAGAACCAAGCAGCTTGAGAAAGTAGTGGATCAGAGAGTGAATGGTTCCATTTATTGATTCATTTTGATTAAGCATTATCTTATTGGTTAAAATTATTGGACTAGAGTAAGAATGGCTGATTTATAAAATTTGGATCTATTGGACTAAATCGGCTTCATTTTAACAAAATTAACTGGTGATTTGACAAAGGCTATCTGTCAATTCTTAGGGTGTTTCTCAAGTGACAGAAAAACTTATCATTCAAAATATAACGGAAGTTATGCTGCTAAAACTGCACGTAAATTATCATTTTTTTAATAACTTTAATTTTCATTAATAATTTAATACATTATTTCCAAAAAGCACCTATGTGCTACAAGGGAACTAAACCCTGCTAATCATCCCCTCCGTGAACACCAAAAACTTTCGCACAGGGGGAGACAAAACTAACATAAAAACAGAAGGAGAATATAACTAGAAAACGACGAGCCAAGTCTCCACTAACGATGGACCTGCAGAAGATGAGTCTAGCGAGCGTGAAAAAGGATCAAGTTTTAACCGAATAACTCCCTTAATGTCTTCAATTATAACAGTCAGAGGCCTAGCTATATCCGTGTACACCCTGCTATTCCGTTCCTTCCACAAGATGTATAGACAGGCTTGGAAGACTAGCTTTTTTTAGGAAAGCAATATTTTGTTCAAGAATTCTTGCTTTCAGCCACATAAGCTGATCTTCAAACCCTACAGGAGGTATTAAGCATAGTCTTGTCATGAAAAAGCTCCAAACCTCCTGGCTATAAACGCAAGCAAAAAAAAGATGGTTCCGTGATTTTTCTTATACATTGCATAAGGTGCAGACTGCAGGAACACATAACCCCCATCTCCGCATTTTATCGCAAGTTACCATCATGTTTCTGTTGAAATGAAGAAGAAAAGAAGTGGTTTAAGACAAAGAAGAGAGTATGAAGTGTTAGAAAGAAGAAGAGAGTAGATACTCTAAACCAAAGGGAGAGTATGAAGAAGTCACTAATTCTATAGCCAAACATGAGTATTAGGCGCCTAATAAGGGTGTTTGGACACAAGCATTGTAAACTCTCTATATAAACACATGTTCTCTTCATTTGTAAATTAGATGAATCATTCTCTTCATAATAATAAAAATAAATCCTTTCTCTCTAAAACTCTCTCTTCACCAATGGTGAATCATTATTTCTCATTCTCACATGGTATCAGAGCAGGTTTCGATCGATTCTCTTCATGAAACCTTCAAAATCTTCAAGTTCTTGCGCTACCTTCAAAACCAAGGCTGCCGAGAAGTCCGCCATCTTTGATCGTGAATTCCGATCGAACCACGACAGATTTTCACGATCTGTTTTCTCTGGATTGTTCTCCGGCGAATTCTGAAGACTCGACAACTTGAATCGCATCATTTGGCCACGGGAATCAAAAGATATGAGTTTTCTTGCAACAGATATCCGCGATCGTCTTCCTCCGCGAAGGTCTCCATTAAAGCGACCATAAAAGCTCGAGATCTTCATCAATTTCAATCAAACCACCGCCAAAATTGTAGAAGAAAGAGTCCTGTTGAAGAATCAAGAGGTCCGGTCTTACCCTAAGGTGATTTTAAAGACGTTCTTGATCAGTTCTTCTCGACGGCGTCGCGATCGGCTCCATCGGGAATCTCCGACTTTGCAACAAGCATAACTGCTTCAAAACTTCATCAAATCACGCGATTCCAAAGCCAAAACTCAAGTATATTGAGTCTAGTTGATGAATCGGGAGGTCCGCTTTGCCCCTTTCCAGGTTTTGTAGCTTCCTTGCTCTGTTTCTTGAAATCGGTCCTGTTTCGTCCTCTTCTGGGTAATTGACTTCAATCTCTCAATTTACTCGATCTGTTTCGAATCTTGGACGATCAAATCTTAGTTTAGGATGTTGTGAAATGTTTCAGAAAGTTTGATTGCAATCCAATGATTTTTTGACTTCAAGAAAGTGTTTCTTGCAAGATAAGAAAAATTTCGAATTTGGAAAAAAGGCGGGAATGTTGTTTTTTGAAGTCTTGTTGGTTATTGAAAACGGTTTTCACCTCTGAATCATCTATGTCTGAGTAGTAAAGAGACGTTATAGTTGTTGGCAAGTGGTTAGGAGGCGGTTGGAGTTGTTAGGATCAGTTGCTCACTCGCCCTTAGCAAGTAGAGGGCGCGTGAGGTAGGTCTGTGTGTAGCGGCCCTTGTTGCATGATTTGAAGTGTCTAAACTCGTGATCCTGGTCAAAATCTTCAGGAGAATATGCTTAGTCTAGTAGATAAGGGACTAACCAGAGTTTGGAAGGCGTTTTTCAAGTTTTGTTTTAGGTTTCACATGCATACACTCATGGAGTGTGCAAAAGGAATGAACTATCTTCTTGTGGTCAAGAATGGATGGAAAATGCAAGGAAGAGAGGTTTGAAGAAAGGATAAACCTTCTAAGAAGGAAGTTTTAAATGATTCTACATAGGTTGCTGCTCCAAAGAAGGAGGCATTGCTTCACCACCAAAGGCGCTTTCAATGAGAGGGAGTGCCTAGATCAGAACCAGTTCCTAAAACACAAATGCAAAGACCTAGTATCAAAGTCTTATGCATTCAGGCTATTTCTAAACTCTTATCCAACTATTTTATTGATTTCATTGATGGTTGTGTGAGTTAGAACTCTAGGAAATCTGGTATCTAGGTGGTTAGTAAATCATGAATTCTATTGAATTGTTTTCATGTATTTAGAAATTGTTAAAATGTGACATCTTGAACCTAGTTTAGCTAGCTGAATCATTTGTTAATGAATTGCATTGATCTTAAGGGAAGAGAACCTTGTCTTTTACTTAGAACAATAAGTTTAAGAAGGCATGTTGAATCCAAAAGTCCTTAGGCAGTGTTTAAAATTAAGTTTGGTTAATCTTAATCATTCTCTTTCACTCACTATCTTTTGTTTAGAATCTGTTTATGATCAACAGGTTAAAAGGCTTAAGGTGGGAGTTGATGTTTAGCTTGATTGTCTAACAAAGGCAAAAGAAATCAAGTGGAAAAGACACAGCACATGGAGAATGAGTTAGAACCGATTGCCACCAAGAACAGCCACCACAAGGAGTGGAGAGGAAAGACTGGTGGAATGTGATGAATCAGCTCTCCCATGGAGTCATGTGTCATTTGGCGTGTGCTTGTAGTGAAAAATAACTAAGCACTCATGCTGCAAGATCAGATCATAATCAATCAGAAAGGAGGAATACTCACAAAGACTTAGTATCAAAGTCTTTGCAAAGGCTATTTCTAAACCTTTTACTTATTCCTTGATTGATTACATTCTCATTTAGAAATGTTCATAGGATGAAAGAGAACCTAGGAAGACTTTGCATTGCATTTAGAACCTAGATGGATCCAAAATTCACCTCATAGGATGAAAGAGAACCTAGGAAGACTTTGCATTGCATTTAGAACCTAGATGGATCCAAAATTCACCTTGACATTCATCATCATCATTCTCTATTATTCTCCATCATTCTCTTAAATCTCATCTATTCTACTTAACATCATATACTTTTTAATCTCCAAATCTTATATTCTTCATATTCTTTGATACTTTAAATCTTCTATTCTCTAGACATTGTCTATTCTACTAGATACTTATAATCATTCTCTATACCAATTTAAGACATTCATTCTATGTATGCTCATTCTTCCAAACTTGACTCTTGTTCTTGTTTTTAGTGTCAAGCTTGTGGGGGGGAAAGGAAATGAGCATTCAATGGACAAAGAAAGGGCGGTTCATGGTTGAGTGTGTATCTTCGACCTGGCCAGGTACTAGATCATGGACGTGCCTATGTCTGTGCTGAGTTTGGAATGGACAAGCTGGAGCTGGAGGTGCAAACAAGGACAATCACATTCAGGGAATTTCAAGGCACAAAGAAGGATATTCCAAAAAGGAGATATCTGGTGCATACAAAGGCTTTCAAGTCACAAACAAGGACATTCAAAGATTAGTCTGGCACACTCAAGGGCTTCCAAGCTGTCTGCCAAAACCAAGTGAGCATAAGAAGTGTGCTCAGTCTGTTTCTCTCATGGAGGCCGCAAGTAAGGTCATCAAAATCATCTGTCATCAATTGAGGATTGAACCAATGGCCATCAAGCTACCAAGTCTCATGGAGAAGGAGTAAGCTGATGGAAAGTGATGAATCACCTCAGGACCAAATTCTCTCATCAAAGGTTCTATCTAGGATAAGTTCTTTAAACTCTATGATTTTTAGGTTGAGAATTTGGCTAGATATTATACTTGATACCAGACTTGATATTACTCAAGTTCTGGAATACTAATCTTTATTTTTGAGTTGATATGATGTTTTTAGATCAGGAAGTGATGAAAACAGTCATAAGCATGACTTACCCTACATCAATTAGTGGAAGCATGGTGGAAAAATGTTTAGGAGATAAGTGTGCTCACTCTACTTAAGCTTAATTCTACAATCTTATTCTCTTGAGTTAGGCTTATTGAAAGTAGAAGGTGAAGCAAAATGAAGCTGGTCAAAGGGGATCAAAAACATATAAGGGAAGAGAACCATGTGATCATGATGAATCCAGAAGAGAACCATGTGATCATGATGAATCCAAAGCCTTAATGTGGAGTCCTTAGAGAGCCAGACTGGTCTAGAACATATCATTCAAATCGCCATCCACTCTTATAAAAGGGAAGTTAAAATCATTCTTACATTATAATGCATTTGTTTAGCTTGTGAGAATTGATACATGCATGTATATGTATGTGAAACAGGTTTAAATTGAAGGCTTTAAGGAAAGCTGGATCATAATCACCTCTTAAAGACAAGGAGTCAAAAGAAAGGGGGAGAAATGGACCAGACTTAAAAGGAGCTTCAAGACAACCATTCACAAGCGTTTGTCATTAAGGCCTTTATCCAAGGATCTATGGAGCTCTCTGGTGAATTTAAAGCTCATAGATTCAATGGCCAATCCCTAAGCTAAGAAGACTTCACTCTTTTTCCCTTAGTATTGGTTTTGTCCCAAAGGGTTTTCCATACTAAGGTTTTTTAATGAGGAAGTTCTTTAAGGTTACAAGCTTGGTTTCTATGAACATTAATCAAGCTTGAAAGGGAGTAAAAGAGGAAGAAGGAGAAAGTCTCTTCATCTTTGCAAGTTCAACCATTCACCCATGCTTAAACTTGAGGGGGAGTGTTGAAATGAAGAAGAAAACAAGTGGTTTAAGACAAAGAAGAGAGTATGAAGTGTTAGAAAGAAGAAGAGAGTAGATACTCTAAACCAAAGGGAGAGTATGAAGAAGTCACTAATTCTATAGCCAAACATGAGTATTAGGCGCCTAATAAGGGTGTTTGGACACAAGCATTGTAAACTCTCTATATAAACACATGTTCTCTTCATTTGTAAATTAGATGAATCATTCTCTTCATAATAATAAAAATAAATCCTTTCTCTCTAAAACTCTCTCTTCACCAATGGTGAATCATTATTTCTCATTCTCACAGTTTCTTGCTGCAATCCAACAGATGAAAGCATGTTTGGGGATTCTTCCCTTAAACCAAACCTCACTATGCCAAGATACATCAGACCCAGAGCTAAACAGGGCTTTCCAAGTATTGAAAGACGAGAACTTCCCTGGTTGTTTCGTGATATCCGACTTCCACAATTAAAGATCATCTTCTGTGGTGTTACCGATTGATCTCGGTGATGGAAGACAACTCTTTAGCAGGAGGATTACTGGACTTCTAGACCTCATATGATTGATCCACCATTCACCGTTGCGAACTCCATCCACAACACAAGCGTCTCTCGGTAGACCAGAGATCGCAGTTGGCGCTTCGCCTATGACTTCTATTAGCAGACCTAGCTCAATCCAATTGTCGTACCAAAAATTTGCTATAATGCCCGATATAAATTATCATTAATTCTAATTTATTTATTATACCCTCATTCTTCACCATTTATCTCATGGTTTTATAAAACATTTTATGCCTATTGAATAGTATAAATATGGTTATATTTTGGTCAATGTATGAACTGTTATAAAATTGATAATTTTTTTTTGTCAACATAGCCTAGTGGCTTTAATATATCTCTTAATATTGAGGGGTGTTGAGTTCGAAACCCAGACTTATATCATAAATTTCAGAAGTGACCACCATTATACCACACGATTTCGACTATATAATTGACAATTTGAATATGCAAATACATAACTCTCGAGTTATTTATTATTTTATTTTTTCTATATCATATTTATTTTTGTGCATAAATCTCGGGTTATTTATTATTTTATTTTAACATTTTTGTGAAATGCCGAGACCGAACAAACCATCCACTCTCTCTCTCGAGATGGTCTTGAAGAAAGAGTGAAACTTTACAAAGCAAGTCCTTTCCAAGATTCCAGTTTTGTCCGGTTGACCTTTTCTTTTCAGGAATCTGGAACGAGGACCAGAAGTGGGGTTTTCCTTTATTGAAAATTTCAAAGTCAATTTTGCAGTTGTATGATAAAAGATTACGAATGAATGAATGAATTCGTACCAGATACGTCTAGTTTGTTAATCTGTCATTAATAATAACTCTGTAGTTGCTGTTTGGTGTGGAGAGACGACTCTAAATAAGTAAATAATAATCTTTGGTGTTTGTGTATTTTGGGGCAGAAAACTCAAACCTCATCAGTTTGTTGGGCTCTCACTTTCTCTCGAGCTAATCAATCCGTTTCGATTTGTGTTTGACTTCACTTGAAGCAACCTATCTTTCTTTTTTTGTTTTGTTTATGTCCTGATGATGGTTTGTTATCATCTCCGGTGTCGTCGATTCGTAAGAAGACGCGATTCAGCATTGTAAAACGAAATCTTTTGTTTTTTGTTTTTTTAAAAAGAAGGGATTTTGGGGTTGTGATATGAAGAATTTGGGAGTAGGGTTCCTGGGTTTACGACTTGTCTTGTGCTTATCGATTTGGTTTGCGGTTTCTCAACAAGCGGCTGGACTGAGACCCATTAGGGAGAGCGCTCGATCCTGGGGCGACGAGGTTTGTGGTTTCTTCTTATTTGTCATTCTCAGGTTGTTCAAAGCTTTTAGTCTTTTCAGTTGGTTGACTTGAAATGAATCCCGATCGATATGATTTGTTTTTATCACATTACGATGGAGTCTCTGTCTGCTCACGTAGAATCTAGGATACGAATGAGGAACGTACAAAGTGGAATAAGGAAATAGGGAGTTGCATTTTTTGAGGATGTTTTTTTGTGACATGATTTGTGTCAGTGGCTCTTTGGGAAAAAGGAGATAACCGGATCCGGACCACTTTCCGCCTGGAATATAACTGGAACTTATAGAGGTTTTGGTTTCTTCTTCCAATGTCATTCATTTCCTCCTACGCTCAGGTATTAACATTCCCAAACTCATGTCCGTGTCTTTGTCTTTACAGGCACCTGGAAGTTTCTAGATCCCGTAAATAGCTCTTCTTCTTCTTCTTCCAAGTTCCCAGACTTCAGAAATGAGAATGGCAACTCTGTCATCGAGTTAGTGACTAGTCCAACTAAGATTACTGGTGTGCATTATGTTCAGGTATTTACTCTCTTTTTTTTTATATATTATGCACCATGGACTCGTGCCTTTTGATCAGAAATGGAATTATAAACTTTGATGGGAACAGGGTGCAGTTGTTTTCCATGACGTATTTGACAATGAACACAATGTGGGTGGCGCCCAAATTAAAGTTGAAGGTGTATATATTTGGCCCTTCCGACAGCTCCGTCTTGTTGCTAACAGGTGTATATTATCTGCATTGATTACTCTAATTGCGATTTTAAGATTCTATACTCATAGAGCTTTGACTCTCTAATATTTGTACATTTCATCACCTTTCAGCAGAAAGAAGGGTGATTCAGGACTAGAGGACGATTATCTTCTCTCCAACCCCTATCATCTGGTATTAATGCCTGATATGATCCACTTTATTCTATGCGTTAAAATGGTTGGCGAGCTTACTAGTGTGTACTTTTGTGCTGTCGGACAGCTTGGGATTTTTTCCTCTCAAGTATTTCAAGAATCTCCAGGAGACAGTATATTGAAAAAAAAGACTTGTAAGTAGGATCTGAATGTGTTTCCATATGATATGTACTTTACTGCTACATCTCACCTTCGTTTGTCTTGTGTTTCAGCTCCAATATATGAGATGGAGAAGCACTGTAATATCGAAATAGCAGCTCAGATATCCCGAGCCACTTCTAGTGAAAACAGTATGTATGCCTTCTATCATTAGTCGTTGAAACGATGATGCTGGCTGAGTTCTTTCCTTCTTAGTTAAATTTAGACGGACTTTGAGAGAAGTTTACTTATTTTGGTAGATGGAGACAAGAATTATTATCACATTGAAGGATTGATGGAAAGTCCTACAGTAGACGATGACGGAGATTGTTTCTCGCCCTTGTTGCTGAATGCAACCTCCATAAACGTTGAAGTCTACTATAACAAAGCTGTGAACTATACATTGATGGTCACTTTTGTATCCTTTGTTCCAACCTATTTTCCATTCCATCTGAGAATGACAAACACCATAGCAGTTTTAGTGGGTTCCTTAACTTGTTATTGTACTTAGGTCTCCTTCCTCCAGGTTCTTTTGTTGATCCGGCAAATGGAGCACAGTAACACACAATCCGTAAGATTCTCATATTTGTTAATCTGATATTTAATTATAAGAAGATAATGATGCCTAACACTGGGATAACTCTTCTTGTATACAAGGGTGCTGCAAAGGTCTCTATTGTAATGATCGGGCAGCAAGCCATCATGGATTCTTATCTATGCCTTTTACATCTCACAGCCGGGATTTTAGTTGGTATGTATATATGTATCAATTTTATTGTACGGTGTCGTTGAAATATCTTTTTCTTGACCTTGTCGTGCTTTGATCAATCATTATGTAGACTGAGATTTCACTATCTTTTTCTTACGCAGAATCATTATTTAACGCGTTTGCAACAGCTGCGTTCTTCAAGTTTGTAGTGTTCTCGATATTTGAGATGAGATATCTTCTGGCCATATGGAAAGCAACCCGGCCTTCAAACAGCGGTGAGGGCTGGGAGACAATGAGGCGTGAGCTCTCCTTTCTGTACAGCCGTTTCTGTAAGTATTTTAGTGTCTTTGGTGTTTGTTCATCGGGTGAATGCTTCGGATTCTCACAGATGTTTGATGTTTCTCTCATTGTAATGATTTTCAACAGATGGAATCCTTCTTGGAGGCATATTGATAATGTATGAGCTCCACAACTACATGCGGTGGGTTCTCCTTCTCATGTACTCATTTTGGATTCCGCAGATAGTTGCAAACGTTGTTCGCGATTCTAGAAAGCCTCTGCACCCTTACTATATTTTGGGGATGACGGTTACACGGCTTGCCATACCGCTGTATGTATTTGGATGCCCCAAGAACTTTATGCGTGTAGAGCTCAGCAAGGCCTGGTGTGTAGGCCTCTGCGCATTCATCGGGTTTCAAACTGCTGTTCTTCTTCTTCAGCATTACTTCGGGTCGCGTTGCTTTGTTCCTCGTAAGGTGTGTTGGTGGTTCTGATACCTTTTTTTGGATCATTATTAAATGCTTAGTTGTGTTTATATTAAGAGCTCATGTGTTATGCTTCCTATGCGGCAGATGCTACCTGAGAAATACAGCTACTACAGACGATTGGATCGTGATGTAAACCAATGCAGGGACTGCGTAATCTGCATGACCACCATTGATCTCAGGCACCGCACCAATGATTGCATGGTAACGCCGTGTGAGCATTTATTCCACTCGGGGTGCTTACAGAGATGGATGGACATAAAGATGGAGTGCCCAACATGTCGTCGCACACTTCCTCCAGCTTAAGAAGATCTTCTCTACTTCGGAATCCCCCTAGGAGTCAACTATTAACTTCACCCACATTAGTTGCAGGTAACAGCGGACATCCCAGAGCTATGGTTCTGTGCATTGATTCCAAAATCAAACAGACTAATCTGGTTTTGTTTGTTTCGATGTTCCTGGAAACTGAAACATAGATGTGGGGTGCTTCTTTGGTTTCAGGTCTTGGAAGAGATTAGACGAAAAAACGGAGCAGAGATAGAATCTGAAGACACATATTTGTATGAACGAATTGTGTAATAATCCAATCTCTTTAGTGCATATTCATTGGCTCTCTGTCATTCTTTCAGTAAAACCCTTCGACGTACTGTATACAAACAATCTTTTACCTTTCTCATTTTTGAAGTTTATATTATTATTCCCAATACGGCAAAGATTATTCTTGGCTCAAACAACACCACCAAACCCTAAACCCAATTTTATTTCTTCTCCTATGATTCTATTAGGTACTGACCTCTAGGTAAGCAAAAAAAAAAAAAAAAAAAACTGACAAGGTTCAGTAATATTTCACAACATTTATTTCAGTTACAATTGTCTAAGATAATCATTCAGGATTTATTTTTGGCCAAAACACAATACAGTTGGGGATTTCATGAGTGCATGAGTCCTTTACTAAATTAATAAACGTGATACGAAAATACAAAGTAGGAATACAGATGTGTTAGGTACATAAATTAGTTGCGCACTACTTGAGAGAGGCAAGCAAAGTTTCTGAATGTTTCTTTCTTCTTTTTTTCTTTTCACACAAACAGACTTTACAGAGAGTTTTAAGTGAAAATAATTACGAAGTGCATAAAGAGACACGTTGTTTGGCGAGTAACTCGTTAAGCTTGTTCATGAGCTTAGGATCAGAGCATACATACGCTTCCATCGACTTTCTCAGACTCCTCAGTGTCTCTGTGTCATCTTCACACGTCTCACTGTTGAGCAGCTTCGTGAACACTTCCTTCCATAGATCCACGTTCCAGTATCTGCAAACGTTAGCTCCACCAAACAACTTAGTGATTCGAATCTATTGCTTTCGATTTGAGATAACTAAACAAGAAGAAACCATGCAAGGTTCACTGTTTTTGAGAAATAAGCGCACCTTTTGAAGGAAGTTCTCGGCAAATTTACGTGGCCACCGTCCATAGATTGTTTCTTTTCGATCTCCATGTATGTGTTGTGCAGCATCATATGTACGATTACACAGAGTCCATAAGTGTCCACCTGTATAACACACATTCCCAATGGCCTCGAAAAATTTAAAAGTTCAATCACGGAAAGACAAATTATTGCTGAAACAATGGGAGTAAAAATGACTTACCTGAAACTTCCAAGGTTTGTTCTCCTTCATCTCCGAGCAACGGAAGCCTGACGTACGACAATCTCCTGTAAACTCGGTGGTGCTAGGAAACAGGCTCAAGTCTATACCTCTACCCCAGTCAACAAGACAGAGACCCTGAGGTAACGGAAATGCCAACTTTCATCAAATTGTAGACATAGGACACGGACCAAAACTAGTAGTTACTTAGTGTATAAGGGATTTACCTGATTGCTCCAAGAGCCTGTTTTTTCGTGAAAGCCTGTCTCGGTTAGATTTTGCCTGCAAGTAGTGAGGTATCTCAGTCTCTGCTATGATTGTTATTGTAGAAGTACATGGCTTCATGATAAAAAAATAAAAAGTACAAACTAACTTTCGCAGTTCAGAATCTAATCAGCAACTTACGGAGGATATTGGATCAGGAGATTGTCTGGCTTGAAATCACCATGAACGATTCGAACACTATGCAAAGTTTCCAGCATGTACAGCATTTCTATTGTGTAATACATGCACAAAACTTCTTCCATGGACTTGCCAACGACGACATACGAGTTTATGACATCCTTAAATATAAGGCAAATTAAACAGGTAAGCATGCTGCATTTCGGTTATTCCGTCCGTAAGAGTACACAGAAACATACCTGGAGTGTCCCGTGTGATAAATAATCGCACACAAGTATACTGTAGTCTGAATACACGTGCACTCTCTGAGCCAATCCAAAACTTGATCTCTAACATAGTATGAGAGTAATAAGTACGCTGTGAAAACGCATGTGATCTGATAAGATTAATGGCAAAGTGTATACTTGGTTCTGGGGTATCCTGCGATCAAGTTGGCGATACATGTGGAATTCCCAAGGAAAAGGTGGCTTTTGTACCTGTGGAGAGAGTATTATATGCAATATGTGACAGGAGCTATCTGACAGCTGTGCCACAATGTATTTGAAAAAAACTTAAAAGGGTATACCTTTAGCGCAACTACTTCATCAGGATTGCTGTCAATGCATGCTTTAAACACTTGAGCAAAACCACCTTGGCCAGCACAACCCTTGATCTGGTACTTCCTTCCACCTTGCAATTAGACAGACACCAATGTATCCTGGTCATTTCTTTTGCTCATATAAGAAATATCGTTCAAGGGGGAATCAATTCTTTTTAAATGAATAAAATCTGGTAATTGTATAGACATGGTCATACATGCTCAGTACTAACACCATTAGACTGACATTCTAATTTGAACAAAGCATCTTAGGATTCTTTGCGACGCAGAGGTGTTACACGCCTATAGGATCAGAGCTGTGGATATGCCCGTGGCAGACTAGATTGGCATGAAAAAGAAGTGTACCTATCTCAATGATCTTATTTCTTGAAAAATTCTGCAAAGATGACAAGTTAGCTTTTCCAGGGAAAGCTTTGTTGCTTGCATGGTACCCCTGATGCAAAAATAAAGAAAGAAACTCAGTGGAAAAGCCTCCCTGTGGTTGAATCATGGAAAATATCATCAAGTTTCCATTTGGCTTACATACATCATATTTCACAAGCTGGGGTTGTATCTTGTGAATTAGATCGTTCACAGTGGAGGTTGCCCAGGGATTTACAAAAACCTTGTCAAGTGCAGTGGCCTGAGCATCATCACCAACCTGACAGGAAGTAAAGGTAAAATGTAGAAAGAAAAATACATTCAACCATGAGCTAAAGCTATCAGAATGCACAAGTAAAACCGAATGCTACTCGTTAGTGTTAAACCTTTTGAAGGGAAGATGGTTTGGTCCTCTTTGAGATTCTTTGTAAGAAGAATGAGTGAGCCTCTTTTAACCTGTCAAATGGTTCGGCTTTCCTACATTTATCCAAGAGAGCAACAAATCAGCACGGAAATGAAAAATTTGAGCAAGAGAGGAACATAAAAATTAGGAAAAGGAGTACACAGCAAGGGAGACCTTGAAAGACCAGTCTGAAAAACCAAATTTGCTCTTCGCCATAATCCTTTGAGCTCGAGAAAAGTGGCATACCATTCATAGAGCAACGAATGCCCTATGCATATCTCGTTCTCTTCAACTTCTCTATAAACCCTCTCAAAGTCTTCACTGCCATCAAGCTAAGAACAACCACAATGTAAAGTGAAGGTGTAGGAAAGTAAAAGAAAAGACGAAAAAACAATTTGATTAAAAAAACCCCCAAATTATGCCATGACAATCCGGAACCTAAAGCACGCTAATCAACAAAACCAATTCGAGGAAACGGGAGCCCATTGAAGCTAAATGAAAACTTGGAGAAGAGTGTTGTAAGAGTGTAGGGATTATTACGTAGAGAAACCAGATCTTGAGGAATCTGACGTCGTTTCGGTACCTAGCATCTTGCTTCCAAGTTGAGATACAGTCGAAAAGAAGCTTATCGAGATCTTCGCCGGAATTTCTACCAGAGCAGAGATCTTCCATCGAATTTTTAATCTTCCTGAAATCAAAAGATGGAATAAACCCAAACACATCAGAAACTCTTTTAACACTAAAATGCATAATTAAGAAGAAGAAAAATGAACAAACAGCGAGAGGAATCATGGAGTTACAGAAGCCATGGGAAGAGCGGATCGTTGGCGGAGGAGGATTCACTGGCGGTGTCTCTGTAACCGTTTGCCATTTTCTCTTCGGCGTCTCTGAGAGAGAGAGAGAGAGAGAGAGAGAGAGAGAGAGAGAGAGAGA
This sequence comes from Streptanthus diversifolius, assembly GCA_039880935.1. Taxonomy (NCBI): domain Eukaryota; kingdom Viridiplantae; phylum Streptophyta; class Magnoliopsida; order Brassicales; family Brassicaceae; genus Streptanthus; species Streptanthus diversifolius. Next base: position 109,694 of record JAXGFM010000001.1, read on the forward strand.
GAGGGAAGTGGAAATTTGAGAAATTCAAAACTTGTTGGACCGCAAGTGTTCTATAAGCCCAAGAATATTAGTGGGCCTAAAAATTATATAATATGTGGCCCATGTATAGAGAGGTGATGTCATGAACCAGAAAACTGGTGGAGAAGTGTAGACAAGTCAACCAAAAGGACGCTCGAGATCAATGTAAATAAACATACCTAACAGTAATAATTACATGCAAACCATTGCATTATATTTTTATATTAAAATAAGATTAGTAAAACAAAATTAGAGAGACAAACAAGGAAGTAGCTTCTATTTGTCCACTGGGTAATTTTCAAAATCTTCTGACATCATTTTTTTTTTGTGTGTGTGTGTAAGAAATGGTTCTAAAAGCGACTTCTTTCGGCCACCTGCCAAACACTGTTCTCGCATCCGCCGCCACTTTTAATTTTTTTTCCACGATGTGTTTGATTTTTAACTGTATATAATTTTAGTTGCGATTGAGTTTGTGAAGACAAACAACGATTAGCTTGAAATAAAAATACGCTCATCCCATCATGTTCTTAAAATTTTCGAAGTTATGAACTTATGATGATTCCATAAGATTTGTTTTCACCATCAATAATGAATTTGGACGATGATGTGTTACGAAATAACATTTTTTATATTGGAAATATTATTTTTTATGTGTGTCGGCAATGTCAGAATCTAAGCAATAATATTAGACAGATCATTTAAAGAGAGAACAACGTAAAGAGGTTCGGTAGGAAAAGAGAAGAAAAGTCGTCGCCTGAGAGCAGCCGATAATGATAGCGTCACGGGCTCTTCACGTGTCCTTACCTCATTGTCATTTATTACATAAATCCATGTCTCTCTCACTCTCTTTTAAAATCATTCACAACATTTCACACAGAGAAGCTAATAAGTCCTTTGCACAATGACAGGCAGAGAAATTCTCCATAAGATGAAGGTATATGCTCACCAATCGCGTTTCAAGCGACTTTCTAGTATTAATTTGGCGTGCCCTTTTGTGTTCTGATCCCCCTTTTTTTTATGCCTTTGTCCTGCTTCGTAACTGATATTTGCTTCTTTGTTCTCTAACTTCTAAGTTTCTAAGCATTTTTCCATGTATGAGGGTGTTATTGAATTGGCAGTCTTGTTTAGATGTCCTTAAAGAAAACAAGGATGCAACTTGGAGATTGATTCTTCTAGAGCATGTCCTTATCTCTCAAGTTTGTTTGAGTCATTTGTGCAGTAGATGACATATATAGATCTGTATGCTCTTTTGGTTACACATGTTGCTCTTAGTCAAATATTAATACAACTTAGAGATTTGCTTTTGTTTGACGAATGTGTGTCTGTTCTTGTGTGATTTTCTTTATAAATTCTTTTATGTTTTGCTGTGGATATATAGTTGAAGGCTGGATTATGTGGATCTGAAACGAGCACAGGTAAAAGCAAGACGTGGAAGAACATCTCCCACGGTTTTCACTTTGTCAAAGGCAAAGCGAGCCATCCCATGGAGGACTACGTTGTGTCTGAGTTCAAGAAAGTTGACAACCACGAATTGGGTTTGTTTGCTATATTTGACGGTCACTTGGGGCATGATGTGGCCAAGTACTTGCAGACCAATCTCTTTGACAACATACTCAAAGAGGTAAATAAATGTTTTAACTCTGGGATAATAATAAAAAAAAGGCTGATCCTTTTGTGAATTTCTGAAGCAAGTGTGTTTTGCTTCTCTTTCTTTCAGAAGGATTTTTGGACTGATATGGAGAACGCTATAAGGAATGCATACATATCAACAGATGGTGCGATATTAGAGCAGTCACTTAAACTTGGCAAAGGCGGATCAACCGCTGTAACTGGAATTCTGATAGATGGGCAAAAGCTAGTGGTTGCTAACGTTGGAGACTCACGGGCGGTGATGTCAAAGAATGGTGTTGCATCTCAGCTCTCGGTTGATCATGAACCAAGCAAGGAGCAAGAGGAAATAGAGACCCGTGGCGGCTTTGTATCAAATATTCCAGGTCATAGTTTCGGGTGTCTTTTTTTTTCTTTTCTAAAATTAGGGTCCGTAGATGGATAGTTATTTAACTTGCTTACATATAAAAAGATGTGAAGAAGAATTGAGATAGACAATCAATAACTGGAATGTTGCAGGGGATGTTCCAAGAGTTGATGGACAACTAGCGGTTGCTAGGGCGTTTGGAGATAAGAGCTTAAAGATACATCTGAGCTCAGAACCAGACATAACACACCAAACAATCGATGGTGAGACCGAGTTCATTGTTTTCGCGAGTGATGGAATCTGGAAGGTATCAGATCACTAGCTCTCAGTGTGCTTGACCTTGTGCGGGAAAGTGTCTGAGTTTGATTTTCACAATGTATTGTATTGTATTGTATTAACAGGTGATGTCAAACCAAGAAGCTGTGGACGCGATCAGAAGCATAAAAGATCCACATGCGGCAGCCAAGGAGTTGATAGAAGAAGCAATCTCTAAGAAAAGCAAAGACGACATCTCCTGTATCGTTGTAAGGTTCCAGTGATAAACTCTGTTTGTCTATAAATTTTCAGACCAATCATGTGTGTGAGAGAGAAACAAAGACACGTAAAAACGCTCAAGGTATATGTGATCAATTCAAAGAATTTCGTGAAAAGACCAAGAGTTGCATTTGGTTCTTGATACATTAGTCTAATTGATTGAGGTCTCATTAGACCAATCAGGTGTGTAAGAGCTAAACAAAAAATAATAAAATATATATATGAAGCTGTGTGATCAATTCTCAGCTCCAATTGGTCCAAAAGAGAAGATCTGAGATTGAACAAGCAAAACCTTTACCCAGGAACTCAAAGACCGACCTGTATTCGAAGCTGAGGGTCAATCTGAAAAGTTTTTATCTCCTTTTTCCATCCAATCCTAATGTCATTGTGTAAATTTTCGTTGCTGAGGCTCATACTTTCGACCTTTATTGTGAAAGCATTTGAAGATGGCTTATGATGTCAATGATCCGACTTCAACGGAAGAAAAACAAACAAAAAAAGTGATCTGATACAAGGTAACAACACATTAACTTACTCTCGATTTCATATAAGATTAGAACTAGACCATATTATATACGAAGTTACAAGATTATATGCTTTTGATGTTCGTTTATTTATTTTATTTTAGTTTTTAATTACTGCTCCGCATTGTTATCTTTATTGGAAGACTGAGTTGTATATCTTAGGAAATATTAATTAAGTTCATCTTCTGCCCATTACTTCGTTGTATATTATATTTATACGATTTTCTTTGTATACTTATGCTCACGTACAGTATGTCTTCTAATGAAAATTTATGACGATCAATCAAGTTTGTAACATCTTGTATAGTGAGAAGGTGGAAATAAGATTATATTTACGATTGCATGTTGAGAACAATCATAGTTTGCTACTACTCTCAGCACGTGAATAACTGAATGAAATTTTTATTAAGGAAAAAGTTAAAAGCGATTTTGATGATTAAGTACAAAATAGGTTAACAAAATAGGTTAAAAGCGATCATGGTTAACAAAATAGGTTTTGCACATGTATATTTGGTTTTGTTTTTTAGAGCTATGTTACCACTTTGAGGTTCTTTTTCACTAGCAAGAATTAGAAAACATGTTCGGTTGTTTGCAACCATCAATAATCTAAGATTGTTATCATTTTTAGTTATAGACATTATATAGATCTTGATGATAGGCCTCACAGAAACTGTTTCCCTTTCAATGTATACATGCTTCTTTGTCTAGCTTTTGTTTTCAGAAATATGTTTTGTTTTTTTTTTCTCCATGATCTGCGGAGAATGATTTACAAGTCAATATTGATAGATGGAAGTGGAAGATTACTACAGTTAATTTATTGAGAAGCCGAAATGTTCAAATTTGGGAACAGTGGCCTTGTCTCACGGTCATATTCTCTTAGTTTTAATCATCTTATAATTAACACGATAGATTTTGTTGATGTTAGGTTACTTGAATATTAAACTTAGAAGATTTTTCACCAATCTTATGGATTCTCGCATGAAAATGTAATTTTGTAAATACAAATCTTACATAAATTAGGCAGAACTTTATTTATCATATACATTTCTATTTCCAAAAAAAAAAAAAAAAAAATCATCAGAACTGATCACATAACATTTTAAAAATAAATAAAAATTCCTTATAAACGATGCAAAAGATATTTGGGAAGAAGTGAAAACTAAAAGGTATCTGATGAATATTGTGTTTTGGTCACCAAGGACCTATATGCGTAGGTAACACGTCCTTTTTTCCTATATTCATAAACTTATTTTATATAATTTTCCTTTTCTTTATTTATTTAATAGTAATTATTTAAGAAAAAATCTTAAACTAAAAAGGATTAAACATATTCATCTTATTATATAAAATTTAAGGAAAGCTGATTAAAGATTTATAATATAAACTAAATATTATAAGAATAAATGCTTATTTTGGAAATAAAAATAAAATTTTATTATATAATATTTATATTAGAAACCAGATGAATATTCATAATTAATAATATTTCTTTTAAATAAAATTAAATTTTGCAAGTATCCATGAATCTGCAACAGAAAATATTGCTGTTATATAATTAGAATGTTAGGAAATACTAATTTAAAAATATTACAAAAATCATTTTTCTATTAAAGTAAAATTTTAACTTAGGAGTTTGAATACTAAAACTCCATAAATTCATAACACCATATGAAACTATACCAATAAAAGGCAAAATGACAATAAACGTTCATGGAACCAAAGTGATTTATGTGGCTATATTAACGTGGACCCAAATCTAGTTAATAATTGGTCAATGTAAAGTACTTAAAAAATGCATTTCGTATTAATATATATTATACATGGTGTATCATACGTTAAAGTGGCTACACAACTAATTATATAAAAAAAATGTTAGCTATCTCACCTAATTCTCCATACAATAAAGGTAAAGAGTAAACAATTAATTAATTAGAAACTATATAAATATGGCTTGACACACATTTTGGATAACTTGTCTTGACATGGTTTTTAAAATAAATAATATATTATCAATTTTCAATTTAGTTAAAAATCAATCACACACAGATTTTGCTTGTTCTTATTTGGTCAACTGGAGGAATAATGTTGATGATAAGGGAGAGGTTACAGCAAGTACATTCCAACAAGAAAATGACTAGCTAACCAGAGCCCAATCGGCCCAACTAAGAGAGTCCCGACAACCACCGGCCTTAACATTTACAAGGCCCTATACCAAAGCACAACCCACTACGCAAGGCCCTATCACACACAGATTTTTTTTATGAAACCATTTTCCCCGATAAAATTGACATGTGTGTATAGAAAACGCTTGGTGTCTTTCCGCAGTGAAAAAGTCTATATGATTTTTTTAATTTTGTTAGAGAAAGAGTATTCCGTATTCCTATAAAATTCTCCTTGTCTTAAAAGTTATTTTTAAAAAATAATTAATTACACATGATTCAATAAACTTTGCTTTGCATCTGTTATCACAAAATAAGCTATTTCTATTGTTCTTTTCTCTATCATGAAACAAAAATGAAACATTATTATAATTACTATAAAATTCTCCTTCTCCTATGTTAATATTTGCTTTTAATTTATTTACATGATCAAAACAATTTATCCTAATGTTGTCTACATACGATTACTGCTAAAATAGTTACAAATCAATACAATCAGATTAAAACCAAAGGGTACTCTACAGCGTTAAATTTGTATAAAAGCATAAAAGCGTTATCGAAAACGTTCTACACTTTATTTAATTAACTTAAGCGTTACCAAAAGCGTTATATTCAAAAAATTCTGTATCTAAAAAAAAATAGCCTCGTGTTAAGTCGCTAATCAGACTGAAATACAACTGTCCACTAAAATAATGATCTATTTGAGACTATTTATTTTAGTTGAAAGGATACGAAATCAAGTTGGATATGGGACAAAATATGTATGTAAATATTAAAAATATGTATTTTGATAGACCCAAAAAGTAAATCAAAAACCAAAATGAAGTGACAATGCAATCGCCAAATGGGTATCAAACCACATTTCAAACTGAACTGAGCCCATGTAACTCTAACTAGTCACAATCCGGTTCATTAATCGGTTCGGTTTAAGTTTTACCAACAACAATTGCCGGGATTGGTCTGCTATATTTGACACGTGGTTTTTAGTTGGGTTTAGCCCTTGAGCTGTTAGGTCTCACCAAGATTAATAAACACGTTCCATAATTGAAATTTTGATAATATTCAACAAGTCCAGCCCTTTGAAATTTCAATTGTTACAGTTTTTTCCACATACTTTGTAGTATTGTTGGGGTCTTCATATAGAAGAAGAAGAAGAAGAAGAAACATCTCAGAGCAAAAAACACACAAAAGAGATAAAAAGAAGAAGAAGAAGAAGAAGAAAATGAGCGAGGAAGAAGCACACGCCAACCTTGTGGTTCCCGCGTTTAGAACTGAGAAAGATCCCAAAACTCAAACGCAGAATCAGAATGGCCACGGTACCGTTTGGCGGTTCGGTGGGACCGAGAAGGCCGCGAAAGCCTCGACCGTAACGCTGAGAGGCGTTATCTACATGCTCTTCGACAACTGCAGCAAGGATGTTAAAAAGACTGTTTTGCCCCTCGGCCATGGAGATCCTTCCGTCTACCCTTGCTTCCGCACCTGCATCGAGGCCGAAGACGCCGTCGTCAACGTCCTCCGCTCCGGCAAAAGCAACTCTTACGGTCCTGGAGCTGGGATTCTTCCGGCCAGAAGGTAAAATTTATAATCGATGTGTATTGTTCGAATTTCAAATTAATCAATTTTTGATTTCAGCTTCAGCTCTTATCTTCTACTACTGACTTTTTTACCCACTCGAAAGAACACACTCGAGTATAATTTTGATATTTGAAGACCCTATAGTTTTACTGTTCTTATATTTAGACCCCGTAACTATTTAACATGTACTAGATCGATCCTCTTTTGGTTGATTTTTCCCCCTTTGTTGTGAACAGAGCCGTCGCCGATTATCTGAACCGAGATCTTCCGAACAAGCTTACGCCGGACGACATCTTCCTGACCGCCGGATGTAACCAAGGGATAGAGATCCTGTTCGAATCCTTGGCTCGACCAAACTCAAACATCTTGCTCCCACGTCCCGGTTTCCCTCACTACGACGCTCGTGCTGTTTACAGTGGTCTCGAGATCCGCAAGTTCGATCTTCTTCCCGACCAAGAATGGGAGATTGATCTCCACGGCATCGAAGCCATTGCAGACGAGAACACTGTGGCCATTGTTCTAATCAACCCCAACAACCCATGTGGAAACGTCTACTCTCACGACCACCTCCAAAAGGTTTTATTCGTCTTCTGATTCGTTACTCTGCTAAAGCTTCAAACTTTGATTGGTAACTCAGCTAAAGCCTGAAACTTTTTCTTCAACTGATGAAAATGTTAGGTCGCAGAGACGGCTCGGAAGCTGGGGATCATGGTGATCACAGACGAAGTGTACGACCAGACTATATTTGGAGACAATCCCTTTGTTCCAATGGGGAAGTTCGCATCGATCGTCCCTGTGTTAACGCTGGGAGGCATATCTAAAGGATGGGTTGTCCCTGGATGGAAGATTGGCTGGATCGCCTTAAATGATCCCGAGGGCGTTTTCGAGTCCACCAAGGTCTGTTTACTGCTAATTCTTCATCAATCCTTTCTTTTGCTCTTTTGTAACAAGTCATGTAAGTATGTATATTTACTCTCTGTTTCTCACAGGTGGTTCAATCCATCAAACAGAATCTTGACATAACTCCTGACCCTGCCACTATAATTCAGGTTTGTGAATTAGTATATGGTGATAGAATGGTTTGGTTGTTTAGTTAACTAGTCCGTGGATTCATGACACTACGCCTTATGTTCCTTGTTGACAGGCTGCACTTCCTGAGATCCTGGAGAAAGCGGATAAAAATTTCTTTGCCAAAAAGAATAAGATACTCAAACATAATGTCGATTTGGTGTGTGATAGGCTCAAGGATATCCCCTGCGTCGTTTGTCCTAAGAAGCCCGAGTCTTGCACTTATCTATTGGTAAGACTTCTATAACCAGACACATCCAAAGCTGTAGTTAGTTAGACTGGTGATTCTTGATCAATTTCAGACCGTTAGTAGTCTTTAGAGAACTGATGAATAGGAAAACATTCTGGTACTCGTAGAGATACCCCATTTGAACAGTTTCACTTACTGCAGACAAAACTGGAGCTGTCATTGTTGGAGAACATCAAGGATGACACTGATTTCTGCGTGAAGCTGGCCAGAGAAGAAAACCTCGTGTTTCTACCAGGTAAAGCAAAATAAAATCAAGAAACATGAATCTTTGATTTGGGATTTGATACTAAAATGGATTCATATGTGGGGGGGGGGGGGGAATGCTTTGCAGGAGAGGCTCTGGGCTTGAAGAACTGGATGAGGATAACTATCGGAGTGGAAGCTCATATGCTTGAGGATGCACTTGAGAGACTCAAGGATTTCTGCACACGTCATGCCAAGAAGACAGATACAGAAACTGAGTTATAATTAAAATGTCGGGATACAGGATATTACGTGTGATGTACGCACCATGTGTCAAATGAATTTTCTTATGATATTTCATGCTTTTCCATATTCATTTCCCTTCTATATTAATATCTACATTAAAGGCGGACATATATTCTATATATTTTCTTGATATCAATATAGATGCTATTCGTGAGCGTATACAAAACTAAGTATAAGCTCAAACTCATTTTTGGTGACGTGGTGTTTCGCAACAGCCAAAATTAAACGTTAAATGGAGGCAATGAATAGCGAGTCAAACAAAATTTTAAGATCTCCATCATCTCCAAGCAAAGCAGGCAATAACATCACTGGTTATAGTATAAAACAACATGGAAATCTGATTTTTACAGTACCATCAACCTAACATAAGCCTAATAGAGAGTTTTACAAACCAGAAGCCTCGGTTGTGCACAGCCACATCTTCTTCTTCTTCTTTTGTAATGAAATATAATCAATTGTTATTTGATATTTCAAATCGTCTATTTATAATCCGTCAATACGCAATCTTACCAGAACCAGTTACACCGTCTCCACCTTGATCTTCTTGCAGCAGAAGGGCACTACGTCGTCGTGCCAATAAGCGAAAAAAACGTCCGACAAAACCTTGTCTGAGCAACAGAGCAAATCCTGATCCTGAGGACTTAGTCATGACGTTTCCGATTTTTGTGTCGCTTTAATCGTATATATATATAATGTGTTTCAAATTATTTCTCTTTTGTTATGAAAAAATCCATTGTTCACGATTGAATCCTCTCCCAATCATTGTTTACTAGTTATGTATTATGATATAATGCTTTTAGTTTTCTTATCTTGATTTTATGTAACTTGATAGATTATTAATTAATCTTTCGGACTTGTATAACCTTTAAAAATAGATAGATAGATAGAAAGAAGAAGACGTTTTAAATCAATTAAAAAGTCCGGCTGGAATGTAGTTGGAAAGTATAGAGATGAGGGTAAAGTAAGTTGATAGTCCAAAAAGTGTTTAAAAAGATGAAACCCCACTAGACCTCCTAAGCCACTCACTCACTAGTGTACAGTTAAAGTTTCCAGTCCTCAAAGCCAAACCAGCTAGGAAATGGGAGAAACTGGAGCCAAGATATGGAACTTTGGGGCCAATGAGGCCGTCGAGCTATCTTGTTCTCAGAACGTCCGCTACCTCCTCGCAGATAATCTCGACCGCAATGACGCCAGACCTGTCATCCCTCTCGGACATGGCGATCCTTCTCCCTTCCCCTCCTTCCGTACCGATCCTGCCGCAGTGGAAGCCGTCTGTGAACCACTATTCTACTACTTCTGGTCTTCCTCTCGCTAGGAAGTAAGATGATTCCTTCAATTTTTCATTCTTCCTGTTGCCGAGAATATTACCACTTAAAGGATGTGTGTATTTCTAGCGATGCTTATGTTTCAATTATTAGCATCCTTAAATTCTAAATGATGAACTGTTCTTGCTCACTTGGTACTCAAGAATCAAGATTAGTGTTTTTTTTTCCTCAGGACATTTACTTTACTTGTCCTTAAAGGCAACACTGTGAAACGTTTAGTTGGTTAATTAATCCCTTGAATTAACATTAGGGCTTATCGGATTTAGATTTACGAGTGTATTATAAGGTATTAAGCTTTGAGGAAAGTATTTTGATGACCTTTATTAACAGGGCTGTTACAGAGTACCTCTCGCGCGGTCTCTCATACCAGATCTGTCCAAATGATGTTCATCTGACAGCTGGTTGTCATCATGCCATCGATGTATTGATCTCCACACTGGCGGTTCCAGGCGCCAGCATTCTGATGTCTAGGCCAAGTTACCCCATGTACGATTCCCGAGCAGATTTCAGTCAGCTAGAGATCCGTCGCTATGACCTCCTTCCAGAAAATGGTTGGGAGGTTGATCTCGAAGCAGTTGAAGCTCTTGCAGATGACAAAACCGTTGCTATACTTGTTATCAACCCCTGCAATCCCTGCGGAAACGTTTTCTAACCGTCAACATCTTCAAAAGGTGTGCGTCAAGTCAAGTTATATACTTGATGATTCTCTAGTTTTAAATCTTACTTTGAAATGAAATATGTTCATTGGATGGATGAAGATTGCAGAAACTGCTAGCAAACTTGGAGTACTTGTGATCGCAGACGAAGTCTACAAGAATATGACCTTTGGGGAGAAGCCATTTGTGTCCATGGCTGAGTTTGCAGAGATTGTGCCAGTGATGATGTTAGGGGCAATATCAAAGAGATGGTTCGTTCCTGGCTGGAGATTTGGCTGGATGGTGACCCTTGACCCTCATAGCATCATGAAAGATTCTGGGGTTTGTTGCTTCAATTTTATTAAGAAAATCATCTTTTTCAACTACTTATATCTGATATCCTTGGGAAGACAACAGTGGATTTCTTCTCATCGAAACTCGAAATTCTAAGAGAATGTTCAGAGACTTGTTACGAGGAGATCAAGAAGATCCAGTGCATAACTTGCCCTTACAAACCAGAGGCGTCAATGTTCACAATGGTAATGAATCCCACATTGACATTGATCAAGCTCAGTTACCTAGTAATAATATGGGTTTGTTTGTTGGTGCAGGTCAAGTTAGACTTTTCGGTTCTTGAAGATATCAACGACGATTTGGAGTTCTGCTGCAAATTGGTCGATCTGTTGGGCTTGAAAATTGGGTACGCATCCCCTTTGCGGTCGAGCTGGAGCTCCTAAAAGATGGGCTTTACAGGCTAAACAACTTTGCACAGAGACATTCCAAGAAGCAGCAGACATGAGAATTCAAGATAGATTTTGTACTATCTATATTATATTCTATTATATATACAAGTGAGTGGCTCTCTCTACCGTTGGGAGATTCAAATAGGAAAATAAATATATATTCTCCAACGGCTACCTCATCCATTCTCTCTGTCTCTTTCTTGCAAACCAAATGGAGTCTACACCTCCTTATCGCCTATCGAACACCAAATCAGCCTCGCGTCTTGCTCGTGTCGAGGATTCCAAACAAGAACCTCCCAATCTCTCTCTTGATTTGGTTCTTCTGTCTCCGACGACCAAGCGGGGCAAAGCGAAAGGAGGGCAAAAGGGTCTTTTGGCTTCTCCCAGGATTCCCCGGAGATCGAGGCCAAGGCCGGATGCTGTGGAAGACAAAGAAGGTAATGCTCTAGTGGTGGTCGACCAAATCGCAAAGCCTCGAAAACGGAAGGCGAATCTTCGCCCTAAGAAGGATAAGCAAACTTCGGCTCCTTTGTTACCTCCTCCTTGTTCGTCTTCAGATCTTCCAAGTAACAACACTCTCTTAACCTTATTATCATCTGCTTATGTGCTCTGCTCGTTTCTGATTTGCTTTTTCTTGTAAAGATTCATGTCAAAGCGATTTGAATCGGATTGGAGAGATTATCACTGGTTTGGTTATGTGGAGAGATGTTGCGAAATCGACCCTCTGGTTCGGTTTTGGATGTCTATGTTTCCTATCTTCTCTTTTCGCCAAAAGAGTCAACTTTAGGTACACTACCTTCTCTCTAGCTTGTGTCTTGTAGTCTCAACCAAATCTGAAATACTCACGAAACTGTTCTGTCTGTTTTGAAGCGTTTTCTCGGCGGTTTCCAACCTCGGACTTGTGTTACTTTGCTGGTCCTTCTTGTCAAACACTCTTTGCCAAAGGTACGTACCACTGTTTCTTGTTGCACCTTTCGGCAGTTTTGTTTTGCCTTCTCTGTTAGCAAACAGTTAGTTTGATACATCAATGTGTTATCTTTAGGAAAAACGAAGACACGAAGAGAGAGTTCTATGTGAGTGACGATGATGTCTTGCGCTTAGCCAGACGATTCCTTCCCGCTATCAACTTTGTGATTTCAAAGACTAGTGTGTTTTTTTCAGGAGAACCGTCAATGACACTCAAAGTAAATTTCGACAAACTCACTGTCTCTCTCTTTCTTTAGCAAATGGGTTTCGGTGGTTTCATCTGCTCTTCTCTTTTTCCCCAGGTGACACCATTTCTGCTAATCGGAGCTGAGTATGGCCACTTCATAACACTGTGGAGACTATCCGCATTCGGTATGGTATTTGGAACACAAACTGAAAACAATGTTAAGCATGATAGGGAACTGAAACTGACATGTGTGTATGTTACTGAAACAGGTTTCTTCCTCAGCTTCACCGTCCCAAAGCTTTATTCGTGTTACACCCATCAGATAAGCCAAAAAGGTGAAAAGAGAATAGAAATCGCGCCCATTTACATATTGTCAATTTTGAGTCTTAGGATCCTACTAACTCATAGTATTCAAGTCACTGTTTGTAGAGGTCTTTAACATGTCCAATGTTTTAAAATCTTGACTTGGTTTGAGTTTGATTTGGGCAGTTGAAAGAGTGAAAACGAGGATAGGTGAAGCATGGGAAGTGTGCTCACACAAGAGGATCTTGGCAGGTTCTTCGGTGACAGCTTTCTGGAACTTGACAAGCATTAGAACCCGGATTTTTGCTGGTAACTAATCCAACTAATGCTTGACAGAGTATTGTTTTGCTTGATACCAAACTATAATCTGTATAATCTTTCATGTTTTGCAGTTTTTATCATCCTAGTGATATTTCGTTATAGGAGACATAATCTACAGCTAAATCCCGAGGAAGTTGAGTCTGTTGAAAATGAGAAGCAAAAAGAAGAAACACTCCCACAAGAAGAACAAACGCAGCCACAGGAAGAACAGACGCAGCCACAGGAAGAACAGACACAGCCACAAGAAGAGCAAGCGTTAGTTATGGTGGTTGCAGAAACCGAAGGATCAAAGAATCTCTAAGTGTTTGTAACTTCGTACTGTGTCTAACCCCATTTAACAGAGAAGCAAATTTAAATCTCGAGTCGATGTGATATTTATATGAGAAACTAAGACATGGAGATCCTTGAACAAAGATGCAGAGAGTTTGTGTTGATGTAATAGAGATCAGAGAGTTGAATTTCTTTTTTAACACAACAAACCAACCTTCATTAAACATAACCGAGTTCAAGTGATCATTTACAAGCCAATTAGGTAATCTATTATCAATAATAGCATAATACAGAGAGTTGAATAAAGATGGAATATATCTGTCTTTTTTATATAAATATCTGTTTTTATATGATAAATTAAGACACGGACATCTTCGAACGAAGGTGCAATTTTTTGAGTTTGTGTTGATGTAAGAAATCAGAGACTTTATTAAGATTGTGGTTGAATAAACGGCAGGATCAAAGAAACTAAAGTGTTTGTAACTTTGTACTGCGTCTAACCCCAATTTCAAATCTCGAGTTGATGTGAGAGAAATTGAGGACGTTTTTCATATGAGAACATGGAGATCCTCGAACAAAGATGCAATTTTGAGGTTGAGTTCATGTAACAGATGTCGTAGAGAGTTTATTAAAAGATGGAGAATATCTGTTTGTTATATGAGATATTAAGACATGGAGATCTTTGAACAAAGATGCAATTTTGTGTCTGTATTGATGTAACTGCAATAATGGAGATTTTATCAAAAGTATGGAGTCTATCCGTCTTTACTACGGAAAATTGAAGACAGGTCATTTGTGTTGCTATCATATAAAGAATTGAAGATAAGGAGATGATAGAGGGTTGATTTAAAAGATGGAGGATCTCTCTTTTATATGGAAAATTCAAGACAAAGAGATAATTTGTGTTTGAGAAGTACAACAGTTATTCTTTGCCTAAACTCTCTTAAAACCTTCTCTCGATTCGCATTGGGTACTTGTAGACATCATCAAAAGTCCTCTTTGCAAGCTGATAAATTATACCAAACATCAGTTACCAGTCTAATCAAATACAACAGGTCTTGACAGACTAAAAACAAACACAATCTCTCCAGGAAACTGAGCCAAGAAAAAAAAAAGGTAAAATCAAGAGGGTTCTTGTTCCTAAGTTTTTCGGGGAAAAAGGCTTTATAGGTAGAGTTTTGTACATAAAATGTAGCTTCAGTGATCTTCTGGCTAACTCATCACACATCATCATTGCAAGCTGGGGGAGTATAAGACCAATCAGTAATGATTCTTTCATCAAATTCTCTATAAATCAACTCAAATGCAATAACCATCAAGAAATGAACACACTCAATTAAAGACTGTCGGGTAAATGTTTTCTTTTAAGAAGTTATGTAGGTTTTGAAACACAATAAACCATCGAACGTTGAACAGTTTATCTAAAGTCTATTTCCTGAAAACCTTTCTATTTATTTAAAACTGTTATTTGCAGGAAACCCACATCTTTGGCTTCGTTGTCTTCGTAAATACTTCTGTCAGCGTACAACATCGAAAACTAGACCAATTGAGCTGCCATCTCTTTACAATTTCAAGCAGAAAGACAACAACAATTGATCCAGTTTTTTGCACATAGCCACCAGCAAAAACTTCTTAACTGATCGAAGCTTCTTAAATTATAAATCCAACTAAGTTCCGATACAGCGATCTAAACAGGATTGTTTGTACTATGCTGACACAAAGGCTAACTTACATTACGACAACAAAAGAAAAGGAAAAAATCTGTACAGCCAATACGGAAACGATTCGCAAAAAACAGATCATTGATCAAACAAAGAATATCTCCCCTCATTTAGTAGATTAATAGAGATTGAGCCAGCATTAGAATACAAAACGGGGAAAGGATGAGAGAAAGTACCGTCAGAAAGCCAGCCATAGTTATGTCCAGAGATAGAAAGCATTGAAGTCATTAGCGCTGAAGCTGTGGCAGTGTGGAATGGTAACAGTGACTCCACACAGCAGCTCATTTCCACAGGGTTTCTACCATCATCAAATCAAAATAAACAGATGAAAGTAGTAAGTAATGATAGAGTTTTCTGATTAAATCCACATCAGGGTGCAAAAATTTGATCTTTCTACTGCTGAATAATCGATCTAGGAACATGATTAGTGCAGAGATACGTACTCACAAAGAACAAACCGGAACACAGAAAAGTTCCTTCTTTTCACAGTTGATCTCCAAAATTCGACCGAAATGTATCGTTTTCAAGGTTTCAATTAGGGAAAGATCACACGAGAACATTCAACATGACAAGGTTCAAGTAAGTAGGAAAGAGCTATGAAAAGAGAGCACATCGGCAAATGGGTATAACAGAGAGGCTCATCAGACTAACCGGAGAGGTGAAAGCAGTGAGCTTCTTCTAGCGGTGGCTCTAAACATGGGCGGAACGGATTTCGCTTGAGGGGCGAAGCGGCCAGTGGAAGCAGCGACTCCCCGAGACGAAGCAGCTCGAAGCATCGATCTGGCACCGGAGACGACAGCGGGAGTGGCCATCGGAGGAGAAGCTAAAGATAACGTCAAAAACTACGGGTGCGAGAAGAAGAGATTCGTGGAGATGAACGTGAATCGATGGCTTCCGATTACGATTACGGGAAATGATAAACCCTATAAGACTCGTTACTGGTGGTGAAAGTCTATAGACGTGCATCTCCAATGTTGAAATCAAGGCCCAATTATATTCCTTGGCTTGGGTCAAAGGCCCATTTTTGTCTTTGAGCCCATTTTAATATTTCTGCGTCGCTGACACTTATGTCACCAAACAATTTATACCAAATGCAAAACCAAGGCAGTGTACAAAACAATTATATTGAATAACGAGGGAGTCATTAATTAAGAAAGTAAAAAGTAAAAAACAGACTAGGAAGTCATTAATTAACGTGTTATACAAAGATCCCAAGATAACGAAATAAAATCATACGGAGATAAAACATTTTATAGAAGAAAAAGCAAGGCATTAAAACCATGAGACCATAGGAAGATAGACGAAATAATAAACCCATGAAAAACTAGTGAAAAGTGAGAATGCAGACTCTTTCAGCCGGAAGCTCTCTTTATTGTTCCTATGGTGGTCTCGCGAACTCATGAGAGCTTTTTAAGTTTACATAACCTTATTTCTCTTCACTCTTCTCTGTAGTCTGGGTTCTCCTCTAAAATGATGAACCCTTCTAGTATCGGCGACAGAGGTATGTATCTGTTTGCCATTTACAATCCCAGTTTATATAATCAGACACCAAAGCTTTTCACATGAAACAGAAAGGGTACAAGAAAAGAAGAACAACAACATACTTGTCGGTAGCTAGTTCGGCTCTCTCACCAGCAGCCAAGAGAACAGGTGTCGAGTGTGTCTGGAAACCGGTTATGGTCTTGGGCCGACCCGCTTGTCCAACCACATCAACTGCTTGTCCTACCCGCACCGGCACTGATAGTGGCTTCAGGTCTTTGTCCACTGTCAACATCATCCTCGGCTACAATTTTTTTTTAATAAAAAGCTTGGATCAAAATCAATCATAGCAAAAACCATCATATGAAAACACCGGAGTGAAATTGAACTCACTTGCATCGCCAAAACGAGGAAGTAGAGCACATAATGGTATTTCCCGAGTATGATTGGCTTCATGTCCAGGCATGCATGCAAGAGTGTCACTATACCAGCAAGTGCGGTTCTGCGTGAATAACGTTCACATGAGCAGGGTAAGAATTCACATGACAACACTTTGAACATCCAACTATCAAAAGCTCCAGTTATAGCGGTAATAAAGAGAATGGTCAACTCACGGTGATAGCAAGAATCGTTCAGAGTGGAAGGGGCTGAGTGTTAAGAGACCCTTTCCCATGTGCACCAGCCCTTGAGCAATACGTACCTGCACAATTACTTATCACGTGAGTACAATAATTAAGAACAAAAGATCTTTAATCCGGGGGGACAAAAACAAAAATGAGCTGTTCGAGGAACACATTACACAGAAGAGAAGACTGGCGTCCTTGTAATAATAGCTGGAGAGGTTCCGAAGCATCCCGGCAAGCCTTGCGTTATTAGTTCCAGCGCCAATCAGTCCCAATGATATAATTGCTGCCTGTAGGAGTAGAAAGATTAGTCCCCTCTCAAATGTTATTCAGTTAAATTACTGTACAGGCTGTAAAACCAAATGATTACAAACCATGGCAACTTCCGAATCTGTGTCATGGCTAAGCCGGCTCAAGGTGTCCATTACAGTCACCTGAAATTGTGAAAAAGAAAAACATTAGAAACCAGCATTACACGATACAACCACTAGCAATATTCTGTACGCAGATAAGTAAAGCTAGATTTATAAAAGTTATCACCTTTGGATTTGATATACATAGGAGGCCAAGAGCCAAAGGCACAGCACGCCGAATGTTTTGTTCTCCGTATTGTAGCATCCGCTCCAAAGAACGGATCTCCATATCTATGCCCAGTTCTTCAGACATAGCAACCATCGCTAATCCAAGCACAGCTGGACCCTGGTGGATATCACCTTTCTCAAGATGCTCTCCACACTGAGCAAGAAGATCTTGGACCTGGACATATAAGGAGGCGTCATCAACTAAAATAACAAGTACTGCATTATGTCATCCAACCACCAGCACACACGGTTTGATACCTTAAGGACATTGCCAGTTCCAGCATAAGCACAAGAAAGAAGTGTCATATCACAGTACTTTCTAATCTTCTCATTGAATGTCTTTGAAACTTCAGCCGTAGCCTCTACACTTTCCTGGTAGGTATTGGAACAGGATGTTGCTGTCAAGAAACGAAAATAATGATCTACGTACAAAGAGCGAAATAAAGTACATCCCATTGCCAACCTGTTTGCCCAGGTATAGAAGTCCAAGACCAAGGGGCAAGAAACGAGTGAGGGCATCTCCCAGTTCTGCCTCACTTCGATCCATCAAAGCAAATATAATGGACTGTGCTACTTCTTCATTACAGGAACCAACATAGATCATTCCCAAAGAAAGTGAAGCAAATGCAATCACATCGAGAGGCACTTTAGCATCATTCAGTATCGGCGACAACTTGCTTCTTATCTGTCGGAGTAATGAGCATGTTAATGTTTCGTGAACGAACACCCAAAACATTCAACTAGTAATATAAGAAAGAAAATACAATGTCAGTAACCTGGTCATTTTGGGAACCTGCGTATGCAATTCCAAGACCAATGATAGCACCAATTCTGACAGACGAATCCTCTTTGTCTACATAGTCTCCAAGAAGTGCCAATGCCTGAGAAATAATACTGAGTAAGATGAAAGAATGACTGCCAATATTAGAACTAGAGGTTTCCGAAAAATCAAACAGGATCAACTCACAGGATCACAGTCGCTTTTAATGCCACAATTTACAATCCCAACTCCCAGCAGTGCTCCAGCAAGGATAGGATTATCATTACTATGGAAATATTTGTCGAGTTGAGCAAGTCCCGCTTCCACATCCCACAGTTGAATCATACCCTATTATAGGGAAACAACACGATATGGTTACAATTTTTACTTCCATGATCTGGACACAGTAAAGAACTTTGTCAAATAAGAAAAGGCATACCAAGCTAGCAGCTGCGCTAGTCTTTCCATGTTCTTTATTCTTGAAGAGCCAATTCCCAGAAGATCCAGTTGTTGAGTCTGAAGGTACTGTCATTAGTTTGTCCTGCGAAGCATATATGTTAAGAGGACGTGTCTGCCACTAGATCTATTTTATTATAATCTGCAACCATACCTGACCAAAACCAGCATTTACAAATGCATTGACAAAGGTAGCAGCTAAGTTCTGTCTAGCAGAATCCACGCTTGCACCAGAGCTGGCCCTGCCGTCGAGCAAGTGAGCCTACAAAATTCAAAAGGCCAGGTCAAAGACTGCGGAAAACATAAATACAACTAAATAAACGAGTAGCAGGCTTAACATCCATTACAAATGATTAACCTTGTAGATGTCTTCAGGCGTTTTGGCCTCCATAACCTCAATATCCCTTGCAAGAGTCAGATATCCTTCACTTAACTTAGTGTTGTTAACAATATCCTGTAGGGCTTCTCGGTCATCATCATCTGCAACCATCTCATCGTCAAGGTCAAAGGTTATACCCTGCAGCGAGGCATATGAAGAGAGAAGAAGTATAAGGAAGTGTGTCATCGGGGATCGTATCTCTATATAGATAGCAATTTTAAGCAGTGATGCAGCAGTTAATCGGTGTCTGCCGTAGAAGAGAATAGGAGGCAATGTGGCTAAACAATGAGGTTTTCTCAGACAAACATTACAAAGTTGTTCTGAAACAAGAGAAAAGACTAGTAACAGGCCCAACATTTATGGCTAATCAAAAAACATATTCAAACTCCCTCTAGATCATGCTCGATAACAACTTAAAACACTGTTCTCATTTTTTATCTAGTACTGTAACAGCTGGAAACAATATATATATATATATATATATATATATATATAATCAAATAACGCACAACGAACTTGTAAAGCATATAGGAGTACACATCCAAAACCAAAACATACTTACAGAAAAAGAAAGAATGAGCTGGAAATGTTAAATATAGTAAAGTAGAGATAGTTAAGGACTTGCATGTCGAGCAATCATGTAGCAGAACTGTTTCTTCCTTAGCAGATCAGCACATGAGGTAAATACTTGTTTAACATACTGCAATACATAAAATTTATCAAAGGCAACACTGAACATCGAAAAGTTCGACACAAATACTTAACATAGAGGTCCAAAGGAAGATTAGAGTCCTACCTGCGTGTTATCAAGAAATAATGCAATCTGCAGGGCGTTTGGGTATTCTCCAAACTTCATGTAAATCATGTATGAAATATCTAGAACCAACATGTCATCTGGTCCAGGAAGGTACCTGAAAAGTCAAATATATAAGACGTCAAAGAGGATTTTGTGAGCAATATAATCAAGCGAAGCTCACCACTTGTTTCTACATGACTGATCTAAATTAAGATCAGTAAAATGACAATATGACTGGCCTAAAACCACAAATAAGAGTGAAGAAAAACTAAATGAATAGAATTGACTATGTTGAAATTACTTTGCTGCACTTGTGAGATAGTTGCATGTCCTCTTGAAATTTGTTTTGTCTACATGCTCCAGTAAGAGATCCAGATCTTCAACATCCATTAGAAGATCAACAGCTTCAGTTTCCGCATTATGCTGCAAGGATTAATATGAAATTATGAGAGAGAAAAACTCCAAAGGTGCTACTCTTGGCACAATAAATTATAAAATCCCTTCCTACATATGCACGACAACGGCCGAAGACACAAGAAAAATGACCATCTTTAGGAATTCACCTTCATGTGAAAAGCAACAATTTGCTGCACAAGCTCCATTAAATCGTCAATAGGGGCCTCCTCACTCTGGGATAACAAACCAAAGGTCGATAATCACACATAAGTAAGCTTTCTCATTGGATAAGAAACCTTATAGTCATTCCTTAAAACACTAACCATCAGAAAGATAAACCCAAACACAACCTCCAATAACCTCATTCTATGTGCAAAAGTCCTAGGACGAGAAACTTAATTACCAAAGACAAAACGGAAAATTAATTTCTGACCTGACGCTTTGTATACTCTTGCGCAATCTCTCCAGCTAAATTCCTGACATATTCGTGACCCCACGACCCAATGTCACCCTCTGTTCCAATCAACCTATAACTTAAGCTTTCCTGAAATATTGTAAAACAAAGTGAATAAAATGTCAAATAAAGATGGGCCAATTAGGTAGCGAAACATGTTTAAATAAGCCCATTCAGTAGCTTGAAGCATACCCTTTCACCCTCTGCAGACATGGTAAGGGCCAAGACAGACAGGATATCGGACAAGTACTTCTGAAACACACAGAAAAAGTGATCTTTAAGCCATACAGAGGAATATGAACTAAGAAGGTGTTAACGAGGTATGCCTTGAAATGTGTAATGACATACCTTGAGATCAGAATCAGCCATTGTTTCATGAAATGCTTTAAGAGTTCCATAATGGGGACGGAGAAACTTGAGTGGTTTGGGAACGGAAGTCATAGAGCTTGTTGAAGCTCGGATTTCCTGCCTACGGAACAAAAAAAAAAACACCATCGAGGTCAGAGTAATTAGAAAAAAAAAGGGCAGGGAAACAGGCAAAAAGTATTACAATTTCTACGAGCTTCAATGGAAATAATCTATAAAGTCCTCCAGCTGATCAAGTCAAGTTTTTGGATTACCTCATGCTTTCAAGGGCAGCCCTCTGCAACTCCGGATTGGGATCCTGAACCCTCTCGACATAGAGCTCAAGGTTCAGCTTTAGTTCCAAGTCCTCTTCAGACTACAATCACAACCAATGTAAGTTGAGTCATTACAAACTTAGCTACAAAAACAGGATACTTGAATTCGATCGATTTCCAAATAATAAATGTGAGTGCAGAACCTAGAGATTTGAAATGAAATCCCCATCTCATGTACCCAGATGATACGAAATAGTGCTAAGTAGCAAAAAAAAAAAAAAAAAAAAAAAGTCGAAAAGAAAAGAAAAGAGAAACTGACGAGGTCCTCTTCCTTTTTGTCGTCCTTCTTCTTGGGATCCTTGGACGGGACCTTCACGGAGGCATCATCCTGCTTCGCACCGCCTCCGACGCTGTTGGGATGGGGAGTAGGAGCCATGTCTAAGTAGGAAAATAGCACCAGATCAATCTGAATCGAGCAGCTTAAAAGAGTTGTGCTATCGAAAACTCTAATTGCAAAGAAACAAGTAAAGGAGGAAGAGAATCTGAAAACTCTCTCCTTACAGCCAAATTGTGGAATATTGGAAAATGGAATGGAACAAAGTAAAGTCGGGGTGTTGGAGATAACCCCTCGATCAAGATTTCTATCATGGGTCGGTTCAGCCCATTTTAACTTTTCTTTTCTTCGTCAAACTCGGCCCATTAAACTTTCTTTTTTTTTAGACCAGTTATAACAAAGAAACAATATATATATATATATTGTTGTTTTACATTTTTGTTGTAAAGAAACAATATGTATATGAATGATAAAGAGGGAAAGGGACCATTCAAAATTTGAAGGTGACGAGTGAGACTTGTCACAATTGGAGAAAGGAAGAGGTCTTTACGTTGGATTTTACGTTGCCTCCATGCACTCCCTTCTTCTCTTATCTTGTGGTCCTCTCTCTCTCTTTAACAAGGGCATCAAGATTTGTATTTTGTGCTAGTTCCCTCATTTGTATCGTTATATTTACAAACTATTTTAAAAGCAATTGACTTATCAAATCACTGGACAAACGTATTAAGGCACCTTGACTAGTATCAAACTGGAGTACCAGGCGACTCCCTAACCTCTTTGATCAGTATCAGGCAGGAGTATCGACCGATATATCCTCCTCGACCACTATTTTTTGTGTGCTCCTTGTACCAGACAGACAGCATTGATGGGATGTTTATTCTATTTGATGTGATCAGTATTTTGAGTTTCAAAGTAATCTATGAATCATTGAATCAGATCTGAATTATGATTTATCATTTGATGTCTTCGTCTGCCGTTGTGTTCATTGTTTAGGCTAGATTGATCAAATAGCCTTTGATTTACGAGATTGTTTGATAAAACATAGGCAAGTGAATTCTCCTAGTTAATAAAAATTGATGCTAACGTATTGAACATGTTTATTAATGCTTCTTTAGAATCTTGAGATCGGAATTATCTTAGGTTGGTAAGCAAAGTAGTTTATTTTATGACAGTGGGTTGATTATACATCTTTGTTTGATGTTAATACTTGTATTTATTTTATTTTCTGAATAATTATTTGGTTTGTCTTCTCTGAATTTCTATAAATTGTTTTGACCTCACGCTTTGTTTAAATGTTATGACATCGTTATTTAACTATTTTCGTTAGTACTTTGCATCCTACAATTATATTATTCTCTTGGCTTAATCATTCGGAAAGAATTGTAGTAATGTGACACTTGATCATTATGGAATCAATCACTATATTACTACAAGATTGATGTAATTTACTTCAATAGTAGTTTAATAATATTAAAACTATGCATACCAATTATCATCGGATAATTATAAAGGATTATGTCATTTATTTGCGTTATAGAGAGCGTACATAGTAACACTCTATATATGAAAAGGTCTCCTTATTAGTTACATGGGACGATCAAGAAAAGAGACCAGAAGCTCTCAACACTCAACAAGGGCCATAACAAAAACAACCCTTGGAAAAAAAGAAAAAAAAAAAAGAATCGAAAGACATGTCGTCGAATTTTTTTGGTTTGGCTTGCCTCCGGTGCTTGTCTGTTTCAGGCACAAGACGTGGTCGGAGGAACCTCGGAGACACCGTAACGGTGAAGCTCCCTCATAACGCCGTCAACAGCCGGTGGCTTCAATCCCAACGGAAGTGGCAGCCATGGCCTCGTTAATACATCTCCTATGGCTGCATCTAGGCTCTCTTTTGACTATATATATATATACACACATAAGCATGATTACAAAATCAGCAGATACGAAAAGCCAATCTCGACAACAATCAATATCCATTATTAATTTATTAGATTCTTAATTACCGGATGTAAGTCCACCAAATAACGAGAACCACCGAAGCCATGATCTGGTTTGTACACCGTGTGATGCGGCGGCAGAGCCTGTGGGATTCCGGCAATCGGTGGTGCTCTAAACCTCTACATAATTGATCAGCAATAAAAAAATACGATTTAAAACATATATATATATATAGGAAAACAATCTTAGATATATTGGTTCAGTACCGCAGCTACGGTCGACAAATACAGTGTCGTCCCGTTATGAATCTACATGCGATAAAAAAAATACTCGGTGTCAGTAGTTAACCGGTTTTTTCTTAAATCATTATGAGTTTGATTACGTTAATTGTGGAGTAAAAATATATAAAGTCTATTTGACTTTAAAATATCAGAAAATGTGATAAAAATAAGTATCTAGTATAGAACAAATGTGCGGATATGAGAACTTTTTTTTCTATAAAAAAAAAAGGTAAATGAGAACTCACTCTAGGCCAGTAGGGAGTATCCGAGACCCAAAACGGTGGAGTAGCCATGACAGTAGACTGTGGAGGCACGTGTGGCATGACAGAGTGGTCAACTGTGGGATGTCCCCACACATGCAACGGACGGCGGAGGTGGAAAACCGATAGTGGGTGCCGGTGCGAGCCATCCGTTTTTATTCCGACCAATAACATAATTAGGTCCGGTACTGTATAACCCGTAGATATGGCGTTTACGTGTCCAATTAGCCGCTTCGGCCTCACGAGCTAGCAAATGTTTCCGATGAGACCTATATTTCTGGTACAACAAATAATGATAAAGACTTTAGATATGGTTGGCTATAAATGGAATAAATTAATAGAAGATGAAAGTGTATCTATAAATATAATACTTGGAGGTGACTAGCGACGTTGTGACGAGTGAGGCAATTAACTCCCATAATACGAGAAGGAACAGCTTTCTCCACTCCCTCCTGTGTAGCTTAGCTAGGGTTTATATACTCATAAATGTTAGTACCTTCACCTTTCGCTTCCCTTCGTTGTTACTCATTCGATTGTTCTTGGAAGAACCAGATGATGAGGATTTCCTTTTACGGTCACTGTCACCGTCATAGTTCACCACCGTCTCCGCCACAGGAGTCTCGTTATAGTCTCTTTTGCTGACGACTTCTTCACCTTTTCCCGAAATACCCTTTTTATTAGTCTCCCCTTGACTATCAGTCGTCTTCTCCGACGACATCGTCGTAACCGTCGACGAAGCATTCATGTGATCGGATAATTCTCCGGCTAAGATTGTCGGGGTCAGCGAACTCCGGGAAGTCCTCCGGATGGATCGTGAATCCACAGGACGTTGCAAGGAACTCTGACCCTCCATCGCAGCAATCATCTCTTTTCAAGTTCCTCGCCGGAGAGAGAGCTAACATCGATCAATCTTCACTTCTTACAAATCCAACTTAAAGGAAGCCGATTATAGAGTTTGAGAGAAAAAGAGAGAGATATCAGATATGTACATGTATGTATGTAGATGCTAGATAGTAGTGTAACTTTATAATAATAGAGAGCGAGACATATTTGATATCTTTGTTAGTATTTGATTTGATATTATAATTTTAATTAGGATTTGAATTTGGTTTTATCAGAAATAACATGGAAGATAGATAGTAGCTTTTATTTTTATGATTCTTATCCAAGATTTTTTTCTTAGATTGTGATTTTGGCTATTTAAAGTTTTGTTTCATTATCAATAAGATTATTGATTTATTCAGCAAATTTGAGGGGAACTATGATCATTGGAGTCTTCTCATGGAAAATTTCCTTAGATCAAATGAGTATTTTGGAGTCGTAATGGAAGGCGTGGAAGAACTATCAAATGAGAGTGAACTTAGAGAAGGAAAAAAGAAGAATCTTGTCGAGGCTAGACTAAAAGATTTGAAAGCAAAAATTATTTGTTCAGTGCTATCGACAAATCAATTTTTAAGACAATCACGATGAAGGAAACATCAAAACAGCTATGGGATTCCATGAAGATGAAGTATCAAGGAAGTGCATGAGTAAAGCGTGCACAGCTACAAACGCTGAGACGAAGCTTCGAACTAGTGGAGATGAAACCTCGAGAGACCATTAGCAATTATTTCACAAGAGTAATGATAGTTGCGAACGATATGAGAAATTGCGGGGATGATATGCAAGACGTCAAGATAGTTGAAAGGATCCTGCGTACATTGACAAATAATTACAACTATATAGTATGCTCGATTGAAGAATCTAAGGACATCAACAATCTATCAGTTGATGACTTGCAGAGTTCTTTGTTGGTTCATGAGCAAAAGATGAAAAGATCGAGTTTTGATGTAGACGAACAAGTTCTCAAAGTCTCATATGGCGAACGTAGTAGCAGAGGTAGAAGAAGGGAATGGAACCGAAAAAGAGGAAGAGGAAGTTTCAACAAAGCATCAATAGAATGTTTTAGATGTCACAAGCTTGGGCATTTTCAATATGAATGTTCAAAGGTTGAAAAAGCAAATTACACACAATGTAATGAAGAAGATGATGTTTTGCTAATGGCAGTTACAGCTTCAATCAGCAAAAAGCATAATGAAGTTTGGTTTTTGTACTCCATGTGCTCTAATCACATGAGTGGAGTTAAAAGGTGGTTCTCTAATCTTGATGAAAGTTTCAGAAGCACAGTAAAGCTAGGAGATAACTCGCAGCTGTCAGTGATTGGAAAAGGCGACGTAAGCCGGTTAATGGGAGATCACACACGATTACAAGTGTGTAATTAGTTCCAGAACTAACAAGCAATTTGGTGAGTCTAGGACAACTAGTGGAAAAAGGATGTGATATTCTAATGCAGAATGGAGTGTGTAAACTCAATCATCCAGAACTGGGGCTCGTAATGCAATCAGAGATAACAACAAACAGATTATTCAAAATTGTGGCGACTGAATGCAATATGAACACATCAAAAAAGTGTTTGAAAGTCACTATAAGAGATGACGTTCAACTATGACACCAAAGATATGGGCACTTAAATTATCAAAGTTTAAGGATGCTGAAACATCAAAATATGGTGAAAAGGCTACCAGATCTTAGCACATAAGAGGTTGATAAATGCGTAAGCTGCTTGGTAGGCAAACAACATCGTCAAAGCATTCCAAAAAAAATATATGGCTTTCATCTAAGAGATTGCAACTGGTTCATTCTGACATATATGGTCCAATTTCTCCAACTTCAGCAAGTGATAAGAAATATATTCTCACATTTATTGACGATTATAGCGGGAAAGTGTGGATATATCTCTTAGCACTAAAATCAGAAGCGTTTGGATACTTCACCAAATTTAAGATCCAGATTGAGAAGGAAAGAGGAAAAACATTAGTGTGCTTGAGAACTGATAGAGGGGGTGAATTCACATCAAAGAAATTCATTGATTTTTGTGAAGAAAATGACATAAGCAGACAACTTACAACAGTTTTTACTCCACCAAAAAATGGTGTAGCAGAGCGCAAAAATCGAACAATAATGAATATGGTTTGAAACATGATGAATAACAAAGAAGTGCATAAAAAATTTTGGTCTGAAGCAGAAAGATGGGCAACACATGTTTTAAATCGAAGTCCAACATCAGTGATTCAAGGAAAGACACCGGAAGAGATGTGGAGTGGAGTGAAGCCATATGGTGATTACTTCAGAGTGTTTGGAAGCTTAACACATGTTCATGTACCAGATCAAAAGAGAAAGAAGCTGGATGATAAAAGCATAAAGTGTGTGTTAATCGGTGTAAGCAGCGAATCGAAGGGGTATCACTTATTCAATCCAAACACTGAAAAAGTGATGATGAGTAGAGATCTGATCTTTGAAGAGAACAAATGTTGGGATTGGGAACAAAAGAAAGAATAAAACAATGACAAAGTTTTGTTATGGAAAGATGAGGATTTAAGAGACGTAGAAGACAATGGAGAAGAAAATCATGATTTTTAGACAGAACAAAACATTGAAGAAGCATCATAGGATTGTCAAAACTTTCAACCACCGAGAGTAAGAAGAAGACCTGCTTACCTGTCAGATTACGAAACTGAGGATTATGGAAGTGGAGAAGAACAAAGCGACATGGTTGGTATTGTTTTTCTGACAATTAGTGATGATCCGCTGATTTTTAACGAAGCAAGACAAGAAAGAAGATGTGTACAAGCCATGGAGACAGAGTTAGCATCTATTGAAAGGAATGGGACTTGGTTTCTCACTGATTTACCAAACGGAGCTAAGAAGATAGGAGTTAAGTGAGTCTACAAAACTAAACTCAATAAGAAAGGAGAGATGGATAGATTTAAGGCGAGGCTAGTTGCTAAGGGATATGCTCATGAAAAAAGAGTGGATTATAGCGAAATCTTTGCTCATGTGGCAAGATGGGATACGATTCACATGATAATAGCATTAGTAGCTCAAAAGAATTGGGAGTTTTATCAGCTAGATGTAAAAATTGTCTTTCTCTGTGGTACTTGATAGAGGATGTTTATGTTTCTCAACCACAAGGATATGAAAAGTAGGGAGAGAAACATAAAGTCTATAAGTTGATAAAGGCGCTTTATGGATCGAAACAAGCTCCACGAGCTTGGTACAGTAAGATAGAAGCATACATCATCAACAAAGGTTTTCAATGATGCGAGTATGAACATACTCTGTTCGTGAAAAATGGTGTAGGTAACGACATTCTAATCGTTAGTCTCTGTGGACGATTTAATCTTCACAGGGAACAATAAATTAATGCTTGAAGAGTTCAAATCATCTATGAAAGAGGATTTTGAGATGACTGATTTGAGAAAAATGAAGTAATTTTTAGGATTGAAAGTAGTACAAGATAAAGATGGGATTTTCATTCACCAAAGGAAATATGTAGGGGATGTATTGGAAAGGTTTAATCTGTTGAATGGAAATGAAGTTAAAAATCCAATCATGCCTGGTGCAAAACTATCAAAGGAAGGAGACAAAACAAGAGTCGATTGTATAGTCTACAAACAACTCATCGGGAGTTTGATGTATATCACCACAACAAGGCCAGATTTGATGTATGTGGTTTGTCTTCTAAGCAGATATATGGCTGATCCCCGAGAACAGCATATGCAAGCCGCAAAACGAGTTTTGCGCTATATTAAAGGTACTCAAGACTATGAGATATTGCACAAGAGAGAAGCAAGTGGAGAATTAAAGGTTTACACTGATAGTGACTATGCTGGAGACACAGATGATCGACGAAGCACCAGCGGCTATGTGTTTCAAATGAATGGCGGAGCAGTTGCATGGGCCTCTAAGAAGCAACTTGTTGTTAGTTTATCTACTACGGAGGCGGAATTCATTTGTGCAGCGTATTGTGCATGTCAATGTGTTTGGATGAGGAGAATTTTGCAAGAGTTTGGCTTAATTCAAACGGGATATACGATAATTTTATGTGACAATGGTTCAACAATTAAGCTATCAAGAAACCCAGTTTTACATGGACGGAGCAAGCATATTGATGTTCGATTCCATTTCTTAAGAGACCTTACTAAAGACGAAGTTATGAAAATGGTTCATTATGGAACAAATGACCAGGTTGCAGACATCTTCACAAAACCTCCGAAGTTGGAAATGTTCATTCGTTTAAGAGAGAAGCTTGGAGTTTGCAAGAAGTTAAACTGAAACTATCATTTTCAGTTCAAGGGAGAATTTGTTAGGATTTGATTTGATATTATGGTTTTAATTAGGATTTGAATTTGGTTTTATCTTGAATAACAACTACCATATTTTATGGAAAATTGATAGTCGTTTTTATCTTTACGATTTTTATCCAAAATCTTTTTCTTAGATTGTGTTTTAAACTATTTAAAGCTTTGTTTCATTATCAATAAAATCATTGATTTATTCAACAAATTTACTCTTAATATATACTATGTTTTCTAAGCTCAAAACAAAGCATTTTTTAAGTATAACAATCTTTGCTCTCCAGAAAGCAAGAATATGTTTGAAAATCAAACAATTGCCAAGTGAGAAAAGATGAAGGTCATTTATTATATGCTATATTTATAGAGAGAAAGAAATAAATATAGCCTAATTTTGGAATTCTAAGGCAAGTATAATCAATATTGTATATTTATATGCATATATACCATTTATTTAATAGAAATTGATTAGGTTTCTTTATTTATATTTGTATGTATAAAATATATACATATGTATATACATAAACCAGATATATTGCGTTTGAAATAAAATAGATCCATAAACCTAACAGAAATGCAAACACATATTCAATACCCATGCGATATTAATTTAGATATAAGAAAATTACAGCAACAGCAAAATATTGTACGATAATATATCAGTAGGCGAATATATTATGTTATATAATTAAATTAATGTAAGATTGCACTTATCGCATTTGCTTAATTAGTAAATTAGCTAATTGGGTTGCCTGTTTTAAAGGTCGAGCGAGCTATGGGCAGATTGGATGAGAACCACAACTTTAAAGTTGAATATCTAAATGTCTCATTTGTCTCTTTTGGTCTGTCACAACATTATTGATCCTCTGTATAACTTTCTATATAATATACTATTTTAAATTTTGAATATAGTTAAAATTAAGAAGAAAAACAAGCTGAATTACGTAAATAATATTAGTGGTTCGTGTTAATCATTTCGAATGCAAAAAATGTTGATGTTGCATTCGTATACATATTGGAAACGTTATTATGTATTAAACACAAACGTTTTTGATTCGTTACATTTGGAAAGAAATGTCTTATATCCAAAATATATATTTGAAGATCAGAAAAGTCATGCCCATCTTGGCGGTGGCAAGAGACAACAAGTGCAAACGCGTGAGTAAACTTTAATAATACTTTCTTTGTACATTGTTCCATGAGATTTTGTCACTGTTATATCCAATAAATAAAATAGTATTTTGGTGTTAAAATTGAAAAAAAAATAAAAACTATTTTGTTGTGGATGTGCTTGTGGTGAGCAAACATTTGTCTTTGTGTTTCAACTAGTCAGGACCATGAATTTGAAAGCTACAGTTTGTTCACAAAAAATAGGCCTTATAGCAAAATGTAACAAGCATTATTTGGGCTTACGAATGATATAGAAGAAGCTCAACAAGAACACGGTGTAGCAAAATCATCATAAAATGATTAAAAAGCGTGGTAAAGTTGACCAAATCGTAAAACTTTGTGTGTGTGTGTGATTGAAGAGAGGGAAGAATGGGAGAATGTAGGCCTCTAGGTTTCTTATTGGGACTACCATTTGCTCTTGTCGCTCTCCTTCTATCTCTCGTTGGTGTTGTCATCTGGATCATTGGGTGATGATTACTACAAAGTCCTCCTACTC
The DNA here is from genome assembly GCA_039880935.1 of Streptanthus diversifolius. Classification (NCBI taxonomy): domain Eukaryota; kingdom Viridiplantae; phylum Streptophyta; class Magnoliopsida; order Brassicales; family Brassicaceae; genus Streptanthus; species Streptanthus diversifolius. The sequence continues at coordinate 140,954 of JAXGFM010000001.1, forward strand.
GATCGCAACGCCAGCGAAGATGATCTTAAGAATGCCTACAGAAAACTCGCCATGAAATGGCATCCCGACAAAAACCTCAACAACAAAAAGGACGCCGAGGCCAAGTTCTAGCACATCTCCGAAGCTTACGAGGTATGTATGATTCATATCCATCTCCTGATTGTTCTTTTTGCCCCAGCTCAAGTGTTGTCTTTATCAAAATGTGATAGCTTTATAAGCAATTCATTGGAGTCCTTAGCTATTTCGTCCGTTTGCCTGTCATAGGAAGGAATGCCTTTACAGAAAGATCAGACTAAGAGAGGAAACTTGAGGATCAAGTTCAACAGCAGAGCAGAAGACAGGAGTGAAGAAGCTTCTAGGATAAATTGAACGACAATCAGTAGATTCCAGACAAAACAATGGGGAACAGTTGAGGAGGGAGAAGATTAAAAGCTTCTATCTTGTTATAGATCAAAGAGACTTTTTGTGATTCAATATTGTTGTCTCTTTTTTTGGTCGAGTTGCACCATACGTATGATTGAATATTCCTAATAAATGCGCTGCTTTTTCTATAATCGAAACGACTTCAAACCATACCTATAGATGCAAGAGCACTGTTGTTTTTAATATTATCCTGATCCTGATGTGCAGAAAACAATTGCAACACTAAAGAGATCTCAGTCCAAAAAGGTTTTCTACCATCTCCTGCAACAAATTCTTGAACAACATTGTCCACCTCTATCAAGCTACAACCTGGCGTTCTTTTCATCTTTCCGTTCCTCATCAGCTTCCTCAATCTCGAAACATCTTCCCATTTCCCCAAATCTGCATAAATATTGCAAAGCAGAACATAATTCCCCATATCCTCTGGCTCTAGCTCAACAAGATGATCCACTACGAGCAGAGCAACATCAAGATTGCCTTCTGTTCTGCAGGAGCTCAACAACGACCCCCAAATCTTCGAGTCAGGTTTCATCGGCATCGTCTTTGTTATTTCAAGAGCATGTTCCAGTTTTCCTGCTCTTGCCAGAACATCGATCAAACAACCATAGTGTTCGATCTTGGGTTCTATCTGATAATCTCCTCTCATCATATCAAAATACTCCAACCCTTGTTGCCACATGCCAACATGTGAACATGCTGATAAAAGACCAAGGAATGTGATCCCGTTAGGTTTCACCTTCGCTCTCTGCATTTCACTGAATGTTTCGATTGCTCCGACAGCGTTTCCATGATGTGCATACCCTGAGATCATTGTGCTCCACGATATAACATCTTTTCCATTCATCTGGTTGAACAATTCGACAGCTTGACTGATCGTGCCGCATTTCGAGTACATTTCAATAAGCGCATTGCAAACACCAGTTTGTTTCAGAAATCCCTTTCTCTCTGCATACATATGGATCCATTTCCCAAGCTCTAGCGATCCGAGATGAGCACACGAAGGTAAAACAGAAATGAGACTAATCTCATCAGGGTCAATACCAGCTAACTGCATTTCACGGAAGGACTCCATGGCCTCTGCATAACATCCAATCCCTGTGTACCCAGAGATCATCGCAGTCCAAGACACAATTGTTTTCTCTGACATCGAATGAAACAATAGTTTTGCTTTCTTCATCTGCCCAGACCGTGCATATCCAGAAAGCAGACTATTCCAAGATATAACATCTCTCTCAGACATTTCATCGAACACTTTATGTGCGTTCTCAAGATCGTCAAACTTCATGTACATGTCAATCAGAGCATTCTCTGTCACAACATGGAACTTAGGTCCGAATTTGCAGAGATGCCCGTGAACTTGCTTCCCTAAGTAAGATAATCCGAGGCTTGCACAAGATTTAAACATAAAAGGAAAAGTGAACCGATCTGGAAACTCAAGGCTCTTCCTAAGCAGTTGCTTGTAGATTTGGATCACAGCATGATACAAGGAATTGTGCGTATAAGCACGAATGATGGAATTGTACAAGAAGACATTAGGAATCGAAACTTGGTCGAAAAGACGAGTTGCATACTCCATGTCTCCAACATTATCGCACGCATCAACCATTTTGGTGACTATAAAGCTGCTCTGCGACAGTCCATGTATGATGATGGAGGCATGGATCTTCTTCCATTCTCCTCGGCTTTTGAATCGCTGTAGAAAAGGCACGAAATAATTCTCCACTTCTCTGATTCCATGGAAGGCCATTAAAGATTAGCTTTGGAAGAAGCAGCGAAGCTGCTCCAACAGCAAGAAGAGAAGGCTCGTGGTATTGCTGGGCCAGAAGCACAATATCATTTCCAGGCCCATTTTTAATCTTCTTTCACAGGCCCATTAGCCAGCTTTTTGCACATTATTATTTCCATTTTTAAAGAAGTTAATATTACAATAATCCTTTTTCTTGTCTTTTTAAGTCTGAAAAATAAACATTGCAAAGGCACACGATACTGTCTGAAATCTCAAAGCTTTGGGTCGAATTGGAAAGAGGACACGGAAGAGAAGAGAGAGCTGTGTTTCTTCTACTTCTTCGGCTTCAAATCAAGGTCCATAGCCTGTAGGTTAAGCAACAGGTCGTTGGAGCTCAAGTAGACCTTATTCGCCGAGTTTGCAATGGTTTGTGCGATCTCTCTAGCCGCTTCAATCTTCCTCAGCGTTATGAAGGCTTGGTTGTTAGCGATTGCTTGACCTATGAGCTGAGCACTCTTGGCTTCTCCCTACACAACAAACCCACGAGGAAACTTCACTCTTAGCAAAAAGGTTTTATCAGTCTCGGGTGTTTCTATGAGATTTCAAGCGAAAAAAACACATTCCGCACCTCAGCGCGGATAACAGCACTTTTCTTGTCTTGTTCAGCCTTCTCCACAATGAACTTAGCCCGCTCGGCCTCTTGAGCTGCCACCTGCTTTGCTTCTATGGCTGCCGTGAATTCTCTTCCAAATGTCAAGCCCGTGATGGACACATCGTCCAGCGCAATGTTGAAGTTAGCAGCCCGTGCAGTTAAGATTTTCCTGATTTCCCTACTCACCGCCTTCAAAAAAACAAACACCGTAAAAACTCATCCATTAAATAAAAGGCAAATAAAAAAATTAACTTCACCATCAAAGAGGAATCAATAACATGAAATTAGTAAAGTCAGTTGGTTAACCTCTCTCTGAGTAATAAGCTGGCTTGCGTTGTACTGAGCAACCACAGCTTTCAAGGTCTCGTGGATGATCGAAGGCAAAACTCTCTCGCTGTAGTTCTCACCAAGGGTTCGGTAAACCTCTGGTAATTGGTTAGCCATAGGACGGGTGAGAACACGAAGTCCAATTTTAACCTGAACGTTTCAATCCCACGTTTCATAAGCTTATGATGAGTTTCATAAGACCAAAAACAGCTAAAACCAGCCTCAAAACCCATTAGTATTAGAGGAGAGAAATGAAGCAGAGAGTACCATCTGCAGATCACGGCTCCCGGATGTACTGTCAACTAGGTAAGGTCGTGCACGAACATCATAAATGATTGGCCTTTCGATCCACGGGATCATAAGGTGGGTACCCTCAGGGTAAACCTACATAACCATAAGATATATATATAATATTATTACAAAAATCATTCACTGGTGCATCACAAGATTTATGTTTATCCACAACTGAGATCCGTGGAATATCAAGATTTTCACAAAAGGTAAATGAAGACCCAACTTCAATGTGAGTAATAAAACAAGGACACTAAGAAAATTACACATTGACTCACAGAGACTACTAACCTTGTCTTTGATACCAACTAGACGGTTGAACACAATGGCTCGATGCCCTCCCTCGACGTTGTAGAGAGTGTGTGTGGCGCCGTAAAGTCCGAGCCCACCGATAAGAACCGCAGCTATGACACCACCACGAGGACCCTTGGGAACGTTGACATTCTTGAAATTCATCTTCTTTTTTCAAGATTAACCTGAAACATGTAATGTGTGAAACAGAATAAAAAAAAAAAAAAATCTATAGACGCAAAAAAACACACGCAATTCAAATCTACTTAGTCGTACAGCTTAAACACATCCAAATCGTCAAATTAAAACAAATGTAAGAGACAAGAGGATGTAGAATTCAAAGAAGAATCATGCTTTGTTGCCTAAATGTGTTAATTAGACCAAAAGAAAACTCGGATCGACGACACTTAAACAAAAATAATCTGCAAGTTGGGGCAGAAAAACACCAAAGAAATTTGTAAAAGTTACTTACTTAGAACTCTGAAGACGGAGGACAGAAAAAGCGAGAGATATCGGGAAAATGGCTGAGAGGAAGAAAGTACCTCAAAATTCTGCCCGCAAATGGCGTGGTTAGGTCATAGGGTTTAAGCTCAGGTCTTCTGTTCAACGTTTTTGGTCAGCCAAGCATTTTCAGTTGCTGGAGACTTTTGGGCCCCCAAGTTTAAACTTTGTTTTGTCCTTATTCAAGCCCATTAGTCAATTCACTATTTTGATTTATATATGTCACGTAAATTTATTTTAAAAATAGATTTAAAAGACAAGAAGGAGAAGATAATGATGTGGGATGTGGTATTAATATCTTTACCCACTTTCGACATGGTATAATTTTATTAATTAAGTCCACTTTCTATATTAGGGTTATGTTATAAACATTAAGGTGGCTTCCGAACAGAATAAACATTAGAACCGGTTGGACTATGTGGAAGTGAGGTAGAATTTTATTAACAAGTTGGCACTGTTTTTCAATAGAAAAAAAAATCAAATAATGAAATTAATTTGTTTTCCACTTGTAAACATCTCATACCGTCAGAATCATGTGGTACAATAGTGGCCACCTCTAAAATTCATGATACAGATTTGGATTCGAACCCAGCACTCCTCAATATTAAGAGCAATATTAAAGCCACTAGCTGGATATGTTGACAAAAAAAAAAACATCTCATACCAATCATTTATATTTTACATTCAGAATTAACAAGCTGCATTGTAAAAAAAAACATCTTGTTTATGCATATTCGAGAAAATCATTATAAAATTCAAGAAGAATTAATAACATAATAAAATAGTATAATATAAGATTTTCTTAAAAGAATAAATGGAAGACTACAAAGAAAATATTCCTTCCAACACACAAATGAATCAATCATGCAAATTAAAAATATATTCAAAAATTTTAATTATTCAGAACGTTTTCCGCCTATAATTTAGCTTCGGAACCACAAAACCATGCAAAGCCAATAATAAACCCTAGACTTGTCCCCTTAAAGCTTGATCCAGCAGACTTGTGCTCCTGAGATCAACAGCCTCATCTGATCTCGCAGGGGCTAAATTCCATCCATTCACATTGCAAGCATCAGCGACTGTGGCATTCAGAGGAATCCGCACCATTCTTGGACCGTTATTACCTACAGCTTTGATCAGAGGACCTAGAGGAATCCATGAATCATACTATTTATAACCTCACATTCTTGCCATACCACGAATATAGACTCTACTTGTCTGGTTTTATCTTTATGATTTTTTTGGTGTGGATTTTAGAATTCACAATACCTCTGAAAAGATATGAAAAATATAACAACGCGCAAGTTGAAACCATAATTCAAAGAAGTTTTAAGCATATATCTATAATTTTTAGATAGATTTCATCATTTCAATAGTTTTCTTTGCTTGTAATTAAGTTAAAGGACACAATCTAAAATTAATATAAATATGTAAATTTTCATTCATCTATCATCATATTTACTGAAATTCAAATTTTGTAAAACATTTAACGTGATTATAAATTGTTAAGAAATGTATGTACTATAAAATGTTAACGTTCTTATCACAATTTTTACATTCTTATTACGAATCCTCGGGTGGGCATGTAGCTAGCGAGCAAGTCACGTGACGACTGACGACATGCAAGTGATCAAATCAGCAATTAGGCATTTTAGATAGCTCATGTCATGTGCGCTTGTTTAAAATGACGTTTATCTCCTTGTGATAATTATGAAGGGATGTCTCCTTTAATTTGAATTGCAAGGGTAAAATTGTTAAATCCAATCTCTTTTTCCGAGGTAGCAACAGACAAAAGCAGACCGATCTCTCAAGCAAACTCAGATTCTGTGGACAGCGATTTAACAAAGAAGAAGTCGAAGACCCAAGGGGTTGAATTAATGCTGTTTTTGGTCTATCCATGGACTCACATTGCTCGCCGAGTCGACTCGTCCTAGTCGCTTTCTTTTTGCTTTGCTTCTTTGCCGGCGATTCATCGGCGGCGAGACCTGGTTTCTTCTATACCAGATACAGAGGACGATGCACGCCGCAGTAATTATTAACCAAGCCCTCTTTTCCCGATAAAGAGACTACTTGGCGGATTTCTGAGATCTGACTCTCGGTGGTAATTGTTTGCTTGCAGGTATTGGAGCAGCAGGAGGGAGGCATGGCCGAGGATGGTGCCGGAGAGATCAACGGTGGAGAAAATGTTCGGAGTGATGGTGGCGAAAGAGCGCTGGAGATCTGATATAACGCTGGTGGAATCGACGGCAAGGAATGACGAGGAAGGGAACGCGTACGGTGCGTTGCTGAAGCAGGGGATCGCAGCTCTGCTCAACTCTTACGCGAGAAGAAGTTTTTCTTATGCGCCGTGGGAGGTGAAGACGATGCTCATTCAGGCCATGATTTCTGAGCCGGCTGCTCGCCGGCAAGCCCAAAAGTTCGCCGCCGCTAACGTGGCTTGTGACTAGGGACCTTGAGAATCATATTAAAAGATTAGTTACTTTTGTCGTATTTAGCTTGAATTTTAGCTTCTTGTCGTCTAGACAAGTTTGATTCTGACCATAGTTCAATTGAATTATGTCATGTCTCTTATGTCGTATCCTCAAAATTTCAACTGAATCTGTTGTTGAACCAAACTAGCCAAACCGAATCTAAATATCTGCACCTTTTGCTAAAACTTCACATATCATTTCTTATATGTCTAGAGTAAATGAGTTTACTCCGGTGGACACTTCCGTTTTTAAAGTTCATTCAAAATATGAAAATGTTTCCTTTTTTTTTTTTTGATCCGTTACACATTGGGCCGTGATCCTCTTCACCATTTTTTAACCTGATTTACATATTGCTAAACCTCTTTAAACTATATTGAAACTAACATTCAATTTCGTTAAACTTTTGAGACTGAGCATAGTTAAAACTAGGAGATCATAATTAACTAACTTGGGGAAACTGTGCAGAATCTGGCTACAGATCCGATGGCTCTCTGAAAAAAAAAAATTCAAAGAATGACAATGGAAAGTGCATTAGTAACCGGAAGGATAAATTGAAAACCAAGAAAATATATGAGTGTGTTTAAATGGTGCAACTAAACCCACAAGATTGTAGATCTTTTGTTGAGCTTTGAGTTAGTGGATTTTATGGTAGAAAGAGAAAAAAAAATTAAGGCAAGTAATGGTAAAAGAAATATGAGAAAAATTGAAAGTAAGGTAAATACTTTTATAAGAAAGTAATTGACTTATGATTTATGAATGTTGTAAAATAAAAGATTTATGAATTAAACATTTTTTTGGGAATCATGTAATCTAACAATGATTTTTTTAAAAATTATCAACATTCTACGATGTTAAATAAGATATTAAAACCATTAGATTAAGTTCATAAAAAAAAAAATTAAACACCTCTGACAAAGGGGAAACATACCAAATTGAGATGTATTAATATCTCTATGATGTTATGACATTATCTGAGGTGAAAAACTTCTCTGTTATTGATAAAGTTTATTAAACCTTTTGGATAATCTCTTTATTGCATTGTAGTTTCAAAATGGAGATTTCATATGCAATACGTTAGAAGTTTGTCAAGAAGATTATCTGTGTTCTTTTTTAAATATTTATAACCATTTTTGTTGTTGTTAACATATTCGTATTTTTCAAAATCAAAAAATAATGATAAAGTAAAATAACAAATAAGAAGAATAAAAATGAAAATGCAAACAACATACGCAGTTGGATGATCCTTTTTAAAAAAAAATTGAAGAAGAATACCAATTAAACCTAAGCAACAAAAAAATTCAAAAATTACAGTAAACTATAATAGACGATTATAGAGGCCGTGAACAAACATAATTAGAGATTTAAATCAAAATCTTTTTTTTCATCATAATCATTGATTCATTTCCTAAGTTCCACATGTGTTTTTAAAAAAAAATATATTTCTCATATATTTGTTTCCAATGTACGATTTCATTGTAAGTAACAAATTGTAAACCTCTGTTATTTTATATGTTAAATTCACTTAATTTGGTCCAATTTATAGTAATGGGCCGAAGTTGTAAGGAACGGTGATGGAAATTACTCGACTCTTCAAATTATATATGAGGCTAATGGCCCAAAATAGAGAGGAGCGATATATTTTGTTTGGGAACAAGTCTTACTATATCCTCTTTCGATTCTTATTTCTCCGTCTTATTATCCCCACAGAGAATATAATTATCCATGTTACCGAACAACTCTCTAAGATTGTATCGGCCTGAATGAGTCGAAACCCCAGAAGGTTTACGGAATGCATCCTTAGGGCTTTAACTGGTAAAGGCAACAACTCGAAATCTCATCCTTTCTGGTTTGTTTTTTTCCTTATCTTTCAAGCAATAACCAGAGAAGTGTTGCTGTATATTGCTTTCAGTCTAAAACCAATCTTTTTGATTCTTCTCGCAGCGGCTAATCGAGGGCTGCTTGTAGGATTTTTGCCGGTCTGATTCTTCGAATTTTCTATCGTATAATCACAACGAGGATCTCCGGAATGACGAGTAGAAAGCTGATTCGAGATTTGCTGATCACAAAGCAGCCTCTGTTCCTGCAACTGGCGCAACAACGGGTCCGTGCGATTATCGATTTGTTTCTAGTGGTTGTGATTACGAGCTGCTAAATGGGCTTATCCGTTCTGGTAACTTTGTGTGTTTTGTTCAGAGAGTTGGCGCAAGGCTAGGGTTTCTGCCAGCCAATGGGTATTCGATCAATCGCCGGTTCAGCGTTTTCAGCGAATTCTCGAAGAAAATCAGAGGGGAAGCTGAAAGGTATATTCTTTTGATGCGAATTTTTACTTTGTGTTTGTAATTCTATCTTAGTGGATGATGTTCTTAGTTCATTTTGTTTACATTGTCGATGTTGTTGTTGTTGTTGTTGTTGCAGCAATCCTGAATTTCAACGAACAGTGAAGGAGCTGAAAGAAAAGGCAGAAGAGTTTAAAGGTGTAAAAGAGGACCTGAAAGTTAGGTAATATAACATTTACAGTTGCACTAACTTAGAGAGACATACGTTGTATTTAAACCGAAGCTTATGAATGAAATGAAAAACGCAGAACAAAAGAAAAGACTGAGCAGCTGTACAAACAAGTTGATGGTGTCTGGACTGAGGCTGAATCTGTGGCCAAAAAGGTATGGTTCTTGTACAAATTAGCACCATACTTGTATTCTTTTTCGTGACTTTTTCAAAGGCACTATCGGTAAATATAAATAAAAAATTGCAAAGAGTTCCTCAGCTGGGTTGTGTCTTCTTTGCTAGATTTTCATATTTGGTTTGTCTATTTTAAGAATCATTTGCTGTACCTGTATGTATAAGTATCGCACGTAGTTGGGTAACTGGATGGAATTATTTTAACTCGCTATTTATATGTATGAGGACCCGACACATTGTTAAAGTCAATAGAATTGTTTCTTACCAAGCAGCTGTGGCTTTGCAGGTCTCTTCAAGTGTGAAAGACAAGTTCTCAGCGGCCACAGAAGAGGTTTTGCTGGAATCCCGTTGTTTTAAGTCCATTCAGTGGTTACTTTTGGCATTTTTCGGGGAGTTTAATTTGGTTATGCATTTTTTGTTGTCAGGTCAAGGAGTCATTCAAGCTTGGTAAAGAGGAGAATGCAGAGTCAGCGAGTTCATCAGGCACAGGAACCTCTAAAGAGGAAAACCAGCAGCAGCAGCAGCAATCAGGCACTACTGATGGCCAACATACATTATTTGAAAAGTTCAAGTCAAGCATTTCTTCCCCCCTTGACTTAGCGAGGAAGGGACTTGACATTGTGAAGGATGAATTGCAAGGAGGCTCATCTAAAAAGAAGCACCTGGAATACACGCCTCCCCCACCATTTACAGGTGTGAGAAGTGCAAGAACGGATCTGGTGGTAACTCCAACAAAACAGTCGAAGTGGCAAAAAAAATGGGAATCTTTAAGAGAAAAGGTAAGCGACTCTCTGTCTTGTCCGCTAATGCCATGGTTTTAAGGCTCTTGTTAACTTGTTTACTTTGAATTTGGTTTAGATGCAAGCTTATCCTGCTTTTAAACGTCTAAGCGGGATGAGTGAGCCTGTTGTCAACAAGGGCCAAGAGGTAATGGTCGATCTTCTCTTTGCTCATTTCGTTCAAAGATCGTATCTTGCAATAATCTCTTAAATGATATTGGTTTATACTTATAATTTGGCAAATGCATTTGGACCGAGTAGATTGCAGAAGATATTGTGGAAAGATGGGAAACCAGTGACAACCCGATTGTTCACAAAATTCAGGAGTATGGTCTAATTATTCCCTTAAGATCTTCCTTAAAAAAATGAACTTTCCTATAACTTCTAATATAAATATGTGTTTGGCAGCATAAATGAGGCAGTGTTCAACGAAACAGATTCTGGATCAACTTACAAAGAGATACGCCGCCGAGATCCGTAAGTTGTAGAGGCTGATTGGTTGGTTTGAAAATGTGCCCACGGGTAATGATATTCTTATGTCTTTCATGGTCAGATCGTTCTCCTTAGCTGACTTTGCTGCAGAAGTCCATGAAGCCATCAGACCAGTCTTGGATGCATATAGCAAGGTGAATCTCGGGTTTTGAAATGGATCTTCGGTTTTTTGTTGCCTCTAATTAATTTTTGTCATCTCTGAGCCAGGGAGATGCTGAGACCTTGAAGAAGTATTGCTGTACGGAAGTGATTGAACGGTGCACGGCAGAGCTCGCAGCTTTACGAAGTCATGATCTTTTTTTCGATCACAAGGTAATTTTTGTTTGTTCTTGGTTCACCCACGGGAACCTGGTTCTCATGTAAAAACCATGAGTCAATGGCTTCATGTTGTGTTGTTCAGATTCTGCATATATCGGAAGTCGAAGTTGAAGAGACGAAGATGATGGGAACTACCCCCACAATCATCGTCAGGGTAATGATCTTCCTTTTTTCTTATGAGTTCATACTTTAGCGAATATTTGCATTTGATGGATTTATAATCTTTGATGTCAGTTCCAAACGCAACAAATCTACTGTGTTCGCGACAAGAATGGCGAAATCAAAGATGGAAGCAAGGTAAATAGAAACTGTGAACCGATAATGTATATAATCCAGTGCGCTAAGAATTGGTTGTTGTTGTTGTTGTTTGTTGTGGATGTAGGACACGATACAGTCGGTGCACTACAAGTGGGCAATGCAACAAGTAGAGGCAGCAGAGTTAGGGGAAGAAGCTCTTTATCCCATTTGGAGGCTCAGAGATATATGTAGACTTGGTGCTGCTCCTGCTCTCATTTAATTTTTTGGGTTTATCTTTTTACCTCAAAGCTAAGTCTCTTATCTCTTTCTCTCTGCAATGTATCCATCATTATTTACTTAAATCTTGTTCACTCTTTTCCATCCATTTTCGTTTTATATCTTTCTTCTTCTCTCGGGAAGAATTGGGTTCCCATGTTTCCGGGGGATAAGTTTTGACAAATTTTTGATTAGTTCCCATGTCCTTTTTTCCAAAGGTTAACGATGTTCTTGTTTTGTTTTTTTTTTTGGTCCTAAGGGTCTCTGTACTCTTTAGAAAATAAGAAATGTTTACATTAGGTAATCAGTTGTCCTTATGATTTTTCAATTTCTTAAAAAGCTAATTTTATTAAATATTGTGATTTATGTCCCACTTTCCAGTTAATATAGTTCTCATCTAACCAAGATTTTAGCCTCTCAAAATGGATAAAGAAAAACGGTTTCCAGAAATTGTTTAATGAACGAATGTTAAACCTACCATTCGTATATCTTACTCAAATAATTATCTGATAATATTATATATCTTGAGATTAGATTTGAGAAACTGCGTAGAGATTAAGCAGCAAGTGGAATATTCTGGGTTACTTTTGTCTTTCTTGCGTCCGAACCAAGCTCAACACAACTTGTATATAATCCTCACATTATCTCCCTTTTGATGTACTCAATTTTTTGAGTTCTCAATTGCCTCATGTCTTACCTGAGGATTAAGCTTTTCCCAGCCAAAAGAGCTTGGAAGAGCTTAACCGCCAAATTCCACAAACTCCGCAAGTCCAAAACCAAACCCCAAACCCGATGCGGTGCATTAGCTTTCGCCAACCGTTCAAGCCAACGTTCCACCAAATGTAGTGTTTTTTTCCCCATCCGGCTAAAGAGAGGTTGCTTGTTCAAGAGGAAACGCAAAGCTGTTGTATACGTTGATAAGCTCTTCAGAGAACCCAATTGGATCCCAGCAAAACAGTGGAAGCCCGAGGAAGAATTGCTTCCAGAGAAGGCAATAGACGAGAGAGCCGAAGAGTTCATCAACAGAATGAAAGCAGAGATGATCGCTGAACGCAACTTATACTACTCATAAGCAGACTTGATAAGAAGAAGTAATTACTTTCTTGTGTGTATAGAAAATTAGAATCAACCATCTGTAAAAAATAACTGTCTTTGGCTGTACTTTTAGTTTGTGTAGTTACTCTTATAAATCCTATTACTTACACAATACATTTCACGTAACAAGATGGATGAATTGATAAAAGAAGTGGATGTGTATATATAAATATATACCTTACGAAAAAGGTCAAACTGAGTCTCTGAGATTGTGTGTTTGATGAGAGCATGAAACGGCATTTTTGGTTAGTCCCTTGAAACCCGAACAACCAAACCAGAAGTGGTTTGAAAAGTTTTCAGGTGACCGGAGCCAATGAGATCTCGAATGTGAAATCTCATATCCAGAGGAGAGAAGCGGAGTCGTTTCTTTTCAAGCTCGGCCAAGAACATCTCTTTATGTCGCTTGCGCTTTAGCAATGAGAGGAGCTCGTTCCTTCCCTGATCAGATGGAGAGTTAAGAAAAAGGTTGATCTGAAGCGCAAGCAATCACTTGAGAGAGGAAGTTGATAAAAACGTTTCTTTTAGGGGTTACCTGCAATAGACCCTTCCAGAGTTTACCCATATTCGGAATGGCAAACCAGTACATGTCTGGATCCATAAGTTGGCGTGTCTGAGAGATAATGGTCATGAAACTTTAAATGAGAAAAAAGAAGAAAACGTGGAAGAGTCTATAATGCTTTACTTACGAAAAGGCCTGCGTTAATTAAAAGAGTGATGTGCGCATCCTTCACCTTTCCGCCCAATGACAAGAGCGAACACTGCAGTAAATTTATTAATAGCTTAGTGAATAGTTGAAAACTTATGGCATCCAGACATGTACATTGAAAAAAAAACAGATTAGTATAAAGTAGTAAAATGACCCACAAGCTCATCATGTCCAATACTGGGATCGAGTTTTGAATCAAGGACATGCTCTTTGAACCACTTAAAAATTTCAATATCACTCTGTTTCCTCTCTTCCATCCTCTTCACTATTCGATCAACCTAACATATTTGATGTTGATTAGCTAAAATTTGGAATACCAATTGTAAAAACACTAGCGCAAATGTAAAATACAAGACAAGGTCACCGTAGCCAACCTGGTAAAGATAGTCATCTAAAAAGATTACCGCATGATCATCTTGTCCAGTGTTGAGTTTGAATACACGAACAACTTTATCCCTTCGTAAACGCTGAAACGAATTCAAATTCTTCATTACAGAAAAAATACTCTAAAAAGGTCCAATAGAGATGGTAAAAGATGGGATTTTTGAATATAGAACCCAAAATACGAACTTTTCAAAGGCAAAGATGAGAGACTGCAATACAAAATCAGAAAATGTGGTTATGTTAGGGTAAGAGTAGAAACCATACCTCTAATTCTCGATCCACTTGGGTTCTATCGTTGACGCTACTGTATAATTGCGACTGTAATACGAATGGCGGGACCGAAGCCTGTAACAGATGAGCAAAGGCAAGTAAAGGAACTGACAAAATAAATGAGAACATAAATCAAATTCAAATAGAATTTTCAAACAGAGAATGTCCAATTGATTCATGAACAGATCGAATCGAACCGAACCTGGTCAATGCGTGGAAACTGAGCTCGCATCATCCGAAGCGCCACAGAAGTATCGCTAAAGGTAAGTTCATCCTCTGATACTAACAGAAAAACCAATCCCGAGTTAGAGCTACATACATACATACATACATACATACATAGAATCTCTGAATAATAACAAAATCGAGGGAAATATTCGACTCACGGAGAGAAAAACATTGATCCTCAGACAATAATCCTCCATCTTTATCTGCAGCGTGACTGCAACCAACTTCCTCCTCTTCCTCTCTCCGGCGCTTCTTTCCTCCGGCGGTGGAAGCGGAGGCGGAGGATTCCGGATTAGTGATTTTCTTCATTCTTTGTTCTTTCTCGCAGAACAAGATACGAAACTCTGAGAAATAATTTTTTGACTTTTGCTTTGTCTAACTACTATGATGAGTTAAGAACTTGACATGGGCCTTAAACACAATAAATAGGCCCAATTAAGAAACGGACCTCATATATTAGGCTACGGTAGATTGCGGGTCTAGTTGAATTTGTCAGTTAGCTGGCGGGCCGGCCCGTGGACTACTATTTTAATACTTTTTTAACAGCAACTTCGATTTTTATTAAGTTGAAACAATATGGTGTTTATGTAGTAAAGATACAAAATAAATTGAGGAACATAAACATATGTTAAGAAAGAAAGAGATTGATGAATCTCTTTTGCTATGCCATCGGCTACTCGATTACTATAGCAAAAAACCTAGATAACTTCTGTAATCATGAACTTGCTTTGCCATAACCTTATATCACAAACCCAATTGTGTAAAACAAAATTTATTTCGACTCTACTGTTTGAATTTGAGACTGTTTATTATCTTTTTCGAAGATCATTTGTCGACAAATTCTGATTCATGCCTATTGCATAACCACTAGGAACACTTGTAATTGCTCTTTCAAGATTTTTGTTTTCTTTATTTAATTAAAAAATAAATCTATACTTGTCAAAATTTTATCGGCGAGTGTTAAAACCACATTTATTAGTAATTTTGAGAGATTAATTTTATATAATAAAATAGATACATGTAGTGACTACTTTGGAGTGTTCAAATTATTTTCTTATTCTTAAAAAAATATTTTTACCACCATACATTGGCAATTAGAGATGTGGATTGGTGACGATCCATAAAAGAATATGCCACGTAAACCCAAAATAGGCCCAATAAAAAAGGAGAGCCCGAATAGAAATCGTAACAAAGGAATCAGAAAACGGAGGGAGGAGGGAGAGATGAGAAGAAGGGTATGGAGAGCGGTTTGATATCGGTGGACCGGTGGAGGAGTGGAAGTCAGGCCTACTTCTTGACTCATATGCACTCCGATCACACTCGTGGCCTCTCCGGTGACTGGTCTCACGGTCCTCTCTACTGTTCCCGCACCACCGCCTCTCTGTTCCCTTCCCGATTCCCCGGATTCGACCTCTCATTGCTTCGCGTCGTCCCACTCTCTTCATGGAGATCACTCTCCCTCTGCTCTCCTTCCTCCGGCTCCTCCGTAGTCCTCCATTTCATGGCCATCGACGCCCACCACTGTCCCGGTATGATACTCAAACGACTTAATCTCTCAGTAGAAAATTTTGATTGATGGAATGTGGTGGTTGTTACTTGTTAGGGTCCTTGATGTTCATGTTCCGAGGAGATTTCGGATGTTTTCTCTACACGGGAGACTTCCGTTGGGAATGTGATGATGATGATGATGTAGAGGAAGCGAGGACCACTCTCGTCGGTGCTATTGACGAATTCCCCGTCGACATTCTCTACTTGGACAACACTTATTGCAATCCGATTTACAGTTTCCCTTCCCGTCAAGTCGCTGCCCATCTGGTTCGCCCCTTCAACCATACATTCATTCTCCCATTCGCCGGCCTTGTTCATATTTTAACTCCTAGTCTCTCCTCCTCTCCTTCTTCTTTGCAGGTTGCTGACTTAATCGCCTCTCATCCTTGCCATGATATCGTCATTGGAGTTGACTCTTTGGGGAAGGAAGAACTGCTTGTCCATGTTTCCCGCATTCTCAAAATCAAGGTTTTACTATTTATATTTTGATGGCATCCCTATTGTTTTCTTTCGTGGATCATCATTAACCAGCTCTTTTTTTTTTTTTTTTAGATTTGGGTTTGGCCGGAGCGACTCCGTACCATGCATCTCCTTGGCTTCCAGGACATTTTCACCACTGATACATCCCTTACAAGAGTGCGGGCTATCCCTCGTTATAGTTTCAGCATTCAGACTCTCGAGGGTCTGAATATTACGTGCCCAACCATCGGTATCATGCCTTCAGGTCTCCCTTGGGTGAAAAGACCTTTCAGAGGAGATGACAAACTCTCTGGTTCTTTTCTAACCGCAACTGCTTATAATAACAACAATACAACTAGGAAGCCTGCTCAACAGAAAGGGTTACCACAAGCGGCGGTGCATCAGTTCCATCACTATATGTATACGGTGCACTACTCCGATCATTCATGCTACGAGGAGATTGGAGAGTTTATAAAACTTGTCCAGCCAAAGAGCATGAAAGGAATTGTGGTTTCCTCGTCATGTTATGTTGAGCCTCTCTACTATTTTGGGCGTATCTGCGGAGTTAGCCAACCGCCAGAGCTGCTGCTTTTGGGGCCTGACACCACCGCTACTGAGCAATTTCGAGCTGTTAGGATCAAGTCATATTCTGGAAGTGACGAGACAATGGTTACGGGAAAAGAGAAAAAGAGAAAGGGAGATGGTCATTCAAGTTTTATGAGAAACAACAAGAGAGCACGTATAAAAGCCAAGTGCGCAAAAATTTCAGAGGTTACTGATGACTAGAAGTGTATGTAGATGGTCGGTCGATACACTGATGACTCAAGACAATCCTTTTCTCTGTTTTAGAGGGCGAGGTGCAAATATACATAAAAATGGTAAAGAGTCTGATCAACCGATTTTGGTTCAAAATTATAGCGATTTTGGTTCAAAATTATAGCGATTTTATCAAATTTAGCACTCTAGAAAATATTAGTAACTCAGATTCTTCATTCTTAACGCACTATTTGTAGACATACAAAGACGGTTCAAGTCAACCTTTCATTAAGAGACAACATAGAAGTAATAGAAGAACAATCAAAACCAACAGAAACTAAGTGCTTCAGTACTTGACAGGTGGGCCCTGAGTCGGTAAGAGACCAAATCGCTTCTTCAAAGTAACTCTCTCCTTTGAATATTTATCGTCAGGGGAGAATCGGGCTGCAACAGCACAAAGATTTTGCTTTTAAATTCATAAGATTTGTTTTCTTCAACAAAACTATAAAACACACAAAAGGTGTCTGTAAAGTTAGACTCACCTGGATGAGCAGATTCAGTGGCTAACCCGAACGGTGACTCCTTCTGCACAATTGAGTTCGATTGATGTTTAAGCAATAAAGTAAATAGCACAGGTTGTAAACAACAGTGAGCAAATAAAAACCAATAGCGAAGGTTATTTGAACTTCTGTACATCAAAAAACTTAGTTAAAGCAAAAAAAAAAGAAGCTCAATTTGTATGAAATAACTTTTATCTGCTAAAGGTTGAGATTAAACTAGGAAAATCACGCTCAATATGTTATGAAGAAAACTTATATATGCTAATTAAAGATTAAGCAAACATATGTCAGAGATAAGTTTCATCTAAGAAGGTTTAAACCATTTGAACAAGTTACTCTCGTGGGATGTCTATATCAGTAACTTTCCCTCCGAAATATCACCAGCAATATACTATTAAAATCTCAAAGAAAAAACAGAGATTTAAATTCAGAATCAAGAAAGACAAGAACAAGATTATAGATACGAAGAAGTAAGCATACTAATAAGAGACAAGATCAGCAAAGTCAAAGATACCTTAGTGGTGTAAACCTTCTCGCCCTTCTCGTTGATATAGCACTGAAGATACATCGTCGTTTGATTTCAGTGAATCTCTGTGAAAATAGAAAAATAACATCAGAGAAGACGAAAACGAAAACAAAGTAAGAAAGCCGATTAAGATTCACAAAATAAGATCGTACCTCCGAGATGTTTCCTGGAACTGATTTTTTTTTTTTTTTGGGAGCCGAGAAACGATTAGGGTTTTTCAGGAGCAGCACAAAAGGTATATAAAGTTCTAAAGAAATGGGCTTTAGATAAAAACTTGTAAGCCCAAATATGGTCCAACTATAAAGAGCACGTGGGTCACTGACGATCTCAATTCGATCTCCGGCGAAAAAAGAGAGGAAAACGTCGATGGGGAAGTCTACAGATACTCAGTCGTCATCGTTGAACGCGTCGCGTTCTCTTAAAACAGAAGTGAAAACAGTGAAATCTCAGAAACCTCCATTCAGACTTGCCGTCGATGACACCAAGCCTGTTCTTCAGGACCCGGTAATGGATCTCTTCCTCTCTGGTCCGTACATTGTTGTCTTTGCTGTTGCAATTTGAGCTAAAAAAATCATTTTTTTTTTTTTTTTGGAATTGGAATTCCTAAATTGAACTGAAATGGATAATGTGAAAGTTAATTGATTCATTTAAGATATGTAGCTGTAAAGAACACAAAGAGATCATTTCTTCGTCGACAAAGCCATAGAAATAGAGCTTTCAGATAAAAAGCCAAACTTTATATTATTAGCAGCTTTCATTTGAACACATTCTTGTTATAATGAGGACGAAGACCATTGATTCTTTCCATTACTGAAATGCTTACTTCTCTTGTGCTGGTCTTTACCTTTTCTGTGATTTTTTGTTTACAATAGTTTCAAGTGTGTGGATGTAATATCTGCTTGTAGTGTACCGTTCGTACAAGAATAGACTGATTCTGGAGGCCGATGGTTCCTTAGAGGTTTATATATCTGAATACACGTTATCTTGAATGAATGAATTTGTCATAACACTTTTGTTTTTTAAACTTAGATTCTGAGATCTGACCCTATGGAGACAGAAGAAGCTGTGCTGAGATTGCCCGCTTTCCCAGTGATGGGACCATCTGAATCGTAAAAAACAGAGGTTTTGCATCTGACTTGTTCGACATTTCCATTTCGAGGATTGTGAATGCCAAGCAGGATTATATTGTGGTTGCTTTGATAAAAGCTTAAATTTTAGAATCCCATGTTGATAGATGGAAACAATAGCTTTGAGAGCACAAAAGTGGTTCAGTATTTTTTTTTTTTTTTTGTATCAGCAGCACCGGACCAGAGTGTATTTTCATTACAGCACCATACATTACTATCACATGAAAGCATGCAAAAAAAAAAACGTAATGAAAAGTAAAGTTTGGTTTGTTGAAGGGTTTTAAACCATCACGTGGAGTGACTCAAATGGTTTTCATGTAACTTGAGAGAGACTTGTGCCATTGAATCCTTGAATGAAGGGTTATATATATAGGTGTTGGCAATCAACTTGTAACCACCATTCCTTTTTTTCTTAACTAATAATCTCAAACAGGTATCTTGTATTGGTTTGGTTATCGACTACCACAACTAGTCAAAGACTTTTTTTTTTTTTTTGTTTTGCTAATAAGATATCAAGATCCAATCATATATTGAAATGAAAAATATACAAAAACAAAGCTATTCTGTTGCCAAAGAGTGAAAGAAAGAGAACAAGTCTGCATGAAAGAATCAGAGAAAATGGCGCTGAGAATAGTTTTATCTAAGATGCATAATAATTTTTTACAATGGTGAATAATGAATGGTATACCATAAAAATTCATGGGCTCCAGAGAGATTCACGCTCATTCGATTCCTCTTTTCCTCTCTTTCTCCTTTCCGCTTGGAGATTTGTTTTCTTCTTCCTGCTTTGGTTTTAATATCCTCATGATCATTCCGAGTTTTAGTTTCTCATGTTTATGTGTTTGGCGTCTATAGATTCTAGTGATCTTTGTCGTGATTTTAAAATTGTTGGTTTATGCAGAAGGATTCGTTGAGACGTTGTTTTCAATCCCAAGATGATGATGAATTATCGGTGAATTTGAGCGTATAATTAGTGTGGTTGGTGTGGTAAAAAGTGAGAGAATCGAGATGGATTCTGCAAAGGGTTGGTTTCAGAAGCGGCAGATGCGTGGAGGATCAAGATATAAGGGTGGCTCAGGTGGTGGTGGAGGTAGTAATGGCTCAGCTGATGAGCAACCACACGGGGAAACTGATGAAGAAGCTGTCTCAAACACTACCAAACAGAAAGTCGCAGCAGCTAAACAGTACATTGAGAATCATTACAAAGAGCACATGAAGATTCTGCAAGAGAGAAAAGAAAGGTATATATCTCTTCAGAATGTAGAAATCCTTCTTCTTCTTTTTTTGCCAAGGCGTGATTATTTAGTTTTTTTGGTTCTTGATATAAATCAGGCGAAGCATGCTAGAGCAGAAGCTAGCAGATGCTGATGTGTCTGAAGAAGATCAAAACAATCTTCTCAAGTTTCTGGAGAAGAAGGAGACAGAGTACATGCGCCTTCAACGCCATAAGCTAGGCGTTGCTGATTTTGATCTGCTTACAATGATTGGAAAAGGTGCATTTGGGGAGGTATGCATGTTTTCTTGGGGAATACAATTATTTACACGGTGGTTGTTAAACGATATGTCGTTCTTGTTGTTGCTGCTTCTGTAGGTTAGAGTTTGTAGAGAAAAGACGACGGGTCAAGTTTATGCAATGAAAAAGCTAAAGAAGGCCGAGATGCTTCGCAGAGGCCAGGTGATGCGACTTCCTTATCTAACGCTACTTTGATCTGGTTTCTTGTATGTGCCAATCACTCCTGACTCAACCTATTTTCAAAGGTTGAGCATGTGAGAGCAGAGAGGAACTTACTTGCGGAAGTGGACAGTAACTACATAGTTAAGCTCTACTGTTCGTTTCAAGATGATGACCATCTTTACCTTGTGATGGAGTATCTGCCTGGTGGGGATATGATGACTCTGCTGATGCGCAAAGATACTTTGACAGAAGAAGAGGCCAAGTTCTATGTCGC
The DNA here is from genome assembly GCA_039880935.1 of Streptanthus diversifolius. Classification (NCBI taxonomy): domain Eukaryota; kingdom Viridiplantae; phylum Streptophyta; class Magnoliopsida; order Brassicales; family Brassicaceae; genus Streptanthus; species Streptanthus diversifolius. The sequence continues at coordinate 162,025 of JAXGFM010000001.1, forward strand.
TGAGACTGTTCTTGCTATCGAGTCCATCCACAGGCACAATTACATCCACAGGTTCTGTGAGAGTAAAATAAAAAACCATTTCATTTTTTCTTGCATGTTGGAAATGGATGGGCTTATCTTCTTCTTTTGCTTTTCGCAGGGATATCAAGCCGGACAACTTGCTGCTTGACAGATATGGGCATCTGAGACTGTCGGATTTTGGATTGTGTAAACCTTTAGACTGCAGTGCTATTGGAGAAAACGAATTATCAAATAATTCGAATGAATGTACTGAGCAAGAGGCTGGATCAGCTGCTCCAAAACGCACTCAACAGGAACAACTCGAACATTGGCAGAGGAACAGGAGAACGCTAGTAAGACTTCAAAATTCACCTTTGAGATTTGTTGACTATAACTATTGCCGCTGGTTTCTCTCTCTGTATGTATGTATTTGATTAACACATGAAACGACAGGCTTATTCCACAGTTGGCACACCAGATTACATAGCTCCAGAAGTTCTGTTGAAGAAAGGCTATGGAATGGAGTGTGACTGGTACGCTTTTGAGGCTCTCTATTTTTTTTCTTATATCAGATTATGACCTTACGTACCCCCATCAAGATTTTGATCTGTTCAAGTTGGTACATTGGCTTGGTTAATTTATATATGGAGATTATGTTTTTTTTCCCTAATAACATAATTATCAAGGCCAAGCTCACATTTGAACGAGTTTAGCCAGTAATTATTTAAAGTGGATGATCTTGAAAGTAGTATATGGTGACACGGTCTACAACACCTTGCTTGCATAGGAAGCTAATGAAGTTTGCTCAATAAAATGCTGTGTAGGTGGTCTCTTGGAGCTATCATGTACGAAATGCTAGTAGGATATCCGCCGTTTTATTCAGATGATCCTATGTCAACCTGTAGAAAGGTAATAAATATCCTCTTAGAATCTATACAAAAACTGACAACGGAAACTAAAATAAATCAAGACAAGAATGGGAATTTTGACATGAAACTCTTGTTTCCGTTTTTGGTTGCAGATAGTAAACTGGAAAAGTCATTTGAAGTTTCCAGAAGAAGCAATATTGTCGCGGGAAGCAAAAGATCTTATCAACAGCCTTTTGTGCAGTGTCAGACGTAGGCTTGGTTCCAAAGGTGCTGATGAAATAAAGGTGTTGTATGGTGTGTCCTTATACTTGTTTAAAAACAAAAAAAAAAATGTAAATTTGAATATACGATTTCAATCTCTCATTCAAACCCGGTCCATTTTCAGGCTCATCCGTGGTTTGAAACTGTTGATTGGGATACGATATTCGATATGGATGCAGCGTTTGTTCCAGAGGTCAATGACGAATTAGACACTCAGAATTTTGAGAAGTTTGACGAGGTAACATTATCTTTTATCACTATTGATTTGATGGAATCTTTATTTACTCATTAATTTTGTTAATCGACCATTAATCTGTGTTTTTATTTGATTATATATATGCATGCAGTCGGAATCACAAACTCAGACATCATCCAAGTCTGGCCCATGGAGGAAGGCAAAGCTACTCCCTGCAAAGATTCAAGATTGCTTTCCTATAACATTTCATTTTTGTTATATTCAATTCCAACTTTTACTTTTGCAGATGTTGTCGTCAAAGGACATAAACTTTGTAGGGTACACTTACAAAAACTTCGAGATCGTTAATGATTACCAAGTTCCTGGAATGGGTACACACTTGATCACCACTGGTTCTTGTCTTTGATTTACGATTAGTTTGAATGTTACTAATGCATGTTTTAATGTCGTTTGTAGCGGAGTTAAAGAAGAAGAACAAGTTGAAGCGACCAATGGTCAAATCACTCTTCGGTACACACCTGTTTTTTGCATCTTGAAAGATCAACCCTGATCATGCATGTTCTTACTAATTTTATGTATTTAACCCGTTCCATAGATAGTGGATCATCAGAGAAATCGGATTCTCCGGAAACAACAACGAGATCGGCTTGTGATCGACCTCCGCCTGCTCCTCCGGTGGTTCAGGGAAGCTTTTTGAAACTTCTGCCACCAGAACTTGAAGTGAGGCCAAAGCAGGAAGAATATGAAGCTTGCTAAAGCAGGAAAAAGCACGAACTCGACCACTCCTGCTATCTTCAAGACGAACGAAGTCTCATCCTTGTTGACATGCAAATACATTTTTTTTTATATTTGTTTCACTTTACATGATTTTAGGTTTCACCAAGTTGGTGTTAAAGCCTTGAAGGTGTGTATATAAAACTATGAATGCTTATCAGCTATATTTTGTATATATATATATATATATATATATATTGAATACTATTCTCAAAAGGGTTCTACTAGGATGAAAAAGAAAAGCAATAAGCAGAATTCTTTTCTGCATACAATTAGACTAGTGTAAGAGAGATTAAAATGGAGGGTTAGCCCATTTTGATGGTAAAAATAATCACATTGGGTTTGGGAAACTATTGATGTCAAAAAGATGTATGGAATCCAGATATTCGTCGGAATCATGTGGTACAATTGTGGTTACCTCTGAAATTCATGACACAAGTTTGAGATTCGAACCCAACACTCCTCAATATTAAAAATGATATTAAAACCACTAGGCTATTTTGACAAAAAAAAAAAAAATTCAGATATTCACTTAGTGTTTAAACCAATCATTTATTCTTAAGGTAGTTTGTCGGCTTTTACATGATTTTATAAGTTTATTATCTTGGTTAGTTAGTAATTACCAGGTAATCATTTTATACTTGGTGAAATGTATCATTTGCAAGGAGTTTCTGATATATTTAAGAATTAAAAAGTTGATTGGTTTAACTCATGATATCTTGGTTTTGGTTGATAACTTGAGTTTTTTAATGCGAAAATAAATCTGTAGTTCAAATGTTACAATCAACATTTATTTATTTGAATTGTGATCTCAACAATTCTCATGAGGTCTTTCAGACTTCAAACTCTTGGGTACAATCAAGTTTTAACTGCACAATCATTATACATTAATATTAGATATATAATTAAACCACAAAGACCAATGTGACGATGTCACACAAACTTTATATGCAAATTGAGTTGCTTAAGACAAAAATATGTTTTGTTCAACGTAGTAAGCATGTCTCCCAGGCTCAATGTTTTATAGAATTCAATTTAAGTATGAGTAGTTTTGTATTTTCAATCATAGTTATCCAATCTTTTATTCTGATTCCGATCCCAATCAAACATAAGATCAAAATCTTTAGACATAAGTTTTGGGAAAGTGATGTATATAGTATGGAAACAAAAAAATATATCATTTAATTGTTTTTCAAAAGATATGTTTGTTTAAAGTCAAGTTTCACAAAACAAAATTAGTATATTGACATATGTTCTCCTTCATAACCACAATTGATTTATTATCTTGACAGAACTGTTTTGAGCATATCATTTTCTTTCTCTTGATGTTGTTATCAAAAATTAAATCATCACACTAACTTGTTCTTTTAACATACATTGCCTTGAAGAGAAATCACTTTATATAGTAAGGAGTTAGGTTGGTAACTTGATGTTGTAAAGAAAGCTAAAATAATAATCTCGAAAAAGATGAAAAAACTAATACATGAGCAAAATTGATGACATATTAATACATAATAATAATAATAATAATAATAATGACAAAACACTAGATTCGCAGTTAAGAAAAAAAAAAAAAAAGAAATCAAAAAAAAGAATTGAAGGCGATGATTAGAAAATCAAGCAGTAGATATCACCCTTCTTTAGATTAGCAAGCTCCTGCCTCACAACACCAGCCCTCTGCAAAACAAGAACTTTTTTTTTTTTTACATTAGAGAGATTTCACAAAAACCTAAGTCCAAGGGTTTCTTAGGGTTTTGCTGTAAGATTGATGTAAATTAGGCCCATAAGCACACATAAAAGGCCCATTTTTGTTGGAGTGATAGACTGTTGAATCTGTTTTCTAACCAAACCGAGACGAAACTGAAATTGATTGGCTAATTCGAAACAGAACCCGAACTCATAAATTCTGCTTGGTCCGGTTAAAACGCAGAGTCCTAGAAATAGAAAGATTGGAAGGAATATCGGTAGAAGACAGGCATGTGTCTGAAGATTGTCGAGAGTCCGGCTGTTTAGGATCTCAATCTGCATTAATTTGAGCCTGTATGTATACGCTTGTGTTTGTATTCTTTATAGATGTATTTAAATGATTGGGTCTTTTCGGATTCTGGATCCTTTTAAAATGATGTTCTGATGCTGATGATGATGGTTTTTTGAATTTTAGGATACTATTGATTCATGGGAGCTACACCGTTGTAAAATCGTATACATGGTTCTTTATCTGCCTTCTTTTTGGTTTCATATTGTGAAAGTTTTCGTTTTTTCTCCATCTAAGACAAAAGATCTGATTTTTTGGTGTTTAGTGGTCTGATGAATGATCTCTATGGGGAATGTGTGCCTATAAGTTTGGTTTGACAAAAAATTTGAGGAAGAAGCTTGGATGTTTTGCTGCGGATTTATGTGGAAATCCGGAGGAGAAGATTTGCAAGGTTTCTATCCAGTTAGACCAGAATGTCAAGCCGATGTTCCAAGGACCCGATTTAAATCAAGGGTTTGTGTCTTTCCTCTATGGCCTGTTCACATATTTTGAATATTTCATAGCTTGAGGAATTGTGTCTTATTAGATATCAAATGTAGCTTCATTTCTAATTTTTTTAGTAGCTTTTGGGAATGATTCATATTGATACTTAATTCTCAGGCTGGAAAAACTCTAAGTGCTAGAAGATGGCACGCTGCGTTTACTGAAGATGGGCATTTGGATATGGAAAAAGTGCTTCGACGTATACAGCGTGGAGTGAGTCTAAACTTTGTTTTGTTTTGATCTCTTCTGGTCTATGCCCTTGTTTCTCTTGCTGCTCACTTGTGGTTTCTCTATCAGGGAATTCATCCCTCGATCAAAGGCGCTGTTTGGGAGTTTCTGTTAGGATGTTACGATCCAGACAGCACTTTTGAGGAAAGGAACAAGCTGAGGAATCGAAGAAGGTACTATTATACTGGCCGTGTGGACTGGTCCAATCATTAAGCCAAACCTCAACTAGTTTCTTTATACTCCATCACATCATGGCTAACTTTCTAATGGCATTGATCATTTAAGGGAGCAGTACGGTATATGGAAAGAAGAATGTAAGAATATGGTTCCTGTAGTTGGTAGCGGCGAGTACATCACGATGGCTGTGGTTTCAGAAAGTGGGAAACCAATAGAAGAGTCTTCTGTTGAAAATCAAGGATGGGTCGTGAAAAACGCTGTTACCGACGAGAGAGTGCTCCAATGGATGCTCTCTTTGCATCAGATCGGTATATACATATATATATATATATATATAAGTTTAGTCCTATCTGATTGCGCTCTTATAACGTGCTTTTAAGCTTCAGAATTACGTACATACCTTCACAACTAACCGCTACTGTGTTACATATTCTTTTACACCGACCGAATGGTGAAATATTGTTGCAGGCCTTGACGTTGCTAGAACAGATCGGTATCTCTCCTTTTATGAGAATGGTGGTAATCAATCAAAACTATGGGATGTTCTTGCCATATATACGTGGTTGAATCTTGATATCGGTTATGTTCAGGGTTAGTGTACTTGCTGTTAACGACTATCATTTTGTAAAAAGAAAAAGGAAAAAAAAAAAACGATTCACTTTGTTACTCATATAGGAATGAATGATATATGTTCCCCAATGATTATCCTCTTTGACGATGAAGCCGATGCTTTCTGGTGCTTTGAGCGTGCAATGCGAAGACTGGTAAGAATCTCGATGACATGACTTGTCATGTTTTGTCATCACCAGACCGTAGATTGTATTAAGGGTTTATTGTTTACCTGAATTTCAGAGAGAAAACTTCAGGGCAACAGCAACATCAATGGGTGTCCAGAGTCAGCTGGGTGTGCTCTCACAGGTTATTAGAACAGTCGATCCTCGGCTCCACCAACATCTAGGTAAGAGTGTTGTCCTGTTACATATACTCATGTAGTTGGTGAGCTAAAACTTTGTGACGTAACAGAGGATCTCGATGGTGGGGAGTATCTGTTCGCTATTCGGATGTTGATGGTACTTTTCAGAAGAGAATTCTCCTTCCTCGACTCGTTGTACCTTTGGGAGGTAACAAACAACACTGCTTTTTTTCATTTCTGCATTTTATAGTATGGTTTCTGATTTTACTTGCTGTGATTGTTTTCTGAAGTCGGCAAGATCTTTCTGCGTGTTTCTGATAATGTGATTTTGGTAACAGCTGATGTGGGCTATGGAGTATAATCCAAACATGTTTGCAACATACGAGGAACTAGAAAACCGAAACAATGCAGCAGAAGATCCAAAGTTACTAAAACGTTATGGCAAGTTTGAGAGGAAATACGTAAACAGCGGAAAGAACGAGCAACATCGCAATACGCTTGCTGTTTTCGTGGTTGCGAGCGTTCTGCAGACAAAGAACAAACGTCTCTTGAAGGAAGCTAAAGGCCTAGACGACGTTGTTCAGGTCTCTCTCTCTCTCTCTTTTCCCACTCTTTTTTTTTTTTTTTTTGTCTGAAAGCGGTAAACTTCAAATGTATGTTGGGGTTTGCAGATACTAGGGGACATCGCGGGTAATCTTGACGCGAAAAAAGCGTGTAAAGAAGCGTTGAAAATCCATGAGAAATTCCTGAAAAAGGTTTCTTTCTATCATATATATATATATTTTTTTAAAGTTGTTAGAAGATAATTATTCATTTTATATACTAATAAAGAAATATATGTGTGTTTCTGGCAGGCTAATAGGCAATAAAGATCTGCTTCCATTATATATTCTAAGAGATATTGATACAGTTTTATAACGGGAAAGTTAAAGTTGTTCATCTCTCATGAGAATTATTTCTGGAAAGAGAGAGAGATTTTGGTGATAATTCTTTTCTTCTTTTATTTGTTTATTTTCTTACTGTTTTATCGTTGAAGAGTGAACATGGTGATGATACTTTTCATTTCCATTTCTTTTGTAACCCTCTTATATCTATGTACATATTATTTTTATCAAATTAAATAAATAAATAAAAATTACACTATCCTTAACTTGAGGTTTCAGTGTGCATACACTACAAATAGGATTTAGAAAGACTTTTTAAATGTTAATAGGATTAAAATATTGATTTTTTTTTTAATATAATATTGTGGTAGATTTTATTAGATTGTTTATGAGATTATGAGAATCCATGCAATTACGTCCTAAATCCAGACAAGAGCCACTTGGCAGATTGCAAACAAGAATTCGTTGAAGACAAGGGTTGAGCCACTTCATCGTATTCTCATCGATTTATCTTCTTTCATCATCACCTTGGCCGTCATGTATTATCCTCTTCTTTGTTGTTGTTCAACAACCATGAAAAGGTAAGTTTTTTTTTTTCCGTTAAATTTCCATTTTAGGTTTTTATTTTAATTGGGAAATATTATTTGTAGATGTGGCTCAAGTTGATATTAGATAGGTTTGTCTCACACACTAAATAATCTCATAAAAATGAAACAAAAGGGCGGCCCAAATTTTAGTTAAAACCAACAAACTGAAAAACCAATCATATGAAGTAACCCAACTTAACAGATATATCCAAATGTCAGAATCATAATTATATTATGGCAAAATGATAACCACCTAAAAAATGAGAGTTAAACTTAGCATTCTTACAATATTAAAAATGATATTAAATTTAATAGGTAATATTGACAACAAAAAAAGAAAACATATTATATCCAAATTTATTTGAATTTACCAAATTTAAATTATTATAATCACCTAGCGATTGTTATCTTTAAAATTTATTACATATGTTATTAGATTCAAACCTAATATCACATAATATTAAATAAGATATTAAAACTATTAGATTAAATTGACAAAAAAACAAATTTAATTAAAATACCAAAACTTTGGTTATTTTTGGTAAAAACATTAAAAGCCAAACTCGATATATCCGATACTTGGCAGCCCTATTTGTGATTATCAATTTGATGGAGCACAATGTATTATTATTATTATTATAATACGAATTCTTAACCATCAGATTAACGAAAATCTTGGTTTTAAACAAACATTTTTTCACTTGTTTTTTTGCCGTATCACCTTTATACTCTCTCTACCATTCTTCAAACAATCATTTTCTTTAGTTTCCTTTGATTTTATTTCTCTCTCTTCATTTCTTCGTTTCGTTTGATGAACCTTCGTTCCTTGTTTTTTTTTCCTCCTGAAATTTGAAGATTTTTACGTGAAATTATATATATATATATATATATATATATATATATATATATTTCTTTTATCAAACCCTTTTTGTTTTTTTTTTAATTATTTCTTTCTTTTATGATAGGAGAATCCGCTAAGATAAACCTACAACTTTGTGAGATACATTCTTAATTATTTGTATACAAAAAGTATTTTGGAGTCTTGAGCAATATATGCAATATTCTTTCTTCATTTTTTTTTTATATAATAATAATTCATAGTATTCTTTCTTCAATAGTCTCTATTTTGATTGCCGTCAACTTCTCATTTCTGGAGATTAAAAAAAGCAGCATTTGCGATAGTAAAATCCTTGTTCGTGCATGCATGCATGCATGCAACAGTTTTCTTTTGTTTCTTCTTAATATTTCATTTTGTCTTTCCATTACTCGCATTTTTTTGTTCTGATGTACACAAAAAGAAAACACCCTATGCAACTTAGAATGTCAAGCTCCAAGATGAAAAGCCTCTTGAAAGGCCTCCGATACATTTCTCAAGTATTTGGTAATTTAAGTTCCTCCTCCTCTCTTTAAGTTTATATGTTTTTTTTTTTTATTATTGGGATTAGAAACTATTTGTGTTGAAATAATACTAAAAATTTGGCCTGGTTATAAAATATTATGGTAGAAAGTGGAAAAGAAGAAGAGATAGAGATCGGGAATCCAACGGACGTAAAGCATGTTGCCCATATTGGTTGGGATGGAGCAGCCACTAATACTTCCACCGCACCAAGCTGGGTATATACTTATTTGTTTGAAAGATGAACGAGTTCAAATCTGGTCAAGGAAGTGGAGAAGATGATTCCTCCGTTAGATGTATGTCGGAATGTGGGGGTCGGTCTAAAGTTTTACCAAAATCTACGAGGAAATCTGCGTCTCCGACAAAGGAAAGATCATCGGACAAAACTAAACGAACAAAAGGAACAACATCATCAACTTCATCGTCGTCAAGGATACCAAACGAGTTTTCTTCGTTGCCTAATCACAGTGCTGCAGGAACATTACCCAAGAAATCGAGGAGGAAGAAAAAGACGAAAGAGACAGCTAATGGAGGAGGATCATCTAGATCGACAAGAAGATCTGACGTGGATAACATGTCTGAGACGGGTTCTGTGAGATCTATGCCTCAATTCGACGAACAGAGTTGACTTTTGAAAAGGAGAGACAGAGAGACTTTGGTGTGCTGGTTAATTTTCATTGAACAAATAGATTTTTAGTCGTCATTCTTGTACTGTATTATTATCCCAAATCATCAGCTGTTTTGCAGCATTCACAATTTCCATCAGCAATCAATATAACTTTGATACAGAGGCAAGGACAGAGCAGTACATTATTGATCTGTTTCAGCAAATTATATCCGCAAGAATTATGCAATTGCGTCGCCTAATTAGCTAATGCTTTTACAGCTTTCTCTGCTGCATCATCCAAATCATCCGCTGTAATGAGTTTCATTCCACTTTCCTTGAGGATTCTCTTTCCCTGTTCAACATTCGTTCCTTCTAGACGAACCACCACTGGTACTTTCAGTGACACCTATCGTGGTTTCACACGTACAGTCAAGTTCTCACGTAATAACATTATTTATTTATTTTAGGTATATCAAGATATAATGTATGCTTCATTTTCTCACCTCTTTTGCAGCATTCACAATTCCACTAGCAATCACATCACATTTCATTATACCACCGAATATGTTCACCAATATTGCTTTCACTTTATCGTCCGATGTCAATATCTTAAACGCCTCCACCACCTAATTTTTTTATTTTATATATCAACAACCTTCAGTTAAACTGGTTTCGAATCCACAAGTTTGAGAAACTATGAAACATAACAGTTTTATTACCTGGTGTTCAGAAGCGTTTCCACCAACGTCAAGGAAATTGGCGGGAGTACCACCATGCAATTTAATGATGTCCATGGTTGCCATTGCCAATCCAGCACCATTTACCATGCAACCAATCTCTCCATCTAATCCGATATAGTTCAGGTCAACTTTTGCAGCAGCCACCTAAGAGAAGCAAACACATCATCCTTTATCAGGTTTGATAAAATTATCAAAAGTATAACAGAAAGCTAGAGGTTGAAGAATAATTAAATAGTAACCTTACTGCTTTCATTAACCTTAATTTTTATGTACACATTACCTTATGTACAGAAGAGTATTAGAGCATCAGCATCCATGAACTTTACAAAGTTTCATAATTAATATTATTATATTTTAGGAGAAGAGAGATGAAAGAAAAAAAGGAAGAAATTGGTGAGACGTCTCGTAAGCAAAATGGTTACTTTTGTATTTTTTTAATTTAATTTTTTTTTTTTTTTCTGACATGATACTCTCTAAGTTTTAAGGATGCAAGTGCTCTTAGTTATCAACCAATTAACTGACTAATAACGACTTAACAAACCAAATAAACCAGTTATTCTATCCAACACTCATAATATCTTTTTTGACATTTTCTTGATGAAGAAAGTACGGTGCAAGAGACAGAGAGTGGACCATACCTCTCGTGGATCCTCCTGTGTTGGATCACGAAGAGCGAAAACCTCTTTCTGTCTGAAAGCAGCGTTATCATCAAAGTTCAATTTGGCATCAGCAGCTACCAGTTGATTTGTGGATGTCTCAGCGAGGGGGTTGATCTAACAGAGAAAATTGAGGGTTAAGCAGAAAAGATATTGAACAAAAAAGAGAGTATAAACACAACACTGAGAGAGAGAGAGCTCACTTCCAACATTGTGCAGTCACACTTGCGGAAGAGTTCATATAGCTTCTTCACTTGTTCGATTGAATCTTTTCTGTCAGCAGCTTTGGGAGCCAGACCATCCACAACTTTAGCAGCATCTTCATCAGTAATTCCTGCAAATACATCGATCGGTACCTACAGAAAACCATGAAATGAGGGTCAAAACGGATCACCTACAAAAAGCAATACAACATCCGCATGATGCAAGGGTCTCAGAGGGATACATCTAATGATCAAATATGAATAAAAACAAACAGTCACAACCTTAATAATCATGTCAGGGAACTTCTCAGCAAGATCTTCAATGCTGGTACCACCCTTTTTACAGGCAATTATCAACTGAAATAGGCAAGGAAAGCGTTATAAGGAATGGTGGCAAGTGTGCGCAAGATCATGCTTAAAAGTAGAGAAATGGAGCAACTTATTATTTAGGTAACATACCGGTCCAGCAGATTTACGGTCCAGAATTATTGAAAAGTACATCTCATTGACTAGTGACAATTTCTCACACAAGTAGACCTGCTCAAAATTAAGATGCAAAAAAAAAAAATTAACAGCTCAGAAGAAACTATGATAAAATACAAATGCTAGAGCAGTGACAATGAATAAGCGATTACAAACCTTGCTAACGACTTTGCCTTGAGGACCAGTTTGCTTGGTGACGAGTACTTGTCCTAGCATCTTTCCTAGAAACGATAAATTCTGAATCGGATCAAGAAATTCTAAGACAAAAAAAAAAAAAAAGACTTGTGAACACTTGAAAGAGGCATAAACAAGAAACCAAGCACAATACCAGCAATATCTTGAGCCTGATCACGGTTGACAATGTGAACACCACCCTTAAGACCACTCTTGAATGTACCAAGACCTCTTCCACCAGCCAAGATCTGACTCTTAACGACCAACTGTAACACGAAAAAGGGTACTCTTGTACGAGCCAAGGCAAACTACTAACTGAGTAAAATTTTCAAAAAAAAAAAAACGTCAGAATAAGTCCCTTGACAAAACAACGTACCTCGCTTTCGTTAGGGAAAACATCTTGGATAGCCTTTTTAACTTCATCCAGCGAAGAAACAGCAACTCCCTTTGGCACATTCACTCCGTATTTACCCATCAGCTCAGCTCCCTGGCAGCATCAGAACCCAATGAATTCCCATTTTCCAAAACTCGTCAACTAGTGCTTATGTCAAGTAGATACTTAATCAATAAACAGAGATTGTAGATTCCATGCGTAATACCGTAAATCCATCACTGGATCAGCGGACAGACCAAAGACAGATCGCTTAATACCGTAAATCACTAGATCAACGGGACCCTAAACAACATACACAGATCGTACCCAAATTCGCATTCGCAAACACTAGAAAAGCGAATCTACGCAATATAGAATGTTGAAATGAAGATACCAACCTGATACTCGTGGATGTTGAGACGGCGAAGTTGTTGCTGCTGCCATTTTCCGGCGACGGAGAGAGATTTCGACACGAGCTTGTTCAACAATCCCCTCATCCTTGGATTTTTGTCTTAGGCAAAGCAACGATCGATCACCAGAAGAGAAGGAGAGAAAAATAAATAGACAGAGACAGAGAGAATAGTCGCAGCGTTGATCGAGTCTAGGGTTTTTAATCTTCTCAAATTGCCCTCCTATTTTCCAAACTCTCTCAATATTACTAACTTTAAAAAAAACTTAAGTTTACTATTATTTTATATTGATTTAGTGTCTGTTTTTATTTTCAAATCTTTTTATTTAAAACTTTATTTATAATTTTTTTGTTATAATAATTTCTAATTAATCAAAAAATTATAACTTTATCATTTAATTTAATCATGTGATCACATCATTTCAAACTTAGATTTTTTCTCTAATATTTCTATTAATCTTTTTTTTTTAATATTTTCAATTTTGGATTATCTATTTTGGCGAATTCCTAAAAATATTCTGAATAACTATTTCTCATGAATAAATTATATATTTCGAATAGTCCAAAAAAAATAAAGATCAAAAATCTTTAAAATATTTTCACTGTTACAGAGACAAAAAAAACTATTATGGTTATTGACTCAACTGTTGGAAAAAAAAAACTATTACACAATTAGATATTATAGTACATAATAGCTGGTGGTATTTTATAGACAAATCTTAGAAGTCGTATGATTTTTTAGGACAAAATTGGGTTAGTAGCAAAAATGAGGGCAGGGTGAAACTGTTATTGGGGATTGGTAATATACGATATAAATGTATCCCTTACATACAGAATTTGAAGCTCTGAATTTGATCTATGGAATATATGTATTCTCTTCAACACATCAAGTGATCTTTGCAATGACGGTCTTGATCTGATGAACATAAGAAGATCAAGTTCTAGTTTAATTAAATCGTGAATATTAATTTAATTCTTGTCTATTATATTTTTTGTTTCAGTTTTATCATCTATCATCTCCTACAAACCTTTCCTTCATTAATCGTTTTAGGCGTTTTTAATTGTTTGCAACTTCAAGGATTGTCGCGAATACTAACAAAGCTAAAGAAGGCTTATGTTCATCGTTGTACCTCGAGCTGCTCACGCAATTGCTTCTGAATTCGCAGCGCTTCATACATCCCCCTGCAAAATCAATAATGACAATTTGTTAGACAGAATCTGGTTAGAAACAGTGTAGCACTTGTGAACTGTGATGTTACCAAACCCCACCGTTTTGTATCAAAAGATGTAACATGCTCAAGCGGTGTCAACTTCGTCACTGGCGTACCTGCTAAACCATCGGAGAGATAATCTTAAAGTAGAAATCTTTAGAGCCTAATAACGACATATCAAGATAACCACAAAATAAGAGCTAAGTAGTATGTATACGTCCAAAACATTGGTGGCTGCAAAACCCAAAACCCTACAGATATCCCCCTACCGAGTTGCTCCGGGTCGAGTCAGCGAGTCGGGTCAAAATCCTCGAGATTTCACCTGAGAAATATGTTCGCGAGGCGGCTCACTTCCGTCTTCAAACGATCTTCAACATCAAGGTACCCGAGATGTCAATCCACACTCCAATTTCACTTCTGAGTTCGCTCCTTCAATTTGCCTTTCTTGTTACTTTTTCTTTTGACCATGGAATTCAAATTTCCGCTTTGATCGAGATTTCAAAAACTTTGTGTTGGGTTTCAATCTTGCAATTAGAATCCGATTGTCGACCTATCGTAAACCTTGTAGGCTTTCATCTCTATCGCGATTTTTTTCTTCAAGATCTCCCTTTTGGTAGAAAGATCCATAGCTCATTTAGACCTATTGAGTTGAGTCTCTAGAGAAAGAAACGCGATTCAAATCGTGATTTTGGATACGCAGCATCATTTCTGTTAATGGTTAAAAATGGGCTGAACAAAAATGTTCTTAGAACAGCTCCCACAAAGCCTCGAAAGATGGGACATTGGGCTCTTTTGGTCGGAAGGCAGTGTCATTTGTCTTGATTACAGTCACTGGTGGTGTTGCTTTGAGTGCCCTCGATGACCTTTCTATCTATCGGGGATGTAGCAGGTAATAATCTCATCATCCTTTCACAAAAAGAAAAATGCTTTGTCTTTCCATTGAAGTTCAGGTATTGCAATGCACTCATTCTTTGCGTAATAGTGTGGATCGGTTTTGTGTTATATTTTTGTCTTTATTCTGATTTTTTTTTGTGAGAAGACTTTATATTCGAGTGACTGACTTGAAGAGCAAGTGAATGATTTTCGTTGGACAACAGCTTTTGTTTAATCCTTCAGTTGAATATATAGATTAACATAGAAAGACAACAAACGAAATTTGATTAAAGTAGTTCAATAGATGCTGTTTCCTTATTTCCATTTTGGCTTGTTTTTTGAGGATCCAATTAGCAGAGAAAACTTGTGCTTGAGAGCACCGTTTTGACATTGCTCACTGCAGAGTTCAGTATGGCCATTAACAAGGATATAGTCTGTTTTTCGTGTGTATTTCTGTTTATCTTGTGCTTGTATCGCCAATTTACGAGTAATGATACTTCTCCTTCTTGTCCTCACTAGGAATCAATTACAAAGCCGTAGTAATATCCAGAACAATCATCTTTAGGAGTTCTATGTTCACCATTTTGTTATTTTGTTGTGCATTCTATCAGTGCCCCTCATGAATATCTCTCTGTGTGAAAATTGTTCTCCTTGTATCACCAAATCAATAACATGACATGATTCTCAAGAATGTGGTAGTTGCATCGATGATTTCTCAAAAAAATAATCTTTGTATGCTTAACTTTCAGCAAGGCCATGGAGAAGGTGATGAAGAATAAGGCTATGATCGAAGCCATCGGAGAGCCAATTGAGAAAGGGCCATGGTACAATGCATCACTAGCTGTTTCTCAGCAAAGGCATTCAGTGTCTTGTTCGTTTCCTGTGATTGGGCCACAAGGCACCGGAATCTTGCATCTCAAAGCTGTTCGCATTGGAGGTAAAAATTCTCAAACGCACCAGTCTCCCAAAACTTGCATGTGATGATGATTAGTACAAATGCGTGTTACCTGCATTTGCCATTTTTTTCTCACCCAAATGAATCTTTATTTTGCTTTTCTTTTGGTTTATTGGAACAGAAGATAGCTTGTTCGGGGTTCTCCAACAAAGGGACTGGGACATTCTGATAATGGACGCGCTTGTCCATGTACCTTCAAACGATGGACCCCAACAAACCTTGAGAATAAACGTCTCTGACTTTGTTGCTCCTGCGGCTGTTACCGACAATAAACCTTCCGAACCAGAAGAGGCAGAGAAGAGATAAGACGAAGAAGAATGCTGCGTACAGTACTCAAGCTTTGAGGAGCTCCTGGCTAGGGTTTTATTCCATTCCATGACTTGCTGTGCCACAAGCATACCAACATTTACCTTGGATGTTTTATTTACTGACAATAAAACACGTCCGTTTTAGCACTATACGTTCAATACCTGATTCGTAAACAAGACCAGTGAATAACAGTGCGTTTGAACTAACAGACGCATCTTTGGTCGGCCAAAAGTTTTCATATACTTTTTTATTCTTTTACATGTTTTGTCTTACCATCAAAAGTTGATCATTGGTTTGTTCAAAAGAACAAAAGAAACTTGACCATTGGATATATATTATGGACATAAACAGAATTATATTTACTAATGAATAAGAAAAATGTTTTAGTAAATCATTTATATGATTCTTTGAAAGTCCTCAAAGGCCATTCACCAAGGGTTCTGCAACGGCGGAATGAGAATTAGGTAGATGTAGCATATTCTATTGATTATACATGACTAAATATCATTCACCTTCCCATATTGAATATTGAAGACATTGGTGACATACGTAGAGACTCTAATACTATTCTGCATCCTACAGTCTCTTAAAATTCCGTAGTTGGTAAAATCTTGCAAATTAAACATATCACTGATTTCAGCTAAACTTGAGAAGGGCCACGTCTCATTATTAATCTCTGTGGGTAGCTGATACTGATACAACAAGATTCTCAAACAAACTCCTCTATGAACCTGGAGAAACTACATTTTGATACCAATACAACCAAAAATAGACCATTTTTTTGTCCGTATAATAATATAACCAGAAACTATATATCAAACCGTAAACAAAATGTGGTGGGTTGTGTCTCTTTTTAAAGTGTCTTATCTCTCTGTTCACTCTTCCAAGAATTCTTAGCTGCATCTGCCGAAATAGTCGTGCCTCCATTGCCGTCGCTGCTGCTATCTTCTCCGGGCTTCGGTTTAGAGAAGAACGGGTCCCAGACGTGGCCCCCAGCTTCCCGTTGGCCTTCCTCCAGCAAGGCATACTTCCAGCTGTTCTCCTCCACGAAGTTGTCATACTCGGTACGACCCTCAATCATGTTCTTCCTTAGCCGAGTCACCTTGTCTATTATGGCCTGTACCGAGACATCAAATGCATCCTTCAGTGTCTCCAATTCTGATCTCGGGTCTGCGTAGATCAGCCCCGGGATGAGGTTTATGACGTTTTCTCTCATGATCTTAACCTGATCGGGTGGAATCTGGAGGAGTCGTTCCTCGATGCTCATGTTTCTCTTCCGAATATCATCCTCGGGTATGAAAACCGAGTAGGTTGTGTAGTTCTTGGGTAGATGCCACGTGTACTGAGTGTAGGCTGATCCCGGGTGGAAGAAGACAGGTATGCAACCGGCAAGCATCGAGTCAAAAGCCGATCTTCGGGTGTAAGAGTCTCCCTGTGGCTGCAGACAGAAGAGAGAGCCTTGAAACATTTGCATAATGCTGCTCGGTGCATGACATTTGCTCTCCCCAAAATCGCATTCCAACAGTTTCCCAACATTTGAGTTTCGGCATTGATCGATGATCTGCCCTCTGATGGACTTCGGGTTGTCGGGTCGTGGGGCTCCTGCAAATGAGAAAAGCCACTTCCTTTCGAGGTTTCTCATCCGCTCTTGCCACTCAAACACCTCTGAGTCCTTTGCTGGATGGAAGTAGGTTGGGTACGGGATCCCAAAATCGTTTGCATTCCATGGGCTCGACTCAACCACAAGCATAGACATGTTCTTGGCAGCCGGTAAGAAGAGAAGCTTGTTCCCCCAATCAGTTTCTTCTTCAGACAATCTCCTGAAATCCCACGTAATCCTACCCGCCACAAGGAAATGATCTTTACCTCTCATAATCTCCCACTCGGGACGCTTCATGAGCCAATCGACCAACTCAAGGGAAGCAGCATCTCTGGTTGAGATATTGTATCCCCACAGGTACCTGGCAATGTCGAAACCAGCATAGAAAGGCACAAATATGGCAGCAGCGAGGGAAGAATCATTCGTCAAGCATTTGTACTGCTTCATCCGATTGCTGAAGATCACGTCAACAGCAAACTGATTAGTCGCGTACCAGCCTTTATCCGAGAAGACACCTTCAACATTCTCGAGCGGAGGGCCAAGGCCAGCATTGGTGGTGAACTTGCACATGTTAGTCCAGAGACTAAGCTTCTTACAGTCTCTAAGCATATCCTCGTTGAACCTTGAGGGTAGATCGTGAACATAAATGTACTTCCCTCCACAGGGATCACTTTTGTTGTCTATTGTCTTCAACGCTCTTACAAACGGATACTCCTGTTTCTCCACGATTGTAGGAGGCTTAAAGGTTTCAGTAGAGTTGGCTATTGGGGCAGGAGGGAGAATTGGTTTATCGAAGACAGTAACTAAAGGCTCTTTGGGAGGTTTAGATGGAACTGTGTGAGGAGGTTCGAGAGGGAATTTATCTACCCGAAGAGAGATTGATGATGGTTGAGGTTGGGCATAGCTAGGTTGCAACTGGATCTGTTTCTCAATGTTACTGCTCCCTACGACTACAAAATGGAAATACAACAACAATGCCCAGAAAAGGAGTGATAAAGCCACCAACAAACAGATTCGATTGGTCTGATTCTTCCCATTTCCCTTCTCCGTCGGCTCTGTAGGAGCAACTTCTGCAGAGCGACGCCTCATAGCAACCCTCGGAATCATATGGAGTGTTACTAGATCACAACATTGATGATACCAAAGATCAAAGCTTTAAACCCTAAAGTTTGCAAGTTGTAAAGAGGAAAACCAGGGTCCTATCAAAAATCTAGAATAAAGCTAAATCGAAGCTCAGAAGCAGAGGGGAAAAAAAAAGTTCCAAGCTTTGATCGGGAAGTTTAGTAGGAAAGGAGCAGATTTGAGAATGTACCGACAAGGATCCGCGAGAGACGGAGCAACGTGGAAGAAGAAGAGCTTTTTGATTCTTCAGGCAAAGAATTAAGATCTAGAGATGTGTGAAAGGGAAGAAGAATTGTTTTCAGGTTGAGGAGCGATAGATTTTGACCTGGTTGTGAGTTGGTCTCATCACCGTCATGGGGAGAGAGAGAGAGACACAAGAGTGTTTAATGTAATTTTGAGAGCGCGCACGTTAGTCGGACAGCTAAATATGCGCCGTCAGTTCTTCTTCTACTTGTCGGTGACCAATGAGACCTTACCACGTATGATATTTGTCTGCTGACATGTCGGCTACAAGGGTCGATGACTTCAGCCCCATTTGACTCAGCTTCGCTGGTAACGTGATTCCGACGAGCGTCTGGGAATGACTCCACGTGTAAGAATGTGAGTGGCTGATTGATAGCGTATTGTACCATCGGAAACACCAGAATTTAATGGCAAACAATACAATTACACATGTTGCAACATGATTACTTCAAGTTTAAGCCCATCATTTAACTTTTCCCCGCTAATTAAGAATTTCGATTGAAAAAAAATTACATGTAATTTTGAATTTATAAAATAGTTTTTTAGGAGGAATCTTTTAGTTTTTTCATAGATAATTCATCATAATGTCCAACTAAATGATGATAGTAAAGTACATAAAAAGCTAAATTACATAAATAATAAGGTTGAAAGAAAAAGAAAGTACTCTGAAATGTTGAAGAAGAGTTCATTTTGGTATCATAATAAAGAGAAACTTTAAAAGTGACAAAACGTGGCCTGTGGGAGTGGGAGTGGGGAAGTTTGTGCTGCCCAATGTACAACTCACATGCATAGCACCAAGTAAACATATTACTATTATTTCTCTGATTAGAGTAATGGCCTACCATTAAGTTTCTCCAACAATAATTTTTTTTAAACTTTTGATGCTTTAAATTATTTGTTACAAGTGGTGGACATGCAAGGAGTGATTTGCAAATGTATGGTTCGAATATGAATTGCCCAAATTCATAATTTAAAAGTATATTCTTGAAATATTCTCGAATCAATAAAAACATTTGATACCGTATATAACATTAACCTTCGATTCAATCTAGAAATATGAAAATAAAATAATAATAATGTGTTATTTTGTTACCCTTATAGATATCAAACTTTTCAGAATATAATCAAAAATTTTGAGAGATATTAGAGATAAGTGATTCGAAGAAACAATTACGGACGAGATCGTTCTTCTTACCATGAACATCGGTTGATGAGGAGATCTATATGTCATCGGAGAGCAACATAATGAGTCCTAGAAAGACGTTAAAGAGACAGACCAAACTTAACCCAACTTTAATCCACTTCTGTCTAGATCCATCGTCCAGGGTCATTTTTATGTCTTCAACAAAGAGATGAACACCAGGGTCACTTAGCTTAACCTTGCTACCGAACAAGGCCGAACCACAAGTCGCTTGAACGTTGCTGTGTCACGTAAATGTTGATCCTGCAACCACTCTGACTTGCTACATCTACATCCCTAGGCGCCACCATCACTGCCCCCACATTTCTCCCGCTCAAGTTGATTCGGCCCATGACGGATTCAGGCCCGAGAAAATCGTCATCTTCGCCTTCCATTTTTTTTTTTTTTTTTTTTTGGGATAATTCAAAATGAGTCTGTTCTATTCCTTCGGTGACATGATATTAGCTCTATATGATTTGCTTGGTTCTTGGGGTTTCCCAAAGTTCTTTACTTCTTTCTACAGCTAGAAGCAAAGTGCTATATTATACGATTTGCATATCTTGATTCATTACCCACCATCAAATATAAGGGTTAACCGAGTTAAAGTATCCTAAATGTATACTTCGAATTTCTCAGGGTTTAATTTCTATTGCACACTGATACAAGTTGAAGCGTTTTTGCACAATCAAAACATACAATTCTGAGTTATATGGAATGCAAAGATGAAAGCACATGGCTTTAGTTATACTCAAGAGCAAAGTAGCACATTAAGTTTGAAACGAACCAGAGAAACTGCATAATTCCTAAGGGACCAAAATCGCCCCATCAAGACAGATTACGTCCTCTCTCTAACTTATGATCATGTTGATGGGTTATACTTTTTTCCAGAACACAACAAAGAGGAGAACCATTTTATTATTGACAGAAGCAAATGAAAGGCATCATCAAGATACCAAATCTAGTTTCCGCGTTTCATTGTGACACTTGCATGGAAAAAAAAATAGTCCAGGAAAACGACCTTTGAGCAGAAGCAGCATCAATTGTAGAAGTCTGTTGGTATCTTTTCACTGACAGTAGAACCGAAATTAGGACCACCCTTGCGATACTGGATAAGAAACTCGACCGGATATCCCTTCAATTTATGAGGGACTAGGTCCAAATCCTGAAACGTCAAGGCTGAAATAGCCATTGTCGAATAATAAAGGAGTGAGACTCAAACAGCTCATGAAAAAGAACTCATTTCACTTCTGTGAAAAAAATGACTAACCCTTGTCAGATACAAGTGTATCAGTTGTAAGCGCATTGATTTGATCCAGATTGAAGATCTGGGGAGAGGGTAGAGGGAACGGGACTTTGTTCACCATGAAATCCCGAGGACCTGCCATTGCCTATAATAGATTGTGTGACATATGAAACTAGTATCATTTGAAAAACAAAACAAACACTCCTAAACAAATTTAGGCTTCTATAGTTCTAATTAGCTTCAAATACGCTTTGTCTGACAAAGAAGGACATATAATTCATTGGAGTTTCTACCATAAACGGTGACGAATTGATCTGTTACCTTAGCAATTGGAAATGGAAGCTTCACATATCGAGGCCATTCACGAATCATATCAAACATGATCTCTGCCTGCAAGGAAAAACTTGAAAATAAGCCCACTGCGCTGCCACACAGACAGAGAGAATGAAAGGACCATATGAATTTACCAAATCATGAGGGGTAAAGACATCTGGACCACCCAATTCATAGGTTTTCCCCATGCTGGAGCCATCATCCTTTAGAGCTGCAACGATTGCAGCAGCAACGTCAACCACATATACTGGCTGGAATCTGCGATAAAGTTATAGTTAGGGGAAAAAGTGATCTACACTGTAAGCTGCTATGAACCCGTGAAAAGAATTAGACAAAAGGTTCAGGCCATACTTCGTGGTTCCACCACCTATGAGCGGGAGGAAACCATATTTTTTTACGAACTGTGCCCAGGGGTTCAAGATTCTGTCCTCTGTACCAATCATGGTCGCAGGTCTCATGACTGTGGCCTAGGAAACAAATATACATCAGGAACTGACTAGAAGCAGCAGGCTGATGACAAAATGCAAATGTAAGTCATCCCAGGTAGATTGTTGCTTTCAGAATTTATGATATACTGTTTTTCCAGTTCAATAATAACATGATATACTGTTTTCCAGTTCTACACAAGAAAAAACTAAAGGATCTACCTTATAGCTGAAAATAAGTAGAATCATAACGATAGTGAATAACATATTAGGATGATAACTACAGAAGAGAGCGTTCTGCGTGCTATAAGCTAGGATAAGTTTACCTCAGGCAGTGCGCTCAAGACAGCTTCCTCAGCAGCAGCCTTTGCCCTCTGCATTCTTGAAGGGGATGACACAGAAGCTCCCAGACAAGAAACTTGAATGAATCTCATAATCCCACCATGTTCCTTGGCCACCTGAAACAGCAAATCCACCAAGCCCCAACCTAATTAGACATAACCAAAAGAGCATGCCATCGCAGATCGTATCATCCTGAAGGTTATAAATGTGTAGCTCATTTCAGAAGGACACAACAATCTGAATGAGTAAATAAAATAGAAAACTCTTCACCAGAGTTTCTGGAGATAACTTGTCAGGATACAAACACATACCAATGCAAGTTTCTCGGCCATATGATGATTAACCTCTTCAAAACTGAAATTTCTGGTCTCGTACTCTCTTCCTGAGGAGTAAGAGAAAATATCATCCAAAAAGTAAGAGAACAGTGTTGCGTTTAAAAATTTATAACCATAATTGTTGGAACAAAATAATATAGAAAAAATAACTACCAATTAGATTGATAACGACATTAGCCTTTGCCATGACAGCCTTAATCGAGTCTTCATCTCTTGGATCAAATTTCATTGGTACGACCTGGAATATACAGGAAACAAACAAACACACAGAAAATTTGTCGATCCAAAGCAAAATATTCCAAAAAATGTGTGTGTTTGACATACCCTTAAAAGCATTGTGTTAAACAGAAGCTATTACCTGTCCTAAATCTCCCATCAACTTGAGATGTCGAGGATTGTCCTCTGAGCCTCGGAAAGGAACTAGCACTTGTGATCCCATTTTAGCTGGAAGAAGAGATTCATTTGAAAATAATAAGAAAACAAACAAATGTAAAGGAAAAACAAGATTGATTTACCCGGCTGGGTGATAGCAATGTTAAAACAAACTCACCAAGCTGCTGTACAAGATAACGACCCAGAAATCCAGTGGCTCCAAATACCGTAGCTACAATGCCACTGGCAAAAGCATAGGAGAATCGAAATATGATAACATTTTTTTGTCAACAGAAAGCGCTCAAGCAAACTTGACAAATGCTATATACTGATGCTACTGCACACCCCTAAAAAGATGATGCATATCTCCATAAAGCCCTTTAATTTCATGAAAAGCTAACTTTTAGCTCAAAACAACATAAAGATGTACATACTAAGCTTGCGTTATCCTAACACGCACTAATAACATATCTTCTTCCCATGAGGATTTTTCAGCATTTCTTTAAGAACCAAAACCCTTATAAGCGATAGCGTAGAGAGAAATGGACATACCTCACGGAAGATCTCCCACCAGTACCCTTGCGAGCGAGATGTCCCACGCCTTTAGTAGCAAGGGAAGACGAGTAGCGAAGATTATCAGTTCCATTAACTGAAGAATCAACAGCGGAAAACCATATACATACATCTCATTAGCACGGGAATCATAAGCAACCTAGAAATGCGAATCGAAGAAAAAATCAATCGCAGAAACTTAACGGTGATCTGAGACTCCATAGAGCGATCTAAGAGAAAACGATGAATAGATCGAAGCTCCTCCGGCGAGAGGCCGTTGGACTAATCTCCTGGAAACTGCGTGCATCATCTTCGTCCTCACTTACACGATCAATCGAGAGACAAGAAACACAGATGTGAGAGAGAGAAATGGATACATGTAGATGGGCTGGGCCCATACTAATGTTTTTTGTTGGCCTCTTAATGTAGTAAACCCCATGTGAATCAGAATGGCGTTAACACGTTTGATAAGAAACTAAGAAATGACGTCGTTCCGTATTGGATCGTATGACGTGAGCCCTAAGACCATCTGCATCGTTAAGCTTTTTGCACAGTTTCGTCTCAACAAACAATTAAAAGAAAATATAAAATAAAATAAAAATAGGATGGAGGTGTGAGATGTCTCTGCGGGTTGAGATCCCTGAGACGTCTCATTCTCTTCCTTTCTTCTCTTTTGTTATTCTTTGGCGCCAATTGATTGTTCTCTTTGTTCTCTTCCTTTATCCTTCTATTCTCTTTTCCCTGCCGCTTTTCAATTTGCTGATTTCTGCTCGATTTATCTCCCATGGCGAAACCAATTTGTGGCCGTCGTCAGCTTCTATCTCTAGGTCTTCATCTCGGTCCAGCTCCAGATCTCGTTCCCGCTTGAATTCGAGTCTGTCCAGGCCTCTTTCCTGTTACCGCTCGGGTTAGGGCATTTTTACTCTGATTTGGGGAAATTGGTGACTGGTATCAGCTTGTTGAGTCAGTTTATCTTCGTTGTGATCTTCGCTTACCTTTTCGTTAAGCTAATCTCTGTCCTCGTCGCTTTCAAAGACGAAAATCTCTCCTTTACTCGCAACCACGACGAGACCCAATTGGAGAATGATTATTGCAGGGTCGAATCTTCAACTGGAATTGGCAGCTAGACGAATTCTCTTGTAGCAGAGCAAAGAAGCTTGAGAAGCGATGATGAAGATGAAGACGATGATTGGGAAGGTGTCGAAAGTACAGAGCTTGACAAAACATTCAGTGCTGCGACGGCCTTTGTGGCTGCTGCTGCATCGGACCAGCTTTTGCAGAAAGTAAACTGATTGATAATCTGATTCAAATGTGTTGACTGTGAAGATGGTTACTTGATGTTTCTTTATCATGGATGTATTTCGATGTCAACAAGTTCGCATCTTGGATGTGATAGTATGGAAAAAGATTTGCTTTTGTTGTTGTCTTGATTGATTATCATCTATGGGTTATGTTGCATATTAAGAGTAATCTTTTTATTAACTGAGATTTGTCATGATCTTTTTTTTGTTTTTTAAAGGCAAGCATGAAAGAAAATGGGTGTTATGCCTCCTGAGGAAGCATTGGAGAGGTATATCGAGCTAGTTACTCAGTTATACCCAGTTTGGGTAAAAGGTGGTTCGGTAGTTTTCCATTTATCGTTTCTGTTAATTCTCATTTCTTTGGACTGTTCATGTATGATTGATTTCTTTTCTTATATCTCTTCGATAGTTTGCTTTGTTTTGATGTTTACAAAGGAAGAAATCGTAGTGGTGATGCTGCAGGGTCCAACCGAAAATGAGGTGTAAGGTTCTACGCAATTTATTTACACATTCTGATATCTTTGTGAACAATTTATTCCTTCAAAAACTCTTTTCTTAGAGTTCTCTTTATGGTTAGTATGTGATTAGATTAGAGAAAGACTGTGTATACATGAAGTAGTTCTCACCTCATGGAGAAAGTCATATGATAATTTTAACGAGTTTCATGAATCGATTTATTTATAGTTGAATAGTCAGCTATCAATGCCATTTACTTTTAGGAGAAACTTTGTTCATTCTTGTTTTTTTTTCATGTTCCAGGAATATTGATTCAGTTCACGCCTTTGCTAGAGAAGAAAAGTCGAAAATCTATTAAAATGCATAGAAAGTGGCATATCCGTAAATGCAAGAGGTTAGTTTAGCCTCTACTCATATATCATTCTCACAAATGGTTAATCTTCCAAAAGGATATGTTTATGTTGAATTCAAGGCAAAAGATGATGCTGAGAAAGCTCAGCTATTTATGGATAGTGTATGTCTCTTTCAAAATATGTATTGCATTATGATATTTGAATAGAGAGTTTCATCATAAATAAAATAATAATAAATTTAATATTAAAAAACTAGTTATGATAGTATCAGTGATAACGATGCTCTAAGGCCCATCACTCGGGTCGGGTAACCCAATTCCCAGATTATCCAAAAGGACCAAAACTACTCCAGTTCGAACTTATGGACCCCGAGGTGTGTTCTTCGAAGGATAGTCCATTTGATCAATGTATCCTTTGGTTCTAGGACAAAGAAAGAAGCAGCTTCTAAACAACTAATTCAGCTGACATCAAAATCCTAAAGTAAACAACTTTAAACTGAACAAAAATGCGTTTTGCAATCTGGATCATTGAATAGTGTGTTCTTGATCAGTGTGTTCTTCGAGAGGGTCAAGGTTTCCTCGAATGGTGCCATCAAACAAGGTGGGGTCTTTGGAATGATGCTGAGACTGCCACGGAGATCGTGAAGGCCAATGGAGGAGATGTCGATGACATCATTGATTAGTTGCCCTGCGTATGGCTCTATCAGCCTTAATTAATAGAGATTGGATCAGAGTTGATTTGCCACTTTCCGTGCGACCCACTATCCCAATCCTCTTGGCACCAGGGAACACAGTTGATTCCATGGAGTACACTTGGTAGATACTCTCAATAGCGAACTTTTTAAAGAAGAAGGAAGACATGAATAAAAAGCTATGCGGACAGTTCAACAATATGATCTACCTTCATGTTCTATTTTCTGTAATTGAAATAAATATCAAACATATATATATATATTAATATTTACATATATATATATAAACATTAATATTGATATTTATGTGTCATAATTTATTTTAGTAAAATAATCATAGTATTTACATAATTTAACAATATTAAATTAGATAATTAAATATAATAATTTTGACCATGAATAACAAATTCAAAAATGACCAACATAATTATGAGCAAGAACATAAAAACTAACAATATTTAATTTTATTCTTTAACCAAAAAATATAGTTTCATATTTCATATATTAATATTTATGATCATGATTATTATATTTAATATTAACAATGCATTATTCCTTGACAAACATTTTAATATTGACAATTTAATAATAAATAAGATTAATAACAAATATAAACTATAAAACTTTAAACAAAATTTTGTTTTAGAATCATAAGAACAAAAAACAAAAACATTTGGAGGCGAGATGACCCATTTCCTTAACTCAATAAAATGCCCGCAATGAGACAATTTTCATGCATTCTTTGAATCTCATAATACAACCAAATATTAAGACAAACATGCTTCATTCTTGTTTGAATCTACGAGCTAATTATATACTATATACTCAAGAACATAAATATATTTCTGAAAGAGAGAAGTATAAGAGGGAGAATGAAGGAACATGTTAAACCTTGTGAAGTCCTTAACTACTAGCATCTAACACCAACAACCAATAAGATATTTCAAGAGAGCTTCAACACTTATAAACTTCTCAAATAATATCTAAAATGTGTCTAATGGTGTTTTCTTGCTTTAGAATGAATAGATGATTTTTTTTTTCTTCTAGGTAGTTTGGTATTTATAGGAGAGAATAGTTTGGTGGTCAAGTAGATTTAATGGAAAAATTTATTTGGTTTTTAATACCAAAATTTGTAATTTACAAAAAATCTTTGACCTCCCTCTAAGAAAATTCTCATTCACATTTTAACTATATATTATAAGTTCACATGCTTATTAATATATTGTTCCAACAATCCTCCACATGAATAGAAATGACTCTAAAACACTGATGATGCTTTGAAAAATCTTTTTATGATATATTTAAGCTGAAAAAAAACTTTCTTGAATATATGCGAAAAATAAATTTATATGAAAATGTTGCATTTTTCAGTTTTGAACCAATCAATGTTATAATCTACCGAGTTTACAGGCCCAGTTGGTGAACACGATGTCTTGAACCATCCAAATATCTTGTGTAAACTGAGACAATAGAAATAACACAATTATATTTTCTAGTAGAACTTTCGCTCTCTCGTTGTGTTCATTTTGTCCTTGAACATGTCTGATATTTCTTGAGTGAATTTCGAGAATACAGTCTTCCTTTATTCTCCTAGAAACGGTCTCATTTCACACTCAACAGGTGATTCCCGTATTATATTTCGAAGTAATTTGTTTTACTTCCTTGAAATAAATATGATGAAATCGTTAAAAGCTTACACTTATCCTCTATTATGCGGACAACACTGTTTATCATTATTAGGAATTGGGTAGAAACATAAGTTTCACTTAATTTGACTTAGTTGTCTCTTTGAACCTAGATAGTATAGGTGGAGTTACCGCCAAATTTCATCGTTAAATCATAGGCTTTAAACCATTCCTATTGATGATTTCAATACTTGATCTCGGGTCAGACATTTTGTAAAATGATCTGCTAACTTATCAGCTGATTTGATGTAATCTAGCGAAATTACACCACTTGAGATCAATTGTCTAATGGTCTTATGTCGTCTACGTATGTAATGTGACTTGTCATTGTACAAGCAATTGTTAGCACGAGCTATAGCCGATTGGTTATCGTAGTGTATTTGAATCGATGACACTGGTTTTTCCCATATCGAAATATCTTCCAAAAAATTTCGAAGATGCTCTGCTTCTTCTGCTGCTTTGTCCAATGCAATGAACTCATATTCCATTGTTGACCTAGCCAACACTGTTTGTTTTGAAGATTTTCATGATATTGTAGCACCCCCAAGTGTAAACACATAACCACTTGTGGAATTCGAGTTTTTGGAATTTGATATCCAATTAGCATCAGTATATTCTTCCAACACGACAAGTTCTGAACCGTAATGCTGTCCATAACTTTTGGTAAAGCGTAAGTAATTTAATACTCTCGTTATCGCTTTCCAATGGGTGTGCCATAAATTGCTCGTGTACCTACTTTGTACATTAACCGAGTGAGCTAAATATGGTCTAGTACAATTAATCAAGTACATTAGACTTCCGATTACTCAAACATACTTATTCTGTGATACTATTGCACCTGAATTTTTCGTCAGGTGAAGTGTGGTATCCACAAGTATTGTGGAGGTTCCAATTGAATAGCTCTTGAATTTATCAAGTACCTTTTCAACATAATGCTGTTGGGATAATATATATCCTCCAGGATATCTAGTGATTTTAATTCTGAGAATTACATCAGCTAGTCTCATATCCTTTATTTCAAACTGTCCATGTAACATGGTTTTAGTTTGATTTATAATGTCGTTGTCACTTCCAATGATAAGCATATCATCTACGTATAAGCATAACATAGCATATGCATATTTCGTAGTTTTGAAGTACAAATATTTATCGCATTCATTTATGCGGAACCCATTAGACATCATTACTTTGTCAAATTTATCATGTCACTGCTTTGGAGCTTGATTAAGTCCGTACAACGATTTTACAAGTCTACAAACCTTGTCTTCTTGTCCAGGAATAACAAACCCTTCAGGTTGTTTCATGTATATTTTTTCTTCAAGTCTCCATTAAGAAAAACAGTTTTTACATCCATCTGATGAATTTCCAGATTTCGTAATGTTGTGATGCATATGATAGTTCTTATAGAAATTATTCTCATCACGGGAGAATACGTGTCAAAGAAGTCTATACCTTATTTCTGATGAAATCCTTGGACCACAAGTCTGGCTTTATACTTGTAAATAGTCCCATCATTTTTTAGTTTGGTTTTAAAGATCAATTTACAACCGAAAGCTTTAAACCCTTTTGATAAATATGTTATGTAAAACATATAGTTTTTAATATAAAACCAAATAAACATATAGTTTTTGATATGGTGACTAATTTTTATAAACTAAAATACCAAAAAATCAAAATGAAACGGATAGAATCCTAAACAAACACCCCTCCTTTAGAGTTTATACAACGATATATATTTTTGATTTCAAATAGTAATAATATATAATTATTTATCCATTCAAACAGTTATCATTTTTTAATAAAATAATTAAAAACAAATCGTAAATCTGATTTGTTTAAGATCAGGTTTTTAAGCTGATTTGTTTAAGATCAGGTTTTTAAGCTGAAGGACGAACTTTTATGTGATTACTGACAAAGTACAAACTAATTAACTTACATGTTTGAGTTATTATAGTAAAAGTTTAATAGATTTCTTTTTAATATATACTTACAATAAGTTTACAATTGTCACTGATTACACATAGTTAACCACAACAAAACCAAACTATATACATAAAGTACACACAATTGAGAAAAGTAGATAAGATACGCACAATTGGTAAAAAGGAAAAATCCACACAATCACAAAAAGATTACCTTTACCGAATTCAAACCGAGGTTCACGAGTCCAGATTTGGCAAGTTTATTTTATTTTATATGATTAATTGATTATATCAAATCAAATTTAAACCAAACCAAACCGATGCTTTGATGGAAAAAACATATTTCTTTTTTTTTATCAGTTTATCATAATCTCTTCTAACATTACCGACTGTTGAGTTCCAATCCACACACAAGAATTTCAAAGGTGGTGGTACATAATTTTCACATGTTTTATTTATTATTAAGGTTTTTAAACTTATTTACTTGTGAAGCAAGTATGATGCTTCTTCCTGGATAGCTTTCCATGCCTCCTTTACGTGCTTCTCCTCGGTTAATGGCGCTCCTATGGCGCACCGTAGTACGATTTTTCCCGACAAAGCCTGTTTCCCACGGAAATCAATACATAGTTTAAGAACATTATCAAACAAGAAGAAAGAGAAGAAAAGAGAGAGAGAGATGTCTCTTATTACAGTGTGAGAAATGAAGAGTTTCCCTGAAGAGTTCACTGCGTCTAGGAGGTTGCGATTTCGGTCATTACACTTTTTTTCATCGTCATCCACAGGTACGATACGGAAACAGACGAGAGAAAAGATCCGAGGAGTGACAACCTGCAAACAAAAATAAAGAAAATCGTTATATATCATTGTCAAGAATCTTTTTCCAGAAAGTTTTGAGCATTGATTTTACAGTTACCTCAAAGCTAGGATCTTGAGAGACAAGTTGTTCGAAATCTTTGGCCAGCTTAATATGGTTTCTTATGTAGCTCCTCAAGGTCTCAGATCCATAGAGCCGTAAAACCATCCATAGTTTCAGTGATCTGTTAAAACACAAAAACACAAAATCAATGAATATTGTATATATGCAGATGTTCCTGCAAAACATTCAATTTAGTTTCTGCAAAAGTAAAGAACCTGAATCTTCGTCCGAGAGGGATCTGCCAGTCTTTGTAATCAACAACCAAGTTTGCCTGAGAGGCCTGGCCAAAAAATAAAAAAAGTGGACGATAAGACTACTATAATCTAATAGATTTGAAGAAGAAAATTGCGGATTTTGTCGTGAAAATCAAAGTCTTTCTTACCTTGTTTTTGAGAAACTCTGGATTTGTTGAAAGAGCTTCAGTGAGCGCATACTGATCCTGTTTATCAAAAATACATTTTAATAATACGTGAGAGAAAGATAGGAGAAAGTGAGACTGAAAAAAGGCATATGTACCTTCACCCAAAGTAGGGAACAATCGAAATTAGTGAGGAACCATTTGTGAGCATTCATGTTAAAAGAGTCTGTAGTTTCTACTCCGTCAATGTACCGTCGATACTCTGGACATATACAAGCACTTCCAGCGTATGCTGCATCCATGTGAAACCACATCTCATTGCTCTGAGAATGCAGTAAAGAGAATTAGCATCAGTATTATATGCTATTAAACTTTCCAGGAAACTTGTCGGAAATGTGAAATAAAGAACCTTTGCGATCTTTCCCAGTGCAGCTATTGGATCAACCGCGGATGAAGAAGTAGTTCCAACCTGCAAATAATAAACGAACCTTCAAGAGAACATATATAAGAAGATCTCATGCTTCAAGAAGTAAGTAAGTAACAGGTTAGCTAGTGCTTACATTGCCACATAAGAAGAATGGAATCAATCCAGCTTCAAGATCACGAGAAACAGCTTCTTGAAGCGATTCTGGACGCAGAGCGTAATTAGTAGAAGAATCCGCTTCCAGAACCCTGCAATTCTCTGGATGGATTCCAGCTATCTGTCAACAAAAAAAAAAAAAAAACAGCGGAAACAAATTTAGCTTCTTTTTTTTTAATCTTTGGGTCAAATTTAGCTTCTTTTCACATATTACCGTTAAAATTTAGCTTCTTTTAACAAAAAAAAAAAGAACTGCTTTGATCGAATCTGCAAAATTTCACCTGGCAAGCTTTCTGTAAAGCTGAATGTGTCTGGTCAGAAGAGTAGACAACGAGCTTCTCAAGCGCATTCTTGCCAACGCTTCTTAAGACCTTATCGCGAGCAGCAATTATAACAACAAGAATAGCTTCACTAGCTGACCCTTGGATGACTCCACCTCCATTTCCTACAATACAACTTAACCAACACTTAGCTAGGTAGGTCTTAAGCAAAAAGGATTGTTCTGAACAAGATTTATGTTTCATAGTAACCTTTGGATAGAAACTGCTCGGGTAGGTTGAGCAGTTTGGCAACCCAATCAAGAACGATCATTTCGAGCTCAGTGGCAGCTGGAGAAGTTACCCAACTAAAACCAACAATTCCAAGACCAGCACTCAACATCTCACCCAAGAACCCTGCAACGCTGCTGTTAGAAGGGTAATAAGCAAAGAAGCTCGGGCTTTGCCAGTGTGTTACTCCAGGCAATATCTTCGCCTTAATATCTGCAAAACAAAACTCGCATCAGATCTGTCTATGCTCAAACAAACAAACAAAAAAAATCAGAAATGGTCCAAAAAAACTGGAAGTGGGTATTCAGTAATTTCACCGTCAAGAACTTGTTCCACCGTTTCAGGGTGGTCTGGTGCTGAATCAGGCAACAGGTTTTGAAGATAACCAGGCTGTATCAGAGACAAGTAAATATCAACATTGTGAATAAGACAGAGAGATGCAAAACAAAACTATAGCAAAACCTAATGTGACGACTGACGACATAGAAAAATATAGCAAATTTCACACAAAGGATGAAACTTTATCAAAGCCTAACATTGAAAAGATTGAATAAACCCACATCAAATTGATTTTCCCAGGGAAAAGAAAGTGACCTGAACTTGGCTAAAGACAGGGAAAGTTTCAATGGTTTTGTAATAATTGGCAATGAAATCCACCATTCGATGTCCGTACTCTCTCAGTTGCTCAGAGTCCATCGGCTTCAACACGTTCCTACGACCATTCTCCCTATTCCATAAGAGGAAAAACAATTAAAAAAAAAATTACTCATACAAACAGTGATTTCCTAATTTTCCAAGAACTTACATTTTTTATTTCTCTTGCCTCGCTTTGAATTCGTGTTTATGTCTCTAAGATCTTTCTGAATGCTTTCAATGGAGTTGTAGGATAAATGCGTTTTTAAAGTGTTTTTCATCTTTTTCTTTTATTTTACTCTGGATATCTATCCAATAGGAGGGTGACACATAGACCAATTTTTTTTTTTGTTTTCTTATGCAAAAAATAAAATTTCTCTCCTACATGCAACAACATGCAGCTCTTCTCCTCTTCTCCACCATATATTTGTAGTTGTTGTGTTTGGATACTGTTCACAAAATTAAAAAAATATATTTTAATACAAAAACTTTCTTTATAACATCAATTTACAAACATAATCACAAATATTTTTCTTACCCAGCTCACTCTCTCATTGTTTTCAGTCATTCTATCTTTTTGTAATATAATTTGTGTTTAAATTTATTTACAATATATGTATATATATGTAATCTATGTTATTAGTTATAAAATATAATATGTTTTTTTAAACTGTCTATTATGTATTATAGTGCAAAATATTTGGTGTGTTGTTTCACTAACTATAATATATGCATGTAAATATATAGTATAATGGTTTACGTATATATGTACTAATCACAAAAAGATGTGTTAATTCAAAATATTTAAATAGCATTGTGGTATAAACTCACTAAAAATATAGTAGTAGATATATATATATATAGGTATATTTGAAATATTTAAATAGTACACTTATAAATATAGTTAAATATTATTTTTTAAATCATTCTTTATAAATTGATATAATTTTGTATTATAAATATGAACATTCAATTAAATTATTAATACTATTATTATAGTTTAGTTTATATTATAGGTTCAATATATAAAACATAACTATTTTTATAACTTCATTCATAAATATACTGATTTAGATTTTTTCAAAATAGTTAAAATATTATTTTTAAATTATATATGTACTAATCTTATTAATTCGAAATATTTAAATATCACTGTAGTATAACCTCACTAAAAATATACTAGTAAATATATTTATAGGTATATTTAAAATATTTAAATATCATGCTTATAAATATAGTTAAATATTATTTTCCAAGATTATTCTTTATGAATTGATATAATTTTGTATTATAAATATATAAATTTAATTAAATTATTAATACTATATTATAGTTTAGTTTACATTATAGATTCACTATAGAAATAACAACTATTTTATAAATACATTCATAAATATACTCATATAGATTTTTTTTTCAAAATAAATAAAATATTATTTTCTTAAACTATTATTTAAAGATATTTTTTCTAAGATCACTCATATATATAATTAAATATTTTAACAGATATAAAATTTAAGATATAAATTAATATAATACGTTCATATATATATTTTTAAATACATTATATTTAATTTTAAATCATATTTTATGATATAAATATGCGTGGTTTATATACGTTTGTTTGTTTTGTTATTAAACTAATACTATTTATATCATTTTCAAAATTGTAGATATGATTTTTAATTGCCAACAAAACATGAATTTTTTTGATGAAAAAGATATACAGATTCCTAGAAAAACGTCATTACATGTAAATAATTATATTTCTTTAAATAAAATTAGAATAGTGAAAAAGTTTAGTAAATATAATTAAATTTTGAAAATTTATAGAGCGAAAACAATTTTAAGTAGACTCCTAGAAAAAATAGTTTTTGAGTTGTATGATCAAGAAATTTCCATGAGTAATTACTGTTTCAAAGATCCTATATCTCTTGGTAGAGAATTTGCTGTTGATAAATTCAACCAAGAGTTTAATCTTAGCAGTAAACTATCAGTTTTCCAAAGAAAAACTTGATGACTAAAAAGAAAGTATAAGAAGCACATGCATGCAACTTATACAAAATTCTACGGATATCTCAGTTGATTCTATTACGTCTGTGATACCTGCGTCTAACTCATAGTGGAAAGATCATGAAGTAAGTACTTATAATGTCTCTTACTATGTTTTGTGAATTTACATATACATAAAATTTGTAGATAAAAAAATTATAATCTTATTAACAGATATATAAGATTGTCAAATTATTTAAACAAAAACTGCGAGAACATTGAGAATGTCATGTAGCGATGTTTCATATTATATAATGTACAATCGTAATTTCAGTACTATTTGCATCAAAGAAGAGAATAATTGATTAATGAGGGTCAAAATAATGATGACAATCATATGTACTCTGAAACATATGGTGGTCAACATACTCAATTTCTTGAGACGCAAGAAAATGAAGTAGTGTATAACATTAACATTGATGATGAAATGTGTATTTTTACTCATGAACCTTGCGTCAGAATTCTTCCTATTTTGATATAGGGGAGATTACAGTTCAATAGACCTTCAATAAAATTGAGTAGTTTCACAAATCAGACAATAATATGATAATTATGTGACCTTGTACTTGTCTTCCAAATAGTTTCTTATCGCGACTGTTATCCTAATCATAACTTGCTCATTCACATGCACGCAAACAACACAAAGTCACTCTTAGTAGTTTTATTACAAGGGGAGAGTTAGCATATATAGAACTTGTTTGGCCAAAAACAAAAACAGAGTTTAGTTATAAGGGAACCAGGTTGAAAGGAGCTTAGAGCATCCTCTGAGATGAGAGACGAACCAGCGTGAGGGATTGTACATAATTATGTCTTAGTGTTATTTCTCTCATTCCATAAGAAATTAATAAACAGTTGATTGGAAGGCTATATATAGCCCGAGATTCTTCAAAGACTATTAATTATATATTGCGAACAAGGAGACAGTCCATCAATTCAAGTTCAAGACTGGAACTGGAGATTCATAGCATTAGGTTCTACGTGACTTGGAGACAAGCGTTCAAAAACCAAGACAGCATTGAACCTCTTAAGTAAATTGGGCCGACGTTAGTATTCTTAAGCCTTTATTTTTCAGGCCCATTATTTGTATTTTATGTTTTATGGATTTAACCGTCGCCGTCTCTCCTTTCCTCGACGGTTCAACAACGGGAATCTACATGGCGGCGACGTCACTGGACGTTATATAAGATAAATCGCAAATCAAATTTCTGAGTTAGAAGTGATTAGCAATGGAGGATGAATTGAAAGATATGCGAGCTCATTTTCCTCTTTCGTTTGGCAAGACATCGAAGGTTTCAGCTCCAATCGAAGCCATCCACAGCGCGACTCGCCGAACGGATGCAGGCACAGACGCCGGAGTTTCGTTGGACTCCGCCACGAAGAAACCTAATTCCGGTAAATCTGAATCCGGATTCCCGTCTCTGTCTTCCTCTTCTAAATCCTGGCTCCAAACTGTTCGCGGTCCGAATCGTAACCCTATTAGCAGCGATGGTGATGCTAAATCTACTCTAGCTCCTTCCGATGATGATGTAGCCGTAGTACCACCACCGCCTCCGACGCAAGAGGAAGAGGAGGAGGATGATGGAGTTATGGTGGGTCCACCACCGCCGCCACCAAAGGGATCCAGTAACGGTAATGCTTACGATGACGAGGAGGATATGATCGGTCCTCCACCACCGCCTCGGGCTGCTACCTCTGATGTAGATTCCGATGAAGACGACGATGACGACGATGTTGATGAAGACGAGGAGAATCGGTATAAGATACCATTGAGCAACGAGATTCAGCTCAAGGGACATACTAAGGTATACACTAAACAAATCTTAGTACTTGCTTGTCTACTTTGATGGAGGATTATTTTGAATTTCAAAAAATTGAAATTTTACTTTGGAACAGATTGTTTCATCTCTGGCTGTCGATAGTGCCGGAGCTAGGGTTCTTTCTGGTAGCTATGACTACACTGTTCGTATGTATGATTTCCAAGGGATGAATTCCAGACTTCAGTCTTTTAGGCAGATCGAACCATCTGAAGGTCACCAAGTTCGCAGCTTGAGCTGGAGTCCCACTTCTGGTCAGTTTCTTTGCGTTACTGGCTCTGCACAAGCTAAGGTGTGTGTTTCATTCAAAAAAAAAAACACCTGCCTCTAGACTTTCTCTTCGACATGTCTTGTCATCTATGAATTGCTTGCTCACATTCGTTTGTATTTTCTGGAATTCAGATTTATGATCGTGATGGTCTTACGCTTGGTGAGTTCATGAAAGGGGATATGTACATCCGTGATCTTAAGAACACTAAGGGCCACATTTGTGGGTTGACTTGCGGAGAATGGCATCCCAGGACTAAGGAAACGATTCTGACTTCTTCTGAAGACGGGTCTTTGCGTATATGGGATGTTAATAACTTCCTTAGCCAGACGCAGGTACGTTTTTCTTCCTGTCACGTATAGCAATTAATAACTGGGTTCGATTATAGCATGCAAGTGCAGTCAATTTTAACTCTATCTTGGACAGGTTATTAAGCCCAAGCTTGCTCGACCAGGGAGGATTCCAGTTACAACCTGTGCTTGGGATCGTGATGGAAAGCGTATCGCTGGTGGTATAGGAGATGGATCTATACAGGTAATGGCTATCCTCTGATCTCTCTGATTACATTTTTCAGAGTGTGTGTGTTTTATCTAGTTTAACAAACTTAGAATAATATGATAGAATTTTCCGTAGATAAATGGTCATCTTTTTTTCCCCCTTATTCTAGATGAATGGTCTTATAGCTTTGTTGTTTATCGATCCAGATTTGGAGTCTCAAGCCGGGGTGGGGAAGCCGACCAGATATATATGTTGGGAAAGCCCATACTGATGATATAACTTCTGTTAAGTTCTCTAGCGACGGGAGAATTCTGTTGTCAAGAAGTTTTGATGGTTCTCTAAAGGTAAACCTTAAATCATATCCTCTTTTGACCATTTTACTCAGAGCAGCAATATCAACTGAACTTTTTCTTGATCAGGTCTGGGACTTGCGGCAGATGAAAGAAGCCCTACAGGCTTTTGACGGTCTGCCTAATAATTATGCTCAAACCAACGTTGCCTTTAGTCCAGATGAACAAATCATCCTGACTGGAACATCCGTTGAGAAGGACAGTACAACAGGAGGCTTGCTCTGCTTTTACGACCGCACCAAACTCGAGGTTGTTCAAAAAGTCGGAATATCTCCAACTTGCAGCGTGGTGCAATGTGCTTGGCACCCGAGGTTGAATCAGGTAAACAACAACAACAATGTTCCGTTCCTCTGAAGTCTGATTTTTTTGACTTCACATTAAGAGAGGTTTTCTGTTGTCTGTAGATATTTGTAACATCTGGAGACAAAAGCCAAGGAGGAACTCACATCCTTTACGACCCAACTCAGAGCGAGAGAGGCGCATGTGTCTGCGTTGCACGTGCACCAAGGAAGAAATCTGTAGACGATTACCAACCTGAACCAGTAATACACAATCCTCATGCATTACCGTTGTTCAGAGACCCACCAAGCCGTAAACGACAAAGAGAGAAAACATTGAAGGATCCTGCTAAAGCCCATAAGCCTGAGCTTCCAATGAGTGGTCCTGGTCATGGTGGAAGAGTTGGAACCACTGGAAGCAGCTTGTTAACGCAGTATCTTCTCAAGGTAAAGGCGCTTTGGTATCTTCTTCGAGTTTTTCCAATTAGTGTGATTGTAATATTTTATAATTCTGCGTGTGTGTTTGCAGCAAGGTGGGATGATAAAAGAGACGTGGATGGAGGAAGATCCAAGAGAAGCGATATTGAAATACGCAGAGGTTGCTGTTAAAGATCCGAAGTTTATAGCACCTGCTTACTCTCAGACTCAGCCTGAGACCATTTTCGCTAAATCGGATGATGAAGAAGAAGAAGAAGGTGACGTCAAATAATAATTATTGAGTGTTATACCTCACGTTTCTCAACGACCATTTCCTTGTATTCTGAATAATGTATCATGTTGTCCTAAAAAAGAAACATCATATCATGGCACTATAACGGAAACGACATAGTTATTTTATCCTGGAATCAGTTGCAGAATCGCGTTTGAAAGTTTTAATTACTATTATTTGAAACTAACCGCATTCGGATAGCCTTTTTAGACGGGAACACAGTTGTACCCAAATGTAGCATCTAGACGCAATAACCAATTTTAGAAACGTAACTATATTAAGAGGGTACCAAGAAAGCATAATGTTTCCTGCGCATAATTATTATGAAACATCAAATCAAACATTTGAATTAAGCAAAAGGATTTTCAAGTGTTCTGTACAACTTTTGACAAACATAGTCTCCTATTGAGCGGTGATTAATTTACAAGAGCAAGAAACAAGTTTAGTTTGTTAATGATAAAAGGATCAGAGATCCAGACACCAGACATGATAAGCATGTCAATGTTCTTTTCTTACTCTTTTTTTTTCTACTGCAGTAAGATCTGAGTTAAAAGATTTGTATACACATCACCTGTAAAGTCTTCTGAGTGTAAAGGGTAGTTAAAGGTACCCTCTTTTGCTTCTTCTTTTGATTTCATATCATTTGACATTGGTTGGTTTCTTCAAATTGTATTGTATAAGTTAGAGACCCCCGTTCTCAAAGCTCGATAGCCGTGAGTCTGATAGAACGCTAAACAGTTGTGTGTCTACAAATAACTACAAAACCCAGCACAACAACAACAACAACAACAAAAACTTGTGAGCCTCTGGATTCGAATGAGTATATCGGGAACTGAAGCCAAGATCAGGATTATGATTTTGCACCTTAATGAAGGGTCGGTCTCTACCAGGAAACGAATCGATAAAACTGTCCTTTAGAAGTAGAGAAACCTGAGAAAGAAAGATTTAGATGTAGTTATTGAGAGATAAAAGAGTGGAAATAGTTCTTGTTACGCTTTGAGGAGAGTCGCTATATAAGCAAGTACCCTGTCGCTATTGGATTGAACACTTGTTATGGTGTGAGAGTGTAAATCTGAGCAAAGACACTCCATGTAATCTCTCATTACTCTCAAGAATTTAGTCGCAGCTTCGGCCTGAGAACATTCGGTCATTTGAAAATTGGGTTCAAGTAATACAATTATAGGCCATGCATTGGTAACTACTTACTTGTACTTCATTGCATTTATAAACCGGGTGTCTTCTAGCAGTCGAGCTATGATGAGCCAGTGTGGCATGGATTGGAGTCAACTGAGCCATAAGTTCTCTACGCTGAGGCAATGCTGGCATGTTACATATTTTCACCTGAAGAAACACAGTTAACGTTACATGCCTTGAGAATTGTCGATCTTATCGGTTTTCGATATTTGACATCAAGAAAATAAGAGACTTTCATGATAAGGCAACCAAACCTGATTGTTAATGATGTTAACTAGAATAAGATTAGACGTCTTGACCTTCCAGTCAGTAGGTTTACTGTGTATCCCGACCTGCCAGGTGGAGTAAACGCAGACCATTTGAGCAACAAGAATCATAGATAGTTCATGTTTTATGATCCAAACAACATCAGACTGATGAACATTCAATTCCTCAGAATAAGTATTCATCTAGCTAGTAAAGACACGTCATGAGTTACTTCATAGGAAAAATAAACTTACAAGGAACGGAACGGGTGCCTCGAGGAAATCAAACATCCTCCCGGGAAGAACCTGAAAAC
This sequence comes from Streptanthus diversifolius, assembly GCA_039880935.1. NCBI lineage: Eukaryota > Viridiplantae > Streptophyta > Magnoliopsida > Brassicales > Brassicaceae > Streptanthus > Streptanthus diversifolius. Next base: position 202,733 of record JAXGFM010000001.1, read on the forward strand.
AACAGAGAGAGATTACGACAAGAAAACTCCCATTTTGATTGGTCGATTGTCTTTCTAGTGATGTCATACTTACCGGAAGCAATAAACTCTGCCACTGAAACGGCCGAATCATTGGGACAAGAGACAGTACTATTGCTGACAAAATACCCTGCATTAGTCGTCGGTTAGTTCAACTGAAAATTTCCATTTAATCTCCCCAAGGGACTGAAGATGAATAAATGATCAGAGGACAGCTTTAACTAACCAGATTTGGACAGATTACCACAATTTGCTTCTCTAATAAAACTCCAGCAAGGAGTGACATAATCTGGAAGGAAGAAAATACTTTGTAACGTCATATATTTGGTACTAATGAAAAAGACTAACTCAGGGCACAAAAAAGAGATGGAGATTGCATCCAACGCAAAATGAGTAGGATCTTAACGACATGTTGGTTCCAAAATTGACACTGAACCATCAAAAGAAAAGAAAGGAATATGAGAAGAGGCCGTACAGTTTCGAGAGAGAGAATACGACAAACTGTTGCTGTTGTCCATAGTGAGAGACCCATGGCCTCCTCAGCAGCTGCCAACCTCGCATTTATCTTTGGCAAAGAACAAAAAGAAATGTAACTGAGATGAGATTACAAATTAGAGGCAAGATTAGAAAAGGATAATTTCTCATATAAAGTATACCCCGGAGGAATCAGAAGAGCAGATATATTCTTCTGACAATCCTAGAGCTGAAACATGGGGGCGTGTATACTCAATGGGTTGTAAATGTTCCAGCGGCTGGAACACTACTTCACTTCCACGGGAAGGAATTCCCAATGAATGGTAGCCGCAGATTAATTGTAACGAATCGTTGTTATGTTCCTATCAAGGTGAGATACCATATAACAGTATATGAGAACAATGAACATTAGATAAAAGAGCAACTAAATGGTGAACCTACTAGTGATATCCTTACCTTAGCCCATTCCTGAATTAAATCATCTCCGAAATCATTTTCGCTGTTCGATAAATCATCAACCTCATCTGACAACACACTTCTAGATGAACTGCCATATATAAAATAGGTAAATTTGAGATTATACTGGTAAAGAACTGAACCATAACATTACTTGGAGATAAGAAGCGGTTAGATCAAGTTCTGCTGTATAAAATTGTGTTAACTTACCTGAACACAGACTCACAGCTTTCAATACGCTCCATATGTTGGGTCCTAGGATCCGTAAATGTAACCTCTGGGGAAGCGTGGCCGTTCTCAAAGCTTTGGGGCGTTCTTTCAGGGGTATCCAAGTGGTTCTCAAATACTTCAGAAGAATTATCATCGTAACAATGGAAAACTTTTCTCCCATCTCTTTCGATTTCTTTGATCTGACTTGCATCTGAACTATCACTGGTGACAACACTATCTGGAGATTGCGGTTCTGCAAAGCTCGCAATGTCACAATCAGATATCAATCCTGCAGCAGCGGCCGTGAGTGCCATGACACCATCCACAGGTATTGCAGAAGCCATCCAATCATCAGGGTTGCTACGAGGTGAAGAAACACAGCCATTCATTCTGGAAACTGATGGACTGTGGCATGCAGCCGCAAGAGACATCTCACTAACAAATTCGGTTATCCGTTTTAGACGTTCCTGTGCAATCATACTGCATCAACAAGCAAAACACAATCAGTTTTCAAGTTCTTCGATCTCTAATCAATGCAAGGAAAAGCCACTACTAAGAGTAGGGGCATCTTGTGTACCTGTTTAGCATCTCAAAGTGTAGCTCAAAAAAAGGAACTCTGGTCAGCAAGCAATAGCATCGAGGTGCAGAAACTAAAAAACGACTGCCTCCTCCAGATGAATGCAAGGGTGAAGCAGTGCTTAAAACACCAGGGGGTCTCTGAACAATCTCCGAGACATGCAAACAAACACCATACAATGTCGCATCATCTGCTACCTAAAAAGATAATTTGAGAGCCTCATGTAAGTTTTTTACATGGCTGGTGGATGTCTGACACTAAAGCAGTCAAGGGGCATGAAGAAAAAATAGATTACCTTGAACGAAAATATGAACGACGAATCATCTGTGCCTAAATGTTCCTGCAGTTAACTCAAAAATATCATGATATATTCTAACTAACATTGATGAACTACAGAAGCTCCGACAGGTATTTTATTCAGATATATTTTCGGACCTGTCCATACACAAGCTCATTTAGATCACTGAGAGATGGAGTCCTCTCCAAAAGTCGTGCCTGTTAAGAAAAATCACATTTTCACAGTCTTAGTTGCTGCATAAATCACAGTATAATGATGCCAACTAACATGACGTATATCGTTACCAGCAGTATGAATCAGTTCTGAGAAAAATTTCTAAATAACTGATTTGGCTCAAAACTAATAATAGATTTATGCACAATGACGGTCATTAATTAAATATAAAGCGACACAGACCATACATATCATACCTTGACACCACCAGGAAAACAAAAAGTTGCTAGATCTTTTGGACGCATTGCCACTTTCTTCCCAGGAGGGTATTTAAAAAGTATCTGTGCATAAAATAAAATTTGATAAGAAAAGAAAGAAACCAACTAAATCTGCCATGAAGCAGAACAGACGCATCTAGAAAATAGAAGCCGCAAGCGAGAATGTATGAAACAAGATATAAAAGAATGCCAAACAAAGTAGATAATGAGGCCATTAAAAAACAATCAGAATACGTGTCCCGTGTTACATCTATTAGCATGCCCAAAACTATGAGAACTCAAGAGTAAAAAACCAACGTAAGCACAAACCTGTGGCTCCAATATTGGAAATTGAGGCCCACGGTGACGGAGTATTCTGTAGTCCGCCACTTCATACCTTGACATCTCCATCTCCCATTTCTTCCTTCTACGGAAGGCCTCCTCAACTGGCTTCAAATCAGTTTCCGGATGAAGCCCCACAATGATAAAATGTTCAAATAGTGAGGTCGGCTCCTTATATTTCGTTTGATCCTAGCGTGATTATCAAATGGGAAACTTTAGTCAGCTAATATGCTATGCTAGACCAGAAACTTTTAGACCATTAAAGGAAAGAGGAACTGCGTAGCCAAAAAATACTTTTCAAAGGTTTGAAAGGACACCCTAGAGAGATTAAATACCAGAGCTTTTGAAGAGTGGAGCTGGTACCACTGTCTTTTTTGGTTTGCTAAGACCTCAGGGTTGAAAGTGGGCCGATTATCCTCACGTAGATTGCTGACCCCACGCCAAGCCTTCTGCATCTGTGTTTTCAATCTCTGGAAACTATTTGTACGCCTGTGTCCTGGAGTCCCTATCTCACTTTGGACGCGCCTATGACCTAGTGATGGTGACTGTGGTAAGACTGGTCCATTGAAGTATACGTTTTGAAATGTCTCTCGAGCTGCTTTAACTGCTTCCGGAATACTTGAGGGAGAGTCTTGCTCTCCTGTAACTTCTCTCATTTCCATCTTTCTAACAATTGTGTCATCAACTTGCATCTGCGGTTCATCATCTTTTTCCCTCAACGTCAAACTCGAATTATCTTCACCGTTCTTTCCCAAATCCCTGTTCTCATCCCTAGTTTCATCTCTATTACATGTTCCTGTATCTTCTTCGATTACAACCGCCTTCAGATGACCATTTGCCACTTCTGCATCCAGTTCTTTAATCTCTCTAGTAAGAGTATTTGGGCCGTCTTTCATGTCATCCCTCTCCGGTGAACCTGAACCAGATTCTTCATTATTCCTTGATTCAAAAGAGAGTACCTTTTCATCTCTCTCCAACACAGCTTGTTCGTCATCCCTATTTACCCTTTCCAAAGGCTCATACTGCTTAAGAGACTCATGTGCATCTTCTCTCATAACGCTCTCAGATGAGGACCACCCAACTTTTTTTTCACTACTAGCTTTCAAATTATCACATTTATCTTCCAACGCGTCTACTTTCGGAGAACAGCTATCATTTTTCCTAGATGATGTAATTTGTCTCTCCCGTAAGTTCCATTCATCATCATTTTCTCCATCCTTCAACGATGCACTCGTTTCAAGACCATCTCTTTCCACCACAACCTGCCCTTCACTCTTCAGGGTACCAACTTCTTCTCTACTTATGGATGCCCTCTCATCGCAAGATGTAACCACTTGCTCATCTTCTTCCTGAATCATGTCCAATGTATTCTGCTCCTGTTCTACTTCACCTCTACTCGATGCTATCCATCGGTCTTCATCTCCATCTCTAAAGGCCTCACTTTTACAGTCATCCATCTTCTTCGGGTATCTTAAAATATCATCTCTATTCCTATCTCCCCGATGAATCGCCAACACGTCTCCCTGCATATCCGTATTTAAAACCCGGCTTTATGCGACGCTTCTCCCTTAAACAACATCAGCAAAATCAATAACAAGCATACCCCCAAAATTTCTGCAAAACAAAAAAAAAAAGGAAACTTGAAGAATCTAACGATCTCATAAACCCACTGCTTAGGTGCTTTTTTTTCCTCGATCCATGAAACCTATTTTATAACGAAACCCTAATTTTCGAATGAGTTGAAATTGTAAGGGATCAAACAAAAGAAAGAAAAACGAGTGATATGTACGAATTCAAGGTTTCCAGATATGGAAACTGAAAAGCTATTAAACCTCGAATAAAACGAAGATGATCACAACAATAGAGAATTAGATTTAAAAAAATTAAGAACGAGATACCTCCAGCAAAATCAATGCTCCTGGGGAATACTATATTGGAATTTTTATGAAAATTCAAACATCAAAAAAAAAAAAAAAAAAAAACTTGTAACGGAAGCTTTGGATTATGATTTATGGAGGGAACGAAATGAATGATTAGGGAGGGAGAGAGAGAGAGAGATTATTTGACAAACAAAAATGGAATTGAATCTTCTTCCTTTTTTTTTCTTCTTTCCCCTTTTCGTTTTCTTCCTTTTGTCTATTGGGGGCGAAAAAGACAGGTAAATAAAAGTTTGTCCTAAAAATAGAATTTTACGTAAAAGGGGAGGTTATACTTGAGACCAGGAAAAGAACAGCTCAGATGCAAAAATCTTTTCTTAATTTTATTTTCCTTTTACCCCCCTCACGTTTTCCTTAATACTTCTACTATAAAAGGTGGTCTTTATCTTAAGTTAATGCAATTTTCACTTATTTTATGAACTTTAAACATAATAAATCTAATACTCACCATGATACCAAATAATGTTAATTAGGTAAATAGAAAATGTAATATTTTTCATTAGAAAAATCTAAAAAAGAGTTAAAATATTAATATATGCATGTTTGATATATTTGCATACATATAAAGTGATATCTACAACATTACATAACTATATTGAATTCTAGAAAATTCATGTAAAATATGAATGTAAAACTGAGACTATTAGAACATTTCCACTAGATGGATAAAATGATACCTGGAACAATAGTATAATCACTGAACATAGATACATTAGGAAAAAAAAATATTTACACACAAAAATAAAATAATATGGAAATAATTATGTATTTTGCCGCATTTAAATCATATAAATATACCGCATGAAAGCAAAATATGATGTATTATAAATCTACGTAATAAAATAAATATATGCATGAAAACATAAATATTTTATAATAGATAAAAGAAAAAAAGTAAAAATTTGTCCAGAATGCTCAAGATCACTTTTGTTCACTAAATTATAATATGGGAAAATCTTTAAATATTATTAGTAAAAATATGGTAACCCCTAATATCTAAATAAAAAAAGCTTTAAATATTAGTAGTTAAAAGCTTAACCGAATATTCCAAACAATTCTCAGACAATGTATCAGTGTTGGACAAAACTGAAATAATTAAAAACCTGGTCGCCAGTTAATGAAAAGCTAAAACTTAAAGGTGCTATCTTTATAAACATTGAAAAGTTGGATTGACTTTGAACGTGCGATGGCGCTTTACCGAACCCAACGGTTGACTTTGGTTTAGATGTCTCTCTCACGCGCCACATTCTTCCTTCGATCTCAGCCGTTTGATTTGACTACTATTAAATACTCATAATTTAGTCACTACTTTTATGTTATTAACTTTTGAGTGCAATAATAATATAAAGTGTACTACATTTGGATATAACCCAAATTGAACAGAACGAATAAATTTCAAAGGCTTAATTTTGTAATTTAGCTTAATGACATATCCAACATCATGAATCGAAGCTAAAGATCCTTAAAATGCAGGAATTCACCATTAGAGCACAAATTATTCTTATTTATTTAAGGTTGAGTAGTCATAACCAAAATCAACCAAACATTTTGATGACAAAGAAATATCAATAGTACCTTTTTCAACATTTTCTTTTATATGAATCTAATTTGATGAATTGATGATATTTTAACAAACCAAAGAAAAGTATATTTTGATTTTGATTGCGATATTCACAAATAAATGTATAGAACTTTGATAAAGATTGGACTGAGCATCTCAAATATGTTTTGAAGACATATATATAGTTTAACTATGATTGATTGATAGATGTAAACTTCATAATGATCCACGTATTTATGGTAGAAATGTAATTCAGACATATCTCATTTCTTAATGTAAATTGCAAATTTGGAAATTAGGGAGAAAATGCGCTATATACGGTGCATGAACAAGCCCGAGGTCGCACCATTTTTCTTCTGTTTCATTCTTCCTTTTCCACCTAATAATTTGTGCAATAAAATAATTTATTGATGTTTACTTTTTAAGTTTAAAAAAATAAATAAAGAAGAATATCCAATTATCTATACAAATATGTCAACATTTGTTTATGATAACGCAAGCATTGATTAGCCATTCGAGACTATCAAATTCGTCCTTAGATAACAACAATGTATCCAATGTTTGGGCTTCAACAAAACATGTTAGGCCTGGCCCAATTAAAAATTTAAAATATGACGTATTTACCCTTCCATCCTCTCGTCGTCTGCTGAGAGAGGGTTGACGAACGTCGTCACCTCACTCAATTTCGGCTTTCTCCAAACCCTAATAATTGCTCTTTTGCTCCAAGTTTCCTCGGCTAGACTCCGAAGGTCATATGAAAAAAGTCAAGCCCTTTCATTTATTTCTTGCCATCCGACTAAATTTCTGAAATTTGAAGAATTTCCTCTCATCTGTTCGAAAAATTCGTGGATGGGTTCGGGAAATCATGTTGTTCTCGATGTTAGTTCGGACGAGGAGGTCGATACGCGTGTCGGCGGAGACAACTTCGATTGGCTAAACGAGGTTATGGAAGCCGCCGATGACAAATCGGACAGTACCGATGTAGTTGAGGTGGTTTCGGAGGTGAAAGGCAGCGTAGATTCTCAGTATCGGAAGCCAATGTCTTCGATTCAAGCTTTGGAGGATGATGACGACGATTGTGTGATTTTGGACGGTGATCCTGACAAGACAACGAAGACTGCTGCAGTTGACCATATTGATAAATTAGCTAAGGGTGATAATAATGAGGATGATGATGATGAAGTGCTTGTAGTGGGGCAAAAGGGTGAGGTATTGAATTCGAGTCCACCTCAATTTCTTTTTTTTTTTTTTTGTATATCGAAATTCGCGTGAAAGCCAGAGTCTTGTTAACTTTATGCCTTCATTCAGATTCTGTTTGCGTTAGTTTTGTGGGAAGTAATGTCTTGATGTTCTTGTGTTAGCTTATGAGGATTATTAACTTTACAAGTAGTCAAGTAGAAGAATTTGAATCCCTTCTCTTCTGTAGACTGTTTTAGGATTAGATGTCGTTGAACTGTTCTTGTTTAGCAATCAGGCTTGGTAATTTCGCGAGTAGAAAAATCGAAAAACTTTCTTATTTAGCTATCAGAATTGATTAATTCACGAGTAGAAGAATTTGTTGCCATTCGTTTCTGGAACCTGTCTTTGGGATTGGATGTCATTGAAATGTTCTTGTTTAGCTATCAGTTTGTAATTAGGAATGGATGATCATTCATCTTTTGTTTTGTAATGGTATTTCAATCAGTGTATCATTGTACTGTTTTTGATGTGTTCCATCTTTATGCAGGTGTGCTGTATGCTAAGTTCCCCTAACATCAAAAGCCAAAATATTTGTTTTGTAGATAGCATGTAGAGATTTCCCTCATCCCCGACATTCATGTGCTAAGTACTCATTCAACTCAACATCACATGAGAAATACTGCGACATGGTAAGCATCTAAAGTTTCCCTAATCATCCACAGAGCTAATGCATTATTTTCCCGGCTAATCCTTTTTATTTATTTTCCTTTCTGCTTCACTTTGAAGTGTCACTGCTATGTGTGTGACATCCGTGCTCCATGTCCATACTGGTGTATCGGTGTCTCCAGCATAGATCATTGTCATGCTAATGATAAAGAGAAGATATGGAAGAATCAACGCGAATACTTCAGGACCGGAAATATGCCAACCCAACCATCTTCAAAACCTACTATGCCCCTACCAGCTTCTGCGACAGTGACCCGCCATATTTCACGGTTTCCTACTCAAAATATCATCCGGTTATCCCAAAACCCTTTGCCAAGGAACAAGATTGAGATCCGGCCTTGCTCATCATCTACCCGTGTTGCTAATCTCTCAAATGTCAGAGCCAGGTGTAGAATCAAGCAATCGATTCCACACAATCATGGGTTGCAGTCATTGAGCAGTGTTGGCAACAACGTCATCCGAAAGGATAGAAGTTCTTATATGGGTAACTTAAGGTCCGGAGTGGTCTCTTCGGGAACTCGGTTTGGTGCAGCAAATAGTAACAACATCAAGGTGGGTCTATATAACAATCCTAAAGTTTCACAATCCATCCATCATAGCTCTTCCGTAGTGTCACCAACAATAAACCCAGAAATGTACACGCAACAGCAACGCAACTGTCAGCTCAATGTTACTGATTATTGTGCAGCTGTGACCGGGTCTCAGAGCAATGTTTACACTCAACATTCAGGCCAGAGCAAAAGTGTTGGTGCTAGTTGTCAGTTTCAGGAAAATGCAGATCTGTTTGTGTTACCTGAAACTCCTCTTACCATCGCGGGTTCGCAAGCACAGACGGTTCAACAGCAACCGGGAACTAAAGAAAACGTCTTGCAGACCAAACTGTCGGAATTTGAGAGCTGGCTTATGGACAGCTCTAACCAAGCCGACGTGGTTAGCCCGTTGCCTGAACCGGTAGCGCAAGACAATGTCAGTCCGTTGACATTCGATTTCGAAACTTTCTTGAATGATTGAAAAATCACTGTATTTTGTATCTTGGTTGGGAAGCAAGCTTTCATCACTGATTGTATGAATTTTAGAGAGTTTAGATACTTGAATCATGATTGTGTATATAGATATATTAGAAGTTATTAGTTATTACTATTTTTTTTTTTACTGTTTCACATAGAAAAGAAGTTGTTATTATCTAAACCCAGTACACATGTTGCAAAGGAGGATGACGTAGATGACAAAACTCAATTTTTTAAGAAAAACAACCCGAACCGAAAAGTACAGGTTAGTTAAATTTGGTTTGGGTCGGTTAAATTTTAAATGAAACCGGATTGGCAAAATAGAAGTAAGGCCCATGTATTTAACTATGAGCCCAATAAAGGTCGGAGTATGTCGGACTAACGCCCAAAAAAGAAACGGTTTCGTGGATGTGACGGTGGCAAACGGCCAACAGTTTTGTCGTAACGAGGAGCATAGAGACCACGCGCGTGAGAGAGCGCGTTTGTGTGTGTGGCTTGATTGATGCATCGTCACCGTTTTTTTTTTTTTTTGTTTTTCATTTTTATTTTCCTTTCTCCGAACGCAGTCTCACTACGGCAACACACTAACCTACGCCCGCCCCACCATCAGCATTAAAGTCTCTCTCTCTCTCTCTCTCTCTCTCTCTCTCTCTCTCTTCGCTTCTTTCTGGTTCGAAATTTACTTTACTCTCTCAGGCTCTCTATCACTCTCTGTAACCTTCGCCGGAGAAAAGCTCTCGTTCCTTCTCTCTATCTCAAACCTAACTCTCTCAACGTTCGACTCTGCTTCCCGCTGTGTGCAGATCTCGAGCCGCATTTAGTGGATCTGTCAAAACCGCGTTAAACCCACTCGATTCTTGCGTTTAACCCTAGGGTTTTGTTTGGGAGGGGAAGAGGGAAGAAATCAATGTCTGCGAAGCTTTGATGAAAGTTATGGTTATACGTTAGCTGATTATAAATAGGCTTCGTTTGAATACTTGGAGATTGTCCGGCGAGGAGGACGCGGTGGTTCGGTGTCTCCGTTGCTGACGAATGGTGGTTTTAGAGCTTCGTCTCTCGTGAGATAAAAGATGCCCAACTTTGCGATGCTTCTGCTGCTACTTCTCCTTCTTCATTCTCCCGTATGCTTTGGTATGAACTAAATATACAGTATTTTTCCCCTTTCCATGATCTCTTTTTCTTGGTGAAAATATTAACAGTAGCTAAGTTTTTTTTCTGCTCGTACTTGCTTGACAGCTAAAGATGAGCTATATTTAGAATTGTTTATTGTGATATAATTAGAAGCTAACTTTTGTTATTATTATTATTATCTAGTAGTAGTATAAAGTAAGTAAAAGTGTTTTGGTTTTACGATTTTTGATTCATTAAGTTTGGAATATGTGATTGTGAAGCTTGAGAGTGAAGATAATTTCACACACCTATAGTGCCGTATTTGGCACCCAATCTAGAGCTTAGTTTCTCTCTTCTGAGTATCTTCTTGAGGAAATATCCTTTCTCTTGGCAAACAAATGTCTTCTTTAACGTAGGCTTGACTTGTATCGAAAGAATTTGTCTTTGGATGACTTAATCACCTTGCTCTATCACTTGCAGCTAGGCTGTTTCCTTTCAGCTTGTCATTTAGCCGGTCAAAATCGCATCAAATGCATTTTTTTCATCCTCATCTTAATCCACCTGTTGCTTCTGCGCCTTCACCAGGTCAGAAAGTGAATCCTTTATAGTCACTTAGTCTGGACAAAAATTCTAGTGCAATTACTCAATGGTTCTTTTTCTTTCTATTTTCAGCTTTTCCCCCCAACCCAAGCCGCATTCCGACACCAAGACACAGGGGTCATCACCATCATCGTCGTTGGCATTTAAGACGCAATGTGACTGCCGTTTCACCTTCCTCACATGGTAATCCTTTTGCTGCTTATTGATTATCCTGCGTCCTATTGCTATGGACTTCAATTCATAGATTAAAAAAAGTAGTGATTACTCTTTTCTGTGTGTTTCTGCTTTGTCCTTTTCGATAGACTGTCAACAGTCATGCGTAGAGCCTCTTACTTCAACTCCCTTTGGTTCACCTTGTGGTTGTGTTTTCCCCATGAAAGTTCAGCTTCTGCTAAGTGTCGCGCCTTTTTCTATTTTCCCCGTGACCAACGAGTTAGAAATTGAGCTTGCTGCTGGAACATACTTGGAACAAAGCCAAGTGAAAATCATGGGTGCCAGTGCCGACACTCAAAATCAAGGGAAAACAGTGGTGGATATTAATCTTGTTCCCCTTGGGGAAAAATTCGACAATACTACGGCGACACTTATTTACCAAAGGTTCCGGCACAAGAAAGTGCCTCTAAATGAGTCTGTTTTTGGTGATTATGAGGTTACACACATAAGTTATCCAGGTAAACTGATTTCTTTGTAATACAACTTTCTACCTCTTTCTTTTTTTCCATTCTGTTTGAATTTTGTTAACTTTGCTTCAGGAATTCCTTCTTCTTCACCATATGGAGACATTGTGGATGGCGTTCCAAGTGCAAGTACTGGAGGGCTTCCACTCACTGCAAACTTTGCCAACAAAAGCCAGGGAATAGGTTTTAGAACGATTGCAATCATTGTCTTGTCAGGTTTCGTGCTCGCTCTGGTTCTGGCTGGAGCTATATTTATAGTCAGGAAATGGAATAAAGTTGGCAAGTCATCGACTGCTGTTGGCCCTGCATTGGCTCCACCGATGAACAAAAGGCTTGGTAAAATTCTCCCTCTTGACTTTGTAACAGCTACTTGCTCCTGTAGCTTTAAACGACAGCGTGAATTCCCTGCATAAATCTGTTTCTGAATCTTTACACACCCTGCAGGTGTTGGATCTATGTTTTCCAGTAGCGCCAGAAGCTCGGGATCAGATTCTTTGATGTCGTCCATGGCTACATGTGCTTTATCTGTGAAGACCTTCACACTTTCCGAGCTCGAGAAGGCAACTGATAAATTCAGTGCCAAGAGGGTTTTGGGTGAGGGAGGATTTGGTCGCGTTTATCAGGGCATCATGGAAGATGGAACCGAGATTGCAGTTAAACTGCTGACTAGGGACAATCAGAATCGAGACCGTGAATTTATTGCAGAAGTCGAGATGCTAAGCCGTTTGCACCACCGCAATCTTGTGAAACTGATTGGAATATGCATTGAAGGCCGTACGCGTTGCTTGATTTACGAGCTCGTCCACAATGGGAGTGTCGAGTCCCACTTGCACGGTGACATACTCTATCCTCTGCACTTTTCAGTAACCATATTTCCCAACTATATCCGTCACTTGTCGTTGTATCACCTTCTAAAGCCTGGTTTTCACGGCGTTAACAAAACAGAAGGAACGCTTGACTGGGATGTGCGGTTGAAGATTGCACTGGGAGCAGCGAGGGGACTGGCCTATCTCCATGAAGATTCAAATCCCCGAGTAATCCACCGGGATTTCAAGGCCAGCAATGTTCTCCTAGAAGATGACTTTACCTCAAAGGTCTCAGACTTTGGACTGGCGAGAGAAGCTACCGAAGGAAGTCAACATATTTCCACTCGAGTCATGGGGACCTTTGGGTAAAGCTTCCTGCTATTTGTCTTTGCTGCGAATACCCAGTCTCATGCTTATGTGATGAATACAGATACTCTGGTTATATGTTGGGCTTACAATGGATATAATTGCAGGTATGTGGCCCCTGAGTATGCAATGACGGGGCATCTCCTTGTGAAAAGCGATGTCTATAGTTACGGTGTAGTTCTACTCGAGCTTCTCACCGGCAGAAAACCGGTAGACATGTCTCAACCTTCGGGAGAAGAAAACCTTGTGACGTGGGCGAGACCTTTACTAGCCAACAGAGAGGGCCTGGAGCAACTGGTGGACCCCAAATTGGCTGGAACCTACGACTTTGATGACATGGCGAAAGTGGCTGCGATTGCCTCCATGTGCGTCCACCAAGAAGTCTCGCACAGACCGTTCATGGGTGAGGTGGTGCAGGCACTGAAACTTATATACAACGATGCAGATGAGACCTGTGGGGACTATTGCAGCCAGAAGGAGTCATCAGTGCCGGACTCTGCAGACTTTAAAGGCGATCTGGCTCCCTCGGATAGCAGCTGGTGGAATTTGACACCTCGGTTAAGGTATGGTCAAGCGTCATCGTTCATAACCATGGATTATAGCTCAGGACCGCTTGAGGACATGGAGAACCGGCCTCACTCTGCCTCTAGCATTCCTAGAGAAGGAGGCCTGTTTCTACCAAATAGGTCAGGTCCGTTACGGCCAGTTCGAAGTAGAAGAAACTTCTTTAGATTAAGAGGAAGCATGAGCGAACACGGTGGACCATCATCTAGACATCTCTGGTCCGGGAATGGTGAATGGTTCTGAGAAATCAGAAAATGTACAGTGAAGAAAAGGGTTAAAACTTATATAAGGAAAGAAAAAGCTGCATGGTTAGGTTTGGTTTAATCCAGTTTGGTTGGGTTCATCTGGGTAAAGACATACCGGTTAGGAGTTTCTTTTGTTTTTGTGTTTCACATTTTCAGCGAATAGATTTAATTGTTTGTTTTTGCGAGGATGCAAAAGCAACAGCACAGGAAGAAAGGGTTGTAATGTTGAACGACGTATGTATCTATTTCTCTATTTTCTTTTTCCCCCACAAAAAAAAAAAGAGTTAGTGTTGCCTAATTTTTTTGTTTGTATTAATGTTTAAAAGTTTTAAGTTTAGGTTCTATGAATTTTGTTGTTTATTTTCTGGTTCTCTGAATCTAAATAAATCTGAAATGTTTTGGGTTGAATAAACTTTTGGCCTGGGAGATTAGTTTGGTCTTGAATGGGAGATTAGTTTGGCCTGTTACAAATTTTTTTTACTTAATTTTCAGTGTCTCGCTTTCTTTATCCACTTGTCAAAATCGGTGTCAATGCGTAAGACTATCATCTAGGCACCGATTGTTCATAAGACAGAGTAGCACACAAGTTAACTTGTTCCGCTTTCTATTCTAGTTCTCTGATGGGTCCGAAACAAGAAGCGATCCATCTACAGAAGCTAAGGCATTTGATTAAAGAGCTTGTTGCAAAAATGCCTACGAAACAAGCAAGACGAGTCAGGAAAGTTTTTTCTGTTTGTTTGTGTTTTTTTTGCATGTATCCAACATGCATTCACTAATTTATGTTATTATTTATTGTATCTCTTATAAATCCTTGTATAAAAGAGTCTTATTTGATTGTAAAAGCAAGTTCTTTTTGTAATTTCATAAATAATTATATGATTTCTAATAATAAGTTTTTATTTACACTTTGTATTATTATGAATGGTTTAACTGCTTATATATATATATAAAGTATGTATTTGCGAGGCTGCAAAAGCAAATAGATGGTGCAAAAGCCTCGTCATTTTCATTTTAGTGTAGTTAGTAGTTACCTAATTCTGTAAAAGGCAAGTTTAGGTTCTTTGAATTTTGGCTTTTAGTATGGTACAATTGTTTAGTTTCCGGTTCTCTTAATTTATCTGAAATATTTTTTTTTTGTTAACTTAATTTCTGGCTTCTGACTTGGGAGACTCGTTTGCTCTTAAATGATACAATTAAACATCATAATACGAATTATATTTTTTACATTTGGACATTTTAAATTATTTTTAGCATTTTAAAAGAAGATAGTTGAGATCAAGGTTCTACATGAGGTTTGTATAAACTTTTTGGATATTTGTTACGGGACTTAATCTTCACGACTAGTAAAATTTTAGTATCTTTGACACATATTTTGTGTGTATTAACGGTTACAAACTCAATTAATTACATGTATTTAAAATCAATTAATTACATTTTAGTCAACTAATTCTAAAATATACTTCCTTTATTTTATATTAGTTCACGTCTTATAATATTTTTTTCCAAATTAATTGATGTTTTCAATTTTTAATACAAAGTTTATTAATTTTATGTATTATAAATATTTGTATTCTACAGCTTATATTATTATTAATTAATAGATAAATAATTAATGATATTATTATTTTAAAAAAAACAATTAATATATTTTTTTTTTTACTTCATTTTAAAACGTCAAATAATAAAATATAATACGGAAGGAGTACAATGAATTGAGTTTGAATGACTAAAACAAAAGTCTTAATTCCCACGGAGTGCATCTAATTGGCTCATTGTGTGGGACCCTAACCGTCATTAAACGACCATAATGATAGTGACTTGTAATAATTTTAAATGCGAATGTCCTCGAGCTTCTCACGTGACCTCTTATTAGCAGTTGTTGTGATCATTGCATAATAATAAGTATCAAATGTGGTCTAAGTTAAACAACCTTGACCAGACACTTTGGCACCTCCTGATGTGTTCAATCTCCATCTGTTCTATAATGAAATAAAATGTGTATAGGTTTCTAACTTTCTAAGTTGGCCTTCAAGAAAAAGAAAAAAATAATAATAATAGATATGACACTTTTTATGAATATTGGAAATGAATAGATATGTATCTATTGTTTTGCTATAAGTTATATAATTCAAAAATAAATATCAACAATCTTTCTAAACAATTTTAAATCAGTAAATCAAAGTCACATACGTACAAAAATAAAATGATTGCATCTAGTGAATTTTATTTTTTTTTTAAATTAAATACTATATGTTAGCTTAATTTAATGTTACTAACGTGGAAAATCATTAAATTTAAGATAATATTAACAACTACCTCATACTGTATGTTATTACCATTAAATGCTTGTTAGCTTTATCTTGAAATTAATTACTACCATTAACAAAAAAATTGAAATAACTGTAGTGTTCATGATTTTATCATTTTATGTAATACATGAACACATTAATTAATATTTTTTTTTAAAAAAGTTTCCATTATGATAATATATATTTTTAACAAAAGCTGTCTAACATTTCAAGAAAAAAATTAGCATTTATTCTTGTTAGATGGATTGAAACTTAAAACTAAGCCACATGTAATCATATTATATATATATATATATATGAATAGCTTTCAAGTCACATTTTTGGTATTCAAAAAATTTCACATCAAATTAATTAATTATGTATTTAGAAATTAATTTAACCAAAAATGATATTGTAATGATGTGAATATGACGTTTCACATAGAGAGTTTTGAGAGAATAATTTGATATAAGCTAGAGTGTAAAAGGGAAAAGTTTGCAACTTTAAGTAAAGAAGCAATAGAAGGGAAAGAAAAAAGAATTTGATATATTCCACGTTGGAAAATCTGGATTTTCCTATTTTATTTATAGAAAACAACTAAAAAAGAGATAGTAATTTAATATAAGCAAAATGGTTTTTTTCAGAATTTAAAAATTATTAATTAACGCTTAACCGTTTCTCTGGAAACCTTTATATGTAGAAAGAGAGAAGAAAATAAAAGAAAACGAAAATATAGGTAAAAAACACTAAGGACAGATAAAAGCGGAAGATTTATGATTTCTTCATGAGCAATTTGCTTAATTGGCTTCAAGCGTTCTCACATATCAAACTCTATAAGATACAGTTCCTTCTCTAATATTTTTATTTTGCTGGGGAATCTATTCTTTGCATTCGCTCTGAGTCACAGAACTCGCCTCCACCCTCCAGCTTGAGCAAGTGAATGATCCTTTCTTGCTGGAGGAATCTCTTCCGCTTACGGGAAAAAGGGTTTCTGATTTGATAATTCTCCGGTGATAATGGTACTCTAATTTTTGGGTTTTACCACCGTTTCAATCCCCTTTGGCCGTTTCTTTCGTTTATATACGCATTTCGATTTCAAAGTTTTGATTTTTTTTTTCTTTGTTCATTTCAAACGGCAAATGCCTAAACTTTCGTTGGTGCAAGTTGAATGAACTTCCTTTGATATATATATATATATTTTTCCGATTTTGTGTTACATAATGATTTCATTGCACTTTGCTTCTTCTGGGCTTCGTTTAACTGTGCTCTGTTGTTACCTGGAAAAGTAACTGTGTAGTGATGAACATCATCGTCGAAAAGGCTTTCTAATGTTTAAGGTTTTATCATTTGGTGCTTTCAGAGTGATTATTAAATTCATTTTAGTCAGTTTTTTTTTCTTTTGTGGGGTCTAGTTCTTGGGCATTATGCCTCTAAACTAGACTATTGAATGCTGTTTGTGTCTTCACTTTTCGTAAATTAGATGCTTTTGTCACATAGCTTGAAGGTTTTGATGTTCTCAAATTATTTGTTGACAGCTTTATATTTTCAATTGTTGGTTCTTCAGGCTTCTTCTATAGTTAAAGTTGGCTCGTTCGTCTGGGTGCAAGATCCGGAGGAGGCATGGATAGATGGTGAAGTCACTGAGGTTAATGGAGAAGATATGAAAGTCCGATGTACCTCAGGAAAGACAGTATGTATAACCGACTTTAGATACTTTGACTATGCTTAAGGATGGAATCTGTATATGTTGATGGGATTATTTATCATATTTGTGTTTAATTTTTCAGGTCGATGTCAAAGTTTCAAATACACATCCGAAGGATGTGGAAGTTCCACCTTCTGGAGTGGCCGACATGACAACGCTAGCATATCTACATGAACCAGGGGTCCTACAAAATTTGAAATCAAGATATTATATAGACGAAATATATGTGAGCGTCCTTCTGTTCGCCCTTTTTGTTTTGTTGGCTCTGCAAGACATTTGGTCTAAAATTTGTCTTCTTTCTTCTCCTAGACTTACACAGGAGATATTTTGATTGCGGTGAACCCTTTTAAACAACTGGAGAACCTTTACAGTGACCATATGATTGCACACTATAAAGGAGTCCCCTTTGGGTCACTGAGGCCCCATCCGTTTGCAGTTGCGGATGCAGCTTACAGGTACCTGCAATTCAACTTTGAAGTTGTTTTTTTTTTGTCTTGTTCCATTCATCACTGGTTTTTTCCTCTTGCTTGGGTGTAGACAAATGATTGATGAGGGAATTAGTCAATCAATATTGGTAAGTGGTGAAAGTGGAGCAGGGAAGACTGAGACTGCTAAAACGCTTATGAAATATCTGGCGAAAATGGGAGGTCGAGCTGTTTCTGACAGAAGGACTGTCGAAGATCAAGTTTTGGAGGTAACTAATGGCAACATTTTTATTAATAGACCTTGTGGATTGTCAAAGACAGGATTCATAAAACATCATTCCTTGACGTTGAATGGTTTATGTTCTTTGTGAAGTCCAATCCTGTTTTAGAAGCATTTGGGAATGCAAAAACCGTTAGGAACAACAATTCAAGGTGAATATAACACACACGTTTCATCACTTTTTTTCTTACTGAATATCCGTTGGTGAAATTCTCATCTATATAGTCATTATCATATTGCAGTCGATTTGGTAAATTCGTGGAGATTCAGTTCGATCTAAGGGGAAGGATATCTGGAGCTGCTATCAAGACTTATTTGTTAGAGAGATCAAGGGTTTGCCAAGTGTCAGATTCTGAGAGAAACTATCACTGCTTTTACATGCTTTGTGCTGCACCACCAGAGGTACATATGGCGTTTCTTTCTTGTCTAATAGGCCAGAGTTCTTAGAGATTCTTCTAGCTGAGTAAAAAAATTTCCCTTTGTCTTCAATCGCTTGTTCCCATTTACTGAAAGTTTGAAACTTTATTGAAATTTCTAGTGTTTTGTAATTCCATATCTCTGCAATTATTGTCCTGTTGTTTCTCATTTTGCCTGGTATTATTTGACAGGACATTAGAAAACTAAAATTAGAGGATCCAACAACATACCGTTATCTGAATCAATCTCGTTGTATCAAGTTAGAGGGGATGGATGATTCGAAAGAGTATATTAAAACCCGAGAAGCAATGGGCATTGTCGGGATAAGCTTAGAGGAGCAGGTAGTTATTTCTATTTTCCTAGTAAAAATGGTGATATGTGAGTGTATTTGATATCACTTTCTTTTTAGGAAGCGATATTTCGAGTTTTGGCAGCTATTCTTCATCTAGGTAACATAGAATTTACAAACGGAGAAGAAGCAGACTCGTCAGTTCCAAAAGACAAGAAGTCACTGAAGATTGCGGCTGAGCTTTTCATGTACGTTGCTAATTGAGTGAAAAGCACTTGCCCAGAAACATGGTTTGTTGAAAATTTGATAATGTGAAAATAAACTATTCTTGACTCCTTGAATTCCGGCAGGTGTGATGAGCAGGCACTGGAAGATTCTCTTTGCAAACGTGTAATGGTGACACCTGAAGAAACAATTTCTAAATGTCTTGATCCTGAATCTGCAGCATTCAGCAGAGATGCTTTGGCAAAATTTGTGTACGCAAGATTGTTTGATTGGTATGTCTAGCATTTCCGAGCTTCTCTTTCTTGTTTCCCAAAAGTTACTTTCCTAACTCTTTGCCAACTTTGCTTATTGCTTTTGTAGGATCGTAAACAAAATCAATAATTCAATTGGCCAAGATCCTGACTCAAAAAACATGATCGGGGTGCTGGATATTTATGGATTCGAGAGTTTCAAGACAAACAGGTGCTTATGCTGTACTATTATGTTTGATTAAGGCAAGGAAAACGGTTGGGTAAATTGATATGGAACAAAGGCTCACAAGAAACATCAGACACATGACATGAGTCTAGTTCTAGGAAGCAATGGATATAATAGTCACTATTCTCCTTGAAATTTCTGGAACGTTGAGTAAATAGAAAATGGGGGATTTTCGACATTTGGATAAGACATCGATTACCCCTTATTAAGAATATAAGTATATATTCTGTTATGGAAGAGGTGAAAAGTATTAAGTGCATGTTGCTTCTGATGCTTACTAATGCATGGTTTTTGCAGTTTTGAGCAATTTTGCATCAATTTGACTAATGAGAAACTTCAGCACCACTTTAATGAGGTTTGTCTGAATTTTTCTCTCTCTTCTGAGAGTTGCCTTTTATCCAGCCTTTCTTGATCCATGATTATTTTCCTTTGGCAGCACGTCTTAAAAATGGAACAAGATGAGTACAAGAAAGAAGAAATTGAGTGGAACCACATCGAGTTCCCAGATAATCGAAAAGTTTTGGAACTTATTGAGAAGGTAACTAACTTGTTTTACAGCGTTTTACCTGCGAGCTCTTTGTGAATAGCTTCCATTTTAACTCAAACTCGCATTTTCATCACTGTTTTCTCACGTTTCAGAAACCTGGTGGTATTATTGCTCTTCTGGACGAGGCTTGGTAAGCCTCAGAGCTTTCAGTAGCTATTAATCAGCATGTGCTGTCCCTGATTTGATGTTGACGTTTTATACCTCTATCTTTCAGCATGTTCCCAAGATCAACACATGAAACATTTTCTCAAAAGTTGTACGAAACATTAAAAAAGAACCAGTACTTCAGCAAGCCAAAATTAGCTCGTACTGACTTCACAGTTTGCCACTATGCTGGTGATGTGAGTAGAAAACCTGCTTTACCTCTCTCAAATTTTTAATAATGCAATCATCTATTCAAATACTAAAAGTTCTGAGTTTCTTTTCAGGTCACTTATCAGACCTTACAGTTTCTGGAAAAGAACAAAGATTATGTTGTCGCTGAGCATCAGGCTCTGCTAGGTGGTTCTAGGTGCACCTTTATTGCAGGTCTATTTCCTACTTTAGTGGAAGATGCTAGCAAAAAGTCAAAGTTCTCTTCTGTAGCTTCACAATTTAAGGTGCTGTAAAATGAGGTCTTTTTTTTATGTAGACAATCGTTATCACAGTATTACTGAACTCATTGTCTTACTTTATGCAGCAACAATTGGCATTGTTGATGGAACGTCTTAGTACTACTGAGCCTCGTTATATTCGGTGCGTGAAGCCTAATAATCTTCTGAAGCCTTCTATCTTTGAGAGCCAAAATGTTCTACAACAGCTACGTTGTGGGGTGAGAACACTTACATTTTTGGTTTTGTCTGAACACGTTTGTTTGTTATTATTTTATGTGTGTTTTAAAATTTTGTATATGCACATTTTCAGGGTATGATGGAGGCGATTGAGATTTGTCGTGCTGGATATCCTACACGAAAACATTTTGATGAATTCCTGGACAGATTTAGTATCCTAGCTTCTTGTACGTTGGATAAGAGGTTTGACTCTCTCAGTTCAGAGGTTGAAAGTTTACCTAGTATTGAAAACTTATTAACTTTTGGCTTGTTCCTACTAGTTCTGATGAGAAAGCAGCCTGCAAGAAACTTCTGGAGGCAGTTGGACTCAAAGGATACCAGGTACTCATGTTGTGCACGTCAAGCATGAGAACTTTGACGAATGATTGTTTGATTTATCTTTCTTTAACGTGGAGCTTAACGTTCTTGTTTTTGCAGATTGGAAAGACGAAGGTTCTCCTCATGGCGGGGCAGATGGCTGAATTAGATGCTCGGAGGACTGAGGTCTTAGAAAGAGCAGCCAGAATTATACAGTGGAAATTCCGCTCCTACCTTCTCCTCAAAGCTGCAATAAATATGCAGGCTGTGTGCAGAGGTATCTAAAAGTTGTAGAGAATATTATTAGTAAATTTGACTATTCATTTAGTTAGAGAACAATTGCGACTGTTGCATTTATTATTTGCTTTGCTATCCATCATTTACAGGTCAACTTGCTCGACATATATTTGAGGACTTGCGCAGAAAAGAAGCAGCTGCTTTGAAGATCCAGAGAGCTTTGCGGATGTACCTTGATAGGCGGGCTTACATAGAAGCTGTTGTTACAGTTCAGTCAGGTTTGCGCGGTATGGCTGCTCGCAATGTACTACGAAGGAAGACCAAGGCCACACTTGTTATTCAGGTGGCGAAATCTCTTTCTTTCTCTTTTTATCTTTGAACTTTGCAGGCTTTTCTCATCCCACCAAATTTCTCTTAGACTCTGAGTTGAACTTTTCATTGTATATACCAGATCCATTGCCGTAGATTCCTGGCCGAGTCGCACTACAAGGAGCTGAAGAAAGCAGCGATTACTACACAAAGTGCATGGAGAGCAAGGCTAGCCCGTAAAGAACTGCGAGATCTTAAGATGGTGAGCCTTATATTCTTTGACATTTCGGTTCTAAGCGATGATCTAAAATAATGTGGTTAGATGAGTTTAGATAATGGAGCTAGCAGCTGGAAAATGCCCTTTCCATTGATTGTCTTGAACACAGAGACAGAAAAAAAAAAAACTGCAGAAATGATGCCTTCATATTTTCTGCAGGCTGCGAGGGAAACTGGAGCCCTACAAGCTGCCAAGAGTAAGCTTGAGAAGCAAGTGGAAGATCTCACGTGGAGACTGGAGCTAGAGAAACGTATTAGGGTCAGATAAAACACGGTCGTTTATTATTATTATTTTTTTTCCGGTTTTCTATCCATCCTCGAAAGTTGTCCCTTCTAGAAATCTTTCTCTAGATAATGACAACAAATGCTTCATGTTATTATGTCTTTGACGTTGTAGGTGGACGTGGAAGAAAGTAAAACACAAGAAAATGCAAAACTGCAATTAGCATTGGAGGAAATACAACTCCAGTTCAACGAAACCAAAATGTCTCTCTTAAAGGAAGTAGAAGCTGCGAAAAAGACTGCAGAAATAGTTTCTGTAGTAAAGGAGGTTCCTATTGTTGACACCGAGCTAGTGGAGAAACTCAAGAGTGAAAATGAAAAACTCAAGGTAGGGAATCTGCGCTATTCTTTTCTATTTTCTATTTTTGCTTTTAGTAAGGATATCAAAACTGTAGAACCAAAGCAATGTTTGGAACTTCATTTGTCTTTCATACGCAGTCCATGGTAACTTCGCTGGAGCAGAAGATTGATGAAACAGAGAAAAAATTCAAGGAGACAAGCAAAATAAGCGAGGAGAGGCGGAAGCAGGCTTCAGAAGCTGAAGGCAAAATTGTTGATTTGAAGACCGACATGCACAAGTATTTACTATTGAATTTCCACAGAGAATTCAAGGTTTTCATAAGTCACTGACAGTCGAAGTATGTGATTTTTCTTCATTTGCAGACTCGAAGAGACATTAGAGGATATGAAATATGAAAATCAACTTTTGAAGCAATCTGTCTTAAGCACACCTGTTAAGACAGGATCAGGACGTTTCCCTTTAAAGGTAGACATATCTAGAGAAATATTTGAAATGACTACATCTAACTCGCTTAATCATCCTAATTACAGTACTTCTCTTGTTCGCGCAGAACTTGCAAAATGTCCACCATCCTAGCGAAGAAAACCAACTCAATGTAAGCTATGTCTTTTGCATTGCCGTTTACTTTTATCTGATACTCTGCTCCATTTCTTTGTAAACCACAAAATCCGTCTCTGCAGGGAACTATGTTTACCACACCAGCAAGGAAACAAGAACCGAGGGGATCCGATATTGATCCTCGACCTGTATGTTGTCTAGTTAAATTACTCGATTCTGTGCTTCCAATATTTAATATGTCCCCGTCTTTGGTTGAAGAGAGATTGTCTCTTTTTCTTGGTACAGGAGGATGTGGATGCCCTAATCAATTGTGTCACAAAAAATGTTGGATTTAGTCAGGGGAAGCCTGTAGCGGCATTTACCATCTACAAATGTCTTCTTCATTGGAAATCTTTTGAAGCAGAAAGAACCAATTTATTTGATCGTCTTGTTCAAATGATTGGTTCTGCTATTAAGGTACTTAACTGGGAGGCTGTCTCGTCTACTTCCATAAACAAACCTTTTTCTAATCTTCTTATGTCAGTTGAATAATCAATGATTCTTACTCTCAGAATGAAGACGACAACGCTAATTTGGCATATTGGTTATCCAATACTTCGACCTTATTGTTCATGCTCCAACAAAGCCTAAAATCTGATGGAACCGGGGCCACTTCACTTCGAAATTCACCTTCCTTAGTTCGATGGATGACCAAGGTAGTTATACTCTTCGTTTTGTTTTTTTATTTATTTAGCGATGGTGAGTTTCTGCTAGTTTCTGCTCCAAAAACTAATCAATCCTTACATTTGGTTTACCAGGGTTTCCGTTCTCCAGCAGCTGAAGCAATTCGACCAGTTGATGCCAAGGATCCAGCTCTGCATTTCAAGCAGCAGCTTGCAGCATATGTTGAAAAGATTATTGGGATTATCTGGGATAACCTGAAAAAGGAGTTGAACACTACCCTTACCCTCTGCATCCAGGTGTGATGATCCACAATGCTTCTCTACTTCTCATCTTGCCTTTGTATGTATGTGTTGTGAGCTGACATGAAAGAATCTCTCTCTAGGCACCAAAAACATTTAAGGGGACTACGCTAATGTCTGATACCACTGCTAAATACTGGCAAGGAATTACTGAAGACCTAGATGCACTGCTAAGCACACTTAAAGAGAACTTTGTATGTGAAACTCGTTTCCACTCACTGCTATTATCTCTCTAAATGTCCAAGAGATTCTCATTAGCTAATTCTTGTTACAGGTTCCTCCTGTTCTTGTCCAGAAGATATTATGTCAGGCTTTTTCACTCATCAATGTCCAACTATGTAACAGGTGAGAGATTGTTTATTTGTTATTTTGGAATATGGATCTTTATGATAAACAGAATTTAGTTGACCTCTTCTTTCTGATCTGCTGCAGCCTTGTCACGCGACCAGATAACTGTTCATTTATCAATGGAGAATATGTAAAATCGGGTTTAGAAAAGTTAGAGAAATGGTGCTCGGAAACAAATGAAAAGGTATTCGCAAAAGCACAGTTTCCTTTTTCTTCTTTTGTTACTGGTCAATTGGTTTCTACACAAACAAAATATCTCAGCTATGCTACTCGTCTTTGATAGTATGCTGGATCATCCTGGGATGAACTCAAACATACCAGACAAGCTGTTGGATTCCTGGTACGTTCTAAACTCGTTTTGAGTTTGAGGAATATCGTCTAAGTAAATCAACTTTACCTTTACTTGAATCTAAGTAGGAATTTGCATTTCTCACATATTTCCAATAAACAACAGCTCATCCATAAGAAATACAAAATCTCATACGATGAGATTGCGAATGATCTGTGTCCAGTAAGCCTCTCGACCGACCAACTCTTTTACCGCTAGCAGATGAACTTTGACTTTGTGATTACGCTGACACCATTTTTTCCTTCACTCAGATCCTTAGAATACAACAGCATTTCAAACTATGTACTCTGTACAAGGATGAAATCTACAATACAAAAAGTGTTTCGCAAGATGTAAGCTTTGCAAATTTAAATACTTCTCTAAATTTTGTCCTTTTCTCTAGTAGTTTTGATCCTCTGATGATCGATCAAACAGGTCATCGCAAGCATGACAGGAGTTATGACAGACAGCAGCGACTTCTTGTTAAAAGATGATTCTAGGTAAGTATGGCTTTGCATCTAATCTTCTTACCATAATATAGGAAGAAGAAACTTTGAATCTCTTATGCTGCTATGAATATTAAAGTCACGATGACCTCTTCTTTCTTTCTGGAAACTAAACAATACCGTTCTTTTTTGGGCTCGCGCAGCAATAGCATTTCCTTGTTGATCGATGACTTATCCAGTTCGATGCAAGATAAGGACTTTGCCCAAGTGAAACCTGCTGAGGAACTTGTGGAAAATCCAGCTTTCATTTTCTTGCAATAGTGCAAGTCAGAGAAACCAAAACTGCCCCCTTCAAGAACACCATCCAAAAAAGAAAACAGGAGGAAGCATCTCAGAGAAAATCGCCGCGAAGAAGTTTTTTAGATTCGACGATTTCTTTATTCGTTTCTCATTGTATCTCTTAATTATCCCAGAGAATTTATATATCTTGTTTTGTTGCTGGGAGAAGACAAAAGACATGGTTATTTATGGTCAGTTATTGTTGGTGTTGTGCAGTTTTTCTTATCTATTTTTTGTTTTTCTAATTTAATATATTTGATTTTAATTCTTTTTAAAATTATTTTCGTTGAATGATACTGAAGTGAAATGCATCAGTAGTTAGTTTATGTTGGGTCTGAGAAGATGTCGTCTCCACTCTCCTCCATCCAGATGGTGTATAGTTTGTATAAAATAAAATATATTTTAAGTAATAAAAAAGAGAAACATTCGATGATAACTTTTTTGTTATAAATTAACATGCAATTAGCTGTGTTTATTATAATTTTGCTCGTTTTCTGTTGAATACTTTGAAATCATGGATATAAAAGAATGTTGTTCAGTGGCTCTAGTTGACCGATGAACGAAATTGCGCGCCGAAGAAGAAGACCGTTAAAAGTTTTAAACATAATAGGCCTTGCCATAATTATGGCAGGCCCAGTAATTTTTAAAGGCCCAAACACTCGAGTGTATGTGAAGTAGACAAATGCTATATCAGGCAAATGTTGTTCCTTTGTCTCATCTCTTTTTGCTCCCATCTATCTCGATCGGTAATTAGTCATTAGGGTCTCTGCTGCTTCTCGGGGAATATCTGAATCTCCGCCGTTTTGGTTAGATACAGATTCTGGGGTCCTTTTTTTTACCGATTGAATTTGGGTTTTTCGTTTTAATTTTTATAACTTTTACTCAGAACCTTAAAAACCCTAATTTTGATAAATTAGCTTTAGAAACTTCTCAAAAGATCCTTCCATTGATCCTTGTAAATTAGAGAAGTTTGTATCTTCTTTTGGATTTGATTTGACGCGGTTAAGAAGATGCCTCCAAAGCAACAACCAAAGGCCGATTTGGCGAAAAAGCAGAAGCAAGTGGAAGACAAAACTTTTGGGCTGAAAAATAAGAACAAGAGCAAAAATGTTCAGAAGTATGTTCAGAGTCTCAAGCAGTCTGTTCAGCCTAAACCCGATGCGTCTAAAGTTGCAGCCAAGGTAACTTATCCTTCCTTTGAATCTGTTTGATATCCTGAAATGGGTTTTGTGTTTCTTGATGATTGGAGTTAGTTCTCGATAGTGGAGTAGATGTTTTCCAACATATGAGTGAGAGAGAGAGAGAGATAGTTTGTTGCTGAAACAATTAATTCTTTCTTCGGTTAAGTTCTTACGAAAAGGAAATGTTTTTTTTCTTCTTTGCGAGGACAGAAAAAGAAAGAGGAAGAGAAAGCTAGAGAACAGGAGTTGAATGAGTTATTCAAGGTAGCGATTAGTCAGCCGAAAGTTCCTGTAGGTATGTATGTTTTTCATGAACAAAATACTCTAATGAAAACTGATCTTCCCTGTGTTGTTTCGATGTTGTTTCTCCTGTTCTGTTTCGATGTATTTATAGAATATGTTGGTGGGTTTTGGCAGGTGTGGATCCAAAGTCCATCCTGTGTGAGTTTTTCAAGGCGGGGCAATGTCAAAAGGGATTCAAGTGCAAATTCTCTCATGATTTGAACATTCAGAGGAAGGGTGAGAAGATCGATATTTACAGCGATAAGCGTGATGAAGGTAAACGCACAAGTGTAGCAACAATGTGCCTTATATTTACATCCCTTCTTGTCCCTTGAACCATGGTCTTATGTTGTTTTTTTTTAAAAAAAAATATTAAATTGTTTTAAGATGGAAATATGGAGGAGTGGGATCAAGAGACCCTTGAAAAGGTTGTGGAATCAAAGAAAAACGAATATAACCAGAATAAGCCAACAGATATTGTAAGTGGTTTCTTTCTCTCTATGTATCTCAAACTTGTTCTGGGTGGTTGTTGGGACATGTTGAGTGAAGGCTTCTGTTTTCGTTACATATTCCTATTAGTAGAGTTTCTCTTGTTAATGCATTACGCTAAAGTGATATTTTGTACAAATGTCCAGCCATTAGTATGTGATGGCTACTCATGGATTATACAAATTGATGCATCAGTGTTGGTTGCGTTTGCCTTTTTTACTGTGATCAAGTTTTAGCTGATATTGGGTTTTATGTTCACCTTATAATATGTTGCCTTTAGCTAATAGCATGGTTCATCTTAGGAGCCATTTGGGTCCTTCATGGTAATTTTTGCTTCCGTTGTTCCGTTTTGCTTTCTCGTCATTTGGATCATGCGTGACAAGACCTCATGCTTCTGGTGATGGTAGTGCTTTAAACGACATTTTTTTCATGTTGTTACTCTTTCGTAACAATATAGTTAGCTAATTCTATACTAATATAAGTAAGTATTTCTAAAACATCTTCGATCCTGAACGCATGATGAATCATTGTCTCGCATGGGTTTATATAATAGGTCTTTTTTTTTTTCACCGATATATAATAGGTCTGCAAGTATTTTTTGGACGCGGTGGAGAAAAAACAGTATGGATGGTTCTGGGCTTGTCCCAATGGGGGTAAAGATTGTCATTACAGGCACGCTCTTCCTCCTGGCTATATCCTTAAATCTCAAATGAAGGCCCTCTTGGAAGAGGAGTCAAAGAAGATGCCAGTTGAAGAAGAAATCGAAAATGAGGTTTAATATACGCTTCCACTTTTTCCTCTCTGCTCACAGCTGCTAGGTCCCTGAAATTCATTCTTGGAAAATTTGTTTTCTTGTTCTCTCTTTCAGCGTGCAAAATTGAAAACAGCAACACAAATGACTCCTGCGCTATTTATGGAATGGAAGAGGAAGAAAATAGCTGAGAGAGAAGAAGGTTTGGCTGCTTCTCAAGCGGAGAGAGCTAAGAACGACCGAATGAGGTATAATCCCATTCATCATTTTGTTGCCTATCCACCTCCACTGTGACTGTTGTTATGGTCCTCGTAAGCTGATTCGTTGTGTGGGTATGCAATCTCAGTGGTCGGGAGCTGTTTCTGTCCAATGCAAGCTTGTTTGTGGATGATGCTGAGGCTTTTGAAGAATACCAGAGGGAAAAGGAAGAGGAAGAGGGTGAGCAGAAGGTGAACTCTCTCTCTCTCTCTCTCTCTCTCTCTCTCTCTCTCTCTCTCTCTCTCTCTCTCTCTCACTCTCTCTCTTTCTCACTCTCTCTCACACACAACACACACACACTCATCATTTAAACCTAGTCATGTTAATGGAATCTTGAGTTTTTGCTTCTCAGGGAAAGAACAAAGAAACAGAGGCAGGGACAAGCAAGAGTAGTGGTGATGCTGAACAGAGTTCGAAAGAAGTGGAGGAAGAAGAAGAAGAAGACGATGATGATGATGATTTGGACATGGATGAGCTTGATGAATTGGAAGCAAGCTTGTCGAAAACATCGATCCAGATTCGTGAGCCAAACAATGAAGGATCCTCTTGAGATGAAAATAATATGTTGTGAGAGAGGTGGAGGAGAGGAAAGCACATGTTTTGCTTTGTGTGTACTTTCGATAGATTGGATTTTGCAGACAGACGAACCTATTTCAGGTGCTTGAATAATCTGTTACTGTCTTTTAAGATCTTAATGTCTCATCAAGGACTAGTGCTGTCTTTTTTGTTTTTTTTCCTTTCTTTTTCTTTGTTCTTAATAAAAAGTCTTACAGATGAAAAAGGTATTAAAGGGAAAAATCAGAAAAATATGTATTATAAAATGTGATTCGTTCTTTCCCGAGTTTGTCTTCTTCATACTAAAAAAGTTGTCATAAAAAAAAAAAAAGAAGAGGACAAATCAGAGATAAAAAAGGAATCGCCATGGTAGCCGCATCAGCCAACCTCGCGAACCTGGCATCGACGTCGCTGTTTTCAAATCGGTCACTCTCTTTTTCTGTGTTAAGCGGAATCAGAAACTCCCTCGTGTTATTACCCTTGAGGACATGTCTAAAGCCCACACCTCTCCGACTCGCTTCGTGGCCACCACACGGTTCTGTTTCGTCTGTTAGGGCCATGTCATCATCTCACTAGAGGAGACCGTTAAAACGACGGTTGCAGATAACCCTGTCGTTGTTTACTCCAAATCCTGGTGCTCGTATGTTCCACAATTCTTTTGTTCAATCTCAAGACTGAGTTTTTTTCTTCTCTTTGATCTACGATTTCATTTTTCTTCTTCTTTGTGGTGAAGATATTCGTCTGAAGTAAAGACCTTGTTCAAGGGGCTTCAAGTTAGGCCACTGGTTATTGAATTGGATGAACTTGGTATGCCTACTTTACGCTGAATTCTCTATATATTATTATTTTTTGCTAAATTGGTTTTGATTTTGTGTGTGTGTGATATTGTTTTGATCAAATCTTGTTACAAGTACTAAATGTTTCATCAAGCAGTTAATACTTGTTTCCAAGTAGATATGATTCTTGTTCGTCTTTCTATTGATTTGCTTAGTTGAATTGGTTTGTTTGTTTATGGAACATACTCTTTAGGATACTCTTAGTTTCAAGCTTAGTTCAGAACTTGAAGATTGTTGTCATGTAGGATTACTGCTTAGAGGGGTTTATAATGGCCCGAGATAGCTTCCACACTTTCTGGAGATTCTGTAATTTGTTTTTTTTAGGAAATTACTTGGACAATATGTTGATTGGCTTGTGGATGAAGAAGAATCACAGTTAAGGGATTTCTAATAGCTTAAACCTTTATTGGGTGTCTTTGGATCTTAGACAGTATGCTTCTGTTTCCTTCAAACTATTATCCCGTTGCTATCTTCATAAGTAATCTCTTGTGACGTTCTTCTTTCTTGTTTTGCTTACTTTTACGGCCAACCCATTTTCTGACTCATGGTATCTGTCTGAAACATTTGAGTTGCTGTCACGAATGTTTTGGTGTTTTCCGACATTTTTCCAGGTGCAGAGGCGCAGCTGCAGAATGTCTTGGAGAGACTTACTGGACAATACACTGTTCCCAACGTTTCCATCGGTTAGTTGTTTCATCATTTTGGCAGCATTTACTTACTCTGATCATATTTCCTTGATTCTTTGCCTGAAAACCGAACGTTCTCAAACAAAAAAAATCGCTATAAGATCTTATTCACTGCATTTACGTTGTCCATGACTTAAAAACAAATCTAATTTTATAATTCATGACCAGGAGGCAAGCACATTGGTGGCTGCTCAGGTATACTCTCTCAATGTCTTGTGTTTTTTTCTTTTCTTTCTGATAACTTTATCTCATTATTTTTATTGTTGAACAGATACTTTGCAGCTGTACCATAAAGGAGAACTAGAGCCAATGCTAGCTGAGGCCAATGGAAAAACCGGTCAGACTTAGAGAGATTTAGAGATGAGATTTGTTCGTGTGTACTTGTTGTTTAATCAGTACCTCTGAATAAACATTCTTGAAGTCGAGCTAATTTGGTGTTTCAACGTTACTGTCTCATGGAGAGATTTCATAAGAATCTGTTGTGCTTAGTTCCGATTCAAGTAAAAGTATAATCATGCAGGTAGGCCGGTTTCTGTTAATTAACCGGGAGTTTGATCGATTCACTAACTACTTGGAGTTTGCTATCAGTTTTTGGTCGGTAAAATGCAAATGGTCTGACTACATATACAGAGGGGGGAGATAAAAAGGACAAGAGACAATCAGCAAACTTTTTGGTACATACGGTTTGGTTCAATATTACAAATAGACGAACCGGATTATAGACAAACCAAGTATCTCATTTGACTTCTTCGATTTCGTCCAGTGCGTAGTTGTTGGTCGATATATTCGCGTAATTTACCTTTGAGAACCGGACCACAACCGGATATCGGGTCTTCGGGTCCTGTCAATTTTAACCGGAACATAATATAAAAACGGGATAGAACCGTTAGATCGTTGACTCGGAAAGTAGAGGAAGGCTTTACCTGATCAACGGCCACAACTGATCCGACGTTCTTGTACCAGTAGGATTCTTTCCTTAGAATCTTGACCTGTAAGTCCCCAAAATGTTATATCATTTTCACATTAGCCCCATAACTCGTAAAATTTTTTTAAATAGACCAAGAAGATACATAATTTAGCTCAAACATTAGTTCAAGTTCCACCAATCACGTATTTTTAAGTAAAATTTTCCTGTATCAGTAGGGTTCTTTCATTAAAATATTTACCTAGAAGTCCCAAAATTTTATAAAATTTCAAATGAAACCCATAGCTCCTAAAATATTCTATGGAGACCAAGAATTTATCGATTGTAGCTCAAACACTAGTTCAAATATCTCTAATGCATCTGTACAGTATAAACACGAATTTTTTCTAAGTACAGAACCTATACAATGCATAACATGTATCATAGATTATACAGATCATATAACTATGCAACGATTGATATGTATATGAGCTAAAGTCTAAAGAAGAGCTGACCTTGGATCCTCTCTTGGGCCCAATCGGAGGAGGTTTAGCCTTCGCAGCAGGAGCTTCAGCCGGAGCAGCGGCGGCGGTGGTCGAAGAAGAAACCGAGGAAGCGGTTGCCGGAGGTGTTTCCTCCGCCGCTCTGACTACTAGCCTCGAACCGAAGCATCTCATCGGCAAGAAAGACACGGCGCCGATCTTTGAAGACGCCGAAGAACCGCCGCTAACAGCCGCCGTGACGTTGGCCGTCAGAATAAATCCGGTAGCTGCTGACGTGATCGCCATCTGTGTGGGGGGGGGGGAGTACGGAGATTTTGTTGGTTGTGTGAGTGATCCAAGAGGCTAAGGAATTGAGGACAAAGCTTGAGATGTTTTGGGGTTAAAACGAATCGTTTTCACCCACTTGCTATATGACACGTGTAACTCGGTTCTTCAAGATAATGTGATGACGTGGCAACTTTAAAATGAGAAATTTTAGTTCTCTTTAGAAAAACATTCGATGAGCAGCTCTGTTAAAATTAGGGTTGACTTGCCGCTAAATTTCATTTATTTGAAATTCTTATGAATCGCCATGGACGCGTGAAATCTCTCCTTAGTCCTTCATCGCCTCTTCTTGAATTAGCTCGAGTGATCCACTATTCTCCGTGATGAGAAGAAGACATCATCGACCGAAAGCGGCGGAAACCCTGAAGAAGAAGACCGATCCGCAATTTGGGTTCACAAATCCTGATGCTTCCAGCTCTCGAGCACATTCAGGTTTTTCAAACCTCGATTTCGTTTTATTGGTTGTGTATGTTTGTGTTTGTGTTTCTAATTGAATTTTCGTTCCTATTGGTTTAGATTTGAAACGCAGGAGAAGTGTGACTTTCGTCGATGTTGATCATCATCGGAGTCCGTTGAACGATTCCCCAGAATACCAAACCGAACGTTGTGAGTTTAATTCCGAATCATCCCCAGATTCCCTTTATAACTCTCAGGTTGTGAATGTTGACTCTGATTCTCATTTATAGCGATTGATGCCAAGACCTCGGAGTTTGCGTTCTTTAAGAAGTTTAAGTCTAGTTTTGGTATCTGCTCTGAATCTTTTGACTCTAATAAATGTTCAAATAAAGTGAAAACCTTCGAATCCAGAAGCAAACCCGGAGGTAAAATCACTCCATAATGGTTTTGGGGTTGGTTTAGCATCTCTTCTTGTGATGGTGATATATAGACTGATACTGTCCTGCTTGGCTTTCCCCTGAATACGCAGGAACGGACCTCGAAGCTAAAGTTAGATGCAATAGTACAAATAGCTTCTCCACACCCATTTATAACGCGAGACGTGGTTCATGTGGCTTGTCTATGTCACCTGTCAACTTGACTCGAAAGGATAACGGTTCGTTACTTTTGATTTTTCTTGGTGCCAAGATGATATGCTCTCTTGCCTATCAGATAGATTTTGTTTCCATTACATGCTTAATTATACTTCTCTTGATTCTGTTGCTCTTAGAGAAAGATCCTGGGAAATCTTCTTCAGCATTCAGTAGAGATAAGCACACAGTTCCAGGTGGTAATAACAATCTGAGATGTGGAGGTAGTTCTTAGATTGATCTGCATTACAAAAGAAGCTAAACATACTTACCAATAGTTAAGAAAACATGATTATCTAGTTTGGATTATCAGGAAGCAGTGATGAGAAGGAAGACTTGTTCACTGTGAAGAGGAAGAGACTGAATCAGTGGGTTAAAGATACATGGCTTCCTGAAATATCTGAGCTTACCTCAAACGGGTACACGATAGATTTTTATTTACTTCTATCTCAACGCTTGTATCTATAGTGTGTTCAGAAGATACAATCGTTTTTCAGGGCCGACTTAGCTTCTGTTCTCCTAACTCGGCTCTTCCCTGGAACCGATGAGAGACATGTAAGTTTGATAGGATCCTGGACTACATGTTTAATTGCTTATCTTGATAAATTCTAACCACTTTTTTTATTGCCTCTCAGCCTTCTAGGTTTTCCAAGGACAGGACAGATAGTGTAAACACAAGATCGTTTCTTGATTCTCCTGGATCAAAGTTTCTCAAGAAGTCCCATGAACGTTATACAAGAGTTGACCACAGTCTGCAAATGGAAAAGGACAGATCATCGATTTTTTGGCGGGGATGGCTGGAAAATAGCATCGCACCGAGTCTGCAGTTTGCAACGAATCATGTTCACAGCAGTTTCATACCAAGAGATCCGGAAGACTTTAGCTTTTCCATCTCATATCCTAAGGAATCGGTTAATAGACCTCCACTGTTGACACAGAAGCCGTCCCTGTCGTTTCCTGTTGAAGAAACTATGGACTCTAGCCTCCATTTCAGAAACTACAAGTCTCTTTCACTGGGTTATCACAGAGAAGATATGGGATATAGCTCAGAGAACTTAGCACATGATCATAGAGAGCCTTCATCTGCGTTACTTCTCGAGTGGAACACTGAAAATGAAAGCACCAGAAAGACAGATGATTTGCCACTAAATTATCACACAAAACTCATCACGTATCCAAATGCATCATCATCATCTTTGACTGATGATCCATGGAGCTCTGACTATTCTTCGTCCCATGATTTGGTTACAAGGGAGCTGTACCCTTTACCTCTGCTCTCTCATTACACTTCAGGCAGTTTCCTCTTACCGACAACAAACAAAACCAGCCGTTTTGAGCATGAATTCGAGAGGCATATTATTGATGACGAGGATGTGGTTGCTGCAAACCAGAATCTCCAGACATTTCATCACGCAAATAGCTCAGCAGACTGTTTAAGCAGAGACTACACATACTATCATAATCTTTCCAACTCTCCAGTGGATCATTGCCCTTTTAAATCCCCTGGATGTGAAATAGTATCATTTCCAATTTCCAGCATCAGCAATTCAAATCTGTTGAAAGTGTCAAGCCCAACACAAAGCGATCGTATTACGTCTCATGATTTGATTCCCTTAAAGTTTCAGTCACCTCAAGCTTGGATCAATTCATACAAGTAAAATCCCCGGTGGTGGATATGAGCTTAAAGCAGCTGCAGAACGAGTTTGGTTGCTACAGGTCATCAGTATCTCTCGTACTTGCACAGTTGTGCATTCGTTTAGATAACACATTTAAGTTCAGAAGACATAGGAATTAATGATTTTAGATCTTGTCCTAACCACATTATTGATGAATTAATTGAAGGGGATGTCGATGATGATCGATATAATTCGGTCCGACATAGACTGGTATATGGTTGAGATGGTAAAAGATTTTCAATCCAGAGATATTCATGGGGACGTTACCAAAGTAGTTGGAACTCATTCGCTAAAGAAAACCACTAACCAGATTGAGAGAGCATAAAAATGAATAATAGAATGAATGTAATTTGTAATTGCAGATTTGAGAGAGCTGCTTCTTTCTCATTCAATTTGATGGTACTTCATTTCCCATCAGTCGTCATTACTTTTCTAGTTATGAATTTTTGTGTGTATGGTCAGCTAAAAAACTGTAATGTTCAAAGTTTGTGTCTCGTGGAAATCGAATGTCTAAATAATAGACTTATTAGACAATATGTTACTTGGTTCAAAGCCAACGTGAGGCTTCTTCGTCAGATGACCAAGATATTGCCCAATACTCACGTACTTAACTAACACAATTCGAGTAACGTTGTTGCTAAATTAATGGGTTTAGAGACAGCTGCACCACGGAGCAGATCCAGAAGCTATTCGCGCTGTTCGTTGAGTTCTGCGGATAATCATGAAGTTGGAAAGTTTCATAGAGATTTCGAAGATGGATTTGAAATGTGGGTATCACTGCCTCAGAAGGCGAGCCTTTCAAGGAAAGGACTGTGTGATGCATGTATGAGTGATGGTAAAAAGTTGGATCTTGTTCGTCGAAAGTTCATGGAAGCCAAACGCCTTGTAACAGATGACAAGCTTCACAGTTCCAAGCAGTTCCAAGAAGCACTCCATGTTTTAAGTTCCAACAAAGATTTTTTCGTTGAGTTTCTCCAGGATTCAAATTCCCTGTTTTCTCATAATCTTTCCGAGTTTCAGCCTGTTTCTCCTCATCCAGAGGCTAAGCGCATTACGGTTTTGAGACCTTCAAAGGCTCAGAAATGTGTTGTTCAAGATAGCAGGACCAAGCCGATTAAGAAAACGCAGGACTCTGGATGGATTGATGCTGCGCAGCCAACTCGAATAGTTGTCTTGAAGCCTAGTCCAGGGAAGGCTCTAGACATAAAGGCATCGCCTCCATCCTATTATGATGAGGCTGGAGATGCTGAGACTAGACAGGTGGCAGGAACGAGACTCTTTCTTCTTCGTCTTCTTATTCCGGTGATGATGGTTCGTTGAACAATAGGTCGACTGACGAATATCCAGTGCGAGTAGGTTTGAGAGTCCTTTCTCTTCCTCTTCACTCAGCCGAGTCTCGTTTTCTCCAGAGTCATTTGTCTACAGAGAGGCAAAGAAACGTCTTTCTGAAAGATGGGCGATGATGTCACTAAACGGAGACACACAGCAACAAATGAACCTCCCAAAGGCCTCAACCGCTTTAGGCGACATGCTTGCACTTTCGGAGACGAAAATACCATCCAGATCCAGTGAAGAGAGCGACAGAGCGAAACAAGAATCTAGACGATCAATTTCATGCATAGGCAGTGGTCTATATCAAGCAGAAAGCAGAAATTCTCCTCTGAATACTCTTGAAAGGTCAAAATCAGTCCCTGAGATTAGACTCAGCGGCGGAGCGTCTGTTACTGGAAGATCACAATCTCAAGCAGGAAACAGCGATCCAACCACAAACTTGTGTTTGACTGCGTCAATGCCATCATAGCAGAGACAACATCAATAGCAGCACGCACTGGCTTGACCTCAGGATTCGACATGGTGGAACATGTTTGGACAGAGTTTAAGGACTCTAACAGCTTTGAAGGAGAAAGTTTGGTGAGGGACGAGGTTGTCGGAAAAATGTGGAGTCATAATCTGCAAGTGGAAGTGAACAACTTTGGGATTGAAATTGAAGTGATATTGTTGCATGACCTTGTTGAAGAGGCAGTCTTCGATCTTACTCAATGAAACAATGTATATATATATGCATTCATATAATTTACTATTTATGAAAACTTATGTATAATCATAGATGATATAATTTTATGAAATAGTTTAACCAGTATTATACATTCCCATCCTCTTCGGATGCCCGATTCAAAAATTAATTTACATTTTTCATTTTGATTATTATTAGCAGAAGATTGTTAAAACCTTTATAGTGGAAATGATAATTTAGAGGGGATTCTACTGGCAAACACACAGATAGAGATAAATATTTATGCACACTAAGAGAAGTTACAGAGAGCAAAACATAGAGCTTCATAGAGACCATATCGACGTATGCAGTTTCAGAATCATGTTTATTTAGCTTCATCAGCCTTCCAAGTTTACCGCCTGACTCTGGTTCAGTCCATACTCCGAAAGAAACTGTTTTTTATCAGCAAAAAATTCACAAGCCTGATCTGATCCTTAAAATTATCAAGAAATTGATGGAAATAAAAAGCACTTGCTTGATTCAGAGGGAAAGAAAGTTTCAGCTTGTAGTGATGGTAATGGCGTTGTCGTTGTGAGATCTTGTCCTCTTATGACCGGGTGGACCCATTATTCAGAGACGAATTTTCCAACACAGGAAACACCGATCAAACATGTCAAATCCATCGTTAAAGCCAGTGCGTGCAGCTGTTAGGTTACAAGCACCTATTTGTTTTCGTCACATATTGAAATACCACTCATGCTTACACACTTTGAATGCTTACACTCATGCCATTCATCACTGCCAAACATGCTCTTTAGTTGTACCTTCTTATCGTATAGACTATGCAATGTCAACAAACAAGCTGCAAACCTTGTTGCTCCTGGTCTCACAATATCTCACTTCTTTGTAAATAATCTCATCAATGACAAGGTTTTATGATGAGCATAACAAAGATAGCCACATCCTTTGCGTAATCGATTATCTTAGCAAATCTTTGAATCTTGGAAATTCCCTCAAGCAACAAAGCTTCAGATCATTTGGAGAAGAATTACCAACCTATCTTTCAGATTATTGATGAGAAAATGAAAGATAGATTAATTTATCCTTTGCATACTACTGCTTATTTTCTCAATCTGTTTTATTTCTACAAAGACCAAAATATACAAAGTGACTTTAAGGTGATGGACGGATCCATAGCTTGTGTAGAGACTATTGATCATGGCGACATTGAGAAGCAAGATATAGTTGTGAATGTTGAGCTCAGTCTTTATAAGAACATAAGTGACTCATTTGGCAGAAAAAAATGCTGATTTGATCTTTGATGATGGTAATGAAGATACACTTGAGGATTGGCTTGTTGGGAACATGGAGTTTTTGAACCTGATGTCTATCAAGACATTCCTGTCTTCCGTGACACACAACAACCTACTTAGTAAGTTTACTATATCTTTGTCTTCATTTATGATATTTAGGCGTTCTCTGTTTTTTTTTTTGTGTGTGTTTAACTTGATGTCTTTATGTCTAACTTGATGCCTCGGTTATTGCATGTTTCTGTACTTTGTTTTGTGTCGCTCTATTTATCATTCTCTTTGTGTTTTTGTGTCTCGTTTGTTATTTGTCTTTGAATTGTCATCGTTTTTGTTTTTAACTTGATTGTCTGTTTCAACATGATCTACTATTTACTTATCATTATATATTACAAGAGTTGATTCCTAACACATCTTACTAATTCATGATTATTACTTGATCTTTAATGATGAAAAGGATGAAGATTTGCAATCCTTTTAATTATTTTTTGTGTTTTGAAGATCAAGACAATTTATTTTTTGTTTATCCCATTCATTTAAATTTATTTTGTAGTTTTTGTACTAATGGAAGTATTCTATATTTATGTGTGATCTCACATAGTTTATCTATAAATTTTATATAAAATATGTCTAAATTTTTTTAATTTGTTTATTTAATACATAAATAATAAATAATGTTAGAAATATATTAAACTGTATAAAAAAATTAGTTGTCGGAATCATGTGATACAGTGGTGACCATCTTTAAACCCAACACCGATGTTTAACGGGATATTAAAGCTATTAGACAATGACAAAAAAATAAATAATATCCCTCATTTTTCGTTAACCTGTTAGGCCTGGCCGAATTTGGCAATACTAATGGGCCCATTATGAATAGAGCCCATAACGACTTGAGAGAATTACGGTCTTTCCTTCTTCCTCCTTCCTTCCTCTTTGGATGAAAGACCAGCTGCAGCGGGAGATTTCAGATTTGGAGTTGCGTAGCGATTAACAGAACTCGAGAGAAATGACAAAAGCTCA
The DNA here is from genome assembly GCA_039880935.1 of Streptanthus diversifolius. Lineage (NCBI taxonomy): Eukaryota > Viridiplantae > Streptophyta > Magnoliopsida > Brassicales > Brassicaceae > Streptanthus > Streptanthus diversifolius. The sequence continues at coordinate 242,255 of JAXGFM010000001.1, forward strand.
ATCTCTCGCGTTTCTCTGCATCCAATCCCTCAAAATTCAGCTTCTACAAGGTGATACTGGAGATATTTATATATTTTGAACAAAGCTCACGTTTTCTTGCGCATTGATTTGAGTTGGGGTTTCGTGTATTCTTAGGCGATAATCCAATTCCTGATGTATACGAGCTTCCATCTGAGTTGCTTGATGGCGTTATCGCTCACTTGCCCGCACTAGCGTTGCAGAATTTCCAGACCCACATGTGAGCGAGTAGCTTACGAGATTTCTGTTTAGTTTAACTTTAGTTCCGACTCTGAAGATTTAGGGTTTTGAATTGGAACGTTGATAAAAGAAGAAATTTTGAATTGGTATTAGGCCGTTCAAGTGCTGGGATGATTATGACACTGGTGATGATCGCTTGACTAGTGGGATAAAACGCGCAAGGTTATATCAATTCCCTTTATTATTATTTTTTTGGTTATTCCAACTGAGAAATTATTTTAAAAAGCTGCAGAAATGATATACTTGGTAGCTCCTGGAAGTTGCTGTTTAAGCTGCGGTGGCCTGACCTCATTAACCATGTGCAACCACCAGCTGACTGGCAACACCTTTACTGGGAAAAACATCTGCAAAAGTATGACATGCCTCATTGTTTTTCTTTTTTTTTTCCTTCTCCTTTTTGATTTTTGCGTTAATCCGAGTAACAGTTGTGTTGATGAAGCAGCTGAGGTAGCTATGCGTCCGACATTTAGTGGTCGGATAAGTTCCATTAATGTATCGGGTAAGTGTTCTCGTCTTGAGGTTGATTCTTCAGTTGCGTAAGAATCATTATTCAGTTGGTTTTTTTTTCTGTTGCAGATAAGATATTGAGATACATTTGCCATGAAGATCACACTAATTGTCAAAAATGTGTCTGCATAGAGCTCTCTTTTCATTTCCGGACATTTGGACCGTATCTTAGGTTAATTAACATTTCATGTTCCTCTGATGATTACGGGCAAGCTGCATTATTTTCAGCTTGTCTGAGTTTCCATATCGCTCAGTCTTCTTTGTGTTTGTTTCTTACGTTTTGCAGGTGCCTGAGGCTTCTGAATGTGCTCTGCGTTACAGAAACTTGTGTAAGTAACTAATATATGCTGTGAGGTTTTGATTGTAAACTTGATTGTTAGAGTCATATTTGCTTTCTTTTAGTCTCAGTATCACTGGCCCAGGCGATATCTTATATTGCTTTCCATGTTTATTTTTATCTTGGAGTTTCAGATTTGTATCTTTGTAGATGAACTCAACCTTTTAAACCAAGGACAGGAATAATTTTAGGCTTTGTGACTGTAGGAGCTATTGAGGACAAGTAAATTGCAAACTTTGGTTCTACGATGGATCAGATCCGAGAAACATGTAAAGCGATTTTACTACTTAGTCTCATATGTTTAGTTAGTTGGGCTGGGATCATATTGCTGATGATCCATGATACGACAGGTTGAGCCCTTGTGCAAGCTCTTGATCCAGAGCCGAGAAACAATAACTTCGCTTGAATTCATTCACTGTAAGCTTTCTTCGAGTTTCATCAGTGCAATCTGCGCTTCTCTTCATGAAAAAGACAGTCACACAAACGGGATTCAACGTTTCTGTGTAAAGACATCCAGCGTTGACATAGATCCACTTGCTGTGCCTTCCGCTTTCATTTCATTCCTGAATTCGGTGAGGTATAGATATGAACTTATGCCAAAGCGTGTCTTGGTGAAGTGTTTGCTCATTCGGCTGTCAAAGTCTCTTTTCTTGATTAACTTTCTCGTTTCTTTATGCACCTTTTATCTTTCTTCTGTTTCCGTAGTGAGCATCATTTTTTTCTTTCAGGTCTTTACATTCCTTACATTTTTGCGACAGCCACCTCGATAGGCATATCGCAAGGATGATTTTCTCTACACTGCTTGATTCTTCCTCAGATCTTTCGTCCCTTGACCTCTCTGAAAACAACGTGGGTACCATCGTGGTTCTTCTTATTCAAGCTGATACATGTTTGCTTTTCATGGCTGACCAATATACAATATATAGATTTCAGGATGGCTTTCTACTTTCAGCTGGAGATCTGTTATTGGTCCTCTGTCATCTGGAAAATCTTTACAATCGCTGTGCAAACTCAACTTAAGGTATTTTTTAGTAAAGCGGCAATTGACACGGTTTTCAGCCTTGAAACCTTGTGAAACTGTTGGAAATGTGTTTTTAGGGGGAATGAACTCAACAAATACGATGCAGAGAATCTTGCACATGCTCTTCTTCATATGCCCGGCTTGGAATCTCTTGACCTGAGCGGGAACCCCATTGAAGACGGTGGGATCAGGTTCGTCCTATAAGTTCCTGCATTTGTAATCTTGGAGAAAATCAACATAGGGACATTTCTCTTACATGCTTTTCGTGAGCTACAGAAGCTTGATATCTTACTTCATAAAGAATCCGGATTCTCCTTTAGCGGATTTGAACTTGGAGAACTGTGAGCTATCATGTTGTGGAGTTATCGAGTTTCTTGATACCCTCTCAACGCTTGAGAAACCTTTAAAGTTCCTATCTATTGCGGATAATGCTCTCGGAAGGTATTCATATAAATACAAATTCTATATTACCTTATAGCGATATAAAGTGTATTTTTTATTTTATTGTTTTTGTTCTTCAGCGAGGTTGCAGAGGCTATAATAAACTCATTGACAGTTTCCATCGAGTCTCTCAACATTTCGAGTATAGGACTAGGTTATGTTGGGTTTCTTGAGCTATGCAGCAAACTTGTAAAAGGGTTGAAGAAGCTGTTAAGTATCAATATAAGGTTCAAAGCAAAATCCATCTCTTCTGTTGTCTATATAAATTGCATTGCTTCGCCTTCAGTTTCCTCATCTTCTTTTTGTGGTTTCCCGCTAAAGCAAAAACCGTGGAGGACTAGAGACCGCTAGATTTCTGTCAAAGCTCATACCCTTGGCACCAAAACTTGTCTCAGTCGACGCATCCTACAATCTTATGCCACCCGAATCCTTGCTCATTCTATGCGATTCCCTGAGAAGTGCAAAAGGTAATATAACTTTCTGGAATCGGTCTTGATATGCAGTTCCTCAGCTCACTGTACTGATTTTTGTGTAACTATATGTATGATGCTATTGTTTCAGGTGATCTGAAACGTCTTGACATGACTGGGAATAGCTACATCAGCGGCGAAGCTGACTATTCTTCCCTTCTTGGTGAATTTCAACACAAGGGAGAGCCTATCTTCGTTTTACCATCATCCTCGGCTTCACACGTCCCTTACGACGATGAGCCGTAGATAATTCTTATAAACCGGTCACTTTTGCTGTTTGGCCTTCGGTCAGGTATGGTTATCTGGTGAAATCATTGGTTTGGTATGGATTTGGTTTACTTTATGAACTATAAAGATGGCTTTGTTTTGTTCCATTCTAATAAGATGTGGTTATTAACCAATGCTGGAATCACAGTAGCCACTTGGGACTACAGCTTTCATCGACTTGGCATGGTCCAATAGTTGTCGAGCATCCTATATTTTGCTCAACTACATCGATAAGAAGATAAACCATTTGTAGTACTGAGATCACAAAATTATTACCATGAAAGAGAAATTAATACATTGAACTACAAAATTTGAAACATATTCTAATGAATCAAATCTGAAGTAACAAAAAAAAAAAGTAAATAAACAAGAAGATGAGTGTATACCTATAAAGTAAACAAAACAAGGACAATATGATTTGGAGAATAAGAGTAAAAGCCGTCTTCTTGGCCATAGTATTTGCTTCCTTCCCTTTCTTATAATTGATTTTAGCCAAAAATTTCTCAGCGGAAAATAAAAATGACTAAGACAATAAGAACTGAGCTTCAATCTGTTTCTATGGTGTATTCTTTTTGTGTCTCTTTGTTAGGAATTTGATGCAGTTTTTGTGAATGCAATGTTACAGACAATTGCAAAAGAACACTTTTATAAAATTGTTTGTGTTTATTTTTTAATGCTTAACTAGTAATGAGTAAACCTTGAATGTAAATTAATGTATACGTAAGGAAATATAACAAATTATATATTCGGTTTGGTTCAATTTGCTACTGAATCCATTGATTTAGTATGTGATTTTTTGATGGGTTCAGTAACTTCAGTTACAGATTATAGAATCCACGTTATTTTACTTGCGATCAAAGTCACCTAAACTTTTGCTTTCATTATCAAATATAAGGTGTTTAAGCCAATATTTCTAAGTAATTATCTCCTTTATGTATTGACTCATTATTATAAACAAATATATTAATTGGAACTCTAAATCATAAGATAAGACATTAGAAGGAAAAGTTTTAGCATTATGATCACTTGTCAATTACGTTCCACCTCCTTGGCCCGCACCAGCTGTTTAACAATTGGCCACGTGTTGACAATTTTTGTTTTTTTGTTTTTTTAAATGCGTTTCTATTGGCATCAATAAATATGTTAAAGAAGATACTGTGCACGCAAAAAAAAACGATAATATGATACTAACGAGATGGAATGAAAAACGAAAACTATACAAAGGAAATGTCATGAAATTCAAACTTACAACATAGTCAAACTCTCAATTCTCTTAGAAGTAGCACGTCATGAGTATTTTTCATTATTAATTCAGAATTACTACACAACTCAAATTTAAATTCCCTTTTTACATTGAGAGTTTGAAGCACTATAGTGGTCTATTTTTATTTATTTTTTGTGCTCAACTAGTTTCAGTGTTGGACGACCAAAAAGATTAACGGAAGATTTCAGTTTTGTTGGAGTAATTTATTTTTCGTAGAACTCTATTTCTTTTTTAGATCATTTATATTGTTCCATGCTAGAATAATGTTCGTGCTGATTTTGTTGCATGTAATGCAAATTAGACTTGGGCATTCGGGTTTCGGTTTCAGTTTAGTTCGAGTATTTCGGGTTTAGAGGTGTAGGACTCATTTAGATAATTCTCTATTTCGGTTTGGGTTTGGTTTAGTACATATCGGGTTCGGTTCGGTTCTACTATTATATCTTAAGTCCCATTTTGTATCTATATATTTATCGGGTTTGGTTCGGGTTTGGTTCCTAATTGAATTATCAAATTGAAAAATTTCAATTGATGAAAACTGCAATAAAAAAAGAAGAAAAAATCTAATAAAATATAATATTTTATTTATTTTAGTTTAGTTTGGGTTATCCGAAACGAACCCGAAATCCGGACCCAAACCCAAACCGAAGTAACTAGTTCGGTTCGGTTTCGGTTCTTCTCAAAAACCCGATCGGTTCTTGAATTTTAGTAGTTCAGATTTCGGATTCGGGTTCGGTTCTATTGTGATGTACCTATCCAATGTGTTTTCCGGACCTAAACCCAAACCAAACCCTTCACTGCCCTCTTAAGGTTTCAGCATAGGCTTTACCAAACAAAATCCAAAGCGCAATTGGCTCTTTATATATGTATATCATCATTTCATGTTTATAATTAATCCGACGTCTTGTACTCTTATATGTGGGTTGTCAATATAATTTAATTTCACAATAAGCAATTGATTAGATCATTATTATTATTATTTTTTACATATCTTATTTATTATATGTTATCTGATTTTTTTTTTTTTTTTTTTTTTTGTTTCCGGGTTTGGTGTCATATAAATATTCGTCAATATAAAATGCAGCTGGATTTTGTTATCATGTGTTTGGTTGGATTTATGTTCAAACCGAGTTATCCATTTTAAACATATATTATTTGAAAAGTCATAAATAGATTTGTTTGATTCGACAATTAACTGTCCAAGAAATTAACAATCACAATTATAATTTTTTTTTTCTTTAAAAATTAATTTTAACTATAATGTTTAACATTTTTAATTTTTGTTTGGAGAAACTAGTTGGGACTAAATAATACTAGTCATAGTGGCATGTGACTATAAATATTAAATAGAAGAAGGGTAAGTTGGGAAATGAGTAGCCAACACACATGGTTTCAAGTCTCTCAACTAGGAGTCGCCTTGACTGTGTCTTTCTTCAGCTAAGTATAATTAAAGCGGCACTTTCTCCGCTAAATCCCTTCCTTTGGTTCTCTCTCTGTTCATCGAATCCTTCCTTGGATCGATTCGGTTTCGATAAATCTGATTTGGGGAAGAGGCAGATCTGAAAGGCGGACAGCCAGATCGGGAGTCTGCAACGGTGGTTGGTAGGGGATGGAGGAAGCGCTTGAAATGGCGCGAGCCAAGGACACTAAAGAGCGCATGGCGGCGGTGGAGCGGCTGCACCAACTTCTTGAAGCTTCTAGAAAGAGCCTGAGCCCGGCTGAAGTGACGTCACTTGTTGATTCTTGTCTCGATCTCCTCAAGGACAGCAATTTCAGAGTCTCCCAGGGCGCGCTTCAGGCTCTTGCTTCCGCTGCCGTTCTCGCCGGCGACCATCTGAAGCTTCACTTGAACTCGCTCGTCCCTGCCGTCGTCGAGCGGCTTGGCGACAGCAAACAACCGGTTAGGGATGCGGCGAGGCGTCTCTTGACAACTCTCATGGAGGTGAAATCAATTATTATTATCTCTCGACTGAGAGGAGTCCTCCTCCTTTGCCATTGACAAAGTGTTTAATCATTTGGTTGTTCTCCTTAAAGGTTTCATCTCCGACAATTATAGTTGAAAGAGCAGGTTCTTATGCTTGGATGCATAAGAGTTGGAGAGTGCGCGAGGAGTTTGCGCGTACTGTCACATCGGCGATTGGTCTTTTTGCATCCACGGAACTCCCTCTTCAGCGTGCTATTCTTGCTCCGGTACAAAGAACCAACAGTGTTTTTGGTTGTCTTGTTTGGTTTTAACAAAGGCATGTCAAATCCATCTTAAATGGTGTTTTATTTTCTCTCTTCTCTATCAGATACTTCAGATGTTAAATGATCCGAATCAAGCAGTTAGAGAAGCTGCAATTTTGTGCATTGAGGTAACTTTGAATTCGTTTTCAACACACTCAACTTTTGTTAGTTTCCAATCATGATGTCTGACTCTTTGTTTATTCACCTCAAATTCCAATTAACTTTAGAATTCTGAACTCAGATTCTCCGTCTCGTGTTTGTTATTAATATCACACTTCTGTTTTCTCTCAGGAGATGTACATGCAGGGTGGGTCTCAATTTCGGGAAGAGCTTCAGCGCCACCATCTTCCATCATATATGGTAAAATCTCAAATTAATATTGATCCATCTCGTGTATATTGCATATCACATATCACTCTGCACCATGGCTTAGTGTACTTTAGTAGAATTGCAGTTTGCTACAAATCCTTCTCTGTTGTGAATCAGGTCAAGGATATTAATGCTAGACTGGAACGTATTGAGCCACAACAGCGTTCTACAGATAGCCGTGGTGGCCACCATGTTGTTAATGAGGTTAAGGCATCAAGTGTCAATCCCAAGAAAAGCAGCCCCAGGGCAAAGACTTCCACGAGAGAGAACTCTTTATTTGGAGGTTAAGATTTTTCCCCCAGTGATTAGAGTCTAAAAATTGGTGTTGTGTTATCTCAGCTGATTTGATTTGTATCTTTGCATTTCAGGAGATGCGGACATCACTGAAAAACCCATCGAGCCAATCAAAGTATACTCAGAGAAGGAGCTGATACGAGAATTTGAGAAAGTTGCTTCAACACTTGTCCCAGAAAAAGACTGGTCACTGCGTATTTCAGCTATGCGCAGGGTTGAAGGACTTGTTGCAGGAGGTACTTAATCAAATTTTTTTGTCCGTCTCTTTTGCTTTGATTGTTATCCATGATATTTTCAGCTAGTTAGTGGAGGAATTTTCTAGTGTCACATCTCATGAAATCTTTCTCTGTTGAAGGTGCGACTGATTACTCTTGTTTTCGAGGTCTCCTGAAGCAACTTGTTGGTCCCTTAAGTACACAGTTATCTGACCGGAGGTCTACCATTGTTAAGCAGGTTCGCTTAAATATCGATTTGATATTTTTTTTATTGAAATTTACAGTAGGGGTGAACGGTATACTAGATTAATGCAGCCTTATTTTATATAGTTCTGTATTTCTATCTTTGTCTTTCCTTCATATGCTGTTTCTCGTGTACATAGGCTTGCCATCTCTTGTGTCTCTTATCAAAAGAGCTACTGGGTGATTTTGAAGCATGCGCCGAAATGTTTATTCCAGTAAGCTTTAACCCCTGTCATGTATTGTTATGACATTCAATGCATATACATTCTTGTTAATATTATTATATGGTTATCAGGTGCTTTTCAAGCTGGTTGTGATCACTGTGCTTGTAATTGCAGAATCTGCTGATAACTGCATAAAAACGGTAAATTATTATAGCTTTTCTGATTTTGGCTTCTAGAAGACTGCCTGCTCGTCTAAGTTTTGCGCTTACACAGATGCTTTCTTGCTATTACAGATGCTACGTAACTGCAAAGCTGCCCGTGTACTTCCTCGCATAGCTGAATCAGCAAAACATGACCGTAATGCAATTTTGCGAGCCAGGTATACCACGGCCTTCGAATCAATCATAAGATTTTTGACTTTTGGAAGTTAATCCCAGTTTCTTATACAGGTGTTGTGAATATGCACTGTTAACACTCGAACATTGGCCTGATGCTCCAGAAATTCAGCGGTCAGTTGATTTATACGAAGATCTGATTAGATGCTGTGTTGCAGATGCTATGAGTGAGGTAGGTTCCTTGTTTCATCTCAGTGGGAAGGTAGTCATTAGGGTTCATTGCAACTTCTAATGGTATCAAATGATTTTTATTACTCCTATGTATCATTGGAAGCTGTTAATATATTGAATAACAGGTACGGGCAACTGCTAGAATGTGCTACAGAATGTTTGCAAAAACTTGGCCGGATCGTTCTCGTCGTTTATTTTCCTCCTTTGACCCTGTCATTCAAAGGGTAAGGCATCTCAACTCTCTATATTCTTATTAGCATTGATGGTGTTAAATAACTCGTCCATATGTTCTCAGCTAATAAATGAAGAAGATGGTGGTATTCACAGGAGACACGCCTCACCATCTGTCCGTGAGAGACACTCCCAGCCTTCATTCTCTCAGACGTCTGCTCCATCTAATTTACCTGGCTATGGAACATCAGCCATAGTTGCTATGGATAGAAGTTCAAATTTATCCTCAGGAGGATCTCTTTCTTCTGGGCTACTCCTATCCCAGTCAAAGGATGTCAATAAAGGTTCTGAGCGTAGTCTGGAAAGTGTGTTACAATCAAGCAAGCAGAAGGTCAGTGCAATTGAAAGTATGCTCCGAGGACTGCATGTATCCGATAGACAGAATCCTTCAGCCCTTCGTTCGAGTAGTTTGGATCTAGGTATTGAGCTTCTTTCCTTGTGAGAGTATATTTTGTTTTGGAAACGTTCTCTGACATGAGCTAAAGACATCCTTGCGCAGCTAAATTGTCTTTTTTCTCCCCTAGTGCAGGAGTTGACCCTCCATCGTCTCGTGATCCTCAATTCCATGCTTCTGTTCCAGCATCCAATACTCACACAAATAGCACAACTGCTGAATCCATGCCTAGTATTAACAGAGGCAGTAATCGCAGTGGTGGCCTTGGTTTGTCAGATATCATCACCCAAATACAAGCTTCAAAGGACTCAGGAAGACAATCATACCGTGGCAATCTGTTGTCTGAGTCTCATCCTAGCTTTTCATCCTTGACAGTTAAACGGGTCTCAGAGAGAAATGAGAGAAGTTCTTTTGAAGACACCAACGATGCCAGAGAGGCGAGGCGGTTTATGGTGGGTCATTTAGACAGACAGCAGATGGATAGCGTTTATAGAGATTTGACCTTCAGGGATCCAAACGCTAGCCATGTTCCCAATTTCCAGAGGCCACTTTTGAGAAAGAATGTTGCGGGAAGAATGTCGGCAGGCAGGAGGAGGAGTTTCGATGATAGCCAACTGCAAGTTGGTGACATGTCAAATTATGTTGATGGTCCAGCGTCTCTGAACGAGGCCCTTAACGATGGACTGAATTCAAGTTCTGATTGGTGTGCCAGAGTTGCAGCTTTTAATTTTCTCCAAACTTTGCTGCAACAAGGCCCAAAAGGGGCTCAAGAAGTAATCCAAAATTTTGAGAAAGTAATGAAACTATTTCTCCGGCACTTGGATGATCCTCACCACAAGGTTGCACAAGCAGCACTGTCGACACTCGCAGATCTTATACCATCTTGCCGTAAGCCTTTTGAGAGCTACATGGAAAGAGTCTTACCCCATGTGTTTTCAAGGCTAATCGATCCTAAAGAGGTAGTTAGACAACCTTGCTCGTCAACCTTGGAAATTGTCAGCAAAACCTACAGTGTAGATTCCCTTTTACCTGCATTGCTTCGTTCACTGGATGAGCAGAGATCACCAAAGGCTAAATTAGCTGTGATCGAATTTGCCATCAACTCCTTCAACAGGTACGCTGGTAACCCTGAAATTTCGGGTAATAGTGGCATCTTAAAGTTGTGGCTGGCAAAGTTGACACCATTAACCCGCGACAAAAATACCAAGTTAAAAGAATCGTCTATTACCTGTATAATATCTGTTTACAATCACTATGATTCTGCGGGACTGCTAAATTACATTCTTAGTTTGTCGGTTGAGGAGCAAAACTCCTTGAGAAGAGCCCTCAAACAATATACTCCCCGCATCGAGGTGGACCTATTAAATTATATGCAGAGTAAGAAGGAGAAACAGAGAATCAAGTCTTATGACCCGTCTGATGCCGTTGGGACATCATCTGAAGAAGGATATGCCGGTGCTCCCAAGAAGAATATATTCCTTGGTAGGTATTCTGGGGGTTCTGTTGACAGTGATAGTGGTAGGAAGTGGAGTTCTTCCCAGGAGCCGACAACGGCCAGTGGTGCTGCTGGTCAAAGTGTTTCCAGTGAAACTCAGGAAAAGCTGTATCATAACTTCAGAAGTGGGGTAAGTTCTGCTAGTGATGTGTTGAACCAAAAGGACTCTGATTACACGTTTACTTCAGCTGGTCAGAATTTGATATTAAGAACTAGTCGTAATGGAAGCCCAGACAACGTTGAAAACTTGGATGGCTTATCTCCACCACATTTGGAGAAAAACGGTCTGAATATATCAAACGCTGATTCCTTGGAAGAAAGACATGAAAATGAGGCCTCCCGCAAATTAGATTTGAGTCACTACATGCTGTCATCTATTAAGGTTAACCCAACGCCGGAATCTGGACCTAGCATTCCTCAGATTCTACATATGGTAAGTAACAATTGTCACATTGGCTATAAGTATTTTATCATTTTCTCTCTTGTACTTTAAAGCATCTTTGATGGTTATGCTTTTGCAGATCAATGGGAGTGATGGAAGCCCTTCTTCGAGCAAGATATCTGGACTCCAGCAATTAATCGGAGCCTCTGTAGCTAACGAGGAATCAGTTTGGACCAAGGTATACCTAATGAACCCTAGTTCCCAAAGTCGGAGGAAAATTGGTCCCGACATTTATAACTTATAGATTATTGTTCTTTTGAAAAAAGAGTAGTTACTGGATGTCTTAATTTACTCCATGAAATTACTAGGCTAAACAAGATTAGGTAAGACAAAAAAATGTGTGTTGGTAAACTTAGTTGGTGGGTTGCCTTTTATATGGGTTTTAACATAGGACTAGAAACTTAACAAGCCAAACCATGGATTTTTTTGCCATGTGGTAGCAGCTGTATTTTTTTGTCGGTGATTTTTATTCATAAGTCGTCTACTGTTCATAATGACTTTACCATATATATTGGTTGTCAATCCTAATAAATATTCTCCTTTTTTTATCCTCAGTACTTCAATCAAATATTGACGGTTGTTCTTGAAGTGCTTGATGACGAGAATTTTTCAGTCAGAGAAGTTGCTCTTTCGCTGATTTCTGAAATGCTAAAGAGCCAAGTTTGTTACTTATTCAACCTCATTAGTCAATCCTCTCTAACACGTTAATGGTGTTATATTTCCAGCTCTTGTAAAATTACGAATACCGTTTCTTACTTGTATATATCTCACTTGATGAAAATTTCAGAAAGATGCCATGGAAGATTCGGTTGAGATAGTGATTGAGAAGCTGCTTCATGTCTCGAAGGACTCTGCTCCAAAAGTAACAGATTGCATGCTCATATCTTATTCTTGTGCATTCCACCCACATTGTTATATTTTTAATGACTCCTGATCTCCTCGTATCTGATAATATCCTTTCAGGTTTCCAGTGAAGCTGAGCAATGCTTGACCACAGTTTTGTCCCAATACGATCCTTTCAGATGCTTAAGTGTATGTAGTTAGAGTTACCCTCTTCTCATGGGCTCATCATTTGTTTTTTTTTTTCTTCATTTAATATCTAGTTAACTGAATATAAGTGATGTCTTCGTCTCAGGTTATTGTCCCACTATTGGTAACAGAAGATGAGAAAACTCTCGTCGCTTGCATCAATTGTTTAACTAAGGTGAAATTTCTTCACTTAACGGTATATACATGGTTTTATTCCGAGAGAGGTGCATATGTAGATACATACTGTCATCAGTTCTCACTCAAACAGAAACATTGCTTGTTGTGTACAGCTTGTGGGTAGGCTCTCGCAAGAGGAGTTAATGGATCAATTGTCTTCTTTTTTGCCTGCGGTTTTTGAAGCATTTGGGAACCAAAGCGCAGATGTCCGAAAGGTAAAACAAATCGGGGAATAAAAAAAGCTTCAGAAACTCGACTTTTCTATCATGAACTTATTCTCGTTTTTGTTGGAACTACTCTGAGGTACAAAGGTTATAATGTCTCTCTGAGCCCTTTTGGGATTTGTGTTTGTTGCAGACAGTGGTGTTCTGTCTGGTAGACATATATATAATGCTTGGGAAAGCATTCTTGCCGCATTTGGAAGGTCTAAACAGCACACAGGTTCGCTTAGTGACCATCTACGCAAACAGGATCTCACAGGCTAGAACCGGTGCCCCTATCGACACAAACACCTAACAAATCACTTGTGCTCGTGGTTCATTGGTTTTCTCCTTTGTGTCTTAGGGGTTAATATTCATTACTGTTCATTTTGTATATGGGGTTTGTGTATGTCTTTGTGTTTTTTTTTTTCTTGTGACATTTTTGGTGTAAGTTTGCAAGTCGGGGTTTTTCTTTTCTTCTGTTCATTTTGTTACAGGGTGATAAGTATTTTGCTTTCTTTTTTTTTGGGCGGGAATGTGTTATTGCTTCTCTCGTAGGATCAACACAAAAAAATTGAATCTTCTAAATTCTCTTTTAAATACTTGGCTTCTCATAATTATTACTCCTTTTGTTTATTTTTATTACTTGTTTTAGAGGGTTTTTTTATTTCAAAATATAAGTTGTTTTCCAAAACCAAGACAAAAAGTAAGTTAAAAGTTAAAACAAAATTTAAATTTGTATGTTATTGTTGATAGCTTCCAAAACTTGAATCACATTTTACAAAAAAAATTAATAAAGTATTTAGTTATAATTAAATATTTAGTCAAATTTGTCTTCTTAATTCAATAATATAAAAAACTAACATACAGTTTTAATAGCTCATTAACCTTTTTTATAAAATTATGGAACAGAAAGAGACGAAAGAACCAAAAAAAAAAAAAAAGCAAACTAGAAACTTTTCAAAAGATCCACCAAACACAATAAAACATGCAAATATTCATTCGTCCATTTGATTTGAATAAGATGGTGCATTATGATATTGGAGAGCTTGAAGACACTATTGGAGATACTAAGATCAATGCGCCTACGTATAGATGTTCAAATGGGCTTGTCCGGCCTGTTTAGGCCCGGCCGTTTATAGCTCTAACCTATTTTAAAACTGTCCGTGTTGTATTCTTTACCCTGTCCACTTAGATCCGTCAAATTTTAAAAATTTGTTAGATCCATTTAGTTTTAACTAAATTCTTATAATTTATTTTTGCTATATAAGAAATACTTTGATTACTAATTTTTTATATTTTAGATTAAAAAACATGATATTTAAAAATACTTAATATCTTAACTAGACATAAACATACCAAAAACATAAACAATATCTAAAATATACCGACTTTTAGATATATCCAAAGGGATATGGATTGCTTCTGATGGCATTTCTCAAATGTGATCTTGTTCTGAGGACTTCTGTGTATTCTTCTCTTTGCTCTCTCTCTATTTCATCGTTATGTTTTCTCTTTTGTAAATCTTAAATTTAATATTAACCATATAATGTTAAAACAAATAAAAAAATACTAGGGTTTATGCAATTCAACTAAAGCGAATTAAATATATATCACGATAAAAAATAAAATCAAATCCATAAAAATAACAAAAATATCTCATATTTTCAAAATATAAAAAAAACAAAAGCATCTCAGAATTTAAATAAAATAACAAAAATATTTTAAGGTTTCAAACAACAAAAGTTACTTTGATCTTGAACCCTCTACACCGAAAATACCGTTGACATTTCTTTCATTATCAATATCAGTGTTATCTTCTATGTTAAGTTAAAAATGAAAAAATTAGTTACAAATTTAATTATTTAAAGTTCTGTAAATTGGAGAATATTACCTTCTATGCATAACAGCATAACAAATTACTGAGTACAAAGTAAAGCTTGGGCATTTTTTGGAAGCAAACGGTTTTTGTATGGAGTTAAAACCCCAGATCCAATACTAAGACGGACTATAATACAACTATGGTGATAAGAATACTTAGCAAAATCATGTGACATAAAAACTAAATCACCAAATCGATGTTGGTTATCCTTCCAATAGCTCAAGACATCTAAATTTGGAAAATATTTCTTCTCTAATCTTAGAGTCATCTAAATAGATATCTATATAGGTTTATGTGTTACTTGCACCAACTTGGATGCTCTTTTCAAGTTCAAAAAAATCTTGTAAAAAATTAAACAAAACAGAAATAAAAAGTTGACTTTGGTTATAAATCAAAGAAAAAATTAAAATACATTAGAAAAAACATTTAGGCTGTCCTAAATGTTTTTAGCTGTGGTCTTTTTTCTATAGGTTTTAAGTAATTTATTTAATTTTGATAATTATGGGCATTGATGTTTTGTTTCAAAAAATATGAATGAAATAATATAGGTGAGAAAAAGAATAAATCTATAAAAATAATATTCTGATGTAAATGTGAGCTCAAAATTTTCACATGCCATGGTGCAATCTGGAAGAAACATAATCCATCCTAAAATCAGATAAAGAAAATTATTTATAAGCAATTCTAATAAACAAAAGAGAAATCAAAAGATGATAGCCGGTTGATTAATGCCAACATCTAGTATAAAGAGAAGAGCGCTAATCTTTTTTTTAATATATAAATGTTGCTTTCGATCATTGTTCTCCCTTGGTTAGAAAAACCTCTTCTCAATAATCTAAAATAATTATAAAAAAAAAGGTAATCACAAAATTAGATTCAGAACACGTTCCATGCTTGCATGTACCTACAAAAGTAGTAGAACACGTTCTAGTAAAATAATCAGATATTTTAATTGTCAAAACAGAGTAATTACACAATTGAATAAAAAAAACAGAACATGTTTTAGCCAATAAATAAGGACACTGAAATCATTAAAAAGGATTATACTAGATCAACCATATTAAATTAGATCGAGCCATAGTTATTGACGCATGTCTCACTGGTTGAGTATTGCGGATGCTCCTCATTGGCTAAACAGATCTCAGTGAGATCAAGATTGATGTAGAACATAACATAACACAATCAAATTGAAAACAATATATGAAAGCACAAGCGAAAAGCAAATATGATTAGTAATTAGTACTATAGAGAAGAAATCTTTTTTTTTCTGTGCTTATTCTATTGGTTTCTCAAAATTTATCTAGTGGGTCAGATTTCAAGATTTAAAAATCCAACACCAACAATATATAACTTTAAATGTAGTTTTTTTTTTAAATGTGTTTTTCAAATTTAGTTATGTCTCCCATATTATAATAAGATATGAATATGTTATTATTGCATTGGATTGAGAGGTCCCTCTCGTGGAGGACATCACACGATGAGACAGCCGGCAACTTCTGATATTCTTCATTTTCAATTATCGAATTCTCATATTATTATTTATTTGCTGAAAAGAATGGTGTGGGGCACAAAGATTCCCCAACCACCGCCGAAATAGTTTGCAGTTTTCCTAAATAAGAATTTTGTAAAGTCAGATCCACAATTTAATAATTATTATCCACCTTACCTTATACGATTATTATTTAGTTTATTGTATAATAGCTATGTCGCCATCAAACATCAGTTTTTTTTTGTCAAATTTTCGTCATCATTTCTATTTGTAATTTTTGTTCTCAATCATTTCTATCTGTTATTAAATTCAACGTTTACCAGTTTTTTTTTTTTGTTATTGTTCAGCCAACTTTTACTAGTCTATGTAAATAATTGATTTTAAAAATAACTATAACATTTTCAATCACATTTTTTATTTTTAAAATTTCTACAATTTTAAGTTTGAAGGTATTTTTTTCAATGGTTAACTTTAAATTCAACTTCAAAATATTAAAAATTTACATTATAGTCGCTCAATTATAATTATTATAATTTTAAATCATAAAGCAAATTCAAAACATATTACAAGAATTTTTAATTGATAAAGCATTACATTAAATATAGAATTACATATAAAGTTAATAAACTCATAAACTAACTACTGAACTATACAAAATTACAAATAAAATACTAAATTACTTATTAAAATTATTTCCATAATGATCTTGTATTTGATCAAACAATGCATTTCAAAATAATAAATGAGATTTCTATATTTTATTTGTAGATTACAAGATAAAAACTGTTGAGATCAGGTATTTTTAGGTGTTGTCATTTTAACTATTTGTGTTGGCGCTGATTTGTATTTTTATATCATATGTTGATATTACGTTCATCTTCAATTGTTATGCATTATAATGCATGTTTCTATGCAATTCTTATTTCTTCTAATAGTAGTATGATTCCATTATGATTGCAAATTTGGATTGTAGAACTCTAAATGCATATTCAATATTCTTTCGACATGATTTTTTTTTTTTGCAGCAAACAATTCTTTTGGATTTTGGAAATTGTTTATAATTTGAACAATAGTTGAACATTTCAGATAAATACCATCAACTAAATAATAGTCCATGTTATACTTTTTTCTTAATCTAATAATTAACTATTTCAGTTAGTCAAAATCAAGCAAAATAATCAGCATTCAAAATACAAAAGGAAAATAAAATATTATTAACAAATTTAGATTCAATTTTTGATTTAGTATATATAAGTTTATTCGATTTGGACAAACAAAAAATATACAAAAATAACTCAAGAGCAAGAACAAAAATATTTAAATCTACCAAATTTGTATGGAGATATTTTGGTGATTTTGGAAATTCGGAACCAAATTTACTTGAGTGTTAATATTGTTGTTGTATTTGAAGTTGTATAATATATACATGTAGGGAGTGTAAGTGTAAAAATTTGATGATAAATAGACAAAAAAATATAAGGAAATAAAAGGGGTTCAGAAGACATGATGATTAAATGGTTTATTAATAAATGAAAGAATAAATTATATTTGTTTGTAAATATATTAGTGTTTGATTCGGAGACTTATTAGTACCATTGCATAGATCTAATCTATTAACTGATGTTTCAGTGACGGACGTGAAACCTATAAAATTTAAACTATTAAATCTACGAAAGTGCAACCTATTAAATTAGTATTATTAGTGCGTGATTAGCTGAAAACATTGACCTATGCATATGATTAATCGTTCATTATTATCCTTAAACCCAACATGTTAATCTATTCTACTCACTCCCCTTTTTATTAGTTGTTGTTTAAGGTTTTTTCACACAAATTAAAATACTATGATGTTAAGCCCTCTGCAACATATCAAATAAAATATGTTTTAATACTTTTAAAAACACAATCATAAAAAAAAAGGGGGCACATGAGATTCAATCGCCCGTACAGTTGCGGTATCTTCTTCTTAAAAGGATTTGAATCTCAATTGACATATATGGAATCTATCTTTAAAAGGATTTTGGGCAAGTGAAACCCATAAAGCATTGTTATATAAAATAAAAAAACAAACAAAAACATTGTCTAAACGTTTAGCACGTGCCGGAATAAATGTGGTATAGTGATGACTATCTCTAAAATTCATTGTCTAAATGTTTAATATTCTGATTATTTATCTTCGTCATCTTTCCATCTATATCTATGATGATGACTCACGTATTTTGTTTTTTTTTATGTTTTTACTTTCTTTCACTGGATTAAAAATCGGCTCAAGTTCCTTTTTTCTAGTTAATAAATCCATACAAGTAGAGATTTACATTAAAAAAAAAAAAAAAGTCAGTACTACTAGTTGATAATACTTGATACAGTAAATGCGATGTATAGTGGATTTATCGAAGGGGCAAAAAATGGAAACACGAACTCCAATGGAGAAACATAAAGACAAAACAACAAAAATTAACGAGAGAGATAACTTTGAGAAGAGGATTCATCCCCAGGCGATAACTTGAACTCCAATTTATAATCCAGTTTTGAAGCCTATCTACCTCAGTCTAGGCTTAAGAGTTAATCTGGTGAGTATTTTGTTTCTTCCTCTTTTGGATTTTGGTTATAAAAGAGAGACACAGACAGATACTACTCCAAGAGAGATTAATTTGTTTCTTCTTCTCTTTTAAAGATAATGAGCCATTTTGTCCCTGACTTCGATCATTATGTCAACGTTTCTTGTTCAAAGTTTCCAAGAAAACCCATCATGTAAGTACGTTCTTAATTACCTTTGTATTATTTCTTTAAGGTGTTTTGGATCTGATTTTTGGTTTTCAACTAATTTAGAGAAGAAGAAGAAGAAGAAGAAGAACATCTCATGGAGCTTCTATGGCACAACGGTCAAGTGATTCTCCAAAATCAGAGACTCAACAGTAACGTCAAGAAACAACCTCCTTCTTCTGCTGTCAAAGGAGGAGGAGAAGCTGCTCCGCCCAATCCTCTGCAGCCGTTAGATCATAATCTCTTTATACAAGAAGACGAAATGACGTCATGGCTTCAGTATCCTCTCCGACACGATGATTTCTCCTCAGATCTTCTCTTTCCCGCCGCGCCAACATCAAATGATCAGGTCACCGTCGCCAGGCCACCCGTACCTCCGTCGGTGAGGCCTCCGGTACGGAATTTCATGAACTTCTCGAGGCTGAGAGGGGATTTTTCGGGTAGAGAAGAATCTGGACCGAGCGAATCCGGGCGGAAGGGAAAGGCGGCAGTGGCCACGGCGACTGAGAATCCCGGTGCATGGTCTTCTGTTGCGTCCAAGAGTGAAATCCCAGAAACGGGGAAGACGATCGTCGATGACAGGAAACGTAAGGAGACAGAAGCCATTGACGACGAGACCGAGTGCCGGAATGAGGTGAGTCAGCATTTTAACTATCGTGCGCACATATGGCTGCAAATACGGCGCATTTTAGTTAATTGTTTTGGCTTGTTTTCTTTGGGTCGCAGGAGGCTAAACAAGGACGTGGATCAACATCGACAAAGAGATCTCGAGCTGCACAAGTTCATAATCTCTCAGAAAGGGTTTGTATTTTTTTTTTTTTTGTTCATTATCTTTTTCGATTTCACATATATAAATTCTGAAGAATGTCGGGAATCTTGGTATATACAGAAACGGAGGGATAGGATCAACGAGAGGATGAAAGCTCTGCAAGAACTCATCCCTCGCTGCAACAAGGTCTGTTTCTTTGTAACTTTCTCTTCAAGTTACTACTTCTCTTTGTTGCTGACTCAAAAATCAAAACTATCTTTTATATATATTTTCATTCTCAGTCAGATAAAGCTTCAATGCTTGATGAAGCTATTGAGTACATGAAATCGCTCCAGCTTCAAATACAGGTCTTTCCTGATAACAACAATCTTGAAAATTTAGAACCTTTGCCATGGAAACTTCAGTTTATGACTGAGATAAAATGCAGATGATGTCAATGGGATGCGGTATGATGCCGATGATGTACACGGGAATGCAACAGTACATGCCTCACAATCACATGGCTATGGGATTGGGAATGGGCATGGAGATGGGTATGAACAGACCTCCTCCTCCTCCTCCGTTCATGCCATTCCCCAACATGTTAGCTTCTCAAAGACCTTTACCTGCACTAACACGTATTCATGCTTCTGATCCATCAAGAGTCTATGTATCGAACCAGCAGTTTGATCCAAACTCGAGCCAGGCTCAGTATTCAGGTTACATGGATCCTTACCAGCAATTCCGCAGTCTCCACCCAAGCCAACCCCCTCAGTTTCAGGTACTTACCTTCATCTGTGTACACAAATGGTTGTTCCCCCTGAATGAAAACAAATTGGTCACACTCACATGATCTTGTCTTTGTTGTTGTAGAATCAAGCAACATCGTACCCAAGTTCAAGCAGGGTAAGTAGTAGCAAGGAATCCGAGGATCAGAGAAACCAAACAACAAGTTGATGCCTCGAGCCAGATGATCAGTTATCACAAGCAAACACAATTTTGAGAATTTGACAGAGAGAGCTAACATGTACTACATCGCAGTCTCACATATATATTCTCTTCTTCCGGATTGTATACTACTTAGAGAGCTGTACATGTCAAGACCCATAAATTTAGGAATCAATACATACAGGTTGCAGAGGCTTAGTGAAGAGAGATGATATGAGATAGTTAGGTTCATATAGACCCATTGATGCATTATAATAACCTTTGTTATTTATAAATTTTCCTTATATTGTTTTTACGGTTTATCTAATATATGTCGTTTAAACCTAAAGTTGTAAAAACATATCGATTGTTTAAGAACGAACTTCTAAAATAAAACCATAAACAAGTTGAATAAATTACACTTTGTAGTTTTATAAAATCTCTTAACAAGCCCATTTATTTTCATATATCTGGCCCGTTTAAACCTAGTAATTTTAGGCCGACATATCTAGGAGGCTCAATTATGGCATGAGACATGAGACGATTTTGTGGAGAGACACTAGTGAGAGGTCTTACCTACTTTTTTTTTTTTTTTCTCATTTTCTCATTTTTTTCTTTTTTTCTTTTATAATAAAATATTATTTATAATTCAATTAATTTGGAGGAATTGTTGGCATTTGCAACTCATCTTGAAAAGTTCGAATGGTGCAAAGCGTTTTTTCACAATATTAAAATAGTCTTTATCCCACAAAGAATAAACACAAGCGGATAATTCAGCTTATAATATACTACGACTTCCATGAATAATGGTATTTATTAGTTCGTCTCTATCGGTTTCGTTAACCAAACTCTTTTAGTATTATTTATTTTATTTGTGTTATTGACCAAAAATAGTAATAATAAAATATTATTTATAATACCCTTTAAAATTTTATAATTATTAATACTCATAAATCCAGCTAACCCATGCATTTCATGTAATTTTTATCCCGCGCATGCGCACAATTTGTTTATTATATTTGTGTTTGTTTTATTTTGCATATATATTTTTACTTCTAATTAGTGTTTTAGTTTTATTGTGTTATTATTTTTGTTTTCTATTTATTAATTAATATAATATGGATTTCTTTTTCTATAAATTATTTTTAAAAAGAAATTAACTATCTTACAACATAATTGATTTGTAAAACGTCTCAAAATGAATATCTTTAATTACAACTAAAAGAATCAAATCAGATTATACAAGAATGAAAGAAGAATTATATATATATATATAGCTTGAAAAAAGAAGAAGATCCCAATTCAAGAGACTGAAACAGAATTGGTAAGAGCTTCGACTAAATGGTATAGATTTCATCGAATCGCGAAAGAAAAAGAGAGTAATTGAATTTAACGAGAATGAGAAGAAACGATTGAGATAAAACCTCCGAGTATTATTATTTTTTGTCGCAAAACAAAACAATGTTAAAAATTATAAACTAAAACTAAAGAAAAAATTATAGAAAAAGAAGAAATAACATGAAAGTATTTCAAATTGTGATATAATTGGATTTACTGATCTAATACACTCTTGAATATGCCATATGGATAAACTCAACATGAAAAATCTTCTAAAATTGTAGGGTATTACTTCTGATGATAATTGTTGAATTTTAGTTAATAATGGTAAATATATTGTGAATTATAGATTCTATCATTAAATATTTTAACAGATTGTGAATAACATTTTTTGTTTATCAATCTTAAGTATAATGATATTTTATAGGTTTTGCTTATATTTGCTTATGTTTTTATTATTTTTTTCAGCATATTTGTCTTCAAATTTTATTATAAATATAAATATAAATGTTACAATAAATATAAAAAGTTCACAATGAATTTGGTAGGTTTTAGTATAATATAACGTTTGGTTAGGAAAACATAGTATATAGTGTATATATGTGTGTACTTACACAATTAAAATTTTTTGTTTCTTCTCCCCAATTAAGTTTTTCCAACTCAATTTTTATTTCATCTTTCTAGAACATCTCAAATAAAATTTCAAAACTTCATTTTTGAGGTTTATATTAAAATAAAATGTTAGAGTAGTGATGCTGATTCACCACGAAAATCTGTCGTCATATATTTACAATATTTTTACATTAAATAAAAAATTTAGCATAATACATTGTAAATATATGTTGAAAAAATTGACGTAAAATAATATGCAATACACGTGCATTTAACAAAGTTTTAGGGACGACCACAATATTCATTGTAAACACGACTTAAAGTACTAACGAATTTACAATGAATGGTATTTACAACGATCTAATGATGATATAAAATAGTGTAGGTAGCCACATTAATGTGAATCATACTTACCATATTACAATTTATTATTTCGTTGTAAAAAAAAAAATCGTAAAGTAGTTATAAAAATATTTGCAAACATGGTTTTTGCAAAATCATAGTTAAATTGTGACTTACCATAAACGAAATTTTTTTATAAGTATGAGAAATTTAAATTTATAATTCCCAATTTATATTACAAAATACTATAAGAGAAAGGAAAAGGTTTCTGAAAGAAAAAATTTAAAATATAAATTTTGGTGGTGATATATAAGCAATAAAATGAATGTATATGCATAAAAATACCGCTAAAAATCTGAGAAATGAGATTTTAAAATGGATAGAGATATTCATGTACTAAGCCGTTCAAACACCAATCACTCTTGAATCTGATAAGATGTTATTCTTTATCAAAAGTGTAAAAATAAAAAAATTGCTCGTACTGAAACAATATGGAAGCATCTATTAAAAGATTAGACCACATTATTATATTTAGTTTAACCATTAAGAAATTTATAGTGGTGGGAATTTTATCTATTACAAAATAACATTAAAACTTCAAATTTTGAAGTTTTGAATAGTAAAACCTCAGATATTCAAAATCTTAAATAAAAACTCAAATTGAGGCTTTGTCTTTTTTCTTTACATTTTATTCCTTATAATTATATATGTCACTAGTTTAATCCTTAAATAAGTTTACATCTCATATATTCGATATATATGTTTATAGATTTTATTTTTATATATAAACTAAATAAATACTTTAAATTAAAAAGAAAAAGATTAAGATTAAGATTATAATATGTTATCTTTGCTGTATAATTTGAAATTAAATTTATATAACGATTCATCAGGACTCATCTCCTCCAATCAAACACATGCTTAATTTATAAATTAAGATTGTAGTTTGCATGTTTGATCTTATGTTTATATAATCTTATGTTTAATATAAAACTCTATACATTAACATTGTTTGTAAGACACCCTAAAATCTTAAAAAATAATTTTTTTTGGAGATGCTCTTAATTTGCAAATCCATGCTTTTCATTGTTTTTTTTTTTACTTTTTTAGGGGATGCATAAGAAAGCGTTTCACAAATCTTAACGAATGGGCTTGTCAGAAAAGAAGATCATCAATTTGTGGAGGAGTGTAAAATGTTTGAATTTTTAAAATTAAACTGATTGGCAGTAATGGCTAATGAAATTTTTTTTGGTCAATAACGTTACTGATGAATTAATTGTAGTAACATTTTTTTTTTGTTTTCTTTGGCAGCTTTGAATAGCTTTGTTTATATATAAAAAGTGTCTTTTTTTTGTCAACAGTGTCTTTTAATTAAAATGGAATATATATATATATATATATTTATTGAACTTTAATATGAAGTATATTGATTATTATATAATTTCTTATCAATATAATCAATTTTGTACCCATCCGCTCCCATAGACAATATGTCATATTTACATTAATGTAGCATTGACTAATTATATAAAAAGATAATTTAAATCTCAC
The DNA here is from genome assembly GCA_039880935.1 of Streptanthus diversifolius. NCBI lineage: Eukaryota > Viridiplantae > Streptophyta > Magnoliopsida > Brassicales > Brassicaceae > Streptanthus > Streptanthus diversifolius. The sequence continues at coordinate 266,514 of JAXGFM010000001.1, forward strand.
AGTAATAAAAACACCTGACCTAAGAAAACTAATTATATTTTAAATATTGTATAAAATATTGTCTATATAAGAGACAAATTAATTACATAGAGGCATTGTTGAAGGTTGAGGGGAAAAATGGCTTCTCCACACAAATTCTTCTTTTTAACATTTCTGTGTATTGCTTTTCTCTTTATTCGAGGTATGTGTTTTTTCTCACTCTTTCATTTACTAAGTAATTTAAGTTTTAAAGTGTGGAAATTATATGGTATAATATTGGTTATTTTTAAAATTTATCATGTATGGAGTTCAAATCTAACACTCTATGATATTAAAAAGAACTTTAAAACCATTAAGTTAAATTGATAGAAATTATAATTTTAAAGTATTCTTAAAATCTCTTAAATCATATTTTAACTGTCATATATCATAAACTCATTTATATTGCATGTAGAAAATTTAACTCTACAAATACATTTTTTTTTTTGAAATCTTGGATATTAAAATTGTGTATAACTAAATCTTTAACCTAATAAGTTCACTGAAAACAAACTGTTTGTTTTATTTTCCTTTTTATTTCTTGTAAATATTTTAGCTAGGAAACATATAGCATTAATGTTTACCATAATATGCATGCAGTGATATATCTTTGAAGTTTTTAATTATGTAAAAGATAAAGTCATATTTATGTATGTAGCTAAAAAATTTATATCTTTTATGGTGAACAAATAAATCATTTCATCGTAGAAGATGTAAGATCCTCGTTTCTTTTTAGGTATATTTTAATGTTCTGCACTTTAACTTGTATAGATAGGACTTTAATTCTTTTTTGTTCTAATAAGTTGTTCAACAAAAACATTGTAGTTTTAGAAAAGCGATATAACATTAATATAAAACACTAAAAAAATAAGTTTTTTTTTTGTTTTTTTTGCCTTTTATTTTTTTTATCGTTAAGTTAAGCATTAATCTTTTCAAAACCGGATTGGCGGGCTGGTCCGACCGATCTAACCGCGGCCCAATTTATTTGCTGGTCTAATTTAATTTAGAATTGTGTTTTTATCGAACCATTAAACTCGTTAAAAACCGGCAGAAACCGTAAATTAGACAAAACCAGCAAACGAGATAGACCAAATTTCCTGAAAACCTCAAAAATTTAATACAAAATTGAAACAGTAACTTATGTTTCAACTCTTCTTCTGTCTTATCAACGATTATGATGAATACTGAGTGAATAAATTTGTTTTACTAGTGAAATTTTATTAAGAAATATTCAATAGCAGGTTTTGTAAAATAAGAGATAAACAGTAAACAAACTTTAAAATTAAGTTAAGATTTTATATGTGTATTTTTCGTTTCCTTACTTTTGGTGTGCTTTATTAATTTTACCTTTAAAGTATTTTTGTTGTTGTATATGTGTAGAATAGTTGTTTTGCTCAGATTTGGACGATTTGATTAATTATTTTCAGTAATTTGAGTTTTCTTTAAATCATAAAATTTGAGAACATAGAAACTGAAAACTATTATGTCGAATACTCGAGTGAAAACGACATGTTATACATTTTTTCACAATTGTTTTATTACATATTTATATTTAAAATAAATGATTAAATTAATAAAAATGGTATAAACTCAACCGAATTAATCCGTGACCCAAAGCATTTCCGGATTCATTATCTGGTCTGGTTTTAAAATCATTTTTAAGCATTTATGGGGTTGATTATCTTTCAATTCTTTTTTTTTTAATTTTATTTAAGGTTTTGCGACGAGAGATATATTTTTTACAAAAGACGAGACTTCGTTTGTGATGAAGAATATACCAGCCAATCCATGTGGAGAAATAGAAAATTGCAACAAAAAATGTATCGACCAAAACTTCCCTAAAGGAGGATTATGCTTAATTCCGACATCGAATGATATATCTGAATATATTTGCCTTTGTAAAATTTGAACATTATTGTATAAAGCATATCCAATTCCAAAATATTAATGATATAACCTAAGTTATAAATGTATTTTTTTTTTTGGTATTGATAGCACAACTAGCAAGGTGAGAACATCCTTCCAACGGGAAGATAGTACATGTAGAATATAAGATATAGAAAATATGTAACTGTAATTTTTTTTTTTAAAACATATTTTATTGGGTTTTTTTTGTCAAGATGTGACCATTATTGTGCCACAATTCTCAAAATGTAATTGTAAATCATTAATCTCTAATCTCGTATGTAAAACATTCTATATATATTGTATTTGATCATCTAATCAGCTTAACAAAAACCTAAATAATTTACAGTCGTCACTTTCTTTATCCAAATCATCTTTTTCCTCTTCATCTAAAACACTATGACTTCCTTTAACGAGACAACTGTTGTCTCCGAATCCAAAAATCTTTTCAATGTCAATGTGACAAATATTACAAAACTCACAAGTCACAACTTTCAAAATTTTTTTTTTTTTTTTTGTGTGGAGTCGTCAAATGCATGCTTTACTTGATGGATAAGATCTTGTGGTTTGTTATGATGGATCTGTCATCATTAAAAAAAAAAAACAATTTTTTTCGCTCCAACCTAAAATCCCTTCCTGATCAGTTCATATTTAAGTTACAAATGATTACATTATTTTGAAAAATCAGGACGGGCCTTGAGAGTTAAACACGACATGGGAGAGGACAGGTGAGCAATTCCATAGAGTTTCTTCTAAATATGTTTCATGTTGTAGTTTTTTTTTTTTTGTAGTCACCGATTGGGTAAGACTCACTATCTTTCTCCCTAAAAAATGAGACAAGTTACCAAAACCATAATCATCCTGTTTCGTAATGCACTCGTGCACGATGCATGGTGATGGTGTATATACGGAATATGGATTTTAGTTTATTAGTACCGTGATGGAATATACAAGATGTAGACTTATCCTTTTGATTTCTGGTTGGTGGATTGTAAATGCTGTAATATCACATTTACAACCTAAGATATTATAAAATGACTACTGAAAAATCCATATATTGTAAAATGGTGACTCATGTTTTAGATTTTAAATTTAATTTGTTCAAATCTCTTATATTTAGGTTATGGTATGTAAAATTATTTCGCTTCTGACTTACCTTTACAGCTGCAAGATTAAATGCTTTCTTTTCATGTTCGTGCCAAGGAATCATACTCAAGTTTGAGATCATTCTTCCTCATGTCATGTTCATCTCTCATTCAGATACTTTCCCAACTCAAATCTTCACACTGCTTATGTTCTGCAATGTACATGATTTATTTATTCAAAAGGTTTCACTTTTACTCATATAAGAAGTTTAGTGGAAGAGAAGTTTATCTGCTTGGTGTGGGCCATGAAGTGCATGAGAAGCCACCATCTGAACTATGTCATCTTCGCATCGCAGGCAGCGGAGACCAAATGCATTGCCGGCTTTCAGGTACTCTGTGTTGCAAATTCTGAATGTACTTAAAGGGCATAACTGATTGGAGATTAAAGATGGAATCAGTGGAATCCTATAGAAGAGCTTCTTTCACTGCTCAAAGTGTGTTAAATCAATCTGATGTCGCCATTAATCATCCCATGTAGCTCCATGAGCTCAAGGATATTCTCTTTTTAATTCCTTGGTCTGGGTTTAAGGTGTCTTTGTTCGGTTTGTGTGTTATGTCTTTTGGTATTATCTCGCCTTTATGCCGTTGTTACTGCAGTTTGCTTGTAATGTGTATGCGCTTTGAGCTTTTTATTAATGAATATTTCAGATGAAAAAAAAAAACAAATATAAAAAGACGACAGAGAGCTTCAAAGGTTGGAGGAGGTAGCTAAACCCACTTTCTGTGCACAGAAGAACACTCGCTGGTGAAAAGTCTCATCCTTTTCTGGTAAATTTTTCCTCACCGCCGCCAAGTCCACCGGAATTTCTCTCTTCCTTGAGAGGATTGATGGGAGACGAGAAGCCGTCGATTGTGATGGCCAATCGAGAAAGAGATCGAGAGCTTCTGATTCCCGTCGCTGATTCCGGTGAAAAAGACGACGGTTCTACTTCGAAGCCGTCTTCCTCTTCTTCCTCTTCTTCGCATCAAGCTACCCACGAGGTCTAGTTTCTTTCTCACCTTTTTGTTTTCCTGATCTAGAAAGCTAAGCTTGTTCTTGGTTTGCTCATTTCAAGATTCATTCGAAATTAACTGTGCAATTCGATTGATTTTAAGCTCCCAGTAGTGAGAAATTGATTTGCCCTAGATTCCATCTATCATTGACAACACTTCCTTAGAGATAAGTTGGATAGTGTGTGAACTAGCCAAACACCGATCTTGGTTTGCTTATATAAAAGGCATTCCCAAGTGTTTTTGGTTGGGAGAATTCTTGTATCCGTTGTATCTCTGAGTCTTTTTGTTGTTGTGTTCATTCTCATGGTGCTGTCTCAAGCATATACACACATACAGAGCAGTGTGGTTTGATGCTTTAACTGTTTTCTGCAGACTTTAAGCTTGTTCATTAAGGGTTGGGCGTCAAAGAAGTTCATGACAGGCTGGTAAGCAAGAGTTGAAATTTGAGATATGATCAAGTTGTCACAGATTCAAATCTTGTGTTGTTAGTTTCTAACCTCAGTTGGTCTTTGTTTTTTTTTTATCTGTATCATCTTTGCAGTGTTATCCTACTTCCGATTGCGATTACTTTCTATATAACATGGTGGTTTATTCACTTTGTTGATGGATTCTTCTCTCCAATATATGCGCAACTTGGAATAAACATATTTGGTAAGCATTTGCGTGCCCCCTCTTGATCAAATCAACGGTTTCTCCACATGTGTCTGATTTTGGTTTTGTAGGTTTCGGTTTCTTGACTTCAATTGCATTCATCTTCTTGGTCGGGGTGTTCATGTCTTCATGGTTGGGGGCTTCAGTTCTGAACCTGGGGGAGTGGTTTATTAAGCGGATGCCATTTGTTCGTCACATCTACAACGCCTCCAAGCAAATCAGCACTGCCATTTCTCCTGGTCTCGCTTACAAAATGAAAAACTCATATTGCATTCTCTGACATTATGAATTTTCACAGTCTCAACCTTGTTCATATCCATATTTTTGGACAGATCAAAATACTCAAGCTTTCAAGGAAGTTGCAATCATCAGGCATCCACGTATAGGGGAATACGCGTTTGGGTTTATTACATCTACTGTTGTTCTCCAGGTGAGTACAAGGATTTCCTTATCGTTTATTCATCTTCTCCTAACTTATAGACACAAAAGGGTGTATATATATAATGATTAGAGCAAAAAGGAACAATGCTCTTTGTCCTTACAGAATTACCCAACAGAGGAGGAACTTTGCTGTGTATACGTTCCTACGAACCACCTTTACATCGGTGATGTACTACTTGTCAACAGTAACGACGTTATCAGGCCAAATCTCTGATAAGCCTTTACGAGTTTATACGAAAAGAAGAAAGCGGGAAAACAAAATAATTGACGTGGCAATGCAAGAGATAAGTATCAACTAAGATATCTAGTATCTAAGATAAGTATCAACTAAGATATCTAGTATCTAAGATAAGTATCAATTAAGATATCTAATATCTTAGATTGCTCCTAGTATAAATAACGTAAGGGTAGTTTGTTATGGGGGAGAGAACAGAAGGAGAAAGTAGTTAGGGAGAGAGATCAACTTACTTGAACTACGGGTGTTATCGAGAGTTTGTTCTTGATAACAAGAGATTAATTGTGAGCAGAGAGAGTAACTTTGTATCCATTGATCTCAGAATCCTTTGTTAATCAATTCAATACAGGAATTTGCTTAACAAATTGGTGCGTGAGCGTGGCGGAGTACGTAGATCCTTCCGATGGCCGATCTTTCAGCAGAGATGGAGGAGATTCACAATCGTTTGAATGAGGTCGTTCAACAGGTCGATAATCGTATCGATGGAATAGCTCAACAAGTGGAGATCATCCATGGTGGCTTTGCGATTTTGACGAAATCAAACACAGAACTCACACAATCTTTGGCGCGTTTGGAATCGTTATTGAGCGAGAACAAATCAGCAGGCAAAGCAACTGCTGGACCGTCGTCTTCCGATAATCCGGTACGTCAGGCTTCTTCTCATCAATCGCCGGATGCTATACCATTAGGTTATCGGGGAATTGGTCATGCTTTTGAGAATAAAAATGGGATGTTGAAGAAGATAGAACTTCCTCCGTTTGATGGCAAATATCCAAACATTTGGATCAATCGAGCAGAACGATTTTTTCGTTTGGGTAACTATTCTGATCACGAGAAGTTTGAATTGATATCAGTTAGTTTTGAGGGAACAGTGCTGAACTGGTTCAATATAGAATGGGCAGAAGATCCTTTTCATGATTGGGATCATTTCAAGAGACGTTTGATTGCTCGTTTTACATTCCGAATGGAAGAGGATCCAGGAAAGAGATTGTTCGCCATTCAACAGAAAGGTTCAGTCCAAGATTACATAAACGAATTTGAAGAACTACGTGCTTTGGTCACAGGAATTGATGAAAAGAACTTGGAACACGTTTTTTTCAATGGATTAAAACCTGAGATGCAAGAGGTCATTAAGCTTAAAGAACCAAGAGGGTTGAGACAGCATATATCGGCGGTTCTACGAATGGAAGGTAGTGCCTTTTGTAAATCTGTCGCTTCAGTCTCAACATCTAATGTTACGGGGCGAGGGTCAACTTATGCTCCGGTTCATTCAGCTGGGCAACCTTCTCATTATCCGCATTTACAGCATTCACATCGCTCAACTCAATCACAGATCAATACTCAGAACACTCAATCAACGGATAAACAACCCTGGAAACAACAACAACCACAGTTGCCTAAAGAAACACGTCGTCTAAGTCCGACAGAGGTTGCTGAGTATAAGAGGCTAGGGCTATGTTACAAATGCAATGGTAAATGGTCAAGATCTCACATCTGCAGTAATAAGGCGTTGCAGGTGCTAACCGTGCTGGACGGTTTAGAAGTTGAAGTGACTAATGATGTATGGGTCGATACATTTACGGATGATCAAGGTATCAATACGGAATTGCGAGAATTATCTGTGGCTTCGTTTTTGGGTATTTCTTCACCGACAACGACCAAATTATGGGGCAGAATTGGCAGAGTCAAAGTAATAGTGATGTTAGATAGTGGAGCTACCCATAATTTTATGGATCCGTCTTTACTGTCTAAACTCAATATCACGCCGATCTACAATTCAAAATTGGATGTGATGCTTGGGAATGGTATTACGGTGAATGGAACTGGCGTCTGTCGCAATATTGCATTTTCGTTGCCTACGATAGATGATGTTGCTGACTTCATTGTTTTGGAACTGGGCAGAGTTGATTTAATTTTGGGAGTTCAATGGCTGAGGACATTAGGACAATGTGAAGTAAACTGGGCAACTCATGAATTGTCGTTCTTATTTAAAGGTATACGCGTTACACTAAGAGGAGATCCTGCACTACATAACACCTCATTGTCACTCAAGCGCGTGCATACCTTGGAGCCTACGACAGGTTTGGAGCTTGATGCTGAATTTTCTCACATCAACCGATCTAGTAATCAACAGAAGATTCCAATTCCTATTGAACTTTTATTGGATAGGCACGTCCAGGTCTTTGAAGAGCCTTCCCAGCTTCCGCCTCTAAGAAACAGAGAGCACGCTATTAATCTCATAGCAGGAACTGGGCCAATAAGTGTTCGTCCGTATAAATACCCTCATGCTTATACGGAAGAAATGGAAAGAATGGTATCTCAGATGTTGAATTCAGGATTGATAAGACCTAGTCGTTCTCCGTTTTCAAGTCCAGTATTACTCGTCAAAAAGAAAGATGGAAATTGGCGTTTCTGTGTAGACTACCGTGCACTAAACAAAGCGACCATTGCAGACAAATTTCCCATTCCCATCATTGATCAGCTATTAGATGAGTTGTATGGAGCGACAATTTTTTCTAAGCTGGATTTAAGAGCAGGATATCATCAGATTCGTATGCAAGAAAAAGACATTGAAAAAACAGCTTTTCGCACAACCGATGGACATTATGAATTTGTAGTGATGCCTTTCGGATTAACCAATGCTCCTGCCACATTTCAAGCATTGATGAATGAGCTATTCCGACCGTTTCTGAGGAAATTTGTGCTAGTCTTTTTCGATGATATCTTGGTATATAGCAAGACAATTGATGATCATGTTCTGCACTTGCAAACTGTATTGGAGATTTTTGTTCAACACAAGCTTTTTGCGAACAAGAAGAAATGTTTGTTTGCCCAGTCTCAAGTGGATTACTTGGGACACTTGATTTCAGCAGAGGGTGTAGCGACGGATCCTACAAAAACAGAATCTATAAGGAATTGGCCAATCCCAAAAACAGTGAAAGATTTACGTGGTTTTTTGGGTCTGACAGGATATTATAGAAAATTTGTTAAAAGTTATGGGGTCATTGCTCGTCCTTTAACAAATCTTCTCAAAAAGGATGCTTTTGTTTGGACAGAGAGTGCAACACAAGCATTTGAGCTACTGAAACAGTCTATGATCACAGCCCCAGTCCTCATACTCCCTGACTTCTCAGAAACATTCATAGTAGAATCTGACGCTTCAGGGTACGGTATTGGTGCGGTGTTAATGCAAAAGAATCGACCAATCGCTTACTTCAGCTCAGGGTTATCCGATCGTGAACAGATTAAACCAATCTATGAACGGGAGTTAATGGCAATCGTTTGTGCTGTGCAAAAATGGCGTCACTATCTACTTGGCAGAAAATTCATTGTTCACACTGATCAAAAAAGCTTGAAATTTTTGTTGGAACAGAGAGAAGTCTCACTAGAGTATCAGAGATGGTTATCCAAGTTATTGGGGTATGAGTTTGACATTGTATACAAACCGGGGGTGGAAAATAAGGCAGCAGATGGGTTATCCAGAATTATACATGCTCCACACTTGGATTCTCAGACTTCATTGCAGGCTATTACCATTCCTTTGACTCTGAACCTCTCAGATATTTTAAAGGAAGTGGATAAGGATGAACAAATACAAGGCTTGTTGAGCAGAGTTAACTCAGGGGACAGTCCTAAACCGGGTTATTCAGTGGTCAGTGATCGACTTTTATATCATGGCAGTTTGGTGATTTCCCAGTCCTCTGTTCATATTCCACTGATACTGCATGAATTCCATGACGGGGTAACAGGTGGTCATTCAGGAGTTCTAAAGACGTTGAAGCGCGTACGTTCTCACTTCTATTGGAGAGGAATGACAAAGGCAATTCAAAAGTATGTTGCAGAATGTGATACTTGTCAGCGCCATAAATACTCTACGTTGTCTCCAGCTGGGTTGCTACAACCTTTACCAGTTCCTAATCAGATTTGGGAAGACATATCTCTGGATTTTATAGAAGGATTGCCAGTCTCTGGAGGCACAAATGTGGTTCTTGTTGTGGTCGATCGATTAAGCAAATTCGCTCATTTCCTACGCTTAAAACACCCTTTCAATGCGGTGGATGTGGCTCACCTGTTTGTTACAGAGATTGTGCGCTTACATGGATTTCCGAAATCGATTGTGTCAGATAGAGACAGAATTTTTTTGAGCTCATTTTGGAGAAGTCTCTTCAAACTCGCGGGCACAACTTTAAAATTCAGTACAGCATTTCATCCTCAATCAGATGGACAGACGGAGGTTGTTAATCGTTGCCTTGAAACATTCCTCCGCTGCTATGCATCATCGCATCCCAAGACTTGGGCAAAATACTTGGCTTGGGCAGAACTTTGGTATAATACCAATTTTCATACTGCCATTGGGACGACTCCTTTTAGGGTAGTCTATGGTCGCGATCCGCCAGCTTTGTTACATTTTGAAGAAGGTTCTACGGGCAACTTTGAGTTAGAATCATTACTTCGTTCTCGGGATAACGTTCTTCGGTCCATCAAACTACATTTAACTCGGGCGCGGGACAGGATGAAAAATAATGCAGACAAACATCGTCGAGAATTGGAATTTGCCGTAGGAGATTTTGTTTTCCTTAAATTGCGACCTTATCGTCAGCAGTCTGTGGTGAAACGTTTATATCACAAACTCGCAGCACGTTTCTTTGGTCCTTTTGAAGTATTAGAACGTGTTGGGCAAGTTGCGTATCGTTTGAAGTTGCCTTCTGATTCTAAAATACATGATGTCTTTCATATATCCCAATTAAAACCGGTATTGGGAACTAAACATCAGGTTTCACTTTTACCCAATTCATTTAACATGGAGGATGAAGTGGTGATTGAGCCAGAGACTGTGTTGGAGACAAGATACGATGCTGAAGGTCACTTGGAAGCGTTAATTGCATGGTCAGGATTACCGCCTCACGAGACATCTTGGGAACGTGTGTCGTCACTTCTTCCACAGTTTCCTTCGCTTGAGGACAAGCTCAAAGTCGCCGGGGGGAGTATTGATAAGCCTTTACGAGTTTATACGAAAAGAAGAAAGCGGGAAAACAAAATAATTGACGTGGCAATGCAAGAGATAAGTATCAACTAAGATATCTAGTATCTAAGATAAGTATCAACTAAGATATCTAGTATCTAAGATAAGTATCAATTAAGATATCTAATATCTTAGATTGCTCCTAGTATAAATAACGTAAGGGTAGTTTGTTATGGGGGAGAGAACAGAAGGAGAAAGTAGTTAGGGAGAGAGATCAACTTACTTGAACTACGGGTGTTATCGAGAGTTTGTTCTTGATAACAAGAGATTAATTGTGAGCAGAGAGAGTAACTTTGTATCCATTGATCTCAGAATCCTTTGTTAATCAATTCAATACAGGAATTTGCTTAACAATCTCTCGGTCCGGGAAGGAATAGGTGAGATCACAGAGCCCCTCTTTTTTCCTCAGAATGGTAACAAAGTTAATTTGCAGAAAGCTAATGAACTTAATATTTTTTATATTCATTGCTGATCTGCAGAGATTGTTGTTTCGGGTGGAATGTCAATGCCGCAAATTCTATCAACACTAGATAAACCGTCGACCTCGATCGACAGAGCTACAAGCGTATAGAGAAACTCATGCAGAAGAAGACACTTTCTTGTTTTGTTGGGATTTGAGAATTTGGGTTTTTTGAATGTTTGATGATGAGTGTGTATCTCTTTAGTTACTTCATTGTTGTAACATTCCTCCCATTTGTGTTTTACAAAAGTGTATAATGTAAGCTTAGGTCTGTATCCCTTCTTAGATATGATGAATCTTTATTTTTTTTCTTGAAAAAGCATTGAAAGTTATATACCGTTACAAGAACTGGCTATTATCCCATCTAAAGCAACAAAATCTGATTTGGTTGATTAACTCCACAAATCTCAAACACAAGTGAGATTACACAAGGCAAAACTTGAAACTATGACTAAGAAACCACTAGATTCTTTATTATTAACTTATTGACTCTCTTTCTCTTGTTGTTGCGATTGCGGATGCGGTCGTGACTTGAAATGCAGCCATGGTAGCTGTTTGAATATAAGAACATGGTACATACATTCTGTTGTGTTCACTCAAATAATAATACATAACATCTGGAATTTTTTTTTTAAAAAGATATATATATAAGTAAAATCGTCGAGTGGACTAAGTAGCAGCAGCAATGTACACAAGTAATGACAACAGTTTGTAAAGAAACAATTATAAATCAAAACGAAGAATGTGGATATTAGAACGAAGAAAGCCTAATAACAGAACCTTTGTGACTAGTTATTATAATCACCCGCCAATGTTGGTGGCGTTACCTCATAAATTAGGCATGGAGACGCAGATTCATCTGCATTTGTTGCTCTCTGTAAATAATGTTAGGAGTAAATGTTTTGAATCATTATTGGTCTTTCTTCTCAGACAGAGTTTGAGGTTATTGAATTTGAGTGTGTGAGGAAGTTAGCTGAGAAGGTTGTTGTATTGTGGTTTGTGAAACTCCGTTCGTGACTGCTCCTTGTTGAACCACCGGCTCGGTTTTCACAGCCGCGTGTACAGGTGACTCCACATCCATCTTTGACAAAGAACAATTTGATTCTGTAACAAACAAACAAAAAACAAAACGAGCTTTTAGAATGCGAATCTTCTGTTTGGCCATAATACTCCTTTCTTTCCCCTTGATGATATAAGAAAATGTAAACCTTTTAGTTCTCCGTATGAGATTAATCGGTTAAGGCAGTCACGGAACTTGGTTAGTACTATTTTCTCCTGCTCTGCAAAAACCTGGTCTTGCCCGTTTGGTAGCTGCGAGGAGAGCTCCACCGAACAATTAGATGAAGCTGCAACCATTAACATAGTGTCCTGTTCATCACACATCAACGCCAAAGTTTCTGGAGACATTGACTTTCCTTTAGAACCATCTGAGTTGGACTCCTCTGCACCCGATTTGTCAGCTTCATTTCCACTCGCAGCGTTCTCAACCTCGGTACCATTATTATATTCTTTTCCTTGATCTTGCGCAGAAGAAGCTAAGGAAGTTTCTGTCTGATCTTCCAACCGTTTTTCTGTTGATTTCTTGGCTGCTTCCTCAGATACAGCAACCAGAACAGAACAAAGTGCTTTCACATCCTGTAGTTGAATTATGTCTGCCAAGAGAGACCTTTAAAAGAAAAGAAATAAATGTGTAACTCAGTTTCTGCAATCTCTGGACTCAGATTTGCAAACACATGAGGCATTTTACCTATATACAACTTTAGATGGGCCTAACGACGTATTGCCTCCACGACGAGGAACAGGTTTCAAAGTAGTCATTTTCCCACTATTCCCCTGATACCAATAATAATAATAATAATACAGTAAGTTATCATCTCCCTAATCATTTATCAGACCAAGTAAGTAAACGTGGGAGCGGATTTTACCTGGCCAAGCCTATGAGTAAATGAATCTTTGGCTGCTTGGGTGAAGAAAATGTCCTGAGCTTTCTTTCTCTTAGGAGCAGGAGAAGATGCAAAGCCAGAGGAACCTATAGCTCCAGTTATGGCAGCATTTGCGTGTTGGAGATAAGCCGCGTTATGGGAATGTTCACCGTGAAAAAGAGCTTCCCTGTCTTCACTTCCTTCAAAGTTTTTGCAACCCAAGCATTTGCAGTTGTCTGAACAAAGAATGTTTGCCTGAAAGCACTCACAATACTTCTTAAGACATCCCGATTTCTTGCAGTGACAGCCTTTGTGGTGCTTCCCTAACATCACAACTCTACCAACCACCTCCTGCAAAATTTGAGTTGAGATTCAAAAATCTTGCCTAAGCAGCAGCAAAAGACCAACAGTTTAAAAGCAGCAATATATGTACCCTGTTGTCTCGTGCGTCGTGTGGAGTACTAGCAATTTTAGGCCTGAAGGCATTTGGATTGCGTTCCAGAGTTGATTCAACCGCTTCTCGTCTCGCGGGTTCATTTTCAACGTTGTTGAAACAATTTAAACAGTTGCAACCATCACAGTATGTGCCGGATGCAAAGCATTCACAATACCTGACCAAATGATATTTCGGAATTAAGTTTCACAGAGTTTGAATCCATATGAAGTCTATTTAACCACTAAATAAGAAATCCGAAAATAAAGAGTTGGTCATCAGAGGCTTACAGCTTCAAGCAACGTGAGTGTTTACAGTTACAGTGTTTTTTCTTGAGAGGGGTTCCATCTCTAGCTTCCACCACTGCCCCAGGCCTTGGCTTAGATTTGGTAGATTCGGGCTTCCTGCAGTTAAACGATAAGAAACAAAGTGTGAGATTTGGAAATTCAAATCCTTAGAGGATACAAATCAATCTGACTCCAATTACAATACAACAATTAAACAACATCTACAATTAAAAAGTTTCAATTTTTCCTTCAGTTTTGAAACTTACGGAAGCCTGATTGGTCCCTGAGATTGTGAGGGTGGAATTGGAGTCACCACCGTCGTTTCCGGTGAAGAGACGGATGTGGCAGGAGCTTTGTTACCCTGTGAATGCTCCACATCGGAACCGGAGCCACCAACGAAGTCGAGTTGCCTCGCCGAATTCTTAACAGACTCCTTTTTTTGCGGGAGTTCGTCTCCTTCTCCCATCTAAAAGATTTTCGAATTTCTCAGTATCTGAAGAAAACCCAGAAAAAAAAATTCCCTTTTTTTATCCTCCACACAAGCTAAGAGTTTACAATCAACACAATAAATTACACAAATCAGCTCTAGAAACACGACGAATTCAAGATCCGAAGCCGGATTTAGTCCCTAACGCATGCGAAAACCCTCGAGCCCAATCGTCGGCTACTGAAACTCTTCCAACTTTTGATCCGCTTGTCTGGGAGATAGAGAAATTAGGGTTTGGAAGGGTTTAAGCACCAGGAGAAGAAGAAGAAGAAGAAGAAGAAGAAGAGAAATTTGATAGAACAGCGGAGAAAGAAAAGATTGAGACTTTGGGTTTCTTCTTCTTCTTCGAGAGAGAAAAGCTTCTCTCCTCCCTCTCTTATACATCTTTTGAAATTTCAATTTCTGGATTATATTAGACGGATAGATTTACGAGATAATTTAATCGTACGGTTGTTATTAAATACTCTGATCCAACGATTAGTATTCATAAGGTTTCAAGTGTAGTTCGCTGTTCACCGTCCGATCACCGCCAAAAAGGAAATTATTTTTGTTAAAGAGAAAAACCATCAAAACATTACTATAGGTGTTACTTACCACTCACAAACTGACACGTTGACATTCACTCCTGACTGCACAAAAACAGAGAAGCGATGCTTAAGGATAACGGATTTAGCCCAAAATGTTTGTTTATTCGCGAAAATTCCCAAATTATTTATAAGGTTCAAAATTATTCCAAGAAACTCTAACAAAGATAAAATAAAAAGCCTTAAATGGCTACTACAGAGACGCTAGATCTTAAGTTCTTAACTATGTCTATGTGCTATGATTACTATCTGAATCTGCATATTCACACCTTAATCTGAATGTTTTTTTAAATCGTAAATATCCAAATTTTAAAATTGTGGCCAATATTTTCTTTGACCACGATAATGTTACTCAAACTATTAACAAATCTGAGCTAAATGTTGAATTAGCTACCAAGTGAACTGAAACATTATTAATTACTGATTCAAAACTAGAAAAATAAAAAAAAATAATGTTGGTTTTTTAATATTTTGACTAAAATTGTGTTAATTTAATTATCTTCATTACCTAAACAGAGATTCCATTTAAATATTTTTTCTGTTTTGAATTTCTTCTAAAGAATAAAAGTTTCACATTTAGGGATGAATTAATAAAACCGAACCAAATATAACAACAAAATCAGAACCATTCCATGATGCATGGATATTCATTCACTCAGAAGAGCAAACATAAATTTAGTTGGCGACTTTTGACGCCAAAAACTGTTAATGAATATTCTTCAACACCTCATGTTCCATAAAAAAAAATTGCATTTAAGTTATAAACTTCTCAAAAATTTTATGTATCTCCACAATAAATAACGTGATAGCCATCTGTTAATATTATCACTATCAAATAAAAGAGAACGTTTTCCTCGATGAATTCTTATTCTCGTCTTTTTATATATATATATATATATATTGTAGAAGTTAAAAAAAGATTACACACCATATACATTTGGTAAATATTTGTTTTCCAAAACATTTCTCAAAAGTTATACTGTAATAAGTTTTCAGAAATTAATTTATAATAGACAAAATAAAAGAAAAACAACGGAAAATATGATTTTAATTCTATATTTATCATTATATATTCATTGAGGCTAAGTAGCATTATATAACTTTTATCTCAAGTAAACCATTTTACTCATGCCTACAGTTTTTAAATAAATTCTGAATGTTCGTAATTCAAAACCTCTCATGACAATAACACACTTAAAATATGAAAATTTGATATTTAAATTCAAAATCTCATGGTAACTGAAATTACTGAAATAATACAAATTTAGACAAAAATATATAAATCAAAACATCTTATTAATTTATTATGACATACAGTTTACTCGTTATCTAACTCAACATTTTTAACTATTTCATTAACATCATTTTCTTAAAAGGAGATATTAGCTCATGAATTTAAAATTTTGGAAATTCAAATTTTTAAAAACTTGAGTTTAAGTATATGTACAGACGTTAGATGGATCTTTTTTTTGATGAACTTTTAGTTTTCATTTTTCAATATCTCGCTCAATTAATCACTTAACCAACTTTTACTTTAACTCAATTTATTGGTTTATTTCAAAATCTCATTTAAACGCTTAATCATATATTTTTACTTAAAACGATTTTGTGAAGAAAGTAAGGATGTTTCATTTTTGACCGTATATTTTTGAATTTTTGAATTTGGAATTTTACGGACAAGAAGTCAAACATGTGGAAGCTACGACATTCTAATATGTATATTGGAGCATATTTCAAAAATGTCTATATAAAACAATAGAAATTAATCTAATATATAAATAATAATAATCTGAGCTGAAGTTCATGCTTGTCTAATTATACAAATCTACTGAACATATTTATAATACGCTTACACATAAATATCAAGATACACTCAGTAACTTACTCTCCTATCATAATAGTTTCTACTTTTAACTTTGATTTAGCCAGTACTCTTTTCCCAGTTAAGTCTTTTCTATTCAAGGAAGATACCAACCACTGGTTGAGAGATGAGTCTGTGTTTGACACACCTTTTTGTGTTTGTTCTTGACAACAACTTGATGATGAATCTCATGGTGCAAATGATTATGCATAACGTTAGTTAAGAAAACATTTCCTTGTTTGCTTTTTTCCATTAAAGGAGAAATGGTTTACAAAGGATAAGAGAACCATGAAAACTATTAAGTTCATTGTTACAAGAGGCAAAACGGAACATCAAAATGGGTAGTCTTGGTTGGTTGCTCTAACTGGTCGGCTATCTCTCTTATGGTAGGCATTAGTTTTTTAAGATATAGGATGTGTATGTTAGCTTGCACGGCTATATTAAATCTTTTAGTTCTTGATCGGGTCATTGAAACCTTCTTGACCTCAGGTATGAGCACTTGATCTTTACTCGGGTCGATGACCTCATCAAGATACCGGAGGACGAAGACCAGATGAAGGAGGTGGGAGCGTGGAGATCGGAAATAAGAAAAAACGAAGGGCGACGATGGCGAGTACCCGCTCTACCGACGTCGGAGAGTGACTACAACTTTGATCCCTCAGTAATCGTGTCTGGGAGAAGAAATAATTAGTTGTGCTTTGTTCTTACAAAATAAAGGTCTTTATAGAATTTCTTAAATTTTCAATCAACATTACCAGAACTTGAGTTATACAGAGTAAGCTACCATTGTTGCGTGTGTACATACATAACCTAACTTATTTTGGTTTAGTTCCAGTTCCGATTTACAAACTGAGTATTTATGTTAAATATTTTGATTTAGAATGAGAGGTTGATCCAAGTAAAAAAACTAGAAAATAAATATTTTAGACCATTTTTTATTTGGCTTAAATATTTTTTATAATGTGAAACCCTAGAAAATCATATACTACCATCTAATGGCTTTTAAAAAAATGATGAAACAAACAAAAGTTGTATGCATATAAACAATTGTATTTTACTTTTAACTTACAAAGATCATTTATTTACTAGGATATTTGTGACAGTTTAAGCTAGTTTGTCTACTAGGATGATTCACGTTATCTAAACTTCCAAAAATATTATCCAAAAATATTAGTTTTTGAAAAAAAAATGAAGAATTGGTCAAAATGATTATGCGGTCTTATAGGCAGCTACGAACTACATTTTTGAACAAGGTTTCTACCAATGAGTTGCGGAATTTTCACCAAAACATTATCTCAACAGACTTTTCAATCATTTATTTTCCAAATTAAGGTTCGAAACTTCTTATGTGCAAATTCAAGGAGAGGGCGTTTTAAATATTGTGATAACAGTAAGTATGTCAAATAATAATATTAAGTATTAACCTATATTTTTAGTTCGAAAAATAAAAGTATTAACCTATATTTTTAACAAATAATAGTAAATATGTGTGGAATTAAGCATACTTTTGTGCATTATCTAAGTAAAACCTTAATTTGCGGTTATTTTGCACACACACACACAAAAAAAAGAAGTGCGGTTATATGTAGAAAATGGTAAAGTTTACTGTATTACGTACATTAGAGACGGTTTGTTTAAAAATTTCCTAAATTGATCAAGAAAACATAATTCATTTGGCCATCACATACACGTCAACTTCAACCGCAAAAATAAAATATATATATTCGAGTTCTAAAGTGATAGTATAACATCATGAGCAATCAATTTTGGAAACTCATTATTTTTTCCTCAGCAGATTGGTTGCTCATTATGTTATAAAATTACTATTTTCTTCTGTCATTTTTTCGGCTGATCAAAATCCAGTTTGCATCAAGTGAAACGGTTTACTGAAAAGCGATTCCGAACGCCGGAACCCAATAGTCGGCGCCATTGTCTCTGTCAACTTGGAGTGTGCATGAAATTGGGACAAGACATAAACCTCTGCTTTTCAAATCTTTCTTAGATTCCTCGTTAAGGTTTGATTTGTTCGTAGATGACGATGAAGCTCCTTTTACTATTTTCATGCAATACTCATCCACAAGCTGATCACCAAATTACAAGACTTCTTTAGGATATTATTGTAAATGTAATAACAAGCTCAATATGCATTTCGTCAAAAACTAAATTTGCTCAAAATACTGAAATTTTAGTATAGTATGCATAAAATAGAAAATAAGTTTTGTTGGATGCTCAATTTTCGAGGGACAGAGAGATTTCTAAACCGTTTTTCATGAAAAAACAATTTAACAAAAGATACCATAAATCTAAAAAATAGTAAGTTGTTTTGCAATATATATATTTTTTTTTCAAATCGGAAATTTGGGATTTGAATTGATGTGGCAAGTTGAATAACAATTGAAGTTGTAACCACATTATGAAAATGTAAGACACAACGAATCTCATACTCGTAAACTCAAACGATTACCTAAATCGTGATATATATATTTTGGTTGGATAAGTTGTTTCTAATCATTTATTATTATTTGTTTTTGAAACAAGGGTTTTCTAATTCTTTGTTGATAAATGCATTTTTATGAATAATTAATCATTCAGGTGGCTCTTATTTCTTCCACAGTTTAAGCGACTTTTATGGTTTAACAAAAGGTTATAAAATACTGTGAGAACTGAAAAGGAAAGCAATTGCATAATGTCATCTTTTCATTTTTTTTTTTTTTACCATACTTCATCTTAGTCCTTTCACTTTTAAGAGAACGAAATATTAAAGAGAAAAAGGTTAATTTTTATAAAAGCTGCCAACTTTGTTTTAAAGATTTGGGTATAATTGATCCAATAAGAAAAACTTAAAATATGTGCGTACCTGACCAGGGTCCTCAGGAAATAAACCATTCATATCTCCTCGTGCCTAAAAATTTAATTATAATCAACCAAACCAGATAACTTACGTCAATGAGAATATGACGTATAAGTAGAAGCACATCACACATTGTATTTGTTTGATCAAATGTAATTATATAATGTGTATATGAGTTCGATGCTTACATTTTGGTGCACTATATCATTTCTCGAGGGAGTACCAAATGGTACACTAAGAACCTGAAATATTTTTTTTATCAAAAACCAAATTTTGAAAAATAGTTGAATCAATTATTACTCTGGAGACAACAAATTATATACTGACTTTCAACTACATTTTCAGTCAAATCCAGAACTAATCTCACAATACATTTCTATAAAAAAAATATCTTATGAACAAAAAAATGAGAACAAAATAAAAATAGATCATCAACCTCTCATTTTTTTGTCTTCAATCAGATTTGAGTTTTAAAATCTACATGTTATGAGGGAAGCTCCAAATAGTTCGTAACACTTCACACCCAAATGATTTTATTTAGTTGTAAAGAGAAGATTCGAATAAATATTTTTTTATTGAAATAAGAAGCATGATAGTTTGGAAAATACAAGTCACCTCAATTTGACTGTGGAGGAATCTAATGTATCCAATAGCCTCCGACAAGACAGAGGCTGTGTCAGTCTGAAAAAAAAAAGAATCAATCAACCAATAGATTAACAGATATTTCATGACTAATTTAATTGACAAATTAGAGTAGATTATCTTAATAAAAGTGATTAGTAAAGGAATTAATTATTAATTTATACCTTGCCATAGGGAGATACTAGCTGATGAAGAGCTGCAATTCGGCCTCCGAGTTTCTCTTTTCTCACCTTTGATAAGTGATAATTAATTTTGTTTTGTTTTTTCTTTTGGTCGAAATTAAATTTTGTTTTTCTAATAAACCAAAACACTATAGAAGCTAACCGCAAGATATATTGGTTTCTACTGCTGACTAATATATAGGGAAACATAAATAAATAACTAGAGTGAAATGACGAAATCATCATAAGTTGGATAATTTTCAATTTTGTTCAGAAAACGAAATCTGAACTAAAAATGAATCAAACTGAAAAACAGATTTAGTTTTTATTTTTTCTTTTTTTTTAAAAAAAAAGGATTGAGTAACTACCGTTGAATCTTAGGAAAGAAAGAGAAAAGAATAATGAGATGAAGAAGAAAAAGACACATAAGAAAGACAAAAAATGTTACAATCACACACATACTGCATCTTATTCTGTTTCCATTCCTTTTTGTTTGTTTCTTTCTTATCTTTTGTTTATGTTCTTTTGTTTTATTATTACAAGTTTCAACAAGAAATAAAAACAGAGACCCACTAATTTAGTTAGTTACCTTGAGAGTCGATTGTGATGAAGGAAGACGAGAAGATACTTGTAGCTTTGGTTTCTTATTTGCAAAATAAGACCCACCAATCTCTGAGCTATTACACTTCATGAACACACATCAAACAAAGCATTTAGAACTATATAATTGAATCATATAGAAATTATTTGTAATATACATAAAAATAGTTAATCTGAAATTAACCACATATTTTGACCCACCTCGGAAAAGTTAACACCGTTGCGGTTGTTATTGTTGTTGTCTTCATTGATGTTGTGAATTGTTGTTGTTGTGACACAAGACTTGTTTAGAGGTGAGTTAGGTGACGACATTATTGTATAAACATTGTTATTGTTAATCTCTTGTTTGATGGAAGCTTGATGCCTCAAAACTTGTTCTTCCCAATTCTCTAGCTTCCTCTCTTGGTAATTATGCTGTTGATTTTGATGATGATGATGATGGTTCATCATCTCCATTCTTTCTTCGTCTCCCATCATCAGTCCACCCCTTTTATTCAAAAAAAAAATCCTATATATATTAGATCTTGTGTTTACAAGATGTAGCCATATAGGTACATATATGTATATATGAAATTACAAAGAAGAGATTTTATAAAACAAATCCAAGAACTTGAAACAATTTTACTTAGAAAATATCTCATATTTGGAACGTCATTTAAGCTATGTCTAAATATGGTGAGAAAGATTACAAGAGAAGTTGGCTAAGGTTCCATGGCTGGCCAAGAGGCAGATCATCACTATTGTCAATCCAAGAAGAGAAGTTAGGGTTACTAGTAGGAGGCAGAGAAGGAGAAGAGGAAGATGAAGAAGAAGTCGGAGAAGGAAAGAAGTTGGGCAAGAGACTCGGAAGAAGATAAGTTGTGGTAGTCGGCGGCAGCTGCGGCGGTGGTGGTGGCATCAAGCCGCTGCTTACTTTATTCCACCAATCAGGGTTTGCAGCCGCTGTGAGATGTTGTACCGGCGAAGTCTCTAACACTCCTTTATTCATCATCTCTCTCTCTCTCTCTCTCTCTCTCTCTACAATAGCCTTTGAGATTTGTTGCTTCACTAATGCTTTAGTTTAGATGTTATTTTAGGAGAAAAGAAAAGAGGAAGAGTGAAACAAATGGAACACTAGATCGATGTCAATGATGATTTTTATGATGTAATTGAAACTTTTGTTTCTCTCTCTCTCTCTCTCTCTCTCTCTCTCTCTCTGTCTGTCTCTCTCTCTCTCTCTCTCTCCTCTCTTCTCTTTTATCTTTTAACCTTTTTGCTATTTTAGGATGTCTAAATTCGATGTAGTGATTAACTAATTCCGGAGGATAGGGATATCTCTTCTTTTTTTAACAAGAATTTCCCGGGCCGTATGTCTTTAAATATGATATAAACTTATGAATTAAAAGCATTAAGTCTTAGAAAATTAGTAGGAAACATGAATGACAAAGATGCCAATTCGACATAAAATGTGATAACTCAAACCTTTTAATTATATTAATTTTTCCCAAAAGTATTAACCCCTAGCTATATTTAGATATATGAATACAAACTCTGGCTGAATTCAACAACCTAAACATACATTAGAAGCTGATTTGATAGATTAAAAAAACACTTTAACATCTACTTCCATAAGCTAAATATATTTACTCATCTAAATTTTTCTTTGCCATTTAATTAAATACTTTCTGTACATTAAACAACCCAAATACAATGAATTAGGTGATCAATCAAATTTAAGCAGTAAATCAGTACAACTAAATAAACTATTGGATAAATCTTATTGTAACAAGTCATAATTATCAATTCGTAAATTTCATCAAAACCCTAAAACTTAACTGTGGATCTACTCAAATATATAAATAGAAAAAATACAAAAAGATGAACAACAATGAATAATTGAATTGTATTAAAAAGCACGTCCGGAATGTATTTGCAATTTGGCATTATCTCCATCTTCAAATAAAATGTTTTTTCAGTGGTGGGGTGAATTTTTTTATAGCAGAATATCTTTCCTATTTATCTTTTTTTTTTTTTCTAATTCATTTTTCCTTAACCTTTAAGAAAATACTAGTAAAAGGGTATGTCGTTTATGCAGATCAATTGCTGAAAAACGAATGATTGAATCTAACAAAACTTTATAACTTATGAGGACAATATTCTTTTCTCTATATTTTTCTTATGATAAATGTAGATAAATCTAAACATGTTGTTCTAAAGAAAAAATCTAAATATGTTGATGTAAAGTCATGCATACATATTTACTAATTTTTATATATATATATATATAGAACACTGGCCGCAAAAGATGCAGAAGCTTTGCCGAACTGAGCCGGAGAAAGCCGCACCATGGCGGAGGCGATTTAAACAATTTTCTGTTTTCAATCTTAAAAATTAAAAAAGTCATTATTAAATTTATTTTAGTGTACTTCATATTTTTTCCTTGCTTTAGCTTTATCATAAAGTAGGGCAGTGAAAGGTACTTTCGTTAATTCATCGAAATTAGGTTTCTTTTGATAAAAAAACAAAAACATATTCAAGAGAATGGAAATATTTAAAATACAAACAAAAAGGGGTTCTTCGTATACTTTTATACACGGTGTATAAGATAGTCGAATATATGTTTATAACATTTTCTGCATACTACACGTATCGATCAAATGTAGATTTAAACAGTTTTTAAATTCCATTTTCAAACACTTCATGTTTTCTAATCAACTAAAAACCTTCCATGTGTTCGGTCCATATTTTTGTTAAGTTATATGTCTTCGTAATTTCGTATATAATTTCTTATTCGAGCTAAATGACATAAATAAATAAATGTTCTCTTTGTTGGTGACTTAAATTGAATCAACATGTGTAGCGTAGCGTTTAAAAGGAATTTAACTAAACAAAGCTAGTTACGTCAAAATGAGTCAAAAGTTGATCTGAGTCTTCATTACATCGGATCATCAAGTTGCTCATTAACTTTTTAAAAACATATTACTAAAATAGTCCGTGACAATAATGTTTTGATATCACTTTCTCGTGGAATTTATTTCTTTTACAATTTGTTTCCATGTTAATTTATTAATTTTCATTACTTACAATTATTTGACGTCAAAAGCTCATTAAACTAAAAAAATACAAGGACAATACAAAATATAAAAAGACCGAAAAAAACGAGCAGCAAAAAGAGTTCTGGGAGAAGTCAACAGAGGAAGAAGTCAATTTCTTGACCAACAACAAAAAAAAAAAGCTTTTTCTTCGAAAGATGAGATGAGAGGAAACCCCGAAAGGGCTACAGTGCTGTCCGATGGGTACACGAAAGTGAAAAAGTTGTTTTGACTAACGAGTTTGTTTGAAATATGTCGTCCAATGTGATGGTACGAATCATCTGATGAAGCTGTTTCGGCTTCAAATAAACACATCACTACCCCTAAACCTAAACCCAATCTAGAGTAGGATTATAGTTCAACATAAACATGAACCTCTTAAATATCTACTCCTCACCCAAACTACCTAAATAGAATTAGAATCCACTCGAAAATAGAACAGCCAAATGAGTTTAAGACTGCATGTTTCATTCCATGAAGACCAAGACCTTATGTCCAAACTGCCCTTACGCTTCGGGGATGATAGCTCAGACCATGCAACCTTAGCACCCATTTGATTATCAAGCAATTTTGGCCATAGAAAAGAGCTTGATAAACTGTTTATCTAACGATGATCTTCTTAGGGAGAAGAAAAGCTACAGTCCATAAGTCTACTATACGAAAAATAATCGAGAGATAATTCACAATTTTCCAGTGATACTTAAACGTGACGTTGAACGGTGAATTAGTATTCGTTAAAAAAAAAACATATAAAATAAATAGAACTTGAAGGCCACATTTGTCGGAGTGAATTTCCATGGTTTGGAGATCCTCCTGTCTCTTCAAAAGATGATTACAATTTCCGAGAAATTCTCCATAGTTTAGTAGCTTTTCACAGGACTACTACATCTTTTAGTTAATTTTAATTTCCAATGGTACACACATATGTCGAATTATACAATTTTTTTATACTAATACCCTTTTCATAAATACATGACCTAAAATATGAATTTGAACTATATTATTTATTTTAATTTTAATAGATTGATTTTTGAAAAAAAAAAAAATCTATTAAAAGAATATATAGAAAATAATAGTTTAACAATACATGCTCTATGTTCTGTACATAAATCTATAAAATCGTATTAGAGAATTGAAGTGGTTATGTTGGAGAGTATTACTGTTGTGATAGATTTTATACGATTCAATTGTGATGATATTATCATCACGAGTTTTGTTTAGAGGTAATTTAATTTATAGGTAAAAGACAACATATCAAAATGATAGGAAGGAACCCATTAAGCCGCAAAACTGATAAAAACATTGTGAATATGAGTATGGAAAAGATATACCAAACTCTCAAATTCGGCTAACAATTCTACATTAATGATGAATGGTAATCTGCACTAGATCACAAACCCCAGAATGTGATCCAAAATCTCCAACTTACTCTCTTTTTTTTTGGTATTTTGGTAGAACTTTGAATCAAAGATCCTCCATCAGAGAACATATCGGATCGTCCCACCTAGCGGAACCGACAATGCTCTTCCAAGCGATGCAACAAATTCATTTCGTTTCAGATTCGCATCAGATTGTCAAAGTTATCAGATTGGAGTATATATTTGTGAAAAGTACTCTATAGAATCTCTCATGATAAAACTACTATAGTTTATAGTTTGTATAAAACTACTGTAGACTTATAGTTTTTATTAAAATACTATTAGTTTTCATAGAATCTTGAAACTCTAAACTATATCAAAGTTTATTATCTATGATGATATTATGTACTTCCTAGCAAAATACCACAAAACCAAAGTTAATAATACTAATAGCAATGAAAAATAGATATAAGGGAATTAACCTCGTAAGATGAAACAATATTTAATTAGGTTATAATTTGAGAGGAAACTGGTTTAAACTTTTAAGGCCAAGGGAATGATGAAGAATGAAGCATGCTTTGTCCGTACCGGTTCGGCCACAATCTTTGTCGGAGACGATGTGTCGTTTCTTCCCATATAATATTCTCTTTCTTATTTGGTGTGTTTTTTATAATGTAAAGTTTAATATTCACAAAAATTAATATTTACATCAGATGAGAAATGAGTTATCTTGAAAAGAATAAAAGCTGAATATTAAATTTTAGTACTTCAAATGCCTTCAATTGCAACCTAAAGACAAGGATTTCTGAAAAAAAACAAAGATACAAAGTCCGACTTCGAACAATCTCTTTAATTATACCACAAAAAAATACACACTTAACTCTGATCCAAGTTGCACATACGGCTATACTGATAGAAAATCTAAGACACTTAGCCAAATGACAAAATTATATTATTGAGGAAACAATATTACATTGCTCCAAAAAAGTTCTGGGGTTCCTGTTTTCAATATATTAATAAGTTGCAGCCGAATGAAAACGTCTCGAGTCTCGACACATCATGATTGTTCCGACAAAAAA
This sequence comes from Streptanthus diversifolius, assembly GCA_039880935.1. Taxonomy (NCBI): domain Eukaryota; kingdom Viridiplantae; phylum Streptophyta; class Magnoliopsida; order Brassicales; family Brassicaceae; genus Streptanthus; species Streptanthus diversifolius. The sequence continues at coordinate 292,721 of JAXGFM010000001.1, forward strand.
AAATAAAAAAAAAATCTTTGCAATGATCCGAACAGAGAACCGGCTAAGATTTGACCATATCACCAATCGGTTGAAGGTTTGGTATTATAAAAGTCTCTAATGAAAATCAATGACAACATCTGATACAGTTAAAAGGAGCTAGACAGCAAAGATTCGTAACCCCAACCCCAACGATCATGTAATATCCTATAACCTACCAGAAGAAGTTCATCTATCAAACCAGAATGATATATAGACATCCCATTACTAATGTCTGATTTGATGAATGGTGTATTATCTTCTTTTCTTTACCTTTCTAGAATAGTGACTATATAATATTGAGATTTTAACTGAAATAATGATTAGTTTAATCTATATATTCAATATTTGTATACCTTTCCCGCAAACACAACTAAAATAACTATGAAATTTCATGTTATATATCCCAAATATTGTTTTGGATCAAAGCTACACTGAAACAATACAAGTTATGAAAAAAGCATCACCAATAAATAATTCTACAGGCAGTGCGGGCTCAAAGAGAGAAAAAAGTGCGACGGCCCGCGGCCCATAATAATTTTGGGGATCTGATTTTTCTGATAGATATATTCTGTATATTAAAAAAAAGTAGATTGAAGAGGGTTCATATTATATATATATATATGTTATCAAGAGAATTACAGAAAATGATGAAGATGGACCATAGGAAACACATATAAACTGCCAAGAACGGTCACATAAATATTTTGTATAATCCGTTCAAGTGGAGATTTTACAGATCTATTTACCAAGATGTTTATGATTTATATTTTCGATGAGTTAATTAATTATATTGGATTATATCATCTGAAAGATTTATTAAATAATGTATTTATGAAGAAGAGTTAATGAACGGTATTCTCTTTTTTCTTTAACAATGAATTTTGGATTTTTTTTGATAAATTTTTTATTGACACAATATTTTGTGAACTTTTAAAAATATTTTGTATAATGAATAATAATGAACAGTCTCATAAATTATTTATGTGATATTCATCTTATAAAATATTTTCAAAAATTTATTTACTTCCCAAATATTATATATCTATTTAGATTTTTTATTATTTATTGAATTATAAAACACAACAAAACTATTTTCTTATTTTCTAGACAACACATACTCGTAACTTTCTTTCTAGTTCTTTTTTTTTTAAAATAACAAATGTACGTGGATAACAGATTTTATAGCCTTATTTTTAGATTTTTTTACATAATAATGACCGTAACGATCTTTCTAGTTCAACAAGCTAAACCGGTTTCTGACGTTAATGACCCGGTTCCACTTCTCCATGCAGTCCCCCGTTGTTAATCTGTTGTGCATATCGCAAGCCAACGCTACTTTAGATGTAGCTTGGGGAAAGCAGACACCCTCTGCCCATTCACATCTCGACTGTGCTGTCCTCAGTATCTTCTTCATTATATAAGGAGATGGATCAAAATCACCTATACAAGATTCAATACACAGAGACAAAAACAAATCAAAACGGCTAGCTATATAATAAACAACTGTCTTCGAGGACATAATAAACCGGCTTCAACCCGTTCTTGTGAGAACAAAAACCAACTATAAGGATAAACCAAAAACACTAAGCCTAAGAACACATTAGACGGAGAACCGGAAATCTTTAGTGACATTTTGAGCAATCAGAACATTCCTTCTAATCGCCAGTTAATTCTCAAAAACAAACTTTACACTGATTTTGATGGTTATAATACTTAGGTCTGTCAACAAAAGCGACCATATTCCTAGCATCACAAAAGATTCCTAACCTGAACTTCTAGTGAAGACTTTAGATTACTGAATATTTTAAGTTACTAAAGGCTCTTCTGCTGTGTAAGAGAATAGACCCATCCGAGTTTCTCATAACCCCAATGGACTGAGCTTTGGACCACGCAAAACCCACATTACACTTCACCATGAATCAGGAGCGAGGACGCTCCCATTTGACCGGTTCTCTCGCTTAGACATTCTCCATCCGCACCGCCATATTCTTGTTCACATTTTGAGCAAGAAACCAAATAGCAGCATTTGCAAAGATCATGTACATGATCCATGGGAAAGCGTTTCTGATCTGCAGAGGAATATTGACGTTATGGGAGATAACTGAAGTTCACCTAGGAACTTTAGATAATTCGATTTCGTTTACAACTTTTATCCCTTAATTAGTTTTGAATATAAGATTTCATTTCTGAAAATTGTGCTTAACTTTTTAGAATTATCTTCTCAAAAACATCACTTGAAAATAAAAATATTTACTTGTTACATTTTCCAAATTATCTTCAAGTTATTCATATCCATGTAATTTTTACCTTGTATTTTAATTGAATATCTTTAAATAAAAATATAAAATTAGGGGAATTTATTTTTAAAATTGATATTTCTTCAAAATTAAAATCTTCTTTTAACGAAAATATTTACGAAACATTGATTAGTGGGAAGATAAATAGACTCATTATGACTTGAAAAACAAATGAATAAGAAAATTATTTCCACTCAAATTTATTACTGTTTTCTTAATGATTTATTGAGATGATTTTAATATTCAAGCTAAAGACGTGATAATATAAATCATCTATACTTTCTTCGCAATGTTTTGAAAATTGGCTGGATGTTGATTCGGTATTGTGATTGGGTTAATAGTCGGACTGGTTCAGCCGGGTTTTTATTTTATTTTACTTTTTATTATAAATAGATATATATATATATACACACATATATGTCTGAAAAAATATAATTAAGTTATGATTGATTATATAATGTTTTAAAACCAATGTTATAATTAAAATGATATAAAGTTACAATATAAATTAATCTAATTAAATAAAATATTCAAAACAGTAATTAAAAAAAGCCATATAATTTTAAGCATAAAAGATATTGTCACATAATAAGATGGAAAATAATGATTTTTGGTCTTTCATACAGTTGAAAACAAATATTAGTAACATTTTTTTAAAAAAAAAAAAAAATATTTAAATTTTGAAAATTTATTTTATCATTTAAATTTGAGGAAATCTAGTTTTTATATTGAACTGGTCACCGATTTTGACGAATTTGATCGACTTTTTTTTATCGATTTTGACAGTTTGATTCAGATTCAGTTTTTAAAACAACCCAGAATTGGATAGAGAACCGAGACACGGTTCAACAGTTTTAAAAACATTGCTTGCATGCTAATATAAATAATTTTGACCTTTAGCGCCAATATAAATCTTCTATACAAACGTTTGTTAACATGCGATGGTAAAACATAGTATGCATAATATATTAAATTGTAGTAAAAATCGAGGACCTACAAAAGTCAAAAAAAGCTTTTGACATTAGAAGCATCACTCCACATGTGTGGGGCTTTATATTCTTTTAATTCTTTGAAGCTCATATTGGAGTTCCCAATGTCTTCTCCATCTAGTTTATTGTATATATCATGAGTACCTTATGATGTGATTCGTCTACAAGATGACCTTGTCACGGCACACATATATTTGTTCGTGTATTAAATTTAATGAAAACAATTCGAACTTTAGATCCATAAATCTTTTTGAGCCAGAAAGCGCGCAAATTAATAAATCTCTTTCCCACCAAATGGTCGAATTAGATGAACAAAAGCACATTTTTACCATGCTCACATATCATAATACCAAGCACATCCACGTTTAGATTCTGCCAAAACATAACAAAAATCGAATACAAACAATTTTCAAGGAAAATGCATATTTATGGAAATTATTTGGATAAGAAAAAATATCATAATTTATTATAATATATTTCAGAACATTTCTGTTAGAATTAAGTTTAAAAGGGTGTTATTAAAACTTGGGATGACTGCATAAAACCACTTCTACTAATATAACCTTACATATTTCCTTTCAAACTACATAATTCTTTATAAAACCACCAAATGTATGATATTTCTTTCTAAACCCTCCTCATCATTATAAAACCACATAAACATTATAATTTCTCTTCATAAAACCCCATAATCTTATAAAACTTTCTAAACATATAATTTATATTCCTAAAATCTTCTAATCTTTCATAAATATAAAATTTTATTCTTTTTAACTAACATCAATTTTTGTATAAAATAAAATGCTATAATATTTAATATTTGAAAACTAAAAAAAGATATATGTATCTATATATATATATTAAAATCTATAGTAATATCTCTTATTAAATTTTAGAACATTATAACAGTATCTCTTAAATTAAACTATTATAATGTTTTTAAAATAATGTAATATAATTACGAGAATATCATAAATTTTTATGATATTAAAAATTTATGATATTCTCGTAATTATATTACATTATTTTAAAAACATTATAATAGTTTAATTTAAGAGATACTGTTATAATGTTCTAAAATTTAATAAGGGATATTATTATAGATTTTAATATATATATACATATATTTATATTTTTAGTTTTCAAATATTAAATATTATAGAATTTTATTTTATATAAAAATTGATGTTAGTTAAAAAGAATAAAATTTTATATTTATAAAAGATTAGAAGATTTTAGAAATATAAATTATATGTTTAGGTAGTTTTATAAGATTAGGGGGTTTTAGGAAGAGAAATTATAATGTTTAGGTGGTTTTATTAAATTTGTAAAGAGTTTGGAGAGATTTTTTTATATTTATAAAATCTACGAAAATATTTTAGCATAGTGATTATTAAGCATATAAGAAATGTAGATTGTATTCTAACAACACCAGATTTTAATAGAATTATTAAAATCTAAGTTATTGAATAACAATGGATTTGATGTGAGTTCCAGTCTTCGTACATGTTGTATCCATCTGACAATCCGAGTGTTCTAATTACATCGGTTCTCCTCCAAGGTGATAACTATTTCGAATGGGCAATAAAATTAATAAAACTCTCTTTTGACGAAACAAAAAATTGGGTTCATCAATGGCACGATATCTAAACCGGTCGCAAAATCATGATCTAGGTCGATGGACCGCTGTAAATATCATGATTGTTGCCTGGATTCGAACCTCCATTGTTCCTGCTATTCGATCTACTATTACACACATGTCTCATATGCTTGGAAGCTTTGAGATTCTCTCAAACGAAGGAAGACTCTCCAAGCTATGGGAAGAGCTTGAAATTTTCAATAAGTATCGTTCAGATTCGTGTAATGCGGCAGCTAATACTGACAACCGAAAACCAGACCATGTGAAATAGATAATTTCAATATTTGTTCTATTGGCGTTATGTGAACTCGAAACCTCGCCAACATTACCCTTTAAGTAACCTTAAATGATAAGTTAGTTGAGGTAGCTATATATAACAGGTCAGCCAATTAGTTTTATTTCTGTCAACCCCTTCTTATAATATAATTTAATACGCATGATTGATGCCAATTAAATGGGATATGCCTTTTATATATATCCGATTTTTTCATTTCGATTTCGTCATAAAATAAACTATCAGGTTTTTCTCTCAATTATTTAGTATTGTCAATCTTTAATATCTGTTGCACTTTTAAGGCAATATCGATTTTCATGATCCACGAATTAAGCATGCAAATTAAGCCATTGACTGCATCAGGCTTATATTATACATCATTCCTAACTGCTACATATATATATATATATATATATATATATATATATATATATATATATATATATACTATTGTTCTCCAATTGTATAACAACAATATTGCATGATTAACTTACTGACGTTCATCAGGTATCTAGCTTTATTTAAGAGAGGCTTATTTTGTAATCATCATGAAATGGTGGAAAAAATCTGTATGTTTATTACAATCACAAAGTGCGATACCATATAAAATAACATATCCATCAAATAAAATAACATGATATTTGTTTAAAACATACCAAACATCATGCTATTTGCAAAATTGTCAAAGACAACAACTTTTTTACAAAGAAAAAAAAAACATGTAAATTAACTTACATCTATCTAGGTTTTATCATTGCATAGTTTTTGCAAATAAGTGCTACTCCTTCCATTCTTTTTTATCTGTCGTTTTAGAAAATTTCACTTAGATTAAGGAAAGTTGTTATTTGACTCTTTCAACCTCAATATAATATTTAATGATTGTATTGATCAGAGTAAAATGACTCTTGTTATCTATTATTTTCTATAAATAGTGTGATATTAAATGAGACTATTTTTGGAAATTTTTTACAATAATTGTATTGAAAAAAGTGAACGACAGATAATTTGAAAAAAAAATAAGATGCAAAACGACACTTAAATAAAACCAGAGAGAATATAATATTATGCTTTTTACTTTGGATAAATGCTAAAATATTATGTTATCTATTGACTTGTGCATAAACTCTATTTATTTATTTTTATCGAAGTGCATAAGTACTCTACTTATCTTATGTAATAAATTCTATTTTATTTGGAGCATATCCGACAATTTACGGTTCATTTTATTTTATAGAAAATTCTCAATCATGCATTTGCGTTTGGATCTTTACACGTGATAAGAGATCGCCTCATTCGATGAGATACTTTCGGTCCCTCATTGTATCTTTTTGCGTTCAAAATCAAGAGAGCATTTGTTACCCTAAAACTTGTTCGGGGCTTCTTTCTTATCACACAAAGTTTTGACACCTCCTTTGAAATTATTCAGACTTCTCCTCACCCCAAACTATCTAAGGCAATGCAACATCAAAATTCAATTATCAGATTCTAACACTTCGATGGCTATAATTCAGCAAAATATTTATTAGCTATCACTTAAACAGGTTCCGTCTGGTTCCGCGAGCCACTTTCACACCAAATCAAGCTCTACTATATATCCTACTCATTCTTTTTCTGTGCTCTATAACTAATTAGTTCATGTTATCTCATTTTGTAAAAGTTCACAGTACTCTCTGTAAATAATCGCTTACGTACTTTCTTAATATAGTTTCACATTAACAAAAAAAATGTTCTTGAAAAAGAGAATTACATCAATTTAAATATGAAAAAAATATATGGCAAGTCATATTTGTCTTGATTTAGAGATGCTGTTTTAGTGCTATTTTACGATCATTTTTTTTATCAATTAGAATTTATTTTGCTAAAAATGATGTACGAATGTATATATTTTCAAGCACTAATTATCAAACGATTTTTCGTACAGAAGATATTATGACTAGAAAAACAAAATCGATTTGATATTTCCATAACACGAAAATTTCTCACTGCATAAAGTAAAAAATCTCACTATATCTAACACTCGAGTTATACAGACGGATATTATGCTATATACTTTCATAAAGCTAAAAAAAATTAACAATCAGAGATATCAAATAAAACTATTGACAATATAATTAAATATTATAACAAAATAATATACAGAAAGGAATTTTAGGTCTGATTGGCTGTCGAGGTAAGTAGCAGGATCAAAGAGATTTGATTCGATAAAATTGATTTTATATAAAATTCTTAACATATCTATAATTTGCGTAATATTAAATCATATACAAGTAACGATAGAGAAGAAATAGACAGAGTGTGATATAATGTAGTAGGGGAAATGCATGTGCACACAATCTACAGTATATATTATTTCATATTAATATTCATTTATTTATTTCTTTATAAAGACCCTCTCCACTATGCTATGTGTTTTGGTGTTATGCACTCTTAATTACTCATCAAAACACTTATAACTTCAACATAATCCCCTGTTTTAATACACTTTTTTGTCTCTAAGTTATTTCAATCATTGTGATCATAATTATTATTGGGAAATTTGGCTAAATAGGTGAGATTAAAAATGAATTTGTCTCTATTATATTTTTGTGTTTTGTCAAATTATGACTATTTCACCTTTATTTAAATTTGCTAAATGTAATATAAAGATTTTAAAAATGTTAATAACTTCGGAAAATATAGAAAAAGAAAGACAAAGGCATAAGAATATATGTTTATCTCATTTTTGAAAATATTCTTGGCATATATTAGTACGTATATCAACTTTTAGACATACTTGTTCTTGTAAATTAACCACTCAAATTAAATGGTTCGCATTTTTCTACGCATATATAAAAAGATTAGTTATGATTTATATAAATATAAATAAATTAAAATTACCTGCATAAATTGAAATAACATAATCTCAGGGTTTTCAACTACACTGATAATTTTATCCTAAGAATGAATTAATTTTCTAAAAGTTTTAAGCAAGAAATCGAGAAAATTAGCATTGCTAACACCCAAACAACAACATCCATTACATTTTAGGATATTTATATATTTATAATTTTAAAAAATCTAGTTGAGTTTAGATCAAAAATATTTATTGTAATTAACATTAAAATTTGCAAATTCTAATCAATAATTTAATATATTTTGAATAAACAAATGTCGAAAATTGTGTTAACATCTATTAAGAGGTCTAAATAAATAATAAGATCAAAAGTTCGAATAGTTGAATCTTATTTGTGTTTATTCACAATACAATAATTTAGCTGAACGATTAAAAAATATTTAGACGGTTGAGTTAATAAATAATTTTTTTAAAAAAATCAATCATTTTTTATATCTTAACCAATAGAAACTAAACAAGCCAAAATATTATTAAAAAGCTTCTAAATTTATATTTAATATAAATATAATAATAAAATAATTTATTTTAAATTTATATTCAAGTCATTTTTATTAAAAATTAACATATTCTTTTAATTTTTTTTTGTCAACTATGGGTATTCTAAACTAAAATCTGGACAAAGCCTTCTAAAGTTCACAGAAATTCAGGTTTTCCTATTACTAAAAGCATGTGGTTACCAACTCACCATAATAAAAAAAAAACTGAAATCTTTATTTAGATCCACAATTCGAAAACTAACAACAAATAATCCACCATAAAATTTTACAGTTAAATGTTACTAACATTTATATGAAATTATGGAAAATTTGCTAAATAAGAAAAAAAAGTTATACAAATTACATTTTTATAACCAATCAAAAAATCAAAAACAAATCATATTATAAAATTATTTTTTTTGGACAAACTTAACTTAAATTTTATAATTATTATGTCACGTAGGAAACCATCTAATATGATCAATGTCTTATTCTACTATTTTATCAGTTATATCCATAACTTCTTCGTTCCAATTCCTGTACAATTTTTCTAAATTTAATAAAATCTTATTTCTTTAAGAAAAAATAGGGTTGCCCTAAAAATATAACCATCGCCTTATAAAAATAATTCAAAGCCCTAATCTATGATTTTAACCCCTTTTTGGGTCAGGAGACTTCATTTGACCTATCGACATAAAATGCATATGAAACAATGAGAAGATCACTAAATTCATTTTTTTTTGGCGTCGTTTCTTTAACAATCAAGTTTGAGGTTATCGAATCAATAGTCGTACGTATATATGTGAGGGTCATGAACAAAAGGAAGTTTCATGGTCCGAATAGAAACGACTACGTGTCCTGCCCTTAGTGGGTCTACTCAAAAGTGACACCTCGTTGCTACCTTTGTTATGTTTTTCTTCCTTCGGAGCTAATTAAGGCCAATACATGTTAGAGGAATCACATGATTCACGAAGTAAACATTATTTGGATAATAAAAAAAAAAATTGTAGACAATCATGCGACATAAGCTAAAGATTAATTCATTAATTTTCAGATACTTTTTTAGTTTTTTTTGGGGTAAAAGTTGACTAGCTTCTTCTAAATTCTAGAAGTTTTTCTTTGAACTTTAAATGAAAACGAGTTTTGATTATTTTTAAAATGACTGTAGAAGTTTGAAAGAGATACAAATTGGGATACGAGTTTTGATAATTTTTAAAATGATTGTAATGGTTTTGTTTTGTTGATTAAAAATGAAAAAGAAATATATACACCATGGGGGTAATGTGTTTTCAGTATTGACCAATAAGTCGCTTTTAGATCGGGTGCTACGTATTGACCAATAACGCTTTTAAACTAATTGTTAAGTCACGAGAAAAAAATAATATTAAAACACGTTTTGGTAACATATAATCAATTTGTAAATATATTGATCGATAGACAACTGTTCTTAATCAACTAAAACAATGTTTTTTCTCTTATATACACATAATTATAAATAAAAAAACGCCTTCTCCAGAACTCACAAGGGCATATCCCATATATATATATAGTACTGTCGATCTTATTTTCGATGTTTTTTCTTAAGTAGATGAATTGTTCAGATATTAAATGTTTAATTACCAACAGAATCTCAAGATTTGATCAGAGGTTTACGATTATATGGGATAATTTAACATGAAAGAAAAACGAATTTATCGTAAATGGATATAAAACAGTACTCATTATTTATTTTATTTTATTGTTTTTATTTGCTGCAAGGATAAGTCGTTTTAGAAGAATTACGACTTTTAAATGGTATTCACATATCACATGGTTTGCATTTCCATAACGGATTAATTGGGCTAACACAGCAGATAAAAACATCTTATATTTAAAAGATTAAAGAGAACTGTTGAGGTTGGTTTTGTAATAACCAATGAATATCTGTAAATGGTAGTTTTTGAAAAGATGTTGGCATGGTCGAAAGTAGGTATATCCTACATCTGCTGTTGAACTGTTTAGACAATAAAAAAACAATTCAGCAATGATTTTTACTATTCTTGAATAAGAACTATATATTTTACTATTTATTTTACTATTTCAAAATAAATAAAAATTTATATGAAATATAATCTAATTTATGTTTAATTATTTTAAAATTTATTAAAGAATTAAGAAAGATTTTGATTTTTCAACATTATAAACATAAAAATATAAATTGATACAAAATTTTTGTATTTTTGTATTTTTTATAATTTAATAATTCAAAATAACAAAAATAAGTCAATTTGAATAGGGATAAGAAAAGAGAAAAAAACCAGAAATGAAAAAATTAAAATATAAATAAAATCATAATTGTAAAAATTTAATATATAAATAGAACAATCATACTGGAAATCATTTAACACAATGGTTACCACCTCTGAAATTCATCATACGTTTTTAGAATTTCAGTTTAGCATTCCGCAATGTTAAAGAGAATATTAAAACAATTAGACTAAATTGAAAAAAAAATAGAACAATCATAAAAAAAAATTACAAAAAGAATAGAAAGAAAATTATGACAGAAAATATAAAAAATGTAAACAAATTTAAGAATTTAGAAATAAATAAATTCAATGACAATATTAAGAGTGGTCTTATATGGTTTTATCAGTATGCGATATATCATATATGGATGGTATAGGTTAATTTAGTTTTGCATAGAGGGATTAGCCGCGTAGTGTGACAAACATGGATTTTTCTAATTCAACAACAGAATGAGTTATATCAATTGTTTGGGTGTTCTTACGCTATCATTTGAGAGAGAGAGAGAGAGTAAAAAATACGTAAAAGAAAATATATTTTGTTTTTACGTATTTTTTTACGTAATAAGAGAGATTTTTACGAAATTTAAGTGAAAAAGAATCTGTCATTTGTCTTTTTACTTATTTTTATCTAAAAGTGAAATCTCTTTTACATACTTCCTTTGTTTCAGATTAATTATTTACGATTTTTTTTTGTTTTAAAATAAGTGTTGTTTTAGATTTTCAATATGAATATTAAACAAAAACCTAATTTTAACCTTATAACTTTAATGTATAAATAACTAAAATAAAATGAGTAATATATTAATGAATAGTAGAATAGATATGTTAATACATTTGTTTATGAAAAAATCTTAACTGATATATAAAAGAAAACAGAGGAACAGAGGAAGTACCAGATTTTTGCAGAAGTACTATAGTTAAAAATTTATTAAAATATTATTAGTTTTTTTTGTTTAATATAATCTAGTATGTTAAATATTTTCTTTAACGTCGTCCAGTGTAATTTTGAATCCCAAACTATGAATTTCAGATTACCACTATTATCACATAATTCTCATTTAAAATATTACTAGCTTAATATAACATTCTAATATAAGTTAATTAATAAAAATTTAAATAAAATTAAAATAAAATTTTTTGTTGAAGATTTTTCTGGAACTACAAAGAAGATTTATTGAATCTAATAAAATCCCCTTGTATTACGTAATAAATAAGTGCATTTAAGGCATTTACGTTTCAGTTTTTTATAGTTTAATTACTTGCCGTTTCTTAGTAACTTTTTTAGAGATATTTATTTCATTTTAAAGACTTTGCTATTGCTAGCAGTTAATTCTGGATATAAGATCTACTAGGAGTATTATATTACAACAATCTTCAATGTTGATTTTATAAAAAGTTTGAAACTGTCTTTTTTTCCTTTTGCTCCTTGAAAATTGAAGTGGCATTTAGGTGAAAGAAAACGGTATTTTTTTACTCCGTACTATTTTCTTTTCTGGACTCTTACTTTGTTATTTTTACAACAACAAAAAAAAAAAACGAAAACTCGAAAAATAAAATATTACGTAGACTATACATGTGAAAACACTTTTAAAACCCCTCAACTGTTCATTACGTGGGTCAATATGAAAATAATATTCTGATAAGTCAGATTTATATAATTAATTTGAGTTTCGATTAGAGCTGAATAATTAGATCGAAGACAGGGAGAGCTGAATAATTCGATCGAATCAACATCGAAGTCTTTTGTGTTGGAAGTCATCCAAAAGCAAGAAATAATTAAGTAAAATTTAATCTAATCATTTATACCTCTTATTTTATTGCACAATTATTGTAGTTATTTTAAAAATAAAATAAAAAAGAGAGTTGGAAAATCAAAATAAGCGCATAAAATCTATGTATTGTAATGTAATATGTATTTGTGTGCGTGGCGTATCTATTGAAATCTGGACACAATCTGATCCAGCGATGCAGTAGTTATACTAAGGTTTTTAAATAAAATTTTAAAATAATTAATATTTTTTAAAAAAAAAAGCTTATAAAAAAGAGATCACCAATTCACCATGAAAGAGATCTCTCTCTGATTCCTTAGCTCAAAGCCAGCCAAACTAACAAAAATCCATTCTCTCTCTCTCTCTCTCTCTAGAGAAGACTTTCTCTCTCTAGTTCTTGATTCTCCGGTGTACATCAAGACCGCAGACTATAATTATATCTGATCAAAGAAACATGGGAAGTAGTTTCTTTGGTAGACCAAACATGAGAGGATCTTCGCCGTCTTCATCGTCTCCAACATCGTCTTCTTCATCTCCCGCGACGAGAAGAGGGAAGAAGAATGGTTCCGAGAAGCCAAAGCAGCCACAGAGAGGTCTTGGAGTAGCACAACTTGAGAAGATTAGATTACACGGCGAGATGAGCTGCAACAGCTTCAACAATTACAATCCTTCTTTGTATCCTCAGGTAACATTTTACATGCATATAATAACTATATAATTTCGCCAGAGTTGATCGAGGCATGTAACTATGTAAGTTCAACATAGTGGTGTATGCTGTGTGCGACGACCAAAAAAAATCTGGTCGAAGTTCGTAGGTTTTGCCTTTTTCTGGAGGGTCATCGGATCTCGTACAGGAATCCGACCAACTTTGATAAAATGTCCTGTGAGCTTTAGATGATTGATGGTTAGTTATATAAAATTTAGAGGGGTTAATTTTCTTTTCTTGTCGTATGTATAAAATATTTTACTTACACGTTTCTTAGATCTAACAATCAAATATAACCCAAAGATCACGAGACCTATCTTTCTTGACCTAAAAATCATGTCCGATCAGATCAAAAGTCATTTTTCTATCAGTTTCGTATATCTACTGATTATACGTAAAAATAGTCGCAATCTTGATTATGAACTTGTTTTTTTATCCTCTGGAATTAATTAGAAAACAAACTTATTTAGGCATCTACTATTGAAAATCACAACCTCATATATGTTATTGAGTTCTCGAGGGCAGTCCTCTAATTTCTTAAGATTACTCCAAAAGAAAATTATCTGATATAAAATAATTCTACTACTTGCGTGTCACTAATCTATCTTAAAATTATGAGTACAATTTTTATATTAATTAGACCGTTATATATGAATGTTAATATAGGAGGATATGAGGATAGAAGGAGGATATCCATCCATACCATCATCATCACCATCCTTTACATATGAATCATCATCATCACCATCATCCACTCCTTATGGCTTCTATCCAAACATGATGGTATATATCTCTCTTCAATGATCTATATGTTTGCAGTTTATACATGACATTGTGTGTGCGTGCTTGAGTTTATAAAGAAGAATGTTACTTGGATTCTTAATCTAACTTGATCCAGTTATATTTACTTTTTATTTCAAAACTTCCAACATTTGAAATCTTCTAAAAGATTTGGTCAATCATTTACATCTATAATAAACCTCTTTTCTTTTTTTTTAGAAAAAAAACAAAAACAAAAGAGTCTAACTATAAAGACAAATATCCACTATTAATTGTTTTTTTGGGTTACTGGCAGATGGGTGTACATAGAGATCAATACGAAAGAGCAACCATGAGGTACATATAAATTCACTTTCCAATGTCCTTTTAAGTTTATAATCATGTGTATATTTATGTTAGATATTTTCTTTGTTCTGAAAAATGACCTTTAGTTTTTTTTTGTTCAAAACAGTTGGAACCCAAGGTATGGCATCTTAGAGAGCCAACATTCTTTGGAACCAAATATCACCAGACATTTCTTACACGAGGTTCTTATTCTGTACCCTCACTGTGTGTGTGTCTTGATTAGTAAAAAAAGTTTTACATGAGCATGTCTTAGTTAAGGAACTGAATTGCTAGTAACATATTCACTGAGCACATGATTATTAGTCTGCATTCTTATATTTCTTTGTCCAATCGGTATGTATCTTAAGATAGGATCTGTTTCACTTGAATTTTGGGTTTATTATAGTTTAGTGTAACCATGGATCAGTGTAGTTATTTCATGGTTAAATATTTGTTAATTAACCTTGTCAAATGTGTTGTAAGTGTAGTCGATTTGTATATAAGTGATCTAATCAAATTTTTGTTTTTATCATGGAATAGGATCCAAGTTCTACAAGGCGAAGTAAATCGTTGAGATCGGGAAACCAAAACTCGGGATCGAGTGACAATCAAGAGCTAGATTTGGAGTTGAGATTGTCACTTTGATCATTTGTAATAGTTTGATCTTCATGTAATGGAGAAAAGGTCTTGCATTGTGATTATGATTTTTGTATTCTCTGTTGCTATGCTGAAAATAAAATTGAAGCAACAACAGCTGATTATTTTCAGATTTATAGGGGTATCAAAAAATTTCTGACGAATTAATACGTACAGTTAGATAATGAATTACTATGTATATCATCGATTCATATATAGAATATATGTTTGTTATGCATCATAGGAGAGTCCCACGATTCCAAGATATGTAACATCTCGATATTCCATATTTCTCATTCTCTAGGTCAGTTTTTTTATAATGAGTTTTTGGTTTTACTTGACATTTCTAAGTTTTAATGTATCTAATAATTATCAGCACTATTTTATATTTGGTGATTCAATCTCTAAAATCAAACATGTTAAAATTGTATATGTACACAAGTTGTTATCCAAAGACGTATAGAAATAAAATTATATTTGGTGATTCAATCTCTCCTCATATCTCTCTGTGGTGTGGCGGTTTACTGTTTCACACCGGTCTCCTCTCGACGGTGGTTGCTCTTTGTGAAGGTTTATGGTTCATCTCGGCTCTTGGTGGTGGTCCTGAGACGTTTGCATTTTAGAGTTTTTTGTTTCTGATTTAGTCTGGTTCAGTTTGTGACCCATTTTTGTCGCAATTTAATTTTGGTTCGGGTCGTTTAACCAAACTCATTAGTTAGGTGTTCTATTTTCTTCTAACAAAAAAACAAATATATATATATATATAAAATGCAAAAATAGTTTTAAAAATGCATGAATTGATGTAGAATCTAATTTTCTTAAACATAAGCTACCATTTTTTTTTAATAAGAATTAGTGTGTACTATGATATATAAATGGTGTTACTTTAAAAGTAGAAATTATAAAATCATAAATATTTTTACTTTTTACATTAAAATTGCTATTTACTGTTTAACTAAAACATTCTAATCAATAACAAAAAAAAATACTATGTAATAACTAGTTTTGCATTAAAAGTTAAAAATATTTTATCAAGAACAAAAAAATCAAATAAAAACTACAATTAGCGAAAAAATATAAAATCAACATCAAATTAGAAAACTGTAAACTAACACCATCGTTCGACTTTTTTAAGTATAAACATTTTTTATTATTGATAAAATAACAGAAATATATACAATATCATTTTAACATGAAATAAAATATATTTTTAAAAGTTAAAACCACTAGAATAAGTTGACAAAAAAAAATTACAATCCAATGTTTTGTTATTCAAAATGGTTGTTGGTGAATAAATTTAGGGGGGGTGTTAGTTATAACAGCTTTTGTCCTTATTATAATATACTAGGAATTTTCTGAGTGAGTCAAATGGGACAAAACTTAGGCTTTCCTTTCCGACCATACTTGAAGAGTTGAGCACCTTTCTTCAACGCAGTTAGAGCCTGCAAAATATAGGGAAGGGGCTGTGAAGATCTGGGTGAGAAAATACAAGTTCTTAAGTGAATGGAGGATTCATGAAAATTTCATCTTCTAGACAACAACTTTCATGAAATTTTAGTCATTCATCAGCATTCTTAAAAAAAAAAAAAGCAAAATTAGACTCAGATATCACACAAAGCAACAAGTCGAAGATCCTGTGTTGATCAACACGTAGACATATATACGTAAATATCATCTTCTGAAAACATGAAGCTACTCTACATTACTACATTGATTTAACCCTTGATTTAGGTAAGACTTTCTTTTTTTTTTTTTGTAGAATAATCGGGACAGTTTAATATAACAGACATTTATAAAGTTGGTTTTGATAGATGAAAAAATAAGTATGATAAATCAAAATCACCATTTTTTCGGTCGACGTTAAAATCACTCTTCAAGATCGAAGATTTAAAAACCTAATAAATATTTTAAGCGGTCAAAAAAGGGTAGAATGTCTAGAAACAGAGATATAGTATAATTCAAATCATTTGGCATTCGAGATTGCAAAATCAGACCGGGAAGCTAACAAATAATCAACCGGTCGAGGCATGGACGAGAATACCAATACATATAATTGCCGGTACAGAAACTACATGTCTTGGAACTGTCTTCCTTGTGATCTAGTTTCTTATTGTGAATGCTATTTTAAGACATTGTTGTGTCCTTAACGGTTAATGGGAGTGTGCATACGCTCAACGATCTTATTCACAGCATCACGGGACATCACAAGCGTGTCGTGGAGCAAAATGCTGTAAACGTTAAGCCCCTGCAAAGCATTACAGGTTCAAGATTGGCTCACCGGTTTTATCAAGTAACCGCAAAGTTTGAAACAGGGATTATGTAACTTACTATTGATGGAATTATGTTGACATAGTGGAGATTTTGGGTGGCTAGCTTCAGCTTCTCATCGATAGGACCGCCTTCTACAACGAGTACTTTCTTCGTGTTCTCCATTTGATTGTAATAGTTCACAATGTTCTTCGTTTTATGCGTTGGCAATCCCAAATCATCGAACACCAGGAGCTGCATAGTTTTCGCAACACATTTAGCTCATCAGCGGATACAAGCAGACGAATAATAACAAGGTACTTAAGGAAAAATCAGGAGCGGAAGTTCAAAATTGAGAAGAGAAAGAAACTGACTTTTCCTTCTGCGGCTCGAGCTGTGAGTGCTATCTTCAGACCAAGTCTTCGAACCTGTTTATTCATCTTTATCGCATGGCTTCTGGGTTTGGGCCCATGCATTACACAACCACCTCGGAACTAGCGGTTTCAATTGAGTTCATCAGATAAAAACAGTGTGGTGACAAGAAAAATTAAAATCCAAAGGTGATTTTTACCTGCGGGCCACGCAGTGTACCATGTCTAGCTCGACCTGTACCCTTCTGGTTCCATGGCTTTCTACCAGTTCCGCTAACCTCACTTATTGTTTTGGTCGAATGAGTTCCCTGAAGATCCACTAAATGCGTCAGACTTATTGATTGTTTACTTGAACATGACTAATCAAGACATTGAGATAATGAATTAGAGTTACCTGCTGGCGTTTCGCAAGCTGCCATCTCACGACGTGGTGAATGATATCTTTCCTTATTGGAACATCAAAGACATCACCAGCTAAAACCATGAAACCCTTGTCTTCGTTATGAAAATTTGTCACCGGAATGACCAAGTCTTGGTATTGTCCTACGGAAAGTATTAAAATACCAACCAGTGAAAACTTGTGTCCAGAATAAAGAAACAAGACCAGCAATTATGGAAAACCATCCTCGTTCAAAGATTTGGATCAGGTCTTAAAGCGCAATCACAAGAAGTGAGAACATAAAAAGCCTAACAAGGAGCAGAACAATGGTAACCACTACATACCTATGGTTCGGTCCGGTGTAATCACCGTCTTTTTGGCAAGTAAATCATAAGGAAATGTATCATCACTCGAGTCAGGAGTCAATATAGAAGTAGAGAACTTTCGGTTGGGAAGTAAACCCATTCCAGACTGCATTGATAACAACAACATTATCAAATCAACATCTCAAAAGTAACGAAAAACTCAGAAAAAAGTGACCAGTCTAAGTAGAAAGTGGAACTCAGTTATATGCAATGCAAAGTGATGTAAGAAAACACCAACCTTGAGATCAGTAGGAAGAGAACTTAAACCATTTCCAGACAAATCTGTTCCAAATAAGCAAATTAGGGATCAAAAGAAAACAAAAGTTAACATTTTTTTACATAAAAAAAAAAAAATTAGAGAAACTGAGATAATAATACTCGGTGAAGCGCTGCGTCCCAAAGCTGTCAAGGATCCAAAAGCGCGGAAAATTGTTTTTGAGATTGAAGCAGCCATATCCTCTGAGCCAATTGAGCAAACCCTAACTGCTCATCTACAACACCAATTCCAATTTCTCAATACCCTTTAAGAAGAAAAAAAAAAAGAAAAAAGATTCAGATTACTCGGGTAAACTAATCGAAAACACGAGATGAGATAGTAAGAGCAGATCCTATCGAGAAGAAGAAAACTAACCGGTCACACGAGCGGCGGTGATTGACGGTGAAGAATGAAGGAAAACGGCGACTATCAAGGTTTTAAGAGAGAGAGAGAGAGAGACTGGGATTTTCGAAACGGGAAGGTTTACATGTGTTTTGGGTCAGGTCATTTCTAAACGGGTCGGATCTAATTATTGGGCCATTAACTTATTAGTTGGAAAAGAAAAGCCCATAAATCTATATTAGATTTTTATATGATTTTTGTCTCCTGTACATATGTACCATCTACGCAGGTCAATGTATCTTTGCTCTAATTTTCACATGCATATGTTTTTGTATCATTCGAATAGTACATAT
The DNA here is from genome assembly GCA_039880935.1 of Streptanthus diversifolius. NCBI lineage: Eukaryota > Viridiplantae > Streptophyta > Magnoliopsida > Brassicales > Brassicaceae > Streptanthus > Streptanthus diversifolius. The sequence continues at coordinate 312,126 of JAXGFM010000001.1, forward strand.
ATTCTTTCCATGGCTTATATCATCACCTATTATGCTAGCTCTTGGTAGTGAATGTGACATAGCTGTACGACGTCGTTTTGTCGAGTTATTTCGATGTCTGTCGAAAGCAAGTTTTCGGGTGTATATATATCGAAGAAAATAAACAGAAAACTTTCTTGTTTATTAACAGTAAATTAAAAAAATTAAAAAATATATTAGTTTTCGTAACCTAATATTGAATTTTTTTTGTTGGCTGTTTCATTTGCTTTAGTTAATTAGTAAACTAGTCTTATATAGACATGATGACGAGATTAAGCCTGAGATAAACTTGTGTATTTAGTTTCTCTTTGCGTTGATTTGAAAATGTAGTTTTATTTCCTAATGTGGGTAAGCAAAACGATGTGCTATGAATGTGAATCGATCCATTGGGAGGTATCTATGTAGCTTCAGTGACAACTTGCATAAAGCAGAAAGATAGACCGTAGCAGTAACATGTGTTGTTGTGTTATCTACTTACCAAAAAAATAAGAAAGAAAAAGTGTTAAAGTTGTGTGTCCAAAGCCCGTGGCTTCTTGATCTCATCAAATGTCCTTCGTCCAAACAAACAAAATCATTCACATGTGGATGGGAGAAGAGGTTCAAAATACTTTTGTTTTGATTAAACTGCGTAAACATAGGTCACATTTGACTATATATACAAATTTACAAAGATATTTGAACATAGAATTGTATTGGTAATGTTCCGACATATTATGGCCCTAAGGCTATATGTTCCCTTCATGTACATGCATCTTCTGACTTCTCCTGTCACCCACCAAAACCATAAGTTCTATTGTACCTTATATATAGTTCCACTTGCCCAAATATATATATATATATAGTTACACTAAATATTCAGTAAATTTTACATTAACTTGTTGTTGGGGTGACAATATATCTCAATCAACTTATTGTACCAAGTTATAAATAAAAAAAATACTTAACTGTATCAAGTTATCAACATTTAATAAGAAATGAATAATTAGTGGATGTCGAACCAGAACTTTCTCGAGCAAAGAATGAAAGAGTCTTGTTTCTTTCTATGAGCTTTAACAATATCAACACTTAGACATTGATAGCCTACTGGCTCATCCTCAATAAAGTCACCAAAAACCTTTGGGTTCGAACTCTCTCGTGGATAATATAGTGTATGGCCGAGTCACCAGACCAAGGACCAAAAATGAGAAACAATAGCAACGCCCAAATTCCAGAATGAAATTATATAATATTCTTTTGCAATTTATTTGATATTGCTTAAGAACATTTTATTTTTCTCAACACGAACGAAAATCGATCCTTTGGAGATAAGTTTACAAAAAAAAAAAATGAGCATATAAACGATAAAATGAGAAAGGATATTAAATACATACATGATTGGCGGAGACAATGATGAGATGGATCGTTAATGATTGACGTGAAATTCTGGATAAGGTATTAATTTTGCCGTCTTTATAAGATCTTATGGATTTGTTTTTGTTGTTGTTGTTAATATTTAGGTTTTAAGGTTGAATATGATTATAATAACAGTCGGTGGAAATATATCTTTGACGTCGTGTCGTGGTTAGTCGGTAAGACATTAGCAAACTAGTACTAGGTTATATCTATTTTAACCATTTGACCTATTTTATGTTGCTGGAACCTTTATCGCATAAATGATGCAGTCTTGTATGCACATGTGTTCCGATCCATCCAATATAATTATTTTGATGTGAGTGGTTTACTATTAAAATATATAATGAAAAAAAGTGGGACATGCAAAAAGAAAACACGAAGATAAATGTTGGACCGCATGACAAATACATAGCGGATATGTTCTGGTTTGAGTGTGTTCATATATAATTTTCTTCTAATTCAGAAAAAAAAAATCAGAAAATTTTGTCTCTTAACTTGATCAGCCAATATATATAGTTTTATTCCAAAAAGATGTATTTTCAATATCTTAACATGCTATACGAATTTTCTCAAAATTTTGTTATAATTATATATATCCGTATCTTATTTGTTATAATTACCATTCGATGTATACTTCACATGTTACATATAATTTGCTCTGCCCATTTTTGTACTAACTACTATCGTTTCATTTGTTTCATCTCATTGTTCTTTCTACACTATCTGATCCATTGTCAAAATTGGAAACTTATTATTTTCGTGTTGTGATACATATTGCATAGTATAAACATAAAAAGTGACGTGGCTGTACATACAAATAACCTTCTAAACAAGTAAATAGCTACGTATTGTGATTTTTGACTTACATTAAATCAAATACCCCACAAGCGTAAAAAGCGCAATTAGACATAAGAGCCTAGTACGTTTCTCTAGATGTGTGACTCAAAAAACTCTCTCTTATCTTTTGAAAAGAAAAAAAGATAATGTAAAGATAACTTAGATATATCATTTATATATCTACTTTGATACACAGTTTCTAATCTAAACAAACTTTTTTTTTTGTTGCTAAACAATCCGAACAAACCTTATCGAAAGTTATTCATGTACGTCTATAACAAATATATAAAACCCTATGTCGGTATATGTTTTGGAATGACATCATACAATTTAATTTGATGGATTGTGGTATTTCCGCCAATTTTTATATACATATATTCATTCTAACACAATAAAAAGAATTGATCATATTCAGTTAACAAAATCTTTTGTTTGTGTCCATATTATTTCTGTCTCCTACGATTATAAAACAAATATCTTTGTAAAAGGATGGATACACAAATATTTATGTACGAACTGTGATTTTACGATATCTATTTTTTATATAAAATTTAACGGTAGCTCACGAATTATAAATAATTCTAACATTCTTTTGTTTTAAATATTACATCAAATGTAGTTTTTTTTGTTTTTCAATTAAGGTAAAATATGAACGTAAATTTTTTTGCCATAAAGCTCGTTCGTCTTTTACATTATTGGTACAATAGCTAGCCGATATTTGTAACAAAAAAGAAGTAAATATCCACATTTCCATTTATCATTAAATTGTTTTGTATATAATGCTACGATAGGAAGTTTGAGTCTAGTTTTTTTTTTTTACTAAAAATTTGATGCTTTAGTCGGTTGCAAATACCAATATGTTATAACTAAATATATGTTTTTTTTACTTTTAGCAAAAATAAAGAAAAATTATAGTTGTTTAGCTAGTTATACTGGTATTCTAATATCGTCTCTCTTGAAATATTATTTACTATAAAAGTCTCAAAATATATACCGTAGAAAAGCAAAGAAAGGGTATTGATGTTTGTTATTAAACTAATTAAATAGGTTAAGATTGGGAGGTGATGATATAGAGAATAATAATTAAGCAATGAAAAAGGGTAATGCTAAATAATTTGAATGAGATTATGTGGTGGCTCGTGAGGGACCATTTGGCATTCATAACCTCAAAAAGGATTTACGTATTATTACACTTAAATGCCCCAACGTGGCTGCCCTTTTCATTTCTCTTCCCAACATCTTTTCTCACTTCTACAGTGTCGTTTCTATATAAATATGAGTGTGTTTCCTTTTGATATACTATATAGTCACTATGTACATGTTATGGTTCGAGGGTTCATCACGTATAGGAATTAAAAAAAATATAAGAGAGAACTTTTTCTGTTTTTTTACTAGTAAACAGCTTTGCTAATGTTTATTTTTTATATAAAAAATAGCTTTACCTAAGAAAAAAAGTAGTTACTAAACAATTAAAGAGACTATTAATTATCTTATGCTCGATCGAATTCGATTTCCTTTCGGGAAAATAGTATTCTTCCTTTCTTAAAAATTTGGTACCGTTTTCATTCAGAATACAAAAATCAATGCCTATAACACATATATAACCAAACGTTTTAAGACAATTCTAAATATAAAATATAAAAATATTTCACCATGTGTAAAAAGAGTAAAACAAGAAAAGACACAATAAATGTTGACAAAAAAAGAAAGATAAGACACAATTTATATTAAATTATAAACTCTAATTTATAGTAAAAAGATTGTTTTTCACTATCATAATACACTTGGTGGTTTCATACATTATATAGAGAGATACTAATTTAAAATATCATCATCTTATTTAAAGATGGAAATTTGAATTTCAATCTTTTTGTAGATTTTTGCTTTCTCGGTTTTGTAAATAAAACTAAAATTTAAAGGTATCATTTATTATTTGGTTTGTGCCAGGTCGGACCAAGCTATTCAGATTAACTTTCTTAATTTAAAAGAATTATCTCAACTGAATATAACCAAAAATGAATAACTGAATTTATCCAAATTATTATATTTGAATCATATGTGTAATTTAGATAACAACATCATATTATTTGAAATTAATTTTTAATATAATTTTCATTATATATAACTACAAAATAATTTAAAACTTATAAATAAATGAAAGTTAACCAATTGTTATGATTTTATTATTTTATAAGAATCATGTGGCATAGTGATGACCACAAGACATATGTTTGAAGTTTGAACTTAGCACATGTTAAAAAGATATTAAAGCCACTAGGTTATGTTGTCAAAAAAAATTATACCCTTACTATAATCACATAATTAAACTTCATATAATCACATAATCACTTTAAAAATAAAAATTTCATGACTGAATCACACAAAATCATACATATATTTATACATATAATAAAGTAACATACAAAAAATGATGTAAATATCATTGTGAACAGTCCAAATCCAAAAGCGTTAGCTAACTATTCCCTCTGTCCAATTGATGTTCAGCAATTCGATTGGTTGTCACACAGACAACAACACAAATAAGAAATCAAAATAATAAATACATTAAATTAGCAAAATTTAATATTATTCTCTTTTTATCCTTGGTCTCGCCGCAACGGTTCTTACTTGAAGTAGATCGAGAACTTGTGTTTCGCAATTTCTTCAGTTTCAAATTTATCTGGAATCTGTTCTTTTCTGTCAAATTTTCCGTGATTTTTCTTTGCTGTCAAATTTTCCGTTATTGTGTGATTCAGTTTACTCCACCGAATCTCTCTAATCTTCCCTATTCCAAATTTTTCTTTTTTTTTTCTTCATCGATGGAAAAGGAATCTTCTTCAGTATCTTCAATAGATTTTCCAGCCACATTCTCTCGACATTAAATATTTGATTTTTGTTTTCCTTCGAAAATTGACGAAAGGTCTTTAAGTGTTTGGACTAACCCCTCCGATACTATCTCCGACGGTTTCTTAAATATCGATTTCGTTTGATTGATGAGCTTACTAAAGGTTTCGCCTTTTCTTCGTCTCTCTCAGTGATGGGCTGCGCTTATTCCAAAACTTGCATTGGTCAGATTTGCGCGACCAAAGAAAACAGCATCAGGCAACCTCATCATCACCAGCAGGCTCCGGCTAGAGGCACGAGAGTTACGACCGCTACTCCAGCGGCGGCGGCGACTAATGAAGAGGATAATCCGGTGTTCAATTTCTCTTCGGATGCGGCGGATGACGAGGATAACGACGAAATTCACCAGCTGAGCTTGAGCAGAGATCAGGAATGGGGAATCACTCGTCTCTCTAGGGTTTCTGCTCAGTTTCTACCACCAGATGGGTCAAGGATTGTAAAGGTCCCGTCTTGTAACTATGAATTGAGATACTCTTTTTTGTCTCAAAGAGGGTATTACCCTGATGCTTTAGATAAGGCTAATCAAGATAGTTTCGCTATTCACACGCCTTTTGGGAGTAACTCGGATGATCACTTCTTTGGGGTGTTCGATGGGCACGGCGAGTTTGGTGCACAGTGCTCGCAGTTTGTGAAGCGGAGGCTGTGTGAGAATCTTCTTAGGCATGGTAGGTTTCGTGTAGACGCTGCGGAGGCTTGTAATTCGGCTTTCCTGACCACGAATTCTCAGCTACATGCTGATTTGATAGATGATAGTATGAGTGGAACAACGGCCATTACGGTTATGGTTAGAGGAAGGACGATCTATGTGGCGAATGCAGGTGATTCGAGGGCGGTTTTAGCTGAGAAGAGAGAAGGTGATCTTGTAGCTGTTGATTTATCTATTGACCAGACTCCTTTTAGAGCCGATGAGCTCGAAAGGGTTAAGCTTTGTGGAGCTAGAGTTCTTACTCTTGATCAGATTGAAGGCTTGAAAAATCCTGATGTTCAGTGTTGGGGTACTGAGGAAGACGATGATGGTGACCCTCCCAGACTTTGGGTTCCCAATGGGATGTACCCAGGAACTGCGTTTACAAGGAGTCTTGGTGATTCTACTGCAGAGACAATTGGGGTTGTTGCTAACCCTGAGATTGCTGTTGTTGAGCTCACACCAGATAATCCTTTCTTTGTGGTTGCTAGTGATGGTGTCTTCGAGTTCATCTCTAGCCAAACTGTGGTTGACATGGTAAGGTATTCTTCCCTCCACGGTCTTGCTCATAATTTTTTTTTTATTGTTAGTAGAGGAAATAGTCTCACAAAAGTTGAAATGTTTCTTTTTTTGGTTTTCAGGTTGCAAAACATAAGGATCCTCGAGATGCTTGTGCTGCTATTGTTGCTGAATCATATAGGCTATGGCTACAGTATGAAACTCGTACAGATGATATAACCATCATTGTCGTGCACATTAATGGGCTAAAAGATGTAAGGAAAGCTTCTTTTTGTAGACTATATGGCATCATCTTTTATTATCTTTGTTGGATGTTGAAGTTTAGATTTTGAATCTTTTCTTAGGATGCTCCTCGGCAATTGACGAGTACAGGGACTATATTACAGCCTCCTATTCCACAAGTTGTGGAACTGACAGGTTCGGAATCTCCTTCCACCTTCGGATGGAACTCTAAAAACCAACGTGTGAGGCATGATTTATCTCGGGCTAGAATACGTGCCATTGAGAGTTCACTAGAGAATGGACATGCTTGGGTCCCTCCATCTCCAGCCCATAGGAAAACATGGGAAGAAGAAGTAAGAGTGCATGTCTGCCTCACGTTTGCTCCTCCAATTGGGAATGTCTTAAAGACATTTTTGAAGTCTGAGGCTGAAAGCTGAATTTTCTCACTGCAGGCACACATTGAGCGGGTGTTGCGTGACCATTTCCTCTTCAGGAAACTCACTGATTCTCAGTGCCAGGTTTTGCTGGATTGCATGCAAAGGCTTGAAGTTAATCCCGGAGATGTTGTTGTGAAACAGGTCGAAGCATATTCCTCCTTGATCGCAGATTCCGCAACATACATTCATCAATAAACATTCGATATCATAATCTCTCTGGTTTATCTTTTTTGCAGGGTGGCGATGGGGACTGCTTCTACGTTGTCGGTAGTGGAGAATTCGAGGTCTTGGCAACTCAGGTTTGTCCGATAGTAAGGTTACTTGAGTAGAACAGCTTTGAGTATTATTAACACTGTGCTTAACCGGTGATAAATATTAGGATGAAAAGAATGGTGAGGTGCCTAGGATCTTGCAGCGGTATACAGCTGAGAAGCAATCATCATTCGGAGAACTCGCCTTGATGTGGGTTCCCTGCAGTTTTCTTATTAGTTCAGGAAATGAAGTATTCTCTGTCTAATGTAGTTTCGTGTGATATATGATGGCGTCAGGCATAACAAGCCGCTTCAGGCTTCTGTACGTTCTGTGGATCATGGAACATTGTGGGCCTTAAAAAGAGAAGATTTTCGAGGAATTCTGACGTCTGAGTTTTCGAACTTGGCATCCTTGAAGCTTCTTCGTTCTGTCGATCTTCTCTCCCGTCTTACGATTTTGCAACTAAGCCATGTTGCAGAGTCGCTGTCCGAAGCTTCTTTTTCCGATGGACAAACTATAGTTACGAAGGTGAAGTTAGTTTTTCTTTTTGTTAAGATAACTAACTTTATCTACTCCAATGGAACCTTTCTCATAGCGTTTTGTGAATGTATAGGATGGAAAACTTCAAGGCTTGCATGTTATCCAGAAGGGGCTCGTCAGAATTACTTTTGGTGCAGAGTTATTGGAGAGTCAAAATGTTTCAAGCCTTAAATCTGGGGTCACTAAAGAATATGATAATCTTGAAACCGGAACAGAAGTTTCCATAGAAAAGCAAGAAGGAAGTTACTTTGGTGAATGGGCTCTTCTTGGCGAACTCAAAGATTCCTTAAGTGCAGTCGCAGTGGGGGAAGTGGTCTGTGTGGTTTTAACAAAAGAAAATTTCGATGAAGCAGTCGGTCCTCTGACCAATCTTGCAGATGACAGTCACAAGTATGATACTACAATTTTCTTCATGCTCCATGTTTTTAAATCCAGCTCTGCAGGCTTCACTGGTGGAATAATTCTGTGTATATATTCTTTTTCTGTTTAGGTCGAGGCATTCTTCCTTCGAGATATCAAAAGATTCTGCAAAAGTTACTGATACCACAGATCTTGCTAAAGCCACTCTTGCAGACCTGGTAAGCAATCGTACTGTACATCAATGGCAAAACAGTACTCAGTTTTATGTAATTTCGGTTTTATCCAGGAATGGACAACATGCTTGAGTTCAACAGACTGCAGTGAGGTCGGACTCGTGCATTTGAAAGATAAAGAAAATTTGCTCAGCTTGAAAAGATTTTCAAAGCACAAGGTGAAGAAGCTAGGTAAAGAGGCACAAGTATTAAAAGAGCGGAATTTGATGAAGAACGCAATAAAGCCCTCAGCTTTTGTTCCTGAGATCTTGTGCACTTGTTCTGATCAAACATACGCAGCCATCTTACTGAATACTACTCTTGCTTGTCCTTTATCTTCATTGCTTCACTCTCCGATTGACGAGTCATCTGCCCGTTTCATTACCGCCTCATTTGTGTCCGCCTTTGAAGATATACACAAGGTTAAAACTTGTCTTTTAACATCTCCCTTTAATTTCTAAGATTTTGCGGTCTGAAACTTTATTCCTTTTTTACTTCTGGAATTTGTAGAACGGCATTCTCTTCAGAGGTTCATCTCCCGATTTACTGATGTTGGATCAATCTGGATACCTACAGGTATGTGTTTTTCCGTTACATGGCTCCATGACTTTGCTCTTTCGGTTTCATTTAATCCATTGCTAACCTGATTGTAATTATGATCTCTTTATTGTAGATTGTAGACTTCAGATTCGCCAAGAAATTGTCCGGGGAGAGAACATTTACAATCTGTGGAAATGCAGATTATTTAGCCCCTGAAATTGTTCAAGGCAAAGGCCATGGTTTTGCAGCTGACTGGTATTCATTTCCCTTTTTCATGCATTCTTGTTTTCTCTTCTGTTTTTTGTGTGTGTATTGAACCCTCTGTTTTTCTTTTTGGGTTGATTCGAAAAGGTGGGCACTTGGAGTTTTGATATACTATATGCTAGAAGGCGAAATGCCATTTGGGTCATGGCGAGGAAACGAGCTAGACACGTTTCAAAAGATTGCGAAAGGCCAGCTAACTTTCCCCCTACCTCTAAGTTCAGAAGCGGAAGATCTCATCACAAAGGTATAATCTTTAAGTTCCACTTTTTCACATCCATTAAAAGACATCAGTAAGAATCTCTTGTTTAACTGTTTTACCCGCGTCTTAAACCTATGCGTAGTTGCTTGAAGTTGATGAAAACCTGCGGTTCGGTAGCCAAGGAGGTCTTGAATCAATCAAGAAACATCCCTGGTTCAATGGACTCAACTGGGGAGCGATTAGTAAACGCGAACTTCAAGTGCCTCAAGAGATAACCTCGCGCATTCATCACCATCTAGAGAATGATACTGTTCTTCCTCTAGAAACTTTCCAATCGCTGGACATAACAGATGATCAAGATGGTCAAAACTGGCTTGAAGAATGGTAAAATAGAATCGAAACAAAATCGCGGGCTTATAGTTTTGTTCTCGTCCTCTTCATTTCAAATTTCCATGCTTTACAGGTCTGTAAACAGTCATTGATGCTGAAAAACAAGAGAGCCTAGAATCTTAAAACCTTTCATGAGAAAGTTAGGATCTTTTGATTGTGTGGTGTAAATAGGTGTATATGTTAGATAATGGCTGAAGATCAATCACCATCACCTCCAGTTTTGTATTGCTCTGACTTTTTTTTTACCTGTTCCTTTTCTTCCCGATGAGCTCTGTTTTAAAGAGGTCTTTGTTTTGTGCTGGATTCTAAAATCTAAATGATGAGATTTCAAACCTGGAGAAGAGGAAACTTTTAAAAATTATTTGATTATTGATTATTGAAACTTATGAGTACAACAAATTTAATTATTGACAAAATTTTGGGAATAAGTTAACGACTAGGTGCATAATTGGTTGGATTGTAGAATATTTTACAGACTTTATTAATGATCAGTTCCATTGGTATTTTTTTTCTGTATGCATTGAGAACATTTTCATTTTTAAAGCATTTGATTTCCAATTAGACTTTAAGCATATTGGTGGGTTATATAACTTATTTAAAACATTACTCTAATCGCCATTGCTCTTCTGGTATTGGCTTTTGATTGTCAGAGATAATGAAAGATCTCATGAATAATTATCACATTATTCAATATAGTTTACCCTGACGCAAAAGCTAACTCATTCTCCGATATAAAGTTTGAAAATATCATATGAAATCCCTTTTTTTTTGTCAATATTAATGAAACAATCTTGTAGAAAACATTGCACAAAACTATCGGTTTATATTCTGCCACCACCTTTAGATTGAGGATCTTTGGGATCAATCTAACATGAATCTCATTCATCTTACTTGGGAAGGACCCTGTAATAAAGAAGTTCCGGATTCATTTTACCAACATTTTGGACTATTCGGTTTTTTATTTTCGATCCAATAATTTATTTTTTAAGAGTGGTGGGTTTATAACAACACACACAAAGGAGAACGATATATATAACTCTATTAAGAATTACTTATATTGATTATCTACTAATTAAAAACTAACGTATGGAAACTTAGTGGCTTACATGATTTCTAACAATGGTAGTAGGCTTCACAATTTTTATTTCATCATCTTTAAAAAGAATTATACTACTTTTTTATATAATCTTATTGGAAAATCTCACAAAATTAAATTTCAATAGATTTGTCTACGTACTTATCTACACAAAAAAATAATCATTTGTTGATCAGCTTTTTTCTCCTCAACAAATGTGTAAATTGTAATACAAATTAGCCTAATATGTGTAATGTGTTGTACAATATATATTTTTTTTACACAAAAATCCAACAAAGTTTAACAAAGACATTATCATCAATCACTTGACCTAAATTTATTCAACAAAAACTATGTAAAAAACTGCAAATTGTCAGTAAAAAAAAAACAACTAAACATTAAGATTTTGTCGTATTGTGTTTAGTTCATTCGTTTTCTCTCTGTTAGCGAACCACTGAGCCGTTTTTCGAGCTATCGGCAACCATAACCGTCGTCTTCTTTCCTCCGTCGCAGCAATCGCATCACTCCTCGACGTGGAAGCGGTAGAAGCGGCCAAACCGCTTTCGTTTCCTCCAACCGCGTTTTCTCTAGTCGCTGTTGTAACTTGCAGAACGCTCTGTCTCGGGACAGCCGTGATCTCAGAGACCGCTCTTCTCGTTGAGTCTTTGTTCTTCACCATTCTCTTCATATCGATATCTTCCTTGTCTTGCAAGTTAACTCTATGCATTCGATCCATCGACGAGAATCTGCCGCTTGACATTGAATTTAACATGTCCGATGTCAAAAAAGTCAAATCCGATGGAGTCACATTACTCCAACGGTTCTTAAAGACAACATCTGAAACAACAATCCTGTGATTGAACTTATGCATACGTTTCTCTCTTCCTTGTTCGACAAGCGACAACGATTTATCATTTTTACCGAACTTCATAATCTTCCGGAAGCTGCTGAATCTCGAAGAGTCATCACTAATTCCTCCTTCTTCGCGTTCGATGTAAATCTCCATGCTCGAGTCTTCTTCTCTTGTCTCAGATAACTGGGTCATGATTCTCAAACTATTGCTACTACAACCCAAAACAGAGAGTTCGTCTTCAATGGAGACTCTGTTTCTACACAAAGGACACGTAGCGTGCTGCTCAAGCCACTCATCAATACACTCAATGTGAAAAGCGTGTTTGCATTTAGGCAAAAGCCTAAGGATCTCAACATCTTCGAATTTAGACAAACAAACAGAACATTCAAGCCCTTGTTTCGATCCTTTCAAAGCAGAGAATCTGAAAAAGGGAAGAGATTCGATTGCTGTTTTGTTGAGACCTGATAACCGAGAAGATCGATTGACGAGTCCTTGCCATAGACGATCGTGTCGTCCTCTGTATCCTCCTTCTTCGTCGCTTTCTGATCGGAGATCGTTGTCGAAGCATTTGGCGTAGACGAGGAGAACCAAGGTGAGCGTGAAGACGACGGAGAAAACTGCGGTGATGATGGCTATGCTTGGCTGGAATAGTTGGTTGGTTGTGTAAGGAGGAGGAGGAGGAGATTGAGCAGTGACATATTCTAAGACGATGATGGAGAAGAAGAAGAAGAAGAGAATGGAGATTGCTTGTGGTGGATTCATCATTTGAGAAGTAAAAAGTCGATTTCTTGAAATTTTTGGTTTTTTCAATCGGGGAATAATATCTATACATTTGGAGAGAGAGAGAGAAGAAATATTGGTTTTTGATTTAAACGCAAATAATCTTTTATCAACATGACATCATTACTGATCTCATTGAGGCATGAATAAGAGTCAGTTAAAAAGTAAAGAATATGTTGAAGTTAGAATATAAGATATGGTCCATGGATATAGTTGTAGAGAAACTGCTATAAAAAGCATTGCTTCTGACCGCTGATTAATCAAGGAAAATTGCTATTAGCAAAATTAAAAGACTAATTAAGGAATTCTTGGAATGGAATATGAATTGAATATATGGATGTTTGTGATAATAAATGTGACTTGTGGAGAAAATAACCTTTTTATGATGTGAATTACAAAGAAACTAGATTCTAAATCTACGAATCATTGGAAAAAATCAATAAAAAATCCAAAATTATTGACTTGAGAATTCAAATATTTAGTATTTTTTTTCACTTTTCCCCCCTTGTAAATATCTAAAATATATTTTTTCCTTTCCCAAATTAAACACTTTTTTATCGTATCATATAATTCTCACACAATGATAATTAGACTACGTTATACACTAACTCAACAAAAACAACACAAAATACAGATAATATTACGCAAGTAGTTTAGCTAGTTCATCTACTTTCAGAGTTCCATGAGGTATCACTTCTCTGTAATCTTCATCAAGCTCATCCATTTTCTTCTTCAGTCCTTCCTTCTTCTTCTCATTTCGTTCCACTCTCACTGCAACTTCTTTTTTCCAAGGAACCACAACGTTACTTGTCTTTGCCTCCAAGTTTTGGTATCCGAATTCTCGGCTTTCCTCTTTCTTAACCGCTGGTTGTTTCCTCAAGCCATGCTGGAAAACTGGTCCCGGAGTAGCTACGGTCGAAAAGGCGACGGCTTTTGCAAAGACTGTGTCTGCGTCCAGATCACCAGCGTCTAACACAAACGCAGTCCCACTCTCTACAGCTTGTTTCATCAGATTCAGAACTCTCTCCACGCTTTCTGACTCCTGTTCAGGTTCTTGATGATCTCCAGGAGAGTCATCTGTAGTTAGGTCAGTAACATCTTCTGTAGACGAACTCTGTAAAGTACTGCTTGTGCCTTCCATTGCCGAGATATCTACAGTTGAAGAGCTCAAATTATCACCATCTGGATCGTTATGCAGTTCCATAGAACCAGAAGAAGAGTTATGGTTCACAGTTTGAGTTTGAATTGGTGACTCCGATGCTTCATTCTCTTCCGGCAAGGCTGTGTCAACTTCGATATCCCCCAGGATATCATCCTTCTTATCTGGAACTGTGAGAGATGATTTCCATTCTCGTCCTCTCCAGATAAGAATCTGCTCATTTTCAAAAGAGATAAGCACGCATGGAACAAGATCCTGCGAGCGAGAGCAACAAGTTCAACAAAGAGGCCGTAAACACGAGACTTAAAATAACGAAGCATATGTAAATAAAACAATAGATCAAACCTTGAGCTTGGCACCGATTTTCCTAAAATCACTGCCTTTCATCCCTTGACAATCGATCCGAGCCAATTCACAAACTTCAAATGCTTCTCTCACATTTTTCACAAGGTCACAATACACACCATTCTTCCCTACACGACCCAACCCCAACATATGATAAATTTAACATTGTGGGTCTTGAAAAAACCCATGCCAAGATTATTTTTTATTATTATCCAGAAGGTAAGCTGCTTGCTTACCTAACTTGCGAATGGGCATGAGCTCTCGTCCTTTCCTCCGCATCTCTTTAGCTTCCTGAAGAGTTAAACCCTCAGGAATTTGTTGAATCAGCCTTGGGTAAACAGGTGCTACAGGCTTCCACAACATAAGAGGGAAGCGAGGTCTTGTCCTGTGGTTATAGTTTCTGCCACGGAAAAGAAAAATCACACCTCCTCTTCTGTATATCACCTTCCCACCAATTTTCTCCTGCCAATCAATTCACAACTCCATTAAAATGAACACAACAAATCGAAAATCGTAATCCATGCAATTATCTAATATTCAAAAAAGAACCTCTAGTTGCTCGCAAACATTATCTATGTCGACTGTACAAACTCCCTTGCATTTAATCTTACAAACCCTTCGTCGCTTCCATAAATCATGTATGTTGTTCAACATGTTATGCGTCAAGCCATCTCTGCCTGAAAAGAGACAAACACTTACAGATCATATCTTCTTTTACTCTCAAATCTCAATCAAGCAAATCCAACCAAAAAAAAAGTATTGAGCTTTTTACCCATATTCAACTGCCTCGTTGTCTTTAAGCATGAAGTAACTAGCTCTCTGATCTCTTCCTTCGTCAACGGCTCTCCTAAAATCTCCTCCTTGGTGTAAACATACCTAGGACCCACCCCGGGTCGAAAAGGACCCGGTTTCTGAATCGGTTTCACTCCTTTCTTTCCCGCCGGCGGCAACCGGAAAGAATCGAATTCCCTCGGCGTCTTCTGCGACTGAGGAAGCGGAGCACGACCGGTCCATGGCCTTCCCATCGTGGTGGGGCCGAAAGGCGCGTACGCAGGCTCACGGAGCTTCAAAGGCTTGACCTTTGGTGTTTCCGTGTAGCTGTATTTGAATTCGAAAGGAGCTCCGTCGATGACGTAAGATAACCCGTCATCGCTTAGCTTAACCTCCGGCTTAGCGTCTAACTGCGGCGGCGAATCAGGAACTTTGGGTTTGTTCTTCGGTTTGTTGGGTCCTGAATCGGGTTTGGAGTATTTGGATCTCCGACCCGGAATCGATCGAGCGGATGGTAGTGAAGGAGTGCCTCTAGACCTAAAAGCCGACGTTTTAGGCTCAGATGCTGCGGCGGCGGAATCGTGTGTGTGGACGATTGAAGTGGCGGCGTCGAAACGGCGGTCGCGACGGATTTCCGCCTCGAGCTCCTCTTGGGTCCGGCGACGCTGCTCGAACCGCTCCGCATTAGCGTTGCCCCATCTAGAGAATCGGATCTCGCTGGGTCCTCTTGGGTTCGGATTTGGAAACAGAGATGGCGCGAAAATTGTAAAAGGGGTATTGAGTTTCAACGACATTGCCAGAGAAACGGAGCTCAGAAGCGAAACTCAAGGTTTAGAGATTACTTCATCATCCACATGAGGTGGATAGAAAGAAACTATGGGGTCAAATTTGCGAGAAGTTGAAAAAATAAAGGGTCTAAATTGACCCATTTGTAAAGCCCACAACAACTAAGCAAATCTCTGTAAGCCCTCTTATAAAATGCTATCGTCTTTGTCCCACGGTTCTCTGCAAAAAGCTTCATGAAACAATGGTTTATATAGACGGTAGAGGTAACAATTCGTTACCGTTTCCGTCAATTACGAGCGCATCTCACAACATCGATGTCTGAGAAACATAGCCATTGTGATGACGATTTGTTCTGAGGAAAAAAGTTTATACACCCTCCAGTCACGAAATTCCTGCAACATAACCAAAAGTTCCGATCTTTGGAAAAGAAAAGCCAATGGTCTATTAAGAACACCAGCCAGTTACACCAATTCACCTGCCAACATAACCTTTTAAAAACGATGACTTCTCACAGGCCCATGACAAACAGATAAACCTCGCCTCCTCTAAACTACCAACACCAATAAAGGATCTCTTACTGTGTAAAAGCACCCTACCTCTCGTATCTCACACCACCCAAAACGCACCTAGCAACATATTGACCTTTGTACCAATCTATGCCTATGTTACATTTAACCCAATCATTTGGAGGAGCACGCCAAGCAACCTGAGTCTCCGATTCTCTCCACTTCTGCCTCCATTGCTTAGCTTCCTCCTTTATCTTTTGGACTAATTCGAGACCCGAGAATCTAGTCTCTTCAAAGAAAAAGTCATTCCGGTTTTTTAACAAGTACCAAATGATCCAAGACCATTCGCAAGAGGTAACTCTTCGATGTACTTATGTTGGATGCAGCTCTGACAAAAGGATCCCGTGACCCAATTTATATTTTGTGTCTATATTTAATTTACATTGCTACGAATGTCAACAAAGTCGCTTTGGCCGAGTGGTTAAGGCGTGTGCCTGCTAAGTACATGGGGTTTCCCCGCGAGAGTTCGAATCTCTCAGGCGACGTATTTTTTTTTTTTCAAAGAAAGCTTTCTCCGTCCATCTCTCAGTTACGTAGTAAATAATATTTCTTTCTATTTTATGATTAATACACACTTATTCAGTAATTATTCCCTAGTTTCCTATATAAAGAAAAGTGACAAACCTATATAAAAAAATCATCAACAAAAGTTTTAATCGGCGGCACATGTAAATTTTCCGCATAACAGTCCTAGTAATTCAAACAATAAATATAATTATTAATTAAGAATAATTGATGAATCTACTAGAAAATCATTGGCTTGATAATATATTTTTTTTTTTTTCTCATCCAGAAGATCATATGAATGATTAAACTTGAAGATATTACAGCTAAGCCGGCGAGTGATACAAATTTCCAGAGACAAAAATCCAACAAAACTAGTATTTTATTCTATCGTTTGTTTTGTATTCTTCAGTTACGTACCATTATTTGTAAATGAAGGAACTATGATTAGAAAATAAAAGATATATGAAAAAAATAAACAATGGTCAACAACCGCCGCACTATATGGCTATATAAATTAAAGCATATCTTCTAACTTCCAAATAAAAAAAAAATAAACACACACTCTCTAATATTTGTAAAGTCTTGTATATATTTTATACATTACATCTGCTATGCAACTTCCCCATTAACTAAAAGTGTATTCAATGGTTCAAATTCTAATCTAAATGCACAAGACTTGAAGGATAATTTATTCCCTTAAAAACATTAAGGGATAAAATGGTGATATTTTGCAATGGTTATTTGGTGGTTAGGCATAAATTTGTGCTCCGTGAGTTTGATTTTTCTTGAAATAACTCTGTTATTGTTGTCTCATGCATTTGGACTCTTGAATAAGTTCAAATGTTTTATTTACAATAAGTTTGCGAGACATTTATGCTAAAAAATTAATATACTACTATAAAATAAGTATATTACATTAGCTATGTTTGAAAAATTCCTTCAATCTAAAAGTGTAGAACAAATAAAATGGCAGAAAGTCTTCGCAGGGAACAAAACTAAAATATTTTGAAAAACATTATTGCACTTGTGTTCAAATTACAATTGCTGAACCACGGACTTTATTTTATAGGTCAAACATCAATTTTCAATGAAAGGACGTAATTTAATGTAAAAAAAAACCATGTAAAATTTATTTCAAATTCCAATTGACTGAGATTGATTACCCTTTTAAATCTGATAAACAATCACTACTCCAATCTTTTCTGTAAACCAACAAAGAATTTAAAAGGAAGTTGTTCAATTATCTGCCTCTCAATGTTATATACATACATACGTTCATCATATCTATGTATATATGCGTCTGGTAATAGAAGAAAACACCTGTCTTTAATTTTGTTGTTGTTGTCGCTTTGTTTTACTTTTTTATTTTTTTTAAATTCTTTGACCTCAAGCAAGAATCATAAGAACAGAAAAAGTGTGTTTTTTAAAAAAAATTTATCTCTGCAATCTGGAGAAGGGTTTAGTTTGTTTCTTTGTACATCTGTTGATGAATCAATGATTGTATCACCTTCGATGATCGATCCTTCTCGAAAAATTTCTGCTTTTGAGTTCGTTCTGATAATCTATAAAAAAAAAGTGATCTAATTTATATTTGGTCCACAGTGATAAATCCGAAGAAGGGGTTTTGAGTTTTAGCTTCTCTCACTTTGATCCAAAAGTTTCTCTCTTTTTTTGCTTCATCCGAAGTGAAAATGGAATCTCTACCTTCTCCATTCGGAGACGCAGCCCCTAATTTATCGGATTCGGAGCTCCGAGAAACAGCTTACGAGATCTTAGTCGCAGCTTGCCGGAGCACCGGAAGTCGTCCCCTGACTTATATCCCTCAATCTCCCAACTCCGATCGAAGCAACGGCGCAGCGACGGTGGCGCTCTTGGCGTCTCCGTCACTTCATAGATCTCTTACGTCGACGGCGGCCAGCAGGGTGAAGAAGGCTTTAGGGATGAAGAAAAGAAGCGGCGGCGGAGGAGACGGCGGAGGCGGTTCGTCGGGTCAACCGTATCGGGTCAAGAAATCCTTCACGGTGGGCGAATTAGTTCGGATTCAGATGCGAGTTTCTGAGCAGATCGATTCAAGGATTCGAAGAGCACTTCTTAGGATCGCTTCTGGTCAGGTACGTTACGTTTCCTCATTGTAACTTTCCCGAAAAAATCGAGAAACCCAAAAACTTTCTCGGCTGAAAGAGCAGCACTTTGAGTTTATTGAAGAAGATCTGTTTGAATCTTAGCTCCAAGTTAGTTAATTGCAGATTTTCAAATTTAGTTTCAGTAAAATTGAGGTTTTGAAATTTGTCGTTTTGATCAGCTTGGGAGGCGTGTGGAGACTATTGTTCTACCTCTCGAGCTTCTGCAGCAGCTCAAAGCTACGGACTTTCCAGATCAGGAAGAGTATTTATCATGGCAAAGAAGAAACTTGAAGCTTCTCGAAGCCGGTTTGATCGTACATCCTTATGTTCCTTTAAGTAAATCCGATAAATCTGTTCAACAGCTTAAGCAAATCATCCGGTCGGGTCTGGAGAGGCCGTTAGATA
Source organism: Streptanthus diversifolius (assembly GCA_039880935.1). Lineage (NCBI taxonomy): Eukaryota > Viridiplantae > Streptophyta > Magnoliopsida > Brassicales > Brassicaceae > Streptanthus > Streptanthus diversifolius. Next base: position 331,267 of record JAXGFM010000001.1, read on the forward strand.
CCGGGAAGATCACGGGAGAGACGCAGAACCTTCGGACTATAGTAATGTCTCTTGCTAGTCGTTCGAACAACGACGGGATTGGTCCGGAGACTTGTCATTGGGCTGATGGGTTTCCGCTGAATCTAAGAATTTATAAAATGCTTTTAGAGTCTTGTTTTGATGTTAATGACGAGTTATCGGTTGTTGAAGAAGTAGATGAAGTTTTGGAGCTTATAAAGAAAACATGGCCTGTCTTGGGTATGAACCAGATGATTCACAACGTTTGCTTTCTCTGGGTGTTGTTTAATCGCTATGTTACAACTGGTCAAGTGGAGAACGACTTGCTTGTAGCGGCTCATAACTTGACACTCGAAGTTGAGACCGACGCAAAGGAGACGAATGATCCTGAATATTCGAAGATCTCGCGTTCTGTTTTGAGTATGATTTTGGATTGGGCTGAGAAGAGACTTCTTGCTTACCATGATACTTTCAACATCGATAACGTCGAGACCCTTGAAACAACGGTTTCTTTGGGGATTTCGGTAGCTAAAGTATTAGTCGAAGATATGTCTAGCGAGTATCGAAGGAAAAAGAAGCATGTTGATTCAGGGCGTGATCGAGTAGATACCTATATCAGATCTTCGTTGCGTATGGCCTTTTCACAGGTTTTTTTTTTTTTTTTTACTTTTCTTATTTGAATGAATCGATAACGTATCTGCAGCTATTTAAGTACCTTTTTTGTTTCTTTGTAACAGACAAAGAAGATGGTGGAACATAGCAAGCGGTCAAAATCTCGTCAGAGCACAACCAATCTTCCGGTTCTTGCGATTCTTGCAGAGGATATTGGTCATTTAGCTTTCAACGAGAAGGCGATATTTAGTCCAATCTTAAAGAATTGGCATCCTCTTGCAGCTGGTGTGGCTGCAGCTACACTTCATTCGTGCTATGGAACCGATTTGAAAAAATTCGTGTCGGGTATTACCGAGTTGACGCCTGATGCTATAAGAGTACTCACCGCTGCAGATAAGCTTGAGAAGGATCTGGTGCAGATTGCTGTTCAAGACGCAGTAGATAGTGACGATGGTGGTAAATCGGTTATAAGAGAGATGCCTCCTTTTGAAGCAGAAGTTGTTATTGGCAACCTTGTGAAATCATGGATCAAGACTCGAGTCGATAGACTGAAGGAGTGGATTGATCGGAATCTCCAGCAAGAGGTACCTAACGACTTTAAAACTCTTTCCTTTTTTTTTTTTCTTATATGTTCATTTCAGAGTTATATTGATGATTAGTTTCTACCTGCAGGTATGGAATCCGAGATCGAATAAACTTGGCATTGCTCCTTCTTGTGTTGATGTACTAAGGATGGTAGATGAGACATTGGAAGCGTTTTTCTTGTTGCCGATACTTTTGCATACAGTTTTACTTCCCGAGTTAACGTCGGGTCTCGACAAGTGTATGCAGCATTATGTATCAAAGGCGAAATCTTCCTGCGGTATGCAGATTCTCTTGTTTTTCATTGAATGATGAAACTGCATGCTTTGTTGATATCACTTACGGAGTTTCTGGTGTTTCCAATAGGCTCGCGGAATACGTTTCTACCCGCTTTGCCTGCCTTAACAAGATGTACGGTTGGGTCGAGACTACACGGCGTCTTCAAGAAAAAGGAGAAGCCAACGGTGGCTTCTCACAGGAGAAAAGCGCAGCTTGGGACGAGTAATGACTCATCGGAAATACTTCAGTTCTGTTGCAGAATGAACACTCTGCATTATATCAGGACGGAGATAGAATCATCCGGAAGAAAAACATTAAACCGTCTCCCGGAATCCGAAATAGCGGCTTTGGATGGTAAAGCTAAAATCTTTGAACAGTCGATCGGTTATTGCTCGAAAGGAATACAGCAATTGTCTGAAGCAACTGCTTACAAGATCGTATTCCACGATCTGAGCAACGTTCTATGGGATGGTCTGTACGTCGGAGAAGTTTCTTCCTCGAGGATCGGATCTTTTCTTCAAGAGCTTGAACGGTGCCTTGAGATTATTTCATCATCCGTTCATGATAGAGTCCGAACCAGAGTCATTTCAGACATCATGAGAGCTTCTTTCGATGGTTTCTTATTGGTCGTCCTCGCAGGTGGACCATCGCGTAGCTTCACGGTTCAAGATTCCGCTGCTGTAGAGGAAGATTTCAAGTTTCTATGCGATCTTTTCTGGTCAAACGGAGACGGATTGCCTTTGGATTTGATCGAGAAGGTTTCGACGACGGTGAAGAGTATACTTCCGCTGCTGCGTACGGATACGGAGTCTCTGATTGAAAGATTTAAAGCCGTGTGTCTCGAAAATCACGGTTCCGACAGAGGGAAGCTTCCGTTGCCGCCGACTTCTGGTCCTTGGAGTCCGACAGAAGCAAACACACTATTAAGAGTTTTGTGTTACCGTTATGATGAGCCTGCGACAAAGTTTCTGAAGAAAACATATAACTTGCCGAGGAAGCTAACTTGAGAATATGACGTAAAAACTACATAGGGAGGTACGCCGGTCTAGTTTGAAATGTGGTATATTACTTTGATTCAACGATTACCGATAACCGATTTTGTATTTGATAAAATTCTTGTACAAAACTCAAAAGCTTGTTGCGTGTCGTGAACTATAATATTATATTTAGAAATTGGCTAATAATGCTACATTGAAATTTTTTATACTTTTAGTTATTAAATTGAGAAATTATGATTTATATTAATGTAAATCCACTTATATTCTTTAGTTTAGTTTTTAATTTAATAAATAATATTAAATAAAATTAAAAATATGTAAAAAAGGCAAGAAAAATAGAGAATGATTAATTGAAAATAAAAATGAAAGATCACACACGATTATAATAGTGGAAAAACAGAAAATAGTGGGAGAAAAATATTTAATTTAAAAAACAATATGGAAATAATATATTGAAGATAATATTTTATTAGATATTGTGACATAATATGTATTATATTTAAGGTAGTCATAATAGGTTATTTAACCAAATTTACAATATAGATCAATGGTTAGGATATAACTCAACATATTATAGTCTGAATAAAACATAGAGTAAAAGTTAGAATACATCATTTAATTGAACCTATAATGTAGACCAAATGCTAGAATTGAACTTGAAGTATTATAGCCAATTGTAGAATATATATAATAGGTAGAATACATTTTAAAAATAAGCTAGAATGAATAGTAAATAACATAAGACCTATTATAGTAAAAATGTTACCTATAATTTTTTTTCTAATTTAGGAAGAACAAAAACTAGAATATTTTCAAAAAAAATCATTTTTTATAAATATTAAGTAAAAAGTATTTATATAACTATGTTTCTTTTTTATATATTTTTCGAGATTTTTTATAATTTTTTAAAATTATATTTCACATTTTTAGATCTAGACAAGGATAGTATAGTCAAAATTAGGTAAAAATAAGAAAATGTATAGTCGGAATCATATGGCACAGTGGTGGTCACCTCGAAAATTTATGACACATGTCTGGAATTCAAATCCAGCATCCCTCAATATTAAAAGAGATATTAAAGTAACTAGGATATGTTGACAAAAAAAAATGTATAATATGACAATTAAATTTTTAATGTAACTTATTTTTACAATTCTCTCTATTATATTTGTATAATTAATATTTTTGTTTTTTTTTGTTCTATCTCTCTTATTTCGATTGACAATTGCAAAATTGATACGAGGGTTGATTGATTGTTTGTCCTCTTACATACTAAAATTATTTCAAATATATATATAGAATTACACTAAGAAAAAACAAAATTTGACGTCCAACAAAGAAAATAAACAAAGATTGACGAAACAAACTAGACAAAAATTAATAATAACATACACAAGTCTTGTTGTTGGGTTACATATCTCGAAACCATCAAGCCATTTTGAACACACAGAAGAGGCCAGAGAGAGAATTGCATGAGCCTATGTTAGTACTAGAATAGATGCATATGTCATGATGTTTAATTTAGATATAATTGACGATGAATGTTTTGATTCTTAAGGCGGAAGAGGATAAGATATCTCGTATACTGGAGTTGAGGGTATTTCGAGACACAGTACATGAAATTATTGAAAATGCATCAGACAAAAGAAGAGATTGTATTGTTCATTAACAACTCAATGCATCACTATTGGTTTCATATCAACCCGGCCCCTATAATATATGTTGTAACAGTAATAATCTGGTAGTTCAAAAAAAAAAATTGTAATAAGCTGCAAAAATATGCCAAAATATTTGTTAAATTTGTATGTGGTTTAAAAAGAAAAATAAAATAATACAAATACACCATTGAAATCAACAAATTTAATACATGCTAATTCTCGGCCTCATGATGAAGAACATTTAATTTTGTCCAAACACGAAATGATAAAATTGTAACCACAATATTCTTCGAATCATAAACTTTAAGCACAAACACAAATTCAAGAATCTCAATATATATATATTTTCGGCTGATTGTTATTATTTACTTTTTTCAGACTTTTTTGAGTTTCTACAATTTATTCTCCAAATATCCAATGCATCCTTATGGATATCAACGCTTTCATGTAGGTGGTGGAAGAGATGGAGTATCAGCGATATGGTGGTCTTTGATGTATGACTTGTGGTGTGTGGCTGTGGTGCAATGTTAGAAGAGGAGATTAAACAATCTATTTCTAACTAGAAGCAATGTCTACAATTGGAGATATACAAGAATAAGAATAATGTGGATTTGTGCGATGAGTCTGATCTGGAGTTATATCAGAAGCAGCCTACAAATGTGGAGCTGGACCAAGAGAAGTTTATGGACGTAGAGATTCAAGAAAAGGAGATCCAAGATTTGTTTAAAAGTCCACTAACTCAGTCTAGAGTTAAAGCCCATAAAAAACTCATTCTACAAGTGATTAGGGTCTGGCTAAGGAGAAAAAAGAAGCCTAAAAAGTTAAATCAATTGGGCTGGTTCAATCGCTTTTAATTTGTAATTAAATGACTTAAATTGAACCAAAAAACTTAAATTAAACCAATTATGATTAGGGTTTGTAAGCTAAACAACTTTATTTTAATAATTTAGGTTTTCAGCATTTAAAAGGCAGTTTCTTTCCCATTGTACAGCCACCTACGAATTTGAGTTAAAAAATAAGCTTTCAAGTTTTTGTGTTCTTCCTTTGTGTTTTCTCTGTTCAACCTATGAACATTGACTATCACCTGGTGTAGGTGCTATAATCTGAATCTCTTAACTATAAAAAGGTTGATCCTAAGTTTTGAAGATTCAAATCATCATTTTGGTCAGCCATAACCCTAAGGAGAAGTCCACCCACGTTTTTGGAGAGCTAGTAGCCTCCAATATCATCGCCACCCTCCTTCAAGTGATCCATAGATTCATCGCCTATCCAGGGACGCACCAAGTGGTATCAGAGCCTGTTGAAGGTTAGAGTTTGTTGAAATTACTTTGATTTCAAACTATATCACCCCACCATCGATTTATTTTCATTTTTTTAGTTTCATAAATAATTCTTCTCTTTCTATGTTATGTAAGTCAGCTGAGTCATTCCTGAATTACAAAAAAAACAAAAAAATCATTATAAAAAATCGATTTATCAAAAAAAAACAAAAAAACAAAAAAACAAAAAAAAGAAAGAAACAGAGGAGAAATCATGCTAGAAGTTGGTTAATCAGCTGACAAAAAAAATCTTACAATCTTTCTATCTTAAGTTTCAGTAGATTTAGCTATTCACCTTAAGTGATTGAGCTTTGATTTATTCTGAACTTGTGGGAATATTAAGAGGATTGAACACTGAGAAAACCAAAAAGAGAGAGAGATAATTTTATAATCTGTTTGTTTAAGTTTGTTTCAGGGAACTCATGGCCAAGAAAAATTTGGTTGATCAGATTGTCCATCTTGATCAGTTAAAGCTATGATGGCTGTGATCACTAAGAAACTGCAACAAGATTTCAACAAGACTAACCATGCTAATGAGTTTCATGACTTTTCAATATCTGCAGGCAAAAAAGCAGGAAGAGTTAACTCTTATCACAATCGTCGTCCTAGAGCAGAAGAGTACCTTAGTCAATCCAAGCTTGGGATTCCATCATTCCATGGGAAGGTTGATCCTGAAGCTTATCTGAAATGGGATGAAGAGATGGAATGCGAGTTCAGTTATTATCACTACACTGAGGTAATGAAGATCAAACTTGCAACAAACAGATTCAGTGGTCATGCCATCTATTGGTGGGATCAGATTGCATCCACAAGGAAGCACAATGGAGAACCTCAGATTGCTTCTTGGTTTGAGATAAAATATATTATGAAAAAGAGGTTTGCTCCATATTATAATCAATTTGTTTATGTGTAGGACATACACCAAATGAGTTCACAAGAGAGGACTAATGAGAGTAGATCATAGAGGTATAAGACCGTGAGGAGCAGCCAAGGGAGGAGATCAAGCTCACGCCCATCACCCATCCAGTGGACACGCCAAAAACATCTGTCTTCCAAGGAGAAATTGGTTCCATAACAACTAGAAACCAATCATTCTAGTCCAATCTGAAAAAATAAGAAAGAAAATTCAAAGTTAAAAATTTCTCTAATGAAACTTTTATGTATAGTTACATGAAGCAGATTCATAGAAAGTTGTTTGTGGAGAGTGCTATGAGAAACAATGAAGAAAAGAAAGAAGTATTTGAAACTTCATATTCTCCTAATGAAGCCACGATTTCTAATGAGGTTGTTTGGGACTGAAAAGTTCTCAAATGACTCAATCACAGACTTTGAGGAGGAGATACCATGAGAGGTACCCAAGAAAGTACCACCAGCCAGAGGCATGAAGATGTTAAAAGTTGCTAAGGATGCCATTGAAGTTAGGGGAGGAAGAGAGATATCTGATCCATTGCCAAATTCGTTTGAAGGTAAGGAATCAGTAGTTGAGGGTGAGTTTAACAAGGATACTTTATCGGTTCCATCAGTTGGTGTATTAGATGAGACTTGTCTAGGTTTTACTAATCTCAAACCGGTACAACCAGGTATCAGAGATTTTTATTTTCAGGATCATGAAGATAAGCTACCAAAGAAAACACCAAAGCTAGCAGGGAGTTCAAGTCCTTTACTCATTCTTTCATTGATGAAAGTCGCCTCAAACTCTGTAAGGATATTGGTGTGACAAATTTTTTATCTAGTTTGTTTGTGGTTGTTACACCTGAAAAAGAGAAATAATTTGGTTTAGAGAATGTGAAAGAACTTTGTGTTTCTGGGTCTATTTTTGATAAGATGATTCAATTCTTTGAAGCACCTAGGCATGAAATGTTTTCTAGATAAAAATGTTCTTTGATTGCTGAAACTGAGAATTATGAGTTTGCTTTGAGTCATAAATTGATTAAGAGAACATTAGGACATCAATAGGTGGGGATTGAAGCAGATTTTGTGATTGATTAATGTTTCTCTAATAAAGTGTTGTCAAACTCTAATTCAATCAGAAAAGCATGTGAAACTTTGTGCTGTGAAGATTTTTGGATTTTAAAACCTTGTGATATGAACTCAGCCCTGAGAGAAAACGTTTTTGGGAGATTTTCCAAGTTATATCATGAGTTTGCATTGCTAGAATGATGGTCTAGGAACATGCATAATCTAATTAGAGCTAAGAGAAGTTCTGAATTTGTATGTTGAAAGAATTTCTAAGTTAGCACAATCAAATATGTTTGCTAACAATGATATCTATTTGTTTGAGTTGTGTTCAAAAGAAAAGTTTTGTTCCAGTGCGTGTTCTAATGCTAGAATGATCTATGATCTTATCTTAGAGGGTGATTCTAAGAACTTGAATCTTGTTTTAAGATCTTAAACCCAGGGAATTCAGTTGTCTATTTTTATTGCACATTTGATGTGGTTTTTGTAGTGTTTGAAAAGAAGCAGGATAGACAGGTTATTGAGTTTGTTTCAAGAACAAGAAGGATTCAGGGTCTGGACAAAAAAAATGATTATGGACCAAATGAACACTTGAACAAGGAGTGGTGCCAAAACAGAGCAAGTACAGGCCGTCCACAACAATCTTACCAATTTAGAGATTGAATATGGGATCGCACAAGGCAACCGCTTCCAACATTCCAAGGTAAGTACGCCATTAACTATACCTCTAACGATTTTAACTTGTTTTCTTATTTTGCAGATGAATTGGATTTGAGGTCAAATCCTTTCAAAGGAGGAGGGGATGGTGCAATCCTAGACAGGCCAGAAGAGGAGATTAAACAACATATCTCTGACGAGGAGCAATGTCTGCAACTGAAGATATACAAGGATCAGAATAATGTAGATTTGTGCAATGAGCCTGATCTGGAGTTGGACCAGAAGCATCCCATAGATGTTGAGCTAGACCAGGAAGCTCATGGACGTGGAGATTCAAGAAGAGGAGGCCCATGATGTGTTTAAAAATCTATTAACTCAGTCTAGAGTTAAAGCCCATAGAAAGCCCATTCTGCATGTGATTAGGTTTGGCTAAGGAGAAAAAAGAAACCTAAAAGGTTAAATCAATTGGGTTGGTTCAAATGTTTTTAATTTGTAATTAAATGACTTAAATTAAACCAAAACACTTAAATTAGACCAATTATGATTGGAGTTAGTAAGTTAAACCATAATAGTTTACTAATTTAGGGTTTTCAGCCTTTAATATGCAATTTCTTCCTCCTTGTACAGCCACCTACAAATTTGATTAAAAAATAAGCTTTCAAGCTTTTGTGTTCTTCATTTGTGATTCTCTCTTCAACCTATGAATATTGACCATCACCTGGTGTATGTGCTATAATCTGAATTTTTTAACTATAGACATACTGATCCTGAGTTTTGGAGATTCAAATCATCTTTTTGGTCAGTCATAACCATAAGGAGAAGTCCACCCACGTTTTTGGAGAATTAGTAGCCTCCAATCCTATCGTCATCCTCCTTCAAGTAATCCATAGATTTATCACCTATACAAAAACACACCATACTGAATACATTTTTTTTTGATGGACTATGTAATTACATGGATCACAAGCATAACCTAACTCCTTGTTTCCGCCCAACCCACAAACATTACTAAAAATGACATTATGAATTCAAACTAAGAACGGTAAGGATATAATTTTCTTTTAAACATGACCAATTTAAAATATTGAGATTTTAAAATAAAAAAAACGAATGGGCCAATTGCAAAGCCTAATAATCAATATAACCCAAAGCTGAAAACACTGGTGGGGGACTTGGCCATATAGATTTAAAAACAATGGCTATTGGTCTATCACGTGCCGAATAGTTTGAAAATAGAGCATCGCACGTGTCGCCTCAAATTTTGAAATTACGACTTCAAAAAAAAACCAAAAAGGGTAACAAAAAAAGGATTAGAAAATCCAGAAAAACAGAAAACCCTCTTTCTTCTCTCTCTCTCCTCCCTCTCTAGCGAGGAAGGCAAATCAACCATGGAAGCTATGCTTGTGGACTGTGTTAACAACAGTCTTCGTCATTTTGTGTACAAGAATGCCATTTTCATGTGCGAGCGTCTCTGCGCTGAGTTCCCTTCTGAGGTACCACTTGTTTCCACTTCTATTTTTTTCACTATTTTTTTAAAAAAATTCTCTTTCTATGAATTCTGTAAAATCGAAGCTGTTGAGATTTTGAAAATAAAGATATTCTGGGTTATTGTATCTGGGTATCTCTGAAATTTTCTTTATCTTCTTTTGGATGTGGAATTCAATCAACTCCTTCAGTTCTTCGAGATCGATTTTGGGTTTCTTACCTTTTAACCCTTTTTGCTTCAAGATCTATATGTTGTTTCTTGGTTCAATTAGTTCGCATTTTTTTTCTCCAGTAGCTTTTCTCAGTACTGATCTGGTCAAGTTCTATCTTTGACAAATTGCAAAACGAAGTTTGATTCTTTATTTAGATTTCCCCCAAAAGTTTTTTACTTTTTCTTTCCATCTATTATGTTTTTTTCGTTTTCCAATTTTAAGTTTTTGTTATCCTTGGACCTTCGCTATGATTCGAACTGTTAGAGGGAAATAGCATTTGGTTTGAATCAATTCCCACATTCGTAGCAGTTGCCCAATTTGTTAGCTTCAGTTAAGTGAAAGCGTGTAAATAAAAGACTAAACTTTAAGGCCTTCTTGTCTAATCACTTTCTGTTATATAGGTTAATTTGCAGTTATTAGCCACCAGTTACCTACAGAATAATCAAGCTTACAGTGCATATCATCTGCTAAAGGGTATGTGGCATGGTTTCTTGATTTGTTAACCTTTTACCCGATATGTCCATTCTCGGAATCTTGCGCATTCTATTATCAGGTCATTTTGCTCATTGTTGTATATTTTTTTCTTTCTCTTGTTGTTATGTAAAGGAACACAAATGGCTCAGTCCCGGTACTTGTTCGCGTTATCATGCTACCAGATGGACCTTCTCAATGAAGCTGAATCTGCACTCTGCCCTGTTAATGAACCTGGTGCGGAGGTACTTAGTGATCTCTGGTAGATTGCCTTTGTTCGCTCACTGAATGTCTTCTTACAAACTCAGAACTTTTGTGTTGATTGAATTCACTTAAGAAGATAGTAACATAGCTTCTGGTTATTCTGCAGATCCCAAATGGTGCAGCAGGTCATTACCTTCTTGGACTTATTTACAAGTTCGTTTCTTGTTCTCTCTATGCATTTTTGTCTTAATTCTGAATGTCTTCGACAATGTGATTTCTCACTTATGATCGTGACCTTTCAGGTATACTGATAGAAGGAAGAACGCCGCTCAGCAATTTAAGCAGTCTTTGACAATAGATCCTCTACTTTGGGCCGCATATGAGGAATTGTGTATACTAGGTGAACATTATGCATTTTCTGCATACTTGGTACGTTTGTTATGGTTCTCTTACGTTTTTCTTGCCGTCCTACTCATTCAGGTGCTGCTGAGGAAGCAATTGCAGTTTTTGGTGAAACAGCTGCTCTCTCCATCCAAAAGCAGTACATGCAACAATTGTCAGCTTCCCTCGGCTCAAACTCGTACCATGAGGAACGTAATACGACTTCTACTAAAAACACGTGTTCTGAAGATTACAGTCCAAGGCAATCCAAGCACACACAAGGCCATGGCCTTAAAGATATCTCTGGAAATTTCCATTCTCATGGTCTCAACGGAGGTGTTTCGAACATGACATTCTATAATACTCCTTCGCCAGCGGCTGCACAGGTATTGTCACATTTCTAATAATACGAACAAGTCGGTCGATTTTCTGTTCACTTTCTTAAAGTCTTGGGAGATTAATGCATCATGGGTATTGATTTTATAGTGCTTGCAATGCTTATCCTATTTTCCTTCAGTGCCAAAGATGGTTTGGTTATTCTTTTATTGACCATTAGTTCTGAGCCTCTTTTTAATCTTTTATGTTTTCACTTCATAAGCATTATTTTGGTCATGGTATATTGTGTATGTGCTTTAAAGAGCAGCTGTGAGTGAGATTTGAATTGATTTTTATATTTGTCAAATTGTAGCTATCCGCTATGGCTCCACCACCACTTTTCCGGAATTTCCAGCCGGCTGTTGCAAACCAAAACTCCCTTATTACTGACAATTCTCCAAAGTCCACAGTAAACTCTACTATTCAAGCACCCAGAAGAAAATTTGTAGATGAAGGAAAGCTACGTAAGGTAGTATTCACATATATGTACTGGTCTACTTGTTGTCATAAAGACACAATTCTGAATTCGTTGGTTTATACTTTTCTTTGTAATATTCTGATTCTTACTTGGGTTGAATTTTGTCTTACTTGTGAGTGCATGTATCTTTTCTTATGCAGATTTCTGGCAGACTGTTTTCTGATTCTGGTCCACGACGGAGTTCGAGACTGTCTGCTGATTCAGGTGCAAACACTAATGCAAGTGTTGCAACTGTAAGTGGAAACGGGAACAACACTTCCAAGTATTTGGGAGGTTCTAAATTGAGTTCTTTGGCACTTCGTTCTGTAACACTTCGGAAGGGACATTATTGGGCAAATGAAAACATAGATGAAGGTTGTGACATTTCCAGTATATCACTATCTTGTTTGAAAGCTATTCTGTTGTGATTTTTATAATCATGCATCCGTTTTTATTATGATCCTGTTTGGTTTAGGAGTTCGTGGGGAACCTTTTGATGATTCAAGGCCTAATACTGCCTCAACGACTGGTTCTATGGCTTCCAGTGATGCTAAATCATGTGATCAAGAAGACGAAATAATGTGGATTGGTGGCACAACGTTAAGTGCGCAAAAAATCACAATTGGTGTTTCAGAAATATTAAGCCTCCTAAGGACACTCGGGGAAGGGTGTAGACTTTCGTACATGTACAGGTGTCAGGTAAGCGTATTGTTGCCTTCTTAGATAATACAAAGGCCATATAGTGATATAGGACTACTTTATTCTCTTCCTTGCGCTTCTGTGTGTTTCAGGAAGCACTGGATACGTATATGAAACTTCCACATAAGCATTATAATACAGGATGGGTTCTTTCCCAGGTAATAAGTGACTCTTCTCTCTTCTAGGCTGTCATACTTGGATATGTTTATTTTACGAGCTATTCTGTTCAGTTTGGTGCATGATGTTTTAGTCTGCTGGCCTGTGATATTCGTTGGTTAAGGCATTTTGATGGCTGTTATGCAGGTCGGGAAAGCATACTTTGAATTAATAGACTATTTAGAAGCTGAAAAAGCATTCCGTCTTGCCCGCCAGGCTTCTCCTTATAGCTTAGAAGGAATGGACATTTACTCGACGGTCCTCTATGTAAGTCTGTCTTCCTGGTTTCTAAACATCGAACTCCTCCGAGTCTGATGAACTTTGACCGTTTGCTTTTAGTCTCACTGAAGTTTGGTAAATTTCCTCAAAGAAATCTCGTGTATTGTAATTTTTTCATCAATAATGTTGGTTTTTTTTTGCAGCATTTGAAGGAAGATATGAAGCTGAGTTACTTGGCTCAGGAACTAATATCAACAGATCGCTTAGCTCCTCAATCTTGGTATTTTTTCTTGTCGAGTGTCTCTTTCTGATTAATTACTTCATTTTTGTTGGTAATAACAGAAATAAAAGAAATAAGAAATTATGTAGGTGTGCTATGGGAAACTGTTATAGTTTGCAAAAAGACCATGAGACTGCACTGAAGAATTTCCTACGAGCTGTTCAACTGAATCCAAGATTTGCATATGCACATACTTTATGTGGCCACGAGTAAGAAAGCTTCTATCCATTTTAACACTAATCTGGTTGAAATGCTTTGGTTGTTGGTCTAAGCAACAGTATCTCTCTTTACTGTTTCGCTAGATACGCAACTCTAGAAGACTTTGAGAACGGAATGAAAAGTTATCAAAACGCACTTCGTGTAGATACAAGACACTATAACGCATGGTATGGGCTTGGAATGATCTACCTACGCCAAGAGAAGTTAGAGTTCTCAGAGCATCACTTCAGAATGGCTTTCCTAATAAACCCGAGTTCCTCTGTTATAATGTCTTATTTAGGGACAGCTTTGCATGCCTTAAAGGTTATATTTTTACAGTCATTTGGTTGAATTTTTTAAAGCAAAACAGTTTTTTGAAGAATGACTAAAAAAATCTTCTTTTTCTTCTTGTGTTAACAGAGAAGCGAGGAAGCGATAGAGATAATGGAGCAAGCTATATTAGCAGATAGGAAGAATCCTCTTCCGATGTACCAGAAAGCTAACATACTTGTCTGCTTAGAAAGATTAGATGAAGCTCTAGAAGTTTTAGAGGAGCTTAAAGAGTATGCGCCTTCAGAGAGCAGCGTATACGCTTTAATGGGCAGGATCTATAAGCGGCGAAACATGCACGATAAAGCCATGCTTCATTTCGGTCTAGCTTTGGATATGAAACCGCCTGCAACTGATGTTGCTACAATAAAGGTTCGAGTCTTTCGCTTATGGTTTTTATCTAGTGCTTTTAAATTTGAAACTAGATAAACTGGTTCTTATGGTCTGAAACAGGCTGCAATGGAGAAATTGCATGTTCCAGATGAGATCGACGAGAGCCCATAGAACCGTTTGCTACTCCGAGAACCATGGAGAAGAAGCAAATGTATGGATTTGTGCAAAGCCTGCCTCTAGGGTATTAGTTTGGTTTTAAATGTTCCAAGGATTTTGTAGCTTTGGTAACCAAACCGTAACACAGCTACAAAGAGCTTACCACATGAGTATGTATGATGAGTTAATTTGTATGTTGTTCATAACTACTTCTCACAATATATAAATTTATATTTATTTAGAAATTTCATGTTTGTTTTAAATCTTTTTTTTTCTTCTTCTAGTAATCTACCATTCCTTCAGTTTCAATTTTCTTTTAAAATTAGATTTGGGCGTTCGGGTACTCGTTTAGTTTCGGTTCGGGTAATTCGGTTTTTCGGGTTAGAGAATAAAAACTGTTCGAGTATTTTTTTATTTTCAGTTCGGATTTGGTTCGGTTCTATCCAAACTCGGGTCGGGTCTGGGTACCTATAATAAATTTTATAAAAAAAATAATTAAATTTAAATAAAAATTGTTTAAATTTTGACAAATATAACTTAAATTTTTTAGATATTTCAATTTTTTCTGAATGTTTTGATTATTTTAATCTTAAATTAACTAATAAATTTAAATTTATTATTATAATTTAGATATTTAAATTATTATAAGCTTATATATAATTAATATATTTGAAAATATAATTATATTTCAGATATTTTGGATACCCATTCGGTTTTCGGTTCGGATTCAGGTTCGGTTTTTCGGATATAAGAGTTTAGGACCCGTTTGATTATTTGTCAATTCTAAATTCGGTTCGATGCTATTTTTTCGGGTCAGGTTCAGTTCAGTTTTTCGGATTCGGTTATTTTGTCAAGCCCTATTTGATAAAAGGTTAAAATGATCATTGTACGATCACCGGATACAACTTTATGCAACCAGTTTGGTAAACTAATATCAATTGTTGCCCTACATAATACATGAGGTAAGTTCCTACTTTCTTAGCAATAACGTCTGCCGCCAAGTTTGTTTCTTGTCGAATAAGCTGAATGCGGAAGGTTGGGTGTGTGTTTAGGGCAGTTGTGAGGTCCTGTCGCACCATACAGATTCAAGCAATTTATCTGAAAACACACACATTGTGATAGCCCATATTTTGTAAGCATGTCACTGCCAACGTTAAAGTTTTTGTGGTTAGGTTTTGGCCCGTACAACCTAACCAATCCTTCTAATGATTCACTCTATCCCAGTGACATCCCTATCTTTATTCGATGAAGCATCAATATTGCCATCAATATTGCAAGAAAATATACTGTTTTGGAGACATGATCAAATAACTATAATCCGCAATGATTAATATAAAATTAAAAATGATATTACAATACATTTAAAAGTATTTAGAAATATAAAACTAATAATCGTGTCTAATTTATTTTATAAGTTTTGGATTCAAATTTAAAATATAAGAATTAAGAAGAGTTTTTAATATAATGAATAAAACTAGAGATAAAACATTAATTTATCAAATATTAATTTATAGATTTTCTACTATATTCCATATTTTACTATTGAGATCCTGATTTGAAAATCTGGATGTCTGGGATAATGTATCTACTAACCGTAAAAAAGTACTTCTAGAATTAATGTTTTATTTGATAGTTTATTTTTCAAGATTATATAATATATGTTATTAAGTACATTAATTTTATATGAGATATATTAATTTAATAAAATTTAATGTCTTTAATGCCATGCTGGCTAATAGATTGTAGAGAAATATTAGAACATGCATGTTTTTTTCTCTGACATCACTTGTATATAGAAATAACTAATAAATAATAATAACACTTTTTAATTAAAATAATAATCATGATAATAATAATATTTCAACAGAAAAGGAGAAAGAGCAATATCAGCAAGTAAAACATTAAAAAGAAAGAAGTAAAAGTAAAGAGAAATGTATAAATATCTATAAAATATAGATTTGTTAACATTTTTATCCTTCTTGTCATCATAAAGTAATTATTAGAATTATGTAGGCATATATCTATTGTGTTTGTCCTCTATTATAAAATGTGTTGATGAGCTTAACTGATATTTCAGGGGTCCAAACAAAAATAATACATCTGAACAGGAGTTTGATCAACAGAAAGCATCATCAAGAAATTTGTAAATCTATCGAGGTAATCTTTTCTTGGGAAATCAAATTCAAGTTTGTATCATTTGAGATTACATGACTATAAGTCTTTTGTATTGAGATTATTCTATATATTATAATGTGCTCTAAACAAATTGTATATCTTTAGGTCTGAGTTTGTCTTGTCACCATGAACACAAAGGAAACAGAAGACGACGACAACGAAGGAGGAGTGATCACAAAAGTCGAAATTAGCTTAGACTCGATCCCTCTTGATCTAACGACCCATATACTCTCAAAACTTCCTGCAAAATCTCTTGTAAAGGGCATACGTGTATCGAAGACATGGTGTTCCATAATCCGTAGCCAAACATTCATAGACGCTTTCATGTCAATGTCCATCTCTCGCCCTCGTCTCCTTCTGACCTTCAAAAGCAATCACAACGACGATAATCAATTGATTTTCTTCTCCTGGCCTCTTGTCTCTCAAGAGTCAAATGAGTCGTCATCAACAGTGTCCAGACATGAGATGACGATATCAAAAACCTCTCCTGGTGAGTACATCATCCATGGTAGTCCTGTTCGTGGCTTTATATGTTGTTCTCATCACGAACAATACATGGTTTGTAATCCAACTACAAGACAAGTCATAAACTTACCCGAGGATTATGGGTTTGATCATGGTACAAGAAAATGCTATATGTATTTGGGATACGATTCAAGCAATGATAAGTACAAAGTATTACGAATGGTCACGCAACCGTGGAGCAACTTAATATCTGAGCATAGCGTCTATACATTGGAACGTCAACAATCTTCTTATTTTCCATGGAGGCGCGTTAAAAGTGGTATCTCTAATTATATTCCTAGTTCTAATGGCGTATACATTAACGGAGTTGTGTATTATGAAGCTAGGATAAAGCCATGGATTAGCTCTTATATAGTGGCTAGTTTTGATTTTGGTACTGAGCGTTTTGGTCAAATTAAAACACCAAAAGAAACGTTAACTTCCCTAGCAAACTACAAAGGGAAATTAGCAGGCCTAAGTGTCTTAGGTAATACTAGTTTTAGTTTGTGGGTTCTCAATGATGTGGAGGAGCAGATTTGGTCAAAAACAGATACTTTTTATTTCCCACATAAGTTATGGGATTTACAACTAACATTCTCAGGAACCACTAATGCTGGTGAACTCGTTTTTACGCCAAGTTTGTTTTCTGATGATTTTGATGTCTTCTATTTCGATATTAAGGAAAAGATCATGAGAAAAGTTAATCTTGAAGGAGTCACAAATGATGAGGAGTTTAGATGTCGTAGGAAACATATTTGTTATGTATCAATCTCATGTGACCATGTCGACAATATTATATGTATATGAATTTAAATTAAAAGTTGTAATAATTATTTGTTTTTTTTTTTTTCATTTTTATCTCTTTCTTTCTTTATGTTCCATTCTAAAAAAATCCTCACATGAGTCTAGCTATAGCCGATATATTTTGTGTACTTTATGTTCAACCTTGATTCAAACCTAAATCATCGTATTCCTAGAAATCTTTGAAACTAAATCTTTTTTTTTATGTTATGTATAAGTATTATTAAAAAAAATATATAAATTTAAAAGGAAATAATTTTTAAATTAATAACTTCATAGATTAACCAAAAGAAAATGGTGGAAATATACTTTTTCGTATTAAAATCTTTCATGATTCATCATTATTTTCAAATTGATATATTTGCTGTAATCGAATATTTCCTATATACTTTGGATACAATTTTAAATACTTTAAAAAAGCAAATTGAGGATTTCAAAATTTGAATCGTACAAAAATTCAAATTCATGATATATGGGTGCAAATTAAATAAAAAAATGAAGTTCTTTGTATCATTATGGTCTGAAGTTTTATATCCTATCAAGATGGCTAAATTATTCAATGGTCTGGTGACATGAACTGCATAGTCTATACCAAAAAAAAAAAAGGAATGAATGAAGTTGTGGAACTGTGCAGCAAAATTTATTGAACAAAAAAATATATTTTAAATAGGTGGTGAAGTCAATTACATAATGATGTCATGTCCATAAGGGATTAAGGGATGAGATATATGACTCAATTTTAATATATATATTAAAAGCTTATCTTACTAAGAATCTGATTCAAATAGAATGGTTTTATGAGCAAGCCATCCTGGAACTGTTTGGTTTAAAAGAGAGAAACTATGTCCATGTGATCCTGAGCCTCTGGTTAAACAGTCTGCACAGATATTTAGAGATCGTGAAATGTAAGAAATGGAGAATCTATGAAACTTAGCAAAGTTATGATTAAATTCATTCAATTCTGCTTCCAATGCTGGCCAATCTTTATGATCCTAACCATCTGCTCGCAGTTTGTCTCCAAATGAAACGAAAATCATTGATGCTGAATCATAGTTTTCATGGTCTAAATTAGGCTTTTCAAATCAGCATGCAGAGGAGACGACATGACTTATGTCAATTATTGGAAACAAAAAGTATCCATGAGTTTAATGAAGTGCTAGAAAACATGGGTTTAGTTGATTGACTTTCTTCCTTGATATGGTCATATGATATCCATTTAGTTAACCAGTGATTCTAGCTTTTGATAACAATTAACAATTTAATATCTATAAAAGTTATAAAACTTCCATTAACTCAGCTATTCTTATTTAGTTCCTTGATAACTCCTCTCACTTCAAACTTAAATAAATGAGAATGCAGAACTTGTGAGAAATTCCATAGAGAAAAACATTGTAAAATCTTCTAATACAAAACAAAACAAGAAAGAGAAAAAATAATTTTTTTTAAAGAGAAATTAACCGTGTAACTCTGATTGTTAATTATTTTAGTGGCACTAAATCTTTTTGTTACATGTAACTCTAATCATCACTATTTGTTTTTGATTATTTTATTATGAAGAGTAGATTAATGAATGAAGATCATCAAATAACCATATAAGCAAAAGAATCAGAACTTAAACACACAATACATGTCTTTTCTGTAAGTAGGAAATGAAGCTGAGAACAAATCACGGGTGTTGAATAAAACTCACGTGAATTATAATATCACAAAGACTTTATTAATACATACTACTCTAATTTTATACCAATAACGATTCTTGAGCTAACAGAAACAGAAGGATTGAGATGAAATTCAAATAATAAAGGATATTAAACGAACCAACCTTCAAAATAATACTTCTTCTACCGGAATATATGATACTATCAAGTGGATAGTTCATAGGAAAAAATAAGATATATTCAGATAATAAGAATGGATATGTATCAAAGGTAAGAAAGACTAAAATTTATTTGGTGCACACAACATTCTATGCTGTCTTTTTCCAATACATTTAAATGTTCAGTCACTTATTTAGGGAATAAAATGTATAGTCGAAACTCAGTAATTAGATATTATCTTTGCAACAGAGGTTAAAAATTGGTCAGCCTTCTCAGCCCAATTAGACAAATTCTGGAGTTGTAAAACTATGATTCATAATATCAGAATCATTCACATACTATGAACCGAAAATATAAAAACAGACAAGATAACACGTTATTTACCGACATTAACATCACCAACAGTTTACATCAACTAATCACCACTGGCTAGAACACCTCCTTATATTTAGTGTTCAGCTAAATTATTGTCCATAAAAAAATGATTATTTTTTTCGATCAATCAAACATCGACCTTCGGTTTAAATTAACTAACGAGATTCACGTCATTGTTTCTGAAATTTGTGGTTAGTTGCTTGGATTTAAAGAATTTGAAGGAATGGTTATTAGTAAATATTTACAACAAATCTTATGATTGCCTCCAATTTTTAGAATTTTTTTATATTATATGTTATATTCTAAAGATGTTTTCGGATTCTTTCATACATATGACATATCACATGTATATGTTTATGAATGCTTATCAGGTATTGTATTTGAACCGGATTAATATTTGGATGTAAAGTTTCTAAAATTTG
This sequence comes from Streptanthus diversifolius, assembly GCA_039880935.1. NCBI lineage: Eukaryota > Viridiplantae > Streptophyta > Magnoliopsida > Brassicales > Brassicaceae > Streptanthus > Streptanthus diversifolius. The sequence goes on from JAXGFM010000001.1 coordinate 351,375, forward strand.
TATGTAATATGTATACAATTAACTACCTAGTATTAGCATGCATCTGAACTTCTTGTGATATCTACTTTTGTTTTTCTTTGGCCAGCATCTTTTAATCAACACTATATATATGATCATTTTTTTTTGAAAAATTAAATAGCATGAAAAGATTTCTTTTATATAAATAAATATATATATATATATGTATGATAAGTTTTTTATATATATTTTTTATCCATATGGTCAAAAAATGAGAACGTTTACTCCACATTATAATTTCAGTTATAAATTTTATTTTAGAACAAGATACAATAAATCTAATAATCTAAAAATAGTGTTAAAGGTTGTGAATTTTGCTAAAGTTTAAGAATAGTATCCCAATACAGAAATTAACATCCGTTAATCTAGTTTAAGACTTTGGGATCATATATCTTTGTAATTTGATGTGTTGGGTGTATGATATCGTAATTAATCAATAAATCAGAATATAAGCTGATTATTTGTTCTAAAAAATATTACAACTATAAAATGATGTTCTAAATTCACTACAATATTTAAACTTTTATAGGTTTAAGACTTCATGAGGAAAAGAATAGAAATCTTTGACTTTAAAATAAAAAAAAACAGATTTAGGCATCAGCATACCTTAGGGCATGCATTTATTTATTTTGATGTCTACGAACTTATGTGATTGCGTTTAAACTCTCGCTTTATTTTGGATATGTTATATTGGAGATGGATTTTGTGACGGTCCATTTAAGTTAAAGATGGTCTAAATTAAAGACGACCCAAAAGAAAAAGCAAAATTTAAAAAATCGACCTAAAATCTGTATAAATATTTATACTGACTTTAACATCATACTTTTATTTTTTTACAAGAAACAAATTTTAATACAAAACAAAAAAAAATATCAAAAAATATTTTCTTTAAAATTTTACCTAAAACATTTTAGGTATTGATTATAATCTAAGGATTTTGATAGTTTATCGATGACCAAATCCATCATTCCGACAAATTAATTCATCATCTTTACCAAACAAATTAGTCTCTACATACATAAGGAAATTTTTTTTTAAACCCTAAACCTAATTCTTAATATCTTTAGATAAGGAAAATTATTGGTCGAATTTGTATTCGATTAACAAATAATTGTTATATTAAACTAAAGTGTAATAAAGCTAGAAGTTTGACAAATAAATGCAAAAACTATACTACTATCCCAGTTTGTATTCCCTTCGATATTATGTATTATTTTAAGTGTCATTTTAGGTTTTAGCACATAAATTAAGAAAACATTAAATTTTTATTTTCTAAACAAAAACATCGTTAATTATATATCTAAACACAATGTACCGAATAATAAAATAGATGGAAAAATACAAATAATCATAAAACATTAAAAACTAATAAATTTACATTTAAATCTAGAAACAATGTCAAAATATGTGGCACAATTGTGCTCACCTCTATAATTCATGACACATATGTGAGATTTGAATCCAGCATCCCGCAATGTTAGAGAGGATATTAGAACCACTATGATAAGTTGACAAAAATAAAATAAAACTAAAAACGATAATTATAAACAAAAAAGAATTCCTAAAATAACAATTAAACGAAAAGAGAGAAAATACTAATTTAAAAACTTCCTCAGCAATCCCATTGATGATTTTCGTTAAGTTATAATTTAATAGGAAAATAAACTTTCTATGTTTTTCTACGTAGCCCACCAAAGCGATTTTTCTATAAATGCATTAGGCAAGTAGATCTATCGTTCCCCATAAAACAATAAGTTCCAAAATAATAACACAGACAGAAAAAAAAAAATTATGAAGAAATTGTCGTTTTTTGCTTATAGTTACACTGTAGTCGCATTATCATTCATCTTAACTCAAGCCTTTCGTGACAGTCCCGTTCAACCGCCGAAAGCAAACGCAAATGCTGATGTCAAACCGCAAGAAACGCTCGCGGTTCACAACAAGGCCCGAGCCTTGGTCGGAGTTGGTCCAATGGTGTGGAACGAAACTCTAGCTACCTATGCATACGAACGAGCCAGAGACTGCGTCATGAAGCATTCCTCGGGACCTTACGGTGAGAATCTCGCCGCTGGTTGGGGAACGATGCGCGGTCCGGTCGCGACTGAATATTGGATGACGGAGAAGGAAAATTACGATGATACCACAAACACATGTGGTGGTGATGGTGTGTGTGGACACTACACTCAGATCGTGTGGCGTGATTCGGTCCGACTTGGTTGTGGCTCGGTGAGGTGTAAGAATGATGAGTATATTTGGGTGATTTGTAGCTATGATCCTCCGGTGAATTATATCGGTCAACGTCCGTATTAATGATTTTGGTTTCATAACGAATTAAAAAGATAATATGTGGTAACCTGGTTTCTTATAAGAAGATTAATATCATCACCTTGTTCATTTTTTTTCTTAACAACGCTTCACTATGCAAAATACCAAAAGTTTTGGAATGTTGAATAGCTCTTTATGTAGTCTCACTTTACCACCATCTGAAACTCGTCCATATTTTCATTATTGTTTTAACTATATTAATTTTTTTTGTTGCAATTATTTCCATTGATTTCAAAAGTGATTATTTTTGTCAACATTTCAAAAGTGATTACAAAGATATAATACAGAATTATTGAAACACAAATTATTACATATGCAGAACATTAACTACATCAATGTTTTAATCAATTTTTTATATAAAAAACAAATTTAAATTGAAGAATGGAAGTTATTTTATTTAAATGGTTTAAAAACAGTTTAGATTTTTAATAATTTTTTTTTTGTACTATTGATTTGAAGTCGATCCAAAACATCGACATGTAACAAATTTGGTGTTACATCGATTATGTTTCAATTATTTAGAGACAACATACTGGACTGAAACATGAAATTTTTATTTTCATCAAAACTTTGTATATCAATAACCATTACTAATTAAAAAAGTTCAATATATATATATATATATATATACAAGATAAATAAAGTGAGTTACTATTTATTTTCTTATATTTAAAACTCACATATAAAGAAAATTCCAAAGGTTGAATCTTGTTATGGTGGGATTGAAAGGACCCTTGTAAAGAGCTAGAATGGACCATTACCTGACAAGTGACAACTAACTAGTCCAATCAAAATTCGACGTTTTTAGGATAGGATTACAAGAGAATATAAGTATATATATATGAAAATGGTAATTTAATATGTTCTATACAAAACAGACACACACATAGACTCATAGTTCGTGTATCTTTTAACTCTTTTAACATCCAAAGGCGAAAGGAATTAGAAAGTAACTTTTGTTTTCGATTTACATAATCACGTATCATACTTTGAAATATTTTAACAGTCATGGTGATATACCATCCACAATTAACGGACCTAATTATTTGCATACCCACAGTCAAACTTCCATCAAGAACCCGTAAAAACATTAACCACTTGGTCAACCACACTCAGACGAAAAGCCCTTTGACTAATCAAATTCATGGTTTTACATTCAAACTAATATTAAGTGCTTTAACATATTTTATTAGCTATTTTTTGTGTTAATTTATCATATTGGTTTTAATATGATGCTAAGTTTAAACCCTAAACATATATAATAAATTTCACAAATAATCACTACATGATTCTTATTTATTAGCTAATTTAGATGCATAAATTATATGGTTTAAAACACCCAATAAATCTAATAGTATGAAAATAGTGTTTAAAGACATGGAATTCAAATAATATATCTATCTATCTAAAAAAGCAATACCTCTGAAGTAGAAAACAATAAATGAAAATTATCAAGAATAGCAAAATATAGTCACCACAAAAACATTTCTACGTGTATACTTTAAATATATTAGTGTTACCCAAAAACATTGACTATTTTCTAATCAAAACACCATAAATCATAAATATATAAGTTATTGGAGCATTAGAAACTCTTCACTTTTCTGTCATATTTATCAAATTTTCAAAACTAAACTAACTTTTATCGATTACGTAATTAATTAATTAATGATAAATATATTTTGTTAATGTTACTATAAAATTAGAATCTAGTCCTAAATTTTGTTTTTTTAAAGAAATTCTAAAAATAACTATTTTTGACAACTAATTAATTTAAAACTATAAGAAGGATTAACTAGCCAAACTGATTGACGTGAAATTGATATACACCATTGCTGTTGGAAGTTTCCGTGCACTACGCGCGAAGTTATTTGACCTCATATTTATTGTATGTGGGATGAGTGACATATTCTTTCTAAATAAAATTTGTTTATATTAATCTTCACTAGGTTGGAATAATCGGTTGTAAAGACAAAAACTGATCTTTTGAACCGATTTCATACACTCCATAATCCAAATGAGTGTCTATAGTTCTGCGTGTAGTAGTGACAGACTACCACAAATGTTTCTAGCTTCGATTGACACCTCCTTACTCCCATTTTTAGTGCAAACTCATCTATATCCGAAAAGATTATCCATCTCTTTCCATAATACGTCTATTTGGCACCACTACATATTATGTTGTGATAAGACAGCGCTAATGTTTTCCTTACTTTGTGAATGATCAACTGGTATTTGAGATTGTCTCATATTTTTCCTTCCAATTTTTCTATAAATATTAAATGATTTTTGGAAAATATCTTCGGGAACTGTTCTCTAATTTGAAAATACCCTTCAGAACCGTTTTCAACCGTTCTCTAATTTGGAAAAATAACTATTTAGGTTTTACTATTTAGTAAGTGAATAAGAAGATAAATAATTAATTGGTGAATGTCGAAATCCCAAAGATAGTCACGGAAATCTTGTTTTTCTAGGCATACAAAGAGTAGAAAACAAACAATCAAAATAGAGATCTAAGAAATTCCAAAACAACAACATAAAGAAGAAGAATGTCGTTTTGTGGTTATAGCGTCGTCGTACTAACATTATTCTCCATCGTCTTAACTCAAATATATGGTTTGGGAAAAGTAGAGCCAATGGATGATCTCCAACCGGAAGAAACGCTAGCGGTTCACAACCAGATTCGTGCCGCGGTCGGGGTGGCTCCATTGGTGTGGGACGATAACTTAGCTGCCTATGCACAGAACTACGCTAACGTACGATCCAAAGACTGCGCCATGCAGCATTCCACAGACGGAACCTACGGCGAGAATATAGCCGCCGGGTGGGTCCAACCTCTCGACACAATGAGCGGTCCGATCGCGACTAAGTTTTGGTTGACCGAGAAGCCTAACTACAATTATGCAACCAACAAATGTAGTGATGTGTGTGGGCATTACACTCAGATTGTGGCTAACCAATCGCAACGACTCGGCTGTGGTACCGTCAGGTGTTTTAATAATGAGTATGTTTGGGTCGTATGTAACTATGCTCCTAGGCCGATGGGCGATGCGAACACACGTCCATATTAATGAACTTCTCTTTTTTTTTTTAACGAAGACAAATGCAGAATGGTAATGTGTGACGTATAAAAATTAACATAATATAAGTTACGAACGATAGATCCATTATATAAGACCAGAAAATTTTAGTGATTTGTAATAGTAGATATCACGTAGCAAAGAATGATCACTGCTTGGATTCATATATCGGAGGTATTTGAGACGAGTTGTTGAAAAAAATCATCTCCAACACTAACGTTGACAACAAATATATAAATAAATTAAGCTAATCTAATACGAAAGAAGTAAAAAGTCAACAAGGTGTCAAATAACATTCACGTGAATTATTATATTATATCACGAGGACTAGATACTAGAGAGATTATAATTACAGCTTACAAGACATTGATACACATAATTTTATAATTATTTTCTTACAACCAATCACACTCGACTTTCGGTGTGATTAACGATTGCGTTTACCCGTATTTAAAGGATTTGAAAAGAAATGGCGTCAAGTAAACATTTACAACAAAATAGTATGATTGCATGTATTCAATTTTTTTTTTTTTTTGTTGAAGTTGTAAAACTTTTTAATAGTATGTTAAATTCTAAAGTTGTTTGGACTCTTTCATAGATAAGTTTATACTTATGAGATTCTTAGCCTTCGACCGTATATATTTGGATGCTAATAAATTCTTAAATGTTTAGCAGCTCATCCTGTTCTTTTTCTTTGAATAGCCAGTGTGTGGCTTATTTTTTCTATATGATAGCATTTGAGCTTTTAATGTACAGTATATACTTTGTCAAATAAAAAAAGATATGCAGTATGTACTACTTGGGCTAATCTTCACCAAAATTTAATTGCCACATATACTCTAGTAAAAAAAATAAAAAAAAATCTTGTAAAGGCCATGTGTAATTTAGTTTAGGTGGAATCATGTAACAACATGTTTTGAATTAATTTATTTCCTCTCTATATTAGTTAGTCAAAATCTTATATTTTAAAAATAAATCATAAATCAATCTAATTTTAGGAATTAATTTTTAGAATTTTCTTATATGTTTATAATCACTGACATGCATGTATACTCTTGAATTTTTTATGCTATCAAATTTTCAAAATTTAGGATAAGTTTTATCGAATAATTATGTATGTATTTTGTTATTTTAAATTAGAAGATTTTATACTAAAATTTTAATTTTAATCCTATTATTATGTTATTTTAAGGGAATCCTAAATTTACTATATGATATCTACTAATTAAAAAAATAGAATATATTAGAAGATTAAACCTTCCAAATAATTCCCTCGTACCCAACAAAACAACTTTTTGTATTAGTTAATATAATAATCCCAAAAATAGTAAACATAACTTTTTTTTTTGTTTTGTTTTGTTTTGTTTTCGGAGGCTTACAAAAGGAGGAACAAGAATCAGAATATAGATCACATAACATAAGTTCCAAGCAAAATTTACCAAACACAAACAAAATGTCGTCTTTTTGTGAAAGCTTCATCGTACTCCTAATCAGTGTCAGTTTAACTCCAGCCTATGGTCTACCAAAGGTGAAACCAATCGATGATGTCCAACCGGAACAAACGCTAGCGGTTCACAACGAGATTCGAGCTGCGGTCGGGGTGGCTCCATTGGTATGGAACGAAACCGTTGCGGCCTATGCACAGAACTTCGCCAACAAACTATCCAAAGCCGGAAAATGCGCCTATACTGATATGAGACATTCTGGTGGACCTTACGGCGAAAATATCGCGGCGGGCTGGGTCCAACCTACGGATCAAATGAGCGGTCCGATCGCGACTAAGTTTTGGTTGACGGAGAAGCCAAATTACGACCATGAGACCAACAAGTGCAAAGATGTTTGCGGGCACTACACTCAGATCGTGGCCAATCAATCATTCAGTCTCGGTTGTGGCTCGTACAGGTGTCATGATAATGAGTTGATTTGGATTATTTGTGATTATTATCCTATGCCTGTGGGTGATGCGAATACTCGTCCCTATTGATGATTTTGAATTGGATTATTCAAAAAGAATGAACCTTAATGTTGACTTTATAAAAAATATTAATATACTATTATCAAACAATTATATTTACAACAGTTTCACAATACAGTTCAAACTTTTTGACCTTTTGACAACTGCATCAGTTCCACATGTTACTTTGATTTAACACACAAAAACTAAAAAAAAAAATGCTGAACCAAAACGCCTCTGAATTTTAATATAAAATCTTCCAAAATCATCAATAAATCATTAAAATATCTTTGCAAATCAATAAAAGCCCACTTATGTCCAAAAAGCCCACAAAATCTATAAAATCCACCTTAGGAGAAATCTCATAATCCTATTTGGACGGCCACGATCAGGTCGACTACTGAAAATCTGGTAGTCGTGGCACCATATGATCAACGATCTGAGTTCCGCTTCCTTCTTCGCTGATATGCTAATTCTGGTTGAGCGAACCTCTGTGAAGAACTCGATCGTCTCCGTGGAGAAAAGCTCTTTTACAGAGATCAGACTCGAATCCTTAACCATTTGTGATTATCGAAAGCAGCTTTTGATTTTTCAGTCTGATCCTCGTTTTTTTTTTTTGCTTCCGGTGGTGCATGGAAGTTACTTTTATATATTGATCATCAATGGCTTCTTGGCTTAAAGCTGCCGAAGGTAAATTTAGTTGGGTTTCTGCATTCTTTACTTGGTGGATAACAATTTTTGAATTTTCCTGTGATTTTTTTTTATCTTTCGTTAGATTTATTCGAGGTTGTGGATCGAAGGGCAAAGTCTGTGGTTGAAGAGCTCTCGGAAGAACAGTCTGATTTGCAGTTGCCAGGTACTGCCCATATTACTCTGATTCATTCGACATTTAATGTAGTAGAAAAGCTTCTTCTTTGGTTCTGGTTGATCTGTAATTACAATGTGAATGTCAAAATCACGCAACTGTCAAACAAAAGTCGTACCTTTTTACATTCCAATAACTTCAGCATAGGAATAGCACCTGAAATACCAGAATTTTGTATGAGGACACCAAATTCCAAAACGGATTAAGTAGTTTCTCGAACTATTTAGAAACATTGGCATTAGCTTGGAGTTAGTGTGAGCAGAGCTACGGATCGATCTAGTCATGAGCTCGCATCTTTTTTATTATAATTTTCGTCATGTATCTGTCCCTTATACTGTATGATGTTTTCCTTTGTTTGGGGTGGCTAAAGCTTCCAGTAGGAAAGGGTCTCAAGGGAAGAGATTAAGTTCAAAGAAAAAGGTATTTACTGTGCTTCTCTTGTCTGTAACTCGCTCTCTTTGTTTGGCACATCAATGCTAAACAAGAACTTCTTTGTTGTGGAATATATTTGTAGGTTCGACAGAAACTTATAAAAGAAGAATTTTCTAACAAGAAAGATTTTTCTGGTGATCAATCTGGACCAGGAGTGTCACATTCAGAGGTGCTTCCATCTAAAAGTTCTGTTTCCATTGAAGAGGCCTCTTCACCAGGGCCTGTCTTGCAAAGAAGAGAGATTCAACCGACTGGTGCAGATGTCCAGAGTGTTCAGTCACTTCCACAAACAGTGGTACACACAAAAAGTGAAGATGCTCCTGGGGTATCTATAGAATCTGTTGTGGACGGTGATGCTGCTGAGTCAACTCCAGAGGACAAGCAAGCTGATGGAGATGTTCCAAATGACTCTTTGGTGCAACCGTTACCATCTTTACCTGACAAGGAAATTGAGGTCGTTTCCAGTGAGAACCTGGTTGATGCGCCCAAAAAGGGTACACAAGGAGAGTTAGAAGATTCTTCAAAAAGAGACCTGGATAGACTGGAATCCGTAGTGGACGTTTCTCCTGTAGGCGAAGGGAATGTGATTCCAAGCACAGGCGATGAGGCGAAAGAGAAAGTTGGCACCTCAATCAATTTGGATAAAGAACATGAACCGGGAGTTGCTGACACCCCAGCCAGTCTGGAGAGAGAGCAGGATCGTAGAGCTGATAAAACTTCCATGAAGATTCAAGATCAACTTGAAGAGGTTAGTTAGTCTCGGGAAAATGACGAAAATTAGCACATGCTATGTCTGCTACTTAAATTGTATGTATGTTGTCTTCTTAAAAGTCTATTGATCAATCTTTTCACTTATTCTAGGCTCAGGGGTTGTTAAAGGCTACAGTTTCCACTGGGCAGTCAAAAGAAGCCAGGTTAGCAAGGGTAAGCTCAAATGCTACTTTCCTGCTTCAAATGGGTGATTAAACACTCTTTTATCTGTCGGATAGTATTAATCCATGCCAGTGGTTGGACATAACCAATTTCAGATATATGCTTCTTTTAATTGTCTTCATTTGCATCTAGGTTTGTGCTGGACTTTCATCCCGTCTGCAAGAAATCAAGGCAGAAAATGCACAGTTGGAAGAGCTTCTCACTGCAGAGGTAAATTCCAACGGTTTGAGTTTCTTTTTTCACCCATATAAGAAATAATAAAACTGATACTTGAAGGTGATCAGTGCACCAAATTTTATTTCTTCATTTTTACTGTTATAGCAAGAGCTTACCAAGTCATGTGAAGCTAGCATTAGACAGTTACAAAAGGATTTATCATCTTCTAAAAGTGAAGTGTCGAAAGTAGAGTCAAGCATGGTTGAGGCACTAGCAGCTAAGAACTCAGAGATCGAAGTACTTGTCAGCGCAATGGATGCCATGAAAAACCAGGCTGCTTTGAACGAAGGAAAATTGTCGTCCCTTCAGGTTTCTAGCCTCTCTTTTTTTTTTCTTTTGTGTGCTTCCTATCATAGCATACCATGACTTCTTAATGGTCCTAAGTACTTCTCTCTTCAGTTGCTTTTACTAAAATCATTTAATTTTTCAGGCAGACATGGAGTCTATTATGAGAAACAGAGAATTGGCTGAGACTAGGATGATGCAGGTACAATTAGATTATTTTTGTTCTCTGTTAATATCTTCCAATAATTTACTTCTTGCTATATACGATTATGAACATATTAGGTCCTCAGACCATGAAGTCATATTTTTCTTATTCCAGGCACTGCGGGAGGAGCTTGCAACTACTGAAAGGAGAGCCGAAGACGAGCGTTCTGCACATAATGCCACAAAAATGGTTTGTCGCCTGGACGATGAAATTGTTTACAATAGAAACATGATATCAATTTTTTTTTTTGTTTTATGTGAGTTGATCTTTCTAAGACAGGCTGCCATGGAAAGGGAGAGGGAACTAGAACAAAGGGCTGTGGATGCTTCCACTGCACTTGTTAGAATTCAGGTGAGAAAGGATCCTTAGACTGAGCCCTACTATCACTAGTTTACGTTTCAAATAGGTCATCAAAAATAATATGCTGTTGCTGAAATATTAGCTTCATCTTCTTACATTGTGTCCTTCTTTCTTCGTTAAGGAAAATTAGGAAACCTATTTTCATGTGCGACATATTCGCTAAGAATGCAAGTGGAGATCTTGTTTCCTCAAAACCTACTTTGACCTGACTTTTAAATTGGCTGGTATTTTAGCGAATTGCTGATGAAAGGACAGCGAAGGTGGCAGAACTTGAACAGAAGGTGGCATTGCTTGAGGTAGATGAACCTATCCTTAACGCAATTTGTTGCCTCCATCATCATACATTTGAACTTCATTAGAAGAATTGGCAAATGATACTCAGGTCGAATGTACATCTCTGAATCAAGAGCTGCAAGATATGGAAGTTCGTGCTCGCAGAGGACAAAAGAAATCTCCGGATGAACCAAACCAAGTGATCCAGGTATGTTATTTTAGGTTATTTTGCTCTACATTGTGGAAGTTAACTTCAATAGTGAGTTCTTAGCGCACTTAAATTTTCTTTTAGAACGATAGGACATATATGCAAAAAGTACTTCGATCCCTTGGTAACTTTGATAACTCATGTATCTGAGTTTAATTCTTGTACTGTATTTTTATGGTGGGTCTTCTTAAAGTAAAAAAAAAAAAGAAAGAATACCTGGCATTATCGAATTCAAATTCTAAAAAAAAAAGAAGTATATTCAAATCCTTGAAAACAACATTTATCAGCTTTTCGAAGTTCAGGTTTTGGCTACTCCAGAAAATTTTCCAATAATTATGCAGATTCAAGCATGGCAGGACGAAGTGGACCGTGCTCGCCAAGGTCAAAGAGATGCCGAGGAGAAACTTTCTTCAATGGAGGTATGTTAGTAACCTCGGAAATCCTTTATGACATGATGTATTTGTTGTTTGTGCTATACGATTAGCATTAATTATACACATGATCCGTTTGTTTGTTATAGGCTGAAATGCAAAAGGTGCGGGTCGAAATGGCAGCCATGAAGAGGGACGCAGAACATTACTCACGGCAGGTGAGATCCACAGTTTTTGAGAGTCTGTCTCTTCTTGTCAATGTTTTTATCTTCTAGTATATGCTTATGGGATGTCCTAGTTACCCTTCCATTCCTATCAATTGGCTCAGGCAGACCTGATAATTCTCTTTAAGTCTCGTAGCATTTTATTTCCTTGCCCTGTCAACTTCTTTTGAATCTTTTGTGTGAAAGAACCATTGCTCTACTTGTTAACACAGTCTTGTGATTATAACGGATTCGTTCGATGGTTGCTAAAATTAAGTGCTTACAACTAATTTATTTATTTCTCTCCTGCTCGTAAAGTCGTACCTCTAATGCATATGATTATAAAACATGAGCTTAATCGTTATACCCCTGACCTAGTAGGAGCATACAGAGCTGGAGAAACGCTACCGTGAACTAACAGATTTACTGGTATGTGAACTCTAAAACATAATGATTCTTAGATTTAAAGTCACATAGGAAGTTGTGTGATAGCTTCTGGCTATGGGGTTTGACGCAGTACTATAAGCAAACGCAACTAGAGACTATGGCGAGTGAGAAGGCTGCAGCAGAGTTTCAGTTGGAGAAAGAGTTTAAACGTCTGCAGGAAGCACAGGTTCGATGTCAAATCTCTCTACGGTTCATATATGTACGCTGACATCCCCATGCTACTTAAAAAAGATTCTAAACTTGGTTGGTTCAGGTAGAGGTAGAAAAAAGCAGAGTTTCACGACGGCCATCAGCAACTTGGGAAGAAGATTCTGAGATCAAAACACTCGAGTACGTCTTTCGCTATGTCTTGCTAAATATGAACTTTTCTAATATTGAAGATGGTACGATATATATATATATATATATATATATATATATATATATATATATATATATATGTTGAGTTTGTGAGTTTGTTGTTTGATGCTTACAAAAAAACAATTTCAGGCCTCTTCCATTGTATCACCGACACATGGCTACAGCAAGCACACAGGTAGAGAGACTTTGGAGCATATTGAAAAACACTGCTTCTCGTTGTTTACTTTTTAAAATAAGTACTAATCTTATGTCCACTTTGTTCGCCTTCTGTCTTCAGTTGCAAAATGCTGTGAAACTGTTAGACTCGGGAGCTGTAAGGGCCACGAGGTTCCTTTGGCGGTACCCGATAGCTCGGATTTTCCTGCTTTTTTACCTTGTGAGAATCTCGCTTTCCCCCCTTCAAATATCACTTGCCCTTACTATATCTTCATCCTCACACCGAACAACATCTATGGAACCTCTAATCAACATCATTTATGAAATTGCAGATCTTTGTTCATCTCTTCTTGATGTATCTAATACACCGGCTACAGGTATGTTTGGCCCCTTCTACACGAATATCATCACAGTCATGGAATTTGAATTCTCGTCCTTCTAATCTCATGCTGTCGTGTAGGAGCAAGCCGAGGCCCAAGAAGTTGGAGATTCAATGGGCCTGACAAACAACGTTTTCAGACCGTGACAGGTTTTATAAGGAAAGCAGTGAATGGGGCATTAAAGTGACTGACCAAAGAATTTGCTTATTGATTGTCTTAGAGAAGGTTTTGAACTTTATTATACACAGGCTGCTTCTCACGATTCAATGTAGTAGCATTTTTTTTTTTGTTCTTCGGGAATGTCTCTTCTAACCGTTGGAATGGAAGAACATAATGTTTGTAAATGCCTAAATGGGATTTATATATGCTTGAATACCTCTAAGTTGAACTAGTTTGAATTAGAGTGAGTGTATGCTTTTGGAAAAAACACAACACAAAACCAGTTTGCACTGAAAGCACATGTAATATCATTCCCATTGAAAACTAGATTGTCTGACTCGCTTATCTGTTACACCATCCCCCTTTTCAAAAAGCAAAACACACATTTGTATAACGATCAGATTGCATTAAAAGCAAAACATGAAAGCTGTAAATTACAATGAGCTTAAAAAGAGTCAAAACTACGTTGACTTTTATCAACGAGGAGTCAGTGGGAAAAATGAGAAATCGGAATAGAAAGGTTAAGAATTTTAGAAAACCACCTTGAACCAGCATCGCCGTTCGAAGCAAATTGAGCTTAAATTAGATTTTGCAACAGTCAAGCTTAGAATCCGAATATACCAATTCCACCGCACACCAAAAAGAAAAGACTAACCTTTTGCTCTGAAAAATAAGAAATTGGCTTCGCTGAAGATAATTTGAGACTGAAATATCTTAGGTATGTAAAGAAATGGACTTTTAAGAGTCGATTATTGAAAATTGAATTAACCCTTGAAGCGACTCAGAGAGTTCAACGATTGCGATTACGATTGCAATCACTATATTGAATACGTGTGTAGAGAGTGAAACTATTGAAGTCACATAAAATCATAAAAAAGCTGCACTTTTTTTCTTATTGTATTGTCAAATCAACGAATCATATCAACTATCGCTGTTTTTTACTTTTCTTAAAAATTCTGGTATGTCCTAGCGAGAGAGAGAAGAAAGTCTTACGATTCAAACGAACGGGAAGAAAAAATGATAACTTCTACTTCGTATATTCACGGCGGCGATCAAGTTTCTTCGCAGCGGTCAGTGATCGTTCTTTCGGGTCGGGTCGAAACCGTTTTGGAGAAAATCTACACCAAACACAAATGTCCTCATATAAACGATGAGTCGAGGCAGAGACTGTTTTCGATTCCAGAGGAATCAGCTTTTGATTTGCTCAGGAAAGCTTTTAATTCGCTGGGGATGTACAACCTCGACGGCTTCATCTTGTCTAAGATTAGCCACGCCGTTACCGTCACAAGCTCTCCACGGCTGAGCTCCGGTGGGTCTCCGGCGAAGTCTCCTCCTAGTTCATCTCGAAAACACGGCTGCAGAGTTTATCAAGGTCAGTATCAAAGCAGAGTCTTTAATATATATTATATATGGGTTTTGCTTGTCAAAGTTTTGATTTTGGAGGAGTTTTAGAAGAAGGATTAACTGTGATTATTACCGATTGTAGAAGAGATGTCTGTTGATTCTGAAGCTCCTTCTCCCAAGTCTTTGAAAAGAGAAAGCTATGGAGGATCTCAGCACATTCCTCCTCAGCTCTTAGCTTTGAGTGAACTTGAATTTAAGAAGGCGTTTCTGTTACTTAGCTACATTCCAGGGTATGTTTGTGCTGCAAGTTTTCGAAATTCTCTTTTCATTAATTTAATCACTCTTTTCCCTTCTATTTTAAGTGATTGGTTATGATAAGAATTACCTTTTTTGGTGATACTTTGATGTTGTATAGGCAACATCTGTGTCAGGTTAAAATAACTGCTGATGAGATCAGACAATGGAAGGATTTGTCTATGGTTGCATTTGAAGCAGCCGTTTGGGACCGCTTGAAAAGGGATTCTTGTCCCCCTACAGAGCGTAGAGTGGTATGTCTGTTTTCTCTTCTGTTCTATTTGGTATTTACATATATTTCATGATTGCATTTCTGAAGTTGAATTTACAAGAAAGATAGGTTTTGTTGGATACTAGAGACATATTTTTTATTGTTTGGGTATCAAAGTTGTCTTACATACTTCTTCTATTTCCCCAGTCACTTGAATGGGATAGTGGGAAGACTCATTACTATCAGTGTCATGTCGCTATGGACGGCAGTTACACATTCAAGGTTCATTCTACTCTTCAACTACTATCTTTCGTGTCTGCATATATTCCCAAGTCGCATAGGTACTTTGTGTTAAAGCAATTCTTTTGCAAGCTGCTATCATATGTCTATTACACATCGTATCTTGGTGGGACAATAAAGCCCTTGACATTGACTCGATCTTCTGGTACTTATAGTGACACTGTGTTCACAGGGCCCTCTTCTTGAACCCACTGGAACACACCTGCACAATGTCTTGGGTGATGATAATGTTTTGACAGTCAAGTTCGCGGATGTCCAGAAAAACTCGTCAGCCTATAGTAATGCCCGTTACTCTACATACAAAAGGATTGCCAAGAATGGTATCATGGTTGGTTTACGTCGTTATCAATTTTTTGGTGGGTTGTTTTCCTCATGATTAAGGATCATTCATGTCATTGAACATACAACAATTTTTTCAGTGTTGATTACTCTTGCTTTGGATTTTGGAATCGGATATTGAAGCTTTTTCTAACATTCTATTGAACAGTTTTTAAAGATGGAGGGAAAGAAGAGAAGAAGAAAGATTTTTCCACTAATGGAGTGAAATGCTACTTTATACGCACTGACTCTACATCTTCGAATGATTTGGGAAATCCCTATATCTTTTCCGGGAAGTCAATTTATGAAGCTCGTATGCATTTTATGCACGTGCACACATTGCCATATTTGGCCAACTATATGGCAAGGTAGTTAAATTTCTTCTCTAAGTCTCTACTGTTTTATCTTTGAGCTTTCGAGAGATCTGTTCCTTTGTAATTGGAGTCACTTTTCTTTTGTTGATGCTTCAGGTTTTCTTTGATTCTGTCGAAGACGAAGAAGCTTGAAGTTGACCTGGCTAGGATTAGCTTCGAGAAAATCGATGATATACACTGTCATGTACTTTGTTCATTCATTCGTCCTCCAGGAACTGTGTCTCTATCTAAATAGCCTTTACTTAGTCGTATTCACTGTGTGCTTTGACCTTTCTCTTCCAATTGCAGGATCAAAACTATAATGATGTTCTGGATAAGAATGGCAAACCTTGTATACATTCAGATGGCACTGGCTACATTTCTGAGGACCTTGCTCGGATGTGTCCAGTAAATATATCTAAAGGGAAACGTCTCAGAAGTGATAATATTCAGGTCTTTGCTCTATTTCCATGGGAATTTGATGCTTACTTCGGTTCACTCTTTTTTTTTTACTCTTATGTTTCCTTGTCATGGTTTTTTTATTTATTTTGAAGCACAGGAATCATGTGCCCAAGACCCGGTATGTATAATATAGTTCACACCCATGTTCATGCTCGATTATATAATTGTCTATTACTGAACACAAGTAGTGACAATTACTTTTTCAAATAGCCTCTTCTTATCCAGTTTCGAATGTTTTATGATGGCTATGCTGTTAAGGGAACTTTTCTCTTAAATAAGAAAGTAAGTCTGCTCTCTTTCACATGACAAAATCCATTTTTTGTTTAAATCTTTGCAAGCTATATCCTAATGTTGCTCCGACGTTTGCAGCTTCTTCCTCGGACTGTTCAGGTTCGACCTTCTATGATCAAAGTCTCTAAAGATCCAGCATTGTCAAATTTTATCACCTTTAACGCCCTAGAGGTAGTCACTACAAGGTATGTGTTTCTTGGATACTGGAGTTCTTGTTGTGGAGTGAAGAAGTTATCGTAGTGACATCTAGTTTTTTCCATCATCCAGTAATCCACCAAAAAGAAAAAAGTTATCAAGAAATTTGGTTGCGCTGCTTAGCTATGGAGGCATCCCTGATGAATTCTTTTTGAATATATTGCTCAACACGCTGGAAGAATCGAAAACCATCTTCAACAGCAAACGTGCTGCTCTTAAAGGTGCTTAAAATTCCAAAGTCACTATAAACTTACATGTGACTCATGATGGATCTTGTAAGAATTTAATTTATTTGTGCAGCTGCCCTTAATTATGGAGATATGGATGACCAGAACGCTGCACAGATGATTTTGGTTGGTATCCCACTTGACGAACCACACTTGAAGGATCATCTGTCTATTCTTTCAAACACAGAGAAGAATGATCTCAAAGCAGGAAAGCTTCCTGTGAGTGAATCATACTATCTTATGGGCACAGTTGATCCCACCGGGGTGTTAAAGGAAGATGAAGTCTGTATCATCCTGTATGCTTCCCATTCACTTGCTCTTTCACTTTGAGGTTTACATGGAAACGTCAAGAAACAGTATTTTCTTCCTTAGAATTGTGTGTTGGCTGTTCATTTCTTCACTACTTTCTCTTTTGTGGTGTTGTGTAGCGAGTCTGGCCAAATTTCAGGGGATGTGTTAGTTTACAGAAATCCTGGACTACATTTTGGAGACATACATATACTTAAGGCTACATATGTTAAGGCCTTGGAGGAGTACGTAGGAAACTCTAAGTATGGTGTCTTCTTCCCTCAGAAAGGTCCAAGATCTTTGGGAGATGAGATTGCAGGTGGCGACTTTGATGGTGATACGTATTTCATATCTAGAAATCCGGAGGTAATGCACCGAATTAGAAAGTAAAGTTCTGTATTGTTGTAACCTGATTTTCTTTGGTTTTCTTTGTGTTTTAGCTACTTGAACACTTCAAACCAAGTGAGCCGTGGGTGAGTTTGACTCCTCCTACTAAAATTAACTCTTCTAGAAAGCCAAGCCATCTTTCACCAGACGAGTTGGAGGAAGAGCTTTTCGATATGTTCTTGAAAACAAGATTTCATGCCAGGTATCCTCAAGTTACTTTATAAAATATATATCATTTTTACAGTGTGCCTTGGATCAATCTATGGGATGTATGTCTCTTTTTTCTCGGGTTTACAGCAATGTTATAGGGATGGCTGCTGATAGCTGGTTAACAATAATGGACCGCTACCTCACACTAGGAGATGAGAGCGCTGAGGAAAAAGCTGAAATGAAAAAGAAAATGTTAAAGCTGATTGATATATACTATGATGCTCTTGATGCACCGAAGAAAGGGGTTAAGGTCTATCTCCCTGAGGAGCTGAAGCCTGACATTTTCCCACATTACATGGAGCGGGACAAAAAATTAAAGTCCACTTCTATTCTTGGAATAATCTATGACTTTGTTAAATCACAGACAGCAGAGGAACACACACAATCATCTGGTAAAGGACATTTCTTCTTACTGACTAGGGACTACTAATGATCAGAACACATAAATAAATCATTATATCATCATGAATATCTGTTTAATTTTGGTTTACAATTCAGAGATCACTAAATTCTCGTGTTTCGAAGATGAACCGGCCTCTGATTTTCATATGGAGAAATGTGGACAGTGGTATGATAATTATAGAGCTGAGATGGCCCAGGCGATGAGATATAAGGATGACTCAGCCAGTGAAGTTACTCAGAGATACAAGCAGGTAAGCTCTTAGATCCGATGCCACCAATGAACTTAATGGATCACGGATGTTTTGTTTATTGGTCCCATGGAAGTCTGCCCAAACAGGAGTCGATCGAATGCTTTGTAAACTAACAATTCTGAAATTTGTTTCTATTATTGTGTCAGGAGTTCTATGGTGCTGCAGGGTTTGAAGACAGTAAGAAAAGTCTCGAAGAACTTTATCCGCAAGCGTTGGCACTTTACAACATCGTTTACGATCATGCAATCAAAAAGAAAAACGTTCGAAATTGCGGGTTTGTGTGGAAGGTTGCAGGACCGGTCCTGTGCAGGTTCTACCTTAAGAAAACGCAGGGAAAATCCTTAATATGTTCACTCTCGGTGCTTAAAGAGCTTTGGGGTTGAATCACAATTACTCGTCCTTGTTCTGTTCTGGTAATAATAACCCTTTTCTTGTCTTCATGTACCATAAGAAGCGTGTGAGGCAAGTATATGGACTAAGTACAAACATAAGTAGTAGCTTAAGCTATTTAATCAAGATGTGGTGTAGTGCCTTTTTTTAGTTGTAATCTACACTTATCCTCTAGTGTATGATAATTTCGTGTGTATATTTGCTTATGGTTTTCTTATTAAAAATTATGTTAAATAACGAACTTTAATTTAACTTCTGCTTGTATCTGAAGAACAGTAGCTAATGCTTTTGCCGAAGCCCCCATGGAATTTGACTTTGGTTCTTTTGTTTATTAGGCTTAAAAATGGAGTAGATGTGCTTTCAAATTAAGGGTTGTATTGAAGTTGAAGCCCAAAAAGTCCACTGCTCATTGAACATGTATAATGTGTGATGAACATTTCTCTTATGAATGTAATAAACCTTGTACATAATAATCTTATCAGTTGGTCCAAACCAAACCGGATCATGCCAGGAAATTAAAAATAAAACCAAATCGAAGTTTCTTTTGGTTTGATTGTGACATGTGTAGTGAAGAGCCAAAAAAAACTTAAGTTATCAGTTTAGAGGTTTTGTAAAGGCAATGGTTACCGCAGAAGAGTGCTGCTGTTGGATCCTCTTCGTCCGCAAGTTCTTCCACTCATTGACCGATGAAAGCAACAATTTCCACAGGGGAGGGTGCTAGACAATGCATTCCAAGCTTCTGCAAATGTACAATCTGCACTTGATCCAGAAGCTGCACGAGGCTTGCAGAGTGAGCTTCCTTTTGAATTTCAGGTCCTGGAGATTGCACTCGAGGTTGTCTACTCGAAGAAACGTGGCCTATTCTTGATGATCTAACCAAGAATGTCAGCACCCGCTTGCTCGCGCGTGTACAAAAGGGATTTACATTTTCCCATGTTACTGATAAAGCATGTTGGTACATGAACGAAGACATGGCAGACTTATACTTGACAAGGAAATGAATCCAAAACAAGCAACTGAGGCAATACTTGAGGGAACAGCATCGTGAATAGCATTGCTCCCTCCACCTCATAACACGTCAAATTTTCAACGTTTTGCATCAAACAAAAGCTCGCGACGAGCAATACGGATGAAGATTTGGAGATGTTGTTGGAGGCATACATTGTCAACTACTCTTGATATATAAGCTTCGACAGACATTACAGAAGCTTAGCATCTCCAACTACTCTTAATCCTCTTGATGTATAACTAAGTTGCACCACACAAATCTTCTTTGACTTTTCTTGACTTGTTCACTTGCTTCCTTCGTTTCTTATGTTTCTTCTATGCTCTTCTTCTTCATCTTCTTACTGATTTCTTCTTTCTCTTTTGCAGAATTAATTAAATGATTCAACTCCAACAGAGATACCTGTTAAAAGTGGTCTTACAGTATTTTCAGGGGGAGTTTCTCAACATTAATTCTTAGAATGTGAAAACAAAAATAGTAATATTTAAATATAAATATCTCGAATTTCATGTTTTGAGAAACTTATCTTGATAGACTCCCACTAAAAATGCGGATGATCATATTTATTCTTTTCTTTTGTTCATTCTGATTTCAAAGCAGGAAAGCTTCTTGTTAGTGAACAATACTATCTCATATGCACTGTTGATCCCACCGGAAAGCTCAAGCAAAATGAAGTCAGCGTCATCCTGTATGCTACACACTCTTTCACTTTGAGTGCATATGTTTCCTGGGAAATATGAATTCTTCTCTAGATGTAGCTTTTCATTTCCTCATTGTTATCTTTTTGTGGTTTTGTAGCGAGTCTGGTCAAATTTCAGGGGATGTAATAGTTTACAGGAATCCCGGATTACAATTTGGAGACATACATGTACTTAAGGCTACATATGTTAAGGCCTTGGAAGGGTATGTAGGAAACTCCAAGTATGGTGTGTTCTTCCTCCAGAAAGGTCCGAGAGCAGGTGGTGACTTTGATGGCCTTTTCTTGTTTAGCTACTCGAACAATTTAAGCCAAGTGAACCATGGGTGAGCTTTACACTTGTAGAATTTACACTTGTAGAAAGCCAAGAGAACTTTCATCAGGCGTGTTGGAGGAAGAGCTTTTCAAAATGTTTTTGAAAGCGAGATTTGATTCTAGGTACACATTTTGCTTCTTAGTTTTGTAGGATCACTATTTTGGACTTATGTCTTTTTGGTTAATATATGCTTTGTTTTCTCGAGTTACAGTAATGTTATAGATGCAGCTGCAGATAGATGGCTAACAATAAAGGACCGTTTCCTCACGTTAGGAGATGAGGGAGCTAAGGAAAAAACTGAAAGGAAGAAAAAAGGCTTAAGGCTATTGATATATACTACGATGCTCTTGATGCACTTAAAGCTCAACACGTTTCCACATTACATGGAGCGTAAACATAGGAAAAGTTTCGACTCCACTTCTATTCTTGGATTGATCTATGACACTTTAGTATCTCAGAATGCAGAGGGACCCCCATCATCTGGTACCAATCTTTTTGTTACTATCGATAATCAGAGTATACAAGATCTCGTCGAATATGTTTTCACGCCTTAAACTGTATGTTACAATTCAGATATCAAGAAACTCCCGTGTTTTGAAGATGAGATGATCCCTGAGTTCTACATGGAGCAATGTAGATGCTGGTACGGAAGATATAAACTGAAATGACCAAGCGCTGGAAACCGATGAGAATGATAAGAAAGAATCAGCCAGTAAATTTATCCATAAATACAAGCAGGTAAGCTCCTCGGTCAGTAAGAATCGATCTAATGCTTTATAACAACTCATCAGTGGAACGGTTCCTTCTCTGTATCAGGAGTTCTATGGTACTGCAGGTTTGAAGACAGCAAGAAAGCCTGGAAGAACTATACATGCAAGCCTTGGCACTTTACAACATCGCTTATGATTATGCCACCATAAAGAACGAAGTTCGTTATTGCGGGTTTAGCTGGAAGGTTGCAGGACCGGTCCTGTGCAAATTCTACCTTAAGAAAAAGGAGGAAAATTCAATCTCATGTTAAATTTCTGTGCTCAAAGAGCTTTGGGGTTGAACACACTTATTTGTCATGCTCTGTTGTCTCATAAAAAACGTGTTAAGCAAGTATCTTATCTATGTAACCTAACTTATTGGTGGAGCTATGAGGTGTACTGCCTTTGATATTATTTCTATTCCTTAGATTTGTCCTCTAGTATACTAGTCCGTGTGTACATTTGCTTGTGATATAAATAATAAAACAAAATCATGTTAAATAAGACTACGCTTATATTTTATTTTCTACTAAATTATACGTGGCGACTTCTGGAGTCCATGTGGTGTACAAAGCTGTCTTCTTCAGTGTGACACCTCTCTGTGTCCTCAAGCTTCCATTTGGATTTTCCACAACCTTCTTCTTTCCATTACTTATAATTCATAAAGAAAGTTCGTTCCAGATTCTTGTCTTGTAATCTTTTCTTCAGATTTTTTGAAATTTTCAACTTCTTTTTACTTTTATTTTTGGATTGTGTTCATTGATCCTAACAAGATGGAGAGTGTGACCAAATCAGATTTGAAATCTACCGTCAATGGTGGCGTTGTTGATGTCTATGGAGAAGATTCAGCCACCATTGAGCACAACATAACTCCATGGTCTCTCTCTGTTTCTAGGTAACAACATACTCATCCATGGTCACAGAACTAAGTCACTAAATTAACAGTTAAGTTAGCAACTTTAGTTTCTTGTTTCAGTGGTTATTCATTGCTGAGAGATCCCCGCTACAACAAAGGTCTTGCTTTCACTGAGAAAGAGAGAGACACCCATTACTTGCGTGGCCTTCTTCCTCCAGTTGTTCTTGATCAAAATCTTCAGGTAAAAACTTGGTCATTTGGTTATTGTGTATGGTTCGATTCATGGAGATTGGTAAACAAAACTATTTTCAACGGTCTTTCGGGGTTTCGGATCATTTAGGAGAAGAGGCTGATGAACAACATCCGACAGTATCAGTTTCCATTACAAAAGTACATGGCCTTGACAGAACTTCAGGTTAAAAAAAAAAAAATCTTGTCTGTTTAATCTGCAAATTTGTTGTGTTAGCATATCAGAGAAAGATGAATCTCTTACTAAGAAATAAACAGGAAAGAAACGAGAGGCTGTTTTACAAGTTGTTGATAGATCATGTTGAGGAGCTTCTACCTATCGTTTATACTCCAACTGTTGGTGAAGCTTGCCAGAAATATGGAAGTATTTTCAGGCGACCTCAGGGTTTATTCATCAGTTTGAAAGAGAAGTATAGATTTTAACTTTTTATATGATGATTTGTCCTGTTTTTGCCCACTTTAACTTCAACTCACACCTTATGTTCATACAGAGGAAAGATTCTAGATGTGTTAAAGAATTGGCCTGAAAGGAACATACAGGTTATAGTTGTTACAGACGGCGAAAGAATTTTGGGATTAGGAGATCTTGGATGTCAGGTAATTCCTCGGATATTGCTTCATTTCGAGTTTTGATATGATCTGAATAAGTGACTGAATAGAGTTGGTGTTGCTTTTTAGGGGATGGGTATACCGGTTGGTAAATTAGCCTTATATTCAGCACTAGGAGGTGTTCGTCCTTCTGCGGTAATGGCTCAAGTGTAGTTAGTGTTTCTGCAGTATTTTATAAGTCAGGAATATACGACGAAATGGCTTTTTCTTGCAGTGTTTACCTGTCACCATTGATGTGGGAACAAACAATGAGAAACTTTTGAATGATGAGTTTTACATAGGAATCAAACAAAAGAGAGCAACAGGACAGGTACGCTCTTATCTTTTTCTTTTAGTTGTGAACTTTTCAAAAAACTGAGTAGCTTTTTTTAATCACATGATTGCAGGAGTACAGTGAACTCTTGCATGAATTTATGAGTGCTGTGAAACAGAACTATGGCGAAAATGTTCTTATACAGGTACTGAATTATGTATTTTTGCTTCTTCAGTTTGATTTTGTGTAAGCTTTGTTATGTATTTGCTTTGTTGTCTTCCGTTTGACATAGTTTGAAGATTTTGCCAATCATAATGCATTCGAGTTGCTAGCAAAATACTGCGAAACCCATCTCGTGTTCAACGATGATATACAGGTAAGAGTTATGACTTCCCTTTTGGTGTTTCTTGCTTTGTCTACATAGTTCGAAAGAGTTTTGTTTTCTGTCTTTTTGAATGCAGGGGACAGCAGCTGTTGTTCTTGCGGGATTAGTTTCTGCACAGAAGTTAACGAATAGTCCACTTGCGGATCATACCTTCCTCTTTCTTGGTGCTGGTGAAGTAAGAATCAGTCTTTTTGGCAAAACAGTCTCTGATCCTTAGAAGTTTGGTTGAATTTTTTTCTGGTGTCTTATTGTTATGTTGTTGCAGGCTGGTACTGGAATAGCAGAACTTATAGCTCTCTATATATCGAGACAGGTGAAGAGTCTTCTTGAAATATTTTTGTGAAATGTTCCAGTCGCTTTCAATTTATCTCATCTTTATTCTGCAGATGAATGCTTCGATAGAGGAAAGCCGCAAGAAGATCTGGCTTGTTGATTCCAAGGTAGAAGAAATTAAAAACTTTCTCAGTTAATGGACATAACATATATCATTAGAACTATAGTTTTGAAGCAAGTTTGGTTTTAATTTCTGATAGGGACTGATTGTTAACTCCCGTAAAGAATCACTCCAAGACTTCAAGAAACCATGGGCTCATGAACATGATCCGGTCAAAGATCTTCTAGGTGCTATCAAGGTTCGAAACTACTTTTTGTTTAGCGTCGTGAATCCTCTAATATCTCAATCTGTTTTCTTTCTCCTCTCTAAGTTATATGTCTCATCAGGCTATAAATCCGAGTGTTCTGATTGGATCAGCTGGCGTTGGACGATCTTTTACAAAAGATGTGATTGAAGCCATGTCTTCCATTAATGAGGTATTTGTTATTATTTCTCTGTTAAGTGATCGTATCAAGGCCGTTTTGGCTAAAAGAACAAGAGTAAGCAACAACATGTTCTTGCAGAGACCTTTGATAATGGCTCTTTCTAACCCAACAACACAATCAGAATGTACAGCTGAAGAAGCTTATACTTGGAGTAAGGTAAGAAGTATCTCCAAACCACACCATCATTCTGAAATATATCTTCTCTTTATATAGAAATTAAAGTTTTCTGATCTACTTTCGTATCAAGGGTCGTGCAATTTTCGCAAGTGGAAGCCCGTTTGATCCAGTTGAGTATGAAGGAAATGTGTTTGTATCTACACAGGTAATAATAGCTAAATTTATTTTCTCTTCATCCATTGAGATGTAAGGGAACTTATTTAGTAAAGCTCTTTGCATTTCTTAAAACACAGGCAAACAATGCGTACATATTCCCAGGTTTTGGACTCGGTTTGGTTATCTCAGGAGCAATACGAGTACATGACGATATGCTTTTAGCCGCAGGTAAGAATTTCAAAATACCTGAAGATCACAAGAGATCTAAAGCTAGCAAAAAGCTCTAAAAGCATTGTTGGTCATCTCATGTGTAATGTAGCTGAGGCATTAGCTGGACAAGTAAGCAGAGAGAACTATGAGAAGGGAATGATATATCCTTCCTTCTCTTCCATCCGGAAAATATCAGCTCATATCGCAGCCAATGTAGCAACCAAGGCATATGAACTAGGTCTCTCACTTTACTCTCTCTTCTCTCTTCTCTCTTCTCTCTTCTCTCTTCTCTCTCTTTACTCTATGTTCTCTCTCTCTCGCATCGGCCTTAAGTTGCGGACTCGGATTTTGATGCGGTTATGGCGGAAATGTTTGGTTTTCAGGACTGGCGGGGCGGCTTCCACCGCCTAAAGAGATTTTCAAGTGTGCAGAGAGTAGCATGTACAGCCCCACATATCGTCTCTACCGTTGAGACCAAGAAACAAAGCTCAGAACCTGCCTTATATGTAAATTCCGGTTTTACTTGTTTCCAAGTGTTTTTCAGTTCTAGGTTCCAGAAATAATGAACTGCTTCTAGTTAATGTTCTTACTAAGTCTACAAGATTATACTTATCTGTTCTAGGCTTTTTAAAATATATATGAAAATATATGAAAATGAAGATTTACTTTTGTTATCTAATCATTTATCATTGGGTAAAATCTTGAGTTACAGTTACCATGAGTGGTTGTTATGTCCTTAAACACCATTACTGATTTTGTTTTCTTTGGTTATTTGAGTATATAACAATGTAATTGTTATAAGATCTTAAACATAGTGTAAGCAAAACAGCATGAAGGAAAGAATGCGACTTTGGATTTGAAGATTGGTGTGTTACACAACAAACTAAACAGAGGAACGATGGAGAATCAAAAAAATTACAGAAAATCAATCCAGGTGATGTGAATGAAGAAGATGATGATCAAATATTTCTTCCCAAACGGCTAAGTAAAACCTTTAAAACAAACAGAAAGATGAGAGGAATAATGCGTTTCTTCTTCACCAATGAACATTTTGTACCCAAGAAAAAGAAAAGAAAAATAAAAGGTTAACAAAAAACAAGATCAAATCTTTCCCCCCCCCCCACCACTGGAAAAAGAATTTCAAAGAATCATCATCAATTCACCCGCGAATTCCCAGGCAAAAGAAACGACTTTATGAGTTTTGAGCTTTGCTTCTACTGTTATTAAAGAAGAAGAAAAAAACTGACTTTTTTAAACATCAAATTTCTTCGGTTGACGCCAATGAGCCAAATTTCTTCCCATTGAGCTTAAGAATGAAGCTTTCTGTGGAGCTCCTTTCTTACCATACAAGTGTTTGCCTCCTAAATCGGTCTTCGCTGGTCCCATATCCTTTCTTCTCTCAATCTGATATTACATTGCAATAATATTCAGATTACACTTACTTGTCTAGGTGACAAAAATTCAAGATAACACATATGATTTTTTTTTACCTTGAAGATCTTGCCATTTTTCAAGTGGTATCTAATTCCAGACCAGTTTATGGATTGAGAAAAGTGAGAACGGAAAGCTGAGATCGGGTATAGAAAGTTGTCCACTAGCATTGCTATAAAAACCTGCAAACAAATTTTGCCACAAAAATGAAACCGATAAAATCGTTTGTTAGCGAGTTGAGATTTATATCATCTAATCAATGAAGGGGGTTGAAAGCACGTACAAGTCCCCAGTTGTAAGTTGCAAGAGAGAGACGGGGAGCCTCGGGGGATAACAAATTGCATAATGTCACTTCTCTTCTTGTCAAATTCCACATTGAAAGAAGTTCCATGAAGGTGCAGATCGCTAACATAATAACAAGCAACATACCTGCATAGAACCTCATCCTTCCAGGTCAGTATGTAGCACAACATACAATCCTATAATAAACCCCCTAAATAATAGTAAAAGTGTGCTCACCACCAGAAGCAAAGGTCGTGTCTTCAAGTTGATGATATCCCTTGATGTAGATTCTTAAAGCTGATGTGATGTGGATGACAGCCATAAGATATGGTGCAACAAAACCCCATGATAGATAACAGTGGACGGCAAACAAAGCCTTGTTCATTATCCAGTTAACTTTGGATATGTAAGATTCTAGCACAAAGGTTTGCTTTCTCAAGTAGTTCCAGTACCTATACAATAGGAGGAAAAATGGTTAATCATCTAAAAATTTAGTACCTTGAAGCAAGTGAAAGACGAGTATGTACCGCCCGAAACTTAGATCACTTGCAAGAGGATGAGGGAAAACAGCGACAGGAGGAGATGTAATGAGCCTCTTGTGAGCACCTGGAGTGAAAACAAGAAGAAACTATCAACTACACATACAATAGGCATATCAGGCTACAAAATAGAGGGGTACTCAGAATCAAATTTTACCTGCTAGAGAGGCAAGTGTCATATCATCTGAATATCCACCATCACGTAAGCCAGAGACAACACCGTATCGATCTTGTCTGAAATCATCAGCATGCATCTACAAAATAGTTGCAAATAATCACCAAAATTAGATGTAGCAAAGAGAATACAAAAGAAACATTATCTACCATGCTATTTACATACCATCATGCACCCTCCCCACAAAAAGAATGTTCTCCCACCAGTCGCAAATCCCATTGAGCAAGGCTGTAAAAACAAAATGCCAATATTAGCTCAAATTACAAAAAAGCTACAAGCATGGTAGAATATAAACGCATAATAGGGAAGCCAGTAAAGAAGGGAGACAGATGTCACTGTACCATGTGGTACTCATAGATGCAATAACTCCCAAGAGTTCCAGAGGGCAAGTCTAGAGGATACCCAGTTTGAATAAATATCTGCAAGAGGTCACCATTGCTGTTAAATAATTTCGTTAATTAAGGGCCGATTATCGTTAGCCAAGTCACTGATACATATAAAAAGAAACAGAAAGAGGAATAAATTGAGAAAAGAAAATTAAGCTAATTAATTCGTGAACTATATAGTTTGGGTACCACCTCTGGATTTTTCTCCATCTCAGTCGTGAGAGCTCCAATTGTTCCAGGATGCAGTCTAACATCATCGTCCAGAAATAACACATATTTGGTATCTTTGTGCATTTTCTCAACTCCAATCTTCACCAAGCAGAAACCAAACAAAAATATAAAAAGTCAGCAAAAGCCAATGAATGAACAACGTACATTGGAAGATAGTTTAGCTTTTTTGTGCTTACAGTTTAGCCAAGAACATTATAAAATTACAATGGATACATGAAGATATTGACAGAGAACAAAAAATTACACTAGTGTAACCAATGGAAATCGATCACTAAAAGATAAAAGTTGCTTCAAAGCTCATACATACCAACTGATTATGAATTTTCTGGCTGCAAGTCGTTGATAAACCAGCAACCACAACCTTAGCGTCAACATGATCCTGTGCACATTTAGGCATTGAAATGAGCAAAGCGATGAGTCAGTACATACTTCAAGACAAAATAAGACTATATGAACTATGACTTGAACTTTTTGTGGACAGTACTTTAAATCAATTTCCTATAGAAAACAAGTTAAACAATCCGTTGAAACGTGTCTGTACCTGATACATAGATAATAGACGGGAAACAGCATGATATGCAGGGTCTTCAGTACTTTCAACAACAAAAAGGAATTCCAATGACCCACCATAGAGAGAAGTAATCTACACAAATATATCGATCAAGGTTAACAATAAAGTTGGAGGCAAGACACTTCTCTAGCAAAAAGCTTGACCATGATGAAGAAAGTAAAAAATAAGAACTTTGCCAAGAACAGGAGACAATGATACTGCAACATTAGGAACTGACCTGACTTCTCCAGTTGTGCAAATTGTGTTCTCCAAAACCTTTTAGAGGCATGATAACGGAAACTCTGGGGAGTTTAACCTGTCTAGAGTGCTCGAGTTCATTGATATCTTGATAGAGGAACGCCAAGCTATTTCCTGCTTTCATGCTGTTTTTAATTCTCTTAACCTCTCGGTTCCTTAAAAGGTAGAAATAGAAACACACACACATTTCAGAATAAAGAAAACAGATGCAGATTGTAATTTCAAGGTACAGATACTACCTGACATATGCAGCCATTAACCAGCCTAGAGCAAGGAGTAAGCATATTGTACATCCCTGAGGCATATAAAGAAACAGTAAGAATAACAAAACGCAAGAAAAAAATCTTATCTTGATGATCAAATGCCCAACCATACAAGTCAAGGAGAACGACATTAAAAAAAAATTGATAGGATCCTCGAAGGAAACCATAATAAAATCTTCAATTTTCCAAGAAATCATTGAGAAATTTATCTTTTTAATTCATCAACAGACGTTCAATTTCTTCTCTACGCTTCTTGACACCTAACTAAAAAAAAAAATCATTACTTTTGAAAACAAAACTTAGAATGACTCAGAGATACAAACGAGATGATGAATCAACTTTCGAATAAATATTTTTGGGAAAAAAAAGAATCAAAATGAATACTCAAAATCATACTTTTCTCATTTTTTGGAAAATGTCCATACTTTTGGGGAAAAGAATCCTCAAAAATCCATACTTTTCTCTACAACATTTGAACCAAAACTTGGATCTGAACCGCAAAAAAAAAAAAAAAAAAAAAGCAAAAAGCTTACCTGGATCTGAACGAAGACAGCGAAAGGGCTGCAGAAGGCTCTGCTGAGAGAGAAAAGAATCGCATCCATGGAGTCCAATGTAGACATTAAAGGATGATAGCAAAATGAGGAAACCTAGATTTGAATTCGTCTCTCAATGTCTCTCTCTCTGACGCACATCAGGAATTAAAGTCGTGAAATTTCGCAGATCGCCATTGACGGACCAGCGAAAATCCAGAGAGAAAACTAAACTTATATTTCAAAAGGAATCACACAATTCATTCATCCATTCAATCAATCGTCGACACATCCATTTTAATTCCTTTTTTAAAAATTTACTATTTTTTTATTATATATTGTAAAAATAATGAATAATCTAATACTTTTTTCAGTCTTCTTTTTAGGACTCTAAGAATAACAAGAAAAACAAATGCAGAAATTAAACAATAAATCTAATAAAAAAAGATACTTTTGAAGAATATAAAATTATGTTTTTTGTTTAGGTTTTTAAAAGACTTCACAAGTCTCGAATCAAAACACGTGAAGCAGCAGAGTGGATATTCCAGCCATTTCCAGTAATATAGTGACCAATCAAAATTGAATCTGCAGTTAAAAAATTCAAAAAAATAGTCATTTAATCCTAAAAGAATTCAGAAAACAAAGTAAAACACTCATTTTCTACCAAGAAAATAGAAAAATTGTGATTATAAACGCAACTAAGATTTTTTTTTGTAAATGTGTGATGAAATATGTTTTTTTGTGTGGTTGTTCGAGTCCAAAAACACTTAAAAATATTACCATATAGCAATAAACAATATCGCTTTCTTTTTGGATAAACACATCAAATACTTTTCTAATTGGAGGGAGGTTGATTATTATTTGATTTTAAATAGAAAGTATTATTATTTTAATAGCAAGTAAATTTGGCGGCAAAGATGCCAGAATGTTATGCCGAATCTGAAGGAGTATCACCAAGTGGTGACAGCTTAGATACATGTGTTTTTTTTTTCTTTTTTTTTTTTTTAATTTATATCATACGTTGACAAACAAAAAATTAATTTCTTTTGCGAATTTAATAATTTTGTGGGCATATTCTATGCATCTTCTTTCTTCTATAAATATATGATTTTGTTCACTTTCTATAAATCATATTTTGGTGGGAAAACTAGATGATTAATATTGATACTGAGTTTTATTATATATATCGCAAAACAAAACTAGTTTTGTGTTTCAGTCTATAGTTTGTTGTTCTTTTAACTATTCTGAAATTTTAGTTACATATATAAAAAGCTAATAAAATCAAATTGAGTTTTTCTTTTTTGGTGGGTGGGGATCACGGTCAAAGGACAATCACTCGGACTAATCTAAAACATTGTTTGCGTATGTAACTAGAGTTGCTTGTGTACAAGCAATAAAGTGTATCGCAAGAATTTGACTTCAATAATATTTGTAGGTGACGAATAAATAATATCGATGTGTTAAAAAAATTTCTGATGTGTAGTAGAGTTTCATAGGGTCTTCTAAAAGGAAATTTAAACCCAAAAAACTTTACTAAATTATTTGATTGACAACTATTGTTTTTATAAAGTTTTCTAGCTGCAGAAAGAAAGGGTCAAATTAATGTTGTATAAAAGTATAAACAATGCAGTTAAGATATTTGATTAAAATAGTATACCTAATTTATAAATGAACAAAAAAAAAAAATACAATATGTTTTAAAAGTAAAAGTATCCAAATAATCAGGGTGAAATGGACCGGGCCAAGCTTTACTAAGGATACAGTGGTACCCAATTCATGATAAAACAATAATAAAGATGTTGAGACAAAACATCAAATGGGTGTCGCAAACATTTTGTGTCTTGTTATTGCTCAGTCTCACATGGCCTTCCGTACTCATCATAATAGTTACGTTTAACTATGGGGCATGTGATGTGGTGCAAATCCGCCTACTTCACCAAGTCCACTTCATTGCAAATACGAAGGAGGGACTTATACATCAATATACAAGTTTGATATATGATTCGTTCATAGGCCAATGCGTTGCGTTTCCATATGAAGAAACTATACAAAGAAGAGTTGAAAACTTTCAAATAGTATAAAGCATTTTCATTTTCTCATAAAAGCAAACATCAAACGCTAATGGTACTAACGTCTTTCGTTAGCGTTTGGTTTTGGTTTACAATAAGCTAAAACCCACACTGAGAGTGTAAAAGATCAGGAAATGATTGCAGAAGCAATGAAAAACACCGAAACAAAGGTTTTTGTTCTGTATACACACAACTCAAGTTCGATCTCTCCTTAAGTAAATGCAAAAGCAATCAAATAACAACCAAACTTCGGAAGATAAACCATAAAATGAGAGCAGAAATTAATATCAAGTACAGACAGCGCAGATCCCAAGTTTAGTGTAAAAATGATTGTTTAGAAAAACTCACACCACGGAATCAAACACTTGCTTTGTTTCCTATCAAGTGATGAAGAAACAAACCAGCTGCAACACTCACGTTCAAGCTCTCCACAGCTACAAAAGATCTGAGTCCTTTGACTTCCGCATCTTCAGACTCTGTAGCTGCAACATCGTTAGGCATGTTACCGCTAATCCGAACTAATTCAGTACATGATCTCTCTACTAATGGCCTTAAACCAGTTCCTTCATTCCCCAAGACAAGAATTGTCGGGCTACCGGGTAGAACCTCATTCAAAGCAACAGCCTTTGGAGAAACCGAACCACCAACCACACGCCAACCGTTCTTAGCAGAAGCTTCTAAGAACTGCATCATGTTTTTGCAGTATCTAAGTTCCATTACTTCGAGCGATCCAGCACTTGCTTTACTCACAACCGCACTTAATGGAGCTGAGTTTTTAGCGCACACCACAACACCCGTGGCTCCAAAAAAGTAAGTCGATCTTATGATCGCGCCTAAGTTCTGTGGATCAGTGACCTCATCTAGAGCTACCCAAAGAGAGGATTTTTCTTCCTCTGATGTAATCGGATCTAGTTCTTTCACTTTCACCAGTTCCAATGGCGATGCATCAAGCACCAATCCTTGATGAGGTCTATTATCAGCAACCATGTTAAGATCATGCTTCGAAGTTTCCTTGATGTCTAACCCGAGCTTTTCAGAGAGTTTCAAGACTTTCTCGAAACCTTTCTTGTCTTTCTTTTTCCTATTATTACTACTCAAATCTAAACCTTCTTGAACATACAAAGCGTACAACTCTCGTCTCCCAGCAGAGAGTGCAGCTAACACTGGACTTACTCCATAAACCACTTCACCAACCATCCTCGGCACGCTTGACTCAGTCGCCTCTTGCCATGTCTTCCTTCCCCAACTATCTTGTCTATTCCAGTTTTGATATGCTGCATTGCCACGTCCTTGATCTCTTCTTACATCATACGTATTAAATCTATTTTGAATCTCAGACCACCTAGTATCATTTGGTTCTTCTTCAACTTGTTCGGTTTCCCCTTCTTCAGCGATTCTATCATCATCTTCTTGGGCATAACTCACTGTTTCATCTTCTCCTTCAGCGACTCTATCATCACGAAAAGTGTTCTGGTTTCTTGTTCTACCATCTTGTTTCTCCCAAGATGAACGGCTAGCTCTCGGCATTTCCTCTTTTGCCGGTTTGTCATTAGCAACCCAAATCGAATTTCCACTAGCTTTCTCGCTTTCTCCTTCTACTTCAATGCCTCTATCATCTCTTCGACCACGAAAAGAATCTCGAGTTCTTGTTTCGCCTTGTCCACCAAATCTACTTCTCCTATCAGAAGAAACCGAATCGTTTCTGCTTCTACCATCTCGTTTCTCCCAAGACGAACGATTAGCTCTTTGAAACCTCTCTTCCACTGGTTTCTCATGAGATTTCACCCAAATTGAATCTCCATTTCCGCCATTTCTCTTCTCTCGGAAAGCCCTTGACACTAATCCAGATCTCCCTCTACCACTATTACTATGACCACTTCGTTTGCCAAATCTCTGCGAATCAGAACTCGAAAAGTCTCTAACACTTTCAAGCTTCCCTAACATTCCAGTATCCGTAGATTTAAGATGAGAACTAACTAAAAGACTCCTTTGACTCTTACCTCTGTTAAACCCAGTCGAAACATCTGCAAAGGCGCTTCCTTTGGGGTTTACGTAAAACTTAACTGGTAAATACGAAGACTTCGAGAGCTGGAAACAACTTCTAACTTTGGTTTGTTGTAAAGAAACCCTAATCGCCATTGGAAACCCTTGTGTTCTTGTCAAATTACAATACATTCTTCCGGGTTAAAAACAGAAGAAAAATCCAAAATCTCTTCAGGTGGAAAGAAGTGGGTTTTCTCAAGACGAGCGCTTTTAGGAAATAGAGTTTAAGAAAAGTGATCTCCCATTGATAATAAACCAATCTTACAATTATTTTGTTAGGGTTTAAGGCATAGACCAGAGGAAGGGGAAGATAAGAGAAGTTGCGAAACAGAGAGGTTAGGCAAAATGGCTTCGTTCCGCGAAAATTTTACACTTCGGCGAAAAAATCCTCAAAAACTCTTAAAACTCTTGTTTAAGATATGAGGTTCCGTTTTCTCATAGGGATAAACACTTCATGAGAGTTGCAAAAGCATATGTATGAATGTTGAATTCAAAGCCACTGATAACTAGAACAGTAAAATTTGCTCTGTAATCTGGAAAAAGAAGAAAATGAATACGATCATTTATATATAGAACTCGAAATATATAGTTCTACAACATTGGCATTTGAATTTGCCATAGCCTGAACAAGTTATCCAGGGTTTATTATTGTTCCCGAACATTGAAAACAACAAAATAAAAGTTAAAAATTTTGCTCAAAGGGCTGACCTTTTCTCTTTTATTTGTTTAAACCCTAAAGGCAAACAAAGAGTCTTTGATAAGATAAACACAAAGGTCTTTTACCTTTTTCCATGCTTGGAGCAATGAAAGTCGAAACCTTCTTTAAAAATTAACTTGTTTCAGAGTCCTCGAGGTACTGAGAGTGCGAGGCAGCGAGTAATGCGGCTCCAACGCCAGATCCGTCATTGGAATGAATCACCTCGACGCTCTCTGACGCTTCATCCCCTAGCAACTCTTTCAATGAGCTCTCCATACATTCACTGAACTGAGTGTAGTGCTCAAACAGTCCACCGTCCATGGCAATCACAGATTTCTGTGTTTCTCCATCTTTCGGCGTGTCTCTTCCTAGTTTCTTGAGGATTCCGTAGATCCCTGCAGCAGATAGACGAGCTCCTCGGCTAGCGATGATGTTACAGAGACTGATCACAACTTTTCTCATCTTCAGAGAAGTCGTAGGGACCTGAGAGTTCATTGAAGAACATTCATTGAGAGTTCATTATATAGGTTAGTGTGATTCGTTATGCATAGAAGATTCTAACCTCTAATATGTCCTTTAACTTGCTTCCGACAACCTTCAAATCCGGAGAAGTATCGCTGTGCATAGCAGACATGTTCGGGGTCCTAATTACCGTAAAGCGATTATTAGACTTTTGATTTGATGCAAGTAACAATTCTTTCTTTCTTCCGAGATAATTGTGTAAAAAGGAAGTTAATAAACCTTATGATGAATGGTATTCTTAGCTTAGGTGGGACAGAGTCGCCAAAGAAAGCAGCCTCTTCGGCCATTTTTAGAAGAACTCTACGCAAGATTTCTCCCAAATACATACCGGAAATAATTTTCTCAAGAATCTGGTAAAAGCCAGATAGAATCTAAGTGAGTTACGGTCGTAGTTCTCTAAACGACGAGCTTGAAAACCAACAGAGTTTCAAAGCTCATACCTGTTCACCTGGATTCAGACTCTCGAAATCCAGCGAGTGGTCGTACTCCGTTAATGGAAGATGTGATGACCTGAAGTTTCCCCACTCCATGTTGATCACCTACATTGCCGTACATACTAAGATTAAGTAGTTCTAAGTTCACTTAAATTTATTATGCTGCAGCAAAACCACAAACCATTTCTCCTGATTTGGGAAGTAAGCCGTGCCATTTTGGAATTGCATGTGCACGTTCGACATAAGCTGCATTTGTGCCAGTGCCTAAAATAACCGCAGCAACAACATCCGGGTTATAGTATCTACCACCAGCAAGTGTTCCAACAGTATCATTAACCTGCAAAGTTTACAAAGAAAGGAATAGTTACAAACATAGGACACAAGCTAGCTGAAAGAAAAAGAAAAAAGACGAGGAAAGCTTACAAGGGCTGTGACATTCATGTCAAGCCCAACTCTTTCCATAGCTTTAATTAGCTCCCCCACCACATCTTGTCCAACCTACACAATCGAGAGTTCAGAAAGAGCAACATCTTATCGAGAGTTTCTCTTAATAATGACAAACCAATGAATGTAATTTCTTTGTCTACCGGACTATATTAAGAAAAAGGTTCATGAAGTTGACAACCATGGCAAGCGTAGAAGCTGCTTCTGTAATAAATTTGAAATAAATGAAGGGTAATCAAGCTCAACTGTATCTTCGATGGAGAAGCCTTTCGTCCACTTGATGAGAGTGCCAGAGGACAAAGATGTCTGCCTAACCGGAAACGAGAAAGTGAAACCTAATTCTCTTTGTCTACCCGCTGGGAGATGAAAGTCCTCGCCTTCTGTAGCGACGAACTTTGCAAGCGCTTCAGCGATAAAATTGAATAATTCCTAGCTCCACAATTAGCAGAAGAACATCATAAACACACAAAGGTATAGATCAATCAAGACTAAACATAAAATTTAAGGAAAAGCTCTAGCCAGGTAACTGACATCTGAACCGCCAGTCATCAAATGAGGAGGAATCGAGACTTCTTCAAATTCTTGCTTGACAACACGGTCTTGTTTACCACCAAGAAGCACACGCATGACACGGAAGTTTGTTCCTCCTAGGTCCAGCGCATAAAAGAAACCATGTTCATCCCTGTCAAATTGATGGTGAAGATTAATTTCATTTAGAGCTCAAGTTTAATGTGTCAGCAGCATCAGAACCCCAAAACAAACCAGTGCCAGTGAAATTATACTCATGATTCACCCTAAGTTGAACGTTAAGAATACCTCTTTTGTGAATAGAGATCAACAATCAGAAATACTCAGACATGAGTTGAACAAAAGCCGTGTAGTTGTAGAACAAAGGTCGACCCTTCTAGAATATGCAGAGACCAAACTTGTTATAAATAATGTCCACCATTAGCTATGTCTAGGGATAGATTTTCTGGCCCATCGCTCACTGTACAAAAACATATGAAGCTAACCAGGAAACATAGCTACAGGACCACGGCGGGGGGAGGGGGAGGGTGGTTCAATGAGACATCGAAACCTTATCAACTATGCTGCAGTTAAAAAGAAACAAGATGCAAGATACTCCAACACAAATGAATCAAGGCTCAATGACTTTAACCTACAGTGTCATGAATATACAAAAACTTGACAAATATCAAATTCAAGAGATTATGATCCAAAGAAACGGATCTTGATTCCATCTGAATCACCAATTTTCATGACATACACATCTAACTTCATTAAATTCGATAGCTTTTAGTCGCAATCAATCAAGTGTCGTCGAAATCAAATTAAAATGTTAAAGCATGAAACTTTCTCACTCAGATGAAACTCATAACATTGTCCATAACCAAAAAGATGAATAAACGTGGCAAAGAATTATCTAAATCAGATAATGAATCTGACCAACAAAATAAAAACTTCTACAAAAATCGCAAATTCATCTCTTTTTGGCAATCCAATTATCAAATTTGGAACTTACCCAGAAGGAAGATTATCGACGTAGCTAATGAGCATCTTGAGCTTGCTTCCACCTTCCGATGCAAGACCGGCGTGCATCTCAACGGTCATAGCATCAGCCACTTGTCTCAGTTTGGCGATTGGCGTTGCGCAATCCTCCTCGAGCACCTTCAGGATCTCAATCACACGCGCCCATTTTCCGGAGCTTTGCATCCGTCGCCGTACGATAAACACAGCCGCCGCACAAACCGCCGCAGCGCACACAACCGTCGCACCAACAGCAACTTTACCCATCTCTCTCACCGAATCTAAAAAACAGACAAAGCAAACAACTTTCGATCTAAAACGTATCGAATCGAAAAGAAACAAAAAAAAAGATGAATTTGTAGGAAATCAAAATGAATTAAAAAGGAGAAAAGAAGAGAACCCTGATAGATCGGTCTATTTGAGCTGGTGTCTGTGAATAGTAATTGAAATTGGAGACCACGTAAGCAGCTACGTTGTCTGTAAACTACGCAAAGAAGATCAAATTATTGATTTTTAAAATTCTCTTTGCTTCCGATTTTGTGGAATTTTCTAGCCGGATTATTTTTATTTTCTTAGCTGAGAAAATGGACATGAATAATTCTGAGAATTACGAAAGTAACCCTCTCCGATATTTGGTTTTTGGTCTTTTCTTTCGCCGAATTTTGTGGAGGAAATAACTAACTAACTATGATCATTATATCGAATATTCCTACAAAACAAAGTCCTCTTTTGCAAATTTTACCTCATATTTATTTTTGTATATTAAAAACGTATAGTATTAATTTCTTTTCTGTTATCTTTGTTGTCAAAATAAATAAATAAAATGTATAGTATTTAGTTCTTGTCTTTAACAAAAATAACTATTACAAATATTCTAAAGACCAATAAATTCCATAAGGATCGTCTCTAAACTCTAAAGTGTTAACTGTCTATTAAATTATCGTATGAATAATGAACAAATGATAAAAATATATAATGAATCAGAGCTTAACCAAAACGATTGTGCAGAAGACCTATATTTTGTTTTTGTCAAGTCTAGAAGGCTTATATAATCTGATATAAAAATTTTAGTTTTTGACTTCTTTTTTTGAAAATTGACATTCTATCACGCTATTTTAAAAATTAAATAAGAGATAAATATATGTGTGACTCTATTTAAGAGCTAAACTACGCAAATTATGTAAGTTCATATATATTATTAAGAATTCGTCAATGATTTGACCACCGACTGAAATTACTAATTTTTTCGTAAATTCTTTAATATTATTGTGTTGTAACTTTAATATTTAAATAATTTTTGGATCTCAACCAATATCCGAACATAATGCCAATTAATTTATTATTATAAAGCTATACTTTAAATTTTAAAGTAATAATTGTTGATTGTCAAAACTAAATAAAATCAGCATAATCTACCTATGAGAGATTAAAAATCTAATAAATTAACATCAACTTCACCAAATTCCATAGATATGCACAAATTACAAATTTCATATAATTCTACATACACTATCTAAAATTTATTAGTAAATCTCGAGAAGATCATTTTAGTCATATTTTTATTGTTATTAAAATTTAGATATTTGTATATTTTTATGTTAAATAGATAAATTTACTATTACTAAATAAACTTCTTAAACAAGTTATATATTTTTATATAAATAACTATATTACCTGCTCAATTCAAAATAAGAGAAACTATTATACATGATAAATAAGCAAATCATATTGGTTTGATCTCTAAATTCTCTAATTAATAAAGGATTAATCAAAAATGTTGAAATATAATCGTTTACTTTAATGTAGAATAATTCAACAATATATAAAGGATACAATTATTATCTATATTTTGAAGATGTTGAGCTCGTTCTAAAGATACCAATTCATTATTTTCAAAGTTATAGACTCTTGGATGGAATTTTATTAAATCATAAAAATACATAGTCAAATCATGATATAATATATGAGCTACACATCAATTTCTCAAGATTGCTGAGACAAAATCAATACTATTGATAAAGGCACAATTATATGTATATTATATCGGTTTATCTATGTCTAATTCAAGTCTATTTCCCACTCCTACACAAATCACCTGGTGCTATGTTAAATTGTATGTCAAAAATAATAATTTTTTTAAAAAAAGCTATACTATTAGTCTTGAGTAGAGTGGTGTATTATGTCTTTACCTTTTTATTTTAAGATTTCCAACAAATCTTTTATGCTTTCTTTTTAGCTTATAGAGACCTTTGGCCTAATTTTAGTAAAACTCAAATTAGTTTTCTAAAACATTTAAAAATTATGTGATATAATGGTAGTCACTTATAAAATTTATCACACATATAAAACAAAACATATAAATTAGTATATTTTATGCTTATAGAGATAATTTTTATTTAAAATGGATTATAATTAAATAAAAAAGTTTGTCCAGTAATTTTTGTTATTTAAAAATGAATTAGTTTAGGAAGATCAACGTGATCTTCTATGCCCTTTTTAAGTTCGGGTGCATGTTCTCCTTCAAATCAAAGTCGCTTTAAATTTCACATCGATTTGGTACGAGAAAGCAAATAGTTTGGTATACTTAGCCTGACAGATGAGTTATATGAGTAGTATGTATAATGTTGAGATATGGATTCAAGACGTGAACGGAATGAACTTTCACAGCCGAAAAGAATTGGAGTATTAATAACCAGTTTGTATATTAACATTGTTAATTAATATTTGTGGTTAGTCATCAATTATAAAAATGTTGCTTGGAAATAAATAACTAATAAAAGTGGTCCAGAACTAGTTTTCTCCAAACAACGGTGGAGGAGAAAGATGACTCTCTTGTCATCTTCTTTTGTCTGACATCGACTATTACATCCTCCTTTTATTTTCTTTTAACAATCACAAATTTGTTTTTCTTTTTCTCATTTCCCATCTCATTCATATTTGTTATGATGTTTTTTCAAATCTGATAAAGAAAGGATCTGAATATTTTCATGCTACCCATACTTATCAAGTTATCATACAATAATACTGTTATTTACTTACAACAATCGTTCTATTCGGAGGTCCGTGACATAGTTAAAATAACTAACATCTTTGTTAATTAGATAAGTCACAAGAATTAGGATAAGCTTAATATACATTAGTAAATAAACATGTATATGTATTTCAAATAAAATGAGTGTAAATATATATATAATTTTTTCTAACTGTTTATTCATATGCAAGTTATAGAGTTCTTTTTTTCTTGTCGGGCTGTCCTTTTAACAAAAGTGTATGATCATTCACTTCTTGTAGAAAAGTGAAGTCAAAATTGTTTAATCTTAACTTTCGTTCTATGGTCGATAGACAATTAGGGAAACTAGCGAAGACAGTGCCCAATAATAATACATTAAAAATCATGTGCGTGACCAAATATTCTCCACATAATAATAATAAACATGTAGAACGTAAGCATTGATATATTCTCCAAGTTGCGTGGTCATTGCTGTTGTTAGTGTTTCTAGCTAAACCGATCAAATTCTGGAGAAAACCAATTCTTGAAACTTTACAGGCCATCTGTCTTCTTGAAAGATCAACTGAGAGACAAAAGCAAACAGGCCCAATAGTAAAGAACATTACAGACTTCTATGGTAAATTAGGTCGGATTTGAAATACAAGACTATAAAGTCAGCTGAGAAATAATAATAATAATAATAAACTCATTGAAAAAGGGTTGACCTTATTTTGACATAATGTTTGGTCCAATCTAATTGGTAGTAAAATATATTTCCTTTGTAAACTTTTTTGAAGAATGTAGAAATCTCGTTTTGATTAAAAATATAATTTTAAACCAAAAGTGTCTTAGTTCGTTACGAAATTACAAAAGTTATACTTATCAAGTCTTTAAATAACTAATATCAACGAAATTTCCGTGAAAAAAAAATTAATTAATATAAAAGGGCAGAAGGTAGAATATATCTGAATCACAACGTCAAAAGAGAAAATATCAATCAATCATTAATATTACAAAATAATAAAATCCTTTACGATTGTTTTTATAAATTTGCAACAGAACCGTATCTTCTTCTACAATCATCGCTAGACTAATCTCTCTCAATCAATCAAACAACCTTCGCATCAAAATCTCTCAGGTTTGTGTTTACAAATCGTTTATAAAAAAAAACCTGAAATTTCTTCCTTTTCTATTGTATAATCTTATGAAAAGGTCTTAAATTGGGAATCAAATTCTTGCTTTGAACAGAACCCTAATTTCGTTTAAATTTACGAACTTTGTTTCGATTTTGTGTAGAGAGGAGATATCAAACAAACAAGCAGCAATGTTTACTCGGCTATTTGGTAAACCCAAGCAGGAGACTAATACTCTGCAGACATTAGAGAAGCTTAGTGAGGTATGTCTCGCTTCTCTGTTTTTGATTTGGGTTAAAATTTGGTTGTTATCCGTGAATATTTTAGTCAAAGTTGTTATAACCGTTTCTTGAATTTTCAAGATGACCTTTGAAAATCAGGATTTTATCTCAAAAAACTTCTATCCACTACTCCCTAGAAACTCTAAGCGATCATTTTGGATATCTCCAACATTCCTGCAATTTTTAAAATCCTAAAATTCATCGTTTCTCTAAATTCACAGAAGAAAAAAATCCAGCTTTTCTCAGATTCGTTTCTCTTTTTCAGAAACGATTTATATTCTTGAGTATATCGTATTAACGAGTTCGCAGATTCCGAATTCAAATGTTATGAATCGCTCTATCAACGATTGTATCCTGGGACTTAAAAAACGTACAAAAATTATCGCACTACAGACGCTTTATTGAATTAAGGAAAAATATCAAATCTCGCATTTGTTTTTTCTTATTAAATTTATTTTTACACAAATTGATTTCACTTATATATGATTTTTTACAATCGTATCGGGTTTTATAAAATCGTATTTTCTTATCCGGTTTTACAAGTTCTACAGAAACGTTTTAAAGAAGATTGTGGCTCAAGGAATATTTATTCGTATACGTTTTTATGTCATAGCTTAGTTTTTTTTTTAATTGTGAATTGTATTATCTCTTACCAGAGATTATATTAGTGATTTGTTTAGTTGTTCTCTGAGTGCTTCTTTTTTTGTTTGAATTCTGAAATGTTTTGCCTCAGACTCTTGACATGTTAGAGAAGAAGGAAAGATTTATTCTCAAGAAAGCTGCTAAAGAGGTTGAGAAAGCAAAGGAATTCACTCGTGCCAAGAACAAACGATGTAAAGACTGATCTTAACTCTCCTTTTTGTGATTATTATTATTATGAGAATATTCTCTCTTTAGTAGAAAAGATCCAATGAATTGAGTTTTGTAATCTTTGCAGTGGCTCTGCAATGTTTGAAAAAGAAGAGGGTTTATGAGAATCAAGTTGAACAGCTTGGGAATTTCCAGCTCCGTATTCATGATCAAGTAAGCCTTGTTCTTTTTTTCTTCTTTTAACTTATGAAATTTGCTACTACTATAACATGTCTTTCTTTTTTTTTTTTTGTAAACAGATGATTATGTTAGAAGGTGCTAAAGCAATAACAGAGACTGTAGATGCTTTGAGGAGTGCTGCTTCTGCAATGAAAGCTATGCAGAAAGCAACGTATGTGTTTTTATTTTACCTAATTTATGATTTATGCAGCGACTCAGTGACCATGTATTTAAACGCATGTGTGTTTTGCAGAAACATTGACGATGTTGACAAGACAATGGATGAGATCAATGAGCAGACCGATAACATGAGACAGATCCAGGACGCATTGTCGGCTCCATCTGGATGTGATTTCGATGAGGTAAACTTTTCATTTATATTCCCACGATCATACATATTCTTTACAAAACACACACACACTATCCTTTTCAGCTTTTCTCAACATTGTCTTGATTGGGAAAATTACAGGATGAACTGGAAGCAGAACTTGAAGAACTTGAAAGTGCAGAGCTAGAAGAGGAACTTCTTGAGCCATTAAAACCCGCTCAAAACCTTCCTGAAGGGAAGCAACATGCTCGTCCTGCAACTCAGAAGCAACAGAACGCTCATGTAGATGAACTCGCTGCATTACAGGCTGAAATGGCTCTCTAGAAGGTAACTTCAACTTCTCTTGTGAAAAAAGAAAAACAAACAAAACCCATTGAAGAATCGGATAGTTAGTTAAACACACGGTTTTGGTTTACTTGCAGTGGAAGCTGGACTCGGAAGATCAGCTTTGTGCGTGCATTATTTAAAACAGAAAGGAAGAAAGAATTCTATGTATATAAGGATCCGAGTCAAATTGAGATCGGATCAATTCTCTTTATATACAATTGAACT
The DNA here is from genome assembly GCA_039880935.1 of Streptanthus diversifolius. Taxonomy (NCBI): domain Eukaryota; kingdom Viridiplantae; phylum Streptophyta; class Magnoliopsida; order Brassicales; family Brassicaceae; genus Streptanthus; species Streptanthus diversifolius. Next base: position 395,643 of record JAXGFM010000001.1, read on the forward strand.
CATTAGCTTTATTGATTTATAATCTTCATTTGAATGTTTCTTTTACATTTTCTCTTTACTCGTCTTTTTTTTATTCTTTATAATTCGATTATAATCCAATTAATTTAACACTATAAATAATTTTAATTCCTAGTGAGTATATATCTTTCAACTAGTTAGTTATCTTGGGCACCTTTTGAACGGGATAGAATTTGCCTTTGTCAACATCAAATCGTCTGATATCTGTTTTTATTCAAAAATATATGAATGGTTTGAATTTTAGAAGGTATAGTTGTTGATAATATATTCAAAATATTCAATATATGGTGTCGATCTGATTTGGTAATATCCATTAAGACTTACTTATTTTAATTAGTTTTTTGTTTATACGAAAATGTATGTTAATGAAAATGTATATTGATTGATAATTTTGAACTAGCACAAGTTAGGGTTAACTTCTTATAAACGATCAAAACCATAACCCTAGTTTCATTAGTGTGCTTGGCAGGTAAGCGCAGACATGTATACGGCGAAGGATTTGATCAAGAGAAGGAAGAGGAGACGAAAGTGTTAGAAAGGAGAATGAACAAAAAGTGTTTACGTCATCTACCGAATGGTCCAAACTTTCTCCGGATGTTTTGCGAAAGATTCTCGAAACCTTGAGCCCTATCGATTCTCACCGAGCAAAAATGGTTTGCTCAGATTGGTATTCCATATATATGGAAAACATACGATAATCTGTCTCCATGTCCATTTCGGACCATACACCAAGGTGGTTCTTCGATCTTGTACGATCCCAAAGAAGGCACGTATTACGGAAGAAACCCCGGCGAATCAAAGGAGAGCTGTTGATTATCGTCTAGACTTCTATCTCTTAATGGTTTCAACGCGTGAAAAGGATCAATCTTCCAACAATGAATTCGCCAATCATTCGTGCTCGAGACAATGGTGGGAGATATGGACCCTTTGACAGGACTTCTCCTGAAGAAAAAGTGTCGAAAGACATTCTCCAATGGAGAACAAATTATTATTTCGTTGCTTGTATTTTCAGACAGCATTACTTAGCTTGATCTCACACAAGAAAGGAGATGATATTCGTGGTCCAATTTAAATATACCTCGAGGCACCGATTATGGTTTTTTCGGCATGCCGCTTATAGGAACAGTAAGCTTTATGTGTTAACAACTGATCAGCACATCAAGATGTTCGATTTCTATCGAAGTCTGATCCCTAGACAAGAGAATCCGTATTTGTTTTTATTTTCTTGTTTCAAGTTTTTTGATAATTGAATGATTCAAGAATGATTTTTACTAAGGATATTCGTCAATAGAGTTCATGTTTTCTCTTATAGCCAAATATTCAATGGGTAAAAATCAATACATGTCGTGTCAAACAAACAATTGCCGTAAAAAACCCTTAACATGCTCTTCGCCAAATTTCAAATCTTGGTGCCAAAGCAACGTTCGTCTCGATTTTCATCAATTGAGTCTTCTTTTTTTTTTTATGTTTCTCTTTTGAAAAATGTGGTGGCTGACTCCTTATAACAGAGTAGAAAAGGATTAGAAAACTCAATATAAAATTGTGAAAAGCTTCAACGCCGTTTCTTCTTCCTCGATCAACCAAACCAACTTTAGCATCAAATCTCTGAGGTTTTGTGTCTCTGTGGATTTATTTAAGAGATGGATAAAACCTAATTCTTCTCTTTCTATAAATAAACTCTTCACCTTGACGTATAGGCATATTACCTTATTAAGAGGAGGTCTCAGTTCTTGATATTCTTAGTTTGATTTGTGTCCTCATTGTGGTGTGGGAGTTATTTAATAACCAATCATATTATGAATCGGTTATTCGGGAAACCTAAGCAGGTGACTAATATATAGTACACTCCAAACATTAATGAGGTACTAATAGTTGTGTGTGTTAAGAGATACTATTATTAAAATCAACATTTTTAGATTGACTTGTTAAAGAAGATGGAGAAGTTAAGAGACCAAATCTTGCTTGTGAGTATTATGAACAAAGATCATTTGGTTTGGGCATGCGTGAGTGAATATTCATGTATCCCTCACGCATGTTTGGAAATCCAAGATTGTGTTTTGCGTTGTAAGTTGTCACCTGATAGGACGTAGTTATACGAAAGTGTTTATATACACGTACAAACTAATACGCTAACCCTAGATACACATGTATAAGAAAGGAATGCATGTTAACGTAGTAAGAGATATGCTAATATACGCTAAAATATTTACATAAAGTCTCTCTAATACTCCCTCTTAAGTTGGCTCATGAAGATCTCGTATGTCCAACTTGCGCTTAAGATAAATGAACTGTTGAGACCCGAGTGCCTTTGTGAATATATCCGTTGGTTGCTCCGTTGCTTTAGTATCGCAATATAAACGCATGGCTTGCCGATGAGAGATGTAAAACATGAGAGAAGCTCACGATTCCATTTCAATTCTTTTGTAGTCAAGCTCATCTATTTCTTTGTTTGCCTTGCTCTAGGTATAGGGTTCTGCTCTTAAACGAGGAGTGTACTATACCAAGTGGGTAAAAATCATGGTCACATATGCTTGTAAAAAAGCTTCATGTTGTTACAAGTTCCTAACAATATGTGAATTTAATATGATTTCCTTTATGTCTAGCCCAAATGCATGACTCAAGAATTTAATGGAGGAAGACGACTAAAAGAACCCTGAACTAAATATGAACCACCAACGGATAAAGCCTAAAACCATCTGCAGCTTTGATAAAGATTTTAGAGAATACTCTTAATTGTATCAAGAATGCCCTAACTTCACCACCAAAAATATACAAACTATCGATTCGGTATGAGCCACAACTTCCAACTGCATAAAGAATATTTTGACGCAAAGAACCGCTATCCTCACTTGGATCCAACAAGGCAAGATGACGAAACATGCATCTCAGAACTTGTCAAAGGTTGCCTCGAGATCTACGGCCAGGCTTCACTGTCGTCCTCACGCATAGAAGAAACCAACACATCCACAGCGATTCTCTTAATACGAGCAACCCGAGCTTGCGCAGAACCTTTCCACTGGTCATCCACACCACATCACAGATTATAACTATTTTTATCCAGATCACTGCAGAATACTGAAACTGTCAGGTTACAGCTCTACAAAAAAAAAAAACTCAAAGCACCAACAAAAACGCCGGTCTCCGGAGGAAACCTCATATTAAAAAATTAAGAGAAAACGACGGAGTTGATGAAATTGAGAAAAAAATCGTTTTACACTCTAAGACCGGTGAAACTGGAAAATTTTATAATTAATTGTTTATTATTGTATTCGTAAAGTAATGAAATGAGAGAAAAATGAATAAATAATAATTAAAAATTAAGAATCTTCTCACAATTAATAGTTTATAGAGACAATTCTCGTTCATTACATTTACTTCTCTATTTTTTTATTTTTTCATTTTTTTTTATTGAGATGAAAATATGTGCATGCCCTAAACCACCGCGAAAATGACATATTTCTACCCATATAACATGCATAGTGTTTTTTCACTTAAAACAAATAATTGTTTAAATTTCCTATCTGAATTCACACAAAAATTAATATTGGTTAACAAAACGTTAGAAAAATGTTAAATTTGGGTGAGTCAGCTCCATTTGGATAAATAGTTAGCGTGTGTTATAAGAAATGACGTCGTTTTTGCTATAAAAATAAATTAAAATCTTCTCTACTTAAGAGAAATTGAACTCATATCCTTTAGAACAAAACAAAAAAGTCTGCAAATATATATAAACTCATAGCTATATAAATATAGATGTTGTGTAAATATATATATAGCTATATAAATATACCTAAATATATATAAATATACATAAATATATATACAAATATCTAGCTATATAAATTTACATAAATATATAAATATATTTAGCCATATAAATAAATTATAAATTATATATAAATATTTATATTTATATTTATTTATATATTTACATATAAAAATAAATGTGTATATTTATATATACATATAAATATATTTGTACATATTAGATATACACAATAAATATATTTATGTAGATTTGAGTTTTTATATATTTGTATTTGTAATATTTTTGAGAAAATACAATAGCTTCATTTGTAAAACTTTTCAATTTGATTCCAAAGATGATGGGTTCAAATTCTGTTATACAGATTTTGAATAATTTAGATATAAATTTATAATTTAATAAGTAAATACGCTTATAATATTTTCGAGAAAACACAACACCACAATCATTAAAAAATCTTTTGTTTGGTCCAAGTGATATTATTTTTATAGCAAAACGATGTGATTTTTCAGAACACATGCCAACAATTTATTCATGTGGAGATAACTCATTTTGATTAACGTTTGGGTAACGTTTTATTAGTCAATGTTAGTTTTGTGTTACTGAATTTTGATAGAAAATTCAAATAAATATTTAGTTTGGATATAAAAAAGCAATTACTTAAAAAAATGTGTAGTAGAAATAAAAGTCACTTTCCCTTTAACCACCATTTACGAGTTCAAAATTATGCAACGTGCAAAGTGTTTTCGATATTCCGTAAGATCCATAATTAAGCTTTAATATAATTTTTATTAAACTATATGTCCAGTCAAATATGTCTAGTCAAGTTAATTACTATTTTTCTCCCTAAAGGACACAAGTACAATGACACATCCCTAACCCGACAAGACAAAAAAATATTCACCGACTTATTTAATCACACTCTCCGATAATGATGTTTACGAATGTTAATCACATCGCCACACCACTTCACGCATGCCTAAGTAAAAACTTAACAAAACAAATCATTACTGTAAAATTGAAACATTAAAGAAATGTCACTTAGGCTCATAACCAAATTAATAATTTACGTTCTCATTACATTCATCGATTAATAAATTACATGAGAGTTGCAGCTAAGATAATAAAACAGAAAAAAAATTCACAACGATATTATATTATAGAGATTAATCATATAAAACAAAATCCTAAGCATCTCTATACACTGAGAAAATCTCCCCCGACAATTCATATATATATATATATTATAAATTATATGAAACCAGTGAAATATATTTACACAGTTTCAGAAAAAATCCATGATGGATATTAATTCATTAGTTAATCCTTATCATCAACGATATTCAGATATCCGGGCATACGGGTCGGATAAAATCACATCACCAGTTCAGAGACCCACCCGACATCAGGAGCTTCACCCGAACCCTGATACGGTTCCGGGTCGACCCGATCCATGCAATTTTCCTTGCTCAGCTTCTCAAACATCTTAGCTCGCAGTTCACGACCCGACTCGACCCGTTCCATCGCCGGTTCTTCCTCCAAACCATTATCCCAAATGTCCACATACCCAATCTCCGGTCGGGTCGGGGTATTTGGTAGGCTCCGAAACTCGGGACGTAAAACTGATCCACGTGGCGATCCGAACCCGGATCCGTACCATCTGATTTGACTGTTGTAAGATGAAGGAAGTGATTTCACTTTATTAAGCTGCAAATTCCTCAGAGACGCGACGGCATCGTTTACAGAACCAAACCCGAGTGAACGACTCATTAAAGAAGAAGAGTCCGAGTCGGCTCGTGGACTCACCGGCGGCGAACCAGACGCCGGAGAAATCGAAAACTGAAACGCCCTACGTATCGGAGACACACCGTCGAAAGTATCGACTCGATCAGGGCTTTGGTTCGGCAAAACCCTAAGCTGATCCGGCGAATGAGCGAAGAAACAAACACGACGGCGACAGTTACCACCGTCTTTACACGGCTGAGTCCGGTAACGCGCCGGATGAAGCCAACACTCAAAAACGCCGTGAGATAACTCACACGCGTCGCCTTTTTTGCAACCGCCTTTTCGAAAATCAGGACACGCCGTGCCGGAATAATGATACTTCCTCGGATCACGACGTCGAGCTTTTTCTCCGGGATGAGCATAAGGACACTCCGTCCAGTCATGGCTCCGGCCACGAACACATCGCCTGACTTTAAACTCATATATCCGGAAATGATCACATGAGTAAGTGTCGATTGGCGAATCCGGACCCGAGAGCTCCGGATCGGAGTCCGGATCCGGTTCGTTCGACGGAAGATAACGCTGCAACGCAGCCAAAGTCTCGATCATGCTATTTCCGCCGTCAGGACTTCCGTAAATATCTGCCGCCGTTAGATCGTCCGTAAGTGGCCATGGAGGAATATGAACCGTTGGATGAGCACGATGAGTTTCTCCGATCATCATTTTTTTTTTATTTCTGCGAAAAAAGAAAAATCACAATTGTCTTCTCCGACGAGCTTGTTTTGTGTTTGCTAAATCTCCGGCAAAGCTTTGCTTCTATATAAACTGATGCTGAGTAGTGGGAAATACTTAAACCACAATCAGGTTAAACATTTAACCATGGTTAAGGTATCTGCTTTTTTTAACCGCGGTTAAATCCAAAGTGATTAGCTCACGTGACGAGTCTGTGAGATACGGGTTACAAAATAGCGGCGTGAAACTTTACCAGATTTTATTGATGACGTGGATGGTTTGTATGTTTCTTTATGTGACAGTCCCGTGAGCGAGCGGCTGCGAAAATACTAAAATTGATTTCTTTTTAACTCTCTCTCTTTGAGTTCCGAAGGCGGTGGAAGGAACACCTTTAGATACGCTTAAAAACGACAAAACACATAATCCAACTTTAATATTATTTAACCTTCGTTTATATAAAATTCAAGAACTATAACACGTAATCATTAATTTTTTAATCCCCACCATAAAATTTCCTGTTCGAAGTAAAAGTATAGACTATTATCAAGAAACTAATATTTTCATTTGGAAAGCATATAATTAATTAAGGAAATATATATACATATAATTAATTTTGAGAATTTGGATATTTTACATGGAGAAAGAGAAAGGGATAAAACGTAAGTGTCTGTGAAGAAGAAGACATGTTGGAACAAATTGTTAGTCACAATACTTTTATATTTCAGTTGTTGTGAATTTAAGAAAACAAACTCTTTTATAGTTTCTATATTTAAGAAAGTATTGTATTTTTTTGTAATACCATAATTTTCGCATAAAAACAAAATATTATTACATATTATTGATTTGGAGATTACAATTTGTTTATCTTGTGATTTTATCTATTAATATATAGAAAGTGAAGTTATAAATAATAATATTTCAACACTTAAATTAAGGAAAAATTAAAGTCTATTTTTTTATTAATATAAAAATACATAAAAAATAAAACTACCTATTTCTATTAAAAACAATACTTCACCTCAGCCACAAGTTTTGTTTTTTTTTTTACTTTTTTTTGTTTTCTTTAAAATATCTTCATAAATTCTTCTGCTCACACTGATTAGTGGTGAGTCTGATGACTTGACTAATAACTTCCAAATTTAATGTCTTCCATGTATCGGAGCATCTCGACCATACAAGTAATCAACTTCTCAAATTATTATATTTCTTTAATTTCTAGAAATTAAATTTTCAAAAAAATTTGGCAAATATATATTTTTTAAAAAAAACTCAATCATAAATATAAATTTTAATAATTTTAACGATTCTATTATTTTAATAAATACTTTTCAAAATGTACATTTTTTTTAATTATTTAAAATTATAAAAAAAACTAAATTATGTTTTCTAAAAAATTGGTATACACCTAATAACTTAATTTATTTTCTGTTTTTATGTGAACTAATCAATAGTTTATTAAAAGAAATATTTATTCCACAGTTTCGGACCAATGACTTATCTGAATTCAGGAATAAACTATATCACATGCATGTTTTTCGGACTTAGTCGAATGCTACACAATGGTCTAGACCAAACGTTTGAACTCGACGGTTTCTTGTTGTCTTACATTCATTCATAACGGTGACTAAACGCAGATATTCGACGATTTTCGTGATGCGTACTGCGTGCATGCGAGTGCAACCGTATATAATTCCAATGAAATTTCGTTGTCAACACACATACGCATAAATGAATGTATATATATGGACGAATGTACGTTAAGATACATACACATGTCGTCATAACACATGATAAGAATGCCACCTCCAAGGGAAACAGTGAGCATACCCCATGTATGACCGACCATTAAATGAAATTTAATATCTTGTACGATTCCATCAAACATTATATACATCTCCCCATCATGACTCCTACGTGATCCCATAATAATTCGCTTTATTTTAATTTCTATTATTTTCTATTAAAATCTTGGATTAGGGATTTGGATTCACATAGTTTTGTGGGAATTATATACCATATGACTATCTTTAAAACTCATCACCTATATTTAAGGTTAAAATTCAACCACTAATAATATTAAAATAAATATTAAAACTATTAGATTAAGTTGACAAAAATCATTGTAATTTTATAACATTTAAATTTTTATGAATTTATATATGTTGAAAATGCTGACAAATTTGTTTAGTTTTTGTAATGTAACATCTAAGAGGTAAATCACATCTATGCATTAACACTTTTACGAGTTCTCCATTATAATATAGGTATATAGTTTTAATGTTATATATTTGATTTATCAATAGTGAAATACAATTATTCTCTTCAATATATATAATATGTAGTGAAACTATATCATAATAATTTGTAACAAAAAAATTCTTGAAAATAAATAATATATTGAAAACAGCATTCAAAAAATTAATTGGATTAGATTCGCTTTTTATATGATTTTATTTATTCAAACTGAAAATTAATTGAGTGTACTTCTGCATATAGATTATCGATATCTATTTTGACTGAAAGTACTTAATTATTTTAAAATATTGTGTTTTAGCTATTGTTAGGACATATCAAGTTGTAATAATCTAAAACTTACTAGTTGGTTGTTAAAAAAAGTTATTTTCCTTAACGGATAACACTACTACTAGTATTTTACCAAAATGAATCAGAAAGTAAATATAATTACATAAATAATTGGCTAGCATCGAATCTAATATATTCCAAATCATGAATTTCTTTAGAAATGCTCTATTAGAAGTATGTGTCACATATTTGGAAGCCATTATTGTGCATAGTGATAAAGTTTGCAGAAGCAGGTTTAATAAACTAGGTGAAACAAACATGTCCAAAGAGGGCAACCTAAGCACGTGATCTGTCTCAAAGTCACGTGACAATGACTCTTTTCATTCATATGTGTCTACTCTCTTAATTACGTGTCTTTTTTTCTTTCAACTTAGTTAATAAATTTAATATTTTTAAAAATATTGCGGAGTGCTTAATTTAAACTCTAAATATATTTAATAAATATTAAAATTGTTCGTTATTATTATGCTACATAAATTTCACATATCATAGACCATTTTTGTCTTTCTCTTGGCTAAAATAATATCTCGACAAAATATTTTGAAATTTTAAAGAAAAATATAATATGAAAAGAAAAAGAATCAGTTGGGCCAAGTAAAAAATACACGTGGTGCAAGACTTTTGGTCTTGACAGATGACGTGTCATTGTCTCTCTCAAATTTCAAAGCCTGAGTAGGAACTTTCATTACGATTCATACAGGTGGCAAAATAAATCTGAATGATTTAAATCGACGACGGAACCACATTTTGTTCACCGAAGGCCGATGCGATCTTTCCCGACTTTACGGGTGACCCGACCTTGTTGGTGTCGGGTACGGGCTACAAGGATTTTTGGTTAAAAGATTTACTAACTAATATGTGTAAGGTCCTGAATTTCAGGTTGACTATAAATTAAAATATCTGAAATCGTCAAATATGTGTCTGTAATATGTGAATTGTTTTTGTTTTCTGATATCCATAACCAGAATCTAGACTAAATTAAAAGTAAAAAATTTTAAAAGGTAGAACCCATCATATTTTAATTATTTGAAAATATATTTTTTTGTTAAATTAGCTAATAGTTCTAACATTCATTTTAACATCTCTAAGTGATAAGTTGGAATCTGAGATATATATGATGAATTTCATAGGTGGTTATTATTGTGTCACATGATTCTCACAGTTTGAAAATATAGAGATAAAATTAATTGTCATAATTATATTTGATGAATTTCTAACAAAATTACTAATATTCATTAAAATTATATATAATATAACAAATGGATATTTATTTTTTAAAACATTTCTTGTTTTAATAGTATAAACATTGGAAATATATATACATATATAAGATAAATCACTTTACAGTTCTATTTTATTATATTTTCCTATACAACATTATGTGTTTTAGTCGATCGACGATCGACTAGATCAAGAAGTTTGTTGTCTAGTACTATAAATACAAAAAGAGAAAGCAAAAATAATTGGTAAATGGAGGGGCTATGTCTAGGTAAAATACCCAGAACTGAATCTGAATCAAAAATATTCGAACCATATCCAACCAAATTTTAAAAATATCCGACCAGATATGGTTTTCTAATATTTTGGATATCGGGTGATACCTGAACTGAACCGATACCCGAATTTGTATTTATTGGAATCAAATATAATATTATTTTTGTTTACAGATTTTAGAGTTATGTAACATATGATAGTGGTTTTCTATATTAGATAATTTTAGTATTTTGAGTAAATTTATGTAATTTTACTATTTTTATATTTTAATATTCGGATAAATTCGGATAATTTTAGTATTTCAAATAGATTTGAGTACTATAATAATAAAACCAAAAATACTTAAACTAGTATTAGATCTAATTCAGTTTTTTGAATAAATACTCGAAAGAACCGGATTTGAACCGAACCCTAACCGAATTCTAAAATATATTTGAATGAATATTCAATTTAAAAATAAAAAAAACCGATACACGAAAAAACTGACCCGAACCCGAACCGGTAGCGACTGCCTAGGAGAGGCCATGTCAGCCGTTGGATATCGCATTCGTATGAAACGTTGTTTTCGAAGTTCTTATTCTTTCACTGTATTATATAGAGTTATCTATTCAAGATTGATGTTGATAAAAAATAATTTGTTTGCTTAACAGAAAATAATATTTGCAAACTTAACCTTTCTTCATGACCTTTCACCGATACGTCCATATCACAAAACATCGTTGGTTGTTTGGTAAGGTTACGTCAAATCTCGCGAGACTATAGGTTAATAAAAATTTCCCAACCTCAAAAGTTCATGAAACAAGTGGGGCTAATATTGGATGGGAGAATGTAAATTTGGTTTAGTTACAAAATAATAAAGAATGTAAATTTTGGTTTAGTTACAAAATAATAAATGATTCACCTGTATGATGTCCAAACGTAAATATTTATTTTAAATATATATATATATATTGCGGTTTAGCTCATTTAAAACTTAAAAAAGAAAATTGAAAGAGATAAACTGGCCACTTGAACTACTACGCAATGTTAGAACATTGTAAAATTCTTTAGGCGAAGCAAGTCAGTGATGAGTAACCTAGAAAGAGTTGTTAATGGACGAGTGTCCTACTTTTAGCTAAGCTCTTACTCATTCCATTCGAATGTACGTTTTAGAAGATGTTTAATGTTTCATAATTATTAAATGTTAATTATATTTTTAGGTTAATTTTAATTTTACTAAAAATTGTGTAGCCAATCATAGTTTACAGTTTATTTTATAATTGGGTGAAATTTTTTAATTTATATTTAATGATACTTTTAGATAAAAATAACTTTTTAGTATTTGTATTTTTCGTTAAAATATTATATGTATTTTTTAAAATAATATTATTTAGCTTTTTTTTTCCGTAGTCTAAAATTAAATATCTCAATATGAAACTTTTTAGATTCTTGACAAGCAGCAAGTGGGAAATGAAAAAAATATTTTAATGGAATTGATTTATCTATAAATTGACGGTTAACATATATAAAATATAACAAATTTTACTATAATTTAAACGTTCAAATAATTTAGAAAATACATACACTATGTTCTGTGAAGAAAAATTGAACAAAAATATAAAAGCATAAATTTTTTTATCCAAATAATTTTTTTATAATCTAATTAAAAAGTAACTAATATCTTTCTTAAAAAAATAATATTAGCTCTAATATCAGATTTAATTATATGTATGATATTATTTCAAAATGTTAGTTATATACATGGCCATTTATATTATTTGATTTAACATTATGAATATGTAACGTGTGAAATTTATAATAACAAGAATATAATAAAGCATATATAATTGTTAAACAAATATAAAAAAACAAAGATAATTATTTTGTTAGTATACATCAATTATATATAATAACCAAAATATATAGATTTACGGTCAACGGAAGACTGTTGCAGGATCCCAAATTCCACAATCATTACTCTGATTCTTAAAAAGTAGGAAACGACCAGCTTTCAGATTTTTGACATATCAGTTGTTGCAATCTTAGTTTACAATCTTAGTTATATGAAAACTATTTCGTCCTTTGAGTCTTTTCGAATCAAGGAAACTTCCTTTAAATCGACTCATAGACGTCATGATGTGGTCTTTAGAAATCATTTGGGACTACAAACCAAGTTTCCCCAAATAGATGTATGCTAAAAGGTCGATATATATGGAAAGCATTTGACTCACTCTATTGGAGCTTTTCATCTATCTTCATTATTCGTAACCGTAATGTGGATCCAAGAATGTCTCACTACTCCAACTCCGACAATCGTTGTCTCAACTAAAGGAGATTTATATGGATCATTTACAAGAAAACTAGTTGCTTCCGATGCACGGTAACTCCTAATACCATAGAGAATTTTATGATTCATTTTTTTTTTTTGGTTTGTGTTACAGCTTCCGAAATTTTTCTTCTAGTTTTAAAAGTTGGACTTCTAAAACTAAAACCCGGTTCGAGAATAATGACACCAAAAGACTTTGTGGCCTCAATGGCTTCATTGAGTGAGTCGAATGTAATTTGTAAATCTCAGAACACAATACAGAATCTGTTCTTTTTCTATATAAGATCCATCTGGTATAAACTAACTCAGGTATAATTCGGCTCGTTTACTTTTTGGAGGCCCATATGGTAGGTATATCTCGCTCATGTAGCCTTGTCATATTTTATTTACTCCACTTAAGATATTCCGTCTATGTAAGTTTTTTGGACGGTTAGAAGGAAATCAATTGGAATGAAAACGATTAAAAAATAATTAGAGATATCTTAAAAAGGTTTAATTTATATCAATAGTTAAACTATGGCTATTCTAATATAAACACTAATATTTACATTAGCAAAAAGAAGTGTCAATAATTTAAATCGTGTCACCAATAAGACCAAAAAGAAGACTTATTCTGTGAGATACTGTCTTTTGTCTGATATTAAATTATAAGCTACATGTAATCATTCGAAAGTATAAGATGTGGTGATGACAAACGAAAAAGGTGAAGTGGATCCTAGTTATATGGTTTTATTTTATTTGAAAGAAATAAAAACAAAAGCGATTGTTCGTTAAGTCAAGCAAAAAGCGACATTAACTAGTAATATAATAAGGACGAATGGCTAATTAATCAATTAATTAATTCATAAACGTAACATTTCACGATTCTCTTGCTGGCACCCTCTTTGAAAAATCTTAATAATATCTTATTTTGATAACATGAATTAAATTGCATATAGGCTTTTGACGTTTTCCAGCATTATATATATATACGCTTTGAATTGCCATCTTCCCGGGCAAATTCTACTTTTGGGTCTTTTTGTTCAGAGATATCTTCTTGTCTATAATTTCTTCTTCGCTGATGATATGATCTTTTTTGGTGAATTTACCCCCACAAGTTGTATTGTTTTATCTTAATTTTAAACATTATGAAAAAATACCTGGTCAATTTATCAATATAGCTGAATTAGCTATTATATATATATTTTTTTTTTTGTAAAAGACGTTGCATGGAGCAACAAAAAGAGTAAAAATGATTCATATTCCAATATATATTAAGAATGAAAGACGCATTTGGGCTATCAAGAACATTTTGATCACCTGAAACATGATGATTTCTCGTCCATCATGGCCAAAATCTGGCAGAGATCGCAAAATTAGACTTTCAAAATTTTCTCCAGTGCGGATAAATATGTTTTTGGAATATGCCGACCTATTGAATTTTTTTTTTTGTTCCATTCAAATAACCTCAAAAAAAATTTGGTCGGACGTAAAAAATGCGAATACTATCAAACTCAATTGGAACGCGGTTGGTCGACATCGTAAGCTCTGCTGCACTGTACTGTGTGTTGTCCTCTGCGTACCAAAAGAGGTCACGAGCTCATTCAACTTTTAAAGTGGTCAAGCTACGTTTTATCTTTTTTTATAGACGTCACCCTAAGTCAAATCTTTTTACAATGTTTTATGTCTTTGTTTTGGTTCTGTATACATATCTCTTCATGTTGTTCTTTCGGTCCAATTATATTTCTCGTCAGAATAGTTTATATTTCTTTTGAAAGTATGCATCAAATCGAACCAAACAGTACAAAATTATATAATAAAACGAACATAATAAATCAAAATAAACTTATTAGAAAGTGTAGTTATAGCAAATGGATAAAACTCATGATTGTTACATATATACATGCTATATACATTTCTTAACTTTCTCATTTTTTACATATAATCAAAAATTCATCGTCAAACATGACTAGTGTTCAATATACTAAATATGGGACAATTGAGACAAGAGATTTAAAAACAATAGAATTATGCTATTTTTGATTAGATATGTTTTTAGGGAGTGTTATTGGTTTTATAATTTGAAGTCAGCTCTATTAAATTTAAAATACAACAGATTTAAAACATTTTGATTTATTTTACAATATAATATATATGATTTATTAAATCTGTACTAAAATATTTATAGAGTCAACATGATATCATTTGATTTCTATAATAAATTGTGGTTGGATTTAAACTCATTCAAATTATTTTTACAAAAAATATTAAATAAAACTATAAAACCTAAGAACACATAAAAGAACACTACAAAAAGTACATAGGTATTCTAATAAAACAAATGATAAAATGAAGAAAAATAACCTAAGAAAAGTTAGAATTAAATCTATATAATGAATCAACCAATTCATGTAATCAAAATATGTGAAATCAATTACTTAAAAACTGAAATTTTTTTTTCATTTAAAATTTCAAAAAATAAAATATGGTAGATGTTAGGTAGATAGAATAGCTTGATCAATTTGAAAAATTAGAGAAATCTGTGTTTTAATGAGATAATATTTTTTTGGAATAATTAATGGTGACATTTGGGGGAGAAGAGGAGAGAAAAAGTGAACTTAGTATAATAGATTTAATATCTCATTTAAATGTGTTTTATTAATAGAAAAAAATTTAAAGTATGAGGGTAAATAATTAGATTTTTATTACTATAAAATATACTTTAAATAAGGTTCAAATCCATTCAAACTTTTTCAAATAAAATAAATTGTAAGAATCTATCAAACATGAATAATACAAGATTTTAATTCTTCCATTCAAATCTTTAATTGAATAAAAATAGATTTAGACTATTTTAATAATGATAAAAATAAAAGTCAATAACACTAGATTTAGAAACCTTTTAATACATATATTTTAAATACAATAACTAATAACATCAAATTTTAATAAATAATTTAAAATCAAGCATTGAATAGCAATGGATTACAAAACATATAGAATCAATTCTAATTAGAGTTGGTATTTGATTTTGATGTTTATTTAGAGTTTCATGTTTAGAGTGTAACTTTTAAGTCTAGGGTATGTTTTTTAGTGATTAGGGTTTGGTTTACATTTTTAATAATTTTTAAAATTGTATATTATTTGTTAAGTTTGATATAAATATTGCTTATTGGAAAAAAATTACTGTTTTTTAAGAGTCCAAATATTTTATATACTCATTGATTATTTACATGAAAGAATAGAAAACTATTTTTGTTACAATAAATGTATATCAATATACCAACTAAAATATCTGTAAGAAACAACTAATTTTTTTTTATCATGTGTTAAGCGTATTATATTTATTTTTGTTTTTGACGGCATATTAAAACAAAAATATGAATTTAATTTTGACAGAAACGTTAGATTACATATCACGGGTTGCACATGAAGACAAAGTGCTACCGATGGTAAAGTATCCCTGCCGCAAATTATAACACGTTACCAAATCTATTAAATTGACATAATTTGCTCTTAAAAAAACGCGTAATGAATTCAGATTTTTCAGCATCACTTTCAAAACCCCTAAAAATAACACTTAATAATAGTTATAAATATTTTTGGGGACAACTGTACTATGGTTAAAGATTTAGAAATCAAAATTCTATTTTATATATATTTTAAATAAAAGTTGTATTACCGAAGTCTACTAAAATTTAAGAACAAATTATTACGTTTTAACTATAGACACCACCAAAATTAGAAATTTAGTGTTGTGCTCTATATCACTTTTTAAATTTATCGAATAATATAAAAACAAAATCAAGTTTTAAAATAGAAAGAGTATTCTTAGAAAAAAACAAAAATGGCATGAAATCTGAGTAGATGCTGACTCAAAGGTTGGTCAAAACCTACAGCTATGGAGATAATTATACACGTCAGACTGACTTGTTTTTCTCCAACCAACTTGTTAATTTCTTTAATATTTCTAAAATATCACAAAACAGAATAACACAGCTGTTCTTATTGACTCCAAATTTTATTTGTATTTTGCTTCTAAGGACTCAATTTATTTCGTTATTTCACAATTCAGGACTTTTAGATTTCATTGATTTTGCTTAGATTTTTTGTATTCTAATGTTTTCTAATCCTCTTAAGAAAGATTACCTTTTTAGATTATGTTGTACTATTTTCTTTTAAAAGGGATAAAGCTTGTCAGTTGCAATTAAACTCAGTGTGGATTAGTATAGTAAAAATTATAATTGAGCACATGAAAAAAAATCATTCCCGTTAATCTATAATTGGGCAATATCTAACAGAATTAATTACGGGTCCAATTAAAAAAAAAAAAATCTTTAATCTTCAAGAAATAACGGAAAGAGTATATCATAAAGTTCAAAAAAAAAAAAAAAGTCCGCGTCAAGAGATAAATTTAACAAACTAATTAAGATAAGATAGTTCAAGAGAAACACACATTTTCCGAACGTGTAGAACACGAGCATTGATTGAGAAGGTTATATGAGATACACGCACATGTAAGAGCGCGTGATTTTGGTGTAACAAAAACATACGAAGTAAGTGTGACATTAATTTCAGTTTGAGGACACAATACAAGTTATGTTTGTGTTCTAAGGACTTGCACTGTCTCCAAATCTGCACGAAGGACTTTTTGATTGGATCAATATAAATACCCTCTCCATTCTCTTGCACCTTCATCAACATCTTCACAATACACACAATATCTTCGTTATTTCATATCACTTTTTTCTGTTTTTAAATTGCGTATCAAATTCCGAGCACGATGACTATTCTTGTTGAACATTTCATTTCTGGTAATGTTTCATCTGTTTTCCTTTTAATATATTAAAGAATGCTATTTTTTTTTTTCATTATCTAAATCATATGCTTAGATTGGTTTTGAACAACGACCAAAAGAGATTAGTTTTGAACAATGATAGTAAGATCATAACCCATAATCATATAAAACTAACGTTTTACCATTTTGTATTTCTTATTTATCGTTCATGATGTCAAAATAATAGTGTTAACACAATTATTGCATCTCAGATATTGTCAAGATCACAAGTTTGTTATTAAATAGTAGGTTTTTTGTTGTTATATTGGATATCTTTTGAGATATAATCATGGGAATATTGCAGGGTAGATTGAAATTAGTTAAAAGAAGATGTGATTATTTTTTTAATTAACTTTGTGGCGACGATTTATAGATTCAAGAATCGACGAAAAGAAAATGAAAGAGGAGAGGGATAATGAGTTGGTATTGGATGGAGGTTTTGTTGTTCCAAAATCTAAAGAAACAGATGGATTCGATGTTCCTGATATCAATTTTCTGGGCCATTCTTTTAGGTTTGTGCATTTTTTCCCATCTCTAGAGATAATATATAAAATAATTAATTAATCCGCATATAATATGGACACAAAAATATTGCATTTTAATCAAAATTATTACAATCTCTCTCTTTTGTCTATCTAGGGATTATGAGAATGGTGCAAACGAGAGACAGCAAGGTGTTGAGGAATTCTACAGGATGCAACACATTCACCAGACTTATGACTTTGTAAGGCTAATTACATTAAATTTTCGACCAAGGCTTCAGTAAAGTAAAAGTAGTTAGTGTTAACTAAAACTTGAAAATTTGGAAAATTGGACAGGTTAAAGAAATGAGAAAAGAGTATGGAAAACTTAACAAGATGGAAATGAGCATATGGGAATGTTGTGAGCTATTGAACAACGTGGTCGATGATAGCGATCCTGATCTCGATGAGCCTCAAATTCAACACCTTCTCCAAACCGCTGAAGCCATTCGCAGGGACTATCCTAACGAAGACTGGCTCCATCTCACCGCTCTAATCCATGGTACGTGTCTTGTTTTTATATATCATAATTATATATATATACACTATAAGTTTATAAAATCTACCACTTCAGGTTTCATATAATAGTTCTCTCAATGGAAGTATCACTTAATAAATCAATTCACAAAAAAATGATTATTTGTTTCTGAGAATTTATTATTAGAACTTTAAATAAAGTTGAGATCCAAAATGACAAATGGAATTGCAAGGTGCAACTTGCCAATCGTACTAGTTGAGTAACATTAAATTTGATAAAAATATCATATTAGTATATTACCCACGTTAACATTAAACGGTCAACAGTTTCAATTCAAAGTGTTTTTGTTGTACCCTTCTGTTTTGGAATAAAACGTGTTATAATATAAGCTGTAATTATATAACTATTATTGGTTATATGATCATAATGAGGATAAAGATATTTATATCTAAGCTACCAAATTTTTCTACTACTCTGTTAAAATACATGCAAAAAAAGATAAATTTTTATTATCTTGGGTCAGTATTGTATTACTAAAAATTAATATTGTTTCTTTTTAATACAGATCTTGGAAAGGTTCTCCTTTTGCCAGAATTCGGTGGTCTTCCTCAGTGGGCTGTCGTTGGTATGTATTAAAATATCAAATTATTATATTACAACTTTTATTGGAAGCCAATAATTATATTTTTCATTTAATTCTGTAAAATAGCAGCAAAATTGTATACAAATTTTTAACACTTCAACTGAATTACAGGCGATACATTTCCAGTTGGATGCGCCTTTGACTCAGCCAATATTCACCACAAGGTAAAAAAAAAAAAAAAAAAAAAATATAACACAGTATCTCTATATATCAGTAGTAGTATATTTGGGAAGTTTGATCCTAACGTAGATGATGAATAAGTGATGTTAATTACGATTATTAATTAATACTGCAGTATTTCAAAGAAAATCCTGATAATAACACCCTAAAGTACAACACGAAAAACGGAGTTTACAGTGAGGGATGTGGATTGGACAATGTCCTTATGTCATGGGGCCATGACGACTACATGTATTTGGTAACTATGTTACTTATTTTTATCATCTTTTTTATGATTTAAAAGAATTACCAAGACTTATATATAGTGTGATTGATTTGATAATTTAAAATAGGTTGCTAAGGAGAATGGCTCAACTCTCCCTCACGCTGGTCTCTTCATTATAAGATATCATTCCTTTTATCGTACGTTTTCAAATGTCAACCATATCTTATATGGTTTCACTCAGTAAATTAATTGTATATAACATTATACTTCTTTTTTCTTTTTTTTTTGATTACCAACGTTCTAAAATAATCATGCATGTAGCATTGCACAAGGCGGGATCCTACACTCACTTAATGAATGATGAAGACAGGGAGGATCTCAAGTGGCTCCATGTATTCAAGTAAATTTATTTTTATTTCTTTTATGCTATGTTACTATTCTAATATTCCATTTTTGGTTATTCTAACGAATCAAATTAAAATTGCAGTAAATATGACCTATACAGTAAGAGCAAAGTTCATGTAGATGTTGAACAAGTGAAGCCTTACTACATTTCTCTTATCAACAAGGTAAAAAATACTTTTATATATATATATATATAATGTTTCTTAATTTCCAAATTTGCGAAGATGATATGCATTTACTATTTACTTACTCCTCTCATATTTACGCTGAATATAATGTCTATATTTTTGTGTGACTTTGCAGTATTTTCCGGCGAAACTAAAATGGTGAAAGATAAAAGTTGGGAGATCATTTTACTTGGAGGACGAGAACGAATGTTTATGAGTTTCTACTGTATAAATTTATGAATAAAAAAAAAATGTAATGTTAATTCTTCTTTTCTTTTCCCACAAATTTAAGAATAAATCATTTTATGACCTATCACTAAAGTTATCGTAAGTTCTAAATTTTATCTTTGATATTTCGATCTCGTCGGTCAATCATCAAATAAATTCGGAATGGTTATGAAAAATCCATTCTTTATCGTCTTAAACTACAATCCTGCAATAAAACCATAAAAATACAGTTGGAAACTACAATAAGATATAATAATCCTACACATTCAAGCATCTTTTATTTATGTATTTGAAAGTATAGAATTAGCGGTTTAATTGACAAATCTTTGAACCATCTAAATTGGTGAGAAATATTGTTAAAAGTATCCATTGAAAGCTAATGTTTATTCCTCACTTCACAACATCACTGCAAGACGACATACTCTTTGTCAATTGGCTTGATATGTTTAAAGTTTGAACCAATAGCGTCATTGCGAAAACTCTTCTCTGTAAAAATTATTCAATTTTTGGGTAAAAACACAATTGCAATTTGAGGATAATTAAAGTGGATACTAAACAAAATAATTTGGAGTGTAAACAGAATGAGTCTAATTGGTGTTGATCTAAACAGAATGGGTCTAAATGGGTTGGATCCGCCCATTTCTACCATTCAAAGCATGTTAGAAACAAATATTTTTGTAGATTCGATTTGGACAAAAGAGTGTGAAGTAATAATAATACAAGAAGTTGTGTAACAGAGTGTGATGAGATGGAAACAAACAAGGCTCTTGAGAATTAATGGGCTTTGTCCATAAGTTGTATAGGTGAAAGTATGTTGGCTTTGCTGGTCTCCACAATGCAACCATTCATCACCATTTCCTCCAGCATGAAATGAGCTTTCTCCAGATGGAACATTATGTCAAGCTCACACTGCACAAAGTTCCACACAAACAAAAGTTTCTCAATCACAAAGAGGAAAACACACACACACAAACAAAGACAAAGTCTATTAGATTCGATCTGACTAGTATGAACCCGAAAAAACTTACCACATTTCCAAAATGCTTGTCCATTGTCTCAACCAAAAGATGTATAAACTCTAGAATCGCCAGCTCGTTCTAGGACAAGACTCGAAGGAAAAAAGCATGATTTAGTAGTAATTAGAATCATCAAGCAAACACTCTTAGAGATGGGTGAAGGAAAAATACAAGCTTTAGTGTTGTCCAAGATAGGATGTACAAAAGTTTCTATAAACACAAACTCATTTCAACTGATTTCAGAAAGCTCATAAGAAAAACAGAGATAGGTATATATATATATATATATATAGATATAAGAACTTACTTCATCATCATCAACCCCAACCATGAAAAACAGAGAAGCGTAACGCCTGTAGACGATCTTGTAGTTGCGATGCTCCACAAATGAACACTGTTTATATAAGGTACCAATGCAACATAATTTAGGAAGAAACCATCATCCACAAAATATGAACAAATGAACTCAGAAACATCAATCGAATCTAACAAAGCCCTGCACCAAACCTTTTTACTTGGCAAAGAACTAAACGAAAACAATAAACCTAATTACCAAAAAAAAAAAAAAGTTACTTCGATTCCGATAAAACCTAATGCCCGATCGATCTAACAAATCAAATTCCGCAGTTGATCAATAAAAAGGCCAATTCCAGGATCTGAAGCAGCTAATTACGAACCAAATTGAGTAGCGGAGACGCGATCGGAAGCAAAAATGACGAACGATATGATGAGAGAAAGAGAGGTGGTTTGGTATACCTGCTGGTCGTTGCGGGCGAGGCATTTACGAACGATCTCGCCTTCGAGAGCTCGACGTTCCTCGAGAGTGAGCCATTCGTAGTACTGAGCAAGACGAGTCTGGCCTTGCTTGTTCACCATCAATATGAACCTTATTCCCATCTCTCTCTCTCTCTCTCAACTCAGATCTTTCGATTTTTTTTTTACTTCTTCTTGGAGATGATTACACAACGTCATCACCTTTCTTTTTTTTTTTTTTTGGGAAATTTAATCATCTTTTATGTATCGGCCCATATATATATCTTAGCAGGCTTTGCTAAAATTGAGCGTAGCTCACTAATCTAAAAGCCCAACGAGAATACCAACATTTGTATTAGATTCGGATTAAACCGATCGATGCAATTAATACGTTATGGGATGGGAGAAAAAAAAACTAAAATGTTTAATGAACATCCAAAATGGACAGCTTGAGAAATTTAGAATTAGATATGTTCAAAATCTCACATCATAAATTTGGAAATATTTTTAAAATAATCTTATATTCTTTTTCTTTTTTTCTCTGGTTTTTATTTGTGTATCTGATTTATACAAAGTCTTAATTTGATTAAGCAATTAAATAGATATGAATGGTTCTCTTCCGTAGCATCTCGTTTTCTTTTATGGCGCAGGATTTAACACTTATATTAATGGAAAATTAATTACATTATGGCCGAATGTGTGGCAACTCAGTTCTATGAAACCCTAAAAGCACTTCAGGAGAACACTCTTTCACATGTTCTTGGGGAGTCTGGAAAATTTGTTTTCGGCTTAAAAAAATTAATGACCGAATTGTTGCCAAATGTTTTTGGTTAAGTTTTTAAAAATTAGTTTGGTTTTGGATTAGACAACAGGCTTTAAAATAGAAAAACAAATGACTAAGATATCCAGTCAAAGTATTCGCTTACAATGACTTTGATTTGGTTCAGTGTAAAAACTATAATGTCGACAAGACTATACCAAAAGTGTTTTATCTTCAAAAGCAATCCAATAGAAGATGGAATAATGGATATATAAAGCTTTTCTTGTTTCGTATGAATGCTATAAATGGCGCATGCGATTAAAATATAGAAAATGTGTTTCGCATGAATGATTTTGTGCCCTCGAAAGTCAAACTTCAGAGAAAAAAAACCACATGACTAATGATGAATAAAAAAACCACAGTGGGTTGATTTAATAATTATAAACTAGGTTATTTTAAATATAATGTACCAATTAGCTTTTAGAAAATAAAACAAAATTATGCCTAACACTACGTGGACCAAATCTATTGATCCATTGTTTTCTTTGTTGGTTGTTTGGTTTATGTTTTTCTTTTATTGCTTAATTTCTTCTTCACTATACTTGTAATCTTGAGTGCGTTATAACCAAACCCATTTATTAATATATATATGTAAACATCACACACTAACACTACGTGGACCAAATCTATTGAACATTATACATATCTATTTTTAATATATTTATAATATCAAATTTCTTTATCAACGATATTTCTCTTTGTTTTTATTTAGAGATAGTGAGCTGGCGACTTGGATATCCAAACATAAAGATTCATACGATTGTATGTCCTCTTGCTAAATTTAAATACTTCTTTTATCTCAATAATAATCTTTCTGAACATTCTTTTGTTTTCATCTTGAGACATTAGTCGGGTGCTTGGGTACCCAGATATAAGAAACATACGATTGTTTGTCCATTAGCTACATTCAAGTATTTTTGTAACTATCTTTAATTTATTGTCATCGAAAACTTTGTGGATGACCCTTAAATGTTTAGAATTCTAAACGTATATTACCTAGTAAAAAATGACTTTTCTGGTTTTGCGTTACATCCAAGTCAACTCCAAATTGAACTAGCAGTTTATTTTTCCGACAAGGGCACAATCTAATAAACTCATTCTGCTGTGTGAATTGAATATCATGAGATGCATATATGATGTATGATTAATAGATTTTGAATGGTTATTACAAGAAGAATATAATAATGAGAAAAAGAAGTAATGTGAAATAATAATTTGAATATTTAAAGGAATATTTTTTAATCTTTTGGAAATAATAGAATAATATGTAAGAAATTAAGTATTCATCTAGTAAGAGACATAATATTATGGGTGAAAAATATTTATATTTTTTAATACCAAAAAAAAATCCCATTCATTTTGATGAATTTTCTATATTAAAAAAATGGATGACTCATCCCGAAATCTATTGGTGTGTCCCCTCCATGTGAGAGGCGATAAAAGATCTACAGTTCTTCACATTTACTTGATCGTTTTCCAAGTCAACACATTCTCTACATTTCACACTCAGAAGTCTCTTAAAAATTATGTATTTTAATTTCTTAGTAAACAACTATAAGGTAACTTGTCGTTTTTATTATTTTTTATTTTTCAAATTGGTCACAGTTCACCACAGTGCTTATCTTAACGTCGGTCACAACAACGGTGGTTCACTTCTTCACATTCTTGGTGGAATAAAAGAAATAGCAACTGATATGACTGATAACTACTATTATCGCAAAATGGGAGAGGCAGTGGAAATACCATAATTAATTTTAACATTCTTTAAATTAATTAACCCAAAATTAATACATGAAAATCGAGAGAAATGTGGAAACCATTTTAGTCTAGTAATTTGATTATAAAGTTTACTTTTATATCAAAGAGTTTGGAATTCTTTTTTAAAAATTACAAGTTTTGCAAATTAATAAATATAAATTTATAGATAATCTCAAACATGATATAAGTATAATCATTCTTTGTGATTGTATATGTTAAAACTATAAATACGTAAATATAGTATATGTAAATTTTTTGTCGTAGATTTTATGAAACTAGTAGAATTGTATGTTGAAAATTTATTTTCTTAGTTATTTTAATAATTTATAATACAGTAGAAATATTTAACAAAAAATGAATATGAAGATGATTGCATTTGTAGCTTATTCTAGGTTTATTGTTTGGGATAAATATCACATCTCATATATGATGCGTGTCATTATGTATGGTTTATGATTTTTATAAAACAACAATTTTTCGGATCAAAATTAGATATTGAGTTTAATGGATCCAAAAGTTCAATATTTAAGCCATCTGGTTTTAGACTTCCATTTCTCAGGAGTATGGACACATACCTGGATATGAGATGATCTAAACTAATAATTTTTTATAATGACAAATCATTAATTGAAATTTTTTTTCCCGCAGGTTCAGTAATACCTTTGAGTATATAATTATATAAAAATTAATTAGCCACGAGGCCTTTGTTTAAAAGTTGAATACAAAACAGTAACTCAGAAGCAAAACTCCATAATACCTCAGTGTAAGACCCCACAAAAGCATTGCTCACTCATCATTAATCAATGCTTCAACCACACTTTGTAAGAAAGCTCAACAAAATCTTCTCTAACTTCCCTTCATTCTCTTTCCAAGTATCAAGAAAACAAAGACAGCACAACTTTTTTAATCAAGCTTCTTGAATTTGTTCAGTTTTCAAAAAGGAACTATAAGAAAATGATGAGTAAGAAGAAGAAAGGCAACAACTTTAAGCTACTGAGTTTGTTTCTGCTTCTAGGTATATGCGTCGGAGACTACGGCATTGGAGTCGGAATCGGCGACGGTGGAGTTTGGGTCGGAGGCGGCGGTAACCCTAATCCCGATCCTGGCTCGGCTCCAAAGCAAAACACAAATGTAGCTTACAGTGCTCTTCAGTCCTGGAAATCTGCCATTTCAGAGGATCCATCTGGTGTTCTTAAGACATGGGTTGGTGAAGATGTCTGTTCTTACAAAGGCATATTCTGTTCTGGTTCTTCTGTAATAGCCATAGATCTAAACAAAGCAAATCTCAAAGGCACAATTGTCAAAGACCTCTCTCTTCTCTCAGATTTAACCATTCTCCACCTCAACAGCAACAGATTCTCCGGTCAAATCCCAGATTCTTTCAGAGCCTTAGATTCTCTTCAAGAACTCGATCTCAGCAACAACGGATTCTCTGGCTCTTTCCCTCAAGTCACAATCTATATACCAAATCTGGTTTACCTCGATCTCCGGTTCAACAGTTTCACCGGTTCGATTCCTGAAAACCTCTTCAACAAACAGTTAGACGCGATTCTCCTCAACAACAACCAATTCACCGGAGAAATCCCCCGGAATCTCGGATACTCATCTGCATCCGTGATTAATCTGGCAAATAACAAGTTATCCGGCGAATTCCCGACGAGTTTCGGCATATCAGGATCGAAATTGAAAGAGGTTCTGTTATTGAATAACCAGTTAACCGGTTGTATACCGGAATCGGTCGGTTTGTTTTCCGACATTGAAGTCTTTGATGTTAGTTTCAATTCTTTGATGGGTCATGTCCCCGACACAATCTCTTGCTTGTCGGAAATCGAAGTTTTGAACCTCGGACACAACAAATTATCCGGCGATCTTCCCGATTTGGTCTGCTCTTTGAGGAACCTGATAAACCTCACCGTCGCTTTCAATTTCTTCTCCGGGTTTAGCTCCAAGTGTTCGGGAATCAGCGTCGGGTTCGATTTCATCGGAAATTGTATTCCCGGTAAAGGTTATCAGCGGCCGCAACCAGATTGTTCGGCGATTCCCGGCGGCGCCTTGAGTTGCCTTAGAATTCCGGCGCAGCCACTAACTTGCGCTGCGATCTTGGGATTGAAGACGACTTCATCTCCATGAAAAATAGTATAAAGTTCGAAGCTTTTTTCTTCTTCTTCTTCTTTTGATTCTCTGTTGCAAGATTTGTGATGCAGTTGCGACTTTGTGACTTTATTATTGATAGAAAATGCCAAAAATGCTTTTGTCAGTAAATTTTTAATCAACTGATTTAGTATAATTGATTAGTAGAAGCTTCTTTCTGTTTTTTTTTTTTTTTTTTAAATCATGTTTTCTTGTAGTCGGACTCGGAGTATCTGATCTTTCTAGGAAAAAAAAACCAGAAAAATGGGATCTTGCTGAGGATTTTTTTTTTCTTTATTTTTCACCCGAAAGAGAATATTGCTGGATGAATTTATTATAAGAGTTCTGTTCATCAATAAATTAACTGATCTTCAATAAATAAGTTAAAAGGAATTGGTTATCTTGCTGGTCCAAAATTGGTCCCGTCTTACCTAGCCCAATTAAGAATATTGCAATAAGCAATGGCAAAGATCCATACGAACTTTAATTGGCAAAGAGCGATTGAAGATCAAGCATATAAAACGAAACAGCAAAAAAAGAGTCACATTTATAAAGAAACATTAGATAAAACAACCAAGAAAATAGTTGAAAATTCATCAACTTGCTAAAACTTGTTGAATTGGTAAAATATAATCGAGTTGTATCATTTTATCCAAATGTTAAAATGTTCCAAGTGTAGCGGTGAACATGCTTCATCGAGAAGGAAGTTGCAGTACATATGCAACTATATAAAGCTTCAGAAAGTATAAGGACGGACAAGGGAACATGCCTGACAAAACTTCTTTTCATCATGAAGACATCTTCATCGAGTTCTTCAGGTACTTCTTCAAAATCTTTTCCATCCAACCGTTAGGAAGGGAGGAAGTTAAAGAGAGACGGTGAATGTGACGGGTGTCTTAATGAGACACAAGGTAAATAAATACATGTTCCATGAACATATAGTTACAAGGGAGACAAGTGAAAGCATGATCACAGGTATGGTCGAGAGACATTCCACAAGGATCACATGGCAAAAGGCATTCTTCTAGGAAAGAAGGTGAGGGTATGTTCATGGCTCTTTCACGCTTGAGATAGTGAAATGAGGTGGTTTAGAAAATCAGCGTAGATGATAGGTGAGAAAGGTGAAATGGTGTCTCATCACTGACGGAAACTAATGACAACCTCTGTGAAACTCTATACTACAACTTTACAAGTAGCACAATAATAATACTAGTATTTAATGGGATTGAAGCGCTCTTCTTTACAGGCGATGCAGGCAGAGAGTGGAGAGTTGAAAAGGCCTACAAATCAGTGGAACTCCTTCCACTCGAGTGTTGAGTTCCATCCATAGTGACACCAGAAGCCTCCCACAGCAGGATGTTTTAGTACTTCTATCTGCGGTGCACGTTTCACAATGTATCCTCTTTCTGAGACCATTCTACTGACTTCATATGGCAATGTCTCTATCCTGTCTAATAGAAGGATAGAACCTGGTCGAATGACCCATAAAAAAGGTCGGTTGCTATTACACAATCCACAAGCCATCTCCAACACTTCCTTGGACTCCATTTGAGCTATGGTTCCCACGCTTATGTATATGACTGACTTCGGTTTCTGCTTGTTCAACCATTCAATGCAGCCCTTGTCCTATTCCAGTAAACTAGAAGGAGTTGAAGCTGTAATGTGAACAGGGCCTAATGCGTACACTTCAGTTCCAAGTTCTTGTTGCAGCCATGACACAGACGAGTTCTCTAGACAGCTCGTCGTATTGAAGATAATAGCGGAAGCTGTTCTTTTGTTGACTACTTCCCTACGGATCTTAAAACTGGCTCCATTGGCCTAAATCATGAAGGTAGTAGGTCATTGTATCTTAACGGATGCAAATTCTCCACCAACTTTTCTTGCATTTCATGATCTGCAAGTCAAAAGGAAATATCTGGTTTCGAAATGGGTTTTAAGCTGGTTTTGGTACCTTCCATGTCGATCAAGAAATTCTCTGAATTGGGTTTGCTAAAAACACAGCGTGAAACATGATCTGTAGCATTTTGAGTGATGAAGATAACATTTGGAAGCTTGAGCTCGTTCGCAGCAGATCCACAGAAGTACATGAACTCGACGTAGATGATACAAGCAATATCATTGTCATGTTGCAGCAACAACTGACCTATACAGTCCTTAAAGCTTGCCTCACTCGTTTTGTTGAGCATTAGTCCTAGCGCTGGAACTGGGACTAACACTATCCTTCTCTTCGTTTCCTTTTTCTCCATTGCTTAATCTCTCTCTATCTCTCTTTCTTACTCAACCCTTAATGGAGAACAACACTTAATAAGTGATCCCAATAATTAATAAAATTCCACTTGTAATGAAATATTCCACAATCTTCCAAAGGATGCCATTTTAGTTATTCCTCATATGGCAACTACAATTTCTTAATGCAATAACCTTTCTACTTGCTAATAAAGTATTTTACTGAAGGACGAAAATAAAGTAAAATTAATTCCAAGAAAAGCTCACCGTTTCTATTGTTTAAACCTATTGCCAAAGCTGTGTTAGTTTTCGTTGGTTGATACATCTTGTTTTAAGATTTAACTAATTATTAAAATATCAAGAACTTTAAGTCTTCAAATATCAAAATTTTTTCCTCAAACGTCAAATATTCTCTTATTATTATTGTTTTTTTTAAACATATATATCCCCAAATGTAGCGACATGCATGGTTCTCCAAACTTGGTGAATTCACGGCATCGAATTATTCTTATCTTATGTTTTACTTATATTGTTTGAGAATACAGATGACATTTAGTTTGACCGTACCTTATTCCATGGTAAATTTACGTACGTGCTCACTACTGTCGGTAATGTTCATGAGAGGGAGCTAGCTAGGTTAATGTTCGACATGGCAAAGCTTTTTGTTGCAAAATTCAGAATGACCAAATATGGATACAAAATAACAGTCCCTGTTGCAATTCTAAATTTCCAATGGGTTCATTTTAGAATACAAATGTCTTTGAATCTGTGATATGGACCTATATATATATGTCTTTCAAAAGTCAATATTGGTTTTTGTTTCCTTAAATCCTTCGTATTCGTTATAAATAGGAGGAAATTAGCAAGGACACATAGCGTCCACGGAGTTAATGATTAAGCTAGAACAAAGGCGAGACGTGAGTTGAACTAATTAAATTTAATGAGGGGTTGAGAATGTGTCTTTTGAATCCAATGGTCCAGATTTCATCTTACGACATTCTTGTTTAGCTCCCTATTTATCGAGCGAGAGACGACGAAGTCCCCTCAGAGTTGCATTGCACATACATACATACGTATAGAGATTAAAATAAAAACGAACAAGAAAGAGATCAAGATAATGTCGTGGCAAACATACGTTGATGAGCACTTGATGTGCGATGTCGGTGACGGCCAAGGTCATCACCTCACCGCTGCCGCCATCATCGGCCATGACGGTAGCGTTTGGGCTCAAAGCGCTAATTTTCCTCAGGTAATCTCTTTTCTCCTTGATCGTCCATGACTGCGTTCTTGAAGATTCCGACTTGCATCTTGTTAGTTCTTGGAATATACCCATTTCAAACTATTATTTGTAGGCTCTGCATAATTTTTTATATTCAATATATATAAAGTGTGTTACAAATTACAATAGATATATCAATTAGAAATTATAGACCCCATTTATCTATATACTTTTTAAAATTTTTTTGATATATATATTCTATCAGATCAGTCCTGTTTGAATGCTCCATTTGCATGTGTTAGAAGATGGCCATGCAGATCATGTTTTGGTTGAATTGATTCTAATTCTTCGCAATCGGAACATTTCATTGCTCTGTTTCGACGATTTCGTTGATCATGAATTTCATCTAGAGTGATATTATTTCATTTTCCAGTTTTTACCGGTTTTGTATGAATATATTGGATTATGGTTTAGATATTTTACTACGTGATCTTTGATCTTGAACACTTAAAATTGTGGTGGAAACAATTAGTACAAATTCACATTCATAATTTATTTCCCTGATGATTGAAATATTGATTGCTTCTTCTTTGATTGGCATTCACTATGAAACACAACAGAACAAAGAGCATGTTTTACTGGAAAAGTTACTTGGAAAGCAAGATGTATACTTGCTTCCCAAGTTATCTCTTATAAATGTACATATCACCTTTGTGATCTCAAACCATGTAAAAATGCACCAAGTTTCTCATTTTAGATATGGTTTATGATTAGTTTAAGTGGATCCTAAATTAATACCTGATGATTCATTCTCTTCAAACAGTTCAAGCCTCAAGAGATCACAGATATCATGAAAGATTTCGATGAGCCGGGTCACCTCGCTCCCACAGGCTTGTTCCTCGCAGGACTAAAGTATATGGTCATCCAAGGCGAGCCTAATGCAGTCATCCGTGGCAAGAAGGTAAGATTATAAGAATTATAAGATTAACGGTCCAATGTTTATTACAACATTGTCCAAAAAATAGTTTAGGAAAAACTAAAACAAAAATATTTCGATTTTCTTACTGGTTAATTTTTTCTCTCATATAAATGAAAATGCAGAAATTGCGTTTGAAACAATCGATACTTTAAGCCTCGATTGTTTCTTTTCTTTTACATATATTTTTTTAGCATTTAAGCTCACAACATTCTTAAATATTTAAGAAACATTCATTTGCTAATTGTAAATGTAAATGGCGAACTCACAACCTTCCGTTTGCGTTTGACGTTTGTATTTTACCAAAAACATGTTATGGAGCTCGAGACTTGTTATATATTTCAAGAATGCAAATTATATATATATATATATATATATATATAAGTTCCATGCAAATGCAAACGTTAAAGCATAAAATTCATTAGAAACAGTTCATGCCTGTGACCATAGGTGTGGTAGTAATCTAGTGGTAAATACAAAGGAGTTGTTTTTTGTGTCCCTAGTTCGAGTTCATTTTAGTATGGATTGTTAATTTTTAATCGGATTTTCCAAAAATTTACTCCGAATATTAGAGTAGATTGTCTGCTGGAAATGGGTTTTAAGAGAAAAACAAAAAAACAAATTTATGCCTACGATTAGGAGAATCAAACTCTTGTAAAGGTGGTCAAATATGTAATCACTTGATATCTGATGTTGTGAATATGATTTTCAAACTCAAAAGCACTATCAGCGATTGGGATTTGTTATTGGGAATCTCATTAAAACTTGTACAGGGAGCTGGAGGAATCACGATCAAGAAAACAGGACAATCAATGGTGTTTGGTCTGTACGAAGAACCAGTGACTCCAGGACAATGTAACATGGTCGTCGAGAGGTTGGGTGATTACTTGATCGAACAGGGCCTCTAAACCTTCTAGAATGTTCCATTGCCTTGTTCCAATCCTTTAAACCATTGTTTCGCATATTTTTTTTTTCTTTTGGTTGGATGAATGTTTTTTTCTAATTTAATTTTGGGTCTTTCTTGGTTTATACTTTAACAAAGTTTAAAAGAAAGGTGAAGCCAAAGGTTGCAGATAATAACACAAAAAGGGAAGTCGAACTTAAGACTATTTTCCTCTTTATCTTCGCGATTAATTTGGTTATTTTTGACGAAATTTTTATCTTAACATTTACTTCAATTCTTTCATATACTCATGTGTTTCTGATTAATCTGTAATTTTTCCCTTTATCCAACTAACATAATCATCATAGATACTCCCTAATTAGAAATTTTTTTTTTCGCTTGTTGCAAAAAACAAGATAAGGGAAAAGAGAGTTCGGATACAAAAAAATCATAAAACCTATATATGATCCACTACAAAAATTCAAGTATACAAGGGCTAATATATGGATTTAGAGTGATGTACTAATAATTAAGTGTAATGGTGATTTTTAAAAATTAAAGTAATTTTAACACATAAACATATTTAGTTAGCAAATATTTTCTGTTAAAAATTTAACTATTCAATTCACAAATATCTCTTCATCAATTATGTTAAAATTATAAGTAAAAATTAAAAATTATCATCTTTTAATCTTTAATATTGATAAAATAAATACTTAAGGTAACTTTGCATCATTTTACCATTTTATCTTATTTTTTGTGAAAATAGCATAACTTTTTTTAAAGAATTTTCCAGATATTCGGTTTTATGGATATTTGAAATTCGAATACTCGAAATTTACAGATTTGAAATTCTGATAATAAAATTACAATAATAAAAAATATGGTTATCACATCCATAGCACCCAAAATGAAGATCTTTTATAATATATAATATATCTGAAGTTTTCACATCTAAAATACATTTTTTCCAAAAAAAAACAACATTTTCCTTTTGATTAAACTAAAATTGTTTAAATAATATCAAACTTTGAAAACACGATCAACATGTACTATATGCTATTAATTCATGATATTTCTTTAGAAATAATTTTTTAGTTATGTGTTATATTACTAAAAATAGTATTATTAATTAATAAAAATGCTAACATATCATTAGGGTAATTGTAGAAAATAACATTATACTAACTAATGTGTATACAAATACACTAATTAAACATGTTTCCAAACAATATAAAATCATTATATCATTATATCCCACCTTTTTAATAATTTTTAATATTTATTTTCTATTAATTATTTGATAAAAATAAATTTAAAACACCATAGTTATTTGTGAAGAGAAAACTCTGAAATAGATATAAATATTTTTTTGCAGGTTGTTCTATCAAATCTTGCAAAATGGTTTTTTGTTGAGACTGATAAAATTAAATTAAATAAATCAATTAACCTATTTATTTTTATTAATACAAAGCTACATTTTTAAAACTAAAATACTCCCTCCATTTTCTTATAAGTGTCATTTTATGAATTTTTTTGTTTATAATTAGATGACGTTTTCATTTTTCAATGTAAAATTTATTAGTTTTTAGTGTTTTATGACTATTTGTATTATGCAGTCTATTTAATTATTGTGTAAATTATGTTTATGTATATAATTAATAATATTTTTATTTAGAAAAAAACAAATATTTTCTTAATTTGTTTATTAAAACCTAAAACAATATTTATAAAACAAAAAGGAGGGAGTATGTTTTTATAACGCTACCTTGGGAAGATAAATCCTCAACACAATATGAGCAATCATCAATATCATTTCTTTCCAAAATAACCGTGATTATATCTTTAAGTTAATTTTGTGTTATCATTTTCATCATATATTCCGTGGAATTTGTCAATCATGTGTTTCTGTCTTTTTTATCCGAAATTACTTGATTAAACACTTTGCAGATTTTTGATAGAATCCACCAAACATACATTTGTAAAAGGAAGAAAGAAGTGAAGAAGGTAGAAGAAGAGTTGTGACGAGGCGGTTGAGTTAAATTAGTAAAGTAAGAGGAAGAGAAGACTCACATGGAGGGTAGGGTTTCTGTTTTTACGGAAGCAAATAAAGACCAATTGTATAAATAATTTGTTGCTCTTATCATTACAACTTATGCATTTTATAATTTTAAGCTACAAGCGTGATGAGCTTGATGATGGTCGCCATGCATGCGATCTTGGACCCAATCGCTATAAGATTGCGGTTATTACGGCTGTAAGCCTGTAACCTGTAGAATTTCTTCAGTATTGTTCTATCCAATATCTTTACTCTATCACTCTTCCTATCCTAAAACCGGCACATGCAAGGTGTGAGCCTTGTAGGTCCTTACAGATTTATCATACACATCCCAAATCTTAACCTTAGTATCCATACCTGCAGAGAGAAGCAAATGTCTATGCTTGGAGAAGTACCGAATTGCGGAAACACCTTTCAGGTGGCCACTCGATGTATGAATCAGACGTTTTGGAATGTAAGAATGATCGTTATTTGCATTATTTTCCTTCCTTGCCATGGAAGCTAGCTGCTCTTGCCCCTTTAGCTTCGACTTCTTGTCCCTTTTTATTAATTCTTCTTGGCATGGTCATCTGCATACTTCTTCTGCTCCTAATCAACTCTCTCTGAACCACTTGTTTCTTCCTCGACCATGAGTTTTTTTCCTATTCTTTAAAAGCCATACCTCCATCACTGGTTTCACACCCTCCTCCATTTTATTTTCTTCTTTTTTCTTCTCAATCTTCGTCCCTTCTGCTCGCCTTTCGGGATATTGTAAATCGAAAAATCATTGTTCTGCTTCAAAGCCTATATGGCGCTGACAAAATTCATACCGGAATGATCCGCGGCTTGACCATAATTGTGAAACGTGTTGTACACGAAAGAGTCAAACAAAGCTTCTTCCAAAAACCCTAGATTGTGGTTCCGCATCCCCCAATGTGCATACAGATGCGAGGGGGCGTAAATAGGTGCCCAAAGCTGTTTATAGGTAGGGTTAAACACGATTTCACGTTTCATAATCAGTTTTGAGTTCGGTTAATTCATGTTAGCCACCGTGAGAGCCAGTGCGGCAGTGCCGCATCATCCACCTCCGCTGCCGATGATTTTGGTTACAACATGATGAATCCGGCGAAGAAGAACCGCTTCTTCATCGAAGGACTAAATCTGATCCATTTTGGATGCTTGACAAGTGTTCCAACTACAACCTTTTTTTAACATCTATCTCATTTATCAAATCGTGAAAGAATAACATGAAGTGTGTACTACAAACCGTGAAGGTGGAATAGTAAAATCAGATTCATAATTTGTTTATAACAAAATTGATGCTTGATTCAGTGAACATTGTTGTAGTTTTGAGGTCCAGTAAATATATATATATATTTTTATTTTATCTTTAAGACCATCTTAATAATCTCCCAAATTTTGCCTTAAAAAACACTATGATTATTGAAAGTGTTGGGACAGATGAAAATGCAATGTTGGGTGTAACGCAATAATATATGATTGAGATCTGCAAAGAGAATATCCACTCTGTATTCGGAGAGAAGTAGAGAACAAATGATGGGCACAATCTGTCAACTTATCTTTTCTGCCGAATATATATATATATATTAATTTTCTATCTATATAGTATTTAATCATGTTTCCAACCCATGATCTAACATATCAAGAACGTCAAATTCTCATATAAATTTAGTAATGCTTAATCAGATGATATAAGCCATTACACTCCCATCAAAATCCAACAAGTTTTATATTGAATTCTTTCATTAACAACTAATACTCAGTGAAAGCAACCCGTAACAAATTCGTTTCACTTGCACTTAAAAAGAGAAAATATAAACCATGGAATTTCGTTATATGAATGCAGATCATGTTTTCTTTCAACCCATTTTGTCTATTTTTACGTGTTGTTTAACATAACCTCTTCTGTCTCGAATCAAACCATCACGGCATCACCTTGACATAACCGTCTATGTCTCGAGTCATGTGATTCAACGCATGCAACCAATTGGTTCAAACGCTTGCAGTTTCCACATTTGTCTAATAAATCATGTGGTGGTCATCTCTATAATTCATGACACAAGTCTAAAGTTTGAAACCAGCACCCTTCGATATTAAAAAATATATTAAAACCACTAGGATATGTTAAAAAAAAAAAAGTTAATCACCAAAAAATCTGGCGAAGTTTGATACCAAGTATCACCATCTACGTTATTATTATATGAGAAAATTTACTAGAATTTTTTTTTAATATTAAAATATCTTTTAGAAAATTAAAACATTCATTAAAGAAAATATAGAAAATACAATATATGGTAATAAAATATTTTAAATAACTTCATCTTAATATAGCTAACTAGTGTATGTTAAATGATTTTTTTCCTCCATTTTGCAAACACGTTGTGTGATTTTTACTATTTAATTGTGCTTTAATTTCTCTCTATTTACTTTTCTTCCCATTAATAACTGTGTAGAGATTCTCAATCTATTTACACATGTATAGTATTTTTCTTGACTACATTGATTTTTATATCTTTGTGTGTATCTTCTAATTAATTCTATTTTTTTCTTTCCGTTTTCCAATTTAAATTTTATTTTCCTACAACTCTTTGTAAGAATACATAAAAAATCATAAATATAAAATAAAAAATCATAAAGAAGAAAATAGTATCTCTATATTTTGAATGAAAACTATGATTAGTTTGCTTTAACAGCCCAAAAACAATTATTAATTAAAATTAAGCAGTTGACGAAAAAAAATATTATATTTAAAGCATAACATTTCCTTGTCCACGATAAAAAAAAGAAGCTCACAGAGATAATTGAGAGAGAGAGAGAAAGAGAGAGAGAGAGAGTAGAAAAATCTTTCAAAGTCGGAGAGAAAGTCAGTACCCACCGGAGGAAGAAGAAGATGTCGTGGCAATCATACGTTGATGACCACCTTATGTGCGATGTCGAAGGCAACCACCTCACCGCCGCAGCTATTCTCGGTCAAGACGGCAGTGTCTGGGCTCAGAGCGCCAATTTCCCTCAGGTTTTCTTCTTTTATCTGATCCATCGCTCCAAGTATCGGAACCTATCGGAATTTTTAGTCGTCTGTTTCTGTGATTGAGGAATCTCGGATCTGGTTTTGGATTTTACCATCTCCGATCTTTTTATCCGGAATTTGAATCTGAGAAAAAAATCGATCTGCTTTAATCGAAATTGAAATTTTAAGCCAGGGATTTAGATCTATAGTCTGATTTTGAGATTTCCATCGGTATCAGTAGTTAATCTTAGCTTCCATAGAAGATTGATTAAATGTGTTTGTGAAGCGGTTCAAATGAAAAATGAACACTTTTTCACCAAATCCATAGATGGGAGACCATCTTGTAGGCATGTTAGGTTGTATGGTCTTAGGATCATTGCTTAACAATTGTGTGTTTTTTGATAAATCCAAAAGTGTTGAATCTTTAATGTATGAGTTCTTTGATATGTTTTGTTTTTTTA
Organism: Streptanthus diversifolius; assembly: GCA_039880935.1. Taxonomy (NCBI): domain Eukaryota; kingdom Viridiplantae; phylum Streptophyta; class Magnoliopsida; order Brassicales; family Brassicaceae; genus Streptanthus; species Streptanthus diversifolius. The sequence goes on from JAXGFM010000001.1 coordinate 433,217, forward strand.
GTTGAAGACTGAAGAAATCAATGGAATCAAGAAGGATTTCGACGAGGCCGGTTTTCTTGCCCCAACCGGACTATTTCTGGGTGGATCGAAATACATGGTTATTCAAGGTGAACCAGGAGCTGTGATTCGAGGGAAGAAGGTAACTTTACATCAGGGGAGATGCTTCTATGAATCCTCTTTTATGTTTCATTGATAGAGAATTCATTTTTTATTATAATCATGTGGAAATCTGCTTGCAGGGACCTGGAGGCGTTACTATCAAGAAGACGACTCAAGCCTTGGTCATTGGCATCTACGAGGAGCCCATGACCGGAGGTCAATGCAATTTGGTTGTGGAAAGGCTCGGTGATTACCTCATCGAGTCTGATCTCTAAACCCGTGATTTCAATTTCAAAGTTAAATTATTATTTTTAACTAAAAAGAATGTCAATTGTGATTGATCAAAGTAAGGTTTGGGTTTGGGTTTGTGTGTCTTGTAATGGCATTTCATAATCTCTTCTCTTTTTATTTTTCTTTCAAATGTATCTGAGTTTTTGGATTTTATTTCTCATAAGTTTATTTTTCTTAAATGGATCTGCGGTTGGTTTACAACCCATTTTTTTGTTGGTTTGGCAACCATTTTCGTGTACATAAAAGAACGTTTATTTGCTCGACGGGGCCGGTTAGCTTCGGTCCGAACTCGGAAGGATAAGAGTCCTACGACCCGGAGGAGTGAGGAACTTTTTTCTTCTTCTGAACATGTATGTGTTAATCATCAAGTTTACAGACGTTTAGTTTGATAACTTTTGAAAATATATTCGATCCATGTGAGAAATTCATTAATCATATCCTGAAAGCTTCGTATTTAGATTGCACTTTTTCTTAATCAGTTAATACTGAAATCCAATGGTTTTTAAATGATTTTTTGGTTTAATTATTTTAGTTTGGTTCGGTTTTAAATATCTAAAATAATCTTGCAATCCTATATTACCAACCAATAAAAGCCAATTCCAATTCTGTATCACCAAATTTCCCAAGACAAGTCAAACATATATTTTTTATTTTTTTTAAAAAAGCACACACACACAAAATACGATACAAAGGAAGGAATCTTGGGAAATTCCAAAAACAAAGGCCCAGACCGGTTAACTTAAATTGGGGTATAACTTGAGTGTGGCCGGTTTACTTCAGCGGCGGACACGAGGCCACCCTGGCGAGCAGTTTCTTCATCAAGAAACAAATCATCGGTACTACGGAAAGCAGCGTGAGCTCCGACGATGAGCAAACCAACGACGAGCGAAGCAAGAACGTTTGCTCCCACATCTGTATATACCAACGCCAAAACGGTTACCAAGCTAAGTAAAACCAACACGATCCGATCGTCCACGTGTCTCTCCGAAATCACAATCGGATCATTGGCGTCTCGCGAGAAGTAGAGGAGAATCCAGCCGGCGAAGACGACGATAAAGGCGACCATAGAGACCGGGTGGTAAACCAGGCCGAGGAAAACTATGCCGAGGACGGCAAGAACGTAGTTTGCACGGAAGTAAGAGAGGTTGTGTCTCATGTGCGCCATCGCCTCGTCGTATTTGTGTGGGAGAGAGAGCGCCGACAGATCTAGAAGCTCTCGCCATGGACGGAGCGTGGTGATCATCGATTGCGTCGTCTGCTTAGCGCGTGCACTCAACGTCCCGATGATTGTGTTGGAAGATGAAGAGGAGGAAGAAGAAGAAGAAGAAAAAGAAGGTCCTCCACCACTGCCGGTTCCATAACCGTACGGCGGAGGTTTCTGATTCATTTGGGGATTTTGATTGGATTTGGCGTTGGAGAGAGAGATTCAGACAGATCTGTTTCAGATGACTCGCAAGACAAACAACACTTTTGATGTCTGATTCGAAGAGTCCACAAATGGGGCTTTTTCCCAAGTTATTAAAATTTCTTTTGGGACCTTGTAAGTTTTATTAATTACAAAGATAACAAAATAAGTAATCAATTTTACCATATTGGGTCCGTATCAAATGACTGATATTTTTTTTATAAATGAATATTTTTAGGATTAAAAAAAATATTCTTTTAGCAATATTATTTATTTATCGATTTAAATATATTATTTATTTATCGATAAATTAAGATAATATTTTTGTAAATATAAAAGCTTGAAAAATATAAATTAAAAAAGAAAATTTTTAAAATTATAAAAATTAAAATTTTCTATAACTATAAAATGAAATTTTCTATATTAATATATAATGAAAAAGAAGTTTTTTAGTTCTTAAGATTCAATGTAACTTACATAAACATAAGTTTTGGTGATGATTTCTATCACATAAGAAAGTGATATCTTTTTTGACATTCAATTTGATGGTTTATAATCAATTTATGAAACTACTTTTTACAATGCAAGCAAGATGTTTATAAAGTTTTAAAAAAATCAAAGATGAGATGAATTTTGGTGAAAAAAGTAAAACACTATAAAATTTTTTATAATAAAAGAATGAATAATTGTACGAACATTGTTGATTAAATTTCTTTTTAATAGATATATCTAATGAATTGTGATGATTATTCATTTATATTTATATAAGATCTTTAAAAATTTCAAAAAAAATATTCATTAATAGATTTAGCAAAATTATTTATTTAACCCATTAGTCCTATTCAAAACCGAAATTTTTTTTATTTATTTATCAAAATTATTTTTTTTATCAAATATTAATTTATCAAGATTTAATTGTAGTTTTCAAATATACTATTCACATGAAGGATACAATAAAATTTATTTATTTGCTTGTTTCCGTAAAGTGAAAAAAATAAAAATATTAGAGTTTGCTTTCACATAAGTTCAGAAGAATCAAGTTTCAATGTTTTAATTTGGAAATTTGACAATAAGTGAATTTACTTATTCGAAAACGTAATTGGAATATATGTGTATATTTTATTTTTCGCTTAGAAAGAAGATAATTGCGAGTTTATGTATTTCCTTTTTAATTAAATTACCTTTTCCTCTCAGGATTTGTATTTGGTTAAGCTTTTTTGAATGTGTAAATATATATTCGACCTTACGGTCATAGAAACACAACTTTGATATTCCTTAATACACAGATTTATCAAGAAATACTTCTCTGCTCTCTCTCTCAAGAAAAGAAAAAAAAAAAAAACTATTCACTTTTTGTCTCAATCTGCTTGGATACAAGACTAATATTTTGTTATCTTTTTAATATCCAAGGTTTCACCTTTAATATATTCGGAAACGCATAGATCTAACACGATAATATCAGAGGTTTGTCAATCATCCAAATTTATAATCCAAGAAACTATGGTATAATTCGAGGACTAGGAGAAACAAAAGTGAAAATTGACAAGAAACATAGGCTCAAAAACATCCATTAACTTAGTAGAAAAACAAAACACATTAAAAAAAAAAAACATCAAGCAGGTTTGCTTTCTGTTATCTTTTGTTCTTCTTGTCTACTTCTCTGAAGAGTTTGGTCCTCTCTTCTTGCCAAAGCCAACAACTGAGAAGAACAACACAATAATCAAAAGACAAAAATGCCATTATGGATTCATGTCAAAACTAATCTATGAGCTACGGAGATACATGAACAATCAACAAAACCCTAATTCAACTTCAGAGACTACTTTCGACCTTACCAAAATCGGTAATTTTCGCAGCAGAAATGTCAAATCATCCATCTAAGAATCATATACGAGAAATCTCAAAGTAAAAGATAAATCATGGAGTAAAACTGTATACCGGCGGTGACGAATCGACGGTTGTGTTGCAATCTCTTGTGAGCACGGCCACGAGGCTGCTTCTTCTTGTCCTGCTTAGCCACTTTCGGTGTCTGACCTCTCACCTTACCGGCACGGGCCAATGAACCGTGAACCTTTCCTACAATTGATTACGACACAAAATCAGCAAACTAATTTTAGGAGAATCCAAAGGTATAAATTAACAAATAAGCAACAAGTCGATGAGAATCACCCATGGTCGATCACAGATTCCTTCTCGCTTCTCTGCTTCGCTGTTGGAGGCGACGACGCTAGGTTTAGGGCTAGGGATTTAAACTGTCGTTTATATAGTATAGTCTTTTAAGAGCCTACATGGGCTACATTGGGTTTCAAATGGGCCTTGAAACCAGCTGTGTATCCAAACACATCAGTTTCGTTTGATTTCAAAGTTTAGGTTTAGTTCATACAACGAGAAACGAGCTCTGGTGTACCACCGAATTGCCCACAATGCGAAACGTTAAGCAATCCAATTCGAAGATGAGCTACAATATTTTCGTTGGAAAGACTGAAGCTTTCTGTCTATCCACCACTACGTATCTGGGCCTAAGGCCGAACTCCATCTACTTTGTCGGCCATGGGTCTGGCCCCAAATGCTAGTGTTTACGACATTGCCACCGGTTCCTCCATCATTTCCATTTGTCCCGCCTCGAATCCCCTCACTTCTGGTTTGCTCCGCTTTCGTTGGTTTTTTATGGTGTCCTCGATTTTTTACAATCTTTAGATACTTTAGATGTTTTGTTTACGAGAATTCTCCAATTGATATACATATAACACACTCAATTCCAATTGGGTTACTCAATTGATGAATCCAAACCATAACAGAGATGGAAAACTGGTATGTTGGACACACAAAGATGGATGAGAAGTAAAGAACGTCACCAGAAGACCAAACTCGTATCTGTTGTAACTAGAACTTAAAACACACGAAATAAATTACTAAAATGGGTAAGTGATCAAAACAAGCATAGTCTTATCTCTTTCTGTCTTTCATCTAAAGATTTAACAAAAAAGCTGCAACAATATTTTTAGGATAAGGGTTTGTGTGCGAGTACATCACCATTTTTTTTTCACTCGTCTTCTTCAATGACCTTAGTGCCCAAACCAGACAATCCTTCGGCCGGAATCTCAGCGACTGTGACGAGAGAGTAGAACTCTTCCTTGGCATCTTCATCATCGTTTCTCTTACGGGCAACGCGGACTCTGATTCTCCTAGGAGGACCTCGGATTCCTTTGCTCCATATCTGCTTGTTGAGCTTAACATCAACTCTAACGTCCTTTGTTCCCATTGCTTTCAATGCAAACTTCCTTATCTCTTTGATGGCCTTGGGTGCCTTCTTCTTGAATGTGCTGTGTACATATTTATAAATGATCAAATCAATCAGCAAATGAAACAAGAGGAAACTTTATGGAAATGTAACTAACAGATGAAATGTATCCGTGTTCTCCATCCTTGTACTAATTATTATATTGGGGCATGGAGATAAAACAGCAACAAAGAGATCTTTATGATTAGTTCTCATATCAATCATGAGGACGAGATAAAACTCCAATGCAAATGTAGATAACAACTGAATAGTCCCCGATTTATCCATCTTTATACTAATTTACAAAAGATACATACAGCAACAAGTAGAGATTTTATGATCCTTACTCATCTAAAGACTAGTACACTTCCTCTACAAACAATTGGTGTCAAAATCTTCTACAAACACTAAAAAAACATTTTGATTCGAAAGTGATCAGAAGTAAAATCTCCATAGCTCAACAAAATCAAATTCTAAAGAAAAAACTGACAAATTTGTCACGTTATTGCATATAGTTAGCAAAACATCAAATGCTATACTTTTGTCATCAGACATCACCTAAGCTCAGTAGAAACCAAATGCATTGTTTAATCCGAGTAAAGCTACAACCTTTTCACACATCAAGAACCCCTAAATCGAATCAATCGCAGTTGCAAATTTCAGTTAAAGAAACTCTAATCATCATCAGGTAACCAAGAATCGAAAGGGCCGTAACGAGAAGGTTATGAAGCTTAGGATTTTACCAGCTATGAAGGCGCCTGTGGAGATTAATAGTGTACTCCCTGGTAACGACCTCCTCCTTTCTTCCCTTTCCTTTCTCCATTTCCGTTGATCTCTGACTCTATCTTTCTCTTTCCCTTCAGAATGGAGTTGGAGACGGCACACTGAGAGAAAATCAAAGACAAGCTAGAAAACCCTAATATAATGCTTCCGTATGTTATTTATTATTTGGGCCATATATAGGCCTGATGGGCTCTAGGATACGCTAATAGATAAGTCCATGTTCATAGATAAGTCCACAGTATGCTAATAGATAAGTCCATGTTCATCTTGCTCTTGTAATTTTTGTGCTTTGCCTTTCGATTACTATAGGACTTATCACCAAAATAGCATAAGAACTCTGTTTTCAATTACCTCTGATTTTATAATAAAACTTATACTGCACTTTTGAATAAAAGCCTTTTTCTTTTGTTCATTTTACTTAACAAGTATCCAATGGCATTATAAAAACAAATATTCTCATAACTTAACAGATCACATATCCATTACACGAACCTTTCGCCCGATTCGTTTGACAAGAACAATTCAGGTTTAATGAAGTTCATGATTTGATAAAAAGACCCAACAAAACGCAACAAAAGCAAGCAAGAAACATAAGCTTAAGAAAAACTTCCAACTCCTTTTGAAAAGGGTAGTGAAAAGGAGCATAGCGTTATGGTTCAACTTCAACACAACAACTTAATAAACCTGTTCAGCAAAATCTTTTACTTCAAAAAAACATTCTGAAAGGAAGCTTAAGCTTGTCGGTTTCTTTGCTTGGCACCGGACTTGGCAACCCTAAGGCTTTTGCTAATGACACTGAGTCTAGCAAGAGCGAACTTTTTCAAGTCTGGTCTGTAGTAGTTGTCAACCACCTGAATGAATTTAACACAAATAAACCGGTTATAACTAAATTAACAGATATAAAGCCAATATAATTAGGCATCATTCATTATATAGATGAGACAAGCCACAAAGTTAATCATTATGCAGATCAATGCAAAACCCCCAAGTGTGACAATTCATCTAAGACGCCCTACAAAGGAGCCTTACATGATCTAGCTTCTATTCTTCGCACAGAGAAAACAACCAAAAATCTCTATTATCATGCCATGTTATTAACAGATATATACATGAAATGAGCTATTGATGATCAGAGAATTGACAATAGCACAAATAACTAGAAGTAGACCTATTAGCACAACAAAGACAAAGAAACAAACATCTAAAGTAACAAGGATACACATACCTGGTTAGCAACAGCCTTGGACATCCTGGGGAATTCCTTCTTCAGTATAGACTTGTTAACAGACACCTTAGGCTTGTTCTGCTTCTTGGTCTTGGTGGTAGCAAGGACAACAACTTGTTCCTTGTCAGCTGGCTGGATGGTCACGGTCTTCTTGTTTGCAAGACCTGAAGCCACAGGCGAAAGATAAGAGAAATAGTCGAGTTCAAACAGCCATCCAAATTTTTGTACTACAAATATTTATTTTACAATTCTGAGTTAAGTAACCGGTTATATAAGTAATCACATTCCATATGAACATTTCAATTGATAGAAAAGATAATATCATCTCTGATATAATCCAGACTGAGTGACATCCAAATTCAAGATCGTGATGTATCCCATCTCAAGCAGCCACATTTGCCAGTTAGCTTTATTTAGACACAACCATATTCGAGAGTGAGCTTAAGCCACAACTAAAGTATCCAATTTCAACACAATATCTTAAACTCAACACAATATCCACCAAACCACCAAAAAATTATCAACTTTCAATCTCAATCCAATATGTCTAATCGATAAACAAGATGTGTAAAAGCTATCGATCAAGCGAAAGAACATCATTTAATTCAGTAGCAAAAGATCATCGAGGAAGCTGTAAACTTTACCAGAGTGTTTGTAGGAGTTAAGGTTGCAGAGATTGTTCTTCTCCTTGCTGAATTGAACCTTGGCGTTGCCTCTTCCGAACTGTTTCACCAAGAAACAGTTGTTCGTCTTAACGATCTCCCAGATCAACTGTCCTGGAACTGTCGCCATTTCGAGACCTACCTAACACCAAACCAGTGAAAATAGAAAGGATACTAAATGAACAAATACAGACATGAACATATCGATGTAAGAGCTACTAAACAGCAAGCCTAATCACAAGATCTATCAATCATCAGAACCCTAATGGTAAAAAAATCAAGACAGCTCGAAACGGGCATGGAGAAGAACACAGATCAATAGAGAAAGGATCTAAAGGCTCACCGTGAAATTTAGCAAAGAGAGATAGAGAGAGAGCTAGAGTCACGTTAAATGGTGGCGCCGGAGGTTTGTGTGATATGATGATCGAGCTATTTATATATGACTTCCGAAAGACAAAACCCTAATTCAATTTATTGTAAGGAAAATAATTTAGATGGAAAGTCTATATTACCCTTAAACATTCCTAAAATATCGGGAATGCCACAAGGAAGACGCCAAGACAAAAGAGATTAACAAGGAAGGGTTAATGATTGCAAAGCTCTCACTTATAGGCAAGATGTCAAGGCAAAATAGATCGGCCAGTACACAGAACGCACACTTCCAACACGCCATGTTTTGTCCTGTCGATTCTGAATATGCAACTAATAGTACCAGTGAATTAACGTTGTTTAACATTGTTATATGCAGTGTGGTTATGTTGTAATTACAACTCCTGATGGCGTTTTGGACCATGAAGAGGCTATCAAAAGGAATGTGGGTGGTCAAGTTCTTGTTTTTTATATTGAATCATCAATATTGGATATCGGAATATGTTCAAATCATTTGTCTGCCTTTTTCAATATTGTTGTTTCTTTGCACTGTACTTTGAGCAAGTTTGTTTCTTACACTGTACTTTGAGCAAAATGGCAATTAGAGTACAAACTTTATTTCTCTTGAGACATTGTTTCAAATGTTAATATAAATTCTTTAGCTTCACAAGTAATGGTTCCTATTCTGTTAATAACCGCCAAAAATAAAATAGTCAAAAAGGAAAAAAAGAACAAGCATAATCACACCACTATTCAATCTGTATACTGTGTAAGAATATCAAATTCAATCAGAGTAAAGAATCAGGGGGTCTGATTTTTGTGACAAATAATAAATGTATGGACAGAGGGATGAGCAGACTCAGCGGCGATTAGGAGCACGAAGAGCCCCAAGGCTTGCAAAGATATCGTCATAATCCGGGAGCTTGGGATGAACATGACTAGCTCTCTCCTTCGACGGGGTTTCTGGATCGGGTGAATTTACAGTTTGTGAAACAGAGCTTGAAGTTACTGTCTTTTGCCCTGAAGTTGACTTTGGAGACGGCTGATCATGAGACACTTTGTCGCATTTCGTTGTTGTCCCTGGGAATGAGCGCTTCTCATTAGCTTTCCCTTGCCCCTTTGTCCTTAAAGAGATCCCGGTTGTTTTAGTTGGCTTGGTATTGACTCGTGCAGTCTCTCTTTCGACTTCCTCCTCATCTTCATGCGAAGTTGAAGCTGGGGTCTTGAAGTTTGGTCTATTGTGATCTCGGATTCCCGCTGTTGGCTTATCAGTCCTCACTTGACTTCTCGTAGAAGCTCGTGTTGGAAGTTCTTCCTCAGAGTCATCATGGCTGAGATGGGAATGACGATATGAGGTTTGGGGTTTTGTTTCTGTTCTTCTTCCTCGAAGTTGTATATCTGAGTCATCGTCATCACTAGAAGATGGATGTGGTGGCGTGGAGATTGGTCTCTTATCGCTGATGCTTGCTTTCTTAGTGTACATATCTTTTCTGATACTGCTAGAAGTAGACACCGACTGACCAACATCATCCGTTCCATCATGTTCCTTTTCAGACTTGGACGATGCCTCGTTTCTTACCAGGCTTATTCTGTATGGTGGGAGAGTTTTTTTGTTCCTAAATCCACCGACCAAAGGTTTAAAACTCAGACCAGTCAGAGTATCTGTCTCAGAATCTGATTCTTCCCGTGTCCTTGAATCATCTTTGTGTTCATCTGTGTCTAAAGGGAAAAATTCACGTCCCACAGGATCAGAGACTTCAAACTTCTGAGATCGATCAGTTGTCAGATTTACCCTTTCATCTACACCTCCTGACACTTTACCCATGTGTACCAGCTGATCATCGTCGCTTTCTGAATTTGGACCATAATTGTCAAATTTGGCATGTCGGTCAGGCTCATGGTAAGAAACCCGAAGACTTGTAGAGACCTCATCAAATAATGGAGAACTTGGGCTCTCTTGGAAGACTCGAGATTTCGAGCTCTGATTTCCATGAGACTTACTATGGTCACTTTTGAAGCTCCAGGAAGCAGCTGGTGTTGGCGTAAGATTAGGTGCTTTGCTGCCAAGCAATGAGAATCCCACTCCATGATCATATTCATCTTCAGCGTCGAATTTGGGTTTATCGAAAAATGAACTATAGTCATCAAAAGTATCAGCAGCTGTATCATCATGTCCATGATCATGGGAATCTATATTTTTAAAGCTGCCCTTAGATTGGTGATCATATTCAGTGGCAAAAATGTTTTCCTCCACGATTTTTGGTGACTTCATATAATCTGAGCCAATGACATTCTCATCAGAATAATTGCTCGAGTGTGAATGCGATGAAGCCCGGCTTGACTGCTTCCTGAGGTGAACATCTTCCGAGTAACCAAGATTTAAATCTGTCTCATCCTCGCTTGGCTGCCTCTCTCTATCTGTTTTACCAAAGGAACCGTTCTTTCTCGAGTTATCCATGTAATGTCTTTCTGATGGCTGAACTACAGGAGGAATCTCAGGTTCCTTTGCCCTACCATATCTATCTTGTTGGGTTCTGTGTATATCTTCATACTGCATCCTAACATTGTGCCTTGGAGATAAATGATCTTCAGAAAAGCTTTCGTTTTGGACATTCGATCTATTACGTCTATGTGATGGCTCGTTTCTGAAATTTACTGATGCAGAGGATATATGCGACTCTGTTGAATTCTGCCTCGTCATCCTTTCTTGGCTCGAAAGTTCAGCAGCTGCTCTAGCAGCAAAACTTGCTCTTTCAGCGGCTTCAGCAGCCGCACGTGCAGCATCTGTAGAATCAACAAATTCTGTTTCCCACCTTTGCTTACTTCTTGAAGATGAATTTTCATCGCCATGATTTGGATTTCTACATTCCCCTTCATCAGTCCTAGACCCTGTCAAAGAAAACAACTTCGTTGAATGACTCATCAAGAAACAGAAACAGAAATAGCAGAAGGAAACCGCTTACGAGAAGGTCTTGCATTTGGATGATGATAGTAATCAGCCTTTCCAGAAGTAACATTGTTGCTTCGGCTTGAAGATCTCCCATCACTTGCATAATTAGAGTTCTCTGGCGAATGATGCCTTTCACTTGATCCATGTTGAACATTGACAGGAGCTGGAGCTTGGACGTTTGGAGGTTGTTCATTGTTTGGGATTCTGGAGGAATCCACGTTTATATTACTCGCTGACTGAAACGAGCTTGCTCCACTCTAAAACACAAGTAAAGTAAAAGTTATGGTTAGTGTTGGCAGATAGATAAAACAAATCGATGCCTTAGCACTACAGACATATTACTATTACTTACCAACAACTGATCTTTTGGATCCGGTTCAACAAAAGATTTTGCCTCCCATACAACATTATGCTCCTCAGCTATTTCCATCAAAATCTTGACTTTTGTTGGACCATCAGGGGATTTGACAGACAATTTATCCACCAACTAGAAAGATAACAAAATCATATAATCAAGAACGGTTCTTATTTTTCGGGAAAAACAAAAAAAAAGGAACAGATGCAACAACTTACCAGGCGACTCACACCAGAATCAGGACGCAGCTCAATAGCAGACGTAGCAAAATCTTTACCATACTTGGTTGTGAATTGCTTAACGATTTCTGAGAGCTCTGGGACATCAGATAACCTCTGGGAAGCAAATAAGACACTAGCGACCGCTTCTTTCAGATCAATGGGGCAGTTTCTGGAAGTAATAATCATCGAAACACATCAATACATTTATACATAAAACAAAAACAAAGCGTGTATAAATAAATAATGAGTTTCACCAAAGAAAAGAAAGTGTCGTACTTCTGAGATTCAATAACACCTAAACGAACAACAATAAGTTCGCAATAGATGCCAATGAGCTCATAAGCAGCCACTGTCTTCTCTTCCCTCACCACATGTTCCACCTGAGTGAGAGAGAGAGAGAGAGAGAAACATAAACCACCACATTCCCATATTTTTCTTTCCGACATGTGTGGTTTAGACAGAAACAAAGATCAAAGTTTTCTAACCCGAATTCGAGCGGTAGGTGTGTTCCCAGATTCGAGCAATTGAGCTAATTCTCTCCTCAGCTGTTTAATCTGAATCTCTTTTTTGTTCTTGAGTATCTTGAGGCGTGAATTCGCCATTTGCAAAGCTGTTTTGCTGCATATTTATAAAAACAATCAATATATCAACATAATAAAAAAAACCCAAAATCGCAAACAACGGATGAAATCGGGGAAAAAAAAAAAAAAATTCCGATTCGATTTACCATTTAGCCGGCTTGAAGCCTCGATGAAGCACCTTCTTCATGGAACCAAATTTAGCAAACAATCAATCGACCTATATAGTCCAAGAGAAACTAATCGAATCTGGTAAGAACGAAACTAGAGGTAAAACTAGTGTTTTGTGTTTAGGTTATTTATTATTAGACGAAAATCTGCGATCCGAAGAATTGGAATTTTCGCGGGGACCAAACCAGAAGAAACGATATCTTTTAGACAAAAGGAGGTTTCTTTATTATTGGTTGGATTCTGCGCGAAACTATTAATATATGTTTGTCACTGATTTGTTAACATGAGACAGAGTAATAAAACTATAAACCCCGTAAGGACTGATACAATTTTCAATTCACTAAAATTTATGACATTAGATTTTAATCTATTAAAACTAATAGATTATGTTGACAAAATAAAATAAAATTGATGTTAATTACTAGAGTAAATTTACTTTTATTTGAATTATTGACTAAAATTAAATGTCAATACTACCTTCTTAAGTTTTTTTTTTTTTTTTTGTGCGTGAAGTTTTGTCTCTCTCTTTTATAAACATGAATTATTTCTCTCTTTTATATTCTATAGGACTATCATATGTGACATTGGTGAATATGTAATTAATTAGTAAAATTACCTATGCAATCATCACATTGCCTTCTTCTAACACCTTTATTATTTAAATATATAATATTTTTTTTATTATGAAGTTTCCATTAGATCATCAATATTACCAATTTAGAGATAATCATATATATATATATATATCTTTAGTTGACATTTCAGCTTGGCATTTCCTCACATATAAACTCCACCATGAGAAGATTTAGTTATGTCATTCTTTGACTTTTTCTCTCTATTGTTCTTTTATTCTATCTTAATTTTTTTTCTTTATCACTTCACCTTCCTTCTTCATATCATATGGATCACAAATCTATATTATCAAGGCATCTTCATTGCTTTTTTTCACAAATATGTTTGTTAATCTGTGTGTTCACAAATAAATAATGTTAGTCTATAATATATAAATAATAGATTAAAAAAACCGAGAAGTATACGAACTGATTATTATTCCAATTTTAATTAATACAAATAAATAATAAATTGCTGATACAAAGCGTAAGAGCATAGACTCTGATGTCCAAGAAATTAGGCTATCTCTAAGTATGAATTCCTCCTACACAGTTAGTTTGATTGATGGGAAAGCGAATGTAGTTGCGGATATGGTAGCTAAGAAGTTTAAGCATCGCCCAATGAATAATAGTCTCTTTTCTCACTAATTCTGAATGGTGAATCGTTTTGTATTTTTATGATATTTTGGATTCAATAAAATTTATGTTTGTGTTAAAAAAGAAACCAAAGCGTAAGAGCAAGAATCATATAACACATTGTCTCCAGTCCATGTGACTTGTATGTCACTTTGAATCTTTGAACTTCGTTTACTTTATCCCTTGTCCCTTGTATATAAGAGATGACTGTTCATCTATAAAATTTAGGGAAAAACGCTTGTGTTGTCAGAGACTGATGATGCATACCAGTCCTTATTTGAACATAATATCAATCTTTGTTTAGCATGAATACTAACCTTGCACTGTATATTACACGAGTTTGAAGACCAATATCTTCATACCCTTTGATTTTTGAATAACTTCTAGTGAGACACATTCTTTTTGGACATCCAACCTCTTTATCTCATGAAAGGAAATCCAAACCCAAAACGCTATTATCTAAGTTACGTCCACTTAAACAGTATTACTTAAAGCTACTTACCAGTACATAATGAACATCCGTAGCTCTCTTCTTTTATCTCCTATGAATCCAAAAACTCCGCTTTAATATTTTTATGAAGCTCATCAATCTTTTTCCCATTAAGCTTATCATCAAGCCTATCTACAAGTCAAATCATTCAATGGTATTTGAACAAAGCTAATCTAGCTGCGACTTGCAGTGCCAATATTGCAGGTAATCATCATCACCAAAGAAACTTCTAAACTACGAGGGACCAATGTGATGCCTCCTAGGCCTGAGTATATGCGCAGCAAAACTCAGAGCTCCGTTCTCAAATCATTGCCTAATTGACTGAATAAGATGCCTATATCCATTCCTTGATTCACCGTTGGTATGACTACCGAGTAAGGGCATTGTTTAGAAAATCCAACTTTTTTGTTTTTCGATTGTTTTATCGATTTGCTTAGCCTTTTTACGCATTGCTGGAACTTCTTATGGCAGCTTATGTTAGTCATTCCTGCAAAAATGGGAAACAAAGAAATCAAAAGCTTCAGCGTAAGTGTATCAACTCAAGACCAAAAGTTTAGCACTTGGAATCCATTTAAACTATAGCTTAAGAAGAATGAAACACGGATTAACGAAGTTATGACCACTAAAGTAACCACAGTTATCTTCATATAACGAAAGCAACAAGGGAAAATAAAAGATGAGATAATAATAAGATCCCTAAAGCAGTAAGAGTCACTTAAGATCACCTGAACCTGATGGCCTTAAACGATAATCATACTCGAGATCATAGAACCTTGCGTTATTAAGCATTTTGTTGAAAGAAATCAAACAGATCAGATTGGCGATATGCTCAAATCCAAGGTCTAATCAAGTCCAGTTACATTCATGCTGAAACTGTAGTTCCAGATGTTCATCCCTAAAGGGGCTAATATGCATATCATTTTTCTCCTAACTCTAAAAGCCAAAGTGAACTTTTTCCAGATGATAAAACCAAAACTATGAAAAAGTTTAACCTTATAGTTGTTCAAATGCATCTAAAAAGCGCAGAAGAGACAAATCAAATAGCAAGAGATTTCAGATTTGCAACCTTTTGCCTCAACGCAGTTGTCATGGACCATACAACAAGCATCAAGATCATCACAAGGCTCCTCACCAGGACATCCAAAGTGTCCAATCCCACAATACTTGCCATATCGAACAGAAAGTGCTGAAAACAAATGTATATACAAGTGAGTAGCTAAAACGCAAAACAAAAAAGTTCCTCAAAAACCAAAGGGACACACTGCAGAAAAGATTGGATCTTACTGTCGCAATTCTGCGCAATGCAGGTTCTTGTGCACTCCTGTGACAATTTGATTCAACAACAAGACCAAAAAAAAAAATCATTAATGAAGTGAGAAAGAGCAAATCTTTGTGGAAAATCTGAGCTTTTAGCGAGGTTCCAATTAGTCAAATTCATAAAGCTAATTATACAGCAATCCGATTATAATTCTGGAAACTACAGATTCGCAGAGATTTTTCCCCGGAAAAGAAAAACAGAGGTCAAGGGAAAAAAGGTTAAACCTCGCTGCGAACGACGTCGACGAGGAAGAGGACAAGGAAAAAAGGAGCCGCGACACGCATCAAAGAAGAGTGAACCATCTTCAAAGAAGAAGCTTCTGGGTTTGATTTATTGTCGTTGTCTTCTTCGCTAAGGTTTCGAAATATTTGCCAAAATTTCTAATTGGGTCTCCTTAAGATCTCATTGGTCTTCCTGCTTTCTCGCCATTCGTTCTTTATTCATACCATATTCATATTATATAGTATATATATATTACCTGGAGTCAACCCAGATAAATACATTAGCTGCAAATTAAATTTTTGACTTTTAACTATAATACCGGTTTATCGTTTTGAACTTAAATATAAAAATTAAAACCATCAATATCGAATATCTTTTCAGAAGGTATTGAACTTTTCAAATAAAAAATTTACAAATAACTAAGAGGAATTTTTTTTCTTCTCAATTTTGTATTATTAAGAAGAGCTTTACCAAAATGGGTTTAATCCTCTAAAACTCTGTTTCATGGAAAATACTGAAAAATAAAAATGGAGCCGAGAGAGTGAGTAATCGCATAGAAGGGATGAGTTATAAGCGTGAGAAGACTATTCCGGCGACAATTGTTGTAGTCTCAGTTTCAAGGGTAGTAGCCGGTGAAAGTGAATCCTCTGCCAACGATTTCACCTGCGCAATACCAAGCAAAGCATTCAAGGCCAAACAATGCAGCGATTCCTGCATGTTCCACCTTCAAATCAGCTCTGTTCTTTAATAAGGTCTTTGCGTAATCTACTTCTTTCCAGAATGTCTCGTAGCGCCCGGGGATGCTGTAAGGAGTAAGAAGAGTATTGTTAGCTACTAAGTCAAGATTGCAAAATTACAGAAAGCCAAGCCCTTTAACAGAGAGTAACAGTATGATACCAGCTCAATTCAAAGTTAGCATATTTCTAAGTTTGCCAATTTCAGTTCTGTCAAAGTCTATAAGTCAATGAGATTTACTTCTTTTTTTTGTCCAATGCAAAGCCAATTTGCACATTTCCTCAGCATTAGCTGAAGATTAATTGTTCGGAAAGTAAATGAAGTAAAGATATTGACCTAGCAAGACGAGTGTAGAGTAATTGCTTAGACAACTCGCTGCACTTCTCTATCGTTGCAGGCTCCTGAATAAAATGCTTGTTCTGCTCCAACAACTGCCTGTAGTAGGAACTCCCATGCTTGGCCACAAACTTTGAAGCCTGGCATGCCTTTGATTGAAGTTGTACCAATTTTGATGCCATGTTTCGAAAATTCAATATCCTTCAAAATCATTGACGAAATGTTTAAGCTTTTACCCATTTCAAAGTATTAGCACGAGATATACAAAGCTCATCAATTAGTAAAATTCCAAAGCTTCTCAAGCAATCATACCCAATTTTCTTAACATAAGACAGTTCATGATTCACTACACGCCTCCACGATCACATTCAATATTTATAGCAGAATTTTTTTTTTTAAAAAAAAACTGTAATCTCATAATCGAGTCATCCAAAAGATCAAGACTTTTAATCAAATTCACACGTATGAAGCTAAATCACTAAAACCCTAGTCCCCAATTGCAGAATAACCGATCGAAATAGACCCAATGGTGGACCAATAAAAAAACCATGACTCCGAGATTACAATTAGATCTGGAGACTCAAAACACATAATAAAAGAGAGTTTAAACCCCATAGAAAGCAAAACCCATCAGAGAAGAAGATTTATAGACAGAGATGAGAATCTGAAACGAAATCAATGGAGAATGACACTGTGATCGTGAGCGAGCCGTACCTTCCGGCGTGCTTGCCACAGCGTGAGTGAGAATCAGAAAAGAATTCTAATAAATTTCACATACACTGCTTATAATTAAGAGAGTAACCGAACCGGTTTAGTAAAATCCAGACCGGTTGGCTAAAAAGGACCCGGGTCACTCATTTGTCTTCCTAAAACCCTAATTCTTTGCTATACGAATCTTGTCTCCAAAACCCTAATTATCTCTCTCTCACTGGTGCAAATGACTAGTACGAAGAACAACCACAACGAGCAGGAAATAAACGGCTCTGATCAAAATAAGAACACGAAGTTACGCTTCGAAGATGCTGATGAAACAATGTGCGATCTCGGTGACAATGCCGATGTCGCTGATGACATAACCAGTGCCGATTACTACTTCGATTCTTACTCCCATTTTGGTAAAAAAGCCTTCACATTTCATGTTTTATTTTCTTCATTAAGGCTTTCATATCTACAAAGTACTGATTTTTTATTCATTGATTGATTTTGCAGGTATACATGAAGTAAGTATATTGCAATTTGAGTGGAAATCGTTTGTTCTGTATTACCCTTTTTCGATTTAGATTGTCTGACTTGATGATGGGGATTGTCTTATTATAGGAAATGTTAAAGGATGTAGTGAGGACACAGAGTTATCGGGATGTTATTTACAAGAACAAGTTTCTTATTAAGGACAAAATCGTTCTTGACGTAGGAGCTGGAACAGGAATCTTGTCTCTGTTCTGTGCTAAAGCAGGAGCAGCTCACGTATACGCAGTATGTCCTATCTTTATCTCCTTTAGTCACAATTAGCTCTGAGTGATTTGGATTTATTTGATTGATAAATGATTCTTTCAATAGGTTGAATGTTCTCAAATGGCTGACACAGCAAAGGAGATTGTTAAGTCGAATGGATTTACGGATGGTATAAGTCTTTTAAAGTGTTCTTCTGCAAGATGGATAATAATCTGATAGAATTGGCTGTAACAACTGTTTGATCTTTTGGCAGTAATAACGGTTTTGAAAGGGAAGATTGAGGAAATCGAGCTTCCAATTCCTAAAGTGGATGTCATTATCTCTGAATGGATGGGTTACTTTTTGGTTTATGAAAACATGCTTGACACCGTCTTGTATGCTCGCAATAAATGGCTTGTAAGTGAAAGTTTTCACCTTGTTTAAGGTTTTGTCGATGATCGCTTCATTATAGTTTTGAACACTTCTTCTTTATTCTTTGGGGGTTATGTCGTTAGGTCGATGGCGGAATTGTTCTACCAGATAAAGCTTCTCTGTATCTTACAGCCATAGAGGATGCTCATTACAAAGAAGACAAAGTAGAATGTGAGTGTGAAAAAGGACTATGTCTGACTTGTTTTTAGTAATATTTATCTTCAAGTTTCCTTATTGAAAATTGATTTTTCGATCGGCTTTTCCTCTTGTCTTTTTTCCTCAACAGTTTGGAACAACGTGTATGGGTTTGACATGTCATGCATCAAGAGAAGAGCAATCACGGAACCTCTTGTTGACACAGTGGATGCAAACCAAATCGTGACTGATAGCAAGCTATTGAAGGTAAGTAAAGATTATACTAAAGTAGTTACTGATATCCCGAGATTGTCTCTTTAGTTCTTTGAAGCTAATGGAAACTCCATTTGTTTTGGCTGTTGATTTTTTTGAAGACCATGGATATCTCTAAGATGGCTTCTGAAGATGCTTCCTTTACAGCTCCGTTTAAGCTTGTCGCAAAACGGAATGATAATATCCATGCCCTTGTAGCCTACTTTGATGTATCATTCACCATGTGCCACAAGATGATTGGTTTCTCAACAGGTTCACACTTTTCCTGCGAAGTTTTTTGATTATTTTTTTTATATAGCTTCTTCGTCGATGTTTTAAGACTCACATTACAATCAAAAAATGCAATGCAGGACCAAGATCGCGGGCTACACACTGGAAACAAACAGTGATGTACCTGGAAGATGTGTTAACCATATGCGAGGGTGAAATGATCTCAGGAAGCATGACCATTGCACCTAACAAGAAGAATCCCAGAGATGTGGACATAAAGCTCAGTTATTCTTTGAATGGCCAGCATTGCAAGATTTCAAGGATCCAACTCTACAAAATGCGGTAAAAGCTATCTCACAGGAAGCAGAGCCAATCTCCCACAAGTCTTGAGGCTGAGAAAGACAATGCTCATTTGTAATTCTATTGTTTCCATGTTTTGAAACGTTTCAGAACAGAAAAACAGAAATCTCCCCTCTTGATTTTAAAAGCCTATCTCTGACTCTCTCTCTCTCTCTCTCTCTGTTCCTGGAAACTAGACGTGGAAATGGACATAGTGGAGAAGAAACATCAAACGAGAACAAACTATTAAAGCTGGTTTTCTATAGTACCTTGACAGTTTCTGGTTCCGCTGAAGAAGATCCTTTCCACAAGGTTGTCTATCCTGTTCAACATCTTATATGAATGTCGCCTGAGATTCTCACTTGTATTCTTGATTCCCTTGGTGATTGGCTCTTTCCAGTCTTCCTTTATACTCTCTTTGTCTCTCAAAAACTTGCCCTGCAACGAAATAAAAAAACATTAAAACCAGAGAAGATCCTGGGTTTCCTCATGTCAAATCATTCTTATGTATCAAGTTCTTGGGAAACTTTTCGTCTTGTTCTTCTTCTTCCTCTTCATTGTCGAATTTCTCAGGGTTATTCTTGTACTTCTCGATATCATTTCTAGAGTATACCTTCATGCAAGGTTAGATTTGCTATCGAAGAAACATAATCGATTGAAGTGTTGACCAATTTTACCTGCATAGATCTCAAGATCTTGTCCATGTCAACATCTTTTGATGGTTTTGGTACAAATGGTTCTCCAGGAACTCGATCCTGTCAAGACCACAGTAGTGAAACAACAGATACATCAACCCAAATCACAATAAATATAATATGAAAAGGCAAGACCATCAAATGCTCAAGACATATATACTCTTGAAGAAACAATGAATGAAGTAATTTTGGGAACAAGAGGTGGGTTCTTGCTGCAAGCATCAGTCAAGTCTTTACAAAGGTGATTCACCAGAGAAGCAATATCAGATTTGGACTTGTATTTATATAATTGTATATGTACTCCGCAACATCAGTGTCTGAGTAACCAAAGACCTAAATACAGAAACTGATGTTGCGGAGTACATATACAAGTCCAAACCTAATGATACGGCTACATCTCCACCAAATTGAAGCAAAGACACTATCTCTCTCTCTCTCTCTCTCTCTCTCTCTCTCTCTCTCTCTCTCTCTCTCTCTAAAATCTGTTAAGTTTTAAGAAACTTTATATATATAATAAGATTGTGGAAATCTGTTAAGTTTTGAAAAACTTTATATATATAATAAGATTGTGGGTTTTACGAATTCTGAGGGTTTTTTCTTTCTTTCTTTCAGTTTCTGTTATCGATCTGGCAACGTATTTTCTGTGATCTGATAAATTACTTAAGATGGGTCCAGTTTTACGACAACAAACGCCAAGGATTTGTTGCATGAAATAAATTACGTCAACAAGCTTCTCAAGTACGTGATCTATGGAGAAACAGTTGAGCCTGTAAGATAGCTAATTACGTGGAATGAAAGTAAACCCATCTGACCACAAACTTCTAATCCATTTAATGTAAGAAAACCAATCTTTTGTATGTATGTATTCATGATAATGTAGAGATACAATTATATTCAAGTTTATTATTATGGATATAATAAGTTACATGAATGCTCCCTGAGAATGAAATTATTGGCAGCCAACTACCTCGGCCAAGCTACTTGTCCAAGGATTTGTCGCTGAAACTGTTTCCACAAAAGGACACAGAGCCGTGTGGGAAACTGGAGGATTCATCATTCCCACAAGCTTCTTCTTCATCTTCCTTGTCACCTTCTGAATCCTCCATCTCTTCATGATCATCAACTTCACCCTCCATCTCTTCCATAGCCTCGTTCTCTTCTTCCTCGTCTTCCGACCAACTAGATTCAACTTTACACCGACAACAATCACATTTAAAACCGTAATCCTCAAGCAGTCTCTTTCGTCTGCTCGAGTAGTTCATGTTCACAGGGAAGTAACTCAAACAGACTTCTCTACCTTCCTTCAGGAACATCGTGGAACATCCTAATGATGATACCATCTGAACCAGAGTCAACTTAATCGAGCCTACAAGCATTAGGAAGACAGTCGTGATTGAAAAACGACGTTTTTGGATAAATCCCATACGCTCGCACCGATCTTTTCTCGTTCGAAACAGAGAATGGCTCCATCAAACCAAAGCCGTTAACTTTATCCTTACCCAGTAGAGCCACCGTGAGTTCCGGCGAGATCGAAACCGGAAGAGGTGGACACACGGCGGATAAAAGAGAGTGGAGGAAATATGCTGCTGCTGCGGAATCAGAAGTAGAATCTCCACTGCCTTGAAGAGAGAGCAATATCTGAAAATCAGAAGGAGAAGCAGCAGCGAGATTGTAAGCGGAGAGAAGGAAACGAGCTTGGATTTGGCGTTCAGGAGATTGATCGGAGAATGCGCCGGAGGATGATTGATGAAGCCGGCGAAGGGATTCGCAGAGCCAAGGAGTGTGAAAAGAGAAGCAATTAGGGCTGCAAAAGGAGACGACGGAGCAAGATTGACATTTCTGCGCCGATTGACGTAACAGTCGGAAACAATGGTCGCAGTAAGGAGAAGAAGGAGAAGCAGATGATGAGAGAAAAGGGAAAGCAGAGTAGAGGAGGAGAGGAGACTCTCTGAGGATAACTTGTCCGACACGGAGAGACTGTGCCGCCACTAGACTCCTTCCTCTTCCACCGATTTCTGCAACTCGAAGCAGCGTCTCCGCCTTAGCTTCACCACCAGCCGTCGGTTAGGATTTTTCCAAGATTCAACAATTTATATGGAACAAAATGAGAAAGAGTAACTCATTACGTTTCAGGATACGGGAGACAATACTAATGGGCCTTATACAAGCTTCATCGATTTTTTTGGCCCATATAGTAAAATAATGGATTATACATACACAATAGTGTTTAAGATGAATAAAAAAGTATATTATGATCATAATGATGTGTCCATTTCCAACAGTTAGATGCAGCAGGAAGGATGCAAAAAACAAGAAACATGAACAAATCGTTGAAAAGATATAAAAGAGAAAAGAAAATTTTGAACCCTTAAACTTGTTGGAGCAATGAAATGACTTGATGGATGCATTTTGCTTAAACGATATCAGTTTCTCCTCTTCAAAACTTTAAACCATTTCTGTGAGCCATAAGCCTCCGGTGTCCGATCCTTAGTCAAGTTTCACCGAAGAAAACAAGAAGTGCACGAACCAGAAGGAAGAGAGGAAACCAATGGTACCTGTCGCGAGCATGATAGCCAGGACCATAAACAGAGAGTAGCCGAGATAGAGAGTCGCTGAAACGGGTCCACTCAAGCTTTTGAGGTCGAAGACGAGATAATTTATGGAGTATATGAAGATGTAGATTGCAACGGATCCTGACGCAAAGAAAGATTTCCACCACCATTTATAGTCTTCGACACACAAGTGCATGTATGTTAGCACCAAGGAAACCTCAGCACACACTACAACAAGAAGGATCATGACAACAAAAAGGAATCCGAAGACGTAGTAGACACGGCCCATCCAGATGCTGGACATGATGAAGAAAAGCTCGATGAAGAGGGTCCCGAAAGGAAGTGTTCCAGCGCCAAGAACGAGAAGCCACGACGGGTATTTTTGAGCTGGGATTTCCCGGGGAATCTGGTTGGTTCGAACCGGGAATTCAATGTGAGGAGCCTTGGCTCCGAAGTAACCACCGATGAGAGTGAGAGGAACCGAGATGCAAAACCACAGGAGGATGAGGATGACAAATAGAGAGAAAGGAATGGCTCCAGTACTATGGCTACCCCATAAAAGGAAGTTGAGCGTTGTAAGGATCAGAAACGCGATACCCGGGAAAAAGCAAGCAGCTTTCCATGCAACAGACATCCATCCACGGTGTTCCCCACATCCAATTGTCCTCCAGAGACGAACCGCGACATAACCAGCTGCAAAGCCAAGAATCATGTAGAAGAAGAGCATACCCGTGATAAGCGTTCCACGTGAAGCCGGTGACATGAACCCAAGAGCAGCGAACAAGATCGTTACAACCGCCATGCCAAGAATCTGAACACCGTCACCAACCATGACACACAAAAGCGAAGGGATTGACGGAGCACGGAAAACATCACCGACGACGAGTTTCCACCCAGATAACTCTTCGTTCATCTGAGCTTGAGCCTCCTTGTCGAGCTCCTCGTAACGGGTCAAATCCCGCCTAACAGTTCTCAAGAATATGACAAGGACGATACCAGCCAAGAAAGTGATCACCATAAGCGAGTTCAAGATTGAGAACCAATGAACCTTTGAGCCTTCCATCTTCAAATACGCATCCCATCTAGACGGCCACTTGACGTCACTCTCCTCGAAACTGACTTCATAAGAGAAGACAATGGATTGGCCTTCCTTGACAGACATGGATACACTAGAGGAATCACATTTGATTGGAGTCGAGTATCTTTCATACATTTTCAACTTCTTCGTTGAGTCACCGTTATGAGCAAAGTTGCAAGGAACCACCTCAAACCCAACAACCATATACCCAAGCTCATCCGAACCTTCTTTTTTCCCAATGGTCGGAATCACCTCAGCTGCATCACCAGTACCCATGACACTAGCCACATTAGCAGCCTCTTCGTATTTATGAACAAGAACCTTAAACTTCAAGTGGTTAAACACATAGTAAGCATCCTGAACCTTGATCCCAACAGGATAACCAGTCCACCTCAAAACATACCCATCTTTCTTAGTGTAACGAATCGCTGGCAGATTGTCTAGCATCGGATTCACCTGATACATCTCATCAATTCTCTGCTTCAAAAGTTTGAAACTTTCGGCAGAAAGCTTCTCAGTCTGACAAAGAAAGATCTCACTCTCGTTCTTGAACATTTTAAACCTATACGGAGAATTCTCGATCCGATCTCCCATGAGAAGCTCACCTAAATTCTCAGCACTATCCTTAATTCCGTCAGAGGGTTTACAAAAGGGCAAGCTGTAATAGCTAAAAGGCATCTCTGTTTCGATGGAAGTAAGCGAATTCACCTTGACGTTCAAGTAATCACCAACTTCGTACTTGTGAGGGTAACTCCCTGGAAGGTAAAATCCGAAACCTAATTGAATCACCGAGAAAATCGCCGCAAGCATACAGATACCGAATCGATCCATCGAGATCATATCTGTAAATAAGAAAATGAAGAAAACCTCGTCAGTGATCTGGATCAGTACTTAAACAGTCGCACCTCAGATCTAAGACCTTAGCTCTTAAACGAGACACATACAAAGAGTATATTTGAGAAATGAGAATGTTAGTTAGGGTTTTTGCAAAGAGGGAAAGAAGATCTTCACTCACCTATTGATTTTGTATTATTCCTTAACGAAGAAGAGGAAAAGGAAGAGCTTTCGTTCTTATGTTGCGAAGAAACAAAATTGTAAAGTGAGAGAAACTAAGCGATGAAGAAAAGGTGTAAGAGAGAAAGTAAGAAATACTGCAATTTATGTCATCCAATAAAAAAAATACATGTCAGCTAAGTATTAATGTAAAGGAAACCAACGGTGCCGTCTTTATTATCACGGTACAGACGTACTAATGGGCCTTATACAAGCTTCTCGAATTTTTGGCCCATAAGGTAAAATAATAGATTTGCGTTTATGATAATCAAAAAAGAATTAGGAAGTCTAATTTTTTTTTGGTCTAGGTACACTGGTCATGCTATTGTTACCAATTGAAAAAAAAAAAATTCAACAATTAGGTCTACCAACAATTAGGTCTACCAAAATTTCTTTCTATAAAATAATTATATTCTTCTATTGTAGATGGATAATCAGTTTTCAAGTATGATACAGACTAGAAGACAAACAAAAAAAGAGATAAGATGGTAAGGTTGAGATTAAATGAAAAATAGAATGTATTAAACGATTTTTTTCTTTATTTGATCTAAAAATGGCAAAACGACATAATAAATTGAAATTGTGATTATAATACAAATAAAAACAAAAAAAATGTGTGTTATTATGGGAAAAGAGAAGAAGTAGCGATTCTAAATGTTTTACCGATCAGAATGTAATAAATGAAAAAAGTAAGGATATAACAAACAAACAAAATAGATCAAGAACGACGCCGTTTAAAAGTTCGGCGTAAATTGAAAAACCACAAATAAAAAGCTAATCGGCGTCGGTGGGTAATGATTACCGCTGGCCATTAACGCAACGCGGCTTTCTTATAAAACACAGACATCGAGACAGAGAAAGAAAGTGGTCCACTCTCTACATCTATCAAAGAAGAAGACAAACAAGAGCAAAAAGAGCCGTTGAAGCGTACAATCTAAGGCAATATCCAGAAGAAAACCCAAAAAGAGTGTTCCTTTTCTCTTTCATTCTCAAACATAACGAGAGAGCGAGAGAGAGAGAGAGAGAGGGAAAGACGCAGTTTTTGGGGTCATGGCGTGTTTAAACGACGAAGTCTCAGTCGACATTGAAGAGATCTACAATGGTGGGAAGGTTTGTTTTACACATTGAGCTCCGAAATTTACTTTGTTTTCTCAACCCATTTCTCTCTCTCTCTCTCTTATCTTATTTCCCCTGTTTCTCTGGTTCTGTCTTTTTATGGCAAATCAGGTTCGTCACATTTCGTTTTCTCTCTTATGGGTTTATGTTTTCATAATTAGCTTCCAATCACAGTGGGTAACTGAAGAAATAGATTGAATTCAATATATTATTATTAGCTGTTTTTGTCAAAGCGTACTTGATTTAGTATTTATGCTTGATTTTATTACAAGTTGGATTGAAAACCAAAGTGGGTTTTCACTTAAAAGTTGTTTCACTTTTGTCTTATGATAATCCTTTTGAAATTTCATCGGAAATCTGACAACTTGGATGTTTGATTTATTTGATTCTCCTTTTCTTTTCAAGAGATTCCCTTGAAAATAATGTTATCTTTTTTTTATGTTCCATGATTGATATATGATGTCTGACTTTTTTTAGCTGCAAGTTATCTGTTGTACTGATTTTCTGACTCTTGCACATGGGAGAATCTATTGAGGACCTTATTTATTTTTGTGGTCTGGAACAAAGTCGGAGTGTTCCTTTCTTAGCTGTATCTGCTTAGAAAGAAAATAAAGTAGAAGTTTGTTGTGGTTTTCTATATGTTGAGCTGATTTTGGATGACACTAAATGGTTTGTGTATTTGATAATCAAGCTTGTAGCATTGTTTATTTCTGATTCATTTCTTCCTTTTTTTTGATGTTTTTGCAGGAGCATCATGTCAAAACTTGCCATGGTGTAGTATCAGTTGTAGTCTATGGAGACCAAGAGAAACCAGCATTGATCACTTACCCTGATGTAGCACTAAATTGTAAGAGTGAGGCTATAGTCATTATAGTACATTTGAATTCACTTAATATTCTGATTCTAGATTCTTGTTTTGTTTTTTGTTTGGCTAGATTTGTCGTGTTTCCAAGGATTGTTTCTCTGCCCTGAAGCAATGTCCTTACTACTACATAACTTCTGCATCTACCATATTAGTCCCCCAGGACATGAGGTTTGCAAAATTGATCGTCTTAAAACAATTCTTTCTTTGTATATCTACTTTGATGCTTGCTCACGTTATGTCGGTTCCATCGTTTCTACAAAGAGTTGCTGTAGTTCGGAGCTGCTCCAGTTTGTTCCAATGATCCTTCGCCTTCTGTTGAAGACCTCGCTGACCAGATTCTTGAAGTGTTGAACTTCTTTAGGTAATACTCGAGTCATGTTTCAACTAACTCCCATTCTAACTTTGGCAATTGCACTAGTTTCAATCCTGAAATTATGAATATGTCTCTTGCAGCCTCGAGGCAGTAATGTGCATGGGGATCACCGCTGGTGCCTACATCCTTTCCTTATTTGCTGTATGTACCCATTGAAGCTCCTTGAGGATGTATTTGTAGCTACATTTATTAGAACATCATCCAACTTCTCGATACCTACCAATGATTATTTTATGGCTGCAGATTAAACATAAAGATCGAGTTTTGGGTCTTATTCTGGTATCGCCTCTATGCAAAGCACCCTCATGGTCTGAATGGTTTTATTACAAGGTTAGTGTATATGACTATACAAAACGGAAAGTCACACATCATTTTGCATTCAGACGAATATATTACATGATGTTAATACTAATCCTGCAGGTAGTGTCAAACTTGTTGTACTACTATGGCATGTCTGGACTGTTAAAAGATCGGTTCCTTCAGAGGTACTTCAGTAAGGTAATCTTTCTTGTGACTCCTTGAGTAAACCTGGCATATACTGCATATACTTAATAGACATGGATTTGATATTGTTTTTTAAACGCGACAGGAAGCTCGTGGTAGCTCAGACGTTCCAGAACGGGATGTAGTACATGAATGCAGAAGGGTCAGTGCTTACACTTTGTATTAGTCTTTAGATGATTACAGTTTATCTTCACCTTGACATTGTTGTAACACTCGTGTATCGTATGATATGTTTGTTCAGCTGCTTGGTGAAAGACACGGTATTAGTCTTAGGCGGTTTCTGGAAGCAATTAATAGGAGACATGACATAACTGATGGCTTGAAGAGTTTGAAATGTCGTACACTCATATTTGTTGGTGACCAATCTCCTTTCCACTCTGAGACTCTTCACATGGTGGCTGCATTGGACAGAAAATACAGCGCCTTGGTTGAGGTATGCGGGTTTAGTGTAACTAAAAGCTCGTTAGTTTCTCTCAAGGTTAAAGTTTCAGGCTTTTAGATTATTAGGACATGCATTGATGTTCTTCGTTTAAATTGCAGGTGCAAGCTTGTGGATCAATGGTGACAGAAGAGCAACCACATGCGATGTTGATTCCAATGGAGTTCTTTTTCATGGGGTTTGGGTTGTATCGGCCTGGTCGGGTTAGCGATAGTCCCCGGAGTCCACTCAGTCCATCGTGTATTTCGCCGGAGCTTCTCTCTCCGGAGAGTCTTGGTTTGAAGCTAAAGCCAATAAAAACTCGGGTTCCCACGAAATGTTAAAAGAAAAACATTGATTCATTCTTTTCCTTTCTTTCATATTTTTATAGTGTATCAAAATCGAATATTCTCTAATTCAATTGTATTTGTTGTTGTACTTAGTCGATTAACTCAGAAACTCTTGACGTAAAAGATATCTGAGTTAATCTGGATTGTGTAGATTTTGGTCCACACTTCCCACCCCCAACACCCGCTCAAGTCAATTAGATGTCAAGTCCCTGATTATGCCGACAAGGGTCTTCTTTGCGAGGAGTTTAATCAACGACATCATCAACTTACACCACTGTGATAAGGCCTATTCTAATTTATAACAACTTCGTGTCATAGTTATGTTTTTATCAATACATACATTGAAGAGTTATATAATAAGAAGAATATATAAATCAGCATTAATAAATCAGCATTAATAACATCAGCATTACTCTCCTTAATGCCTAGTAAAAAAAAAGCATTAAGAGTAAAAGAAAAATTACACTTTTTGTGGAATAAAGTGGTGACAAATATGATTTGATCGTTCCATTAATAAAGCAGAATATCTAAATCAGCATGATCCTAACATAATTGTTATTTTCTATAAAGGAAACACAAGAAGAAGACAAATTTTAATTAAAGGAGAGAATTTCATGTGAAATACAGAAGCGTTACATTCGGATGCATCCTAGACGGAATCCTCATTCTCCACCATTTTCTCCATGTTATTAAGTCTAAAACCTTTGTCTCCAAACTTAGTGGTTGAATAAAGCTTAAGGTAGTCTTGAAACCGATAGCCACTTGGATACAAGAGCTCCGGAGCTGGAGATATTATGGCATCACCAGCCGGATTGTAAAATGTAGCAATGTACAGTCTACTCCCATGCTTCACTGTCATTACACGGTGTACAACACTCTTGTACCTTCCGTTACTCAGTATCTCGACTTGATCACCGGTATTGACAAAAATGGTATTGTTTTTCGATGGCGGGATAGGAACCCACTTCCCATCTTTTAGGAACTCAAGACCAGGCACTTGATCGTCCTGCAAGAAAGAGCAATATGATTCCTCCAGCATCGGTATGTTCTCTCAGCCCTCTCATGAACACGAGGGCATTCTGGGTATTTAGCCTCTTTTGTCCCAAAAGCTGGACCTTCTTGACCAGATAACGCATTCATTATGTATTCGTGACGAAGACCAAGATTTTCACAAATGAGGTTTGAGAGCCTTTGTGCAGTTGAGAAACATTATTTCATCCATCGTCTTGCTGCAATTTCAATTTCAACCCCACAGATTGTTTAGTATAATAGGCAAAACATATAAATAGTAAAAGCTTTGTCCAAAAAGAAGTAAAAAAACTTTGGACATATCATTTCTTAGTTACTTACATGAGTTCATCTGAAATGTTTGGGATCTTGGATATGTTTGAAGTCGGCTTATGCCAAATGAAGAAACTGCTTTCCCAATCTGCATCTGAGGTTTTGCCTTCACTCAAAGCGTTGACCATCTCTGACTGGTAAAACTTCTCTTTCAAATGCTCCTCATAGTGAGAGTTAATCATCTTCTTCGCTTTCTTCATCAATTCTTTATCAATTCCATGATTATCAACCTGAAAAGTCATCGTTCCGCACTTAAGGCTATACTCTAGAACTGAATCTAGGAACATATATATATATATATCTAGGAACTTATATATATATATATATATGTGCAATCTTAGAAGCACTTCATGAAGAAGCCCCACTTATCACATGCATGATCAAGAAGTGACATTGTCTTGACTCTGTTTTCTCCATCCAATTCACCAAAATCAATAACTGGAATCTCCATCTCTTTCTCTTTGATTAAAACCATATCTTTTGCTTTTTTTTCGCAGACACAAATTGATTGAAAAAGTTATTGATTTAAGGAGTATTTATAGGCATGGAGTGAGAATCTGGTCTCTTTTTCGTAAGGAGGCATAGTTGCCTACTTGGAGTGGCAAAATTCAATCGTTTATTTCAATACTACTTTTTTTTTTTAAAGTCTTGGAGTGTCATTACATTTAAAGAATAAAAAAACAAGTGTAAGAATCTACCTTGAAAATGTAAAATGAACTACAAAATTAAAGAAAGTCCAAGTTCAGTCCACACAGCCATGTGACCAAAAGTTTTTAAGTTTCTATTATGATTTCTTTTAACCTAGTTTACTTGAATTTTCTTTCTTCTTTACAAGGAAAGTACTTTTCCTTATCACTCACTCATAAGTTATATTCACTAGACCTAGCCCATCATGCTTCATATTGTATTGTGTCCTTTATACATCTCTTTTGTATGTTCTTCTCTCACTGATTTTGTTGTTTTTAACATTAGGTCTATAAGTTTTTTCTTGGGTTTCGATCTACTCAATTACTTGAAACTAGATTTGTGAAAAAAAAATATTTAACTGTTTATTTCATGATTGCTTGAGAAGTAGAATAAATTAATCCAGCTAAAAGTCCATGTGAGTCTAAGCGGGATTAGTCGAAAGGAACTATCTCACTCCTATGGGCGCTCTTGGTTTTGAATAAACATTTTATAACTTCTTATATAGAATCTGGGATGCTGTTTAGATTATGTTAACTTTTTCCTTTTAGCGTTGAATATTCTAGATTATCACATGATTTGTAAAATCTCACCGACAAATCTATTTTTGGTGGTCAAGCAAATTCACGGCTCATTGAGCATAATGGGACAAGACCTAATTTACAAAGACGTATCATTTTAAAAAAAAAAAAGCCAATTAAGTACCAATATTGATTTATGATCGAGGTTGTTTTTATCTTGTGAAAATTTCTTGGCCAAATGTTTGAATATTATGTTTAGTGTTTGATTCTCACATCGTATGTTTTTGAAGGTTGTATGTAGACGCAAAGTTTATTGACTTTTTTATATATATCGTATTGCATGTAGAATCGTAAATCGTTGATCCATGTGTTACGTAGAGTACTATCATCATAAAGTTGTTCGTGCGGACACCATGCATTTATCGTCATTACATGTGTAACATAAAGATTTAACTTTGATCTCTTTGGTTTTTGTTTTTTGTTTTTTGTCGTCCTCCTCTCTTGGGTATTGCAGATGTGGAGCCAACCTCTCCGATGATCATAGGTTGCTGGTTTTGATCCTGAACATTGTTCGGATTTAGAAAGCTCTCCAAGTGAGCCCACAGAAAAGTAGTTTCCTGAGATATCCATTTTGTAGGTAAGAATTTACATTTTCTCTCATTGTTTCATCTCTTTGTTCATTTAGAGTGGGTTCTTGAAATCGATTTTGATCCTCTGCATGATGTCCTTCCTCTTCATTTTGATCTTGACGATTAGGGCTTTGATGCATATATACTTGGTGAGCTTTCCTCCTCTCCGAGCCGTTTGCCTCCAACACAACCTCAATCCGATAGCATGCTTCACTCCCCAAGTGAGTAAGAGGAAACGAGACCCTGAGCCGGTGAATGTCCTCCCATCCAGCGAGCCGAGCTCCACCCTTGCTTGATCCGAGTCAATTCTCTTCAGCAATGTCCTTGGCCGGTGATTAGCTCAGAAAAAAAATCTCCCCGTCTTGCCTCTGAATGGCTCGCCACCGAAAGAACCCAAACGTATTCTCCAAGCCAGTGCACCTCATCTTAGAAACAGCAGCTTAAAAACAAAATTAAACCTACTCGTATGAATATATTTATGCATATCTTAGTTTATATCTTTGTCAAATCAAAACAAAATGTAAATGACTAAATCTAAGTTTTTGCTTAGCTCAGAAAGGAAATTTGGTAAAAAAAAATCTCAAAACTAAACAATCTAAATAAGACCACACATATCAATCAAATCCAAATGAAAGCGCAATGATTTGTTTTAAAATGTGCAAATTTAGCAAATAT
Source organism: Streptanthus diversifolius (assembly GCA_039880935.1). Lineage (NCBI taxonomy): Eukaryota > Viridiplantae > Streptophyta > Magnoliopsida > Brassicales > Brassicaceae > Streptanthus > Streptanthus diversifolius. The sequence goes on from JAXGFM010000001.1 coordinate 465,628, forward strand.
TTACCCTTTTTAAAAAACCAGCAAACGAAAAGAAGGACCACGCGCTAATAAAAGGCGCGTGTGATAGGATTCGTTTATCACTTACAAGTTACAACTTCCCACTCACACACTTTTGTTTCCAGAATCGAAGGAATGTTAATAACGCTAAGCTAACATTTACCCTCAAAGCAAACAGAATAAAATTAAAATAAAAAGATTAGATTTAATAAAATTATTAATCACTAATTAAAAAAAAATATTAATTTTCCCTCAATCTTTCTGCTTTCTCTCCTTCTCCAACCACCCGAAGGAGAGAGAAGAAGAAGAAGAAAGCACACACGAGCAGGAAATAAAATCGATCTCTCTCTCTCTCTCTCTCTCACACACACACACTCTCTCTCTCTTCATCGCTCCGCCGCGCCACAGTCACTGAGATGCGGCGTTGTAAAACTGACGAATTCTTCTCAGTGGAGACGATGAGGTTTCTCGCGTTTCTTCTGATCTGTAGTTTCTCTCTTGCTTTTTCCGCTGACTCCGATATCGGCATTGACTCTGTTGTCACACAAGAGATCAACGGAACCGCCACTGAGTTCAATGCGACGAATACGAAACCTAAGGAGGATAGTTTCGCTGATATGATCGATCGGGCACTTGAGAAGGAGTTTCCCGAGAATGACCAGAATGATGGTTCGTTCGCCTGCTAGATCTTCATATTTTTTTTTTTATTTTAATTTTTGCATTTTGGTTGTCTAGTAGGTTCGCATTCGAGCTAGGGTTTTTGTCTTTCAGAGATCAGCTTGATTTGGTCTCACTTTTCTCACAGATTATTAATTGTATTTTTTAATTTTTTTTTGTTGTTGTTGTTGTGAAAATTGAAATCCTCTATTAGGGATTTATAATTGATTAGCTCAGTGGTCTTAGAATCTCGCTTTTGCTCACATCTGTATATATCTATTGGAGACATCTTGTTGTTATTGTCTATTTAGGTTTAATGGCTTCTAGCAATTAATGAAATTGCGTGTTAAAATGATAAAGTTTGTGAAATGCTTTTTGTTTTTGTTTTGTTTTGCTTTTTGGCAGTTCCTGATCCAGGAAGCTTCAATAATAGTGTTGCTGATCAGCAGGTTGGTTTATTGTAAATTTTGGATCTTTGTTTTCTTGCCAGTTCTTTTTGTTTTGTTTTGTTTTATGTTTCTTTTTTTTATTAAGCCTTTTGTTTTGCTCACTAGGCTGTTCTGGAGACTGTTGCTCGGGTTAAGCCAAAGAAAAATGAGACCAAGACCAAGGAGGAGAAGTGAGTCTTCATAATATGATGCATCTTTTACCATTTTTGGAGTCGATTTGTGGCTGTTATCTACTTTTCTTTCACAGGCTAAACCAAAATATAACTTATCAGCGCCTTTTATTCTAGATCATTCTTTAATCTGGATAACGAGAATGGCGTAGAAGATACTCCAAGACTGATAGATAGGAAGGTAAGCTTACATAGTCTTTAAAACAATTTTTTACTTTATAATGCTGAAGAAAGATTATATATATCTGTTGTGTACGCGTTTGTGATAACATTCTCGTAATTTGCAATTCCAATCCAGGACAACGTTTTTATCATGTCCAATCCAAAATCAAAGTACCCTGTACTGCAGCTAGATTTAAGGTAAGTGTAGCATTCGTAAGGGGAGTTCTTTGTTCGTTTATAATTTGTAAGAATCTACCTAATCCTTTTTTTTGTTGGGGACATCTCTCTTAAACGGTACATTTGTAGGCTGATATCAGATTTGGTCGTCGTCATCGTTTCTGCTACTTGTGGTGGGATTGCCTTTGCTTGTGCTGGTCAACCGGTGAGCACACGCTTGCTTTGCAGAGCTTTTGACTTTTAACATTGTTCTGTTGGCATATGAGTATATCGCTTTCCAAGATTATAGAATTGATTTTGTTGGCACTTGAATTATCATCGAACCGTGACAGCCATATTTAAATTCTTCACCATATAAAATGGCAGGTCATTACTGGGTATCTATTGGCTGGATCTGTCATTGGACCGGGTGGGTTAAGCTTTGTTAGTGAAATGGTGCAGGTAGCTTACATCAGCTTTAGTTCTTCAAAGTTCCTCTTTTGCTTTCTTCATACTACGTTTCTACAGAAATTTTCATGACTGGCAGTTTGCCTGGTGATATAAATGGTTTACAAGGACTTGTTTTATAATTCTTTTTGTGTAGCACAGGTTGAAACAGTAGCTCAGTTTGGTGTTATCTTTCTTCTTTTTGCTTTAGGATTAGAATTTTCTGCAGCAAAGGTTTGCATGTTTCCACCCTCTTAAATATGTCTGGCTTCTTTGTTCCAGCCGATTGAAACTTTTGAGACAGTTGTTGTACTTTGTGGTTGCAGCTTCGTGTAGTTCGTGCAGTAGCTATTCCAGGAGGTCTTCTTCAGATATTTTTGTTCATGTGCTTGAGTGGGATAACAGCCTCGGTATGTTCTAAATAGTAGTAGGCTAGTAGCTATCGAGTTTAAGAATGAGTTATTAGCCATTTTGTGTATGGGTCGTGAACATAGAATGAATTCGGTTGACTTAGCTGTTTTTTATTGCAGTTATGTGGTGGTAAACTAACAGAAGGAATATTCGTTGGTGCATTTCTTTCGATGTCATCAACAGCGGTGGTATATTCTATTTTCACTTGTGTATTTTTGCTTAGCTTACATGGTATTGAACGTCTTTGCATGTATGATATTTTTATTCTTGTTTAACACTGTTAGAATTTGCTCCTGCTCACTCTCACTTTATTTTATTTTTTCTTTATTGTACTAGTTATGTTTTCCTAATTGATTAAATCTTGGTCTTCATGTTATCTTTACCGCGCCATGATTCTTGTACCAGGTTTTGAAATTTTTAATGGAAAGAAATAGCATAAGTGCTCTTCATGGCCAGATAACCGTCGGAACTCTTATCCTTCAGGTATCTACTTGGTCACTCTCCAAACAATAGCATATCTAACGTGATTTTTACAGCCTTTTTTCCGCTTACTCTAAAAACTTCATTCCTCAGCTATATGTTGCATGTAATAAGTGCTTCCTCTAGATTCTTAAATCTATGGTTTCGTAAATCACTAGGATTGTGCTGTGGGTTTGCTGTTTGCTCTCCTTCCGGTTCTTGGTGGCACTTCTGGTGTCCTTCAAGGAGTGTTGTCCATGGCTAAATCGTATGTGCTTTTCTCGTCAGAAATTGATTTGAAATTAACGCACTATTTTTTTTTGGGTTCAATTGTTATGTTTCGGACACTTTATCTCTTTTGACCGGTTGGAAAGTTCTTTCCAGGTTGGCTATTTTGATTGCATTTTTGTCTGCCCTGTTTGTATTGTCACGTACCTGGGTACCTTGGTTTTTAAAACTTATGACAAGCCTTTCTTCTCAGGTAAAACATATTTTTTACATGCTTCCACTTTGGTCTTTAAAATGTTTATCAACTAGAATTCTTCAATCTTTGACAGACTAATGAGCTCTACCAGTTGGCCGCTGTAGCATTTTGCTTACTTGTCGCTTGGGTTAGTCTGATCCCTTGTTCTTCTTACCTATTGGCTATTTTGGACATGTCTGCATCTCAAATTTTCAATTCATAAACCCAGTAGTGCTTTGGTTTCTTCAGTGTAGTGACAAGCTCGGTCTAAGTCTTGAGTTGGGTTCCTTTGCGGCAGGAGTGATGATCTCAACAACTGATCTTGCCCAACATACTCTTGAACAAGTAAGAAGTCAAGTTTGACTCTTTCGAACTTGAGGGTCTCTTCCCATTTTCTTTGGACACTCTTACTTCATAAGTTTGTTTCCTGCTTATATATTTATGAAATACATTACCCTTCTTTTCCTATAGTACAAAAATTTACTTTACCATATTGAGCCGTTCTTATTGTCTCTGTTCTCTTGCAGGTGGAACCCATCCGCAACTTTTTTGCAGCGCTGTTCCTTGCTAGTATCGGCATGCTGATACATATGCACTTCTTGTGGAACCATGTTGACATTCTGCTAGCAGCTGTGTTACTGGTGATAGTGATAAAGACCGTGGTAGTTGCGATTGTTGTTAAAGTCTTTGGATACAATAACAAAACTGCAGTACTTGTAAGAAGTGACATCTTTGATGTTTTCACATTATTCCAAACTTTCTCGTAGAGAGTGGCCTCACAATGTTCTTGTCTATAGGTTGGAATGTCACTTGCACAGATTGGGGAATTTGCATTTGTTCTGCTAAGTCGAGCATCTAATCTTCACCTAATTGAGGTAAGCTCTTTGATTATCTAGATCCAGCTAAGCATATATCTTCCAGACCGTGTTGTACCATAATAGCTTGCTCATAATTTTGTTTTGGTGGAGTGATAACAGTGAAGGGTTTTTGTGTTTATTTTCAGAGCAAACTGTACCTCCTGCTTTTGGGAACAACTGCTCTAAGCCTGGTATGGTCCATTTACTTTGCACATTGGTCCAGTTCCACATCATATTCATTTGAAGTTTAATTTTACAACGAACGGAGTTTGCTTTCTCAAGGAAAAGCAGTAGATTTCACATACAAAAGTCATATATATTATCGTTTAGTAACGATTCAGGTTTAATATTTAACAGGTAACAACGCCATTGCTATTCAAGTTGATACCGGCAGTTGTACATTTAGGAGTGCTCTTACGGTGGTTCTCTCCCGATAGCTCAACTGAGGTAAATCCAAAACATCTCTGTGTCTTCTGTCTCTCTACAGCTTTGGCTCAAAACTTAACTTTTGGACTTTGTTTTGCTTCATCTGTATCAGATTGGTTTCAAAGGAGATTTGTATCATTCAGAGAGTGCAAAGCGTATATCACTAATGATCCAAGGTTCTCTTCACGATTCTTGATGGTGTTTCAGTAGAAGACACGACAACATCAAAGCCACATTTTATCTCAAGCTAGGCGAAGGCAATGAATGGGGAACTGTCGATTGTGTTCCAGATGTATAGATGTTTCGAGAGATGAGGAGAAAACCGAAGAGGAAAGTGTATAAAATCTCTTACACGAAGATAACTACTAGAGACTTGTAACTTCGCTTCATTTTTCTTTATAATGTTTTGGAAATTCTTTTTTGGGTAAAAAGGTAGGAAAATGTTATTTTTATTAGTTTATTTTCTTTAATCATCTTATATGTTTTGAAACAAATTTAGAAACAATCTTCAACGTATTGTAATGATACCAACCCATAAAAGCCTACTATATCTCTTAAATAAAGAGTTTTTGAGTTAATCGACGATCAGTACAACAAATACAATTTAATCAAAGAATATTTGAAATTGAATCAGTGTTTCTTCAACATTTCGCTCGAACTTGAGCTTCAAACCAAGACTCTCCGGAGAAAGAAGCTTGTGGAAAACATGTGTCAAAAAGAAAATTGTTATGGCACTCTCCCTCCGAGTCAAGATGCCTTGGGATGAAGTTGGTCTAAATCAATGAGGCTCAACCTGGTTCTGTGGTTGAAGCAGACAGAACCATATTTGTCTTGACAACGAGCCAATGTTTGTTTATGTTGGCCTCTACTCAGTTTCAGAAATCGGATGAGTCATGCTTAAAACTATTCTTGTATATGTTTTTTTCCGTCTCTTAGATAGTCTCCTGAGTGAATTGTAATGGTCTAGGGAATTATACTGGATCTTCATTTTTTTTGAGCTGGTCGAAAAGAAATATCATAAACTTTTTCACTTCTAATTTGCCAGCAGTCTAGCATCTTGTCTCGGTTTTTCTCAGCATTCTCAGTGCTTTGAATGAAAAATATAGTTCCCTTGATATGTATAATTTTTCCATCTTTCCTCAGGTTCGTTGGTGTTTAATTAAGATCGAAAAAATGTGGACAAAATTCTCATGCACCTGTTAATTAAAAAATTAAACCCCAATAAAAAGGTCTTATTTTCCTAAGTCTAACACTTTTCAGTTTCCTGACAATAAGTTTAGTTTAGTTCAACGCAAAGTCTGCTTTGTTGCTTGCAATTGTAGTATGTGTTGTATTTACACTATAATAGCTTACGCTAAAATGTCCGTTTGTGTAACACAAACGCGTTTTCAAAGCCCACAAAAAAAAAAAAAATATTATCTTGTGTCTATCCATGTGACATGATTTCACTACTAAACCCAAAAAGCCGGTCCGACCAGATTTAACCAGTTCACTTTATTACATCGCAACAAAGTGAATAATAAAAAAATTTCAACCGAAAACTCCCTCTCTTGAAATCAGCGGTTCAGCGCCAAACCGGTTTGACTATACCGGACCCGAACCCCATATAAATTAGCATTAAACAAAGTTTCACACTTCCCATCATCTCCAACCACCGATGCACCGACCTCATAAGTCATATAAAGTGAGGAAAAAACAGAGACAGTCCTCTCACTTTCATAAATTTCATTTTCTATATGTAAGCAAAACTAAAACAAAAAACTCAAATATTCAAGAGAGAGAATTAATGGCGTTAGCGAATAACTTAACGGCAATACTGAACTTACTAGCTTTACTATGTTCGATACCAATAACGGCGTCAGGGATATGGCTTGCCTCAAAGCCTGACAACGAGTGTGTCAATCTCCTCCGTTGGCCCGTCGTCGTCCTCGGCGTTCTCATCCTCGTTGTCTCTGCCTGCGGCTTCATCGGCGCCTACCAGTAAGTTTTATACAGTGACACAGTCGCAGAGACTTTTGCTTCAATTTGACTTTCTTCTCTTTTTCTCTAAAGAAGCACAAAGATAACGCCTTTCGATCTCAAGCTTTTTTCACTTCATTCTAACTTTAAAAAAGAAAAAGAGAATTAATACAAAAAAAACTGAAACTTTGTGAAAACCCAGAAAACAGAGTGTCATCACAAAAGATCTCAACTTTGGACTCAAATTCTGACTCTCAGGTACAAGGAAACTCTGCTGGCTGTATACTTGTGCTGTATGGCGATACTGATCGGACTTTTGCTGGTGGTTCTGATATTCGCTTTCGTCGTGACCAGACCCGACGGGTCTTATCCAGTTCCGGGTCGAGGTTATAAAGAGTACAGGCTCGAAGGGTTCTCGAATTGGCTGAGAGAGAACGTTGTGGATTCAAAGAACTGGGGAAAGATAAGGGCTTGTTTGGCTGATACAGACGTTTGTCCTAAACTCAGCCAACAGTTCATCACCGCTGATCAGTTCTTCTCTTCCTCTTCCATCACTCCTCTCCAGGCATGCTCTCTCTCTCTCTCTCTCTCTCTCTCTCTCTCTCTCTCTCTCTCTCTCTCTCTCTCTCTCCTTTTAGTTCTCTTTATTCTGAACCTAAAACTTCTAGTTTGTTACATTTTGCCCCCCGCATTTTTCTTTTTCGTACCGGTTTTGGTTTGGTTCTTGTAGTTTTTTTAGTTTATTTAGTAAGCAATTTGTGGTTAATTGAAGTAGATTAGGCAGTGATAAATCACAGTAAATGGAGTTAACTGCGATACAACACTAATTGACATCAACGGTACAAAATCAAAATGTAATGATGCAATTAAGATAAGTCATTAAATTTGTCCACTAGTCAATCAGAACCATAATATCACTCGTGACATGTTTATTGTGATGGGTAACTTGTAAACTAAACATTGGTTATTTGGATAATTTTTATCTCTATGTTAAAAGATCCACATCTTAAGTTACTGATAGGTAGTTACTTTTAAATGGTACAGTTTGTTTTCATAAACTTACATACTGTGTACATTATGGAAAACCAAATGTTAAGTTATAATTTAGACTGAATATTAGTTTGGGAAGATGCCATATAATGAATCATTTTGGTAATTAAAAAGATTTTTTTCTAGCAAGAAAGATTAGATGCTTAATGAAGATAAGATGCGATGTTAATATCTAGATTATGTGAGGCCTACGATTTGTTCTTATAAATGAAAAAGAAAGAACGAAAGGTCTATTATTCAAAAAAAAAAGTAAGATAGGGGGCTCATGTCATAAAAGTTAAAAAAAGTTCACTTTAGCTTTTGTGAAGTCCAAAAGAGAATTGTTCTTATTCTCTGTATTCATTTTTCATAGTGGCTTTTAACTTTTATTTCTCTTTCGATTTCCTTACCGTTTAGATGACTAAAAAAAAAAAAATTCAACTCTATAATTGAACAATTTAGTCCAAGTAAAAATGGTTTCAGACGTTTTTTCTAGTCTCAGAGAGGAATTCCCCTTAAAATATGTCAACATATTGCAATTAGCTAGTGTCATTTCTATAATATTTACTTAAATTTCTAGGCATATGTAATCACACTAATTGAAAACATACTTTAAAACTTTGATATTGAAGTTTAGAGTATATAAAAAGCATATATAGTCCTAGGAGGCTGGTGTAGAAGTTGCTGGAAACCGAAATTCAACATAGCACACTATCACAAGGACCCACCATGCACCAACAATATGGTACATGATAAAATAGGTTTTATCTTGTTATTTATTGTATATGTCTTTGTCATTATCTCACTCATGATTCACTGATCCCGTTTTCTTTAGATTGTGTTCTTCTATCTTAACTCAAGTTGACAAACTAAAACAAAAAACCTTTCTTTTTCAAAATTAGAAAATAAAGACACTGTTAATATTAATTTCCATGTCTTTTATGCTTGAAACATGGAGAGATTAAGGGCATAGCTTAGGATTTAGGAACAGTTCTAAACAAATTAATAGACCAAAGTGGTTACTATAATTATTTGATTTTGGTTATATTTGAATAAGATTCCCGTAACTATATTCTGCTGAAATTAATATTTAGTTATTTAGGTAATATGATCATCTATTTTCCAATCTTAATTACATGAATCAAAATTTCTGGTATTCATCATCAAATAAATTTTCACGTAATTGTGGAAACTTTATTAGATCATTTAAATAATTTTATTTCATTAGTTTCTAGCGCATCCAAGTTTCCTATAACAAAATTGGAACCACTAATAATTAAATAAGCCTAGTTGATGAGGTTTTGATTGATTGTATATGTCGATAGTAATTAGACATTATTAAATATTGGACAAATGATTTGATTCAATAATTACAGTCACAAGTCTTTGTCCCCATCAAGAAACATAATGAATAAACTATATCTATCCCATGTTCTACCACTCACATTAGAGATTTTGTTAGTTTGAATAAATAATGCGGAAGAAATAATAAGATTTCTAAGAAAAAATTATATAATCTTTAGAATTACCATATTTTCATTTGTTGAGCTTTTGATCATATCTAAAAAATGACATCTTCTTTGTGTTGTACAGTCCGGTTGCTGCAAGCCACCGACCGCGTGTGGCTACAACTTCGTGAACCCGACACTGTGGCTAAACCCAACCAACATGGCTGCAGATGCAGACTGTTACCTATGGAACAACGACCAAAGCCAGCTTTGTTACAACTGCAACTCATGCAAAGCTGGTCTTTTGGGAAACCTTAGAAAAGATTGGCGTAAAGCAAATCTCATACTTATAATCACTGTCGTAGTTCTCATTTGGGTCTATGTTATTGCGTGTAGTGCATTTAGGAATGCTCAGACTGAGGATCTCTTCCGCAAATACAAACAGGGTTGGGTCTAAAGTTTATAGATTTGTTTGTAGTTGTTGAGATTGGAGTATTCGAAAATAGCTTGTGATCGAATGTTATTACTTGGTGTTTGGAAAGGGCTTTTTGCATGGATTTTTGTTTTTTATGTTTATGTTACATTGCTTGTGAAGAAAGAAAAGATAATTGAACCAATTGCTTGTGGGTAGGAGTGTAAACCGGTTGAATACTGTAATACCAAGCCGGTTCTTCGTTTCGTATGGATTTATTTTTATACGGTACGTTTTGGCTTATTTCGGTGATCTTACACTTCCTTATATATGTAAGATCATATATAAGATCATATATAAGTCCATCCCATAGCATAAAGCAAGCCATTGTTCCTTACCTTCCGCAAAGCAATCTTACATACCACGTCGTCGCTAAACTGATCCACCAAAGCTCCTGGGCCTCAAATTGGCATCTCAGTCCAGAGAGCTTACGGTAGGTTGGTTGTAAACGACTTTACACGATAAAAAATTATCATTTCATGACAATCAATATAGTGAATGAAATTAGGGGGATTGAAGTATTCTTGTTGAGTACCAATGGACCTGAACATTGGAGAGTTTTGTCATTTTATTTAGTGATGTAAAGATTGATTAGGATCCCTAGTCGTCTACGTACTCATTATCAAATTCTTTAATTAATTAATTTAGTAAACATTATTGATTGTAATTTGTCACTTATACAAAATCTAGAAGGTTTAACTATGAACGTATATACTCTTGCTTTTCTCATTCCTATAGCTGGTTTCCATCCTGCAATGTCAACTTCTCCATACACACAACACAAGAAGATAAATACTTATGATTATGATTGTTTCAAATGAAACTTTTATAAGTTTGTATACTTACAACTATTAGTTGATATATTATTTACTAAAAAGAACACGTTTGATAGACGAAACATTATAAGTTTTTATCTTTCAAACAAACACAATATATAGCTTAACGTCTAAAGATGAATGCAAATACAAATAAATAATTACTGTGATGATTGTGATGGATCATTAGGTGGTCGGGGGCATGTATCGCGTAGAGATTGATAGAGAGATTTTTCGCTTGGTGGGCTCTTGAAGAACATGCATAGAAAAACACAGTCACAGAGACAATATTTTCTTACAGAAGGATGTTTTTTATGACATTTTTTCAAGCAATCAAATAAACATACGCTTCCTTCTGCTTCTCGTTCCATGGTCCATCATTATCACCACACTCTACTTCGTCATCTCTATCTCTCTTAAACGTTTCCTTGTGTTAATTTTGTTTATAATGATCTTTGACTATGTTCACTCGAAACTAATTTGTTATTTTTATATACGTGAGAACTTAATAACCAAATCTGGATTCGTTGTATGCTTAGGCGTTACGTGACACTTCTTTTCTAAGTTACAGCCACTTATTATCTATTCACTTTTAATTAAGATATAGTCTTCGTTACTTCTTGGAATATTAAAAATAGGTATAGTCTTTTCTTCGTTTTACTTTAGTTGGAGAAAAAAAAGTCAGCAAAAGAGTTTCAAATGTCTCTATATAAGTGATACTTTAGTTAATTTGTGATCAACAAAAAGAAAAAAAAAATGAACGAGAGATCGCAATGTTCCTGGTTAAATCGACACTTGCCCAAATGTCCTTAGTTGAGAATCAGTTAACATTCGATAACTGAAGGATAAGCATTAACAAATCTATATAGACAACAAAAAATGTCGTTCAGACAGAAAAAAATGTCCGTAATTAAATTAGTGATTGTTTCTGAAATTAAGAAACCTTTAACCGTTGCTTAAAACATAACTATCAACGAAGACTTATCTTTTGTTTGGTCTTTCCAAGTCTCATCTTATAATCGAAATAATGTATGAAGTTTCCAACGATAAGAACAAAACATAAGTTAAATGCACAAAGCTGTTCTCGTCCGTCTATCTTTGACTTCTTTTCATGAACAATAGTAAGGCCTTACTCATGCAGCCAAATATCTTTATTTTTTATTTATATATCTAAATAATTATCTTTTTTATTTTTTTCAAAATTTCTTATTTTAATTAGGATTAAAGTTTTTAAATTTTCTTATAAATAGCTGTTTAGATATATTCTATTTTTTAGTTGTTCAGTTTTTTAATAAAAAAAGAGTTTTAACTTTGTGAGAAAAATATTTTTTATCCTTTGGATTGATTTGATTAAATTCATCAATCAATAAGTAAATATCAAACAAAGAAATTCGAAAATTCTTTGGTTGAATTGGCAGATTCCTAATTAAATTCCTTTGAATCTATTGATTATAAAAAAAAAACAATGGTAATGCCTTTGTTATTAACAATTCTGTTTTGTATCTCAATTAAATTTTAAATTTATAACAATGGAACTAAAATATACAAAATGATAAAAACTGAAGCTGTCACAACTAGCCTATAGTTCAATTCATTGCCAACCTTTAAAATAAATGTTATCCGGAGATCGTTGTAGTTTCCTAAACGTGTTCGAAACTACTAATTAAGTTCCTTTTGATCCATAAAATAGTAGTAGAATATTTAATTTAAGGCGAAATGATCACGATTACAATAGTTGTGGTTAGGGGTAATTTCACCAGACCAAGGCGTAAAATTCACATTACGATTTTCTTTTGTTTTATATATATATATATATTATGAAAAAAGAAAGAAATAAGGGTTTTGTAATTCATAATCAAATAAAAATCCTAAACCAAAACTGAACCGAAAAAAAAATAGAAAACCAGAATGTATTTTCATTTGCGTAATTATAAGTTCAATCTATAAATAGTTTCCCGACTTGCGAGCATCCCATTTCATAATCCTCATTTCCCGGATCTCTCTCACTCACCTATCTCAATTTCAATCTCACGACCCGACCCAGTTACGCAACACAAACCGGGTCAAACCCGGAGATTAAAAAAAAAAAAAAAAAAACATGGATAAGCCGAGCTTTGTAATCCGATCCGAAGAAGCAGAATCCGCCGCGAAACAACTCGGCGTCTCCGTCCTCCAGCTCCTCCCTTCGCTTGTCAAACCGGCGAAATCATTCGCTCGACCACCGATCTCCAAATTCCACGTCGGAGCCGTTGGACTCGGATCATCGGGTCGGATCTTTTTAGGAGTCAATGTCGAATTCCCAGGTCTCCCTCTCCACCACTCGATCCACGCCGAGCAATTCCTAATCACCAATCTCACACTCAACAACGAGCGTCAGCTCCGTTACTTCGCTGTCTCCGCCGCACCGTGTGGACATTGCCGTCAATTCCTCCAAGAAATCCGCGACGCGCCTGAGATCAAACTCGTAATCACCGATCCAAACGCAAACGCAAACGCAGATTCCGATGCCGATTCAGACGGATTCTTACGCCTCGGGAGCATCTTGCCGCACAGATTCGGTCCCGAGGATCTTCTGGAGAAAGACCTTCCTCTTATCCTCGACCATCATGATAACAACCTCGCGATCTCGGATCTCGATCCGTTGACCGATTCCAAAGCGGAGTTGAAACGTACGGCACTAGCTGCGGCGAATAGATCGTACGCTCCGTACAGTTTGTGTCCGTCGGGAGTTTCGCTTGTGGACTGCGACGGGAAAGTGTACAGAGGATGGTACATGGAATCGGCGGCGTATAATCCGAGTTTGGGGCCAGTGCAGGCGGCGCTGGTGGATTACGTGGCTAACGGAGGCGGAGGAGGTTACGAGAGAATCATCGGAGCTGTGTTGGTGGAGAAAGAAGATGCGGTGGTGAGGCAAGAACACACGGCGAGTTTGCTTCTACAGATGATATCGCCGAAATGCGATTTCAATGTTTTCCATTGCCATTGACCTTTTCAGATATCAAATCATCCGAAGAAAGAAAGGAAAAAAAAAAAACTAAATAAATAATAAAATGGACTTTTAATTCGTAATTATTGGTTGCTCAAAAAAAAAAAAAAAGTAATTATTGAAGCATGAAAAGTTGAAAGTGATGCTTCTGAATGATATATGGATAAAAAGAAAAAGCTATTGGTGATGACACATTTGAGAATAAGAAGAATCTTTTTTTTTTTTTTTTTCATCTTTTGTTTGTTATTGTGCTTATTCTGAATAATATGAATAAATTACTTTTTAAATTATTTTTGGTTGATCATAAATTTTGTTCTTCCTTTTTGAATTCTTCTATATCCCATCTCAAGTTAAAATATCGGCTATCACATGACAAAAACAAGGATGTATAAACAAATTGACCAGATGTTATAAAATTTGATTAGTTCTTTAAATCTCAAATTGAATAAATAATATTAAGTCGACCAAACCAAAAACAAGAAATTAATCTGTGTGTGTGTGTTTTTTTTTTTTTTTTTGCTTTTGTTTGTTTGGCTCGTATAAATAGAAAAGGATCCAAACTATTCAAATGAACCAAACAAGTTTCAGTCTTAATTCGGTACAATTTTTTTCTAAACTGAACAAACCAAAAATGTGGAATGTTGTGTAATTAGTAATAGGTGAGCATTAATCAAGGATAAGATGGAGACTTGTTAGGATCTTAAAAGAATTAAAGTTATAAACGTTCTTTACACAAGCAAGAATACAATTAATATGGTCCACAAGCAACTCATACTATGAGTGGCTAACAATGAGGCTAAGAATTTCGGATTTGTAATGTTCAGACGGAAGTCGTGTTGGTTCAATAGAAGCATATATATATTTTTAAGTATTTTAATCTCCTAAAATCATAAATCATGCGAAACCCAATAAACTCAAGCATGCAACTTCAAAACATATACTAGCATATATCCACTAACCAATACAATTAAATGGTGAATTAAAAAGATAAACCATAACAACACAACCATTATTATAGAATTCAAATCACAGACCATTCAGAGAGTCAGTTAGAAAAAAAAATTGAGTTTATATAATAATAATTTAAAAGTATAATAGATGCTCTAACCAATATTGAAGCAGTCTATGGATTCAAAGCAAATATCACACAACAATCAAGATGTGGTATAAAAAGTGCAATAATCAAAGAAATCAAGTCATTACCTAACCTAACATAGAACAAACTTCACGTTTCAAAAACATTAGGCTGGACTAAAACAAGCACTGTATAACCTCAACAACTACAAATTATCGATATATTTACAAACTATCTTTGGAAATTATCCATATGAATACTAACCATAAACAGATGAACCTTTAATTAGATATAATTTAGGATAAACATATATTTTAGAAAAAGTTAATTAATTTATCATGCTAAATATTCTAAAAATTGAAAGAAACAAAAGCCAAGATGGTATATCATCTGATCATACAAAAAAAATGCAAGAATTATGTCTAATGAGTGAATCTTACATATTTTTGACCCTATCATCTAAAACAAAGTTAAAACAATGCTAAAATGTTTTTATGAACGAAACTAATATCTAGATTAAAATTGTCTTCATAAAACAAACAAATAACAATAACTATATCATCTAAAATAAAGTTAAAATGCTAATAAAAAAACAGCAAAAACTAACATTTATATTCAAATTGTCAACATTAAACAATAAACAATAATAAATAATATCTTCTTGGAAAGTTACATATAAAGTAAATAATAGACAATATCTAGTACATAAAATATCTATTTTGAAAAGTTATATCTGAATTTACTCGTAATAACATATACTGAAAAATAACCATTAGTTTAGCAACCATTTATACTGTTTCTTAGAAACATGATCTGAAATAACTGTTTTTTTTGAAACCATGTTTTTTAAAATATAAAACGTTTTTTTTAGAACTGAGTGGATTCACACTAAAACTGAACGATGGTCTGGATTCCAAAGTTTCAAATACTCCAAAGTCAATCATACAACAATGATCAAGCATAGTGCGGAATGATAATATGCTCTGCGACGATCTCCTTAAAGTTTTCTTTCATCCATGTAGATTATTATCAAATCCATTTTTTGGTATTCAATTACCGAATCATCATTAACAAAAATTATGAAAATCTTATGACTTCAATCATATGGTTATCCGACTTAGAGATAATAACTTTGGGATCACAATATATAAAAAAATTGCTAGACCATTTGATGTGATCATGGAAAGCACTCAGACATGTGTTCAGTTTTCAAGGCGTATCTTTTCAACCATGATGATTTAATTCATGAAATCATTTAGAGAATATGATCAGCTCAATTATCTAACTCCTCAAAGAAGAATCAACTCAAACCAAGTTCGGATGAAGGAGTTATGAATTTTAAAAATCCAGTGATTTTCAAATTACACGATTCTGACATGTGCGCATTTAAAGAGGAATTTCGGCCATATCAGGATGAATGAAGCTATAAACCAAGTTGTTCTATAATTCTGGTCCATGATAGAAGCCCAGAAAAGTGGAACCAAGGCCCAAGCCCATCTGCCTATACCATCAAAGATGAGATAATAAGTTAGTTAAACATTTAAAGCATTTAATGCTAATCTTTTGCATGTTGCTGCATGATTTTGGGTTCTGTTCAAACATGCAGTCTTGTTTCTTCTTAATTAGGCTTTTGCATGCTCTTGCATGTTATTGGAAGTTTTTCCAAGCATGCAAGACCTCTCTTCTTTTCTTCCTTCTCTATAAATACTTGGCTTTGGCCACTCTTGTAATCCATCGAATTTTTTAATGAGAGTTTCTACTTCTAAAATTTTCGATCACCTGTTAGTGTGTCATATCTAACAGAAATGCTTGGGTTCTTTAGTGTGTCATATCTAAAGAATCCAGGAGATCTGTCTTGGTGTGTCATATCCAAGGGATCACCCTCTTTGTCGTCTAGGTGTGTCATATCCTAGGACATTGAGGTTGGTATATCAAGGGCCTTTTGCAGTCTTGTTTCTTCTTAATTAGGCTTTTGCATGCTCTTGCATGTTATTGGAAGTTTTTCCAAGCATGCAAGACCTCTCTTCTTTTCTTCCTTCTCTATAAATACTTGGCTTTGGCCACTCTTGTAATCCATCAAATTTTTTAATGAGAGTTTCTACTTCTAAAATTTTCGATCACCTGTTAGTGTGTCATATCTAACAGAAATGCTTGGGTTCTTTAGTGTGTCATATCTAAAGAATCCAGGAGATCTGTCTTGGTGTGTCATATCCAAGGGATCACCCTCTTTGTCGTCTAGGTGTGTCATATCCTAGGACATTGAGGTTGGTATATCAAGGGCCTTTTGCATCCCTTGTGCGACCATTCGATCCACCGCCTTGTTTCTTGAGTTTAACCACTCTTTAGAAGTCAAGGATTATCCCTACCAAATTAGAATGCCGACTCCTTGGGAGGATCACATCACCACTGCTTCGACATCTCGGATCTACTGTGAAAACATGATCCTATCTAAATGAAATTTGCAAATATTGGTTAAAACACCGATGTAACTCTTCTAAATGTTCTTTTGTCGATCTGACGAAGAAGATCTTAGGCAGACTATAGAATGTTGCATAAATTTGAGGACATCGCTTGGATCAAATCATATGCTACATGACCAATTTTTATTAAAATTGTAGTATAAGCTCCTGAAATAGATATATGAGAGATCTTCACTCAAACGGTGAGAATCCAAGGTCTTCATGAAACTCTTGTGGAGTTTCTTGGACGAACGCGATGAGATCTAAGGGCGGAGGAGAGCTAGTGAATTCAAGACAATGCTGTTGGATAAGTGTCGAAGACACAGTCATGATACCGTTTGTTTTACAGTCATGTTACCATTTTTGGATAATTGGATTTGTTAGAATAAGCGAATATGTCGGATAAGCAAATATGTCAGATAAGTCGTTGTGACTTAGTCTCGTTCTGTTTCCTTTCCTGTTGTTTCGTTCTTTTCTGTTTTTGTTGTAAGGCTATTTAACAGCCACTCTCGTTTAATGAATTTCTGTGTGTGAGCATTCTTACATTCCTCTGTTTTTACTTTAACATAGTGGTATCAGATCGAAATTAAAACAACAAAACGAGTGCATAAAACAAAGGGGGTGAGTGAAACACGAAGAGTGATACAGAGTGAGAGAAATGACAGTTGAATCTAATAACTTCAGTGCCCCGAGTGTGCCAAAATTTGATGGAAACTATGATCACTGGAGTCTCCTTATGAAAAATCTGTTGCGGTCAAAAGAATATTGGTATGTGATCAATCCAGGCTACAACGAACCTGCTCCCGATGAAGTGCTGTCTCACGCACAGCAAAAAGCACTTGACAAAGCAAAACTCAAGGACTTAAAAGCCAAAAACTACTTGTTTCAGTCTATCGACAAATCAATCTTGAAGACGATCACTCATGGGTTAAAGCAAGCTCCCAGAGCTTGGTTTAGTCGGATTGAAAGTTATTTCAAGCAAGCCGGTTTCACTAGAAGTAGCTATGATCATACTTTGTTCATCAAACGAGAAGAAGAGAAGCGTTTAATGGTGAGTATTTACGTTGATGATTTGATATTTGCGGGTAATGATTCAACTCTACTCGAGGATTTCAAGTTATCAATGAAGCAGGAGTTTGAAATGACTGATTTGGGAATGATGAGGTTCTTTCTCGGGGTTGAAATTCGACAAGATGCAGAAGGAATTCATTTGTGTCAAAGAAAATATGCTAAGGAGGTTTAGAAAGATTCAAGATGGCTGACTGCAACGCTGTCAAGAATCCTATTGTTCCAGGGTATAAACTGTCAAAAGAAGGAGGTGGAGAGGATGTAGATGGAACACTTTATAAGCAAATGGTGGGCTGTCTCATGTATCTCACTGTTACAAGACCAGACATGATGTATGTTGTCTGTTTAATCTCACGTTCCATGGCGAAACCGAAGGAGGAACATTTGATGGCAGCAAAGCGTGTGTTAAGATATTTAAAAGGAACTATGGATTTTGGTTTAAATTATACGCGATGGAGTGGTTTGGAGGTGACGGTTTTCACGGACAGTGACTATGCCGGTGATGTGGATGATCGTAGAAGTACTTCGGGATATGTTTTCTTAGTTAATGGTGCAGCTGTTTGTTGGAGTTCAAGGAAGCAAGAGGTGGTGACTCTGTCTTCAACAGAGGCTGAGTACGTTGCCGCATCAGCTTGTGCGTGTCACTGCATTTGGTTCAAAGGTTTGTTGGAACAAGACTTTGAAGAACAGAGAAAGTGTATGGAGATACATTGCGACAATACTTCGACGATTAAGTTGTCGAGGAATCCCGTGATGCACAGGCGAACAAAACATATAGATGTGAGGTATCATTACTTGCGAGATCTTTGTAACATGGAAGTAATAGTAATGGTGTTCTGTGGAAGTAAAAACCAAGTGGCTGACGTGATGACTAAACCAGTGAAGTTGGAATCGTTTGTCAAGTTGTGAAATCTGTTAGGAATGCATGTTTTAAGAAGATAAACAGAATCATGTTCTTTTTAGGGGAGGGAATTGATGGATAAGTGTCGAAGACACAATCATGTTACCGTTTGTTTTACAGTCATGTTACCGTTTTTGGATTTGTTAGAATAAGTGAATATGTCGGATAAGTCATTGTGACTTAGACTCGTTCTGTTTCCTGTTTACTGTTGTTTCGTTCTTTTCTATTTTTGTTGTAAAACTATTTAACAGCCACTCTTACATTCCTCTGTTTTTACTTTAACAAATCCAATGCTTATAGTTGAAAGAACAGAAAAAAGAAGAGGAGAATTGCGTTTGACAATAATTACGCGTTTCTTCTAACGTTTATATTTTAAACCTTAGTCGATTTATTCTGTAATCGAACCGGTTCTGCATTCTCAGAAAACCACCTAATCCGAACCGGTTCTCTTTCCACGATGTCTAAATAATACACGTCGTTGGTTTGGGGTGTCTCTGTAATTTAATTCCTTTTTTTTTTGTTTGGTTCTCTTGTAAACAACCCAAAGGTCGAGACTTCTTCTCTCTCTCTCTCTCTCTCTCTCTCTCTCTCTCTCTCTCTCTCGAATAAGAAAAAGACGACGTAAAGGAGGAGGTGAGAATGGCGTACGTTAGTATGGGTGAAGCCCACCGGCGAATCACTGAGTACCTAAACCGCTTCTGCGATGCTGTTTCGTACCAAGACTCTTCTACTCTTTGTCGTCTTCTCGCTTTCTCTTCCAATTCAGCATCTCTTCTCTCACTTGCAGACGCGCTCAATGTCTTCCAGGTGCATAAATTTCTCTAATTTGGTGAAAGTTTTCTGTTTGATCGAGACCCATGTTGTAAAATTAGCAGCTTGGAATCAGTAGGAGTATGTTTTTGCTATAGAGGCATGAGATGATCCCTTATGTTGGTAAAGTCTATGGCTTTTGGGTTCAGTTTCAATCCAGGATGCTTACGATATGATCTAATTGGGGTCCTACTACTCCACCAATTAGTATGAATCTTGAATTTAGGGCTCGAAAGAGTAGGAGTATGTTCCTGCGATAGAAGCATGATCTTTCTGTTAGTAAAGTTTGTGGCTTTTAGGTTCAGTCTCAATCGAGAATATATAGTGTTATCCTCCAATTGGATCCAATGAGAAATTTTTTAATTTAGGGCTTGAAACTCTGTGGTAAAGTTGTTGTATGAAACACTCTGTGTATGTGTGAGTTTAATGAGTATATAAGTTTTGGATTAGGGCTTGACACCGTCTGATAAAATTGAGTTTGTGTCTGCTGGATAGGATTGAATAATTGGGCGAGTCTTCCTTCATTTGCAAGATTTCTGAGAATGTATTTTGACAAGTTATCTAGGAACTTCGAAAGACTGAATTCAGTGAATTTTACTCTTCGAATGATGCAGGATGCTAGCAGTTTGATAAGACAATCTGATGAATTCTCTGAATTTGGCGAGATCCTAGCTCACTTGTTTCGTTCTCTACAAAGTTACCGCGTTGGGAATCTAGTCGAAGCATACCTTGCTTTTGAGAAGTTTGCCAAGTAAAGTTTTCTTGTTCCTCTCTGCTGCATTTATGTGTAATTTGATTTCATGGTTTTACCTGTTGTAGAATAGATAAGCTTCTCCTTTTTTTTGTATTCACAATGTCTGATATTGGATTCTATATGTGCAGCGCTTTTGTTCAGGAGTTTCGTAATTGGGAATCTGCTTGGGCATTGGAAGCTCTGTATGTAGTTTGTTATGAAATTCGAATTCTTGCTGAAAAGGTAGTCTTTTACTTCAATATCACTCATCCAAAATCTTAGATTTTTTTAGTTTCCTGTCTCAGTTTTGAGTTCTGAGAGCATGATTGGTTCGCAATGGCAATGCAGGCTGATAAAGAATTGACCTCTAATGGAAAATCTCCCGAGAAATTGAAAGCAGCTGGATCTCTTCTTATGAAGGTTTTTGGAGTTCTTGCTGTAAGCTGCCTTATCTATCAATCTTCAGGAAAAGTGTCTTTTGTTAATCTTTACTTTTGTGTTGAGTTTCTTTTTTGGCTCCTTATTTAGTTTTACACTGTAGGGTAAAGGTCCAAAACGAGTCGGAGCATTATATGTGACTTGCCAATTGTTCAAGACCTATTTCAAGGTGAAATTCATGATTTTGAAATGGTTAACATTCACTCGTGTAT
Organism: Streptanthus diversifolius; assembly: GCA_039880935.1. Classification (NCBI taxonomy): domain Eukaryota; kingdom Viridiplantae; phylum Streptophyta; class Magnoliopsida; order Brassicales; family Brassicaceae; genus Streptanthus; species Streptanthus diversifolius. The sequence continues at coordinate 486,687 of JAXGFM010000001.1, forward strand.
TATTACTTGTTTTTGATCAACCATTTACTAAAACTGTGTTCTTAATTTCTGTATTTCAGCTTGGAACTGTCAATCTTTGTCGAAGTGTAATAAGAAGTATTGAGACTGCTCGGATATTCGACTTTGAGGAATTTCCAAGAAGAGACAAGGTTTTTTCAATTCTCTGTAATCAGTTTTAGTTTTTGGCCTTCTGATTCGGTTATACATTTATCTTAAATTTTTTTTATTCTCAAACTCCGCAGGTTACATACATGTATTATACTGGAAGATTAGAAGTCTTCAACGAGAATTTTCCTGCTGTGAGTCACTAATAGATTTTCTGGCTCCATTCATTTTGTTGTATTAGTTGAAATATTGATAAGGACATGTTCTTGTTTTAATCTTGCAGGCTGATACAAAGCTATCATATGCGTTACAGTATTGCAACCCCAAAAGAGAACGGAATATAAGGTATTATTGTGGTTTACTCTCTTGTTAGTGATTACTTTACTGTTGCATTACATTGCTTAATGAGCTTATGTGGCTTATTATCAGGATGATATTGAAGTATTTGATACCAGTGAAACTTTCGATAGGAATCATACCAAAAGATGAGCTCTTGCAGAAGTATAATCTTCATGAGGTAACAACTATTCCTTTTGTTTTCTAAAATTCTCCTCAATTCTACGTCAAACTTATCTCACTTCATCCAACTTTCTCTGTGTCCAGTACATAAATATTGTGCAAGCTCTGAGAAAGGGTGATCTCAGGCTTCTTCGACATGCTCTTCAAGAACATGAAGATCGGTATGACTTTCTGTTGACTTCTTACTGTACTTATCTACATGTAATTACTAGATCCTTTTGGTAGAGTAATGCATGAGCATTTTTAGTAGCGTAGGTGATTTTTAGTGGATTGTAGCTGTGTTGAGAGCTCAGCATTGACTGGTTAGTTCTAGAGCTAACGTGTTAAATGAAAGTTGTGGCAATTGGGTCAAGAGTTGCAATTGTTAATCAATCGCATAAAAGGTTTTATCGGTTTGGATTATTATATTACTGAACACTTAATCTCAATTAGGTTCTTGAGGTCCGGTGTGTATCTTGTCTTGGAGAAGCTGGAGCTCCAAGTCTACCAGAGATTCATGAAGAAAATGTAAGAAGTAGTAATATAAGACAACATATCCCGTCCATTGAACATTCTCAGATTACTTCAGTGTTGTAACTCTTGTTATTATTGTTTCAGTTATATCATCCAGAAGCTTAGTGATCCAGCTAGAGCTCACCAACTGAAGCTTGAAGTGATTGCCAAAGCACTTAGATGGCTAGAGATAGATATGGATCTTGACGAGGTTTCTTTTACGTTTCCATCTCATTCATTGCTTTTGATTACTTGCATGAATTTTATAACTCACAGTTCTGATTCTCTTGTTTGCAGGTGGAATGTATAATGACGATCTTGATATACAAAAATCTTGTGAAAGGTTATTTAGCGCACAAGAGCAAAGTGGTAGTTCTAAGCAAGCAAGATCCTTTCCCTAAACTAAACGGGAAGCCTGTTGGCTCATAGAATTATCTTCACGTGCAGGCCTTGCGAAATTCGTTTTTTACTTCCAAATTCTCTTTACAGGCTTCAATTATTCTCTTTCAATATCTCCACAGTTTCACGAGTGGTTAGCTTTTGTGCCTTCAAAATTTTCTGACATTTTGCTGCATCGAAATCATTTAACCAATGATGAAAGCTTGAAAGTTGTGAATACTAATATTAAATACTCAAGGAGAAGAGATGCTTTTCAAAATTTACTTATTTTGTCACAGTTGAAACCAATTAACCTTGAAAGTTGTGAAAGAGTATAGTTCTTAAAAGTTGCCATCAATGAAACAAAAAAAGTTGAGTAGAAAAACAGAGAGAGGACAAAACAAAACTCAAGAGGCTACAATACTTCAAAAGTTTTTCAGACAAAGCCTCATCTTTTCAGGCAGCGAGATCAGGAAGAGTGTTCTGAATGTTGTAAGGCATCAAAATGTTGAAACCATCAGCCGCAGTTGAGATGATCATCCCTGGAATCTGGTTGTGCCAGTGAAGTTCCTTTAAATCTTTTTGCCCCTGGTGAACGAAGAGAAGCTGAGGAGGCAAGTCTTGAGGTGTGTTGACTTGTTCCTTGGTCTGGGCTTTGAACTCTGCTTCCTCTTCTTCATCCTTCTCTAAGGATAAATCCCATATCCTGCAGATACAACAGATAGCCAAAAAACATTAGACACTTTTTCGGTTTTATTGGGGATTATCAATAATATATTCTGTAAAAGCTTTGTGGCTTACGTGAGCTGGTTATCGCCGGAAGAGACTGCAAGTGTCGAGGATTCATGAACGCTCCACTCAATCGACGTGATAGGATGCTTATGATACTCAAAATGTGCTACCACAGCATCTCCCTCCTAGTTCAAGTTTTAAATGCTATCACATCAGAATCTTGTTAAGATATCGATATGTAAAATTATAAAACCTACGGTCTTCAACGTACCTTGATCATCCTAAGATCACGGATAGAGAATGTCCCGTCATCACTCCCTGAGGCCAACATGCAACTAGCCAGCCTTCATGAAAGAAGAAAAATAACGAATGCGCCAATTTGCGGGTAACACAAACCCAAAAAAGAATTTAAGTTACACATCCAAGTGGCAAGAGAACCTGTTCCATGAGATGACATTCACATCTGCGTTATGTGCTTTGAAAGATAATGCAGGCGACTTCCCAACTCGGACATCCCAGATTGCAACAGTACCATCCACAGAACACGACGCAAACACGTTGGCTTCAGCTGGACTCCACTGGAAACAAAGGAAAGAATATTCAGCCAAAAGGAGACAGTAACAGTAGACACACAATTTAGCTGCAAAGCGACAGTTTTACTTGTAAATCTTCAACACTTGCAGTGTGTCCGGTAAACGGAATAGGATCAACAGTCCATGATGCAGAAGCTGGCTCCCACAAATGAATCATACTCATGCAGTCCCCTAACCCGTGAAGAAAAAAATAAATAAACATTGACTAGGTTGAAAAGCATGTAATTGTTGAACGAAATTTCTGAGATACACTATACCGGAAAGAAGTCTTCCGGCGGTTGCAGGACTCCAATCTATAGCATAGCCTTCATCTTTGTGGCCAGAAAAGTTGACTAAGGGTGCTTGGTTAAGAACCGGAGAAGTTCCATCTTTACCTTCTGTTTCTGACTCCGCTAAAGCATTAAGATGAGAGCTCAAGTCCCACACCTGCCCACAAATACAAAAACAGAAACCAGTTTCTAAAAGACACATAAACATGTACGTGCAAGTAGAGAAAAACATATCTTCATGGCTTATCGCCAAATGCTAACCTAATGTCCGGTTTCTGAAATAATAAGGACATTATCTTACCTGTACATGACCAGAATCTGCCCAAGAGACACAGATATGAGGATTTTGTGGCATTGCACGAATGCGGTTGACACATCCGTGATGAGCAAACCTGCGGACCTGTTTATTAATAAAATTTGAGACAGAAGTATTAACCATGATGACTCTCTCAACTTCAGAGACGACTAGGTGAATAACATAATAGTTAGACAGAATCTACAGTTACCTGAATATTTGGGATAGTGGAAGCTCCATCTTCGCTCTCCTCATCGCTATCACTGTCCTCATCTTCATCATCCTCATCCTCCATAGCATCATCACCATTCACTAGCGTCTTAGGCACTACATCACGTCTCTTACCAGATACGTTGCTGATTTTAAATAATCCAATAGAGTTATAACGTGCGCTCTCAGCCTAAAAGGGAGGGGAAAGTAATTATTCATAACTTATGACGAGAATCTAGAAGCAAAAACACATTTGAAGATATAAAGGTAAAAGACTCACCTGAGTCCCAGCCACCATATACAATGTGTGAGGAAACTCAGTTCGGTTCAAACCCAACTTATCACCTAAAATGTCAAAACTGAAAAGAAAAAAAAAGGAATAGGAACCATCAATTCAACAAACCATCAAAAACAGTAAATTTCTTAACTTTATGATTCAGATGCTAAGATGATGCCTTTGCAAATACATTTGTATACATTCAGAAGCACTTTCTAATGAACAAAATTTCCAGGAACATAAAATTATCTATTAACCCATAAAGTATCACGCTTTATAGCTAAAATCCTCTAAATTACCTCAAACAGGGCCAACCAACATGGAAACCATGAAGGGAATTATAAGCAGAAGGGTCGCACTGAAGTTCTTCTCCATTTTCGAGCTTATCGACACCTGGCTGCCAAACCCTAGTTGGCATCGATGGTATCGAGGAAGAATCCGCATTTCCCTTCTTCTGTAAATTTTAAACATCCAAACTCACGATATTAGGTTTTTGATTTGAGAAAAATCAGATTGGAAGGAGATTGACTAAGAGAAAGTTCGGGATTCAAAATTCAAACCTTGTTCTTCCTCTTTGTCTTTTTAGGGTTTATGGTGCGACCCATTTTGTCTCCTTCTGATTTTAATAAGATTCTGCTAGACTTTTGTGAAGAAGATGATGAGTTTCAGCTAGGGGGTTCGACATTTTCTTTAGGATTTAAGCAATTTATACCTAATCACAAATAATCATCTCTTTTACATAGATACCCTCCTTTTATTGAAAATTATTCTAAATTCCTAGATCTTTTAAAAAATTGAAAAATAATCCAAAAGTTTGATAAGAGATCATATTGAAATGTTTTACTTTTAACTATCCGTTGATTAGAGAGCGAAAACAATCAAAGTAGTAAACAGGCAATGATGGTCTTTAGTGCACCAACAAAAAAGACGAAGTACACTAGTCTTATGTTTCTCTACTTGGAAAAGAACTTGTCCCAATCACGAAGCGAAGAATCAACAGAATCATCAGGGAGAAATTTTGGAATCCTCTGGGCGCGAATAAACTGTTTCAAAACAGCTTTCTCTTCATCGATTTGTTTCTTTTCTTTCCTGTCTTTTGGTTCAATCTTCCTTTTCTCTTCCAAGATCCACTTGAAAATCTCCCTTTGCTCATCTTCTGGAATCGGTTTCCTTGCTACCTTTATAGGCTCAGTAGCCACAGCCTGAAATATCAACTCATCAGCTGCATCCGTAAACTCAAACAGCAGATCCGGTTTAGAGATCGGTTTGGCTTCTTCCTTCTCCGGTATAGCAGTTTCTGGTATCTTAGCCTTATCAGGTTCTGCAACTATGGTGTTGTTTTGAGCACTTATCTTCTCGACCTCGGTGTTTACAAGACTCTTTTTCGCACCTTTACTTCTGGCCTCGCTGCCCTTTTTAACTCCCATTTTCTCGCCCACATCAATATCCTTTTCTCGTTTTTTCGCAAATATAAAAGCTGCAGAAACACATGATAAAATTAGCAAATACTGTAGTAGATTAACATGAATGCTATATCATATTCAAAACTGCTTATAGTGCCAAACATCAAGCTTATAGTTCTACCAAAGAGGAAGTTTTTTTAACATGAATACAATCGAGATGTGTTTAATTAGAATATGGTATACAAACCTAGTGTGGTTCACTGGGAGTACGTTTCAAAAAGAATCAGCACAAATAATACAAAAAGCATGTGCAATGCAATTATGTCCGTGAAACACATTGCAATGCATCCTCTAATTAATGTAACTGTTTAGTTGAGATACACACAAAGACACTGCATTTAAGTAATTTCAATGTCTTTTCGTCTCTCTAAGAACATCAACAATGAGCATGGCGAAATCAAACTCTAATGAAGTTCGTTTAAAAACAGATTCTAGTAATGCCATCGAAGTAAGCACAAAGGTTCGAATGATCAATTTTCACCTTATATTTGATGATTGCTAGAAGAAATCGTCATGTTTCTAGATACATTAATAAAGATAAGAAAGAAATTTCTCAGCTAGGCATTTCATCAAACATATTGTGCACGTAAACCAACAAAAACCAATACATCGAAGAATAACCTGCAAGACCGAGATTGAAGATCAACATAGTTCGCCAGCCGACTGTAGCCAGTCTTGGAACGGCTTTCTGTGGAGGTTCTAATCCAGGAGGAGATGGCTCCATCGATTCCGATGGAATTTTCGCGAAATCCGACTTGGATCTTTCGTTTTTGTACAGCTTCTCGAGAGACTGAAGTATCGTCGCAAAGGAAAATATAGGTTTCAAACCCTAATTTGATATCATCCCCACGATTCTTCAACTTGTCATTTGATTTTGCTTCCACGTCAAGCAAATTCTGATTCTCCGGTTTCTATTTACTTTTTTTTTTTATTTTGGGAAAAAGCTTTTCGCTTTGATCTTCTCCGACTGAAGACTTTCTGGTTTGTTTGTGCAATTGGGTGTCCGAAGACTTTCTAACTTATCAAGAGGCTCCTTAAAGCCCAAATTAACCGGATTATAACTTTTTTTTAAACCGGATTCTAAAATCAAATTTGCACACACGGTTAAGAACATCTTCCGAAACCCATCATGATTATCATAAGCGCAATGCAACTTTGATTGGTTTAGTTTAAGACAGTACGTTGGTTCAGGCCTATGTTCAATGTAATGCAAACTAAAACCAACACACATAAGGTTGGTTTGATTCAGTTAACATCTAAGAGTCTTGAAGAAACAGGATCAAGAACCAAAACCAATGTACCCCTAAACGATTTGGAAAGTTACTAAAAGCTACCAATATCTCATCAACAGACAAAACCAGCCTTCACAAAAAAAAAAAACAAGATTCCTCGCTAAACCGAATTAGTTTTACCATAAAGGCGATAGATAGATAGATAGACATTAGTATCTTTATTTCTTTGCCTTCAAGGCTTGGATGCACATGTCATAACATGCGACTTGAACGTCTCCAACTCTGTCAGAACTTCCTCTTCCGGTCTGTAAATCAAGTCACTCATCCGCCATATCTGTCAAAAGAAGAAGAAAGTATAAACACAACACATTTACAAAATTGCTCATCAAGGTACCAAGAAAGTGTTTAAAGGTTACCTGCAATGTTCCACCTCCACCAGTAGTCTCACAGTCATCAGAAACACTGACAATAGTCCAAGGGTCCGCCGCATTCCAGTGGAAATCAACAACTTTGTCCCTAAGAAAGTATATAAATACGAAAACTTAGAAGCAAATAAATGGGGAAGCAACTGAGATTAGTTAAAAATTAAGTATTTAAGAACCTGTGACCAGCATGCTGGAAGAAGAGACCAGCCGGGCTTTTAGATGCACGATCAGACTTCTTACTGACCTGATAAATAGTTAATCAAAACAAACATGAGTACAATGAATTAAGTATCAGCGATGAGAGTGAATAAAGATTAATTTCAGACACATCTGAGTGAGTTATGTACACACCCTGTCACAATCCCAGATGTTCAAGAGACCATCTTCTGCGGAACTCCCGAAAACTGATGACTTATCAGGAGACCACTGAATTGATTAACAAGATGGTATTAGTGAGCTAAATAAGTCCAAGCAATATAATAAGAAAGAAACATAAGAGTTGTTGAAACCTGAACGCAAAGAACAGCAGCTTTGTGGCCCTCAAATTTGTAAATAGGGGTACCGACTCCATTTGAGGTAAGATTTCTACGATCATACAACCGAACAGTGTTGTCTGCAGACCTGAAACATTCAATTATATCTAATGAGTACATGTATGCATATTCTGAACATTTTCTTAATTAGACACTAAAAGTGCTTTAGTCATTTGTCTGTGACGCATGTATATTTATTTTCCCATACCCTGTCAGGATCAGATTGTCATCATGAGGATTCCAGTCGACACAATGAAGATCAGCATTGTGCGCCTTTTCAACCTGGTAAACACAAAAACAAGATAAAAGATAACAGAAGGTAACAACTTCAAAGTTTTGATAGGATCAAGAAGATAGAGTACCTTCGTGACAGGGCTTGTGCCAGTTCTTGCATCCCATAGTATAAGGCAAGAATCGTCACCAACGCTGCAGAATTCTTGTGCACTTCACAACATAAAAAATCACCAGAAACATCATCGGAAAAGCATGAAAAGATCTGCATTTTTCATTAAAAAAACACGGTATCAAAGGAACGAGACTGTTCTAAGTTACCTTGTCGGGCTGAATGCCACATCTTCAACCGTATCGTCATGGCCATGATACACACCTCGCGGGCCAACAGAAGGACTCTCGGTCTTATCACCACCTTCACCAGTCTGTTTGATGATGGATCCAGATGATTTGGAGTCTGTACCAACCGTTGTGATGTGGTCCTGGATACTCCACAAAACAACTGACTTATCCTTGCCTAAGAGAAGAAACCTTTGTATGAGAAACTGGCAAAACCACAGGATCAGAAACTACAAATCTCAGAAACAGACCTCCAGAGAGGACAAAGGGTTCAGTTGGGCACATTGCAAGAGCGAATTCAGCATTGTCTTGGTGTCCAGTTAGAATCTGCATGAAAAAATGGTGCAGATGATGCAAACAAGTAACACCGTTTAAAAAGATATCACAGATAATATTACTTCCAATGACGGAGGTTAAGACAAACAAGAATAAAGCGCAAGCAATGATTTGTGGCCATACCAAATCGGGACGGGAATTTGCAGCTCCAAGCACCGCATGACGGTTTGGTTGGGTTTCAACATCCCAAATGAGAACCTGGAATCAAGATACTGTATTCAGATAACTCAAACTGGAAATAAGCCCAAAACAAAGGATGCTCTTTGGCTGCCAAATAAAGAGGTACAAAACCGACATAATTTTAGTTGCTATGGCCATAACGAAATGAAAGAAGGAGCGCTTACATCAGGACTGTCGGTGTGAGTAGCAACAATCTTACTGTTTTGTGGGAGTTCCCTGATTCTGTTAACCTGCAATTGCAAATTAGTGATAAACACATAACGAAACAGGGTTTTAACAAGTAAATTCATGCAATGATTTATAAAAGCAGTGCAGATACAACAATATTGATACAGGAATCATACCTCTCCAGGGTGAATGATGGTCTTGTACTTCTTCACAAATGGAGACCGTGCTTCTTCATTGAACTGAAAACACATTTGCAGAAGATAGTAAATAAGTGTGACGACAGGAAATCCATTGTAATAGGGAGCATGATAATGAAAAACAAAACACAAGACTGGTAGAAAACCCACTAATTTACCTGAGATATGTGCTCTGCTGCAGCGACCCTTGGCTTAACAACTTCGCAATTCGCTATGACTAGAGTGTTAGGCACACTGCCATCAGTCTGGTGACACAACCAAGAAAACAAAAACAAATTTGGTGAGAAATATACATAAGTTTTCACGAGACCACTTCTGAAACGCTATAGCGAGTAAGATACAGGAGAGAGCGAAAAAACTACTTGTTCTGAGAGGTAAAGACGCTGGCGATTCTTGTAGGTTGCTTGTTCAAGCTGTGGACCCCATCTGATGATAGCCAAACAACAAATTCACCAAATGCAACCTCTTAGCACCAGAACTAAAGACTTCATCAAATATGAAAACAGCTAAACATCTGAATGAAATAACTGAAATTTCCTCAAAATTGAAAGCAGCCTATGAGTTACAAGATAACTCAGAATAATCTGGAAAAACAAAATTAACACAAACAAAACACCAGAAACTTCTTCACCCTTTGTGTTGGTTAAGCTAATCAAATTTAAGAGGATCATGTAAAAATCAAAAATCGAAATATATATCACAGAGACACATCCAAAACGCTTAACACCAAACCCTAACTATAACATTCGAAAAATCTTACTAAAACCCAGAAGTCGAAAAATATGTCAATATCTCTGCATTTTTCCTAATTAAACCGGAAATGCAATTCAATCCAACACCAGAATGTTCATCACTCAAATTCTAACTGACGAAAAATAAGCGGAAGATACGATTAACCGAAACCCTAGAAGTACAAAAAAAACGAGAAACTCGGGACCTGCAAGAGAGTGAAGGCCAGACGAGGTTATGGTTGGCGAGCCAGTCGTAAAGAATGGGGACGAGACCTTTCCACTGAGAGTACTTCTCGTCCACACTCGGCTGCTGCGTTTTCTTCCCGCTTTCCTTCATTTTCCCGCCGCTGCTTCCGCTCTGCTGCTGCTGCGAAGACGGCGTATGTGTATCGTCCTTGCTCTTAGGTTTCCGACCTCTCTTCTTCGGCGCCGGAGTTACCGTTCCTTGAGGAGACGCTGCTGCTGCTGCTGCTTCGTCGCTCTCCATTTTCCTCTCTCTCTTCCTTTTTTTTTTTTTAATTGATTTACTCTCTCAGTGAGACAATACCGTATCTCTCTACACTCCTTTTACAACAGAAAAACAAACAAAATATTAATTAAATAAATACAAACAAAATCTCCTTAAAATAATAAGGTTTAATATTTAATATTACCATTTACCAACATGTCTTGTAGTCTTCATATTCTAACCCAAATATCGAATACGAGTGTCAAACTGAATAATAAGATTTTGAAAATTGAAAATTCATAAAAAAAATGATGGTCATTCTTCCAATAAAAAATGTCAACATATTATTACCAAAAATAAATTATCTCCCAAAAACCTCAGATAATCAAAACATCAAGACAAACCAAACTCCGGCGAGCAACAAAACCAGATGAGAAGAGGAAGAAAATAAAGAAAAAGACGAAGAAGCAACAATCTGAATCGGGAAGTTGCATTGTCCCTGAGATATGTTCTGCGTGGTAATGGTGGCCAAACCTTGGAAGTAACAAGCACTCTCATCTTGGTTCTTCACTTGAAAATACATGTTAAACGCATACGAAGCGTTGCCATTTGCATCAAGACCATTGCAAGAAGATCCGTAACCAAGCGCAGTGCAATCCGAGTAAGTGCAGGCGAAATCTATGTTATCTGCGAGCTTCGTCAAATCTTTGGCTCCTGGATTAAACATACACCACTTGTTTGGTAAGTACGTCACGTTCTGTGCACCAATCAAAAACTTGTTCTGTCCTTGTCCCGACAGATCTATAGGAAACTTTGGTTGCCCATCGAATCTGAATAATCCCCAATGGCGTTCAAATTCTCCCGGTGCTATACTTTTTGCATCTTCATCGAGCAATCCAAACAAGTATACCTCAATGTAGGTTGGTCTCAATGGAGTGCCTTTGTTTGTTCCAAGCCTCGGTAAAAGTCCGTTGTAGAATCTATAAGCATTCCCTGTGAAAATCAAAATTTCATGAATGTGAAAAATTGGATCTAAAGCACTGAAAAACTGTATGTTAGACTAGATATGTACCACTATTAGCGTGTTTGTCACCCTCTGTTGGCCAACCCACTTCTCCAACGATAATGGGCATATCTCCATGACCAAGAGCTTTCAAAGACGATACCAAAGTGTCGAAATTGGCATCGAAAACGTTTGTGTAAGCAATACCGTTGTCATCTACCGGTTGAGAGCCGTCGAAGAAGGCGTAGTTGAGTGGGAAATCATCATTCCCATAGAGACTTAAGAAAGGGTAGATGTTGATTGTGATGGGGGCGTTGTTCTTGCCAAGAAAGTCAACAATCTGAGTCATTTGACCGATGATATCTGGACGAAATCTTCCTGCAGATGGCACAGGGTTGCTTGCTGGTGAATCGTAGACATCTGCGTTTAAAGGGACTGTTGCTTTGACGGAGTTCCCTAGTCCAGCTTCGTTTAAAGCGTTTTGGATGTTTTGAAGTGCAGGGAACGTGAGGTTTATGAATGATCCGTTGTATGATTTGAGGAATGGCTCATTCCCAACAGCTACAAACCTGAAACACATCACCAAGAGTTTAGCTGAACATGTTTTGCGTTTGAAAATGTGGTTACAAGACTTACTATTTTAGAGATTTGATTTCACAATCAGACAACACAGCTGGAATCCCTAAACAACCAATGTTTAGAAAGACATACATATATGAACATTTTGTCTACTGTTCTGTAATAAACATAGCTCAACATGTTTTGCAATTGACAATTTCAAGGAACTTGCCATTGGCTTTCTAAAACTAAACAATCAAGAATTTGATGAGGTTTGACTTGTGAGCAAACAAATACAACGAATGTGACAAGACTTCAAATTTCGGAGAACAATTAGACAAAATTTCGGAGAACAAGTAGACAAATACATTAGAACTAATCTGTAACAATCAAATTGAGAAAGAAGAGAGGGAGAAGAAACTCACGTGATATTGACACCACCACTGAAGTTATAACGAGTGACGTTCTTGCGAACCCAATCCTTGGCTCGGTCGTAACTGCCCATGACCTTAAGCTGATCATTGGGAATAGCAACCATCACTTCGAGACCCGAGCCAGCGAGTGCACCCATTGTGGTCTCGTCTGCGTCAAAAAGCTTGACCTTGTTGATGTTATTGTCCTTGAGCATCTGAACCACCGTCTTTGGTGGCAGCTTGTGTGTGGCCATTGTTCCCCAGTTCACTCCCAACCCATCTACCATTACGCCCAGAGAACCTATTAGGATTTCCAATCCTACGAAGAGGGCAAACAGATTCACCATCCTGAGAAAGAAATAAAGGGCTTGAGATATTCCAAAAATGAGGATGCTACTGCCAAATAAAGAGAAATGACAAGAAAAAAAAGCAACGCTTACATCAGGACTGTTGGTGTGAGTTGCAGCAATCTTACTATTTTGTGGGAGTTCCCTGACTTTGTTGACCTGCAATTGTAAATTGTTAATGAATACACATCCAAAAAACAGGATATTGCTGTCGTCAAAAAGTGAGAAAAACAAGTAAATTTATGCACCATCTCAAACAGCAATGCAGATTCAGAAAAGTAACATTTACTGCACCAATAAACTAGAAGTAACAATGTGGATATTGAAACCACTTGCAGAAGATAGAGAATATGTGTGGAGACGAAATTTTGAAAAAAAAAAGAGACAACTTTCTGAAATGGTATTGCAAGCAAGATACATGAGAAAGCAATAAACCTTCTTGCTCTGAGAAGTACAGACGCTGGCGATTCTTGTAGGCTATCTGTTAAAATCAAATAACATTTTCACCAAATGGTACCTCTTAGGATCAAAAATATGAATAAAGCTAAACATCTGAAGAAGAAAAAAAAACTCAAATTTCCTCAAATCATATGAAAACAAACAAGAAAACACGACAAAACACCAAAGCATTATCAACCCTGTCTGTTGATTAAGGATTTACAAATGAACGCTATCAAAACAAATTCCAGAGGATCGTGTAAACAGTTCATAAATCGAACATCAGATAATATATAAAAAAAAAGTCCAAAACTTTAGAGAAATAAACACACCAAGGCTTAAAGACACCAAACCCTAACTAGAACATTCGTGAAAGATCTCACTTGAACCCAGAAATCGAAAAATATATGTATGTTTACCTCTCAGCATTGTCCTAAATTAATCCAAACATTAAAAAAGTGCAAATCTTTTCATACGAGAATCGACTTCGGTAATCAAAGAACCGAAAGAAGAAAAATTTGGGTACCTGCAAGGGAGAGTGATGGACAGATGAGGAGGTTCTGGTTGGCGAGCCAGTCCGCAGAGAATGGAGACGATTACCTTTTTTTTTTTTTTTAATCTTTTAACATTCTTTTATCAGTAAAACAAATAATTTGAATATAAAAAAATTGTCTAAAAACATAACGGTTAACATTAGCAAATGACTGAGTCAAGATTCTTCTCCCCCAATACCTTTGGTAGTATAACAAATGATCAATTATCTTCAGCCGAGTGATACATCACTATAAGAGAAAATCTCTTTAATAAAATTATATTGTAAAAAAATAATAATTCTAAACTTTTTCTTCACATCATCTTCTTAAATTTTCTTTTCCGCTTTCAAATTTTGGAAATGGTTTTGTCTTTTAATCTTTGTTTCCCTTATCAATGTTTAATGGTATAACCTTATTACTCTAACATGAATAAGGAAGACAAAAATTTCATCTCAAAGCTAATCATAACTTATGTGAGTTTATTGATGTGATCTCAGAGTAACGATCCAAGAAGTTGTTAATTAAATCAAAGCATCATTACCCATCTTTGGTCTTTAGCAACATCGCATAAACAAAGGTAACAGCAAACCGCAATGTAACATATCATTAATTATCAAATTGAAAGATGGTTTAAAATCGAAATGTGGAAATACTTTCATTCTCAAATAATCAAGAACAAATTCTATAGAATCAAAAGAGTATATGTAAAAGTCTCTTTTCTCTATTTATTAAGCTTTAATACGATAGACTCTGCTGTGAAAACATATTTGTTTGGAAGATTCCAGATTTATAAGGTGGCTTGGTAGATTTTTAGAGTTATAGGGAATACGATTGAGCGCTGATAAGGGAAAGAAATATTAAAAGACCGAAACCTGTTTCAGAACTTGGAACGGAAACATATTAAAAGAAGTTTATAATTTTTTTTTTATAATATAATTTATTAAAAAGACACATGTAGTTCTCTCCCATACTGACGTGTCACTCAGCTGGAGAATGTTGATCATCTATTATAGTATGGATTCAATAGGGATGTAAATGGTACCAGCAGAATTGAAGAATTATGAAGAATGTAGCTGAACTTGTAATATATGTCACCGTTGAGTTGTTCGAAATTCTCCTGAAAAACATTTTTTTTTACTTTTAAATGTAAATATATATTAATTTGGCCAGATGATGTATTGTTATGAGAGAAAGACAAAACACTAAAAGACAACAAAAAAAATTGCAAATAACTGTAAATGGTACGCAATTATATTATGCAGTATTCAACTGTTACCAGTTGAATTCTGAATTATTCAGCCAGATTCAGCTTAAAATCACACAAAAAAAATTGAGCTAGGTTATACATTAACGAGATTCAGCTCTTACCATTTATACCCTAAGAAAATATGTTTTGAAAGAACAAATAAAAAAGTTCATTAAATAAAAATAATATCTGAAATTGACCCACAAAAAAAATATTCTATCTTTGATTCAAACGGAATAGAGTATACTAATTACATGTGAATCATATATTTGATTCAAATATAACCCAAATAAATAAATTAAAATATTAATGTATCGAATAATTTGATTAAAATTTTTGATAAGATGGTAGCCCAAAACTCTATTAGGCATAAACTGAATTTGGTACGAATTTAGAATCTAGTCAAAGGTTTAATTTGCATTAATTTGAACAAAATCTATGCTTTGAATGAAAAAATGGTATGGCTTACTTTTTATGATAATTTATAATCCTAGGATTTGTTATACTCCAATAATATCGTATGCCTTGCAAATCTAACTGATGTCAATAAATAATTATTTTACTGTAGTCAAGCTACTTATTTTGTTAATTAAGGTGTAGATCAAGCTCCTTAATTAGGCAATCCACTTAAATTTTGGAACCTAGTCTATGATTTTTGTTCGTGAGTTCGTTGACTAGTTGAAATCGTACAACGATGGTAAACACAATAAATGGTTATAAGATATTAAAAAGAGTATAATTTTTATTTGGTCATAATATGCGATGACGTTCTGTTTTATGTTAAACTCATATGTTTGTATGATAATAATTTATTAGAAATGTTTGGAAACCTTATACTGGTTACTTTTGTTTATTATTTTGATCACTAGAAGTAGTTAAATATGTGAAAATAATATGGTTTATTCACATATGTGTGAGTGCTAATTAAAAGGGAATTTTCCAAATGAAACTGTGTACGTAGGCGAAATGGTTTAAAATGCTGTACAGTGACTTCGCAGCTTTTACAAAGGACCAAGAACGTTTGATATCAATGGCCAACGATAATGGAGTTGACTATTTAAAGGTCAACTATTGATGTCAAACGGTGTCGTAGATACCTCTTTTCTTCCATCATCTGATGTATCTAAAGTAGTTGATTTAGTGAAGAACCACGGTATCATCTATGTTCTCGAAGTAGCCAAGTATTAGAGCATCATCATCATTAAAACATAAAACAATGAAAGTTTTATAAATAATATTTTATTATTAATTTTATTATTATTATATTAGAAAAGTTAAATGAGTAGAGAAAATAATAAAATTTAGAAAGAAAAGCTGATACGTCTCATTATTAACTTATTTACGAGACGTTTCATGCTAACAATGATTACTTTTTCATTTTTTTTTATTTCTTTTTAATTTATGATAAGTATCAGAGATGCAAATGCTACACTCTCTTCCCATCGGCCAGGTACAACAAATTTTACATATTCATCCACACGCATATACAAATTATGGTCGTTTATTTCATGTAACATCATGGTATTGATTATATTACCATAACAAATTTAAAAAATGATTATCATTACATCACATTAACGTACTATTATCAGATCATGGCATCATCATTTTAGTTTTATATCAGAAATTACGGGTTCATTGGATCTAAATCTTTTCACTGAAACACATCATTAATCGTTAGTAAGTGAAATAAGTTTGAATAGATTTCATAGATTATGAGATGGACTTAACGATATAATTATTTATCAGTAATAGAAAGGTTAACACATATATATATATTAATAAATAAATAGCAATTGCACTCTCATATTCGTAAGAACTTATTATATACTGTCTTTTTTACAATAAATAAGCTTTGTATTTTGTTAATGCGTTGATAGCAAACTCACATAAAACTTTTCTACCACTAAGATGTTGTAACACATCATCACTGAACTACAAACGCATTTCCATCATCAAATAGAGGTTCATAATTCAAACCAATCAAATTTTGTTTATTTTGTAGGTGAATGATAGGTTAACTAAACCCCTAAGTTATCTGCCCAGGTTCATATCAATGCACGACATGCCCTACTTCGATTTCTTGAACCGTGAACAAACCGAAGAAGATAAACTCAGATCTTTGGGTTTATGGGAAGTTCCTCATCCATGGCTTAACCTATACCTACCTTCAAATACTCGATTTCCATAACGGTGTTATCAAAAAACATTCTTCTTAAGCAGAACTCGACTCCTGTCTCTGCTCTCTTCTATCCCACAAATCAGAATAAGTAAGTTTTCTGTTTATAGTTATCTTCAAGAACAAGTAACTAAATTTTGGTATAATGATTTTGCAAGGAATCGGGTATCAAGATTAAGCAGTATCTAATTCATTACACCAGAAAAGAAGATTGGATTGAGCATTTTGGATCGAAGTGGAGTGATTTTTCGAAGATAAAAGATCTGTTTGATCCCAAGAAACTATTATCTCCAGGGCAAGATTTATTTTGATTTATACTTAACTTAGACATGTAACCGAAATAAGTAAGGAAATAAAGTACCAATGATCATCACAATTTCTGACTGACTCGGAGACACAGCAACCAACATCTCCGATGAGGACTGCTGCTTCTGCTCCCACTGTGATGAGCATTGAAGATTTTGTGTCACAGCCGGGTCGTGATCGACTTAGAAAATTAGACCCGCTATGTCCCGGAACTTCAACATGGTAAAAATAAGTTTTTAATTTTTTATATAAATTTTAAAATTTTAAAATTTTAATTTTATAATTTTAAATATTATATATATGTTTCATAAATCGAGCAATGGCATTTCAAAAGCAATCAACAAAATGCTTAATGAAATGCTAGTACGCCCATATCCAGCGTACTCGGACATGCCGAAAGAGGAGCAGGAAATCTGATTTCGGCAATTCGCGGTAAATTAAAATATAAAATTTTCAATTATAATTTTATACAAACATATATAAAATTATTAAAATATTTTTCTTTTTAAAAAAACAGCAAGAATTTACTTGGGATCCGCAACTCACTGCCATAGTTCGAAGGGAGTTTAACACTAAAGCGGCAACGTGTTACTCCCAAAAAATGAACGAATGGAAGGACAAGTGGAAGCGCGATAAAATCTCTAAAAGCATGCTAAACAATCCGGATTTATGGACTGGGCTCATCAACTATTGGATGTGACCAGAAGTCGCCGCCATTTCCTCAACAAATTCAAGTAATCGCAAGAGCGATAGAAAGGGCAAAGGAATGGCGACCCATAATCTTGGAGCGACTAGTAAAGCTTCCCGAGCTGAGCAACTGGTAAGAAAAAAATTAAATTCAATATTTATCAATTTATTAATTTATAAATTTATTTAATTAATTATATTTTTTTAGTTTCATATGGACGGACAACCTCCATCTCTACTCCGTCTGATTGAAGATGCTCACACCAACCGGAAAACTGGTCAAATTGATGATCCAGTTGCTCGGGAGATCTCACAAAAAGTGAGAAATTTGGGGGAGGAGTTTCTACAAACGCAGCCCACACAAGAAGATGGAACTCCTCTGTATACAGAAGTTCCATTAGAAAAATTAAATGGGATTGCTTATGAGGTTAGTGAATTATAAATTTTAAAATTTTTTTTTTTTATTCACTATACTAATTTTAACTTTTTTTAAAGGTAACTCCGAAGACCAAAGGTCGTTTATACGGGTTGCCTAAAGACTGTTCAGCTTCATCTTCTTCATCATTTCCATCTTACGGCGACTTCGGAAGAGCGGAACTGCAAAAAGAAAACCGCGAGCTTCGAGACAGGCTTAAGACCCTCGAACAACAAAGACAAGAAGATATGGAGCGCCTAAGGATAATGGAAGAGAGGATGAACGCATTCTTCAGTTCTTACAACACTCAGCCTTGTTTTTTTTTTTTTTTTTTAGTTTTTCACTTTTTATGTAAAACATTTATAATAATAAAAATTTTAATTTCATTAATATTTAATTTAACAAATCTCATTTAAACATTTTTAAAAAAATAATTCTATATTTATTTAAAAAATACAAAATTTTTATTTTATAATTATTATTATAAAATAAAAATTTCGTATTTTTATTTTTATTTTTGAAATTACAATTTCCGACGGAATACCGACGGACAATTATCCGACAGAATTCCGACGGACTAATACCGACGGGTGTCCGACGGACCATTCCCGACGGTAACCGACCGCTATATTACCGACGGTTTTCCGACAACAGCAAAAACCGACGATTTACCGACGGATTATTTCCGACGGATTTCCGACCGATACTTTGCGACGGATTGTGACGGATTGTTTCCGAAGGCTAACCGACGGGTAACATCCTTCAGTAGTAGGTCGGAAACCCGTCGGTAAGTTTCCCAATTTTGCGACGGTCACTTCTTTAGACGGATTACCGACGGATTTCGTTTTCCGACGGGTGTCCGACGGTTTTCTTTAGCCGTCGTTTATCCGTCGGAATTTATCGACGGATTACCGACGGATTGTAAAATTCCGATGCTTTGTTCCCGACGGCCTGAGTTGATTAAAAAATCGTCAGAAATCGGTATTTCCGACGGTTTCTAGACGGATTTGTCCGTCGAAAATCAGATGTTTTCTTGTAGTGTACTAGTCTACTAGACTACAGCCAAACATATTTAATTATTTATTCTATTAAAAATTAATAATTAAGACTAACCAAGAAAAAATAATTTGGCTGTTGTCTGATACATAAGACTATTTAATACTCTTTCCTTCCGTTTTTTTTTTATAATTATCGTTTTAGGTTTTTTAACACAAATTAAAAAATATTAATTTTTTTTCAAAACAAAAACATCATTATATATACATAAACTCAATCTATCAAATAATAAAATAGAATAAAATAGAATGCAGAATACAAATAGTTATAAAACATTATAAACTAATAAATTTTATATTGGAAATTGAAAACAACATTTATAAAAATACAAAAAAATCCTAAAATTATAATTAAAAGATAACAGAGGACATAATACTTTATTTTCATACATTTTTCTTTCGACAGATTTACACCATCAAAAATTTTATGATACCATTTTTTGTGGAACAATGTAACAAACCACATTATTGTCATGTTACAAAATTTTGATGTATACTACATGATTGGTCCGCGTTGTATACGTGATTAATATATTAAAAAGACAAAATAAAGATTCTTACGATTGTGGCGTAATTACTAAATATAAAAAAAAATGTTAAATATTATCTTATAGAAAATTTGATAAATTCAACCTAATCAGGCCGGATTATTTGTTCGGTTGATTCTAATTTAAATGTAGTAATATACTAATTAATCAATATTGCGAAATCGTGAAAATATTACGTTTCTTGAATAAACTAAAACGTTTGCTCATATATAAACAAGACTTTCATTTATCCATATTTAGCAAATTTAAATATGGTCTGTGGTACTTTTGTAGAGATTAAGAAAAAAATTTCCTTAAACTAGAACGAATGTTCAACTATAAACATAATAACTAGTGGATGGTTTCCTCTTGAGGAACACACTGGTTAAGATTTACACTACATCACTTGGATGTTATCCACAAGCTATGAATCGTTCTCTGGGCAGAATGTTTTTTCCCATGGCTATACTTAGTTGTTGTGTCAACAGATCTTAATTTTGTTCCCTTGTAATCGAATCTAGAATGGATGGATCTTCAACTTTGGAAGAATGATTCTTATTCTACCATCAGCACTGTTGTATATAAAGTATTGTCCTGAACCTTTGGGTACACCCGAAGTCATTGCAGCTATAAGAAGTTGTGACCCTTCACTTGTCTTCTGATTATCATGACGACTTTGTTTGATTGCTTGCTTGTGCTTTATTTCTGCTGCACATCTTCATCGAAATGCAATATCTAGTTTCTGTCGCATTTAAAGGCAACACGTTTTATATTATACTTTTCTTTGGACTCTCATTCTCCATTTATAGGTCCAACTATTGATAAATTAAAACTTTTTTGGTTTTATGAGTGAAGATATTAATTTATTTATAATCCTGTGCTTGTCTGAATATATAACTATGAAATTAATATGTATATATATGTATATCATTTTAGGGTTTAACGGAAAAAATAAAATCGATAGATAAGATTTAACTGAAAAAAAGGTTAAAGTTTTTACTTAAAAAACAATAAAATTTCCCCATAAGCTACAAAAATTTCTTACCAACAGCAACGCTCATACGTAAATGTGATTATAACTCACTTAAATTACACGGAGAGAGAGAAAGAAAACCGAACCCAATCCACATTAAACCGAACATCTCTTAACCAAAAGAAGAAGAACTACTGATCATGATTGAACCACTGCAGCAGCAACAACTAGAGCTGGTGCTTCATCATCTGTGTTCTCAGATGAAACCAAAACTCGACCAGAATCTTCTTCTTCATCAGATTCAGATTCCTTATCTGCAGCTTCATCGACGATGAGCTTGTCTTTGAGCTTGGTCATGAGCTCTTCTTGAACCGGCTCATTCAGTCTCAGAAACTTCTTCAAAGCCTCTTTTCCATGGTAGTTCTTCCCGTTTAGATTGTAGAATGTTCCGTTTTTGGCAATGAACTTGTGCTTAATGCTCAGTTCGATTATCTCCGTGATCTTGCAGATTCCTTTCCCAAACTCGAGCTCAAACTGCGCTGTTCTAAACGGCGGTGCGAGTTTGTTCTTCACTATCTTTACAGCAATTTGGCTTCCCGTTGTCTGCACAAGTATACAGTTTCAAACACAAGCAGATGCAGTTTATAGACAAACCTTAATCCTTTTTTACGATCAGTATTTGTTCAAAACTAAGGAGGCAACAGAAAAAAAAATTATTGATCAACTAAGCACCATCACAAACATAAGACATCAAAAGAAAAGGCCGGATTTAGTAAAGGCAAGAGCTTGAAACAGATGCAAATGCAGTTTTATATACAATTTTTAGTCATTCTCAAGATCAGTTTTTGCCATAACTAAGGAGGCAACATATATTTTTTGATCGATCAATCTAAACACACTTCACAATGCAAATCTTAAAACGAAACAAAACCGAATTTAGTAACAGCTTTAAAACTCAAAATCTGTGAGCAGGTTTGGATTCTTACATCTTCCCCTTTCTTGACAAGTCCAATTCGTCTGATATTCAGACGCATAGAAGCATAAAACTTCAAGGCATTCCCACCACATGTAACTTCTGTTGGACCTCCAAATCCTCCAAATGTAGATAGTTTTGCTCTCACCTGAATAGAAAACAAGATACGTTCACATAAGAGATATACATTACACAAAAGAAGGAGCTTATCTACAAATCTCAACTACCAAAGTTCCATACCTGATTTATAAAGATCAGAAGTGTTTGCGATAACGATAAAGAGTGGCTCAATTTACGCAAAGCTTGGCTCATCAATCTGGCTTGCATAGCCATATGAGCATCACCCATCTCGCCCTCAAGTTCTCCTTTAGGTACAAGAGCAGCAACCTATAAAACAAAATCACACGAAACCGTGAGGAGAGAAATATAAAGCCCGGATCAAAATAAATCGATCCATTATTCATCTAATGAATCACCTTACTTACACTGTCAACAACAATAACATCAACTGAACCACTTCGGATTAAAGTGTCCACAAGGCTAAGGGCCTGTTCACCACAATCAGGCTGTGAGAGAAGCAGTTTTTCTGTATTTACACCGATTGCCTTAGCAAGTGACGAATCAAGAGCATGCTCAGCATCTACAAAGACGCAGGTTCCTGTACGCAAAAAAAAAAAAAACATTTTTTAGAATACTCACACCTTTCAATTACAATTTGGTTCTGTAAACAACATATCCAACAAGTTAAGAAAAATGTAATAACCTCCTTGTTTTTGTGCTTCTGCAATAACATGAAGAGCAAGTGTTGTTTTCCCAGATGCTTCAGGACCATATATCTCTACAACACGTCCCTTGATATAAGAAGAACAATAAGAAGCTGAGACCAATAACTAAATAGCACCAAAGGAAAAAATTTAGGGGAAAGAGTACTATCACAAAGAGAGAGATACCTTGGGAAGGCCACCAACT
The DNA here is from genome assembly GCA_039880935.1 of Streptanthus diversifolius. Lineage (NCBI taxonomy): Eukaryota > Viridiplantae > Streptophyta > Magnoliopsida > Brassicales > Brassicaceae > Streptanthus > Streptanthus diversifolius. The sequence goes on from JAXGFM010000001.1 coordinate 509,462, forward strand.
CCTAATGCTACATCGAGAGCAAAAGATCCGGTAGAGTAAACCGGAACATCTCTAGGAGAAACAGCACGACCGAGCCACATGATCGATCCTTTGCCAAATGAACTCGTGATCTGATCAAGTGCTTGCTGAAGAGCAATCTCCTTTTTCGACATACCTTCTTCAGATGATGCATTTCCATCTGACTTAGATTTCTTTTTAGCTTCAAAACGAAAAACAACAGCAGACTCAATGCCTTGACTGTGAGAATGACAATGAGCCAAGCAACCAGAAACGGAAACGGATATGGCTTCATCAAACCAATTTCAGTAAATCCGTTCAATAGTCACAAAGGTCAAAGCTTTAATTAACCTTTGGCAGCAAAACCACGAAGCTGAGACGATGTGCCAACCACACCTCTAGTAAATAACTGCAAAACAGATAATCAATAAGGGCGCGAAATGAAGCAATAAGCAGATTTGACAACAAAGAGATAACATTTGGGACTTTCCTATGAATAATTTACTTAAATCATGCACCCAATTAAGTCATGAAAACGACAGTAACAGAGTGTTTGTTTAGTTTCTCGAAATACCCAAGTGAGAAACAAGATAAATACCTCTGAAGAAAACAGAGAGCGTCTCAGTAAAGACGCGTTTCGGAGAATCCCCGCCATAGAAAGGGACTAAAGCTTCTTCTTTCTACACCTTTTTGAACAACAGGTAAACAGAAAAATCGAGTATAAAAAGATAAAAATTTTGAAACTACCCAGAAGACAGATTCATGCGAACACTATTTCGAACTGGACAAAAAAAAAGCGAGGAGTGTCTAGGGTTTTAGGTTTCTCGTTTCCCTCGTGTTTAGGCAAATTTTATTTTTCCTCTTCTTTTGATCAGTTTACATTAACAAGTCCTCACTGTGCAGTGGCCACGGAGGTTTTTGTCCTCTCTGTCTTCAAAGGGAAGTACAAACCGACGTATGAACCGGCTCATTAGTTGGTTTATGTAAACCGATAAATTAGACTGATTGGTTTAACTAAATTTACGGTTTAGTAATTCGATCAATCTTATCCGAGTTTGGGTTGGGACGTACCCTAAGTTAATGCATGTTTTTAGCACACAAAAGTTTCTTTATTAAAATGGTGGTACGTTTGGAACTAAAACTTTAAAAATATGTTAATTTTAAAGAATTGCTCATATTCTCTAAATTATTAGCATTGGTTCCAGCTTCAGGAAACATTTGATCAGCACTTTTTACCAGTGAATACATGGAGCATTTAGACTATTCTCATCCATCTCTTAATCTTGTTAAGTAATTCGTATTTCCCTCACTACCATTATATTCATCACTTGCACAAAAAAATCATAATGTAATCACACAAGCAATGTATATGTCCAAAAGTGGTTGCTATTACATAAAAAAGAGCCCACATGGATCAAAGTTTAACACATCCATACAATAATTAACTTTTGTTATGTTGAGTGATGGATCCTACCATCATAACTAAGATTGGTTCTAAATGTCAAATATGTAAGAAAAACATTGGCTTCATTCAAAACTCTCCCACAGTTGGGATCTAGATCTCCGTCATATAAGCCAAAGGATCTATCCTTGTACAAACTAAATCAAAACCAATAGTGTCTTTTATGCAAAATAAGCTACGATGACTGTATACTTTCCATTTTATATAAACAACAAAAAGAAATAGAATATGTATTGGCTTTAAACCACCAGGTTCACATTTTCCATATCTTTGAATAATACTCGAATATTAATTCATAAAGAGAGATCAAGCTCCTGCACATAATAGAACAACCACCTTAAACAAACAAACAGTAGTTAGTGCAATAAGTCGAAGTTATGTTGTTAATTACCATAAGGCTATGAAATCGAGCAGTTGCACTGGTAATTTTTTTTTTTACTTAGGATCAGGTCCTCAACGTCTCTAGGGGCTTGGATAGGGTCTACTTTCATCCATATCTTTGTGAGTCTTCTCTACATAGATCGTGTCCTTACCAAATCCCATGGCTTGAGCTAATTTAGGAACGTCAAGGAAGAACCATGCAAGCAAACTTGGATAATATGCTCAAATTCCTGGAGTTTCACTTTTCCTAACTACACCAACCACTTCCACATGCATAGTCTCCTCGTAAGATATTTCCATAAAACTTATCTATGAAATTTTGGTAAGCAATGAAGGATTCAGCAATCATTGAGTTGTTAAACTATATAATACCAGAACTTTGACAATGGATTTAATTGGCTTGAGGGCAGTTTATGAGCTCTTCTTGACTCATTCTGATTCGCAGAACCAACAACAACATCAGCTTCTATAGATTCCAGAGACTTTTCTTCCCAATCCAAAGGACCCCAACCCCGATTTACTAGAATAGGGGACTTCATACTAGTGACAAAAGGAAGAAGGAAAAACTTTTTAAAATCAAATTATCTCCAATAATATTGCATCCAAACACATAAACAAACAACACATGAATATACAAGCAACAAGAGATTCGCATCAAGATGACATTGAGATCAAAAAGACTTAAATCTGGTTTGCTCATGAAAGAGAGGAAAGCAGTCAACTATTTGGTTCATTAGGGATTGGCAAGAGAGGTGTAATGACATAGAAACCATTTTTTCAGACCCTTCAGCCATGCATCTAGGCTTTGGACCCACATAGATCGATCTTTGCTTATCCAAAACGCCTTTGCATACAACCCGTTGAAATCCTTACATGTCCACATCTTTCACTGTATTAAGATTATTTGCCTCCATTTCCAAGCATTCTTGTCTGGATTCCAGATGGCTCCTGGACTTGAAACAAAGAGTTGGAACAAATTCTTTATTGCATTCAGCACAAATATACACACACATATATATATATATATATATATATATATATATAACAAGTTAGTCTATAATGAAAACAACAGACCGTTCCTTGTTGTACGGTCCTAAACGACTTCTCGAGAATGAAGGGAACACCTCCAAAAAATAAAAATGGCTATGACCAAGATTCAGAGCTTATCATAAATTAGATGAGAGAGAGCAGGAGAGAAATACTTGTCGGTGGTATAGGTGTAGACATTGTAATCTCAAGACTTTCGCTCAACCTCGTTAACGTTTTGGAAAAGAGCTTCTTCATTTTTGTCTCCTCCAAAATTTTTGATCATGTGACAGTGTGACCTCGAGATAGAGAGGGGCATTTGCTTTCAACGAGACAACGAAGACGTCTTTTAACTCTTCTTCTGTTTAAGTCTTCTTAAACTCTATAGTAAAAACACGTCTTTTTTTTTAAAAAAAAGGTCTTCTGTTCAAGTCAACGCCTGTATTTTTTCAGTCAAACAAAACACCCATGTTTCACAAATTACTGAATACCATGCAAAAATCCCCATTATATATAATAAAGTTTTTAAGATGTTAGTGAGATTTTTGTGTGTTTTTTACTAAAAAAAGATGTTTTTAGAATGTTTTAGAGTTTTTAAAACACTCAATCGAACTAGTTTGGATCATGAATTCTTAGATGGACACAGAAGTAAACACTTTTTTCCTTACATACCGAAAGAAAGCTTAAGAATATTATTATACTTAAACATACTGCGGCCAAAAATGGTGGACACTGAATCAAAATTTGACCAAAACGACAACATACTATTGCTCAAACCAGTTCATGAGGAACACATTACAAATGAAAAATCAGACACAAACCAAACCAAAGAACCAATTTTTTTTAGCAAACCACCACCCAAAACTTGATATATCATATAAACTGGACCATGACTCTGCAAATTAAGAAACACAAAGACCTGACTCTTCTTTCTTCTTCTTGTTCGTAAATAAGCCAAGCTTCTTCGCCGGAGAAGAAGATTCCTCACTGCTGCTTACACTCCGGTGGCCTCTCACCTTGTTGACCTTCCGCAACTTGACTTCTTCCAGACTTCTGTACACATAGAAAAGAGCCTCAGGTTATCACAGCCCTTAAATAAATACACGAAAGAGATCCTACGGTCGAGATTGAGTGATTGTTAAACCTTGTGCCCAGCTGATGACTGCAACAAAACAAAGAGAAACCACTAAATCAGTTTCCGAGGTTTTAGTCTTCTATAAGAAAAAGAAAGTAAAGCCGTTTAACCACATAGTACCTTCTTTCTGCTCTTCTTTCCTTGGTCTGCCTCTTCATCCTCCTCATCGTCCTCATCATCCTCGTCATCATCATCTTCCTCGTCCTCTTCATCATCATCTTCATCAATCTCATCATCGTCGTCATCCATCTCAAGATCATCTGCTTCAACAGCTTCACCAGTGAACCATGACACAGCATGCGAGATGATTTTCTCTTTAATGGTTGATCTACAGGATAAACAGTGGACAGATTGAGATCAAGTGAATTAAGAAGCAAGGAGAACTGAAGATAAAGTAGAAAGGTACACACCCAATATCATAGTCGTGCTCCATTTGGCCTTGGAGTTCCTCAGCCTGTGCAAGAATAATTATCAGGTTAACATTTAACGCATTCTGAAGTACTAAATTCCAAACTTAAAACTGCCTTTGGGGATGGCCATACCGTGTCCTCATCAAGATCATCGTCGTCTTCAGGGACTTGAGGTGGACTGAAGAAGTTAAAGAAACTCTCACAGTCCTCAGTCTTAGTGATCGGCTTTGTGTTTTTGGATCCCTTCTTTGGCTTCTTTTTTAGGATCTTCTGAGTCAAACATTTTCCAGGGTACCACTCAATCTCCGTCCTGAACAATAGGTAACGATCAATATGACTTGTCTTGTGAAACAAAAAGAGTAAATACATGAAAGAGCCAAAGATCATACCCGATGGCCTTCTCGAGGATAGGCTCATCTTCATCAATCATGTGATATGTCTTGGTCAAGACAGTGTTCTTGAAGTAAGGGTTCTGATCAAAGAAAAACTCAAGCTTGAACCCTTTTGGTTCTTCAACCCTATTCCACTTGATATCTTTAAGACACTTGAGAGCACCTTCATCTCGCTCAGTTATCTAGAATCATGGGGGAAAAACATCAATATAAAGAGGATCGTCTTTCCATAAACAAAAAGAAAAGAAAAGAGTATCCTAGTAACGAACCTCCTCAGCGGTAATTTCATTGTTCTTCAGTGCAATAAGCCAAAAATCCGGTACTCCTTTCTCTGCAGAAAAAAAACAGATGTTCATATCAGTTGAAACATGAAGCTACCACTATTGGAAACTAAAAAAAAAAAACATAAACCAAACTTTAGTGCAAGTAACTGATAACACACCTTCAGCAAGTTTATCTTCTCCTTGTTCTGTTTTTACTTCTTCTGGTGCACCTTCAACTTCAACCACACCGTTGACAATCTCATATCGCTGTATGTGGCCAACACGTTAGAAAAGCAGAAAACCATCAATATCAGTTATAATCATACGACAGAGAGAAAAAGTCTTATCAGACTTTACTAGTGTTATTCTAATAATACGTTGGGAAAGCAGAAAACCATCAATATCAGTTATAATCATACAACAGAGGGAGAGAAGTCTTAAACTTTTCTTAGTATTATTCTAAAAAATTCGTTGGGAAAGCAGTAAACTTAGTTATACCCATGTAGGATACGTAAAAGAAGTAAAGAACATACAACACCATTGATCTAAGAAATTAGCAACAGAGAGAAGCCTTATTAAACTTTTACTAGTTGAGGTATCATGTGATGACAGAATCAAAGATCAGTTCCATACCTTGGTATACAAAGGCTGATACAACTTCTGATATCTAGCTTCTAGAGCTGCCCTCTCCTCGAAAAACTTAGCTTCCAGTTCGTCATGTTCGTTCTGCAATGTAAAATGAGAAAAGGAATCAGATAGTGAATATTTACTCAACCAAAATGTCATCAGAGCCAACTAATTGAAACTCAATTCAAAGTCTAAGATCATATATATAATCATCTAGCTCTGAAGATTCACTCGCCTGAATCTCTCTTAGAACTTCGACACGCTTCCTGACTGTCGGACTCAAGTTCTCAAGGATATCTGAGTGTTGTCCAGCCAAATTCTGCAACTTGTTCTGCACAAAACACACAAACTCAGCAAAAAGCACAGCACAAACAGACCGAATAATAATCAAATCAAGACCCAGAAACAATCATCAAACCAAAGTCCGTTGCTCTAAAACCATTTTATTCACATTAATTCTCTAAATCAGCAATAGCACATATCGCTACTAAAGCTACAAACTTTCAAAGGGGAAATGAACATCCAAAGTAAGATGCAGAGACAATCCTCAAACTAAAGTCCATTGCTATTGAATCATTAAAATCAATTCTCAAAAACAAATCCATAAAGTAAACGTAATCTCCCAATCAACCAACCAAAACAAATCATTAATAGTTAAGAACTCACCTTAAGAGCATTAACAAGCCCAGCTCGATCCTCCTCGTTAAGAGCTAGAAAGGAAACCACGAAAAGAGAAACATTTTTCAAAAAATAAATCTAGGAAAAACAAAAGAATCATACTCGTTTCCAGATAAAGAGAGAGAGAGAGTACGAAAGAAATATACCGGCGGTGAGATCAGACATGTTCAAGTTATCCTTGTCGATGCTCATCTTCGCAAAGAGAAGAATCTGGCGGAGGAAACGGAAGATAAGAAGAAACCTTAAAACCCTAGATTTTTGGTGACAGCCCAGAGAAAACAAATTAAATCAATAAATATATACCCAAAAAAAAAAAAGGACCTTCTTAGGTGAAATGACCAGACCGAAATAACTTTTTTTTTCTTCTTTTTCATTATTTTTTTTAATTGAAAGAAACAAAAGGTAAAGCCGTGTTTGGTCATCTCCCTAGGCCCAAAACCCAAATCTATCATTTAAACTGATATGAATTTAAGTTGCTAAGATATTGTGTTTTCCATTGATAAGGTCCAGTTAAAAATAATACTAGTGAAAACTGAAAAGTAAACCGAACCGAACTGAACCGATATGAAATAACCGAACCGAGGGGAAAGAAATGACAAAGACCACAGGCAAAGCGACACGCGCAGGTTTTCTTCTTCTACTTCCTCTTTTGTCTTTTCCTTAACCCTCTCCTTCTTTGCTTAAACAAAAAACTTTATCGAATCTCTCTAAACTCCTAACCTACTCACTTCCAATTTGTCAAGCAACTACTCAGTTCGCCTCCTCTTCTCCGTACGTGAAAACCCTAGAACAGAGGGTTTTTTTTTTACAGTTGATTGACGATGGAGCCTCGTATTGGGGGTAAGTTCCGTCTTGGCCGGAAAATTGGGAGCGGTTCATTCGGAGAGATATACCTTGGTTCGTTTCTCTCTACGAATTCACTCTCTCATTATATAAATATATTTGATTCATATATGACTAGGTCATTTAGTTATGTCGAAATCTCTTCTATTACAGTTTCGGATTAAGCGGAAACTCTCGATTTTCAGTTTCGATGACTAAGTTTGAGACTCTTGTGAACGCAGGAACCCATGTTCAGACTAATGAAGAGGTCGCCATTAAGCTTGTGAGTGTTTGTTTCGAACTTTTGTTGAAATTTGAAGTTAAAGAGTCCAACTTTTGTCAAACTCAGTCGATATTGTTGGAAAGCTGATATTTTTTTATTGTGATTCGTTGCAGGAAACTGTGAAGACTGCGCATCCGCAATTGTCATATGAGTCGAGGATATATAGGGTTCTTCACGGTGGAAGTATGTAAATTTTTTCCTCCTCTTTGGATTATAGTTGTTAAATTTCTTGAGTTTAATGACGAATGCAGCTGGGATTCCACACATGAAATGGTATGGTGTTGAGGGAGACTACAATGTATTAGTTATGGATTTGCTTGGTCCAAGCCTGGAAGATCTCTTTGGCTATTGCAATAGGAAATTTACTTTGAAGACTGTTCTCATGCTCGCTGATCAGATGGTAACTTGCTTTGGATTGATTGCATTGTCATTGTTGATTATGCAACTATCAATGTGAGTAGTGTTTTAAAAGGAACTTTTTACGCATTAACAGATTAATCGTCTCGAGTTTATCCATTCCAAGTCGTATCTTCACCGTGATATAAAGCCGGATAATTTTCTCATGGGTTTAGGAAGGCGAGCAAATCAGGTTATTAATCTACTTCATAAGCTCTCAGTTAGTATTAACTTTCATTTTGGGATTTCACTATTGTATGACTTTGTTGTTCTCTTTTATATAGGTCTACATCATAGACTTTGGCTTGGCTAAGAAATATAGAGACAGCTCAACTCATCGACATATCCCATATAGGTAACAAGGTTTTCATATCCGATATTCAGCTAATTTGGAAGTTAGATTCAGCATTTTCCTGAGAGTGAGTTTGTTTATTATTATTTGCAGGGAGAATAAAAGTCTAATTGGGACTCCGAGGTATGCCAGCTTGAACACTCACCTAGGGATTGGTATGCTCCATCTTTTTTCTTCCTATAATCTCGGATCTTATTCTCTCATTTTCGGGATACGTTTATCTTATATCAATCTTCTGTTCATCTCTACATTCTATACTTTGTAGAGCAAAGTCGGAGGGATGATGTAGAATCACTTGGATATATCCTCATGTACTTCCTCATGGGAAGGTGAGAGTCATTGAGTAACTTTTTCTTTCTATCATGTTTCTTGTCTCCCAATCTATCTCTTATCCTATTTTCTTTGTAGTCTACCATGGCAGGGACTGAAAGCTGTGAACAAGAAACAGAAATACGACAAGATTAGTGAAAAGAAGGTTTCTACTTCCATTGAAGTAAGTTCTTCACTTATGGTGCATTCTCAGAAAGTTATATGAGTCCATGTACTAAGGAATAAAGATGAAGCATTATAAGTTGATTATAAATAGAAATGTAACTTTGCATCAGTGTGTTTTCAGACGTTATGCAGAGGTTATCCAACAGAGTTTGCATCCTACTTTCATTACTGCCGCTCACTTAGGTTCGATGATAAGCCAGACTATGCATATTTGAAGAGACTGTTCCGCAACCTTTTTATCCGTGAAGGTCATTCACTTTCTCTCTCCCTCTTCCTCTCAGGCTATTAAATTCATATACATAAGCTTGTGTTGACACAAACTAAATCCCCTCTATTTTGTGTTTCTTGTTCGTTCTCAGGTTTTCAATTTGATTTTGTGTTTGATTGGACGGTTTTCAAGTATCAGCAATCACAAGCTGGAAACCCTTCACCTCGTGCCAATGTACACTTTTAATTATTGATCCTTTCATGATATATATACAATACACAGATGAATAATGCAAATATAATTTGATGCTTCTTTTGTCAGGATGGTGGTGTTGGAATTTGCTCTGGATTAAACCCTGCTGTCAGCAATGTTGAGAAGCGTCCAGGTATATATCAATTTATGCTTAATGATTCTCTTTCTTAAGCAAATGCAGGTACATAGTTGTGTATATGTATACTCAGGGCAGATTCGTTTTAAATGGCATACATAGATTTTCCAAATCAGAGAACGAATCTTGATTTTACCCTGAAGCAGAAGACCAAGAACGTAAACGAATCTGCAATTGCAAAAGACAAGCTGGTAAGTTTAGTTATGCTTCTTCTCTTCTTGGATACTATTTTCTTTGAATCAGGAAAATTCATTCAGTGATTTAATGATTTCAGCTACCTGGATCCTTTCACTTGGGTCAATCAGAAGGATCATCATCAAGACGAGTTGTGGACTCAAGTAGTCGTGAACCGTTCAGTGGTGGGAGTGACTATGCAAACTATGAATCCGCACTCAAAGGCGTTGATAGCTTGCGGATCAATAACAGTGCAGGCGGTGAGAATGCAGCATCGCCACATTCAAATGGAGACGATACTACTCCTGTGGAACCACCCAAAGCAAAGCTCTCAGACTGATACGTAGATGAGATTTTAAGACAAAACCGGTATTCACTTTTGTTACTTGCCTCAACCTTCTTGAGAGTCTGAAGGTTGTCTATGAGTCTTCATTTCTTCTGCAAGAAAGACTTTTTCTTCTGCAAGAAAGGCTTTTTTCTTCTGATGAAAGGCTTTTTTTGCAGAAGAAAAGCTTTTTCTTCTATACGGTTAGAGATTTGATGTAAGAGAGGGATAGAGATTTATTTATACCAAAGTGCTTAAATAATATTCTTTAGATGTTCATTTGTTTGTCTTCTCCATTGTATAAAAAAAAACCTTCAGATTTTAAGATCCTTTCTTTCTGATAATCTTATAGCCCGATTATTTATATATGTGGATTTATTTATTGAAAATGGAAATTTAGCAGAATGAAATACAATAGCATGTGAAAAAAAAAATATACATATATATTTATTTAGCGATTTCAAAAAGTGAAGTATATCAGTTATGTTTTGTAAAATAATATTAAGGATAAACTTGAAATTCAAGTAAATGCGGAACTGTATATACATATATAAATTTTTCTTAATTCCTATTTATTCGAAGGCATTCCGTATAAATACAGATCTCAACAAATCAATAACACGAATCATTCAATCATTTTTTTTTTCTTTTTGACAAATATTCCTTGTTTTCATATCTTCTTGAGAACTAAATTCTGTTTTTATTGTATCATCATCAAGTCTAGCAAATTGGTTTGGTTTTGATGTATGCGTTTAAATTTGATGGCTTTTTTCGAGAAAGATGGGTAATTCAGTTTCTATTCTTTATGTCAACTTAAATTAAAAGTCTGTGTGGAAAGACTTATGTATTCTTTTTTAGAAGTTTAGCCTTTAGATTTTGGGACAACCAGGCATGTTAATGAATTGATGTATAAACAAACAAAATCAGATTTAAAGAGAGGCTTTCTTACTTCATCCATCTCATAATTACTGTTTTTTTTTTTTTTTTTTTTTATGTCAGCTTAGTGAGGTTTTAGGGTTTTGCTTATTGTTTCCGCCCCAGAACTGGTTCTTATTTGCTTATGGTTGAATTAAAATTCTTTGAAGTTGAAGAGTTTGCCGGATATGGTCGCTGGGGTTTGGTCGGATGATCCTTCTTTGCAGCTCAAGTCCACTACTCAACTCAGGAAGTTTCTATCTGTCGGTAATGTTTAATGTTGTTTTAAGTATCTTCGTTTCGCTTTTTGACATTATAATTTTGAGTGTCCGATCCACTTGTATATTTTTCACTCTTGGTATTATTATATATGCGTAGAGAAAAGTCCTGCTATCGATGAAGTGATAGGTTCAGGTGTTGTGCCTCGGGTTGTTGAGTTTCTTAAGAAGGATGATTATCGTCAGCTTCAGGTGATGAGAGAAAAACCCACCGGAGCTGTCGTTTTTATTCATTCAATCTGATCTGTTTCTGATCTTGTATATGTATGTATGTATGATCCTTTCTTAGTTTGAAGCAGCTTGGATTCTAACAAACATTGCATCTGGAACATCGGATCACGTAAAGGTTTTGATTGATCACAATGCTGTTTCAATCCTTGTCCAGCTTCTTGCTTCCCGTAGCGCTGATATCCGTGAACAGGTAATGCATGGTACTTGTTGGTGTTATCATATAATAGTAGTAAGCGCATGAGATTAATATAATATGTTTTTTAAATCATCTCAAGATTACGTACGCTCTAACCTGCATGCAGGTTGTATGGGCGTTGGGTAATATTGCTGGAGATTCACCACCGTGTCGTGATCTTGTTCTTAGAAGTGGTGCACTGACGCCGATTCTCAATCAGCTAAATGAGCATGCCAGGTTGTCCATGCTTAGAAATGTCACGTGGACCTTGTCAAACTTGTGTCGCGACAAGCCTCAGCCTAACTTTGACCAGGTGAAAGAAGCTCTTCCGGTCCTTAAACGACTTATTCATTCGAGTGATGAAGAAGTCTTGATAGATGCCTGTTGGGCTCTCTCATTCCTCTCTGATACCACCAATGACAAAATCCAGACTGTCATCGAGTCTGGTGTTGTCACAAGACTTGTTCAACTTCTCCTGTAAGTAACTCTCTTTTATTTTCTCTGTCGTCCCCTTCATAGTCACACACTTCTAGAATATAACTTTACAACCTATTCTTGATTTTGCAGCCATCCTTCTCCATCTGTGATACTTCCTGCACTTGTCTCCGTTGGAAAAATCGTTACTGGAAATGATGAACAAATCCAGTTGGTGATCGATGGTGGTGCTTTACCATGTCTTTTCAACCTTCTCACTCAAGAAAACAATAAAAGCATAAAGAAGAGAGCTTGCTGTATGATTTCAAACATCACAGCACGCAGCAACAGAGTACATGTCCAAGTACGTAGGCAGTTCCTACTACTGTCATCATTAATTGTGCTTGCATTTAGACTTCTTTGACCTATACTCATTATATTGCAGAGCGTAATTGAGGCTAGTTTGATTCCCCCCTTGGTTAATCTGTTTCAAAATGCTGACCTCGACATTAAAAAGAAAGTTGCATTGGTAATTTCAAATGCAATTGCAGGTGGTTCTCATGATCAAATCAAGTATGTCACTGTCTTCTTCTTTTTTATTCATCTTTAACTTCTAATTATTTCTCTCTTATATTACGTACTGTGGATTTATAAGATAGTTATTTTGTCCCCGTTTGGTTATACTACAGATACATGGTAGAGCAAGGATGCATAAAACCACTATGCGATCTCTTGGTATCTCGTGATATAAGAATCATAACAATTTGCCTTGGAGGACTAGAAAACATTTTGAAGGTGGGAGAGTCAGAGAAGAGCTTGGATAACACAGGGAGCATAAACCATTACGTTCAGCTTATAGAAGATGCAGAAGGGCTAGAAAAGATTGAGAAACTTCAGAGCCATGACAACCCTGAGATTTATGAAAAGGCTGTAAAGATTCTGAAGACAGACTGGACGATTATAGAGAAAGAGGACGAGACAGAACAACCTCCAGGTGGTGATGGATCGCAGACCAGTTTTTGGAAGCGTGCATTGGGCTTCATATGGTGAAAAAGGTCAGAGTTTAATTAGTTTCATTACCAGGGTGATTAGCCATGGTCTGGCTTCAGAGGGCTAACTGGGTGGTCGGTTTTGAAAGTATGGAGTCTAAGAACATGTTTGGTTCCCAGTGTTACGTTTTTTGGAATGTCCAGTACACACCGGTTCGAAGGTCGTCGTCAGTCTACTTAAAGTTTGGAAGGTTATCAAATTTCTTTTTTTTAAAAAAAAAAATAAAGATTATGATCTATGATGAAGGGATTTTCATTGGTAATGAATAATACTCCAGTTGATATGTTTAATGAACTATGGAGAAAAAAACAAATCGCAGTCAAACACCAACTAGAAGAAGTTATTGTAAGATAAGTAATTACTAGAACGTTGGGTTAGGTAAATTAACACTGTAATAATTTTTAGTTAGACACGCAAAATGAAAACGAAACCACTTTCAAAATAAAGCAAAATCATCAAAACGTCATGAGAGTTACTGCAAAATTGTTGGCCAAAAAATGAGAAGTATTGCAGATTTTTTTTTAAAAAAAAATCTATGAAATTTATATAAGAAACATGCCACAATTCTTTGACATATCACTAGGTAGTATAATAATTACATAACATTAAATTATATTTTTTAGACACGCATAATATGAAACGAAACTACTTCTAAAAACATAATAATTACATATTTTTAACTTATAAAACATTCATGTCCTAAATTCATTTAGAATTTGTCAAAAAATGTATAATAATCACTCACTCATCTCAGTTTGAAACAAGAACAAATTCTTCGGGTACATTTTAATAGCATATCTATGTTTTTGTGATTACTATCACAAACTAAGAGATTTTAACACACACACACACACATAATGATAGAAAAAGGTAGAAACTAAATCGAAATAATCGAAACGTGTATTATCTTAAGCGCATTGGCTTAATTGAGTATTTTGTTGCATTTACTTTTAATCCACTTGAAGCTTTTCCTCAAAGAACCTTTAAGCTTACCTTCAACAGTATAAGCTCTGTAACTCACAACTCTCTTCTTCCTTTGTAAATCTGGATCCACAAATCCCCACGAAGACGATGAAGAAGACGACGATCTTCCTTTCTTCGGGTTCGGATCATCTTCGGGTATCCGGGTCGGGTAATCTGTGTAGGAAGTGCTGTAAGACCTGAGATCTTGCATACCATTACCACCGTTAACGCCGAAGGAACCTGGTCCGTCGGATCTTCGGTCTGATGTTCTTCCGTCACCGTACGATCTGGATCTGAAGTCTTCCATTTTGGTCTCTCAGACGAAGAAGAAGAAGAAGAAAAAGAAGTGATGGTGGGGAGGTTTTGTAATAAAAGTCGATGAATGGCTTTTTTCTGTTTGTTTCTTTGTTTTACGAGAAGAAAAGAATCTTCCGTTACATATTTTTATACTGTTACTTATAATAAAATGTTAGCGAGTTTTTATTTTAGTAATTTCTTAAACTATTAAAATTTTTAAAAATTTGTTTGTTTTTTCATTTTATTTTATTACCGGTACAAGAAACGATACTATTGAGTAATTTTTGTTTCAATTTTGAAAACTAAAAATTGGAATTTTGCCATAATAATCCAATACATCTTCTTATTGTGAAAGTGATTCAACAGTAATTACATATTTTTATAAATGATTTTCCTGGTTATAAACGTGTTTTTAAACTGTCCCAAAAACAACAATTCAAGTGATTTACATGTATTTGAAACTTGTTACATAGACAATAAATATCATGAAATTTAGTACTTTGCTAAATTAATAATAACGAAATTCGGTACGTGTAAAATGAATAATACTCCTTTTTTGTCAACAAAATATTATTCCACTAAAAATCTATATATATATATATATATATATATATATTCTGTTTTGTCTTATTTATCATTTTACTTCTCAACATTTCAACATTTTAACTAAGAAAACATTTAGATTTTTATTTTTTAAATAAACCATCATTTAATTAACACAATCTATCAAATAATAAAATAAATTATAAAATATTTAAAATTAATAAAACATTAAATAATAAAAAAATGGAAAAAATATTAAGCATGAGGCGCTGAGTCAGATGCAGCTGTCGGCGAGTCGGTGGAACGTAAAAATTAAATACTTCAGTACCAACTGAATTTCTCTGTTTGACCAAATATCTCCACGTGATCTTCACGTGATCCCTTTTGACCATATCTTTTGTTACTTTAGCTACCATTTTTTCTTTCTCTTAAATTCCTTTGATACAATTGATTGTATGTAATAGTATTGAATACTGCTACATGCGTTAGAAGATATGATTTCAATATCACTTTGTTGTGATAATTAATTTTCATTTTCTATTGTTTTTTAAGTTTCATTAGATATTATGTTTGTTGCGACGTTCAACTAATCATAAATAAAGAAATATATACAGCAAATGAGAGATATAAATAAATAGGCCGAAATTCATATTTAGATTCAATATTAAGACAATGTGGTCAATGATATATAATTTTTGTATTAAGTTGTTATATATCTATATTTAGAATTATCTGAATTGTTGGCTTATTTATTTATTATTTAACTATTTTTTACTAACAGCATAATTAATTTCATTGACTTATTAAAAAAATAGGATTATTTACCACATTTCTATCAGCTAATCATTGAACTTGAATTATGTTTCTCCATTAACAAGAATACAATACTATTCTATAAAGCATTTGGTTCAATATTCCGAAAATATAAAAATATTAATAATAGTAATAAGATATTGCTGACCAAAGAAAAGAAGAAACTTAGATTAAATGGAGAAGAAAGTCGGTAGATACAGTTCAAGTCCCTCAACAGTTAACACCATTTAAATAAAATAAAATAATTAGACTGCAACAAATGGGACCACCAATCAACTTGATTTTGATTTCATACAATCCCCATGCATTTATCACATTTTGTCCTTTTTTCTTGTTCTAATAAGATCTACCAAAACCTCTTTTTACTAGATTTGGCCTAACAGTAAACCTACACACAAAAAAAACATTTTTTAACCTAATTTAAAAAAATAAAGAGAATGTCGAAATCATATGGTACAATAATAACCACTTTTTAAATTCATAACACACCACTTTTTAAATTCATAACACATGTACTAAAATTCAAACCCAGCATGAAAAATATTAAAATTAATAGGCTATATTGACAAAAAAAAAAAAAAAAAAAAACAAAGGAAAACCCATTTTATTTTATTTTATTTTCTCACTGTTTGGTAACAGTTATGATTGATATTTCATTACACCATAACAGGATCTCAATCTACTTTCCTTTATGGGCTTGTTAAAGACAAGAGATAAACAGACAGAGAGAAACAAAACTCAAAAAGGATTCTTCTCTACTAAGTCTTTTAACACTAACCAAAAATTTTGCTGATACAAACTATTTTCTTTCCTTCTTCAATTGACAATTTGTAAAAAGCACTATTTTTTTTTTTTTTTTTTTTCTGTTTTAGCATCAGAACAGACGCATCTATGGCGTACGAAAGTCCTGTTGAGACGGGTTTCTTTAGGACATCGATCCTTTGCGGTTCATCAGGTCGTGGTAGTAAAGAAGCACACACATCGGTTGTCCGAAAATGCAAAAGATGAACCAGAATATCATGTTTCCCACCTAATGATCACATTCCAAAGCAGAGTATTTGTTAAGTTTCAACAACAAATTAAAGATGTACGTGGCTATGATCAGAGAAAGAGTTATTCGGTCTTTTATCTTTTCGGGTTTGGAGAGCGTACCATGGAGCCAAACCTTTCTTGTAGATAGTTTGTGATGAATACCAAAGGCACCTAAATCAAAATGCATCGGCGTGTGGTCAGAAAAATGAGACTATAAGTGACAGAAACTTCCAGATTGTTTGTGAATTTTGTTTACCTGAAACATAATCCCCATGAAAGCCCATAGATTGAAGAGACGGCAAGGAACTGCGATGCATAGCTGCAAGGAAAATTGTAAACACGCGTGTAAATAAGAACAATGCTTCGAGTGTTAGCGTTTCTTTCAATGGCGTGTTCATTTGTCTAGAGACAGAGCAATGCAGAAGATTATATATATATATATACCTCATGAAAGACTGCAGAGACTAAGAAAGCAATGATAATGGCAGGTACCTGGAAGCAAAAAATGATTGGGAGGTTAAAATTATGAAACACAGAAAATAAAGATCATCGCAAATCACTAATGTATACATTTCACCCACTTTCGGTATGTTTCTGCGCAGGCACGGAAAGTATACATGTCGAACCATCCATTTATGAACAGGCTGTCAGAAAAAACCAAGATCTCCATTAGCTTTCGTCTTCTGTTTTGTATAGAAAAAGATGCGATGTTTTAGGAAGAGAACCATACCATATTCCACATTTTCCAATACTGATAAAGGAAGACAGCAAATACATAAATTTTTGTTAGTTAAGTGACCTAAAAACGACGAGAACATAAATATCTTTATGCTTTTTGAGTTAGACAAGATTAATGACAACTCACATCTCCTACGCTTTTTGCATTCCACCAATCTTTGTAGAATTCACGATCACCGAAGCAGAGGAGCTCTGCCAATATGTTTAACCTGTGGACAAGAAAAATGCAAAGAGATTTGTGATCAGAAACTGAAATTACATCTCAGACTCTGAGAAACTAAAAATTATCAATTTCTTCATGAGATATCCTTTTTTCTGTTGTGCGTCTTTAATAATTATGTTGAAAGAGAAGGGATCGCGGCATACCAAAGGTGGAAGAAGCAGTAGAACATGCAGAGCCACACGTATAAATTTGGAACTGAAAGCTTCAACACTCTTTCAATAGCGTATAGAAGATCCCCTTTCAAAGGATGTTTTGAGTTCCTAACAATAGGATTTATATACTGCCAACGAAGTAATAAAAGAACATGATGTCAAGCGGGTGACAATGCAAAAATGATACTTTTCACAAGGAAATATAAAAAAGAAAGATGTTGAAAACGCACTTGCTCTATTATAAATCCCATGAATCCGGTGAATATGACCAGCTTTGCAAATTGACGAGCCACCCAACCCTTCCGGATACATGGTGAAAGTGGATAGCTTGGCTGAAAAAAGCAAAGACGCAAGGCTTAGACAAGAAACTTTTGCAAGTGTATGTCTGTTTTATGCTATTAGCAGAAGACGCAAGGTTTAGACAAGAAACTTTTGCAAGTGTAAGAATGTTTGATGCTATAAGCAGAAGACGTATCACATTACCTGATAACACAATGTGGGAGCAACCATGAAATATGCCAAGCTCTTCAAGCTAACATAATAGGAGAGTTCAGGATTGGCCTAAAAGTTTTCAACAGTGTCTGGTCAACATAGTAACACAATGCAAGTGAACAATATATATTACTTCTTTTACCTTATTAGCTGAATTGGCTAGGGTCCTTATGTCGTAGTTAGTATGAGCATAAGAAACCAACTTCAACCACACAATGCAAGTGAGCAGCATCAATGTGACACCAGATAAGAAGGCGGAATCACACCTGCCCGTTTTGAAGATCATCGTAGTTAGCCAACTAAAGTTAAATTCAAGAGTATCACTAGACCAGAAACACCGTATCTTGATTATCACCTTAGGGTGACGTAGACTGGATACAATACCTCGGTCATGGTGATAATAATATGAAGAATGATGACAACCTTCAGTATAAAAAGGTAACAAAAAGTTAAGTTCTTCAGGATTAAAATTCGTCTACATTAAACAATCCAGTAACGGGTAGACAGTAGTTTACTCACAGGTTCAGATATGCATTTCTGAAGTACCATTTTCTCGACGGTAAAGGCAGCCAAAGGAAATATCGAAAGGGAGAGACTGCAACAGAAGAATTTAAAATCTGAATCACTAAATTCATCATCATATATATAAAAGAATGTAACTTTGGGGAAAAGAAAAAGAAAAAAAAAAAGGAAGCATTTTACCAACACATGAAAAGCGGCCAATCTCGCAGCGATGTTGAACTAAACCAGAAATCAGTTCTTATCAACCAACCGTACTACAGGAATGATAGCAAACAACAAAGATAAGGCCTCACGATCAAGTAAGTTCTCAAGCAAGAGGAGAAAAGAAGTAAACTGACCTTCATAAGATTTTCGATGATGAGTCTACTGTTAACAGCAATAAGAACTACTACACAGAGGTTGAATAATCCAGCATGGCTCTGCCCATTGGGAAAAACAATCACATTTACTCAAATCTCTATGAAATGCAATAGCAAAGTCAAGAAGAAGAACATGAACTTCAATTTGAAATTCCGAGAAATTTGAGATTACCTGCTTGAAGATTGCGTCAGAGCTGAGTGGACTCTCCCTCGCCCTCCGATGAGCTGGAACCGACGGTCGATACGTGTACCTCACATCGGCGTTTCCTCCTCCTCCGCCGGATACCCTATTTTCGGTATCTCCAGATAAATTCGCTGTTCCCTGAGCTTCCTCGACAGCGGAGGAATCAATACGATCCCTCACGTCGGCCGGAGCTCCGACATCATCCGACGGGGAAGTATCGGAACCGGTAACGGAATCAGAAACAAGTCCGCTGGAAGAATCCGATATCGATTTCCGTCGACGAAGCCTATCGAGATCCGCACCTCCGTTCTCCGTCGGCATAGTGGTGACGCCTCCAGAATCCAAAATCGCCATTTCTTTACAAAAAAACAGCTTTTTCGAAGAGTATAGGTTTAAGATACGAAAGGAGGAGGAGGCGAGACAGAGAAATCGAGAAGCATGCAGAAGAAAATGGAAACGAAAAGGATAAAAACAAATATTTGTGTAGAGAGAATCAGAATCTAATGGAAAAATAAAAGTGTGGTTTTGTGAAGATTGTTTGAAAAATTTGCACGAGGATGCTGATAAATCGGTTAATCGTGTCTCCTTCTTCCTCGAAAGAGAATCAAAAAGCTTTCTTTTTTAAAGAAGAAAAAGATTCACGAGAGAGAAGAGAGGAAGATGACAACAATGGTGACGAGAGAGTTTAATTGAATAGCGGTGGAGATATTTATTTATTTATTTATTTTATTTTTTTAAAAAAAACATTATTTATTGATTTAAATTTCTTCTAGTTTTTGTATAATTCCTCTCGTTAGAAGAATATTCCTAATTGCCAGGAAATCCCCGAATGTTATAATACCAAAATTTCCTAATTTGGATGTTATTCAATGATTTATTCTATACTACTTTGAGAAAATTATGTATTATTAGGTTAGATTTGTTTTAATATATTTTAATGAAATGTAAAATGTATTTTCATTATAAATTTGGAAATAAAATAATGTATTCTAAAATATTTTCATATATTTCAAGGTGAATTGGAGCAATATAACTTTTATGGATGATAATGTATAAAATAATATATGCCACAAATTTAGATATGTAGGAAAGAGAATAAAATAGATAAAATTACATTTCTAATTAACATATCTTTTTCAAGATTAAAATAATGATTAATTTCTTAGAAAAACAGAAATTACTAGAAAATACCAATTATTTGTTGTGATAGTTATTATTTTAAAATATGGTCAACTATTACTTTAACATATTCAATTATTTATAAAATATACTTACATACTATAGTTTGTAGTCAACTATTTATAAATATGGTGTGAATGTATTTAACTATAGTTTTATAATAGTTAATGATATATTTAATTATGGACAAAATATTTTGTTTTAAAAATATTTTCTGCGAATAAGGTTGAAAATTATGTAGTTAGTTTATAGAAAATTATTAAGCTAGAAAAAAAGAAAAAGAAAAATATATAAGACAAAAAGCTAAAATAAAATCGCTTTTTATAATTGTTATTTTAAAAATTATAGTGTGGGCATATTAATCATTTAGTTGTTTTTATAAAAATATTATAAAATCAAATTATCCTATATTTTACAAAATTTTAAAACATTATAATGCAATTTTTATGCTGGTTAAAAAGATTAGGAGACATCTTTGTTTTTTCGGGAATGCAAGCTCGACTCGCCTTGGATATTTTCATCGGTTTTAGTAGTATAACTGTGGTTTATAAATATGTAATACATATTTTTATACATCAATCGCTATATACAATATCTTCCCTATGTCTATCTACATAGTAATTAGGTAAGTCAATCTTTCCTATTAATAAAATCGACTAGCTTTCATAATATAGTAAAATGTTACTGTTATGCAAAAGGAATATTAAGATTTACAATAAATAAAACAAATGGAACAGGAATAATGGGTCGAGAGGCTGTTACTGTCAGTGACATAAACTCGCAAGTTTACTTTTTCTAATGATAGCACCAGCAGAATTATTGATTAACCTTCAAAAAAACATTATCGGTGGAAGATGTTAGTATCTCCGAAGTCAAGAACCGAAAAATGTGATTATCTCATAAGTCAAAACCAGTAGCAGACAATCCTCTTTCCCGTAAATATTATTTCTTTAAAGAATTTAAGAGGATAAGATTAATTAATTATTGATTTACTTAAATGCTTATGTGTTCATTTCTTTTCAAATCATACTATGAAAAAGAAAAATGTCATGTAGCCAAATAATAAAGTGTAAACGTTTATTTGTTGTTTAAGATTTGTCTTTTAATAAAATGATCCATAGATGTCTTTGTCATACTTATCTAAGAACAACCGACCCAATCGAAAGAGTTCAAATTCGATACTACTGAACCACCAACCGGTCCTAATAATTTGGTCTATAGTCAATCAAGCCGAACCGGACCAAAAAACACTACTGTTCCCCTAACCTGTGAAACCGGAATCTTGAATTCTGTTCCAGGGGCAAGAACCTAAGAAAAAGAAAAAACAGGTTAATAACTAACTTCTGACAATAATCTGGCTCATATGAAGCTTTTGGATCCTTATTTTAATACCTCTTTAGGGTTATTGGGCCAAATCGAGAAATTGTGAGTTTCACAATTAGCTACTACGAAATGTGCAGAGATGGCTTCCAAATTGAGAGATGACATCAACAAGACCTCCATAACCTCCCACAGCAACTACCTGTAAATTACACAAGCATTGGATCAAACGGTTAAACATCGAGTTTATACTCCAAACGGGGTAACAACTTCGCAATAACATAGCTTTATCTCTGGATATATCATCTCTATTGGTATTCGTTTAAAGCACGCAGAACAAATAAAATAAGATACTGATAATTGGTAGCTAATTATGATAACTCTCTAGGGTGTAAATAGGACAAGGGGTAAAAAGAACGACGTGTCGCGAAAGGGATCATAAACTTACTCCCGCTGGATGCAAGGCAATGGAAAATACTGAACGAGGAGCACACTGAATTTGAGAAAGCAAAGCTCCATTTAAGTCGAAACGCCTTAGAATTGGTTCCGCTCCTACAGTCAAAATCTGATTGTGTGATACTTGTTAGATTATATGTTAAACAACACTAAAAACAAAAACCAAAATGCTCAACCTTTACAAAATTAAGACTGTGTGTTTCAGTATATTTTGTTTATTAATTTCAGCTGCGTTGATACTACAAGAACCTATTAAGCCTTGGTAAACAAATAACACCTACGGCCTCCCAGGCTTTGAATTAAACCGCTTAGATTTTGAATCTAATCTAGTTCTACTTACCTGCTTTTCATCAAACATCACGTCCTGTACATGTGCAGGGGAGGATATTGTTGATACGCATTCTGAAGCAGGAAGATTCCATAAAGCTATATTTTTACCCTGTCCACAAACCTGAAAAGGGAGAAAATCAGGTTTTTAAGTTTCTTAATAATTCAGCAGTAAAAAAAAATTATATGTTGTCCATTCGCTTAATTCTTACCAACCAGCTTTCACTTCCATCGAGAGCCATAGAACTAATGCGAAAGCGGGACTTTTTTTCCTGGGAACCAATTACTTTAATGCATTTTCCTGTTCTGCAATCTGGTTGACAAAACAGAAGGAAGCCCCTGAGCGTACAAAGCTTAGTCTAGACAATCCAAGTATACCACATGAGCCGGAACCTAAACTAAACATAGTGTTGTAATCACCAAAACGAATTACAATCGAGTTTTGAGAAGCAGTCAACAAAACTGAGGGGCATTGGATCCCAAGTACCAACATGAAGACTCAAAATGATTTCTAAGGTTTTATAATCAAAGATGATCCAAACATAGAACTAGACATTACAGCAGAAACAGTAACGGACGCGAGAAAGATACCCCAGATTCTTGCCGTCCCATCCTCTGAACCCGTCAATATCTGGTGCCAGAGTCTCATTGCAATCAGACAAAAACCCAAAAGTGGAACTCAAATACGAAGATGAAGGTGCAATTGCAATATTTATCGAAATACCATTACCTGGCTTGCAGAAGTACGCGAAACTAGACAATGCAAGTAGTCTGAATGCCCCTTGAAAGTCATTTTTATTTTACCACTTTCCTAAAACCGTTGGTTACACCAAATGATTCTTGGAAGTTTAGATATCTTGTTGTAATACAGCAGTAGACATTAACAACGATAAGATACATACCACGTCCCAACAATATGCGCAAGAATCACCAGCAGCCGTAAATACACTTCCTGACTATATCATAAACGAAAAATGATGTAGGTGGAAACAGTTAATCTGTAACCAAGCAAAGACATTTAAGGGGGAAAAAAAAACAGAACACTACATCAAGTGAAATTACGATGTAGAAATAGAATTCCAACCTGAGGATCAACAGAAATGGCATTGATCTCGGGCATTGGTGAAAGAGCACCCCAAGGACCTCTATGTGAAAAGAAAAACAATGGTGACTATATGCATTTGTACAACAGTCTTACCAAACTAATACAGAGAACTACTAACAGAGAGTGACCAGGTAGAATCAAATGAACAAGACTCACTTGTGTTGTGGATTAGTCAATTCAAGCGATGGCTTGGCATCGTTCTCTGTATAATCATGAAAAAAAACCCATTAAGCTCAAAATCTTTAAATTTCGAAAAAACCACGAAAATGGTACACACCTTGCAAATGAAGAGAAGCCTCTGATTCAGAAAATTTTTTCCATTTCCATCCTCTAACTCTTCCATCATCACCACAACTACAGAAAACCAGATCGAAATTCAGAATACTGTATTCGAGCTTTGAATTACCGATCATCAAATCAATAAAATGGTGGTATAAATCTACCTGAGAAGCAAAGAATCTTCGTCTTGGCCATAGAACTTGACATCGTAAGCAGGACCCTCGTGTGCCCTAACCATTCCCTCAGGTACAGCCACCATAACGTCTTCACTTTTCGAGTATCCAAACCCCGCCGATTGGGACACGAGCGAGTTCATCGAATGGAAAGCTAAGGTTCCGTCGCTAGAAGCGACGACAAAGGCGTCTGGATTAGGATTTCTCGATGGAGGAGCCCAGGCGGTTCGAAACACGGTACGCGTCTGTATCTCTCGTTCCTTCAGAATTGCTTCTCTATACTCATGCTCATTCCAATTTGTAGCGTCTCCGTACATATTCTTCTGATTCTTTTGAAATTCCGGTGATAATTTATTTCGGGTTGCAGCACGCCGGCTATACAAGTAGTTGGAGAAGATGACGAGCAAGGAGAAAGCAATCCCTAAACCGGCGGAGTTATTATTCTTCTAAATTAGTTTTTAATCCCTACATTAATAATATTTGGTGATTTGCCGCTAGATTCCTTGTTGTACGATAAAACCCCCAATTCCATAGACGGCAAAACCCTGTGAACGAGTCAGAAGGTCTCATTTTCGCAAAAGTGTAAGCAATTAATTACCCAATCCCCTTGACATTTCCTCTTTTCCTGATAAAAAAAACAAAAGACGCCGTCTGTGGGGATCGAACCCACGGCCACGGGATTAAAAGTCACGCGCTCTACCACTGAGCTAAGACGGCATTACATTCCCTCTATTCTTTAGAGGGATTAAGATAATTTTCAGAATTTTTTTAATTCAACTGTCATTTTTTTAAATGATGTAATCTTACTTATATAAATCTGTTCAAGATATATAGTTAAAAATTATTTATAATTGGAAAGGTATTTTAAACAGTATAAAGTAACTTGCAAAGTCTTGAATTTTTGAGTTTCAGGATTGGTCTCTTAAACAAGAGTTTTATTAGGTTGGGCTTCGATTTCCATATATCAATTAATACATCAGAGTGATTGCTTTGGCCTTTAAGTTTGCTTTTACATCCTTTTCACTGTTCGAATCTAAATAGGAAATAATTTTGATACCTTTCTTGTGTGTTTGTGTTGATCAAAATAATTAGAATCCATGCATAATCTACTCTTGAAATTCCATTTTCTAGCTTGTATTATAGATAAACGTTATTTTTTTTTTTTTTTCAAATTTTTCCTACTAGGCTCCGTAAGTTTTTTTTCTTTGCTTACTAACCACAATATGAAATTTTTGGGTTCTTGCAAATATTTTGTAGCTAACACTTTTTGTATATCTTTAGACATAACCGTGCATAGTGAAGGAAATTAAAAACCTTCACTTATGTTAAATAAGTTTTACAAAAAGTTCGTAATCCTTATTTTATATATATATAGTTTATCCATAAACAAAACTATCTTAACTTAACACTGCAGTATATCAGATAGCTCAAACGAAAGAGCTTGAGTTATTTAATAGCTTATTCGTTGTATTGGCCGTGAGCAATCCCACATTAGAAGCGGCTACGTGAGCGAGCTGGACAATCGAGTGGATAGTCCACCCAATCTCGAGTTCCACCTTTGATCAGTCAAAATGTTGATTTAGAAGAAGACTAGTATTAGGTTTTATATATTTTAGTTTTTTGTAAAATACAAATATTATTTTTGTTTTATAAATATAATTATATTTTTAACAAAATTAAAATTTTATTTTTATTTCATAAATATTATTTCTAATAATATAATTGATACATAAATAAATTCACATTCCTAAATATTTAACAACGAATATGATAATAATGAATTAACAATTAACTAAAGTGGCAACGATTTATACTATGATAAATACTTTTTTAAAAAGCAAGTTATCATCGATTTTATGACCAAACCTAATAACAAGTTTACGACTAATTCCATTTCCAATGATTGCATGACGAATATTTTTCACAACAAATTATATTTTGAATAAATTCGATGCTTTATTTATAATAATTTACTGCCGTACTTTTCAAATTATATTTTGATGTAAACTCGATGCTATATTTACAACTATTGAGCATCATATTGACAACAAAGTATATTTTGATGTATAATTGTTGCTATAGTTACAACGACTTTATAACTAATATTTACCAATGGTTTACAATGTTTTTTAAATCATTGTACATTATTAATAATGATTTGACGACGATTGTCTTATTACATGATCGTCGAATTTGGTTTAGTTGTTAATTAGTTGGGAAAAACTTTTTACAATGATGTAACAACGAATCAATGTGCTGTAAAAGCCATGTTTTTTGTAGTTGCATGTTTAAATTATTTTTATTATAATTTAATCTGTTATTTTTTCGTTTATTATTGTTTATTTTATTTGTTGGTTAACACTAAATTTACAATTTAAAAATATAAATTATGTATATGAAAGAATAATTTTGTATCTTGCAGTTTTATATTTATAAATTACAAAAATACAGAATACTATCCCGTAATTTTGTTTTAATTTTTAATGTTATTTATCATGAAATATTTTTTTAAAATTATATATTATTTTTATTTGGCCTACCATGTAATATATCATAGGCACGACTCTCTCTTTAGATTTTACTTTGCTCAAAAGTTTTAAATTATGCATGGGAGAATACAAATTCTATACTATAATGATATGGTTGAAGGCGAGTTCTACAGCGATGATACATCATTCAGTTTTAAAAAACTATTTAATTTAAATTTTATTTAAAACATTAAAATATATAAATATAAAATACATAAAATTAATATTTAAATTTTAATTAAATATAATATGTAATATTATATTTATTTTTTGCATGATTTAATTTTTATATCGGAACTAACAAAGATAATTAAATCTAAATACATAAGTGAGCAAAAAGATTTATAAAAATAAGATTATAGGCTAAAAAAATTAAGAACTGAAAATAAAAATCCAAACTATAAATTAAGAAATAAAATATTCAATAAATAATCAAAAGAATAAACTATAAAATATAATAAACAGAAAAACATAAATGATGAAAAACATAAAAACTATATATACAAAATTTAATAAATAAAAAATGAATGTAATGAAATATGTATGGAATAAAAATAGTTTCTTTTGTAACAATGGGATTGAGATGAATAAAAAGTATATGACGAACAAGAAAATATTAAAAAAATGATATATGGAAGGGATTAGAAAAATGACAAAAGATCATAAAAATATAAAAAGAGATAAAAAATCAAAATAAGTGTATGAAAACATATCAGTAATAACACAAACTAAAAAACTTGTATATGTGCATGTTTTTCCAGAAAAATTATAAGGGTCATCAAGAAAATATTGATTAGAAATCGAAATAAAATTTTAAAAATATTATCGCATATTAGAAGTTTTGTTATAATATATAAGAAAGGATGAATAATCAAAATAGAAAATATGAAAATTAAGAATATTTTTTTAATTAAATACGTTAAATTAATTATGTAATTAGGTGTAATCTAAAAAGTCTTAATTACAGAAAAAACTCCAAATTGACATTTATTTTGAAATATAGGGTATAAAAATTATATACAAGTCGAACTTTTGATAAATATATAATATTATTAAGTAGCCCTATTATTTAATAATGATACTGAATGATAATAAATAAAGACCATAGAGGCATAGACATAGTTACAGTTTTTGCATCGGACCACGTAATTATTGGACCAGCCTAGTACATACATCCTTAATGACGCTAATACCATCTGCAGTGAGATTATTAGGATATCATCTAAAAAAAATAAATAAAAAATAAAAATAAAAATGAAAAAGTGATGAAACTTGGTGTGAGAGTCTCATTAAACTGAGACTTAGAGCATCAGCAATGGTAAAATTTATTAGAGTATCATAAGTAATATAATATTATTATTTTTATTATTATTTTATTAGAAATAAAGAAAGAAGAGAGAGGAAAGAGAAAAGATGAAGAAAAAAGAGAAAAAAAGGATGAGACAGTCTCATAAGTCTCAGTTTAATGAGACTCTCACACCAAGTTTCATCACTTTTTCATTTTTATTTTTATTTTTATTTTTTATTTATTTTTTTTTAGATGATACCCTAATAATATTTATGAGACTGTCTCATCTTTTTTTCTCTTTTTTCTTCATATTTTCTCTTTCCTCTCTCTTCTTTCTTTATTTCTAATAAAATAATAATAAAAATAATAATATTATATTATTTATGATACTCTAATAAGTTTTACCAATGCTGCAATTCAAAAACCCTAAATATTTCCAAAGGAGTTATTAATACCACGTAATAATTATGTTAATGGTGATGAATGCTCGAAACGTTGGCGTTTCAAAAAACGTGGTAATTAAGGGGGACCGCTTATGTAGTGACTAGTACTTGCGTGCATCAAACACATAAACAAGGGAATGTTAATGGAGAATCAAATACAAAACAATATAAAATAAATTATTGTGGAGAGGTTCATTGCCCTTTGCATCTTTTGGCTTTACTTAATTTACTCCAAAACTTTAGTAATATTCGCTTTTATTTCTATTTTAAATCAAATTTCTATGGCTTACGTTTCGAATTTACATTCGTCCTTAATTACAAAAGATACTTTTTATTCCTTTGTTCTATGATTGGAAGATCAATGTGTGTTCTCTATAGATCTTAAGGCGGAGAATCTAGCTCTCACAAATTATAAATACAAGTAGCTTTTAAAGAAATAGAAATTGTATACGTGTTGAGAAACATTGGTTATGATTATTTGTCTTGTACGCTGGTTGTATTTGCATGGTCATTGTACGTTGGCTCACCTTTGAGATTAATCGAACGGCTTAAATCAGTTGTTGTGTTGAGTCAATTCTTAATCCAACACTTATATTTGACACGTCAGAATAGTACGTGTATTATAGAAAGTGAGCTTTTCAACAAATAAAATTTGCATTTTTATTAAAGAATGTCCATTGTCCCATCCGATAACAAAGTAGTCACTGTTTTTTTTTTCTTTTTAACAACCAATTTGCAACTACTCTACTCACTGTGTTGTATATACTGAGTTTCTGTTTTTTCATATAACATTTATTAGAGCCGAGCATAGTCTCGTTTTAGATCAATGAATTATACTTCAAATTATTCAGTTCTCTAAAATAATTATGCATTAGCTGTTGTTAAAAAAACAGTTATGCATTATGTGTACATATAATATTGAAAACAGAGAATCTAAAAGCTCAAATCGACAACTAGGGTTTAATCCGGCGCAATATTTCTTAAACTCAAACGTAGCAAGTGAAAGATGATGATATATATATATATATATATATATATATATATATATATATATGCATGCATCATCATATGTAGGCCCCATGCAGTTCTTATATATAAACCCTAAAACCAGATACAATTGTTTCATATCATCATATCTTATTGAAATCAAATTAATTTTAGGGACTATGGCTACTATATAACATGAATGTCGTTTGCACTTTGCATGCACGAAGATGAAGATACTAATAAAACAAGGTAAGTGAATGAAAACAATAAGGAAGGCGACAGAAGAGAGTGAGCACACATGACTTCCTTTTTCTAGCATGCTCGTGCTCGAAAGTTCTGCGTGCTCACCCTCTTCTTGTCTCCTTCTCTCTTTACATATACGTATATATATATATAGTGTTAGTATATTTACATTTATGCATCTGCATGGCAACATGGATAATGAGAAACGTTTATATAGATCGATATACAAATTAATAATGCTTTGCTAGTTAAAGTACACAGATCAATCTTTTTTCTTTTTGTTCATTAATGTTTTATGACTCACGGACATACATCACTTGTTATACTATTAAATAAATTGTCGGGATTAGCCAAATCTTCATCATAAATGGTCAAATAGGTACCGTAAAGATCTTTTTGTGAAGGAGTCGGATTTATATATAGTTCATGGTATAGACAATTAATGATTAGAGAAAATAGTGATGAGTTTTTGAGCTACAAACAGAAGCAAGTTGAGGGTCAAATATTCGAATGTTTGTGTTTATATAAATATATAGTGATTTTATTATATAAAAAAGATGAATTAAAATTCACAATTTTAAATAGAAGAGTGAGAAAATAATTACGAATTTGCGTCCTAGGATAATTATGAAGGGAAGCTATCTCGTTGTGGATATATAAGTTCATGCTTAGTAAAATTACTTTTCTTCTCCCTTTATCTATATTTTATCTATTCGATTACCATTTACAATTATGTATATTTTCATCTACAAACATGTAATAGTGCTTGAACTATAGATACTACCTTGGTAACTTTAATTAATACCATTGTCTAAGTCGCATAAATAAATCAATCAATAGTTTAAAAGCTAGATGTTTCCAAACTTCTACAGTTTGATTTGGCTCGAATTAAATACAAATCACATATACAAAATATACACGCAAAACAGCTTGGATAATTATGTTAATAAAAACTTCGATTCTATAAAATGTATGATATCGTTATCGTGACATCTAATTAATGACTTACTAAAAAATCTGTTTACATTTTCCTTAATTAAAGGTGTGAACAGAATGTCAGAATCTTAATGTATAACATTGAAGAACTCATATAAGAATGACTTTTCTTATTATTATGTTTAGAAAACTATTTAAAACTTAAATAATTTCTAAGGTTTTATGGAACATCTGTCTATAGACTCTTTATTTGTAGGAAAAGTTATTCGTAATCCTAATATGTTTCTAAATTAGTTTGATAATACCAAATCTAATAGATAAGCTTAAATTTCTCCTTATTCTATTCCTGTGTTAATTAAGATCTTGAGTTCCAAGTCTTATTATTATACCAAGAGTTTTACCTTTCTAAAAACCGCTTAAACATCATGATCGATAGAGCTACTTTCTACTATACAGTTCAGGGGATCCTTGTCCATTTACGGACAGAGCAAACAGTACAAAGTATTGGCCATGATATATGGATCTTTGAAAAGGCGGAAATCTTCTCACTCTCTACACGGATGAGAGTCCAGGTCAACGGTCTTTTACCTCTAATAACATCTATCGTCATTGAATATCCGAATGGGTGATGATGAAGTCATAGCTAAGCTGATCTATGAAAAGCACTGCTCATTGATACCCACATCGAGTTTGGAGGAAAAAGTTTCTTCGCTTCTTTCGTTTACAGAAACACTGATAGATTCAGGCCATCAAAAAGAGTCCCCTCAAGCCTCAAGAACACCATCAAGTTGGTGCTAAATATTTAAAAGGAAGGTGGAATAGAAAAATACATGGGCCTACCTGAACTTTTTTTTTTGGAAAAATGAGGAGAGATCAATTCACGTTTATTGTAGACATAATCAAACAAAAACACTGGACAGTGGGTAATGCAGAACCTCACGGAACAAGAAAGCTCTTTGGAACCAGTTCCAGCCGATCTTTAGGACATGCTAGTTTCCGACCTTATGAAGCAAAACAGTAAGGAATCGGATGTTGCTAAATTTCAAAACCTATTCCCACAATATACGACTAATATCTTATCTCTCAAGTCAAGTATTTATGAGGAATCTTCGTGAGGAAGCTGATTCTTTGCAGCTCATCAAAGTAGTTAATCACGACAATTTTATCGTCCATATCTATGGAATTCTAGCAGATAACCCTTTTGATCTTTCTATCCTTTGACTCTATTTCTTTCAAATGGATCTTGCACGTGGAAAACGATAAGATAGATCTATTAGCAAAACAAATTTTCTGCTCAGAAAAAATGTTGTAATCACTTAAATATTTTAATGAAAAATCAGTGTTAAAAAAGGCAGAAAACTCTAAAATATTTAACTAGTTTAAGTATTAAAGTAATTGCAAATATTTTCAGTCAGCAAATTCAAAACCGGATTTGATAATAAATTTGCAAATATATACAAATTTGGCAACCGTGACCACTACACCAAATCACAAAATTTCGAGAAAACAGAAGTTACTATATACTGTATGTGTATACGGGGGAAGCCTGGGAGATATTAGATAACTCATGATGTTTGTATTCAAACTGATAATTAATGTATATTAATACATATATAATAATTATATCCTATTAAAATATTGGTAACCCTGAAAAGATTAAATAATTAGTATAAAAGCGATATGTATAAAAATTAGTATAAAAGGTCAAAACATCAATTGCTATATCAATTTCTGAATTGTTTGAGAAAGTAACAATATGCAAAATTATTTGTATAGTTGCGAACTTGCGACCACTTCAAGAGTAATTCAGTAGCTTAACTAAGTTATGTTACTTTGAAAATTATACACTTGAAGTTATTATATAACTTTTGAAAGTTCTATAATCGTATAGAAAAATACACGAATAAATTTAATAATTGTATTCAGAATACACAACTGACACGGGAAAAAAAGAAAAGAAAAATATATATATATATATATATATATATATATATATATATGCCTAGACCCTACACATAGTATATAGATAGAAGGCTTCGGATCATTATAAAGATGCACACTATAATAATAAATTACTAATTGGCCGTCCATAAAAAATTTCGAATTTGAAAAGTATTAACTAAATGAATATTTAAACCTTTAAAGGCCATCTTCATGACTCCATCTCGTCGATTACTTCCTCTGTGTTGTGTTTGCTTTAATAAATTTATTTACAATAAACTATATATTTAGGACTGCAAGATCCGAATCGATGATTACCAGAAAATCCCAACATAAACCAAACTAGCTTTTGTTTGTTCCCAAAGTCAAATAAGCAAACTAAAACAATATTTTAACCTATTTGAGTCTACTTCAAAACCATATATATATATCTATATTCTACACAGAAATATTCTAGAACCCACTATCTTTAATGTCTACATGCATTGCGCAACATCAAGTTAAATTCTATATTATGTGATATTATGACTATGGTCGGTAAGAATTTTAGGAATTTTGTATAGTTTCGAAAACATTTTAATTCCTTCATTTTTTTTTTGTTTCTTCATGTTTATTTCGCGAGCAATTATTTTATGAGTTTCCAAAGGCTGCCAAAAAATGGAAATTTCATTGAAAATTTTACAAATACAAGCCAAAATATAAATTGTACGGCTATGTCAACCAATCAGGTACTAGAACTATTACAGATAGATAGTTTAGCTAATCATCTTACATATGTTTATTTATTTATTAACACTTGGTCGTAAACTATCCAACCATATGTATATATATATAGAGAGAGAGAGAGACATAGATAGATATCAATACAATATAGTAGTGATCAGAGATACCCATCTCTGCAACAGCATATTCCAGTTTACTTGAGTCATACGTAAGTAAATTGATTTAGATGATGGTAATGTTGACGCAAAAGGGTCGAGAAATAAGCAGCGGTGGTGTTGGTCCAAAGCCGGCGGAAGGTGAGTTCTTTGTAGCGGTGGCCGTGAAGGGTATCATCGGAGATAAGTTGGGCGGCGCAGGAAGCCGCCGCGCAGTACGGTGGGCCGTTGATAATCTCTTACCTAAGGCTGATCGGTTTGTGATGATCCACGTTATCCCCACCATAACTACGATCCCTACCCCTTGTAAATCTCTCAAACAACACATTTCACATGTTTCTTGCATTGTTTAATTTTTTTTTTTTGTTTCTTTTCATTTTTCCACATTAATTAAATAAAATACAGAAATATAGATAAGCCAAAAGACAAGAGGAAATAAGCAAAAAAAAAATTATTTTAAAACATTTAGGTACAAATGTGGAGTGCTTTTTTTATTATTATTAATTAAGGTCATAATTATATATGTAGCATTCGTGTTCAAACGATATCATTTGATTAGTCTTTTTCTGAACCATTGTTATCTTTTCGAAGATTAAAAAGATGTACTGTATTCAGTCAATGAGTTTCGATAAAAAAATTTATGATCTCAGATGAATTTATGAACACTATTATGATTTGTTATTAAAATCTTCCAAAAAAACCATAACTTTAGAGATATTTTTTCTTGTAACATTCATGATTTGATAACAGGAGAATTGAATCATATTCCTATTAATATACTCTCCTAAACCAAACTTTGATATTTGATTGATGATGTGATTTTGGTTTTGGATCGATTATTAAGTTTCACGACATATTTCTCGAGATTAATGTTTATAAGAATGGCCGTTGATGCAGCCGGAGAGAGATTACCTCTGGAGGAAGTGGATGAGAAATTGGTGGAAATGTATGTGAGAGACGTGAAACAAGAATTTGAAACAGTCTTCGTTCCATTCTTGAAAATGTGCAAGAGTGGTTGTACCAAGGTTGGTTCATTATTACTTTCAGTCCAAATTTATAATTCTATAGAAGTTTTAGGGTCAAACTATAAATTCCCTGAATTATGTAACCTTCAGTGTCAGGTAGAGACTCTCTTGCTAGAGTATGATGATCCAGCAAAAGCGCTTCTAAGATTCATATACACATCAGGAGTTAACAGTTTGGTTATGGGATCATTCAATTCAAACATATTCACACGGTATTTAAAAAGCTCCGTTTGGTCTAGTTTTCTTTAAATAACACGGTTATTTACCCTAACTGGCCGGTTTATTTTGGTTTAGGAGAATAAAAGGTCCAGGAGCACCATTGACTGTCTTAAGATACGCTCCAGAAACATGTGAAGTATACATTGTGTGTAGAGACAGAATCACAACAAAATCTATGGATCCATTAATCAACGCAGGTAATTTTATACAATATATACATACTGTATTTTAGCTTCTAAAAACCTCTCTTTAACCGTGTTTAACCGTATAATTACCAGCGCCGCCGTGCACAAGTCCAATAGCAGCGGCAACCGCCCGCGGTTTCTTGAAAGATGGGGCGGCTAGCTTCAACACTGTTCAGACTCAAACGTTATCTGATCCTCGAGAATCCATAGGTAAAATGATACAAAATATCCATTGGAGACTCATAGGATATAAAATGATGTGGTTAAATGCATAGTCAAAATTTTCAAATTATTATAAAAGAAATGTTCTTAGTTCTAGCTAGTACATATACAAAAAGTTGTTCACGTGAATATTTCCACGATTGATGTGTATATATAATCAAAAAGGTCAAAAAATTGATTCAAAACAAAGTAACAAAGCATAGTTATATATAATTCTGAATCTAGAATATGAACTCAGTATAGTATCAAAGTCAATGTTAAAATTACAACGAACATATGCATCAATCGATAAGAGATTCACAAGACATATATACAAAATGATAATGTAAAGTTTATGATCTTTATGAAAGCTGAGATATTTCTCTTTCTTATTGGTGTAGAGGTAGGCACGAGGAGGTCAGTATCAGCTAGAGAGTTGAGAGTAGAGGCACTAAGCCTCGATTATCGTCAACCCGAAACACCTCAAAGTAGCAAGGCTTCTAATGAACCGATTCTGGAGATTGTAAGACGCCGTGGGGGATCAGATATTCCACAGCTAAATGACTCAGATTTTGATCAAACAAGCGAACCCCAATCAAATATTGAGAACATCGTCAGAGAACAAATAGACTCTGATTCGCCACCCGCAACATCTAGAAAATCCAAGAAGGTATTTTGTCATCTTTTGGTTCAATGGTGAGACTAAAAAAATATTAAGATATGGTATTTGTTTGACAGATTGAGATTGAAGCAGAGGTCGAGCGTTTGAAAAGGGAGTTACAAAATACTGTTGTTAAATATAAACAAACTTGTGAAGAGCTTTTCTCCACACAAAACAAGGTACTTTTGCATATGATGATTGTCTTAAACTCATAAACAACACCCACGAAAACGATTAGAGATTATTATGACTCGGATTTTATACGTGCAAGTGGTGTATTCATTAGGACTCCACTCAATTTGTTCTTTTTATAGAATAAAATTCACCCTATATAAATTGGACCCTTACATTTTTTTTCTAAAAAATATATATTATATTTGGTTTACAAACATCGTTTATATTTGGTTTCACCAAACCACTCCGATTGGGACAATTTTGAAATGGTTAATCATTTTGATTGCTTGTTCTCTAAGTAAAGTTTTCTTTTGGGGTTTCTGCTAGGTTCAAGTGTTGTCGTCGGAATGTTTGAAAGACGCTAAAAGAGTGAACAATGCTGTGGAGAAAGAAGAGCTGCACAGGAAAACCGCAGCGCTGGAGAAAGAGCGGCACATGAAGGCGGTTAAAGAGGTAGAAGCGGCGAAAGCGTTACTTGCGAGAGAGTTTTGTCAGCGACAAATGGCGGAAGTAAATGCTTTAAAGACTTACTTGGAGAAGAAGAAAGTGATCGATCAGCTTTTAGGAACCGATCAACGGTACAGGAAATACACAATCGAAGAGATTGTTACAGCCACCGAAGGATTCTCACCGGAGAAAGTGATCGGAGAAGGAGGATACGGAAAAGTTTACCGTTGTAGCCTTGATAGTACTCCCGCGGCCGTTAAGGTTGTCCGGCTAGATACACCGGAGAAGAAACAAGAATTCTTGAAAGAGGTAATTAACTGCAACTAGAGGATATTTTGAAAGCTATTTTGTATAAAACT
This sequence comes from Streptanthus diversifolius, assembly GCA_039880935.1. Taxonomy (NCBI): domain Eukaryota; kingdom Viridiplantae; phylum Streptophyta; class Magnoliopsida; order Brassicales; family Brassicaceae; genus Streptanthus; species Streptanthus diversifolius. The sequence goes on from JAXGFM010000001.1 coordinate 546,011, forward strand.
TAGGGTAAATGATCTAGGTTTTAGGGTTTAGTTACGAAATTACGATTTAACGTTTAGGATTTATCTTTTTAGGGTTAAAAATTTATGTTATAGGGTTTGTAGGAGTTAGGATATGGAATTTTTTTTTTTGTTCTTTTTGAATATGCAGGATTTGCATTCTACATTGATTTTTTAAACCTTTATAAAGAGCTGGACTATTTTCATAATTAAGTTTGATATAAATGTGTTGACTGTTTATTAGGAATTTCTCTATGTTTCATGATGTGTCTCGGCTAAACTTTTGGTTTGATCCAGTTTGGTATTATTACTCTGTAGGTTGAGGTTCTAAGCCAATTCCGACACCCACACGTGGTTCTTCTCCTCGGAGCTTGTCCGGAGAATGGTTGTCTGGTTTACGAGTATTTGGAAAATGGAAGCCTCGAGGAATATATATTTCACCAGAAAAATAAACCGCCTTTGCCTTGGTTTATCCGGTTTAGGGTAATTTTCGAGGTAGCTTGCGGTTTAGCCTTCTTACACAGCTCTAAACCGGAACCAATTATTCACCGCGACCTAAAACCAGGAAACATCTTGTTGAACCGGAACTACGTGAGCAAAATCGCCGATGTCGGTTTAGCCAAGCTGGTCAGGGATATTGCACCGGATAATGTTACGATGTACCGGCACTCGGTTCTTGCTGGTACATTACATTACATTGACCCGGAATACCATCGAACCGGAACGATTAGACCCAAATCGGATCTATATGGGTTCGGGATAACCATCCTTCAACTGTTGACGGCTCGTCAGCCGAGTGGGCTAGTACATGCGGTCGAAAACGCGGTAAAGAAAGGAACATTAACCGAAATGCTAGACAAATCGGTTACCGATTGGCCTTTGGCGGAAACCGAGGAGTTGGCACGGATCGGTTTAAAATGTGCAGAGTTTCGGTGCCGAGATAGACCGGATCTTAAAGCAGAGGTTATACCGGTTTTGAAACGGCTTGTAGAGACTGCGAATTCAAAGATAAAGAAAGAACGAAGCAATTTGCGTGCACCGAGTCATTACTTTTGTCCCATCTTACGAGTGAGTAGATGTTCGGTACATAACTTTAATGTAGCATAAAAGTTTAAACCGGTTTTGATTTTTAATTTTCATGAAAAAACAGGAGCTAATGGAGGAACCAGAGATTGCAGCTGATGGATTCACGTACGAGAAGAAAGCGATCTTAGCGTGGCTTGAGAAACACAACATTTCACCAGTGACTCGACAAAAACTCGACCACTTCAAGCTCACACCAAACAATACACTCCGGTCTGCGATTCGCGATTGGAAATCAAGAGTCCGGTTTTCTAATGCCGTTGTTAATATAACAGGTTGACTTCTCATTGCGGATTTTTCTACAAAATATATTTATTTGGAGTTGTAATATTTTTTAGTTATACATGGATGTAAATATATGGTTTGATGTGGTGGACATAAAAAAAAAAAGAGTTATGTGGTTTGGTATGTTTTATAAACCCATAAAAATGGAAAAATAATGTATAGATTTGTTGTAAATTATCTGTTACTGTATGAAATAAGTTGATTCAGCCCTGTATGAAATTATATATTTGTTTCCAAACATCACTATTAAAGCTTCAGCTTAACACAAAATCCTCATTTAAATTGTCTAAACCGCTGAATTTATTCATACATTTTAGTTTAATCAATTCATTATAAAAAGTTGATAAAAAAAAATCAACCAATCTAATTCATATTTTGGTTGAAATTACAGCATAATGAGTTCTAATTTATTAAAATCAAAATGAGTACATTTTTTTGTTTGTTTGGAATATATCCCAAATTTTTTTAATAATTAATAATTTTGAAGGTATTTTAAGAAAATGTTCTAAAACATGCAATTGACACATCTCTTACATGGCAAAATACAGCATGCTAAATAGTTAATGCTTTAAAAGGAAAAAATTAGGACCATAAATCCAGGTAATATAAAAAAAGCCTGGCATGATATAATTCATACAACTGATCATCAAGTTTCCCAGTTTGTCCAAAAATTACATTTCATCATCCACTATTGGTGATCCACGTGTCAGGTCATTGTTTGTGGAATATTTTTTATTTATTTTATCTTTCTTTTTTTTCCCTGAATATAAGTAAAAATAGAAAGCAAAAATTTCCAGGTAATTCCTGATTCCTTTTCTGAATTCCAAACTTGTACATTGTGATTGATCGATGGAACAGAGGCTTACTTTCGTTCTCGCAATCATAATGTTTTCACAATTGATGGAAGGGCAAATGCGAAAGTTTCTCTGCATCTAGAGAGAAAAAGGAATTGCTTTTTTTTTTTTGGTTCTTGGGAGAGAAAAAAGATGGAGAATTGTGAAACGGATCAAGAGGATGAAGTGGTGGTGGCGAAGATGACGTCAGCTCCGACGTCGGAGGTTGTGGAAAGTTTTGAGGATGAAGGATTGGTTTCAAGTTCTACATTGGAGAAAGTTGCTGCAGCGAAGAAGTATATCGAGGACCATTACAATAGGCGCATGAGACATATCCAACAACGTAAAGAAAGGTAAACTGGTGAAACTTTCTTTAGTACATCATCTGTCTGTTAATATTCCTAAGATAATAATAACGTTGTGTTGTGCAGAATTTCACTAAACGTCTTGTTTATATAGCATTGAACTGTGTTGTTTTACAAGCTGTAATGTTTTTGTAAAATAATGAGAGCTTTTATATGCATATATACAATGTTTTCTTAATAAAAGTTTGTAACTTTTTCCTATAATGTTATGCAGGCGTTTGGTCCTAGAACAAAAGATAGCATCTTTAGATGTATCAGAGAAAGAACAACTCGAATTGATGGAGGATTTGCAGAGGAAAGAGACAGAGTATACCAGATTAATGAGGAACAGGCTTTGTGTTGATGATTTTGATCTTCTGACTATTATTGGTAGAGGGGCTTTCGGTGAGGTTAGTCGTTTCGGGTTTATGTATCTACGATTTACCAACTTTGAACACTTGTTGGTAGCAATTAGACGCACTGTAATTATTTTGTAAATGTTATATCTTTCTTAGGTAAGACTATGCCGTGAGAAAAGGACAGGCAACATTTTTGCGATGAAGAAGCTGAAGAAGTCTGAAATGCTTAGTAGGGGGCAAGTGAGTCTTACAATGATCTCACTCTTTTTATTTTACATATATCCGTAAAAAAAAGTTGGGATATAAGTCTTCAGATACCCTTTTGGTTGATCGTTTTAATTAGGTTGAACATGTTAGAGCTGAGAGGAACTTGCTAGCAGAAGTTGCTAGTGACTGTATTGTGAAGCTTTATTACTCGTTCCAAGATCCAGAATATTTGTACCTCATCATGGAGTATTTGTCTGGTGGTGATGTGATGACTTTGCTTATGAGGGAAGATACTTTGACTGAGACGGTGGCTCGGTTTTACATTGCACAAAGTGTTTTGGCTATTGAGTCGATACATAAGCATAATTATGTTCACAGGTTGGTATAACTTTTTCCGGGCCTCATTAAGTTGAATGTAGCGTAACTGGATATATATATTGAAGGTAGATCTTTTGTAGGGATATAAAACCAGACAATCTTCTGTTGGACAAGAATGGTCATATGAAGCTGTCAGATTTTGGTCTTTGTAAGCCTCTCGATTGTAGAAGTATTTCGGCTATGAACGTAAATGAACCTTTGAACGATGAGAATACAAATGAATCAATCGATGGTGATGAGAACTGCTCGATAGGACGCCGTGGAAGGCGTTGGAAGAGCCCATTGGAACAGCTGCAGCATTGGCAGATAAACAGAAGAAAACTGGTATAGAACAAAACTCTGTTTTAAGCATTCTCTTCTTTTTATGATAGTAGTCTTTTATTCATATCACACCCTGGATTTATGTCCTCTGGATTTTGCGTGATCTTGTTTTGAAATAGGCATATTCAACTGTTGGTACCCCTGATTATATTGCACCTGAAGTGTTGCTGAAGAAGGGATATGGTGTAGAGTGTGACTGGTGGGTCACCGAAAATATCTTTAGATTGTTATTTTCAACTCTGCCTTCATGATCAGTTTGTTATATTTCCTGTTGTTTCATAACTACGAGCATCTATTAGTTGATCGACACATGTATATATTTCCTTTCATCAACTTATACGCATTCATGCAAGTGCAGGTGGTCTTTGGGAGCCATTATGTATGAGATGCTCGTTGGTTATCCCCCATTTTACTCGGATGACCCCGTAACAACATGTAGAAAGGTATCTTTGCTACTAAATTACAATAGTTTACACTTTGTTCTTTCTGTCATTTGTAAATTTTCTCTTAAATACTCTTGATGCTGAGATAGTTATTGATGGAGGAAGTGTTAAATGTTTCCAAACATGTTTAAGCTTTGCTCGGTTACTGTCAGAATCTTCACACCTTTTCTTTCTCTCCGACAATGATTGACATTCTGTGTGCATTATCCCAATGTTTTGTTTGATGGATTTTAGATTGTGAGCTGGAGAACTCATTTGGTATTCCCCGAAGACGCAAGGTTGTCACCTGAGGCAAGAGATCTTATTTGTAGCTTGCTTTGTGATTCTGATCATAGGCTTGGTTCTCATGGAGCCGGAGCCGAGCAAATCAAAGTATGTAAATATATTATAACAAACAATGTTTATTCTTTTCTTATCTTTCTCTTTGTGTGTTACCATCCATTTTTGACAAAGCAAGACACATCTAGGCTCATCCGTGGTTCAAAGACGTGGAATGGGAAAAACTCTATGAGATGGATGCAGCTTTTAAGCCAGTTGTCAATGGAGAACTTGATACCCAGAACTTTATGAAATTCGATGAGGTAAAAATCCGCCATCTCCAAGGATTAAAAGTTTATATCTTCTCTTTCAGTGGCCGCATCACTATCATCTTCTGGTTCTTCCTTAGGTGGAGTGTCCAAAACCAAGAAGAACAGGATCTGGACCGTCATGGAAGGTACCACAACTCTAATAAGAACTTATTTGATTATTACGAGGCTCTTCCTCTGTACTTATCGATCTACTGGACCTTTGTATTTGCTCGTAGGTGAGCATAACCCCTCAAAATATCAATTTTGTGGGATACACATACAGAAACTTTGACGTTGTTCGTGGCTCTCGCCATTCTTTAGGTGCACCAACTGGTTTCTCTTCTTCTTTGTTTTCTGATTGACACCATTTCTCCTGCGTTTTTGAGCTACCTTTCTCATAGTTTCTTGAAACATATGAATGCAGATATCAAAGGAACCATTTCGCCACCACGCTCATCAACTGAATCTACCCGAAGTAAGCCTTGTCATTAGCATTTTACATGATTACCATTTCCTCCGTTGCAATAAAAAAGTATGCTTCGATTAAATTTTCATTTCAATTCTCAGGTGACTCTGCAATTGATTACGCAAAACTCTCTACCGATGATGCTTCACAATAATGATTCAATCAAAGTCACTGTATTCTTCTACAAGATAATCCTCTGCAACTGTTTTGTTTTCTTGATCTATTGAACTTTTTTTTTTTCTTCTCAATGTAAAGCCATAATTGCTTGCAGTTGCATAGAGAAGAGAAGATCTTGAGGAATCTCTCTTTTTCTGCAGCTGCTACTCTGCCTTTGTTTTTTAATTTCCCGACTATTTATGTATCTGCCCAGAATTGGCCGTTCATGTATTTTTCTTGTACGGCCGTTTTCCTTGTGGCAGTTTCCAGCCGTTTTTCCCGCCATTGTTTATTATGAAATCTATAATGAACCACATTTGTTTCACTTATTTTCTTAAAAAAGTTTTTTTTTTAAAAAAGATTTTTTTTCTTAAAAAAAAAGAATTTGAATCAATGTTTTCAATGTGTGTTTGTCAATGTCTTAAATCTCACGTGTCTGTCAATATCTTAAATCTCACGTGTGTGTCTCAATGTCTTAAATACGTATGTGTCTCATTGTCTTAAATCATACAAGTGTCTCTTATATACACATAGTTATCTTTAAATGTCTAATTGTAAATTTATTTACATAGTTATTATGTTTTAGTTGGACACATTATTTTTCACTATTAATGATCATTTACCAAGTTTTCATAATATAATTTGCACGAAATCATAGTTTTTCACATCTTTTGCTTTATAAGAATGGTGACCATTTACAAAGTTTTCTTTATATTATACTAATTTTTTTATATTATAAAGAGAGTGATTTATATGAAATCAATAACATGTATTATAAAAATGATAACTTCTTGTTTTATTGATTTAAAATTGTTTTTTTTTTTGGGTTTAATATGTTTTTGGAATCTTTATAAACCTTGATTTATCTTTTTCATATATGTTGAATAAACACACAAAATACATATATAATCTTAATTGTACCTAGTAGTACAAATGTATATATATTCTTAGTTGTATATTCTAAGCTGGTCCACAGTTGTATATAACATCGAGTAAGTTATATCCTCTAAAGAGATCTTATGAGATATATTGTATATAGAATTTTCTGAAATCTATTCATGCTCGAATAGTATCCTCCATAGTTAAAATGTGTGTTTGTGTGGCTATTCTTCAGGATCACCTGTAAATAGAGAAATAGAGTAAAATAAAACACACTTACGAATTACACAAATTGTCACAATAATATCATGTGTACTAATTGACCTACTTTTCTCAGTATTACTATTGTTCCATTTGTGCATATTTGAAATAAGATCCAATCGATTTGAAGATTATAGTTTACATAAGATTCAACACAATTCAACTATTACATTTGAAACATTGCTAATGCAAATAGATGATCGTCACATTAAACATGATTACCAACTGAATATGCATACTTAAACAAGCAATTTTCATTACAAATATCTAAATTTATTTCGTAAATCATTTATGAAGAACTAAAAAAAAATTCACTCAATTTGTAAATGGTGGAGGAAAGAGGAGTAGAAAATTTTAAAAATTTAAATATTTACAATAACTTTCCATCAAGGTGAAATAGGATTTTCACCAACAGAGTTGCCTAGAGATTCCAAAAAGTGGCAAATAAGCCATGCACTCATGTTAATCCAAGTCCTCCTTTGCATTTAAAATTCATGTTTTTTTTTACCATTATATCATAAGCAATTCTTGAAAAACGGTAGCCTAAGAATATTTTCTTAGCAACTAGATTCTGAGATGATTGGTCTATCACATGATTATCCTCAAGAATTGGATTCTCTGGAGGAGACTCTTCAGCAACTGGAGAATTCTCCGGAGGAGGCTTCAAAACTAAATCCTCTGCAGAAATAGTAAGAAACAAAATAATTTACAAGTAAGATTCATCAGCCAAATTCATGAAAACATATAAATTTCTTTAATATTCAAAAGATTTGAGAAAGTTTACCTAGCTTCGATTTATCTATCGCTAAATATTCTTTCCTCAACACTGAATAATGACGGTGAAAAATTATTATAATATTTTTTTTGGAATAATAAAAGAAAATCATTGTATGTTTATTTGAAACTTTATCAACTCATAAATTTGTTTTCAATGATACTTAAAACAACACCTAACTTTGTAAAAAAAACCGTTTGTCTGAATATTATTTAGTTAATTTGACATATAGAATGGTGTAACTATATGTTATTAGTAGCCAAAAGCAATACATTTTACTGATATGTAAGATGAATAATAAATGTCAATAAAAAGAAAACAAACATATGTATAGCCGAGCAATTGAATTACATAATAATATAAATATATGAATGGTAATTTAAACAGTAGAACTAAAAAATATCCGATTAAAAATATTAAAACAATCTCATTTTATCTATCTTTTTTTTTAACTCTATGAATGCAATTACCATAAAACTTTCTCAAAACATATAATCTCCACGTTAACTCTCTAATCTTTTTCTTGGGCTTTTTTTTTTCCTTTTTCAAAACTTCAAATTATTGTGTTAGTAAACTTGTGGTTTTTTTTTCTTTATTAACATTGAACAAAGTCTATAGTGAATGGTCTGTATTATCTTTTGACACATGAAAACATTAAAAGCCTACATACATTTAAACCTCAATAAATGAATATTCGATAAATGAATAACTTCGATAAATGAATAATTTTTTCCGGTCCCGACTTGGGTTAATGGACTAAATGAATAATTTCGCTAAATGCATTAATGAACAATCTTTTTGAAATCTTTAAAAACCCTATATAAATATAAATGAATAATCATCACATTTCATTATATATATATATATATATATCTATTAAAAAGAAATTCAATCAACAATGTTAGTACAATTATTCATTATTTTATAATAAAAAGATTCTATAGTATTTTACTTTTTTCACCAAAATTCATCTCATTCTTGATTTTTTCTATCGCAAACAAAACTTTATAAATATCTTGCTTGTATTGTAAAAAGTAGTTTCATAAGTTGATTAGAAACCATCAAACTGAATGTCAAAAAAGAACTTTTCTTATTGATTTTTTTAAAAAACTCTTTTAAAATTAAGCAACTCTTTATGGTCTCTCTATCATTTTATTAGGTGAAAGAATTTATCACCAAAACTTATGTTTATATATGTTACAATGAATCTTAAGAACTAGAAAACTTCTTTTTCATTATACTTTAGTATAAAAAACTTCTTTTTATAGTTCTAGATACTTCAATTTTTATAATTTTAAAAACTTTTTTTTTATAATTTGCATTTTTCAAGCTTTTATATTTGCAAAAATACTATATAAATGAATAAAAATTCATTTATCGATAAATAAATATATTATTTATTTATCGATAAATAAATAATCTCGTTAAACAAATATTTTTTCTTGGTCCAAAAAATATTCATTTATAGAGGTTTGACTGTACCATTTATCACCTATGTGTTATCTTTATTACCTTACAATCCGAAACTAATTAGCTAAATCCATCATAATTCGTAGTATTTCTAAAATCAAATTCATCTCAGACAATTATTACTTAAACATATATGGTAATTTAATTACTTTGTTTGTTTTTTCCTCACCTATTATGAATTAAATCACCATAGACAATCTTCTAAAACAAATATTTATATATAGTAGATACTTATTTACATTTGTTTTTTTCATTGCTTCTAATTAAAAATTGAAAAGTCTTAAATATAACACTTGTCATCTATAAAAGTACTCAAAATCAATCATAACATTCACCCCATTAGTAGACTTTATAAAATGCAAATTCTCCATATATTCAAATGATGTAATTAATGAATTTAGCTTATATTAGTTCACTGTGTAAAAGGAGTAAACTCTTGTTAATAGTATATAATATAATCCATAGATTAGTTATGTTTTTTATCAAAACACTAATTTAGTGATTAATTTAAACAGTAAAATCGGTATTAGTCGACGAAAAGCCAGAGGAGACACATATTTGCTTGCTTAGACCCGGCTCGGCTCGTATTTTTACCAACTTACCCTTACTTTCACCAAGGAAATGCAATGTATATCTCAGGAGATATACGATGGGTAAATTTGTAATTTCGGCAGTCCTAGTTTCATCGCCGATCAAAATCAGCAACGAAACAAAGGCCTCGGTTACGCTTCGATCCCGTCCTCTCATGGCCGTTGCACGAACGTTGCTAAATTTCGATTTTCGAGCTCTTTACGTACTCTTCGAAACGATCTAATCCTCAATACGTCTGATTTTTTTTTGTTTTTTTCTTTCCCTTTTCCGCGGTTTTTGATTCTGAGGTACGAATATGTTTTTGTTTCTTCAATCTTTGAACTTTAATTCTGATTATAGGGTTTTATCTCTGGTAAATTATTGTTGATTACGCTGCTTAATTGAAGATTCACCTTTTATTTAATTCCTTCAAATTCTTATAATTGATTCAGGGTTTTCTCTTAGGGTTTGTAATTGAAAGTATCCAGGGACTCTTTTAGTTCTTGAGTTCGTGGTTTAAAGTTTGATTTTTTTTTTTTTTTTGGGGATTTTGCGGTAATGAGTTAAATTATGGTGAAAAGCATCAATCTTAGGATATGATCAGTTCAAATTTCTACTTAAGCTTGCAAAAAGAGTTGTGCTAAGTTGAGGAATCTAATTTTCACAAGTACTAGGCAATGCAGAGTAGCTTTGATATAGGTGTATAAGGAATTATACTTTTAAATTCGTCTCTGGGTTTAATGATAAGTGATTTAGCTTCTCAACGGACTAAGCGGAAGTGAAAATTGGAGGAAATCTTTTTAGCACAAATCAATTGGATATCATCATATTAGTAAGGGAAATAATAGTTTCGTTAGCATCTGTATTACTGCTTGGTTCAGTTCCAAATTTTAGTAGAGGTTTTCATTTTTTTTTCTGTGTGTTAAATTGTTAATTTCTTCAGTTAATGTGTTCCTTAATGGGGTTTAGTTCTTAACTTGGTATAGATTAGTCTCAGTATTTAGAATAAGATGTTCTTTGCTTTTATGGATATGAGCATGGTTCTGGCATTTTCTGTCTAAAGGTCATAATGAATCTATGCTTAGGAAGCTAAATGTATGCAATGGCTGCATAAAGAAACCAAATTAATTTGAAACCATATATAGATTCTTCCTGTGTTAGTTTCCTTTTTCTACTTTTGGCCTTTCCAAGAGTTGGACTGTGTTAATCAAATGTTTCACTTGACTCTCGTGATTTTTTTCATGTTGAAATTCTACATGAAACATACTGGAATTTGTTTGTTTCCCAAGTAATGGTACATATACCATTCTCATGGCAAAGGCTTATGGCGTTTACTGATGTTTATGTTCCATTTGTCACATTGCAGGTGCACCTTAAATCAATTATTTGAGAGCTGAATTAGCATTTATGTGCTAGAGCTTGTCATACTCCACTGTGTATTTAGTTTTAATAACAAAACATAACACTTTCGAGAGCTGAGGGAATGTCAGCACCTGGGAAGTTTGATTATTCTTCCAGTGCGCTAGATAGGCCTCTATACAGATCTAACTTTGCCGCACAGATGGAAAGATCAAGTAGCTTTCGTGAGTCCATGGAACATCCTGTCCCATCTCATCCAAACATGTTGAGGGGCACTTCACCACTAGCACAAACCGATGTAACAAATTTCTTTCAGTGTTTGCGTTTTGATCCTAAGGTGGTTGCTGCGGATCACAAGTCTATTCGTCAAGGTGACTTTAAGCGACATGTTAATATTGCTCTTGGAGTACAAGGAGATGAGTCTCCTAGTATAGCACTGAAAGGGAAGTTAATTCCATCTCCTATACCAGAAGAGATCAAAAGACTAAAGGCTGGTCTGCGCGAAAACAATGTGAAGGCCAGGTAGTTTAACTACCACAAGTTAGTTGTGTTTGAAGTACTCTTTTGGCTAATTTACTCTTTTGGTCGCAGGGAGCGCGTAAAAATTTTCAACGAAGCTTCTTCTGTATTTAACAAGTTTTTCCCAAGTGTGCCTACAAAGAAGAGGTCTCGTCCAGAAGGGTTTTCTGGTGAGCGCTCTGGTGATCGCTTGGTATCAGGATCAGGCCTAGGTAAAATGGGCATTCAAGGTCAGAACCTGGCTGGTAGTTTTGAGCTTGACCAGCAAAAGTTGGATGAACGACCTAAAAGTGGTGTTCCAAATAAGCGAACACGTACTTCCATGGTAATTCCTGACTTTTTTTTTTTGAAAAAACTTCCTTTAATGTATTACCCGTATGGAGTTGTTTTAGTTGATATCTTGGTTCGTCCTTGAACAAATAAGCCTCATATGCTATAATGCACTTCTCTGTCCTCATTTTATTGCATGCTTCTGGTTACTGGGAAGGTGAACAAGTTATTGGTGAAAAAATGGATACTGGTCACAAATGGTAGCTTTGGATAAAGTATAGAAACTTCGTTATTTGAAGCAATTTGCTACCAAAAGTAGTAATTCTATTTATTTCGAATTGCATGAAAATTTAAGTGTTATAGCAGTTTCATTCTTATATTTAATAGGTTCTCACATATAAAAGTACTGTTATGACATGAATATATTTGATATGATGAAACTAACTGTTTAAAATTTTTGATAGAAGTTCATACAAATTTGCATTTGATGTTTTTTCTTCTAAATTTAAGATTTTTACAACAAGTCCGTCATTATTGCTTCTGAAAAACCTTAAATCTCTTTATTTTGTGTTGCAGATGGATGTTCGAAGCAATTCTATTGTTCGACAGTCAGCTGCTGTAGACAGAGATAAAGAAATAATGCGATTGGCTATTCATAATGCTGTTCAGGGTGAAGATCGAACTTTACTTGGTATTGATGGTTGGGAAAAGTCAAAGGTGAAGAAAAAACGCTCCTGTATTAAAACGGGCTGTCATCCGAACCTCGCTTCAAGTAAAGTGGTTGATGGTTATCGAGACTTGAAGCAGGGCACACAACAGAAGTCAATGGGTGACTCCCGGATGAGATTGAATGGTGACTCGAACATGTTAAGGTATGACCTGCTGTATGTACATGATAGCTTTTTGGTGCAGTCAACATACAATGTCCAGTGCTGATATTTACTATCCTTTTTTATTTGTTGTAGCCATGTTCATAGAGGCATGTTCTCCGATTTACTTTGCGTAGATGTACTTAGCTAGCAGATTTTCTTATAAAGGTCTCGTATTTGTACTACTTTCCATTTATATTTACTGTTCCCTGTTTGGAGTTTATTAAAAGAAGCGTAAGTGGTAATGTCACGAGCTTGGGTTAATTGCTCTTCACTGTGTCTTTAGTTGCATGATTTTATCTGAACTTATAGAAGTATGTGCTGGATTGATGAGTTTTTACGCCATAAAAAACTTCTGTATGTTGGAGATGCATGAGTGTGAGTTGTGTACTTCCGCCAACAATATCTCCCTTGGTTTTACGTTGACAATTTTACCGGTGATATTTTTACTGAAGAAATGACCTTGATGCAGATGATTATTTATCCATTGAAGTGGGGTAAATTATGGTTTCAACTTTCAAGGGTTCAAATTATGCGGGGATCCTTTCATTTGATCTAACTGATCACTTTGTTTTTTTTTTTGCTTCTTTATTTTCTCACCTCGTGTCGATCAGCTGGATTCTGTTTACTTTAATGCTTATTCTAAAATCTCTTGCTTAAATTAATTTGTAGGCAAGCGGCTGGTAATGGAGCTACTGGATATGGCAGATCTGATAACCTCTCTCAGCAGACGAGCTTGGCTGGTCATTCCCCACTGTCAAGGCTCGATTCTGATCATAATTCTTTGTACATTGAGAAGAGAGAACGCTCCATTGGTTCAGATAAGGAAAGGGTGAATCTAAGAGCTGTCAACAAGTATGTGTTATATCCGTAATCACACGTTTTGAATCTTTTTATCATTTACATTCAAAAATCACATGGACCTTGATTATAAGATTTCAGTTTACCATATCGTCTCTCTGATGTTTAGCTACTGTTGTTTCTGCTCATTGTTCTATGTACTTATTACTCTATTGGGTTCTTTGAAGGTCCAATATTCACGATGAATTCAATTCCTCAAGTCTGGTTTCAAACACAAAACCAAATGCTTCAGTTCGCGGGCCTAGGTCGGGATCAGGGCTACCTTTAAAACTGTCTCCAGGACTCCATAACACTCCGTCCCCAAGTGACTGGGATACCTCTGGCTGTACAAATAAGCCTCCACCCGTGTCAGGGAATACACATCGGAAGCGTATGACGTCAAATCAGTCTTCGTCACCACCTGTCACTCAATGGGCCAGTCAGAGACCACAAAAGATATCCCGTATAGCAAGAAGGACTAATATAGTCCCCATTGTTTCTAATAAGGACGAAGCCTACTCAGATACTATATCAGATGCTGGTTTTAGTGAAACTGGATTTGGATTTCATAAACGCTCGCCAACTGCTTCTCCTCAATTGAAACTAAAAGGTGAAAGCAGCTTCTCCACAGCAGCTTTGTCAGAAAGTGAAGAATCTGGCCCCCCTGAGATCAAGTCTAAAGACAAGGGGAAACAGTCTGATGAGGTTGATGGGAAAGCTGCACAGAATATTCCTAAAGTGTCTATCCCTACTTTACAATCAAAAAAATGTAACAAGCCTGCTTCCGGTGAAGAGATTGGGGATGGTGTGAGAAGGCAAGGAAGGACGGGCCGTGGATTTTCTTCCACAAGATCTCTCAACCCAATGGGAGTAGAGAAACTTAAGAATGTTGCAACAACGAAACAGCTTCGGAGTGCACGAACTATTTTGGACAAGAGTGATAGGTAGAGATCATTCTTATTTTACACGTAACCTCTAATTATCTTTCTTCTGTGTATAAAAGTTTTTGGGACTCCATGATGTTTATCTCATAGATTTCTTCGTGAATTATGTGCAGTAAGGTGGGTCGTCCACCCACTAGGAAACTATCTGATCGCAAGGCTTACAATCGTCAGAGAGCTACGGCAACAAATGCTTCACCACTAGATTTTCATGGTAAAACAAGTTTAGTTTAAAAAGATTTTGCTCTTTTGTTTCCTTTATTTATGGATTACTTACGTTTTTTAGCCGGTTCAGATGATGGCCATGAGGAGCTACAAGCGGCTGTTAACTCAGCCGTAAATTTTGGTAAAACATTGTTTCCTCATTCACTTTTAGGTTGTCTACACAACTTTTGTTTCTGGATTGAATTCTCTTGTCATTGATGCAGCTCAGAATTTTCCCAATTCTTTCTGGAAGCAAATGGAGCGCTACTTTTGCTTTATATCTGATGATCATATCAACTTCCTGAAAGACCAGGTGAAACCTTTTACTTCATTCTCAGATCTTAGTTAAAGATTTGACAGATATATCTTTATCGGGTAATAACTATTCACACCTGCGTCCAGAAGTAATAATGTAATAGTCGGGCAATAACTATTCACACCTGCCTCCAGAAGTAATACTGTAATAGTCTAGTTGGTTTCTTTCTGGGTCAAGTCTAGTTAGTTGGTTAGTAATGTGCTACAGGGGAAAGTTAGGTTTGGATTTATATTTGGAAATGAGTTGCAAGAATTTCACCATGCGTTGCTACCTACGTATTTAGCTGCACCCCACTAATGTAATGGTAAAGGGAAACGATAAAATCCCAAATAAGTACAAAAATTGGCGTCAAGTATCTGTTAGATTTGGTAAAAATACGTGATTTGATAGATATTAATATTTGTGGCGTTACGGAACCTAATCGGAGCTCTAAGCATGTTAACTTCAACACATTTTAGATAGTCAGTCAATAATGTACTGCTTTTTTCCCCATTTTCAGGGAGAACTATTCTCCGTGGGTCCTTCACCCGTGCTGTCATTCTCTGACATTGATAGCCGTGATTTATATCCTGAGGAACTTGCAACTAGCAGGGTGGATTCCAAGGCTTCTCCACTATACCATAGATTGCTATCAGCTTTGATTTCTGAGGACTCGATGAGTATTAATGAAGATCTACCAGTTGATGGATTTAGGGCCATGCATGATCTTGATGACCACTCAGAATTCAGTGTTCTGAATAATGGGTTTAGAAACAATGAAAGGCTGGAAAATGATGAATCAGAGGATGATGGGTGTGCAATTTTGTTCAAGGGTGTTAATAACTCAGCCTACCACTGCAACGGCAAATTTTCAGATCCTTTACCCATTGACTTCTCAGACATTCCGTATGATAAATTGGGGATAGATGAAAAGATTTATCTGGAAGCTCAGTCTATTGGAATATCCTTAGAACCAATGGTATGCAGTCTAGTATCTTAGTTATTGAGAAACTTGTTACTGCTATGTACTTTTTGCTGAAGTTTCTTGCAACTTGATATGCTATACTTGTGTTTTCTTACAGCCTAGTATCTCAAACGTGGAGGATGAAGGAATCGTTGATGAAATTAAAAATTTGGAGGAGGCTATCTGCAAGGAGGTCTCTTTCTCATCATATTGATTTATTATGGTTTTCTTGTCTGCCTTGCGGGTTTATTAAGTACTTAAGGTGGATTCTGACGTTTCGCGAGCAACTCTTGTAATAGGGCAAAAAACAATATTTGTATGTCCCATGTTTACTTTCTCCAGAGAAAAACACCATTTGATGGTCTCTATGTTATTTTCTCAGGGTTCTAAGAAGAAAGAGATGGCGGATAGGCTACTAAAACCTGCCATAGAGATGAGAGAAACTCAAGAGAAGTATGAATTTATTTAGTTTACTCTCCTTTTTGTGCACGCCTTTGTGAATCTGGGATGATCTAACAGTTTTGATCTGTATTTCTCTCCTTTATATAGGGAGTTAGATCAGCTTGGTTATGATAAACTCATCGAAATGGCATATGAAAAAAGCAAGGTAAACCAATTGTCCCAAAATCGGCTCCTGTTCAGCATTTTTTCTTGCTTCCCTAGCGTTGTTGCCAATATACTTATCTGCTTAACTCCAAGTTCTTGGTTGATAACTGTCTCGTTTCTTTTACAGGCAAGTCGGCGTCATCACACCGTTGGTGGAAAGAATTCCAGTAACAAGATATCAAAGCAGGCTGCATCGACTTTTGTTAAAAGGACGCTTGAACGATGCCATCAATTCGAAGAGACGGGCAAAAGCTGCTTCAGTGAGCCTGAAATTAAGGATATGTTCATTGCCAGGTTGGCAACAGCCGAAGATACCCTTGCGGACAAGGAGTATAATCCGTCGACCTCAAGTACGATCAGTTTTCTAAAATAAATATAAATAACGAAATCTCTTTTATAGACATCTTCGCTCTGCTAATTTGTATCCCTATGCCTTTTCCCTGACAGCACCCATTGGCTCACAGCCAAGCTCTTCTTCGTTGGCACGCAATGGACAGAACTTGGAGAATGATGGCAATTCTTCTGATGCTCTACCATCTGAAAATGCTTTACTAGAGCAAACGACAGGGAGAGAAGATACAGTTTGGTCCAATAGGGTCAAGAGGAGAGAGCTGCTGCTTGATGATGTTGGTATTGGGACACAACTTTCAAGTAGTACAAAGGGAAAGAGAAGTGAGAGGGACAGAGATGGGAAAGGGCAGGCTTCATCTAGAAGCGGAACCAATAAGATCGGTCGGCCTTCCCTGTCCAATGCCAAGGGTGAAAGAAAACCGAAAGCAAAACCGAAGCAGAAAACAAATCAGATATCTTCATCTGTCAGGATCCCGGAGCAACCCAAAGAACCATTACCCAAATCGAATGAAGAAAACAGTGAGTATGATAATTTGGTGGCACTGGAGGATACAGAGCCGGTTTTGGACTTCTCTCAGCTACAAATACCAGATAATTTAGGAGGTCCAGAGTTTGATGCGCAACCAGGTGATATTAGCTCATGGTTTAACATGGATGACGAAGAAGATTTCGATATCATGGAGCTTGGAATACCAATGGATGATCTATCAGGGCTGAATATAAAGTTATGAGGTTACCTCTCCCTCTCACCCTTATCTATATCTGTATAGTCATGTTGGTTATACTAGTTAACAACAGCAGAAAAAAGCATAAAGGTACAAGAAAAGTTTTGGTTCCTTGAACGAATAACCAGTTACCGGGTAATAGGTTATTCGGGATGTTTAGCTCCAGAAAATTAGGTCATATATATTCTTTACTTCTTCATCTTCTTCTTAGGGCTCTTTTTTCGTTTTCTTATAACTCTAATTTATCGGGTGAAACTTCTTGATGGATGCTGGATTTGGATCCGGCGGGTAAGGGGTAGGTTGGTAGTTAAACTTTCGGCTGTAAAAAGCTTTTGTGGTAGAAGAAAGGAAAAAAGAGTGATGATGGTGATGTTGTAGTGATATATATATACAAATATAAATGGAGGATCTTCTCTTCTTCTTCTTCTTCTTCTTCTTTTCTTTGATCTTTGGCTTTTTTTTGTAGTTTTCATAACCTCAGAACCATTACCTTCTCTGTACATACAGTTTATTCTCCTTAATAAAATCCAGTTTCTCCTTCCATTAACAAGGTCACTTTGTTATATCATTTTGTCTGGCAATGATAAATGTAGTAGATCCAGAACCAGAAGGTCTCAGCTTGTATTTGCCGCACTTGTGGTTCTATAAAGTTTTCTTTACGCGGAGTGGATGTGAATTGGAACCCAAATATTGAAGCAAAATGCCATATATATTTAAGAAGTAAAGGCTATTTAGAGCTAATGACCAAAGGTGGATCATCATCCTTGCACCAAGCACATTCTAGTCGCCTAATCCCCCGACACGTATTCTAACCACACTCATTTCATTTAAAGTCTTCTCGAATAAAAGTCACAACATTCAGAAATGTTTTAGGGTTTAACCAAATACTAGTTTATAATGCCAACACTTTTTTTTTTTTTTTAAAGAAAAGTACGAATCTTTTACGAGAATCCAAATTTTGGTACAGAGTAATAATGATAATGAATTACAAGGCAAAAATGTGACGGGCAAAATCTGATTTTGAGTCGGGACATGTTACCGTTGATTGTCTCAATCCGGTTCAATCTTTAGCCACAAGTTTCACGTACTTCCCATCGACCGTGAATCTGGAGCTAGAGTTCACCTGCAAGAAAGAAAACACCAAAAGATTCTTAAAAGTGAACATCTTTTTTAGAAGGAGAAGAGATTGTTGGATCTTAATTAGGCAGAATGAGAAGACTGACTGACCTTCAGCTCTATCTCCGCACTGACGTCGGATTTGTCTCGAGTTATGCCTGAATCCACTATAGATTCCATGACGAGTTTCTTCAGCTTCTTCATCTTCAAAGTTTTATCTTCGTTCTGTACCAAATACGAAGTCATAGATGTGTTACATTGTGTAGTCGCATTGCATTGATAACTACTGGATCTTGCAAGTAGCTCGAAAGAAGTTTAACAAAAAAAAAAAAAAGAATCAGTGAGTTGATAGATACGTACAGATTTCAAAGCCGATGTGATCAACTTCTTCCAATTGATTTTCTTCTCATGGTCCTGCTTCTTCGCTTTCTTTACTTCACCTCCTTTTGCTTCTTCGGCTTGAACTACCTCTCCGTTGTTCCCCGTTTCACTTAAAGTCTCTAGCTTTCTCTTTTTGTCAACATGCGAGTCTCCATTAGCAACAACCGAGGATAAAGGTGAATCTTTTTTCTTCTCTTCCGAAACGCCATTAGAAGCATTTTCGGTTGTATCCACCACAGGTTTTTCTGATTCTTGTTGTTTAGCATGGAAGCCTCTTGCTTTTCCTCGGTGTTTCTTGCCATCTGCATGGGCAAGCAAAGTCTGCTGGCTAGTAGCTTTTGTGTTACATAAGCTGCAACCAAATAGGATGAATAAATACTCAAAACCATTTCCTCATACAACTCGTACAAACAACACTCTACATTAGCCCTATCAAATCCAAAGAAATATAGATAAAAAAATGTAGGAGAACCTCAGTACACTAAACTGTATTCATGTCCAAATCGAGATATCGAAGGAAGGTCGAATGAAGTGAGTGTACCTACAAAACCATGGATATCGATTAGATAAACCGACATTTATATCAAAGTCTGGCTGTTGCTTCGAGTTGTTGTCCTTTGGCTTTGCAGGTGTGCCATTAGATGCCTTTGACTGACCTTTTGGACCATATTTCTCCTAAATACAGAAGAAGAAATGAGCATGTCTTCATCCAAGATATAGCAATTTTTTTCCGCACAAGATTGGTGGAAATGGTTGAAGTACTTACAGCTTCGGTAATGCACTGGTTATGTCCTTGTACTCTATCTTGCCCAAACGTTTCTCCACAGTCGATGCACGATAACTATTCAGTTGGCAGCAAAAGCGATGATATTTAGCAGAAGAATCATCAAAGAGGTTCAATTTTACAAGACTAGAAAGTAAAAATCGAGACCTTTGTGGCTCTGCACATCCTGAAGTGAGCCAGGAGCTTTGGCTTCTTAAGACTCGCTCCACAGTCCTCGCATTGAAACCAAACCATTGTCTTCTTCTTCCGATTATCTTCGTGAAATTAACAATTTTCCAGAAGAAATCTAATCTAATTCTGGGAGCGTGGAGTGGATCGGAGATGGGTTTAAGACCAGCGTAAAAATTAGGGTTTAAACATTGGTGAATCATGAATGATTGTTGTTTGTCCAAGTTGTCAAACAACGCGCTGTTTTGGAACACTAAAAACGACATGGTTTGTTTGCTTCTAAAGGTGCGACGTCTGATTTTCTTCAGGGTGCAGGTAGATTTAATTTTGGTCTAACCGAACCAACGCCAAATTGTATATTCTATTAAAATTTTATTGGGCTTCGTCCGAGATTGACAAAATATGATTGAATATATAAAAAAATAAAAAAATGATACGCATTTACTAAAATTGGTTTGAATCTAATCAACCGACTAACCGAAGTTACGGAAATATTATAGCACAATCGACTTCCCAATCAGCAACAATTTTTATATGCAAACCGATAAACCGAACCTGTAGATTACTGAGCCATGGTAGTGGATTAACATGTTAATATGTTGATCCAAGTATATTATTTAACAAACGAGACGTGGGCTTTTGAGACAATATGATTCAGAACTGCATGCCGTTTCCTATACCGGGATGATGATGTTCGATCGGTACAATCATCTTATGTGAAGCTGAGTAGGGCAATACAAGAAATATTAGCAATCGTCTTTGGTCATATAATCCAAGAAGGTGTTGTCGTGTTTTAAGAATTGGTGTAAAAGGTGATGAAACTCTTTTATTTTATCAAAGAATTTTAATTAAATCAAAAATAAATTCTTTTAAAACATTTCTATTATTCGATGTGAAGAGAATCATGTGAGCAATTGACTATTGTTTATAAGAACATCAGGTGAAAGACGATCACAAGAAGACCATTGTTTCCTTGTTTCCGCCACGGTCCAATGTCACTGATCGTCTTGTTCGTTTAATGGTTTAGCAGATAGGAGCTTCAAACACTCAACCGGAGAAGAGAAATTCGATATTTAGTTATCATATACTTATTCTATCAACTACTTATTCACCGTAAAAGCATTCTTGTTCTCACAAGAAGATGATGCAAGAATCAAACCAAAAAAAAAAAAAAAAGTATTGAAACTGGACTAACCTTGCAGCTGCACTAAACTTGGAACATAAGAAGAGCACACAAATCTGAGATAATACGGGTCCGAGGAATGCAGAGCTTCTCCCATGCTGACTGATCTAAAGTATCCATCTTCTCCAATGATGTAAGATTGTTTTGAAGGGACAGGTCTTGGGGGTTAGATCGAAAAGCACAACGACATTCTTCTCCTCGTCAATGAAGAAGCTAACTTAAAGTATCTAACTTTGACTAAACTGTTTTTATTGTTCATCCGCGGCTACTATTCACACTAGAGCTTTGGCAGTTTCATATGGTAGTCTTATTTGGCAGAGCTTGACGACTTGTGTTTTTGGCAGAGCTTCATCTCAATAAGATACGAATTCCATACCAAAAGCCTCCTCGAGTGGTCTTTTGGGACGCATAACAATAAGCCGTCGCAGTGATATACTTTAGATATCTCGACTTGATGATGATTACGTATACGTACTTATTTGCTTCATAAAAAGATCAGCCAAGTCGTCATCATTTTGGAATCCTTGCAGATCGTATCTCATGAACAAACCCTATAATCTACAATCACGAAACCCAGAAAATGATTTATCCTTGCTCTTGCTTTTTGGCCCAAAATCTTATTTTTCGACGAAGCATTCCACGTTTTACAAGTAGATCATACTAACCTTAGAGATATATATATGTTAAGTATAAAACAGAGATGCAAACGTAGATATACAAATCGGTTTTATGACCTAAGTGCCTTACTCCCCAAGTAACCCTTGAGGACATCCATGACAGCTCCAAAATCCGCCTTCACTTCAACCGGCGGATTTGAGAACCGGCACGCCATATCAGGTATGGCTTTGGTGTGGTAATCGATCTTAGCCTGAGTGAATTTCAGCCCATGAGCAGTACTCACCACAACGGTCCGATCAGTGGGTGAAATCACTCCTTGGTTCCTCAATTTGAACAGAGCTGTTAGGGCAACACCAGTGTGTGGACATACAAACATTCCAGTCGAATCCGCCTGAGCCATCGCATCCATAAGCTCCTCTTCCGTAGCCTCTTCCACAATACCGTCGCAGTTTCTAAGAGCATATACCGCCCTGTCTATCGAAACCGGATCACCAATCTGAATAGCAGAGGCGAAAGTGGCATTGGCTTTCACCGGTTTGAAGTCTTTCCACCCTGCCTTGTAATGCAAGTAAAGCGGATTCGCATTAGCCGCTTGCGCGCAAACTAGCCTCGGGATCCTATCGACAAGACCAAGTTCTTGACACATTTTAAAACCCTTGTAAAAGGCATATATATTACCAAGATTGCCTCCAGGAACAATCACCCAATCAGGAACTTGCCAATTAAACTGCTGAAGAATCTCTATAGCTGCAGTCTTTTGCCCTTCTAACCTCAAACTATTCAACGAATTCGCCAAGTAAATCGGTAATTCCGATGTAATCTCTCTAATCAGCTTCATACATCCGTCAAAGTCAGTGTCGATGCTCAGAACAAACGCACCGTTAGCTATCGGTTGAACCAGCTGAGCCATGGAGATTTTGTTCGCCGGTAAAATCACAATCGAAGGGATTCCGGCAGATGCGCAGTAAGCAGATAAAGCAGCTGAAGTATCTCCGGTGGAAGCACATCCAACTCCAACCACCGGTCGGTTCATCTTCCTTAGACGATTGACTTGGCTGACTAATACAGTCATTCCAAGATCTTTGAAACTTCCTGTATGGCTAATTCCACAATGCTTCACCCACAAATCATTCATTTCAAGAAATTTTTTCCCGAATCTCTCTGCCCAGAAGAGATTCGAGTTTCCTTCGAAGGCTGAAACGATGTCGTCGTCGTCGATTTGAGGAAGCACCCACTCTTTCTTCGACCAGACTCCAGATCCGTACGGCCACTTGGTTTTCCCGATGCGCGAGTCGAACAAATGGCGCCAGTAAGCTCCGTCGAAGTTCTTCAAGGCGTCGATGTCATGCTGCACGTCGAGTAAACCGCCGGATTTGCTGCGGTAGACGATTTCGTCGAGGGAGTAAGACTCTGTGGACTCGAGAGGTGCGTTGAAGGGGACGTATCTGGCGGAGAATGGATTTGCGAAGGTGGAGCGATGGCGGCGAGCTTCAACGCGGATGTTGTCTTCGGTTCGACAAGGCTTTACAGTGTTTTCAGCCGGAGAAGAAGAAGTGCCGTTGCTATTTCCATCGGTGGATGATACGGTGACGTTGCGGTGGCGGAGGGTAACGGTTGATCGACGGCAGTGGAGAGAGTTTTGATTAGGGATGTTGACGGAAGAGAGAGAGGAATTGAAGAAAGAGCATAACGCCATTTTTTAGAGAGAGATGGAGAAGTGAGAGGCGGGTAATGTTTGTGGCGACACGATAGACAGAAGGAAGAGCCAAAATTAAGCAAAACCGGAATTAATTTTGAGAACCGGGGTTGCGGTTTAGCAGTAACTGATATTGACATATTAATATGTGGGCCCAAACCGTCCAAGAACCATTTGGATATGGAATATATCCAAAAGTTTAAACGTGTGTTTTGTCGTAATTAACGAGTACAAATCATAGTTGCAATTTGCAACTAAACAAAGATTTGGCTTACATATATATCAAAAGAGAATGAGAAATAAAAAAAAGATTACATATCAAACACGGATCATTCAAGTGTCATGTAAACATCACACTAAAGAGAAGAAGCAATATGAAAGAAACCTGCCCTCAGAAACAACAACCTATACATAGAGTAAGAAAGAAGAGACCGAGATACATAAGAGGGTTATACGGATGGTATGTTTGAGAAGGAGAAACCTTTATATCCTTTGTAAGCGTAATACGCAATCCGTGTATAGTAAAACCCAGGGATATACAGAAGACACCCAAGGACAATGAAGAAAATGCCTGTTTCACCACCAACAATCATACAACAACAACACACAAAGAGAGACGAGTAAGTCTTCAGTATGAATCAATTTTTCTTGAAATGGAAAGGCTGTATCTTTGTTTTACATTCTACAACCCACTTGGTGGATGCTTATCCAGTGTTTTGTTAAATGAGAGAGAAGTGAGAAAGAAGCCAATAACACATTACACTTATTGATTGTTTCTTGCAATGCTACAGAAAAAAATCTATTTCACATACCAAAGAATCTAATAACATATCAGTAAATAGATGTGTACAATGCATCTATATGAAGTTTGAGGCAACGCAGAGAAGACAGGTTTTAGAAAATCTTCATATAAAAAGGTCCCTCTAAAGCTAAGTAACTAGTGAGAGAGTTCTACATGTTTCACTAGAAACAAAGATCAAAACCAAGTCCAACACTACACGCTAATAAATCATTTGATCATTGAAACCCTAATGAAGTTTCCTCAAGCTATTCCCCAAATTAGGTTTCTTTCAGGAAACGAACAAAGCTTCCCTATACAACAAGCAAGAAACCAGGACTACGAGATCACTCAGCAGTATTCCAATCTAAGCTACTATTGGTTAACAAAAACGTGTTGAAACCAGTTAATGACGAACAAAAGCGAATCGTGCAAAGCGAAAATTAGTAACAATTGAACAATGAAATCGTACCGTGGCCTCGATCACCGCCAACTCGGTTGTACGCCATGAAGAAACCGGAAACGATTCCTAGGATTCCGAATAAGAGGAGAGCCACGGCGAGTGAGATCTCCTTCACCGGCGGTCGATTACTGACGGTGTACGAAGTCCCAATCATTAGGTCCTCGTCCGATATCGAGAATGCGTGGTCGACGTAAGCCATCGAATAGCTAAATTCCGAATTAACTTCACCAGAAAACGATTAGAATCAAAACTGAAAAGCTGAAGATCGCAACAAGCTCGAAGACGAAATCAAACTCTTTTGCTTCCTTTACGAGTTAATGCGAAAGACGATGACGGAGATTGATGATAGCTTCATTAAAGCAACCATGTCTTGCCGGAGTTGTTATCTAGATGAGAACTACCTGTCGTTTACCTTTTGTTATGAAACGGCAGAACGTCTGAAGTGAAAAAATTCAAAGAGATGAGTTTTTGATAATCAATCATTTGTCCAAATGAATTGTCTTGAAACTAAAAGAAGAAAGAAAGGAAAGTTTAAGCCATGATTGGCAGAAAGTTGGTCTTAATTGCAAAACACAGATTTTAGAATATATTCATATACAAACACACTTGAGAAATTTGAAAAAAATCAATGGATAGAGTTTGTGGCAGAAGTTTAGTTTTGACGTATGTTTATATGTGAACATATTCTAGTATAGAACAGGCATAACACTAATGTGCATTACCTTTGGTATTACTTTTCGGGTGAAATATGAACATGCGTTTCAAGTCCAAAATGTGCAATAAGAAGACATTAGAAAAGAAAGAGAGATTGATAATCTTAAAAGCATGCAAGATTGGTACTTAATGTCGCGAGTTAAAGATGCCAAACATGGGAATCAAATATCTAGGAAATACAAAAAATCTGGTTCAACTATGGATTGACCACAGCTTGGATCTGCTCCAATGTCTTCCCTTTGGTTTCAGGCACCACGGCGATGACAAAAACGATGGCCAGAGCATTGATCACCGCGTAAATGATGAAAGTTCCTGGAAACAATTTTTTTTTTTTTTTTTTTTAAAGGATTGCACACTTGAGACAAAAAAAGGTGTAATGATAATGATATAGTTTACCATAAGAGCTCCACGACATGAGGAAGTTGAAAGTGTAAGAAACAGCCCACGCTCCAAACCAGTTCACCAGCGTCGCCATGCCTCCTGCTACTCCTTTTATGTTTATAGGAAATATCTGCAAGTTCCAGTTTTTTTTTTTTTTGTTTGGTTAGTAAGTAAGAAGATCCCACTCAAGTAACTTATTTTCCTGCTAAAGATTGGGATTTTCTTACCTCAGACATGACCACCCAAGGCATTGCTCCCATTCCAGCTGAAAACGATGATATGTACACCTATTCTCACCAATATATCATCTTTAACAATCTATTTGATTTGATGAAATCACTTACAAATCAATTACTTACCAATATACCAACAACAGCCAGGATTGGCACTGCTTCGTGTGCCATATCGTGAGCCTTTAGATAGAATGAGACCGCTGTGATCAAACAGCCTATCACTAACCCTGTTGCAGAAACCTGTCACCATGACTCCTTCCAGTTAGTTATAATCCAAACCCTGCCTAAATCTTTTGAAAACCCATTTTTTTTCTTTTTTTACCAGTAGCAATGGCTTTCTTCCGGCTCTGTCAACTATTGGTGCATTAAGTGCAGTGATTACCACCTGGTTGTGAACAAAACAAAAGAGAGAGAGATTAAGATTACAAGCACTTTATAACAACGAATTAGTATTCGTTAGATACATAAGATGGAACCTGAAGAACAGCATATATTATCATCCCAAGTCTTGTGGGGAAACCTGACACACACACACACACAAAAAGATGGCAGATTAGGTACAAAGTGAAGGTGTATGGTATAATTCAAGACTATCTTTAAGTTAAGAACCTGCTTGCTCAAATATAGAGCTTGTGTAGAAACAGATCCCGTTGATTCCTCCAAATTGCTGAAACACCATCAACCCGAATGCTATCTGCTCCAACAAAGAATGCAATTATGTTACCTATGCAGCATGACAAAAAATAAAATGAAAATCTGATTTGCAAGAACGTTGTTTATGGTGTTACAAGAACAGAGCGTATGTATCTTCTCTGAAACAAATCCAGCGCCTTGGCTTTCGGAAACCTTTCCAGAGTTTCGATATAATCCTGTCAATAATGATAAGAGATATGTTTTCAGATCAAGAAATGGTTTCTTGATTCAGAAGAAAAAAAAATGAAAGAATCACAAACCTGAATCTCTGCTGCCTCTTCCGATATATCAGCCTTCTTCCCACGGAGCTTCCTTAGTGCAGCTTCAAACTCTGTATCACGCCCCATTTTTGCCTATAAAATACATATATCAGCCATTGAGTTCAAAGAGAGGATACATGAAACTTCCAGGGTGGTGCTTCTTCTGGTCTTACCAGCCATCTTGGAGACTCAGGGATGCAAAAGAGACCAAGAAAGGAGACAGCGCATGGGATGAGTCCTGAAGCCAAGGTACCATCTCAGATTAACAAATGATTCTCACTTCAATGGAGTCCTATTTAGAGTACATAGATTCCTAAACCTATTAGCGCTAAAACTCTCCACGTCACTACTGTGCCTATAATGAAGGAAACTGACACTCCAGTGCAAATCAAAATCTGTGGCACAAGAGGGAAACTTCGATTTAGTGTGGTTTAGAGTTTTCTTAACATAATTAAGGAGAAAAAAAGATCTTCATGCTGCTCTTTACCTGATTCAGTGTGGTTAGAGCTCCACGGAAGGTTTTAGGTGCAATTTCTGCTATAAAGATTGGTACCTAACTTCAACATATCATTCACAAAGTGTTACTCTGTATACTTGGATTAGGAGAAGTTGAATAGAGAATGATTAGATCGATGAGCTCACCACATAGGAGAATGCTCCCATTCCGTATCCCGTTGCAAGTCTTCCGAGATCTAGAGTCACTACTCCCTTTGATAAGAACACCATTTAACACAAAGAGAGAGATACATTAGGCGAAACTATGAGACCAGGATATGCATTTTGGTTTAGGATCCTGAGTAAGACCTTGGCAAAGAAGATTGCAAGCCACCCGACGACACAAAACGCAGAAGAAACTCTCATCGCCTGGATACAACAAATCCACAAGTAGTAGTATAAGTAGTTATAGTCTCACAAAGCCAACTCAGATGGAAAGTTTCAAAATTTCCTGACCCCTTTTCTTCCAATTAAATCAGCTATTGGCCCGCTTGTGATAGCACCAATCATTGCACCAAAAGTCAGTAAAGAGCCAAAGAGTGAAAACTGCAGAATCCGAGGTAGTGGGTAAGCAAAACTTCAATGGCAATACATGATCAATTAAATGATTATGTTTACCTCAGCTATAGTCAGATTTAGATCATTCCTAATTGCAGCCTGAGCAGGTGACGAGTATCCCGCCTGCATCAAAACCCATTTTTTCAATATAAAAACATTCATCAAAGAGACATTTTCAGGAACAGAATCAGAGACCAATGAATCTGGTGACTTTCAATGGATTCACTTACACAAGAACCAAACGCAAAAGAACCACAAACTGCAACAAACGTGCTCAGATAAACCATCCACGGCTGCTCCGGTTTTGATTCAGCCATATCCCTGTGTACTAATGGTTCCCTGACTTCTTTACTGCCATCACTTGCCTTTGACATCTTCATGTTTGTATATATATCTTTCTTTTTGGCTTTATCGTCTCCACAACTACCTCAAAACTGAAAAAGGACGAACCCTGAAGCAAAAGTTGAGTAAGAAGGCAGAAGAAATGTACAATATAGCAAACTGGAAAAGCGAAGGAGGAGAATAAAAGATCACAACTTTTTTTTATAGGTAACAGTGACCTTTTAGGCAAGAAAGTTTTGTGGGGATTATTACCAAGAGATGAAAGCTGTTTTATGTCTTTTTTTGGGAATTAAATCTTAGAGCAGATTTAGTTTCCGCTATAGCTAATGACAACATTGAGCAAGTTGAGTAGGATGAAACAAACTTGAGGCTTGTAAAACTATTATCCATAAACGAATATTCTGTAAGATGTACAGGTGAATTCACTTACCAAAAGATGTCCAAGTAAAATTGAATACGGCAAATGTAATCACACACATGCAAGTGGCTGTCGTTACGTGGACTTGACAAAGACAGACACGTGATGTCTTTTGGCCTCTTGTCAAGAACTTGATCTCAGTTTCTGGGCTTCCTGTGAATCTATAATAATTTTATACAATAAGATCAATCTTTTCCTGCGATCTGGATCTGATGCTCTTGTTTAAACACAGAGAACTCCGTCGTGACTACTTAATTGTTCTTTCAGAAAAGATTTGTCTTCACAAAATTTTCAGAAAATCAAAGGAAAAACAGATTAGAGGAATTCAAGATAACCCATCAAAATGTGACTGCGACTGTTGATTATGAAACTAGCGGAGGATATCAACGGAGAGAATCAATGAAACTGCTGATGTGTTATGTTTTGGTTGGTTAATATATGAATTTGACGACTCTATGGACCTCCGTATTATCTTCCGAAAAGCTGTTATCCTTGTCCTCTTTAAGAATATCTATATATTATTTTTAAAAACGTCTGCGAGCCAGCTAATAACGAACATAGCCAAAATTAGTAATAATTTAATAAGGAATCGTACCGTGTCCTCGATCACCGCGAGTGCTCCTTTAACAAAGTACCAATCATTATGTCCGATAATGAGACCGCGTGGTCGATGTAAGCCATTGAACAACCTCCGAATCAAGTTCACCGGAAACACTATACGAACCATAACGACGTAAATTTCAAGGTTTTGTAGTGTGAAAATGCTGAGTATGGCGAAGCTCTCGAAGACGATATCAGACTATTTTTATACGCTCTTTTTGCAAGGAACATGTTTCCTGCAGCATAAGATTACTTTCAGACAACTGAATTTTTATATCTAAGTTACATATATAAAGAAAAATTAGTGTAGAAATGTTTTCTGGGGTCCGTCAAATGCAAATATCGTTTAATCTATACGGGGTGTCTTTGTACAATTAATATCTTTAGTGTTTAAATCGAAACGAGGGAATTGTATATGGTTCCAAAAATAAAATTTTTAAAAAGTGATATCAATCTACGACAGATAGTTGTATCCTAGTTTTCAAACAAGCCCCAACTCTGAAACTCTGTCTAGTTCAGTTCCAATTACAGTCGATACAGAGAGAGATCCGACATCAATGGCTCCGAGATCCGATTCACAAACCATAGCAATCGGCTCGGGCGTATCGGACGGTTCAGATCATTCCTCCGAATCCTGCCGTTCTCCTTTCTCCGGCGACCTCGTCTCCGTCTCAAGGTCCCCTCGTTCACGCTTCCGTCTCCGATGACCGTATACCCACTGATTCTCCTCACTTACTTCCTTGTGGTATTAGGTTTCGTCTACGATGTAATAGTCGAGCCTCCGGGTATCGGATCGACCCAAGACCCAATCACCGGAACTGTACGACCCGTGGTGTTTACGTCGGGTCGGTTCAACGGGAAATACATCATTGAAGGTCTCTCCTCGGGATTCATATTCGTTCTCGGTGGGATTGGGATCGTTACAGAGTCAAGAGCGTCAAAGCTTCTTATGCTACTGCTGGAATCTCTTCCATTGTGATCGCTTATGTCATGAGTATGCTCTTAATCCGAATTAAGATCCCTGGTTATCTCCATTAGGTTTTAGATCATTTCATTGTGTAGTTAGAACTTGAGTTTTGAGATCGCTCAGTTGCAAGGTTTGTGTCTTTTTAGTGTTTTCTAGGCTTTGCATGTCCATAGAATCAAATGCTTAGCCAATGTTCGAACTTTTTCTGAATCGTATAAAGTGAACTGTGTCTGAATTATTAAGTGGCTTTCTTTGTCTTATTCTAATCTTCAGACAGACATAACTCTTCAAAGTGAAATACTTTACCTGTAACAGAGGAACTAAGAATTTGGAAGTGAAATTATCTCCTTTAGCTATGATTTTAGTGTTGATACTTTGGTATGCGAAGTACGTAGTTCTGATCATCAAAGTATATGTGAGATTGAAGCGAGGAACAAAGATTTTTAATTCCTTTATACGATTGTCGGATGCAACTGAGAATTCTAGACAACTGAAGAGTGTGATTCCTTTAGGGATAAATATCTGTCTAAATTTTTGAAATCGTCCTGATTTTACCTGTGTTATTTTTTCTTTGTCAAGTATATATCTTGAGTATTTCGTTAATGTCTGAAGAACCTGGAAGAAATGTGGAAAATTTTTCTGAAAGGAGACACTTTATTCATGAACAAAATTTGGTGTGCATAGAAACAGGGACCAGGTGCAACCATATGTAATGAAAAACAAGAATTCTAGAATCTGATGACATACTTCTTTATACATTTAATGATACTATAATAATAAAATGATAGATAAAATGGGATTGTTTTTGGTGACATTGGATGCTACAGATGTGTGCATAGCTTGTAGACTGTAGCAATTTGAAACCTCTGTGTTGCTGTCAGAATTTTATCTGCTGAAATAGGTTTTTGGAGAAAAGAGACGACGGGGGGAGAACATTCCAGAGTACCTCGGTGAAGCAAGACTGTCGATGGAACGATACTCAGGCATGATGAACCCTTCTCTCTCCTCCCTATTCCAGCTTCTTGATCCGCCATTGAACGTCCCATACTTCACTAATTTACCGAATCCCCACGACTTCTTCTTGCTGGGACTCCTCGGTGAGCTACCATTCATCTTCTGGGTCAGATACTCCCTCACCACCTGCAAATTCTGCTCCATCACTTCGACGGGAGGGGAGACTAGCGGGTTTCCTTCAACACTCAGCTTCCTCAGCCGTCTCATGCAGCCAATGGACTCAGGCAAGACAGTGATCTTGTTGTAGCTAACATCGAGTTCGATGAGGTTCATTAAGAGGCCAATGGAAACTGGGAGGACTGAAAGGTACTGGAAGTTCTGGCTGACGTTGAGAATCTCTAGGTTGATGAGGTTCTCGAGGTCATCCGGGAGAATCATGAGGCAGTTGAGACGAGCATCGAGGACACGGAGAGAGGTAAGGTGAGTAATGGAGACTGGGAGGCTAATGAGCTTGTTGGAGTTGATAGAGAGTTTCCTTAGATTCGTGAGTTCAAATCCAATCGAGTCTGGTAATCTGATGAGTTTGTTGAAGTTTGCATTGAGTTCTTCCAAAGACCTGATAAAACCACATAAAGTGAATCATGTAAATACATGTTTTGTGTTTTGGTTTGGGGTGTTGTGAGAGTTTTGTGAAAGTTATGGGGGTGAAACCTGCAATGCTGGATAGATTTGGGAAGGGAAACAAGAAAGTTGCCGGAGACGTTGAGGGTCTTGAGCTTGGAGAGACAACCAATGGAATTTGGAAGAGCTTTGATCTGATTCGAATGAACATCTAATGCTACCAAGTTGAGTAGTCTCGCTGTAAGTGATTCTGGTATGGTCTGTGTTACATCCAAAAGAAATGAAGTACATGGTTATGATATGTATTGAATGAAGCAAATGAATATAAATATGTAAATAATCTGATTTGAACCTGGAGATGATTGTTGGAGAGATCAAGCTTGCAAATTTGAGCTAAATTCAGTGACGGATTAGGTAGAGACTCTAAGGCCATCCCACTCAAATTCACAACCTCTAACCTCTCTTCCTCATTATTAATGTTATTGAATGATGGTGATTTAGGTGATGAGGATGGTGATGATGGAGATGACGGCGAAGATGGCGATGATGATGGTGATTTCCTCTTTTGGAGGTTATTATGTTGATCCATCATCATCATCGTCATCATATGTTCCTTGATCTGTCCCTGTGGTTGCTGATGATATGTCTCTTCGCATATCATCTCTATATATATGTGTGTGTGAATGTGTTTATGTATACGGTTTGAGAAGAAGAAGGGAATGATCAAATGATAAGAGAAGGAGAGTTTAAAGCTTATATGGTATATGTGTGTACATGTACGGAGAAACTATAGGGATGTACGGACGAGAAGTTTTGGTGGAGTTGGAAATGGAAGTTTATCAATTGAAATTAAACGAAATATCAAAGCCATAAATATAAATAGGTTATTTAGGTAACTAGAGATATAGGGCTTGTTTTTAGTGGTCAAGGTGTTCTCATCACCTGAATAAAAAGTCAAATACTCCGCAAATCAATCATATCTTTCTATCAGTAACCTTTAAATACTTAATTATTCTGTTGCCATCTTTTGACTAAATCAAAAGGAATGTTCTCATTATTAATTATTCCGAATAACACATTGAAACGGTAAACAAAATATGTATGTTCTTATAAAATTGTAAATTTATGTACACAAGAGTAAGAAGTTGAATGAGGTACTTAGAGCTAATAAGTTTAGTTTGCTTAACTGTAGTTTATGTGTTTATGTCATACAAACACATGACATCCAAATAGATAGCAAAAGAAAACACATGAGAGAGGGAAGTTGACAGTACTTGAAAACTATCGTAGCTGGCGACTCCGTCGTGTTCATCGAGAAGCCAACGGATCCATTGGTGCTCGACATAAGGTCCTCCCAACTGTCATCTGAGGCGGTGGATGAAGGAGAAAAATTACCTCAAGAGCCTTTGCCAAAGCATTTCCACCTCTTATCTCAGAATAGTTGGCTTTTACGGTCTTAATACATTTTGCCTTGGAGAAAAACTTGAGTCTGACGACTGGTTTCTTGGCATAAAGTTAAGAGATCGGTTGAGAGAATAAGGTTTAGAGTGAAGGTCAAATGACCCAAATTCTCCGAATATAATAATAAAATAATATTCTCAAAATAATCCAAAATATTTTTTTTAAAAAATAATTCAAAAGTGCAACAGCTTCATCGACTTCAACGCTACTCGAGTATGATGACATGTTCACCTGAATGATTGGAGAGGGGATGAGTAATTGGATTATCCAATGAGAAATGAGTCTAAGGACTCATGAATCCACCAGAACAACTTATAACAATAATCTAAAGCAAGTCTAAGGCTAAAACATGTAAACAATCATAGTGTCTAGAACACTCAAACATATGACCACTAAGTGTCACACACACAAACCAGGGGACAGGTTTTCATGCAGGGCACGCCTTACATGACAAACGGCCAGACGAATCTTCATGCAGGGCACGCCATACATGACATAAACTCCTTCCCTTCACAAACACACGAAAACATGCACGTCCTCATACAGGGCACGCCATACATGACAAACGGTCATGTGGATCTTCATGCAGGACACGCCATACATGACAGACCATCATCACACCATAACTCAATGTCACATAATTCGAAAGTCTGGGTCTAAATGCCATAACACCACTCTCGAACCAACCTATCGCGAGTTTTTAACGCTCGTATCTAACACAACACGTCAATACAACTTAGCATGTTTAAACAACCAATCATCACACAAAATTTTTAATCTTTTAATCCTATGGATTCTATGTGATATATATATATATATATTTGTTTACATAATATATAGTTTATACAATCACAAACAATAACATGTCTATTATTAATTAGACCCGTTACATACATATTTTAAACAAAGACTCCAACTAGACATTAACGGCTATAAGAATGAATTAATAGAAATAATCGACAAATTCCTCACCTTAGCAACATAAGAACAAACTTTCCTATTCTGGAAACTGCCAAAAAGGAAAAACTTCCTTAAATGGAAACCTGCCATAAATGGAAGTTTGAAACAAAGTGAAGACTACTGATATAAGACTGCTCAAGAACGATATCAGTAACCACTCGGAGCCAGATTCCATATCAGAGTGACTCCTAGGCAAAATTACTAAAATACCCTCACAACTTCAAACAGCCATAACTTTCAAATCACAGCGACTGAAGGCAGATTCGGAATCAGAACAGCATGATCTATCACATACCGGAAAATTATGCAGATCGAAGATGTTTCAATTTTCTGGCGAACCTTCCGGCGGTGATTGACGGCGCGTCCGGTGACCAATTCCGGAGCGTCCGGTGTGCATGGCTTCGTCTCGAAGAGATATACAGCTTGATATGTAGATCTCTAAAATCTGATACTGTATGAAGAAGTTATAATTGAAAAACCAAATCTGGAAAAACTCACCTCACGACTCCGGCGAGTTACGGTGCTTCTGACGACGGCGGGGACTGTAGCGGCAGCGACGAATCCTAAATTTGACAGAGCTTCACTGGGAATGAGTGTGTGAGTTAGAAAGTGATTTGCCTCTCCTTTTATAGACTTTATGAAGAGGAGGTACCCTAGGGTTAGATAATTGGACCTCAATTTCGTGTGGGTCTTGGGTTGGGATGTTACAGAAGATAACCTTGCCTGTTACACCTTCGTCTCTTTCTTTTTTTTTAAATAAGATCCATGGGAAAATTTGGTCAGGCTACTAAATAGCCTTTCATGTTTTTATGTCATCCATATATATATAGCAAGATAAAAAAAAATATTTGAATGGGTTTTTATATTACAAATTAATTTCAATGTATACTCTTTTAAGCTATGAATAGTTTGAAATATAAACACAAGAAAATTTTTATAACCATGTAGATTTTTGAAATAAATCAAACTTTTGAGGGGGTTTCATGTAACATGTCCTCTTCATTTGACTCATCCCTCCACGAATTCGTCGAAAAGAAAGTACAAAATAAGGTTACAGAGATTCCCTTATCATCAAGCAGTGTAAAAGTATTTTCCTACTCAAAATAAATTTTACATGACAGAACAATTGAAACAATTTTGGTGGCTTGAGATGAGTAAAATTATTGAAACAATTGATCACAGAAATGTAGTTAATATATACATCTGTTAATTTTGTCTTAGAACTTGATCAACTTTCCCATGGCAGCACTGATTTTGTCATCTTCAATACCTGTTCATGTTCCTCTCAGCCCGACAACCAAACATAAACCAATTTTTATTACTGAAAATCTAAAACTTTGAAAGGATGTTCTGTGTTTGTGTTTGTTTGCATCTTCTTTCTATCTTCCTCCAGTATTTTTATGAATTGCGTGCAGAAGAAGAGAAAGAAATGGCTTTTTATGTAAAGCCCAATGGGCTTTATACTGTTTAAAAGAAAGCTCTAGAATCCCTTTTAATAAGATTTAAGCTTAGCTTCTCTATCACTTCCTTCGGTACCTTCAGAAAAAGAAGATGTCGATAATTCCGATCAACGATCGCCGCCGGGGATTTTCTTCCGGCAGTAGAATCTGGGAGCCATTTGAACTCATGAACGCTTTCCTCGACTTTCCATCACCATCTATCCTGCTTTCTCATCACTTTCTTTCACTTTTCCGAGAAATTGTCCCAACCTCTTCTTCATCCACCGTCGAAACTCAGCTCAATTGGTCAGAATCTCCGACGGCTCACGTTTTTAAAGCGTATCTTTCGGAAACGACTGAGGATGAAGCTATCGTGTTCGTGGACGATGAAGGATTTCTCCAGATCTGCACCGGAGACAACAAATTCATGAGCAGGTTCAAGCTTTCCGACAACGCCCTGACGGATCAGGTCACAGCTTGGATGGAGGATGGGTTCCTCGTCGTGTTCGTCGCGAAAGATGGTATTGCTTCTTCCCTGTCACGGCCGGAGATCGAGGAGAATCGCAACGTGAAAGTCGTGGAAATCACAAGCGATGATGATTAATTAAATAATTTTAAAATGTATAGTAAATAAATAGAGTTTGATCTTATATTAAGTTTTGTATGTTAAAGAAAAAAAAAAAAACTGTGTAATTGAAAAATCCGTTGCGTATGCATAATAGAGAAAATTTGAAAAAGACCTTAGAGAATAATCAAAATTTGCAAAACAGCTCATCATCTAATAGAACTTACCAAAAAGAATTAATTTTTAATAATAGAATCTATACAGTATAGATGTTTGACTGTAACGCTGGATTAATGAGCACAATATACATAATATAAATCCTTTTCCTATACATGATTCAAGGTTTGGTAAAATTTAGCCTCCAATCAGAATTGTAATATGTATTTTAAATTAGGTGGACGATTTGTAACAATTTTCATCAATGAGGGTTATTTGGCAACTTTGGTATATTCTGAGGGTTATTATTATATATTTTTTAATGATAATTTTCCCTTTGTAATAATCAAGAGTCGTCTTTGAAGGAACCCTGTGACGTGGCGGTTTAAACCTCTTCCATTCTCGCGTGATCGATCGTAAAAATATATGCTTTCCCTAAATTAAATGCCAAAATCGGATCCTCAATTGAACACGACCCGGATCCGATATTTGACCCAACGCCAGCTCAACGCCCACCTCGGTGGCTTCTATTCGTAGTTCCGTCAACAAGTCTATTTGTTTACCGGAACATCTAAAGCGTTCGAGAAATTCGAATACGACACACATAGAAATATTTCGTCGCTCGAATAGACGATTTTTGGGATTTGTATAATTGTATGATTGTAGTGTTGGTGAAGCAATCCGAACCGGAACTGGAATCGGACTTCATCTGGACTTGTGGAGTTTCCTTGAACCGAGGAGCAATGATGGAATTGGGGTTTTATCGGGAGTGAAGAAGGATGATCCAGAGAAGACTGGATTGATCCGACAATCATGTGGTTTTCCTTCTTAAAACCCAGAGATCGATTCTCCTTGGGCGAACTCAGGTTTTTCATTTTTTTTGATTGATCGGCTCGATCCCGCAACAAATTCCATTTTGCTATTTATCTCTCTGGTTTCATCTAATTCCAATTGTGACTAAGATTGATCAAGCGATTTTTTTGAATTCTGGTGTAAAAATTGTGTCTTTTAAGAGGTTTTTCGTCGTAATTTCTTTAATTAGAATAGGTAGTTTGCAGTTACTTGTTAGGGTTTTCAGGAAGTTGAATCTTTGGTAGCTTGAATGGTGCCGTCGACTATTTAAGTTCGTCTTCCCCAGTTTCAGTCAGGGGTCAGCTGTATAGAAACTATGTGGGTCAAAGAGCCTTTCTTTATCATAGGAGAATGACTTGTTCGGGGACATTTCATTGAGATCTTAGTGTACGACAGTATCTGTTCGCTGATTCTACCAGATGATGTAAAAATCATGTCTTTTAAGGGTAGTTGAGAGGTTTTTCGTCTTAATTTCTTTCGAATTAGAATTGGCAGTTTCCAGTTATTTGTTAGGGTTTCCGGGAAGTTGAATCTTTGATGGTT
Source organism: Streptanthus diversifolius (assembly GCA_039880935.1). Taxonomy (NCBI): domain Eukaryota; kingdom Viridiplantae; phylum Streptophyta; class Magnoliopsida; order Brassicales; family Brassicaceae; genus Streptanthus; species Streptanthus diversifolius. The sequence goes on from JAXGFM010000001.1 coordinate 583,749, forward strand.
TGAATGGTGCCATTGACTATTTAAGTTCATCTTCCCCTGTTTACTGTTTCAGTCAGGGGTCAAAGGTCCTATCTTGTCCATAGGAGAATTGCTTGTGCTCGAGATTTCATTGAGATCTTAGTGTACGACAGTATTTGTTCGTTGATTCTACCAGATGATGAAGCAGAAGTGTTGAAACTTTAGTTTTTTTTTTTTTTTTTGTGTAGGCATCTGACTGAACAGTTGGAGAAAATTCAGATAGTGAACAAGACCAATAAGGTCAGTGGCATATAAGTCCTTTCATTTTAGCAACTTTGACTTGGCCCTATTGTTTTGTTTTTTGTAAGGATTTGATCTTTGTTTACCGGTTTTTCATTTGAAGGATTTTGTTGTCGAGGCACTGAGATCAATCGCAGAGATATTAACTTATGGTGATCAGCATGATCCATCATTCTTTGAGTGAGAGTTCGTGCTAATTATCAGTCAACGCACTTAATTTCTTATTGGTATATGTTAATACTTTGCCAATTGTTGCAGATTTTTTATGGAGAAGCAAGTAATGGGAGAGTTTGTACGTATTTTGAGGGTTAGCAGGACAGTAACTGTTTCTGTTCAGTTGTTGCAAACCATGAGTATTATGATCCAAAACCTAAAAAGTGAACAATCCATCTGTGAGTTCATCGCTTGCAGTATATTTGTCTTTGAGAAGTCCTCATGATTATAGTCTATTAATAATCTTCTTTTGAATCTCCTGGCAGACTACTTGTTCAGTAATGAATATGTAAACTATTTGATAACATATGCATTTGACTTCCAACATGAAGAGCTTCTATCTTACTACATATCCTTCCTAAGGTACATTTTTCTGCTGTTATCTCGGGTTCAGGAAGTACATATCGACTTTATCTGATAATTGTTTTGTTTTCTTTATGTAGAGCTGTTAGTGGGAAACTAAACAAGCATACAATATCATTGCTTTTGAAGACCGAGCAGGTGAGTATTCTTTATGTTGCATGCTCATTTTACTGTTGTAAGTCCTTTTATGGATTTTTTTCTGCCATATTTTAATTCTGCGTCTAGGATGTAGTAGTTTCTTTTCCCCTTTATGTCGAAGGCATACAATTTGCATTTCATGAAGAGAACATGATACGTACTGCAGTTCGTGCCCTGACTCTTAATGTATATCACGGTAAGCCATTTATAATTGTTCTTTCGATTTGTCACTTGTATGAAAAAAAATACCCAGAGCTTTAGCATCGTTTCTGATGCCTTTAGTTCGTTTTGCAGTTGGCGATGAATCTGTGAATGATTATGTAGTTAGTCCACCGCACACCGAGTACTTTTCAAAATTAGTTTCATTTTTTCAAAAGCAATGCATGGATCTAAGTGCAATGGTGTTGAACACTCTAAAGTAAGATTCTGTGCATTTTCATTTCCCAGGGCAATAGCTTGTAAAATTGATCATTACTTGTCACAACCCCTTTTCGTTTATCTACTTATTTAGTTTGTGGTTCATCCTTGATAAATTATATTCTTCTGAAAGATTTTAATTTTATCCTTGCTAAAGTAGCCCATCCCCAGAATCGGGTGGAAGATTGTTTTCTGCCGTTGATGGAATTGAGGACACCTTGTACTACTTTAGTGATGTTATCTCTGCCGGCATACCTGATGTCGGGAGGCTGGTAACAGATCAAATTCTGCAGCATCTAACTCTCCCACTTCTTCTCCCGTCTATATGCTCTGAGGCTGTAAATGTACAAACTATCAACCTCCTTTTCCTCTTAATTTCCTTTCGGATTTATTTTTCCTTTTGTGCCATTTTGATAGCCTTGTTAGTTTTGACTATCTGCGAGAGTACATTTCTACTTCAGTAAAAATATTGGTTTTGTTGTTATTTCAGGATATAACAATCGATCCTGTCACTTCTCTCTATCTGCTTTGCTGCATCCTGAGGATAGTTAAAATCAAAGATTTGGCAAATATGACCGCTGCTACTCTTTTCTGCCCTGTAAAAGCTTTCATTTCAAGTTCCCTAGTGAAACCTAATAGTAGCTTGGCTCCTGAACGCCCTAGATGTGGAAATGGGCATCCAGATAATTGTGTTGCTGAGGAAGCAGATCACCAGTGTTCAAGCACTGCAGTCTTGAGTGAGGATGGAAATTCCCACGTTTGCAGTGAAATTACTACGAAAAGTACATTCAAAAGTTCACATATTACATTTAGGTAACATGTTAGCTAATAAAACCTGCAAGAAGTTGAGATAGTTTATTGTTACACTCCTTAATCCTTTTATGATACTGTCTTAATAATTTCCTCTACCAATTAAACTGATGTTCTTTTGGTGACTAGGGAGACCTTACTTCAATATATTTCTGAGGGAGATGACGTGCAAGCTCAGGGTTCCTTGTTTGTGCTAGCCACTTTGTTGCAGACAAAAGGTATTGGCAGTGGCGTTGTGCAGATTCCTTTTGCCATTTATGGTTTTGATGTTGTACAATCTCTTTTGATAGAACTTGAAGAGTCAATGCTAGATGCTTTCGGCATTCTTCCTCAGCGTAAGCAGCACAAAAAACTTCTGCTGGTGAGTTTCTATCATTATCCTTTGTCTTGTGATCAATATCTTTTCAGTAGATTGTCAAGGCAAATCGCATCTGAATGGATCCTGTTACTAATACATTTTTCTGGACATCCATTATAGCATGGACCAAAAACATATGCTTTACTTTTCTTTTTCAAAACTCAATTGGTAGTTATCTCTGACAGCAATCTTTGGTTGGGGAGGACTCTGGTGAGGAACAACTATTTTCACCGCAAAATGGGTCTATGAGAGATGGCTTAAGTAGCGAACTTGATTGGTTTCTACGGAGGCTGGAGGTACTTCACTGCATCTCTGGAAATTTCTTCCCACCCATCTCTCTGGTGTTGTGTTTGTGCTTGACTTATTCATTCAAGTTATTTCAATAGGAGCAATTTGGAGTATGCTGTTCACTGCCTGGGGCTGCAATGTGCCCCCGTGTACATAGACATCAGGTAAATTATGAATTGTTGTATATTCTAGTTATTACCGTAGCTTCTTGTGAAATTCCATCTGCGAAAGTTTTTGTCCTGAATTAATAAAAAATGGGGGTGTAGGTGGTGGATGCATTGGTCAGTCTTCTCTGCCGTGAAAATATATCTGCAGAAACATTATGGGATGGAGGATGGCTTTTACGCCAATTGCTTCCTTATAGCGAGGCAGAGTTTAATCGTAAACATCTCAAGATGCTGAATGTATGTTTCTTTCAAAATGTTTGTTCTATTTGACACTGTTTCTGTCTCCCCTCTCTCTCCCTCAGTACTTACAAGTTTGCTGCTGATATCAGGATTCGTATGAGAAATGCAAAAATGCACTAATCAGGGAGATTAGAGGTACCTGGCCTGATCTACTCATCACGGTACTACTTGATGAATGGAAAAAGTGCAAAAGAGGCAAGTAAAGAAGCAGAATGTTGGATATTGATTGTAAGAATATAATCAATGAATCTAATACCAAATCTCTTCTGACAGTGATCGAAGCTCCATCCCCTCAAAAAGAACCTAAATCCGTTCTTCTCCAGCTGGATAGATTGACTTCTAATGGTATAATATTTGTTTTACATTTTGGCGCAGTTAGCTGATAAAAAATGCGAATGATGTGAATGTTCCCTTAAACTCTTTATGCAAACCATTAACAACTGAAGATCGTTTACAGATAACAATGTTAGCGAATCATCATTCATAGAAGGGGAAAGATTGTGCGAAGTGGTAAAGGTGTGTCCATTTTTTTTTTCTCTCTTTAGATTTTGATGGAGAATTCTTCTGAGTGTTTGATGTATATGAAAATGATATCTGATAATGATTCATTTCCTCCTTAGGTTTTTGTGCTTCTTCATCAACTCCAAATGTTCTCCCTCGGTAGGCCCTTGCCAGAGCAGCCTCCTATCCATCCTTCTGCCGACAGATCTGAAACATCTCGTGCCACAGTTGCTGGTTTGGATGGTTCAGTCCCCAAACCTGGCAAGGAAGTGAAGCTAGGTTAGATGCCTAATACACATCTACTCAACGACACAATGTCTTTATTTTGATTGATTTGTCGCGGTTTCCGTATTAATCTAAGCTTTAAAATTCCCGGGTGCAGTGGATGCTGTGACCTGTTGGATTGCCTTTGAAAGAGGCAAGGAACGCAAATTCTCGTTTCTAGCATTATCATCGGGTGTATCTGGGTGGATTGTCCTGACTGATCCAGAAAACGGAATCGTCCGTGTTGTCTCCCCTTTAGCCGGCTGCAAAGTACGTAAACTCCTTCACTGTCTTATTTTTTAACGAAAATGCTTGTAAAGATATCCATGGTAAAGATAACCAAGGACAGAAGATAACCATGGTAATGTTCTATCTTTCGTTTTTTTTTTTTTTTTTAGCCCCGAATAGATGAAAAGCACTCAAAATGGCTACATCTGAGAATCCGACCATCGACGTTACCGTTCTTGAATCCAACAAAACGAGGAGTGTATGAGAAGCTCAAGTCCAAAGGTCTAGTAGACGGGAGATGGGTGTTAGCATTCGGAGACGACGAGTCTTGTTACTCTGCTTACTCAATGGTAGTACATGAGATCGATCTACAATGCAGCGAGGTTGAAAGAAGGTTAAAGCCGTTGTTTGACCTTGATAGAAACCAGCAAGATCAATCAAAGGTTACTTCTGACGCCTTCTCTTCAGCAACTTCGACTTCGCCCGGCTGATCTCAGTTTGCATTGACTCTTAGAGCACAGCTTCCATGATTCTTTTTAACGTACCCAGTTATCAGGTGCCTTGTTTTACAGGTTTCATGTCCATCAGCTCTTTTAGCTCCTCTCTTTCAGGGTTATTTTTTGTCTCTGCATTTTTTTGTTTGTTGATTTTGTTTATTATTATTTTTTTTTTGTCTTGATGTAGTATCATGTTTATTTGAAAGAGGCAATCTTATTAGTGAGTTTCAATTGTTATCAGAACAAAAGTTTATATAGAAGTAGATATACCAATAAAATATGACTCTTGAGCTCGTATCTCTGGCTCATGTAAAAGAAAAGCAAACGTCTGAAGCTTTTGCTGTTATACAAGGACAAAGGCACAAAAGAGAGCAGAAAGCTCATGTACAGAAAAAATGTTTGGTCTTATGACGAAAATAAAGAAGCAGCTTAACGGCTTCCTTTGGTTTTCCTACCTTTCAGAACCCATCTATAACAAAAATGACGGATACAGAATCCTGAGAGATTCTCAAGAGTTTGAGATTAAACAATAGCGAAGTTGCTTCTTTTAGAAAGTCTGCCTTACATAATCTATCAATGAAAACTGTAAAAGCAACAACATCTCATCTGGTTCCATACTTTGTTTCATCCCCATAAGCATCAGAGTAGTATTTGCTGATGCATAGGCTAAGCACATCAGCATTGTGGATGTCTCCCTCAACAAATTTACGAGCTAACTCCATCTCGTGAATTCGTTGAATTTTCTTAAGCAACGAGATACAAATACATGTTAGCTCTAAGTGAAGCAGAGAAGCATCCTAAACCGAAAGTCGTTGTTAGCTATATGAAGAAATCCTCTAAAAGGTAGCAGGATCCTTTTGATGATATAAATACATGTTCTGGATTTCTTTATAAAGATTAATAAGTCTAAATGACATCATTTTGATTGAATTTTCGCCATTTACTGGATCACATTGATGACTTTTGCTAAAGAATTGCTTTTTTTTTTATTGGAACAATCTGGAGGGATCAATGCATTTTTCGAGGTATATTAGGTTTAGGGTCATAAAAAGTGTTGAAAACTTGGAGATTTTAGCTGCTTCTAGACGTTCTTCAGTGTATAAAAAAAAAGAGTTTAAATGTGAAGTGTAAGAACAGGCAAAATCCAGTTCCAATTCAAACCTGCGATGCAAGAATTTCAAACAAAAATCGTAATTGGTTCTTTTACCTATGCTCCACGTACATCCATGACTTTGCACTCATGCTTAAATCAATCAGAACAAAGTGTAATCCAAATAAGAAAACAGTTTTTGTTTAACTGATTCTTGAACATCCTTCCTACCATTTGTTCAGAAGACAGTTTAAACGTTGTGTACGTAAAAGCAGATAAAACCAAACTTAAAGTACATTCATGGCTTTATACTATTGTTCAAATTAATCACTAGGAAAAAAAGAAGCAATGATACAAATTTGTATGGAATGATAACGAAAGCAAAGGAAGCATTATGGATTGTACAATCTGTGGCATTACAGTTTACAGGAGACTGGAGAGGCTAGAGGAGAGTGACAAGAATGAAAATGAGTAGCGCAGCGATAAAAGAATACTTGAGAGCAGCGACAAGAATAGCAAAAGAGATGAAGAAAAGCTGAGATAAGACTTGAAGGCTAGCCCAAGTCAATAGACCAGCTAATCCAACGGCCGCCAAGTTATCTGGTTCCGTATTCAACAAATCACCCCATCGGAAACTGAAACCAGCCAGTCGGTCTTTCTTCGAACCATCATCGTTGCTGACCGGTCTGTTCCGACCACCACCACAAGACTCATTGTCATATCGCGGATATGATGATGATGAGGAGGAATCTTGTATGAAAAACGAGGTTTAAGTGTTACTAGGACAAAGGACTAGCAGACAGCCAAATCAAGCGGCTCAGAAATTGGAACAATGGCTAGGATGAAATCTTACGGAGACATCATCAATCATATTCAACGGCTACGATTCACACACAAACACACAAAAGTTTACATAGAGATATAAACGTCAATATAGAATTAGACTTGTAAAATCTAACCATGGTTGTTTCTTTGCGTTTCCATTTTAGATTGTTCTAAAGTGGAAGTGGAACCGCAAATGCGTATGTAAACGTAAAGAAGCCATGTGGCTCTAAAATGCGAAACAAAAGCAAACGTTTGGAACTTTTGCCATGAGACTTGTGTATTATACAAAGACAAAGGCGCATGACAGAGTAACTATGGTAAACATGTGACAAGAGGCGCCGGTAAACCCAAATAATCACCAAAAAAGCAATGTTACTTGGCACTATTTGCGACAATAATTTCTCCAAGTAACATGGATGCATGCTTTTCTGAGTTCACAAACCTCTTTCCCTCAAGTCCCACAACAAGTGCTACATAAGTACTCTCATTTGGAACCATTCCCCTCTGAACCATCTTACCAATCAACTCGCATGCTTTCTCTATATCTCCTACACTGCAATATCCATGGATGAGAGTATTAAACAAAACCACATCAGGCTTTAACCCGGCATCAAGCAACTTATTAAACAAAACGATAGCTTCACCCATTCTCTGCGCTCTGCAATACCCATGTAGCAACGCACTGCACGTTACAACATCAGGTTGCACTCTAAGATCAGCCATGTAAAACCATAGAAGAAAAGCTTCCTGAAAATCCCCCTTCTTCGAAAACCCACCAATCACATCAGTGAATGCTAATACACTTGGAACAAATCCCCTTCGGAGAAGCTCACTGACAATACCATTTGCTTCATCCACATACCCTCTAATGACCATGCTATGTATCAAGATATTGTAAGTTGCAACATCTGGAGAGATACCAGCAGATCTCATTCCATCAATAAGCTCAAAAACTTTATTCAGCTGATGAGTCTTCCCATACCCATTCATTAGATTGTTATATGCTACAACATCTGGCAGCAAACCTTCGGTTTTCATATTCCGAAACAAAGTTTCTGCATCGCCTACATTACCAAACTTGCTGCAAGCACCAATAAGCAGTGTATACGTCGTTAAAGACGGCGAGTTTCCACTTTTCAACATCGCTCCAAAATATTGGAAAGCTTTATCTATTTTGCCTAATTTACAATACCCACCTATCATAGTAGTATAACAAACACAATCAGGAAGAAGCCCTAACTCAAAGATCTCCTGAAATATTGTAGAAGCTCTAAGCATGTCTCCCTCGGTACATATTCTTGACAGAAAGCTACTGTACACAAAAATGTTTGGTCTAAGACGAAAATAATGAATGAGCTTAACGGCTTCCTCTGGCCTTCCTACCTTACAGAACTCATCTACAACAGAACTGACTGATACAGAATCCCGAGAGATACCAAAGAGTTTGAGATTAAACAACACCGAAGTCGCTTCTTTTAGAAAACCTGCCTTACATAATCTATGAATGAAAACTGTAAATGCCACAATGTCTGGTCTGATTCCATACTGTTGTTTCATCCCCATAAGCAATTCCCAAGCTTTATCAAAACAACCATCAGAGCAGTATCTGCTAATGAATAGGGTAAGCACAGCAGCATTTACTTGCCTCCCTCGACTAATCATATGTTCAACAAATTCCCGACCTAACTCCAACCCGTGACTTCGTAGAATTTCCTTAAGCAATGAAATACAAACCCCTCTTGAAGGAAAGATGCCAAACTGATCCATTTTGTACGCTAGTTTCAAGGCCATGTCTACTTTTCTCTCTTTAACACAACAATCAACCAGAATGCTAAACACGGTCTCTAAAACCCGACGATCACTATGAGTTTCGATAAGATCATTCATAACTAAACGCAATGATCTCTCTTCTCCATCGCATTTCTTCACCAGATGGAGAAGCATATCTACAGCTCTATAATTCATGTTTCCAGATACCAAAATATGAACCATTCGGCTCATAGACCTGGTCGAATGGTCAGCACCAATCCAAAACTCTGACCACCTGAAGAAGTATAAAGCAAAGGATGCATTCGAAGTCTCTTCAAACAAATCATCCAAGACCCTGATGACTTTGTACTGATCAAGCTCAATACTAAACTCACTCTCAAATCTCTGTATCCAACTGTGCTTCAAAAGCACATTTCTAATAGTTTCAACACAATCATCTGAGACTTCAATGTACTTCAGAACCGTATCAAAGTCTTCACCAAAAGGCTTACCGGAACAAATTCCTGCATTTGAAGCATAATATCGTGATGCAAAGTAGGTTGAATTACCAGAATCACTATGAAGTATGGGGTTATAATCAGCCAAAGGAGGAAAAAGAAAGGTCCTGGACCAGATATATCGAAAAGCCTTAGTTCTCGCAAACAAATTATTTAACCCAGAAGACTTGAGGTTAAGAATTGAGCTTGAAACCCACATAAACAGGGACTGGTTGGTCAGAAGTAATCTGAAGAAGAAAAGGAACAAACTTTGCGTCAATTTCTTACAAACAAAAAAACTGGTTTTGACAGAAAACCCATTGCATCAATCTCTCATTTTTTTTCAAAGATTATAATCAAAATTCGAATTAAAACCAATTCTTCAATGCCCGAAACCTATTGTTACAGTTTTAGTAGCAGCATACAAGATAATTTTATGCACTATTAGTGTTAGAAAATTTCAAAAAAAAGAAGAAAAAATCAATACTTTTCTAAGAGGTGAGGCAAAGTATTGAGTATAAGAATGACTGTAAATATGGGCGAAGCTTACACTGACTTGTCTTTACTTATGATCGTTCGAAGGAATAGTAGCAACGAGGTATATTGACCAAAGCAGAGGGAGAGGGAGAGGGAGAGGGAGAGGGAGAGGAAAGAATGAAGTGTTAGCTTGTGATTCCAGTTTTCCCTACTGTTCCAGGAATCAAACCGGGTTTCCTAAACCAATACCAAATATGGGCCCTCGTTTTATGGGCTTCTATCAACATGAGTCGATTCTGACTAGTTTTGGCAAAAAATAAAATTTCTTAAACTTTTTAACATTTCAATTTTTTTTAAAAAAATTATTGATTAAACCATTTTAACTTTATTAACAAGTTATCTCTCTTCTCTCTCTCATATATCTTTGAGAGAGAGCTTCAATCAAAATTATGTAGTTTTTAAAGGTAAATACGATTCTACTTCTAAAAATATAAAATTAATTTTGATTTATTTTTAATTTTAAATATATATATATGTTAGAAAAGGATACAAAACAACTGAAAACTTGAGAATATTAGAGCCACCACTAGTTAAATATGAAGATAAACTAACTTTTTAACTTGTTCGATCCCATTTCAAACTATATCAATCAACATACTACACTACACCAGCAAGTTTCTTGTACAAAATTCATTATATGTATAATATTTTTAGCAAATTATATGTTTGAACAGATGCATATTTTAAAATATACAAATAGAATTCAACGTAAATTTGTTGTTTGTAGTTATATCAAATTTCTTGTTATAATAACATGATTCAGTTAATCCTTAGTACAAAAATAAAAACATGATTTTTGTTATGAATACTTAGATGCTTACCATACTTAAAATATTATTTGAGCAAGATACTGAATTTTTCATAAGTAAAAGATATGATTTAAATCAGTAATTTTTATAAGAAAAGCATGAATAATTCGTATGTACAATAAAATGTTAGAAAATATGTAAAACCGTTTGGTGTAAAGTTCAAATAGAGCAAAATATTATCGTATATGTAAAAATAGTGTTATGGATCTGAAATGAAATGACCCTAAATATTATATAAAAAACTAAACGAGTATTCCAAAATGTGATATATGTGATTAAAATGCATATCATGCAGATGATGATTTTAGGGAGAGAAATATAATGATGTATGTAGTTCTATTCTTTTGTTTTTTTTTCATGGTTTTATATTATTTATCTTTTTATGATAAGATTTTAACAAAACAGCAAGAACACATAAAAAATAGATTCCTAAAGAAAATATCATAATACAAATAATGAAAGTATATGACTTTCCAAAGTCTTTTCTCATATATATTAATGAAATTGAGAGTACCGAAGAGAATGATTTAGGATAGATCATCAATAAGACACATGCATTATATATTCAAGTGAAGATTTGACAGTTATATTCACCAAGAAGTTACTTTCAAGAAGTCATCTCATCATATTAGATTGCATCATCTTAAAAATTTCAAGTGATGTACGCATGAAGGAGAAATAATGCACGTTGTACTCTTTTTCCTTTAACCAGTTATTTGTTCCATTTGATTTTTCTGATAAGATTTTTAATGAGACAATATCTTATACACTTTAGAAAATGTTTTTGCATAATGAACATACAAATGGGAATGCTATAAATATGTAGATAGATGTCTATTATAAAACTCATATATTAGAAAGTTATTGAATTACTTTTACATTATAGTTTAATTTTTTACCTGTATAAATGATATTTTATTCATTGGAATAAACACACAAATTATTCTCTTCTTATTTTCTATTTACAATGATCTCACCATTCATAGTAAAAAAAGGAAAAGAAGGGTTATTAAGTAAAATATAATAATTCGTGCTCCAATAAAAAGACAGGCCCTCATTTAATGGACTTATATCAAAATTTAAAGCCCAAAACCAAAACCCTAACTGGCTAGTTATGAATATGTAGCCTGTCTTCTCTCTTCTCTTAAGAGAAACCCTAGAAGAAGAAGTTGCCTTTGCGCTCTCGTCTCTCTCCTTCCCTTCTCCCGTTTCAGCTCAACCGAAGGAAAATGGTATCCCTCGTTCTTACGATTCATAGAGATCCCTTCAACTCCAGTTGTGCTAATAAGAGTTTACTTGTTCGTGTGTACAGGTTTTCAAGAGATATGTCGAGATAGGGCGAGTTGCTCTCGTCAATTTCGGAAAAGACTACGGAAAGCTCGTCGTGATCGTCGATGTCGTCGACCAAAACAGGGTAATTTACTCTTAGCTTTCGATTGATTGGATCCTTTAGTTTCAGATTAGCCATCTTTGGTTTGGTTATAGAATAAACATGTATCAGTTGAAGTGAGTAGATCTGAAAAAGGTTCTGTCTTTTTTCTTTGCTTTTGAAGATGCAATTTTTAGCTACATTGCCCATAAATCTGTTTGGCCGCAAGTTATTACGTTTTCACTGTATAAATAGGTTTTTTTTTTTAATCTGTTTGTATTCTTCTTATGGTTCTCATATGTGGATTGTATCTGCTTTCGTCCTCATTCTTGTACTTAGATTCAGTAATTGTGATTAAGATGCATTTGCCAAGCTGCATTTCTGAGAAATTTGTTTGTTCATAAGTGTTTGTTTACCCTGTGTCGATCTTTCTTGTTTGTCTTTAGTATTTAATTGTCTTTTCATTGTTGTACTTGTCTACGTGTAGGCTCTTGTGGATGCCCCTGACATGGAGAGAATCCAGATGAATTTGAAGAGGCTGTCTCTTACTGATATCGTAATTGAGATCAACAGAGTGCCTAAGAAGAAGGCTCTGATTGAGGCCATGGAGAAAGCTGGTGAGTTTTGCATTGTATGCATACGTATGTCTGACATTGGAAGTGTCATATCTGATCATCTTTAACCTATTAAAACTTTTGCAGATGTGAAGAACAGGTGGGAGAAGAGTTCATGGGGAAGGAAGTTGATAGTGCAGAAGAGAAGAGCTGCCCTCAATGACTTTGATAGGTTCAAGATCATGTTGGCCAAAATCAAGGTTATTATCGATCTCTGTTTTAACTGCAATTACACACTCTCCTTGATGATGAATGATCCCTTATCTACCATGTTTATACTTGAAAGATATATAGATGTTTAGGTCGTCTAACTTGTTATATCTTAGAAATTTGTCAAACCTCATGTGTCTAATGCTAATGTTAAAATTAGTCATTTACTTGTCTTGATCGCTCTATTGAATTTGTTTTTATCTGTAAATCTGCAGAGGGCTGGTGTGGTGAGGCAGGAGCTTGCAAAGCTCAAGAAGGAGATCACTGCTTGATGTTTTTTTGAAATGATCCTACGCACTCAGATTTTTGGGTCTCTCATTAGAAATCTGATTGATAATTTTGGCATCTTTGTTACAAGTTTGAAGAATTTTGCAAATTTTAGTTCAGAACTTGAAACCCTTTTGCTGGTTAAGAAAATACATTTATTTATTGGTCTCTTCGAATTTGTTATATGAATTGAAAAAACCCAAACTGAGCTATTGCCAAATACAAAAATCAGAGATGATGATGATGAAGTACAAGAGCCCATTAGGAAACAAGATGTTGATGAGAGGCGTATCTATCAAGCTGCATTACAAAATCTGAATGAACGCAAATCCAGAAATGATCTACCTCCTGCTGTTCTTTCAGTTCCTCTTATGAGGCATCAGAAAACTGCATTGGAGTGGATGAGTAAAAAAGAAAGAAGTTTCAATATTTGTTTGGGAGGGATATTAGCAGATGATCAGGGACTTGGTAAAACAATCTCAACGATTGCTCTTATCATATTGCAAAAGTTGAAGTCACTATCAAATCCGGAAAAGCTAAGAAGTCGAAGATCTGGTGGTACATTAGTTGAAGATCTGGTGGTACATTAGTTGTTTGTCCAGCAGGTGTTGTAAAGCAATGGGAAAAGAACTTGATGACAAGGTTTGTCTTCAACACAAGCTCTCTGTTTTAGTCTTTAATAGACCAAACAGAACCAACGATCTTGTTGAGTTAGCAATATACGATGTCGTCGTGACAACTTACGGGCTTGTTACAAAAGAAGTTCCCCAAAATCCTCATCAAGATGGGATGAGTAAGAAGAAAGGTGTGCACTAGCAAGAGTTGAAGGTGATTGAGAGTAGTATTAGATGAAGCTCAGACAATTAAGAACCATGAAACTCAAGTTGCAAGAGCCTGTTTTAGTCTTAACGCCAAAAGCAGATGGTGTTTGTCTCGAACACCGATACAGAACGAAGTCTTGGATCTTTTTAGCTATTTAAAGTTTCTCGGATATCCGTATGCTTAATTCAGTTCATTTTGCCAAAGAATCATGGTTCCAATTGCCAACAATCGTCTTAGAGGTGCCAACAACCGTCTTAGAGGTTACAAGAAGCTTCAAGCTATTCTAAGAGCTATATTGCTTCGCCGTACCAAAGGAACATTACTTGATGGGCAACCTATACTTTATCTAAGATTGTTAATTTGACTAAGTTGGACTTATCTCCAGAGGAATTTCTTTCTACAAGTGGCTTGAAACATCTTTACAATAGGAGTACAAGGCCTATGCTCCTGCAGGGACTGTGAACCAAAAGTATGCTTTATATTCTTGTGATGCTTTTGAGACTAGGCCAATCTTGTGACCATCCACAACTTGTTGAGCAGCCACGGAATCAGATGTAAAGTATGATGATAAAAAATGTCTACTTGTGGAACAAAGGAACTTTACGTCAACGCAAATCAAAGCAGTGATGGAGACTCTTGAGAACAAAAACTTGCTTTACACGTCACCAGAATTTCTTGATTGACTCGACAATTGAAAAAACAGAGCCACCGATCGTCAGCTAGCTTCTGGCAACTTTTGTTCTCATAATTGATGGTGCTGTAGCCACTAATATTTGTCACTAAATTGGCATCGCTCCTCCGTCAACAACTCGTGACAAAACCCTAGAGGATTTTAATAAGTCGAAGACCTAAGTTAGGACCAAGGGCCGGATTCTTGCAGAGGGTCATCTTTTTCTTGAACTCAAATGGTATGTTGATTAGGTTAACCTTTTTCTTTATAATATTTTGTTAAACTGAAAGTATCCGTAAACTAGGATCAACTATATTCAATAAATTGGGCAACAAAAAGTAAAAAAAATCAGGCATTAAAGCCAAAGTATTCGTAACATTCACTTATACAAAAGGGCGAGAATTAAGCAACAAGAAGTGTAAATCTCTCTAAAAAGTTATCAGGGTGAGAGCCTGTTAGGGTCATGAGGGACGACAGATGTTTTGAGGATGTTGTCGAGTGCACAGAAGAGCATGACCACTCGCTCAAGCCCCACTTCGAAGTATGCCGTGGGTTTTCTCTCCACGACATTGCTAGATTCTTCTTCATTTCTGCACGTGCCTCCTCCGATGATTCTGGCATCACATCAATGTTAGATAGTTTGAGTTCATCTTTGCGTTCGCGTGCGCATCTCTCCCATGATTCTTCCAATAATCTGAGATATGGATACGTTGACCTCTTGATATGATCTCCTCGCCTAGAACAAAACCCACAAATTTAGTATCAAATGTGTGGTAAACATTATTGGAGGGATGTAAATCGCAAAAATTAACTTTACCTCTTAGGAAGACATCAAAGGAGTTGCTATAACGAGAATCATCTGCACAAGGCATGGTGTATAATGGCTTAGCTACAAGAGGAAATCGATGCAGTATGAAGAACTCAGTGTTGTACCTGTTTTCATTATCGAGAATAAGAGTAGAATACATATTGCTAGAAGACATATATAATGGCGAGATACACAACGTACTTGAGCATTATGTGGATGAAAATAATATCAAAAGGGAGAAGTGGATCATATTACTTTTCGAGAACGAGCTGACCAAGTTTTCTTTCAGATTCTGTGCTTAAATCTTTAAGTGGGTCAACCTCCACACCAGCTTCCTGTCAAACACATAAAAAAATTTACCAACTATCATTGATATTCATCCATTGAGAGTACTCAGGTAATTACGTAGAAGGCAAAAGAGAGAAGTCATACTTTAAGTATTTGAACCCCTTCTGCAAAGGTTAAGCCTCAATGTTACCGGAAGAAACTGCAGTTTAGTGACAATTTATCAGAAAGATAAAAAAAAACAAAACTCAGTTTTTAATTTTTCATGCTCATATTGCATGGTTACCTTCAAAGGTTTAAACGGGTATTGCTTTCCGACAGCTTCCAGATGTCTTTTTCAGTTCTCATTCTCATTCAAGTGAGAGAATATGGACAGTAACATCCCTTCGACAAGATCCATTATCTGAACAAACACATATATATATTAGCACTCGTGGGAGAATAAGGCGTATTTGAGATGAAACAACACTATCTGCATCTCCACATCAAGACCAATGAATTCACTTAAGTGTCGATGAGTTGAAGATTTTTCTGCCTGAAAACAGGGCCAACCTCAAAGACACGAGGGAAGTCAGCGGATATTGCCATCTGTTCATGAAGCTGAGGAGACTGAGAAAGATAAGAATCCTTCTCATAGTAGCGAAAGCCAAATACAGCAGAACCTCCTTCAGTACTACCATCCAAAATTTTCGGTGTGTGGGATCCACAAAAATATTTGGTTTGTAAGAACAATCTGAATGCCTACACAAGTTATTAGCTATGTTTTGTAAGAAAAAACTTTGATCATGGACAAGTGAAACTTAATATGAGAATAGTTAATATTTTGATAAAACCCTAAAGATACATAAGCGTACTTTCTCAACTTCGTGCTGATGTCTGAAGATGGCTTGATTAGCACGTGTTCTGAGCTCGATCACCCTATTATCCAAACGTACATGGTTTCCCAGCCTGAAACAACCATGGAAACAAAAGCTCCTATGAACAGATATAGGTCATAAACTACCATTGAAGCATCTCCAAATCTTAAAAGACATTATACTACCTTAACATCTTCTTCACTTCGGGCATCATCCTCTACATTAAGTGGTAATTGTGACATAGTTTTGCTGACGAGATACACTTTTCTGACTTGAATCCACCTGAAAATAACATTGGTTTATCTTCGGTGTAACTAATAAAATCAAAACGAATTGGGAAGAGGACAAGAAGCAGAAAAAGGAAACCAACCTGTTGCGTGGTTCCGATGATAGGGCTCTTGGGGAGAGAAACCACACCGATAACATCAACAATTGATTCACGACTCAGCTGCCTGATAAATCTGATCATGTTGACGCCTACTCGTTTCTCCTCCGATTGCTTGGCCACGCACTGCACCGTCCAATCACTATCCTTCAAGTTCACAAAACCCAATTTTTCAGATACTGGTCGATTTGCGTCCACTCGTCCTCTGATCCAGCCATCCGTTCCACCAAATCTCCCACATGGGTCAGCTTCTTTCCCTCAACAGCATCTTTCCAATTTCTGGCCAAGTCTTATAGAGTCTTAACTTCGCCCTAGTTCCTGGAAAACGATTCATCTTCCATCTTTCCAGGCTGATAGCTTCGCTCAATTCAAAACAACAGCTCCCTCAAACTTTGTAGACCTAACTCTAACGTCTTTCTTTATATACCAGAATGTCCACTCGTCCTCTTATCCGAACTTCTAAACCTAAACGTAAACCTTACGTCTTTATAAACCAAACGGGACCGACAATTTTCAGACCGACTCGAAATAAATTTGATCCCGAATATAACCAATTCCTAAAATTCAGAAAATCTTACCAAACCGAAACAAATGTCCACCCATATAAAAATTTGCGTTAATGGGCTTTTATATGGGCCTTAGAGCTATTCTTAAAAAAGCCAATTTATACACGACAAAACACAAACTCCGCCATATCTCGGCGACGGCATCTCGTCTCTCTAATGGACTCTCTGGTAGCGAGCTACGCTTCGTCGGACGAAGAAGAAGAAGAACTTCAACCACGTACAGATTCTTTCACCTCAAAAATCTATTCTTCTTCTTCTTCTTTGTCTCTGTTCTCAGCTATTCCTCAACCTAAACAACTCGGATCTTCCGAAGATGGGGCTTTTGATTCATCTTCTTCAACTCGAGGAAAGTCTTCATCTTTTCTCTCCTCTCTCCCTCCTCCCAAAACCTCGAATTCTCGGCAACAAAACCCATCTCCGTTGTCAACTCCATCGGTACCTAAACGTGTCATTCAAATTAAGCTTCCTGTAAACCCTAGACCGAGCAATGTCGATGACGACGATGAAGAGGATGAAGAAGAAGAGAAAGCGAGGAAGAAGCGTAAACAGATGGAGTCTGCTGCTGCATCGCACAATTCATCGGTGAAATCTTTCTTATCCGCCATGCCTGCGCCAAAGAGCTCGCAAACACTCGGTGCTCTTCCTTCATTGGGATCAGGATCAGGTCGAAGATCGAATCTTGAGACAGAAACACCTGCGATTACTCAAACGGATTCAGGTAGTAGTGATCAAATGCAAAGTTATGAATCGTTTAACAGTCAGAGTAGCGAAACGGAACAAATTGCTGGAGTGGATAACTATTATGCTGGTTATGTTGGATACGAACAAAACACTAGTGGAAGTGGAGATGCTTCTGGTTATGTGGGATATGATGGTAGTAGCTATGGAGGTAATACTTGGAATGGTGGTGGGTATGAGCAGACAACGGGATTGCCTGAGGCGTTGGTAGCCATGGATAGTGGTGCAAGGAGAGGTAGGAGAGGGAAGAACGATTTTCTAACAGAGATAATTGAGGTTAAGCAAGACGAGCTCATGAAGAATAGACCAAGGGTTGATCAAGTTAAATCTACTGGAATCGCTTTTGGACCTGCGTATCAGGTTTGTTTATCTTCTCTAAACTCTTTACTCTTCCTTGGATATTATTCTTTTTGCTGCAAGAACTTTGGCATTGTCAGGTGAATTTTTTTCCTGTTTGTGGCTGCCATTGTCAGGTTTATTTGCTGCACAAATTCTTTGTAGCGATTTTTAGGAAGAGAGAGCTATTTGATTTCATATCAAATTCTTTGTACTGCCTTTTAAATGCTTTCTTGTTCATCTTGCAGCCCGAGTCATCTTCATCTAAGGGGAAGGTGTCAAAGCTTCACAAGAGAAAGCATCAGATCACTGCGTTATTCATGGACATGAAGCACAAGGAGTCGGAGCTAGCAGAGAGACGTTCAAAAGGATTGCTTACTAAAGCCGAGACACAAGCTAAATACGGATGGTGATTTACCCTTGTTTCTCCCAATCTTGTGAGACTAGCAACAGATTTTCTGTAACTCGTTTTTAACTTTTACTATCTTCCAAGATCCAAGCTTTGAGTGCAATATTCATTTTCTGATATGAATCTACTATCAGAACAAGCTGTATATAGGCTATATCGCTTTGAAAATATTTCCCAGATTTAATAATCCAGAGCCTGAGATATATTCACTACTGTTTTGAGAGCTAACAAAAAACCCGAACCTAGTCAATCTCTTATAGAGCATTTCAGTATCCTGAAGTTTCGCAAGTCGTACAAACCTCATTTGCGTTTAACAAAATATTCTATACTACCTTTCTAGTTTCTAAAGTCTCTGATCCAAAAGCATATGCATGTAATGTGGGCCATGTGGCTAAGCTTCCGTCCATCAAGATTTTCATATATGTGATTTGCTTCGACCCTTTGATCCTATCTTTCGCGTTTTGGCGTCTGAACGAGGTCTAAGCTGCAGTGTAAAGCAACATTCAGTTTTAGATCCTTGCTGAAAATGTATAAGATAGAAAATATCGAATAGAAAGTTGTGATCGGGGAAGATAAAGGAGGCAAAGTGGAAGGACAACAAACCATCTTGATGTACTTGACTTGTTTGAGGATCTCATCTGTTTCCAATTCCTGAGGAAACGAACAGAAGATATCTTTTATTAACTTTTACTGAAATCGTTAGGATATGTTGAAAAATCTTTCTTAAGAATCAGTGACATATTCATGGAGAAAGATGAAGCAAGACTTCGTGAATGTTCACTGCTTAGGCATCTCACAGCTACTAACTTTTCACCCTTGAAAAAAGAAGATATAAGAGTACTTGGTAAGAGAGTTTCAGACCTGAGGGACGGCACAATCAGCACGCGATGGATCCCACAAGACGCAGCAGAAGCATTCCCAGTCGTTGGTTTGTACCTCTGAACGAGGAGCCCTGAGAATATCCAGTTAAACTAAGAATATTGAGTATTTCATTTTACACCAATGGCAACAGTTACAGATATAAGACGAGGGAGATATTGGTAAGAAGCTTGATGAAAAGGTGATAAATAGCAAGATACAGGACAGACGAGAGCATGAGCCAAAAAAAATAGAACGTGCTAAATTGTTTACGTTACCTACGCCACTTTCCGCATATATCTCCATTACTATCCTCCTCTCTGCATTGGAGCCAATTTACTGCAGAAAGTAGTTTCTTACCATTCTTGGCCTTCTTGAGATCCTGCAAAAGAGAGAAGGATGGCAACTCTTTGAAATCCAGTTATCTTATGACAACGTAAAACACATTATTATCCACTAATTGGGAGCTTACATGCATATATTCGGACTGATCAATCACCAAGGGTACACCAACAAAAGAAGTATCACTGCATTGACATCATAATATTTGTGTATGTCAACCAGATCAAAGAAATGCCACTCATTTTTTGTGAAAGGACTTCTTTTATTTCACAACAGGACACAAAAATTCAAAGGACTGGTGATAGTTGAAGTTAAATACCTCATGGTTGGACCGGACCAGTCTGGAACATCCGCTTGAAACTGTTTTCCTACTCGAATTCCTATTACAAATGGTTCAGTAACTCTCGATTTCCGTTCCCGTGAATTTGTTCCCTTTATCTTTGTCCTTGATGACTTTTTTTTCAAACAGGATCGACAGAGCCAGTCATCAATCTCTGCAACTTCCTTCACTCGAACACCACAGCAGCGTGTATGATATGCTTCTTCACATTCATCACAAATTAACATCTTCTCGACAGTTCCTGCCTTATCACAACGTTTGCACTGTCTGAAAGGGCTGCTACTACCGTCTGTATCTGTCTCAGAAGCCTCAGCATCAGAGGAATCGCAATCTGTAGCTTCATTTTCTCTAGTTTTACTGGAATCTGAAGCAACTTGAGAACTGGATTGTGACGAGCAGCTGTCATTTGTTCCATCAGAAGAAGATGTCACGTTGGTAACTCGAGTATTGTCTGTAAGTTCCACAGAACTGCACACTTGTTCAACATGAGAAATACTATTTGATTTGGGCTTCTTCCGCCTATACACTAGAAAGCCATTAACCCGAGTACCTATAGATTTACCTCTCTGCTTCCTCCGGCTATACATAAGCAAGCCATGAGATGTATCACCATTTCTCTTGGTTTCCCCAGTAAAACTGCCATTAGATTTCACTAACTGCTTGCTTTGGCTGTAAACAGGTGGACGACCACTATTCTTGATTTCTCCAGGGTTAGGTCCGGTGAAGGCGCCATCAGTTTTAACTATCAGCCACCTTTGGCTATATTCAGAAGAGTCAACTTGATCACCGCTTATCTTGGTTCCTCCAAAGACATGTTCGCTAAAACCACAGCTATTAGATCGTACTCCACCTTTCTTTCTGCTGCTATACACGAGACAATCATCTAATCGATTTCCTCTTCTCTTGGTTTCTCCACAGTCATGCCCAGAGACAATAGCATCATCAATCCCATCAGCCCTTATTATAGTTTCTCGAGTAACACAACTGGAATTGCCTTTCTTTTTCTTTCGGCTATAGACAAGACAGTTGTTGAAGCGATTTTTCCGTTTTATGCTCTCTCCAGGGTTATAAACTGGGAAACCAGAGTCATTGAATGAATCATCCTGTTTCTTGCATTTCCCTAGGTTATGTTCCTCAGTACCCCCAGGTCTCATGCTCCCCTTCCTTCCCTTCCTTCGACTATACACAAGTGAAGTCAAGGCCTTTTCTGACACCTTATGCATAACAGTTTGCTCGGGACAACTTACTTGAAGTTTAGGATATTTTGATTCATCAAGATTCATTGCATCAAGGACTGGAATAGCTTCAAGAAATCTTATTTGAGATTGATCGGGAAGTTTTTGGATCATGGGATAAGATTCAGCAAGCGACGACATCCAATCATATGCAACAAATGAGTCTTGATACTCAGATGTCTTCAGTAAACTAGTTTCAACGGAAGAGCTGAACGAAATTTCCACCAACATGTTTGCCTGAGAAACACAAAAAGTATCTGAAAGCACATCACTTCTCTAATGACCGGTGAGTCTGTTGGTGAACTTCTTCTTGTAGTCCCTCCAGAAACCCATTTCCTTATGTTCTCCTAAACGTCGAAAACAAAAAATGGAACATAGTCAATATGCAAGAAAACAAATTCCCATGATTATCATTTCAATAAGTTCTCTTCTTATCACTAACATCGATCAATTTCACAGTAGACAACTTTTTGTCCAACACATTGTTCTATAATCATTCTAGTTACAATATTTTTCTAATCATCTCCAATCTTACATGAGAAACCCAGTTCGTCATAAAGCACAAACTTTCCATTCAGAAAAACGTTTAATCCAGGATGTTCTTCAAATCTGAATCCAGCATACAAGTTTAGAAAACCACAAACTTTCGGATCTAACTTGACTCAAATCTGGAAACCCATCCACTTTCAACCACTACCCCATGGATTATATGCACTTTTGATTCAAGGTAAGCAGATCTATAAACATCTTAAACCCAGGTATATAAAAACGATTATGCAGTAAGCAAATTTATCTTCTATGTTAAAATTCCAGTTGCAAATCGAAGCAATCTCTGTACAATTTGATATTCAGTCATCCTTAAGCCTGAGAAACTCACAACAAAACGTACTCCGTTCTTATGAAACCCTAGAGCAAAATCAATGGGCAGACAAAACGATCGGAGACTAAAACACCCAAAAATTTATATTCCAGTAATGCACAAACGTTCATATATCCTCACAAATCACACTCAAATCAACTACGAAACAACAAAAATACAATGAGCGCGACACACAAACAAGTTTTTTTGCAGGAAGAACACAAAAGCAAACGCATTTACCAGATGACAAGAGAAACGCTTTTTTGGGATTCTCCAAGTTGTGGCGTTCTTCTGCACTTATGCCAAACTGACGCAAGCTCTCTCTCTCCAAATTCTCTCTCCCTTCTCTCTCCTTTCTCTTATCGCTCTCTCTATCTGTTGCAAAACAACTTTCTTTGATTTTCCTGTGGACTTTCTTTAAATATATAGCTTCAAATTGTGTTTTATAATTTCACCGCTCAGATTTTTTTCTTGTGTAAAAAGGGTCTGTCTTTTTAATTTCTTGCATAATAATCCCTGAATCTACCAGTAGAAAAAGTCACAGATTTCAATATTTAGAAACAAAATTAAAAGCAAATAAGAGTGAAATTACACAAATTGTAATGTTACATACTTAGTGTTGAACAGTACAGGTCTACATGTGTCCTTGGACTTATTTATTCCAAGAGGATCAAACATAACAAAACTAACATCTGATTCTGCAACATAACAACATATCTCCAAGAAGTTTAAATTTATGGGAAGAGCAACTACTGAATCTTAAAAAAGAAGACTTGCCTAAGCAATTCCTAGACTTTCTGGGTACTAAATCTTCAGGTCCAAACAAAGCTTCTCTGTTAACGCTTCAAAGTCGACCTCCTCTTGTCTGTCTTCAAGAAGTTGCCTTAAGCTCATGTCGTTGCTTAAACTTGTCAAGGGCCTAAAAGTGGACAATGACAAAGGTGTGACGATTTAATATTTCCAAAAAGAATGTGCCTACTAATTTCAATGGTCAGAAATAGCACAAGCTGTGAGAGCAGTACTATATCATATGATGTTAACTTCTATTTTTGACTTACACCTAAGAGTTAAAAAGAAAAAACCAGTTGTGTTACTACTGTGTCTTTTAATCTGGGACTGAAGGAAGAAAAAGAGAAGCAGTCTCGTTTGCAGAATCTTGAAATTGATTAAGCCTACAATTTCCAGAGTGCCTCAGAATACTGAGGTTCGTGAAGGGAAACCCTTGTTAGATATCTTAGAGCCCACCTTCTTACTCTTGACAGATGTTGCACCATTTGCTCACCTGAAAAACGGAACTTAAGCATATGATTACCGATAAGGACGAGGACATATGATTAACGGTGATAAACCAATTTTTTATTAGCTATTTGATGAGGATGTTGCAACCTAACACACTCTAACTTTGGCTGACTCCTATAGTCCTATACCAGTTGAAAACAGATGCTTCTCTCAAATATACCATCTTTGGTTCAAAAGCCAACTCTAATGAAAGAATATTCTTCGTGGTTCCGCTGACACCTGATGAAGCTACTTGTACATTATGCCAGTAGTCTTTGACCAAGCAACAAATACCTTTTATAGGAAAAGTATATAAAAGATTAGAAAACAGGAATAAAATTTCAGCACCTCTGTGAAGTCTGAAACTTCTTCATCTTTCACAAAGCATCTTTCTTCCTCTTCCGGTGTTTCTCCATCCCTCCAACTACTTTTTCAAATAGTTGCAAGTGTGCTCATGTAAAAGACAGTTCTTTCCGAATAACTCCTGATAACAAGGGAAATCATAAGATAAAAAGGCTATATCAATAGTGTTGCAAAAAAAATAAAAAATAATAATTGGAATCATTGTCTAATGAGAAGGTGGTTGAAGAAAATCCATTCACTGTACCTACAGAGAGAAGAAAAGCAGCTCTTTCAAATCCAGTGAACTCTATGGAAACGTAAATCACATGCTTATCCACTAAATTAGAAGCTTTCATGCACTGCCTTGAGATCCAAATATCTTTGCATGTCAACCAAATCAAACAAAGGCCACTTATTTTTGCCATTTTACAATTAGAAATCTTTGATTCACAAGAGGACTCAGAAATTCATACGATTGTTGATTGTTGGACCTGGCCAGTCTGGAAAATCCGCTTGAAATTGTTTTCCTACTCGATTTCCTATTACAAATGGTACTTTAACTCTCCATTTCCGTTCCCGTGAAATTCTCCCCTTAATCTTGGTCTTTGATGACTTCTATTTTCAAACAGGATCGACAGAGCCAGTCATCCATCTCTGCAACTTCTTTCATTCGAACACCACAGCAGCTTGTATGATATGCTTCTTCACATTGATCGCATATTAACATCTGCTCGACAGTTACTGGCTTATCACAATGTTTGCACTGTCTGAAAGAGCTGCTTCTACCGTCTGTATCTGTCTCAGAAGCCTCAGCACCGTTTTCTCCAGTTTTACTGGAACCTGAAGCAAGTTCAGAACTGGATTTCAATGACGAGCAGCTGCCATTTTTTCCATCAGAAGAAGATGTCACTTCGGTAACTTGAGTATTGTCCGTAAGTTCCATAGAACTGCACACTTTTTTAACATGAGAAATACTATTTGCATACTTCTCAGGCACTGAACGTTGATCACCATTGTCCTCTTTTCTTCTGGGTCATGTCCACCTCTGTATTTCACTTTGGCCTTCTTCCGCTATACAAAAGATTTCCCTCTCTGCTTCCTCCGGCTATACAAAAGCAAGCATCAAATGTATCATCACCATTTCTCTTACTTTCCCCAATATGACTTTCAATAAAACTGCCATTAGATTTTACCAACTGCCTGCTTTGGCTGTAAACAGGACGATGACCACTATTCTTGATTTCTCCAGGGTTAGGTCCAGTGAAGGCACACTCAGCTTTAACTGCTGGCCCGCTTTGGCTATATTCAGATGAGTCAGCTTGATCACCGCTGACCTTGGTTCCTCCCGAGACATGTTCGCTAAAACTACAACTAGTAAATTTCACTCACCTTTCTTTCTGCTGCTATACACGAGACAATTATCTAATCGATTTCTCTTCTCTTGGTTTTCCAGAGTCATGCCCAGACACATGCTTTTTTACTTCCATCACAAATTAGCATATGTTGAACACTTCCTGAAAAATGTTTTCACTGTCTGAAAGAGCTGCTCCTACCGTCTGTATCCGTCTCAGAGGCCTCAACATCAGAAGACTCGCAATATTACACAAAAAAAAGAAAGCCAGATCAATTTGAGATAAAAGGCAGAACTTTCTTTACTTAATGTTCCTACTGTTATCCAACTAAAGAACATAGCAGACAAAGCAATCAGAATATGTTCGAAAAGCTACAAAAGAGATTAGCAAACATGATCCAACTTACTTTTTCCACAGAGAGTCTTTTTCTTCTTCTTCTAGTGTTTCTCCATACCGCATCTCCCTAACTACTGATGAACATAGTTACAAGTGTGTCCCTTCTGCTACTTGGATCTCAGTTTCCGTCTTCACAAATCTTGATATAACGACAAGTTGTCTAACCTTACTAGTAAAACAACATATCATTATCAGAGGCTTGAGGAATAAAATTGAAGATAAACCATATGGTTTCCTCATACCATCAGAAATTGAATATCTAAACAAGGGTTTGCTTACTGATCTTGCTATGTCGGTTAAATCACCGGAGGCGGTGAGTTGTATCCGAAACGAAAAGTTCCCTCAGTCGTCGTCCCCTGCAAGGCTGCAAACTTTACTTTTGGCTCATTCTTGAATGTTTTACGCGATAGTCCCTATATTTAACAACCTATTTCTCACTTGCCCTTAATATTTTTTAGCTTATAAATATACTCTAGTCCCGATATTTCTAAGGATATCTCCAAGTTGCCTTAGATATTGTAAATACATATGATTAGCCAACACTATTTGGTTTTAAGTATGTTGTGTTTATATTTGTAAATGGAAAATCGCATTTTGAATAATTAGAGTATAAATTGTTAACATTTTAAATTTTATTGAAATTTTATTTATACGTGTGATTGGTAAATATTAGAATAACTGAGAGTAATTTAAAGTAGAAGAATTGAGAGGTAAAATAGTAAAGTAAATAAAATAAAAAAATAAAAATTTGGTTCCAGTGTAACTTTTTTTCTCTTCATAAATCATGAGGGAACAAGCAAACCAATTTTATTTTTTTCGAATAGTAATCTAACAGTTAAAAAATAATAATGACTTTTTTTCATTTGATTGATTTAATACGAGGAATTAAGTCCAGTAACTATAAAATAAGCTAAAATTAAGAGAATAGCCATAAAACAATTTGGTTATGATGTATAATATATATGCTATATTACCCTTTTGTCTTTACGGACATGTTTTTATATTTTATTCTTTAATATGTTTTTCGTCATGTCGTAGATAAAACTAGTATATGTAAATGTGAAAAATTGGTAATGTAGATAAATTGTATGCATAGTGAGGCTTAAAAGTTGGTGTTGACAAATTGGACATTCCATTTATTTATTTTTATCTAAAAACTGTAGTACTTTCTTCTTAATATATAACTAAATAAGAAGGTACCATAATTTTGAAGCATAATTCTATAAAAGAAAAAAAAAATCTACATAGGAAAGAATCGAACCTAACCCATTACTAATAAATTACTCAACCATTAGATTACTCTAAATTTTAAACAGAGAGCTTAGTGTGGTATTTGGACTTTGTATGTAATCTATGAAAGAAAATGAGTGCCGTGATATTTTAACTTGAAGCATTAGATTACAAGTTTGTTTTCTTATCGTTTTTGTATTTGTTTTTTTTTGTGAGATAGCCTAGTGGCTTTAATATCCCCAATAACATACGGGGTGCTGGGTTCGAACCCCAGATCTGGTGTAGTGAATGCAGAGGTGACTACCATTATGCCACATGATTCCTACTATCGTTTTTGTATTTTAGTCCAATGACCTTGGCTTTTGCAATTATTTTAATAATAAAAATAATTAAATTTTACTTTTCATAACGGATATTTGAACGTATTGTGATTTTAGAAAGATACTTGACCAATTGATGCGACGGAGTTTCTTCATTTTAATTTATATGGAACAAAAAAAAATTATATAGTTGAATTTTATATTAACATATGAAAAAATTATCTATGAATTTATCATGGAAATATAAACAATGATTTTCAAAGGCATATAAGCTATACGTATAAAAAGATGGTCGATTAATTTATCATATAGAAAAAACCTAATTAGAGGGTAATTTAATTAAATGGCAATTTTTAATTTTAAAAGTAATTAATAATATATTGTACTACCTAATTTTAGATTCATGAACTTTAGGTACAAATAACAATCAACAAGAACAAGAATTGGAGAGAAATGAGTTAATTAGCATTTAGCTGGCTACTTCTTGATCAGTCTCTATCATCTTTCACCACTTTGCGCGTGACAAGAGACAAAATCCATATTTTTCATCTTCCTCCCTTTAAATCTTCTTCATTAATCATCTTCTCTCAACGAAAAGTAGAAAAAAATGAGATAAAGACAGAACCGTCAACGTAATTTCCCTCTCATTCTCTTGTTTCTGTCTACGTTTTGCTTGGAACTCGGAACAGTGAGGATTTCTCTATCTCCTAGGAGCTGTGTGATAGAATTCTCTCCGGAGACTTGATTGACAAGCAATAAAAAAGAAAGATAAAAAGCCCTAATGGCTCCGTTGGAGATCAAGCCATGTATGCCGGTTTTGACTAAAGAAGACGAGTCAGAGCGTCGTTTCGCTAATCTCAGGGGTGTTCGGTGGCGTATGGATCTTAGAGTTCTTCCGTCTTCTGCTTCTTCAATCGATGAACTTCGAAGAGCAACAGCCGATTGTCGCCGAAGGTACGTAATGACATAAACCCTAAATCTCATATCCAATAGGATTTAAGAAGAAAGCCATTTTAGAGGAATAAACGATCATAATATATGTTTGTCATGTAGATATGCTCTTCTCAGGAGAAGACTTTTGATGGATCCACATGTGCTCAAAGATGATAGAGATTCCCCTAATCTTTTCATTGACAACCCCTTGTCACAAAATCCAGGTAAGCTTCTGTTTCCTTTGCTCACAAGCATCTACTTTCATTGTGATGTATTAGAGTAAATTACGTCATTGTTATATTGCAGATAGCACATGGGGTCAATTCTTTCGTAACGCTGAGTTAGAAAAAACACTTGACCAAGACTT
The DNA here is from genome assembly GCA_039880935.1 of Streptanthus diversifolius. NCBI lineage: Eukaryota > Viridiplantae > Streptophyta > Magnoliopsida > Brassicales > Brassicaceae > Streptanthus > Streptanthus diversifolius. The sequence continues at coordinate 612,186 of JAXGFM010000001.1, forward strand.
GTCGAGGTTATATCCAGAACATTGGTGTTATTTTCACGCGCCTGGATGCCAAGGCATGCTAAGACGCATTCTATTGTTGTGGTGCCTCAAGCATCCCGAGTATGGTTACAGGCAAGGTACATTAGCTGCGGTTTCTTGGTCTGTAACATCATTTTGTTTCTTGCTTTGTTCTACTACAGAAGTCATGCTCAGAGTTCAATTGCTTATGCATCATCTGCCTATTCGCGTTCTTTGCAGGAATGCACGAGCTTTTGGCACCTCTCCTTTATGTACTTCATGTTGATGTCAATCGTCTTTCTGAATTGCGTAAAAATTATGAAGATTATTTAATCGACAGATTTGATTGCTTATCTTTTGAGGAAAGAGATATCTGTTACACCTTTGATTTCAATAAGTTTATGGACTCTATGGACGATGATGAGATTAGTTCCCAGGGATATTCAAAGAAAATAAAAAGCCTAGAGGAGCTTGATCCTGAAGTCCAGTCCATTGTGATGTTGAGTGATTCTTATGGGGCAGAAGGTGAACTTGGGAGTGTCTTGTCTGAAAAATTCATGGAACATGATGTTTACTGTATGTTTGATGCACTAATGAGTGGCATTCATGGTTGTGTCGCCATGGCTGGCTTTTTTGGTTACTCTCCAGCCAAAGGATCCCCCACCGGGTTGCCTCCAGTTCTTGAAGCGTGTACTGCATTTTATCGTCTTTTGGCTGTTGTTGATTCATCTCTGCACAGCCATCTAGTTGAACTTGGTGTTGAACCCCAATACTTTGGTCTTCGTTGGTTGAGGGTTTTGTTCGGAAGAGAATTTTCGCTTCAGGATCTTTTGTTAGTGTGGGACGAGATATTTTTAGCTGATAATAGTTCAAGAACGGACACAAGTGATGAAGATGTTAGAAACCACCGCTTCAGGATCTTTGATTGTCCTCGAGGAACCTTAATCTCGGGAATGGCTGTTTCAATGATATTATATTTAAGATCTTCCTTGCTCTCTACTGAGAATGCAACATGCTGTCTACAGAGACTATTAAATTTTCCAGAGAGCATTGACCTCAATAAGATAATACAGAAGGCCAAGTGGTTACAAGCTTTGGTTTTGGATGCTGATGTGCGATCAGCTCTTTCAATTAGTGGCGTTTTCGAGCAGAGCAGTTCTGTTCCTGCAAGAACTAAAACTGTTCCATCTGGCTCAGCTTCACCTGATTCATCTTTGATTATCACACCTGAAAGCTATTGGGAAAAGAAATGGAGGCTTCTACAAAAAGCCGAAGCGGAAAGACAAACTGACTTGGAGAAACAGAGTCCTCCTACACAAAAGAAAAAGAGGTGGTTGAATGTGACTAAACTTTTCCATGCAGTGACTGATCTATCACGTCATAAGACACGAAGTTTGCTTGAAGATTTGTCTCAGCAGCTCACTCCTGACCCAGATGAAGCTAGTGGGAGTGAAAAATTGATAGATGTTGATTGTCCTGTGACTATAGACATGGAGAACAGTCTTCCTCAAGAAACTGAGAAAGGCATTATGGATTTTCATTCTGCTGATGAAGGGAGTATAATAAGTGAAAATGTATCCAGTGAGGAGAATTCATCCGTCTACTCAGACCCAACCAATCTTGTTAGAGATTCAAACTACCTTGAAAACGATTTAGATAGCAGTACTGGCTCAAATATATCTCCTGATGAAAATGATAATACTATAGATTCACTCAGTGAAGAGAGCTCATCTGTCTCCTCAGAACCAACCAGTCCTGCCAGAGATTCAAATTACATTGGAAATGATTCAGATTGCAGTACTAGTTCAGATTCGGTTCCAGATGAGAACTACAAAGGTCAACAAACATGTGTAGATTCACCTCTTCCTATATCTCCCCATTTGAGAAATGAGTATCAAGTAACTCAATCTAATGAAGATGATTCCTCAGATAAATCTGTTAGCATTATTACCGAGGAGCACAAGCTTTTAACGGGAATGGTCAAATGGTTTCGGAAGTTTGGACGCAATTTATCCGGTGAGGAAAGTTCTAATAGAAATGTTTCTGATCCCACAAAATCTAATGCGAAGGACCAAGTCGGTTGTTATTCTGAGTCATATTCCCAAGCTTTATCTTCTGGCAGCAATGGAGACTCAGATTCGAATCTGATGAAGACTCTGAAGAACCTTGGTCAGTCTATGCTCGAACACATTCAGGTAACTCTTCAGTTCTAACATCATTCATGTGTTTCAACAGTTATCAATCAAAATTCTAAATAGCAAGACAGTAAAATTGGGGTATCGTACTGGTAAAACTGATTCACATAAGGTTTTGAAGATGTTAGTAACAAGTATAGGAATATTCTGATGATTTAAGCCCTGTTCTTTTCAGTTAATCGAGTTGTTTTTCCAACAAGAACCTGGTCTGGTTCAGGAAGGATTAATCAGGAACATAGCTAAAACGAATTTGATCGAAAAGGGACAAGACACAGCTACATTAGCACTAAAGGAGCTTCGGAAAATCAGTAATTTGTTGTCAGAGATGTGAGGCGTGGATTCTCTCATTTCTTTGTAGTCAGCTCTGTATATACATTTTTGTAATGTATATTGTTTCAGAGTAAATAATAAAGACGAAAATTTATGTATTCAATCGAAATGTTGTTAGTTGGAAATGTTAACAGGAGAGTTTCAGTGTCACTGACCTGGCTTTACTTAAAAGTTAAAATGAAGCGATTGATTACTCATCTTCATAGGTTACTATTACTAAGGTTTTGCATCATATGAGAGATTTGAAGTTTGTATATATAGTTTTGCAAGGAGTTCTCTGAAGCTGTTATAATGATGTTTTTACTTCATCATGGGTTCTCTCTCGACAGGTAATGCTATATAGATCATACTATTGTCAGAATAAGCTAAACAATTAGTGGAAAACTCATGAAAAAGAAAAATTCAGTTCTGTTTTCAATACTTCTGTACACGAGAGATGAAGCCTAGATTACAAGCAAACACTAGTTCAAGTTCTTGTGTTGAGTAAGTTACACATTGATACATCTAATCTATGTTTTGGAAACCAGGAGATAGTCAAGTTATGAATCCAAACACAATTCTCTGAATCTCCTTCATTATTCCCCACCGTTGGTTCCCTGCTTCAGGACCAACCACGTTCTCATTCTCGTTTGCATTAGCGTGGTTCTCTACTCCATTTTCTTCTCTACCTTGTCCTTCTGCAAATCATATAACACCATGAGAGACGGAGGGAGAGAGAGAGATATATATATATATATATATATATATGTATATATATATATCACAGCTAGAGATTAAGAGACTACGACCCGTCTTGATTATGCATACCAGGGACAGCATCGTCAACTAGTGGCCTTGCGGCTGCTGCTTGATCATTATCTCCATGAACTGTTGGTGAAACATCATCCTCAAAAAGATAAACACTAGCTGTTTAAAGGATAATAGAGAATCTGAAGGATAAGGTTCAAGTAGAGGATATAGAAGAATCTAAAAAGGATAAAGATCTTTTTGCATACAATTAGGGAAATGAATAACTGATTGTAACCTCTATATAATAACATGCCTTTCAAGATGAATTGTATCCTGAAAGTGCAAGAGATAGAGAGAGTTTAGTTTTGAGATAGATTTTCTAAACTAATAAGAAAAGGAATTCTTAATCAATCTCTTAAACATATACAAATCAAAGTGAGCTAAAGTTATATGTTCTTGATCTAACCTTTCATTTGGTATCAGAGCATAGAGGGAAAAAGATCCATTACAAAGGTTTAAGATCAAGCAAAAGGAACCATCAACATCAAAACCATGGGAGACATCGTTCCTGCAGTCCGAGCAAAGGAACCATCAACATCTTCTCTTCAGTGTCCCATGCTAACTCAAACAAATTATACTGTATGGGCACTGAGGATGAGAGTGGTAATGAAGATCCACAAAGTGTGGGACATCATTGATGGCGGCTCAGTTGACTCTGAGAAGAATGATGTTGCCACGGGACTGATCTTCCAATCAATCCCGGAAAATCTCATATTGCAGGTAGGAGAATATGAATCTGCTAAAGCTATGTGGGATGCAATCAAAATGAGACATCAAGGTGCAGATCGAGTCAAAGAAGCAAGGCTCCAAACATTGATGTCTGAATTTGAAAAGATCAAGATGCTGGAATCAGACACAATAGACAGTTTCTCCGGGAAACTATCAGAACTTGCCTCACGTTCTGCATCCCTCGGACAAATCATTGCAGAGCCAAGACTGGTCAAGAAGCTCCTCAATAGCGTACCAAGAATCAAATACATACACCTCATAGCCTCGTTGGAACAAGTCTTAGACTTAAACTCAACATCATATGAAGACATCGTTGGTCGACTAAAAGCTTATGAGGAACGTATACGTGATGATGAAAACATTGTAGAGACACAAAACAAAGTTCTATTCTCAAACTCAGAACAGAACTATACAGATTCAAGGGGCAGAGGACGCGGGACCAGAGGCAGAGGAAACAAATACCGAGGACGAGGGAGATCGAATTCTTACACAAACGTGGGAAATAGATCTCAAACGAAGCAGAAGAAAGACATGTCAAAGATAGTCTGTTTCCGATGTGAAAAACCAGGACATTATGCATCAAATTGCCCTGTAAAATTTGAGAAACCACAGGAAGCAAATGTAGCTGAGACAGAACAGGCGGATCCTGCACTGTATATGCATGAAATTGTGTTTCTCAACGAAGGAAAGCTAATACCAAAACACTACGAAACCAAGAAAGGAGAAGAAGGTGTCTGGTACCTAGACAATGGGGCAAGCAATCACATGACTGGAGTAAAATCGTATTTCTCTGAGCTTAATGAGAATATCAAAGGGAAAGTGAAGTTTGGAGATGGATCATGTGTAGATATTTGTGGAAGAGGATCAATTATATTTCAGAGTAAAACAGAGGAACAACACCGAGTACACGATATCTACTACATACCTAAACTAAAAAGCAACATTCTAAGTTTAGGACAAGCTACTGAAGTGGGTTGCGATGTAAGGATGAGGCAAAACTATCTAACACTTCATGATCACAGCGGAAGACTTCTGATAAAAGTCACAAGAGCTGAAAATAGACTGTATAAAATCAGTCTATCAATTGGGAAACCGATATGCCTGCACACCAGACTTGATGATGAAGCATGGAAATGGCATGCAAGACTAGGGCATATTAGTTTCAAAACCATAAGCTCAATGGCGAAACAGAAAATGGTGCGAGGACTACCACTAATTGAAGAAGAAAAGAGACTGTGTGAATCTTGCTTAGTAGGGAAACAAGCAAGACATTCTTTTCCTCATACCACCATGTACCGAGCTTCAAATCCTTTAGAACTTCTACATGGGGATCTATGCGGACCAATTACACCAACAACACTGGGACATAATAGATATATATTCGTCATCATAGATGATTCCACAAGGTACATGTGGACAATTCTGTTAAAAGAGAAGGGTGAAGCATATGAAAGATTCAAAACCTTCAAAACTCTTGTGGAGAAAGAATTCAGAAAGCCGATCATGACTCTAAGGACTGATAGAGGAGGAGAGTTTACCTCAAATGAGTTTAATGATTTCTGCAATTCAAGTGGAATCAAAAGACATCTCACTGCGCCTTATACACCACAACAAAATGGTGTAGTGGAGAGGAGGAACAGGACTTTGATGGAAATGACAAGAAGTGTTCTTAAGGCTATGGGAGTACCTAACTACATGTGGGGAGAAGCTGTGAGACACTCCACGTATGTGATAAATCGAGTACCAACGAAAGCACTCAAAAACATGACTCCATACGAGAGCTTAAGGAAGGTGAAGCCCAACATCGAACACCTCAAAGTTTTCGGGTGCATAGCCTATGCTAAAACAGATTCACATAACCTCAAGAAGCTAGATGATAGATCGCAAATCCTAGTGCATCTCGGGATAGAACCTGGTTCCAAGGCATACAGACTGTATAATCCAACAATTAGGAGAATTGTGGTCAGTCGAGATGTGGTGTTTAACGAAAACAAAATGTGGAAGTGGAATGAAACAACTGAAAATCAAACCATGAACCCAGGGATGTTTCACATGAGATGGGGTGAAGTGATAGACACCGGAAGAGGACCAGTGATCACAAACAGTGATCAAGATCAAGAAAGGATTAGCGACGATGTTACTGAACAACATAATGATCTAAAAGAGAAAAATGAAGAAGAAGACAACGAATCTGGAGACTCAGCTCAATCCAAACCTGCAACATACGGAAACGTTTCAGGAGAAACAGAGCAACTGGTTAGGAGATCAGATCGTACAAGGAGAAAACCAAGCTACCTTGATGACTATGCTCTGTTCGCATCTTTGGAGTGTGAAAGACTACTACTTTCAATGAATGATGAGCCAAGAAACTATGACGAAGCAAAGAAGTCAGAAAAATGGAGAAATGCATGTCAAGATGAAATTGATTCAATCAATAAGAATAGAACTTGGTTCTTAGTAGATAAACCATTCGACGTGAAAGTAATTGGTCTAAAATGGGTCTTCAAAATCAAAAGAAATGCAGATGGCACAATTAACAAATATAAAGCTCGACTTGTTGCGAAGGGTTATGTTCAAGAAAGCGGTATTGACTTTGATGAAATCTTTGCTCCTGTGGCTCGTCTTGAAACAATCCGACTTTTGATCAAGTTAGCTGCTTCACACGGATGGGAAATCCATCACTTGGACGTCAAGACAGCGTTCTTGCATGGTGAACTCAAAGAAGATGTATATGTAGCTCAACCTGACGGTTTCGAAAAGAAAGGAGAAGAACAAAAAGTGTATAAACTTTCAAAAGCTTTATATGGGCTAAGACAAGCTCCGCGAGCTTGGAACACCAAGTTAGATCAAATCTTGAAGGGTATGAGATTTAACAAGTGTTCTAAGGAGTCATCGGTATACAGAAAGGAAGAGGGAGAAACTCTCCTTATAGTAGCAGTATACGTAGATGACTTATTTGTTACTGGAAACTCAATTGAAGCTGTGAAAGGATTCAAAGAAGGAATGTCGACCAAATTCGAAATGTCAGACTTAGGAAAGCTTACATATTATCTTGGTATAGAAGTAAGACAAACAGAAGCTGGAATCGAAATAAAACAAGAGAGCTATGCCAACAAGATCTTAAAGGAAGCGGGACTCGAAACCTGCAACTCTGTAAACATACCAATGGAGTTTGGACTTAAAATCTCAAAAGCAGAAGATGAAAAGGAGATAGACTTCACTTGGTATAGAAGAAATGTTGGTTGTCTTCGCTATTTGCTTCACACAAGACCAGACTTAGCGTTTGCCGTGGGAGTTGCTAGTCGGTATATGCAGAGTCCACGAGCTTCACATGAAGTGCTAATGAAACACATCTTGCGATACTTGAAAGGAACAACAACATTTGGGGTAATGTACAATCGAGAGGATTCAAGGAGCATCACTGGCTATAGTGACAGCAGTCACAACATTGATCAGGACGATGGGAGAAGTACTACTGGACATATTTTTTATCTCGGATCCTCTCCCATTACATGGTGCTCTCAAAAGCAGGATACAGTAGCTCTTTCAACTTGTGAAGCTGAGTTTATGGCGGCAACCGAGGCAGCTAAACAAGCTATTTGGCTGCAGGAGTTATTAAGCGAAATCACAGGACAAAATGCAGAGAAAGTGATTGTCAAAATAGACAACAAATCCGCAATAGCCCTCACCAAGAATCCAGTGTTTCACGGCAGGAGTAAACACATTCACAAAAGACATCATTACATTCGAGAGTGTGTGGAGAAGGAGCTCATTGAAGTGGAATATGTACCGGGGAATGAGCAAAAGGCAGACATTCTAACTAAGGCATTGGCAAGAATAAAATTTCAAGAAATGAGAAGTTTTATTGGGGTTCAAGATCTGTCAAGAATGAAGATGAAGTTTCAGAGGGAGAATGTTGGTGAAACATCATCCTCAAAAAGATAAACACTAGCTGTTTAAAGGATAATAGAGAATCTGAAGGATAAGGTTCAAGTAGAGGATATAGAAGAATCTAAAAAGGATAAAGATCTTTTTGCATACAATTAGGGAAAGGAATAACTGATTGTAACCTCTATATAATAACATGCCTTTCAAGATGAATTGTATCCTGAAAGTGCAAGAGATAGAGAGAGTTTAGTTTTGAGATAGATTTTCTAAACTAATAAGAAAAGGAATTCTTAATCAATCTCTTAAACATATACAAATCAAAGTGAGCTAAAGTTATATGTTCTTGATCTAACCTTTCATGAACAACATGCCTTTGAGGCCGAGGTGGTGTTGCTGCTCTATGCATGACTCTTGAAAGCCATCGAACAAATGGTCGAAGAGCTCCAGTTTGGTACCTGTCAATTAACCATGAGTCATGTACTTGGCTTTTTTAACATATCCAATCAATTTGGGAAAGGAGGTGACATACATAACATACCTGAGATTATTCGGGTTGTTTGTGCTCATATGATTGATTTGATGTTGAACAGGACACCTTTTCGGTATCCTTCACCATTCTCAAAAGATCAAAGCTTTCTGTTATAGCTCTTTCTCTCTATCTCTCGTTATCTCTCCGCACAAATTCTTCCTCTTGATCATTTGGATTACAACTTTCCAATAGGAGAACGCCATGTCACCATGCTTGTGAAATAATTAAATTGATAATTTTGGGTTATTTTCACAAAACCCCCCATATCTTTCTAAACGTTTCATTAAGAGACGTAAACTTAGTTCGATGTACTGGAAACCCCCAATTATCTTTAAGAAGCTACACCCCTAACACCGAGTGAAAACCTTGTGAATCAGTTCCGATGTTTTGCAATTTGGTCTCCTGTTTAGTTAATTGCTAATTCTACAGCTGCGTTAATTTTTAAGAGTCTCCGGCTACATCAGGAAGTACTGGACGAAGATGGTCGTCGTGGAAGCCATTAATGGAATATTGATAACAAATCTGGGTAAATGTTATTTTTTACTTTGCTAGAGATAGGTTTATTGACTTCTCTATGCAACTTAAATGTGAACTTCTCTGTATTATCTAAAAGATGGAATTTCTTAGGAGGATGATCTCTTGTCCTTTATAATGTTTCTCTTCTTACTGTTGCTTCTCTTGCAAGTCTCGTTCCCAGTTAGGGTTTACAGAACATGTGAATCTTCTCTTTTTAGTCGCTAGAGGAGATCAATCCATGGTTTTATAAAGTGATTATCTTGTTAATTTTTCTACAATCTTGATTTAAACACATGTCAAACTCTGCGGTGCTCTCTCGATATGATTATCCACATTATCTAACAAATCAACCAGGAGTTCATATAGTCTTACGATTTTCCAACTAACTCGTTTCCCTTGATCCACGTTAAAATATACAAGGAAGATCGATGTTAAACTTTAGTTATGTCACTTGCAGTTTCTTAATGTTATATACAAACCCAGTTTGAAACTTTCATTGTCAACTAATCATAAGAACTAATAACAATTAGCCCACTTGAAAATTTGTCAACTGACAAAATACCACTAGAAGTCGATGCCATGTTATCAACCGAAAGAAACTCTTCGAATATCTTAACTTGCCCTTTTCACTTTAAACTTAGTATTTGATTTCAAGAGATAGTGCTTCACCATCATATAACATGGTTATAGAATAACCTTTAACATAAAATGTATTAGAGAAAGGAACAAGCTTCGCATAAGTATTTCAGAAGAGGCTGGTATTGAATTCTTGCAAGAGAAAGGGCTGATCAAGAGCTTTAATTTGTCATTAAATGTGGCGTTACAGCTTTCTTCCGTTGATTTCATTCACAAGCTTCTTCTCTGTTCTTGTTCTTCTTGTTCGTGCACAAGACCAATCAGGTATACAAAGTCTTGCAAATGTATACATATGGCAGCGTTTTTCAGGCTTTAAATCTCTATTTGTATGTGTATGTTTTCATTACAGGTCAGTATAGATTGCGGTATACCAGACGATTCAAGATATAACGATGAAATCACAGACATAAAGTACATTTCAGATGCTGCTTTTGTCGAGTCCGGGACAACTCATAGCATAGATGCTAAGTTTCAGACAAGTTTTCCTGAAAAACAGTTCCACAACGTTAGGAGCTTCCCTGACGGCAAAAGAAACTGTTACGATGTGCAGCCTCCCCGAGGAAAAGGCTTCAAGTATTTGATCAGAACACGTTTCATGTACGGTAACTATGATAGTCTAGGGAAACCACCCGCGTTCGATCTTTATCTTGGGGTCAATCTCTGGGATTCTGTTACAATAGATAATGCAACTACGGTAGTTACCAAAGAGATCATCCACACGCTTCGTTCAGACCATGTTCATGTGTGTCTTGTTGACAAAGATAGTGGAACACCGTTCCTGTCTGTGTTAGAACTCAGGCTCCTGAAGAGCGATACATATGAGACTCCTTCTGATTCAATGATGCTGTTTAAAAGATGGGATCTTGGGGGGCTCGGTGATGTTCCTGTCAGGTGAAAATGGATACTTTTTTCTTTCTTGCATGCTTGTGATGAATTCTGCTTTTGTCTTTCTTTTTTAAAGTTGGTAATATTATAGGTACAAAGATGATGTTTTTAACCGGATATGGATACCTCTGAGGTTTCCAAAGTATACAATCTTCAATGCATCGCTCACCATAGATTCGAATACCAACAATGAATTCCAACCAGCTCGCTTTGTTATGAATACAGCAACTTCACCTGAGGATTCAAGCCAAGACATAATCCTTTATTGGGTACCACAGGATCCTACTTGGAAATACTATGTGTATATGCACTTTGCAGAAGTTGTGGAACTTCCAAGTAATGAGACAAGAGAATTCTCGGTTCTTCTAAACGAAATGACCCCTTTTAGCCCACGCTACTTGTATACAGACACACTTTCCGTTCAGAACCCCGTGAGCGGACCAAGACTCGAGTTTCATCTTAGACGTACTGCTAAATCTACGCTTCCACCCATCATTAACGCCATTGAAACATATCGAGTCAATGAGTTTCTTCAGTCACCTACTGACCCACAAGATGGTATAGTTTCCTTTTAAAAATCTTTGCCGTTATTATTGTTAAGTTTATACTTATCCATGTTTGGTTTGCATTCTAGTTCAAGCAATTATGAAAACAAAGTTCAAGTATGGAGTGAAGAAGAACTGGCTTGGAGATCCTTGTGCTCCAGTTAACTATCCTTGGAAGGGTATCAACTGCAGCTATGTCAATAACGAGTCTCCGAGAATCATTTCTGTGTAAGCTTTTCAACAAATGCTTTTGTATGTTTTTGCTCTCTCTCTCTCGCTCTCTGTTCTCACAAGAGTTGTGTAATCTGCAGGAATCTATCCTTTAGTGGTTTGGCTGGCCAGATTGATCTAGCGTTTTCCAACCTTACCTCATTACAGATACTGTCTGTATTTTAGAGTCGATATTCTGGAAACTTTTGTACACATAGTTTTGGAGTCTCTAACTAATGCAACCAACATTTCAATTCAGGGACTTATCAAACAACAGGTTAACAGGAAAAGTACGGAAATCTATATAACTTGACGGAGTTGTAAGTCATATTAAATGGAATTCTATATTATATAAACAATAGTTTTGATAATTATATTGAGTACCACATATATGTCTTCAGAAATTTGGAAGGAAACAAGTTAATGGGTGCTCTTCCGGTGAAACTACTGGAGAGATCAAACAATAAAACGCTTTTGCTACGGTTGGTTCATTATTAATCTTTGTCTTTTTAAAACAATGCAGATGCTTTGTAGCTGTTTAACCAATTTTGTTTATGTTTTGGCCATGGGTTCACGTTTTCAAAATATCTCTGCATTTTATTGTAAGAGTTGGCGGGAATCCGGACCTCTGCGTGTCTGCTTCGTGACAAAATACGAATGAGAAGACAAAGAAGAATGTACACATCATTTCATTCGTAGCATCTGCGGCAGGAGTGCTTGGTCTTGTAATAGCAATAGCTTTGTTCTTGGTGTACAAGAAGAGACAGCGAAGCGGTAAAAACATCAAGAAACTATCCTAAATTATTTTTTATTTAATTTCTAGGATTCCTTCTAAGAAAAATTATCATGATATCTTTATAGGTGGCTCTGATAGTTTTAGGAATGGCCCATTGGACACAACAAAACGATACTACAGATACTCAGAAGTTGTGAAAGTTACAAACAACTTTGAAAGAGTACTTGGACAAGGAGGTTTTGGAAAAGTATACCATGGTATCCTAAATGAAGAACAAGTCGCTGTCAAGATTCTGTCTGAATCCTCGGCGCAAGGGTACAAAGAGTTCAGAGCAGAAGTCGGTCTCTTATATACTCTAAAAGGTCCAGTCTTTATAATATAAGTGACTTATTGAGTAATCGGGATATGTATCCACTTGTTTATCACCAGGTTGAACTTCTCCTGAGAGTCTATCACAAGAACCTAACCGCTCTTATTGAACGAAGGAAAGAAGATGGCCTATATACGAGTTTATGGCTAACGGAACCTTAGGCGATTATTTTTCAGGTCAGTCTCTCTTATACTTAGTTTTGGTCACTGGTCTTTTGCTATATGCAGGAGGAAACTAAATACACCTTTTGGTTATTTTGTTAATCAAGGGAAAAAATCTTATGTCTTGAGCTGGGAGGAGAGGCTACAAATATCATTAGATGCTGCACAAGGTTTAAATGATCTCGAAAATTCATACCAGAATAAGAAATGGAAAATTCAAATAAAATGAACTTATTCTTGTGTTTTTATGAAACTCAGGGCTTGAGTATCTTCACAATGGCTGCAAGCCTCCCATTGTACAAAGAGATGTAAAGCCGGATAATATCCTAATCAATGAGAAACTTCAGGCCAAGATTGCTGACTTTGGGTTATCTAGAAGCGTCGCATTGGATGGTACTAACCAGGATACAACTGCAGTTGCTGGAACTATCGGTTATCTTGACCCCGAGTGAGTAAACAGCTTCTTCTGTTATATTCTGATATTAGTTGTTATTGTTTCTGAGGATTTGTTGTACAAAATGAAGGTATCACTCGACCCAGAAGTTAAGTGAGAAGAGTGATGTTTACAGCTTCGGGGTGGTTCTTTTAGAGGTTGTCACGGGCCAACCGGTAATTACACGTTCAATAACAACAGCAGAGAACAGACATATAAGCGACCGGGTCGAGTTGCTTCTGTCCACAGGAAATATCAGAGGCATTGTTGATCCAAAGCTAGGAGAGAGGTATGATGCTGGTTCGGCATGGAAGATCACTGAAGTAGCAATGGCTTGTGCATCTCCTAGCTCTAAAGATAGACCTACGATGAGTCAGGTTGTGGCTGAGCTGAAGGAGAGTGTAAGCAGAGCAAGAGCCGGTGGAGGTCCTGGCGCCATTAGTTTTACAGAGCCGGCGATGATGACATTTGACTCCGGAATGTTTCCTCAGGCGAGGTGATGATTGTTGAATACATCTGAGTTTTTAATTTCCAGAAACTGGAAAGTTCTGTGTGGTGTGGAGTGTGATTAAGAAGAAGAACAATAAGGTTGAGTTGTGTTTGTCATTTTGTAAGATACTTTAACTGTTCATAAAGTTTCATGTTTACAGGTTTTTGTCATTTTCTCAGTTTGATCAATCAGAGATCTCTGACCAGAAGAATAATGAAACCACATATCAGACTATATAACTCTCACCATATGAAGAACTTACAGAAGAAAGGCCGTTTTATGTTAACAGATTGTTCTTGAGCATGAACAAGAAAGAGTATAAGAAGAAAGCTTTCCATGAAACAAAACTTGGGATATTCATTACTAGATTCCGAATGATCCTTGATTATTTTCTCATGGATTTTGTTACTTTTTGTGATTAAGGTAATGGGAACTTGCACATTACGATAATCATGTTGGTTTAATATTTTCAATACAAGAATTCAAATGTTTCGTTTTGTCAACATAGCATCTTCTGTGATTAGGTTCATGGTTCATTTAGTTGGAATCGACCATGTCAACGCCTTCTCACTTTGATAAACTATCTCCAATTATTTCCATGGTGGGCATTAGATATATGGTTTCTCTGAGTTTGAAAACTAAACTAATCTTATTAGGTCTTAACTAAACAATGATATATGTAGATTCCATTATGACGCCAGAAAAATAAAAACCAGAAGAAAATACAGAAACAGAGAATAAGAGAGTATGATAAACAGAGGACAATAAAAGTTAAGATCATATTTTTGAAACACGCAGTGATCACTAAATCGAAGAAGAAAACATGCAATGTAGTGCTTGTTACTGTTTATTGTAGTGACAAATTCTCATGAACCGATCTGGTAACATATGCAAACTCATCTGAGGTTGATCTTTAAGTATCATTCACGATGAAACCTTGCAGGAAACGTAACTATCGATCCAACCAGCTTTTAGCCAGTCAATTAAGATTTGTTGCTTGACGATTATTAACGATGTAATATGTAGGAACGGATTATCTAAAGTTTGACCGTCTGCTACGGTTTCAAGTCACATAGTCATAGAAAAAAACAATAACGTCTAATTATTAGCTTCAAGTTTTTTACGAAAAAAGTCTACAGTCGTCAACTAACGAAGTAATCGGAGTATTTTTTAGATTGGTTGAAACTCTAAACTGATTTCAGTTCGATGCATAACTTCTTTGACAAATGCAGAATTTACATGAAAATTCGAGACTTCGATTAGCCTATATTCTGGTTACCAAAAGAAGAAAAACAGAGTTCTCTAACCTTTAATTTTTAAGCAAATGAAAATGTGGATGGGAACAACAACAAGAAACCAGTTTTGGCTTTGCTGCAAGAACCAGGCTCTTCGATAACACGCCCATTTGATACCTGTGGCATCGAACACAGGCCTCAAAAGTAATAACTGCAATGAAGCAGTACTCAATATAGACCATTAAGGCATGAGAATGATGCAACCTATCTTTTCTACTAAGCTCTATGAAAAGCAATAAACAGAATTTGGAGGAAACGAACATAACAGGCGAAAAGGCTCGTGAGTTTAAAAAGGTTACTGGAATGGTTAAATTACTCGAGCATCAAGATGAATTCAGGCTTAGAAAGTGGACGAAGCTAATTATATAAAGCTTTTATAAAATATAGTTCACAAAGACGTTAAGTAGCCAAACATCATATAACCCCCATCGTTTGCAACTGTATATACAAATACAACCTCATCAGTCTCGGGAATCATCATCTGTTTTCCCAAGCACGTATCTGCAAACCACGTATCAGGAATGGACTTCATCGCCGAGCTAGAAATGTATCATCACTCTTCATCGTTTCCATGTTTAAACGAGTAAATCGGATCTGCAAAATGCGCTAACTTGACTTCCAGCATCTCATTCCCCGGAATGTTCAACTTTGTGATACCTTCTACCTCTTGTGTAGATGAAGAACCATCATCTATCATTTCAATACAAAACGAAAAATTATAAAATATCACGAAACATCCAACACAAGAAGTGAAACATATCTTTTTAGTAAACGAGACATTGATCATAAACAGGATCAGCCCCATTACAGATAAGAATTATAAAAGACAAAACATAAGTCCCCTTCGCAATCTAAACGTATCTTTAGAAAACGAGACATTGATCATAAACAAATCAGCTCCATTACATTATTCCCTTCGTGATCTAAACGTTTCACCCGTAAAGATCTCATTTTTCAGGTCTTTTAAGAATAAAAAATCCAAACTTTTCTCAGAATTACTCAAAGGAAACATTTTTAAGACGCAAACCAAAGACTAGTGAGACCCATAAGACGACTACCTGAAGGAATGAAGAAAGAGGAACAAGGCCAGCCATAAGGAGAAGAAAGAGAGAGAGATTCCTCTTCCGTCAACCGATTCGTCACTTTATCGACCAAATTCGCGATCTTTGCGGCCGTGTTCTGATGCGGCGGGACCCAGAAGGAGGCTCCGGGTGCGAAAGGGAGCCAATCTGGAGTCGACTTCTGAACAACGATCCTACGAACGAATTCATTCAGCTTCTTGAGAATCGCGGCTTCGGCTTCAGCTTTAGAAGTCGCTGATGAGGAAGAATCGAGGTCGATCTCGATGAGATGCGGTTTTGAAGAATAAGGACGGCGGTTGAAACAAACGAGATTTGGCGCCGTCGTTCTTAACGCCGGCTCGTTAAAACGACGGAGGAAGAATCTTCCGTGGGGAATTAGGGTTTTTGACAGCAATCGGGACATTTTTTAGAGAGAGAAAGTGGCTTTTTCTTAATTTATAAAAGAATGACAGAGTAAGACGGTGTTAGGTGTATGCAACTGAAACGGGTACAAAAGGATCCGAATTCGTTAGATCCGACCCGAAAATATAGAACTCAGCAACAATTGTTCGGTAACCTCTTTTCTGAGGTTATTGGGCTGGGCTTCCGTGTGAGATGTTTAATTTGGAATTTACAATTGGGCTTTTATGGGCCGATTGATCAAATCACGTGGTTATAAACAATTTTGGTATCATTAAGCTCACAGCGAAATTTATGGTGCGGCCTGGTTAAACTTTCTAGGTGGGTTCGAATCAGAAAGTTGATTATGGAAAATATTTTTCAATATCGTACTCTTATTTTAGTAGATGTTTAAATTGGTGCCTAAAAACTATTTTTTGTACAGGCTTAAGTTTGTTTTGGATTCAACATGATGTTATCTTTGTAATAATCTTAAAACACATCTTTTAGCTTACGTTTGTTTTGGATTCAACGTTTGTCTCTGTAATTTTAAAACATAT
Source organism: Streptanthus diversifolius (assembly GCA_039880935.1). Classification (NCBI taxonomy): domain Eukaryota; kingdom Viridiplantae; phylum Streptophyta; class Magnoliopsida; order Brassicales; family Brassicaceae; genus Streptanthus; species Streptanthus diversifolius. Next base: position 628,940 of record JAXGFM010000001.1, read on the forward strand.
ATTTTATTTCTGCTACTCATCATGCTTACGCTCTATTTAGTGCAAAACAAAACAAAAAGGTCTTAGTGGTATATATGCGATTTGCAGGATTCGCTGACACAATCCTCCAACTGTTGCTGTTATGTAATAATATTTTCCAAAAAAAAAATTATGGAACTATGCTCGTGTTTGTATATATATGTATACGTAGATGCACGTGAATATGGAGATTGTGAAACCATATGTCATACCGTGTTGTTTATATTATGCACGGGAATATAAAGTTTATAGTTTTAAGTCATATTGTATCATCATGTTGGGAGATCTCGGAGATTATAAGAGAATATTTTTTGTTGTAGTAATTAGGTAATTTAGTATTTGTGTATAAGATAATTTTTCTATTTTATATATCATATATCATATATGTAAACTTGGTGAACTATACTTTGTATAAATAATCTAATTAAAGACTAATGAATAAAACTAAGAGACACTATTTTTACTTTTAAAGTTTCCTCCAAATTTATCATGGTATCAGAATTTTAATTCAAATTTCTATGAATTATGATTTTGTTATTTTCCGCATTTAGAAGAAAAAAAACAAATTTTATTTACTTTAGACGTGATGTTTTCTTATTGTAAAGTTGGATACTTTATTTTTTTTTCTTCTATATTTTGTGTTTTATCGTATTGCTCTTAAAAAAAAAAGATTTCGAGAGAGTTTGGTTTTGATTATGATTCTTATTATATTATCATTGCTCGTTTGAGTATTAGATCATCTTCTTTGTCTCACGTTTTCTATTATGTTCAAACCATATTATATTCGTTATCATTGAATAAAACTAAGAGAAAATAGTCCAAATTTATCACATCATATCATATATCATCCATTAGATTCAAAATAGTTAGTGACTTAAGATGGCATGCATATATGTTGCTACATCAAGTCCTTCTTGAACTCAAGAGGTTTTCGCTCGTGAGAGAACATCTACGTACGGTCGGGTAGTGTTTTGTTTTTTGTTTTCTTTAGTTTATAAAATTTGGATTCAAATATAAAAGATAAGTATCACTAAATTTTTTTAATACAACAAGTAAAGTAAAATTAGAGATAAAACATTACTAAGATCTTAATTAGAGATAAAACATTTACACGATATGATATGATGATATATATATATACGTGCATACTTAGTATTTTCCGAAGAGGTAGTGAAGTTTTTCGTAAGTGGAAAACATTGCTTCGGAATCACATTTGAGAATTATGCTTTGTCTTTTTGATATCTTTACGCTTAAGGGAAATCATCCTCTCATTCAAAATTTTAAAACTAATGTAAATATAAATAACATCAACAACTCCATAAGTAGACTAAACAATACTATGTTCTAAAAATTAAACGGCGGGAGATTAGAGATAGAGAAAACGTAGTAAGCCTAGCTAGGTCAAAACACATCGAACTCATGTAAGAGAGGTTGAAGAAACCGGGTCACTCATCAGATCATTGTGATATCTCAACCAGTCCTGCTTAGTTAATTTTTTTTTTTGGTATTTAATGTATTTTTCAATATTTAACTAAATATTATACATGTATCATTCATAGCTGCACATATGTACATATATATAAATGGTGTAAATCTGAAACCTTAAGATTTGCTTTTGTCACTACACCTAGTAAAGCGAGATAGATGAAGAGATTCACGAAAAGTAAATTGAGAAAACTTGACACCTAATAGATTTGTCTTGTTCTAACCGAAAGGCAATTCAATGTCTCTTTCACAAAGATCAAGCAGAGTTCTCGTATTCTAAGGGGGAACAAAAATAGCAAAAAGATAAAAAAAAATAAAAAAAATTGTTATAATTATTTACTTATTTGTATAAACATTGCAGAATTCTAGTCATTTGTTCTACATCTCTCTTTAAGTTGGAGATCATGATGTATTAGTACTGTATAAAGAAAGGAATATTATTATTTTTACGATATATTACGAAAGAATCTCATTGTAAACATAATACACAAACTCGAATTAAGATATAATTACAACAAAATATATTATAATTGATTAAGCTACGTCCAACTGAACCATACTTTTTGGCTAAGGCTACGGAGTTCTTGATCAAAACCAACATATCTCCCTTTCAAAGTGAAAACCGAACCAGTGCTCCAAGACACACATAGATCTTGAAATGCTTGAGAACTCACCACTAACTTAACACTTACTTAGATAAACGAAAATATAGTATTTTAAATATCCAATAAATTAGTTTGGATTTCGGTTCAAGAAAGATCAAAGAGAGATTGTGGATGTCAAAAAAAAAAAAAGAGATTGTGGCATCGCTATTATTCTGTAACGGTTTCTCTCATGCATGGTACTGTAGTTACGTCGATGATAAAGAAGTAAGTAAATTTATCAAAAGAAAAAAAAGTAAAAATAATAATTGAAATGAAGATACGAATATTTGCTTTGTTGGTGTTAGATAAATAATAATTTAATAATGTTTGGAAACGAAAAAATATGACAGGACACATGATGTGCGTGACATTTTTGTGGAAACAGTCTCACATGTGCTCGTAGATCTTAACTTTACACTGTCATACATCCAATTCCTAACATAATAATATGGATATATTTCGTATAATTTTAAAAGTAAATATAATTGAGATTTCGGAGAAACGCAAAAATGACTAATTTTTTAAGTTTCTAAACATAACTCATAAATTATTTATATCTGTTTGACAATGGATATCATTAGGTTAGGTAGGATGATCGATCGTGTAAACCTTTCTCTATTAATATTGTATCCACATGTTAATAAATAAAGTGTATGTATAATAAGAACACATCGTTACTTGTAATTTTTAAGAAAAATGATTATATACAAATGAAATTGACAAAGTAAATAAAACATATGTCAATATTATATGTTTTTAGCCGCATCTTTTAACAGTTTCAAATGGAGATAATTTGCGATTTCATATTTGTTCCTCTAAAGTGAAGTAACGAATTTGATCTTTGCGTGTCTTTGACAATGATTTTTACTACGCCATTGGCTTCGTTGTATGTACATTTCTATTGTTTTCTCAATCTTTTTATATAACTTTCCTCTATTAAATCTTTTTGTGTTATGGGTAATTTTGATGTTTTTTTTTTACTTATATTTTTGGATTTCTTTTTGCTTTTGTATAACAAGATGTTTAATTATAAAGAATATTTCTGGGATATGATGCAAGGTTGTCGAATCTTAGATCGGGTGTTACTATTTGGTGATGCATGGTTAGTGATATTTGATGATGTAATCTCTAACTTGGCTGAATCTAGATTATACCACTTAATATGCAATATTTTCAATCAAAAAATTATTGTAAATTTTATAATACCTTTTTGAATGAAGACGCTTTTATGATTGAAAAGGAATTATTTTCTTTGGCAAAATTGAACATCATAATTGAGTTATACGTAACATTGGCCCGCTAATTATGAATTTATTATTTAACATTTCACCGGTAAGGCTGTAACCAACTTTTTTTTAAGGCTGTAAAATTGAACATCATAATTTAATTTACCTTCAATGTTTCTCTCTCAACTTTTTTCTTTGCTTTTTTTTTTGTCAACAATCTTTTATTTCAAGTTTGTTTAGGCCATCGTATTTAGATATGGATTGCCAAAGAAGATAATTTTTTTTTTAGTTAAACTGCAACACAAAAAAATTGAACAAAATGAAATTAAAATAATTTTATCGATTTTTTTGTAATATTTAAGCTAAATTTGAGTTAACAATAAAAAAGTTCATTTTCGAATATTTTGCGTAGTTGAAGTGGCAAAAAAAGTGAACCAACTAATGCTCCATGAGATAATGAATAGTGGATCATCAACTTTCTGAAAAAACCAACGTGTTTTTATATATCAAAATAAAAGTTTTTTTGTACAGATAATAATTTCACATAAATATTGACAGGATTATTTTAATTTATTTTAGAAAAAAATATCTCTGATAACATTTTAATTTCTAAAACTCCAGAAGAAAAAGAAAAAAAAAAGGTATAGATTTCCAAAAAAATCGGCATTTTACACAAAACATTGATTTCCCATATCTACTTTTTGAGGGGTACTATAGTCATTTAAGTACAAACTGACAGCAAATCTCGCGCGCGAATGGTCACTCTCCTTCCTCCCACCTTCGGACAATTGGATATTTATGTAAAATTTACACAAACCAAAAATTGGATTTTAGTTATCCACAAACACTTTTTTTTTTTATAACATTTTTACCATTTACACACAAAAATTAATATTAAATTAAACAATTATATAGTCTCTCCATTATCTTCGGTTCGTTGTCTCTTTTAACATTTTAAAAATAGTTTTATTTAAAATAGAAAACCAATATCAAGAAATATTATAATCCTAACGACATTGTCTTCTCCATTTCTACCCCCACACAGCAACAAAACACACACTCCCATTTATCACTAAATCACAGTAAATTTTGTTTTTTTTACTAACCTCTCGTGTTCCTTTTTTTCTCTCTTTTTGATCTTTTGCTAGATCTCTATTCTACGAAGAAACCCAGAATCAAATTTTTCTCTTTATCACTCGATTAAAGATCTGAATCAAGCTTGAAAATCTGTAGGGTTTTTCTTCTTCAAATGTGATTTGTGTAGTGACTAAATTTCTAATCTTTCGGTTTTGATTTTGAAATCGTAATCTCACCCTTTCGTCTCAAAAAGCTACTTTTGTTTGTGTTTTTTTTGTTGGTTTGTTTGTTCCGTCTCGATTCGTCTCGTGAAGCAAATGTAAGTTCGTACACATTATTGGCTTTTTGGCTTTTACTCTAGTGAAGCTACAGTTTTTTTTTTTTTTAACAGGATCTTTCTTTCTTTTTTCTGTGCGTGAGGATAAATGTAGACACTTTTTTTTTTCTCTTTCGTCTGGGTTTTTATTGATGTTTTATTCTTTGCTTGGATGATTTGTGAAAGTGGGTTATTCTTACTTAGTCTTGAAATTTTTGATTTTGCTAATTTTAGTTATACAAATGGTTGAAGAATCTAAAGATTCTTTCTTCTTTTTTTTTTCTTCTTCTTCTTCTTCTTCTTTGGTTGTCTCATTAATGGAAGAGCAATAGTTGTCAAAGTGTACTTACTGTTTTCGGTTTCTAGCTTTTTATTATATATAAATGGCATAAGATGGAGCTGAACTTTCTTTACTTGATTAAAGTGTTTAGGTAAATTTCTCTGGAGTAAGTTGTATAAACTATAGGTTCTTTGTCTTCAAGCTGTGGTTTAGATTTTTTTTCAAGCTCTTCTCTTTGGGGTGGTTGGATAGAGTAACGCTCTATTATGTGTTTAGTTTTTGGCAAGTGAATCAGCGAGAAAGATGAATCTCTTCCTTGTTTTTCTTGTTTGGTGGTTTTAGTTACAATTTTCGTTGGATTTCAGTTTTGATGTTCTTTACCTGCAAGTACGTGGCTCTGGAGATGACTCTTGTGTCTCTATACAGTAGCTTGATTATGTGTTTGTCTGTATTTTGTGTGAAAGCTTGGTCCTTTTAGACCAAAACTATGTCTTTCTCTGTGAGAAGAGTGTATGAGATTAGATGAGTACTCCCAATTCTGTTTGAATATATATGTTTTGAATGAAGTGCAATTTCCATTGATAGTGGTTTTTGTATAAGGATGCTAACGCATTCATTCCATTCTGATGCTGCAGTTGAATCTACAGCCAAATTAAAGTTGGAGCTTTATTTGTGCGAACCAATATGGCTATGGGGTTGATATTTTTTGTCGTTTCCGCGCTTCTTGTGACGGTGACAGCAGAGGTTTACATTGTGACTATGGAAGGAGATCCAATCATAAGTTACCAAGGTGGAGAAAATGGTTATGAAGCAACTGCTGTTGAATCAGATGAGAAAATTGATACATCAAGGTACTTTGATAGTTTCTCTTTTTCAATCGAATCTGATGGGAAGATTGATAACTAAAGAATTGTCTATACATTGCTTGCTTAGATTACACAATCTGTTACTTTTTTCAGTGAATTGGTGACATCGTATGGTCGTCACTTGGAGAGGAAGCACGATATGATTCTTGGGATGCTCTTTGAGGAAGGATCATACAAAAAGCTTTACAGCTATAAACACCTTATAAATGGATTTGCAGCTCATGTTTCTCCTGAGCAGGTAAAAAAAGATCATTTCTACGAACTTCTCTCTTCGTGTTCCCTTACACTTATACACTATATTTGGTAGGCAGAAACACTACGTCGCACACCCGGTGTCAAATCTGTTAACAAAGATTGGAAAGTGAGGAGACTCACCACACATACACCAGAGTTTCTGGGACTTCCAACAGATGTTTGGCCAACAGGTGGTGGTTTTGACAGAGCAGGAGAAGATATTGTTATCGGATTTGTCGACTCGGGAATTTATCCGCACCACCCGAGTTTCGCCTCTCACCACAGATTACCTTATGGCCCTCTTCCTCATTACAAAGGGAAATGTGAAGAAGATCCTCATACCAAGATGAGCTTCTGCAATAGGAAGATCGTTGGAGCTCAACATTTCGCTGAAGCTGCTAAAGCGGCTGGGGCATTTAATCCAAATATCGACTATGCATCGCCAATGGATGGCGATGGGCACGGAAGGTTCGTCGATATATTCTTATAGTCTAATATTGGACTCAGGAGTCAGGACCCTTTTACTGTACTTCGCAAATCTGATTCTTTTTTCTTCTGGATTTTCAGTCATACAGCAGCTATTGCAGCTGGGAATAATGGTATTCCGTTGAGAATGCATGGTTATGAGTTCGGAAAAGCAAGTGGGATGGCTCCACGTGCAAGGTAGGTAGATAGTGCAAACTAGCAGTTTTAATGAAAAGTTTTTTTTCTTCTCCTTCGTAAGCTAAAAGGCTAGTATTTTCAGGATTGCTGTTTACAAGGCTCTTTACCGGCTCTTTGGAGGCTTTGTGGCTGATGTAGTTGCTGCAATTGATCAGGTAAGAGTAAGAATTTAGCACGTGTTAGAAAGGAAGATAGATTACTTTAACGTAGATTAGTAGTTAGAGAAATTGTTTTCTCCTGCTGCATATTCTTTATTGTCTTGTAGTTCAAACTGCTAATTTCCATGAACAATGCCTTAGTTGATATTAATGAGAGATCTTCATGAGCAGGCTGTTCATGATGGAGTTGATATCCTGAGCCTCTCGGTTGGTCCAAACAGTCCTCCAACAACTACCAAGACAACTTTCTTGAATCCATTCGATGCTACACTTCTTGGAGCCGTAAAAGCTGGTGTCTTCGTTGCTCAAGCTGCTGGAAACGGAGGCCCATTTCCGAAGACTTTGGTTTCATATAGCCCTTGGATAACTACTGTCGCAGCTGCAATTGATGATCGTAGATACAAAAATCACCTTACCCTTGGAAATGGAAAAATGCTGGCTGGGATGGGGTTATCCCGTAAGAGAAAACAAAATGTTATTATACATTGGCAGTGACCTATACCAAGTTTTCTATTTTGATGAATTGTTATGTATTTTCTGCAGCATCAACTCGGCCTCATCAGTTGTACACTTTGGTTTCTGCAAATGATGTTCTGCTGGATTCATCTGTGTCGAAGTACAATCCATCTGATTGTCAAAAACCAGAAGTCTTTAACAAGAAGCTGGTTGAAGGAAAAATTCTTCTCTGTGGATATTCTTTCAACTTCGTTGTTGGTACAGCTTCCATTAAGAAAGTTGTTGAAACCGTAAAGCACCTCGGAGCTGCTGGTTTTGTTCTTGTTGTTGAAAATGTTTCTCCAGGAACGAAATTCGATCCCGTTCCTTCTGCTGTTCCAGGAATCCTGATTACTGATGTGTCTAAGTCAATGGTAATGAGAGTTTGGACGTTTTCACTTAATCTCAGCCTAATTTTGTCAGAATCTGAAAGGCTGTTTTATGCATCTTTAGGAGTTGATTGATTACTACAATGTCAGTACATCAAGAGATTGGACAGGGCGAGTAAAAAGCTTTAAAGCCGAGGGAAGCATCGGAGATGGTTTAGCACCTGTTCTTCACAAATCAGCACCTCAAGTGGCATTGTTCTCAGCTAGAGGTCCCAATACCAAAGATTTTAGCTTTCAAGATGCTGATCTTCTTAAACCGGATATTCTTGCACCCGGTTATCTAATATGGGCTGCTTGGTGTCCAAATGGAACAGACGAGCCTAATTATGTTGGTAAGTAAGCATTCAAAGTACTGAAGCTAACTTGTGGAGATTCTTTTGAACATAACTAAAGTTTCTTACTTTGGGCTCTTGAGCAGGCGAAGGATTTGCGCTAATATCAGGAACCAGCATGGCTGCACCACACATAGCCGGGATAGCTGCACTTGTGAAGCAGAAGTATCCTCAATGGAGCCCAGCTGCTATCAAATCAGCTCTGATGACAACCTCAACAGTCATAGATAGAGCAGGAAGGCTTCTGCAGGCACAGCAATATTCAGACACAGAAGCTGTAACGCTTGTTAAAGCAACTCCTTTTGATTACGGAAGTGGACATGTCAATCCACGTGCTGCTCTAGATCCTGGTCTTGTCCTTGATGCAGGTACTGTTTCTCTGTTTTGATCAATGATGTTTACAAAGATCTTTAATCTTGTGACCAATAAGACTGATCTGAGCGATTTTCTCTCGTAGGTTATGAGGACTATCTAGGATTCTTGTGCACAACCCCAGGGATCGATTCCCACGAAATAAGAAACTACACCAACACACCCTGCAACTATGATATGAAACATCCTTCAAACTTCAATGCACCATCTATCGCCATTTCTCACCTTGTGGGAACACAGACCGTAACAAGGAGAGTGACGAATGTGGCAGAGATAGAAGAAACATACACAATAACAGCTAGGATGCAGCCGTCTATCGCCATTGAAGTCAACCCACCAGCAATGACTCTCAGACCTGGCGCTTCTAGAAGTTTCTCGGTCACTCTCACCGTGAGATCGGTTTCTGGAGTATACAGTTTTGGAGAGGTGAAGTTGAAAGGTAGCCGAGGGCATAAAGTGAGGATTCCGGTGGTGGCTCTCGGACATCGGCGATGAACAAATGTTGTATTTGTAATATTTTTTGTAATAATGCAGTAATAAGAATGTAGTTCTAGAAAATTCTGTCTGAACAAAAAGGAAAATGCTTAATCAATTTGTATAATTAGTTTTTGATATAAAAATCCACTTTTGGAGTCGGTGAGATATGATCAAAAGCTCATCTTTAAACTGTATAAACCTGTTCGATTCATTACCAATTCCAGTAAAAGAGAGAAAAACAAAAAAGCACTCTGAAAAGATTTATATAAATAAAAATGAGATGTAGTGAAAACAGATGAGTTAAAATTTCCTAACGTCCCCAAGCAACTGAAACACCCCCACCCCAAAACACTTCCTAAGCTTCTCAAGATCACAATGATTTTCTCTGCTCTTAAAAGGACTTTGCAGCGAGTCACATCTTCTAGGGATTCCATGATAGTTCCTCAAGTTTAAAACTTGGTTCCGTAGAATGTAATGGGACGTTGGTCAAAGAATCCGAGTCAAAAGAATACCTCCTTTGCTTTGCATTTTCATCAATCAATCAAAACGCCTCGTGAAGTTTATGCGATGCTTGTGTAGTTTGAAAAGAGGTCGATCAGTTTATCGAGAGTATCTGCGTGGAATTTCCTTCCAAAGAGATAGCAAGGTCTTTTGATTCCGTTCCACATGCATTGTGTCCATGTTACTATACCCTGTGTTTGCAGATATAAGAAATAGAGAATTATAATCTCGGTAAAGGGAAAAAACCGGTAAATTTACAGCTTGTTACAAGTGGAGATATATTGGTTTAAAAGCGTTTACCGTTCCCTCACTAGTTACGCGTGAAACTGCGTCAATGGACTGCAAATTGTATGAAAAGGTAATACCAGTTAATTATCTCAATGGAAGCAGTAAGGGAATAGTCAGTGAAGAATTTTCAGAGACAGCAGTTTAGTGATAATACCGTGAGGTTCTTCAGTAACTCGTGTGTGATGTCTTCGGGCATGTATGTTCTTGGATGCCACTTTTTCTCAGACCAATCAACATATGTCACACTCCAGTTAGCAATGCCACCAGGATCAAGCATCTGAGAGAATTATCACACCAACGTATATTATAGATAAAGAAAGTACAAAAGAATGAAACAATCTCTTTTTAGCTAAAGAGTCAGAACATATTCTCACATGGAAGAATGTTGGCAGGTAGTGTTCATCCGCAATGCAATTCTTGTTACTCTCTACACCTGGCTGAAGAAAACAAACAAGGCCCTTCGTATTAATGTGTGTTTATTTCCATAGATATAATAACGTCTACATAAAACCGAGATAAGAAAGTAATAAACATCTACTGTATCGGTAAGTTCATACTCACCCCACAGTAGTCCCGGAATTTTGAGTAGTATAAACTGTCTGCCATAATTATCGCAGCATGCTGACGCTTCATGGAGAACCACTGCAAGGATATAGATATATATTTTCACTTGATTAAAAATGCTTCTCAAGGACAACAAATGGAACCAAATATGCAGATAAAATGAGTGTATGATTGATGATATTAGTACTAGGTGGCACCAATACATTACTAAGAAGGAAAAATATGGGCTTCAAAAGAATATTCGAGTCCCTGAATACGGATGTAAGATGTTGCATTGCCATAACTAGTACACAAAGAGTTCTACTTTTGTCATACCTACCGAATTTAACAAATGACACAGAACTCATTCGTTATATCTGAGTCTTTGTAATAGTCTTTACCTGTGCACCCTTTTTAAAATCTTCCTTTGGAATTTCCGGCAACATGTGATCCATATGCCTGCCGATTCCATGTGGACCCGGATCGTCAAAGCTGAAGAGTAAGAGAAAATCATATATTAGTATAGAGAAGTTGAGAAGAAATCTGCAACATGTGTAATTACAATTCTGATATTGCAGCAACTTGAACAAATTACTTTACCAGTCAACATAGCTGACATTGCTGTGCATCATATAGCTGTACATGTATTCAAAACTTCGAAGTGGCACACAACTGCGAAAACAATAAACACTCACTTAGTGCAACCTCAGAATAATCAGTGATAAGAGAAATAAAGTTCCTGGGAGATTACCTATCAGAGAGTAAAACAAATTGCTGATTTTCAGGATCTCTAAGAGCACTGGTCAACAAACGTCTCTCGGCGTCAATCATTGATATTCTACCCCAGACGACCTTCAGAAAAACATATATAAATTTTTTTTACCCCAGTCATGAAAATAATTACAGAAACACGAGATATTTATGGTTAGTCATTCCAGACCTATAGTGTTTTTTCTGATCATAGAGAGAGATGACATGACATCTACATACTTGTTCAAAGACATTAGCAGATAGAAAAAAAGAGACATACCTCATCACTTCGAATTTCACGGTTAACAAAGTAACGACTGGTGTGAACCGGCGTATCCTTTGATGCATGGATATACACAGAGAATTTCCCCTCATGACCCTGTGAAGGGGGATAAAAGCACAAAACCGTCAGTGAAAGATATAGGTTAACGAACGAACCAAATAAAAGCAGAGATACTAAACATATTGCAAGTGTTCATAAGGCCTAAATGTGCTGAATCCAAGTAGACAAAGTCTGCAATTTCGAAGAATGATCAAACTGCATAAAAAGCCAACCTAAACTAATAAGGAGTTCATTGTACTTCCTATCATCAGTATCTTCTTAGCCAGAAGGAAACATCTGACACAATTTATGAAGCTTACCTCGAAAAAGAGGTCCCATAGCTTTTCAAAAGGCAGTGTACCCGGAGTTAAGAACATAAATGCAATCTTAGAAGTCTTTTTTATAACACGAGGGTAGCTCAAGATTTCCCTAATCACTACACGAGCTGCAATTTCGTCATCAGAAAACTCTCTCGGCGACGGTGGTAGCCAATCAGTAAGCCCCTTGCATCCATTGGACGAAAATATATAACAAGCAGCCTTGCTGTGATGAGGGAACATGTAAGCACCAATGACAAATATTGTTATCAGGGACACCACTGCGATGATCCATACTGGCTTCTTTGTAGGAGCACGGTGACGACCACCAGGCAAAGACTGCATATAACTTGTTCTGCCTAAACGCCATCCTTTAATTGCCTTCATCTCATAAAAATAAAGACTTTATCGTATAATGCAACACCTCAACCTCAACTATTGTTTTACCCACTTTTCAAATCTGGAGGAACAACTTTCTTGAGCTAGAACAAGTTTCTTCCACTTGACAGCTAGAACCGGTCGAAACCTAAAAGTTCCATGTAAGAACCCATAATCAAATATCAGAAATCCATTCACAACAGAAGATAAGAAAACCATAGAGAAATGGAGAAGATCATAACAGCACAAGAAACAACAAAAAAATGCCATACAAATGAATCAAACCATAAGTGTAAAACCTCAAAATTGACAACCAAGATTCTTGATGAAGATAACGTCTCTAAGTTATGTTCTTTCCCTGAAGAGAGAAACAAAACTTCACCTTTTCTTTTTCACAGATATAACCAGCATAAAGATGGAAGAATCAAACATCAAAACGAATAATATATTGAGAAATTCAAAGAATACAAGTCTTAGCTATATCCAAAGTCCAAACCAAGAAAAGTCAAACCATTTTCTTATTGCCAATTCAAAACACACTCAATCATTCACGCACATTGCTTCAAGGTAAACATCTCAGTCAATAATTTCCAAAAAATGCTTCCCAATCGAGATCAAATGAAGTCGAACAAAATTAGATTTTTCCCCATCCAAAACCAAATCGGATCCTTTCTAAAGCTAATCCACACTGTAACAGCCAACAGAATTCACGGATAAACGAAAACAAAACAAAAAGAATCGAACTTTCGAAAAAATGGAACCTGGAAAATTTCTCTAAAACGGAATCGCGAGCTTGTTTGATTCCACGCAAAGATCTAGAGAGAAAAATGTCAACTCTCAGCGAAAGAATGAACGAACAACTGAGAGCTACACACTCGACGAAACGTATATCTATGGAGCATATAAACGTTTCCCTTCCGAGAAATTTCAATTTCTTCTTCAATAAAAAAAGTTTCCACCTTTTTCACGATTTCGTTTCTTCTCTCTCTTTCTTCTGATCTCTCTGTTTCTCTGTTTATGTTGCTCTCTCTCTCTCTCTCTCTCTCTCTCTCTCTCTCTCTAAAATGAAGGTAGGTATGGACTATGTACACCGAAGACGAAGAAGAAGAAGACGACGATGAAGAAGAAGTCTGTCTCTTCGGTTCAAAAACACAAGTAAAAAATTTGAGGTAGAGAGATTAATTAGAATTTTAGTTTTTTATAATTAATTAATATTTGAGACGTATTCGTAATTTATTATACTCAATTACCCTACAAAAATCACGCGCCTTGAGACCGCGTGTGTTTAAAAGCTACGTTAAGATGCAATGTTTGACCAGTAATGGCTAGCCTCAAAGGTACTAGAGATTTGGTTTCTTGGTTCGATTTGGTTTTTTTTCTGGTTTTGGAAGAAAAAGTATAAATTAAAATTAGAGACCCTTATTGGTTCACAATTTTAGTTATTCAAAATTTATTTAGGATTTAGGAATTTCACAATTTTAGTTATTCAAAAATTATTTAGGAATTTTTTTAAATTTTTTTGACTATGGTTCTGTTTGGGTTAATTCAGTTCTGGTTATGATTTAGTTCAATTTTGGATTAAAAATAATTAACGATAATTAATTATATACAATAGTTGGTATATTTAATGATTTTATCTATATAAATATTATATTAACAACATTTTTATGGATTTCAATTTGATTTGGTTCTCTTTATTTTTCATAAATACAAAGATAATGCATTTTGGGTTGATATGAAATTCGATTCTAATTTACGTTGATAGTTTTTTTTGGCACTTTATAAAGAAAAAAAATTAATTTGTTTCGATTCGATTAAGTTTGGTTCAATTTTAAACGTTCGTATCTATCAGTCATACATCGATAAGTTGCTTATTTGGTTTGGTCAATTTGATGAGGAGTCAAAGGAAGGCGCGTTAGATTTTTTTTTTTTTTTTTCATTACGAACGCGTACTTATAATGTCCTCGTCAAATTTTAATATACATTTTACAAGAAAGTTTTAAAAAATTCTAATATACACCAAAAGTCTAAAATCTGAAACTCTTCAATTTTCATTTCGAGTACTAGAAGATGAGTGTTGCTACAAAAAATATCATTATAGTACTATCGAATGTATTACACTAATTGTTGTGGCTTATTAAGGGAAAGAAGTATACGAACGTTTGGTTAGAGTTATATAATATAAATGTAACTATGCCAAAATTAAATTTTTGTCTTATATATTTATACATAATGGGATAGACTTAGTATGTATATGTTATATGAATATTAAAATAGCGAATAGGCAAATAATCAAATAACGAATATTTGTTTGAATAAATATTTGTTTGAACAAAAAAAAATCCAACAATAATTACAAAACGTTGTTTAAAAAAAGAATGATTTTTGACGCTATGTTTAATCACTTAAAATATCTAAAATATAAAAATCTGATAAATATACTGAAACACAAAAAAAAAAAAGAATTTAATAAAATTTTCTAAAGGAAAATATCTAAATATCCATACAACTTATAACCATTACATAACCATACATTCTATTCATTACCTTTATTATACGATCTTCAAAGTTAACTTAGATTATGTTAAAAAAACATTAGCAACTGTTTTTCCACCTCGAAAACAGAAACCTTTTTACCTTGATATCTGAGTTATATTCCAAAGCATACAGTATTATAATTTTTTTTTTTTGTTGTAATTTTATCCAACATTCTCAAACAAGTGGACATTGACCTCTACTTCTTTGATTTAACTCATGAATCGTTTATTTAGATATAAATGGGTTTATATGTAAAGAGATTGATGTTACAATAGGTCTAGATTCAGTTATTCAAATTTGAAAAGAAAACTATTGCAGTTCGCGGATTCATTTGTTTTAGACGTAAAAAGAAGAAACAAAAAAAAAAATTAGATGTTTTATATATCATTTGTCATAATTCTGTGTATTATAAATTAGATCATCCACATATGATATATAATTCGAGCGTCATATATAGTGAATTTGTTTTATATGTAGGGAAATTGATGTTACCTAGAAGAGTCTTGACCAACTTACGATATGCTCTCAAATTCCATTCATAACAGTAAATAAGATATCAAATTTTGCTCCGACATAACTTAAAGCAGGAAATAAGTAAAGAAAAAGATCGTGTCACCCATTTACTCCCCACGATAGTGTCAATTTAATCAAAATTTTAATGTTGTGTTACATATAAGCACGATATTTTTTTTAACCATATATTCTTAGCAAATAGAAAAACCATTAATCGAAAAGTCGAACGTATATTAGTAATAAATCAACGATCCGTACAAGGTCAAGTCAACGGCACATACACAAAGAACTAATCATACATATATATATATAACCTAATTTCTTGCTCTTTGCCACAAGACCCACAACTAAATACTTTGATCCCATATCTTGAGTGTGTTGTTCTCATGTTCTCTGATTCCATCGTATATTCGAAAAGTTTATATAAAAAAAGGGCTAAGGACAACGTCAAAAAGAGAGTTGAACTTGAACATACCCCAAAAAGAGGGTTGATGAGAACTTTCGAGTTTTGGTGAATATATCACACGACACCTCGACGTGAGACTGGAGAAATGTCGTTTTCCGTAGCTCATGTTATGGAAGTGATGGTTCCAGATGTAGTGGTCGTGCCGAGCTTAAACACTATATATGCTTCAGGATAATTTAGATATGATAGACGAGATGCAAACTTAGGCTCTCATACATAATAAAAAACAATTAGCATGCAAAAACTTGGTTTGTCTTTTTTTTCTAACGTCAAATTATCATTAAGATAGGAGGCTCACTCTCTAAAAGGCCTAAAGTAGTTAGTGAAAGTTCGAGAGAGAGAGAGAGAGTATTTTGCGATCTCATTGGCCACAGTGTTTGCCTATCAAGGAACGAAATTAAAAATAAGAGAATCAAAAGTAGATGCAAAAGATTTGATATCGAAGAGAAATCTGAAGATTTCCTTGATGTGCTCATGCGAAGAGATGGCTCGGATAAGTTCCCGAGCATCTGATTTTAGGAAGATGGTGGAGATTCTTAGCTCCTTGGTGTGTGATAGAGCAGCACAAATAGCAAGTGCCTCGGCCATGATCGGTGAGTACACGTACGCTTTTGCGGCAGGTCCTTGGATGATCTGGTTTGTTGATTGGTCTATGAATAACCAGCCTAAACCAGTGCTTCTTTCTTCTAGGTTCCAGGCCCACATCAGTGTTGTAGATCATTAATTCTTTTTATAACTCTTTTTGAGTCTTTGTTCTTTATCATTCTATTCGTCTCAATCTACTCCCTCTCCTAGAAATCACCTTTATCTACTCGATGATAATATTGTAAAACTTTTGGAATGAAAGAAAGAAATTTGTTTGTGTATGAAAAATACACATTTGTTGTCATTAGTTTGCCTAAAGGCATGTATAAATAGTTTTACTAACGACCATTGATGAAGAAATATAACTCTTCACCAAACAACACAATGTTTCATGAAAATAACAGTTTTACGACTAAGGGATCGATCGATCTACATTCCGTTCAGTTAATCCATTTTTACGTAAAGTTTTGGGATCGACTACATATGCAGGATTTGTCGATCCTGCATACGATCGATCGATCGCAACATGATCGATCGATCCTGAAACTCCATCAACATTTAACAAATATATCGCTTTACAACGAATTCAACATCTTAGATGTGAAAAATGTGAAATTCCATGAAGTCACATCAACTGTTCTTAAACACGAAAAGTCCTCTCATTGAACTCATATGCATAAGTAGAGCGAAGAAAGAACTGCCATGAAAAAGTAGTCGTGATTTCAAATTTCTTGTTACATTGAATTGTTCCGACTATATTCTTAATGTAATAAAACTATGTTGAGATTGTCTTTTTCACCATGAGACTTATTGTGAAACTTGTATGATAAATGGTCATTATTGCACATCAAAAGAGAAACTATTTCAAATTTGCAAGAATATGCAAGAAATATTTTTCTTCTATTGTACAAATATTTATTATATACAAAAATATACAAACTTGTGTACAATTCATAATATTGTTCTTTATGCCTTAATTTGCTTATGTTAGTTATCAAGAAAACCTTTTACTATACTAGTTTTCTCAATAATTATCTTGTTAACCAAATAAAGATAAGATTTCACAACTCCCTCCTATAAAAAACGAAATCAGATATTAATCAAAGTGTGACAGTACAGCTCAATTCCTTATATGAATTGGGGTTGCAAGCATATCATTTAACCGTTCAATCTCCCCCCAATCTCTAGTCCAGAAGAGTTGATTGTTAATGCTCCCCCCAATGTCTAGTCCAGAAGAGCTGATTCGTTTCTCTGATATAACCACCGTACACCAAACTTTCTTATTTATTTAGAAATTTTCATTTTCAGTTTAATTTATTATTTGTGATACCCTCTTTCTTTTTTCTTCAAACGTTTCTTTTACACCAGTTTTTTTTGGATAAGTCAAACTAAAACTTTTAATAGAAAGTTGTTAATAAAAGTTTGATTTAAAAATTGAACAGTTAAATGATAAACATTTCTACATAAAAAATAATATGAAATGTTAACAGACAGCCTAATAGACAAGAGGATCCACGATACAGAATAAGGTTACATGACTCAGATTATATATAGAGTAGTTAGATTCACTTACATGTATTTATAAACTTTTGTTGAGAAAGCAAAACAATGAATGTAGTTAATAAATTTTTTATTTTATAATGCTTTATTATTTTCGATCATGCTTCATTAATTTTATAATGTTTATTATCGATTATGATTCATTGTTGTTCAATATACATGACTTGTACAACTTGCTAGTATGTATATGACTATAATTCTTCAAATAAATTGTAGTATACTTAATTAGTTAGTTGTATCAATTAAAATTATAAAAGATTAAATGAATATTCATGCTAAGGATTTATTTAATTTAATAAAAATTGAAGTGTTTTGTTCTGAGTTTTTTTTGTTATTGATTTGCCAACCGTTTTCGAATTATGTTTTAATAATTTGTTTTGTTTTAGAAATTTTTTATAGCATAACATAGAACATGATATTTATTTTATTGGTAAATATGTATTCTATTGACTCTAGAGAAAAAATGATATAATAACAATGAAAATGTAATGTTAATCATATTAAAGCTTAATTATCACTTAATGAATTAGATAACATCGTAAAATCCTATATTTATTTTGTTTAAGACATTAACATTTAGATAGCATTTGTGATTTAAATATTTGATTCGAGAAACTTTGTTTATATATTTTTCTAAATTAATTTATTTCCCATAAATTATTTAGAGAAATAGTAAAAATCGAACTATTTTCTACAACCAAACATTGTTTACAAGCACTTATAGAAAATGATCAGAGCTTCATGTGATGGCTCTGAAAAACAAATGACATATCTTACATCATATTTGAGAGCCAAAGTATATTCTAACTACTACAAAACATCATAAGATAAAAAAGACAAGACTTTAACATTAAACAATGCAAGGAGATGTGTATGCATTTTTTTTTTGTCTCCAAACATCTCCGACATCTCATGTGATTTTGGTATTTTACTGGAAATTTTACTTAATATTCAAATATAATCATCATGTAATTTTGTAATTAAATGATGAAAATTGTATTGTGTTTAGGGTTATTTTCCAACAAATTTGAGAATCCTTGTAACACTTTAGACAGCAAGGATATCGTGTAATTTTGAATGTGAATGTATTTAGAGTTATTTCCAACAAATATGGATTGAAATGGTTGTAAAACTTTGTTTTGTCAATTTAGTCAGTGGCTTTAATATCTCTTTTAAAATTGTGGTATAATGGATTCGAATCTCATACATGTGTCATAAATTTCAGAGTTAGTCACCATTATGTCATATGATTCCGACATAAAACTATATGAGACTTTGTTTTTTTAACTCTTGGTAGTATTTATGCTCATTTTCCTAATAAATATGCATAGTTTATGCTGATACTTCAAGTAATTTTAGGTGACATAAATAGTTGTATAAGTATATGTTGATCTTATATACAAATGACTTGCGTTAGTTTTTTTTTTTCATCTCCTTGCTGATCTGGCTTTTGCAAATATGCTGTTTTGTAGTTTGTTTGCAGATGTAAGAGTCTTCACTTTCACCATTAGTATCATTGGCTTTTCCCCCGATGAATCATGAGTCTATCTGAGGAAGATTCATAATATTAAGATTGCTAAACAGTCTAGCCCCTTGTTTTATCGTTATTATATGGGTACTTGCATTGTAATTTGTTGTACTTTGATGTTGTTCAGACATCTGTTCTGGTAGAGTCTTAGAGTGTCTCACATATATATGTTGGCAAGTGCGTTCAGCAATAATCTTGGAGTTGATAAACAAATATCTGAATTTATCCCTTTCTGTCTCTAACCATCTCTCTAAGAGCATAACACGTCTGTTTTTATCCTAAACTTTCCACACAGTTCACATATGACTCTATACTGACTTACACTCTCTTATTTATATTATCTCAAGTCACAACCACCTCAATACTTGCATAGCCTCCAAGCTAATCAACTTGCATCATCACACATGTGTTTCCATCACAAGCCAATGCATCAACTGCAAGCCTACTGTTCGTTCTTCATCATGTATAAACTAAACTTACACAAGCTACTTTTAATTAGCTACGGAACGTATCACCGTAATACTAACCAAAAGCTTTTATCAGTAGCAATATGGGATAGTGGTTCACAAGACGGTAATTACAATTTTTACAGAAAAAAATTACGGCTATAACCCAATCAATTATCAACTATGTGCTTCCAATTTTTGTCTGGTAAAATATTTCTGATTTTGATCTAAGCAAAGATATAATGACAAAAACCTTTTTAAAACAAGAAATATTTTATTTTGTACAATTACAAAACAAACACAAATCAAACATGAGATTTATGATGTTTGCAGTTCCCAATTCATCATATAAGGTCGTGAATGTAATGGTCCTAATGGATGAGGACAATATAACTCTATTGTGTGATTATTACCTATAGCTAATGTGCTTTAATAATCAGAACAACGAGGTTTATGAAAATCAAACTTTACATAATTCTCTGTAACATTCCGGTAGCAAATAAATAATTATACAATGAAAGAAAATTTAGTGATTTCTTTTACAACTAAATTAAACATTTACTATAGTACACAATTCATAAACAATGGGTTTACAATACTAACTAGCCCGAAGAGTTATTGTTGTTGGTTTTCTTAGAAGCAGACGAAGACGAAGAAGAATGACTCTGTTTCTGTGAAGAATTATGGCCCGACGAAGATTACGGCTCAGTGAAGAAGACCATCGATCCATCGTTTTCAACTAAAGCTTGAATCGATCTCGGAAACGGCGGCGGATTTACTTCCAAAACACCTTCAAGAATCTGAACAACTTGACTCATCGCTGGTCTATGACTCTCCTCGTCCTGTATGCACCAACACGCCACTTTAGAAGCTCTCGTCAGCTCCTGAATATCCACAGACTCGCCCTCCAGTCTCGGGTCAAGCAGGGAGCGGATGTCTCCATCTTTGGTGAGTACGGTCGCAGCCAAACTCGGAAAGAATCCGACTTTCCCATTCTCTGATTGCTCAGTGTTTCTTCTCCCTGAAACAAGCTCGAACAGCATCATCCCATAACTGTAAACATCGGCTTTGGCTGTTATCGCGACTCCCGAGATCCATTCTGGTGCAAGATAGCCTCTTGTGCCTCTCATTGTCGTCAAAACCCTGCTAAAATCTCGACCCACGAGCTTAGCTAAACCGAAATCAGCAACTTTGGGACCGAACTGTGAATCTAACAAGATGTTTTCAGGTTTAATATCACAGTGAATGATACATTCTCTACATTCGTCGTGTAAATAAGCCAAACCTCTAGCCGTCCCTAACGCTATCTGGTACCGTAGTTTCCACCCGAGGACGACCTTCTCTTGGGTTTGATTAATGAAGAGATGAGAATCCAAAGCCGTTAGGCATGTAAGCATAAACAAGCAGTTTCTTGTTTCCTTTAGAGCAAAACCCACGAAGCCTCACTAGATTCATGTGTTGGATCGTTCCTATTGTGACTACTTCCGTCCTAAACTGTTTCTCTCCTTGGCTAATACCCTCGAGCCTCTTCACCGCAATGACACTAGAATCCTGTAAAACCCCTTTGAATACCGAACCGAAACCTCCTCCTCCTAGCTTCTCCGAGAAGTTCTTAGTCGCGTTCTGTAATTCTCTATAGCTAAATGCAGACAATGTACCATCACTCTTCACTCCTCTCATTCCCTTCCTCCTACGGTACCTTAAGATTAAGATTACCGCCAACAGAATGAGAGCTATTACCCCTAAAGAGCCTAGAACCGCGCTAAATATCATCACTTTATTATTCTTCTTACCGGAAGAAGAACCACTAGGCATGTCGGAAGCAGCGAGTCTAAGATATAATGTCTTCCCCTCGCTGTTATCTTCTTCGAGTTGTTGAAGATTCAAGACATCTTCACTCCACATCAAACATCGGTTAGAGCTTTCATCATGTGCATAAGCCATACAAGAACAATTCCCTAGACAAGCAGATCCACAAATACTAAGACTCGTTGACCCCAATGCCGCTGAATTGTTAGGCAATTTCACGTTGGGAAGAGGCAGAAACTTGTTAATCTCTCCACGAGAGCATTGTAGCTCAGTCTTTCTGACGCAGCCTGCAGAGTAATCCTTCAAGTCCCAATCTTTTTGCGACTTAGGCCTAAACCCTTGAGGGCAATTGCAAAAAGGTTGAGACTTGTCATTGCAAATCCCAAAGGAGCCACAATATGCGTAGACTTGGCATTGTTGCCGAGGCTGAGACCAGAACAAGTTCCACTGATCGTTATTGTTTAACCAAGTGAACTGCTTAACCTGTCCCGAAACGTCCATGGCGAATCGTGAGACGTTCGCGGAGTTGTAGACCGAGCAAGTGAAATATGACTCTGTCGTGTTAGAGAAAAAGCTGAAGTTGTATATGTAATTAAGCCAAATCGAAGATCTTGCTCTGAGGGTTCCAAGGACCACTTGACCAGTACTGAGTCGATCCGTTCCAGAGGATCTTGTAAGCTGTGGTCTCGTCTAGCTCGAGAGAGAACAAACCTGGTGATGGGTCCTCATCATTCTTCCACGACGTGAGCCGTTGACTCTTCTTGGTTCGTTTGTCGAACCGGATTTTGACTCTTGGAAGCCACGTGGCACCCGGATGATCAAAGCTTTCCCATAGAACAGAGTCCGATTCGTCTCTTAAAACGAGATTGCCGTCATCGCCCAAAACCGCTTCGAGAGCAGAGGAAGAGTTGGTAGTGGAATTGAGACCGGTGGACCAAACCGGAGTCTGGTTGTTTCCATCGAGAAGGACTAAGTTTCCGTTGGATATTTTGAAAACTGAGGTGTTCTTGTCGGAGACTGGTTTGTCTCGATTAGCTACCCAGACGATTGTTTGTTCAGAGAGATGCTGGTACCACATACCTATGTAGAAGTTTGAAGAAGTACCTGGTTGGAAGAACCCCATTTTGAAAGTCCCGACGGAGGAGAGGAGTGTCTGGTCGCCGGAGAGAATGAAGTCGCCAGAGATCGTATCCGCAGCGGAAGAGACATGGATGCAGAGGAAGAAGAGGAAGAAGAAGAGGAAGATGAAGGAAGAGAGGGTGCAGAAGAACGAAACCATGAGAAAAGCTTAGAGGAAAGAGAGAGAGAGAGAGATCATATGAAGAGTCTCTGCTTTTTTAAAAAGCTACAAATCATTATAAGTCTATGGTCGTGTTCTATGACTCGCCCTGAGGTTTGGTTTGTCAATGGCGAATTGGAAAAAAAATGAGAAAGAAAAAGAGTAAAATAAGAGATATGTGGTTTTATGTAGTTTGGGTTTGTTATTATGGGAAAAGTCAAACGAGTTACAGAAATTTGGCGGGACCTCATTCGCACTATGATTGAAGTCTTATGACGCCACCAACGTTCCAGATTTAATCCAATACGAACCATCATGCTCTGTAAACCACCAGAGCGATTTCAGAAACCCGAAGATAAAGAACATTCTGTGACTGGTTTGTTTCTCCATATTTACCTTTGATTATAACGTAATAAATGGTTCTGGTGTATGTTTGCTTAAGTGATTGCCTTTGTTTGATTGATCACTACGCTTTAGCTTCAAATTTTATATATTTTTATAAAAAGTTTTGCCTTTCGGAATATGAAGCTTTTTCCACGTTGTGTTTTGAAACTGGTGTCTTTGAAACTTCTGGCATCTTAATCAGATTACTTGCACTTGCTTGGAGTTGTTAGTCATTGTTTGAGAATGGGTTCGCGAGAAAAAAACGTTACTTGGTATTAGTGAGCTTCTTGAAGAAGGGTTAATGGTGAAGCAGAGAGAGGTTAAAGGTGTTGAAGCAAGTCATGCAACTAAGTGTGTTAATACCACTATGAAAAGAAAGATGGATCAACATCAAGAGGCAATGTTGGGAAAGAAACGCAATAGGCAGACTATGTTTCTTAATCAGGACGTTGTTATGAAATCAGTTCCTATCAAGACATCAACCCCTGGAAGACAGAACTTTGCACAACCTGTCGTCACACGCCCAAGAGTGGTCATTCATCTAGTTTAAAAGTCTCTTAATTAGGAGGCAACAACGCTATGAGCATTCACTACCAGCTCATCGAGGTACAAAACACATTCTTTGGTACAACTTAATTGAAATATATATGCATGCAAAATGTGTCAAATTAGTTCGGAGATCACAAGTCTATCTCAAGGCCAACATGGATGAGGCAACAATGTCATTAATGGCAGAAGCTTCTTAATTTGTGGCTTGATCCATGCACGGACTCCTTTTGATCTACTGATCAAATTCACTTTGGTTCTGGTACCATGTAACTGTATGATACTATTTCTATTGATCACAACAATATATATATATATATATATAAGACTCTCATTAAAATATTTAAAAAGGGTTTCTTAGATTTTAAAATAATACAAAAAAATAATAAAAATAAAGATTGATCCTTAACTAAAGATTTTAAGAATTTAATAAAAAAAACTTGTTTTACACTTGTCAGATAACTATTGGTTGATTTAAAAATAAAATAATTATTAAATTATATTATAAAGAAAATATTAATATTATTTTTCTTTTAAGAAACTTTTTCAGTTTCTTATGAATAGAGGTGTTCATGTTAATAATTTTTATATGTTATAATTAAATAATTAAAAATCAAAATCAAATTTGATCTAATCATAATTTGACAAATATCACTCATGTTTTATTGTTGAGGTTCTCATATAAGAATCCTACATATCTTTATGTCCTCTTTTTGCCATTGTTTTGTTATTTTATTGATGAGATACTCTCCTAGAACCATCCTTAGAAAATATAGAGTATCTTTACTAGACAAAGATATGAGTATATCTTAACTAGCATTAAACCATGGACAAGTGGAAATTGAATATATTCTTCGCTTGTAATCAGTCCTGTTTTGTCTGGAGTTAACCAACTTCTCTGCTTTGTTCCCCTTTTGTCGACAATCATCACGATCAAGATTCCACCAAAGCTTAGTCCACCTACTTATTTCCATCCTTGGGTAGATCAAGAACATGATCTCGTCCTTACGCATGCTACAACCAGCTAATCTCACTAGCAATTTTGATGCTTCTCTCTCGGCTAAAATAATTGATCCATGAATGACCAACGTTCATCTCTTTACCTTCTTCGTTGGAACATGGTTTAGGTTTAGTTGGGCTTTAAGCTCATTCGGCTATCTTTTTATGTTTATTTTTTTTTTATCTTAATTTATTATTGTCTTGTGTATTCTTTTCATTTAATAATTAAAATCAGCTAAAGAAAAGCGACAACCAAAAAAATATAGATATAATAAAATTATATTTATTTAATTGAAGAGCAAACAAAATAATAGTAAATTCTTCATTTATTATGAAAACATATAAAGCTTAACCCTCAAATCATCAGTATACTGAAAAGATGATCAGTTTATATCATTTTTTGCAACAACAATGAAGATTTGGTACAGCTCCAATACACGATCCATCCGAGTAATGTTGTTGCTGACAAGCCATCCTGCATCCGTATCCCCCCTCATATATTGTACATGCATATGAAATGCAATAATCATACCCGCAACAGTTTTTTCCCACTCCTTAAATACAACCAAGTTAAAGATAAATAAATATTTTACTCACACATATACATATGCACCTGTTTCAATAATTTTAATTTGAGAAAACGAAAATATTTTTCCAATAAATGAATAATAACAACTTACTAGGTGAGGCCAAATCGCTGGAGTTGGACAACGACGACGTTGCTAGTACTACAAGAAAGAAAACCACACTAGTTTTTCTAAAATCCATTATTTTCGTTCTTTCTGTTAATTTTATTGTGACAGAAAAAAAGTCTGAAATGTTTTATTTATAGGAGGAAGAATTGTCAAAAAAAAAGGTATTAAATTCTGAAATGCTGTATTTTTTAAGAGATATGTTTGACAAAAAAAATTATAAATCTTAGAACTCTACATGTGTCCAAAAGAAAATCAAGAATCCTAGTCAAAGAGAGATTTCCATTTTTAAAAGAGATATAAATAATATTACAATTACTACAATTTAATATATCAGATCTATGGCAGGATTTTATTGCAAAAGTTAATGTTGGAAAAATTGAAATGATGACTGGATATGATATGTGTATATTGATTTGATTTCAAATTCATCTTTTGAATAAAAAAAAAGAGTTTGAATTGATAGTCTTTTTTGTCAATTTTTGAGTTGATAGTTATATAAAATATGATATCATTCTTAAAAAAAAATCCATATTTACTAATAACATTATTCTTTGGTACTGTTGGCCCAACAATTAACATATATATATATATATATATATATATATATGTTCATAAGGAGTTTATTAAAATTTAGGTAGATTGAATATGGGATAAAATAGTTAAGAGATTTTCTTATATATGTTAATTGTTGGGCCAACATTTTTTTGAATAACTATATTTATTTTTGGAGTTGGAACAAAAAATCATGAGAAAAAAATCTGAACAAATAATATAGATATTAAAATATTTCTGGCAAAATGAAATGGAATGAAAATTTTGAATAATAGAATGGATTAGAAAAATTGTATAGCTAAAATTATTTTTAAACTTTTTTTCTAACAAAACTTTAATGTAAGAATTATGTAACATAATAGTGGTCATCTATAAAATTTATCACAAATGTTTAGGGTTCGAACACAACATCTTGTAATGCTAAAAAGGATATTAAAAATATTAGACTAAATTGACATGAACATTTAGTAATCCTAATTTTTTTTGTAATGGTCATTTGTTCGTCTCATCTGGATATGTTCGAGCATCTCCAACCTAAGAATTTTTGATGAATATATAAGAAAATAAATAATAAAATAATAAAAGGTATGAGAGAAAGAGAAAAATGGTATCTCAAATCAAAACTCATAAAATGCTCTGACAACTCCTCCTCAGCCATTTGTCTAATTATAAGTGGTTTTATCTTTTATTTACGTTAAAATTTAATTATTTGACAAATCCAGTGCCTGAATCAGGTTTCTGTAGTGATCGTTGATATTCTATATTGCTTGTGCTTCTCTACATTTCTTTCATTCGTTATGCTAAGAATATTAGCATGAGGATGTTGGACGTGTAGCTAATACTAAGAGACATAAACCAATCGATACCCGTGATCCTCTTGGAGCTTCTCTTCATTTCTATGTTGGAGATTCTAGTGGCATTGGCAGGTAGGCTCATCTGTTAAATGAACATGAGGTATGCAATGGATTTTGTTTGTGGCTCGGGTTAGCAGAACTACAAAAGATTATAGCTACCAATTTGGTTAATAGAGTGGAAAAAAATCATTCAAAGTTAGTGTATATATAGAGAATATGTTAGTCTGTCTGCACAATTCCATAAGAGTATCATCGTATAAGCATACTAGCTAGGCATTGTATTAAACCAACATCTTTTAGTATCTTTCTGTTTGCTATCATCTGCTTTAAGATATAAAACATATCTCATGGATCAATGAAGAATCATATATCTTTAACATGATTTGCTCTTTCCTTTCACAACTAAGCCAACTACTTAAAAACCAAACCAAACCAAAAGGAAAGACTTACAGACTAGTGATTCGTACACACACTTTGATCTGCCTTTTCTCTTTGATTTTAAGCCTAAGATTTTTAAAGTTCGGAACTTGTTTTCCAACAATTTCAAAGAAAGAGTAACAACAAAGAAAAAACGAGAAATACTTAAAGATTTTGGCAAACATAAAGATCACTAGCATTGTCTTCAACAACCACACAGTTGCTTAGCCTTTGCTAGAAACCGTAAATATGTTTTTATTTTTCCAACGGACTAGTTGAGGACGAAATGTTATGTGACTAAATGGATGCGTTGAGATTTAAAGAACTTCAATCGCAATCTCCGTCAAGCAGTCCCCACATGGTGGTGGTGGTGGTGGTGGTGATGGTGGTGGTGATACCTGTGGCTGCAATATTCCTTCACGTAACTTCTGCAACAGCTTTTACCAATGTGACGCTTCTCTCTTTCCCTGCATTTTGATCCACATGCCTCTGGAGTCTTCACTTTGCGACAAATCTCTACCTTCTTCACTTGCAAGTCAGATAACACCAGATCCATTGGACTTTTACAGAAGCTTTGTCTAGAAACTTTTACTATCTCTCGCTCGTTGCTACCACTCTCCACCACATATACCAAATTAGAAGACCCTTCTTGCTTCAAGACCGTTCCACAACAAGGAGATTTGCTAACAAGCTCCTCATGACAGATTTGTGTCATTTCCTTCTTGTTTCCGCAGCATCCTGAGGCCAGAGTTATTTCCCCGGTTTGTTTTTCATCGCTGCAGCAATCAGACTTGCATTGTTCTTCGTTCTTTATCTGCAAGCCCTTCTCAACATCAAATTTCTCTCTCACTTCTCCTTCTGTGTTTCCACAACAAACCAACTTGAGATCACAACTTGCACCAGCTTCAGTGTACAGGCAAGCCTCCTCATGGCAGCTTTGCTCCTCGCAGCATCCTGAGGAGAAATCAGAACCGTCTGTCTCTTCCTGACATGCCAGATTTATTTCTCCGGTTTGTTTTTCATCACCACAGCAATCAGATTTGCTTTTGCCTTCATTCTTTATCTCAAGATTAAATTTCTCTTTCACTTCTTCTCCTCTGTGACCACAACAAACCAACTTGAGATCACAACTTACACCAGAGTCAATGTGCAGACCTGTCTTCTCATTGCAGCTTCGTTTTCCTGTGGCCTTGTTCTCGCAGCATCCCGAGGAGTAATCCAGACTTTCTGTCTCTTCCTCAGAAGCCAGAGTTATTTCCTCGGTTGGTTTTTCATCACGGCAGCAACCGGACTTGCATTGTTCTTCATTCATTAACTGCAGGCCCTTCTCAAGATCAGTTTGCTCTCCCACTACTCCTTTTACGTCTCCACAACAAACCAACTTGGAATCACAACTTGCACCGGTTTCAATGTCTAGACCTGTCTTCTCATGGCAGCTTTGTTTCACTGCCTCCTTTTTCTCGCTACATTCCGAGTTGTAATCCACATTGTAAGCCACAATTGTAGCTTCAGCAGTTCGTCTTTCACCGTCGCAGCAGCCGGACTTCCAGGATCCTTCATCCATAATCACCTTTTTATTCTCCAGGTAAGATGGATCTTCAGTAGAAAGTAACAAACCCCTTTCCTTACCCTTCTCACTAGTGCCACCACAGCTTGATTTGCAGGTTTCATCAATCTTTTTCTGCAGGCCTTTCTCCAAATCAATTAACTCTTGGTCAAGAATCTGCATGGCGACCTTTTTCTCTCCTTTCTCCTTCTTTTCACAACAACTCTTTGCCACTATATCCTTCAGCTTCTCTGGTTTCTTAGCCTTCTCACCGCAGCAGCTATCTTTCACAAGCAATTTTACATTGTCCTGCTGCTTATCACCACAACAACCAGAGTGAGGATGGTCAGAGCTGGATTTACTTCTTGGTTTCACCATCACCTTCTCTTGATTTTTCTTATCACCACAACATCTTGAGTTGCATTTACCATTACCTCCACTCTTAGTTAACAAGCCTGATTCTAGGTCCAGGTCTTCGTCAGCACCGCCTTCAAGTTTCTTACCTTTCAACATAGACGTCGAAGCCCTGTAACACTTTTTGTTCTTGGTTTTGTCCTTGTCTCGCAACAACAACATACTGTTCAGAATAACAAGCAGACAAGTCCCTACATCAGCGAGTACCGCAGCCCAAATCAGAGGATGACCAGCGAATGCCAAAGCCAGTATTCCTACTTTCAGAATGATCGATACGAACACGTTTTCAACAACTTTGCGTTGAGCTCTTCTCGCTAGCTTTATCGCTTGTGGTATCCTTCTGATATCATTTGACATCAGAATAATATGACCAGTCTGCGTTGCAAGTGCAGAGCCAGAAATTCCCATGGAGATGCCAATATCAGCTGTAGCCAAAGCAGGTGCATCATTCACACCGTCTCCTACCATTGCGGTTGGTCCTTCTTTCTTAAACTCCTGTATAATTTTGGATTTGTCTTCTGGAAGAAGTTCTCCATGTACAAAATCCAAAGCATTCCCTAGCTGTTTCATAAAAACATATTAAAGGTTTATAATTACGTATTAAGAGAGTTATTAAACTCTTGTGTTTAGTCTCCTCACCTGTGCTTGAGCATGCATTGCTGAATCTTGATTATCTCCTGTTAGCATTGCGGTTTTGATTCCAAGATCATTCAGTTCCTTAATTGCTTGAGCTACACCTGATCTACATTCATCAGAAAGATTTAAAATTCCAGCTAGTCTTCCACCTACATAGACGTATCCAACAGTCTTTCCTCCTTTGGTATCAACTTCAATCTCTGGAATTGTCAAGGAGGAACAGTCAAGGAGATCAGATTCAACAAAACCACAAGACGTTCCAACAAGTGTTTTGTAGCAAAAGTTTGAAGCTTTACCATTTGAACAACCAGCTCGTGAAGCGATCCTTTTGTTCCCAATGTAGACATTGTTCCCATCAATCTTACCGTAGATTCCTTCACCTGGAAAATTCTGGTAATCTTCAACCTCTTCAGGCCTAGGCTCAACAGAAACAGATTTCGCATAATCCACAATTGTTGCTGCCATTGGATGACTTGATTTGCTTTCAACACTTGATACCCTGAAAACCATTGTATAAAGCAATTCGTAGTCCTAAGTTATCTCACCAAACTAGTTTTTGTTCATAGCACAACTTTTTTTTTTTTACCAGTAAAGCAAGCTGCGTAGGCTTATATCTGTAGAGAGTGACTTGAAATCTATGACAATAAACTCTCCTCTGGTGATTGTCCCTGTTTTGTCGAAAGCAGTGATCTTTATCTTTGAGAGAGTGTCAAGATAATCAGCACTTTTGATCAGAAGCCCTGAAGTTGCTGCTTTAGTAAGCGCACAGAAAGTAGCAACTGGTGTAGAGAGGATAAGCCCGCAAGGACAAGCACTGACTAACACAACTAGTGCTAAGTGAAACCAATGTTGGAGGTTATGAACTTTCATTACAGCCGGGACAATCGCAAAGCAAGCTGATACTATGATGATTGCTGAAAAAAACAAGAAAAACAAAGGTCATAAAAGATGATGTTCAAGAACATAAAACAAGTTCTGGTTATGTATTTTCTTACCTGGAGTATAGAACTGAGAACATTTGTCTATTATTCTCTGAGATTTAGTTTTACTACTCTGAGCTTCTTCTACGAGCTTAGCCATCTTTGCAACCACGCAATCACTGGCTAAAGTAGTTGTTTTCACGCTTATATAACCTGAAAAAAAAAACGGTGGAGAAAGATCAAAAAAGTGAAGTATACAAAGACAAGAAGGGTTACATTACCATTAAGATTGATGGTTCCAGCCCAAACCGTAGAATCTCTCTGTTTAGGCACAGGAAACGCTTCCCCGGTTAAGGTTTTTTCGTCTACTTCACAGTTTCCATCAACCACAATTCCATCAATTGGTATGGTTTCACCGGCTTTAACAGCCACAGTTGTGTTAACCTTAACGTCAGCTACTTCAACTTCTTCTCCAGTGTCTGCTATTATTGCCTTCTGTGGAGCTAAGCTCATTAAAGACTGCATTACCGCATTCGCCTGAGAATTCGGTACCCATAATCATTACTTCATAAAATCTCAAAAATAACAACTTTAGCTTTAGATCATCCGCAAGAAACTTCACTACTGTTTAATAAGATAACAGATGATTAGGTAACAAACCTTGTAGCTAGCTCTTGTTTCGAGCCATTCGGCTATGGTGAATAAGAATACAACTGCTGCAGCCTCCGTGTAATCTTTCATTGCAAGTGTTGCAGCCACTGTTTCATGAAATTGGATGATCATTTATTAGTAACTCATGAGTATAGTCAGTTACATTTCGTCATTTCCTCAAAAGAACAAACAATGAAACGAATCTTTTACTTTCTTCGAAAATAAACCAAAAAATAACAAATTTTGTTAAAGAACCAGACAACTAAAAAGAAAATCGATCACGAAACAACCAGTTCTCTGGTCGCCTCAATCGTTTTTAGTACAATACTGTATTTAAGTTTTGTACATAAAATATTCCTTTAAACTACATTTTTGAAAAATAAATATTTTAAAAAGTTTGTAAAATGAACATATTTATTTACTTATGTGTTTACAGTTTGTAATGTGTTTTTAAAAAAAAAAACTAAAAACCATTTTTATATTTTGTTACATATAAAAAATAGTTTAATTAAAAAGTAAGTTTTTCTTTTCATGTAATAATACAAACGTGTATAGCATATGTTACTTAACCATCATATAACTTCTTCGAATCGTATTTAGTGATCGAAAATGTATATTTGTGTAAAGAGAAATTAGAAAGGCGTATTTTTTTCTCCATATTTTCAGTAGGCCTTTAATTTTCTCTAATCATCTACCACACCAACTTTCCGAGTCAGATGTTAACTTTACCTATATCCAAAGAACATGTTGATATTTTTTTACTTCCTATTTCTCAAATTTACCAAAATATAAAGTCGTTTAGTTTAGTTTACTTGTAACTTAAACTATATAAAACAGAAATATCAAATTTAGTACAGTTATAATACAGTATTACCGGTTATAATGATCAGGATGTTGATGTCGACCCTGAGCCTTCTTATAGAAACAATCGTTTTTGCAAGAATTGGATAGATACCGGCGGCAACAGCTGCGACAGCGAGCCAACGAAGAGGCGAATACACAAATTTTAGGAAAGAGAGAAGAAGGAGTATGCCGGAAATCATCGCGAATGGACTTGGCCATTTATTCTT
Organism: Streptanthus diversifolius; assembly: GCA_039880935.1. NCBI lineage: Eukaryota > Viridiplantae > Streptophyta > Magnoliopsida > Brassicales > Brassicaceae > Streptanthus > Streptanthus diversifolius. The sequence continues at coordinate 661,479 of JAXGFM010000001.1, forward strand.
GAAGCCTGTTTTTCCGTCTACCTTCACGTTTGCTTCTAACCTAGCTTGGTTCAGTGCTTTAGCTGTACCACAATTTTGTTTGGAATTAAATCATTATTTGTAAGAAAATTTGTTTATTAAAAACTCATACTTTTCGTGTGGGAATTATTTTACTTTTTATGTTTAATATATATAAAAATATGTTTTCTGTCACTTACAAATTATAAAATATAGTTAGGTAACGAGTATGATCCACTACCAATAAAATATTCTTATGAACAAATATTTGGTAAATATCTCAACATGATAACTCTTTTCTCCAATATATTTTTGAAAAATTAAGTTTATTTATTATGTCAGTTAGATATATTTTCTATGTGTTAAAAATATATATATATATATATATATATTGTTCACACTATTCATGGCATGTGGTAATTACATTTTGATTATATACATATGATTTTCAATATTCAGTATGTTAGTTTTTAAATACTTTTTAAATATATTGGTGTTGGTTAGATTAATTGAATGTATTTCATGGAAAAAAAAGTTTCAGTGGTCATGCAGACTACTTTTTTATTTTTGCACATAACCTGTGCAACTACTTTCGGTTGGTCTTACTAGAAACAGAACATCATAAATTTCTTCTAACCGCTAGATAATATATATTTACCCCCAAAGAAAAATTGTTAACTGATTTTTTTTTCTTAACTCCTTTATCTTAATCTTTTCCCACTTAATTAAATGTTTTAAAGAATGGAATTTAGGCAAGAATTTTTTAAAAATTACTGTAGTGTTAACAAATGTATAATTTTAGTTGGTTTTAACTATGTTTAAAAAAAAAAAAAGATTAGCTAAATATTGATGAATAATAAATGTTTACAAATAAAACAAATAAACTAAAGGAAAAAGTTTTTTAAGGAGAATCTCAAATAACAAGAGTTCTAGTTTTTCATTAAAATTTGTAAGGGTTTCAAAAAATATATATGAATTCCCTAAATTTTTAGGATAGTTAGTTTTCCTAAAATCTTGAATAGGTGATTAACTCTTAATAAATGTTTTGGAAAAGCAAATTAAGCTTTTGCGATAGAATAGAATTGTTGAGTTTCAATAGAACTGACGATCAAAAAAAAAAAAAAAAAGCAATTAGTGGCCAAAAAGTGGCGTTTGCGTATCAAACTACCCATGCGAAACCAACTTTAAAAACAGAAAGCAAACAGAAAACGAAGTGATTTTTTCGTGTTTGTGATTATTTTTATGCTTTTTAATTAGAATCTGGATTGGATATTAAAAACAAAAGTCTTTCCCACTTAAATGAATTTAATTAGATGTTCTAAAAAATGGAACTTAGGTAAGCATTTTTTAAAAATTACTTTAGTTTAAATAAAAGATATGGTTTTGGTTGGTTTTAACTATAGTATTTTTAAAAAAAATCCATGAACGTTTATTTAGCTAAATGTTGACAAAAATAGATATTTTCAAATTAAAAAAATAGACTAATAGGAGAATCCCAAAATAACCGGGGTTCTAATTTTTCATTAGAATTGGTAGAAATTCCAGAAAAAAATATCTGAATTCCCGGATAATCAGTTTTACTAAAATCTTGAATAGGTGATTAACTCGTAATAAACTTAACTCTTAAAAAATGTTTTGGAAAGGCAAATTAAGCTTTTGCAATAAAGTAGAATTGTTGAGTTTCAATAGAAGTGACTTGTTGGATCACATTTTTTTTTTTTTAAAAAAAGTAAATTAGTGACCAAAAAGTGGCCTTTGAGTATCAAACCACCCACGCAAACCAACTTTAAAAACCGAAAAAAGAACAGAAACGGATATGATTTTTTTCGTGTTCATGTGAATATTTTTATATTTATAAAAATAAGAATAATTTAAGAGCAGATAAAATGATTATTTATAAGCTTTACCAATTTGGGACGGAGTGATGAGGAGGCTGTCATGGACAACGATCACTGTTCTCGACGGAACGATGACGGAATATTCCTTAATGCCGTCAAGAGACTTGAGAATATTCTCGATCAGAGGAACCTCCGACGTACAACAGATTCCCAGAACATCGAAGTAACTCTTCTGCCACTTCTTCTTTGTCTTCTTATCTTCTTCTTTGTTCTTGTCCTCGTTCTGTGACGCCATTTCTGTATCGAAACTATTTATGATTTTACGAAATTTTTTTTTAAAAGAAAATAACAAATCACATCGCAAAAAGATGGGTTCATGACTACTTTTCACTCTTTTTGAGGAGGAAAAGAAGAAGAAAGCAAGAAACTTTTAGCGATGATTCATAATTGCATATACCGTATTGGATAAAAAATGTTAATTCAATAAAAAGAAAAAAAAAAAGAGAAATCTTTTATATGGGACTTATGTTTTCTCTTTAAAACTGTTCACTTTTCAGAAAAAGTGGAAAACTGAAAATCAAAATCATGCGAAATAAATGAAACTATCTTTGCTTAATTCAGGTTACGAAAAATATTTCACTAAGACGAAATCAGGTTTTACTTGTGCATGCAATCGATGTGATGATGAACTAAGAAGAGAAAGAATATTACCTGAGAAAGAAAGGTTAAGAGAGATTAAGAGAAGGCTTTAGAACGTAGAGATGAAGATCTGAGGTGAAGAGAACTAGAAACGGCAGTTGCTTATATAATAGGCAGATACGTAAGAATATTAGATGGAAGCTGATTGGTTGGTTTTCTTTCACATTTTTTTTTTTGCAATTATCAGATTTTCTATTAAAATATACATTTATTCTTTTTTCTTTATGAATTCATTTTATCTACAAAACTAGGTCAGGATTCAATGATCTATATTGGATTCTATTACTTGTTTTTCGGGTAGCTATAACAGTACCGAGTTTTTACATATTTGTTCTACGAAATTATCAACAAAAAATCTCGAAAAAAATTTTGTTCTACAAACACGCAAAATTTAGGTATGAGTGGGTACTAATAATACTCAATATTTAAAACTTCTTTACTTTGTTAAAAAAAAAAAATACCATTTTTTAGTAATGATATCAATGTCAATTAAAACTAAACAAAACCACAAACATTCAAACAATTCTCACTAGAATACTGATATCACCTAACCCAACCTAACCTAATTACTGTGGTATTAAAACTTCACTAAATAATATTTTCAAAAATTACTTAATTATAGACGAAAATAAAAACATAAAACAACCTAACAAATTTTAAATACGAGAACCACCGCGATTACGTTTGATGATGCATTACCAAACCTTGTCCTTTTCAGATTTAGAGACGCAACCACTGGAAATCCACCAGTAAGACATCAATACAACACCGGAGTCCCTCAATAGAGTCCCAAACCAGAAAAGCAAAATTCCGTTAAAAACCAAGAGACAAAGAAATCATAAGGTGGATCCAACTCCAAAGAACTGTCGTCATTGCCGTCCGTTGGGAAACTGCCGATCTGAAAAACCAGGACCAAAACGCAATACCTGAAATCACCTCCACATAAGAAGCAGATCCGGGTTAAGTTCCTATCCTCTTCAGATATGGATCCGAAAAAGCCACATCACTATGCCACCATAGCTCCATCGAAATGTCAAAACCAGCCACCAACAAGATCTAGACGCAGCTGCTCCACCACCGCATTTGCCGCAAATCACCTGAATCACGTCATCACCATCAAAGGGGTAGTTGGAGGCGACGAGCACTAGTCACTAGGAGAGTCAAAAATAAAAACCCCTCTTCTTGATTATAGATTCCTAGACTTTATTATTTTTTTTCAAAAATGTGCATCTTATTTGAGAATTAAATTTTTTTATGGTATTTATAAATTTTTCTTACCATGTAATTTTGGTAAGCTATTCTTAGTTATTTTTTTAGATTTTCTATATTCCTATTATCAATGTAGTTTTTTGTTTTTAATAATTTTTAAGTAGCGACAATTGTAATTTTATTTCTAAATCGATTATAGAATTATTTTTTGAAGTTAATTAAGTTATAAAAATCAAATATTATATGTGGTTTAGTGATGAATTGTTTAAGATGGAGAAGTTTAGTACTGAGCTCAAAAAATTTAGAAAAATGAGTGTGAGATTAAATAGTTAAAAGAATTTATTAAAATCAATCTTAAAAACATTCTTAGTCAAAAGATTATCAATTAGGATTTGATGGAAACAACTACATATTAGTTTTATTGGAGCTAAAAATAGTAAGTTTATAATTTATATTAACAACTTTTTCGAATATTTACCAAAGAAATTAAAGTATTAGATTTATAAAACATTAAGTATGAAAATAGGGCGAGGATAAAACCTGAGGTCACTAGTTTAGATATATTATATATAATATATCTTTTTAACTCTATTATATAACATATCTATATCTAAGGATTGGAATTATTATTATTATGATTCTTGCTATAATTTAAAAAGAAATTAAAAATATTAAGAACCGAAATCCAAGGGGGGTTTAATCTCGTGAATCGTGAGAGAGAGAAACAAAATCAAAGTTAAAAGTTTTAGTGGAAAACATGAAAAATAGAATGTACAAAATGGAATCCACGTGTGATTCCTCATCTCATTACTTTCTTTATATTGTTTTTTGGTACAATTTTCTTTAATTTATTTCTAAATTATAATTAAGTGTACATTCCTTGAACGCAAACGTACCAATTGTCCTCCGCCTATCTTTTATATATATATATACTTATCTTTTTATATATATATATATACTTTTATATCTTTCATATTTTTTTAATAGATTTTACATGTTTGTATAATATATCTTATGATTAGCCAAGAAAAGGATAATCAGTTATATAACATGCATTTTATGATAACGCTCATGAAAAAAACATCTTGAATACTATAAACAAATTGAATTTTTCTTTGACTTGATTGATTATTAAATATCTTGTTTTCTCTTTTCCTTATTATCTATTCTATCACATTTTATGATAACGCTCATGATGTATGAAAAAAACATCTTGAATACTACAAACAAATTGAATTTTTCTTTGACTTGATTGATTATTAAATATCTTGTTTTCTCTTTTCCTTATTATCTAGTCTATCACATTAGTGAGATATTATAGGACCATATTGTGTGAAGCCCTAAGATATGCAACATTTTATGTCCAACAAATATATGTGAGAGATCGTTCAATACTTCAATTCCGAAAATATGGCAGTGTATAGAGAAATTAAAATAATTGATGTGATAATCTATATTGAAGTACAAACCACTTATTTTTTTTTAAAAAAAACTATCACAGGAACACTTCAATTTCAACTAGAACTGAAACAATTGAGCCTTCTACTATTTTTCTTCAATGTGTAGTTCACTGATTTCAAATATTATATAAAAAAAAATTAACTCTATAAATCACCACAAATTTTAATTTGTTTTATGGGGACTAAAATAAGACATTTATCCTAATATTATTATAGACTCAAACTATATGTATCAGTTTATAACTTTGTAGATTTTTCCGGATTGAATCTGGAATATATTGATTGTGTACAATTTTGGATATTTTTCAGGATTGAATCTGAACTATATTGATTGTGTCTACTCTATTTTAACTTTGTTATACTTATTAAAAGTTGAGGAATATGAGTGGAAAGATGAAATTAATTGATGTCGGTCCTATTTACCAAAGTCGAACATAAGAATACCAATAGCCAAATATGGCTACAAGGCTAATGCACTTATTTTACACATTGTGGTAGTAAGTAAATAAAGACCCCAATGTAGGATACTATAAAGGGTTGGAGTTTGAAAACTTGGACGTTTGATCATTTTTATGTAAACCACAAAAAAAAAAATATCCCATCCATTCTCGTGCATCATCGTAAGATTTACCAACAATTTTATTCGCAAGTTACCTTTTTCAATTAAACAAATTTGTGTTTTGATTTTTTCATAGGATCTAGAGTATCCATGGAGGTACCAAAAATAGCTTCCTCTAACATATCTTCCTGATTCATAATATTCAATAGATGATATGTATTTTCATAGATAGAAGAGCAGGAACCATTTTCCAGAGATGAAAGGCTAAATAAGCCCAAACTTGTCTTACTATAGGGTATTCAAAGAAAATGTGGTTTGAGAAATATCTCAACTCAACGTTTGGAACTAAGAGAAAAGTCTGCGAAAGATTGAGATAAAGAGCTTCTCCAATGTATAGAAGGTTAAATTATTGTTGAGCCATGAGGATGTGCCATCAATTAGGATCTTCTTTACTTGACTGTTGAAGTCTTATTATGCACACATATGTCCAAATCTTAAGGATAATGATTTGTCCCCTCAAAGTCGCTTATTACGCTCGTAGCAAGTTTCCAATAAATTGCTACGTTCTAAGCCAATATGAACGGCTTCTTCTTTGGGGACTGATTTGTTACGTCTTGCGTGCCTAAAGGCTTTGTTGTTGTAAACTTGTAAGCGGATATGTATTAATTATATGGATAGATTGACATATAGTTGGAAATATTTCAGGTTCTAACTAATAAGTTTCTCGAAAATTGACTTCCAAAATTATACTAGTGTATGATTATGATCACATTCACTTCAAAATCCCCAGCAACTATATTTCTATGATGAGTGCGTTAGTAACATACATCCACTATATCATCTCAAAAGATTATGAGGTGGTGGAAGAATCACCAAAAGTGTAAGAAATTTAAAATTATTTTTAATAAAAATATCAAATAAAGCTGATTAGTGATAAAATTCAAATGAAGATATTTTATTTTCTGATACATATATTAAAAATCAAAATAAATTAGGAAACACTATAACCAAATAATGTAAGAAAATATATAAAGTATGCATGATGAGAGTGACAAAAAAAACACGTATAGTGGGCATTGGGAAAGAAGTTTTCATTGAGTTTGGAATTGTAAAAACTTCCTTTGTATTTCGATAAGAGGTTGTACTTATATTCGTTCTACCACCTGATACATTAAAATAATAGTTCCTGAAACTTGGGAACTTTTTCTCAATATAGCAACTTAACCTTTTTCGGTTGACTTATTGCATGTAGAAAAAATTTCATATTCAGACACTAATCACTAATACAATTTATACATTTTCAAAAATGATTTTAATAGATTTCTTTTGGTTAACCCTTTTATCCAATACCTATGAACTTTCCTATATTGCAAACTTATTTAGCAAAAGTATGTGATGGAAATTACTCCATGTTATTTTTTTTGGGATAAATAATTATTCTAAGTTTTGATTTCCGATTATGTTTCATCAGTTAATAAACAAATCATTTTTACAATGAGAATTATTTCTTAGTTGATTTTAGTGTGATTATTAAATCTAAGCATCTAACTAATGGATTTCTAAAAGCCTAGGTGTGGCAAAGACCTCTTGATCGGTCTTAATTAACTTTTCAATTTCGTGTATAAATTAATACACGAATATGAAGTAAAATATTGTTGGATATGTTGTCGTGATGCATTAGATTAATAAACACAAATACGATATGTAATGGATACCTATCCTTTATCGATATATAATTTCTTTTAGAAAAGTTAATAAAGTGGGTTATGAAAGTGCAATGCAACTAATTCCAACGAGGTGGTCAAGCTTAATTGTATACTTAAATCCATTAATAATTATCGTAATCGTATCTTTATCAAAGAAAGCATTTGGTTTAACAATCGAGAATATAAGATATTCTTACTTTTGAGATATACGATAGAATTGATACAAAATAGTAAACCAACAAGCTTAACATGTAAGATTCACCTTCATCCTGATGAGTGATCGATCACCAATTAATTAAATCGAAAACCTGAAAACTTATCGATTGGATACATCTAAAATTCTACCATAATGATTTACACGTGGAATCAATTATTTTGGTCGTTCATCATAAAGTTTCCTTATTTATATACTTTATAATTTGGACGCATGCATCTCCACGTTAATAACATATGCGAAGTACTGCGAAAACATATTTAACCTGTTAACAAAAAAAAATAACTTGATACTTTACTTTCTATTTCAAGCAAGTTTTTCAAATCTTCTGTATCACTTGGAACAATGTTGAAGCCACAAATTACAAGCACCATAGATAATCAAATCAACCACTTCATCCCAATCTAGGCCAATGGTACCAACATGTTAACACATATAGGCTCTGCCTGGTAAATGTACTGGCATAAGAAAAAGGGATAACAAAATAGAAAAATAAATAAGAAGAAAAGTTAATTTTGGAGTAAAACTTTTACTTCATAAAAAAAGAGAAGAGAAATTTTATTATAAAAAATACAAAAAAGCAAAAATAATTCTTTTCTACCATAGTAAATGTTTCCATCTTGATTGGTTAATATCTACCCAACAAAAAAAAAAAAAACTTTTTACTCTAATATGTCCATCCAGTCAGACCCATAATTTTACTAATTATGTTTTTGGAAGTAATAAAGAAATTATACATATACACACATAAATATAGAAAACTTCCTAATAAAGAAATTATACATATACACACATAAATATAGAAAACTTCCGAATTAAGTGCAAAACATTTGCCCTCTGGAATTAGAGGGGGGTGGACAAAGTCAAGAGACAAGTGTCTTATCATGATGATATGTACACACTGAAAAACACATTGAGGTTATGTAGTGGACATGTGATTAAACATTAATATATGTTATCTATATATATATATATAATATAAAGTGATACAATTTTATATATACACGTCACCAGAGACGTAAATGGCAACTCAGTTGTGATGGAATCTGTGAAATCAACCACTAATTTAGGGGGAAAATGAAGCAAAGTTGCATTATCTGGAGATAATTGTGCGTGTCATTGGTGGAATTGGTGACTTTTTCAAAGATATTTTACTGGTGGATTTCATTTTTTCTTTTAAATGTATGCATGTGATAAAAAAAAAATTTAGCCATTCTTTTAATTGCTTGAAACCGAACCTCATTGGTGATTTTATTGGTTACGTTGTGGACCTCCTTGCCTCTTTACCAATTAGGTCACATGTGTATGTTTATCTTTTGGAAAGAAAAAAAAATGGAGAATCCTTTCCCTAAAACTAGAAAAACCAAACCAATTTCCGGTTTGTTCCGAGTCAGGGTTCATTCGTAGAGAATATTGAAATCCGACACAAACCAATTTTGGGATTGATAATTATATACTTTTTTCAGATTTTGTCATTGTTGTTAGGGGTGAAAACTTTACCTGTATCTGATAACCCTATCCGATATTGAACCGATAATATCCAAACCGATATCAAACTGTTTATTTTACAATATTCAATAAATGAGTTATATATACTTATCGAGTTTGGTTTGATTCGAATAATATTTGAAATCCATCGGATAATCCGATAACCCAAACATATATATATATATATATATATATATATATATATATATATATATATGACATATCCGATTTTGATAGTTGACATTTATATATAATAATCCGATAACTCTAACTCTTCATTGGTGATTTTCAAATTTTTGTTGTTTACACAGTTATTCATATTTTTTTTTCATTTATATACAATATTTATTTTCAGATATAATTTTGAATTATCATGTATAATTGATCCAATATTGAATCCTATCTAAAATATTATCAAATATTTTATTGAAAACTTGAACCGATCTTATACCAAAAGTATCAAATCGATAATGTTTCGATCATTGAATATGAAACTCCTGTATCCGATACCGATAAAACTTATCCGAATTCCCAGTCAATCACATAAAACCTTGGAGGCTTGGACCATTAACATCGTCTATAAAAATGAATGAAACGTTGAATTTATTGGCCCAATAAAACAGATTGGGACTGAATTAAGCTCTATGGGTTTTAAATAAAAACAAACTATGCTTTGGGCTAAATCTATTATTATCCAAGTCATGACAATATAATCCATTGGGTTAGATGTTAATCTAAACGTAAGCCCAATAAAAAAGGACTTCTATACCTAATGGCGTTTTCGTGGTTAGGTGAAATAGTGAGGGACAAGAAGAGAAACCTCAGGTATCGAGGCACTTGATGATATCTTTTAGAATGTGGGTCCACATCCTGCCTTTTACTTTACAGACCGGTCCTTTCTTTTTATCGCTTTTCCTAAATTCTTCCAACGTATTTTCCCACTGCAGATGCTACTCAAGTTACGAAAATGCCCCCATGCTTTGCTACAACACTCATATTTATTTTACACAATAAACAATCCCACTCCAAAATACATTTCGTCCGCGTTGGCGGGTCCATAAATTTATTAATGAGTATATATTTTGATCGATGACATATAACGTGTAGTGACAAAAAAAACATATAAGCAAAATAATTAAATATCAATTGGGTCTGAAAATAAATGAAGTGGAAGAAGAATACAAATAAACAAAGTACAAAGAAGAAAATATTGGGAGTGTCAAATGGCAATACCGGTAATAAATGTGAAAAATGAGGTCGAAAACAAAAATAGGAAGTCGTATTTCGTGTCCCGTCTATTCTTAGCCAATATTATTCGTAGCTTTAATTAGTTTAGTTTAGCTCTTCCACCTCCATTTCCATTTACTTTATATTGTATAGTATTTATGTTCTGTCGTCTTCTTCTTCTTCTTGACTTCTCTCTCTCTCCTTCGAAATCCGACAGTAATTTTGACCGTTGCTTTCTCCAACGTCTCTTCTCCACAGTAATCCTCACGCTCCTCAACCTTCTTTTGACCATAACACAACCCTATTAGGTTTTTTTTCTTTAGTCTTCTCTCTCTTTTTAAAACCTCTTTTTCTGGGTTTGTTCATTGCTTTTTTTTTTTTTTTTTTTTTAACATTGTCACTAGAACAAATCCAAGATTTTTCACTGTTCTCATCTGGGGTTCTGTCGGTTCTCAGTAAATTTCACTTCTTTTATAGGAAATAAGCGAAAAAATCTGTGCTTGAAGAGGGTTTTAGATTTTCTTGAAGAGGGTTTAAGACTGTGAAGAGCTTTTTGTCTTGTAAATTAAGCAAAGAATCTTTTTCAGACATTTGTGAAAAAAATAATGTCCATTTTTATTTGCTCTCTCAGCTGTTTCAATCGTTTCGTTATCTGTGGATTTGAAGCTTAAAAAGAAGAGGAGAGAAATGGGATGTTCTCATTCGAAATTAGATGACGAAGAAGCTGTTCAGATCTGTAAAGACAGGAAACGTTTCATCAAACAAGCGATTGAACATAGAACTAAGTTTGCTTCTGGTCACATTGCTTATATTCAGTCACTTAGAAAAGTCTCTGATGCTCTCCATGACTTCATTGAAGGAGACAACTACAAGCCTCACGAGTTTGTTCCGACCCACGACTCATTCGTTACTCCGGTTAAGAGAAGACCACCTAGCAGCCGCCATAGCAGCAGCAGGAGCGGCGGTGAGTTCATAACGATTTCGCCTTCTTCTATGCCTCCACACCCTGCGAAAATGATTCAAGACAAGCCAAGATCGAAGGTGAGAGCCAACTACTTAATGGCTAATAGAAGCAGACCGGTTCGTGTCGAACAGAGATCCCCTGAAACGTTTCGTGTTGAGTCATTTTCACCTCCGAGTCACCAATATGCAGAAGCAGATGGTTTCTTTGGGATGAATATGAATATGAACATGAACACTTCTGCAGCTTCTTCTTCTTCGTTTTGGAATCCGTTGAGCTCTCCTGAGCAAAGGTTAAGTAGTCATAACATTCCACCTCCTTCACCGCAGAATTCTCAGTGGGACTTCTTCTGGAATCCGTTTTCGTCGTTGGATTATTACGGATATAGTTATGATAGAGGAAGTGTTGATAATCGAAGTGGTATGGATGATGAGATTAAAGGACTGAGACGTGTTCGTGAGGAAGAAGGGATTCCAGACTTGGAAGAAGATGATGAACCTGATCAACCTCAACCTTTGAGGTTTCAGAATCATAATCCGAAAGCAACAGAAGAAAGTAGAGGTAAAATTGATAAGAGTTGTTGCAAGGAGGAAGTTAAAGTTGAAGATGTTGATGAGAATGATGATGATGATGATGATGATGATGAAGATGAGGATGATGATCATGATCATGATGATGATGATGGGGAGTTTACAGATAGTGGGTGTGAAAGCGAGCACGAAGGAGATGAGAAATGCGTTGGAACGCAAGAACAACGAACCGTTGAGGTGCCTAGAGTTGAAACTACATCGAATGTTGTAGGATTTGGGAAAGTTGAAGAGATTAAGAATGTTGTTAATGTCGCGAAAAGAGATACGCCAGGTTTCACGGTGTATGTGAACCGGAGACCAACGAGTATGGCAGAGGTAATCAAAGATCTTGAAGATCAGTTCACAACCATTTGTGATGCTGCTAAGGAAGTCTCGGGGCTATTGGAAGCTAGTAGAGCTCAATATGCATCATCCTCTAATGATCATAGTGGTAAGTTCATTAAATAGTTTCAGGTTTTCAATGTTTGTGACTGACTTAGATTCTGAATGTTTAAGGAAGTTTATCTTTTGTGTTTTGTAGCCATGAAAAAGCTGAATCCAGTAGCTTTGTTCCGCTCGGGTTCATCAAGATCATCCTCTGCAAGATTCTTGATCACTGCTTCTGGTGGTTCGAAGGAGAGCGGGTCTGAAAGTAGAAGCGATGTTTCAGATGAATCTTGCATGATTTCAGGTAGCCACCAAACAACATTGGACAGACTTTTCGCGTGGGAAAAGAAACTCTACGATGAAGTTAAGGTAAGCATCAAGAGTTCTAAGCAACTAGTGACTGTCAAAATCTCAGGTTTTTCTCTTTCTTGTTTATAAATGAACAGCCTTTCTGGTGTTGTAACAGTCTGGAGAACGTGTTCGAAGAGCATACGAGAAGAAATGTATGCAGCTGAGGAATCAAGATGTTAAAGGAGATGATCCATTTGCGGTTGATAAAACAAGGGCCACGATCAGAGACCTAGACACACAGATAAAGGTCTCTATACACTCGATTGAATCTATCTCCAAAAGGATCGAGACTCTACGTGACCAAGAACTGTTGCCTCAGCTTCTCGAGCTTGTTCAAGGGTAACCAACAACTTCTTCCTCTTTGGTTTCTCTTTATAACCCTCAAGACTGACAAATAGTAATATCATGATCATAACAGATTAACAAGGATGTGGCAAGTGATGGCAGAGAGTCATCAGATACAGAAACGAACACTAGACGAAGCGAAAATGTTACTTGCAGGGACACCGGTTTCAAAGCGTCACAAGAAGAGACAACAAAGACTTCCAATAATGCCAGAGGCCATCAACTCACAAAGATTAGCTCAATCTGCTTTGAATCTTGAAGCTCAGCTTCGAAACTGGAGAGCCTGTTTCGATTTCTGGATCACATCTCAAAGATCCTACATGACAGCATTGTCCAGTTGGCTTCTCAGATGTTTCAGATGTGATCCTGACCCTGAGAAAGTTAGATTATCCTCATGTCCTCACCCGATTTACCGAATCTGCATCCAGTGGTTGAAGTTACTCAATAACTTGGACGAGAAACCGGTTTTGGACAAACTCGAGTTCTTTGCCTCCGGGATGGGTTCAATCTATGCAAGACAAGTTAGGGAAGATCCGAATTGGAGTGGAAGCGGGTCAAGAAGATATTCCGGGTCAGAAAGCTTGGACCTTGTGTTGGCTGATAGAGTAGAAGATGATGTTGTGATGACTGCTGAGAAACTTGCAGAGGTTGCTGTTAAAGTTCTCTGCCATGGGATGTCTGTTGCAGTGAGTTCACTTGCTGAGTTTGCTATCAACTCGGCTGATGAACATTCGAAGCTTGTTAACCAACCAGAGGACGCTGCTGACGCCACATCGGGCCAACGTCCGGATGTAAATTTCAATTCCTAATTGTTATTTTTTTTTTTTTGTGGTTTGTAGAGAGTTTAGAAATTAGATTAGGCTATCATCTTTTGCTATCAGAAGATAGTTTTTAGATGAATGAGATTTGTATTATTAGTAAGACAAAATAGAGTTCGTTCAGTTGATTTTGAGGATGAACAACAAAGTCTTCCCATTTCGTGTTCTGCTAATACATTGTCTTAAAACCAATGAAATTTATATTAAAGCCAAACAGAATCTCCTTCAGAACGAAAATCATTATAATGTAACTAATCTCGCATCTGTATCCTCTCTTCAACTAAAAGTTCAAGAAAAAGCAGAGAGATCTTTTTGTCTGTGTCTACGAAGAAGAGAGAAAAGAGTTTGCCTTAGTGTTACTGATCCACATAATTAGAGAAGCTTTAATTTTAGTAATCTTCATCTTCATACTCCAGTTCATCGGAACTAACTCCTCCCATCACGGATAAGTAAATAACGACGGCTAGAAACTGAGCAGCTAGAAAGAATTTAGCTCGTTTCTTGAATTTTTTCTCCTCTTCAGTCTTTTCTGCCTTTGGTTTGCTCTTTGGTTTCGAACCTGATGAGATTCATTTGCTTCACAGGGTTAGACATCTCCAATTTGGTCGCATATGTGACAGATGCATGATGAGAAGTTTTTGTAATGTCTTGGATGTGTCTTACCCTTTCTGGAAAATGAGGAAGGGAACGAGTGAAGTGATGGCGAAGGAGATGAAGAAGACGCTTCGAGGAACTCTGACTTGAGTTTCTCAGCATATCTGACAAGATTACTATGTTCCAGAAGTTTGCACCGAAGCACTGATGTTTCCTGATCATGCACCATAACGAAACTACTTTAACTTAAACTGTTTTTACGAGGTCTAGATTCTACCCGATAAACCAATAAGCTGTAAAGTATATTTGTTGAATTTTGTAAAGCAGCTTACCGGTAATACTTGGATTGTAAAAAGTATGTGTGATAGAAAGAAAGCATCCAAACTTGATGGCCTGTTGGAAAATGCACAAGAGAAAACATGGTGAATCTTATACAAAAGGCTTATACAATACAAGTCAAGTTTGGTCAATGTGAATGCAGTACCTGTCTTCAAAAAGAAACTTCTGCTCGCCTAACCTAGTCGACAAAGCTTCATATGCATCACTTGCCCTCTTGTATATCTGCTAATATAATAACCTTTGAAGTTTAGTAGCAAGTTGAAAATGTTTACTACTATAAACTTATATTCATACACAAAAAAGTTAAGAAACAGTACCTGTTTTTCTCGTTGTTCTGCATTTTCTTTGGTGATTCCTAAACGGTTTTTGGCCATGTATGTCTGCTTATAAAACAGGACCTTGCTGATCACCCAAGGAAGATCTGCGTAGTAGATCTTCGATGCAGATATGCCCTCGGTACCAACCCATATTTCATACGTAAGAGCTTCTTCCAGCCATGATACAATAAGAGCCTTCAACGAGAGGTAATCCGGAAGAGACTGAAGCTGAGAGTCAAGATTGACAATCCCATCTTTCTTCAGTTTCTCAATTACACCTCCATCTTCATTGTTGTATGCAACATATGTACCAGTTTCAAAGTACGGCAGTTCATCTATAATTAAAAAACATATGAAAAACAAAAAATAAAAATAAATAATATAAATAAGAACATATCTGAAGCACAAATCTGTATATTGGAAAACATTACATAGAAAATGTGGAGATATGGTTAAAATACAAACTCAATAGTATAAAATTCTCATAGAAGCATTGAAACAAAAAAAACAAAAAAACAACCAAAGCCATAAGAGGAACTTATGAATCCTTCATTATCCACAGAATAATTTCACCAATGTCTCTTCTCTCAAAAACGAATCTTTTAAACCTTGAACAGCAATTACTATGAGCCTAAAACCCTATTTAAACTCTGATTAACTAACGAGCAAGATCTTAATGGTACGAATTCGAACCGAGAATTGAAACTTATCCCGGTCTTGGATTCCGAATCTCAATTACGCAGTAATATTACACAACAAGTTTTATACCTAAAACTACCAAGCGGGGAATAAAAAAACAACATAAGAAAAAGGAGAAAAACCTGAATCAGGGAAGTTCGAATTGAAGGCAAGTTCAAAAGGAAGCTGGGCTAATTTCAGGTATATGTAAGCGGGAAGGCAATTAGGGCAAGCTGTTGGGAGACCGAAGCAAGGCTTCCTCGTGACCAAAGTGATATCCGATGTCTCTTGATCGCTTTCCATTGTCGTGTGAGAGGTCTGGTTTTGGGGATTGGTCGTGTAATGGAAGAGAGGAGAACAAAGAAAAAAACTCTCAAATTCACTCGTCGATTAAGAGACTGGGCGAGAAGAGAAGATCCAGCCGAGTACGGGTTCGGGTCTGGCCTAGTCCGTCAGGTTTTAAAAACTAGGGTTTATTATTCCACTATCCATTTTGGGCTTTGTATGGCCCACGGACTACCCACCGTTTACTTCTACGACAAGCCACCTGAATGTTCCAAGGCAATGTATGACACAAAGTACAACAGTTTAGTTTTTTTCTCACGAGCACAAATTCATTCTACCAACTTACTTCACCCATAAATTAGATTCTATAAACATTTATAATTGAATGATAATGTTGGATCGCAACGATCGCGTTGAATATTATTAGTGAAAGTATAAAGATATTCCATGGGCTTATGTGGGAATACAATTACACAAAGCCCAACTCATAAAAAGAATCGAGATAAATAGGAGTGTCTTCCTCAAGACAAGGCGACAACAGTACGAAATGTTATTTCTTTTTATGTTATTGTAATTATTCCACATGGTCTCATTTTTGTTAGTGTCGTGGCTTATCGCGAAATTGAGCATTTTCTCATGTTTCGTGATTTACTTCTGCAGAAGCTCTTGAGTTGCAAAGGTTTATGCGTAAAGGAAACATTCAGTCTTAGTGGATCATTGTCTCAAGAGTTGTTGAATATTGCCTTAGAAAAGCAGAGCTGCTTCAGTTTGAAAGAATAGCTAACCTCGACAAGGTAAAGCTATACACGTTCTTGGCTTCTCTTGCTTGTGGTGTTGATTGTGAAGTTGCTTGTATGATGAGTTGAGTGAAATGCAGGTGGAAATTTATTTTGGTGAGGATGCTTGTAGTCCAGCGTTAGAAAATGAAATCTCAACTCTCAGCTGGATCCTTTCACTCATCCCGGTTTCTTGTAAAATGCAAACACAAGTCGAGACCTTGGAAGCTCTGCGAGCTGCTGTAAAAGGTAGAATCAACGAGGTTGTTGGAGGGGAAAAGGAGGAGGTTAGAGTTGATGATAGCTATAGATGCGAGAAGGAAAGCAGATTGGTTCAATGGGGTCAGAAAAATGGAGTCAAAACCAAATTGAAGATAGCTCGTAAGCTCAGATGTTTTTTGTTATAAAGTTAGATATATCAAGAATGATGAACAGAGATCGATGGCTATGGGCGAGGAGCTATAGCAACCGAAGACTTGAAATTTGGCGATGTTTCTGTAGAGATACCAATCTCAAGCGTCATTTCTGAGGATGGGAGTACTCGAGGATCTAAGATCCACATTTAACGACATGATGCAAAATCTTGGCGATGGAATTCAAAGAGCGGCAGAGAAAGATTGTCTCTTCCATTCTTGATTCATGTTCTGCAGCTGCAGGTATCAAAATGGTTGAAGACGCAATTACTAAACAACCGGTTTAACCAAGCCAGAATGAGAAAACCGGAACTTGGAAAAGAGATGAGAACCGCCACTTGAATTTGGTTTTAATGAAATTTATGTCCTTGGCTTTAATTTATATTTTAGGAACAAAGAATTAACTAATTTTTGAGTTAAAATTTAGTCCAATTTTGACTTGGTTAAACCAAGATGGACAATCTCGGATATATTCACAAATGAAGATTTTTTTTTTTTTTTTTGGAGAAAAGACATCTACTCTTAACCTATTTAGTGTTACAAGTTTTTTGTCAAGTTCTTCTAACAGTTTCCATTATAGTTTAGTGAAACCGGTTAAGATTTTGATATTATTTGACTTTTGGCTTTCACTCCTCAATAACCAGAAGATAACCAATTTGGATATATTAGGTTGGTTTAACTTTCTCAACACTAGCCCGTAAGGTTATTATTTTACGGACTTTTGCACTGGATTCAGTGATATATGCCCAAATACATTAAAAAGCCCATTAAAGTCCATTAATTACGTCGTCGATAAGATGGGCATTTTCGTAATTTGGATTTTTGGGTAAATCACAATATTATTAATATCACTCTGGGGACCACCGTCTCCTTCCCCACCACAACCAACCATTTTCCTCCGTTTCTTTTTTAAAATAATATAAAAAATTGGTAAACAATTTTTAAATAAAAATAAAAATTAATCTTAGTTATTTTATTTCGTTAAGATATACTTTAATGTTAAATTAATATAATAGTATCTCCTTTTCTCTTCTTCTTCTTCTTCTTCTTCTTCTTCTCTCTTCCATTTTTTTGTTTTTTCCTTCTCCCATGGCTTCCTAAGCTTCTCTCTCTCTCTCTCTCTACCTGCAAAATTTTCCTTTGAATCTCTCTCTATCCTTTTCTGGTTTCTCTTAATTTCCTTCTCTTCGTAAGACAAACGACATTGGTAAGCCGTGCAATTTCTTCATCAGATCCTAATAGAATTTTCACTTATCCCTCATCAATGGTAAGGAATCTTATAATTTATTGTTTTTAATAGATTTTGAAGCTTTTTCAATATTTTGAATGGGGGTTTTGATTTTAGCTACAATTTTTGTTTATTTCTACTAAAGTTTCTGGAAAAAAAAATCAAAATCAAAATTTTCTCCATGAAACGAGAGAAATACGTTTTCTTCTTGTTGTGTGTATATAATTTCTGTTTTCTCCATTGATGCAGAAAAAAACTTTTTTTTTTTCAATATTGATTTGATCTGTTTTTTTTTTCCTTCTTGTTTCTGTTTTTATTGGTTTTCTGTGTTTTTATAAATCTCAAATTCAGATAAAATTTAGAGGAGAAAACAATAAATTTAACCTTTTTTTTTGCTCTGCCTACATCCTTTGGATTATTCTTTCCTATTTACGCATAAATCCTTGTGATTGTATTTCTCGAGATGAACTCAAATTAATACCGTTTTCAGAATTTATGGCAGCAGAATCTAGCCATGGCTTTTTAAAGACTTTGTTCATATTCGTGAATTGAAATTTATAATTTTTTTTTATAAAAAAGATGTGTGAATTGAGCATTCTAAAACCCGATCTAGATTTAAGCATCCGTATGAGATGATTTTCTTTCAGAAAACAAAAACATAAAAAATAAGATTAAGACAGTGAATCGTTGGTGAACAACAACAACAGAAACACATTTTTTTACTTGATTGATGGATTAAAATTGAATCCTTTTTGTTGTAATATTAAAGCTTACTTCTTTGTTTGCAGATAACTTTGAGTTTTCTTCTTTCATTTGGATGAAGGTTGGTGATTGCTGCAGCTTGTAGAAAGCTGCTTTTTTAGAACTATGTTGCAAATTTATCAGCTTATTAATCAGTCCAAAGATGAGAAGCTGGTTGCTGTTTACTATCTATATTTCATGCTACAGTCAACAAGAAGCAAACCGTTTATGCAAGCTAGTGTTGAAAGATTAGACACAGCAACACACCTATTCAAGGTGGAGTTTATCATCAGAGATCAATTGTCGATTCTTTTGTCATTGTAATCACCGAAATAATGGAAAGGTTTGTTTTTTCTTCGCTGCACATATTGATTTGGACTTATCCGAGAGAACTGACAAGCTTGTGTGCTTTGTGTAGATATAAGTTTCTGGAAGAGCTTGGAGATGGTACATGTGGAAGTGTATATAAGGCCGTGAATTTGGAAACATATGAAGTTGTAAGTTTCTGAAAATTTTATATACTTTTTTACTCATATACTTTGTGGGTGGCTAATTTGAACATTACCTTGTATGTTTCCTTTAGGTTGCTGTTAAGAAGATGAAGAGAAAATTTTATTATTGGGAAGAATGCATGAATCTGCGAGAAGTAAAGGTATCGATTCTTAATCAATCCACTGCAGCGATTTGTGTTTAACGTTTACTGATGTAGTTTTCACTCTGCAGGCTCTTCGTAAGCTAAACCATCCCCATATCATAAAGTTGAAGGAGATTGCGAGGGAACATAACGAGCTTTTCTTCATCTTCGAGTGCATGGTAGAGAAGTCTTTTCTTCTGTAGGATGTTTTACACTCATAGTGGTATATTCTCATTGATCTTGGATTATAATTTGATTAGGACCACAATCTGTACCAAATAATGAAAGAAAAGGAACGACTTTTCTCCGAGGGAGAGATAAGAAGTTTTATGTCTCAGATGCTTCAAGGCCTCGCGCACATGCATAAAAATGGTTATTTCCATCGAGACCTGAAACCAGGTATGTATGTTTGTCACGCTAATTCTCAATTGGTTTTCTTTCTTTGAATGTCTTTTACTTAACAAATTATATTCCTTTTTTTGTTGCTGAAGAGAATTTGCTGGTGACCAATAATATCCTGAAGATTGCTGACTTTGGATTGGCTAGAGAAGTTGCATCTATGCCTCCTTACACTGAATATGTGTCCACGCGTTGGTAAGTGATTGAGTTATTCGATATTGCTTTGGCAGGGTGATATATAAACTTATGCGTATAATTGGCTGTCTTCTTTGCAACAGGTATCGAGCTCCAGAAGTTTTGCTACAGTCTTCGTCATACACTCCTGCAGTTGGTACTCTTACAAAATCCTTTTGTGCTTCATCACATTACAATAATTGGTGGCTTTGCAAATGTTTATACACTAACATTTAAAAGAACTGCAGACATGTGGGCAGTGGGGGCAATATTAGCTGAGCTTTTCGCTTTTTCCCCGTTATTTCCTGGTGAAAGGTGAATTCTTTGTCCTTTTACCAAATACTAAACTGAATCTCTGCGTGATTAGTTGCTAGTTCATGTTCTAACCTCTAGTGATTCTAGTAGAACAATGAAATCTGATACTGCATTTTAGCTTCTTGGGTCAAGTATTGTTTCTATACACTGATATAATGATTTCCTTATGAGCAGTGAGATAGATCAACTATACAAGATTTGCTGTGTTCTTGGCAAGCCTGACTGGACTACATTTCCTGAAGCAAAAAGCATATCTCGAATTATGAGTATTAGTCACACAGAGGTAAGAAATCTTAATGAAGGTGCTTATTATAAAATCATTTGTACATCAAAACATATCGCTCTTTGAATTTCTTGTGAACAGTTTCCGCAGACAAGGATTGCTGATCTACTCCCCAATGCTACTCCTGAAGCTATTGATTTGATCACTGTGAATCCCTGTGTTTCCTGAATGTTATTAAGAAAGTTAATATCTTTCTTCAATATCTTGGTTTCGTATATGATATATATCTCTTTTGATTCAACAGAGACTTTGCTCTTGGGATCCATTGAACCGACCAACTGCTGATCAGGCGCTAAATCATCCATTTTTTAGTGTAATTTGAATCATCCCCTTCTTCTTTTGATTTGTATCTCACATATTCTCTCTGTATAGTTGAAAATGTATTGATATATATTCTCAACAGATGGCTACGCAGGTTTCATATCCTCTACATGACCTTGAGTTGAGGCTTAACAATATGGGTAAGCTTTTTTCTTTGTTTCTGCTTTATGGGTTCTGCTTTCATGACCTGAAGACTAAGTTAAACTAAATTTCTTTTATTCAGCAGCGGCGATGCCTAATCTTGAGTTAAACCTCTGGGACTTTAACACAAAACAAGATGAATGTTTTCTTGGCTTGACGCTGGCTGTAAAACCAAGTGCTCCTAAACTAGGTAAGTAATCATTCCCTTCTGTAGAGTAGATTCCTGGTCACGATTACACAAATTGACATTGACATTGCAACGATCTGTTTTGCAGAAATGGTCTGCAATGCACCTCAGGACATGAGCGAGGTAAGCTTTTATACTCCATGAAGTTGTTATGAACTTCTCATTGAGTTGTTGTAATGAATCCAATATATAAAGAAAAAAGTATCTCTTTTTGTTTGCACAACTGAATTATGCAGAATTTTCTCTTCTGCCCCATGGATAATAATGATCCTGAACCATCAGGTGATGAAACTTGAGCGTACGATTTAACTGAAGCATAATTTTTGGTTATGTTTCTCCGGGAAAATAATTATTGATTCGCTTTATGAACATTTTACAGTTTTCTGGTCTCTGCTCTCTCCTGACGAGAATCGTGTCCACGCACCTGTTGAATCAACTCCTTTATCTCTGTCCTTCAGGTGAGAATCATTCCTTGTTTTCTATGGATCCATATGATTAATGTGTTAACAAAAAATGTGTAGTCAGAAACTTTTTGTTGTTAGCAGTCCAATGCAGCAACGCACAACCGTGGGACCGCCACAGTCGACTGGGTTCACCATGGGATCATCAATGCAACCGAATATGTTGGACCGCCCATGGATGGCTGTGTCTGCGCCGTTTCAACAAACTCATTACCTCTGATCTTACTTAATCCATACCTACTTAAAAGTAAATAACACAGAGGTTTGTCAGAAAGATAGAGAAAAACAGAGGATGTTGTAGATTTTGTCATCTTATTGTTCTCTATTTTGTAATGGAGCTTGAGCTTAAATCATAAGTATTATCCATTCTTGAGAACAGACAAGTCTCCCAATTCTTGTCTTTGTACAATATATGAAAGAGATCATCGCTTATGTTTGAAAAGGTTGTTGACATGTGATTATACATTTATTGTTGGGTCTCATAATAATAACCAATCATTCAAATCTGTCTGTGTTCCTACCCTAAAAAATTATATAATCATTGAATTCATTTCATCAAATTTTAGACTGTTCATACTCACAAAAATGGAGTCAAAACCAAATTGCAGATAACTATAAGCTTAGTGGTTTTTCTGTTATGAAGTTTGACATTTCAAAAATAATATTTGGATAGAGATCGATGGCTATAGACGAGGAAGTGGCATAATAGGAGTTAAGGGAGCAGCAGAGAGATATTGGATTTTTGCAATTCTTGATTCATGTTCTTGTAACTAAACAAGAACAAGAACCGGCCTAGTTAAATCCAGTTTCTGTTATAATAACAATTGAAACTTAATTATTGTGTGGTAAGCAAATCAGCAGAGCCTGAATCCATCATTCCATCCATTTTTCCATCTCTCCATCATTTAACAGTTGAGGAATTTAAGACGATCCATTTTCTTGAAAAGAGTGTTTGCCTTTTCTTGCTTGGCTTCTCGACAGTTACCATTTCAGGAGTTTCCTGTAAGTGGCCCGAGTCTTGAAACGAGGTTCTAATTTGTTGAGGTAGTTTTCAGCAGCGGATAAACCTTTAGTCTGTGCAATACGAACAATACGAACTCAGGCAGCGACGCGGAAAATGACATATTCAATTTCTCCATTAAGAGACAAGTAGGTTCCTCTTCCATCTGCTCATTAGTCACCCCTTGTCCTTTACCGAATTGCTTCATATCCTCGTAAAACGGTGCAGTATGTTAAGAAAATTGAGGTGATCAATTTCCTGGAGAAAAGCCTTTGCCTTGTCTTTCATTTTATTCACGAGAGTACCATTTCAAGAGTTTCCCTTAAGTCTTGTGATTCTTGGCACTATCTTCTAACTTGTTGAAGTATCTTTCAGCCGCGGCTGAGCCTTTAGTCTATGCAATAAGATCCACATGAACTCCGTACTGGTTGGCACAAAATCTTATTTTCCTTCTCTCCATCCACTCAAAGATCTACAACGTACATGGACAAGAAACATTCATTAATCGAAACAAACAACAGAAGCAAAGTCACAAAACCTTTGGTGTTGAATTCTCAAAATCAAAGTTCGATAATTGTCTAAGTTTCAGAGTCTGGACTAATCCATGGACTCGTCATGGTCGTCTCATCCAATAACTTGGTCCCCAAGGCACCTATGAATCACAATCATTGCCACCATTGGATCACTATGGAGAGCATGATACTCTGATTTATTTCAATTGTCAAACCTAAAAGATGCAGAAGATGAGATCAAAGTGGATTTTCAACAACTCCACTTAGAAGCAAAATCTTTTCCAGCCAGATCTCTAATCAAATCAGCGATCCTATACACTCATTCCCCTAATTTATTATCGCATCTCCTTGTCGGGAATCAAATCATATCCTTCTGGCTTGGCAATCGGGAGATATATGAGGTCTTCCGTGAGAGACACGAAAGGGCTTATGTTATAGCTTAATGGGCCACTCTTGCTAAAGTTAATTCATAAAGGTCCATCAGGTTTTGCCCTGCCATATCCATGAGACTGGATCTCTGTTATTAACGAAAATCCATTTGGACCTCTCCTTTTAGGCCTCTCGAGAGAAGAGCTGATCTTATACAATGGATTGTGACTTTCTCAGTTTTCTATCGAATTTACATTTGGGCTTATTGGACTCTACTATCTAAGCGTGAGCCCAAATCGAGTCGTTCGGATTCTAAACCCTGTGACCTCCTTATTCCTTTTAGATTTGAGAGGCTATTCAAAGATTGTAATGTGTGTCTAGTAAATATAAGTATGAAGAATGTACGATAATGTCAAATGAAAATAGACAAACGAATTTTAGCTTCAAATGTTTAACTTTACCTTCAAAATTTTGTCTATAAGTGTTTATTACAAAGTATATATATATATATAAATTCAGTTGGCAAATATACATCATTTGTAATGGGATATCTAGTATTAAAACTAAATATAGTGTCTATATTTTTAAAAGGTAAAAGTGGTTAAATTAGGTTTAGTGGTTATAAACTGAAACCACCTCATATATAAGGTGTGACTAAGATTCCAACTGGTATCATATATAAAGATAATCACAGTCAGTATAAGCAAATATGGGTTGTTTATAGTTGAAAACGAATCAAGAAATAAAATAAAAAGATGCATATTTGTTTTACATATAGATTTTTGTAGATCATAACTTTACATTGACCACAAAATTATTCTTGTAAAATTGTTATTGCAGGAGGCTTCACGCATGATACCTTAATGTCTTTATCATTTGTTTTCTGAATGCCATTCGACTCGTCAACATTTGACTCCAATAATTATACATTATTATCAAATATTTTTGTTTTTGTCGGCATATATTTTGAGAATATTATAAAATAAAATTGGAAATAAGAGAAAAAGGAGAATGAAAATTGATGTTGCTGGTGGCAGCAAATTGACGGGGCCTACTTCCAGGTTTACACTTTTGTCGTTTTCTTACTTCCTTAATGCCGAGCTGTAATCCTCTGCACCAAAGAGCATATTAATTTTCTACACATACTAATAATAACCAGCCACGTTTCCATGTCTAGACACAAGTTGGGTGTCGCAAATATATACAGCTCTTTATTATTTCAATTAAATATTTCAGAAAAGAGGGAAAGCAAAAAAAAAAAAAAAAAAAAGTTCCTTGATAAGGAGAAGAGATTAAAGAGAAGAGAATCTGTTGAGAGGATAAATTGAGAATTATATCCGAGAAGTCGAGTTTTTTATTCTCTTGCTTCGTACCTTCTTTTTTATTCTCTCTCTTTGCTGTGAAGATGATGGTAGTTAACAGCTTTGATCTATGGCAAAAAGATGTTTTCTTCTCCGCAGCTGAAGAAGTTCAAAAATCTGCAGATATGTATGTATTGGGTTTTTGTGATTTTTCTCTAATTATTATGGTTTAGTAGCTTATATGGTAGTTAAATTTGGGTTTTGGTCTCTCTGTTAATTGATTTTGTAGCTCATTGATTATTTGTTCATTTGTTTAAGAGATTTATATGGCTTAAATGAAGGGATTTAGATGGAATTTTGGAAAAGATTGTGACTTTCTTTAGTTTTTGTTGTTGTTTAAGCTTATGCAAATCCTGTTTATGATCACCTTTTTGGATTTTCACTTTTTTTTTTCAGAATGGAGTCTGCTTATAGACTGTGGATTAGAGACAAGAATGATGAGATCTGTAAGGAACTTCAAGCAGCTTTGGGTACAGCAAAATGGCAGGTATTATTTTGGAATCTCTGCACAATATTGTTTCTTGAATCATCTTAGGTTTAGTGTGGAGTTTTAGAGATTTTTTTTGTCCATTCTCTTTTCTTCAAGTTAATTGAGCTTTTGGTTACTGCAGATTAGTAACTTTGAATCAATATGTTCTTGAATCATCCCTGGTTTTTTATGTGTGTGTGTGTGTGTGTGTATGTGTTCTTGTGGAGTTCTTAAGAAAAAGTCATGTGTTTCCTCTTTTCTTCAAGTTAATTGAGTTTTTTGGTTGCTGCAAATTGGTAACTTTGTATCAATTTGAGTTTCTGCACAATATGTTCTTGAATCATCTCTGGTTTAGTGTGTGTGTTCTTGTGGAGACTTTAAGAAAAGTTTTGTGTTATCTTTTTGTCTTAACAAGATAATTGAGTCTTCTTTATGTTAAACGCAAATTTTGAAACCATGATTCAGTTGGAGGAGTTTGAGAAAGCAGCCAGATTGAGCCATAGACAGAGTGGGGATGATTCTACATCGACACGGCACAAACAGTTTGTTTCCGCTATCGAAAACCAGGTTCATCGCGTAGAAATCTCTCTGAAAGAGGCTTACAGTGAGAATGGAAAAGAACCTCTCCATTGGGTTCATCTAAGTGAAGAAGAGCGAGATGACTTGGCCATGTTTCTCTCTGGATCTTCTTTAACCTCGCAGAGCTTTAGTAGTCAGAGCAGCAACAAGTCGAATGGAGCTCAAGCTAGAGGTAACGGTAATGGCTCTGAATGTGTCATAGACATCGAAGAAAGCGTAAAACCAGATGTCAGAATACGGCAGGCAGAGAAAACAGCAGGGACAAGAAGAACATGGAGCTCACCAAATTTAAGTTCGTTGAGGATTATAGTTCCTGATGATAATGAACAAGAAGAAGAACAAAAGGAGAAGTTAGTGATACAAATCGAAGCCACTCCTAAAGTGAAAGGAACTAAACCCGTATTGTGGATGCAGAGACTTCCTTATAATACTCAGGTGAGTTCTCACAATCAGTTTGATGTAATAACTTTCTTTACTCATGATTAGGCAAAAGTTAACTTACCTTTTAAGTTTTTTTCTCAGCTCTTTGACAAGATTGGTTGCTTCCGAAATCCGATACGCTTACCATTTAATCATCCGATCAAGCTCACTGTTTCCTTAATGCTAATGGTGTTTCTTCTATGTGAGTCAATCTTCACTTGTTTTTTCCTTAATGATTTTGATCTTGTGAATGTTAAGTTGCTAATGAGCATTGGTGTCTTAAACGTTGCAGTACCCTTTGTAATGTATTCATCTTGAGAATTCAACCACGGTTCGAAACTGTCAAGAAGCTTTAAGAGATCAGCTTTCACATCTAATGGTTAGGATTCATCATCCCTCAAGAACGAGAAGTGATTAAAGAGTAAATCGCATTTAATTACATTTTGGCTTTGGCTATCGTTTTTAGAGATGTAAATGTAAAAATTAAGTTTCATAAATTTCAATTGTTTGTTTCTGCCATTGCATTGTTTTTTCTTCTTAACAATAATATTTGGTAAGTTGATGTAGAAAGTAGAATATATATATATATATGAAATGTATTAATATATATATATCAGTAATAGTATATGAAAATAAATTTAGTGCAGAATAAATAGTTGATCTTATCAAACACATCTTTTGTGTTCAAGGAAAACCAATTTAAACTTAATTACAATAAA
Source organism: Streptanthus diversifolius (assembly GCA_039880935.1). NCBI lineage: Eukaryota > Viridiplantae > Streptophyta > Magnoliopsida > Brassicales > Brassicaceae > Streptanthus > Streptanthus diversifolius. The sequence goes on from JAXGFM010000001.1 coordinate 689,022, forward strand.
AATATATCCTGCAACTATTTTAACTTTGGAGTCAGCTTCACCAACTAATCTGGCATTTACGATTATTGATAATGGTGAACTAATACGAATGACAGAGTTTTAGAATAGATTTTTCCATCAAGTGTTTGTATGGGAGTTTGGTTGATCAAATAAGTCGGTATTGGAAACATATTCTCTTATAATTAAATAGAAAAATTACCTTGAAACCGTTCATAAGATGGCGACATGGTTGTGTTTGTGTTTTGTTTGATTTGGTGGATTCAACAATTAGAAAAAAACTAGTAAATAGATCCGACCTCATAGGTTTTAATGTCACCTATTCCAGCTTGATTCTGCCTTGTGCTTTACTACTTTGATAATTGACTTTTTACTTTATTTCGAAACTTTTAAATCATTTTTTTTTTTTAAAACAATTTGAATATAAAAATTAAAACGATCCACACAATTATTACTTATTGAATTTAAATTATTAGGCTGATATTTATACCCCCAACACACAAGCTTAATTGAAAATAACAATAAGACTAATTATTATAAGAATACATTTAAATTATTTTTCAATTGCGGATTTTTATTTATTGATAATAATAATAATAATAAAGTAATACGAACAATGAGAAGATATTGCTGGCCACGACTCCAACGGTGGTAGTCTTACGTGGCATCTCCCGCCCAATAACCCAGCAAGTTAGTTAACGAATGTTGTATGTTATACTCAGTAATGCGATAGAACCAAGGAAATTAAAGACAACCAGTAGTACGAGGACACGTAAGCAAACACGCGAAATTAATCATATCACTAACTAATCACGTGAAGAAGCACGGAATAATCGAGTGCACCGTAACGTAGACAATTATAAACAATAATATTTCATTTAATTTTATTATTGAGTTATCTCTCTCTCTTCTCACTACCCCCAAGATAGATCTATCCGAGAGAGACACACATTCACTCTTTTTGACTTACTTTTTCAATTTTTTTTTTGTTTAGGTGAAAAAGCTTATTTTGTCTTTTCCTACTCCTCCGGCGTCAAACTTACGGCGGATCCGTCGTGTATTACGGTCAACGATGTCATTGACTGTGCCGGAATTCGATTTTAGAGTAATGACCCCTCTCTCTCTCTCTCTGCTTCACGAATTTCCGATTTTCCATCTCTCTCTAAGGTTCATCGTGTTTGCTTCTTGTAGCAGTTGACACCTCAATTCGGTTTTGCACCGATCGGGTTAGTTTTCTCGGCGTTTCTAAGGTTTTTTATTCGTATGCTTCGGTTAGAGATTTGACTGTGTTTGTTTGATCAGGGAGCATAGTTTTGCCGATGTAGATAATCTGGAGCACTGTATAAAATACTTAAATCACAGCTTAGTTACTTATGGATTCTCTGCTTCGCTCGACCTCTTCGCTACCGATCCTGTGCGTTTTTTCTCGTTAATTAAATAATCTCTGATTGTTCTTTTTTTTTCTAGATTGTTTTTTTTTTTATATTCATGAATCTGATTCGATAAACGTTATTATTTAGGTTTCGATCGCGAGAACTTGCAATTGCATATACGCTTTGATTCATCAGAGGCAGCGAGATGTGGAATTCAGAGAATCTGCTAATGATCAGAGACAACGGTGACTGTTTTGTCTTCATCTGAATCTTTTCTGACTTTGATTTTTTATATATGCATTGTGAATTATTGGATGTGTGAAGTTACTCTAGCTAGCTTTTTTCATGTTTATTGCTTCTACCATAAGTCAAATCTATGGTTCTCAAGAAGATAGACTCTTTGATCTAGATCATGCTATGTATATAAAGAATCTATCCACTGTTTTTGATTTTATATGTGCTTTAGAGTAAAATCCTTTTGGGGAGACAAAATGACAAAAAAATTACTGACACAGTGCATCTATGAAATTTTCTACATCTGATGTCGGCTTTGAGAACCTTTTTTTTTTAAAGACCAAGTTCTTGTTTACTTTAGACATCTATGGAATCATTGGAAGTGTTAATCCACTTTAGCTAGCTGCTTTATGTATATTACTTGTACCATAAGTCAAATCGATTGCTCTGAAGATGATGGACTCTTTGATCTACATCATGCAATGTATATAAAGAATCTATTCACTGTTTTTGGTTTTATGTGTGCTTTAGAGTATATTTCTATTAAAATCCTTTTACGGTACAAAAATACAAAAATTTGCTGACACAATTTTTCTGACTATGCTACTTTTCGTGGCATCTCTGAAATGGTCTATTTTTGGTGTCTGCTTGAGAACATTTTTTTAAAAATAAGTTCTTGTTTACTTCAGACTTTTATCCGACATGGCGAGACTCGAGGCAAAACTTGAAAGGCTTGAGAATCAATTGCAATCCAAGGAGAGGGAACTTGGTTCTGTCACAAGAACGGAAGCCAAAAACACAGCGGCTTTAAAGGCTCATAATGAGAAGCTACAGAAAGAGAGAGATGAGTTTCAGCGGATGGTGATTGCTAACCAGGTTTTTATCTATAATTTTTTTTACCAGTTAGATTTCTCAGTAACAAAGAATTTTTTGTTGGAATGCTGATGCAAAGCTCTTTGAACGTTTGTGTTTCTTTTGGTATGGGAAGCAAGTCAAGACTCAACAATTACATGAAACAAAGAAAAAAGAAAAAGAGTACATAAAGTTACAGGTATGCTTTGGGTTCACTCTTCTTGAAGTGTCAAGTGTTTGTAATATAGGTTGAATCTTAGTAAGGTAAACATGGGAAGATATTGATCTTGTTTTAGGAGAGGCTAAACCAAGTGTTGATGGAGAAAAAGAAGGAAACGAGGTCAGGCATGGAAATTATGAATCTACTCCAGGTACTACTTGGGTTGTTGAAATGACTAATCATCAAGTTTTTTGAGAGTAGCAGCTTTCGCCTAATTAACGTTTTCGTGTGCAGAAAGAAGGGAGACAACGTGGAACATGGAGCGGGAAGAAAGCTGATTCTGATTTCTACAAAAAGATTGTAACTACCATGACAATATCATAGTTTCTCATGCCGTATATTGGATGAAATTTACTTGTATAATTGGTGTAATATGATCTTGTCAGGTGGATGCATACGAGGCGAAAAATCAAGAACTGCTCGCAGAGAACACTGATTTGAGAGCTTTATTGCGATCCACACAGGTTATTGCTTTTCCTTTTTCTTACCATCCGAAAAAAATATTTCAAGGGAGAGAGAAACTTTTATGATCATTTTAATAAAGACTAAGATCATTTTTGACAGGGAGACATGCGTTCTTTCTTGAATGCGAATGGAAGACAGAGCTTAGACCCTTCTCAGTCTCCTTTGGGCGGAAAGACGGTACATAAATTTCGTTATAAGCTAAATCAATCTTCAATCGTTTCCCATTTGCATGCATAAATGAAAACATCGATGTATATCAACAAAGAAGATTGATTTTGACAGGATGTTTTCGACCTACCTTTTCGTATGGCTCGGGGCCAAATAGAAGATAGTTTACGCTCTAAGATGGTTTCTATCAAGGTAAAAAGTTGTAACACTTCCGAGCTATTTTATATCTTCACAAGTACTAACATGTTTCTTCTTTTTTTTCTCCGGTTAATGAAGGAACGTATGGGTCAATTAGTAGACGCACAAAAAGAAGTAACAATTACGTCAGAAGCGTCAGAGAGGGAACTTGAACTTGAAGCACAACTAGTCGAGGCACGCAGCATAATTCAAGAACAGGTATGTCAAAGTATTCTTCTTATTATATTTCTCAGTTACTAAAACATTACAAAACTCACCATCATTTGTTTTTTTTTTGATGTAGGAATGTATAATGTCTAAACATTTACCAAAGACAGACCGGAGAAGAAACTCAGCTCCTCCACAGTCTGTCAACGGACTTCGTGGCTGACTTAGATTGTGAATCTCTCAGGTGCAAAAAATATATCAAATCTCCTATCTTTTCTAATCAATTTACAGGAATGTAACATAAGAGGTAATATGAGTTTTGGATTCGTATTTGTAACATTGTACAGAAGAATATCTCGGGTTTGTTTTTGCACGCAACAACTTGCAAACTGTATAATGTTGAGTATTATTAAACTCTTACGTCTCTATATAAGTGAATGGTAGGTTTCAAAATTTTGGTCATTTTTCGTGTGATCCTAAATGCAAGCATTATTTTACTAAATTTGTTTCTAACATTTGATGTCTGCTTACTTCAGGACTTTCATTAGACATGATATATGAATGCGATTTCCTATCACGAAAAGTATTACTATTTCACGTGTGCTACTATTTTCCATTTCAAAACATGTAAATAGTTGTCAAATTTAAAATAGAGAAAAGCTTTTTAAATCTGAACTTGCATTGTATTTTTCAATCTTTTCATTTATAATATTAACGTGCTGGTGATATTAAATATATAAATATACACAATAAACTAGAGTCCGCAAACTCTAATTTGAATGTTTTAATCTTTTTGTTTTTTGTGTGTGAACGGTTTCTTTTTGTTTTCTTGTCAAGAAATAGCGGTTGAAGTTGTATGGAGTGTAAAATGTCAGGCGTTACATCTAAAACAGTTTGAATTCTGATATAAATACAGATTCTGAGGCAAATATCAATGAAAGTTCGCCAAGCTCAACCTGAAAAGTTGAGAACAACATTTATAATATATATATATATATATTAACAATCAATTACTTAGTATAATTACAAGATAAAAAAATTATTGAGTGAAGGGTTATAACTTGTCGTAGTCTACAGATCATAGTCAAAAAAAAAAGTAAATGACATTAAAACTATTGTAACCTACGCCCGAATTGTAATAAAAAATATTACACAATATGGTGGTCATACACAACAAATTAGCGGAAAAGGATGAAATAATAATATGTTAACAAATGTTAAATGTTAAGAAGTTCATTAAGTGAAGATCAGTATTATCTATACGAAGAGAAACTTATAAACATACGTACTTTAACACAAGGAAACTATAAGTCTATAAACATTAACCTATTATCAAAGCATTTAACAAACCAAAAAAACGTATCACTAAAAGCAAATATACAAAAACAAATTATTTAAAGCATCAATGGTTTATGACTACTTCTAAAATTCATGACATATGTCTAGAGTAATTCGAACTCAACATTCCACAAAATTAAATAGATATTAAAATATGAACCATGAAATTCCATTCTCTTCGTTATAAAAATGTAAATGGAATATTTATACCCACACCACCGTAGTTTATGATCATAGGTCCTAACAAAAATGGGTAAGTAAAAAAATTGACCTACTAAATGTAAATTTATGCTTTCTTCGTTTCAGATTAAATATCGCTTTATATGATTGTCTTTTCTGTTTAAAGTAAGTAGTATTTTATATTTTCAATGCACCATCTTTTTTTGTTTAAAACAGATTCACTTTTAGTCCTATTACTTTCATGTATTGATGAGAAAAATAAAATTTATGCAGTGTATTAATAAAATATAATATATATTCTCTTAAAATGTATAAAAGTTCTTAAATAAAATTTAAAGGGAAAAAGAGAAAGTAACTATTAATTTGTTTTGTTAATATTAACAAACGATATTTATTTGGAGTTCTATTTTGTTATAGAACTGGCTATAATTATAGGTTTATAAAGGGAACATGTACAAATTTTTCTTCATAAACAGATATTTTATGTTTATTTTAATACAGAAACGAGACAAACAAAATTTTATTTTTTCACTTTTATTTATTAAAGAGAGCAAAAATTATGTAATGTATTAATAAGAGTATAATATAAATTTTAATGTATTCTTTTAATATGTGTAAACTTATTATAAAATATTTAAAATAAAGGGAGTGATTATTAATTTTTTATTAATATTAAGGACAATATTTTTTTTGAATCATATTTTTGACATACGCGGCTATAATTTTAGGGTTTTCAAGAGAAAGAGAGGTACACATTTTTCTTTATAAATAGAGGGCCTCATGTTTATTTTAATACAAGGCGCCGCACCCAAAAATGAGATCTCATACTCATCTTAATCCAAACTCTTAATATACTTTTGTAGGTGTAGATTCACAAACTATCAATCCAGTTCAACAATTTCAAAACAAATTTTGTTCCGATCTAATTTCTATGGTATGTACAACTCCATTTATTTATTTATTTCACAATATAGATATTCCTGCATTGAATTTCTGAGTCAACTAAAGATTATATTGCTTAGAATCATATTTTTGATAGATATGATTCTAGGATTTTTTTATGAGTGGGAGGGATTCTTTATAAATAGAGATCTTATGTTTGTTTTAATAAAAAAGAGCACACACAAAAATGAGATTTAATATTCACCTTAACAAAATCTTTTAATTTTTTTAATCCACAGGTATGGACTCACAAATAATTGGGTTCGTTCAATAATTTCAGAAAAACATTAATTCCGATCTAATTTCTAAGGTATGTACACCCCAAATTTAGATTTGTTTTACTACACAGATATTTTTGTATTGGTTTTTTGAATTCACTAACAATTATATATATTGGAATTTCTTAGATTTTGGATTCTAAATAATCATTAGAAAACCATAAAATTGCGAAGTAAAATAAATTAAAATTAAATAATTAGATGGGTAGCACATAACAACATTTTCAAAATGATTAGTATAAATTTGTTACGAATATTTTTTTTATAAATTCAGTTTTAATGCTATTACTTTTATGTATTAATGAGAAAAAGAAAATTTATGCAGTGTATCAATAAAACTATAATATATAATTTAAATATATTCTCTTAATGTGCATAAATTTTTTTAAATAACATATAATGAGAAAAATAGAGAGTAACTATTAATTTGTTTTGTTAATATTAACAAAACAATATTTATTTGGAGTCATATTTAGTTACAGAAGTGGCTATAATTCAAGGTTTATTAAGGGGATAGGTACACAATTTTATTATAAATAGCAATCTTATGTTTATTTTATTATAGAAGCAGTGCAAACAAAGTTTTAATCTTATCGCTTTTATTTATTAAAGAGAGAAAATTATGTAATATATTAATTAGAGTATGATATAAATTTTAATATATTCTTTTAATATGTGTAAACTTATTATATAATATTAAAATTAAAAGGGAGTGATTATTAAAAAAATTATTAATATTGAGGATCGATTTTTTTTTTGAATCATATTTTTGATAGACGGGACTATAATTATAGAGTTTTCAAAAGAAAGAAAAGTATACAATTTTCTTTATAAATAGAGGTCTCATGCTTATTTTAATACAAGACGGTGCACACAAAAATGAGATCTCATATTCGTATTAACCCAAACTCTTGATATACTTTTGTAGGTGTAGATTCACAAATATTGGTCTCGTTCAACAATTTTAAAACAAATTTTGTTCTGTTCTAATTTTTAAGGTGTGTACAACCCCATATTTTGATTTGTTTCACTATTCCTGCATTTAATTTCTGGAGCAACTAAACATTATATTGCTTAGAATCATATTTTTGATAGACATGATTCTAAGATTTTTTTTTTATGAGCGGGGTTCTTTATAAATAGAGATTTCATGTTTATTTTAATAAAAAGCAGCGCACACAAAAATAAGATTTAATATTTATCTTAAATAAAACTTTTTATTTTTAGTTCCGCAAGTGTAAGTTCAGAAATTATTGGGTTTGTTTAATAATTTAAGAAAAAAAATTATTTTGATCTATTTTCTAAGGTATGTACACCCCCAAATATTTTTGCATTGAATTTAATTCACTAAAAATTATACCTGTTGGAATTTCTTAAATTTTAGACTCTGAATAATCATTAGAAACCATAAAATTGTGAAGTAAAATATATTAAAATTAAATGTTTGGATAGGCACATAACAATTTTTTCAAAATGATTGGTATAAAAATTTTACTTATAAAATATTAGTTTTTACGCATATTTTCGAAGAAAATAATGTCTTTAACAATGTATACATGGCTTACCAACCTATGTAATGTTTTTTGTGTAAATACATATATAAAATATTGAATGGTTACTGAAACAATTGAGTTTATGCCGGGCATGGTAGCATGATGGTTTCGACCTGTAAGATAATGGTGTAAACTCATTATAGTCGTGGAATCATTAATTGTGTGCAAACATATTATGTTGTGTGTAAACTCTCTCTCTCTCTCTCTAATTTCGTCTCTTTCTTTTTTCTCCAGTCTCTCCGCTTCAGCAGAATCTTTCCGAAGACGACCGTTTCGATTCTGTAGTTTGTGAGAAAAAGTTTCTTGTTTGGCGTTACTCTTCTTGTTCTCTTCTTCGTTCTTCGTTTCCTTTTCACCAACGATCCTGTTCGCTCTAATATATTTTCTCTGTTTTATTTCATAACCCAAAGCTCTTTTCTTTCTTTCTTTCTAATGTCATTTTCTTATCTTTCTTTCATTGCAGGTTTTGAGGATTCTGGTTGATTCTTATAGTAATGTGGGTTTGATTAGGCTTCTCTACAACTCTCTCTGTCATGGTCTCTTCTTCCAAGGGTAATTTTTTTTTTTGGTTTCGTAGTGTTTAGAAGACGAAAACTTCGTAAGACTTATCTAAATTTGTGCTTTGGTTGTAAAGATGATTGAGAATTGTTAGAGTTAGTTTTTGCATTAGTTTTAGCTCAAATGGAATTGAAAGTTTGGATTTTTTTTTTTAAACTCGTGAAGATGAACGTAGTAGGATGGTTTTACTAATTTACTGCTTGATATTAGATTTACTGTGTTCTTGATTTTGTTTTGCTTTTTGGAAGTTTAATGATTGTGATTGCTAATTGTGTTGGTGGGTCTTTTACTGTTCTAGTTGATGTGATGAGTTGGTACCATAAAAGAGGAAACTTTCATTGTGTCTGGAGATGTTCTTGGAACTTAGTAGTGAATGTGGGCACTTAAAAGAAATCTTTTTGGATTCACTTGCTTGACTTATTCTTGGAACGTAGTCATGAATTTAGTAGTTGCATACTGAGTTTTTATATTGGAATCATTCTTGTAAATTTGGTAAACAAGTTCATGTAGCTTCTATGTCTGTTTCCTGTAGCAGTCTTTGACCAATGTTTTCTGTCATGAAGAATCAGTGTTAAGTCATGTAACACATTGTTCTTCTAGGAGCTGTGTTACGATTAAAACGTCACTTTACGTCCTTTTTTCTTCATGTATGAGCTGTAGGTGACCCATCGAAACGCAGGAAAATGACTGTTGGTCGAAAGAGACGGAAAATGAGTGTTGGTCAAAAGAAACGGAATATGAGTGTTGGTACAAAGAGACAGCTTGTTCACGAACTGTCCAAGGATCCGGATTCAGCCTTTGACGCCTTGAACAAGTGGAAACGCGACGAGATTCTACAAGTCTTACGCGTAGAGTCAGGGGAGCAAAAAAAATACAATAGGTTGAAGAAAGAACTGATCATCAAGAAGCTCTTGAAAATTGTATCGGAGGAAAAAGATTCATCAACAACATCTACGAAATATTCAAAAAGACGGAGGAAGAACGTTAATCCTACTCGCTTTGAGAGCACTGACAAAACTAAAGGTAACTAAAAACAAGTTTTGCAGAAATAAATTTTGTTTCATTTGTAGCATTCTTCTGTTTTCTCTATGCTAACCTGATAATGGAAAATGCAGAAGGTACTTCTTACTGTATAAACATGACTTGTCAAGCTATACGGGGTCGGGAGGACTTATTTTGCAAATGGTGTTCTTGTTGTATCTGCCTTGAGTATGCTGCGAATAAACATCCTAGTATCTGGTTAACTTGCGATTCTGATCCTCCATTCCCCGGTGAATCTTGTGGCTTTTCGTGCCATCTCCATTGTGCTATCAAGAGTGAGAAATCTGGTCTCAAGGAAGATAATCCAAGTAATGATGTTGATGGATGCTTCTACTGTGTCTCCTGTGGCAAAAAAAACAGCTTGCTTAAGTAAAAAATCAATCAACCGAATCTTCTTGAATTCAGTTTATAAACATTTGAATACAATTTTTGATGGATCTTTATTATCTCTTTCTTTCTTTCTCAGGTGTTGGAAGAATCAATTGTTGATCGTAATGGAAACCATAGACGTAGAGATGTTCTGTTTCCATCTTGTATTGGCTCAGAAGCTTCTTAAGGGCACGGAGAAGTACAGAAAATTAGCTGAAATCGTGGAGGAAGCTGTGAAGAGTTTAGAAACTGAATTGTGTGGTCCTCTTGCTAATCTTCCATCGACGAAGTGTAAAAGAATCGTAAAAAACCTTGTCTCGGCGCCAAAAGTGAAGGATCTTTGCTCTTCTGCTTTGAAATCTCTCCAAGATATAAGGCTTGATGATCATGCATTGCCTTGTCAAAAGACGGGTAAGCTTCATAAACACTCGTGATTAAGAAATATAATAGTACTTTAGTTTTCTTCTTCTTTGTTGTTTGATTCGTTATCAACTACACAGGAACAACGAAGATCAGTTTCGAGGATGTTCATGCTACTTCACTCACTCTGATTCTCGGTTCCGAAGAAGAACCTTCCTCACCGGGAAACAACATTCAGCACAGTGTATGGCATCGTAAGGTCTCAGAGAAAGATTACCAAAACGATTTGACTTGTACATTGGTGTCTCCAAACACAAGGTTTCTTGTCTCTGGACTAACTCCAGCTACGGAGTATTGGTTCAAAGTTGTTTCCTCTAGCGGCGGCAAACAAACGAGCGTAGAAGAAACCAAAGTCTCTACAAAAACCTCTCAAGAAGAAGAAGAAGAAGGACAAGAGGAAGCAACTAATGTGAATAGCTTAAGCACAAAAGATAAAGAAGAACAGTTGGCCTTAAAAGAAACTGTTCTGGAGAAGTCGGTCAACAAGGATAAGAGTTCATCAAGCTGCTATTTTGGGTTGGAGGATTGCGTGAAGATTTTACGACAGCTTGAGTTTTCAGGTTATGTCGATACAAATTTCAGACAGAAGTTCCTGACTTGGTATAGCTTAAACGCTAATGGTCATGAGAAAAATGTTGTGAAGTCATTCGTTGATGCTTTCGAAGACGAACCAGCAGCTTTGGCTGAGCAGCTCATTGACACATTCTCTGCTCACATATCGAGAAAGCGTTCTGCGACTGGCGGTATGAAGCAGCGCCATTGATTGAAAGAGATTTTCTTTGCTTTTTATTTTGCTGGAATATTCAGAAAGATTCAACTTTTGTTTGGTTTTTTTTACCGGATTTGGAACTTCTTTTAGCATTTTTATTGGAATAAATTTCATGGAACAACATGATCCAAAACTGCATGCCGTTTTTTCCACTCCTAACCTAGATGATGTTCGATTAGTTTAAAGCTCATAAATACAATCATCTTATATGAAGCTGAGAAGGGCAACACAAGAAATATTAGTTATCATCTTGGTCATAATCCAAGAACGGAAAACAAACATAAAATAATATGTGTGATGGTATTGAATATTCAGTGCTGCCTTGGGAGATTTTGGATATTCAATTGGAGGAGACTGAGAAAGTGAAACTTTGTTTCTACAATTGCATTAAGAATCAATGCTGCCTTACAAGAAGATCTCCTCATATATGGTACCTTGTTGCATCATCTTTATTTAAGTTATAAGTTGCACCAGTGACTTCATAGAAATTTAGGTTTATCTACCATAAGTAAGCGTATATCTAAGCTTGGCAAAAACTTCAAATCTAGTCCGTTTGTTTGTCCTGGTCATGAGGCAGACGAATCTAAAGATGATGAGCCAGAGTTGCATCAAGCAAAGGAATTTCAAGTGTCCTATAGCATGCAATGTATCAAGGCAATCAATCACAACTTCAAGATAGATAAAAAAAAGGATCTTCAACTTGAACCAATATATCAAATTGGATTTTAAAAGAAAAGTGATCTTTAGTTCTCATACTTATTCTATCAAACTGTTTTATTTTTTGAATCTAAAAGCATGCAATAAACATTTAAATTAGACCAAGGTTGCAGTTGCACTAAACTTTTTTTTCTTATCATTTGGAAATCTTAGCATTAGTAGAACAATTTCACTGAACAACATAATTTGATGACTGATTGATTTGCAAAAGCCGGATTCTTTAGTAATAAAGGGGGAAAAAATTAACATTTGACTAGTAGTAATAGTGACTGTCTTGTGATGCAAGAAACAAAGAAAATATCGAAAATGGAACATGAGTAATCATCTCTTTCTTTTCCTTTTGGAAGGTTGGTTGATTTGCACTAAACTTGAAACATAAGAATAGCAGACAAGCTTGCCGTACATGCTCTGAGTGTTCGAAAGTACTCCGAGGTCGAGAGATTTGAAGTATCCACCATCTCCAATGATGTAAGCCATCTCGTTGTCTTTATAAAAAAGTACAACGACTTTCTTTTCCTCGTCATTGAAGAAGCTTCTCGCTTCAAAGTATCATCCGGATACCGCATTAGGCTCAATATGAGTTGTACTCCAAATCTCTATGGTCTCGTGCGTGGCATAGTGGTTATATAACACAGCAAGCTTGTCATCTCTAACCCAAGATAGATCCACAGTTTCAAAACAAGGATACACAGAGTGAAACGGCAGATTTTGTAGTTGCGGTTCGAACACCTCAAAGCCCATCATGAATCAAAGCTAAATTCGTACACCTCAAAGCCTATGCTTTTTACGTAATCATAAATAATACTCAAGATTTTGTAGTTGCGGTTGTTGTGGTATGAGCAGGCCCGACCAGGGCCAACCAACCAAAACTTGGGTTTAGGTCATTATAAAAAGATTTTGTTTTCAAGGGCATCAAATAGATCAATATATATATATCAATGTAATGTATTTTAACTATGATTTTTTTTGTCAACATAGCCTAGTGGCTTTAATATCCCGCTTAATGTTACCGGGTGCTGGGTTCGAACCCCAGAACTGTATCATGAATTTCAGAGGTGACTACCATTGTGCCACATGATTCCGACGGATTTTAACTATGTTTATTTTTAAGAAATATGTCAATATAAAATAAAAATCTATTGCTTTCTTTTCCTAATAAGACTGCTGATTTTTTTTTGAAATATTTTTTTTTCAATTAATTTTATATTTATAATTAATAGTTAAGAAAAAATGTAGATTAGATAAAAAAAATTTGAGATTCAATTTTTTCTTTCATCTTCAAAATGTTTTATGAGTGGATAATCCTGTTAAAGTATTTGATTTTCTGAAAATAATGGAAAATTATTATCCAAATACATAAATCATTTATCGTATATTATTGATAATTCCGGTTTCATTTGCTACCACAAAGAGAAAATTTTCAAAACTAAAATTTATAAATAATTATTTGAGATATACAATGTCATAAGAGAGATTGAATGTGTTAACATTACTATCAATCGAGACAAATATAGTTAAAAATCTCGACTATATGAGTTTGATAAATTATTTTACGAAAAAAAAATGCAAAAAGTACTATATTCTACTACTATATTTTTTGTAATAAATCATTTATGAAAATAGATTTTTTTTTAAAAAATAATTGTTATAAAAATATAAAGACATCAAAAAAAAATTTGTTTGGGGCATTGGACCGACACTACGTATCAGAGAACATACGGGTTCCAAAAGCTTCGTGGGGGTCTTGGAGGGCGCATAAAAATATGTAACTAAGATCATTTTGGACACGTAGATCATTTTAATCTACGTAGATTTTGAACACGTAGATCATATGAGGGTCTTTGGGGTCATTGGTAACTAAGATCATTTTGAAAAACGAGTTTGTTTCGTTTAAACGTTCAGCAGAGTTACCAGGGTGAAAACAATGCCGTTATTACATATCCTTTTGGTTTTTCAAAAATAAAAAAAAAAAAGAAGAAAAATGCTGTGAGCTTTGATCGATCACGCGACCTTCAGATCTTCAGTCTGACGCTCTCCCGACTGAGCTATCCCCGCTAGACGATTCTTAGTGCCTAAGTGAAAGTTTGTTTCTAGAAGTGTATTAAGCGTCAATGCTGCCTTACAAAAAGATCAACATTTATGCTACATTGTTGCATCATCTCTAATTCCTTACAAGAGTCATAAGTTGCGCCAGTGACTGCATACAAATGAAGGTTTCTTCAACATTATTTCAACTGATAGATTGCTTGACAACAGTCATAACATAAGCTTTAAGAATTTGTAAAGATTTTCAACAAAACACGTTATCTTAAAGGATCTTCAATTTGAACCAAGATTTCAGATTGGAACTGCAAACACTAAACCGGATAATAGTGATATGATACAAGAAACATATAAAGTATTGAAATTGGACTAAACGTGCAGTTGCACTAAACTTAGAACATAAGAAGAGCACACAGTTCTGCATGAATACTGGTCGCAGGGATACCGAGCTTGTCTCATGTTGACAGGTCTGAAGTATCCATCTTCTCCAATGATGTAAGCCATTTGGTAGCGATAGGTCGTCACGTGCCCTATATCCGAGAGCAAACTTAATCTTATGTGGAATTTTGTTTCTGGTTCAAATCCATTTGGTTTGCCCCAAATACAAGTTACATACCAAAAGCCTCCAGTGGTCTTCACAAAACGAGACCTAGCTGCGTGTCTTTTGGGAGGACAGGGACGATGATGACGCAGCAAATCCTACTACTGATGCTCGATCATCCGAAATACGCATCACGTTGAGATGCCTTTCCTCCTGAACAATCAACGAGTAAACAGAGTCGAGATTCAACTCCATCTGTATACCTAAACTTATTTGATCTCGTTGTTCCATAATGATCAGCATTATCAAGACCACATGAAAAAACTGATGCAATCGGATCTTCTCCTACATCTTCTCATAATTCACCATCGATGTGCAATCTGCGCTTTCACAACAACATGTGAAACCCTTTTAAAAAGCAGCAAGAACGTCCCACATGACTTTGAGCTTACTGAAATACATCTCCACCGTTTCACCATTCTGCTTGTAAGCTGCGATGTATGTGTGCAGTTAATGAAGACGTGTATCGTCACTAACAGACAATCTCCTTTGAAGACTCCCGCACATTGCTTTTGCACTGTCAACAAAAGAATTTATGGTCACAACTTCGGTTCAACACTTTTATAGATCCATCCAATGATCATAGCATTCACCATATCCTACTGTCGATGAAACCAAGTTTCTTTTTGTACGAAGAGAGTTAAGCATCAACTTCGACCACCTTTCATAAATTGCTTCATTTAACAGGATTGGAGTTTGCATATGTCCCGTACGGATGCAGATAGTAAGGAGACATATCTTGATTAGCAGGTAACGATCAAACGAAAGAGAAAAATAATAAAAGAAACGAAACATAATAAGAATCAGAGTTTATTATTTTGATCTTACTCTGAGATCATGCCAAGATATTGTAAAAGTTTCTCTTGTATTCATCAGCTCTCAAGCCCAAATATATACATATATGAGTCCGTTCTGTGCATCCTATAAAATAAGAAATAATCACAAATCAATGACTGATACCAACCAACCTATATCTAACCGTATCTCGATAATACAATCATAAACTCTTATTTCATTACTACATACTAAGTTACATCAATAAGTATCAATCTGATCTAGATTCTATATTTTGAAGACTGAAGACTGTGGAAACGCCAAAGGACATGCCTAGTCTACGCGCAAAAATGCTATACGGCAATTGAAACAATCCAAAAGACTAGATCATAATAACGGTTAAAGTATGGTGAAAGTGATGATAATTCAGATTTACAATTAAATTTATTTAAGTTATAATATACAATTATTTTATGATTCGTTGAATTATTAACAGCCACGTCATTCGTTCATGGTTCGGCCTAGCATTTCTAGAACAAGCCGATTCTTCACCACAAATCAAAACTTAATTAGATCGGATCGAGTCGAAAAGGTTGAACCGGAACCCATTTCTGTGTAATTAAAATCTCACAAAAAGTGCACTGTTTTTAAAGCGTCGCTTCACCATCTCGTGAGTTTATGCAAGAAATGCCAACTTTATTGCATGCATGCGTACTTTGGTAACAGTAAAACGACCACTTCCTCGTCCAATTATATACTTTATTGCTCAAACTCGAACCTCTATTAAAATTTAATTTTAGCATTAATCAATTACATCCTCCCCATAAAGTAAATCAAACTTCTCGAGTAACTAAAGATAAGTAACATTACTTGTTTCAGCGTTTTACAAAATTTAAAAACAAAAGAAAAAAAATTAACAAACGATGTGAAAATAGTTTTACGTTGTTAACTATAAATGTATTTGTTAGAACCTGACTAACCAAAAAATGTAGTACTTGTTAGAAAATTCCACCTTAGAAATGATTTAGCCAAGTCTTTATTTTATGACTTATTTACATTTTTACTCTACTAAAAGCCATTTGAATTAGATTTCTATATACAAATCTTACGAATGAAACCGGTTTTCTTTCTTCCCTAATTTGGAGACTAAAAAAAGTCTTCAGGCATATATTGCTTTGTAAATTTACAAACCGAAAAATGATGTATAAAAAACGAAATAAATTCAAAAGATTGTGAGGACCCAATTCTAAACCAACAATAAATCTAAGGCTGAAGATGAATGCTAGCCAAGTTTGAAATTATGGATACCGATTAGATGTATTACCAAATAATATATTTTAGCGTATTTTGTTCAAATTGTATATATATGAATGATACACCATTTTCACGTAACTTTCTATGTATGTAATGTTCCTTTTAAATTTCAATATTTATAATTCTAGATGTCAAAAAGTAACTTTTTATGATTTTCATCATTTATTTCTACAAAAATTGAATTTAAAATAAAATTTGAGAAATTGACTTACGTACATCACTTGCTATATATGAACTAATATAAAACAGCACTCTGTATTTTATTTTTAAAAACTCAATTTAACCAAATCTATTTTCAGTTGAAAGGAGTACGTAATATTTTGATAGCTTAAAATAAAACTATATGAAATGTTTATCAAACTGGTGTGGTTAATCACCTAAGCTGAATATATCTTTAACTTTTAGAAAAATAAACAAAAATTATTACATTTTTAGAGTGCTCCTAGATACTAAGCTAAAAGAAGTCTTTCAAAATTTATGGACTACCGTAAACGTATAAATCATCGTTTTTTGTATGTTTGAAGTTTTTTTTTAATTGAAAATGTATAAAGCAGCCCATGTTTTTCTTTCGTTTCCAGTCCTTTAAAACTCATCAGGACAGGCACTGTGCATGGGTTGATGTTAATGACATCAAACAAATCCAATTTGAATAACAAAAGCTTAGCTAACAATAAAAAAAAAAGTAAGGTTATTGTCACTGTCTGATATAAAGAATCGTGGTCTCTCAATTGAGAATGGTTGAGGGCTCGTGAATAAAAGTAACATGTCGCCGTCTTGATAGCTTTGTATACATGTAACAGTCTAACAGATATACTCAATCTGATATTTAATAACATATATGGTCATCGACCGACGGTTTACTTTTTCTTAAATATATGTGGATTTGTAAGAAAGAGTTTTGGTTTTACAAGTTTCGCTGAAAAATAATCATATGTTTATTTCAATATCACTTCAAATTTCAACAACAACAAAAACAAATGTTTGGGTTTTCCTTTTGATTGATGATCAATTGAATCTTAAACTGATCAAGAAAAGATCATAGATATTTGTGAATGTTTTAGTTTAAAAACCTGATATTTATTGGTGAATTCTCAAATCAAGTACTTTTAACTTTTTATTATCTCCTCTCCTTATAGATGTGAAAGACATCACGATATAACTAAGGATCGTTAAGTAAACTTAAAATATTATTAGCACAGTCGATCACTAATAATGTACTTCTGTCGATTTGTTTATTGATATATCAATTAATTAATATCCCTTTCTTTAAAACTAAACATTATCCCATTTGGCATTAAGTAAACTGTTCCATTCACAAAGATCAATCTTGTCCAAGTTAGTGATATGCGTCGTCTTCTAGATGTTTTGAAGTTGATGTGAGGCCGTAATATTAACTATTTAATATATATTAAGAAGCCAACTAATATAACATTTATACAGGCCAATAAACTTTGGACACTCGAATAATGAAGTAGAGAAGACAATCAGAAGAAGATGAAACATTCAGTTGAACTGAACATGTTTTGCTTCTTCACTTGTTCTGGTACGTAGTTAGTTCAATACACGAATATTAATATAAATTTAAATTAAAAGTTTATGACTGAAAGATAGAATTGCAATATAGCTCAACTTTCTTCTAATAGCTCTGTAATGATACATATCTACAATAATATAATTAAAAAAATACATTCGGAATAACGTGGTCACCTCTAAAATTTATATATATATATATATATGGTTCGAATTTAATATCCAGCAATATTAATAAATACACTAAAATTATTAGACTATATTAATAAACAAAAAAAAAAATACAATAAATCGTAAACTTTCATCATAAGCTTTAATGGTATTCCAGATTTAAAGACAGAGATTTATAATCTTCAAATAAACTCAAGAGGGTTGACCTTGTGTTCATTAATTTCATCTGATCTACGTACCTATGCTTAAGTCTGGTCTTGTCCTTTTTTTATATAAAAGTTTTGTAATAAGTTAAGATTCTTCATTGTAGTTTAAGCAACTCACATTTAAATAAAACGAGACGCCATAATTTTATAACTTGGAAGCACTGTATAGTCCAAACGTAAGAAAAAAAAGGGAAAACGATCCAGATCGCCACGAGATTTGGGATATCTTATCAGTTCCCTCCCATTTTCGAATCACAACTTTTATCCCCATGCGACCATAGTTTTAGATTTATTTAAACCCGATTTTATATTTTTCGTCATATTTCCCCATAATTTCGGTTAATCGTGGTTTTGTTATGGAATCGACTGGTTTATGATCCAAACTATATCTGGTATCATATGAATCCGATTTTAAATCAAAATCAAAATCAATTTTACAAACCAAAATACTAATGAACCAATTTTACAAATCAAACCAATTTTTCTGTCAATGGTAGCATCTTCTGTCAATGGTAGCAAAAATTTTAAATCAAATTTGTGTGTATTTGGAAAGGCACAGAAAAAAAAAAAATTCAAAATCTGAAATTTTCAAAACAGATATCTCTCGCCATTTGATTTTCGCTTAAAGAAAACGAAACAATCTCTCTCTCTCTCTTCTATGGTCTCACCGTCTCTCTCTACCATCTCTTAGCAAAAACCTCAAATCAAATGAAGAGAGAAAGATGTTACACAATGGTTTATTCTGTCTCAAGCCTCATGTGAGCTTCCACTGACACATTCTCTGCATCTTCCTTCTTCCCAATTTTTTAATTTTTATCAATCGATTGAGTCGCCGGAGTTGATTTCACTCCCCCGAGTTTCTAGGTCAGTGGATGGCTTTATCCTCATCGATTACAAGGAGCAGTTCTCCCTCCTCGAACCGTAGACCACCAAGTCCCGCTTCTTCCACTTCTTCTTCTCATCTCAGCAACCGTCTCATTCCCCGTTCTTCCTCCTCCACCTCCGCTTCTTCCTTTCCTAACTATGCCGGCGGAATCGCCTCCCGTTCTATGACGCCTACTCGCACTTTCTCCGACTCTGCGTTAATCGCCTCCGAGAGCTTCGGAACTGAATCGCCTATCCCCTACCCGTCTGAGGAGCTTCTCGGCGAGCCTATGGAGGAGACTACCAGCTCTGAGCGGGATAGCATTTCCATCACCGTTCGTTTTCGACCATTGAGGTATTACAGATCTGATCGCCGTAAACCAGATCTGTTGCAGATAATGCCCCAAGATTTTCCTTGTTTACAGCTCCTAATTTGAATCGATATTTGGTCAATTATTGGAATCATCAATTTGATTTCTAATCTTTTTTTTTGTTCTTTTTGGGGGGTGATTGCAGTGATAGAAAATTAAGGAATTATTCTTTCTTTTCCTTCAACTAGGAATTTTTGGTTTGGTTTGCAAAATTGGTTCATTGGTATTTTGGTTTGTAAAATTGATTTTGATTTTGATTTAAAACCGGATTTATATGATATCAGATATGGTTTGGACCCTAAACCAGTCGATTCCATAACAAAACCATGATTAACCGAAATTATGGGGAAATAGGACGAAAAATATAAATTCGGGTTCAAATAAATCTAAAACTATGGTCGCATGGGAATAAAAGTTGTGGTTCAAAAATGAGAGGGAACTGATAAGATGTCCCAAATTTCGTGGGGATCTGGATCGTTTTCCCGAAAAAAAAAAAGTTAAAATAATTTATATGCTTTTACACGGCAAACTTTTATTAACATAATAATAATAGTAATAATTTTTTTTTTCATACAACCATCATTTTCGCTTGCGCAAAATGAAATTATTACTTGAGTTTGTTTGCTTTTGCTTTGCATTTATAGTATTTAACATACGTGTTTATATGTATTTAATATTCGGTTTTCATAGACAACCATCATTTTCCACTTGCAGAAAATGGAAACAAGGAGTATATTTTTATCCATTTGTTTGCGTTTTGTTTTTGCATTTACAATTTAAAGAAATAAAATGCTGGTAAAACAATATCATTTATTTCATATAAGCACAAAAACTTAATCAATTAAACACAAATCTAAACACGAATACTAATCAAATCATAGTACTTAGAACTCATAAAACTAAACGATGAATAAGTAATTTCAAAACAGATATATATATATAGATATACTGTACATATACATATAGAAGTTAAATAATGATTAATTGTAGTAGTGACTCTTTAGGATTGACGCTAACATAATTGACGAGTGTTAGGCCAGAAGAGCTTTCGATTTGGACTACCTAACAATAGTTTCACTTAATTAAGCAAAATATGTTAGGCTTGACTTTTTTACAATTTAAAGAGAGTTTTGACAAGAATCCATTATATCTCTGTCAAAGTGGCATAGTTTGTTTGATATTAGAGTCGCAATCATATATTCGAGCAATCAACGAAACGCAACAGATACCAGAGATCTATAGAAGCTTCAAATACATCTCAACTTCAATTGTATCTGAATTTTTTTTTTTTTTTTTTCGTTTATAGATCGAAAAATGAATCCGCTAATTCTTTGGTCAAAGTGGCTATTTCCCATATAACTGAATCTCTCGGTTTAAATCCGCTTTAAATTATTAATGCAATATAAATTTTTATTAAAAATTATTGCTTAAATTTTATCATTAAACAACAAATATCATAAAGGAAACTAAAATCATCTTTTTCTGAAAAAAAGAAATTTATAAAACATCTAATATTTAAAACAGAGAGATTGTAAACTTTTGAATACCGTCGGATTAAAAGAAAATTAAGATTTAGTCTATAACTAAAAGAAAAAAAGCATACTAATCCAAACAAAACTAAGTGAATAAGAATATTACAAAATAAAATACGGTATTCGTTCTGCGTCCACCAAGAAAATATACCTTCCCTCTAGTATTTATTTCCAAACTTCAAATTTTGCAAAAACAAAAAAAAAACAAAAGAGAGAAAAGAAAAAAAAAAAAAGAAAGTAAAATTGAGAACATGGATATCCTCCAGCGGAGCTACCTGCCTTGTGAGATAAAAAAAAAAAAAAAAAGCATAAAAAACCATTAAAGTCTCACCCACACAAAGTTCCTTCACCCTTTCCTACACTTGATAATCACCAAACGCTAAACGCGGAAACCCCATAACGCAAAACTCTGTTTTCTCTACCTAATTCTCTGTGGACGCCCTCACCGTAAACCTTCAACAACCCAAATTTAATTCTTCTGTGTTTTTATTCACAAAGTACAAAAAAACAGACAGACAATTATATCTCTCCTTTCTCTTCTGTCTCTTCTTCTTCTTCCTCCTCTTTCTCCCCTCTGTGATTTATTAGTTACATCAAAAACCTCGAGTTTCTTCTGTTCTTCCCCCCCCCCCACAAACAAATGAAGTACATTCGAAGCAACAGCTTGAAACGCCTCTTCTCCTTCAAACGCCGCAGTTTCGACTCCGACTCTGAAAACTCAACTCCTCACGCCAAATGCGTCGAGGGTTTTCAAGAACCAGAGCAGTTTCAAAGACCCAAGTGGAAATGTTTCTCCTTTGAAGAAATCTACGACGCAACCAACGGTTTCAGCTCAGGTTCTGCCTCCAATTCAAGAAACTTCGATTCTCTATAATGTTTTCTTTCACTAAACAAAAAAAAGGGTTTCTCTTTTTTTGCAGAGAATTTGGTAGGAAAAGGTGGATTCGCAGAGGTGTATAAAGGAATTTTAGGTAAAGGCGGTGAAGAAATCGCTGTGAAGAGGATAACGAGAGGAGGGAGAGACGACGAGAGGAGAGAGAAAGAGTTTTTAATGGAGATTGGAACAATCGGACATGTCTCACATCCTAATGTCTTGTCTCTTCTCGGTTGTTGTATTGACAATGGTCTCTATCTTGTTTTCATCTTCTCTTCAAGAGGCTCTGTTGCTTCTCTCCTTCATGGTATAGAATCCACAACCTTTATTTGGCCAAAAAGAAAAGAATTAATTTCATGAACATATGATGCTTTTTTTTAACATGGTTTCTGCAAATTTTGCTTTTAAAAAATCTGATATTTATGAGAAAAATTGAGGTTTTCTGCTTCTAGATTGTTACAATTCCTGAAGAAAGTTTGTTATTAGGTGTTTTTGTTAGTATTAAAGGTTTTTTAATAATATATATTGTTAATGTAGATTTGAATCAAGCACCATTGGAGTGGGAGACAAGGTATAAAATTGCAATTGGGACAGCAAAAGGGCTTCATTATTTACACAAAGGTTGTCAGAGAAGGATCATACACAGAGACATTAAATCCTCCAATGTTCTCTTAACCCAAGATTTTGAACCACAGGTACTCTTAATTTCCTAACTGTTTCATTGTTAAATAATTTTTCTCCTTTTATTTATTTATTTTAATTTAGTAATATATTATTAAAAGAAGAAAACAATTTTTCTTTGTATTATTAGATATCTGATTTTGGGTTGGCAAAATGGCTGCCTTCTCAATGGTCTCACCATTCCATTGCTCCAATTGAAGGCACATTTGGGTACTTTTCTCTTACTCAAGTTTTATTTCTATATTTAAACTATATAATAAAATGCATGTGTTTTGTTTTAACAAATTGATTAATTATTTTGAATAAAAACAGGCACTTAGCACCAGAGTACTATACACATGGGATTGTGGATGAGAAGACTGATGTATTTGCCTTTGGAGTGTTCTTGCTTGAACTCATTTCTGGTAAAAAACCTGTTGACGCCTCCCATCAAAGCCTACACAGCTGGGTAAAATCCAATTTAACCTGAATTTGTAAATAACTTTTTACCGCATAACTAATCCTAATTTTTGGTTCGACTAATTAATCTCCAAAACATTTTTTTCGTTTGTAATATTCAGTTCTTTTTTTAAGGTGTGATTGGTAAAAGTTGTAGAAACTTTTTCACTCATTTCTGCATAATATTTTTACCAATCAAACTTTATGAAACTAATACATATACCACTAAAAACCCAAGATATATAGACGATGACATGATGTAGGTTTCTTTCACATCAACATTTTTAAAACCACAGCTTAAAAAAATGTACTAATTTTTTTATATACATCTTCAACCCTAACCGATCGGACCCTTGATCATATATTTTGTTCAATGTTATATAATTCAATGCGTATTTAAATTTTAATATTTTTAACAGGCAAAAACCATAATAAAAGATGGAGAGATTGAGAAGTTAGTGGATCCAAGGATCGGGGAAGACTTTGATATCCAACAGCTTCATCGTATAGCTTTCGCTGCGTCTCTCTGCATCCGATCATCATCTCCATGTCGGCCTTCCATGATAGAGGTACGTTCATTAAGCAATCATATAAAAATTATTGGATTTCTTTTTAAATATGTATAAAATAAACTTTATATAGTTTAGTTTATTTGACATATTTGGTGTTTCTTTTTCTTCCTCGAGTGCTTCATTTGTTTGTTTTCTTCCCTTCATTTTTATACGTAATTGGGGCAACAAAAGAATAATCTAGTATCATAGAATTTTAATTATTCAAAAGCCAAAGTAATTATTATGATATGTTACTCAACGATTCGCTTTTCAGTTAGCTCATCGGCTGCGTGACTAAAAACTAAAAAGTGTCTTTCTCGTTCATTAAAATGTTGATTTTTTAAAAAAGACTATACATCTTAATTTAATGCCACATATACTTATAGCATACACATATATTTTATATTTATTTATAAAGCTGCTTTTTATTTTTTATATTTTGACTACAAATGAACTTAAAAATTAAAAATCAAAAGCTGCTTTTAATTATTGAATAAGATAGAACCTTTTTCAATTTACTATAAAGAAGAGTGGTATAATATATGAAATAGCTCCATTACCGACACCTTATCTTAATCACACCTTAGCTCCATATAAAGTTGCTTTTCTTTTTTCTTTTTTTGGGGTCAAAACTATGTATTCTAAAACTAGATTTTAGCATGGTTATTGAATAAAGAATAAACGTAATCTTATATAAAGTGGCTCAATTACCGACACCAAGCTTTGATCAATAATACAATATACAACAAAAACAAAAAGAAACTATTAAACCAGAATTTCTAGATCAAAATACAATATAATCATACTATTTGTAGTTTCTACGACTCAGCCACATGTTATTCAAGAAGATATTTACTGCAATATTGTAACAAGATTGGTACTAAGATGTGTTCTTTTTTGTTTGTTAAACAACTAAGGTATGTTCTTAATCACTATAGTTTTTTTATAAAAATGAATATTTGTGTCTTTGGATTTATGGTACATTAGGTATTAGAAGTACTACAAGGAGAAGATGTACAGAAAGAAAAATGGAAAATGGAAGAGGAAGAAGAAGAGAAAGAAGAGTTTTGGGGATATGAAGATCTTGAGGATTGTGAATGTGATTCTTCAATCTCACTTTCTCCTCCTGACTCAATCTCTAATCGAAGTTCTTCACATCGTAGTCGCTAGATCTAAAATTAGTTGTAAAAACTTGAAATATCAATTTTGTTTTGTTG
The DNA here is from genome assembly GCA_039880935.1 of Streptanthus diversifolius. Classification (NCBI taxonomy): domain Eukaryota; kingdom Viridiplantae; phylum Streptophyta; class Magnoliopsida; order Brassicales; family Brassicaceae; genus Streptanthus; species Streptanthus diversifolius. The sequence goes on from JAXGFM010000001.1 coordinate 714,008, forward strand.
TATATATTTGTTTAGAGTTGTCTATTTCGTTAGCACTTGTAGTATTCAATGAGGTGTTTTATTTATTTTTGGATGTCGACAGCTAATAATATTTATACCAAACTCTATCCAGAGTTTGCAAACCCCATATAATATGATACTATCTTGTAGAAGACATTAACAGTTAGGGTCCCATTGCATGCATTAAGTAATTAAATGTTACTTATTAGTTATTAAAGTAATTAAACACAGTCATTTTGATATTTTCTATCATATATAATACTATAAATGCATATAAATATTTTATTCTCTGTTTACATTTTTAGTTTTCAATGATGTTTGATAAATGATAATTATTACATAAAAATATGGTTTTGTTAAAATTAACTAATGTAAAATACAAGAGAATTCAAATTCAAAACAAAAATCCACTAAAACCTAAAAAAATATAGCAGATCGATACTCCCTCCATTTTATTAAGATATATGCTTTAAATTATATCTAGTTTCATAAAAATAAATGTTTTGAAATTTTCGATGCATGTATGCATGATGTTTCCAGATATATCTCTATATAATATTTTTTAACAATTCATTATTTTCAAAAAAGTAAGTAATCAAATAAATAAGTAGTAGGGGATATATATGATATTTCATTTTGCATGTGTAAAACATCCTGAAACATTCAACTTTGACAATTGATGTAGAATTCCCTCCACGTAACAAAAAATATCGTTTTATACTATTTTATATTATAAAAAATATTGTTTTAAACTATTTTGTATGATAATAATTAATAAGTGTCATTTTAAAATTCAAAAATAATTTTAACCAAAATATCATTTATCCATATATAATAAAATGTAAAATAGAATAGAAGTCAAAGAATCAAATTTACATATTAGAGACATTATAAAAGGTTAATTTATTTATATGTGTAAAATAATTAAGATGGTATTGGTACAAAAGAATATGGTATTCATATGCTATCCTACATATTTGTTTATGCTGTAGCTGGTAACTTATAATCGTTTAAACACTTGAAATAGAAAGCCGAGGTGGAATACAAACATTTATACCAGAAGTAAGGGATCATTTGTGAAGAGACTTTTTAATGTGTTGTATTATCTAAACTATGGATAGTCTCCAACAAATTAGTGTTTTATTGTATTGAATCTTTGTTATTTGTGATTTTTTATTAATTAAGATCTCTTTGATTTTTCTCTTAAAAACATTTTACTTAATAAAATATTAATTGTATATATAAAAAAAAAAAATATATATATATATATTTGTTTTTGCTTAGTGGACCATTTTTAACTTAGGATATCGTTATTTGTTGATTAGATGTTCTTTTTTTTTTTGCTATATGGATCCTAAATGGTTATTTTAAATAAAAAATTTCTCTGGACCTTACTGTTAACAATTTTGTTTATGATGACCTAATATTGTTAGCTGCATTATCTATTTTATATGGCTAAAATTGTTTTACTGTAGGAATTTTGGTTTATCTTTCTTTAGACAATTTAAATCTAATTATGAGATATTTTTTATGTAATTTATGTAAGTGAAAGGCCATCTCTCTTTCTTATGTTAGTAGGTACTTGTTCTTTGGCTTTGATTAATAATACTTGCGTAACTACAGAACTGCAGAAAATTAAAAAAATTGCGGAATAATTTAAACATGCGGAATGAGAATTGCAGAATAATTTTTTTTTGTGAATGGATAAATTTTTGCGGAATGACAGAATCTATTAAATATTATTAGAAATTATAATTGAGATAATTATTATAAAAATAAATCTATTAAAAAAATATTGGAAAAACTTAATTTTCTTATTGTAATTAGTTAACTTATTTTTAGTATATTTATAATAACTATATTTATATCTTATGACGTTGAAAAATCAAATATCATAGTTTTAGTTCTTAATCTTTATATTATATTATATAAAATGTTTAAAATATTTTTTTGTTCTACTTTATTTGATTTTCTCAAATTTTATGCAAATTTGTATCTATTTAATATAGTTTGACTATTAATATTTTTCAGTATTTTTTGTTATTGGTTTGAATGTTTTTAATTAATTGCTTAAAATAATTCTATTGTAAACAATTATATTTATAATTAAATTTTTTATTAATATTTATTTAGAAATATAAAATGTTATTATTATGTAATTAAATAATTAAAAATTTTGATTCCGCAAAAAATCTACTCCATACTTATTTTTCTTCTTAATGAAAATTTCTTTGTATTTTTTCAAAAAATTGCGTTTTTATGTTTTTTTCCATTCCGCAGGTTACCAATCAAGGTTTTTATCTTTTATTTGTTCCTAACTGATTTTCTTTACAGCATTTACAATATTATTGGAAGCTGTGACCTTGGTAATAATTTCACTAATTTTTGTTAATAATATATTGTAAATATGAATATTTTATTCGAATATTTGATATCTAATTTTGCTTGATTCTATATCAATGTATCGCAAAATGTATACTGTATCACTTTATTGATATTTTGAAATTACTTTTTGATGCTTCATGTGAATTTTTTCTCGTCGGTGCATGTATTATAAGATTAATTAATTTTTATTAATCATTTATTAATTATTTTATAAATATTTATTGTATTTTAAATGTTAAAATATGTATTACCTGTCGATGTGGGTGTAGATTGAATAGCTATCAAATTTTTTGTTTTTGTTTCACAGATTCGGATCCATTATTTTTGCTAAAATATTTTCTTAATTGTTTTTTTAAAAATTAGTTTTTGAGTATATTTTGAGATTTATGATTCTTAAATAGATATTTTTTATCATAGTAATTCTTTGTTTTATAATTAATTCCTTGTTTTATATTTAATAACTATCTATTATTTATAGTTTTTTATTATCATCAATTGTTAAATTAATTTTTTTGTTATAATTTGTTTAAGTTTTCTTTAATATGTTGGTTTCTGTCATTTACTTTGTTTATATAATATTGTTTTTCTTTTCTTCTCATCCCATGTGTGGATAATAATTTTTATCTATTATTTTATATATATATTTTTATCTGTTTATTTTTTTCTCAATTAAATTATTTTTTTGTATTCTGATGATTCATTTTTAACTATCTTAGCATTAGTAAATACATGTTAATTATATTTTGGATACTTTATAAACAAATATTATTGAGCTTTTTATGTATAATAGAATATTAGAAAAATATAAATTTACATTTTTTTTAAAAATGACACATATCAAAAATAGTATGCTGAGGTAGATACTCTAAAAGAGCCTAATTATATAATAAATGGCTTATATATGATTTAACATAAGAAATGACTTCGTGGTTTTTCATAAGGTACCCTTTTTAATCAGTTCTACAAAATACCTATAATGAGAAAAATCGAAGACAACATAGATGCAGCCACTACAACTGTATTTGCAATTGACATTTCTTATTCCATTCTTGACCCAAAAAAAAAACATATACGAAAATGGACTTATGACATGATTTCTCATTCAATAAAAGTTAGTGTAAAACTGTTAGTCTCTCAATTTTTGAACAATATGAAGCAATCATTGTAGAAATAATTTTTTTTGGGACGGATATAATTTGATATTCTCTTCAACGAAAAAACTTATTAAAATGACTTTTATATTGAAAAGAAAAATAGTAGTAAATAAACTATATTCTATAAACCAACCAATGATTAATTATTGTGGGAACAATATTCAAGCTATAGTTTTAAGGGAAATCAACTTATTCTAAAACAAGTTAGCATGTACATATTTAATAAATAAATAATCACATAATTTAATATAACTGTGTATGTATGTGTTTGTTTTTAAAATTTGTATTTTTATATTACGAGATGCCATATCCTAAATAAAATGTTTTAAACAATCTGTAATTAAGATTGTCCAACTAAATTTAGGTCAATATATAATTGGGTTTGACTTTTAAACCAATCTTCGTATCAAAGAATCTTCGAGATCATTGAATTCACCAATTTGAGCATGCTAAGCCCTCGGATACCATTTGATGATCAACGATTTGATCTTAAACTAAAAACATTAATCATTGTATTTACGTAATATTTTTTAATCATAATATTGCATTCTTGGATCAATACAAGTTAACTGTGAATTACTTTGGTGGGTGCCCATGCCAGGTGTACGGCACATACAATTATCGTAGTATTACTGTACATTTATGTATAAGATTTGCGACACTTATGGTATATTGATAGACCTCGAATCACAAAACGTTAATCATTTATTTGTATTGCCAACTTAATAATGCAAGATGTTTGTTGAAATATTTGGTGGGTTCGTTTTTACAATTATTGTGAATTTAAAACGGCCCCAAATTGTTTATACCACTTGATTTCGTTTGGTATGGTTCAACATACAAAACTACTTTGATTCCGGTTCTAATAAAAGTTCTAGTGAAACTCTATTCACTGTGGTTGCAATGCAAATTTTTTTTGGTTTAATCCAGTTTTCACCTGTTAACTTTTATTCTTCAGCCAATACCAAATATAATGTTCAGTGAAGTGATACATTTTTATTTTTGTTAAATTCATCAAAACATATTCCTCATTCAAATTATAGGAGTTTTATCCGATCTATTTGGTTTTCAGTCAAACCGGGTACACTTGATTAGAATCCTGCATTATGGTCCGAAATATGGTACGCAACAACACAAAACCGAACCGAATCTCACAACAAAAAGAAGCTACAATTTCCTTAACAAAAACTTAAAACAACATTTGCTCACCAGAGATGGTTGCAAAATGAGTTCCTTTCGTATAAACCTTACAAAACCTTTTTTTGTGGCTAAGTTTGTGTAAAGCCTCTCTCATTCCACAACAGCAGTTCTTTTCTCCATTAGTGATTCAAAGAACTCAGCACATAGTTTCTGAAGAGGCGGGAAATTTAGTGTCGAACCGCTGAATATAGTTTCCCACGGTCTCTCTGACGATACAAACGGTGTTGCCAACGACTCGACATTCTCCATTCTCTTCTTGTCATAATCTGGTAACTGCCCGTACAGTGATGTGTACCCGAAATCTCCTAAAAGATTTATATTTTTTACGATCAGTAACATGGCATGAAAGGGTTTATAAGAAAAGTATCTTTCATGATTTGTTTTGCATTTACCTATCTCTTCGTCACCAGCAAGACCCTCGTAGTCAATAGCGCTACGCTCATGAGTCTCATCGCTATTGGGATCGAAAACAACATACTCATGGCTTCCATTTACATATGCAAGACGAAGCTGAGACTTGTCTCCTTCAAGAAATGAGATTGATCCTCCCTCAACCTGCAATTAAGACATGGTTTCACTCGTTGGTTTCATTCATCTTTAAGGTTAAAATATTAGCGTTTCTTTTTCTTTTTGTCATACCTTCATTACGGTCCATATAGATACAGGCTTAGGATCTGATCCGTTAAACAAGAGAATAGCACCATCTCTACCGCGGAAGATATTCTTCTTAGATTTACTCTTTCTAAAAGTTTCTGGGATCAGAGCCAAGACAGCAAAAGCCGATGAATCCACTGCGGAAGTGACAGCTGCAGAACGAGAAGAAACATTTACTAAGAAAACAAAACACGAATTTTCAAGGAGAAGTTTTAAAGACAGCGTTATAATATTTACCTTCTATACGTAATCCATATGACCATGATAAATATAGTTTTGAAGTATTCCAGACAGATAGTTCCGGTTTCGGTAAATGTGATGCAGCAACAAGGAACTCAGACTTCCCAGCGAAGCAGAGCTTTGTGATTCGCTGTAATATATTGAGAGATTTAAACATCAGTCTCTTTACGAGAAAGGCTCTAACTTTTCATGGAAACTGCACAGTTTCATTTTTCTTACCGTAAGAGTCGCTCCTAAAACAGACAAGAGAATGTTCTTGTCCGGATTCCAAAGCGTAATAACATTCTCAGCCGCAACAGCCAGAACAGTGCCATCCCCAGAGAAAGCAGCAGCAGTCATCGGCTTTTTCCTGAAAGATATTCAAAGGAAAGAAAAATATATGATTTTGATTCCTAAGGCGAATCAGTTATGAATGTTTAAGATTTCAAATGCATGGAGAAGCTATTACTTGTAAGACCCAACTGCGTGACATATCCAGCTAGAGTCCTTAACTGTCTGGCTCTTGTCGCTGTTGCAAACCCAAATCTGAAAAGACATAAGTGATATTAATAATAGTTTAAAAGATATAATGAGAGATATAACGTAAGAATCAGTTTTTAAAACTACCTTGAAGTCCCCACCGAACGATGTACTAACCGCCATGGAACGGGTAGGGTGGAAGGCAATGGCTGAGACACCAGCATCCCTGTAAGATACACAGGAGAACATTTACTCTCATGTAACAGTTTGTAGATTAAATCAGAGAAAACAAAATCTTGATTTCCTATACATTAGCAGAGGGGTAAGGTAATTACTTGTGAGGTTCATATACGATTGTAGATAAGGTGAAAGTTCTGTTGTCTGGTTCAGAGTCCCAAAACTTGAGGGACACTAAGCCTCCTATCCCATCTTCCGGAAGTTTCACCTCGGTTGTACTCATCACTGACCCATCTAGGGAGAGAGCAACAGCTGTCACCACGACCTAGTATCATATTCTCAAATTATCACCAAACACAAATAATCTTAGATAATAATGCCAAATAAAGCAGCAAGGAAATGTAACTTACTGTGATTTCATCGCCTGGTTGATGATTTCTCTCACAAACTTGAACCTGCATAAGCATTGGTTAAAAAGTTAACTTTACAAATTATCAGATACCAACTTAGATAATTCAAAGACAGCAGACAGTGAAAACGAGCTCCTTATCGGAGCTACATACCAACCTCTGAAATTCCTCGGTCATTAAGCAGATTGTATAGCTGAACACAATAATTCTCTGTGCACAACGCAGCTATGCCAGAAGAACGATCAAAAGCAACAGTACTAGCCAAGCCTTCATACATCTTAGGCAATGATGGGGGAGGCTGAAAAGCATGAACACACATTGAAGTAAATGCCAAATAAAAGGAAGATAAAAGAGAGGTTACTAGCTTCCAACCTTAACCAGTTGTGAGAATGTTTTTAAAAAAAAATAGAAACATTGACCAAACTGACCAGAAAAGATTTGAAGGTGCTTAATTAAAAGGATTCTAAGACAAACCTTGATTCCGGAAATGGTCCTTAAGATCTCCATGGAAGGCATTTTAAGCAAATGGATCTGGTTATCTGCACAAACCACCTGCAGCTCTTGTTATCAGTAAAACATTCCCTTCTTGCTTCCAGCAGGTTATGTGTTAGATCAGCTTGAAACAGTAAGCTCCGACTTACAGAAGAAAGAGTTGGATCTGGAGACCACATGAAATACAACAAGGGAGACCCTATTCTTGGTAAAAATTTCTTCTTCCCCGTGTCTAGCTGCCAAACGACAAGCACCCCTTCTCTTCCACCTAAAGAGTCAGAAAACAGAAGCAACACAGAGTAAGAACTCAGGACATTAACTTAAAAACAGTAAATCTGTTTCATGACATATTAATTTATACTCCAGCAGCATATAAATCATTTCAAGTGGTCAGCATAAGCAGAAAATAACTCAGTCGCACCTGAATACAAATATGCTCCATCGGAAGAGAAGTTAAGGACATTTACTTCAGCAGAGTGCCAATGCCACGTAGTACAAGATTCAGCATCATCTCCATCTCTCACGCCAGGGTTGTCCAAATCAACCATTAATCTCACATTTTTCTTTTGATTACCCAAGGCAACTTTTCTATTACCGACTCCTCTCCAAATCAACACTCTTCCTGTTACATCTCCAGCAGCTATAATTCTCTCCGTGGGATGAAAAGCAAAAGCATTGATAGCCTTTGTGTGATGCAATGTCATATTCTTGGAAACTGCATTTCTTGATCCTCCAGAAGGAACATCCCATACATGGATTTTGCACTTGTGACGGATTCCGAAAAATTCTCCAGAGGGACTGATAACTATAGATTTTGGTTCTTCCGTCTACACAAGAAGATAAAAGCAAAATGATTTTAACTTATCAATCCAACCAAAGACACAACAACTCTTGAGACACAATGAAATTATTATTTTAAAACCTCCCATTAAAAAGCTGACCTCTTTCAAAGTATCTCCACGAGGAAGACGCTCTTTAGCTAAGTTAAATCTTCGAATGTGTCCACGCAACTCTTTGGACCCTTCTTTAACCAAACTCGTATCCTCAACAGAAACATAAGCAACTAACTTACTAGATTCACGTCGTTTATCAACTTGTTGAGGCTCACTCAATAGAGAAGGAATAACCTATAAAAAGAAACTCATAAACAAAACAAGACACACACAATTTACAAATTAACCAAAAGTATTCGACTATTTTTACTCACCATAGAGTAAATCGGAAGTTGAGCATCAACGGTTTTCAAAAGCTCAGGTCCTGAGAAATCCCAATAACGAATTGTACCATCGAGAGAAGCAGTCCAGCAATAGCAGAGGATCTTTTGAGCGGCACTCGACGCAGGAACAACAATCAGAGTCGTTACTGGAGCTGTATGACCTTCAAGCGAAGTAATCTAAAAAAAAGGAGGAAAATTTTGAGTAAACGATTCGAAAAGAAGAAATTTTGATAAGATTTGCGAAGAAAAATGGTACCTGTAAGCCAGTGGCGGCGCTGAAAATGGAGACAGTGTTTCCTGTGCAGACAAGAAGCTTCTTTGCGTCGTTGGAGAACGATGGAGGTGATGTCACGTAGCTTCTACCGCCGCGAATCATGGTGTTTTTTAAAGTCTCCGATGGAAAATTGATGGAGAGGCGGAGATTCAGGGTATAAGAAGAAGAAGAAGAAGGCAGACGCGCAAAATTGATCCTTTAAAAGCCCTAAACCCTTCGAGTCGATATTTCAATTTAATTACATTCCAATATTTATTAAAAAAAAATTAACCGGAAAATATTAAAGACGTCAAAAATTAATGTTTGGGATATTGTGTCCGTAACCAAAACCAAAGGGAAAGCTTTGGGCTTTTGTCGAAAAGTCTTAAGGAATACAATTGGGCCTTTTCTAATGGGCTTTCGAAATAAATACATTAGTGCTGGAAGACTAGTTTTTTTTTTTTGTAGAAACACCTGACGAACAATATGCAAGTTCGTGTTTGAGGTTCAGTGTTTCAAACTTTATAAATTCTTACTAAATTGTTTTGAATTTGAGACATAATATAAATATATTATAATATAACGATAGGGTAAAAAGAAAATAATGTGATTAAACTTACAACAAACCAAATGATCAATGGAACTCCATTTTCGATTGGAGATTTAACCATTGTTACATGAAGACTACGAAGAACTACTACGTAGCATCTCAAATATAACAAAAGAGAACTCTTAAGGTTAAATGGATTCAATGATCGATCATCTGAAGAAAACTTTCGTCAAGACTCAAGCTTTTTTTTTAACTCTTTCATGAAAAAAGGATTTGGAAATTGGCCAAAAGGGGGACAAGAAGTTGGATATATATGGTTGCTTATACGCTCTGTGCTTTCACCGGCATCTCATTTGCTTTCACGCTCTTCATTTCCTGCGTTTATGTACAAAAGAAGATGAAAGATGAATGTAAACCACAATATGCTTTTGAGGAACATATGCAACAAATCAATGACACTTTTGACTACCAGTTTATATTCACCATTGTTGTGTTCATTAGCTTAGCTTATAAGTCCAAAACCAATTAATGACACTTTTTGACTACCAATAGCTAGTTTTATATTCATTGGGTGAAGATCACAATTTAAATCAAGGTGAAGGTATGCTTCGTCCCTTCCACTGTTGTGTTCATTAGCTTATAAGCAAGACAAGAAGTAAAGAGCACCAAAAAAAACACTTGAAACTAGCATTACTACAAAGCTTACCCAAAATGCACATTAAACATAATGTTATCCAACTAACTAGTTAACAAAATAACTGACGAATCAAAGCGAACAAAGTAGTCAATACGGACAGAAACTAGTACAAAGAAATATTCAAGAACCGCAAGAACGAGAAAGTAAACATATCAAGAATCAAAGGGAAATGAACAAAAAGCAAGACTTTATTGAAGAATTAAAAAGAGCACTTACTGATCCTTTCCCTTCGTAGTATTCGTCCAAAGCCCACTGGTACTTAGATTGGTTTAACCCAAACCACCTCACCAAATGATCATCCACACTTGAATGTGCTGTAGTAAAATGGGATAGCACACAAACAATAATGTCAAAGTTACAATCTTTTAATGGTCTTTAGGACCAAATCACAGAAACAGTAAGAAAATCCACAATTCATGGTATATTAGCAATAATCTCCACACTAATCTACTTTCCAATTACTCACAAAATAGAATCTTTAGATCAATTTCTTCATCAATCAATCAAAGGGTATCAGAAAATCAAGAAAAGGAAATGCAAACTCAAAACGCAAGATCCGAAAATGGGGAAGCTTTTTAACTCAGATTTCTCTCGTTTCATACCATTTTGAACCTTCGTGACGGCGTTTTTGAAGAACCCCAAAACTGAGCCGTCCTGTTCAGAGGAAGCCACCGATTTAAACTGCTGCGGCGGAGGAAGAACCGGCGGTGGAAGAATGGGTTTCTGAGACACTGCGGCAGGAGATTCAGGTGATTTTGGAGTCGTCGGAGGAGTCATGAAGACAGTGTAAGGACCGATTTTTCCGATGACAGGCGGAGGTATTGATCGGTCTCTGTTGATCGGCATCTTGAGGTGAAATTGAGAGGAAATTTCTCAGACAAGAAACAAGGAAAAAAAAAGAACAAGAAGGTGTGCTAGTTGTGCAAGTTGCAGACAGTGAAAGTGAAGACGGTTGATATCTAAAGAGTGAGGTTTTGGTTCGTTCCTTTTCTCTGTGTTTCTTCAAGTGTAAATGTACTTTACTTTTCACACTCACCAAAGAGAAAGACAGTTCATATTTCCATTTCTTTTCTTTTCCTCGGATTTTTCTCATCCTGTTTTTTTTTTTTTATATATATTTTTAATTTTAATCTCTCAAAATCTATCTATTAATATACTACAAAAGTTCTAATTGCCTGCTCTTTTTTTCTAAATCACGTTTAACCAACCAAAATTAAAAAGGAAATTTTAGCTTTTTATTTAACAATTAAAATATCACGTTAAATTACATTAATAATTTGAAATAAAATCATTTATTTAAAATGTTTGTTAATTAGCATGTTAGTTTCCGATTACAAAAAGGAAATTTTGACATCTAAAATAAAATTTAAAATATAATTGCATATCACATACCAGAATGAAAATTCAATCTGAAAAATGTCAAACTAACAATAACTATTAAACAAATATTTTAAGCATACAAAATTAGTTTTATATGTAAATGTGAAAAGAAAAATTGTTTAGCTTATTGTTATTGCTAACAAATAAGCACACTAAAAAAGTTTTTACGTTATACAATTGTTCAAATCACACATATTATTTGAAAGATAACAATGGGTATTTTAGGTATTTCTCTTTCAGCCAAACAAGTCGTTTCTTTGAGTTTTGATGAGTTTCAAAAAGATTTTAAAAATAATAAAGTGTTTATTAGAGATATTCACTTAGGAGGCACAAAACACTAAAAATATGGTCTGCTTATAGGTTTTGAACTCTTTCTAATCGAGCAAAATGTATCTGCTACATTGTATATTCTCATAAATTTCAAATTAAGCTCACCCAATAAACAAAATTAAACTGATCAACTTGATGAATTTAAAGAAGCAGTCGACTTAAAAATGGATCTATACGGTGACATAGTTTTTCTCTCCATATATTCATCATATATTGTAATAAAATCATGTTCTCATAATGTATTTACTATGATTTGTCTAGAAGTGTCATTGGAAAATGGTGTTCATAAGCAATGATTCAGCCAATAGTGTGAGTATACTAAAATAGATGTTAATCTACAACTGAAATAGTAATATTTTTTCCCCACAAATTCTAAATCTTATATATAATTTTAAATTCAAACTCTATTTACTTACCATATTTCCACTGGTTGTTCGAGAACAATTATTTATTGCTGCCAATTTCTAAAAAAAATAATAATAAGTGTTGATAAATTTGTTGTGGTCCTTACCACAACTTTAAATCCAAAAACATTTAGAAATGTGTAATCTCAAAACTATAAATTAACTTTTATCTTTACACTTTTAAATTGTTATATAATCTTTGCATCATTCCTAAAAAATTTAATCATTGTTAGTTTGAATAACATGTTTATATTTGATTATTTAGTGTTTGGTATTTATAATTTTGCTAAATATAAATTAGTTTATTCATTATTATAAATTAGTGTATTCATAATTATAGATATAATACATGTAAAAAACCTAGTTTTCTTGAAAAGTTTGGAAAAACACCTTAAAAGGATTTTATTTGAAAATTACACTTTTATTTTTTTATGAAACTACATTTCTTTTAAAACTAAAAAAGTATATTATTCTAATCAAAAAATTATAGTCATATTAATATTTAAATTTTTAAAATTAATAAAAAGTAAAATTAATCCAGAAAAAGTTGAACTACGTGAATAAAAGTAATATATTTACTGATAATATATATATATATTTTTCTTTAATGAACTGGTTATAACATCAAAATCAACAGATAAATATCTAAAACATGAAAATAATAAATTTATTATCATCTAATATCATCAAATCATAGCGGATGCTATGAGAAATTCAACTTTACCTTTAGAATATAGAGAAATAAAACCAATTAAACGGAACTAGAATTTGATTCCTTTCACAGATCAGTTTTTATGTATGGTTTCATATAAATAATTTCTTTCTTTATAAAATAAAAATAGTTTTTATAATGAACGTATTTTATAAATATTTTTTTATGTAAATGATTTATAATTTACTAATTTTAATTAATTTTCATTATAATTTTTGTTTTTTAAATAATTTTCGTTTTTGATTATAAATTATTTTTTTGTGTTTATATATATTTGTTTTTAATTCTTATTTAAATTTCATTATATTTTTTCAAAATTTTAATTTTTGTTTTTATTTTATTTTTTATTTCCGTTAGAAATCTGTTAAAAATATTTTTTAATTTTAATTTTAATTTTTTTTATTTCCGTCGGAAATCTTTCGGAATTTTGACTGTTAGAAATCTTTTGGAACTGGTTGACATCAGAAATCCCTTAGTTTTCTTTACCACCCTAATCCGTTGGAAATCCTTCAAAAATTTCTAAAGAATTTCTGACGCTGTAGAACTGACGGCAAAAAGACAACAAAAATCTATCGATAAACCATCAAAAATTTCTTAGTGTTTTATCATCTGGTCACCTACAAAAATTTACTACAGAAGAATATACAAATCAAATTCGTAATCTTGCATATAGAAATACCATTTAATCAACAGATTTAACAAAATATGGACGTATCAAACTCACAAACTCACCATGCACAGAGCAACTAAAAACATTTGAGTTTCCATTTTGATCATAAACATCTAGACGACACTCTTCTCTTCATGTCTTGATGAGGTGATTGTAGTTGTAGAGGTAGCTAACAACAGTTCATGAGCTTCATTTAGCATCCACTCTTCACCTGTTTGGCCACCTAAGACGACCAACCGAGTTCCTCCGACCACACACGTTGTGTGTCCCCACGCAAACCGCGGTGGGCTTCCCTTAACATTTAGTATTCTCCATGCAGGTTTCTCCTCCGTTGGATCAAGAAGATAAATCTGAGAAGCCGAGTCAAACCTTGCACCTGAACCACCAAAGATCAAGATTCTACCACCGGGAAGGCTAATCGCCACATGATCTAGCCTTGGTGGTGGAGCCGCCATGCCTCCGGGAAGGGTAGATCCATACCCAATCACAGGTCTCCAGCACGGTTCATCCTCGCTAAGATCCATCGTGTACACATCATTAGAGCGGAATCTCAAAGAACCGGATTTGGCAAGACCACCAAACATAAGGATCTTGCAGTCACCGTAGACAGTTAAAGTATGTCCAAGGCGAGATGGGGGAGACCAAGGAACCGGTATCTCTCTCCAAATTGGTATATCCATTGAAAGGTCAAGCAGGAATGTATCGCTGAGTAAAGCTCCTGAATCAGCACAACCACCAGACACAATCAGCTTGGTTCCATCGAATGTGCACGAGCTATGCCATGATCTTGGTATTGGAGGGGCCACAACGGATACTTCTCTCCATGTCGGAGGAACTGCATCAAGGTCTAATAAGAAGACATCGTTGAGTAATCCGTGGCTCCCGTAACCACCAAAGACTACTAAACGAGAACCATTGACACAAGAAAGCGTGTGTCCCCAGCGACCAGGAGGAGGAGAGCTAACCAAAACGGATTTCCACTCGGGACTACTCGAGCCAAGGTCCAACACAAATGTATCATTCATCGGTTGCATATTCACACCTTCCCCGCCAAAGATAACAATCTTGTTCCCAATCGCACAGGCGCTGAAATTACACCGAGAAGGCTCAACAGTGCCTCCAACGGAAAACTTCCTCCACGCCGTTGCTTCATGTGTGGTAAACTCTCTGGCCAGTCGCACCCAACCGATCCTCTTTGCACCAGGAATACTCTCCAGAACACGTGTAGCCTCAGTTCCCCATGTGTTTTGACAAACCATTCTCCACACATCATCATTCTTTGTCAACTTGTTGAGCCGCCGACACACACAACTGACCGATGCAATGTCACGCGGAGTCAACTGCGAGACCACCCTCAGAGCTATTACCTCATCACTCAGTTCAAATATCCCACATAGCCCACGAGTAACATTACGCTCTCCGATTGGTAAAGCAGAGGAAAATGAGCGAGATGTTCTTGAGATACCTTTTGCAGCTAACTCAGGAAATGGGCTGAGATCGATTTTTGCATCTTTAAAGAAGAGAACACCTATGAAATGAGTGATCTCGTCTTCTTCACGGATAGGGACTAGACGCAGCTTGTTCATCAAAGGAGAGCCATCTTTCCGGAAGTTTAGCAACTCGCCTTGAAACTCGATGCCTTTTTCTAGACATCGTCGCATCTTCGATACAACTGTAGAATCTACTGATGGATGCCTTCTTTTAGCATACGGACCTCTACACTGCAAGAATCGGCTGTCAAAAGAAGAAGAAACAACTCAGATAGGAAGTATAACGACTTGACAGATACAATACTTGGGCGAATGATCCCTCACAAGCAATAGAACGAAGATCAAAATTATATGCATCTAAACCAGATGAAACCACAAGAACCTTGAATTCAATTTCAAAATACTAAGACCAAAACGCTTTGCTTACATAAAATGCTTAAAAAGAAAACATCCCAAAGACAAAGCTCCAAGTCTTGCGAAAACAACTCAAGACATGACACACAAACTACATAGTTGGCGTTCCAAAACAGTACAACTCAGAGAAATTGAGAACATTAGAACTAACATCTATCCCCACTTCTTCTTCATTATTTCGACATTTCTATGTTTATAGTCAAGCTCCTCAACAAGAACAATCTATAATTAGAAAATCTAAAAAAATCTGACAAAACAAGCTCTATAGTTACATCGTATCATACCACAAAAGGATAAAGTTGGAAACTTTAGGGGAAAGAAGAAGCAAAGCTCACCAATTTCTACCAATAACTTCCTCAGCTCGATACCCAGTGGCTATCTCGAAGACGGTGTTAACATAAATAATAGGTTGGTCAGGCTCAAGAGCGTCGCTGACCACGAACCCACACGGCGCCTTTCCAGGAAGACTACACAGCTGAAACGGAATCGGTCCGTTATCTCCGCCGAACCATCCATCTTCAGCGACATCCTCTCCGCCGCTGAGGTCGGAATCACTATCCCACTCCATTTGATTTTGCATACAGCAAACCCAGAAAACAAAAATACAAAAAGAAAAGCTAAAAAATTGAAGACAAACCCAGAAATATGGCCTTGAAAGAGAGAAGAAGAAAGAAGATAGTTAGATAAGCCTTAGATCAATGAAATACTAGCACTGGTTTGATCAAAAGATGGTGGATCTATTGGTCGCACTGAAATTTTAGATTGCCTCTATCACATTTAGACAAAATTTGAGTTTTGTTAATTGGATATTATGTATTAACAAAAAAAAAGATCACTCTCAAAGAAAATAAAGTTAAAGGTTTAGTCTTGTAAATGTGTTTGTTACAATCGGTTTATAAAATATAGAAGAGTGTATTGAAAATCAAGTACACTCGAAATAGTACACTTGAAATAACTCTAGCACTTGACTGACCCTTGAACTGATACTCCATACAATTTGGTTTGCAACAAGAGTACTTGACCGAATTTGTGGCAAATTGAAATGGTATTGGACCGAGTTCAATCTTCCTTAGGCTCGATCCTCAAACATTTGAATCATGACCAAAGCAGTCTGACATTCACTTGGCCCACTTATTATTGAACTTGGCAAATAAACTTAATTGAGAATTTTATTAAACTTCTTGACGCCATTCTTTATTATTGGATCGGCTGGCAAGCTTAGTACATCATCAAGATCAAAAGCAGCTTTCTTGCATTGGTCGAGTGAACAAGTGGGTTGAACTGGTCAAGATGGTTGAGATGGTCGAAGTATTTGGCACCTAGTTGATCAAAATAAATTCCACTGGCACAATCCTAGTCGAGAAAAATTTCCATCTGGTTCTTTCTTGGTCATTGGAAGTGTTTAAATTGGATTTCTATTGATTTTTTACCGATTATAATGTTGATTTTGGATTTATAATAATTAATTGTCATATAAAGAATTTATTCAGATTTGATTTGTTTTGAATTTTTTGAATTTTTTTATTTATTCAGTTTTAACCAAAAAAACCACAACTTTATTTGGTTCATGATACTGTAGATTTCAGTTGATATGTTTTAAAGTCGGATTCTATATTTAAAATTCTAACATGTTGACCAAAAAAGACATGTAGATGTTCGTTGTGTCGGTTTTGAATCGAGTTTTTGGTTATGGTTTCTTCTGGTTTGGTCAAAACGGATATTAAGGCAACAAAACGAAAAGCTCAATTGATATATTCCTTTAATCATTCATGAACAAAGTTGCTTTTTTTTTTTGAACTGAATATGTGATGTAAATTTCAATACACAAAACCACAAATCTACACAAAAACAAACATGTAATTTGATTCAAGATTCTAAATTTTCTCATATACTCGTAAAGCTAGCCGTTGGATTGGAGTGATCGTCAAAGTAAGCATCAAGGGTCTTAATCTTGGATACAAAATCCATAGCTTCACTATACTTCCATGTTCTGCAATAACCATCCACAACAATTTTATAAGTCAACTCATTTGGTCTGCATTCATTTTTCGCCATACACTCAATCACATCCTCAATCTCTCCGAACATTCCCATCGCCGTGTAACCCGAAACAAACGTGTTGTACGTGAAAACGCACGGTCTAATTCCGCTCTGTCATCTCAGTGCTCGACATTTGAAGTTTGCGAGAAGCAAAGTTCTCAAAAGCATCCAGCTCGGAAATATTTAGCCTTCGTTTATCTCCTTCTCGATTCTCTCTATCCCTAGAACGTTCCCTCCTTTAGCATAACATTGAAGCATCAAAGAGTAAGATGTTTTGGCTGGTTTGAAACCTTCACTTTTCATGTCAGAAAACACATTCTCACCTGAACTCCAGTCGTAAGTCGTGACACAAGCGTTGAAACCGGCTCTTGTCATCTCACCGAACATTTTCTGACGCATCAACCTCTGAACCACATCGCCCGTAAGCACTAATCAACGTGTTGAATGTGTCCCTATCAGGTTCAAATCCGCAGCTCTTCATTTCACGGAACACTTGGTTCACGTACTTATCCGTACCCTTGTTCCCACAAAGAGCAAGCATCGTGTTCCAAGTGATCCGCGGCGAACATCCATTAGACTTTATGTCACACAACATCTTTATCATCTCACTGGATCTCGATTTTCTTCCTCGACATACTAAGCACTGCGTTGTAGGTGCAAGTATTCAGAACACAACCGGCTTTTTTCATACTGTAAAACAGCTTCAAAGCCTCTTCCTCCCTTCCGGACTTTCCATATGCATATATCACCGTAGTATAAGTGATTGCGTTCGGCATCACACCCTTTTGTGTCATCATCTCAATGACACCAGCAGCTTCCTTTCTAAAACCGGCTCTAACATAAGCAGCAACAAGCTCATTTTAAATTACAGAATCTGCAGGGCACTTGTTCTCTTCCATCTCTTTCAAAATCTTTAACGCTTCTGTATAAATTCCCGCTTTACCAAAAACTTGTAACAAAGCATTGTAAGTTACAGTTCCAGGCTCATAGCCACCTGACATAAGTTCAGCAGAAAACTCCTTCGCCTCTCTTAACAAACCTTCTCTTGCACATGCAGATAACACAGTACTACAAGTAAACTCATCAAACTTCAGTCCTTTGCTTCTCATTTCGTCTAGAACAACCAGAATTTTACTCTAAGACCTTCCCATTTTCCCGAAAACATCGAGAATGACATTGTAAGTTACCAAAGTAGGTGAAGGACCCATCTCTTTCATTCTCTCAAACAGATTGATTGCACGTTCATACTTCCCTGTCCGTGAGTAAGCATAGAGAATGGTAGTGTAAGCACGAACATCGAGCAGATAGTCTTGTAGAGGAATTTTATCGAGCAGCTTAGCTGCAACAAAGTACTGAGATTCTCTACCTAAGATTCTAACTAAGAACTCGATAACCTGATGATCGAGCTTCAAAGCTCCTGAATTTGAAGCTAAAACTAACCATTCAAACAACAAAACTGCTCTTTCCCAGTTTCCAGAATCATCTAAAGCCTTGACCAAACTAAACAAATCTGTCCTATGCAACTAAGATTTCAACGAATCGAAGAAAATGCTCAATCCGGGCAAAGGCTGTTCCACAATGGAATTAAGAAACACAACTTCCTTCTTACACAGTAGTTTGAAAGACCCGAATCTTCATTCATGGCTTCCGATATCGACACTGGAAATGGGTATCGCCGATTTCACTTTATGAGTGGAGACCGAGCGACGGCGGAGTTGGCATGTCGGGGAGTGGAAGAGAGGTGAACGAGACAGTGGAGAAGCGAGTCGAGAGGGAAAGAATGAGGAGAAGGAGGAGGTAAGTGGAGTGTGGCGGAGCTGAATTTGATGGATTAGTTAGCGGATTAAGGTGGTGGTGGAGGTCTTCTGGATTGAATTGGGTATGGAGGTTTGTGAGGGAAGAGTGCAGCACCGTCCATTGAGAAGAGAAAAGCACGTTATCCGATTATGGATTGTAATGGTGAAGCAGAGAGGGAAGAAGAAGAAGAAGAAGAAGAAGAAGAAGAGCAAGAAGAGATAAAACATAAAGTTAGCGCCTTTGATTGAACGGCCGTAAAAAAAACGAGATTGGCCTATATGAACATTACAACAACATTTCATATTTGAACCCAACTCGAATGGGAAATATCCTTTTAAACCGGTATTTTATTAAACCGGCTGATTAGACCATTTATGCTACATAGCCACCCAATTTAGCCATCTGAAACGCCTGACCGATTCATGTTGTCGGCTTACCAAAATAAATAAATCAAGGCGGCAGTTTAACCATGATGACGATGGGGAAACCTGGACAAGCCACGTCATCATTTTTTTGTATCCCACAAAAGCAAGAACATAAATCTGTTTCAGACGGCTAAAACTCAAATTCAGTTAAAAGAAACCCAAACCAGAAGCCAAAACACATATATTCATTTTTAAAAATTCTATAAATTTCACCGTTTTAATTTCAGACATCACATTTTTGTTTGAAAATTATAGAATTATGAACAGGTGTCAATGTAAATAACCCATCGCATCTCACTTAAGAGATTTTGCAAACTTTCGCAGAAGAATATTTTCTAAAATATTTTATTTTAGTGTATAGCTCGGTGCCAAGGAGGTGGTTTAATGTCCGGCCCGCGAGGACATCAGGCCCGAATTGACACACCTTCTGCAAAGTAAAGGACAACAACACGTGATACATTTGTCCCCATACATTTATATGTACTTTGAAACAAGTGGCAAACCTACACCACACTTTTCACTTAATCTCCTTACAGATAGATAGGTACGTTCTTTCTAATAAGTTCTTAAACTCTTAACTACTTTTTCTAATTGCATCTGCACTTACATTTCCCACAAACAGGTTAAAATAAGTTTTTTTTTTGTCAATCTTTATCAAAAACAGGCAACAGTAACAGTAATTATAATTATTCATTCTCGACCGACTGTGATTTTCTCATGTTGAAATCATTTGTTTTGCTCTCTGTTCGTCCAAAGATCATCTCTGTGGTCTTTGATTTTTGAATTTTCTCTTGCGATTGTATTCTACTGAAGCATAAAAAAAAAACATAGCTTTAATGGAGTCTCTTCTCTCTAGTTCTTCTCTTCTTTCCGCTGGTAACTTCTTCTTCTTCTTAAATCTCTTCTAGATCTATTTCTTTTCTTTTTTCTTTTCAAGGTTTGTTTTGTGATTCACTTCCATACAAAAAGGTTCAATTTTTAGCAAATAAAAAAAGAAAAAAATCGATTTTTTATGAATTGTTTAATAGACTGAAGTACGTCACAGTATGGAAAAGCTTCGATTGAAGTTAATTTGAGTTTTTTGTTTCTCATGCATGCAATTTATCAGCTGGTGGTGGACTTTACTGGAGGAAACAGAATCTAAAGCTCCACTCTTTATCAGGTGTGTTTAGGGTTTTACGGGTTTTATACTCAATCTACTTAATCCTCACACTGTCCTAAGCAAAATTTCATTACGAAAATCTTGTTTATTCGCTTCTTAATTGCTTATATTCGATTCACATTTTTTCCACAATATATGTTTGAATTAGTTAAGGTGTTGCTCTTTACACAATTTACTCGTTTCTTTTTGCAGAAAACCGAGTTCTGCGTTATAATTCGAGTAATATTCTCGCAAAACCGAAGACTAGGAACAATCTTGTTACTAGGCTTGACGGTCAAGAATCATTTCTTATCTTGCGTTCGAGACATAAGTCGAGATTTCGAGCAAATGCCACTACGGGTCAGTCCGAGGCTTTCGACCCGAAGAGCAAACCCAACTCCTTTAGAGACTGGTTAGATGCGTTTTACAGGTTTTCAAGACCACATACAGTTATCGGCACAGTTAAGAAATGTTTCTCTTGAAAGCCGAAATCTTTATAGTAACAACAAGAAGATAACATTAGCCCTGTGTTTGGTTTTGATTTTTCAGGTGCTTAGCATTTTATCTGTTTCTTTCTTAGCAGTAGAGAAGGTTTCTGACATATCACCATTACTTTTCACTGGCATCTTGGAGGTAAATGATGTAATAATAAATGAAATATATGCAAGCATTTGCAGTTTCCTTACTCGGTTTTTGTTGTCAGGCTGTTGTTGCAGCTCTTATGATGAACATATACATAGTCGGGCTAAATCAGTTGTCTGATGTTGAAATAGATAAGGTAACATATGTATGTGTGTTCTTATTATGATTCCGAGAGATCAAATCATCTTCACTAGTGCATAGATCATACTCTTTGTGGATTTTTGCAGGTTAATAAACCATATCTTCCATTAGCATCAGGGGAATATTCTGTAAAAACCGGCATTGCGATTGTAGCTTCCTTCTCCATCATGGTATGATGCAATTTTCACAAACTACTAAAAAATCAATATAAACATATAATAATCTAATATGTTAACAAAAACTTCCAGAGTTTCTGGCTTGGGTGGATTGTTGGTTCGTGGCCACTATTCTGGGCGCTTTTTGTGAGTTTCATGCTCGGTACTGCATACTCTATCAATGTAAGTAAGTTTTTAACCTTTTGAGGATTTGGCTCATATCGAAATATTGGTTCTAGTTTTGGGTTATTGAGGTTTTGTTTATTAACTTTTTTTTTTCCTATTACAAACAGTTGCCACTCTTACGGTGGAAAAGATTTGCATTGGTTGCAGCAATGTGTATCCTCGCTGTCCGAGCTATTATTGTTCAAATTGCCTTTTATTTACATATTCAGGTGCTTAAAACCATTCTCCTTATGTTTTGAAGTTTTCCATCAAAAAAAAATTACTTTTTGTTACCAAAGCGGTGAAAACTTTTGTTGCAGACTCATGTGTTTGGAAGACCAGTCATGTTCACGAGGCCTCTTATTTTCGCCACTGCGTTTATGAGCTTTTTCTCTGTCGTTATTGCATTGTTTAAGGTAATAAAAAAAAAATGGAAAATGGTTAACTCTATCTTATGAACTCAAAGTAAAGCATTGTACTACTATGGATATGATGAAGTTCTTTTTTTTTTTTATATATTGGTTTGATGCAGGATATACCTGATATTGAAGGGGATAAGATCTTCGGAATCCGATCATTCTCTGTAACTCTGGGTCAGAAACGGGTAAAAAATCCAAACACTAACGAATTTCTTAGACTTTCTGTGTTGAAAGCTAAATGAAACACTTGTTTTATTGCAAAATACAGGTGTTTTGGACATGTGTTTCACTACTTCAAATGGCTTACGCTGTTGCGATTCTTGTTGGAGCCACGTCTCCTTTCATATGGAGCAAAGTCATCTCGGTAACAATCAATCTTTCTCTACCCATCTTACCGCGCTAATTCGTCGTTTGAGTGACAAAGGCTTCTTTTTTTTTGGTTCTCTTGATTTATAGGTTGTGGGTCATGTTATTCTCGCAACAACCTTGTACACTCGAGCTAAGTCTGTTGATCTGAGTAGCAAAACCGAAATAACTGCATGTTATATGTTCATTTGGAAGGTTAGATTGGCTATAAAAGAGTTTTTAAAGTTCATCATATCACACAATTTACTAATAATTTCTCCGTTTCTGTCATTTCATCAGCTGTTTTATGCAGAGTACTTGCTGTTACCTTTCTTGAAATGACATCATTAGAAGAGAACAAAAACAAGAAGAAGAACAAGTCATCATCACTACGCTTCTGTTTTTATTCAGACAAGTTCCTGATATTAGGTAGAGATTAGGGTTTTATCCTCAATCATCAATAAACTGCAAAGCATTTCTCATGAGACAAGCATTTCTGTTGGCAATAAAAATATAAGGACTTCTTACTTGTGCAAGAAGAAAAGAACCCTTGTTTGCTTAAGGGTCCCTTATTCCTTTCTATGTATACAGATTGTTACTTATAATTGGCCCATAAGTAGTAAGTTGTTCGTAATTAATGGGCCATTCCAAATGGCCCAATAATATGTAACATTCTTACAATCTTGTTAGCTCTATGTATACAACCCCAACCAAAAGACTGAAGTGATTCAACTAAATGGTGAAGTTTTTGTTGGTTTTGTTAAACCCGAATACGAACGGATATTTGACCCATATAAAGTTTTTGTAACACATGTGTTGTTTGGTTTGTTTGCGTAAATCATTCATTTTTCAAACTAATGTATGTCTATAAATGGATCATTTGAACTAATTACGTGTGGTTGCATATTACTGATGAGAAATTGAAGGTACCAAATTAACTCAACCAAAACAGTTCCTATGTACCATAATTACCTTCTCTTGATTAGTACAATTCAAAAGGGCTGCTAAACTAAAAAAAAAAAAGATTTCAGATTCAAATTATGAGATAGGAGAAAAAAGGCACTTGGAGTGCGGAAACAAAGGATAAGAAGAAAGCTAGTCCATTGATAGTTGGAGCAAATGGACAAAAGAATGTTATGATTATTCTTCTCACATAAACCTTTGAGAGAATATATGCGATTTGTGAATGAACTTGTCATCATGATCAAAAGTAAGAAATAAAATAATTGTTTTAATGAAAACAAGAAACTCACCAATAATTTAGCAAAAGTTTTGAAAGTGAGAAGTGGGCACAAAAGTGTACATCTTTGGTTACAATCAAAGAATCCAACACAAAATCAAAGTTCTCAAGATGCTCCATATAGCATATATAACCTCTCTTTTTTTTCTAAGAGCCAATAATATCTTATAAGATAAATAAATAAATATATTATTCCATTTGCTTTTGCTAACTATTTTTGTTTTCTCATTTTGGGTCCATTGACACATAATCTCTTTGAAGCTCCAACGTACAATGAGGCTAAGGTCTAAAGTAATTATAAACTTTTTTTAGATGAGTCACTTCAATCTATTCCAATCTTAAAATTTTGTTTTAAGCATCAAAGTTACTGGTTTTGATGATTTTCTTTGCAAGAAATTCTAATATCATCTTTTCCTATAAGCTTATTTTAGGTAGTCGCTAAACATGATCCTAACATTTGTTACTTGTAAGAAAACAAATGATTATTTAAGTCAATTAAACATAGATGATTTTGAGTAAATTAGACGGTTGATGACCAACTCAAATCATACGTTATAAATTGAGAAATCTTCAGAAGTTATGTGGAATCTACAGTAGCCTATAAAAAACATGTCAAATGAAACATGATTTATATCTATAAGACCAATCTATATAACGGCACAATTAAATGGTTTTAAGTTTAAACTAAAGTGTTTTGCAACTTTTATTAGTTTTGACTAATAGTAATATATAATAGGTTTCACATTAATTTTGGGAAAACTACCAAGTCTGCATAAACATTATGTCCCCTAGACCCCTAGGTCCTAACCAATTTGAGTTTTAGAGTTAGGATTGTGTTGAAGAAACTATTTAAATTTATGATTTATAAAAACCCACGTAACGTTAGCCAGATAGCAACATGTTAAATAAGCAAATCAGGAAAGCAAATTTTCAAATAAATTTATTTTTTTTTTAAAATGGAAGTAGTCTTTACCTATAGAATGTCACCGAAAGGCATAAAGGTTGGCAACAACCGGTTCCATTACTCAGCAAAACGAAAATGAAAACAGAACAAATTTAATGGTTTTTATTAACAGTTTCGTAAATGTATATAAATATATGCCACGAGACACGTCTAAGGAGTTTATTTTATTGTATCATTTGTCGTTTTCATGAGCTTATTAAATCAAATTCTTTTTATATAGACATTCTATTATAAACGTTATGAAGCATCTGAGTACTTTTGGACGTCTGAACAACTCCTGAAGCTTCGTATCCTTGAAAACTCAAACAATCCTAATATAAAATGATCCTGTGATTCGACTGAGAAGATCTTTATTAACGTGAAACAAACATAAAATCCTTAGATACATCAATATCTGGCTTAAAGATTTCACCATAATGTATCTTCATCACTTTGATAAAAAAAATGATGTTTAATTAACAAACATGGGCAAAATATATGTTGACAATAGTAAGATGCGAGAAAGTGGTGGGTACATAAGCAGATGCACAGGCATGGCCAGTGGCCACCTTCTAAATTCAAGAAGAATACACATACACATGCATCATAGCACAAATGAATTACAAATATATATATATATATATATATATATAAGAATGATAATACATATACTGATAAACTTATAACAAGAATAAAATTAGATCTAGTGGTGCCAATCTGTATATAATTATAGCTGTCCCTTAATGTATGTCTACTGCCTCTATGGATATATATTGCACATACACATTTATATACATAAAATGAAAGCATGTTAAGTCCTCAGCTATTTACTTTGTTCGCCCGAAAATTTTCCTTGCGCATGAATATTGTTTATCTTTGGAAATCTTTACCTGAAAACTATAACAAATATATCAATATTACTGAAGAAAATTTACTATTTTATTCAAACTTTCCAACATTTTCATTTATACTTAGATCAAGTCACTCGACCGTTTATTTGGTAGCAGCATTACAATTCTGACATTTCGAAAAATGGCATAATTTGAGGTAACAAAATAGTATTCAAGTACCACATTACAAAATAGTTTAAGAGCAAAAAATAATTTTATTGTGTTCCAGTTCAATCTTCAGTGAGGAAGATATTTTACGCTATAAAGAATTAATAAGTTCTTATGCCATACCAAAATTGAGATTAAGGTCCCGGTTCAAATCCATCGAATTAATTTGTAGTTTGAGATTCTCATTTCAAGACCTAAGATCTCAATTTTCAACCCAGAGAAAATCTGACCCTAATTGTTAAACTTGAAAAACTTAAGATTCCTTAACTTCACATGGAGAAGAAGAGAGTTTCTAAGGAGTGCTTTAAGTTTAAAGAGGAACTCAAACCAAAGTTGCTCCCTCTTCCGGATTTGGGTGACACTTAATGTTGATTTATTTTATTTGCCACAAAATATTGTTCATTTATGCTTCCATAAAAATATTTTTGTTTCTGATTTTCCCCTTTTTAAGTTCTTCTTTCAACAAATAAAATACATGAATATATATATATATATATATATATATGTATATTTCTTTGATAGTTGAAGATTTCTAGATATTCATATTTTGTTTAACCATAATGTGAGCCTATAAGGTCTGAATATCTATCTAATTCGAATATTTATGTTCTTTTCACCGTAGTGTACGGTTAAAATGTACTTATTTCTTATATTTTTTTTGTTGCACTCATTCATTTTTGACCCATCTATGTACCTTTTGTCTTCTGTCTATATAATAAAAATATCTGTCAAAGAACCAAAGAGATGTCGCCCATGAGATATCCGGCCTTAGATACGACGTTCCTAACCACCTGGCCGGTGGATAAAGAGTTCCAACCTTACTCAAATCTCGGTCTGAACTATTCAAAACACTCACTTTTACTAAAAAATTATTCCGACTATCCGTCAGAACAACCAACCTATTATCTCACTAACCGTCTAATGAACCCACTCTAGATTTAGTGATGTTTTTTCTTAGACATAAAATAGTTTTTGAGAGAAAATCCTTCCTTTTTTCCCAAGATTTTGTTAGTTGTTCAGCATGAACAATGGCTATAAATAGTGTGGGAGTCACCATAGACGTACGGGACATTCTTCAAAAATGACTTCCAATCTTCCCTCAAAATTTATTCCAAAATACCCCAAAAAATCAATAGACTTCCAATTTTCCCATTTTTAGAATGATGTTTATGAGCATATACTAATCTCAATGTAACTTTTTTTCTGTGAAAGTGTTAAATTTAAAATTTTAGTTTTGTCGTTTCGATATATAATAAAATAATAAAAAACTTGTGAATAATTTTGTCTCAAATCTAATGTAATATATTTATAATCTAAAATTATCCTTGAAAATATTGTACCATTAGAGAACTATTTCTCTCATTTTTTTATGTTTATCCTATATGAAAGACCATTGTTTATTTGGATCAGTTCTACTTGGTTCATTTTCACTTCCAACCCACTTGGTTTAAATGTTGTTTGGTTTGGATTCGGTGCGCTAATCAACTCTTACTACTTTTTATAAACACGTAGAAAGATTCATTGGAATGTATCAGAGACTCTATGGTTCTCTTAGTTTTTTATGAGAGTTTATATTATATATGTAGAGATTAATTTGACTTTTACGCTAAAACTGGACACATTAGTGTCTGGTTGACTTGAAATAAAGAACACGAAAGATAAGATAGAAAAAGAAAAAAGTAAGACCATTCTATCACGTGTTTGATTAAATTTATCACGTGTTTGAAATATATGGTTTTTCTCTTTGTCAACAATTGACATGTTATCTACCTTTTTTGTGCAAATCTCATGTTATCTACCTAAGTACATGTTTTACTATTTCACCAAATAATGTGCTACAAGCTAAATCAGAGTTTATTGACTGTATTTAAATATAATTTTTTTTTCTAACCAGATATTTTGCCAAAAACCAAAAAAAGTTTCGAGATTTTTGATAAATACCATATTTATGATATTAAATTTCAGAACCTACTATTAAAAATTAATACCATTATATAAACTGTCTTACCGTTTTAAAATTTTTTCATAACTATCTTATAGACATGTTATAAAATTTTATAGACTATTTCATAATATTTCATAACTTTAAAAATATTTCATAATATTCCTTATAAAACTTAATAAATATTTTTATAAGTTGTCTCATGAATGGTTATCATTTTTTACGAACAACCTTATGATATTTTAACTAGTGCAAAGCAAACGATGATATTTTTAGAAATTAGTATCATAAGAATTATATTTTCAGATTCTATCAATTATATATATTTTCTTATACTAACTGTTGCTTATGCGTTTTGTATAACAGCACAATGAACCAAACTAATGATATTAAAAAAACCTTCAATGTTAATTTGATTATAGCTATCATCGACATGTTTGTATCCGAAAATATGGCTATTATGTATTTGAACATGTAACTTGAATTGCACAAAAGATTAAGAAGTAATTTCAAGGATCCAAAAAAAAACAGGTGATCAATAGTCTAATATATTGATCGGGATTTGTAATCTAATTGTTTTTATTAAAGTATTTGGGATAGTATAACATGAGTTTATACTCGTTAGTGTGCATTATGAAGTTGTAAAGAACAAGTCAAAAAATAGATGAACAAAACATATGGTGTTTGAGATTTATCTACAAATTTTACCAACAAATTAAGGAGAACGGTTGGAATTAAAAAAAAAAGTTTATGATTGTTATGTATTCCTTTGACTATGAATTTATCATTTTCAATCCATTGAACTTGAAATTTATAATATCTTGTTATAATTTTCCAACATGACTTGTAAGATAATAATTACTTCGAAATACTTTGCTTCAATATTTTGAGCTACACAAATAACATACAATATTGGTGCACATGTCATCCTATTATTGGATTCTTATTGTTCTACAAGTAAATATATTGTATATATATGTGCGTGTGTGGGTTACATATACATGTGCAAAAAAGTAAAGGTACACATATCATATGTTATGTGGTCTCCTTCATGAAGCCAAAAGATAGGAGAAAAGAGATTATATTTTTCTAATATTTAATGTCTAAATTATGTCTTTCATCTCATTATCTCAATGACTCATCCTCAACTTATACTTAGTTCTATTTTGCCCCATATTTCTCTCCTTGGCCAACCTTTACACACACACAAACACATATACATATGTATATATATACTATCATATGTATTCTAATTTTATGTTAAATCTGTCGTTATCTTCAAATGAATGAAAATTCGCCAAAAGAAAAGATATCACAGTATACAATGCAAAAGTTAAAACGGAAGGTACACAACGGTAAAAGTGGATTTGTTGTCTATCTCGTAAACAATAATATGTAATTAGTATCATAATTGAGATGTTTCTGGTTGTGTTAGAACATGACCGTAGGTTAACTATAAAAAGATACTTAACAGTATAATTAGATACATAGACACCACCAATAATTACTTGAGTTTTTAACCATTATTTTAACTGATTTTTTTGACAATTTTATTTTACTAATTAAATATATATATATATATATAAAGTAGCTAGTTTGGCTCAAGTGGGTTCACACATCACGAGATTCAGTGGATTTAGATTTGTTATCTAAAAAATCACAGAAGCTGTAGTAGTACCACGGATCTACATAGCTTTTCTTCTTTTTCTTCACGTCTGTGATTTTTAGTAGTGGACCGTCAAGGTGGCAAGATTTAATTGGATGTATCTGTCTGTCACTTACATAAATGACAGAACCTTAAAAGCATAGTTATGTAGTAAAAAATATCAGATACTTCTTCTTCTTCTCGTAACGAGTAACGGTCCCGTTATAACTTCAGAGGTCACGTCACCACACTAACACTCCTATATCGCATTTAAAACCCTAGCACGACAATCAATGAAACATGACGCTTGTTTCATGTTATTAACTATGACGGTCATTAGATTCCCTAACGATAACTTAGAAACAGTACCACTGATATCTACTTTTTACCATTAGTAATGAGATAAATGGTGAAATGGTTTTTATATTTTCTCAACAAAATTTCTTTTTATAAAAGATATAAAATTATTTATGTCACCAAATTTTTTTTTCTTTAAGAAACACTCTTTTTCTACGTTCATTTTTTTACAAGTCTTATAATGACTAGTAAATCTCATATCAACATGTATGACCAGAATTATTCAAATGTAAAAGTTCGGCTCATTCCCTATTATAAAAAGTAAAAAAAAAAAAATTTGAATTCAGATACATATTTGTATCTTAAAGGAATTTTCAATTTCAAAATTGATGTAATTTATAAGAAAATATAATTTGGTCAGAAAAGAACATTATGTATGACCGGCAAAATAACTTTTGATATGTGTAGACTAAACATAACCATCATTGTGAAGATATTTAGGTTTTTTCGTTTATTTTCATATGAAGAATGATTAAACCATCTAGTGACATTTTTGTAACAATTAATGACACTTTGCATAAATGTATTTATTGAATATTGAAATGACGATATTTTTTAAATGAAAACATTTCTCTATTTTAAAATATAAAATAATTTACTCACTTAATTTTCAAAAACACTTTAAACTGTCATATTATTTCGATTAGCCAAATAAATAGTTAAAAAAATTTCAAATTTAAGAGAAATCAATCTCTAGATAACCTATACAAGAACATATTTTAAAATGAAAAATATCAATTACTTCGAGTTTAATAAATGTTTTGTTTCAATGAATATTATAAGCACACTACTATTGAGAACTGACAAAAACGAGTCTCATAATATATATATATATAAGTGGAAAAAAATATTTTAAAAACGAATTTGAAATTCCTTAATACAGATGCCTGTTTGAAGAATTCATAAACATTTTGATAAGCAGCAACAAACATAAAAATAAAAACAAAATAAACAGCCAGGGAACAACTGAACAAGCAACTAACTTTTGCTTATCTCCAGATTGATGGAGGCGTGAAAGGCCGTACATGTTGCAGAATTCTCTAGGTACAATACAAAGGAAACTGCCAAATTGAGGTTGATAATAATTTTGATAAATTTAATTAAACAAAATGATTTCTTAAGAGCGGATTATTCTAAGAAGTAATTACTTTATGTCAATATGCACCCTTAGTTTTGCGTCATGTAACATTATTTTTTTTAATCTTATTGTATTGGAAATCGGTAAAATATATATTATCGGGCCAATTCGTTTCCTTGTTAGGTTCATTTCTTTCTTTTGGGAGTTACCATTTGTGTAGTAAATTTTTTAATTTTTCCCCAAATTTTGTTAACTCTCATTTACTCAATTACTATTATGTCATGCATTATAAATAATTAAAAAATTGTTGAATAAATTAGTCGACTTCAATACTTATTTAGGAGGATTTCTCGGATCCTGATCTATATTATCCTTTATAATTAAAAAAAAAATTATGAAAATAATATTAAGGATCAGTTGCAGAGAAATACTTAATAGTTTGATTTATATTCCCAATTTGAGAATCAGATATGAAACTGTGCTGGCCCTAAAAAATGAGTACAATTGTGTTCGCTATTGTATTGACAAATTTTATACGAAAAATATTAATTTTTCAGAACAATATCAAATTACTATTTTGTTATTAATTGCTCATGATCATAGATTTTTAATATATAGAAGGAAAAGGACAAACAGGCCAATGCCCTTTTGCCAAGTAAAAGCACTTGGAGTATGTAACCAACCCGGTTAAGACTTCTGGTACTCACTACTCAGTCTTTTGATTCAGTTAAAATCGATGAAACCCAAAATTCTCCAAGTATTAGTGAAGTGTTGCTTAGGCTCATGGTTTAGCCAAAATTTTCTCATGGGCTTAAAATTTCTTGAAACATTGACAACTAATTAAACCAAAGTAACTAGAATCAGTATCTCTACTGGAGAACTTTGTGATTGGAAGAGCAGAGGTCCCAGGTTCGAATACTGAAAATGGCAAGAAGATTTGGACCCACTTTTATCCCTGTTTTAATGTTATTATGGGATTTCTGAATCCGCAACTTTTGTTGAAAAACGACTGATCAAACCAAAGTGTCTATTAATAAAAACGCAGCCATTGTTCATGTTAACAGTACACTAGTGTTAGGGGAAAATACAAATATCATAATCATACGTACACTTCTATTTTTTTTAAAAAAACTTAATTGGTTCTTTTTATAGAGTTTGTTTTTTTTTTCGTTTATTCTCTCTGTGCATAAGCATCTTTTATCTTCTGTTGATATTAAAACCTTCATATTACGCAGAAAAATATATACCAAAATGAATATTTTGCTGATAAAAAACACTCATTTTGGTCACAATCAACCAAAGCGAACCCAAATAGGTTTCTTAATGTTCTTTAACTATTTTTTATTTATCAATATAATTGGGTGCTAATTATCTATAATTTAATCTAGTGGCTTTAATATCTTTTTAACATTGCGAGATGTTGGGTTTGAACTCCAGACTTGTGTCATGAATTTCAGAAATGATCACCATTGTACCACATGATTTAAGTTTAAAAATTGTATTGGTTTATTCCGGTGAGTTTTCCAACATTTCTAAAAATATTATAACCAGAGTTTTTATAATCTTTGTTAAAATTTTGAATCAATTTCTAATATACTCTTAAATCTAAGGTGATGTTCTGAAATACTCCTCTTTAAATTATAATATAGAAAATTACGATTTTATCATTTTTATGAGTTTTATATTAATATATGTAATACATTTCAACAAAAACATGTTAGCATAGATGGTAGCGTGTTCTTAGTATGACTTTGAGGATGCGGGTTCGAAACCCAGTATGTGCAGAATTATTACTTAAATATGTGCGTGAGATGATGGTGTTTAGGTTCCGGGGAATGCGCGTGACACCCGTTGGTATTTAGGGTTTATTGAGGAGTATTTGAGAAATAAGGAGAGTAGGTTAGAAAAACTCTCAACAAATGAGAGTATATTAGAAATCAACCCTAAAATTTTGGAGTAAAAAAACAATTAACTATTATGTATCTTAGTTCAAATTAATATAGTTTTTTTGGCAAAATTTCAAACAAATATGGTTAAAATAGTGTATATATAATTATTTTAAACTTAAAATAAAAAATAACAACTCTGTTTATAGTTTTTATTTTTGAAAAAAGAAAATACAGTTGTTGTTTCCAATTTTAGTTCTTCCTTAAGTTAATGTTTCAGTCAGAAAAAAAAAATCATTTCAAAATTACGTAGGAGAGGTGGATTATTGAGGGACCTAGCATGATCAAAAGTCAATACCTCCTGATCAATGTTGATGAATAAATAATCTTGAAACAATTTTCGTCAAAATTACAGATAAAATAATATTTACAACATGTGAATCGTTCCAGCAATTGCTGACCTTGTAAGGTCACGGGTAGGATATTCGGAATTTTAAGTGGACTTGATATTTCCCAAGTTTTGACTGGGTATATTTTTTGATATGTATTTATTATTTATAATTTTAAATACTCGTAATATCAAATATCTATCAAAATTTTATTACTTGCCGATTACTTAATCCGTACTCATTATTCGTTTTTAAATACCCGTAAACGGATATTTGTGAGTAATAACAAATAATAACAAGTAATTTACAAGTACTTACGAATAATAACAGGTAATTTACAAATATTCATGACTAATTACAGTTTAGGTAATTGTTACATGGTGGATAGTAAGTCGGGTATTGAATTATTCTTAATGACTGCATACTTGATCTGTACTTACATGTATTTTTATAGTATGATTTAATATACAATCCCTCAATAACAAATACGAAAAAACTAGACCGTATTTGAAGCAAGGTGGAAGAGCCATTGCTACATTACCATCATTTTAAGCCATAATGATGGAATTAGGGTTTTAGGACTGCAAATCACATTTTGTAAATTTATTAATTCGTTATAAATATAACTAGACCGTATTTTATTTCGAACCCATAATGTCCATATTCTCTGAGATTTAGTCCGTCGTATACCTAATTTGAACTACAATTTTTTTTTATAACTTGACACCGATATAAATGTGGAACAAAAACCGAAACTAACATTCTTTTTTTTTTTAAAAAAATGGTATCATGAAAAATACAAATGAACAAATCTAACAAATCTCTGTAGTCTATTATTAAAAATATCTTTGTATCTAAAAATCAAAGAGAAGAACGAACAAATTTAACTGATTTATGTCTAAAAGTCTGGATTTGTTTGGTAAATAAATAATATTTTATATCTGTACCAAAATCTCTTTTATAATTATAAAAACAAAAAAAAAATATTGATAATTGGACTATAATTTTCCATTTTTCATTGTATTTTCTCGTACTACCAAATTTTCTAGTTTTCATCACAACTAAAAGTTCCTGTTTCTATATTTTTTTCCACTACTGTAATATTTCTAAGTCACAAACGAATTCTTTGGAAAGTTTAAACTCACTAGAATTACAACCATTTATATGTTACAGATTCTGTTTTTCTTCGAAATGTATAACATATTTTGGTCAAAATTTAGTCAAAATTCAAACATCTAAAGTTATGTTAACCCTTGGCAATTGGCACTATTCTTTACGAACCAAAAACCCAAATTTAAGTATTATTCAGTTTTTCTACTATTATTATTATTATTTGTATAGAGATTTGGTCTTATTGATTAATCAATTTTATATTCACAAAATTGCATCAGTTGATGAGATTGTGCATATTATATATGTCCATAAATAATAACAATGTTTTTTAATAATCATAATATTTCACAGATTCAAAATCAGTATTGAAAAAATTCCTATTTAAAGAATAACATTTTGTATCAATGGAAGTTTTAATCCAAGGTACATAACACCAATGGAAGTTTGTACATGGGGTATATAAAAACAATGTTAATCAGGAACAAAATTTTCAGATGATATCTCTATATGTAATTGTGATTCTCTATACATTATAAGTAATCAATTTTTTGTCATATAAAAAAAACTAAATTTAAAAATCGAAAACATATTTTTTTTTGTTGTATGTTAAATTTGGCACATTATCATAATTTGAGTTAATTATGATTTTTCTCTTAAATTTTTACAGTTTAACTTTCAGAGTTTTTTCTTTTAGAATATTAGTGTAAATTACCTTTTGGCGAGATTCTAAAATCAATATTTGAAAATTGTGATATTAATCACAAAACAGAGGTATAATACCTGATTATAATTATGTAAGCCAGAGATTTAAAGTCAAAAATACGTTTTCCAAGTGTGAAGGGATCCCCAAAAAAATCAGGAACCATTGATTAACACCAAATCATAATCAACGGTAGAATGAGCTCAAAAAAATAGAAGAAATAAAATAAATTAAATAAAAGGGTGTAAATTAGAGAGTCTGGTACAGGACCCACATGGGCCTAAAACGGTGGAGAGCCCGGTCGTTTTGAGTCCTTTAAAAAGGAAGAGACGTTTCTGCTTTGCAACAGAAGCTCGCCTTCACTACATTTCTCTCTCTACTCTCACTTCTCTCTCTCCTGTCTCTCTCTGGGTGTGTGTGATCGAGTAGTGAAACGACAGAGAGAGACGCAGTTTTGGATTTCTGCGTGACGAAAGGAGGAGAAGCGAGATGTCAGGTCTCGAGGATATCAAGAACGAGACTGTTGATCTGGTATTATTTGATTTCTATTTTTCAATTTGATTTTTAATTTATTCTGGCGTTCTTTTTTGTGTTAATTATGCACACAAAGTGTTCGATGATTTGCTTTAATGATAATAGATCTGTTTCGGTGGTCCTCTTTTGCATGATTGTTCTCGTTTCGGTTAAAATCTCTCTTTCAATGATTTCGTTTTTCTGATGATTCTTATTCTTGGATCGGATTCTGAATCTTCCAAACCCCTAAAAATCTCAGATTTTCCTCAGTGAACCAAAATAATTGATTTTTTTTTTTCTGATGATTTTTATTTTAATCGCTACTATCATGGATTCGACTCATAACCTGATTTTCAATATTTTCATTTTCCTTTTCAAATTAAAAGTTTGAGGATTTTCATGGGAATAAATCAGAAAAGATATGAGCTTTATTTACGTATTATTAGCAAAAAAACAGTTCGGAACTACTGTTCATCAGAGAAAGCTAGATCTACGCAAAACTACACACATGTGAAACACTGAAAATTTAAAAAAGAGATAAGGAAAAAAATAGGGCGTCTTTTTCGTATATTAATTAAAAGGGAAACATACACCAAAAAAGTTGATTTTAGTTGTGAAATAGCCTACTTTTTTGTTTTTTATATCTACTTTTTTCATGAAAATCTCTTTTTAAGATAACGTTTTTGCTGTTAAAGCAGCTCTTAATATTTTACCATTTCACACATAAAAATACAAAATAGTTTTTTTTTTTAATTATAGAGGAATATAATTTAATTTATTTATTTATTGGTTCTTAAGAGTTTCAGGATTTGATGTACCTTTCCGTAGTACGTTGTTTTTTTGTTCTTTTAACTTCTTTGTCTTTTGCAATACATTATTCAACGGACGCGAACTTTTGAATTGCCTCGTAATTTGTAAAAAAAATCATTTTTTCGTTTTCTTTCGTTTTCCTATGAATTTTGCTGTTGATGTATGACTGAAATAACCCTTAACCGGACCTTGGCTTTCACGCCGGAAAGTAGCCACCTTTCATGGAGGGAATCACGCTGCGCGTGTGTTACACGTCCTTTACACGTGCATTGTTAGTACTAGTAGTAGTGGTGGTGGTGGTCCCCTGACTCCACCACTGCCAGATTCTTTTTACCTTTCATTGTCACTAACTTGAGTCAACGCCACTTTTCCGAGTTGCCGAGTTAGATCGTTTCAAGATTTGTATGGCACTATAAAAGCTTTCTTTTTTTAAGAAAAAATATTTTTACCCCTTTTGTTTTGTTTGAAGATGTTAAACATCCCTTTGTATGATGAATAACTGATCGAAATTTGGTTGGATTCTCAGGAGAAAATTCCGATTGAGGAAGTTTTCCAGCAGCTAAAATGTACAAGGGAAGGGTTGACGGCTCAGGAAGGGGACGACAGGATTCAGATATTTGGCCCCAACAAGCTCGAAGAGAAAAAGGTTCGAGTTTGACTTTATCATTCTTGTGTTCTGATATAAAAAAGCTTTTGCCTGTGGAAAATTTTTGTTGTGAATTTCTGAGAAAACACGAGGTTGATCTTTTAACAGGAAAGCAAACTTTTGAAGTTTCTGGGGTTCATGTGGAATCCGCTTTCATGGGTTATGGAAGCTGCGGCTATCATGGCTATTGCTTTGGCCAATGGTGATAACAGACCTCCGGATTGGCAAGATTTTGTTGGTATCATCTGTCTGCTTGTTATCAACTCCACAATCAGCTTCATTGAAGAAAACAATGCTGGAAATGCTGCAGCTGCTCTCATGGCTGGTCTTGCTCCTAAAACCAAGGTAATGTGTTGCATAATTCTGTGACGTTGTTATTGTACATGACGTTTCAAAACTTCTTTCGAGCTTAACCTGTTTGTTTGTTTTCTTGTTGTGTTGTTTCTGTTTTTCAGGTGCTAAGGGATGGAAAATGGAGTGAACAAGAAGCTGCCATTCTTGTCCCAGGTGATATTGTTAGCATTAAACTTGGAGACATTATCCCAGCCGATGCGCGTCTTCTTGAAGGTGATCCTTTAAAGGTTGATCAGTCTGCTCTAACTGGAGAGTCCCTCCCTGTGACCAAGCACCCGGGTCAAGAAGTTTTCTCTGGCTCAACTTGTAAACAAGGAGAAATCGAAGCGGTTGTTATAGCTACAGGAGTCCACACCTTCTTTGGTAAAGCTGCTCACCTTGTGGACAGCACAAACCAAGTTGGGCACTTCCAGAAAGTTCTTACATCCATTGGAAACTTCTGTATCTGTTCTATTGCGATTGGTATTGTGATTGAAATAATCGTCATGTACCCTATTCAAAAGAGGAAGTACAGAGATGGAATTGACAACCTCTTGGTCCTCTTGATCGGTGGTATCCCCATTGCTATGCCAACGGTGTTGTCCGTGACTATGGCTATCGGGTCTCACAGGTTGTCTCAGCAAGGTGCCATCACCAAACGTATGACTGCCATAGAAGAAATGGCAGGAATGGATGTCCTGTGCAGTGACAAAACCGGGACACTAACCCTCAATAAATTGAGTGTGGCCAAGGACTTGGTTGAGGTTTTCTGCAAGGGCGTGGACAAAGACCAAGTCCTGTTATTTGCAGCCATGGCTTCTAGGGTTGAGAACCAGGATGCTATTGATGCAGCCATGGTTGGAATGCTTGCCGATCCAAAGGAGGTATAACTCTTCTCAGTTTGAATTACTTCTGTAGTTTAGTGAGCATTCAAGAAAATAATTTTTATGTTTCACTTGGATTTTCGTAGGCCCGAGCTGGAATCAGGGAGGTCCACTTCCTTCCATTCAACCCTGTGGACAAGAGAACTGCTTTGACTTACATCGACTCTGATGGTAACTGGCACAGAGTCAGCAAAGGTGCTCCCGAGCAGGTAATGTGTCTTCAAACTTCGTGTGCAGATGTTAGTTTTCTCCTTCATTCGGTCTACTAATTCGATTCTTCCACATAGATCCTCGACCTTGCAAATGCCAGGCCTGACCTTAGAAAGAGGGTACTCTCTTCTATTGACAAGTACGCCGAGCGCGGTCTTAGATCATTGGCAGTTGCTCGTCAGGTAATCCTTTATATATTTTCAGACTTCTTTGTTTTTTTTGCATGGGAGCAAATGTTCAACTGTCGGTTCTTATTCCTTTTTAGGTGGTCCCCGAGAAAACAAAAGAAAGCCCAGGTGGGCCATGGGAATTTGTTGGTTTGTTGCCTCTTTTTGACCCTCCAAGACACGACAGTGCCGAAACCATTCGTAGGGCTTTGAATCTTGGTGTTAACGTTAAGATGATCACCGGTAACTATGCTTTTTATCATTTTGTTTTTCATGAAATGGATGGTTGTTTAGATGTTTTCCCCTAACTTGCGCTCTAACTACGTTGCCAGGTGACCAACTTGCTATTGGTAAGGAAACCGGTCGCAGGCTTGGAATGGGAACCAATATGTATCCATCTGCTGCTCTTCTCGGTACTGACAAGGACGCGAACATTGCATCCATTCCTGTTGAGGAGTTGATCGAGAAGGCTGATGGGTTTGCCGGCGTCTTTCCAGGTTATCACTTGCTTTCGGACTCAAACCTCATCACATGTTCGTCCGAAAGGTCTTTATTAATCCAATCTTCTTATGTTTTATTATTGCAGAACACAAATATGAAATTGTGAAAAAGCTGCAAGAGAGGAAGCACATTGTTGGAATGACTGGTGATGGTGTCAACGATGCTCCTGCATTGAAGAAAGCTGACATTGGTATTGCTGTGGCCGATGCTACAGATGCTGCTCGCGCTGCTTCAGATATTGTTCTCACCGAACCTGGATTGAGTGTTATCATCAGTGCAGTGCTCACTAGCAGAGCTATCTTCCAAAGAATGAAGAACTATACCGTGCGCATTCTCCTAATATTTTTCATATATAATGTCCACTACTTGTGTTCGTTTGCACCAAAATCTAATAGCTCTTTTTCCTGCTTATGACAGATTTATGCAGTCTCAATCACAATCCGTATTGTGGTAAGTAGACACCCCGTATAGATTCTATCACTTGTTTAGCATGATATTTCTTTTCTCTTTTGTGACTGATCATATTGCATTATAATTTGTGCAGTTTGGTTTCATGCTTATTGCTCTGATTTGGGAATTTGACTTCTCAGCGTTCATGGTTCTGATTATTGCCATCCTTAATGACGGTGAGCAAATGACTTCACTTTACTATATAGCCTCCTAATACTTTATCTGCTATATCTTACGGTATTATATGTTGCTATCTTTTAGGTACCATCATGACAATCTCAAAGGACAGAGTCAAGCCATCTCCCACGCCTGATAGCTGGAAGCTCAGAGAAATTTTTGCCACCGGAATTGTGCTGGGAGGCTACCAAGCCGTTATGAGTGTTGTTTTCTTCTGGGCTATTCACAAGACTGACTTTTTCTCGGTAAATTTTCATCAGTTCTGTTTTCTTTTTGGGTGAAGGTGCTTAAGGGGTTATATAGATAAATATTGCCTTGGAAACTAAAATTCACCTTTAATTTGCAGGACAAGTTTGGTGTGAGGTCAATCAGGAACAACAACGATGAGCTAATGGGTGCTGTGTACCTACAAGTTAGTATCATTAGTCAAGCGCTTATCTTCGTCACAAGGTCAAGGAGCTGGTCATTCGTTGAACGTCCTGGGGCGCTTCTGATGATTGCATTCGTCGTTGCACAACTGGTAAGAACATCAAATATTCATATTTTTATGAATTTTGGTAGGTTCACTTTAAAGAAAAGAAACTTATCCCACTCTTCCTCCCAAATGCAGATTGCGACTTTGATTGCAGTGTATGCCAACTGGACATTTGCAAAGGTGAAGGGTATCGGTTGGGGATGGGCTGGTGTGATTTGGATTTACAGCATTGTAACATACTTCCCGCAAGACCTTTTGAAGTTTGCCATTCGATACATCTTGAGTGGAAAGGCTTGGGTCAGCTTGTTTGACAACAGGGTACGTACACACAACTAACTAACTCTCTCTGACCTCTTTTACATACTGATGGTAAATCTTTATGCTAATTGCTTCTGCTGTTACTTTAAACAGACCGCTTTCACGACCAAGAAAGATTACGGTATTGGAGAAAGAGAAGCTCAGTGGGCACAAGCACAGAGGACACTGCACGGTCTGCAGCCAAAAGAAGAGGTCAACATCTTCCCAGAGAAAGGAGGTTACAGGGAGCTGTCTGAGATCGCCGAGCAAGCCAAGAGAAGGGCCGAGATCGCTAGGTAAGTGCACCTGATTAAATCGATCTCAACGGAAGAAACTGGAGTTTGCTTTATTCTGATTTGTGAATTCTTTGTTGTGACAGGCTTAGGGAGCTTCACACACTGAAGGGACATGTTGAATCAGTCGCAAAGCTAAAGGGCTTGGACATTGATACAGCAGGACACCACTACACTGTGTAGGTGCAGTTGCACAACACAAACATTACCAAAACCAACCCATTATGACTCCTCTTTTGTTTTTTCTTCACAAATTAAGATCGTTACGTTAGAGGGAAGAGAACTTTGTGTATTGCCATAACTCTTCCAAAAACTCGTTTTATTGTTAGTCATTTGTTCCTGAATTTCTACTTGAGCTTTGCAAATTTGCTTTTGAAGAAACATGGCTTTTGCCTTAGTGGTTTGTCACTTCGGCTACAACCTTTTTTTTTAATGGCCTAATGTGAGCTTATTTACACCCTCGTTTCCGTTTTATTTGTTTTATAAATTCCATCATGGCTCTAATATTTGAATCATATTACTTCCTTTAGTCTCAGTATAAAATTAAAAAATTGTGACATATTGCATATATATATATATCAAAGATGTCAATCTTGTGACATACATTGGGATTGTAGTGGGTATGGTTGGATAAGTCAAGAATGACTTCAAGAATCAAGACACGTGCGAAGATATGGATGATGACTTCGAATCATTCATATCACTTGCACTTTGTAATCTGATAGGAACCTCTATTATATCATTATTTATCGTTTTTTTCTCACTTTTTAAGCCTTTGATAAGAAGAGTCATTTTTGTACTCGTGTAGTAGTGCTGCACTATGATTTACTAAGGATTTCTATATTTCTGAATTTTTATTTTAATTATAACAAGAAAAACAAATTCTAAAAGTGGAAATATTCCAGACAAACTCATACTGTCTAGATTATGATGATGATGAGTAAATAAGAAACCAAAAACAAAATATTACTCAGAAAGAAATAAAAAGTTGAAAAAAAATATATCCGAATGAACTCACAAATACAACAATTGAAAAGTCTGTCGGCGTTATATACATGTAAATTATGAACTTTCTTGAGGAGAAGGAAATCAAGACAAAACAGAGGATTTGGGTAACAGATTGATATGATCTTGGTCAAGATCACAAACCCAAAACCGGCACAACAAGGGAGTAAGGGAGATAAGTCTTGCACAACGAGTGTGAGTTCAAGTTGCCAAGGGATGTGGGACGATAGGTCACACAAAGGCTGCGGAAGACCTTTGATTCACCGGACTTGCAGCACCAAGGGTATGACGCACCAAGGTACTACAAGGATTTCTTAGATGGGTCCAATGATATTACGCACCAAAGGAGGATCTAAGAGAGAGTAGATATGACACACTACTCAGTAATCGAAATTCTTAAGAAATAAAAGACTCTTTTTATTAAAATTTTTGATGAGAAGTACAATGGCCAAGCCATCTATATATAGAGAAGGAAAATGAAAAAGGTAGAAGGTTTGCATGTTCGGCACAAACTCCAAGAACATGCAAAGTCATGCAAGAAGGGAAATAATGGAGATAACTCCCAACTCCCATCTGCCAACTACTTTATTTAATGCAAAGGAGAGAAGAGAAAACGGGTTGGGCCTAGAAATAGCAAATGGGCTTCAAGAAAGTGATCCTTCAAGATTCCATCCAAGCCCAAAATGAAAGTGAAGTGATGGGTATGGGTTGATGAAGTAACCAAGAACATGTGGAAGTGCCTTGGTCTGGTTCTAGTCATTGGACCAAATGGAATGGTCCTTGGGTCTTGATCATAGCTCGGGTCAGGCCATGGACGAGGTCGGGTCATGGGATAGTCTGATGATGGTTAACGTCTGATCGGGTCCTGGTCCTTGTACTGGTACAGAGTCAGGACGTCCGGGTACTGGATTGGGACGTTCGTGACGTGTTGCATGACGTCTGGCTTCATGATATGGACGTTTGTTGAGATGATTGGATGGACATCCACAACCTCCTTTGGGCCTCCTGTTTCAACTTTAATCAGGACATTCGTAATTCCGTCCGTTCTGGACAGGATCACATCATCCCCTCCCTCTTGAAAAGGATTTGCCCTCAAATCCGACTATCGTGAAATTGGTTCAGACTTGACATTGATTTGTTTATGGCATTTTGTGGTTCCTCTTGTACCTGTGCTGGTTGGTTTTCTTCATGAACATGAAGTGACTGGACCGTTTCTTTGACTTGATCCACCGGTTCTACAATAGAACTACTAAACTCCTGATTGGTGGTAAGAGCTTCTGAAGATGGGCGTGGAGATTTGTTCTTTTTCCGGCTATTCATCCAATCCCTACGCTTTCTTAAGCGGATCATCAAGGTCGTTCAAAGGCTTTGGCGTCTCCAGCTGTTGGTGAAGTTTGCTTTGTCGTGGAGGCTTGTTTTTCTTGAGTTGTTCCAAAGCTTCATCACCATAATTTCTTTGTTGAACATGTCTTCCCTTTGAAGAAGGATAGGAACGCCACTCATATGTCTGGTGAAGCCATTCATCAACATAAGAATCTTGGCGTTCACAGCTTCTTTTTGTAGACTCCATGGGGCGTCTCTTATGCACTTGATCAGACCACTCACGCCTAGGTGGTTCATGGAACTGATATCGTTGAGGTACTCGCCTTTCATGAATCTGGTCAGGCCATCGACATCTAGGTGGGGATTCAGGTGGATGATGTAGTTGATGGATATATCTCTGATCTGGATACAGCGGTCTGCCCCATTCTTGAACATCATCTCTCCAATGGGCTTGAAAAGAGTCGTGTCGAGCTCTTTGTATCCGTTCCCTGCGTAGTGTAAATGCTTCAACAAGACGATATGTTCTTTCTTCTGAATCGATCATTGTACTCAGCTTGTTGTGTTGCTCTGATACCACTTGATATGATCCTGGTCAATATCACAAACCCAAAACCGGCACAACAAGGGAGTAAGGGGGATAAGCTTTTCACAACGAGCGTGAGCTCAAGTTGCCAAGGGATGTGGAGCGATATGTCACACAAAGGCTGCAGAAGACCTTAGATTCACCGGACTTGCAACACCAAGGATATGACGCACCAAGGTACTACAAGGATTTCTTAGATGGGCCCAAGGATATTACGCACCAAAGGAGGATCTAAGAGAGAGTAGATATGACACACTACTCAGTGTGTAGAAGGCTTGCATGTTCGGCACAAACTCCAAGAACATGCAAAGTCATGCAAGAAGGGAAATAATGGAGATAACTCCCAACTCCCATCTGCCAACTACTTTATTTAATGCAAAGGAGAGAAGAGAAAACAGGTTGGGCCTAGAAATAGCAAATGGGCTTCAAGAAAGTGATCCTTCAAGATTCCATCCAAGCCCAAAATGAAAGTGAAGTGATGTGTATGGGTTGATGAAGTAACCAAGAATATGTGAAAGTGCCTTGGTCTGGTTCTAGTCATTGAACCAAATGGAATGGTCCTTGGGTTTTGATCGTAGCTCGGGTCAGGCCATGGACGAGGTCGGGTCATGAGATAGTCTGATGATGGTTGACGTCTGATCGGGTCCTGGTCCTTGTACTGGTACAGAGTCGGGACGTCCGGGTACTGGATTGGGACGTTCGTGACGTGTTGCATGACGTCTGGCTTCATGATATGGACGTTTGTTGAGATGATTGGATGGACGTCCACAACCTCCTTTGGGCCTCCTGTTTCAACTTTAATCAGGACATTCGTAAGTCCGTCCGTTCTGGGCAGGATCACATCATCCCCTTCCTCTTGAAAAGGATTTGCCCTCAAATCCGAACTATCGTGAAATTGGTTCAGACTTGACATTGATTTGTTTATGGCATTTTGTGGTTCCTCTTGTACCTGTGCTGGTTGGTTTTCTTCATGAACATGAAGTGACTGGACCGTTTCTTTGGCTTGATCCACCGGTTCTACAATAGAACTACTAAACTCCTGATTGGTGGTAAGAGCTTCTGAAGATGGGCGTGGAGATTTGTTCTTTTTCCGGCTATTCATCCAATCCCTACGCTTTCTTAAGCGGATCATCAAGGTCGTTCAAAGGCTTTGGCGTCTCCAGCTGTTGG
Source organism: Streptanthus diversifolius (assembly GCA_039880935.1). Lineage (NCBI taxonomy): Eukaryota > Viridiplantae > Streptophyta > Magnoliopsida > Brassicales > Brassicaceae > Streptanthus > Streptanthus diversifolius. Next base: position 758,753 of record JAXGFM010000001.1, read on the forward strand.
TGAAGTTTGCTTTGTCGTGGAGGCTTGTTTTTCTTGAGTTGTTCCAAAGCTTCATCACCATAATTTCTTTGTTGAACATGTCTTCCCTTTGAAGAAGGATAGGAACGCCACTCATATGTCTGGTGAAGCCATTCATCAACATAAGAATCTTGGCGTTCACAGCTTCTTTTTGTAGACTCCATGGAGCGTCTCTTATGCACTTGATCAGACCACTCACGCCTAGGTGGTTCATGGAACTGATATCGTTGAGGTACTCGCCTTTCATGAATCTGGTCAGGCCATCGACATCTAGGTGGGGATTCAGGTGGATGATGTAGTTGATGGATATATCTCTGATCTGGATACAGCGGTCTGCCCCATTCTTGAACATCATCTCTCCAATGGGCTTGAAAAGAGTCGTGTCGAGCTCTTTGTATCCGTTCCCTGCGTAGTGTAAATGCTTCAACAAGACGATATGTTCTTTCTTCTGAATCGATCATTGTACTCAGCTTGTTGTGTTGCTCTGATACCACTTGATATGATCCTGGTCAATATCACAAACCCAAAACCGGCACAACAAGGGAGTAAGGGGGATAAGCTTTGCACAACGAGCGTGAGCTCAAGTTGCCAAGGGATGTGGAGCGATATGTCACACAAAGGCTGCAGAAGACCTTTGATTCACCGGACTTGCAACACCAAGGATATGACGCACCAAGGTACTACAAGGATTTCTTAGATGGGCCCAAGGATATTACGCACCAAAGGAGGATCTAAGAGAGAGTAGATATGACACACTACTCAGTGTGTAGAAGGCTTGCATGTTCGGCACAAACTCCAAGAACATGCAAAGTCATGCAAGAAGGGAAATAATGGAGATAACTCCCAACTCCCATCTGCCAACTACTTTATTTAATGCAAAGGAGAGAAGAGAAAACAGGTTGGGCCTAGAAATAGCAAATGGGCTTCAAGAAAGTGATCCTTCAAGATTCCATCCAAGCCCAAAATGAAAGTGAAGTGATGTGTATGGGTTGATGAAGTAACCAAGAATATGTGAAAGTGCCTTGGTCTGGTTCTAGTCATTGAACCAAATGGAATGGTCCTTGGGTCTTGATCGTAGCTCGGGTCAGGCCATGGACGAGGTCGGGTCATGGGATAGTCTGATGATGGTTGACGTCTGATCGGGTCCTGGTCCTTGTACTGGTACAGAGTCGGGACGTCCGGGTACTGGATTGGGACGTTCGTGACGTGTTGCATGACGTCTGGCTTCATGATATGGACGTTTGTTGAGATGATTGGATGGACGTCCACAACCTCCTTTGGGCCTCCTGTTTCAACTTTAATCAGGACATTCGTAAGTCCGTCCGTTCTGGGCAGGATCACATCATCCCCTTCCTCTTGAAAAGGATTTGCCCTCAAATCCGAACTATCGTGAAATTGGTTCAGACTTGACATTGATTTGTTTATGGCATTTTGTGGTTCCTCTTGTACTTGTGCTGGTTGGTTTTCTTCATGAACATGAAGTGACTGGACCGTTTCTTTGGCTTGATCCACCGGTTCTACAATAGAACTACTAAACTCCTGATTGGTGGTAAGAGCTTCTGAAGATGGGCGTGGAGATTTGTTCTTTTTCCGGCTATTCATCCAATCCCTACGCTTTCTTAATCGGATCATCAAGGTCGTTCAAAGGCTTTGGCGTCTCCAGCTGTTGGTGAAGTTTGCTTTGTCGTGGAGGCTTGTTTTTCTTGAGTTGTTCCAAAGCTTCATCACCATAATTTCTTTGTTGAACATGTCTTCCCTTTGAAGAAGGATAGGAACGCCACTCATATGTCTGGTGAAGCCATTCATCAACATAAGAATCTTGGCGTTCACAGCTTCTTTTTGTAGACTCCATGGGGCGTCTCTTATGCACTTGATCAGACCACTCACGCCTAGGTGGTTCATGGAACTGATATCGTTGAGGTACTCGCCTTTCATGAATCTGGTCAGGCCATAGACATCTAGGTGGGGATTCAGGTGGATGATGTAGTTGATGGATATATCTCTGATCTGGATACAGCGGTCTGCCCCATTCTTGAACATCATCTCTCCAATGGGCTTGAAAAGAGTCGTGTCGAGCTCTTTGTATCCGTTCCCTGCGTAGTGTAAATGCTTCAACAAGACGATATGTTCTTTCTTCTGAATCGATCATTGTACTCAGCTTGTTGTGTTGCTCTGATACCACTTGATATGATCATGGTCAATATCACAAGCCCAAAACCGGCACAACAAGGGAGTAAGGGGGATAAGCTTTGCACAACGAGCGTGAGCTCAAGTTGCCAAGGGATGTGGGGCGATATGTCACACAAAGGCTGCAGAAGACCTTTGATTCACCGGACTTGCAACACCAAGGATATGACGCACCAAGGTACTACAAGGATTTCTTAGATGGGCCCAAGGATATTACGCACCAAAGGAGGATCTAAGAGAGAGTAGATATGACACACTACTCAGTGTGTAGAAGACTTGCATGTTCGGCACAAACTCCAAGAACATGCAAAGTCATGCAAGAAGGGAAATAATGGAGATAACTCCCAACTCCCATCTGCCAACTACTTTATTTAATGCAAAGGAGAGAAGAGAAAACAGGTTGGGCCTAGAAATAGCAAATGGGCTTCAAGAAAGTGATCCTTAAGATTCCATCCAAGCCCAAAATGAAAGTGAAGTGATGTGTATGGGTTGATGAAGTAACCAAGAATATGTGAAAGTGCCTTGGTCTGGTTCTAGTCATTGGACCAAATGGAATGGTCCTTGGGTCTTGATCGTAGCTCGGGTCAGGCCATGGACGAGGTCGGGTCATGGGATAGTCTGATGATGGTTGACGTCTGATCGGGTCCTGGTCCTTGTACTGGTACAGAGTCGGGACGTCCGGGTACTGGATTGGGACGTTCGTGACGTGTTGCATGACGTCTGGCTTCATGATATGGACGTATGTTGAGATGATTGGATGGACGTCCACAACCTCCTTTGGGCCTCATGTTTTAACTTTAATCAGGACATTCGTAAGTCCGTCCATTTTGGGCAGGATCACATCACAGATGCTGTTTTTGGATGCATCACAATCAACAACAACTTCAAATCAATGTGTATAAATATGAGCAAATAAATGTATGAATTCTCATTGACCACAGTTTCACAATTTCACATATTTAACTTAACTATTATATATTTGAGCATAATATATATTCCCTATGTTTTCAATTAATTGTTGTTTTTAAAAAAAAATTGTTTGTTTTTATAAATGTCGTTTTCAGTTTTTAATGTAAAATTTATTAGTTTTTAATATTTTATGATTATTTGTTTTATGCAATTTATTTTATTATTGAGTAAATTGTGTTAAGTATGCAATTAATGATATTTTTGTTTAGAAAAAATAAAAGGTTTAATGTTTTTTTTAATCTGTGTGCTAAAACTTAAAACTAGAACTATAAAAAATAGAGGGAGTATATCATAATTGAGATTAAATTTTCAATATATTTAAATGAAGAAACAAACCCCCATTAACATTTTTTTAAAAAAGCATCTATTAAAGTATATGATCTATGTTTAGGAAACAAATTCTAGAAAAGAAGAAATGGTTTAGCATGGACGAAACATATGTTGAAGTTTTCTTTAACAATGATCGTAATATATGGAAGAGAAAAAAAACCCCATTGTAATATAAATTAATTCTCTTGAGAATTAAGACAAAAATAGCTAACTTTCTTAGTTTGATTCAAGGACAACTCATGTGAAACAATTAATTATATAATATTCAAAAAGTGTAATCTTGAACAAGGGATTTTAAAACAATCATCTGCAATTCAAGACATACAATGTAGCTTCCGATCTCACTCAACACCTCCTCCATATTCATCTCTTCTCCACCTGGCAAAAGCTTTTGTAATTTCTTCAATCTCTTCTTGATCTCTACTTCTTCTTCTTCTTCTTCGCCGTCTTGTTTATGGCTAGCTCTGTCTATAATATTGGAAGAATAAGTAGAATCTTTATCCGGGGAAAATAATTGCTTGTGTAGCAAGAAACGGCTCCACGCGAATTCTTGAGCAGACAAAGCCAAAGCCATATCTACCTCATGTTTCACGGTTTGTTTGAGACTTATGTGGTTGATTTGTGAAGAGGGTTTCATGTTGATCTTCTTAAGAGAGAGAGAGAGAGAGAGAGAGAGAGAGAGAGAGAGAGAGAGAGAGAGAGAGAGAGAGAGAGAGAGAGAGAGAGAGAGAGAGAGAGAGATCCTACGATTGTGTATAATGTTGGTTTGATGATGTGGATGAAAGGAGTAATGCTCTATAGGTTGACCCAACCACATTTTTATGAAGTTATTTCTTTGGATATGTATAGATGAGTTAATATCTTTGGGAATTATGCTAGTGTATAATCAATAATTTAAAATATAAATCAAGAGGTTACACAAATTTCATGGTGAACTATGTTGATTGCTACTCTAGTAAGTAAAATTCTGATATAATTTCTTAAAATGTGAGATAAATTATTATACGACTTGGTTACGTTTTTCTTTAGTCACTACATGTTATACATGACGATTGAAATTATTTGATTGAAAAAACTATTGATTAACAACCAAGATTCGACATAATATGTCAGATATTATAGTCAGTATTCAGACAAATTTTGAGATTATTAGAGAATGTTACTCAAAAAAAATAGAAGATAGTTACTTTAAATTTACAACAACAATAACCGGTATATATAGCATACTCAAAAGTTAATAGAGGGATGATAGGATTAGAGAGAGGCAAAAGAAAAAGAAGAAGAAAGTGAATAATGTGGTGAAGGAAGAAGAAGAAAAAAAAAACACATGGAGTCACATGGAAGAGCTCTAAATTTGGATGCATCATAGCTACCCTTAAAAAGAGGAGGCTTGAGTTCCCTCTTTACCATGTGGCTTCATTGCCAGGATATGAAGACATCAACACTCAAAACCCCACCTCCTATTAATACTCTCACATGTCCCTCACTCTCTCTCAACACATCCACACATACTTGTATAGTTGTGTATATATTGTGTGAGTTTTTGTATGTATGCATGTGTTTGTGTGTCCTTGAATTTACCCAATTGTTCTTTCTTTGTCCTTTACCTTGAGTTACCCTCTCATCAATTTCTCCCCATTTGTTCATTCTCTTTGGCTCTACTTGTGGTGACTTTGACATTATTGCTTTCAATATATATATATATATCCACTATTTTGTTGCAATTTAAAAGACAGCAAAGTAAAATTTTAAGCTTAGTTTATATTATTTATGTTACAAATTAACCGTTCAACACAAATAATTCATTAGATTCCGGTTATTAACCAGTCCGGTGGACGAGATCCTACAAAAGAGAAACTAGATCCTACAAAAGAGAAACTAACATCTCTAGATAGAGCATTGCAACTCTTTTTATGCAAAAATAATTTTTTTTTTTTTACAATTTTACTACTTTGAATTTCACTTGATAGGTGGTTTTAACGAGTAGAATGCATCTTCAGTTGACATTTTTCACCCATTCAACATAAAAAGGTGCTAAAATAGATTTTATTCAAAAAATGATACAATTAGTTTTGTATTTTTGAAGTTTGTGAATCTACACAAAATACATTTATAATTGATATTGAAAAGCGCATGATTATATATTTGACAAAATTTTAATTTAATAGAAAATAAAAATTTTATTTTAAATTTTCAATTTGCTTGAATATTTTTAATTTTTAATATTATTTTTTGGATAAAACATATTTACAGATTTGAAATTATGAGATATAGTAATAATTTTATTTTTAATATAAATATATCATATAATTTAATAAATTCTAACTTGTTAGTGAACAATATTTTTTAATTTATTTTCGTTTTTATGTTTTTTACTTTGTAAAAGTCAAAATAGATAGATTAAAAAGAAACATCATATAATCATATTTTAATTCATTTTTATCAAATCCACAACAATGGATTTCACTTTGAATCTAAATTCCATTAAATTCTAATAAATTCAATCCAATACCACCCCCTAAAAATATAAAACTATCAATTACTCAAAAAAACTATCAACATATCTTAAGTTTCAATTTCTATGAAGTAAAAAACATAAAAACAAAAGCAAACTAAAAAATATTGTTTATCTTCAAAACAAGTTAAAATTGAGTAAAATATATAATGTAATATAACAAAATAAAATTATTAATACATCTCAAATATTTATATTTATATTTTACATCTTGTCCAAAAGCTAAATATAAAAAATCAATTGAAAATTTTCAAAAAATATAAAAAATCTTCTTTTTGATTAAATTATGATTTGTTATAAAATAATCCGGTCATAAACAGTTTTTATTTTTACACATGTTCTTTTTCTTTTCTTTTCCGGACGTATCTTTATTGTTCATATCATCGTGCCGTCCCTGTCCCGACGTTCAACTTTTATCTATAAACGGTTTTTTGTTGTTGATAAAAGACTAGTTGAAGCCCATGAATGGCCCATATTTCAAATAGATAAAAAGCATGAATAACAAAATGAAGCCCGTGAACGGCCCATAATCCCGATAGATTGAGGAGAATAGTCGTCCGAAGTGGAAAGCAAAGCTTGCATAATAGAGAGGAAGCAAGGAAGCTTCGGTTGATTAGGTATCTTTGAGGTCAAGGCAACTGCTGGAGACACTCATCTGGGTGGTGACGATTTCGACAACAGAATGGTTAACCAATTTGTTCAAGAGTTCCACAGAGGCACAGAGCGCTATATCACTATCAAAGAACTCTGTGCATCATGAAAGAACAAAAAATATCGATGTGCGTCTGCATTTTATCAGATACAAGATTGCAGATGGTGAGATCAAAGTAAACAAGGTGTCAACTTTGTCAAATACCGCAGATGTTTTCACAAAGACAATTTAAGTGAGCAAACTTCAACAGGCGTTGGAGTTGCTCAGAATCTCAAGCCTCTAAGAGAAGAGGAAAGTTACCGGAGAAGGGAAAGATCCAAGAACAATAAGAAAATAATCAAGTTGGGGGTGGTATTCAAACAAAGATAGAGTTTTGTGGAGGTTAGTATGAATCCTTTTGTCAATGGTTTGACAACTCTGCTTTAACAGAGGAAAAAGAACAGTTAAAATGAGACTGAGTGAAGACTTAGTCTGAGATGGAAGGTTTGAACGGAAGGAAGAAAAGATGGAACACTCGTGCTAAGAGAGAAAGTTCCAAAGACAAGTTTTTAATGGTCTGCAAAACATGTGATTTCTCTCTCTGCAATTGTAGCAAAAACTGTACTCTGCCCCGGTGCATCAAAAAGGAGACAAAGAATGCAGGTCTGCAACTAAGCGTTTGTTTTTGATGTTAAAAGTCAAAGGGGACAAGAGGTTATGCTACAATATATATATATATAATGTACATGTATGTAAAATATGTAGCAAGTGTGTGATAAGCAAAACAGAGAGAAGTGTAAAGATAGTGAGCTGGGTTTGAGCTAAGTTCTTAGTGGATCTTCCAAATATTCTCTGGCGAGATGTTGGATTCCTCCTAAGGATCCGAACTCTGTAAATTCATGTGTCTTTACATTTGAAGCCTTTATTCTTAGTTGCAAAACACACACAAATAAGTTTAAAATAAAAGAGAGAGTAAGTTTAAACGTTCTAAACCAAAGTTACATATAAAAAATCTCTATATTTTGTATAAGGAAGAGATTGATGAGGTGGTTCAAGAAGCTGAGAAGTACACGACGGAAGAAGAAGATCATAAGAAGGTTGAAGCCAAGAATGCTCTTGAGAACTATGCATACAACATGAGAAACACAATCCGTGTCGAGAAGATCGGAGAGAAGTTTTTGTCAACAGACAAGAAGAAGATTGAGGACACGGTTGAGGAGGCAATCCAATGGCTTGGTGGTAACCAATTGGCTGAAGCAGTCGAGTTTGAAGACAAGGTGAAGGAGTTGGACAGTGTTTGCCATCCGATCATCGCTAAGATGTATCGAGGGGGTAGTGATGAAGCAGGTGGTCCTACCGCCAGAATGGATGATGATGAAGCTCCTCCTCCTTAGGGCGGTGCTTGTCCCAAATCGAGAAAATTGACTAAAGTGAATATTTTAAGTTTTTTTTGTTGGTTCTCATAATTTAGTGTTGTTGGGTTTTATAACCTTTATGTTTTAGTATTTTAGATCTAAAGATTTTACATTAATATCAAAAAGATGTTGATGGTACTGTGGGACAAACGACATAAACTAAGTTTGGATTTCTTTTTTTTTTGTCAATTTAGTTTAATAGTTTTAATATTTCCTTTTATATTATAGGGTGCGTGTTAGATCTAAACATGTGTTATAAATTTCAGATGTGACCACTGTTATATCACATGATTCGATTCTAACCAAACTTAACGTTTTTAGAAAGGAATATAGAATTTAGTTTTCTCTTGAGAAAAGAGAAAAGTTAACGCGTGAATATATAAAATAAGAATGATATTAATAATTTATTTTTGGATAAGGAAAATAAAATAAAGTTATAAAAGCTGAAAATTTATCTCTAACGTTGATATGAATAAGTAAGTTGTAACAATTCAATCATAAACTTTAAAAATCTCTCTAACCATCAAAACTATTTTGAATAGCATTCATACATGAGTTCATTTGACTAGCCTCCTCGTCCTCTTTTCGTATGCCCTGCCTTACAAACCAAAGCCACAGGTGAAAGTTGGTTCTTAAAGAAAAAAATTGGTGAAACAACTTTTGTCATCATCGACCACATCTCAGATGATGAATACGAGAAGGGTTTACATCCTCACCATCTCCGCTTTCTTGGGTGCAACAACAAGAAAGGCAAACGAAACGACTTATTCTGCGAAGCTTGTTGTAGTTCTAAAATTGGTACGACCTATTATTTTTGCAATGACTGTAAGAACCATTACCACAAAGAATGTGTCGAGTCTCCTCCTACATTCATTTCCCCTTATTACCCAAAATATCCTCTTCAGCTTCTCCGACATGATTTCAGTACTCTTCCGGAATGTTATTCTTGTGGGCTAACAATTTGGGGGTTAGTTTATTATTCTTCTACTTGTGATATTTTCTCTTTGTGCAACAAAACGAGAGTTCTCTACTATAAACAATCCAAAAAGGCATGAGCATATCCTCCACTACTTCCCAAGAAAAGCATCACTTACTTGCGATGTTTGTGCATCTGATGATAACAAAAATTGTTTATACTCTTGTCTTCAATGCGATTTTATTGTCCATGGAAGGTGCATCGACTTGCCACGCGTCATACTAATATCTTGTCACAACCATCGTCTTTGTTTCACTAATACTCTTCCTTTCGGTAATTGGTCTTGCGGAGTTTGTCGCCGGAAGATTGATGAAAGCTATGGGTCATATAAATGCACAAAGAGTTGTGCCTATGCAGTCCACACTAAGTGTACTACTCAGCTTGATGTATGGGCTGGTAAAGAACTCGAGGACCAACCAGAGATGGTATATGATGATATTGAGCCGTTTGAGAAGATAGGTGATGGGATTATTCGACATTTTAGCCACGCCCATCATCGCATGAGACTTATTGAAGATATCGAAAGAGATTTTGATGCAAAACAACAATATTGTCAAGCGTGCATACTTTCTCTTTATGATGGTAATGTTTACACATGTATGGAATGTGATTTTGTGTTCCATGAACCATGTGCAAATCTTCCTCTCGTATAAAACAAATTGTGGTGCATAGCCACCGGTTAATTCTAAAACCGGTTCATGAAGACATATATTTCTTTTGTAGTTTTTGCAATCGCTTTTCGTGCGGGTTTAGATACATGTGTGATGAAGGGTGTTACAAATACTATCTGAACGTAAGATGTGCCTCCTTATATGAACTGGTCGATCACCCATCCCATCCACATCCATTGTTCTTATTCAATGAACGAGATTATTATCAAACATGTTCGGCATGTAAAATCAGTCTGTATCGAAATTTAAATTGTGTTGAATGTGACTTTGTTTTGTGCTTTCGTTGTGCCAACCTTCCTTACAAGGTTAAGCATGAGCATGATGAGCATATGCTAACCCTTTCTTATGAGAAAAATGCAAATGGTCCTTGTTGGTGCCAAGTTTGTGAGGAAACAACAGATGCGAAAAAAGGATATTATAAAATATATTTAAATTTTACTTGTATCATTAATTTTATTTTAAAAAATTATTAAAATAAAATTCCATTTACTTGCCATAAGCCCCTTTGTAGCCATTGGTTCCTTGGATGAACCTTTAAAAGATTCAGTCATTGAACAAACTTTCTAACGCACTAACACGATTTTAACATCCAAAATCCTCCAAAAATACTATCGCAAATCATAAATTCATGTACCCAAAAAAAAAGGAGACTTAAGTTTATGATTGATGCTCACACATTTGGGGTCTCATGGCTTAACATATTATCTAATGGAATCTTGTACTTGGATCTATTTCTCTGGTATTCGAGATGCTTCAGCGATTGTGACTTTGTTATGGCAATGCGAAAAAGAAAACACTTCTCCTTCAATCCCGAGAGCTTGAAGTTATTAGCTATATATATATCAGCTGTTGATATCGTACTTTTCAAAACCCTAAGTTTCTCTCTATCTATCTATTGCGACTCTTTTACTTTAAAATGCTATAATATTTTACATAAATATTCATTCATGGGACAAACCACACATACACTTGGCTCTTCCTATATGAAAAAAAAACAAAACAAAACAGTTTTCTGTTGTTTTTAATTCATCGGCAAAGGACTATATATAAGAAGCCAACTATGCATTAGATAATAATCTCCACATGCACACAAGATTTTGAAGGAGAAATGTATGAGTTTCAATCTATAACTTCATTGATGCATTAACTTGATCAACACGCCTAAAGCCCAATCCTGAAGACTTTTAAAGCTAAACGGTGGGAGAGGGAACAATCATGAAAAAAGGAATATAGAATGTTATTTTTCCGTAAACAAGACAAGAAGAAAAATTATTTATTACATTTGCGTGAATATAGAATATAGGAATGATATTAATATTGTTGCCTTACAAATATAAAGCTATTGAGAAAGTAAAAAGATCTCCAATGTTGGTCGTTTCGTCTATATATAATAAATGAATAGGTATGTTTGTTATAACAACTCATTCATAAATTCTCAACATCTCTTTAACCATCAAAAACTCTTTTGAATAGCATCCATGAGTATACGATAGTTGTTCCCGACATCAAAAAAAAATTGGTTCTAAACGAAAAATATTAGTGAATCAACTTATCTCATCATCGACTATTTTTATCACGTCTCTGATGCTGAAGACGAAGATTTTTCAAACTCTCACAATTCTTATGACATATCTTATGTTGGAGACAAGAAGGTTTTACAATCTCATCATCTTCGCTTGTTTATTGGGTGCAACACAAATAGAAGGCCAACAAAACGACTTCTACTGCACAGCTTATTATAGTATTAAAATTGGTACGACCTATTATTATTGCATCGTCTGTAATAACCATTACCGCAAAGAATGTGTCTAAAAGATTTATCTGTCGATTCCCAATTTCCCATGTGTCTAAAAGATTTAGAATGTGAAAAAAAGAGAGAACAAAAATTATTAACCAATAGATGATAAGAGGGACGAGGTTGCTCGGATGAAACGTTAAATGATCAGGTGAATGAACAAACTATCTAAGGCACTAACACGATTTAAACATCCAAAATCCTCGAACAATATTATCACAAATCATACATTCATGTACAAGAAAAGACATTTGAGTGTATGATTGATGGTTACACATTTCGGCCCTCATGGCTTAACATATTCTCTAATGAACTCTTGCACTTGCTCTGTTTCGCCTGTTAGTCCAGATGCTTCAGCTACTGTGACTTTGTTTAAGCAATGCGAAAAGGAAAACACTTCTCCTTCAATCCCGAGAGTAAAGTCATTCGCTATGTCAGCTGTTGAAATCGCACTCCTCGAAACCCTAAGTTTCTCTCTGCGAAAACACACATTATTAACAAGAGGAACGTCAATGAGAGCTTATCTTCAGGTTTAAAATACTGATAAGAATCAATCTTACATTTCTCTCTCCATCTGCTTGCGGATGAACTCTTTTGTGTGTGCAGTTACTTTATCTGTCTTGTTACAGCAAAGCAGGACCGGGATCTTATTCTTAACCACGCTGGCATTGGTCAGAATGTCGTAAAGGTACCTGGAGAAGTACAAAACAATGTTTGCGTGTTCATTCTTAAAGAGTCACTTTATGCCTAAGTAAAGTATCTCTTATGTGGTAACTAATTTACTCTGAAGCTGCCCGACAATTTGGGAGGAACTCAAGTGCATCTACTACAAATACAATAGCGGCTGCTCGGGGCAAGTATTCTTCTAGCTTTGATTTAAGCCGAGAGTGCCCAGGAACATCAACAAGATGAACAGGCTTTGTTTTCTGTCAAACACACGGAAATGACTGTTTAGTCCACAAAACACTTTACATTCTTGAACAAAACCAAAGTGAAGATCTTTCTTTACCTTAGTGTTTTCAGTGTGGAGCACAAAGGTGCCTTCATTAGGTTCCATTGACGTTACAGCACCCTGATGAGAAGATCCATCTCGGAGCTGTTATCAAAAGCAAATCAAACCATCTTTTAATGTCCCCGAGAAAAACTGTGAGGATTGACCACAAGACATTCTTCGATTAAAACAGGAACATAAACCAAAAACACTCACTTGATAGAAGAGAACGGTTTTACCACTCCCGCTTAGCCCAGAGAGGAGTACAGTATTGGATTTCGTACGTCCGAACAAGCGAACTTCACAAGGCAGCAAAAGTGACGACATTAACCACCAAAGCAAATGATTTTCTTTATGCATAATCCAAGAGAGATATTGCAAAGACATCAAAAATTGGTATGACAGTTCTAAAACAAAGAGAAGCAACTTTACACTCAATGAGCTTATAACTCTAGATAATCACAAGTCTAAAGTGGCACCTTGAAAACATCAAGCTCCTCAACCCCAAACAAGAATGCAAGAAAGTTACAGAATTTTTTAAATATCCAAAACCTATGCCGACAAGATTCCCAGCAGAGTAATATCTAGATCCTAAAATAAATATCAAAACAAGTTCAAAGAGAAGAAGAAACTTGATGTCTACTACTTACTAGAGAAGAAGAAGACGGTGGTTAATAACAGAGCACCAATAGCAACATAAAGCTGATTCGGTGGTATTTGTTGAGCAAATTCAATTCCTTGATGCAACCATTGCTCCGTCAAAATTTTCAAATCTTCCACGTTCTTCTCCATTTCGTTTCCTCAGGGTTTCGCTTCCTCTGCCTCCCAAAACCATAACAATTACAACAAGTAAGCTCGAAGGAAACACAAGAAGCAGATGATTATGTAAAGTTGCAGATAAAATAAGAGTGATTATCTAATTGTAATTCAACATAAAGAAAAAAAAACACTTTCAAGGGAAAGAATAAAAATTATAATTGTCAGCTTCTTTCGGGCATTTTAACGAACAGATCTTGTGCAATCGATAAAGTTTCCTCATAAGAACAACACATTGCCCATATCTTGTGTATATTCGAGAGTATATGAGTAAAGAGCTCAATTTTATAATGTTTACAAAATCAATTCGCGAAAAAAAGTTTTCAGTTATTCACCGATCAACAAGAAGAATTGTAAAACCCTAGATCCAGAATTAAAACGAGAATTTGGAGAGAAATTAGCGGAAAAATAAGAGAAAGAGAAAACTCACTGCGAGAAGCACGGCAGCAGTCGAAGATAGTGAAAACTCTTCTCCGTGAAGCTGAGAGAGATTCTTGTGAAGATGAGAGAGATGATAGGTTTGGTTTGTATATTTTGAAATTAGTCAAGGGTAGTTTCGTCAGATTTATGACAAATATGACTTTAAACGTAATCAAGTGAGTCAACGACGTCTATAATGGAATTAAATTGGAAATTTGACAATCAACTTGAACCAATAATTAAACCGAACTTTATCGGTTTGGTTACTTTTCTTGGACAACAACCAATGAGAGAAAAGCTTTTACAATGCTCCTCTTTTTTTTGTCCTAACAAAAACAACTCATTACATATAGGACAAAACAACACACACATGTATGTACTGTCATACAATTACAGAGAGTAGAAAAGAGTTAGTTTTTGGTTTAGTTAAAACAAATGTTTCTCAGTTGGTTACCTTTATTTAGTTCCCAAAGTAATATTACTATATGATTAACGGATAACTTATCCTAATGGTGATGGGTTGATGCACAGTCGCAGAGCTCCATCTAACTTAACATTCGATCGGATCTTGAAGCTTTGGTTTATCACTGTTTTATGGACTTGCGTTAATTGAAAAGAAGATGACAAACAAAAAGGAACTAATGATTTCTTGAAGAAGTCTCTGAGGACAAAGTTTAGTCATTACACTTCTAAATAATTATCATCAAATCTTCCCAAAAACAAAACATAATAACACACAAACAGAGAAAATAAACAATAAAAATACATTACAAAAGGTCTTTAGTTTCTTGAAAACTGGTCAAGTAGAGATTACATATAAGCACAAGCAAGAAGGGAGAAAGAAACCTTACTGTACAAATGAAGCTCCACAAGAAGAAGAAAACAAACCAAAGACGATTTCTTCTGGGAAACTGTTTTAGAAAGAAACCCCTCATATATCGTTTCCTCCTTCTTCTTGAACCTATTCGTCGTCATCGAGTTCAACAATCTGCGCACGTCTCTGAGCGGCTTTCCTTCTGATGAAGAAGCCCCATCTCATGGCTGCTTTGATCTTTAGCCATCCAACAACAGGCTTACCCGAGTGTGAACGGTCCTCTTCGTAATCAGCCATTGAAGATTGACCAAAAGAGTGGAACCCAAACCCATCTTCTGGCATGTTCATTGGAGTTTGCGGGCCACCACCATTCATGCTAAAGAGCCTCAACAGTTGCTGCATATCATCGTTCTCGAGCATTTCATTACTTCTAGCCCTAATCTCTTCCTCAGATAAAAACCCATCACCTCCTCTGTTTCCTGTGTTTGACCAATCATTAAAAGGGTTACTTTCAGGAGGAGGCTGAACCAAGTGTTGGTTTTGGGATCCTGTTGGTGGACCCAGCGCCAATCTTGCACCGCCATTGCTATTGATCATGCTTTGTGATTCATGAGTGTTGCTAATTAGCTGGTCTTGCGGTACAAATGAAGTGTTTCCAAAATGCATGTAAGAAGTAGAATCAGCTAGCTGTGACTGAGCCGGGAAACTTGAAGCCGGACTCTGGTTGTACACCGATGCTGGAAAACCCAAATGAATGACTGTTAATTCCGTTTCACACCAACAGATAAAAAAATTTAAGATTTGTGGTTAATGAAACTTCACCTTCACCAGTTACGTCAGAATATGATGTAGAAGGTTGGCTTCGAACTGAAACTGGCATAGAGTAATCTAGAGCATCCACTTTGTTAACTTGATTGAAGTTCATCAGTGATTTACTGTCATACTCAATAACTTGATCCCAGTTTTCATATGCTTTCCTCACCAATCCATCGACATAACCCTATATATAATATATCAACATTTTACTATTAACCAGGTAAGAGAGAAGAAACAAGTGTATATCTATAAGAAGCAGAAGACCCATCAACACAAACCTTTTGGTTGTCAGAAAGAGAATCAGCAGGATAATACTGTTTCCCTGAAATAAGACCACTAAACTCGTAAATATTGTTGAAAACAACACCAACCGAGTCCTCCGGATAGTAGACGTAAAGCATTTCACTCAAGACACATGTCTTGGAATGTTCTGCAAGTGTCTCCCACATCCTGTTCGACATTCCACTCCCAAGAATCTGAAAAATCAGAGTAAGAGTCATCAGAATGACTAATTCAACACCTTGATACGACACTGGATCGAGAGTTCGCGGACTTACAGTCCGTAGTTTCTGAGAATCCTTGACCATAAGACGCAGGAATTCTTTAACGTTGTAGATTCCTGCTTTATTCAGTTTCTTATGGAAAGCCCCGTCCTTCCCAATCTTTTCCAACCTCCAGACTTCATCATCCAAAGCAGGTGGATAATGTTTCTTGTACACTGTAGAGAATAACCATTAGGCAGAAACAAAAATGTTTTCAATGTGATTCCAAGAAAAGGAAAGCGAGAAATTACACTCTCCACGGTGGTCCTTGACGGTAAAAGCTTCTGTCTTTGCCTCGCGTATACGCATCCCCTCACAGTAACCAGAAGAGACCTTTAAACCCAGCCTGAATTTTCTGCATCTTATCCAACTGGAGTTATCTGTAAAGATAAGTTCTCCTAATGTCCCCACACCTTCTTTCAACGTCACCTGCACGTCACCGGTCAAAAGAGGCCTCTTTCCTTGACGCTCTTTCACCAAATGACCATCAAACTCTTCTTCACTCCAACCTTCATCATCTTCATTGTTGAAATCACCGTCAAGCACAACAACATCGAGTTTTGCAGAAGCTTCAGGTCCTACTGTCAATACATGTCCTGTTGTAGCATCTAACAGTACGACATGGATCGCAGCACCTTGCTCCCCTTCTATCTTCCCTCCAGTGAACAAAGGAATAGACAATCTAGACCTGAACTGCAGCTGCAGATTCCTCCCACCAATGCCTTCAATTCGTTTAGGAGAAGACCTGTAAACTCAAGCATTACTCCAACCATTCATTTTATCTTTTCCCTAGAATCTCGTTTCTTTTGTTACCTTTCGTTAAGTCTTGCAGGACCTAGTTTCGCCAATGCCCGTTCCACCTCTTCGCTTACCTGTTTGACAATGATCACAAGACCAATCAATAAACAAGAGAAGCACAAGACATTAAATGGACACCACAAAGCACCAAAAGACATGAGAACAAACTGACCACTCGACGGAGAATCGGTTCCAAAGACGAGCAAAGCCTCTGTAAACTATCCATCTTCAGGGCTTCCACAATTACACTGCATAAAAAAAACACAACTTTCTCAAATTTAATCTCCCATCTTCAGGATGCCAATTAGTATCTAAACAACACTTTCTGCTTCACACAATTATAAATCCCCAACCTTTTTAATCATTTGTAGATTTGACAAGTGGAAAAATCTGAACTTGGGACAAAACAAACTAAAGGGTTTGTAACTGAAACAAGCATAAAATTTATTACCTTGCAAGAGCCGGCCTTTTACGCTCAGGCTGCTGCTGCTGATTATTATTATCTTCCTCTAATTTCCTCTTTTCTCTCATACTGTTAGTCCTCTCCATATATCTCGTCTGCATTTTTTCCCCCCAAAATTTCCGCCGCTAAAAGCTCCAAAAGTTTTCGATCTGTAAGAACAGAGACAAGTAAGCCAAGTTCACCACTTTCAAACCAAATGATAAGCTCAGAGAAAGAAACACAAATTCAAGCTCTGAAATCTCCACTCAAACTCAAACAATTACCACACCAAATCGAGATTTCTGATTTCTACTTGAGATTTGAACAGAAGACAGAAGAGAAACTGAAATTATTCGATTTGGAGGAGAGAAAAATTTACCCCAGAAATGGTGTTTGGATTGGATAGAGAGAGAGAGGCTCTTCTTTCGTAATTACGATCAAAACTTAATTTACTTCAAGCACTTGTGTTCGTATGTGATTAGTCGAGTACATTGACTGGTGTTCTTAAAATAAGATAAGTATACAGTACGGGCGAGACCACCGTAGGCTTGTCTTGCCGTCACTTTTATTGCTCGTTTATTGGTCGACAAGGTTGGGCTGGCGGCTAGTGTATGTATTTTCAGCACATGCTATATTCTAAAGTTGAGAATATAAAATCAATACTTTGGGGTTTGTCTAAAGACCCCTTATTTGTTTTTTTTTTTTAAAACACGATTATAATAGTACAAAAGTACAAACACATCATTAGATCACCAGGGATAAGATTCAACATGGGGTTATAATACTGATTACATGAATATAAAGATCTATTTGCAATGAAAAAGATTAGGTTCATAGATTTCTTTACTTATATGTTAACTTTTTACAACAACCTTCACTAATTTAACAGATTATTCTGATTGGTCTATTAATAATTTAAGGTAGATAACTTCAATCTTGTTGAGCCTCGGTAATGGCCAATACTGATAGTTTACCAAACATAGATACAGACTGAATTTTCATTTAAATCGAAAAATTTAGTTTTTAATGTTTTGAGTAAAACAAAGTAAATCCAAAAGTTGTAACAAATATCGAGTTATAATGAACTGCGAAACAATTCTATTTTCATGCATACAATACTTACAGAAAACAGTGCTCTCGAGTAATAAAAAAACTCCACATTACAGCAAACCAAAGGGGGCAATACCATCCATTAGATTCAACCAAGCTCCATAATTTCTCAAAGTTGTCACTACATTGCAATATTACAAGATAATGAAGAGAACAAGGCATTGTCAGTTAACTGAAGAAGAAGAGCTCAACTCAACATATATTTAGCAAAAGCTTTGGAGATAATCGAAAAGCCGATCTACTAATCCTCGAGAATGTTTCTTGAGCATAGTCATTACTTTCCCCTGTAACATAGAAATGGATGATTGTGTTTTTTAATTTCTTGTCAAAGTGAAAAACCAAGTTGATATTTCATTAAGAGAACGGACAAAGTAGAGATTGTGTTTACTTACGCGTTCATCATCAGAGTTATGTTGTCTCCTTTAAGTAGAATCCTTCCTGAAAAATAGGCATTTACACATGGGTTATTGAACGATAAGCAAACAAATCAAATGAGAGACTTGTTATTTAGGAGTGAGTCGAGGATAAACTCACCAAGTGGTTTCCTAGTGTTCTTCTTGATGCTCACTTCTTCAGCTTCATCCAACACTAGATTCATGTATTCGTCAAAACCCTGCAAAAAGGAGAAAAAAAAAATTGAAACAAGGAATCAATGAGAATGTCATAATCACAAATCTTAAATTTCTCCAACTTTACTTAGACCTACGAACAAACTTCAACCTTAACTCAGATAAAAATAGTACAGTAATACCAATTGAACAAGGAACATCCCAAGTCAAGAATGCAACTCTAAATTTTAAATCAGTGAGGATGACACCATCACATATCTCAAGTTTCTCTGAATTAGCACTGGGGCAATCTAAGGAAAAGCTTAAAGCTTAACTCGAGAAGAGTAAACGTATAACAATACAAACTGAAACAAGGAACATCCAAAGTCAAGTAAGCAACTCCAAGTTTTAAACCAATGAGAATGTCACAATCACAAATCTAAAGATACTCCGAGAAACTTCAACCTTAACTCGACAAGAATAAAAGTACCGTAATACAGATTGAAACTAGGAACATACAAGGTCAAGTAGACACCTCCAAGTTTTTAAGAAAATAAGAATGATATTATCATACATCTTAAGTTTCTCTAAATTAGAATAGAGTCTAAAAGAAGCTCCGATCTTAACTGAAGAAGAATAGAAGTATCGTAATACAGATTGAAACAAGGAACATACAAAGTCAAGTAGACAACTCCAAGTTTTTAAACAAATGAGAGCGACACAATCATAAATCTCAAGTTTCTCCGACTTAGCACAGAGAGTCTAAAAAAAGACTCAATCTTTAACTCGAGAAGAATCAAAGGATAGCAATACAAATTGAAACAAGGTATCCAAAGTCAAAGTAGGCAGCTACATATTTAGAACAAACGAGAATGAAAAAATCACACATCTCACGTTACTCTGGATTTTAAAACAGAGTCAACCTAAAAGAACAGCTTTAATCATAACTCGAGAAGAACAAAAAGTATAGCAATACAAATGCAGTCTTGAGTCAGGATAAAGCGTGGACTATCTAAGTATCAATGGCTGAACTGTTCAACTTCTATTGACAAATCCTAAACAATGTCAACAATCTACTCTGCGATTTCAATGGCTGACCTCTGTTCAACTTCTTCAGGCAAACTAATCACAGTGCTGATGAATTCAAACTAAAGCAAGCAATTACATAAATTCACGCTAACGGAGGAGAATATAAAATGGACTTACAGTAATTCTTCCTTCAATCCTCAAATCCTTCTGCTCAAAAAGCCAAATCTGGATCCTAGCTTTCTACATTATATAGGGAAGACGAGAGAGCACGAATTAGAATAACCTAAAACCAAGCAACCCATGATTCTCTAAGCAAAAACTTAGAATAAAGAGAGCTTACGCTTTGAAGAAACCTAAAAATCAAGTTCTGGAGCCGCGCGAAACCCACCGGAAAACAAACCAAAATTCAGTCAAGGAAACAGAGAGAAAGTAGTCGAAAACGATAAATAGATAAAACAGAGAAGATGTTAAGGAAATCGTACGATAGGCTGGGTCATAATCCTCTGAACTTTGGTGCTCGCCATGGTTGCCGACGTTTGAAATCTCTCTGAAGCTTCGGAAAAAACAAACTCTTGAGAGGAACTCTAAAACCCTAAACCGAGACGAGAGACACAGATATACGCTGTTCAATGTTTATTAACATTTTTATTAAAATTCGTTTTCAATCCTCGTAAAACTGTATACTATAACTTCTGGCCAATACAAGATTATAAATGTCTATTGGACCCAAATCAAATCTTCTCATTATTTTCTCTTCATTATCCCTACCAAATTGCAAAGTCTCTCTCTTTGTTCGTTTTCGGTAATCGTTAAAACTTTAACAATGAATGAAGAAAGCAGTGAAAGTTACCAAATACTTGGCTACCACAAACATGCATTTTTCTCACAGCACAAAGATTTACAAAACCAACAATAAAAGTTAGCAGCAGCAGCTATCTATGATGACTAAATGATCAAATCCAAATACAAAAACAATTATCTTTTTTTTTCTACAAAGAATTCAGCTTTGAATCTTGATCAGGCTCCATTTATCATTAGAGATTGAAAAGGAACTTTTTTAATCTCCACAAACGTGGAGTAATCAGTGTTCATAGGTTGCTTCCATGGCTCGCCATCCATTTGCAAGAAGGCATCTTTCCAATCACCTCCTCTTAGCTCAAATCTAACCGCAGCAGCCTTAAAAATTGATCATCAAAAAACAGAACCTTTTTTTTTAGTACAAACTTTATTGCTATTATGATTCTACATTTAACTCATGTGTTTTTTTTAAGTTACCTGAGCTATGTGTTTGGCTGAGATGAGCTCAGTCATGACAAATGACGCATGCCATCCATGCTTGAAAGCGAAGATCTCTATCAAACCATCATCACAATGCGCCTCCACAAATCCTCTCTAGGAAAACCGAAAGCCAACCGGTTAAGATTAGAGATTTGAGTTCGGTTTATGATGAATGAAACACAGAAGAAACAATACCTTCTCTAGATAGTCCGGTTTTAAATTACCCCACGGATGACTTCCACTTCCATAGCTTTGAAGATTCAATGCCACAACGGATCTCACACTACAAACAAAACCAATGCATTGTCTCTAAGCATTAGGATCATAGATTGTAATAAGGCAAAGTATTCATCGAAAAAGCTGTTTCTTTTTCTTATATTTACTTTTTCGGGACTGCGATCTCTTCCCACTGAGAGCAATTAACTTTCTTGATGTGGATTTTCAATATGTTCCTAAGTCCCCTGCAAATTTTAAATAGCACATACAGCAGTTTCAGTAACACAACAAGGAGCTACGCAGAGATTAAACTTGGACACAATCAGAAGAGTAAATAACGAACCTTAAGCCTGGATCACTGGCACACGGCGTACAAAACCAACCCTGAGTGCAACTAAAGCCCGAATAAATAAGCTGCAAAAGCAAAGTTTGCGTTGTTAATGATCTCGTTTCTCGGACCGGACATAGCCAAATACGATTTACCAGAGACAAAACAATTAAAGAGACTCAAGTTTCGCTGAAGATAAAAACACAAACCTTGTTTGAGATAGGTCCTTGAGCAAGATATGGTTTAGTGTTGCGAAGATGATGGAAGCCATATGCAACTTGTGCATCCATACCTAAACAAAACCAGACAAGATAAAAGAATCTGGTTCAAAATATAAAATTTTGTTAGGAAATCGAAAAGAGAAGAAGTTAATTCATCAAACCTATGCTTAAGTAATTGTAGAACACGCCTTCATATGTCTTTGCCACTGGAGGTGCGTCTACTCCCGTGTCCAAACCCTGAAACCACAAGACAAAAAGACCGATTAATTGCTAGATCATACGGCAATCTACAAAAACACATGATTATGATGATGATGATTCAATCAAAAGAACCAAACCGAAGGAAATAGAGCCAAACCTGGTCAAGTTCGTTTTCCTCCGCTGCTTTTAAAGAATAAGGAGGATCCACTACTTCTCCAGTTGGCATTGATACTAAAATTTTCCAACTGGAGCACCACATTCCAACACACATGTTCACATCACAAACAGAATAAAAAAGGTAATTGTTTTGGGGGAAAACAAAGCTTTTTGTTTACCTATCTAATCGAGCAACTGGACCCATACTTGCGCGATGGAGTGTTCTTTTAACAGCGGATCTCCATGCAAAAGGGAAAGAACCACCCTGTCAAAACACAAACAAAGAAATTCAGTTTCACAATTCAAGAGGCAAAATAAAATAAGAGTGAAGAAATATTCACTCACCCAACCAAAACTCCTTGAGAGATCATTCCCTGTACCGAGAGGGATAATACCAACAGGAGGAATTGGTGATTTTCCATCTTTATTAAGCTCCCCAAGACATCCAAGAACCCAACCAACAGTACCATCACCTCCTGCAACCTATCGAACCAAACTCCATATCACATTCTAATTGCTAAAGTAAGAATAAGGTATGAGATTGGATAAATGTTGCTTGTACTCACCATAATTCTCAACCGTGCTCTGCATTCTTTTGCACACTCATCTCCTTCCGCTGCCACTTTCTCCAAACACGCCAACCCGTATCGAACAAACTCATGTGGCTTCACTTCCGTGAGATCAAACACCTGTTTTTTACAGAATCACCAATGAAAAACTCCCAATATGAAACCCCAATCCAATAAACAAAAACTATATAATTTTTCACCCTTCAAACAGAAACATCAACTCAGCATTCCAAAAGACTCAAAATGTTCCATCTTTGAAGTCAACCTTATCTTTCCGACAACAAACAAAAAATTCAACTTTGTCCTGCCTAACTAATAGATCTAAACATCAACTAAGCATGAAACACAAAATACAGTTGAATAACATTTCCCAATTGAAACAAGAATAAAAGAAAATCTGATTAAGACAGAACACTAAACACATCTCTATTACACAGTCCACCAAATGATAGATCAGGCCGATTACGTTCACAATCTAAACACAAAGACCCACTAAAGTAGATATGAATTAGATCTCAAATCCTCTTCAAACTCAATAATTTTAAAAAATTTTGGCCTTAACCAGAAACAGAGATTCATTACAAAAGAAGTCACTTATGACTAGTAAACCAAACCTGTTCATCGCTCATCAACTGTTGAAGCCTCTCTTTAAGCACAGGACCATGACGACCACCACTTTTGGGGTTGATGAAGACAACCATTGGCGCGTGAGGTGCCATATCGGCGACGGCGCCACCGGGAAGAAGCAGATGGTCAGGAATCGCTGTAGCATCTTTCCGTTTGATACAGTCACGCATGGCGAGACGTAGATACTCAGGCATCATCAGCCTCTGACGCAACTCCTCCTTGTCTACACCTACCCACGTCAGATTAGCGAGTCCACAACCTTTCATCGTCTTTGAATCAACCGTCGATGGCCGTGAAGCAACGAATTTCTCCGTCGGCGCATCCATTACTCTCCCCGGAGAAGAACACACACAAAAAAATGATTACTTTTCGTCTTGTGATTGGAGGAAATGGATGAATATTCGAAACCCAGACAAATAAAAAATTTGGCTTTTTGGAAAACAATTAAAATAAAAGAAGAAAATTTTATCGATTCGACGACTGGGTTTTTTGGCCTTCTTCTCTGGTGGATTCAAACCAACCAATATAAAATCTTCGTTGACAGTTTGTATATATAATCCTTTTTTTTTCCCAGAAATGTTGAATTTCGAAGACAGCGCAGAAAACGTGTATAAATTCTTTTTAAGTGCAATATATTTACACGGTTGGATATTTAATGTGACGTCATAAAATGCCCATCTAGGTACTGATAATTAACAATACTGCCACTCTGTATTTTCTTAATATCTTTGACAAAAATCTTTAGTTTTTTAATGAAAATTATACCGCTAAATTAATTGTTATATCACAATGATCTGGAAGATTTAACTACCTATAATACAAAACAACTAGATTATATTCATTTTTGGTTAGTAATAAAAATGACTTGTCATCGCCATATAGTTTGATGACATACTTTGTGTCTTTTATATTTGAGTAAGGTCAAACTTCATCATAATAAGGTGTACAAACCAGCATAGATGTCTCTAAAAGGACTAGAAATCATGGTATATTTGTTAAAAACCAAAAAAAAACAATTAATTAAGACATTGGTAGAATAAGATATGATGTCATTTATCATATTTAAAATTGTTCCATTAGTGGTTATATTGGTTAAATATGATTGAATACAAATTAATATGTACTTCTTGCATTATTGTTTTCTATTATTTTGCTTATTATTGGGTTTTTTATTTATATGTTGAAATATTTTCCACTTTTAATAAATAAAGGAAAAATTCATAAGTGAATGGTTTGGAGTCAAGAGTAAATTGTAAAACCAGCGAAGGAGACAATAGAAGTTGGAGTTAGTGGATCTTACATATAATGGGCCCCACGTTCTTAATATGCCCACCAATTAGGAATTACTTTGGGTCACTGAAAGTTTCATGAAAGCTAAGCTTCCCATCATCGTTGGATTTTGGTTTTTTTTTTTGTTTGTACTTTTTCACCTATATTTTCCTCAACGCTTTTTTTCTTTAAATCGTAAAAATTATAGGCTTATATATTTAATTTGTTTTTTTTTTCATCTAAGTGGGGGTTATTAATTGTCTTTAATGTGGCATCGCCATGAAGGAGGAACCCACTCACGTTCCATCTTTGAAGTAAAGTAGTTTTGGTTTAATCACATAATAAGATGCTCCACCATCGCATAATCCTATTTGTTCTTATTAAATAGATTGAATTATTTTTTTTTTTTATGTAGCTTTTCTCGTGTAGAGCCAATTCTCCTTTAAGGTCATGCGGCACATTATTTTTAATTTTTAATTTGTTTGAATATTTTTTATAATATTTAATCTTGTTGGATAAAGTATATTTATAGAAGTGAAAGTTTAAGATATATTAATTGTTTTATTTTTATTATAAATATGTTATATAGTTTACTAAATTTTAATTTTTTATTAAAAATATATATTAGTAAATTTTTGTTTTTACGCTTTTTACTTTGTAATAGTCGAAATATAAGATGTATTGAATTTAGTCAAAATTTATATTAGTTGGATCATGATTATAATTTGGAATATAGTGCATGATTTTTAAAATATATAATATTTTTGATAAAATAATTATTGTAAAAATTATATAATGTTGAAGTTTAATTTTTTCGTTTATCTAAAACTTTTTTTTAAAATATTTTCATAATTAATTTTTAAATATTTATATAAAAATAGTTATGATCATTCTAGTCTCTTCATGAACTTGAAAACGTGACCAAAGACAATCACGAAGACGCGAACCATCTACATTAACCTTGAACTCGGTATCAGAAAATCTGATTTTATGTTATTCGGTATTCTTAGAACGCTTGCCAGCTTAGGTTAAAATGCGGAAAGCCCAAAGCCAGAAAGAATGCAAAAGATATATTGGGCCCTAAAAGGCCTGGACCTTAATCATCCCATTCTCTGTATTCCATTAGATAAACAAAAACATAATAAACTCAAGAAAAGAAAATGAAAAAGAAAAGGAGAATTCGTTCGTCTGGAGAAGACGAAGGATAAGGATGATAACGGTAAGCGAAGTTTCATCTTACTGTTCTTCCTCAAACCTCGCGTCTCTGTCTCGTCTCAACCACAAATCATCTTCGAGACTCGAAAGTTCTTCTGTATACAGAGCAAGCTTCTTCGTTCCGACAAAGACCAGAAACACTTGTAAAGCCAAATCATGGAATCTCGGTCTTGTTATCAACTCTAGAAGGTACTTCGTCTTTGAGATTTCCATCTTACATCAGATTGTTTCCACTTGAAATTGATTAAACTTCTCCTGCTATAGATGATGCGACTTTAAGTTCTCAATTTTGCAGATAGAACATTTGTGAATTTCCTGCTGATGAAACTAAAGAACATGAATTTTATAGATTATTAGGACCAATTAGTATGTATTAGGCTGCTCTCTCACTTTACTGTACATTTTTTACTAATTGGAGTTTCTCTGTTCAGCTCTGAGGCTTCGATTTTTGATCCGTTGGGCATCAATCCAAAAGAAGCTTCTGGTCTGAGTAGCATTTGGGAAAGCTTTCTGAGTCTTTTGTCTCCATCACTTGAAAGCTCCTCTGGTAGCAAAAGAGATAAGCCGTCTTCTGGTAGAGGCGTGGCAGGTCCGTTTAGCTTATATACATTCACTTATTGTGTGGTTTAGTACGACTAATGATGCTTACTCTTTTGAATATTTCAGCTGCCATTGAGGACAGTTCCATTGATTTTGGAGATTTCTTCAAAGGGCCATTGCCTGGGAAGTTTCTCAAGCTTCTTGGATTTTTAGCTCTCTCTCGGCTTGGAATATATATACCACTAGGTGGTGTCAATCGAGAAGCTTTTGCTGGCAATTTGGATCAGAATAGCTTGTTAAGCACATTGGATACATTCTCTGGTGGTGGCATTGGTAGACTTGGTATATGCTCTCTCGGGATTGTCCCATTCATCAACGCGCAGATTGTGTTTCAGCTTCTTGCTCAAGTCTATCCAAAGCTGCAAGATCTTCAGAAAAAAGAAGGTGAAGCAGGTAGAAAAAAGATCCTTCAGTACACTCGATACGCTTCAGTGGGGTTTGCGATAGTACAAGCAATTGGACAAGTGGTTTACCTTCGTCCTTACGTGAATGACTTCAGCACTGAATGGGTTGTTTCTTCTGTCGCATTGTTAACGCTTGGTTCTGTTCTCACTACTTATATTGGAGAGAGAATCTCTGATCTGAAACTCGGAAATGGCACTTCCTTATTGATATTCACGAGTATTATCTCTTACTTGCCTGCATCATTTGGTAGAACAGCAGCAGAGGCCTTACAAGAAGGAAACTATACTGGTCTCGCCACCATCGTTGGTTCATTCCTCCTTTTGGTACTTGGAATCGTGTATGTTCAGGTAACTATAAACAAAGTTTTGATCTTTGTGATGCTTCTAAGAATTTTTTTGGCATGCTTAGAGTTTAACAAGCAAAGTGTTTCAGGAAGCAGAGAGGAAGATTCCGCTCAACTATGCATCGAGATACACCAGCAAAGCAGGCGGGCTTCAGAAATGTGCTTATCTTCCATTCAAGGTCAATAGTGCTGGAGTGATGCCTATCATATTTTCCACATCATCTCTTGCTCTTCCCGCTACTCTAGCACGATTCACCGGCATATCTGCTCTCAAAAATGTTGCTTACGGCTTAAACCCTGGAGGTGAGTTCTTCTAATGTTATATTAAGGAAGTAAGATTTAGTCCTCTGAAACAGTTTTGCCAATGTTATAGAGACCTAAACACTTCACACTGAAACTCTTGTAGGTTCTTTCTATCTCCCAACAAATATACTGCTCATAGCTTTCTTCAACTACTACTACACTTTCCTGCAACTTGACCCGGACGATGTTAGCGAACAATTGAAACGACAAGGTGCATCGATCCCTCTTGTCAGGCCTGGTAAAAGCACTGCTCTCTTCATCAAAACCGTAAGCTTCTCTTTCTAGTCTCTCCTTCCTCAGTATCTTCAAACTCTTCATTTTGGTTTATCATCATCAGTCTGCTACTATCTGAAAATATATGGCTCTGATTGCAATATCAGGTCCTTGGCCGGATATCTGTTCTTGGTTCAGCATTTCTAGCTGTTCTAGCTGCGGGTCCTTCCGTGGTTGAACAGATCACTCACTTGACAGCATTCAGAGGATTTGCGGGAACTTCTGTTCTGATTCTCGTCGGGTGTGCAACAGATACTGCAAGAAAGGTTCAGGCTGAGATAATCTCGCAAAAGTACAAGAACATTGAGTTTTATGAGCTTGACAAGTATGATCCATGAACTGGTTACGTTCTGCATTACATATATAGTCAAATTTTACTCTTTGAAAAACTACGTGGCAAAGGTTTTGACTTTGATTAGTATATATATATTATGACATTGGTCATGAAATTTGCAAAAAAAAAAGGAAATTGGATTATTTGATTTACTTAAGAGCAACAGATTATTCGAAACTGAAGCATCTGGTGTTATATGACTTGATAGAACTAACATATCAATGAAGAAGATTTAGCCCGTTGAAACTGTGTTGCCAATGTTATTATAGACCTAAACACTTCACACACTCTTCACACACTCTTCACACACAAACTCTTCAAATCTTCTAAGTTCCAACGAATAATATACTTCTCGTAACTTTCTTGAACTACTACTACACTTTCCCTGAAACTATGTATCAAAGGTTTTGACTTCGTTTAGCACATATAATGTCACAATTGTCAATTGTCATAAATTTGCGAAAGTGAAAGCTAAACCAGGTCAACAATTTTCATGGAAAGTAATTAAAAAAGCTGACATATTTCAAGACTACAATGAGAATAAACAGTATATACTGTCTGTTTCTCATTTCAATCAGAAGAAGCTGAAGATTGATTATAGAGAAGCTCAAAAGAAATAAATAAGATTTTAATTAGAGTTTCATTTCAAGCATTGCACACTTCTGTCCACGATCGTTTGATTATTAAAAGGTGTAAAATAATCTTTAAAAAACACAAAGAAACACATGATTCAAGATTTTACTACAAGTTAAAACAATTCACACGACTTCTGCATTTTTGTTTTTATTTCCATAAAAGCGGCATAAAATAAACACACTCCTCTCCTCTCTCCTAACAATTCCGTTTTCTATGATTCTCTCACGAGACAAATTGAATTATTTATATTTTAAAATAAATGGAATTTTGGACCTGATATGGTAATAAATTAATGCAAATTCCAGAAAAGTTGAAGAACTTATTGTGGCCACACTCCAGAGTCAGTATCATATATAGCGCCACCACCACTAAAACCTATGTTTGATTCCTAGGTTTTTTTTTTTAATTAAGTCAAGAAATATAGAGAAATTGTTCAAATAGTTGTGGTACAATTTTTTTTCATCATAGTAGTTAAACCAATGATCTATTTTAATTTTAACGAATCTATGCATTTGATTTTGGTACAAAAACCCAAAAGCTACATGTATAATTAGAACTATGGGAAGATTCCAAACTTACCTTGTTTCAGAGGCTCTCCCCAATATTTACAGATTCACTCTTTCTTTTGGGATCTGACAATCTTTAGTTAGATACATTTCTAATTACACGTTGTCCATTAGGAATCAATTCTTAGCTATATAACTAAAATCAAATATTTAGTTATAATCATTATATTTTAAATTAATAGGATGATCGATAAAACTAGTAAAAAATGAATAAATAAAATTTCACTTTGTCAAAAGAAAACCATTTTACATATTGTCTTTAATATATTTTTTTGAATCTAATGATTTTGTATGAAAAAAAAGAAGTGAACACGACTTTTTATTAGTTTAATAAAGAAAACTAAAATTGCAGTATCAAAATTTCTTCGTATATTTGATAGCCTGGTAGAAAAGTTTAAATTTGAAATTACGTATAGCAGTAAAATAATATTATATATGTATTACTTTTAAATAATTCAAGTTCTTTTTCCCATATAAAATTATATATTCTTAAGATTAAGACCCAATATATATATATATATATATATATATATATATATATGTTTAAAATTTCATGTGGGCAGACGAGTACGAGGGAGCATCTTTACAACGTCGAATGTGGGACATTCTCAAAGGGATCAAGTAAAGACTGGAATCTGATCACATAAAATTAAAAAACCTTTCTTTATCAGAGCGAATTTGGCCCCATATAGGGCTATAGATGGAGTCAACAGCAATAACCAATAGCCAGCACACGAAATTGAAGTTGCATACGAGTGTTTGGATATGCATGTAATAAATATTTTTCAAAATTTACCACTAGTAAGACCGAATGAGGTACACATTTCTATTTCGTTATTCTTATATATTGTTCGGAATAAATTATGTTTATTATATTCAAAAATAAAAAGTTTATTAGGCATAAAAAATGATTAGAATGTAACAAGCGCAATTCATCATTACCAAGCAAAGAGAAGAGTTCAAGCATCTCGTTATCATACGCAAAAGTAGCCATTTGTGATGGAACAATCTAGTCATGACTCATGCGCTATTCGAAGTAATCCGAAAACTATATATTACAATTATATGCCGTCACAAAAAAAAAAAAAAAAAAATTTGCATCATTTTCTATGGATTCAAAACAAATTGGACACTATTTTTTTGGTCTTGTGTCAAAGAGTTGCGCTATCAAAGTATTGTGTATCTGACCATATTGACGAGATCATGTAGGAATAAGATTGAAGTCTACTGATCAAGTTTATCTAAAGATGCCTCGACAAGTATCCGAATAGAAAAACCACTAAAAATAAAATAGAATATATGTGTTGAGAATTGGTTATTCTGTTTTGTGTTCTTTTTTTAAGTTTATATAGTTTAAAATTGTGTTTAACATTTTTATTTACCGTTTGATTCAGCATTTAATAGCATCAAGTTTGGTGAATTTAGCCTTTGCTAGTTAAAATACTTAATTACTATTTTTGAATAAGATAAGAACCAGTTGAAGATGTATGATCCATTTATTTTCTGCTTTTTAATGATCGATTTTCTAAATAAATGTTTTTGTATGCTTTTGATTGGTCCTTTAATGTTTTTAAATCATCTGGTTTTGAGACAAAAAGAGGTTCATGTGTTCATGTTTGGTTTTATCATTTCATTCAATATATTGGTTCTGGTTTGTGTTCATCTCATTGAGTCTGTTTTGGTTGCGGTTTGTTCATTTCATTACGCCTGTTTTGATTCTAGTTTTGGTAGTAAAAATGTTCTTGCATTTATGCTTTCCAGTCTGGTTCATCTTCTCAAGGGATGGATACAATGTTACTGACACACCAATGCAATCAAACTTTGATCTTTGAGTTTGATTCCTATTTTCAGTTTGCAATCATATTCACATTGATGACTTTTTCGAATGTGTCTTATTGTATAACATTCTTCATCTTTATCAATGTCTTTTGCGAGTGTTCTTAGTTTGGAAATCTCTATCTTATATTCTGAATTCGACATTTTTATTAAGAAAAAAATTCTGATTCCAACTCTATTTTCAAATGGATATATTTGATGAAGAATAAAGGAGAGCCGTCACACTTGACTCGATGATTGTTTTCAGGCATTTAACAAACATAACTCTCTTTCTTTTTTTGTATTTTTGTTTGTTTAATAGGTAAAAAGTAAGATTTCAAAACCTTTATTTGGTTAACAATTAATTAAGCTTTTAACCTATTTATTGCTAATATAAACATTTTTAGACATTAAAAATACATTATTAAAACCAAATAATACAATGAGATTTTGTATTAATTTCTTATAATTTTTAGTAGAAAATATACTAAAAAAGGGGAAAAAGTTTAGAATATCAACATATAGTATTGACGAACCAAAAGTCACTTTGATCAACACCAATTCACCACTATTCTCCAAATTTAGAATACATCCAATAAGGATTACTTAATTTTTACACAATACATTTATTGATGTATACATGCATCATTGTATAAATTGGCATATTTTATTTTCTTAAAAACATATCATCTTTAACAAAAAGAAAAAAACATCGAGTAATTAAAAATATGGGTTGTCTCTCGTATTGTTTATTTGTTATGGCATTGTTTGTTGGGTTGGGTAACGCCAAGCTATTTGCGAAAAACCACATATATTTTAAGAATTCTCTAGGTCCAAAAAACGAACTCCAAATCTTTTGTACATTTAATAAGCAACAGCTTGGCCACTTTTATTTGGAACCAGGCCAAACAGAAGATTATAGTTTTCATGGTAAATTTGTATTTAAGAACATAATTGATTGTACCTTTTATCAGGCACTTGGACCTTTGGTAATGATTAGGGCATATGAAGGTAGTAGTGGCGCATTTGATCATGGTAAAAAAAACTATTGGGATGCTAGAGAAGATGGAATTTACTTCACGCATGGTAAACAAGTTCCTAAATTAGAGTATAGATGGACTAGAAAATTTTAATTATGAACATTAAAATCTTTTGTTACTTAAAGGAAGTGGAATTTATTTGTTTTTTCTTTTAACTGCAATTTTATATCTTATGTTATTGGAATGGATACCAGTTGAATAAAAGTTATAATTGCATTTTATAGCCTATGTGACTATCGATGGATTTAACTATATTTTTGTTAAGAAAAAAAGATTTCAAATACGTAATTATCACAACATATGAAATTAAACTCACCAATATATCTTAATACGAAATATATATACAATTAAAAAGATTGTATTAAAATATAACTGTTGGGAGCAAATAAAAATGGGAGGGAAAGTATAATAATTGTTTCGGTCAATTTTGTCAGACATTTCGTTAAAACTTCGACGTTAATTGAGAGCATCCAAGATCACAGAAATATCAGGATATTGGAGGGTAGTAAAACAGAGAATCAATAGAAAAATAATCAGTTAATTGATACTATTGACGTAGTATCAATTAATATGTCTAACAACTTAATATTTTAAACTGTCGTTTGAATTCATGAAATTAGATATGTAATAAGATCAGATTTTATATGTTTACAAAACGCACTCATTAACATCAGCTTTTGTTGGCTAATGATGTTTTGTTCATCTATGAGTTTAAATATATATTTTTTGTGCATTAAACAACTCAATATCAGAAAATAGGTTCTTAATCCAATGATGTATATTGGTGGAAATAAACCACGAGAAGACATAAGGTGCAGTCTGACATGGAATATGCACTATGACAGGGATAATAGTAGCTTGATGGGATCGAAAGTGTAGTTTGGTGGGGAGTATTGTTGTCTAACAAGAAGGAAGGTTTAGTATGACACAGAGGCTTACAAGCTGACCACCATAAGGAAGCTATAGTCTAACGAAGAGGATTATAGCCAAACAAGATGGAAGGCGCAGCATGAAGACTGCAGTCTAACAAAAGTTCTTTGGGAGCTTAATGGGAACTCGAAGATCCTGACATAAGTCAGAGATCCTGGCGGGGGCTCAGAGAGCCTGATGATAGGGCTTGGGGCTAAGGTGGCTTGGAGAGCCTGATGAAGGCTTAGAAATCTTTAAGGGGGCTTGGAGAACTTGACGAGGGCTTGGAAAGCCAAATGGGGCTTGGAGAGGCTGATGAAAGGGCTCAGGTAGCCTGATATATCTTGGAGAGGC
Source organism: Streptanthus diversifolius (assembly GCA_039880935.1). Lineage (NCBI taxonomy): Eukaryota > Viridiplantae > Streptophyta > Magnoliopsida > Brassicales > Brassicaceae > Streptanthus > Streptanthus diversifolius. Next base: position 792,244 of record JAXGFM010000001.1, read on the forward strand.
TGACGAGAGCTCATAGTGGCATACGAGGGAGCTTAGAGAGCCATACGGGGCTCGGAGAGCGATACGGGGTTCAGAGAGCTTAATGGTTGCTCAGAGAGTCTTATGGCCGCTCCAAGAGTCTGACGATCGCTTGGAGAGTCTAACAAAGCATTTGGGGAGCCTGACGGAGACTCACAGAGCCTGACGAGGGCTAAGATAATCATACGAGGGTTCAGAGGGCTTGACAAAAGGTTTCAGATAGCCTGATATGGAGATTCGGGGACAGCCCTACGTCAGAAGCTTAGGAAGAGCCGTAGAGGGAGAAGTTTTGAGAGAGCCATACACGGGTAGCCCTACGAAGAGCCTCCTTGGGGCAAGTTCAGAAGGGCAGATGATTGGGTGAGCCCTATGGGAAAAATCTTGGACTTTACATGGGAAATTCGAAGAACCTACAACATAAAATAATGGTGAATATGAATTTTGGATGACTATGAGACTACGGGTTGTTTAAAGGTTCTCTCATGTTTAAGTCAGAATAAGACCACATGATTGACCGCGGAACCAAAAAACAAGATGGTTTGAGGAAAGTTGTTCATATCAAGGCTGAAGAAGCGTTTTAGGGGTTAGTTTTTTTTGTGAACTTAGAAGATGAAAGAAGTAATATAAGAAGTGTTCCTTTCAAGAGATGGAAGAACCAAGACAAAAGAAAATTAGCAAAATAAAAAGACATGTTGTGCTTTTAGAGTGAGAAAAAATCCTCCCCCTTGTGGAGGTAGTCTTTTATTTTTATGAGATAGAAGAATAATTTATTTAGAAAGTATTTTAAGTTTTGATTTGTGGAGGTAGTCTTCACTTGTATTTTTGTAAGTGTAAAATTAGCCAGAACACTGCATACTTGATATGCATATTACATACGCTTTTTGAATTACATAAAATTTATGGAAAAAAATTATTTCCAACTACTATTCTAAAAATTCATATTAGATTATTTTTTGTTTTAAACTTTTAACCTCAGTTTATATAAATGACTATAGAATTATATCAAATAATTTGTACTCACTTTTCAATATATCAAATATATATATATATATATATATATATATTCAGTGTATATTATATTCTTTTAATAAAATTTATAAGGCTCAATTTATTTTCTAATTGAAAACTTATGGTTTATGCTAAATCAGGAACATATATCTATTGAATAAAAAATTGATGCTCAGTTGTTTAAAACTTATATATTTGATCTTATAACCATCAACGATCTTCAACATGAACTATTTTCTTATACTTTTAAACTATGTGGATGTTATTCAATCATAGATTTTAATAGAATTTAAATTCAGTCACAATCCAATGTTATTCAATTAAAGATTTTAAATCATAGTTTTAAATCTGGTGTTATTAGATATCATATTTGTAAATCATAACTAAAATATTTTAAAGTTTAGTGTTATTCAAAAAAATATTTCAAACACATTATTAAAATCTAGTGTTATTAAATTATTTTAAAAATCTGTATTTATATATTCATTTGAAATGAATTTTAATAGAGTTTCATGAGTAAATTGTTAAAAACAAAATTCAATCTATATTGCAGAGATTTTAGAATCCACACACATAAATTCTTAAAACTAGTATTAAATTTTTAAATCTTGAAAATCATGGTTAAATTAGGAGGACTGACCAGCATTTGCAATTCATATGGAGGAGTATCTACACTGCAAAGACCTTTTCGAAGAGATTCAGATCATAGTCATACTAAGAACACAAAACACCACGGCCGATAAACTCGTCCGCGGAGCCCGGATGTATACAACAGTAATAAAACATATTAGTTCGAAGTTTCCAGCTTAGTAGACAAATCTCGTTAATTTATTTTTCTTGTTAACAAAAAAAAAAATCTAAGGAATGTTTAAGTCTATGATTAAATAATACATTCGACACAAACTTTTAAAATACCTTAGAGTGAGATATTTTTTCATTCTTATATTTTATTAATTATAAATTAATTAACATACATAAAATTATTATTTTTTGGCAAAATTAAATTATGATTAAACCAAATGTGAATTTACATAATTGTTATACAAATATGAGGTTATCCATATTATTAAAGACAAGATGAATACTCATAAAATTGTATATGAGCCACTATATTGAACTGTCTTGGAACATGGATGAAGTAGGAGTGATTTATCATGAGCGCCCACCCCCGAATAACCTTACACAAGCTCTGTATCTGAAAATGATTCGTCTCTCCGTTTAGCATCTGAACAAGTAATAAACAATCGCATTCAAAGTTTAACATATTTTGAAACTCATGAAGAAGGTCTTCTGAAGAGCTGTTAGTAGCTACTTGGCTTCTGCTCTCAAAGGTGACAATGCTTTTCCAAGACTTTCTGACCCCAATACCGGCTACACCTGTCTGGTCTCTGACAATCCAACCAGCCGTTACATGTCTTGTTTCAGTATTAAACACATAATCATAGTTACATTTCATTTAAATATTCCGGTGGTCTCTTCCAAGTAGGAGAAAGTGAATTATAAGGAAGACTAGCAGGATCCGAATCAGGTACTTGAGTTCAATAGTGTGTGTTCATTCCTCTACATCACCCATTGCATTAATCTCTTTCTTACTGAAGCAAAAATTACTCATAAACTTCCAAATAAGCTATAATAGCCAGAACGGGAGCGATTGATATTTTCCGGTACCAATTGAGATCCTTGAAGCGTGATATCCAATGTTCTCTTCCAAAACATGGTGGAATTGAACTAGAACATGGAATCTGAGAGAGGCTCCATGTAGAGAGGGACATTGGACAAGTCAAAAGCACATGGTTAATGCCCTCATCACAAATTGAAATACTCAAATGACTCACTTGCAAGTGAAAATAACGGTATCATATTTATGAAAAAAATTATTTAACCTTTCCAAACAAGAGAAATTTGTATGAAGATATATAGTTTGATGTATATATGTTGTATATTTTAGCCTTAATTTTTTACATAAACCCTAAAAATATAATCTAATTTTCCATTTTCATTTATTAATCCTGAATTTAAATATAAATTTATTTATTTTAGAAAATATTGGATTTTATAAGAAATTAATTTTTTTTTATATAACGTGTGTAGCATTTATTATAATATAATAAATATAAGAATACATCAAAATAATTCACCAACATAGATTTTATGTACAGATGCGGATATTCTGATCTTTTATCAAAATACCCATATTCAATTTAATTATATATACGAAATAAGATTTTTCCCTAGATACAACGTAAAATATAGAGGTCAGTTTTACATATTAACGTATTCGAATTAGAAAAATGAGGCTTTGTTTGGTTAAGGGTTTCATTTGTCATAAACACATATTTGCTTTTACAATCTAGAAAATAACTTCTCATTAGTTGAAGAATCTGAAGATTGAATCATGTTTAAAACAAAGGAACACAACAAGCGTAGGAAAGGCGCAGAAGATCTCTCGAAGATAAGATCCCAAGATTTGGAATTTGTCCGATTCTCTAACCATGTTCAAAGGAGGAAAAAGAAGACAGGAACACCTGAATATTCTTAAAAATCTGTTGCTTTTCCCATTTCTCATTTCGATTAAGTTTATGCAAGAACAACACACCAAGAGATCAAAGAGACAACGTAACAAGAACTAGTTTATTAGAAGACGCTGCACCAAAAAATAATTAACTTTGGTTTCCTTAATGAAGAATCATCTTCGTTTTTTTCTCTTTCTAATAAATGGACCTGCCATTGTCAAAGAATGTTGTTCCGTGGCGCCCACGGTTTTAGAGGGTTAAAATCTCTGATTATGCCAAAGTACAAAATCTTAGTACGGTGTGTCGTCTAAGAGTTGTCTTATTTTCTAATAACTGGAATCATGTTCTGACGAACACCTACACCGACTAGCTAAAGCATCGGACATAAATAGGGTTTAATATTATAGAGATGCTCAATATAAACCAGTAAATGTAATATTACCTGAAGTTGCTCAAGAAGCTTGAGACCAATTATAGCAATATTCGCTTCTTGTAACTGTCCTTGCGATGGAAGGGAAAACGTCGACAGAGCTAATCAGCCAAAAGACATATCATTTAACCACTAATTCAATAGCTGCAAAGAGGAACTCTAATACATATTATATCGCAATCACACAAAGCTTCAAATTGCAAGACATACTAAACACAAGCTTAACCATCACATGTTTTTGGCTAGTATCTGATACGATAGGGGTGTAATTCGACCCTAGTGCTCATAATGATGATAAGATCCAAAATGCTGAAAGAGGTAAAGGAGGGTCCAATAGTATTTTCGGTTTACTGTACGGATAGTATCAAGAAAAGGAAGCATCCAAATTTTGTATAGCGATGGTCAAAGAATATCTCAATTCAATTCCACTAACTATTAAACCTTTCAAGGGATTATACTCTAAGTATCATCATCATCAAAGCAGCTTCTTTCAACCGTCACTAAAATTTATGTGGTTGCTAAAAGAATATTGGGTCGCTATAAAAATCTCTCATTTCAAAAGATATATTCCTCCAACTGGCTTATATGCTTTTTTCCTCATGCATATAAGCAGCTCCACACTCTCTTCAGCTAAACTCAAATCAGCCTTCTTCATCGTTAATACAAACTCAACTTCTCAATATTCCTCATTTTGTTATCCTACACTTCCACATTTTCACACTTATGGCTTCCAACTCAATCAGCACTTCCCGGAGCTCTAACTAGTCATGGACAGCGAAACAGGACAATAAATTTGAAATGGCTTTGGCTACGTACGACAAGGACACTCCTGACCGATGGCAAAACGTCGCAAGAGCCGTTGATGGAAAATCAGCTGAAGAGGTAAAAAGACACTATGAATTACTCATTAGAGACGTGAATTACATTGAATCAGGACGTTATCCACAACCTAGGTACCGTAACACTAATTGAAGCCATTGAGATTCTTCTTAAAAAAAAAATAATAATAATAATAATAATAACTACATGCCTTATCATCAAGAAGAAGACATTAAGGCCATCTATATGTAAAAGAGAATTTGATGTTATTGCTTTTTTATTTATTTCTGTTAGGTTTTCATCTATGTAATAATCTCTCAATTCCATCTTTATCTTGTACAATCAAATTTGGTTCATAGTAATAGACTTGGATCACACTCTCTACTCTGGATTAAGCATATGAATCATAAGACCAAATTTCTCTTGGGAATTCTATGGAAAACCTTCAAAGCAAGTTGTGTAGCATGAGATAAATAAATAGAATAATCACACTGATAACCAAGAAAATAAATTATTGGTGTAAAATTAAAGAGTACAAAATGAATGTTTTGGAATTTAAAATCGGTACGTTGTTAACTATGAGTATGAACTCTTATGATTCACGTAAACACATTCGCCGGGTAAAGAAAATCTGAGCGGAAATTTTTGCCTTTAATCCATTTGAAATTCAGTCTGAAAAGAGCATATGTTCTATATCTTTTTAACTTTCAATTCTTGAAATTTTGGCTATAGTATAACGGCTGTACAAAAATGGCACAAGGCATATTTTATTAGCTTTAGAAAAAAAAAAACAAGAACCAAAAGAAAAGGAGATTTTGAGTGTTATTTTTAGGACTTCAAAACTCTAAAATATAATTCATTAAAATGTGGTTTCAATTTTCAAAACTTTGAAAAAGAAAATTAAGTTTTACGGTCTCCAAAACCTCTTTATTGATCATTTTCAAAAAATACAAATGTGAAACATTAACCAAAATAAATAAATTATTATTTAACTTTATAGTTTAAATTATCATATAATTTTTTTTATATAATTTATAAGTTTAAATATATAGCAATAAACGGGGATCAAACCCAGAAGAATTTAACACCTAAAGCAATTTAAAAAAAAATATAATTTAAAAGATTCTGGTCCTTAAAAGAATCAACCCTTTAAAAAAATTATCACAGTTGTATAAGCTCTCAAACCACTATAGCAAAATGAACTTTTTTACAACTGATGCCTTTAAATCTTTTATAAAACTTTGGCGCCTAAAACCCTTGTTTTACGGGGTTTAACCCGAAATTGATTCTGCTAACTATTATGGATTTAACATGCAGATGATAAAATAGATAAAAAAAATTCTTATAAATCTGATAGAGAACATGCAATAATTTTTTTCGGAGTCACCTAAATCATTTTTTATTTTTTATAAATGGAAATCGTCCATGATTTCTCTATAGCAATTTATAATACAACATCAAAACAAGTTGTTTAGCATAATTAAGATCAATAAACAGAATATTTCAGACTGAAACCAAACAATGTACAATAGTTGGTGTAAGATTAAAGAGTAAAAGATGAATGTTTTAAAATTAATAATCACCAAGTGTTTTATATCTCAACTGAAAAAATTATTAAAGTTAAAATTTAAAGACTAGAAGTTATGGGACGAAACTAATACGTATTACATGCTTTAAAATTTAGAGACCTTGGCCCAACATTCTTTGAATTCACATAAACACACCCATTGGGTAGAGAAATTTGAGCTGGAACTTTTACCTTGGATATAGTTTAAATTTCGATCTTCTCAAACAAACAAAGACAATTTTGATTGATTTTTTACATCAGTTTTTTTGTTTCCTACGTATCTGTGTCGCTAGTAATTATAAAACGAACAACATAGTAGCCTGCATGCACAAGTGAAGAGAAAGCCTAAACTATCCACTTCTATTGTTCAACTGAGAAAATGACTTAGGTGAAAACTGGGCTCAAATATGGGCCCAAATTTACAGCTGGGCTTACCGTAGTTTCGATTACTTTCCAAGCTAAGAGGGAGAAAGAAATGTACAACTGGGTTTGTCACAAAACACAACAAATCTAATAATTTCTTTTAAAATACCTACTTAAACCCTAGCCACCGTGGGGTTTATGGTCGTGTCACCGGAACTTCTAAGCAAATGTTTGAAATTTAAGAGTTTTTGCTTCTTGATTTGGATTTGGGAGTCTAATACAAATGGCTGCTTCTAGATTATGTTCGGCGGCGGCGATAGCTGCTGCTTTCACTTCAATGTCGATGACTCAGAACCGAGTTTACGCTGACTCGCGATTTCGCTTTCCTTTTTACTCTTCTTCACCGCCGTCTGTAGAATCTGCAACCGATCAGTCTTCATCGGATTCTTCTAAACCGGAGCCTGATGAGGGTAAAGGATCTGGTTTCGATCCTGAGTCCTTGGAAAGAGGCGCTAAAGCTCTTCGAGAGATCAACAGTTCTCCTCATTCCAAAAAGGTGATGATGAATCTTTCTTCCCCAATAAAGCTTTGAAGAAGTTAAAATCATGTATCTTCGTCGTTTCTTTGATGTGTTGGGACGTTTTGCTTACGTGCCTTTTGTGTTCGTTCACCAGGTGTTTGATCTAATGAGAAAGCAGGAAAAAACTCGGTTGGCTGAACTAGCGGCTGAGAAATCGCATAACGAAGCTGTTCAAGCACACAAGGACATTGTGAGTAACTTTGCTCCTCCTTTGCTGCAAAATTTTGGAAATGAGAGGTTGAGCTGATTGTTTTATGAATGGGCAGGAAAGACAGCGAAAATTGGCTGAGGATCAGAGGAATCTACTGCAGCAGCAAGCGCAAGCAAAAGCGCAAAATCTTCGATATGAAGATGAGTTAGCGAGGAAGCGACAACAGGTAAGAAACAAAACAGTGAACTTATGTTTCAACTGTTTAAAAGATCGTTACTTTACTGAAAAGTCTTTGACTTTTGGAACTTTTTGCAGACAGATCATGAAGCTCAGAGACGGCATAATGTTGAGTTGGTTAAGATGCAAGAGGAGTCTTCTATCCGGAAAGAGAAAGCAAGAATCGCCACGGAAGAGCAGATTCAGGCACAGCAACGCCAGACTGAGAAAGAGAGAGCTGAACTTGAGCGAGAAACAATTCGCGTTAAAGCCATGGCTGAGGCTGAAGGACGAGCTCATGAAGCCAAACTTAGTGAGGAGCAGAATCGAAGAATGCTTCTGGATAGGATAAGTGGTGAAAGGGAGAAATGGCTTGCAGCGATCAACACGACCTTTACTCACATTGAAGGTATGTAAAGCATTGTTCCTGAGATTTATACACTTCTTGTTATGCTTAGATTCTCTCTCTCTTTTTTTTTTCTAGTTTGCCCTTTACTTTTCTGGTTCCCTAGATTGCTCTGAAATTAAGTAACGTTCTGAATAATATTTTAGAAGATAACAACGTTGCTTTCTTTAAAAACTACGTCTTTACATTCGTTTGCTTCTATACTAAACTTGAAAGGGGGAGTCAAGGCCCTATTAACTGACCGAAATAAGCTGATTATGACTGTTGGAGGAGTGACAGCATTAGCCGCCGGGGTTTACACAACTCGGTATGCACCTCCTCCTCACTACATATGTTATTTGTCATTTTTAGAAACCTATATAGCTTTGATTTAAGAATCCTATTGTAAGATTCTTACATGGTTCGGTTCGTTTATGAAAACAGAGAGGGTGCCAGGGTTACATGGGGTTATATTAACCGTATACTTGGACAGCCATCACTTATCCGAGAATCCTCCATGGGTAGATTTCCGTGGGCAGGCTCAGTGTCTCAGTATAAGAACAAAATCTCTAAGTTTGGTAAAGCTGCATCTGCAAGAGGAGAAAATCCCCTTGATAATGTAGTTCTCCATCCTTCTCTAAAGAAGAGAATTGAGCATCTTGCTAGAGCCACAGCGAATACTAAGTCACACCAAGCGCCATTTCGAAACATGATGTTTTATGGTCCTCCTGGTACCGGGAAAACTATGGTGGCGAGAGAGATTGCTCGGAAATCGGTAAGCTATTTATTACCTCGTCCTTGGTCTATATATTCTTGTTTTCTGTATGCAACTGTAAACTCCAGCCTCTCACCTTATAACACCTGCTTGGTTATACTGTGCTGCAGGGTCTTGATTATGCTATGATGACAGGAGGAGATGTTGCTCCTCTGGGTGCACAGGCTGTCACAAAAATTCATGAGATATTTGATTGGGCTAAGAAATCAAACAAAGGTTTACTGCTTTTCATTGATGAAGCTGATGCTTTCCTATGCGAGTAAGATGCTCTCACCTCTTTTTGAAGCCTTTCAATATTATAGTGTTTATCGTCTAGTAGAACCTTATAACACAGAATATTAGTTTGAACCAACGGATTGCAATTTCTTACCTATAGAATGGCAGAAGTAGGATCGATGGACTATCCATGAATTAGTCCCGTACCAAAGATAACTTGTTCGCGCATTGTTACTTGGACAGTATCTCCAGAGTTTTGTCTAATAGTAGTCAAATTCTTGATCGTTTATTGCAGACGTAACAGCACGTATATGAGCGAAGCTCAGCGCAGCGCTCTGAACGCTTTACTCTTTCGAACCGGTGATCAGTCACGGGATATAGTTCTGGTCCTGGCCACAAACAGACCCGGGGATCTCGACAGTGCAGTTACTGACAGGATTGACGAAGTTATCGAGTTTCCTCTCCCTGGTGAAGATGAACGCTTCAAGCTCCTCAAACTTTACCTCAACAAGTACCTAACTGGTGAAGACAAGAAAGGTGACAAAGATACAAACACCAAATGGAGCCATTTGTTCAAGAAGCAGTCACAGAAGATAACCGTTGAAGGAGACCTAACCGACCAAGTGATCAGAGAGGCTGCCAAAAAGACAGAAGGATTCTCTGGTCGTGAGATCGCTAAGCTCGTTGCTGGTGTTCAAGCTGCGGTGTACGGACGACCTGATTGTGTCTTGGATTCACAGCTTTTTGAAGAGATTGTGGATTATAAAATCCAAGAACACCATCAGAGAGCCAGACTTGCGACTGAAGGTGGCCAATCGTTCCCCTAGAATTGGGTAGTCACTTCTTTCTGTATGGTTCTTTTCTTATACCATAATTAAGATTTTAATAATTGAAATAGCGACATTGTTGAGAGACCCGTTCAATTTCGGTTTAGTTGAAATTGAGTCAGGTTTGAGAATCTAGTAGTCTAAATCGAACCGGTTATGCAAACCGCTTTGTAAACATTTGCCCCCCTCTCCCTCCCCTAATTCTGGTCTGCGAGGGGAACGCGGCACATCCCTGTCGCATAAGACACGTGGCGAAGATGCAGAACAGCCCACAAAACCGCATCATTGGTCGCCACGTAACCTCGTTACACCACGTGGTGAGCAGTAACCGCTTCTCGGAAAGACCTCTGATTTTTGCTTTAGAAACGTATAATAACTTCCGAGGACATTGGAACTAGAATCAAACATTAAAAAAAAAGAAAAAGAATAATTTTAAGAAAAACTTGTTAAAGTAGATTAAGAAGTTTGATCCGTAATCACTGGTTAAAAGAGATGATGGAGAGAAGAAGAACGGCTTTGGCTCTGCTGGTGGTAGTAGTGGTGCTCACTTGGCAGAAGGTGACGACGGCGAAGGACGCGAGAAACGCCGCTGAAATGGCAAAGAAGATGGCAACAGAGACTGCTCAAGACGCTAAAGACAAGTCCGCTTCATGGGCTGGTTGGGTCTCCGACAAAATCTCTACGTAAGTAATTGCTGAAAACCACTTCTGGTACAATCGGTCCTTTACGTACCACCCATCCCGTCACGTTAACTCTGTTCTGTCTACAAATTCTCGATGTTATCTCATTTTGATCATGTGAAATTGGTAATGTTTCATATTTAGATTTGGTCACTACGTCGGAGAATACGCACGTGTTTGGCCGTAGTTAAGTTACCATAGGTAACGTTTTACTATTTTTGTTTCCAGTGGAGTTGGTAGCAAGAAAAAGGAACCAGAAACTGCCGCCCAACGCGCAAAAAACTACGCTTACAAGACGGCGCAATACGTCAAAGACTCCACATATGACAATGCAGGTTACGCAAAGGACTTTTATCAGAAGGCTGGTGATGCGAAGGATATGGTATATAAAAAGGCCGGCAATGCAAAAGACATGGCCTCCGAGAAAGCGGGCTACGTGAAAGATTTTTCTTATGACAAGGCGGGCTACGCTAAGGATTTCGCCTATGATAAGGTAGGAAATGCGAAGGACATGGCTTACGAGAAGGCTGGACACGTGAAGGAATTTGCTTATGACAAGGCAGGCAATGCAAAGGACATGGCTTACGAGAAGGCGGGACACGCGAAAGATTTTGCATATGATAAAGCTGGTGATGCAAAAGACGTGGCCTATGATAAGGCAGGGATTGCAAGAGACATGGCATATGATAAGGCGGGAAATGCCAAGGACATGGCATTTGAAAAGGCAGGCATTGCAAGAGACATGGCTTATGATAAGGCGGGTAATGCCAAAGACATGGCATATGAGAAGGCAAGCATTGCAAAAGACATGGCCTATGACAAGGGCGGTAATGCGAACGACATCATCAATGAAAAGGCAGGCATTGCCAAGGACATGGCTTATGAGAAAGCGGGTAATGCCAAGGACATGGCTTTTGAGAAAGCCGGAAATGCCAAGGACATGGCTTACGAGAAAGCGGGATCTGCTTATAGCAGTGCGGAGAAAGCAAAGGATTATAGCTATGAGAAAGCCGGTGAGGCCAAAGACTTTGCTTACAAGAAAGCAAGCAATGCTAAAGACAAAGCTTACGAAAAGGCACAAAATGCAAAAGAAATTGCGTATGAGGAGGCGGGTTACGGGTATGACAAGACGGGCGATGTGATCAAAATGGCGACGGATAAGATTAATGAAGCCTATGAAGGAGCTAAAGAGAGGTCAAAGGGTGCCAAAGACATGGCAGCTGATAAAGGCGAACGTGCAATGAAGTATGGTAGAGACAAAGCAACGGAAGCAATGGACGGAGTGAAAGCTAAAGCGGCCAAAGGATTCGAAGAAACCATGGACAATGTCAAGGAAAAATCAAAATACGCATATGAAACCGCAAAAGAAAAGGCTTCTCATGTTGCGGAAGAGATCAGAGAGCGTTATGTGGAACTCTAAAATCAATTTCGTATACAGCTCTAAATCCAATCAAATCTCTTTTTCGAAATGTAAACACAATAGTCTTAAAGTTAAAAGGAATGTTGAACAAAGAGTATATATATTCTCTTACATGTCTTTCTTCTTGCCTGCTTGTTTATTGTTGTGCATCCAAACTTTAAACACTTGTCTTTTCATATTAATCTCACGACAAAACAGATTTACTTCTTCGTCTTCGGGCTTACTCATTCTCCAACCAATCTTCTCAGCAAACTCCATCTTCTCCTTCTGTTCTTGATTAAACTTTGTCCTAAACCGTTTCTTCGGATGGTACTGAAACTGATCCACTCCGTTACCACTAAAAGATTGATGAAACTTGTTGAGATCCTCCGTTGATGACTCCGCCGGATCTCTGCCTCCTCCGCCGCCACCACCACCACCACCACCGAAGCTCATCATGATCGGAGACTCGTGGCGGTTAACGAGCGGTCTCTGTGAATGGCCAAAGCTACTGACTTTGACAACGAACATCCCGTTGATTTCTTTTCTGTGGAAGCTCCGGTGACAATCACATGCGGCGCAAAGAAGTGACTCTTCCGTGCCTTCTTCTCCCGAGGACATAAACTCGCCGCAACCATCGACCACGTGTCCACCAGAGCTAGCCGCGTGGTTCCGTTGGCATTCTCTATATCTCACACTCCTGGCCGGAGAAGTAGTTTGAGGCCTAGCTTATGACCTTGGAGTGTGTGTATATACGCTAGGCCTACCATCGTCATACGCTAGGCCTCAAACCCATTTCTTTTGGTTGTGGGTTTCTCTTTGTCGGCTGTTTGGGAGTAAGTGTACGGAGTAAGACGATGGTATAGGATTTGATGGTTCGCTGGTGATTTTCGTCTATTCATCTCCATTTTCTCACCTTTCTTTTCTAACTCCATCTGTTTGATCTTGAGCTTCTGAAATGAAACCCTAATCTTGTTTAACTTTTTCTTAAACAAATATTAAAACTTTTTTCTAATCTCTCTCTCCAAATCCCTAGCTATTTGATTAAAGAAATAACCATAGCTTTAGCTTCTCATAAGCTATAGAGCATGAAGATGATGATAATGATAAATATCTAGTTCAAAGTTCAAACCTTTTAAATTTTTGCTTTGACTTCTTCATCTTTATTTTTTCTTTCTTGACCCTTTGTGATAGCCCACCAAAACCTACTTGACTAATCTCAAGTCTACAAGCAATTAAACTAAAGGAGAAATTGATCCAACCCCAGTTAAGAAGTGATTAAACCCAGCTAAAGAAAATAAGATAAAGTTTAGGTCTTTACTAATGGAGAGAGGGAACAGAGGAGAGAGAAAGAGGGGTCACAAGACACTATTGGTTCTTTTTGGAAAATAATAGGAGAGAGAGAGAATTTGAAATTGAGAGAATTTGAAATTGTGTTTCCTATTGCCCATCAATTTTCAAGAAAAAAATATTATTCAAGAAATGGAAAAGGAAGTGGTTTTGGTGTATGCCAATAATAACACAGTCCACTAGAGCATGTGGATCGCTCAATTTATCAGCGTCTCATATCGTTAAAAAATGAAAAAATAAATAAAAAATTAAATAAAAGCTTTGAGACGTCTATGTTGGGAGAGACATTTGAGATGTCTCATGTCTCTCTCCATTTTTCATTAATGATATCGGAACCTAAAATAGGTTATTACAATCTAAAAATAGGCTAATACAACCTTAAAAAAAGCTAATACAACCTTAAAAAGGCTCATTCAACTTGTAATTAGACTAGAACAACCTAAAAATAGGCTCATACAACGCCAGAGCCATTGCTCAAAGGCACAATCGATCAACTAAATTACAATTCAGTCGACTCTCCTAGGAATTAGACCATCTAAACTTTCCTAAACAGAAAAGTTTAAACTTAATCTAGATGACTCAGTCACGTCTACTAAGTAAAACAGAAAATAAATCGACCCTCCAAAAGGCTATGGTCAGAATCACCGGAGACCCAAAATTACAAACTGGCCAATATACTGTCAATAGCAATATCCACCAAGAGAACTAATTTGGTTACGACAAAATCGATTTCAGATCCTGTCATCGTCGGATCGAAACCGCAAAGTGTAACTGCCAAAGAAACTCGATGCTTGGGAGTCACTTGAATCTTCATAGCACATCTCTTTCAACACCGGGGATGGAATCCCAACAAAAACCTTAGGATTTGCCAAACGCCAATCCTCAAATGGCCAAAGCCAAACGCAACGCTGAACGCAAACGTCAACGCTAACAGTTGACAACGTCGGAACCACGCCAAATCGCCACTGCAGAATCGTAACCCGTCAAAATCCTTTTTTGCCGTCCTCAAGCACATCGGATCTGACCGGATTAAAACTCTGAAGAAGCTTAGTCCAGAGGAGCAGCTCCTTCCAGTGAAGCACCGGTACGAACTTTCCCTTGGCGAAATAGCTGGATCCGATTACCTTGGTGAAGATCCATCCAACCGAGCGACCCACCGCGACTCACCGCAACATGATGAAGCTTTGATGGCGGTGACTCAGCCTCTTACCATCGAAGAATGAGTCCAGTCTTTACAATAAGAGGAGCCAGCGTCTATAAGAGTCAAAAGGTTGAGAAGGAAAAGAAAAAAAGGGGAAACGGAGCCCTCTCAGCACCGGACGTAACCGGACACCGGAGGGCTGAACGGAGGCGGCTCTTCTTCGAAAGGTGTTAGAGTTTTTTGAGAGAGAGAAACATAGTGAAACACGGTTTTTTATCGAGCTTTGAATAGTATTACTGGCTAAAATTTTCTTTTGCTTATTTTTATTAATAAAAGAATTGAAAATTGATTTCAAATTAATCACTTTGAAAACTCATTTAAGTTTTTCTCGATTTTTAGCTACGATTTAAACGGTTTAACCTATATATTTAATTATTTGATTTTCAATTATGTAACAAATTGTATTTTCTAGCAAAGAACCATCTACTTATTACCTGCATTTAATTTTAATATAATCAAAATTTACAAAAAAAAAAGAAAAAAAAAACTTACTCTACCTTTTATAATCTTATTGTTGAACCCAAAAATTTAGTTATGATTGATTTGTGACAAAAAAAAAAGAAGTCAGAGTTGATTTCTCCAAAATGAAGATCGTATTGCTGGATAATGAGTATGATTAATCATTGACATATAGGATTATTATAATTTAGTCGAACGATTATAACTAATTGAAATGTCAGTCTAGATACACATGTATATGAAATGTTCATCTGCAACATGTCCCATCCCATATGCTTTTTTTCCTCGCGGCGTCACGTTCGGGGAAATCTAACTCAATTTTTGGACAATATACTAATTTTTTTTTTTTGAAACAATATATACTTATACTTCGTGACAAAAGAATACTAATATTCAAAAGATTGAGAGGGAAGAAGAAAATGAATATTGTTAGGTGATATACGTACACTTTCCGGCATATTATTGGGTAGCGCATAATTTTGGTGCATTGAAATTTAAAATTGGATGAAAACTATAAATTGGTTCATAAACTAAGAACTAAAATCATAAATTGATTAAACAATTAAGGTGCTGCAATCAACGACGAGGGAGCATTTACGAAGAATCTATGTTGAATACAAACTGGAGAATCTAGTTTTTAATTCAATATAACAAAATTCGCATTGAAAGCAAATGTCATATGCCTAATTAGTAAAATAATGTATTTATTTACTGCAAATGGTATTTAGTTTATAAATAGAAAAATCAAAAGAAATCTAGGTTCATAGACTATTGAAGCATAAAAATATAAGACACTTTATGGATGTTTTTTTTTGTTTTTTTTCTTAAAAGATATTTACTTTTTTTTTATTTGAAGTTTTGAATATTTGGATTTTGATTTCAAACTACAACGACTATTTAAATAGTGTACTGCCCAGCTAACCAAAGAAGAGAATCAATAAGGTTCGAATTCGAACACCAATAACAAAAGAAAATTAGCATGTTATGATTCTCGGTTGAAAGAGATTATGAACTTATCAACAACATTAATTATGTGGGTTTGAATCCATGTAGTTGCACAAAATATCAATGACATTAGTACAAATTCCTACACTACATATTAGGCTGATCAAATAGATTATTGACTTAATTAAAACCCAAATTATTTTAGTTCTAACTATATATATTTATCAGGAAAATAAATACATGCGATAAGTAAATTCTACAACAATTATTATGATATATGCTAGAAGGTATAATACATTGCTCTATTTGAACCATTTTCATATTATTTTGCGTAAAAAACTCGTGTGTTCTTTTCAAACTAGAGTGAAGAAAACTCATTTGGTCTTTTTCTAAATTTCCAGCTAATATGACAACATATTTCTAATTTGGGATTATAAACAGAACCCCAAATAAATCAGGAAGTTGAAATATATGCGCGATTCAAGCTCTTAATCTCAAGTGTACAATTTTTTTTGTAGATTATAATTTTGAAACTTTGAAAAGTTTTTTTGCTAAAATTTTGTTTTTCAAAAATTATAACCTATGATTAAGTTATTTCATTATGGTTTTGTGAATTGCGGATTAGATTTTTCGTATCTATATACATCAATCATAATCGTTATTAATAAAAAATTACGAAATATAATAATATTAAATTTTTAATATTAATAATATAATACATAAAAAATAATATAATATAGTTAAAACATAAATTGACGTTAACAGCATAAATAAATAAAAAACAGATGACCAGGGGTAATGCATCCAGATTAACAGTTGGAAGAAATCTGGCAGCAGAATATTTTCTGTATTAATTTGAACTATTAATGTTAATTGGTCAGAATCTCTTTCTAACCTTTTTTCTTATTAAACTTGTCGGCAGGGACAACTTGTTATGGAGCAATTTCCAAGTAATTAGATAAGGCAAAATACTAAAATAATCATAGAGTAATTTATTATATTATAATCATATTTATTTAATACAATGAATGTTTTATGTATGGGTAAACTCTACCTTTCTTTGTTGGCTTTGCATATTCATTTATGTACATAAGTTTGAAGCATTAATTTAAGGGAGATTGCTAATAGTTGTGCTTTCGTGTAATGCATTGCCCTATAGAGGATTTGCTCGTACATACTAACGTGGCAATTACCGAGTATTAATTACTTCTACGTACTATGGTTCATGAACAAGTGTAATCCATCTAGTTTTGGTTCGTTCTTGTATTTTAACAATGGACTCGCCATCCTATTACCTTTTCTGCTTGGTAGAGTGGTGCAATTAGTCAATGAAGCCAATCAGGTTTATTCAAAAATCGTGCTATATAATCTGCTCCTTAAATGCAAGTAACATAGTCCGATAGGACCATTAACACATTGTTTCAATAAATATATCGGGTTACATATTTTTTTAAATAGGTAGAATTCGAAAACAAAGAAAAAGAAAGACACATGAGTTTATTTGGTGTGGACGTCGAGAATCATATATGTGTTGATTCAATTACATTCGAATTTAGTTTTCGGAGTAAACTGAAGTAAGAAATTTTTTGAGACGTCTATTATAGACACAAGGTCTCTCCAAATGTGCCAAGTGACCTGCCTTTTTAATACTATCCATTGTTGCATTTTCGCCTAGTTGCCTGTAAAACACAATTGAAATGAGACTGTATATTAATGATACTGTGCCAAGAAAAACATAGTAGTAATGTTACGTAATAATTTCACTAAAGAAAGTAATTATTGTATTGAAACTCACTCTTTCATGTTCTTGGCTACTTCAACATTAAAAAGTTGATCACTTTCTCCCCACAAAAGATGAATTTTCTGCATAACCATATTTTAAAAAATCAATTTCGCTTTGTTAAGTGGTAAATGTTTAGATGTATTTTGAATTTAAGTGAAATTAAGTACGAAATTTTAGAATAATAAGTCAAAACAGTACTATTTTCTATTTTCTTAGGGTTTAGAAAAAACAGTACTATTTTCTTTTTGTGTATACATAGTGAAAATAATACTTTTTTTAAATGCCAACCTAGAATGTCACGGAAAAAACATATGTCCAATTCTAACTAGAAGCAGTTCCATTCTTTGTAAATGATTTCAGATGTTAGTAAAAAAAAAATATTCTATTTTTGGTAGTTATGTCTATTGTTTTCATCGTGCGGTTTACCTATAAGATTTAATTTGTTGCAAACTACATAAAACTAAGACTAAATGACAATTCTCATGAAAATTTTTTTGTTTTATTTCAAAATTTTAAAATTCCAAAGTACCATACCCTTAAATTTATTGGAAAATATTACTAAAAATTAAGGACGACTCCAAATGGTTAGAACCCATTTCCAAACTTTTAGTAATTTTCCAAAATCTAAACTGTGTGGTATTTTTGAACTTTTTTTTTGCTTTGGAATTAATATTTATATTTTGATATTTTAGAGTATTTCTATATACATAATAATTCGTATTTCTTATCAGAAACTAAAAACTCTTCATGTATGGAACCCTATAAGGTGAATGAAAAAAAAGAGACATGTACGTATAACCATGTAATTACTCTAAACGAGCAATTCCATTATTTTTTTGTGAATGAGATTTTATTTTTATATAAAGACCTGTTGAAGATGAGGGATGGTCATATCTTTGTTGCTGATGACCAAACCCTCTAGCAATTCTGCTTTTTCCTTCCTATTGGTAATCACCACCTTTCACATTTTACAATAAATATATCAATTATTAACCAAATGAGAATAAATTCTTTTTTCTTATAAATGTGAATTCTTGAAACTTTGTAACAAATTAAATTTAAAACTTTTTGTATGTACCTTAATGTAATCTTTGTAGAGCCGATTGGGGAACCACATGGGTCTATGAACAGCAAGGGAAAAGAGAGTTTTGAGTCCTTTAACCGAAGTTGGTAATAGAAGATCCACCGATGACTTAAATCCTATCCGATTCAAATTCGCCTCGCTGATCGTATCAGTCATCGCGAGTATCGAACCTGATATAGAAAATTGTTCTTATTGTATATACATTGATTTTTGTTTTTTTTTTTGACAAAAAATTTATATATTGATCTAAGAATGAGATTACTATGTATATTTAATAATATAAGACAGTCGATATTTCGAACAACTCATGACAGCATCCATGATTGAAAATTGATATTCACGTAGCATGATAGAGCTAGAATATAGAAGTCGATAAAACGGGTCGTAGAGGGTCAAATGGGGGTGGATTAACCCGGTTACCCTATACATTAACATATCCAAAATATTGCAAATACCTGATACCACCATGGCTCTAACCATCTCAGGGTACTCTTCCACGATCTTGAAAGCCACCATACCACCGTAACTAAACCCTACAAGGACAAATTCATCCACGCCGAGGAGACGAAGTGACTTGACCAAACAGTGGGCTTGAAATGCTGGTGACCGGTCCGGTTTATCTGAGTAGGACCCACCAAAGAATAGGAGATCCGGTATGTAGACTGAGTACTTCTTGGCTAGTGATCCGACCTGGAATTGCCACGCCACGATCCCTTCGGCTGCAAAGCCGTGGATCAACAAGATTGCTGGTTTAGTAGGTTTCTTGGGTCCCACGGCAGAGTTTTTGTCGGATTTGGTTTTTCTTAGGGTTTCTTTGGGGACCCAGAAGTTCATCTTAGTCCCTGGTTCGATCTCTACGGTGTACGGAACGACGCCGGCTAATTTCATGAGACCGTACAATAATGGTTTTGGCAACTCTACCAAGTTCACCATTGTGTTTTTTTTTGTTGTTGTTTGTTTGTTCTTCTTTTGATATCTTTGGAGGGAGAGATATATGTTTGAAGATGCAATTTATAAAAAGGAAAGGTTAAGATTTTTAAATGTTGAGTTGTGATTAATTATATTGTATTTGGTGTTGTGTAGTCTTATTTATACTTATCCAACCATTTCTTGTTTTGCATTCTAATTAAATCTATCTGGTCAGACTTGTTATAATTAATAACTTGCACAATAGCATAATAACTTTGCAGATTTAGTAATTATATACCTTTAACGAAATAAAAAAACAACCGTTTTTCTTTGGCATTTTGGTAAAGTTATATTTCGTGTTTACTACGAATGTAGCCTACATTATGTAGGATTGTCATATTGGTACGCATAATTTGTTATTACATTTCGTATTATTACCGGCCAAAACTATTATTGAGTGCCTCGTATATTACAGAACATGAAGTAATATGTTTCTTCAACAATTAATAGGGTATTGTGAAAATACTTTTTACTTGTCTTGCATGAAATCTCTGAGTCTAGTCAGAGTTGGAGATCTGCATTTCCTACTTCTATCGGTATGTTGTAAAAAACAAAGTATTATTTTCTTTTCTTTTTGCTATAAATTTTTTTCTTTTGGTAAGATTTTTTCCTATTATTGTTCTCTCTAGATAAAATTAATTAATATATTATTTTAAATGTGTAATTATATATACCATATATTTAGCAAGATACGATCTGTATAAGATGGTTGATTCATGTTTTCGATGTCAATTTTACTCTTTCATAGAAGAACTATTCGAAAGATTTTATCGTTCAACATTTAAAATTTTCATCTTTATTCATTTTTGTTCCTCGTGTTCTGTGGTCTAAATAGGTCTTTTCCTACACTGTTGCAAAGAAAGCCCACGTCCATACCTCCCACGGTTTATATATTGTCAATTGATTTACTGAGTTACGTAATTAGACGATTACGCAAATTTAATATTACTAATATAATTTAATTACTGTGGTTAATTAGTAGTATATTTTTTTCTCCAAATCTCCAATACTTAAAAGTAATAACGTCAGTTATACCAACACGATTATAGATTTAATATGCACAAACCCAAAATGACAAGACATATACATAACCTAACTACGTACCTAGACCAAAATAATATATACTAAAAAGAAAAGTCATACCTATAATGTTGAAGTTTACATTTACATCAGTAGTTACTTCACTCCATCACAATCTACACCAACATCTAATAATTCTTTAATTTTAAATAATACTATTTTCCAATTCACCTTATATATAACCGCCCTCTTCACTTTACATATATAGCAAAAACAAGGAAAAGAAAGAAAAACAAAATACACACAAGATTTTATTATCTCTTTCACAATCATCTACAATGAGAATATTGAAAAGTCTAGTGATCATCTACGTTCTTGAAATATTATTTGCACCTCGTTATTCCGAATCTGCAATATCTTGCAGTGTTGTTATACAAGCCATGTGTTAGCTACTTGACCAGCGGGAGTGGACAACCTCCTGAGACTTGTTGCGACGGAGTTAGGAGTTAAGAGGAGGCGACCTCTACATCCGCCGATAAGAAGGCGGCTTGTCAGTGCATCAAGTCAGTGGCTAATAGTGTCACCGTGAAGCCTAAATTGGCTAAAGCCCTCGCTAGTAATTGTAATGCGAGCTTGCCTGTTGACCCATCTTCTACTATCGACTGCACTACGTACGTTTGATATGCTCTTGACTGAATTTATTGTCTAATTATATTTTTAGTATAACGTTATATAGAACGTAACATGCTTCTGATATTGCTATTGAGTCTTGACTGTATTGGTTTCGTTTTTAATAGATAAACAAAACTCTAATATGAAAAGGTGAAAATTAATTGTAACTATGTGAAAGTACAAAGTGAATATAGTTATTTTAATGTATAAATTTACTAGCAACTTAATAAATAGTTTTCAATACTAATTTGATAATATTGAATTATTTTGTTTAAGTAACTTCTACAACATAACTTGACGATTTTATTGGTATTGTTTATTTTCAGGGTTGGTTGAGATATTGTGAATATCGACCAATGGTCCGTCGTCTATCATTCTTAAGTATGCAATTTATATCAATAAAGATATCGTATTATGTTGTTTGTGTCACACTCTAGGCCTACTCAATGTAAGGTTCATTTAATTTCGTTATTTATGCATGTTCATGTATAAGCAATATATATCGATTAAATTATTAATCAGTGCAATTAATTTCATCGGTGGTTTGGATATTGTTGTGAACTGATGAGTCGTTAAAAATTCCAATTTATGAAAGTCATATGGCACTATGGATATATGTAGGTTTACTGTAAATACATGTTTAACATAAACTAATACTGCAATTGCGATTGTACAACAAATCACAATAGTAATTATGAGACTGAATCTTCAAAGAATAAGTGTCACACAAAATATTTTCGAGAATAAAGTAGAATTAAGATAAATTATGGTTTGTTTATTTTGTTGTCAAAAAATAAAAGATAAAAAAGCAATACCACCAAACTTATGAATTAAAAGTGTCAAATATTAGGTAATTTTCAGACAACATGAATGATAAAATTACAAATTAGATAAGGAAACTGGTAAGCAATATTTTCAAATTTTAACTTCTTAAATAGATTAACATTTTTCTAAAATATTAACCCTTATGTTCAGATATATGAATATAAATTCTTGTTGTATTCAATAACCTAAACATGCACTCTAAGTGAGTTCGATAAGTAGCATTAAGTGCTTTAACATCAACTCATGTATGTTAATTGGTTGAAAACGTTTTATTCCGCAAAGTTGTTTTCATGCATTGAATCAATTACTTTGTTTGGGAGCATTCCTAATATTATGAACTAGGTGATCAATTAAGTTCAAACAATAAGATTTACTCAGATGAAGAGGCCACTAGAGATGTATTCAAATGAAGAGGCCACTAGATAATTCCCTTTTCTAACAAGTCATATTCATCAATTTATGAATTATGTTGAAATCCAAAAACCCAAATATGGTATTACTCAGACATGATTGCCTTCTTAGAGCAATCTCATTTGTTAAAAAACTTTGAAGTTCTAAAAAAATTTAATATAATTTAATAGATATAATTAATTTTTAATATTTTTAAAAAATTGAACTAATTAGAAAAAAAAAAGCATGTAGATTATGGGTTTCTCGTGAAGTTCTCATGCTATTTCACTCTCTTTCCTACAATTTTATTTTTTAGTGGTCATTAAAATATTCCCAATAGAAATGCTCTTACTAATTTTTTCCTAATTTCTCTCCAAAAGATTCATACTCTCATCCAAAACATTATTTATAAAATTAGATTAACTCCATAAGGACTTACTGACTCGATAAATACATGAAAAACACTAGTTAGAATGCGTTAATAACGCAATACATAGGTTTAAGATGAATCTCGCCATGTAGGTCTATATGATATAATACACCTTAAATGTTATGATTTGCTCATTGACCAACGATTTTAAAGCAAAAATTAAAGCACATACGACTCATAGTAGTTGACCCTCAATGTAATATTTACGTTCATAAACAAAATTGAGAACAAATCCGCTTCAAAAAAAAAAAAAAAAAAAAAAGATACCTTGGTCACACGTCGTATGGTTTGCACAATCATTTTCTTGCTATCCTTTCATTGTCTGTCTAGCGGTTAGAGATCTTTTCTCTACTAGTACTCGTATTCGTCAATGAGGACGATCCCAACCTTGCATAATTTATAGCAAACCAGATGAGTTGAGAGACCTCAGACCACGTATTTTTTGCATGTACGTACACGTTTACAATTTGGCCGAAGCTCACGCATCGCCTGCTTGGTTGTAAGCTTAATGAAGATTGGACTGGTGATGCTACATCATGTGGGTTCGAACAGCTTCAAATGCTGGATAAGACACGTATTGGTATGGTATTCCTAGCTAAGATATATCATATTTGGAGAAAAAAACGGTCGTAGACAGTTAATACGAAGGTTCCACACCACGGATCACTTGGTTCGTGCTATTGATAGAATGATTATAGACCGCATCATCTCACGTTCATACAAGAAGGTCAGTAAATACGAAGGCCTTCTCCATCGATGGAACTCCCTCCACAATCATTATTAGTCCATATTTTTAATGGTTACTGTCCATATTACTTTCGATTCTTTTCATTCTTCTGATTAAGTCGATGTAAATAACTCTCTAAATTTTATCAATAATTAAATTTAACATTCATAAAAAAAGAGTTGCTAGGAGACAGGCTATCGCTCAGGCCTCAGGTTGCATCGAAAAATGATAAAAGATCATGTAAAATAAAGTTGAGAATCTTGAGCTATATATATATATATATATACGGTCAAAACAAGTGGAAGCATTATGAAAAGGTTATAAAACAGTACGTATATATATATAACTTTCAAAAAGTCATGAAAAGAAAATACAAGTAGATAGAGTCGAGGTAAGGCAATAAATAAAAACAAAAATATAATGAGTTTGACCAAGACTGATTTACTTTGGGTGAGAATATATTATAAGACTTTTCATCAATCATCATGATCATCATCGTCATCGTTCATAATTAACGTTTCTTCTTCATCTCGTCAAAATGGTGGAGAAGGCGATCGAAGTCGGTCTCTCGCTATACGTGACATCAGTTCCAGGACAGATACGAGGCAGCCGTGACGTCCTCAACGAACGGATATTCCATCTCCGGCGTCGGCGAGAAGTACTGAACTCTCTGTGTGTTCTGATGAGCCCACGACGGTGACGATGAAGCATAGTGATGATGATGACTGTAATAGTTTCCACCTCCGTTGTACGGGTTCTCTGCCGCAATTTCAGCCGCCGATGAACCGCCGGAGGTTATTGAGTTTCTGGCGGTTGCTCGCCTCTCTTCCTTCTTGAATCGGATGCCACACGCATTGCATAACGACTGCGCCAAATTACATCATTTGTCACATCCAAAATTTTATTTAAATGTATAGATATTATCGTTTTGATTTATATAGTCATACTAAATATAAATATGTTATTAATTCGAGATTAATATAATAAATGATAGGTTAACATCTTTATAATTTTAAAAACAAATTATATTAGCTTTAAACTCAACACAATCTAAACTGTATTAAACATATTAGAAAAACAAATTAAGTAATAAACGATTCATAGAAAAGAAATGTAAACCATCCACATTTTTTTTATGATGTAACATATATTGATTAAAAAAGTCTTCTACTTAGCTTTTTGCAGAATATATAAGGGAATTTTGCCTGATGTATGCAATAGTTTTTAAGTTTTGAATAGCCAAAATGATACTTTTATTATTAAATTACCTTGGGTCCTTTTGGTCCGTTTCTCCATAGAGGAGTAGAAGTTGTGTCGCAGCTAGCACAACGGCGAGGTAGGTTGTGATCACCACCGCCCTTCTTGTATGACGTCGTTTTAGCATTTCCTCCGTGATAGAAGAAATCGCCGGAGATGTTGTTAGAACTAGCGGAAGAAAATCTACGGTGGTCGTCAAGACGAGTGGATGGTGTTCCAAGTGAGAGTGTGCAATCGACAGAAGTTGATGAAGAGAGATTGTTATAAGGATCATAGTCTTGATTGTTTTGGTCTTCATTTTCCAAGGAAAAAAACATGGAGAAATTAGGGTTTGTTTGGTATCCCATCATGAAATTTGAGGATTAGAGTGATAGGGAATGAGAGAGATTAGAGATGTGTGTGCTGCTGTTTTTTTGGTTGCTTTGTGAGTAAGTTATAAGGTACAAATTGAGACATGGCTACATATATATAGACCCCTTTGGAAACTTAACGACAAAAGGAATTGGTATGATCGAATCTATTGAAGTGAAGATTACATACATTGCTACTTTTATCTAAAAAAAGCAAAAATTCTACAAGGGACAATGGATATTCTCAAGGGCTTTTAATTAACTCAATATTTTCTTAATTGAGTTTTTGCCTTTTTGGGGGTACGGAAAACAAATTATTCGTAACTCTGTTTTCCACGCGGCCAAAATGCTACAGTGTAAATTAGTCTCAAGACTCATAACCAATAAACAATAGATATGTAACGAAGTGGAGCACCACTTTTTTATTTCAGTTCTTATATTCAAAATCTAGATACATGATTTTTCTTTAACATTCTCATTTCTGTGTTGCAAACAGTCATCCTCATGTTATAAATATTTTATTTTATATTGCATTTTTGAATCAATATCAAAATAATCCAAATGGTATTTTTTTTTCATGTCGTTTCAGTTTTCGGATACCTTAGGAACAAGTTTTACAAGTATACAAGACATGAAATAAGTTGTTTCCTTTAATTTCATGTTTGTTTTAAATTAAAAGTGACAAAAGCAAACCATAAAAGTTTACCATTCTTATTTTTAAGCAAAATATAAAGACTTCAAAAATTAATATTTTAGTGTCAGTAAATAAGCAATAATAATGAGAATTGTATATCTGCAGTTTTAGTGTCGGAAGGGTTGGTCAAAAAAAGGCCCACGTGAATGACAATGTCACGGTCTTCTAAGGATTTGGTCTCTCTCCGATTACGAAGCCCCTTTCACTCATTGCTCTTTTCAATCCTCCGACTTAATCCGAGTCTTTGTCCGGACATTTAAATTAATGAAATAATAAAGCTAATTAGTAATAATAATATAAATCTTACAGTTTATGAGAAAACGAAAGAAAGGGTGGCAAAACAGTATTGAACTACAACCAAAGTTAATTCATTTTCAAGTATTATTTACTAGTTTTAAGTTATGAGATTAATGGTTTTATATAATACATTCTTTTAATCAAATCACAATTCGAGTATGCGATTCGATAAGAGAAAATTTTATATATTATTCTGTTAAACTACACTGTACAATATACTATTTATTATCACATATTTATAGGGGAGTACCTCAATATTTGAAGGTGTGTGCATATTTCTTATTAATTAATAATATGTATATTTGATGTATACAAAAGTTTTTCTATAAAACTATCAAATGATATTAAAAAAACTAGTAAAAGATTTTTTTAAAAGGAAAGAAATTGAACCATGTTCAAAACTTCAAATGTTCTAGTTTCACATCTTAAAAAAAAGAGCAAAATCGAAACTTGATTGTCGTTTAATAACAATGTCGTAAACTTCTTGGAACTGGATGGAAATTAGAACCAAATACTGAAGTTTCTTTACTATAAAGGATAAATATATAAAAGAAAATTTATGTTAGAAATAAGGAGAACTAATACTGATTAAGTTAGGAATGAAAATAAAAAAAAAGTGTAAAGGTAAAGGGAATTCAGAAGTGAGATTCTTGGCAATGATCAAAAGCAACATCTCTTGTGTTCTTTCTTTGGCTTGGGGAGCGAGAGATTCAGTTGATCAGTCAAAGAAGCAAACTCCAACTCAAATTATTATTATTTTTTTTCTTAAAGCAAAAATCAGAAAAAAGTACAAAACGAATAAACTCAACAGGATACACCAAACACTCAATTGCTACTTCTTTTCCTTTTTCCTTTTTTTCCCCTATTTTGGGTTATATACTTAGTTCGTTCCTCTCCTAAAGCAGATTATGTTTTTGCCAAGACAAGAATAATAGTAAATATCAACAAGAAGCCTAACAAAAAATCTTAACTCGAAAGCAAAATGGCTTAGCGTAAGGTGATCTCGTCAATGTTTTGTTCTATTGAAATATGCATCTATGCATATAAAGTATAACTCTATAAATATATCGCATAGATTTAACAATCAGAGTTGCGATTGGTGAGCTAGTTGTTTATTTAACAAGACTGCCGTTATTAACAGAGATGTCCCTCTCTTATCTCTTTCTAACACATGCACTTTGTTTCATGTAACAAGAAACCTAAACTATGATTACCCCAATGTTCAGCTTTGCCATCCAAATTGCATACACGTTTTAGTTGAAACAATATTATAAAAAAGTTTATACAAAAAAGCATATGAGGTGTACTGTGTAACTCATATATATATATATATGTACTAAATGTACTGTCTACTATATATTTAAATATCCTTGCTTGCATCAGTTATATGTAAATATACAATTTAAAAAATTATAGGTTTATCACTTTTTCATTAACTATTTTTGCAGATACTGAATGCAAATAACATTGGTTTGCCTTTGGCATTTGCGTTTGCGATTAACAAACAAAAAACAATTGTTAACATATATAAGGATGCATGCATGCAAAAAGCAAGAGTTTAATTAGGTAATTTAATGATCTAATCAGTAATAATCACCAATATTTACGACGCCAATTTTAACATTTTCGAACCGTACTGTATGATACGGTCCTTATCCAACACTCAATCAAGAAGAGAAAGGAAAAATAAAGAGAATGCCAGCGAAATAGCCAACAAGAACAACAACAACAAAAGCAAAAGAAAAAAAAACATTCATCAAAAGGATCAAGATCCGATTGTTATCATTATTAATTACGTTTTTATTATGGAGTTTGTTTGACCGATTGACTTTCTAGATTACTTACCTTTTGAGGAATCGAACTCGTAATCTGCCACGACACGGGGTTAATGGCCTAGTCACCTAGCCACTAATCCAATAGAATAAGGCCCATTATTATAGCATTAATGGGTCTTCCCTATCTAATTGATGGCCCATATGATTCGTTGCAAATTCTTCGATTTACTGCTTCTCCGTTCGGACTTCCGATCCTTTACAGCCACCTCCGTCGTTATCGTCGTCGTGGAATAGAAGCTCTGTTGTGTGATTCGAATTAACGGAAAAATGGGACTTTTAAGCATCATTCGGAAGATCAAGAAGAAAGAGAAGGAGATGCGTATTCTTATGGTGTACGTCAGATTCAAAAACTAAATCTAAAATTAGATTTCTCTCATTTGATGGTTTGTGGTTTTGTAGGGGACTCGATAACTCTGGGAAGACGACGATTGTTTTGAAAATGAACGGAGAAGACACAAGCGTGATTAGTCCAACTCTTGGGTTCAACATCAAAACCATTAGTTACCAAAAGTAAACATTCTCTCTGCTCCTTTCACAACATCTTTGTAGTTTCTTGTTCTTCAAAATTTGGTTGAGGAATATCATCAAACATGTTACGGGAAATGGTGATTTAGTGTGTAATGTGTTTGTGTAGGTATACGCTGAATATATGGGATGTTGGTGGGCAAAAGACTATAAGATCATACTGGAGGAACTACTTTGAGCAGACTGATGGGTTGGTTTGGGTCGTTGATAGCTCTGATCTCAGGAGGCTAGATGATTGCAAGATGGAGCTTGACAATCTCTTGAAGGAAGAGGTATTCAATCAAAGGATTTTCAGGGAAATGCTTAGTTGCTGTTTGTGATGAAGATGATGATGATGATCCATATTCAACTTATGAAATGAGTTTTGGATAATGATTTTGATTTTTAATGGCAGAGGCTTGCTGGGTCATCTTTGCTGATACTAGCAAATAAGCAGGATATTCAAGGTGCTCTTACACCTGAAGAAATTGGCAAAGTAAGGGTTTTGTAGCCATATAGATACTGTTATGGATGTCGGGATTATCATGTTTAATCTTTATCTGTCTATCTTGATAGGGTTTCTTTCTCGATTTCGGTGAGGATTAGTATGATATGTGTGTCTCGTGTAGGATGAATCTTTGTCTCTGTCTTAAAAGGTTTACTTTCTCGATTGTGTAGGATGAATCTTTGTCTCTGTCTTAAAAGGATTACTTTCTCAATTTCAGGGAGGATAAGTGGGTTACGTTAGATATGTTCGTCTTGTATTTTGTGCTAATCTGAGTTTTCATCTTCTTGGTTGTGCAGGTGCTTAACTTAGAGTCCATGGATAAAAGCCGGCACTGGAAAATCGTTGGTTGCAGTGCATACACAGGTGAAGGTTTGTTGGATGGATTCGATTGGTTGGTTCAAGACATTGCCTCCAGAATTTACATGCTTGATTAATCTCTGTGTTCCTCAACTATGGGATTGCGAAATGGCATGTGCTGCTCGAGTTGTATTTACGGCTGAAAGTTCACTTTCGCATACACATCACACTGCATATTGAACGTGTCGATTTTATGAGCAGTATCTTTGTTTCCGCTCAAGTTAATTCATATCTCCATTCAGTCTTATATCGTAACAATGATTCAACAAACAGACATCTATGTTTGAAGACAAAATCTTCTAATGTTGTTTGATTGAAAGCGACGTAACCACAAAATGATGTTTCATACATCCAAGTAAAACTTATTGATAAGCAAATCCCAAATCTATCACCAAACGATCAAAGTTCTCCACAAAGTAAAACGTACAAAAAGAAAAGATCATTTCGACTTCTTTCCTACCTTCTTCTTGACGACTTCGTCGATGTACATTATCCCTTTACCCTTATAAGGTTCAGGAGGTTTGCAACTCCGGACTGTTGCAGCAAACTGATGCACTCTGTCCTTGTCGATTCCGGTGCAGCAAACCACATTATTCTTGAAACAGAAGACCCGGACCGCCGGAGGAACTGCGAGTTCGACTTCGTGACTGTAACCCAATTTGAGGTATAAGAAACGCCCTGCTTCCTCTTGTCTAGCTTTGTATCCAACTCCAACAATCTTCAAGAACCGAAAGAACTTGGCTTCCATGCCTCCTGTCTAAAACGAGAAAATCTCTTAACTTGTCTGAATTGTCAAGCTAAAAAAGGTTTTACAAATTAGAAAATAAAAGGGTGCTTACATAAAATCTCATATACACATAAATTGAGTAAAGATGCTCGAAAGAAGTTGATTTTATTTCATATGTTTCATTACAAAACCATCCCAGATACGTGGAAACAAGTGATGAGCGAAAAGGAAATACGTCGAACAGTTTACGTGCAATATTTACCAGAACAATAAAAACAGAAAACAAAGCCCCATTTATATGAACACAGTCATTACTCCATAATTAACCTAATTTCCCTTAACAAAGTGAGTTTTAACACCGAAAATGAGTAAGAAGCACAAAAGATCTCGAAATCATTTGTAAGTAATTCACAAGAATAAGCCAAGAGGAGAAGAAGATAGTGAGAGATTCATATATAAGAACATTAAATACCTTTCTTGCTTTCCGGCGAAAAGAAAAGAGGACCAGTGGGACGGTGCTACTTCTTCGCCGGCGGATTCAGATTACTCCCTAACTCCTTAAAACCTTCTCATTTTGATTTCGTTTCTTTCAAAAGCAGAATAAAAATGGTTGACGTTTTCAGCCGTGAAAAAACGGCACGCTTGTTTTTTTGTTTTTTTTGTTTGTTTACCCTGAGTGTTGTTAAAAGCCCATTGGACTAATTCGTAAAGTCCAATAAGCCTATTAGTATCGACGTTTGGTTCCTCACGCTTGGTCTCCACCTCGCCGCACTCGTCGCTAGCTTTTGAAGTTTCAGACCGGAGAGCTATAGAATCTCTCAGCAATGGCGGATTCGATTTTCAGAAAGCTAAGAGATGGAGGCGAAGAAGGTGAGCTCGCACCAGCTCTCACCATAGAAGAAACTGTAGCTTCCCCTTTCGCCCTCGATGTCTCCGGCTATCTTCTCGCAAATCTATCTTCATCAATTTTGGCTGGAAAATCCAAGTCGCAGTACACCCTCAAACCCTATTCCTACTTAATCCAATCTCAAAATTGCTTCACTTTCTTGTTATTTTGCGATGCAGTGGTCTCGTGCTCATCACATTCTCTCGAAGCCCTTCGTTCTATTTGCAATTCTTGAAGCAAAAAGGAATCTTTGTCTCTTCATCTTCGAAATGGTGATTCTTTAATTTGATTTCCTATAGGTTTCTTAAGTACTTGTTTAATTTTAAGGTTGTCTTTGATACGGAATTGGTTTTTGATTTTTGAAGGATTCGTATTTTGGATTGCTACACTGATCCACTAGGCTGGATTGATAAGCCTTCAACTGGTGTTACTGAAGGTTCAGGTTTGATTAAGTTACACAAGTGTGTGAGTGACTTGAAAAGGCTTTTCTCTTCAATCATTGAAGCAGGAAGAGGTACTTCTTTCTACATTTTGCATTATTTTTGTTCAATTTGATCTTCTTTTAAAGGATTATATGATACTAAAGGTGATTACTTTTCTGTAGAGATGGTAGGAGACGGGAAGACACGTTTCTGTGTTGCTATAGATTCGGTAAGAAAACTTTCTCTTTTGGGTTATAGACATGAACTACCGACATAAGAAAGTGATTTTCTTATTTAGCTAAAACTTTGATTTAGGTGAATGAGCTGCTAAGAAATTCATCCATGCCGTTAGTGTCTGGTCTTTTAACAGATCTTCGAAGCCATGGTAGATTCACATTCTTTGCAACATCAACTTGAGCAGTATTTTATTAGCTTTTATTGCTAGGCTTAATAATCAAGGTTGAATTTTGTTGGTGTAGCACAAGTTTCCTGTTTGTTTTGGTCATTAAACACTGACCTTCACCAAGAGAAGGTGACGAATGCGCTTGAATATATATCCACGATGAAAGCCAACTTAGAACCTTTGTGTCCATCTTCGGATGGGAAAAGGAATGCTTTGGAAAACCTCTTCTTGGTTCATCAGGATTTTGGTAAAGGACGGTTCCATGTCCGATTTAAGCTTAGAAAGGGACGCGTCAGAGTACTGGT
This sequence comes from Streptanthus diversifolius, assembly GCA_039880935.1. Lineage (NCBI taxonomy): Eukaryota > Viridiplantae > Streptophyta > Magnoliopsida > Brassicales > Brassicaceae > Streptanthus > Streptanthus diversifolius. The sequence continues at coordinate 824,591 of JAXGFM010000001.1, forward strand.
GAGTTTCTCTCTTGCTCTATTCTCTGTACCCTTTATGAGTATCATATCGAGTTAACGCTTTACCTTACAGTCTGAAGAATATCATGTTGATCAAATGGGAATAAACTTTTCACCCATTTCCTCTGCGGAAACTGTTATTGCAACCACCAAAAGCCTTTTGCCTAAGGCAAGTTGTCTTGTTTTGCTTCTTAGTTTCTTATCTCTTTGTTGTTGAGCTGTGTGGCCTCACATTAGTGGTTTTTCCGGTTCAGGTTCAATTCAATCTACAGTTGTCTGAGAAAGAACGAGTTGAGAAAGAAAAAGTTGTGCTTCCTTTCGAGCACCAAGGTGAGTTGTACACACATTTGGTGATAAAGCCAGAGAATTTTAAGGTCATTAATGTCTGAGATTGTGTGGATAAAAACATTTTTGATATGGTTCTGTTCTTCAGATCATGGAAAATCGACAGAGATCTATGATGGGCGGAGACCTCTTGCGGATGGCAAGATTGAGGCATCACCGTTGTCTTCAGGAGAGTTGCAAACTGATGTGGTTTCATCGAGTAAAGGTGGGGAGATTATATATTTCAGAGATTCGGACGATGAGCATCCGGATTCTGATGAAGACCCTGATGATGATTTAGACATATAATTGCTCTTTTAAGAACCAGAGAGTGGCTGAAGTTTTGGTTTTGGCAAGGTACTTTGGGATCTTAGTTGTTAGATTTATCCAGCTTTGTACACTAGATAGAAGATTTGTAACACCTGATGGATTATTAGTTACAATTTGTTACAGTAATGATCTCATCTTCTATTCTTCTTTAAGTTGTTCTTAATTTGTTCCTTGTGTTGTTGTTGCATAATCAACACAATTTAATTTCGATACATCTTAATCGAATAGAAAGAAAAAAAAAACAGAGGAAAGGTTACTTATGGTCTTGTATTAAATAACTTAATTACGTGTAGGTAAAGGGTCGTATAACTTTAATTTAGGTTGAATTCAAATCTTTTTAATTTGTTTTGACTTCAAGAAAACAGAATTAGTTACCTACAATCCAATGTATTGACCAAGATAAATATTAGAATGAGGATACCCATGTGGCCATGTTGACCAAAGTTCATAGAGTTTTGTTTATTTTATTTTCATCTTCTAATATTCTGGAGTTAACTTGTAGCGATATATATTAAAACAACGGAACAAGAAAAAGTTAAAATATTACATGATTACAGATGCATATTTCAATTTTTCTAATTGATGAAATGGAATTTTCTGATAATTCAATATACTTTATGGTATTTTTTCTGACATAATTACAGTGTTCCCTGAAAAAAAATAATTCCTTTTTTATTATCATGAATTCAACATCAGTAAATTCATCATTGACCAAAATTGCATTCTTAAACTAGTTTTAGAAAACTGAAAGAAATAGTATAAGAGTAATATAGATATATATATATATAAATAGAAGCCTCGTCTTATAGACTCAGGAACAAGAACAAAACTTTTAATTTGTCATTTTGTGTAATAAAACAAAATGGCTATTTTCAGAGTCATGGTAGCTTCTCTTATATCTCTTCTAGTCCTCCACCTCGTCCATGCTGATATGGAGGTAGCCAAACAATCAAACTAATATTTAGTATTTTGATAATTTTTCTTTGCTCCTTCTGTATAAGTTCTAATGTTTTTAAAATGTTTTTTTTTTTTCCTGCAGACGATGAACACCAAGAAAATCGGTAACTACATAATCATATATATACATATACATGTATGTGCGTATAAAAATCTAAGAATATGTTTCCTTGCACATTGTATGTATTCTTAGATTGCGGGAGCAGGTGCAAAGAACGATGCAGGCTCTCAAGTAGACAGAACCTTTGTCACCGAGCGTGCGGGACTTGTTGTACTAGGTGCAACTGTGTACCACCTGGCACGTACGGAAACTACGACAAGTGCAAGTGTTATGCTAGCCTCACCACCCACGGTGGTCGCCGAAAGTGCCCTTAAACACACAAAATACTTTCAATTAGTGAAGATAATGAATTATTAAAAAAAAAAAAAAAAAAGAGAGAATTGTAAGTTATACATTTCTGTGCAACTCTACGATCTTTGTTTGTGTTTATCCAAATTGTACGTGTTATTTTGTTTGTTTAAACTAAAGTTTATCAATGATAAGTTTTTTAAAAAGTTTCTATCACCCTTATGACAAAGACTGTTAACATAAGTTTGAACCGGTCAATGATTCTTCTCCGGATTTGGTTTGTAAGTGTGGATTTAAGAATCGGTTTGCATTCAATTGGTTATAGAGAGAGGAACGAGAAGTAATCGTTCCTAAAAAAATATTCAAGAACTGGACAACTTCCTAAAAGCCTTTGAACAGATTCGTCGTCTGAGAACCTGACGGAGAAAAGGTGCAGGGTTTTGAGAAACGATCTTGAGAAGAAGGAACATACACGAGACTTAGTTTTTGGAGTGTCAATGTTTCAAGGGTCCAAAACGTATTATCCAAGCTTCATTAATGTATTCGTCCAGTTCAGCAGTCAATGGACGACTAAGCTTGAGATGGGAGCTCTGTATAACTCCAGCATTTCGAAATAGACGTAACTGAAAAAGATCACATAATCGTAATTGAGTTTGGTCACACAGAAAACGCCATCGCTTCGATAAGACGTTCGTGGTTACCACCTTGTAAATAGATAGTGATGATAATATCTTCAGTAGCCCATTGCCAATGAAAAACAAACCTTACTAGACATACAAAATTCTCAAAGGTTCTTTTCATCAAATTACAAGCGTTTGATAAAAAATTATGCTTAAGCTGCAAACCACGTGACGAGTCCATCTGCGTAGCGAGCATCATTGGTTCGAATGGAGATGATTCTATTTCTTACGGCTTTGTCAATGATCTGTGTGAATCAAAGCGGACAATATTGAAGATCCCTATGTCTTTAACAGTTTCCTCTCTTTCCATGTGTGGTAGGGTGAGGCTTGAAAGACATATCTTAAGAGAAATAATTCTAAACGAGATGTTGTGGGTATTGAGCTGAGAGACACATGTGAGCTCCAGTCTAAGACGAAACCTTGATGAAAACAAGTGGTCTCATGTTTCAAGTTGATGTCTACAGAGGACGCATTCAGTTGAGATTCTTTTTTTTTTTTTTTACATCACAGGATTCTGTCAGAAGTCCCGAATCACATGGAATCATTTGTAAGTTCAGGAATTGTGAGGCGGCTTGGTGATGTGAACAAGTGTACTATGAAAAACAAGTGATCTGAAGATTAACTTTCTGGCGTATTGAGAATCTAGGAGGGTATGGAAGAAGTTACCACTAAAGGAAACAAGGGTGATATACATTATGAGTAGGATTTTCTCATTAGGATTCTGAGGTGAGTGAATATACGAGTGAGTGGAACTGTTGTTATACGAAAGGCTTTGGGTAGTTTAGGAATTGATCAGTCTCGATTCATTTGGTTGAATTCGTGTAATACTGATTGAACAAGTTAGTGTAAGTTGTTCAAGTGATTTCTAATAAAAGCCGAAGTGTTTTTGAAGTTCTTTGTGTCAGTCTTGTGTTCTCTGGTCATTTTATTTAGTATCAGAGCAGGCAACCTATGGAGACAAAGGAGCTTCTCGTTGTCCAGAAGCTTATCATGCTTGATGAAGGAAACTTTGGTCATTGGAAGTTGCGTACGAGACACGTCATCAGAGCCATTGATGAAGCCGCAGGGGCTGCTGTGGTTAATGGTTGGGAAAAAACAATGATCATTCTGGAAGGTAAAACTAAGGTTGCTAAACCACTAGACAAGTGGACTGAAGATGAAAGGAATGCGTCCAAATACAATTCAAGAGCCATCTCGACCATCATGTCAGAGGTTGATACCGACCAATTCAAGATAATTCAAGGTTGTGAATCAGCCAAAGAAGCCTGGGATACACTAGTGATCTTCTCTATCCAGAACTGACTCAGCTCCGACCAGCTCTTCTTGATGCAAAGCATGTGACCGTTCAAGCTCGACGTCGCTGTCAGTCCCTCAAGCGTGGTGATTTCTTGAATCAACTTCATCCTCCTACTCATGATACCAAACTTGCTGAAGTCAAGCAAGTTATCCAAGAGCCAGGTCTGCTTTACACAGTGTTGCATGTCTCTTCCTACTATCCAAGCATTGTTAGAGAGTTTGTAGCAAACTTCCATGATTTGGAAGTTTGGAATGGAATAAACCTGGTCTTAGTTAGAGTAACTTATTAATCGTGTCTTTATGATTCCGGAAATGGCTCACCCTTGTGACTGGAAAGACGAGGATTTTGACGCTATAGTTATTGCTCTCACTGAAGGTCGCCGAAGAAAATGGGCAGGTGTCTTGTCTGGTCATCTGATTGCGACGAATCAGGTCATGTACAGGATTTGCTGTGCAAATTGGATGCCCACCTCAAACCGTTCAACGCTGGTCAAGGACAGGTTAAAGTGTCTCTTTATTCTTCGTCAGAATCAATGTCCCGACTTTGGAAAACTGGTGTTTGATCAGGTCATGGAGATGGTTCAGAATCCTAAGGCAGTTCGGAAGATCATTTTTCCAAATCTCATCTTCCAAGTTCTCTTCTTCCAAAAGTATGTAAGCTTCTCTTCTCGTGATGGAGCACATCACCTTAAGGTTATCTTGAGACGGTCACTATGGATCCAAAAGCCGGTGGAGGGTCTTTCTGTGAAGAGGAAACAGAGGTTCCGACTGCTGAGGAGTCGCACGCTGCTGCTGATGAGGCGCCACAAGCTTATACAGAGGAGAGAACGAACCCTACTTGGTGATCTTGGTGTAGTTACTCGTCTGCTGAGTCTTATGCAACTTCGTGTGCAACGTGTTCTTGCTCTTGTTTTCGATTATGTGTTTTGATGATTCATTTGGTTGTAATTTTGTAGGAATGTTCATCCAAGCATAGGTAGAATACGGAGCTGTTGAGGCAATTTGGCAACTCGAGACGAAGAGGACATTGAAGAACTTTTCTGATTTTCTATTGCTTTCTAGTTGAACTCTGTTGTTTTGTTTTTGCGGTGGTGGTGGTCGTCTGTTCTATTATTTTTTGAAACTCGTTTAAGTCGGTCACTTTTTGGTTATGTGTTATCCGTTGACAAATAGAGTTCTTTTGAGCGAAGCACTTTTGAAGTTCTGTGTCGTCTTGGTGTTCTCTGGCCATTTAGGTGTGGACCAAAAGACTCTTTCCCTGCAGTGCGGACTCGAAATTCCATTAAACGTCTTGTACTCATGAGAGATATTAACAGAGAATGAAGTAATCCCCAAAAGCAAAAGTAATGAAGTACATTTGGCTTTTTCTGCAAGTGCATTCCCACAAAACTGTGATCACTTCTTTTGAAAGCCTCTCGAATCTTATAAAATGTTCACTTCAGAATTCCACATCGTTCCTTGGCTTGTTAAAGCCCCGGATTTCGTTGTTCGTTCTTTTCGTCAACGGATTCATGCCTAGTAAACTGTGTGCGACTGTTCTTACCCTTGTCCCGAAAAACACCAGGAACGATATCAAGTTCAAGTATTATCGGAACCCCAGGCTAAGCCTTCTTTAACAATCCAATGAGAAGGAGAACAAAAGAGAAAGACATTGGCAGGAAGCTCAACCTCCTAGGGCACGTCTGGTTTAACCTCCATCACTGCCAAGGCCATGTTATGAAGCAGCTTGGCGATCTGAAACGCAGCACTGTGGCAATTAAAATTGACCTTAGTCATAATCAAAACGAAAAGCAGAACAAGATCATATCAAGAATTTAAAATTTAACGAACAATACAAAGCAACAAGCAAATCTGGGTGGGTTCTAACCACCAACCTCCCAACTTCCGAAGAAGGTGAGTTCCCAATTTGAGCTTACAGATCTATTCATATCAGAATATCGTAAACCCAGATGGACTCGTTCATAATCATTCGTCAGATGATATACTCTAGTTTACCAAAGGCGCACTTATAACGTTTAAATTATTCAACAAATTCAGTTGGAACATATACCATAGGGAACATAACAAAAATTTGCTTTGAAAGACTGTCCGACATTGAATATATAACGACACCTAAATTGTAAGAGTGTTAGACATAGCGAAAACGTGACACGGGCCAGTTAACATTTCCATGGCTATACAAACTAACATAATTTGCTTGGAGGTACCTTGATTTTCAATTCACCATCATGCAAGGACAAAAGAATCATCACCAGCTCTTTTGGTTTGACCGAAAGCTAATTACTCACAGCTACAACACCATTCACTTCCCCAGCTTCACGCTTCTTCAGACATGAACTTCAAAGTTGCGACACAACTTGATATATTCATTTCCAAACTATACATCTCAAAATATTCTTAGAAGATGACAAACACAATATCTTCAGAAAATTATGATATTAACATTCTAAATTTGAAGGTGGAACATATTGGTATAATAGTCAGTTATGATTTATAACACGATAATACTTTTTACGAACGACGAATACTTGACGACACAATTGAGATAATTATTGAATAATCTAAACAAGATAGTACCTTTCCGTTTACGAAAGATTGTTACGCATGGCCATTGCTTCAGGTTGATTCGACTTTTATCATGCTTTCTAGTGATGATAAGTTACGATTCGGTGCGTAATAAATTTAGAAGCAAGAGAGATAGAGAAGGGTGTGTGAAAGCGAGAGCAAGACACGCACACAAAGGAGAGGAGAACCCGGGATAAATAAAAAAAAATCACCCGTGCGATCTCCTCTCCAAACCACAAAATAATTTTTTTTTTTATTGAGGATCTGTATTTTTGACCTGCCATGCAAGCGCACCTGCCATGGCAAAGGTCGGATGACAAAGATGCAATCAACATCTTATACATCCCTAAATTACTTATTCCACACCTGAAACTTTTATCCTCTCAGTTTACACCAAGCCTCGAACACCAAAACGTGACCGTTTCATGGATCTCAGATCTTTCAAAGCCTCAAAAGACAATCCCAAGGGGCAGATCTGGTACTTGAGAATACAAATTATGATTAGAAAACTATAATCGAGAAAACAAACATAAGAGAAACATAGATCGATAGGAGATGAGATTCACCTGTAGAGGAAACAAGGTTTTCATGAGATCTGAGTCAGATCTGCCGATAAAAGGACTTAAATCGATCAAAATTGGACACCGATGTGTAGATCAAGTGGCTCAATATTACAAAAAGACGATATGAAGGAAGGATTCGTCGCCATGGAAGCGAGATCTGAAGAAATCGATGAAAAAAATTAAGAGAAGGTGCAAGAGTAGATGCGGTTAATGAGATAACCCTAGGGTCAATGCATTCCTATTTATATTAAAGGGATAGAACGAAGAACGGTCAAGATTAAACGATTAGATAACATATCAACGGTTTCAAAATCTACCACGTGGATCATTGCGTGCCTATTGGGTCATTATTCATTTAAAGCGTGGCGGTCGTTATTAAAAAAAAAGGATAAAAAGTTAAAGAAAGAAGGCGGTTTTAAAATGGACGGCTAAAATGCGTTGTCTTGACGCATCTTTTCATAAGAGGTCCTTGTAGGCCGTGGGAAGATTGAGAAGACTTTTAAAAAGAAAGCTGGGAAGTTTTTTTTTAAAAAAAATAAAGTTTTAAAAGTTATATTTATAATAATCTACACACTTAGCCCTTCAAGTAAGATATCTATAAATTATTTTGTAAATTTTGATTTCAAAATTGTATATAAATTACAAAAATAATGAATCTGAAATTTTTAATATTGATAACTTTTTATGAAATAATAGAACAAAATTATGTAATAAAAATTGTTTAAATTTGATATCTTCTATTTATAAATTCAAAATATTTATTTATTTGACTCTTTTCTTAAAAAATTATAAACATTATAAAGTAAGTTTCAAAAAATATAACAAAAATAAACTATAGAAAACAAAATTTCACTAGTATTAACTGATAGCTTATTCCAAATATGTCATGGTTAATATAGATAGTATAAAATTTTGATAAAATACATTTTTTATAAAAAATATTAAAGTTTTATCTTTATGTTTATATACAAATATTTGTATTACACCAATTATATATACTCTTACCCATAAATATACATATGCTTTTGAATTAAATGTAAAATATAAAATAAATACAAATCCATCCTACTATAACTTATATAAATGTCTACCAACGTTACATCACAAAAATCCTAATAATACAATTATAAGAATCTTTATTTTATTATAATTCAAGTGAAATAAGATAGCTTATTATTATATTCTAATAAAAAAAAACAACATTGATTCATACTTTGAATTATAATACTGATATATTTAAAAATTATCACTTTTTATATTTTTGGAACTGTATTCAAGAGAACTATATTAATATCTCTGGTAAGCAACAAATTTTCCTCAGAATTTACACCATTTGTAACAATCCTTTTAACTTATCTTCTAAGGACATGCATAATCTTGACTACATTAACTAAAATTAGTTTTATTATTAGTTTATCCATCATTGATTTGCATCTAGCCCTCTCTCTCTTAATTTGGTTTTTCTAATACTTTTTCAGTAAAAAGTTTTAGGTTTGTAGACTCTCTCCTCAGCTGGTGTTGGAGTTTCAGGAAGGATTGCATATGCACGTATAGGGTGCTGATCGACACTGAGCTTTAGTATCGACATCTTCGTTGTGTCGTGCTTGGTCGATTTTTATTCATCAGAGCTTGATTTTTTTTTACCTACTGAGAGGGTGTCGACCAACACTAAGTCCTGTGTCGACTGCTCTTCTTCTTTTGTGTCAATTGGGGTCGATTTCTTTTCATCAAAACTCGAGTTTTTGAGAACAATCATTGGTGTCGACCGACACTCAAAGGTGGTGTCGACACTAGATACAAATCTTCAATTCTTTCATATCCTAACTCTTCAAATCCTACGAATTTCCTTGCTTTAAGACCTCTTTTAGACACATGTTCCAGCTTTTTTCATCTTCAACCGTGATAGCATTGACATGATTCTTAGTACTAGTATATATCTTTCCATGAAAGGTTTCATCTTGCCTCGTACTAGTAATTTGAGCATCCACGTAGACTCAAGATCACACAATGGATTATAATTTTTAATTAAACTCAACAAGATCAATGTAATTTAAAGATAGCAAAGCAAAAAATATATTGTAAATCAATCAGAGAAAAACGCTAAGCCTAGGAATATCTCTGGTAATTAAGAATTGAAAATCAAATAAATTGTTTATGATTAAATAAAAAAATTGTTCTATAACTCAAATCACAATTGTAAAACCAATGGTTTAAATAGATTATCTATAAGCCTAGGAATATCTCTGGTAATTAAGAATTGCAAATCAAATAAACTTTTTATGATTAAATAAAAAAATTGTTCTATAACTCAAATCACAATTGTAAAACCAATGGTTTAAATAGATTATCTATGTATAAACCAAGAATTCTTTTTTTTTTTTTTTGCAAACTCAACAATTCATACAAGCATTAATGATTAGGTATATTAGTTCACAAAATCTCTAAACCAAATTTCTTTGCACATAGATATTTTGCTTAATAAAGATAGTTCAAAAAATCAATAACACTTTCGTATCTACCAATTAACCTAAGATCATATTCTAGGTAGGTAAACTAGAATAAGCAATAAACACAATCCAGATGAAGAACTCTAATGATATTAGGTGTGACTATGAAAACGTTGTGATGCCATTTGATTTTTCAACTGAATTTTTTTTTTTATTGACGTATCGTTAATAAATAGAAAGAAAAGACTTCATTGGGCTAGTAATGATCAAAATTGTAATAGCTTATAGAAATAGTCATGTGAAAGATTTATGCAAAAATATTAATCTTTTGTATTAAGAAAACCAATACGTTGTTTGTTTCTATTTAATCTCATTTATTTTGCTTTTAGTACAAAATAGATCGACAAATTAGTTTTTTTTTGTTCCAGGGCTGACTAGATCACAACATAACCAAGTTGCAGATAATACAATTAAAAAATTGGTAAAAATACTGGTGTTGAGAGGGTTGTCCGACTCAAAACACTATGATAATTTTTGTATATGATTTCAAGTAACTTTTGGTTGCAAAAGAATAACACATGACTTTCTATTCAATATATTGTTAACTCTTTTAATTCATTTTCTTTTTCTTAGTCTAAATATCTTTTTCTATTCTAAACATAAATATAGATATCATTTTATATGTTGAGATATTATTAAAACACAAAATAAATATATAATAGGAGAGTTTCTCTTAGATGATGTCCACTTGAGCAAAATATAATAAATTTATATTATTATATATATGTGTTTATTTATTTCATTCATATTTATTTTTTATTTATTTCAATTTTTATTTGATGTATATATAACCTTCAACGTTTGTTTTCTTAAAATTATATTTTCTAATATCGGAGAGACTTACCAGAAATCTAAACTCTTTACCGTCGGTGGATATTTTGGTCTTTTGGTCATTGTCGTTCCCAATTCTAGACATCGTCATTGGATTCAAAAAGTGGCGGTGATTATTACTCATGAAACGATTAGGGTTTATGAGATCAAAAGAAGATGAATTAATTAAACTGCACAAAATATTAGTATGTATAAACAAAATAGAAATAGAAATAAAAAAATAATGAAAATAAAAATGGATTCACAATTTAGATGTTAAAGTAAAGACTAACTAAACCTATTTGTAAAAATGAAAATTTTTTATAATTAATTAAAAAATATCCAAAACAAAAATATTTTGAAGAAAGCTATCAACTTTTTTTTGTTGGGTTGTGGTTCATATAGACATTCTAGTAATAATAAATAATGAAATTTAGATAAATCTGATTTTGCTCACTACTGAAAACTGTTACATATCATTTAGATGAATAATGTTAAAGTTCATTCAACTTGAAACAATTAGTTAATGTTTAAATCAAATAAATATTTTTGGTTAGGAAAGTTTAATGGGCTCGGCTAGTGCTGGGATTTATAAGCAAACAAAGACTTTTGTTCTTTTTTTCAATTTTTTTATAAACTAAACTATACCAAATTTGATAACAAAACATACCAAATTTAATTAAAATATATTAAAATTATATAATCAAACTGAAATTATCAAATTTTATCCGAATTTAATCGATTTAACCAATTTTAACTTAAAATTAAAAATTTTAGTTAGTTTCAATAAAAATAACCAAACTGATTACCAAACCAAACCAAACTTTATTTTTTCCGATTAATTTTACTATTTTTAATAAAAAACAAAAAATCAAATCAAACTGACCCAAACTAACCGAAATTCCAGCCTTAAGCTCGGCTATCATCTTCTTCGGTTCTAATGGCTCTTTAAATTTGGCTTGGTAAGTATTTTTACTACATTTCATTTCACTTAACAAAAGAGAAAAAAAACTTGTAATAATGTTTTACAGTTTGACGACTGCACCAAAAGGGATGATGACAGAAGTAAATAATTTTGCATAATTTAACTGATACATACAGAACTAGTAAATCCTAACACAAAACTACAAATTTAACTGAAAAATTCAAATGCAAATTAATTTGAATTTCTTATTTTATTTTTATTTTCTTATAAGTTCAGATGGAAAAGAGAGTGTTTAAATAAGAGACTGTCTTCTTAATATAAACATTAATGTCTTCATAGCAACCGTAAAAATCTCCAATTGCATTTGTTATGTTAAAGATGAACTTTCCTTCAAATTGAGAATGTACTCCAAATTCTCAAAACTTTTCCATGAGGACAATAGTAATTCTTAAAAGACAAATACAGAAGTTTATTTATATTGTAAGTGTAGCACATTAATTATTTATTATACAATTTGTATAGAGGGTACATAATCAGCTCTGGAAACAAATGTGAACAATAATAACACAAAACAATATGTTTTTATTTGTTAGGAACAAACAGTTCTTCTTTTTCATTTTATTTTATGAAATATTTCACTTCTCAATAATCCTGTAAAAAGCTCTTGGAAAAAAGTTAAATGAATCTTAATAAACTCGAGCTTTAGGAGGGAAAGTGTCAACCTCATCGTCCAATGTGTTCATGTGGACCGGTCTATACTCCAGTTTCACCTTCCCTTCTTCCCAATACCTTTAATTACCATATACATAAAAGAACACTGCTTAACTACACAAAGTCATTTTGGTTAATATAGTAATGCATTTCTTGATTTATGATTTGTAATAAATAGTGGACTATATGTACTAACAATCTCATTCCTAACTATAAAATATGCATATACACCAAATTCATAGTTAATATAGTATTGCATTTCTTGAATAATATAGTAACGCATTTCTCGATTTATAATCTCATTCTCTCAATAGTTTTCTACTTTGATTTAGCATTGATCTATTGTTGCCAAAAGAGTAAAGAGATCTAAGGAATCTTATTTTACCCCAATGTGTGCTTCATCCAATTTTCGTCGTCTCGTTTCTGCAAAAAAAAAAAAAAGACATATCAAAGTTCCTCTACATTATTTATATATCGACTCAAGAAATTTTGCTATATAGGGAACATCGAACTTACTGTGAAATCCTCACGAGCATGTGCTCCTCGACTCTCCTTTCTAGCCTCAGCAGAATGCATTGTTATACACGCATTAATCAAAAGATTCTCCAACTCTAAAGTTTCTATCAAATCCGAGTTCCTAAAGTGCAAAGTTTCCAAAATAGAGCTTTAGTAATTAGCCTAAAGACAGCTTTTCTAATGTTTTTTTTTTCCAAGTAGAAGTAGTCTCACCATATCAAACTCCGATCCTTTACTTTGACATCACCAAAACTGTCCCATGTCTCATCGATCAAATCACAACCTATAATCATCATTACCAAAATGCAAAACAAAAAAACGAAACTTCTAAATTATATTCACTCTAAAACACAAAAATGACATCATTACCAACATGTCATAAATGTTGGCTGTTTGTTACCTTCCTCTAGTGTTTCTTGTGTACGGAAGACAGCAGCATTGTTTTGCATTACTCTTTGCATGTTCAAACGAATTTTCGAAGTTGGAAGCGACCCTTTTGAGTTCCTTATTCGGTGCAACCATTGAATACTCTTCTCACCCGCATCCTTCTCTAAAGGTCTCAGTTTCTCGCCTTGACATTAAACATCATCAAGTAGAGATCTTTCAGAAACACTTACTTGCATCAACCTACAGAGCTGGAAATATATGAATTTGCATACCTGGTTTTTGAATCTCTGCAACTCTGTTCGCACAAGCTCTTCCAAAAACAACAATGTCAAGAAGTGAGTTTGCACCAAGTCTATTGGCGCCATGAACAGATGCACATGCTGCTTCTCCTGCAGCCATTAGTCCAGGAACTATAGAATCTGGATCGTCGCCTCTAACAGTAACCACCTGAGAATCACACAGATGATCAAAACACTCTTCAAATGCTGAACATATCCATATATACACTGAAAACATTTTGATCTTATCCTTTACCTCTCCATGGTAATTTGTAGGAATGCCACCCATATTGTAATGCACAGTAGGCAACACAGGAATTGGGTCTCTTGTAACATCAACACCAGCGAAAATAGCAGCAGTTTCAGATATACCAGGAAGTCTCTCTTTAAGAACCTCTGGTGGTAGATGGTTAAGATGAAGGTAAATATGATCCTTCATGGGTCCTGTTAAAGAACAAATGTTGTATTTGCATACACTTGAGCTACTTTCTTATATTATATATGAGTCTTAGATTAAGGTAATACACTCTCAAAAGGATTTAAGATCTTACCTGCACCACGCCCCTGGCGAATTTCCATAGTCATAGATCTTGAGACAACATCTCTCGAAGCAAGATCTCTAGCTGTGGGAGCATACCGGTCCATAAATTTCTCCCCTTCACTGTTTCTAAGTATTCCACCTTCACCTCGAGCTCCTAAAATGTTAAATGTGATAAAGTCAAGAACTAGTGTCTTGCCTAAATCCTCCATGAAGTAAGACGAAACACAGACCTTCAGTGATGAGACATCCAGCACCATAAATACCAGTGGGGTGAAACTGAACAAACTCCAAATCCTGCAGAGGAAGTCCAGCACGTGCAACCATTGCATTTCCATCCCCTGTGCATGTATGTGCTGAAGTTGCAGAAAAATAAGCTCTTCCATACCCCTGAAGACAATTACAGATACTGATTCATTACTGCGTATTTCACAAATCCAAAACAAGATAAGTTTCAAGCAACAGTTTATCGTCTTACACCGGTGGCCAATATTGTAGAACCAGCATGGAAACGATGTAAAGTGCCATCTTCCATGTTCAGTGCAATGACTCCCTGACACGTTCCTGCTCAACACATATGCGAAAGCATTTAGAAGTTTTAAGTACTCATTCTTGAGAGGATCTCCTAATAAGAATCATTTCCGTTTGGAGCTATATAGTATATGAATTTTTACAAAAGGAACCAAAAATGTAAAAGCTCTAATTCTTTCTGATACTTAAGGTAAGAGGATCAATATCAGTTTGCAGAGACATAAGAATACCAATAATGCAATAATGGTGGCTCAGAAATACTCTTAAGCAACCTATTTAACTAACTTACCATCACTGCTCATTAACAAATCCAAGGCAAAGTATTCCACAAAGAATTGAGTGTTATGTTTCATTGCTTGGCCATAAAGTGTGTGTAGCAAAGCATGTCCAGTGCGATCAGCAGCACACGCACAACGGTATGCTTGACCACCTTGATAATTTACAGAGCAATAAAAGACATAATGATGAGAAAGGTTACACGCAAACAATCTCCCACATGAGATAAGTATAGTTTCCAACTTGAGATTGCATAAATCAAGAATTAAAACCTTTTCCAAAGTCTAGACTTTGACCACCAAAAGCACGTTGATATATTTTTCCATCTTCAGTTCGAGAAAACGGCAATCCGTAATTCTCAAGCTCAATCACAGCTTTTGGAGCTTCCCTGCACATATACTGAATTGCATCTTGATCACCTATAGAAACAACAACACATAAGTTAAAACTTGAACCAAAATATGTAAGAAAGAAGAAGCTTTCAAATTTGACGACAAACTGTCTAAAACTATATGAGTTTTAAGTCTAAAAAATCAAAACACCATACCTAACCAATCACTGCCTTTGACAGTATCGTACATATGCCACCTCCAGTCATCTTCGGTCATATTACCCAACGCAGCATTTATACCTCCCTTCACAAAATTTCATAACTTAATCAACAACAGAGGCCAAAAGCTTATGTAATAACCTTACACCCTACAAGAGTGAAAAAAAAAAACGAAAAAAGGAATAAGATCAAGGCAATGCAGTAGGAGGTAGTACCTGAGCAGCAACTGTATGAGAACGGGTTGGAAAAAGCTTAGTGATACAAGCTGTGTTAAAACCATTTTCTGATAATCCTATTGCAGCTCTAAGCCCAGCACCACCTGCTCCTACTACGACCGCATCATAAGTATGATCAACTATTGTATATTCCCCTGTCTTCTGCCACAGAAAACACACCAACAAAAAAGACTGATCTCACAAGATTCCATTGATGTCATAAATATTGTCATTTGAGTAAGATGGAAAGGAAGGAACCAAATAAACGTTGATTAATTCTTTCCCAAGAAACAAAACTAAACCAAAACAAAACACTAAATCCCCGAATTTAATTTCTAAACTCAAACATCTACACATGAAATTCGGAAACCTGGAGATTAATAAATCATAAATTAGTCAATCAGTTTGTGTTAGTCTAGGCGTCGAGGATAGAAAACCCAAAGACTAAACGAAATGGAAGATTCAACCAGTTATGTCGTACGGAAGGAGCAGAGAAGAATCTTCTGGAGACTTGAGAAGTGATGAAAGCGCCATTAGATTCCGATCTCCTCGACAACGACGCAGCTCGAAGGCGACGAGGCACACACCGCCACATCTTTTCCGTCACTACTACTCAGCACGAACTCTTACGATGCTAAAAAAAATCTAAATATGGTATTTGTCAACAAGAAGATTCATTTTTAAATTTGGCTTAGCAGAATTTAAAAAATGGCAATGAAATTCCAATTTTGCCCCTAGACCTGGTACGAAAACTCTCTCAACGTGCACAAGCATATTTTGCTAATATGATGGGGAAGAACGTGTTGTCAAAAAAAAAAAAAAAAAAAAAAAAGATGGGGAAGAACGTTTGAAACCGAATAATGTCCTTTTATTAATATCAACGGTTCAGGATACGTCACATCGAATCGTCTACCACGTTGATTATTGGGCTTTATTATGAGGCCCAGATTAAGACATTAAAAAGCCCATAATGTGGTAGCGGCTGAATACATAACAGCAAAAATGCATGCTAAGCCTTGGCGAAAGCAGTTCGCTTGCTCTCACACAAGCCGGTGAAGAGACATCAGCGATCAACGAACCGATTCAGGGAGAGATAGAGAACTGATTTCTTCTGGAATCTGGAGATCGATACAGAGAATTTGAGATTTGGGAGAGAGAGAGAGAGATGGAAACGAGGGAGAGAGATCTGGACCGGCTGATTCCAATGCATAAATCTGGAGCTTCTCCTCGTGAGGTCATTCTCTCTGTTCCGCCGTCTCCTCTCGATTCGCCGATGCACGTTGCCGGAAGAGAGGTTTTATTTTATCTCTACTTTTTTTTCTTTTTCATTTCATCATCTCTCCTGACGAATTGTGATGAAACAGAGGATTTCTCTTATTCCGCTAGTTTGGATCAGAAAACTTTATCGTTCTTTTGAATGTTTTACAAGTTTATGAGATTGTGTTAGTGTATATCATTAAGTTAGTTACTTGTAGGTTAAGTTATTCAATGTTTTTATGTAACAAACAGGCAGTTTACAAAGTCATCCGAAGCTGGGCCTCCAAAAAGTTCATGACCGGATGGTAAATCTCTCTGAGTTTCTGTTTTCATTTCATAATTTCTGTCGATGAGATTGAATTTGTAGTTCTAGTGTTGATGATTACTTTCTGTTGTTTTAGTGTCATTCTTCTTCCAATCGCCGTAACATTCTACTTCACATGGTGGTTTATTCATTTCGTTGACGGTTTCTTCTCCCCAATCTATACCCATCTCGGAATCAATATGTTTGGTTAGTTTCATCTCGACTATATCTCAGCTCCGTACATTTTAGATTTCACAATGAAACTTGTTTCCTCGGTCAAATATAATGCAGGTCTTGGATTTGTGACATCCATCACATTCATCTTTCTAGTTGGTGTATTCATGTCCTCATGGCTTGGAGCTTCAGTTCTCAGCATTGGAGAATGGTTTATCAAGAAAATGCCTCTCATCAGCTACATCTACTCAGCTTCTAAACAAATCAGCGGAGCTATCTCATCCGGTGAAAACTCTTAAGACTATAATCTTTCTTACTTGCCAACAAATGCTTAGAAATACTGAAAAAACTAACCCTTTTCACCTTTAATCAGATCAAAGCTCAGGTGCGTTCAAGGAGGTAGCAATTATCAGGCATCCTCATATGGGAGAATATGCTTTTGGTTTCATTACATCAACTGTGATTCTTCGAGGCCGTGCTGGTGGAGAAGAACTCTGCTGTGTCTATGTCCCCACTAATCATCTTTATCTTGGAGATATTTTCCTCATTAGCTCAAAGGACATCATAAGACCTAATCTCTCAGTCCGTGAAGGCATAGGTAACTTGTAACTTGATCGAGATGACTCCAAAGTGATTAGATTTATCATTAGCCGCACACAACTAATCCATCTCATTGCTCTGTTCTTGCAACAGAAATTGTCATCTCTGGTGGCATGTCGATTCCAGAGATACTAACAACGCAGGACGCAGAGACTATTCACAGGACAGTAGGAGGAAGCTTTGCTCTTCCACCAGTGTAAACTCGATGAATCTTACTTTTTTTTATCCAAAGATCAAATCTCTTATGTAGCCTCTGTGGTTTAGGTGACTTCAACACTTGCTAATATGAGAATGTTGGGAAAGTTATTTAAATATGAGCGAAAGATTCATAGAGCTTGGACATGTGTTTCAGCCTTGTATTAGTCTAGACACTAAAGAACTAACAAAAGAGAGTATAAAAGAAGTGTTTGAAATACATGTTTTATGACCAACTCAAGATGTGAAAAAAATATAAATCTTATATATATTATTATTGTTTTTGTCATCAAATGCTGGGAAAGATTGCGAGATACATGGATTCTCATGAATCAAATCCATCATAAGAAAACTATTTCACCTCTCGAAATCGTATGAGAAGCAGCCTTAGCAACTTCAAAACTCTAATTCCTACTAAAAAATGATGTATCAATGCCTTGGTGTAAAACGTCAAGATAGAGCAGAACAAAGAGACTTGTATGCATCAACGCAGAGTTTAAACTTCTCTTGAGCCGCAGCCTGGGATTTCCACCACAATACCAAACACGAATTTTATCAACACAAGTTCGAAAAAACTAAGACAATCCAATCCTTTTATTCTCTGAAATCATACCTGAGAAGGGCCCTGGTGCTTATCCGGATGCCATTTCAAAGCTGAAGAACGAAAGCTGCAAAACAAGAAAACTTTAATGAAAAACTTTTTTCTTAAATTTTGACTATCATCGGAATCAATAGAAAGTCTTACGCATTCTTAACATCTTCTAATTTGAGGGGACCAACTAGAGGCAGACCCAGAGCATTCCTATCAGACTGAGATCCAACGATCAAAGGTTCATTACAAGGCTCACTATTCCAGGTTTTGCTCCTTTGTGATTGAGTTGTCCAGCTCCAGCCTTCTCTCCATTGAAATCCCGGTGTTGAGCCCCTTGTATACGAGGCCTTATGAGTTTGATTTGTCCAGGCTTCTCTCCATTTGTTCTCAAATGTATTAGTAGTATCAGCGCCAAAGTCATCGTCAGTGTTTCCTTCTCTGTGCCATCCTAATATATCCAAAACAAAGAAAAAAATACAGCAACCAAAAAAAGCCAAGAGTTGTGTGATACTAAGAAGAAGAGAAGGAAGCAACTCACGTTTTGTTTTCTTATCACGAGGCTTCTTTCCCCGGCCAGGTGGAGATTTTTTCTTCATATGCCTTTCTCGGATAAGCGGATTTGGCCCAAAGTGCCACTCATTCTACGTTATAAGAAAAATAGAAGTTTGAGAAAACACACTACAACCAAAACTTTAACTGAAGAACAATGAAAAAAATCATAAGATATGTATTGAAGCTATCGCTTAAATATGTTAAAAGAAAGTAGAAAAGTTCACCTGGATCGGATCGTGAAGCCCCCTGTGGAAGAGAAGATTGTCTAGAGTCTTTTTAGCACCAGTGCGACGTCCCTTCTCCTTTACAGTACATGTGAACCTTACGGAGGAGTTCTGGGATCAACATTTGCAGCTTCAGAGGAGAACTTTCTTTCTTATGAGTTTGAATAGATGCACAAATAAATGACCACAAATAAAAAGTAAACAAATTTACAAAACCCATTTGGTTGTAACGCCAGCTACATGAACAAACCATGTGATCTTAAACTTCAGGACAAGGCAAGTCCAGGTTTTAACATATAAACTTATCAATGCAGATTGCAGTTCTACCAATGATCAATCCTCCCACAATTCATCTAGACGCATCCATTCCCTCATACGAAAGTATACAAATACATCCATTTCCTTTTCTTATGAGTATGAATAGGTACACAAAATAATTGACAATACACACACCAAAAATCAAATTCAGGACAAGGAAAGTCCACGTTTTAACGTAAACTTATCAATGCAGATTGCTTTTCTACCAAAATTCAACTACAAGCATCCATTTCCTCATAAAAAAGTATAAAAATTTGCAAAACCCATTTGGTTGTAAACGTGATGTTAGCTACATGAACAAACCATGTGATCCTAAACTTCAGAGCAAACCAAATGCAGTCATCAGGCTGATACTTATAGATTTTTAACAATTCCTATTCTTTAATTTAAAACAAAACTAAAACATCCGACCAATGCATCAACCGTAGCTAAAGTTGACATCTTTTTCAGCTTTTGTGCTGTTCGTTAATTTCAATTTTTCACACATACCTTTGAAGATTCAGAAGTTGTACCACCCTTCGACTTTGAAGCTCTATCCTGCAAAGAAAGAAAAAAAGAATCTAAGAGAATCAAAGATCTAATTACAGTTTTTGAAAACTACCCAGATTCAAATGATCAAGCTAAGATCTTACGGAACCAAAGTTTTTCCTCGATTTATCAGATAGAACACTCGTAGAATGAAATGGAGCGAGAATGGTTGTCGTAGCCGCCGAAGATGATGGAAACTCTAATATCGAAGAGCTTTTCAAGGACAGGAGATTTCTCCATCTTAGCATAGCGAAATACGATAGCACGAGAGAGAGAGAGAATCACAACTTTAAAATCGAACAATTCAATGGTTCGAATAGGAAAATGAGGAAGAGAGAAAAAGAGAGAGACGACGGAGAGTGAGCGAGAAAGGTCAAAGGAATAAGAGGAGAGGAAATAAAAGGGATTTTAACCGAACCGGACTAACCGGGATCCGGTAAATTATTTTGGTTCGGTTCAATTTAATTTGGAAGGAGGGAAAAAATAAAACTTATTTTCCGGATCAGTCAGTCATCATTATATCAGATGGCAAAAGCTTTTTAACCAAAGTGGTAATTAAGCCAAAATAGCAAAAGCTTGTCATTTTGATTTATGAATATTGGAGATTTTTTTTTTTAACATAAGAACTAGTTTTCATTAAAACTAAAATTCAAAAGAGTAAGGCCAAAGTTATACAATATCATTCCTTGCTAGAACATGTGCTAGCCAAGATGGAATCTTAATGGTAACATAGTAACATATGATAGCCAAGATGGAATCTGATTGTCAATGGTAGCATAGTAGGGAGGACATAATCTCACCTTTTTAGCTATATTATCTGCCACTAAATTCGCTTCCATACCTATTAGTTGCAGCTTAAAGGATGAGTTTGCTATTAATATGTGTTTGATATCTTGCACAAAAGCATTTAAACTTGGCCAATTATCCGGCTCCTTGATCACTGCGTATAGGTTAAAGTAGTCCACTTGGAACAGAACATCTTTATATCCCATGTTCGCTATGCAATTTGTTGCCCAAGTCATCGCCGCCGCTTCCGCATGGAGTGGGGAGGGAAGCTGTTGATATGCTTTTGCCCCAAAAAGCCTCATTGTTCCTTATGACAATCGCAAAGTACATCCCGTTTAGGGAGGTATGGCACCAAGATGCGTTGACGTTGCACAAAATAGTTCCACTAACTGGCGGTTTCCATTTGATCGACACTCGTGGTTCAGTGGAACCATTGGGGGTAATAGAACGATGATGCTTCCGTGGTTTTGTTCTTTGCTCTTCTGTCTTTGCATTCATCCATTCCATCGCATCGAAGAGTGCTTTAAAAGCTTCTTTTGGTTGCCTTTCAACCCCCTTGAACACCATATCGTTCCTCGACTTCCAAATTTCCCACATTAACCACGGCCAAAACTCCACACATTCATGATGCTGCATATCCAAAAGACATCTAGTCAAGTTCTCATATATTGAGTCACCTGAATTGGGTGCAAATATAAACCAAGCGAGCGATGATGCCCACACAGCACGAGCATAACTACACTTGAAGAAGATGTGATTCTAGTCTTCTTGCTCCCACCCGCATCTTGGACATTCTGGTGTTGGCATCATCTTACGCCTTCTGAGCATCTTATTGGAGGGAAAGATGTTTGACATGATTCGCCAAAGCAAGTGTTTGATCTTTGAAGCTAAATTTATATTCCAAATTGCCTTGTAGAGACCATTCAGGCTTGGATTGTCGACTAGAGTATTTGAATCCGCAATCCTTATGTTATCAAACCAAACCTGGTATCTGGACCTAACCGTGTAAGCACCTTCCTTTTGATAGATCCAAATGTAAGGCATCATCACATGCTGTTTGCTAGGCTTGATACGGCAAATCAAATTACATTCGTGATCCGGAAAAGCTTCCCTGAGCCTGTCAATCTTCCAGTCATCCGATTGTGGTTCTTTGAAATAGTCAATTGTAAATAAATGATGTATAAAGTCATCTCTGAGAACTGGAGGCCTGGGTCGTTCTTCAATGATCCATGGATCCTCTAACATCTTGATTGATTCCCCATTGCAAAAAAATTTCTTTGCAGCCCCATTTTCAGTAAACTTTGCACCCGATGAATACTTCTCCAAGCAAAGGAAGGTCTGGATCCAACTGAACTGAAATATCTGCCTTTCATCGTCTTAGCCAAAAGGCCTTCTGGATATGATGCAATCCTCCATATCTGCTTCCCTAGAAGGGCCTGGTTAAAACCTTCGATATCTTTAAACCCCAGACTTCTGCATTCCTTAGGAATACATAGTTGGTGCCATGCTTTCCAATGTATCCTTATGTCTGATGTTTGGTTTTTCCACCAGAAACGAGAGATAATCCGTTTAATAGTTTCACAAGTGGACTTCGGTAAAAGGAAGCATGACATCGTGTAAGTAGGCAAAGCTAGAGCCACCGCTTTGATCAAAACTTTCTTTCTTGACGGGGATAAGTATTTAGATTTCCAGGATTGAAGCTTTTTCCTTATCATTTCCTCAATGAATCTGAGTGTATTGACCATTGAGCCAATAAACATTTCCAGCAGTCCCAAATATAAACCCTGACCTCCATTATTCATGATCCCAAAAATGCTTCTGAGCTCAGCAACACTTGACTAGCTCACTTTCTTTCCGAAAACTATGCTGGACTTGTTGAGATTTATCTTTTGTCCAGAACTTTCACTGTATTCGCTTAAAAGTTGCATTGCTATCTCCACATCTCTTTTTTGAGCTCTACAGAAGAATAGGGAATCATCAACAAAGAGCAAATGAGACACCCTTGGAGATTCTTTAGCAATCTTGATTCCCTCAATCTGGCCATCCCTCTCTGCCAATTTGAATCTCTTTGTGAGCATTTCAGAGCAAATTATAAAGAGAAAAGGTGAGAACGGGTCACCATGCCTTAATCCTCTAGATGGTGTTATCCTACCATAAGATTTGCCATTCAGCAAGACCTAAAGGATGCTGAGGTTATGCATGCCATCACTTTGTTGATCCATATTTCTCCAAAACCAAAGGATCTAAGAGCATCTTCTATGAACTGCCATTCCACACAATCAATTCATCATATCGGTTTTGATGGCCATGTAGTCTAGAGAGACATCCTTCTTAGTTCTCAGAGCATGTAACATTTCATGCGCAATGAGTACATTGTCAGTGATCAGCCTTCCTGCAACAAAAGCTGCTTGATTTTCAGAGATAAGGATGGGCATAAGCGTCTTGAGTCTCGTAGAAAGGAGCTTTGAGATCACATTGTAGATAAAATTGCATAGACTGATTGGTCGGAATTCTCCTATACAAACTGACTTCCTCGTTTTTGGGATCAAGCAGATACTCGTATGATTTATTCTGCTATCTAAATATCCTGAAGCCATAAACTCAGTAACCATGTTGCATACATCGTGTCCCACTATTGACCAATTGTCTTGATAAAAAGCTCCTATGAGGCCATCCGGCCCCAGACATTTTTGAGGATTCAGCCCAAATATCGCTGCCTTGACTTCACTAGCTGATGGCTGTAAGATTAAACTAGCATTCTGTTATGTACTAACCACCGCCTCAACTTGCGTAAACATAGGGAGTTTCTGACCTGGCTGGAGTCGAGGAGTTCCGATGTGTATAGATGAGTGAAGAAATCAACTACAAGGCGTCCCATGCCTTTATCTTAGTATATTAATTTCCCAGTTGAAACATCTTTGAGCATATTAATCATGTTGAAAACTCTTCTCTCCTTCGTAGAGGTTGTGAAAGAACCTAGTATTGTGGTCTCCTCCTTGCAGCCATTGTATGCGACTTAAAACCCTCCAAAAAATTTCATCATCTCTATATGCCTCTTCTAGTTCATGTCTAATATTCTGAGCCTCATGCAGATCAAAGTGATCTTGATGTGTGAGCTGATCAAACTTGCTCTTAGGGATGAAAACACTTCCCTTCCATTTTACTTCAACCTATAATATTGGAGATTAGAAATCCAAAAATCAAACAATTATAGATTCATGTTTGAGAATCGAATAAAATTTGTATAGAGATGAAACAAATAATATAATATGTTTGAAAGAAATAGTCATATACGTAAAAGAACAATCAAAACATAAGAATGACATTAAATCAAAAAAGGAAAAGCAAAAGAATCTAGGTTTAGCCGCCTAGAATTGTTTTGCCTCTCCGGCATCCGGCGCTGTGAGAGGCCCCCTTTTTTTTTACCCTTAATTCCTTTGTCTTTTCTTTTAGTAGTTGGCTGGTAGATTTGGATCATAGTTGTTGCAATTTTCAGATCTAGTGCGAAGGATTTCGACTGACGAACTGGCAGCGGCGGCTCTGGCAACAGCTTTGGCGGTGGCTATGGCTTCTCCTTCAGTTGATAGTGATGGCTTGGGTCTATGTTTTTCATCTTGCAGAATGCTTGAAACCGTCGTGGTTTCAGCCTTTTGTCGTAGTCGCTCGGTTTTCTTCCTCTGACAGGTTTTGCGCAACGAACTTCCTCCTCCAGCTGGCTTCTCTTCTCGGCGGAAGCTTTGAAAAGCCATGAATCTCACCATTAAACCAGAAGACTGCGGCACCGAGCACTATTACCGCAACATCAAATGATTCATCGGAAAGCAGCGTTCAGTCATTTTCATGGAGAATACCTCACTCTTTTTTAGACTAGGGTTATGCTTAATTGTGTTTGGTAGCATGGAATGTGTTCTGTGAAACGAATTGGAAGGACGTTTCATTTTAGTTTTCTTGAAGTGTCCGTAAAGTTAGTCATCTAGGTCCCTTAAAACTATTCTTTAATGGAGTTTTAATATTATAGATGCATAAATGGCAGAATCCCCCTTCTCTCATTTGAGATAGGTTGGGTGAAACCAATTGGAAAGACGTTTCATTTTACTTTTCTTGTAGTGTCCGTGAAGTTAGTCATCTAGGTCCCTTAAAACTATTCTTTAGTAGAGTTTTAATATCATAGATGTATAAATGGCAGAATCCGCCTTCTCGCATATGAGATAGATTGGGTGGTCTCAGTATTCTGGTGAAAACTATTTGAGTCCTCGAAGCTTTGGTAGCTTTATAAGGCATAGCTATCATTAATGAAGAATGATATTAAACGTTAAAAAAAAATATAAGAATGACATTGTTTTTGAGCTTACATGGTTCTACTCTCAGAACCTCAAAATCCCTCGAAAAAACCCTTTCTTTCATTAATCTTATCCCGAGGAAATCAATCGATCTCTAGTTGTTTCAAAAGAGATTTCATTTAGGAGCAGAAGGACTTTTAATCTCTCGGGAATCATTGATAGATGATCCTTCACCTTCACTGCTTTGGAACTCTTGGCTCGACAAAGCTAACTGTCTGAATTTCTTCATGTCTGCATTGTAAGATGTCTGACTATAATCCGAGCTTGTTCCTGATGCACCGTAAATGTTGCTTTGTCCAGGCTTCACACCTTCGTTTAAAGCATCCAGTGACACTTCTCCTTCTAATGCTCTCACTATCTGAAAATACCAAAACGTCTTTTTGTTATTATCTGAAAACAACAAAATATCAATTTTTGGGTTTGTCCTTTTGATTCACCTGGCTCATCTTTGGGCGTTTACGTCCAGAATGGCGAATGCTAGCAGCAGCACAAGTCACCATTCGAGCCATTTCTTGCGGGTTGTAGTTGCCTTCAAGCCTTACATCTGCGAGCTCATTAAAGTTTCCATCTTCTAGCGCACGAGCCATGATAGGACGAGCCTATATACGTAATCAAACACAATCATTCGCACCCGAAAAAAGAAGAAAAAAAAACATACGCAAATGTTTATAAGTAAGAAGAGTAAAACAAAAAAGAAAAAAACATATATATATATACCCAATCTACTAAAGTGTCATCCATGGTGCTGCTATTATCAACCGGTCGTTTTCCAGTGATTAGTTCCAATAACATGACACCGTACGAGAAAACATCTGATTTCTCTGTTAGTTTACCACTCGACGCATACTCTGGAGCTAGATATCTACACATGTTTGTGCACAGAAGCAAAATTGGTCAGTCTACAAAGATTATGTGTTCTTGAGTGATTAAAGGATCTTATCTAGTTAAAAAAAAAAAAAAAAACACTTACCCGAAAGTTCCCATCACACGAGTAGATACATGAGTATAGTTATCAGAAGTTAACTTAGCCAATCCGAAATCAGCCACCTAAAAAAGACAAATGCTTAAAGTTATCAGCTTTAGCAATGTTGTATGTATCACCACAAACCGAATTAGCTACTAATTTATCACCATTGCATCAAAGTTGAAGTCCAAGAGAATGTTTGCAGATTTTATGTCACGGTGAATAATCCGAGGATGGCCTGCGTGGGTTTCTCAGCCAAAAAGAGAATCACTAGTCAGAAACTGAGCTGTCTCTGTTTTTCCAACATTAGTTAAGATAATGAGTTTAGTGAAATATTAAAACTTACAATCTTCATGAAGGTAAGCAAGTCCTTTAGCAGAACCTAAGGCAATTCGCATCCTGGTGGAGAAATCCATTACCGGAAGATTCTTCCCTGCAACAACAGCAGCAACACCAAAGGGTACAACTTTGTTGAATCTATAGACTAGAGTAAACATTGTGTTGTAAGTTTAAGTGTCTAACCATGAAGATGATATTCCAAAGTTTTGTTTGGAACAAATTCATAAACCAACATTCTCTGTCCATCAGCTATGCAATATCCAACCAATGAAACAAGATACCGATGATGCACACGGCTAATGATATCAACTTCAGCTTGAAACTCTCTTTCTCCTTGTCCACTACCTGATTTCAAACTCTTAACCGCGACTTCTTTCCCATTAGGTAACACACCTTTATGGACATACCCAAACCCTCCTTGTCCCAAAATGTTAGAATCCGCAAACCCTCCTGTTGCAGCAGCGAGCTCTTGGTAAGTAAAAGTGCTTTTGTTGAATCCGAGGGTTAGAGCAGGCGAAGGAGGAGGTAAAACTGGACGTTCTGTTCCCGTGTACAAGGCTGAATCATCTCCGCTTGTAGGCATCCGTTGAGGAGGAGCCGGTGATGGTCCACCGCCTCCCCAACCACCAGGAGGTTGTTGGTTTTGACCTTGTAGGTGCCAATTTGGGTAATTCTGTGAAGCATTGTTGTTGTTTCCATAGTATTGATATTGATTTCCTGAAACATTATGAAAAAATGTTGAAACTTTTGATGCAAGCAAAAACGTTTATGTTTGTATATGGTTTTACCTTTCATGGATTCAGCGTAGTAAGAATCTTTTCTCTTCTTTTTGCGTCTTAGACACAAAACAATAAGTAGGATCATCAATAGTCCAGCTCCAACTAATACACCTACTATGATCGCTGTATTTGTATTATTTCCTCCCCCGCCTTCTCCACCGCTACTACCGCCACCGTTATCTGAGAGAGAACCGCCATTTTCTCCAGATGATGACGATCTGCTGCCACCGTTATCTCCACCCCTAGAAGGAAGAGATGGAGGGGAGCCACGTGACGGTGCATTCCCTCTTTCTTCTCGACCGCCCTGTGACGCTGATGGAGGAGGAGAGTTATTGCTGGAATTGGGAGGAGAAGGAGCTTGTGGAGCTGGTGGAGAGGTGGAATCAGGAGGTGGAGCCGACAAATCTTCTTGAGTAGGAGAAGGAGGGGAAGGAGACGGCGGAGATGAGGAGGTTGAATTGGAACCAGACGGTGGAGATGGAGAAGAGCTTGAATTTGAAGGAGCAGATTCAGGGGAAGAAGCCATTGGAGAAGAAGAAGAAAATAGAAACTCTCTGTCTTCTCTCCCTTAATCACTCAAATTTCCTGAGAACAACAAGCAACAAAAACGTATAGAAACAGATCATTATCAGAATGGTGTTAGTTTAGGCATGGTTTCTTGTCCTATTGTGTTTGTTAGATAGCTAACAATTAACAACAAACAGAGTGAGAGATTCAATAGAAAATTAACAAAAGATTAGTACCTTAGAAGAAGAGATTAAGGGGAGAGAGAAGGAGAGAGAGATGGGAATCGCAGGATGAGAGAGAGAGAGAGAGTTTTTGGGCATTTGGTAAGAAAATGATTATAGGAAGAAAGAAGGAGAAAAAAGGAGATTGAGATTTGCTCTGTCTTCCATCCCGACAAACATGCCTCTTCTCTCTCAAATCTCTTTCTGTCTTAATAACAGTTTTTGTGTTAATTAGTTGGTCTTATTTTTCTCATTTTGGCTCCGTGATATTAGGAGTTGAGGATGTTGATTCAGTTCTACGTAAACCCCATGCACTATTTCATACCTTTCTTTCGAGGATCTCCATTCTTTTTTTTTTTTTTTTTTTTTGGAGAACTAGGATCTCCACTTTAATCTTGTCTGTTCGATCAAATCACACCTCAGATCTTCCCATTTGGTTTTGACAACTTAATAAAAAGAAACATTTTTTTTAGCTGGTGTGGTTATTTATTACCGGAAAATAGCTAAAGAAACCCTTACACTAAAAAAAAAAATTCAAAAACACTGATTTTTTTTTTTTTTTTAAACTCTAAAATATTGATCAAATTTAAAATAGCCCTTGATACTAACAAATCAATTAAAAATCCAAATGAATTTTTTTAACTAAAACTTAATAATATAAAACAAATTTGTGGTTTCTATTAGAAAGTGTGTTGTGTAAAATATCAAATTTTCGATCCATGTACATCTTTCTTTTGTTGGTTTGGACAAAAAAAAAAGTGGACTAGGTTAATGTACATAAGTGACTGAAAAATTATATAAGATAAGTGATGATTGGTTATAGGTCTGGGCATTCGGATAATCGGGTCGGGTTCGGTTCGGGTATTTCGGGTTTCGGGTATTTCGGATCCGAGGTTAAGGATCCATTCGGATATTTTTTTATTTCGGATCGGGTTCGGTTTGGATCCGGTTCTTTCAGATATTTGATAAAAGATCCGAAATTTATCCGGTACTAAGTTGTTCTAGTATTTTAGTACTCGTAAAACCCGTAATATCTGAAATACCCGAAGTACCCGAAATACCCGACTATTATATTATCCGAAGTATCAAAAATATATGAATTTTATCCGAAATACTAACATATATTTTTAAACGATAACAATCAAATATAATATAAATCAAATTTGAAACATTAAAACATTGTAATATTCATCAAACAAAAATTAAATGACAAAGGAAAGCAAATATGACATAGTTTACATTCTATAATGTATTTAGAATTCAAAACTACAAAGAAAAAACAAATATGAATGGCCATCTTTAAACTATGAATATTAGATGAACTCTACACTTGCTAATATAAAATATGATACTAGAAAAACAGATAAAATTAGTATTTATTAACTAATAAGTCAGTGAAAACCAACCAATTAAAGTTACAAAACAAATAAATTAGTAATTAACTCTAAACATAAATATATGTAAAATTGAATTCGGTTCTAAAAAATACTAATTCGGGTATCGGTTCGGATCGGGTATTACCCGATATCCGAAGTATTGGAAGACAAGATCCATTCGGGTTTTTCAATACTAAAAAAGTATATCCATTTGGGTATTTTCGGATCGGATCCGGTTCGGATCTTCGGATCTGGATGCCTAGACCTTGGTTATTAGTTTCCTTGCAAATAGTAATATTTTATCCTTTTGTTCTATACAATTACATAGATAGTATACCATCGATCACAGTAAATGGTGGCGAACCGACAAAAATATTAATTATACCGCATATGTATTCCATTAAATTATAAAGACACTATTCATTAAATACACCGCAATGAATAATTTGGATGTTATCTATCTAATAAAACATGATAAATAATTTTGTATCTCGATAAGTTTACATAATATGTATTAAAACGGTTTTTTTTATTAATGGTTTTTCGTGTTAAACCATTTATTGCATCATTAAAATATAAAATATCAATTTAAATGTAAAATATTTTTTTTATTAATGGGTACATTAGTAAGAAAATTGGATTTTCTCTAACGCTATTAACATGATAAATTTTTTAATAACAATTTATATAGTATGATAAAGATAACAATAAAATAACGATTAAACGTATTTTTAACATGCTAACATGAATTATACGTAATTTTAAGATACTGAATACACCGGATAATATTTATATATGTTAACATGTACTAATAAATAATATCCAATAAGATAGAAATAATAATTTCGAGCTTAACATGATAAAAATTAGAATAACATGTTAGATAGAATGATAAAAATAGCGAGTTGTATAGAATTGTAAAGTGCTTATATATTAAATATATTGGATAATATTTATATTTTTTTTAGATATGTAATATAACATATAATATCTATATTAACATGAATTTTATATAAAATATTTAAAACTAAAGATGTGATAATATATCACATACCGCTTACATATTATTATAAATTGTTAACTAAATACCTAACCATATAATTTATATGTCACTTAAACAATTGAAACAACTGCTATAAAAGTTTTGGAATCAATAGTATTACTGTTGTTGCTAACAATAACATTTTTATGGAAAACAATATTGTACAGGGACTCGTTAAAATGAAATTAAAAAATGAAGGAAGATCAATAGAAAAAGGTGTTATTGCAGGAGAAATCAAGACACAGAAAGAAAGAGAAAAGAAAAAATAATTAAATAGAAAAAATGTTAGAACAGAAAAGAAACAATTATCTTTGTTACTTAACTAAATAATAAAACAACATTTTTATTTATTTAAAATTTTCATCTTATATTACCAAGAATTGGTAATACTTTGAAAAGCATGTTTACTTAATATTATATGATAGTATATTTTTATACAGTTAATTAAAAATATTACTTTTAATGAAGATGTATCCGTTTATTTGTTTTCGTTACAAAAATTTGGATTTGGTTCAAATATTTGGTATGAAGTTATGTAATTTTGTTATTATTTTGAAACTTGGTTTGGTACAATAATGTTTTATGTCCATTTCTAAAACTTTAGGATAAAAGTAGAATTTTGTGCATTTTACTTTTAAAATTCATATATAACTGAAGAGATTCATATTGGAAACATGATATTATATCATGTAATATGGTTCCTTCCAACTGCCTGAATCCTATAAACTCTCAGATTTTTCCAAAAGAGATATGGTGATAATTGGTTTAATAACAATTATTCATAATGTTAACCCAAGTGACCATGTAATATTTCAAAAATACATAAAAGTAAGATTACAATGTTGTTGATTAAGAACGTAAGAGGAAGGTGTGTCTAGAAATGGAAATTTAGAAACAAAAAAATCACTATATGTTTAAATCTTTTGGAAGACAATTTAATTCTACTATCAGAATGACAAAAACAAATATCAAATTAGTAAAAATGACTATGAATCCAATACGTAAATTTAATGGAATATATATAATGACTATTTGCTAGGAAGTACCATGCTAAATATTTAAGTTTTGTGTAAGTAAAATTTGTAGGTTTGTTCAATGTTCTGTACGAGAATTTAATGTACCTCCTAGTTCTTGTCTTCTTTTATTGTCACCATTAGAAGCATCCAAAACCTATCAGATATTTTTATACAGTAGCAAACAATGTGAATCGTGCCAAATATATCTGATATGTTTTGAATGCTTCTAATGGTGACAAAAAAAAAAGTGAATCGTACCAACTACACCGCTAAATGATTACACAAGAGATGTCATATAGTACCACACTTACTAAATCAAACCCTTATTATTTTAATTATCTCCTTCCTTTTTTATTGTCACCTACATGATGTTCTTTAATTACCATATATTTTCTTCTGAGACGACATTAATTATGTTGGATGGTAACATAAGTTTAGCTGACCACAACGAGTTGACGAGCCGCACCGCGTCTCCTCCATTCAGTTTAGAGCCATAATGTCCACGCATCTATAGGTCTAGTTAACTCCTAGACAGATAGAGCATATTGCATTAATGTACTAATACTATTTTTCTGTCTCAGTTAAAATAAGGAAATAAAAGTTGCATTTCCAAGTTGAATACTTTTTACAGTTAGGCAGTCGAAACAGAAAGGTGGTAAGTGGCTTTGCTTTCTGTTTGAACATCTCATACTTCGTTAATCCTAGTAATCTTTGTTGCAGAATGTTACGTCACCACTCAGCATACCTGACTTCGGGTCTGATTACTGATTGGTGGCATGAATTATGATTGATTTTAGTTGAGTTATGAGTCTACCTCATAAATGTTACCTCATAAATGTTTTTTTTAATTATTGTTTTAGAAAAATTTTCAGGAGTTTTGTTAGTTGACTGTTTTAATCTTATTATAAATGATTATTAGTATAATAATTTTTGGGTATAATTGGTTTTTGATATTTATTTACTATAAATAGTGTTGTATTAAATAAGGTTATTTTTAAATTTTTTTTACCAAAATTATATTAAAAATGAGAACGACAGGTAATTAGAAACAAGTAAAAATGATAAAACAACATTTATTTAAATAAAAACAGAAGGAGTGCCAATCATTATATTTTTCTAGGATTTTTTAAGAATAGAGTTTGACTTTACTTGTTTGCATTATTGTTTTGAGTTACAAGCGTTGTTAAATGCTGTGTTGAGTGAATTTTAATTTCGTGATTAGTAATATTTTTTTTTGAGTTATTTATGAGTTAAAGTCATATATATTTCAAACTAAATCAAATGTAACTCATGTTATATTCAAAGCCTAATCAATGCATATATACGTATACGAATTCGTTTTGATTAGTCAAGGCTATAAATAATAGACTCCGGCATATATATAACTACAAACTCTTCTTTTCCGGAAAAAATGTTCACCACTTTGTATATAACTTTGTATTCAAACTTGCTTTTGGTAATATAATTTACACAAAAAGAAAATGTTACGAGACTTGAATCTTGACCGACAAGAAGCAGGCTGACCAACAAAACCATAATTTTTTTATTTATCTTAAAAATATATAACAAACGTTTTGATGTAATTTCTTTTAAACATTTTTTCTTTCAAACATTTTTTTAAAAAAATGTAACAGGAAACACAAAAGGATGCAATGTTCAGTGTTCTAGAAGAAAATTCAGTGTGACCACTCAAAGCACTTGTTATGAATTTTAGGAAAGAGTATATATATATAGATACTGAGGTTGGTCTCCATGCATATTTGTATATGCATGCACAATTATGCAAAAAACATAATTGTGCTTGTATTATTATATCTAAGCTGTTTGCATCGCTTGTGAATAATCAAAAACATTTGGTTTTAGGTGTAAAATTATAGAAATAAAAGATTATTTTTATATAAAATAATTATTTTTGGTTAATTTAATTTAATAGTTTTAATATCTCATTTAATATTGAAAGGGTTGAATTCTAACCTCGTGTGATTGAATTTGAAAAATACATGATTCCTACACATAAAAAAAAAATTTATGTAACAAAAATTTGCTTCTAGAAAATATGACTTTTATTTAAAGTAGAATATTTTTTATGTACCAATTAAAATTTACTCCTAATTCTTATCTTTATGGTTTGGTTGGTCACCATTCAATGTCTTAAGCATCTAGGAATGAGTAGATATTGAAAGCATAACTGTTTATATTTATATCTAAACTGTATGGTTTGTGAATAATTGAAACCTATTAGATATTTTACACAACAGCCAACAATGTTAATCTTGCTCTGCGTTCTCTGTCTCTCCATTTTCTTATTTTCCTTATGGATATTTTCTGAAACGTTCAAAAGAGGGAAGCTTCCTCCGGGCCCAAAGAAGCTTCCGATCATCGGAAACTTACAAAACCTCAACGGATTGGCTCACACATGTTTTCAAAATCTCTCCCAAAAGTTCGGACCGGTGATGCTTTTCCGTTTTGGATTTGTTCCCACGGTCGTGATTTCATCGAGAGAAGGCGCAGAGGAAGCTCTCAAGACCCACGATATTGAATGTTGCAGCCGACCAGAGACGGTCGCGACCAGAATGCTCTCATACAACTTCAAAGACATTGGATTCGCGCCTTACGGTGAGGAATGGAAAGCGTTAAGGAAGCTCGTAGTTATGGAGCTCTTAAACGCAAAAAAACTCAAGTCTTTCAGCTATATTAGAGAGGCAGAGAATGACGCTTTTGTCAAGAAACTGACGGAGTCGTCACTGACAGGAACCCCGGTGAATCTTAAGAAGGCCCTTTTCACGCTGGTGGCGAGTATCATGTGTAGACTCGCGTTTGGTATAGATATTCACAAGTGTGAGTTCATCGATGCGAACAATGTTGCAGATCTAGTTTACAAGTTTGAGTTGCTCATCGATGGTTTTACATTTTCTGATTTCTTCCCTGGAGTGGGTTGGCTTATCGACCAGATATCTGGCCAGACCAAGACATTGAACAATGTTTTCTCGGAACTTGACACATTCTTCCAGAAAGTTCTGGATGAACATCTTAAGGCTGGAAGAGAAGTATCAGAGATCCCTGATGTCGTTGATGTGATGGTTGATCTGATGAAGAAGCAAGGGAAAGATGGAGACTCATTGAAGCTCACTACAGATCATTTCAAAGGAATTATCTCGGTAACATTTTCTCTTAGACAGCAAACAACAACTTTTCATTCGAGATTCGGAACTGAACTTACACGGTTTGTGATTGTGTCAGGACATATTTCTAGCGGGAGTAAACACAAGCGCCGTCACTCTAGCATGGGCGATGACAGAGCTGATCCGAAACCCGAGAGTAATGAAGAAAGTACAAGACGAAATTAGGACATTACTCGGGGACAAGAAGGAGAGAATCACAGAAGATGATCTCACTCAGCTTCACTACTTCAAGCTCGTGGTCAAGGAAACATTCAGATTACACCCAGCAGCTCCACTTTTGCTTCCAAGAGAGACAATGTCTGACATCAAGATCCAAGGCTACGACATCCCAGCTAAAACTCAGATGATAATCAACATTTACTCGATTGCACGTGATCCAAAACTCTGGACAAACCCAGATGAATTTAATCCTGAGAGGTTTCTCAACAGTTCCATAGATTACAAAGGACTAAACTTTGAGCTTTTACCTTTTGGTTCTGGTAGGAGAATATGTCCAGGGATGATGATGGGAATAGCAAATGTGGAAATGGGACTGTTGAATTTGCTCTACTTCTTCAACTGGGGATTGCCTGAAGGGAAGACCATGAAAGACATAGACTTGGAAGAAACTGGCTCGATCATTGTCAGCAAGAAAGCAAATCTTGAGCTTGTTCCATTTCTTCGTAACTGAAATGAAGATCATTGAAGCAATTAAGTAGTGTTGCATTTGTACTCAGCTTGTTAGTCATGAACTTATGATTTTGGGAAATTACTGGATATTTGAGGATCGCACCAACATTGTCGCAAGAATAATTAAAAAATCATCTGTTTTGGAAATAAAATAAAATTTGGAAGAAAAAAATCTAACATGGATATATTAGAAATTTGAAAAATGTGACGGCAACAAAATTGAAATATATTATGTTTAAAATAAAGTGAAAGTTAATCAGAAACTGAACATTGCATTTTGGGAAATAAAATCCTAATACAGAGATTTCATATCAATGTATTCTTAGATAAACTTGATTCTGAATAACCATAAAACGCTAATATAGCTGGTGACCCATTGAGCACATATTCCTTTTACCCTCGATATCTTCTTGACTGCAGTAAGAAAAAAACTAAAGCATTTAATAAGTTCTTTGGATCCTTGGATCATGTAGTGTGATCATGTGATCCTTGGATCACAAACATCCATTCTTACAAGCTGCTCGAATGCTCTTCTTTACAGATTCTAATCTCCTGAGTTGTCGTAAAAAGAGAAAAAAGGAAGAAAAAAAGTCTCTAAGAAGAAGGTGGTATCTCGCTAGACACTTTACTTCCTCTGTTTTTCTCCTTATATAACCTACCTTTGTAACTAATTAATAGAAACCAAATTTTTAACCCTCGAAGCCCATCTTAATTGCATAACCGAGACTTGATAAAAAAAACTGAGTACCAAAGCATTAATAATACTACAATCAAAATAGTCACTGAGGGCTAGTTCATACAAAAAGGCAATATGAACAAGCGTTTTGCTCTTGGATATGAAGCAAAAAGTAAGATGGTTGTTCTAAAAGATTTAAAAGAATGTATATACAATTATTAGAGCATTTCCAGCCGTTTTTTCATTAATATATATGTTTTTCGGCAATGGCTTTGAAGTTGTAAGCATCTGACACTCAAATGGGATTCTCACCAATTTTTATTATTATTTTAATATTATTTAATAGTTTAATTAATTTATTTGAATAAAAGAAATTGAACCATCAAAGAGAAGACATTTGTGTATTGGGTATTTTATGAGAACCGTTTATACTCTCTCTCTCTCTCCTACTTTTTCATTTTTGTTTTATTGTTGAGATACTCCTGAATCAAAAATACATAAATTTTAACGCAAACACAAACATTTCGCAATAACATAAATACATATATTGAACAATTCAACTGCGTACAAATCACACCGTATGTATAATATATAAAGCACGCCAAATCACGTTCACAAAAAAAATATAAGCCAAATCACATTATAACAACAATGATAATCAAATCTTGTTATTGACTCTCTTAGTATAAATCTCTAGCCCTCGCGAGCATCACGAGCATCCCCACCCCCAAAAAGTTTATCTATCTCCTCCAATGGCAATCCTTTCGTTTCCGGCAACATAAAGAAGAAGAACCACCATGCTACCACCGCGAGTCCAGCGAACACGAAGAACGCACCTCCCGTTGTGATCGCCTCCGTTATTGACAGAAAACTCATAGATACCGTTGCGTTCATGATCCGATTAACCGCAACGCCTATGCTCGCTCCCTGAGCCCTAAGTCTCAACGGGAATATCTCCGAGCTATACACCCACGTGATAGGCCCAAGCCCGATCGAGAAAAACGCTACAAACGCGTACGTGGAGACAATGCTCAAGCTCAACGCCCACGCTAACTGCCCGATGTGCTCAACCATCGTGAGACTAACTGCTAAACTGGTCAATGCAAAGACCATACCACCCGTGCTGGTCAACAGAAGCTTTCTCCGACCTACCTTGTCCAGCAAGAAAGTAGCAATTATTATGAAAACGGCCTTAGTTAAACCCACACCGACTGTGGCGAGTAAGAGCTTGTCTTTCGAATTCACTCCGGCTTGCCTGAAAATTCTTGGGCTGTACAACACGATGGCTTCTATCCCAGTCGCGTGCTCGAAAAAATGTATACCCACGGCCGCGATCAAGATCAAACGTACCGCGGGTCTAGGTTTTATCAGCAGCTCTCTCCATACACTTTTACGTTTATTTTTCTTGAAGTCACCGCCAACCGCTTTCACCACTGTATCATCTTCTATTTCTGCAGCTGTTAAAATATCTCTGAAGCGTTTTTCGGCTTCTTCTTCCGTGTTGGATACCAAAACCATGATTTTCTTGGCTTCTTCTAACCTACCCTGCATCACAAGCCACCTCGGCGATTCGGGCATTTTCAAAATTCCGAAAGCCAAGATCAACGAAGGGATCGCTGCAATTCCAAGCATCAATCTCCACCCGAGCTTTAATGTCAATTTCCCGAAACAGTAATTCGAGACATAGCCTAGTAAAATTCCGAGACTAATACAAAGCTCAGGGAGAGAAGTGAGAAAGCCTCTATGTGAAGCAGAGGATATCTCGGCCGAGTAAACCGGAGCTATCATTAGAGCAAACCCTACACCAACTCCAGCGATACATCTTCCGACCATCAAAACGGCATAGTTTGGGCCATATCCCATAAGAACCGAGCCCACTAAGAATATCACGGAGGAGAGAGCAATGGTGTAACGTCGACCGATGACGTCAGACGTTTTTCCCGCAGTTAAAGATCCGACGAGAGCACATAGATTCAAGATTCCCATCAAAACTTCGATCTGAGTATCGTTTATGTTCAGATCGTCTCTTATAAAGATCTGGGCTCCGCTCATGACTCCCGTATCTAAGGAAAAACACAAAGATAAAGTGAAAAGAATCATAAAATTTTAACCAAAAAAGAGCAACAAGATTCATTAATAAAAAGGTTTTAGACGGGTAAGCTGCAGACAACAGCGTGCAAAGCAAGAATCACGGACGTCGAAATATATATATTGGTATGACATAGAGATTTACCATATCCGAAGATGATTGAAATGATTGAAGCAACCATTGCACACCCGAAAGCGAATTTGTTCATATGGGTTGGGTTTGGATTCGACCCAAGTGAATTATGACCACCAGCGTGAACCATGGTGAGTCTTCTTTTTTTTTTGCTTTTTGTTATGTTGAATATTAGAATAGCTTATTGTATCGATTATGTGCCTTTCATCGTATATATATACGCACTCACAGACGTGAAGACTCGCCATTTTTTTCACCACTTGTATATTTAGTGGAAAATGACGATCAGAACTTCAACAGTGTTCGCGGGTCCCACGTAATATGTCTTGTACGAGAATTAGATTTTTGCAACATCTAATATTTCCTAGCTAACTTAAGATTTAGACCTTAAAGAAGTAGGAGACAACACATTGAAAAGAAGAAAATCTTGTTTACATGTCATCATTTAAGTGCTTTAACATGGCTTTAAAATGTGCAACTGGATTTAAGAAAATATTGACTATAGAAAATACTTTATGATAAGAAATATTGAAATGCATATATATATATATATATATATATATATATTTATATTTAAACCCTTAGTTATAGAAAGAAAACTTTAACACGTCAAATATATGTTAAATAATCGCTTTGCGCACGGACGACTTCAAATAATTTGAGAAACCTTGGTTCTAAATTCTTAAGTGAATCCTTTTATTTTTTTTCCCAAATGATACCTAAAAATTAACTTTAAATTTGTGATATGTTTACGCATATGTCATCCCTTATATATAAACGAAAAACACTTAAATTTTTTTTACTAACTACTTCATATAAAATCGAGATCCCATGTTGATAGCGGTAGTTAGATTTGCCATTTGTAATCAGTAGATCATAATTTATAATATGATAACATCAAAGGTCATTATGATTTCTATACAAACCATTTTAAAAAAAAATTGTAAGTTAAAAGTCCCTATCTTCTTTTCTTTCGGCATTTTCCTGATATGTGTTGAGTAGAAGTATATCCTTTAAAGATTCGTTTCCTCATTTATATAACTTGGTGCACTACATATATGTGGTGCATTTTGTTGTTCACACGGGTTAGAATTTCTAATGGATCTACATAAAAAGATGGGAAACCAAATTTACTATGAGAAAGTGAATCTCAAAGAAGAAAACATAATTGAAAAAATTAAAAGAACAAATATTACTAGGCCAAACTAAAGTGAATCAGTTAAGTCTTGGGTTACTGTTAGACAGGACACGTGACTACATTTGTAGTTGATGATCACACGCAGTGCAGCACTGCACGGGTAAGTGCTACAATTTCAGTTTGGGTTTTCTATTTTGACCTTAAGTTTACAGACCGAACCAATTATGGTAAACTTACGAGTTATGTTTATATTCTTGTTCTCTTTAATCAATATTGTATCTTGAACTATTTGCCTGAATAGTAAACTAATTCAAACTTTTGCAATTATTATAAGATTTGGTAAAAGGACTAGATGTTTCCAAGTGGAAGGTGTCCAGATGAGGGACTCGACGCTTATAAGAGGTGGAGGCGAATGTATCTTTTCAAGATCCACTAGAAGCAAGAAGAGAAGAAGTGCCAAACGTGATAAAAACAACGTAAATATGTGTTTTTATTTTTGCGGTTTTATTTCTTTTTCTCACGTACGTTATAACAAACAAAAAAAAAGTGATTTCGTGAAATAATGGTGAGTTGGAAAAGAAACAAAAATAGTTTTGATTTGGTTTCTTGAACAACAAACTGTAATGAAAAACTATACCCAACAACTGCATAATCGTACAATCTCACCTTTTTTTTTAATTTAAAGGCATATATGGTGTCTATCACAAATGAAAATACGAACGAGAGTCATACTAACTCGGAAGAAATCATATATGATGTTAAATGAATTTTTTGGGAAAGAAATGATAAATTCGACCACATGCTTTTTTAACAAGAAAAACACCATTTTAACTTTTTCTAAAAGAAACTCTCCTCTTAAAAAGCCAATTGGGAATCAATAACTTATATCAGAAAAGAAGTGTTCATAATTGTGATCTTACCTTTCTAGGAGACAATCTACATATATAATAGTTTGTATTTTGGTCAATGATAAAAAGAAAAATCTTCTGGAAGATGAGAAAGAGAAATTCAAAGTGAACTTGTGAGCATTAGTTGGGATGCATTTGCCCGACACAGCCGGAAAGATAAGTTTTGGGGACTTGCCGATACAATTGATAACTTGGGTAGGTTAGATCATGTGGG
The DNA here is from genome assembly GCA_039880935.1 of Streptanthus diversifolius. Taxonomy (NCBI): domain Eukaryota; kingdom Viridiplantae; phylum Streptophyta; class Magnoliopsida; order Brassicales; family Brassicaceae; genus Streptanthus; species Streptanthus diversifolius. The sequence goes on from JAXGFM010000001.1 coordinate 865,018, forward strand.
CGGATCTTAATTTTCTCTACTTTATTCGACTTTTCTTCCATTGTTTCAAAAGTTTCAAAAAAAATGAAAAATAATTAACGTCAATCTTAAGTTTATATATCGGAACCATATTTTAAGAAAAATGTGTACAACAATCTCCATCCATTCAGAAGTAAATCATCACTTCTCATGCTAACAAAAAATAATTGTCACTTCCCGTTTCAAAATATGCATCTTAGTATTTCTTCATGTTCTTTGATCTTGATGTCGTTTTTTTGATCCAAACATATGTTCTGATGTTTCAAATTAACAATGGGGTTATTTCATTTTTGTAGAGTTTTGTGTTTTAGCTTTTAGAAGGTATTTTTACTTTGAGAAAAATAACATTAAATAGTTTTTGGATTTTCTACTTACAAGATAAACGTAAAACAAAAGGCAGACGCAAAGACAACATTCAATCACATGTTTCCACGTGTTTGTATACATTTATTTACTTTTTTTGTTATTTATAACAAAAAAAACAATACAGTAAGATAGTTTATATACACATTCAGTTAAAGAAAATATTTTATATTTATACTAAAAATGTAATCTTGTAATCAATTTTCAAGTTAAAGATTTTATCAATTACCCATGTATATTTAAATCCGAGTTAATCGAGTATGGTATCTAGTATATATAGAATTTATTCTTGGTAAAAATTTAGAAGATGTCACTTGTCATATTTTATGCAACAAATGAATTTATATTGACTATACACATGTAAAACAAAATTTGACTATACATGTACTTAAGATTAAAACTAATTAAATCTAATTAATAATGGTCTATTATAAGTTATAATGGCTATTTTAAAATTTTAAAATAAGTATTGTAGTGTGATGATTGAAAATTTATAATGTTGGTGGAAGTTAGGGATCTTCCATTGTTTATGACAAAGAAAAAGCTTTATCTCTTGTAATTCCATATTGGCATTGTACACATCTTTAGTTGCAACAAACTGAATTATTTTTTTTTATTTTGAGATTATTATGTGAAATCTGATTCAAAATTGACATGGTTATTAGAAAATATAGTAATATATATTTTCGGGTGGTATATAAAGTAAATAAGAGTGGGGAAAAAGCATCTTTGAGTGGAAGCAAAATGATGGACGCACATTTGGAATGAAACCGAGGCCATCAAAATTGGGCGAACTATTTGTTAAAACGATTGCTTGTGACATGGCCAACGAGTTATGGATTATTAGTTAACTAAAGATTTTTATTTTTAAAAAAAAAAGTTAAATAAAGATTTTTTTAAAAGAAATTTATCCACAGTTAATAAAACAGTTTGGTTCTTCTGAACCACATATAATTAGAGTTTCCTAACAACTAGAGATTCTTTATATATATATTTACCACCAATCCCTCAAAAAAAAAAGTGTGTGTGTTAAAGTAAAAACAATGAATGAAGTAACTTATGATCGAATAATGTTGTTGCACAAATTATCAATTAAGTTCACAATAAGGACAATCGATCGAAGAAAACAAAATTCAAATGTACTAACTACGATTGTGATTTTAGGAAAAGTGGCAGTGATTCCAAGATGGCTTGGATTATAAGAGATGCTAATGAATTTTATCTAGAAACAGGACATAGTGAAGAAGGAGTTTGCAACACAGTTTTGGAAGCAGAATTACAAAAATTACTTATATCGATGCCACATGCCTGGGTGGCTGGTTATGAAGGTATCGATATTTATTGTTATAGGTGACAACAAAACAGGTTTCAAATTCATCATTTGTATCATACTTTTTTAGTTATGTTCTTCCTTCTCCATGAGGATTGCGTGTAAAGAAGATGTTAAATACAAACTTAAGATGAAAAAGGGCAAGAGAAAAAAAATGTTACATAAAAACCAAAAATTAAAGCAAACCACTGATCAAGAATATCATTAAAAGATCAGACCCTTTTGCTATGTTCACTTCATCTGGGTTAGTCGAGGCTGAATAAAATCTTTGCTCTCGAATTCACACATTAACGGGCCCTTTTAATTTATTTACATTAAAATCTCTCGGTTTGAAAAGCAGAATTGGCACGGGCCCTTTTGCTCTGTAGTTTGTTGCCTGGACATTAGCCTTCTCGAAACCAGAAGAAGAAGAAGAAGAAGAAGAAGAAGAAGAAGAAGAAGAAGAAGAAGAAGAAGAAGAAGAAGAAGAAGAAGAAGAAGAAGAAGAAGAAGAAGAAGAAGAAGAAGAAGAAGAAGAGGTTTTTGTTCATTTAACGAGCTTATTAGCAGAATCAGTTAGCTGCAGCTATTTCTTCACAAACGTAGCCTATTTATTATCTTACTGTTTCAATATCACCAAGCTTCACTCCATATCTCACTGCATGACTCAAAACATTTTTCCTACTCATTATTAATTTATTTACATATTTCCTACTTGTTTCTTAGAGTGTTTGTAACCATCATGCTTATGGCTATTATATAGTATATGAGCTTGCATGTTGGCATGCAACAAATTTTGGTTTCTATATGGTAGAAATTAACGGGCCCTTTTTATTTATTTATTTAGTTCCAGTAACCTTTGCTCTCGAATTCACACATTAGGGTTTGGGTTGGATTAAGGACGACTTAGGCTTTAGGTTTTAAATGAAGATTATGTTGCCTAGTCAAGTATTGTTAGTACAGATGAGCTCTTTTAGTCTCGATGATATATTATTATATATTACATATATTATATATATGCCAAATATTGAAGGTATCAGTTATGAGGTAACTCCTTTTTAGCGTTTCTTCTTTTAAAGTTAGCTCCTTTTTTAAGATGTATATACTGTTTTTAATATGATCAAACATTTTCTATACCAATTCCATTTGTAGGTGATTTGCCAATACAGTCAGATTGATATAATTGATTATTTAGATATATTATTTAAACCTTTTAGAGTGAAATTCTAGATTGACGTAGGTGTATTTGATTATCTAGATATATGATCCATCCTCTTAGAGGAAGATTTTAGATTGTTGGGTTAATTTATTGCAAACTTGGTTATAGTTGTGAATATAATGCAATTAGAGGTATGTTTTGACATCATAATGGAAAATCACTCAGTTTATAATTAGTTTGGTAATTAAAATCTTCTTGTCCTGCCTCCTAACCACGACTCAAACCTTCTCTAGAGTAAAATTTTAGATTGAAGTAGATGTCCTTGATTGTATAGATATATGATACAATCCTTTTAGAGGAAGAATGCCAAATTTATTGATGAAACTTGATTGTTTTGCTTAATTAACTGTGAAAACGATCCATACATATAGAATCATGTCAAAAGTGGAATCTACAATTTCTTTCATTAATACTAGATGAGCGCAGGTTTGTTTAAGGTATACGTATTCATTTTTGTGTATTCGATTATTTATGTATGAAAATGAATGCTTAGAAAGGTTTTTATATTTAGAATATTTTGCATTATTATATTTTCCTATATAAATGTGCTATGAAGTACACTACAATTATCGTATAAACAATTGATGCACAAATGCTTCTTTACTCGCTCTCTTTGTTTTCCAACTACACATTACATTAGAAGGATGGAAAGACGGCTTGGTCATATTTGTTATTCAGTAGTTCAACTGAAGTTTCCTCGCAATAAACTCCATAGTTTTTTTTATAAAGACACGACTACTGGTACTAGTACTATCAATAGATTGCCCTAGCTAGGATAAGTTACTACCAAGAAAGTTGTCCTTATTTGTAACTATGTCTTGGACATTTATCTTTGCACCCAAAAAAAAAAAGAGATATAGAAGGTTCTTAGACATCAAATCATGTGATTGACCAAAAACAATCATCATTTGTTTGTTCTCTTATAGTTGTTTCTTTATGAACCGAAAGAGTTAACCCATCTTACTTAATATGGAGGTAATAGAGTAGAAAGCACGCAAACTCAAACAGTCGTAGCTGATGAAAACAATCTAATGCCTGCTCATTGGAGAGCATACATTTTAAGACCATATTTTAAGTGATCGTTAAGCATTTCATCCATTCACCAATACATGAACTGATCCATCTCCAACAGCTTTGTTTCTGCCATATATCCTTCCTTTCTCTTAAACTTATTTTTCATGTAACCGTACGCCTAACTAATATCTTGCTTATTACTAAATTATCTAAACCATGGTATATATACTAGAAACATGCATAAGTTTTGTACAGTTCAAAAGTCATTGAAACTTCGACATTTTGTCAGATATTATATGGTTGCATCGCAGAGAATAGTAAACTAAAATACATAGAAATTTTGGATGATGAAATATGTGGCCATTGTGGCTTTAAGAATGAAATAATAAATCATGATTTGTTTAATTAAATATCTTTTAGTACTCTAATGCTGGACTTTATTGCCGACTCGAAAAGTTTCCAGACATCAACAATTATTGCTAATACGGATTATTTTTTATAGCAGAATTACCTGATCCCCATGGATTATATGGTGTGTATTTAGAAACCTAGAATTTAAAAACTTTCTAAAAATGTGAAGATGTAACTGTAGCATCCATGCCCCGAATTGAAATAAAGCTGGTATGGTTAAAAAATAGACATGGTTATGTGGAAAAGGTGTGAAAAACTTTCATTTGGAGATGCAATATATAATTGTTAGGATTTAAATATGAGGAAAGGCAAAGAAATCAGAAGGAACATATAGAGGAAGTTATAAAAATGTGATTTAAGGAAAACATAGAGGAGAGAGAGAGTCCTAGTCGGACTATAAGATTCGACCAAGTCTTTGACTACATGGTTCCTAATGGTATTGATGTGTCTAAACGATGTGAGACTGAATCGGACCTAAGTTAGAAGATTTAATTGAACCCCGATCTAAATCAAGATTCCGTAGTTCAATTTAGGAATTTATATGGCTTCTTTGTCTGACACAAAAATTAAATAAAGTAAAGCAAGAACGTAAATAATTTGGGTAGAAATAGAAAACCCGGTCCAAGAGGCTTAAGACACAATATTTTTATTCTGATTTAAGAACACATACTATGCTTAGGATTACTAGTCACGCAATTATTTTATTGTTCATTTCTTTTTTCCTAATTACTTATCTTTTTGGCAAAGAATAACCTCCATGTTTTTATCTTTTTGTTATGTTTACAAACAATTTCATTAGTTAATGAAATTCAAACGCTTATTAAAAGAACCTATATATTTATATTAATATATATAAGTTATCTTTTTACATAAGCATGAAAGAATGTGTTTAAGTTAGAAAATGTAACTTGGGATTACATTCACTCATTTATTTTCTTGTTCCATCTAAGGATCTAAAAAACTTCTAAAAGCGAATTGCCTCTTTGTTTTTTTTTTTTTGTGGCAAAGGTAAACGATGAAGAGCTTGATGTGTTCTAAGCACGAGATCAGGAGATACTTGCTTTGAATCATATTTTTCAACAACGTGTTATATAGAGAGGATTCCATGATAAATCTAATTATTAAAATTATCTATCTTATTAGACTGACTAATCTAATCTAATACTTGGCTATAAATTATATAACATAAGCATGCAATGAAAAATTGCAATTCAATCCACCATGCAAACTTTAATTTATATAATAAAAAAGAATTAACGTAAAATGGTGATTTTTGTCATAAAAAATATATATATTAATTTACATACAAATTGAAATCATTTAACAGAAATCACCATTACATCACCATATCACAGAAAATTAAGATGAATAGCAAAACGTTTACAGATGTCATGCACCCGAATGTATATACATCGTAAAATTAAATAACATTTAAATTTTAACATAAGAAATTCAGATTTGAGTATCCGCCCCGTTCTGAACTAACTAACAAATCCAGGTAATGACAACAAATTAATCTTGTTACTGCATCCATATATTACCATATATTTAGAGATATTTTCAGATTTTCAGATTTTAATTGTTTTCGAAAAATATGCAATGAGCAATTTAGGATTTTTTACTTCTTAAGATAATATAATCCAATAATGGTAAGCCTAGAGTAGATTTCTTTCCTTTCATAAGTTTCAAGTTAAGATTTTAGCTTATTTTATTAATGGAGGCTTTTATATAAAATGATAGATAACCAAACGACTAAAATACACTTCTATCTTTCGAAATGTCTTCAATCCCAAACAGATTCAACTCTTACTGTGATGATACTACGAACCATCATGGTTTTGTTTCCAACTTCTCTAGTCATAATTCCAAAATGGTTCGATCGATGTTCACTACTTGTGATCACATGAACCATGGAAGTTTGTTTTCTTCAACTCCTTCTTCTTCTTGTTACCAAAATTCACATGTCTCTTCATCTTCTTTTGGGTTGAACAATCCACATATGACTTATCATATGAAGAGAGATATTGATTCTGTTCTTGGTGCTGATTGTTCTCCTATTAAAGACAATCCTCATTTTTCTCAAGTCTCCTTCACCCAAACTATTACAAAAAGGTTTTCGGCTATTGTTCCTACCAATCAAATTTTCAATATCCAAAATGATATTAAACGTGTGCAACAAGCCATGGATTTTAAAACCAATGTTTGGAATCGTCCTACATTTCATCCTCCAACATTTTTTGATAAAAATTGCGAGATCTTGAACCCTAAACCTCTTAATGTCATTTTTCCTCATCCATACTCTGCTAATCATCAGAATCTAGATATGTTTTCTTCGTCATCAAAGCACATCCATGAGTTACGTGTTCCCCAAGATGGTCAATCTTCGAGGAAAAGCCCTACACCAACCAAATCTCATGAAAGAGCTACTGATTATTATTACGATTCCGATGACGAGGAGAGAAGTGAAGATGATCAATATGATGGCCGGACGCATAGCTTACCATATGAAAAATACGGTCCATATACATGTCCCAAGTGCAACAGTCTGTTTGACACTTCACAAAAATTTGCTGCACATATGTCATCACACTACAAGAGTGAGACGAACAAAGAGAGATATGAGAGGTATCGCGCGAGGAATAAAAACAAATATCGTAAACTAAACAACAAAATTCATGGTGGATCTAAGAAGATTAAACTGGAGGCAATGGAGTAAGTGACAATGAAGCTTTCCAAACATCTTGTTATGGTAAAGAAAGAGCATGCTTAGGAGTTGTTTGTTTTTATATCATTCCAACTTATTAAAAATATTTTTCTCCTTTTTGGGATTTTCATTATCTGTGTTGTGAATATGGTTGAATGTGCGTATTTGGGCCGATAATTTTCTTGCTCTTTAAAAATATGATTCAACTGTATTTTATAATATTTTCATAAATTTTATTAAGTAGTATTACAATTGTAATTGTATGCTAAGCCTAATTAAAAAAATATTTGTTTCTATTATATTTTCACTAAAATTTTACTTAACTCGTATGGAGTTCGAAGCACAAAGACCAGTCATATCATAATTTGAGTACATGATTTTTACTAGTCAAATACAGTATCATACTTAAAAAAGTTACCGTGCGAGGAAAGCAACTCGTTCCAAGTTTCTAACAATTAAAAGTATATATAAAATCTTTTTCATTTCATAATGAAAAAATCGTATATGTTCTAGTGAGACAAAAAGTTCGTTCATCGTTGAAGAAGCCTCCCCTCGAAACGAACGACAAGGAGGATCCAAGGAGACAATATAATCTACTCATGCCCCAAAAGTCCATTTTTCTCCAATTCTTTTCTATATTTATTTATTTCAACTTTATACTTTTTTCTTCTTTATTTAAATGTAGCAATACAAAGGTGATTACTTTCCTATTTGTATTAATTATAAAGTTACAAAGTAGATGCTCTTAGATAGATACAGAGACTATAAACAAAATGTCAATTTTCAATCGATTCCACTATAATTAAAACCAGAAAATTTGTAGGAGATTTGGTAAACTGGAACATCAATCTGAGGAAGGTATTAATGTTTCTCCTTAGTATATATTGTGTGGCGTGGGTATAATAACTAGAATAAAAAAAACCAAACCGAACCAATCCAAAATAAAAGATTCAACTTAAATTAATCGAACCGGTCTTCTAAATATGTATAAATTTATATCAGAATTAACAATAATTTACGAGGATTATAGAAGAGTCAAGTACTTTTGGTATATTCATCTTAAGTGTTCACAACAACTAAGCTAACCATGATTGAAGTCGTAATGGATAAATTGAAATTTGGTGTTACAACCTAAGTCTTCTGAACAAATATACCCTTACTCATTGGTTATAGATTAAATTATCTTCGAACAAATCTATACTCGTTTTAATATTGACTAAATTATAAGCTCAGTTCACCTCCTATAACGCACATTGACACCATTTTGGTGTAATAGTCATAAATTGTGGACCCAATATATACCTAATAGACATATATAATTACGCAAGTTTTGAAGTTTAATATAGGTATATAAAAAAGAATGATTCGGATAAAGAACTTGTTGCAGCTGTCAAGAATTCTATATTTAACAAAAACAGGTTATAATAACTTAAGTAAATCTAATGTCGGTATATTTTTGCTTTGACTTGTGTAATTGCATATAAAACAGTTATATGCAATTATATATGTAGACATTCGAATGTGTTTGGGTACATACATGTATAAAAACTGAACTTTATAATCAGAGACACAACACAACAGTTTTCATTTAATGCTCCATACTTACAGACAAGAAAAAAAGGACCTCGAGAAAATAAGAAGAAAAAAATGACGAAACGTTTCAAATTAAAGATATCAAGAATCCTCTCTTTCAAATCTTGCCGTTCAAAAGATCCCTCCGATCTCCCTTTCAATCCTGTCCCTTCATTAGCCACTCGACCTCCTCCATCGGCCATCGTCACCACCGTGCCACAGCGTCGTCGCTCTTCTTTTAGACAACACTTGTTTACCACTTTTGGCTGCGGCTCAAGTCGGCGACGCTCTTCTACGCCGTTGGATGTTTCCCGAAGGAATTCACCGTCGTTATCGCCGCCGCAGACACCGATATTTCAGTGGGAAAGCGAGGGGAAATGGCACGTGATAGCTCAAGCTGATGAGGGAGACTATGAAACGCCTCGTCGGAAAATCTACGACGGAAATGATCGCCGGCGTTCAGTGAAGAAAGAGAGATACGCACGGCGTCGAGGGAGCACTTCCTCCGCCGAAGATTACGAAGAGAAGACGGAGAGAGAGAGTCTCTTACCATCTTCTACAAACCTCTCACCGGAAAGTTCCTCTTCAGGGTTGCCACGTGTCACTAGGCGACGGAATAACCCTCCGAAAAGAAAAAGCACGTCATCGGTTGTTGAGGAGAAAAGCGAGTCGTCTTCTCCGCCACCTTCTCCGGCAAGATTGTCGTCGTTAGAGCAGAGATTAATCCCATGTACGGCGGCGTCGGCGGTTGTGGTGGAAGGAGTGGCGGTGGTGAAGAGATCGGAGGACCCGTACGAAGATTTCAAGGGATCAATGATGGAGATGATAGTAGAGAAGAACATGTTTGAAGTGGCTGAGCTTGAGCAGCTTCTCCGCTGCTTCTTAACGCTAAACGCGAAACACCACCACCGGGCGATTGTCAAAGCGTTTTCTGAGGTTTGGGTTGCTTTGTTCTCCGGTGGTAATGAAGGCAGCAGAAGGTCCAGTGTTCGACTTTCTGTCTATGATAATGTCTAACTAAAGTATATTTCCAATTTTTAATTAAGTGATTAGTGGTCAATGTAAGTGGTAAATTATGCGTCGGTGCAATGATTAAACTGTAATCATTATGATTTGTGTGCCTTCTCCAAATTACATAATCTATTTTGTATGATTTAGATTCGAATGCTTAGACTGCATTCTGCATAGATATCCATATTCGTAGACAATACAAAAGATATAAGTGTTGATTATCTTTTTATAAAAGAAGATTTTAAGCAACCCAAGAACTGTAGGTTTCACAATTTTACCATAAAAACACTTGAGAAAAATAACAGATATTCACTTTTTCGTTTCTTATATTTACATGTTCCATTTTAAATGCTTAGCAGATGACACGTGGACGGTCGATGTGGACCATTTTGACTCAGCAAACGAAGTGACAAGATGATTGAAATCAAAAGAGACAAAAGTTTAATTAAAACTGAATATCTGGTCCTTTGGCCTTCTCAAACGCAATACAGATCTCTCTTATCTTCAGCTTTTTATGGATTTAAACGCTGAAGCTGTATAAATCAATTGGTCAGAGAGACTACTGGAGTGTGGGCAAGAACAAGTGAGTAAAGAGAATGGGTCCATAACTAGAACAGCAAGCCACCTCTGTTCAATCACTCGTGTCTTTTTTTTGCTTGTTTAGTGTAAAAAGCAACCTTGAGGGTCAGAGTGAATAATTGAGATTTTACAGGATATTTTTGGTAAAAATCAAAGCACACGGAATCACAAATTCTGCAATAAAACATGAAGGCTAAAAACCAGACATGCGCACTAATTTCCACGCTCTCTCTCTCTCTCTCTCCAAACCAAAGATAAGAGAAGAGATTCTCTTGCAGAGAATCAGAGACAAGACATTAAGACATATAGTGTGTTCTCTCTCTCTCTCTCTCTCTCTCTCTCTCTCTCTCTCTCTCTCTCTCTCTTGTTTTGGATAAGGGAAGGTTTCTTAGAATCTAAAAGCGAAGTGAGAAAAATCCTTGTGATTACTTGTCATGAAAGAAAGGGTTTACAAATGGTCCAACACTCAGCCTTGGTGCGGTAGGGGTGGTGGAGGCATAGCCATGTGATGATGGTGGTGCATAGGTTGCTGTGGCGGTGGTGGTCCACCTTGCTGCATGTGCTGCTGCGGCCACCCATGTTGGTGCATTCCCATGGCTTGAGGAGGTGGTGGTGGTGGCCTTGGACCGCCGAAACCTTGTTGGTGATGAAGAAACTGGGGAGGTGGCGGCGGCGGCATTCCTTGAGGAGGACGAAATTGCATTGGCGGTGGAACCGCTAAGCCGTGTTGTTGTTGATGCGGCTGAGATTGCCAAGATGGTGGCTGAGTTTGGTAGACTTGCGGAGGTGGTGGTGGTGGTGTTGGACGGGGACCCGGGATCGGAACAGGTTGCATGCCGCCATTGGCAAACGGACGTGGTATACCATTAGCTTGAGGAGCAGTTGGTGGGCCGCTTGCAAATAGCGTATGGGGTCTGCTTTTCTGGGCAGTTGGATTTGTGGCAGCCAAAAGCCTCTCTGCATTCACAAAAGTAATGTGTTGTTGTTGTTCCATTAACGGAGAGAAAGATTCAAAACAATTTGCTCCTCGAAAATAAGTAGAATCCATAAGTTAAAACAAGAGAAGAGTATAAAGAGCCTAACCTGCTGGAGTACCGTGGCGCTCTCCTTTGGTGTCTTTCTTATATGCGTAAGAGACTGTTATTTGACGATTACAGAGATATTGTCCGGTCATTGCCTGCAACAATCAGAGGAATATACAATCATTCGATTAGGTGAGTGGATAAGTTATAGATATGTGAAATATATTGGGATACAATCTCGTATCAAAGTTTATAGAAATGATAATCTTGAAAGAACAAAAACAGGGAATTACCTCAATTGCAGCATCAGATGCCTCGAAAGAGTCATAGCTAATGAAACCAAAACCTCGTGAGTTCCCGGTATCAGGATCTCGCATTATCTGAAATGAAAAATTGAGAGCATCAGATTCTTAAGCGTACAGCCATTCTTTTCCAAAAACACATGGCATATTACTCACAGTTTACAGATAATAATACATCAACAATAACGGACTGAAACCTAACTTGATAAAAGATTTTACCTTAGGATTAGCAGCAATCACACCAAATGCGCTGAAAGTATCATACAAGAGCTTTTCATCCACATCCTGCAACGTAAAACCTGGTCAGCTATGAGATTTAAAATTGATAGTTAAAGTTGAGATTCTCAGAATAATACCACCGCCAAGATATATACTTACAGGGTCAAGGTTCCCAATGAAAAGGTTAGCACCAACATCCAAGCTCTTCTTATCTTGAGACGCCTAATCCAATTTCAACCAGGAAACAAACAAAATGTTAGCATCTCCAAGGGGGGATGCTTAATAACAAACACGTTTATGCATCAAAACTCAGAAGAGTCATCCGCAAGAGTTCTAGTTCCCTGAGAATTTCTCTTGGTAAACAAAAGATAGATACATTATAATACCTTGTTAACACGTATAGGCTTTCCATGGAGCTTAATCATGTTAAGAACCTTAATTGCCTGCACAAAAAACACCAATTTTTTTACCACTGAGCCCACAAAAAAAGCAAAAAAAAAAAAAAAAATCCTTCACACTCTTCAAAGAAAGGAAAAGAGAAACACTTACATAGTCAGCATCTTCCTCACTACGGAATTCAATAAATCCATAACCTTGATGAAGATTTGTCACCCTATCTTTGGGGACATAGACATTAACTGATGCAAACCAAACACCCAAGGAGCTAATGTCAGAATTTTCATCGATTCAGATCAAAAATAAGTTCCAACTTCTAATAACCATCAAGTTCCTAACCAAACCCTATGATTGTTCCACTAAATAAAAACCATTAGACAGCAAAGAAACTAAACGAGATTATTTGATATAAACCAAAGTGAAGAAGTAAGCGTTTAACTTACCAACTGGGCCGGCTTGGACGAACAATTCCCAAAGCAATTCTTCAGAAAGCTAAAATTCAAATAAATTTTTATTTATTAATTTCACAGTATGTATTCAGCTAAATCACAGAGAAGAGAAACTGAGAAAACACACACAAAATCCCGAATCAATCCAAAATGACTTGTATTTAGTCGCAGTGGTGACATATACTCAAAAATTGCAGAAGAAACAGAGATTTAAAGTTCGTGCGACAGAGAGAGAGAAAAGAGAGAAGAACCTGGGGATCGAGACCACCGACGTACACAGTAGCGTCTTGGTTCCTCTCAGCGGAGTGTTGGCCGAGAAGATTAGCTCCGACTCCAGGAGCTATTCGAGTCGTCATTTAACTTCTCCTTTGTTTGCTTTACTCCGGTCGCCGGAGAAAGAAGCCCTACCGAATTGAGAAATCTGAGTTTTTCGATTTTGTTTTCAGTCTATCTTCTGGACATTTCTAAGCTTAGAAATGACGGAGAAGAAAGAAAATGAGGTTACGACAACTAATTGGGTTTTGCTCCACTAATGGGCTTCTCCTTTAAGGCCCAGTAAGTTCTTTTATCAATTGGTTAACTAATTTTGGTAGGTTTATGTTCGTCTCTTGAATGAAGATTTGATATTTCAGGACTTTCTCAGGATTGTGGAAAGGAGTGTTCTTGTGTTGCTACCGAAACCAATGAGAATAATTTCATTACGGGTTACTTTTTAAGAAAACATATGATATATCATTTTGACTGAAGGTGTGGCTGGTGACATTTAAAAGACTAATAGGAATGAAGAGGAAAATAATGAAGAAGAACAAAATAATAAGAATTAAGAGAAAAATTTGTTACTTATCGTTCCTTTTCAAATTTGATAAGGAATATTTTGCTGTATAATTCTTTACACAAAAATCATATGTAAATGGTGTAACTTTTTAAAAATGAAGAGTAATTTATTGTTCACTTTAATTCTTTTGGTCACCAGTCACATACTGATTGTGCAAGAACATCTAAAAAGCAAAAACAAGGAGAAACAAAAGCAATTGTTGGGATGGTGGAAATGGAATTTGAATTCATCTTAAAAGCATTGTGTGTTGAACATAGAGGTACATAACATGGACTGCATGGATATGCAGAGACAAAATATTTGCTATTTCTATCTTTATGACTCTATCACGCTTATATAGATTGTAGTTTTTACAGCTAACTTTATAAGAAATGCATCCTGGAACACTGTTTCAACAAGTCCTAATAAAGTTAAAACAAGAAAGCACAAACAAACACACATATCTTCTTTAGATTGATGCAGCATTCTCTCTTTCTTGATCCAACACTTGTCTTGTTCGGGAAGAAGATGAAACAGTAGCATTGGCCTTTGTATACAATCCAAGACTCTCTTCTAGTTTCTTCCACTCGGTCACTAAACGCGGAGGGTATTTCTTCTTCACAGTCCTAGCCACTCCTCTCGCATCTTCCATTCTGTTATTCCTCACTAATCCTTCAGTCAAATGCTTGCAGGTTTTGAAATCAGGAATCTTGTGCACCAACGCGCTCTTCTTGAACACATCTAAACCTTGATCATACAACCCATTTATACACAGATGAAATATCAACGTCCTAAACGTCGCTGCGTTTCCACAACAATCCTGTTTCTTATCAAGCCCTTCATACACTTTCTTGGCCTCACCCATCATCCCTTTCACGCAGTACGCAGTCATAAGATAGTTATAGCTAATCGTATCAGGCTTCAATCCTACACTGATCATTTCTTCCATCAACTCCTTGACTCTTTCAGGGCTTTCTTTCGCAGCATTCATGAGTCTAACGTTATAAACCGTGTTATCCAATTCGCACCCTTTATTCACCATCTCGTTCCACAAACTTTCCGCTATATCCGTTTTCCCATTCTTATACAAAGATCCTAAGATTGTGGTGTAGGCAATGATGGTAACTTCAACACCTTTAGCCTCCATATCTCTCATAGTCTCCATAGCCTTTTCTACCGAACCAGAGTCACAATACGACTTAATCAACATACCATAAGATACTTTATCAGGAGTAATATTATGATACCTGTGAGGAATTTCGTCGAACAGTTGGGGGATTCTTTCGAACAGATCAGAGTGAAGACAAGCAGCGAGCAAGGCGTTGAAGGAGACAACGGATCTGGGAGTACCGAAATGGTCCATCTCCTCGAACGTCTTCATAGCATTGTCAAACAATGAAGCTCGTCCGTAAGATCTGATAAGTGTAGAGAGAAAAGTCTCTGTTTTGATCTTTGGGTCGTTCTTGTGAGACTCAATCAAGGCTTCGATGTCGGAAAAGCGATTAGATTTGGCGAGGCGTCGGACAGTTAGCTCCATCGCGTAACGAGAGGAGAGAGGAGATGAGGTATTATTGGAGACTGAGTTGTATATCGCTAAAGCTTTGTCCGGATCGTTTACTTTACGTAGTTTGGACTTAGCTTTGGAGACAGTGATGGAGCCGGAGGAAGCAGTGGCTTGAGAATCTGCAGCCGCTGTTGAGAAACGGCGGAGGGAACGGAAACAGAGACGAGACGGCGTCATTGCAAGCGTCGTCACCGGAGAATAGTAGTAGTGGTTAACTGGTAGCTAAATGAAAATAACTTTAGGGTTTAAGACACGAAGAAAATGGGTGGTTTGAAAGTTTGGTAAAGTGAAAAAGTTTCAACATTGACCTTAATATATTTACTTTTTAATTTTTTAAAAAATCAAATATAAAAATCGCAAGTAGCATTTTAGAAAATAAACTCTGAACTTTTTGATGGTGAAACTAACTATTTTCGTAAAAAAAAAAATATATTAATTTATCGAGTGAATAGCCATACTTGTGTGAAACCAAAAAAATGCCTTTGTTTGGTGGATAAATGTTACAAAGCATTGTAAAATGCTTGATACAACAGAAACAAGCACATGGTTTTAGGAAACGAAACAAGACAGATAACAAAATAAAAAGCTAAAACAAATCCAATTATAAACCTCTAGAGAGAATAATCGCCTTGTTCAAACTTATCTTCAGGGTAAAACACAGCCACCACATGGTTCCCTCCAAATCTCCTACCGTTCATCCCGTTTCTTGCCCTACTCGAGCTCTCTGTTTCCGCATACTCAAGAAACACCTGCGCCAAATCAAACATTGCTTCCACAGTTTTAGCTAGAGAGATTCCACTTGCATAGAACAGAAAAATGTAATAAATATAGGTCAATTATGGTTTTGAAACAAACCTTGCCAACGCCCTGAATGGGCTCACCGTTGGGGCTGGGGCGAGGGATCACGACTTTCGTTAACGCACCTGCATTTTAATAGCAAACATATTCGAATCCACGAGCACAAAAACACACAAAAACAATAGGCGAAAACATGTTGTTTCTTCTAAGAAGGATGTGTCTTGGATGATATATAGATAAGGAAGTTATGCAGTCTCCTGCTATGGCCTGATTCTTTATAGCAGAATGTGGGACAACAAAAGGCTGTAAAACAGACATATACAAACCAACAGAAAACAGACACAAATCAATATTCTTTCAATCTCATCTCAAACATAGATACAAGGACTATGGTATCAAAATCAAAATCAAAACCAAAGTGAACTTAGCTTTAGCAACGGAGTGTTCTTACCAAACTTTCCGCCTTCATCTCTCATGTCTACAACGATGTCTTCGTACTCCTCATCATTTCTAAGCTCGTCCTCGGTAACTACTTGAGTCAGGCACACGACTTTGGTGGCCACTGCTCCCTGTTGTAGCATAATCCTCTGCCAAAGAGAGAAAAACAAACAGATTTTAATTGATTACCGGCAAAGAGACAAACTCTCAATGCTTTGACAGAAGCTTATGAAACTCTTTATTTTACCTGGAAAGCAACTTGCTGCTGTGCGTGCAACAGTACACTCTCCTGTTCAGGTTTCGTTTGAGTTGTTCCTTGGTTAGCTCGCCTTACCGTAAGAGTTTTATCTCCCATTGCAATTCCGTTGAGGGCAGCGCAAGCAATGTCTGTAACAGAGGGATCTTGATACGCGCAGAATGCATATCCTTTTGAGTTTCCGGTGTCTCTGTCTCTTACAAGATCAAAACCTTTCAGGGCTCCTAAGGACTCCAACAATTCCCTGATTTGTGTCTCAGGGATATAATAAGGAAGTCCACCAACAAAAAGACGGTCTGGGCCCTCAAGCGCACCAGAACCCCCAGGAGTCAGACCAACAGCAGCCAAGTTTAAATTAGGAATGGGCTGGCTTGGACCAAGGCTTGCAGCTAGCGTTGGGTTATAGTCACTCGGTCTCCTCACCTTCACTGGAGCTCCCTGGGAAAGAGGGAAAATATGGTTTAGCCTTCATTACCTATACCGTCTGCACAGAAGATACATTGGTACCATGATAAACACTAAGACCTACCTCAAATATAATTCCATCCAAAGTCATTGCATTACTGGCCTCTTGAACAGATCGCATCTCCACAAATGCAAACTTCTTCTCGTAGTTTATGTACACATTAACGACAGCATCACCTGCAAACGATAATTAAAAAAAAAACGTTTGTGACAGTTTTCAACCCAAAACTCTATAAATGCCTACACCAGAATATAATACCTGGACCAGCACTGTTTCCACCAATAGCAGCCATAACCTGACTAAAAAAAGTCGCAACAGACTGCAATACAAGATTTAGTCGTGAGAATCAAATGCAGGATCAAATCACAGGGGACCACAATATGTAGTGAACAATATAAAACCTGCTCATTTGCTGAGGGAGAAAGGCCACCAACATAGACCCTGCGAGCATGTCTAGTAGCCTGAAGCCACATTAAACCAATACATGTTAGGATAGACAAAACTCATAGTATCTTCCAAATATCCATGAGAAATGTAACCAACCTGCTGTGTCATTGCCTGAACTGGCATCATAGGGACTCCCGCAAATGGCTGCATGGGAAAGTAGAAAGGGAAATCAGTTGCAGAAACATGGATCAACTTGGCAGGGACAAGGGCACATACCTGTCCAGTTTGTAAGGGAAACATTCCATTCCCAGGAAGAAAATTTGGGCTTGGAGCAGGAACTTGGCCTAGAAAAGGAAAACAAGGTAAAACCAGAGCGAAGCCTATTACTATAACTTGAGTATGATAAGACCTAAAATCAATCCTATAGGTTTTAGAATATAAAGTGGTGCAATAAGTGAGATCACAAGGAATTTATAAGAGAAATATTGTCAATTTGTCACGAAGAACAAAGTCAGTGTAAACGTAATGGTTGAGAACGGTAATACCCATAAAACAAATGCAGGAATTCTATATTCTTCCTTGTATAGAAAAGCTACAACAAAATCTAAGAAGAGAGGAGAAAGTAACCCAATCTTGCCTTCTCAAGAGATAGACAAGGAAACAAAGAAACACCATAACACCATACAACAAAAGCTTTCAATTCTAGCATTATATACCATATACAACACCTACGATAATTACTATGAGTTAGAATACGAGGTGAACAATACCTGTAAAAGCAGCAGCAGCATCTAACATCCCAGAAGCTGGAGGTGCCATGTCGAATCCACTGACCCGCTTACTGCAATTAAGTAGATTGATATTCAAAAAATCGAAAACACAACGAAAAGTAAAACAAATTCCAACATCTTGAGTGAGATACCAACTGAACAATCTACTCTAGAAACTAAACATAAACAAAACTCATTGTTGATCACAGTTGGATTCTAAAAAATATGTCACTATTAGTCATGGAATTTTAGGCAGTACGAGCAAGATAATGTCAAAGATCATTCCTAAGAAAACAGTATCAAACGAGAGAAGCTACCTCTTTGATGGAGATCGTGATCTACGCTCAGATCTACCCCTTGAACGAGAACGAGACCGGCGACGGCGTCTATCTCCTCTATCCTTGTCATAATCTCTACGCCTAGAATTAGAAAAAAAAGACAAAAACAAATTCAATGACTTCTGAAATATTAAGGTTTCATCCAAAATATAAAGAGAAATGTTCTAAAACCTCTCAAAGTCACGGTCACGGCTTGGACGGTAATCATCATCATCACCCCTAACACGTTCTCTTCTTTCACCTCGTTCACCACTGCGATCCCTATGACGACTTCTGTGATGTCGCTCTTTGTCCCTGCTTCTATTATCCTCCCTTTCATGTCCCTTGATTCTCTCTCCCTCTCTGTCCCTCCTCCGTTCATGGTCCCTATCTCTCTCCTTATCTCTCCCCTTCACTCTATCTTCCTCTTTACCTCTAGAATCCTTCTCATCGTCAAGCATTTCCCTCTACACATCAAAACAACTCTCGTCACTGACAGTAAATATAAGAACCAAACTTTAAACACTGAGCTAAACTAACTCTAGTGGACACCACAGCTTCATCAAAACTATTTGCCCTCAGCATTCAATCAATTGCCCCTAATATTAGGATCTTTGCTTCATGAAATTTTTTATTGATGAGATTTTGCTGGTTCGCTATAACAAAACCTAGGGCTGTATATTTCGGTTTGTTCTTGCTGATTACTAGAGGAATAAATGAAGATAGTGATCTTGAATTTATCACCATTTCATTCATATTCACTTCAAAACGAGAAGAATCTCACACAAATCTCGGAGAGGAATCCAATAGCTCACAGAAATTGAAAGCGCTGTTGTGATACTTAGGTAGAAGATGCGTATATACCTGGGATTTCGAGTCTCTGTGATCGTCGATCTCGCCGCCGCGTCGACCACCATCTACGGAGTGAAATCCATCATCGGCGGCGCCGTTTTCTTCGTGATCAGACATCTCTCGCCGCGTCTGAACTGTTTCAAAATTTCCACGACGAATCGCTGTTAGAGGTTTTCGAGAGAAAAGGGGGGTGATGTAGCTAAATAAATTTAGGGCATAATCGAGAGATAAACTAGACCTGGAGGGTATTAGTGTAACATTTCAGATTTACCAATAATGGGTCAGAAAATCAATATAAAAAAAACGGGCCCAGTGATCAGATTGGAAAATTTACTGGTTCGACCAGATTTAACCAGATAATAGTATTTTTATAAAACTTGTTACAAACCTTAGTAGAGCCCATACATATATAAAAGAGCCTAACCGAACCAAATAAATGAAAACCCATTGCCAATTGATTTAAAATTAAAACCATGGATTGAAGCCCAATTGAATAAAGTAAATATGAAGCCCAATCGTAGAAGTAGCCCACACCCATCACCTTGAAAACCTAGTTTTGTATCTAGTCGGAGAGTAACTAGATATGAAACTCAGTTGGAACCCAGTCTGACACTTTCAGATTTTGAAAACCAGTAGTACATGCAGGTGACATAGAGCTGGAAGCTAAGAGCAGTTTCAGGTGATAGCTCCAGTCGAGTCTCAAAGCTAGACCAAACAGCACCAGAAAAGCTGCAACCAAAAGTAGAGATTGTTTCTTGATTCCGGTAGAAGATTACAAAGGAGACAGAGGCTGTCCTGTCCGTTTGGAGGCAAGTGTTTTATGCTTCGGAATCCCCCTTTATGATCCATATTAATTAGTGCCACTCAACTAAGTTGTATACCATTTGAGATTTGAAAGTTGGATCTAACCTTCCCTTCAATCCTCCATTGCAGAGAGTCAACTCTGTTT
Organism: Streptanthus diversifolius; assembly: GCA_039880935.1. NCBI lineage: Eukaryota > Viridiplantae > Streptophyta > Magnoliopsida > Brassicales > Brassicaceae > Streptanthus > Streptanthus diversifolius. Next base: position 885,217 of record JAXGFM010000001.1, read on the forward strand.
GTCAATGAGATAGTAGTGATGAAGCAATGAAGCTCCTCTAATCTCGCTGATCTAGCAGATGGGAGATGCCAACTCCAAACACCCCTTAGAGAAGCAAAAGTAGCTGAGAGCGGGATTAATGTTAAGCGGAGACCATTAGCACCAATGTATCTGATTAGTGGACCAAAGTGAGTCCACGGACCATATCCAGGTAAACTCTGATCCATTGCTGAATATCCGCTCCTAGTCCAAGTAGCTGTTTGAATAACCATGTGTAACTCTGTTTTTTCTTTCACTCTCATCTTTGATGACATTTTGGTGGCTCCATGCGACCCAAATAGATTCAGTTCTAAACAAGAAAAGCTACAACAGCTTCATTGTACAGGTACGATTTCAAGCATTAACAATAAAATATTGAATAAGAGTATAAGACATTAGAAGCTCTTTTTCACTGTAACTCCTTGTTGTTGACGAGATTGGATCATTTTTCTAGCCAAGTTCAATATTTATAGTAATCACGTAAACCTTTATTTTAGATTGTTTCTCAGCCTCGATTTGCAAAAATCTAAACAGAGATAAATAAAACACAACCACTTAAGAAGACATGAAAACGAGAATTCCGGCCTGTACCAGTATCACAGCTTTAAGACTTATCTGTCAGTGGTCGATTGGTGGTTTGTGGCTGAGGCGGCGGCCTCCGCTTCTCTTCTGCTTCTCTTCTTCTTCGTTCCTCCTCCGCTCTTTTAGCAGCTTCTTCTTCTCTCTTTCTCTCCTCCTCTCTTTTTGCCACTTCTTCTCTTTCTCTTCTACTAGCTTCCTCTTCACGTCTCTTTCTTTCTTGTTCCTCACGTCTCTTCCTCTCCGCCTCTTCTCTCTCTTTCCTCTGTCTCTCTTCCTCTCGTCTCTTAGCCATCTCTTCTTCCATTTTCCTTTCTTCTTCTCTCTTCCTTGCCTCTTCTTCTTCTTTCTCACGTCTTTTTCTCTCTTCCTCTTGCCTCTTAGCTTTCTCTTCCTCTCTCTCCCTTGCTTCTTCCCTCTTTCTTGCCTCTTCTTCTTCTTCCTCACGTCTCCTCCTCTCTTCTTCTCGTTTCTTAGCTGCCGCCTCCTCCCTCTTCCTTTGTTCTTCTCTCTTTCTTGCTTCCTCTTCTTCTTTCCTTTTTCGTTCAGTTTCTTCTTCCTCACGCCTCTTCCTTTCTTCCTCTCGTCTCTTAGCCGCCTCTTCCTCTCTCTTCCTTTCTTCTTCTCTCTTTCTTGCCTCCTCTTCTTCTTTCCTTCTTCGCTCAGTTTCTTCTTCCTCGCGTCTCCTCCTCTCTTCTTCTTGGCGCTTAGCTGCCTCTTCCTCCTCCTTCCTTGCTTCTTCTTTCTTCCTTGCTTCTTCTTCTTCTTTCCTTCTTCTCTCAATTTCTTCCTCCTCACGTCTCTTCCTCTCTTCAATTTCTCTCGTAAGCCTAGAAAGCTCTACCTCAGCACAAGACACACACTCCAAAATCACACCTTCTTTCTGAGCTCCTAACAACCTCTCGATAGTTTCGATTCTTACGTTAAAAGACGTGGCAAGTACGTCCCGGTCAAATACCTTCAGAACCGAGCTCTGTCCTACTAGGAACTGAGGGTGGTTTGTCTTCGCCGACGTGCTAAATCCCATAAACATGAACGAGCTGTTTACGAAGGACATTTGAGCCATAGGATGAAACTGCGGCACAACAAAAACATCGCCCTCCTCAACCATAAACCTCTCACTCTCGCTCTTGCTCTTGCTTTGTGACGAGGCGTGGTTAACCACCCGTATCATCCCTTCCCCTCGTAACACAATCGATATCTCACAAGCATTAGGGTTCCAATGCGGTCCAACCATTGATCCCTAGAAATTAGATACAAATTTTTTGTCACATTCAAAAACAAACAAGAAATCAAAAACAAAGGCAATGTTGTATCAATTAGTTTTAGTGGCTTAACCTTCGTTAAATTAACCATATAAACTCCAACACTTGAACCCTTTAAAGCATCCATATCCTTCTCGTCAACCACTAGGCTCTGGCCATTGACGTTCTCAAAGTCCGGGTCGGCCTCAAAAACATTGTAAGCACTTGATTTCTTCTTCTTCTTCTTACTATTAACAACCGGTTTCATTGCCAAATGATCAGTCACGTCTTCAACTCTGACAAATAGTTTTACAAGGCGTGATTGCCATGTCTCCTTCTCTAACCCTTTTGTTCTGTTTCTCGGCAGAGCATTTGTAATCAACGGAGGCTTCGTCGCATCTCTTAACTTCCTCAAAACCTCCTCAGGAACCTTCCAAATCATCAAAAATTACACTCAATATGTAATTAATAAAACAACACCAAAATGTAGACTCATGCCTGGCGAGTAGAAACACAAATCACATACTGCAAAAGCTGACCGGAGGGTTTTCTTATCAAATCCAAATAGCAAGTCTCTAATATTCGAGTACGCTCCTAGACATGGATCGTATAAACACTTCCCCACATCGAAGATTGCGTAAACAGTAAGTTTCTCTGGAATTTCGTCTCTCTCCAAGTGACTGTGTACGTAGAAAACTGTACCGGAACGCAGCCTAAAAACATCTCCTCGTCTTAATTCTAAGATCCTCTCTTTCTCCTCATCGACCCAATTCAAAATCCCACTCCCTACACAATCCATCATTATAATCACAATGTAACTTAAAAATAAACCCTAACCATCATACTCAGAAAAAATGAAAATCATTAATTTTAGATGGAAAAATGTTCAACATAATTACATTCTATTAATTTAAATAAATTAAATGAATACGCATTTAAATGAAAAATAATACGTTTTTATTTGTGCAACAAACAAGTATTCACATACCTATCTCTCTCTTTCTTTCTCTTTCTTGGGATCAGACCATGGTTTTTTGAGTAAAAATCAAGGGTTTGAGATTAAACAAGACAGTATATGAGTTTGGAATTGGGTACGTACCAGTGTGGACAAAGAAAACCATGTCGGAATGGAGAAGAAGAGGAAGCAAGAGTGCGTTTGGTTCCAATGTTATGAATTCAATATGGTATCCATCGCCGATCTGGACGGCTGATATCTCTCCGAACTCCGTAGCAACGATTGGCGTCCGTTGATCCCTCTTGACGAGAAGTGGCGACTCAAAACTCGGGACGCCATCGTTTTGATAGGAAAACGACTTCGTGCAGATAAACAAGGTAACGAGACAGAAAGAAAGAATCGTAAATTTCGACATCCTTTTGATAGACACAGAGACTACTGAGTTGAGGCATATATTTCTTCACCGGGAGGGGGGAGTCATGGAGAGGTGGGCTAAGGTTTTGTACACGCGTCGGATAAGTGAACACGTGTATAGCTACATTGACACGTGTATCTGATCACTTTGAATAATAAACATAATAATCGTTGACCCTGAATGGAAAAATGTCTCAAGAGATCATCAGAATGACAATCGGCCAATCGAGCTAGTGTGGTTAATCAAAAAAAAATTGTAGTAAATTGGTGTGGTAATTAATTTCTTAATGAATGTTCAAAATAACGGATGCAGATGCATAGAGTAAATAATATTATAATGGAAAAAAGAAATTAATAATTAATTATGAACAATCTTAAAATAAACATTCACTTGAGTTTTGTCATTAAATATTCCCAACATTTAACATAGCCTAAACATTTGGTTTTCCTAATTTCAAAAACTCTTATTCCTACTTGAATCATTGTGAAATGTTTGAAAATCCTATTGGATCGGATGCAACAATGAGTTTTCACTTTGCTAAGATTTGGAGAAATTGAGAATGAAGGTGGAGATTCATGGTTATCTCTAGGCTGAAACTTGAAATGTGAAGAGCATTAGATGGTCTCTATGTTTACATCATTTGTTGCTCTTCTTTATTAGTCCACTGCTCAATCTATAACTGAAATTCTTGTGAGATTATCAGCTGCTATCATAAATATTTCATTATTTAGTCTAAGTTGATTTGCGGTATCTTATTTCCCAAGTTACTATTTTTTGCTCAAAATTAGAATATAACTAACTAGCTCCAAAACATAAGTTCTTGTAATAAGAATCGTCTCGTTAAAATGATGCCAATATTGATGTTTTTTAAAATCAAATATTTTATTCTTAGAGTAATGGCTTAGATTGCATAACTTTGGAAGGTTGGAACTGAAAATACATTTTTTTGTTTACTTCACTTTCCATTTGAAACATGCATGTGTTTTGGTTGGTATATACCTGAAGTCTTTGTGTGCCATGGCAAGTGATCAGATGAACAGAAAAGGTGGCATGATCGGTGGATTTATGACCAAGAGCGGTCAAAATTGAGAGTCATGAAGATCATAGTACAAAAAAAAAAAAAAAAATCGATAAATGCAAAGCAGACGGTACTAAAGGATGTTAAAAGCCATTGGTGTGTGTGTTTATGTGTGATATTGTATGTGTGGGTGTTTCATTTTTCAATGCCAACACTTGTTCATTTTAAAGCGTTTTACTTTAACTTATTTCACTGATAGATCATCAGTAGATCACACAGCTTGTTCATAAACCGTTTACAGTAATTATTTTTTAATTTTCATATTTGAATTTTTGGATGAAAAAATAGTTAGAATACAATAATTGACTATTGATAAATACGGTATATATAGTGTGGAAATGTGAGTGAAAGCAAAAGGTAATAATTTAAATGAACGAAAAGGTGTAAAGTAATATATTCTAGAGTGAAGGCCAAAATACCAAACAACATATCCAACCTTCTAAAAGGATTCTCCCATGTCTAAGAAAAAGCATATTATGACTGTGACTACTCATTATGTTACTTTTCCATATTGTAAAAGATTGAAGATACTCCATCTCTTTCCCTCTTTTTTTTCCCCAAGTTCATAAATTATTTCTAATTGAATGACTCTTATTCGATATGTTTTTGTGTTTTGGATAAAAGAAAATATTTGGACAAATGTGACTTGACTTATGCCATTTTTAACTTTCCCAAATGGACTAAAACAAGGTATGAATTATGATCACGCTGATTAATGAAAATTTTTATGAACCTATCTGCATAATGTATATTATTCATAGATTGATATAAAAATGTATATACTAGACGATAAATCTTACTTCACTACTACACACTTTGGTACCAATCTCTAAACTGTATACATCATGCGCTTTGCTACCATACTTTCAAAAACACATCACTACACCATTTTTATTTTGCATTAGAAACACTAGAAATCACTTTACAAACGTTAATATATTTTCATAGCGAAAAATACGTAAACACATGCATGAAGTCATGAACCATCTAGATTCTAGAACTAAGTGAACTAGATTTTCGAAAAAATTAAGTAAGTGATAGACGGTAGAGTTCATATGGATTGTGGTTTGATACCAGATTAGTTCACGTCAAGTGGGCTGCTGTTTCTAACCATATTTTTAGGGTAAATAATTTTCTTGCGTGAAAACTACAAAAAAAAAAAATTATGAAAACATCTGTTCATAGCTGTGCATATTGGGTATACATTATTGACTATGAACTTTTAAAAATAAACATTATTGCCTCGTTTCCCTTTCTGCCTTATATTTTTGATGAAAACGATCTTTTTTATGTGTGTGAATGACATAAAATCAGAATCTACTCAAAAAACAACTTTTATTGCTTTTGTGAGCTACAAGCTTTCTCTTCTTTTATATGAAACGTCTATGTGTTGTGTATCATCATCGGCCTCTGCTTTGTTTTCCTTACTTCCTAAGTATTTGACTCTTTTTTTTTTTTTTTGGTTAGACAACTCGGTGTCCCAAAATAATGAATTACCCAAAAATATATATATTTGAAGGACTCCTAGTGAAGAAAAAAAATAGTCAAAAGAAGGAGAATAAAGACTAGAATTTAGTAAAACATTGGGAGTGTCCTTGATTAAAACCTAAAAATAAATTAGAACTTTTGTGTAACTTTTCCTTTTTTGTGTTAGCGTACCACTCGTTTTATAAACAAAAATAACAAATAATATGGACCCGCTTGATACAATTTAGTTTTAATTTGACATCCATTTAAATAAAATGTAAAATTTAGTATTCTAGTTTCCATTAGTGTTTTTGTTTGTTTTTCAGACATGCCAGATATACAAAATAAAACTATTTACCTAAACTAGGTTATGGTCAAACTATTGATCTATGTGACCCCCAAGGCTCTAATAAACTTCGTCAATATAATGTCATGTTTTGGGTGACGAGGGAATCCAATGTGTGGTATATAAATAAGTCAGTTGAAATAAATACTAGCATAATGGGAATATAAGATAACATATGACTGATTGATTTGTTTAAACTACGATCACATGTGCTAAAAATGGTTTAGTTTAGACTGCTGGTGAATTATGGGGGAAATAATGATACTCTCTCCAAATTTCTATGTAGAAGGCAGTATCAACCATCTCATGCAAAAAGTAGTTTTAATAAATAAAAAATGGTTTATTTTTAATTATTAATTACAATTAGGCTTGTGCAAAAAAAATTATGTAGTGAAGTGGATACATTTTTTTATTATTATTTCAAGCCCACGGACATATAAATTAATTAACTCTACAAACGAGCTTGGAGAATCCATCAAATCAAATAGAACATGTGATTATTTTTGTTGACATGTTTACATGAATATCCGGGGGTTGATGTTGGTCAAAGAAAATTCAAATCCACCGAAATTTTATTTTCCGGCTGAAAGCTATATTGAATTTTCAGAATTACATTCGTCGTTTACAGAAGGTAATAGGAAACTTGGGCAATAATAATACAAACACCATTGATCATGTATATTGATATAGTGGCCTTCCTTGCTAAAGAATTTACGCAAACATTGGAATTACGATTCCTAAAAGAGAATTGATAGAACAAAACATGTTACTCTAATTCCTAATACCGCAACTGTAATGTTAAATTTTTAAATTGCTAATGTTTTCATTGATGATTCGAAATCCACCGAAAATGTGACCCGCTTTATAAAATTAGTGTTTTTTTAGGGCAGTTGTTATATTGTAAATATAGTGAAATTACAATGGTTATAGCCAGACCACCGAACCAAAACTAACTTTTCTAAAACGATTTTAGCTAATAGTAATAAAATTAACTATATACTATAATAAGATGAAAACAGCATTTTTCGCCGGATAAAAAGGTTAAATTTTTTTTTAATGAGAGGTCCCTTTTTCCACCATATTATATTACTTTCTACTCAATGAACAATACAAATTGAAATGATCAAACATTTAGTTACGAAAAAAAATACTATGATGAGAAAACAAAATTAATATACAGTAAAAGAAAAATATAGACATGCAGACTTATTTTGCTAAACCAATAAGTGAAGGAATATATTCTCTTTCTCACTCATCGCCGTAAAGGCAAAGAAAAAGATGAAGAGAGTTGGGACTATCTACGTGCTGATATCATTGGTTCATGATCTACGTGCGGCTAAAAATCGGTGAATCTAACGGTCCAAACGCCTTCAAACGCAAGTCGCCGACAAAATTAACTAAAAAGTGGGACCAAGATTTAGGCAGATTCACTTTCTCAGTCATTAACTGTGTTCTAATGTGGGGACCACGTTGGGATCCTAAGTGGTCACCGTTCTTTTTCCCGGCACACCGTAACCCTTAACGATACATTTTGAGTTTCGTAGCTGAGTTTTCTTACAACTGTTTCTTAGTAATTTACCCACTGGACCAGATTAAACTTCCTGAATCGAAATGGGCAAGAAAGTTTTGTACACAACCTTTTCTCCGACCTTTTCATTTTCCTTTTTCAAAAAAAAAAAAAATTGTCTTTTTGATCATCAATATGTAGTGAGTGGAGCTCGAACATCTCGTGATCAAAATCAGATTTTGATATAACAAAAGAAAAAGTAACGAATCTTTACATATACTGTATATTTAGAAAAAAGCTAATAATCATAACCTTTCAAAAGCCTTCTTCTTCCTCACAAACTTGGAGAAAGAGAAGGGAAAGAAAAAAAACAGAACAACAAAACATGAGAGTCCCTGCTTCATCGGACAGTAACTCAGGAGGAAGGAACCTTGCTGTTAGCTATAACGAGCCAACTTCGGTGCTCGACCTCCGTAGAAGCCCAGGTCCACCAACGGTGGAAGAGAAGCCAGTCATCACGGCGGTGGGTGGTGGTGATCCTCCTCAACTTCCATTAGATGATCATGCGATGCGTTCCATGGACTGGGATTTAATCATGAGAGAGTTAGACTTAGATGAAGATTCTACTCCTAATTTGAATAAATCCAATTTCTCTCCATCTGCCATTTCCACACACTTCGCCGTCGTCGATCCACAGCTTCCTGGTTTTCCCGATCAGCTTCATCCGCCGGATTTTCGTTCCTCCTCCGATGTTTATCCGAGTGGTCACGGGTACGGGTTTGATAATAATAACAACAACAACAATAACAAGAACGAAGGTAGTGTCAATGGAGGATTCGATATCATTGAAGATCTCATCCGAGTTGTTGACTGTATCGACTCGGACGAGTTGCAACTCGCTCAGGTGGTATTGTCACGGCTCAATCAACGTTTGAGATCTCCAGCGGGTAGGCCGCTTCAGAGAGCAGCGTTTTATTTCAAGGAAGCTCTCGGATTGCTTTTAACCGGTTCGAACCGGAATCAAAACCGGTTGACTTCATGGACCGAGATCGTTGAGAGAATACGAGCGATCAAAGAATTCTCCGGGATTTCTCCGATACCTCTCTTCTCTCATTTCACGGCGAATCAAGCGATCCTCGATTCTCTCCAACAATCTTCTTCGCCGTTCGCTCACGTCGTCGATTTCGATATCGGATACGGCGGTCAGTACGCGTCGCTCATGAGAGAGATCGCTGAGATATCATCAGTTACCGGCGGTGGGTTTCTGAGAGTCACAGCGGTTGTACCGGAGGAATCCGCCATCGAGACGCGTCTCGTCAAAGAAAACTTAGCTCAATTCGCTGCCGATCTGAAAATCCGATTCCAGATCGATTTCGTTCTGATGAGAACTTTCGAGATGTTATCTTTCAAAGCGATCAGATTCGTAGAAAGAGAGAAGACCGTCGTTTTGCTTTCTCCGGTGATTTTCCGTCGTTTAAACAAAATTTCCGGTTTCATAAACGATTTACGGCTAGTTTCACCGAAGGTCGTCGTCTTCGTTGAAAGCGAAGGATGGAATGGAATCTCCGGAGCTGGATCGTTCCAGAGAGAGTTTGTTAATGGTCTCGAGTTCTACACGACGGTGTTGGAATCTCTCGACGCCGCTGCTCCTACCGGAGATTTCGGGAAAAAGATCATAGAAGCGTTCGTGATGCGGTCTAAAATCACGGCGGCAGTTGAAGCTGCGGCGAGTAAGAGACAAGCGGGTGGCGAGATGACGTGGCGGGAAGCGTTTTGTGCGGCGGGGATGAGGCCGATTCCGTTGAGCCAGTTTGTTGATTTTCAAGCTGAATGTTTAGTGGAGAAAGCGCAAGTCAGAGGGTTCCACGTGGCGAAGTCACAGGGAGAGTTAGTGCTTTGTTGGCACGCAAGGCCTTTGGTTGCCACATCAGCTTGGCGGTTTTAAAAAAAACAAACCGGGATGGTTGGGTATAGGTTTAAAGTGTTGGTTGGTTGGCTGGTTTATTATTATTAACTTATATATTAAAGGTTAAACATATAGACTCGAATTATATCGAATTTACCCTGCACTTTTTTAATTCCTCCGTTTTCAAAAATGTTCTCTGTGTTTAGCATGCAAATTAAATATTTCTTTTTAAAACACCAATACATCTTGCATAATCTATGAAGCTTGAATGAGTTTGCCTATAGTGAGCTGGTTTAGACTCGGTTAAGGGTTGATTCATTAGCGGTTTATGGTTAGAGAAGGTTTAAACGGTTATAATCGTTAATGTGTTAGCGTGAAATGTCATAGTATGTAACTTTGAGACAAGTGGAGCTAGTCTTGCCAAGCCAAGACATAGGTTTCCTCACACCGATAACCTCAATTTGTAAACTCTATAGTGCACATTTTTTCTTCTTCTTCTTTTTCTATGTTTACGACAATTGTGCACGAGAGAGTTTACGAATTGTGGACAAAATGTGCAGATAACAGCAACGACAAGTCGACAAAAACAATTTGGAGATGAGCCACAATTGGGCCATTTCTTTGATCAAACCCTTGGGCCTAACAAAACATTAAATTAAAGCCTCATAACACGTGATGTGAGAGTTGAGTTGAAATATCTTGAATCCGTACCCTTTGGACACATCTTGGATGGATCGACGAATCGTTTGGACAAAAGTAATAATGTGAGATTCGTTACTAACTACAAATGTTTTGGTCTGATAGCCTTTGTAGATATATGTATATAGAATTTCCATTGTTCTTATGTCATAGAGATCCTACGTAGGAAATGATCGAGGCAAGTGAATGCAGCAGCGTCCAATTTAGTTCTACAACACTATCCTAAGTTTTTTTCTTGAACAAAACTATATCCTATGTTTTCATTATGTGTTAAGTATAATCAAACCATACGGAATATATATATTGTTTGAACTATTTCATCTAAATGGAATACTATGATATATGTTTATTTCCAATTTTATCGTTTTAAAAGTATTATCTAAAATTTTGGAAAACAAAAGTATCATAAAACAGTGTTAAATTTATTTAATATACCAGCAAGAAATTACCGACTTTCAACACATCAATCCATAATATCTAGACACAGATCATGCTATACTTTAATGAATATAAGATCATCCGCATCTTTGAAAATCTTTAGAATTTCATACTAATAAAATAAAATAAAATTTAATGATATTTTATTATTAGAAACTGACTTAGCAATTCTTAAGAAATGGTTATGCAACAATGAATTCAAGTGAGTTTCTTAAAAAATAATTTAATTTAATTTTTTTCTGCAATTTTCTTCTTTTCCATTAAACCTATGTAGAGAAATCTCCTCTATTCAATCTCTTCTTGATTTACCGTATTCAATCGACGAAGAGAGGAGAGAAAGGATAGGAGGATGTTCTTTGCTGTTGGAGATGAAGAAGAAGAATAAAAGATGGAGATGAGAGAGAAGAGGGTGTCATGTGCGGTGGAAGCGTTGAGAAGAAAAGAGATTGCAAAAAGAACAGGATCCAAAGTCGAATTGAGGAAGCAGATTAGATGGCAGATATAACATAAAAGAAGAAGGAGGAGAAGCAAGGTAGTGGCCGAGAAGAAGAAATAAGAGAAGATGAGAGAAAAGAAAGTAGAAAATGGAAGAGAGCTGAGACGTTTCATAAAACTCTTCAGGTTAAAACATTTCATCCAAAATATCTAATTTTTTTTATTTTTTTCTTTATTTTTCAAATTTGTTAAGAGACAAACAGGTATATAATACCAACGATACAAGTGCTAATGAACCTGACTTCAACTTTGAAAAGTACCCATTCAATGTGGCTTCTGTAAAGTTTAATATCAAACCCTATTTCCTAAAATTACACCAATCGCATTCTTTTATCACTTCTCGATTCCGCTTTTTGTTAGAAATAATTAAATTGATATCACTCTATATATACACGTGTATTTGTCAGTTTCTACGTGGTTAATTTGACAGAATCTGAACTTTAGCTATTGTTTCTTAGGTTTAGAGTTTTAGCTATTGTATCAAAAGTATCAAAAGAGAAAAAAAAACAATAGTGATAAGCTTTTATAATATTATATTTATGTTTCTAGACGTGGACAGACATCCTATATTATCTGAATATTTGGTATTCAAATAATAATCTGGCAACAGTAAGATATGTAGAGCAAGATATTTTCTAGCTAGAGTCAATGTTGGACCGTCCTATATTCATAAGCTATCCTATTTTGCTGTCACATGAGGTGAACCCACATTTATTTAATTGTTTTGTTACCTAATTGAGTTAAATTTGATCCGAATTTCTTTTATAAATTTTGGCAAAATATTATCGTTCGGCATTTAAAGTGTTCTCGTCGCTTTGTTTGTGTTTGTATATGATGTGCGAGTGCGATACCTTTAGCCGTTAGTTTTCCATACCATACCACTAAATGTTAAGAATTTCTTAACCAAAACCCATTATTTATAATTTTATACGGCTTCTATTCTATTACGTTGTATTATTATATATTGTTGTTGCTTTAAGGTTTTTCTATTGAAAATACTTACTTAATACGTATCACACTATCACATAGGATTCGTAATATAAATTTTGCCAACCAAGTCGTGCACTGCAAAAAAAAAAAAAAAAAAAAAAAACTCCCCAATAATTCATACCATGTCATGTTAAGAGAAATCATAATTGTGACTAAACAATAGTGAGAAATGCATGCAATCTTTCCTTCTTCGTTAAATTTATACCACTTATCTATATTATTATTTACAGAACTAAAATGCATTAACAACAAACTTTTTTTTTGTCAAGTGCTTGTAACCATCGTCAAATACTCAAATATGTGGTCATATTTTGAATGGTTCTTCAGGCAAATTCTTTGTTTTTTTGGGTTAGTTGTAGTTTTTTTTTTATTTAATAAAATGTTGCGGCTGAGTTTGAGTAGTTAGAGTTAAGAGCGTGAATATAGATAACCTTGTTAGATAAGATTTTAGGGTTTATTTTGTGTGAATGGATTCATGTATACACTAAGCGTATACGAGTTGATATTACATTCACATTTATTCGAATATAATTTTTTCTAAAGTTTTATCTGTTGGAATTATGTGGTACTGGTAACATTTAAAATTGATGATACAGGTTCGAATCTAGCATCACGCAATGTTAGAAGTGATATTAAAACTATTAGACTATATTAAAAAAAGAAAGTTTTATTTTAAAAGAATTTAGATTTTGAAAGAACCATGAACGATAGGTAACTAAAAATATAATAAAAAGAAAAATCACAATTTACTTATAATTAACAAATTAATGCATTTTTTTGTCCAACATACACCTTTACATCAAACAAATTAAATCAACTTTCGACTTCATTAACTAAGTAAGCAATTGATGCTTAGGGAAAAATATCCACAATATTACCCAACCGAATCAGACCCATAGTTTTAATCTACATTCTGCTTCATTAATTATAGATATCGACCATTACCAATCATATAAATAACCTAGGTATCACAAATAACCCTAACATTTTACGATCTATATACTAATACAATTAATATTAAATTAGCTAGTTGTTTTCACATAAATTGGCTCATCCGTTCTAATCCATCAGTGTATTCCGGCGAGTAGAACAAGTTTTCATAACCCTCATCGTCGTATCCGACTTCGTAATCTCCAAAAAACGGCGTAGTTTGAGTGCCTTTGACAGAGACAGAAGATGAGATCGGACTGTTGCCTGAAGCTCCTTCAACTCTTTGTGCCAAACTTTGGATCTCTCTTTTAGCGTTGTGAAGCTGTTCCTTTAGGTGATTGATCTGGGTCAACATTCACAATAACGGATTTGTTTGGGCCTGATCCACAAATGATAAACCTTTAAATAGTTTTGTGTAAATAACTTAAATAAGTGGTCCTTGTATTGTGTGGTCCGTTTGATGTTATGAAGAAATGAGTCACGATTATAAGAAGACATGTATGCATGACATGCACATGTCGTCATCACGCACTCCTCTTGTGAACGAAAGAGTATGAAGCGAGTAATGGAGTTTGTCTTCATTTCTTCTTCTTGTTTTGGACAAATCTGTAAAGATTGGGACGTGTAGATTCTTTTTTATTTATGTTTTGTTTTCAAACTTAGGCTTCAGTACAAAAGTCCGCATGCTCTTGAGTGTTAGGTCTCTTTAACATAACCTTTGGTCTTATGCGTAATAAATAACATGCATGTCACTTGTCATTTGTCAACCACCCATATCGAAAACAATCCACGTCTTTTGTTTTTTTTTAAAAAAGAAGTTAGTATAGCAGTTGCCACTTAAAAACAAAACTTTTCTAAATATTCAGCTCTTTAAAAGCAACAATAAATACTATGTATAATATATGAGCCTGTACATATATAGTACCTATGGTCTTATCCCAGTTCATGCACTGCCATTGACGAGCAAGGAACAACTTCTTATACAAGGAAAGGTAAGTCCGTACGTGGGCGAGGATCTCTCACGTAATTAATACCCTTTTACTATAACACTATTCTTTCGGTTTTCGTAATCATTTTAACAGAACCTTCTATTGATTAGATCATGGAGCAGCCTCACGCACTTCTAGTCGCTAGCCCTGGCTTAGGCCATCTCATCCCCATCTTCGAACTCGGAAACCGTCTCTCCTCCATCTTCAATATCCACGTCACAATTCTCGCCGTGACCTCCGGTTCCTCCTCCCCGACAGAAACCGAGGCCATACGTGCAGCCGTGGCTAGAGGGACATGTGAAATTACAGAATTACCCTCGGTTGATATAGATCACTTTGTGGAGCCAGATGCGACAGTGGTCACTAAAATCGCAGAGAAGATGCGAGCCACAAAGCCCGCGGTTCAAGACGCCGTGAAATCAATGAAACGAAAACCGACGGTCATGATCGTTGACTTTTTTGGTACCGGATTGATGTCCGTTGCCGATGATGTCGGTGTGACAGCTAAATACGTGTACGTCCCTTCGCACGCGTGGTTCTTGGCATTGATGGTGTACTTGCCGGTATTGGATAAGGTTGTGGAAGGGGAATACATTGATATCAAAGAGCCTATGAAAATACCACGTTGTAGATCGGTCGGACCAGAAGAACTTCTGGACACAATGTTAGACCGGTCGGACCGACAGTACCGACAGTGTGTTCTGGCTGGCCAGGAGATAACTATGAGCGATGGCGTTTTGGTGAATACTTGGGAGGAGTTGCAAGATAACACTCTAGCTGCGCTTAGGGAGGATGGAGAATTGAGCCGGGTTATGAAGGTACCGGTTTATGCTATTGGGCCTATTGTTAGGTCTAATGGGCCTATTGAAAAGCCCAATAGTATATTCGAGTGGTTAGACAAGCAACGGGATAGGTCAGTGATGTATGTGTGTTTAGGGAGTGGTGGAACGATGTCGTTAGAACAAACGATGGAAGTTGCTTGTGGTTTAGAGTTAAGTGGTCAAAGTTTCCTATGGGTTCTACGTAGGCCCACTTCTTACCTCGGGGCGAACTCGAGCGATGATGATCAGGTAAGTGCCAGTCTACCGGAAGGTTTCCTGGACCGCACGCTTGGTGTGGGTCTTGTGGTCACGCAATGGGCACCGCAAGTTGAGATCTTGAGCCATCAATCGATCGGTGGGTTCTTGTCTCATTGCGGTTGGAGCTCCGCGTTAGAGAGTTTGACTAAAGGAGTTCCAATCGTAGCTTGGCCTCTATATGCGGAGCAATGGATGAATGCCACGTTGCTTACGGAGGAGATTGGTGTAGCAGTTCGTACGTCGGAGTTACCGTCAAAGAAAGTGATCGGCCGGGAAGAAGTGGCGTCTTTGGTGAGAAAGATTATGGCGGAAGAGGATGAAGAAGGGAAGAAGGTAAGGGCTAAAGCTGAGGAAGTGAGGGTTAGCTCCGAACGAGTTTCGGCTCAAGGTGGGTCGTCTCATAGTTCTCTCCTCAAATGGGCAAAACGATGTCGCCTCGTGTCATGATTCGCAAATAATAGTTCTCAATTAAAGTTACGTTTAAACAATATGATTTTTATATAATGGTTTGCTTACCATGTGTAATTAAAATATATCTTCTTATGAATACAATAATAATTTGAAATAAACTTGATTATTAAGAAATTATTATGATTTTATCAATTTTTGACATATTAATGCGATAGTTATAGAAAATGATACTGGAGAGTGATGATTTTTATAATTTAATAATATATTTTTGACATTTTATAATACATTAGAAATATTAAATTATTTTGTGAAAGTACTATATTTTCTTTTATAAATGTTATTATATAGTAATAGTATCTACTCAATTGATTTAACAGATCACTTATGATCACCATTTATAGTATCTATTCAATTTGTTTAAGATAAATTTAATCTATGAGGGCTATTATTAGTTATTGCCAATCACATTCAAATATAAGTAATATTAACTCCCATAGGTATATTGAAGTAGTTACTTTAATATTTTTCTTTCGTACATTGAAATATCAACTCCAAGTTCTTTGAGGATTGTCAATGTTTCCATTCACAAATCGTCTTGACACTTTAATCATGACCATCAAGTTTTTCTCCCCCTTAAACAAAGAAAGAAATGGAAAAAATTCCAAAAAAAAAAAGAGTAATTATTAAAAAGACAAAACGAATAATTAATCTTTCTCAAATGACATACTTGGGTATCCACACTTCATGATTCGTTTAAAGTGCAACACGATTTAGATATCTATAAATGCATTAGATACTATGTCAGCCAATAGAGGGTTTTGAGTGTTTGGACTGCATCTAGTCTATGCAACAAAAGTAAATTTATATTCTGCTTGGGCTCTTCAACAAAAGTAAGGTCTTATGATCACACCATCCAAGTCTCTTTCGTCACCGTAAGAAAGCAATATGTCGTTGATTTTTTCCTTTGAATTCGGTATCATGATGATATTCACTTTTGTTTATGTATTTTCCTATTCTTTCTTGTTTCCATTCAAGTCTTGTGATATAAACATTATTGATACCACATTCTTGAGCAACAATTATACGATATAATATTTTGAGTTGTACACGAATTTAATTAAAATTAAATGATACCCAAACAAAACTGAAAAACTATAGGACGCATGGAGAGGCAACTGGGAAGCGTGCAGGGGCAACTGGGAAGCGTGCAGGGGCAACTGGGAGATGTCGTTAACAAAATTGATTCGCTAGTGGACAGACTTTTAGGAGGTGGGGCATCGTCATCAAAGAGTCAGCCAGCCGACTATGACTCGAGTCAAATGTCACCAGTTCGGCTCGACTCCGATGAAGACCAGTAATTTTTTTTTATAAAATTTTTTATTTTGTTGTAATGATTTTCGCAACTTTTTTAAAACTATAAAATTTTATTATCTTTTTAAATTCAGTAATTTTAATTTTTTTAATCAAAATTTAATCATTTTAACACTAATAACTAAATTTTTTTTAAACAATATATGCAATTTTAGTAATTCTACCAAGCTATACCCACGACAAAATACGTGGGTATTCATGGCTTTTCCTATAGATATTTTTTTGGATAATCATGGGTTTATCCACAAAAATATCCGTGAGTAACCATGGGTTTACCCATGATATTCCCATGGGTATTCGTGGGTTTACCCACGAAAATATCCGTGAGTAACCATGAGTTTACCCATGAATTTCCCGTGGATATTCGTGGGTTTATCCACGGCAATGTCGTGGGTACCCGTGGATATTCGTGGGTAGTTCTACATACGAATTACCACGAAAAGTCTTACCCACGAAGCTATACCCACGAAAATTTTTTGTGGCAATTCGTGGTTGTATACACGGATTACCACGAAATTTATAACATTTTGCCAGGAATCGTATGTGGGTATATATCATTTTTTTAGTAATGCTAGTTAGTTGTCAAATTGATAGTAGATTTTGAACTGGGCTGAGCCAAACTATTTGACATCCTTATACAAATCTATGCAAAAGCTGAATTTTCTCTTTATAACTTTTCTTTTTAATAGAGGACCAAAAAATAATCTGTAAATATAATTTTACTTTTTTTTTAGAAAATAACAATTAATAAAATAAGATTTCATGTGCCACATTCAGCTGATTTTTTCAGTCGAAATTCAAATCCTAATGGAACTTCTTCCTCAAATATTTGTATATTTCTGTTTATGATATATGATTCATAACCTAAAGATAAGTAATGAACAAAAATAATCATAATTGCTATTTCTTTACTTTCCAATGTTTTTCTTTCGTTAAGTGGACTGTTAATATTTATAATAAGGCATATCCAACTATAAATAATATATATGAACCCCCTCGTATAATTATTTTAATATCAGTTACTTTAAAATATTGATTTTTTTAAGAAATTCACCTCCAATCCAGCGAGAAATAGTCTTCATTTTTATTCACCAGTCGTCTTCATACTATAACCATGAAATTGAAGTAAGCATTATTCATCTTAATAATATCCTCTTCATATTCATCTTCCTCTTCTATTTTTTTAATCAAATAATCTTCTTCTTCGATTAAAAGTAAATTTACAGTCACTTTCATAATAATTGTATTTTTTCCTTTCTATTGATATTTTTTGTCAACTTAGACTTCAAACTCAAAATGTCAAGAAATAACCCACATGTTTCAGATTTCTTCATAGTTTTCTTACAAAGTGTAACAATGTTGTTGTTTTATGTGTGTTGATCGAATGTTCATAGAACAGAGACCATTTATGGGATCTCTATTTTTCTCATTATCATCAACTTAGAGACAATAATGCAACGAGCAGACGAAAAACTCATTGCTTCAATTGCTATAGAACTAAAAGAAGCATTCCATGCAGATCTCTCTCATATTGGATTCCTCTCGTTTATTAGAAATGTATTTCAAGGAGTCGCCTCGCCTTTAGCCGGTTTACTTGCCATCAGTTATGACCGTCCCACGGTTTTTGCATTCGGTAGTTTCTGTTGGGTCTCATCAACAATTGCAGCTGGAGTCAGCCGCTACTTCGTTCAAGTTTACTTCGTTCAAGTTTAAGGATCTTAGAGCATGTGCATTAGTGATACTGTGAAAGTATCATCTAATTAAAAATAAATAAAAAATAAAAGTTAAGAAATTTTTGGTTAAGAATGTGACAGACTAGAAAGAGATTTTAGAGACCGTCTCAAGAGACTTTCTGCCACATGTCATAGTATTATTGGTTTAATATTTAATTAATAATATAATATTTTTAAAATTAATAAATTAAACATAATTCATTAAAATATTAGAGCATGAACATCAGTGATACTCTTTCAGTCTCTAAAGAAATAATATTTTAATAAATTTTATTTTATTTTATTATTTTTTAAATGATTATATTATTAAATAAATATTGAACTAATAATATTAAGACATATGACAAAAAGTCTCTTAAAAGAGTCTCTAAAATCTCTTCCGAGACTTTTTAAACCAAAAGTCTCATAACTTTTATTTTTTCTTTTCTTTTAATTAGATGATACTCTTAGAATATCACCAATACAGATGGTCTTACTATTTTTAGAGACTCACTGAATATCAAAGATTAAATCAAATATTTAATAAAAACACTCATCCACTTAAGAACTGACATATGGAAAGAAGTTTCTTAACATAATCCTTAAAACTCCTATTTACAGTTTATCTCTCTTTTTATCATCTCTCTCTTCATTTTTCTTTTTTTATTATTATATTTTGTTAAAAAACTTTATTAAAAACCTCCAATAAAGGTGCTCAAACTTTTGCTCCAAAGTTCAGATTAATTTTAGGAAATAAAATATATATTTTTCTGTTAACTAAATATAAGGAAAAATTCTAGGCACCCGTGTCTAGAGCTTTTAAATCGAGACAATGTCTCAAATGCCATAATCTGAGGAAACAATGTCTCAAATGCCATGACCAATATTTAAATGGACAAAGTTACTATTTTATCTTTATAACAGATTATATATTTATGATTGTAAATGATACCAACGAAAACACGCTAGCGCAGATGGTATGACGTGCTCGCGCGTCCCAAATAACCCGGGTTCGAGTCTCAGATGTGTAGTATAACTGGGAATAATTCGAATATCAGTTATACTAGTTGTACTCGAGTACAACTGGATATCTAGTTGTGCTAGTTGTACCACTCGAGTACAACTAGATATCTAGTTGTGCTAGTTGTATCACTCAAGTGGTACAACTGTGTATAACTAGATATCTAGTTGTGCTAGTTGTACCACTCGAGTGGTACAACTGTGTATAACTAGGGTATCTAGTTGTACTCGAATAGTACAACTGAGTATAACTAGGGTGTATAGTTGTACTTGAATGGTACAACTGGAGTATTACTAACATCAGTTATACCGAAGTCAGAGATATTTCCGTCTTTGTACCAAAACCAGGGGTATATTTTCTTCTTTGTATCAAGACCAAGGGTATTTTCGGGTTTACATTAATTGGAGGGCATTCCAGATTAAAAAATGGCAGGTCAGATTAAATTTTCACACTTTGTGGCATCTCAGCCACTTACCCATTTAAATCCCAAACAAATTAATGCATATGATCTTTTACTTTATATAATATCACAGAAAGGAAAAAATATCAAATACCAAAGTTAGACAAAATAATGTCTTTAACTACAATAAATCAGAGTAGAGAACATAACTTTGTAATGAAAACATAAAGGAAGAATAATTGACATTTTTAGAGGAAGAAAACATTTTTTTTGTCAACATAACCTAGTGACTTTAATATCCCTCATAATATCGATAATATCGAAGGGTGATGGATTCGAACCGAAAAAAACATTTAGTAAGTTAATAACTTGTGTCAAAAATTAAGTACGACTCTGTAGTAATTTAATAAGAACTATTTTTCATGACTCTAAATACTAGTTCTTATAAATATTGCGGAAGTCTTAAACGACCGTTTTGGTTCCTTACACAAGTCCCATATTAGGGGTTTTAGGGACAAAAACATGTATAGTGGCTATATATAATATATGTTTAATTGTAATATCTTGTTTATTGGATTAGGTTACCTTTGGTGCAGCAATCAATGGGGCTGGACATGCAATTGTTTATCCGGTGCTTCAGTCGATAATTGCGGATAGCTTTAAAGATAGTGCAAGAGGTTTTGGTTTTGGTTTATGGAATCTTATCGGTACTGTAGGAGGTATAGGTGGAACCATAGTGCCAACGGTCATGGCTGGTCATGTTATCTTCGGTATCTCTGGCTGGCGTTGCGCCATCTATTGAGTGCAACGTTAAGTACGATGATCGGGTTTCTTGTTTTCTTCTTTGTCACTGACCCAAGGGAGAAGAAAGATAGCAAATCTATTATTCTTGATCAAGAACGGTGATATAAATCCTTACAATGCTGCTGCTGCAACAGTGGAGAGTACTTCGAGCTCCGTTTGGCTGGAATCGTGGGTGGCCATAAAAGATGTAACCAAGTTACGAACATTTCAAATCATCGTATTGCAGGGAATCATAGGCTCGGTGCCATGGAATGCAATGGTTTTTTGGACAATGTGGTTCGAGCTCATTGGTATGTATCCATTCTTATGTTTTGCACCCAAAAATTAAACAAACTAATCCAAAACATATATATTTTACATGTACTGTTAACAAAATATATGTATATATATATATATATATATATTTACCTGAATGGAGTAGTTCATTAAAATCCTTAACACCTTCAGGTCTAAGAAAACAAATATTATTACGAAAAATAATAAAATATATTATTAATTTTCAAATATTTGAATCAATATATGTTGACAAAAAAGAATCAATATATAATTTTCTTGTATTTCAATTAATGTTTAGAAATTAATTTTGTTATTTAACATGGATAATTTTTTGTCAACAACAAGAATAATTTAAATCAGAGAAAATTTATATCAGATCTACTTACTATATTGATAACATAAAAAAAAAAAATTTAAAATCTAAATTCAGATACTAAGTTTCATATACTAATTCAGTTATCTTTTTATATGAAAGATGTCATGATATATGGCGGTCAGTCAACAAAATTTAACTAATTTAAGCTAAATGGAACTTGCACCATCTTCTTATAAGAAAATAAAATTTTAAGTGATCAGTTTATATTAATAAGTAAACTTAATTTTAATTATACGCTTTCCTTTGATTTAACTTTCTCAACAAACCAAAATCAAATCGAGTCAATCCAAACAAAAAAAGATTTGCACAAAACAAACTAAAACAAAGAAATATTGTTTGAGGTCTCTAAAAACTCGAAAAGAATAATACAGAAAACCAAACCAATTCTTGTTGCAGATGGTCATCCTAGTTCTACACCATTATTAAACATATAAATGCTCTTGTCTTAATCAAACAACAACAACAAAAATGCTTTCAATCTATCTCAAAGTGGTTTATTTTTCAATTTTCAGGTTTTAGTCATAATCAAGCGGCGCTTCTAAACGGAATATTCACCACGAGACAAGCAATAGGATCATTAATCGGAGGGATAATTGCAGACAAAATGTCTCGTGTGTTTCCAAACTCAAGCAGATTGATTTGCGCACAGCTCAGCGTTTTCCTGGGAGCTATATTCTCCATTATTCTTCTAAGAATGATACCACAGTCCACCAACAGTTACTACATCTTCTTAGTCACTCTATTTCTAATAGGTCTCACCATAACTTGGTGTGGACCAGCCATTAACTCTCCAATCTTAGCCGAGATTGTTCCTCCTACGCATCGAACCATGGTCTATGCCTTTGATCGTGCACTTGATGTGTCTTTTTCGTCGTTTGGTGCGCCTTTGGTTGGGATCATGTCAGAGAAAGTCTTCGGGTTTGACACAAAAGGACTTGACAATATTAAAGAATCTGGTCGTGAGGCCGAGGCGTTGTCCAAAGGGCTTATGTGGATGATGGCTGTCCCGTTTGGATTGTGTTGTCTTTGTTACACACCGTTACATTTTATCTTTCGAAAAGATAGGAAAACCGATAGAGCTCCGAGTTCAACGGATGTAGAGATCGTGTGAGAGTTATTATGCTTAGTCACAATTGGTTTTTTTGCATGTATTATTAATAAAAGAGTTCCGATTTCGCATGACTTGATAGAATTGTTAAAGCAAGAAGGTGGGTTTTACGTCAAAGGCAAATTTACAAAAGAGCAAACAACACAGAGTTTCTTGAAGAGAACAAAGATGAGTGCTTTGATGAAACCGAATCATATCTTTTTACCTAGATGCAACGAGGGAATGAGGTTTCGCCAACATAGCCACCACTCATAGCCCTCTTGACATTAGTCTCAAACAGCTTCGGGTTATCCCTTAAAACCGCTGCTGCGTCATGGTTCAGAGGATCCTCGTAATTTGGTTCCTGTGTTGGTAAAAAAAACACACTTAAAAGTCTCCAACAAAGAAGAATCAATGGAAGCGAGTATTAAGGGAGATCATTTGTTACCGTGAAGATATGGAAAAGACCGTAGATCACTGTGTTTATGTTGAGAACAGGTTTCCAGTCTTCACGCAAGATGTTCAGACACACATTTCCTTCTAAATCGATATTCGGATGATACACCTACAAAGGGATAACAACAACATATTCCTCTTATAAGCAAATAAGAAGAAGAATAAACAAAAAGTTTCAAAGATTTGAAGAGAAGCCTAACCTTGGTCTTGCACTTAACTTTTGGAGCGTCATGTGGATACACCGGAGAGACTTGGAATGTGAAAACAAACTTACCACCTCTGTTTTTCGGTACAAACAAGAAACGAATCAGTCATTTTATAGAAGCAAATTCAGCAAGCGAGAGACAAAGTAGGCGAAAAGGAAAGATTTTTATATATAACTCACTTGTAATAGCCTTCGTCGGGTTTAATGGTAACTTCAAAGTTCATCAAGTCATTCTTCCCATTCGGAAAAGATATGGAGCAAGACTTTGGCAGATTCAGCTCTGTTATATCTATACACACAACAAAAGATCCAAAAAGGAAGATAACCCAGATTAGAACACAGCACAAAAACACTAAAAAGAACCCAGAAACAAAGCTGAGAGAAGAAGAAAGAGAGAACCTTTGTGAAGACGAAGTTCACCAGCGGATTGTTTCTTGCAAGAAGCTCCTCTTCCATTGGCATTCTTTAATTCTTCCTTTTGCTTTTCCTTAACTTTGAATAACCCAATCATGATGATGTCTCTTCCTTCTTCTTCACAATAAATCCCACGAAAATATTATTATATACATCGTTCATATCACATCAACTGAATATTCCATCGGAGCAAAAGTATAGCGATGAAATTCCAATCATAGCAATCTTTTAATCATGCCGAAAATCTAATCTAGCACAACGATCGGAGATAATCAACAAGCGAAATTAAAAGAAGAGATTGAAGAGCTTACGAGTCGAGAGATCTTTGATAGGAGATTGAAACGAAGATTGACACAAAGATATGAAATTTGCTGGATATCGATCGAATCGACTTTTGTATTTCTTTGATCTTTAGGCTTAATGTATGCAACTTCTAAATCTAATATTAAAAACAGGAATTTTTAGAAATTATAGGATGGATAAAATGATTTTTTTCTATTAAAAAAAAAATCCCCCTTTTACAAAAATTTGCAAAATATTCCTCAAATTTTTATACATTCTCATCTGTTATTGGTTAACTTTGTCATAACCCAAATTTTGATATTAATGCTCTACAAGTTCCTTTTGGAGTTATAATCCAAAACTGGAATCGAAAAATTGAGCGTTTAATGTTGACCTTGTTCTCGTTGATGTTAATGAATGGCTCACATTCTATACACAACGTCATTAATCTGGTACAATTTGCTAGTTGTCACTATCTTATTGAAATGGTTAAAGTGCAACTAGATGCTGCTTACCGAAATTCATCTGGTCACCGAAATTGATACCAGATTTGGATTTTAAATGGTTTACCAAAATTTATTTTATTTTTCCAGCTAATCCAGTGGTTTAAATAAAATAGATTTTGCTTTCTTTCTATTTTTTCAAATGAGAAATTAATGAGATGTCTGACATATCTTCTATATATTATTTGAGAAATACATTTATATAAATACTTGAAAATATAGTATAGTATTAGATAAAATTAATAGAAAATATTTACTTAAATTGAATAGACAATTGAATAAACTCAGTAATTATAAAACCGACTATAATATGGATTTAGACATACAAGATTTATTTGGATTTTCTGTTTTGTATCATTGTTTAAAATCCAGAAAAAAATATTATTAATTTTTTTTCAAAATAACAAATAAAGAAAACCAAAGAATATTCAATATATATTAGAATTTAAAGCAAATTAGTCCCGCGCGGATTAAATCCTTGTTAAATTGTCATTGACATACAGTAATAACATCCATATCTATTCCCATAAGAAAAAAATATATAAAAAGGGAAAAGACAAAAAAGGAAAACACTACGTGTATATGAATTCTTCCAGTCCTATGGGTGGTGAACGTAGACAGAAGATAATAAAGTAGAGGGTTTTTTTATAAAAAAAATTAATAATAAAAAAATAAAAAAAGAGAGAATGTGAAAAAGTTGAAATGGTTTCTAATTAGCAATTTAAGAATTTAAGAGCATCAGAAATAATATGAGTTTCTAAAAATAGTAATAATTTAACGATTTTTATTTATTTTATTAATTTTTAAAATATTATATTATTAATTAAATATTGAATCAATAATATTATGACACATGATAGAAAATTTGAAACTGTCTCTAAAGTCTTTTTTTTTAAACTAAAAGTCTCTTAACTTTTAATATTTAATATTTGATATTTCATTGGTTGATATTTTTATCTAATTAAAATAAAATAAAAAAATAAAAGTTAAGAGACTTTTAGTTTTAAAAAAGAGACTTTAGAGATGGTTTCAAATTTTCTATCATCCGTAAATTTTTAAACCATTTTTTATTATTAAAATATTAAAAACAAATAAAAAGGAAAAAAGAGAAACAAGAAGCTGTCCTTAATTAAGGATTGTAGGAACCGTTTCTTGCAAAGTTGCTACACTGTGAAATACATGTGTCATATTATCATTGATTTACATTTTTAAATTAATTATTTAATAAATATATAATAAGATAATAGTTTTTTAATAAATAAAATACTCATAATGAGTATGCAATGAATATGGAGATGCTCTTAAGAATCTAGTAAATATATAAATTTATTCATTTTACATCATCAACCCAAAATCCCATTCACTCTAACTCCAGTTCCATTTGAAGAAGACTGAAGTTTTGTCCATAATATTAGCCATGGCTAGTATGAAGCTAAGCTCTTGTGTACATCACTCTTTCAGAAATCACAGATCCGTACCCGGGTCCAACAGATGCTTCCTCAAAACCCCACCGTTCGTTCTCCGTCAAAATTTCATCGCTTTATCATACGTCAGAGAAGACAGTAACACCAGTATCCCCCACCAAGAAGAAGACTTTAGGTTCGATTTCATGTCTTACATGACCGGTAAAGCTAACTCGGTCAACCAAGCTCTCCATTCCGCCGTCTTGCTCCGAGAACCGATCAAGATCCACGAGGCGATGCGTTACTCTCTACTCGCCGGCGGAAAACGAGTGAGACCGGTCCTCTGCATCGCCGCTTGCGAGTTAGTCGGCGGCGAAGAATCCGTCGCGTTACCGGCTGCTTGCGCGGTGGAAATGATCCACACCATGTCTTTGATCCATGACGATCTCCCGTGTATAGACAACGACGACCTCCGCCGTGGAAAACCAACCAACCACAAAGTGTTCGGCGAAGACGTTGCCGTTTTAGCTGGAGACGCCCTTTTATCATTCGCGTTTGAGCATTTGGCGTCGACGTCTGAGGTGTCTCCGGCGAGAGTGGTTAGAGCGATCGGAGAGCTAGCGAAAGCCATCGGATCAGAAGGGCTCGTGGCGGGTCAGATTGTGGATATCAGCAGTGAAGGAATGGACCAGAACGACGTCGGATTAGAGCTTCTTGAGTTTATCCACGTCCACAAAACGGCCCTTTTGCTGGAAGCGGCTACGGTTTTAGGTGCCATCGTTGGTGGTGGGTCTGATGAAGAGATTGAGAAGCTTAGGAAATTTGCGAGATGCATTGGGTTGATGTTTCAGGTGGTTGATGATATATTGGATGTGACGAAGTCATCGGAAGAATTGGGCAAAACCGCCGGAAAAGACTTGATCGCCGATAAGCTGACTTATCCGAAGTTGATGGGTCTCGAGAAGTCAAAGGAATTTGCAGAGAGATTGATGAAAGATGCTCAAGAACAGCTTCAAGGATTTGATTCCAAAAAGGTTGCACCTTTATTGGCTTTAGCTAATTACATTGCCAAAAGACAGAACTAGTTCAGTTGTGAATGTTTAATTATTGGGTAATATTCTCTCCGACAAAGGGATATATAAACTCTCTAGATTCTCAGAGAAAAGTGGATGTGAACATTATGATGATCCGTGCTTATAGTTTATGTAGCAGAGTCCTCCTATGTTGGTTTTAAAGATTGTAAGGTTTTTGACTTTTGAAAAGGAATTTCTGAAGCCGAGTCCTTCTATGTTGGATGATCTGATTACAGATTAGATCTGATTAAAATGTTTTATAGATTAGATCTTGAAGGCATGATGATGATGTGTGTTGTGAGATTCTCGATTGGACATTTTGGATTTGTGTTGGATTAATTAATATTATCGTTTCTTTTGGGGTCCATAAACCAGATAGATTTAATATTAAATCGTGTGTCGTATTGGATGGTAACGATGGCTGTTGGAATTCAATACCATTCGACACAAAAGATAATTGAAAGTGATGTTTTACAGATTTTATTTTCTTGTTTATAAGAGAAGAAAACGTGAGGAGAAAATTGGTGACATGATATGAAATCATTGAGTGCTCAAAAATGGATCTATAAAATCATTGAACATTTTGAATATTCCATACAAGAGTAGATATGTATTTTTTATTTAATTATGTAATTTGATCAAAATATTTTTTTTTTTGAAAACAGGCAGTCACTTTAAATAAAGAGATATTTGTCGAAATAAAAAAACTTCAAACTTTCTTGGTATAATTTGTCATTATGTCAATACAATGGTTTATCAATCTATAAAATCATTGAACATTTGGAAATTCCATACAAAATAGAGATGTATTTCTTTATTACTT
Source organism: Streptanthus diversifolius (assembly GCA_039880935.1). Taxonomy (NCBI): domain Eukaryota; kingdom Viridiplantae; phylum Streptophyta; class Magnoliopsida; order Brassicales; family Brassicaceae; genus Streptanthus; species Streptanthus diversifolius. Next base: position 912,969 of record JAXGFM010000001.1, read on the forward strand.
CTGTATTTAAATTTTTTAAAACAAAGAAAAATGAAAATAGACAGGCACTTTTTCCAAAAAGATATTGTGGAAATATTAAACTTTAAACTTTTTTGGTATAAATTTGTCGTTATTTTAGATGAGAAACACCTTAAACCTATACATTCAAATAAAATGTTGTTCACTAAAAATTTCTAAGAATATTCGAATTTGAAAAGTTCATAATTTAATTTTTTTTAACAAATCCTCCAATGTACATCACGTATTTTATTTTGGTTTTCTTTTTCGGTTAAATTGTACTATATTTTATTTTGGTATTTACCATTTAGCCATACAAAAACGCTTATTCTAGATGGGAAATGATGTTAAGAAATACATATCTATCTTGTGCACACACAAGATAATTAAATGGGAAAGAAAATGGGAAATTAGGTGAAATAACCTTTAAAACTATAATTAACAGCATGATCATAAAATAGAATAGAACAAATATTCTGTATAGAAATTATAATATATACAATACTACCTTTTTCCTTTTGTTTTTTCTATTTCCACTTAAAATTTTATTTGTTTTAAGCTTTTTAACAAAATAATAAATTAAATTTGAAATACTACTAAAAAATTGTAGAAGTTTTTTTTACATGTCATATGATTTAAAAATTTCAAATCAGAAAATAGATAAAGATTTATACATATGTATAAATGTATTTTTATATACTAAACTTAATACATCTTATTCTCTATGAGTATTTTTATATAAAATGTTGATGTCTATAAATTATTTTTGCAGTTTATTTATAGAATGTGCAATTTTGTGTGTCTAAGACCATTTTATTATCTAGGGTTTAGTATTTTGTATTTAGAGTTGGATTGTTAAAATTTAAGAAAATAGTGTAGTTTGGTATTTTATTCTACATGTGGCTAAATAGAATATTATTTGTTCATATAGTAAAACTATATTCACTTATTCAATATATTTATATCCATTTTCAAAAGTTCAAACATGTTAAATGCAACGAAAAATTACATGTTTATATTATTGTAAGATTTAACAATTATTAATATATAATTAACATAATAAATAAGATTAATAAAAACAATAAACAAAATCACTAAAAATAAACAAATATTTATTCTATACTATTTTTGTTAAGTTAAAAACGTTAAAACTGTTTTGGCTATTTGATTTGTTATGCCACTAGCATGGCTGTATTTTTTTATCAATAATTTATCTTTCGGTTATTTCATAAGTTGACTAAGAAAATCCATGGGCCCATGGCTTCAGTTTTCAAACCTCGACGACTAATTAGGGAGACTTATTAAAAGAGTTTTCAGTTTTAAAATGTTGTTTTTTATTCAAGTAATGCCAATATTTTGAAATTATTAAAAAAGCTTTTAGTGTCTTTTTTACATTTATTAAGAAAAAACGTAATAACAAAAATGTCATTAATATTTTGTGTTATATAGGCAAAAAATATATGAAAAAAATAAATCTACAATTATAATGGCTGTAATATAAAGTTAATTTTATATAAAGTTGGAAGATTTATATAAAATTGGTAAACTTACTTTTAAGTCGAATGATAGACTTATTAATGGAACGGTAAATATGGTATAAATATTTTGGTGGGGTATTATTTTGTTGAAGGAATTATTTTGTCTTTGTTCAGACAACAACAACCAAAAAAAGAAACAAAAAAAGAAAAAGCAAAATGCATTTTTTTTTTGTTCTGTCAGTTTCTTCTTTCTTTTGTTATGTTTCTTCGTTCTTACAGTGTTTTCACTTACCATTGATGAGTCCGTCAAAGGCCGAGTCGAGGGTAGTGCAAGGCTTTCTTACACTGCGTAAAACCGCGTGAGAAATGGTCCTCCTGCTCAGATCTCTCCTTTGCCCTTAAAACTTCCCGCGTTTTCTCTGTCTTTACCTTCCGATTTCCCCCCTCAGCCTCCTGCAAGCGTACAAGCTACTTCTCTTCCATAAACTCAAAGTAAAACCCTCTTCACCTTTATAAAAATTCCACCTTTTCTTCTTCTTCGTCTTGTTTGGTTTCAGATAATCTCTGCTTTCAATCGCATTTTCATCACCAAACTCATCTGCAAAATTCCCAGGTAATCGTTTGACCTTTTTTACGGATTTCCTGCGATTTTCTATTACTCTTGCGGTTAAAGTTTCCACCTTTTTCTCTCTCTTTTTTGATTTTAGATTGCTCCGCAAGATTCGGTTGAAATTTGTTTGCTTTAAGCTAATAAATCAAACATCCATTTCGATCTTCTTCATTTTGCATTACTTCTCTAGTCGAAGGTCTCTCTCTCTATCTCTTGCTCTTACAAGCTTAAGATTGGTTTGATTTCTAATTTTTGGTTCTTACTCTCTGATTAGGTCCCGAATTTATACAGTTTCATAGATTTTGAATAAGAAAGAGAATGATGGGAGGAAAATCTAGCAAGGAGAAGAGAAAAGTTGAATATGGTTCACCTTCAACACCTGTACAGATCAAGATAAACTCAGATTATACCGAGCACTTGAGCTCTTACGAAAGAGCTTGTAGTGAAGATCCAAAGCTCGAGTCTTTTGACTCTGCGCTTCACGAACGAACTAACCGAGTCATCAACAAGCTAGCATCAGGCGTAGAGATCAAATCTCTGTCGTTTGATTCGCTTAGAGAGGTGACACAGTGTCTTTTAGATATGAATCAAGACGTGGTCAAAGTAATATTGCAGGACAAAGAGGATATATGGAACAACCAAGACTTGTTCTCTCTTGTGAATATGTATTTCGAAAGCACTGCAAAGACTATGGATTTCTGCTCTGAGCTCGAGAGTTGTCTCAACCGCGCAAAGAGAAGCCAAGTGATTATTCAGTTTGCTGTTAAACAGTTTGAGGAAGAGGCTGAGATACCTGTAAATGGAGATAACGAGAATATAAAGTATGAGAAGACGCTGGAGGAGCTTAAGAGGTTTAAGTTAGCAGGTGATCCGTTCACGAAAGAGTTCTTTGCTCTTTTCGATTTGGTACACAAACATCAGGTTATGATGCTTGACGAGCTTCATAAGCTAAAGAAAAAGCTTGATAAGAAACTTAAGAACATCAAAACATGGAGAAGAGTGTCGAACATGGTGTTTGTGACTGCATTTGTCTCTGTGCTTATCTTCTCGGTGGTTGCAGCCGCTGTGGCTGCACCGCCTTTAGTGGCTGCTTTAGCCGGTGCATTGGCTGTTCCGGTGGGGTCTGTTGGGAAATGGTGCAACTCTCTTTGGACGAAATATGAGAAAGTGGTTAGAGGGCAGAAGGAGATCATTACATCGATTAGAATCGGGAGTTATATATCGGTTAAAGAGATGGATAATATAAGTGTTCTTGTGCGTAAAGTGGAAGTAGAGATTGAGTCTTTGTTGAAGAATGCTGAGTTTGCTGTTACAGAGGAGAAAGCGGTTAGGCTTGCGATAGATGAGATCAAGAGGAAGCTTGATTTGTTTACTGAAACCATTGAAGAACTCGGGAAACATGCGAATAAGTATTGTAGTGATGTGACAAAGGCAAGAACTGTGATTTTGCAGAGGATTATCCGATACCCTACTGCTTCAACGACGGAAGAAGCTACTTGGTAAGATCCCTAAAGCTTAGCTCCATAACTAGAAAACTGAACTTAGTATTGCACCATGGTCTTTTTGAAAAATGTTGTGAACATCTCTTACTTATGATTCATCACTATGATTTATGAATTTGTGTGTGTGTTTTCGATTGATGATCAGGACGGAGATGTTGTCGTGAGAAGGAGGTTTCGTGGTTGGCTTTGAAGATTGTTGGTTTGTTTTCTTTAGCACAAGTACTATGAACAGCTAAGGATAAGTTATCAAAAAAAGAGATATCTTACTTAATGTTATTTAGTTGCCCTGAGGTAACCTTTGCTCAATGCATACAAAAAAATACTTGGAAGATTTTATGCAATTGATTTTGGATTATATATATATATCAATCAATCTTGTATTTATATATATGTTTGTAATTAAATGTCTCTGTGCCAAGTCTGACTGCGTTTAGAGGATTCATAAGGTGGATCTTTAAAGAATCAATCAATCAATATTAATATAAGAAAATTGAGACGTGAAGAGTTAGTTGTGTTGACGATGGAGAATTAGTCTTCTCACAAAGGGACATTTTTATGTTTTTTCATAAACGGAAATTCGGATATGAAACATTGTTTATTCCGGTCTTAAGCAAGATTTGAGATCCTGTGCATCCATGGTTCGATTCATGTGTGTTACTCAAGTGGGTTAAATGGTCTCTAAAGTGGCTGGAACGCATCTGGTTTTATCCTTTAGTATTTGAGCCTTGGGACATTTTCTATGTATTTAATCCTTTTTCTATGTATTTATAGAAAAAGTTGATATTAGAAAAAAATGGGAAAACGGCCAAAAAAACCATGAACTTACCAAAATAAGCCAAAAAAACCTTCAACTTTCAATTGAGCCATTTAAATCTTTAATTTTTTGAAAATAGCCAATTTAAACATGAATTTAAGTTGACCACACCATTTTAGCCATCAAAAAAGTCAACCGTTAAAAATGGTTAACGGCCGTTAAAATTGAAACGACGTCGTTTTATTAATTTAGTTTTTTTGGTGTAATCAAGATAAATATATGTTTAAATTGAACATTTATAAAAAAAATTTTGATTTAAATGGCGTAAACTGAAACTTGGTGATTTTTTTGGCTTCTTTTGGAAAGTTCGTGGCTTTTTTGGCCAAAAAAATTATAATTCAAAAATCCATGGTTTAAGGTCGTTTGGGGTCCCGTTCGGATTTGGGGTTCCGTTCGGAGTTCCGTTCGGGTTTTTTGTACTTTCAGTTCGGGTCTTAGAAAAAAAAACAACGGTATGAGGTCGATTCTAAACCAAACTTAAATGTATGTTTATAAACAACGGTCTGAGACCTCATACACATGAATTTGTTTTTGAGATCTATTCTGACCTAATCGACGATATTATAAATTTGCATTTATTTGGACAAAACTAATATATTGAACCCGGTTCATTTGGTTAAAACAATTTTATTGACCCCAATAATCAACTTAACGACACCAAATAAATACAAATATATAATGTCGTCGATTGGTTCAGAATAGATCTCAAAACAAATGTGTATGAGATCTCAAACAAAAAAAACAACGGCCTAAGTGTTCATAGTTTTTTTTCCTAAAAAATTCATGATAAATATCAATTTCGTTTATTTAGTATAAGGTCTTTTGGTATGGGTGGGTGTTCGGGGTCCCGTTCGGATTCGGTTTGGGTTTTTCGAATTTTCGGGCATGATTTTGGTAACACAATTTAAGTCTGATTTTGGATCGAAATACTATTTGGATTCAGTTCGGATTCGATTCCGAACCAAAGTACTTAAATTTGGTAATTTAAACATACATTTAAGTTTGGTTTAGAATCGACCTTAGATTGTTGTTTTTTGGTCTGAGACCCAAACTGAATCCGAACAGGACTCCGAACGGAACCCCAAATCCGAACGGGACCCCAAACGACCTCAAACCACGATTTTTGAATCATAATTTTTTTGGCCAAAAAAACCATGAACTTTCCAAAAGAAGCCAAAAAAATCACCAAGTTTCAGTTTACGCCATTTAAATCATAATTTTTTTATAAATGTCCAATTTAAACATATATTTATCTTGATTACACCAAAAAAACTAAATTAATAAAACGACGTCGTTTCAATTTTAACGGCCGTTAACCATTTTTAACGGTTGACTTTTTTGATGGCTAAAATGGTGTGGTCAACTTAAGTTCATGTTTAAATTGACTATTTTCAAAAAATTAAAGGTTTAAATGGCTCAATTGAAAGTTGGAGGTTTTTTTGACTTATTTTGGTAAGTTCATGGTTTTTTTGGCCGTTTTCCCGAAAAAAATTTAAACCTTTTTCTATGTATTTATAGTATTCTGTCTAATAAAAGTTGATATTAGAATAACCCATCTCAAATTTACGAAACGGGGCCCAAAAGTGTATTGAGCCGCCAGTGATTGAGCGCTAAGTTTCGATGGACAAGTTTGATATTCAAAAATGGGCTTTAAAATTTGAAGTTTCAAAGTTGTTTTTGGAATGCATAAAACCTCAAATATAAAGTTATAAGATTGCTTAGGGAGATGTTTTTAGGAACAATTTTGTTTTTGTGACCAATTTTAGGAAGAAATGTTCATAGAAAACAAAATATGGGAAAAGTGGCGCTTTATAAAAATGATGGTAAAAATGAGTAAAAAAAACACCTTACATGAGCATTTTGTTCAATCACATGAACGTTTTGGTTTTGTTCTCATGTGTGATTTTTATCGTTCTGTCATTTGTTTTAGTGGAGGACTTAATGATCTGTAAGAGAGTCTCAATCAATGCATATTGGCATAACGTTAATAATGTTTTCTGTATATTATATAACTTTTTTCGATTTTTTAATAGGAAAAACTTAGGCACGACTCAAACTTTAGCATAATGTATCATCTATTATCATCTCCCTCCATGTCATCATAACCCATATTCAAATATGAGATTGTTTTTCACCCCCAAAAGTTAGGTCAAGGTAAGTTTAAATACTTAGATATACAACCGTATGCCCCAATAGCAAAGGTCAAACAATCCCACATTTAATTTTCCCAAAAAAAGAACCCAACAAAATATAGAGAACTAAGGGTTTTGAAGCAAACGTGGCCTCAAGCTATTCGCTAGAAATAAAAGGCTTAAAAGCCGTAAAATGTTGTACAAAAGTATCGACTTTATTTGACTTGTGTTTGCTAACTTGTATGCATCTGACCTAACCTATTATATATCAAGAGATGATTCACCACATTTTGTGCCAACAAATTTTTAGTTAAAAGGTAATGAATACTCATGAGTAATGATATTAGAATTTAAAATATAGACCAAGACTGATAATTTTTCCAAAATTTTAGTCACAAAATGTTCATATAATCTATCAAAGCGACTAGAGGGCATACAAACCCTACTCTTCACGTGACATGTATTAATTTCACCAATTAATGCAAAATTTTTTTTAGCGAATCTACATTATAACACACACACACGTATATATATATATATATACGCATGATTATTCAAATGTGTATTAGTGTATACACATGAGATGTATGATGAACATTGGTAGAATAACTCAAAAGAATCAAGATATGGCACTTTTATCTTATGGAAAAAAGCATCAATTTAAAATGCAACTGTCTACCAACAAACTCACTTCTTATTTATGCTCTAAAATCCAAAACAAATTAATACTAGTTGATAAGTCAGTTGCTTGCTCTGATAAAAATATTTTTAAAATAACATTCGTTTCAGATGACACACGTAATCTTGAATTTGGTAAAAAACTAAGAACATACTATTGATAAACAGAAGAATCTACTTTAGCTTAAGAAATTATCAAAGTACGTAGCTTCTTTCACATTCTTTTCTCCCATTACTTATTTAGTTATTTTACTTAACAATTACATTGAAAGGGCCATGTTATTAGAAACAAATATTAAGAATTAGAACAATGGGTGAAAATGTCTGCATTACAGACACACCAAATTCTCAATCTCTGCCTAAGAAGTAATTAACAAGCCTACATATATTAATTAATCTCCCACTATTAATCTAATTTTTCTCTAATGAAAACAAACAAATCTTCTCACACAATTGTAGAAAGAGAATAAAAATTTAAACAATAGAAAAATTGTCAAAAACTAGGCAAGGGATGTTGAAGGATGAACAACCTTGTTTTGTCTCCCTGCAAGCCAAAGCATGGTCCTCCTAGCAAACGATGGCGTTTTCGTCTCCAACGATTCAGAATTTCCGCTCTTCTGATTCTCTTCATCGATTCCATTCTTCGTCTCGGAAGGAATACTTTGGTTCGAATGTCGGAGTGAAGAGGAAGACAGCGAAGATAACTCCTGATCTCTAACACTATTACCCTTTTGCTTCTCCTTTTTACCCCTTAGCCAAATTTTCGACAAAGAAAAGCTTTCTCTTTCCGCAAAACTCTTCCCAATCCCCTTAACAGTAGGATCAAAACCGCATTCCGACATAACTACCCTATGGCCAGGCAAGCGACCGTCTTTGTCGGATTGTTTCTTGGTCGTAACGTGGACCTTAAGTGTAGCTTCTTGGTCCATAATATACTCATATGATCCCATTGAAAAACACCTCCTTTCATCTATATTGCTATTACCACTAGCGCTATTGTCTTTGTTGTTCTTACTTCCTTCACCAACGTGATCTATGTTCCTAAACTTCCCTAGCTTAACTTCTAAAGGAACAACCTTTCCATCTAAACCACCCAATTCACCATCCGGGTCGCATGATGTACGACCCGACCCGAAACAGATTGACCCAAGATCATTAGCCTCAGGAACAGAAATGTCTCTCGAGCTTTGATCACTCGCTGACTCAAGAGCAAGGAGATACGAGGAGCTTGGAGTGTGGTGAGATGAGAAATCTGAGAGGAGGAGATTGGATCTGCAAAGAGGACAAGTCGAGTGAGAGAGAAGCCACGTGTCTATACAGTCAACGTGAAAGGCGTGGCTGCATTTAGGCAAGAGCCTGAGTTTGTCCTCTGTTTCGAACTCGCAGAGACAAACAGGACAATCGAAAGATGTAATCTTGAGACCGACGATAGATTTGTAATGGAAAACAGGTAACTTGTCGATTAATGATTGGTCGACGCCTGAATCGTGGAGGTGGAAAAGTTGTTGAAGCGGTCCTTGAAAAGCTGTGACGTTGCTGTCGAAGTAATCTTCTCTGTTTTGACCCGATGGCGTGAGGAGGAATTTGACCAGGATATGGATGAGACCGGAGATGAAGAAGATGATGGAGAGGATTATGATTATTAGGAGGATGTCTGGACTGATTTTGCTGGTTAAATCGAAGCTTGTGTTTGGTTTGAGAGGTATTAATGGTGGTGGTGATGAAGGGGAAATCAAGTTCATGTTTTCCCGAGAAAGTTTCATAAAAAACTTATCAAGACTCAAGCTTTGTGGTTTTGTTTCAGATATTGAGAGTGACCAGAAAATTTTCTTGGTTTTGGTTTCTTTTGGAAATGAAAGAAGAGAAAGAAAGTTTGAGCTCAAAGTTTTGTTTTTGAAAAATTTATGAGACAGAGTGATGATTAAGAGAATTACAGGTTGGACCATTGATGGTGACAGATGAGAATTTATTTTCTTTCATTTTACAATTTAATTTCACCAAGAAGAGTGTCTTTGAAATCATATTTAAAATTTCAGAAATTAATGGGATTTGGATCTTAGTATTGAATTAATTTTCTAAAGAAATGGAAAGTCAACGAAGCATTTCTTTAAATAAAGAATCTGATAAAATCACTTTCCTTCATGAATCATGAATAATAATATCTTATGATCTTATAACCAAATTAAACTCCGGCCTTCCATGTTAAAGCCAACCGGACAAACAATATAATTTGCATAATCCATAAGGAAAAAAAAAACAGTTTTCTGACAGTTTAACTTGTCCTATATAAAAATTCCTAGTTTGAATTCAAAATAAGGTTAAGATTGAAAATCACTAGACCAGAACTCGAAACTAAAAGCATGACATTTAAAAGGAATATTACAAAAAGTGAACATTACTGACTTATTGTTGCCATGAATATGTTTTATATCGATGCATGCATTATCCTTTCCCAAATGGGGTGTTCCTTTGAGTGAGTGAGTGTTCAAACTTCAAAACCATGATAAGTGGAGAAGCTATTGAGCAAAATGGAATGCACCTTATGTTCAGCTTAAGCGAGATCAACGGTGGATCTTTTAATATATTTCCAACATGCCATTGACAAAAACTCTATGTGGTTAATACATGCATAAACGCAAATCACTCTTGGTCATTACGCTATGGAAACGCTATTTTTGTAAGGAAGTCAACTCTCTTACTAGGAACATTAAAAACCTCAAAACTTCAACACTACATCACAACCATTTACAAGTCATTTTTTCAATGTTTACCTCTATCTAAGATTTCTTATTGGATTATAGGAATGCAATTTCTTGCGCTGATATCATATCCGTGTATTCTTTTTCATTCAGGCCCAACTAAATCCTTAATGGACCGGGCCTGGACACACAAATAGGTGTTTCGCGGTCCAGATCCGACTCCCACGGCCGTTGTTGTCCACCGGATCGAAGGAGAACAATCAAATCAATCATTTACACAGATTTGAAAGTGAAGACAACCGAGGATGTTCCACGCCTGTTAATTATATCTGATTAGGATGAAATGCTGAAACTTGAATTTCTTTCTTGTGGCTAAGAATCTTGATCAAATATATTATGTTTATATGACTTTCTTGATTTGATTTTAGTGAAAGCATAATGTGCTCTGGTTTCAGAGCTGTGGCTGATATCATCGTAATGGCAGCAGAGAAACGAACTTAGAAAGAAAGAAAACATTATCTGGGTATGGTTTTGGTTCTTGCAAGGTCAAAGATTCCTTCTGTTTTTTATAAACTCAAGATCGAGAGAGGAGGAGATCGTTGTTACTGTTAGACTAAGGCCAACATGTTATTAGCTCAAATCATCTATGTACAGTAACATGCTATTTCATCTATGTAACATATTTGGAAAAAAATATAAAAAATAGCACACAGTCATTTTATATCAACACATACTATTTGATAAAAAACATTATTATGAGATATGCAAGGAAGGTATTTTAGTCAAATTGTAAAAAAAAAACATGAGATATTCCTTAATTTGCGTTGAATATCTGGTGGTTTTTATTTTGTTGAAATGTTAAATATATAGATTATGTATATACATATATGTGTATGTGTGTGTACAAAGTGAGAGAATGTTGAGCAAAAAGCATCGCAAAAAAAAAAGAAAATACTGGATACAAAACCACTTTGGTTATGGTTAGCTTTGTAAAAACCAATCTAAAAAATTGGTTTGGTATGAAACTCGATTAGTTTGATTATCTTATAGTCAAGCATACAACCCAAATACCATAAGTGTTAAGGTCTCTTTCATCGTTTATTTTCATAATAAGCTCTTCTCATCAACTTGAAAGGGCAAAAAAAAGAGAAGAAAATAGAAAAAAAAACAGAACCTCTTAAGTTTAAGAGTTCAAAAGGACAAGCCCACATGGTGTGGGTTATGTCATTTAGACCCCACACATTCTCCTCTCACCTTCTTTGCTCCCAACCTTTACTTTTATCAGTTTATGTCCCAATCTCCCTTAGATACCGAATCTTTACTAAACTTTTTTTTTTTTTTGCAAACTGTTCTGACCAATTTATCCACTAACTCTAAAATCTACGTAACTGTCAACGTTCAATTAAGATAATGACAGTATATTTTCACTATCATTATAAAAATTTTACTCCTTCCTTCCGTTTCTAAATTAATTTAAATTAGCATTTTTAAAATCTGTCTAATCTATTTTAGAGGTGATCACCATTGTACTTCATGATTCACATGTTTTAATTTAAATTTTGAATATTAAATATTGAATTTAATATTACTTAAATTTTATTTTAAAAACAGAAAATATAATAAAAATCTAAGAATTTTGTTTTTAAGACAGGCAATTTAACTTATTATTAGTTCGTCCAGTGTGGAAACAAGTATTTTCTAACTATTTTTTAACTAATTATTTCTGATGACCTAATAGATATGATTTAACAGCTGCCGCAAAGGCGCAAATGTATTACAATACAAATTTACTATGTATTAATATGGATTTAGATTTATTTAAACCGAAAAAATAGGGGTGCGTAGAGTTTGGAGAAATTAATGGTTATGATTTTAAATATTATTAAAAGATTTCTATAACTGATGCATTGATTTCAATTATGGAATATTTATGATTGATTGAATAGAGGATGTATTAGTGATTGAAACTTAATTAAAAATATAAAATATATAATTATAAAAAGCATATCAATATTTTATAATAAAATATAAAAATTATTAGTTCTATATAATTAATAACAAAAATCCATATTATACTACTTACTTTATTCATTTTAAAATGCTCTTTAGAGTGGATAACAAATTATAATTCTAATGAAGAATTCTTTTTTTCTGTAGAGACTAGCTTTAGATTTAGAAAATTTTATTTTGTTAAACTTATATATTTATGATTGGAAAAAAATTTATCAAGAGAATTTTGATTTATATATTTTATAAGTTATTAATATAAAATTATAATAAGTAATTAGGCAATGTTAATAAGAAAGTTCTAAATATATTCATTTATTTCGCAATTATAATTATTCAAGTTTTAGTTCTAGACTTTATTTTATATATTTTAATTTTAAATAAATTTCTTTTGTTTTAAATTTTTTAAATATCTATTAATAACCACAAACTCTCAGGGTAAACAACTTTTGATTTTGAAAAGTTTGATGTATGTAGTACTAAATGATAAATTGTGTTTAAGATTCTGAAAAAAACAATATTGTGTTTACGGATATTAGCAGAAAACCAATCAACCCCCATATCGAACAACTACATAAAAGTTACTCGTTACACTACTGTAGTGTACATATTAAACTGTGGTACCATTCTGAGTTTGTAAGGCAGTAATTATGTAGTGTAGCTAAGACGTAACAGATCAGTAAATGAAACTAAAGATTTTAAAAGGAAAATAGAAAACATAAGAAGTAGGGGACCTATGTGTGTGGGTCAATGTTGCTTTCTATTTAAAGCTAAGAAGAATGATATCAATGGATTAGTTTCTCCCACCTCTTTCATCTTTTCTAAGCAACCTACCCAACACAGCATTACATAAACCTAAATCTCTCCTTCTTCATACATTTATAGCAAATCCTCTTTGCTTTAACCCACCAAAAAGAGCTTTTTCCTCATTCTCTATTCTGTTTGTACTTTTGGTCTCACTTTAAAGATCATATACATAAATACAAGTTGGGAGATTTCTGCAGGGAACAATATGTTGGAAGGTCTTGTCTCTCAAGAAAGCTTTTCCTTAAGCTCCATGGACATGTCTCTGCCTGAAAGGCTTAAATGGCTGAAACAGCAACAACAACACCAACAACAACAAGTTGTGTCTCAGAGCAGTAACAATACACCTGAACTTCTTCAGATACTTCAGTTCCATGAAACCAACAATGAGTTGTTGCAGAGTACCTTCAGCCATTTTCAAATGCTTGGATCTGGATTTGAACCAAACTATAACATGGTTTTTGGTCCTTCACATGAAACGATGGATGGCTGCATTTCAAGAACAAGTAGCTGTCAGATGGATCCAATGGATACAATGGGGGTTATATTGATGAATAGTGAAGAAAACAGAGCTATTTCCTTGAAAAACAAGAGAAAATCAGAGGTTTGATAGATCAGATTTTGATTTTAAAGTAATTTTAGAACGTGAGTTTGAGTTTTTCATATAATTATGTCTCAGGTTAAGAAAAGGGAAGAGGAAAAGACAGAGAAGAAGATCAAAGAAGAGGCTGAGACAGAGTCAAACATGAAAGGAAAATCGAACATGAGTAACACGGAAGCATCTTCAGATAGTTCAAAGGAGACATCAAAGGGAGCTTCGGAGACCCAGAAATTGGATTATATCCACGTTAGAGCTCGTCGAGGCCAAGCCACAGACAGACACAGTTTAGCAGAAAGGGTAATAAAAAGTGTTTCAAATCAGTGCTTGCGTTACAAGGTAAAAGTAGTTCTAGGTTTTAAAAGGATTTGTATTTGCAGGCAAGAAGAGAAAAGATCAGCAAGAAGATGAAATATCTGCAAGATCTTGTCCCTGGATGCAACAAAGTCACTGGAAAAGCTGGCATGCTTGATGAGATCATCAATTATGTTCAATCTCTCCAGAGACAAGTCGAGGTAAGTAATGAAACCATGATTCTTTGTTCACCATTAGCCAAAGATAGAATTCTAAGTCTTTAACGTGACGAACTTTTGCAGTTCTTGTCGATGAAACTCGCTGTCCTAAACCCAGAACTCGAGCTTGCTGTGGAAGATTTATCTGTTAAACAGGTAAAATCAATCTCTAGACCGTCAAGATCAAACTGCTATTACTTAAGAACTTATTATAATAATCTTTTTTTATTTGTTATGTAATTGCAGTTTCAGGCTTACTTTACAAATCTTCCATTAGTAGTTTCTTCCAAGTCATCAATAATGGTTGATGTGCCATTGTTTCCGCTGGATCAGCAAGGATCTCTAGATTTATCAGTGATAAACCCGAACCAAACAACATCTATTGAAGCTGTAAGAACATATATCAGTCTGAAAACTTCTCTGATTATTCAGAGTTTCTGTTACTTGTATGGGAAGTAACATGTCTCTTATATCTCTGCGTTTCAGCCAGCTTCTAGCTGGGAAACTCAGCCACAGAGTCTCTACAACACACCTAGCCTTGGATTTCAGTTACTAAGAAAAGATTCATTGACGCAACGAAATTGACATCATCAGAATCGGAATCAGAACCATATTCCATTATATATGCTGATCAAAGTGACAATTTCGCCAAGAACAAAAAAGAAGTGACAATTTCGGCAATTTGGTTCATGGAAAAAAAAAACTTCAGCTTTTGCATTATCCTTTGGTCCTTGTTTTCTGATATTTAAACCAGAAGAACTGGAGATAGCAATTTGATGGTTTTGTCACCATCATCAATCTTTGTATAAATTTTGTTTTACAAGATAATATATATAAGAAAGTAAATAATATGTTTTACAGGACTTACAAGATATATGTGAAGTAGAAGAAAGATACAACTCTTGTGGTGACTACAGTTCCTTGTTGGATACATAATAATATCAAAGCAAATTATTTATCTTTTTTCTTGTTTCTTTTTTCTGCAACTTGTAAAATTTTGATCTTTCTAAAATCGCATTGTCAACTACATGTAGGCTATGTATCCATCATTCAATATATGTTTGCATTTGTCTATTAGGCTAAGCGGCCAATTAATCAGGTCGTTTATACAAAAATATATATATATATATATTTCGATTAAATAAAAAGGATGATAAAGACAAGCATATATATGTCTAACACCTACTCCAAAATTTAGGTATAAAGCGGATTATGAATTACAAATGATATATATCAGCAGGTTATCATGTTATGTAGTTTAATGGTTTGTGCTTGTATCAAGAACCCGAATTTAAACCCACATAATGTATGTTAGTAACCAAAAAATATCAATGGATACATGAATCATGCATATACTTACATATTTTATAACTTACCACCAGATAGTTTTCTCATTACCTTTCCCAAATTCTTCATGCATTTATATAGATAAACAGATCACAACTGTTTTTCTAGCATATCGGCTTTAGATTTGTTGGCTTGATAACTTTCAGCTTACTGTTTTCTTTCCAGCTTTATCAACGTACTATAAATCTATTACTATAGTGATATGTATAATGTTACTGACACAATCTCTCCCTATATAATAGCATAATATTATCCATAACCAAAAATGAAAATTGGAGGTAGTTTTTCAAGAGTGAGAGTAGTTAAGAGATTTGAGAGGACCGAAGGATGAAGAATGAGAACCACAGAAAGTGGGCATCATTGTGGTTGCAGAGATTTTTAACCAAAGTGGACCTTCTTTTGTTTTATTTTTATATCTTTTTCTTCTTTCGATTATTGGAAATCCCTTATATATA
The DNA here is from genome assembly GCA_039880935.1 of Streptanthus diversifolius. Classification (NCBI taxonomy): domain Eukaryota; kingdom Viridiplantae; phylum Streptophyta; class Magnoliopsida; order Brassicales; family Brassicaceae; genus Streptanthus; species Streptanthus diversifolius. The sequence continues at coordinate 928,602 of JAXGFM010000001.1, forward strand.
ATTTGAAACTCCAATAATGAAACTAATGAGGTTTCGTTATCTCAAGAATTGAAAGTATTTGCTTTTTAAAATAAACTGAAAATTATATTTTTGGACCAAAGAAATTCATAAAACTTTATTCATTCATCTTTAATAATATAATGGTTAAAAAGCGTTTTAGGCGGCCATATAAGCCCTAGATTTTTATGAACTGTGGTGATTATCTTATGCATAAAAATTATAATATTATAAAATAAATTAATATAATATTTATTATTTATAAATTATATAAACTCATTTATTATAATAAACTAATATAAAATTTATTATTTATAAATCAAAATATTTAATTTTTTTTATTTATATTTAATATATTATTTTATCTTATAAACACGCGTAACTAACAATCTAAACTTCTAATTAGGTGTTCTAGGCACTAGGTATTGGATTACCTTTTAATTAGCACCTAGCACTTTCTTGAACATTGTTATTAACTGTATAACAATGAATAAAAACTTTAAAATGAATAACAGTTTTTATTTTTTAGAACTTTAAAATAATTTTACCAATCACACTTTTATTTTTCTAAAATATCTTAAAGTTTTTAACAAACTAGAAACCTAATTTTTTATGATTTCATATATTTTTTTGTTAACTTAAATTAGTGATTTTAATATCTCTTTTAAGATTGTAGATTGCAGTTTTGTGTTTTTCTTAAAAGTCAAAATTTGAAACTTTTTCTTTTAAAAATTAAAGTCAACTAAACTTTTTTCAAACTCATTATTTTAAAAATTCTAACAATAAAAATCTTATAATAGTGGTAAACTCTAAAAAAATTTACACATATTTGGAGTTTGAATCCAACACTTTGGGATGTTAAATAAGATATTAAAATTACTTAGATTAAATTGATAAAAAGAAAATCTCAAACAATCACACCCATAGCCTAAATTTTCTAAACATCTACTTCATATATATATATATATATGTATATACAATTGACAGAATTGATCGTGTGAATGAATCTTGAAGAAACATGTAAAAAAAAGTGATGTGCCAAGTTTGGTACATATAATTTTCTCGAACAGTTATATTATTTTCTATATTTATAATGGCATTTAGAAAAAATAATCAAATTTTTTTTTTATATGTATTCCAAAATTTGACACAAAAGCGTAAGAAAATTAATGAGAGATAACGAAATAATTAGAAGTGATAAGAAATAATAATACCAAAATGTAATGTTTGTTCTCTTTACTCAGAAAGTAAAGCATCATGTCGTTTCCGGAAAAACAAACCTCATGTCGTTTTATGCATTCATTAACGACGCGACGTTTTCCTATGAGCCAAGCCACTGAGCCATAAGACGAATTCAAAAACTTGATGGAAGGGTTTTAGCAGAAACTCAAAATCCCAATTTCGGATCTCGACATCGGAGTTGGATATGGCGACGGAATCATCGGAATCGGAGGAAGAAGGAAAGATTAGAGGAGGAGACGATAAGCTAATCTTAGACGAAGATTTGAGAGAAATGGGGAAAAACGCAGCTTGGAGCGTTAGCTCTTGCAAGCCCGGAAATGGCGTCAACACTCTCCGAGACGACAATCTCGAGACCTATTGGCAGTTAAAAACCCTAAATCCCATCTCTTTTCTCTAATCATTCTCTGTCTCACTAAATTGGGATTTTCTTAATTTTGCAGATCAGATGGTTTGCAACCACATCTTATTAACATTCAATTCCACAAGAAAGTGAAATTGCAGGTATGATCTTTATGATAAAAAAAGATTCAGATTTTCCGATTTTCGTTAATTAATCTTTGACCCTTTTTGATTTGAAAGTTAGTGGTTTTGTACGTTGACTTTAAGCTTGACGAGAGCTATACACCGAGTAAGATCTCTATTCGTGCTGGTGATGGCTTTCATAACTTAAAGGTAATCTTTTTTTTTACGAAGTAAGGATTTTTTTTCTGACTTCTGATACGGATTGATGTTTTATGTTGTGTTTCCTTCTCGTAGGAGATAAAAAGTGTGGAGCTTGTAAAGCCATCTGGTTGGGTTTGCCTATCTCTGTCTGGAACCGATCCAAGGTATGTGCTGCACTATGAAAACTGTTGTTTCTTACTAGTGATCTCCGTTTCTTTTCGGTTTTTGCGAAACAATCTAGCTTGCTGCTCTGATAAGATTAACAGAATGTTTGCTACTATGTTAGTTCTATGATCAGCTTTAAGACGGTCTTTCTTAAGAAAAGCTCTTGCTTAGACATGTCTTTAGCTAGCGAGTTTCTACTCTGAGATATGTTGAGATTCCAATATCAGCGTTTAAGCCATTGCCTTTGGGGTTTTACTTGCTAGATGTCTAAACGAACTTGCTTCGGTATGTTACTAAGCAGTGAGCTGATAAGTTTAGCCATTGTGTTTCTCTTGACAGGGAAACATTTGTCAATACATTCATGTTGCAAATAGCCATTTTGTCAAATCACCTCAACGGGAGAGATACTCATATCCGCCAGATCAAAGTTTACGGCCCTAGACCGTGCGTATCTATCTCTCATTCACTGACTTAAACTGTCCACATTGCATAAACGTAAAGTTATGATTACCTTTGCCTGACTCTTAATCTATGTGAATGCAGGAATCCTATTCCGCGCCAACCATTTCAGTTTACTTCAATGGAGTTTCTCACTTATTCCACGTTGAGATGAAAACTTTGGGCAGGAGAAGTTTGAAGAACATGGATTGTGAAAGATCAATGCTTACTTTGGGCAGGAAATGTTTGAAGATATGGACTATGAAAGATCACTGCTATTTGATCCCCAGGAAGAGTCTACTATCACATTAGGTTTTAAAGCTCAGAGTATTATGTATGATGTTGTGTAATGCTTTCTGTTTATATATTACATCGGATATAACAATCATAACTTCATTAAACTTATCCACCAAGAGCCCCATCAAATTTTCGTTACAGTGAATTAGGAGAGGCAGGTTTAAAGCATAGTTCAACGAGCTACAAAAAGCTACGTACAAAAAGCATTTTCATTGCTTGATATGTCGAAATCTGAAGATCAGAAACGCCCTTCTATGATGATTTGCTGGGATGAATCTTACTCCGGAGTTAACTTTACCCTTCACACGCCGGTTTGGTGTCAAAGCTGCTGATGCATATAGCAAAAGCTTGAAAAGCAGACAGAGGATAACGATAATCCATGGTGAAAATGTCCTTGCCGATTTTGCCAAACTGTAAGATCACTCTCTCATGTTCTTCAGGCAGCGCACCTAGAGAAGGGTCAATGTCTGCCACAAGCTGGAAATTCTTAACCGAAGCCACAGTCACTCTCCCCTTGAAGTTGAGGCACCAGCACTGCAACTGCTCGTGCCATCTTGGGGATTTGTTTTTGAGAACCAGCGGCTGATCCAACAAGCTTGGAGAAATATCAGGGCTCTCTGCGTCTGTTGAGCTGGTTTCTCCTTTTGGTGAAGGCGAGGAAGATGCTTCTTCTTTAATGCCTTTAACTACTGCTGGCTCAGCGATAACAGAAGAGAGTGGTATAGAGTCCATAACGCAATGCATTCTTCGAGGTCCCCTTGTGCGAAGAACATTGAGCTCGTAGGTTATGTTTCCTGTGGCATAGCTAGTAGCAGGTAACTTAGGGGATGCTTGCTTAGAGTGAAGGCTTCGGTTAGGTTCAGTGGATGATGCTGTTTGGTTGTCATATATTGTGAATTTGGTTCCCAGAAAACCAGACCTATCCCACGATACAAGTAGAGGCTGTTCAGGAAATAAAGAGCTTTCGATGGTTAAGCCACAGTCAAATCAAATACAATATACTTACCTTAATTTGCCAACATAAGTGCTGCTCCTCCGAGAGAAGTTTTTTGCAGAGAGAGAGATTACAAAATCCGTGCAGGTCGCTCTTCTAATCCTTCTTGCTGCTAACAACAGTTTGTCGTTCTCCGTCTCAGCTGAAACTCAAAGAAAGATCATGGTCAGGACAACGATTCAACCATTGTTGAGGAGAACTTTTGTCAAGAAATAAAGATCACTCACAAGGCATCAAGCCATAGTAGAGAATATATGTAGCTGTTGCTCTGTTTCTCTTAATAAAGCATTGAATAGGAAGGTCTCGAGGTCCTGGCTGCTCACAAATCAAACAAAGGACTGAGAGCTTTGAACATAATAACGATGAACAACAAAGCTTCGAAAGAGTAAACCTTCTTTTACCTGTTTCAATGAGATTGGGAAAGTGAGCTTCCCACACTGCTCAGGGATTCTCACAATCTCCATTGTGATCCCTCTCCATGATTTACAAACAGAAGCACAAGAGACCACGGCTGCTCGAGCTGGCCAAGCGGTCTCACTCTCTTCAACCCTCCGAATAATGTCATGGAGCAACTCAGGTGGCAAAGAAGCCCACGGGCTCTGTGGGATGTTTTCTAGTGGTGTCACCGTCTGATCAGGAGCAATGTGAGAAGACTTTGACCAGCTTCGCTTAGAGATCCCTCCAAGTCCATCCCTCACTTCCTTCAGATCACGAAGGATGCTTTTCAAGGACATCTCTTTTTCAGCATACCAAAACTGCAATCAGAATCCTATCAAAAAGTTCATGTTTTTATCATCCGATTTAATAAACAAAATAAACACAAAGCTCTACACTTTGACAGACAAAAACGCAAAAGGCAAAATCTTCGAATTTGCATATCATGTAAACAGCTTGAATTAGATTCATTAGACCAATCTTCAAAATTTTCAGATTTACATTACTCAAAAACCAAACATACCAAATCTTTAAATTCCGACAAAAGAAAAGTATCCAACAGATCCAGGAAATGAGGAAGGACAAGAAGAAGAACCTTCTTCACCAAAATGTGAAACGAAAATGAGAAATGCGAATAAACCAACCTCGATAAAATCGACGGATCAAACGAGAAAGAAAAAACTGAAAGTTCTCTTTGGAGAAAGAACCAGCAGCAAGATTCGATCGGCGGGGAGATTCTTCTTCACCGGATCCGAGAGACCAGATCGGAGAGAGAAAACGAAGAAACAGAGACAATCATCATCGCTGTTTACTAACGGATTCTTCCGACGCTCTTCGTCCCCGGGGAAGAAAGACGGTTTCGTCGGTGACTACCTTTTCATGATTTCACCGGCTGAATCGCCGTCGTATAACTCCACCGCCGATCTCACCGAGGCAAAAACGAGTGGTCCACACCAACGAACGAGCCTCTCTCTCTCTCCTTACAAAAGAAAAAAAAAAAAGAATCCGAAGTCTCTGCTTTTTCTTATAGTTTTCAGAGAAAACGTTAAGGCAGATAGATAGAAAGAGAGAGAGAAAAAGAGATAAAAAAGAATATAATAAAATTCGATTTATTAATATTAGCAAAAATAACTTGGTCGGGAAAAAATTAACTCTTTAACGTTTTGTTTTAATGGAACGATCTGACTTTAAATGATAATGACTTACTGCATGTGGCAATGCCATATTTGGTCGGTAAACTATGTTACTACTATATTATGTATAGATATTAAAAGAAATTTTTTCTAAAATTATAATCATTTTTTTTATTCAATTCGAAATTTCCAACAAAAAAGTTTTAGAAAACAGCTCTTTATGTCCAATCAAGAAAAGTTAACAGCGATGTTATATTAAACAAAAACAATAAAATAAAGTTTAAGATTTTAATACAAAAGTTGTTAATGCGTATTGTCCATTTTTTCCATTTCTTATGAAACAATCGCAATCAAGAAGTATAGACAAGAGTTGGTCAAACTTTTTTTTGTTAAGAAGACTGATCTAATCTGAAAAACAAATAACTAGTTAATATGTAGAAGGTATATTCTAGTTAAATACTCTTATTACATCGCTTCTCGTGCCAAGTACAAATGTACAATACTCAACTTTTCTTTTCTTCTCGTGCTAAGTACAATACACAAAACTAAATTTTTTCAATCTATTGTTCTCCTTCAAAACAACATTTCTTTTCTGGCCTGTTAGGGCAAATAGAACATACGTACGTATTTCCCTTTTCATTTTTTTTTGTTTGACCTTATCCAGCATGAAGAGATCTTAAATTAACACACATATAATATATGTATGACGTATCAATTTGCATAATGTAAAACTTCAAAATCTCTGTCAAAGCCACCCATTTGGACACCATACTTAATTGTATACATCATCATGTTTAACTTTATGTGAGAAGAGGTCCAGAAAGCTAGCCCACAAGTAGTAACATAGTATTTTTTTTTTTTAGATTTGGAAAAAAAAGTTTATCCCACCTAGTTCAACACTTTTTTTCATACATTTGTTCTCACATTTACTATACCCGATTAAAGTTTTGATAACTTTAGTTGACAAAAAAGAGTTTTAATAACATTTTGATATGTGGTACATACAAGCCGTATAATGAATCGTATGCCCAAAAATATGTGGTGTGTAGTGTTTCTTTGCTGGTAAAACATGTGTGTAAGGTTTATTAGGTTCCTCGGCCTTTAAGGCTTAGGAGGAGTCCCTGGATGCTACGTCTTTACATTGTAAAAGATAAGTTTGTAAAGTTGACGATTTTCTTTTAAAATAATCTACAAGACGTCTGAAAAATACATATGTATATTTGATTCGTGCTTTATGAGTTTTCTCAGCTTCAGATTTGATAGGAGCCCTAGCTAAAATCTACAGAGATTTCTAGTGGTTGGATTTTTAAGAGTATATATTTTCGCAACAGGTTCAGAAATGTTAATTTTCTGGTCAAGTTAATCTTTTTAAGAGTAAAACGATAAAGGTTGAAATGAATAAAGAAGCCTGTGATAGATACTAAACAAAGTACATTTTTCAAAGATTGAGAATAATTTCATTTTTTAAAGCTAACAAAGGTGAATCATTGCAATTTGCAATCAGGAGAGTTGATTAAAACTTAGGAGGAGTGGTTACGTTTGGTGTGTAGACCACAATTATAATTTATAGATACACACTCATAAAAATGTATTTGTACACAAAGAGAGAAGCAGATCTTATGATAATGCATAAAAATGCATATGTAAATTATGTGTATGGGTCCATAAAAAAGAAGAAGAAAAGCATGATGGGTATTGATTCCAGTTTTGTGTGTTTGTCCATTGGGATTGACAGGATTTTTGTTTTTGCCAGCATACACTTGTCAATTTTCTTACAATGACCCGATTACTCTTTTTATTCAATGTTCTCAATATCTGATCTTAAACTGAAATTTTTTTACTCAGTCTATAGCCAATTTGACTAAATATGGCTAATATGTTTTGTTGACTAAATGGTACGTAGATGCAGAAAGTAATGACTGAAATAGTGATTGGTCAGTCAATCATGTAATTTAAAGATCAACTCATAAACCATAGTATAACACAGGTTCTATACCTATTATTCTACTAAAATGTCAAGTATTTTTTTTCGATTTAGTGACTAATCATTTAGTATTCTGACTAAATGATCAGGTTAAAAATCGGTTTAACAGTCAACTAACCATTTGAGGTAAGATTTTATGTTTAAGACTTTGTTTATTTACATTTTCATTTGCTTGTTTGTTCTTGATTGTTTTGTTTGATTCTTGTTGAATCTCTAGTAGTTACCTAATTATAAACTTATTGTGTCAATTCAGAATCTTCATATATGTAGTAATAGAATAGAAATATATCATAACATTAGATCATGGATATGACATTTTCTTTTTGGTTCATAATTAAATTTGCATTAGCCTGAAAAAAGAAGGAAATGTGGATCAAGATTCATCAAACAAAACCTGAAAATTCCTGTATGCGATCATGAAAATACTTTATGAATAGAAGTACACTTTATTCATTTACTAAGTTTGAGACACTAAAATAAGAATCAAAAAACGACTTCGTTAACTTTCATTCATTTGCTTGTTTGTATTATTTGTCATTTTCACCAAAATTTGTTTGATTTCTTGTTGAATATCTAGTAGTCGATTAGTTATAATCTTGTCTCCATTCACACAACTACTAATCAAATGAAACAATCTCACAACATTATATCATGTACTAGTTTTCTTCTCTTAAGCTAAGTTTGGTATATGACATTTTCGTTTTGGTTACGAAAAAGAAGATGAAAAGTGGATAAAGATTCATCAAGCCAAACCTGAAAGTTCCTGACACAAAATCATGTTCTAATGGATTCATAGAACTAGAACACTCCAACAGACTTGAAAGAATCTACTAACTTTTCGATCGAAAATAATCAAAAGAACACAAAAGAAGCAACAAATCTCCAGGTGCCAAACAACGAACCAATAAACACTTCAACGAGAAGCAATCATCGAGATCAAACACACAAGAAGAATGATGACACCTAAAACCGAACCCCAAACAACCCATTTCTTGTTCTTCTTCTTCATCTGATTCGCATAGAACAAACTGTTAGTTCCACCACTTACAAAGCTCCCTGCAGTAGCCACATTAGTTTCAATGTCATCAATCCGATCTCCTTGCGTCTCAACAAGAACAGCCATGTCGAGAAACACTTGATGAAGCCTATTAAGACTCCTCTTAATGTCATTCACAGCTTCATGTCTCTCTTTCGTCTTCAAATCCATTTCTGGTTTCACTTCAAACGTCTTCACAAACCCACCAGACTCTCCTCCAGAGATCATCTTCTCCATATCCTCGTTACTTGGTTCTTCACCAGTCGCTAAAAAATACTTCCTTTTGAGATCCTCTCTGTAATCAGCAAAGATCCTCTCCCTCAACCGATGAAACTCGCTCATCGTCTCTCTCAGCTTCGCCCTAACACCGTTCGTGATCGAGACACGTGTCCTGTCAACGCAAGATCCTTTCTTGAAACTCTCCCGATTCGCGGCGTTGCTCTTCTCTACGGACTCGATTAGGGTTTTGACTGCATTGGCCTTGCGAGAGACAGAGACGATGTTGGACTCCATCCTGTCTCTCAACCCGCGGAGGATCTTGGCGCTGTGTGTGGATTTGGTCTCTTCGTTTAGGTTCTTGAGATCGAGTAAGAGATGAGTGATCTCTTCGATTTGTGTTTTGATTGTTTCAATCTCTGCGAAGAAACCAGAAAGGTTTTCTTCATCCGCTGGACTGAAATTGAATTCTCCTTTCTCGACGTCGCGCTCTGATTCCATATCTTTCTTCGCTTGCTTCTTCAGTTCCACATAACTTAGGAACGATTTCGTCATCAGATCATTCATCTTCTTTCTTGCAGACTAAGAAAGTGAAACCCTAGAAAACAAGAATTTGGGGGGAAAATAAATTGAGAATCAAACGAAGTAAAAAAGAGAGATTAATTGAAGATACCGAACGAAGTAAAAAGAGAGATTACAGTGTACGGTTTTGGTAAAAATTAGAGTAGGGATCCTCGTCGTTTTGTTTTCTCCGGGAAGAAGAACTGCAAAAGGAAGAGATGAAAGCGAGTTCAACAATGGCGGAAACTAAAGAAACCGTAAGATTTACAGAGAAAGAAGAAGATGTATTACCCAACGAAAATGCTTGCTTCGCAAGGAAGGGCTCCTCTCTCAAATCACCTTCGCTTCTTTTCTCTCTCTTTTTATCTCTGCAATTTCTCTCAAGATCAGAAATAAGAATGATTCAAATTTTGAAAGAGAAGTTATAAAGAAGATCTTCAAGAATCCGATTTTTTAGTTTCACATAATATATTTTTCAAAATACCTTTTTAATTCACAAAATTAGCCGTTGCTTTAAAAGAAAAAAAACGTTTCCGTTTCCGCTTTATCAGGTTGATTCCATTTTGTCCAAACGCCATCGTTTAAAACTCATGTACCGTCACCCAAAAGCGAAACCGTTTCTGCCAAAAGGTATACAAAGCGTTGACCGTATACAAAGCGTTGACCGTTTTTATCGATCAGTTTCAGACGGGATACAAACAAAACGTATTAAAAAGTTACAAACAAAGTTGAATTTTACATAAGACTTGTTCATGTTCCAAGTTCATGATGCTTGTGCTGTTCTGCATTTTGTTTTTGTTTCTCGGCTTTCTCTGCCTCTAACTTCCTCGAAGTACTCGAACTTATCTTATTTCCACTTGATCCATCAGAAACTATTTCCACAACCTCGATCTGCAACAAGCATTTCCGATCAGGGTTTGATAATTAGATAAGGTTGATGGATAAAAAGACGAAACCTTGAGTTGAGAAAGCCCTCTTTCTGCTCTCTTTCTGTTAACTGACAAGCCACCGGGTAAAGTTTCTTTGCTGCAGGTTAAGATTATAGTTAAAGCTTCTTGAAGCACGGATGTGAATAGAAAGGAATATGTGAAAAAAAGAGTTTAATATACACAAGGTGAAACCTGACAACAATAGCTTCTAAAGCTTCATCGACAATTGAAGGACCATACGGATCAGTAATGGGTTCGGCTTGTACAACGAGCTCAGGTTTGATAGACTACACAAGAACATGGAGACAAGTAAATAAGAGAAACTCTAACTCATCTTTTGTCACTCATTTCATATTAGTTAGTTCACATGTCATGGCAGTAAGAAGACTATGTGAGTACATAAAAAAAAAACTAATGAGAAAGTTTCACACCATGCTGCAATTACCTTAACATAGTTCTCTACATTACGCATCCTTTCTTCAATGGGTTGTATCATCTCAGCGAACTATACACGTAAAAGAGTGAAATGAGGAGAAATTAGACACGAACACAACGTAACAGTTCCAGCTTTAAAATCACAGAATAACTCAGTACATAGACGATCAAAGAAGCTTCTTTTGCCATAACTATAACAAGGATATCTTAGCAACTCATGATAAGAACTCTTAGGAGCTGAACTTAGACTTCAATCTCACATAAGTTACGAATATTGAACAAAATTTTCCAAACTTTCTCGTTCTTGGACTGTAATACCACTTGACTTGAAGTTTAATCTCACATAAGTTGTGAAGTTTGAACAAAACTTGCCAAACTTTCTCGTTATAAAATTAATTTGCTAAATCAATCACTTTAATACTTTGAGATCTTGAAACTTTAAAGTTGAAAGAGTTCATAGCTTCAGCTTTAAACCATAGTACAGCGATGTTTCAAGGGTCTTCTATTTAGTTGAATAACAACTCAAGAATAACAACTCTAAATCAACCTCAAATAAGTTGTGGAATTTGAACAAAATTCACCTAAAAATTACTCAGCTCCGGAATTAATTTGATAAATCAAACCAAAATAGATTCGAGGGAGTGATCGCTTACTTGCTTCTTCTTCAACATTGGGCCATCACATACTCCCACCACTAATCGATCACTAGCTAGCTCCGACGCAGCCTGATTTTTACCATCCACACCACAAAATTTTCGATAAATTACTCTGATTCTTAAAAACCCCTTACATAAGCAGAAATCGCAGAGAAGAAAACAATTCACCTTGAGGAAAGTCCGATGCCCATCGTGCAATCGATCAAACGTACCACCGAGAACGACAGCACCGAACAAATCCGCCGTAGAATCCTTTGAATCTTCCGCTGCTGCCATTTTCGAAGCCGAATTAGCCGTAGAAAGACCTTTGAAAAACGTAATCCTAATTATATTGACATTCGTTGGCAAGATCAAAATATGAGAAGTGTCCATCAACAATATAACAGAACTCAAACGCAGGCAGAAATTCATGCAGTTTGATTATCGTTAAGCAGCTTTACAATCATTATATCAATTGACCCAAAATGCTCGCAATCTCAATCTTAGAACAAGAACATCATATGCATTAAACCAAGAAGATCAGACCCAAAACAACACAAATTCAAACATCATATTCAACTAAAAGTACCTTTTTCACTCCAAAATGAAACCTTTCTCTCCAAAATTACAATCAGACGAAGATTGCTCAGTTTCTGAAAGTAATCGATCCACAGTTCAGCTTAAGGATATCCTGAAAAATCATCAATAAAGGAGAAAACCAAAACTTTAACGAAACCAATTGATTTACTAACTACAAAACATCCACATCAACAGTTCATCCTCCTCATTCGCAAACTGAAACTCAGCGAGAATAAGAGAATCGAGTTAAAAAAAAAAAGTAACTTACCCAGTGAGAAAATCAGCGCGAAAAACTCGAATTCCAAATGTGAGAGCTATGTGGCCAAGATTAAGTTCCTTGACGGAATCGAGGTCATGGGTAAGAAGAAGAAGAAGAAGAAGAAGAAGAAAAAAAAAGAAACTTTATTTTATGTTTTTACTAAAAACATTTTAGGGTTGGGCTCTGTTTAAGCCCGGTTTTTAAAACAACAGCCCAAACAAGCCCTTCTTTTATCTTTAATCATTAGGGTCAGGGCTTATAATTTTTTTTAAGGGGCCCATGCCAGCCCAATTTTTTCAACCTATTTACTTCCGTATCCAGACCCGTTCGTAGTCGAGCCGGTTAGATCATTTATAACCGAGACGGAACATTATATCGATCCAATTTCATTTGAGAGAGAATTTGAAAACAAATCGGTTAGATCATTTTAAGAAATACAAATGATCGCGAAATTATGCCTTCTCTAGATTCACAAAATCCAATTTCCCCCGGTCGAGCTAGTTAGATCCTTATTAACCGAGACTACGAACCGGTCGGTTCAACATAATATCGATCCAATTTTATTTAAGAGAGACCGAATTTTTCATTTAAAACAAATCACTTCCACATTTCGTAACACTTCAGCGTTTCCGCAACTTTGATCATCTTACTTGCGAGCAGGCTCAGAAACAGAATTTGACAGTCACACAAAAAAAAGAGATAAACTAGGCTACAAAGAGATCTATGTTCCGAAATACAGAGCTTGCTGCTTGTTTTTGTTGGCTCGAAGCACTCATGCAAGAAGTTGTTAAGCTGTGAGGAGTACAAGTCAGGAAAGTTCCGGTAGTGATCAACATGAGGAGACGACCAGAAATTGAAAGAATGTATGTTTCTTCCAATCTTCTTTTGTTCTTTGATCCGGAGCTCTACGGAATGAGACGGAACAACTTTGTCCCCGGAGCTGTAAAGATAAAGCTGAGGGCATGGAGGATGGTTCTCGTAGAGTTTCTGGATGATTTTAGTTAGCCTCCTGCAACAGAAACAAACCGAAAAAGACAAGAAGCAGCAGATAGGTTTATATATAGTGTGAAGCTTACATGTTGACGTCTGGAATGTTTAAGATGATGGGGAAGAGTTTCTCTAGATGTCTAAGTATATGGATGTTTAGATGAATGTGTTTTTGGAATGTTTCATGACTTTTCATATTTTTATTTTAAATGATTTTATTCAATTTATTTCGGTTATTGAATTTGTTGGATTTTAATTGAAATCACTTGAGATAGAAATTAGGGTTTGTGGCATGCTTCTCGAATAAGTCAAGTCGGGTGTTACACAAATGAACGAGACTAAACGTTAACGTTAGCGAAAACTCACGATTCTCGGACGCAAGATGACCACGAGCAATTCGATATCGACAATGTTATTTGAACCAGATGGATAAAATTTCCATGAAAATAAAATGGGAATATGAGATCTCCTATTGTATAATAAAAAATAAAAAAAAGAGAATATCTTTGGGAAACTGAACATTCTGTTTCGCTCAGTGGGTTTTGTCTGGTCCAATACGTGATCGACAGAGTTTCTTCAGAAAGAATTATTTAAGGTTTATTGATCTTCAAAGCGAAAAGGGAGTGAGATATTTTTGAAATAAAGGAGTCACAAGTTCTATTACACGGATTTGGTGTTTCTTCTGTTCCATTAGAGCTACCTCAATCTCGCTTGAGCCTTTAAAATGTTTTTCATTTTGGTTAATACTACAAGGCTACAACATTGCTGAATTGGTCAAGAAATATGACGTGTGCACACTGAACTCGCTCGGATTCATTAGGATTAGGATGGAGAGACAAAGCCACAAACACTTTTACAGATTTGGTGACCAAAGGTTTATAATGTATCAAAACAAGTACACTCTATAGTCTATACAGATTTCCGAGTAAGATGACATGACACAATATCCGCTTCTGTTGCTGCAGTGAGGCGATTTGACACAGAGATTTGGCTTATCTCCAAACACAACAAGTCATGGTCTGCATTGCAAGATATTTGGAGGTTGTCAAACATAACAGAACTCAAACATAAGAGAGATTTCTCAGATCTGTTAAGCTCCAAGAACTCTATTTTTTCTTTTAACAATCTACTTAATATTGTTCTTTGGTTTGTAATCTTGTCTCATTTGGCCTATCACTAACTTAAACATGTACAGATCAGTACCTGGTCTACGCTTCACGTCTGAGCCGGTTCTTCATCTCCTTGAGATGAATTGCTGCTATTAGGTTTATCATTTCCACCATACCTCTGTCATACAAAAACAATCTATGTTCAAGACTCTTACTTGTAAGCAAAGACACAGGCCAAATAGAATACAAAACACACAGTGTGATAAGGTCACGAAACTGTAAACAAGAACCCTTGAGTTGCTGCTTTTATTACCTTCTTTCTAAAGTCGAAAGGAACGTATCTGTACTTGATCATGTGCACGATTTGTCGTTTCATAGTGAGAAAATACAGAAACAACCAGTAGCACAACAAGATTGGCCAAAACACAGGCACATCCAAAAACGAGAAGAAAGTCATGACAAACGCAACAACAAAAGCCTTCGTAGCTGCATACCTACGAAGACGACGAATATGTCAAACCTAAATAAAAAAATACAAATCAAATAAAATCGAATCAGTCTCCAAAGATAAGGAGAAATTTACCAGAACTTGAACTCGGGAAGACGACGAATAAAAGGCTTGAACTCCTTAGTATCTTTACTTGTCTCAGAAGAAGAAGAAGAAGAATAAGAAGAAGAAGCAGTAGCATCCAAGGCTTCAAGCTCAGGATCGACTTTGGGAGAGAGGAAACCGATCAAGAGGTTTAAGATGTAAGTAGCGAGACCATAGGATATGACGAAGAATCCATAGACGTAGTAAACCCTGTAGATGTAGATCACGGCGGCGATTAAAGTCACTAGCCATCTTCGAACAAGGTGAGGTGCTGATCTATCGAGGTGATTCTGAAATGATTTCGAGAATTTGATTCTCCATCTCGCTGGCGGTGAATCGATCATTGTATATCCGTCTCCTTCGTTTCCTGATTCGTCTTCCATGGAGAATTGTCAACGGAATCTCGAGAAAAAAACGGCTAAACCCTAATTCATTCTCTTGTTAAGGTGACACAATGATCTTCAAATTAAACAGAGGAAAAAGGAGAATCAAAACGCAATTTCAGAACGCAATTCTAAAAGATGATTTTGAACATTTCAATTCGAAATTTTCTTTTCTCCGTTTCGGTCTAGCTAGAGAGATGCTTTATAAAGTCGTTTGCTTTAGTTTCTTGAGAAGAAGATGAAACTGAATGACGTGGAGGAGTGTACAAGACACGTGTCGCGGTTAATGATGCGCTCCAAAAAATAAAAGGATTTTGGGTACCCGTCCCGGTCTGATTTGCCCTATTAAAATTAAAATTATATACGGATCAAATTCGGTTTAGTATCATTCGGTCAGTTCTATTATTTTACTCAGGATTCTAATTATATCCGAAATAATTTTAGATTTCAAACAATTCGAGGTTTTTATAATCGAAATATCCAAAAGTACATAAAATACACCTGATTTATGTAAAAATAGAGTGAGGAGGCAGGAATTTTTTATATTTTAGTTACTTTGATTATTATTTCAGATATTTTAAAACTAAAATAACTAAAAATGCATAAAATATTCTGATATAACCCGATTTACTCCAAAATTAGTTTTTCAAATTATTTTGTTGGTTTTGATATTATTTTTAACTTGCGGGATATTGGGTTTAAATCTCAGACATGTATGATGAATTTCAGAGGTAGTCACTATTGTTTACATATTTTCATCTATTTTAAAAAATAAACTATTTGGAATTTAGGTGTTTAAAATATTAAAATTAAAATTTTAGATATTTAAATGTATATATCATTGTTTACATATTTTCATCTACTTTTAAAAACAAAAAAGAAAACCACCAATATATTTACTTATTCTAAATTTAAATTTAAATTTAACATAAACACAAATCCAACACTTTGTATTGTTTAATCTCTGAAATTCATGACACATGTCTCGAATTTGAATCTAACACTCTGTATTGTTTAAAAGGATATTAAAGCCACTAAACTAAATTGAAAAAAAATTAGTTTTTATTTTATTATAAGACTTAAGACTATTATAAATCTATTTGATTGATTTACAATAATCCACTTATTTGATTTTGAAATATATCCAAGTTGTTCTAAAATTTATTTGTCTGATTTTAAATTTAATCAATTTATCTAAAAATTATAAAATCCAAAAAAAAATTTCAAATTCATCAAAATATTAGGACTAATAAACCCCACTTAAACTTGCAAAGAATTTTCATTTAGGCAAGTTTTTATTATTTCTCATTTTGTAGTCAAACTTATAACTTACAGTCTTAACAAGTGTAGACAAGAAACTCTCATCATGACTTGGACAAATTCGAAAGTATATTAATACGTTTTCTTAACTTTTGAGTAATCATAGAATCATAATTATCTTATTAATTCCTTTATCTTAGAAAATAAGGAATCGTAGCAAAAAGAAACAAACATTTATTGAGAAGGAAAGCGCCTAATTCTGATGACACGCGTCGAATATTAATTTGTCACGCCGATGCTTTTTTGGCAAGATCAATGTCGTCCTTTTTCTTCTTCTTTTTCCCTCGATTAAAAAAGGTACACACTACAAAAGCCTATTATACAAAACAAATTTAAAAAAATCCCGTAAGAAGTTATAATAAAACCACGTCCGTTTGATCCTTCCCCTTTCGAAATCAACGGACAAGATTCATCGTAGGATTGACGAGGAACAACAACCAAGGAAATGATGACGTCACCGTCTCCTTCCTCCAACGTCCATAAAGAAGCGCCATAAGCACCACACTCACACCAATACTGGTACTGTAACTGCTCTTCATATATATAAATAAACAAGCAACACAGAAAAAAAAACAAAGAAAGAAGAACAAATACGTTACGGAATCTCTCTCTTCTTTGGTTTTCCGATTGAAAGCTTGAAATTGCATCTGTAAGAACATCTTTTCTCCCTTCTCTTTAATTCGAATATCTATCGTTTTTGTTTATCTTCTTCTGTTAATGGTGCTTTGATTTTCGACCCCTGCTTGTTGAATCGGAGCGATTCGCTGATTTTTTGCAATTTTTTTTTGTCGTTTTGAGCACCGAGAACTTGGATTGTTCGTCGCATCTTTGCTCTTTGTTTCTGTTTGGATTATTTGATATTATATTTTCCGTTCTGTTCACTTTTTTTCCGATTTATCTGCTGTACAGGTTAGTGATTTAGAATGTTTTGATTTGTAATCACATGAAATCGAAGATAGATCTGCGTTTCTACTTTATCTCTTATGCTCTCGGCTTGTACGATTGGTCCTGAGATGCTAGAGTTCCATTAGAACAGTGAATATCGTAGATGTGTACGTTTGCTTCATCTCTCTGCTCGAATTTGAAACGGGATGTGGAATTTGAACCAGAAGTTGTTATTTAAAGAAAATTTGTCTAGACATTGTGAAACACGATTTGTTATTTTGGATTCTGCGTCACAAATTGTTCAGTAGTGAGGATAAGTTATATATGGCTTGTTTTGAGTTTAGTATATGCTTGAGTGAATCTTCTATCTCTAGCGCTTATGGTTTTGTTTTGAGTTATAGTGAGCATTTCGATATGGGTGATAACAAGGATGAAGGAAGCCCCAAGAGCTATGCTTCCCCTCTGAGGAACCCTAATGTTACCCTTAACGAAAGGAATTTTGCTGCCTTCACACACAGATCAGCTGCTGCTCATCCTTGGCATGACTTGGAGATTGGTACGTTTAACCTTGTGATTGATCAAGTTTCCTCTCTCATTGACGAAGGATCCTTTGTCTTTGATGCAATTAGAGTTTTCGCTTGGATGCCTTTTTTTTTTTATGAGAGTGTTTGTTTGTTGAATCTTGAAGGTCCGGAAGCTCCTGCTGTTTTCAACTGCGTAAGCTTTATCTCCTTTTGTGCTGTAGAAGATTAGATCATTTTGAGAGTTGAAACGAAATTTGACTTATTTATCAGGTTGTTGAAATTAGCAAAGGTGGCAAGGTGAAGTACGAGCTAGACAAGAACAGTGGCCTTATTAAGGTACATTGTATTTACCAGATTGAGTTTGGACCTGTCCTTTGATCCCTCACATTCTTGTTTATTCCTGTGGTTGTATGCATCATCGCATATTTGCAGAAGTCTTCCTTGTTAGATGTATTTCAAATCACGGTTTATGGTATAATATAAGATTTGAAAAGAAGAAAAGATCTGATTAATTTTCCTCTAGGTTGATCGTGTCCTCTACTCATCCATTGTGTACCCACACAACTACGGCTTCATTCCTCGAACCATTTGTGAAGACAGTGATCCTATAGATGTCCTGGTACTGATGCAGGTGATTACTCTTGCCTTTCCTTAGCGTCAATTGTTCATGCAAATTTGACATAAACAGACAGTGAAAAAACCAACCAACTTGAGATGATTGATAAACTTTTGCGCAGGAGCCTGTGCTGACTGGGTCTTTCCTTCGTGCCCGTGCTATTGGCTTAATGCCCATGATTGATCAGGTAACAATCCTTATTCCTAAAATGATAATATCTCTCTTCTCTGTGATGTATTATATTAGTAAGAAACCATGAATCACCTTGATATGAAACTCGCAGGGTGAAAAAGACGACAAGATCATTGCGGTATGTGCTGATGATCCAGAGTTCCGTCATTACAGAGACATCAAAGAGCTTCCTCCTCACCGTCTAGCTGAAATCCGTCGCTTCTTCGAGGACTGTATCCACTAAACAACATCACATATTGCATTTGTTTTTAGTTTTAACTGTGGGTTGGGTTGGATTGTTTTGTTTTGGCTTATGCTTTAGATTTCACTTAACACCACTTTTTAGACAAGAAGAACGAGAACAAGAAAGTCGACGTTGAAGGGTTTCTCCCAGCACAAGCTGCCATAGACGCGATTAAGGACTCCATGTAAGTCTGTTTACTCCAAAACACTGAGTATACCACACGTTTACTCTGTTATCAATTATCATAATCCCAACAAACAATGTATGGTTTGAAAAACGCAGGGATCTGTACGCAGCTTACATCAAAGCTGGCCTACAGCGTTAATGAACAAACCTCAGGTCGAGTCCGTTCCTCCCGGTTTGCTTTTGTTTCGCTATCACTGAAGCCTTCTTATATAACTACATCTACATGCATGATGTTAAACTTGGTGCATTTTAGTTTCAACTTTCAATCACTAAATTTGCAGATAATTTTAGTTTCTTTTTTCCCAAAATTTGCTTCATGACGTTTTGCAGAACATCCGGAAAAAAATGATTTTGTAGCATCGCAGTACACCAAAATACTAAGCTACTCGAGCTTTCTTCTTCTTCTTCGTCTTTTTGTAGTTCTTATGCCAAGTCTTGTAAGTGCCCTTAATCTTCTTAGAGCTCTTATTACGTGTCTTGGTCTCAGGCTCTGCAATTTCATCTGTTGCATCATCATCCTCATCTTTGTCTCCTCCTATATCAAACAGATAATCATCTTCCTCTTCATCAGAGCTCAACACAAAATCTTCCACAACGTCGTCTTCTCCTGCACCTTCCTCCACTTGCTTCTTCTCTATTTTACTCTTCCGCTTCCGTTTCTTCTTTTCCGTCTTCTTCTCTTCTTCTGCCTCTTTTTCTCTGCCAATTATACAATTTCTTTAGATAAAGGATCGACATTACAGGCTTAAAAGACAACCTGGTTCAGCTCCTATGTACATTCCCCAAACAACCAAACTACTGGAACTACCTAACAGCACATGAAATACCGTAGACCTGACACAACCCAACAAAATCTACATTTGTCTGTAATTGAGGTATTGATATTGCATAACAAACAACCCATACTCATACAACAATCTACAACACCAACCATGAGATGTGTGCAATTTCTAGAGGAAGATAAACATACTTGGAGTCATTTCCCGGTAACCAGGAGGAACTGAAAGCTGCAGCACCCTTTTCGTTCCTATCTGCTTCATCTTCTTCCTCATCGCTGCTTGGTGCGTTTTTCCCAAAGACAGCTGAGCTCTCTCCCACAATAACACTGGATAGACCAGGCAGTTTATTATCAGCAGTCAAATAAACACTACGTAGTGAGGGCCAAAAACAAGAAACGAAAATGCAAGTGATCAAAATTCTACAGGAATGTAACTCACTCTGATTCCACCAGTGATTCGTTTCTTTGCTTGGCTCTTTGGCGGATAATCACTGCATATTGCGATAGAGGGCTTTCCCCTGCCTTCTTATCATTCTGAAACAGCAAAAAAAACCCAAACAACATTCAGAACAAGCCACGGTTATATGTTTTGCAATGATTTTGGAAATTCTCATGTGAGTGTTTCAAACTCGTCGAGTAAGCTACTTTATATATATCCAAGTGAATCAAGAGAAACTAGTGACTAAACCTCGAGGAATGACGCAGCAGCAGGCTCATTGGGTAGAAAATCAATCAACGCTCTCTTTTTGTTGACAAACCCTACGTTAGCCTCAATCTGGAGAAATAAATCAAAGGAGTCATCAAAACACATTAATATTGTCAGTCCTTTTCTTGTAAGTACAAGTTAATTACGTGCAAGTACCTGCCCAATGAGTTGCTTCATTTCTTTCCTAAACCTCTCAGCTTTAGTGGATTTGTAAAAGCTGCGCAGCCTTATGGTCGGAATAAAAGATAGCTCAAAGAAAGCAACGGAATAACTCCACTGAGTCAAATGCTCCACAAGCTCCTCCACTACAGAATAAACACATGCCTCCTGAAACGCTCTTGTCTTCACTGCCGGTTTACTTACCTAGAAACCAATTTTGACAACAAAAACGGTAACTTTGCAGGACAAAAGTTTCATTCTAGTCACTTCTTCAGAGACCCAGCCAAGTAAGTTTTTTTACCTTGAGTAGTGTGCGTAAATCTACACCTTTGCCAACACCACCAGTGGGAGGTCTATTGAGCTCTTTCATGTCTAACATGTCCATAAGAAGCATTGAGACGGGTATGAAGGTACCAGTTGAAGCAGCAATCCGGTTTAGCATACTAACACATCTGATTCTAAGGGGAATATAGCGAGCAGTGGGAACAAGTCGTGCTACACCAGATATTATTTGGGCTAGTGGATAAGCAACTGGTCTGAGTTCAGACTGAGAGCTATAAGTACAAACAGCTCCGGTCCAAAGCTCAAGACAATGGATGAACTTCCATTGATACACTTTCCGAAATGCTTCCTGTAAAACCAACCAAATTTACATAAGAGTTAAAGCAACTATTCACAAAACTTAAGTGTTGAACAGAAGAACTCAATTTCTAAATAAAAGTACTTTTGTTTTGGTGTTAAGCGCTTCACGTAGAATCATTGCCAGTTGTCTTATGAAGACAAATGCATGCTGATATGAAGCAGAGATATCTGTGCCAAGAAGCTCAATGAAGCAGTTACCAAGAAACGATATATGCTGCAGTTTGACAACATTTACAAACTGGCAATTCAACACATACGCTTTGTACATTCCCTTGATGCAGTCATCCACACAATCTGTTCCAAGACGTATGCACAAATCTCTCAGAAACAACAGCGAAACAACAGATATGGCGCTACTGCCTGTTCCCCAGAAGTGAAGTGCAACCTAAATGAAAGAAGAGCAAGTGAGCAAAGAAAGGACCATAAAATTTTTTTAACAGAATGATATTTTCTCCACAACACACCTTAATATATTTCCTAAGGAGGCTTGGAAAAGCTGATAGAAAGACCGATGAGTGTTTCAAGCGCCGGAGAGTAAACGATATCATCCCAGGGTCGGTCATCTGGTTCAGGACGTGAAGTGAATTCCCGAGATATGATTTGAGTAAGTGATTATAGTTTTTCCAAGGCCTTGTGTTCGTCAGCTCCATTATAGTATCTTTCATTCCTCCAGTTGCAGGAAGCCTTAACAACTTTCGAAGAATCCCATCCATTTCACTCAGAACAAATATCATTATCTTATTAAACACAGCACTCGACATAACGCTGAACTTTGCGGATGAATCGTCTCCGGTATCATCACCGTAGTGACAGGCAGTTCTATAAGCTCTCAAGAGAGAACGCACTGCACCTAGCTTCGTGTCTTCTCGGATTAATTTACACCATGAGTCAACCATGGCTGCTGTGATCGTTTTCTGCTCGTTTACTTTCTTTGCAACTTCCAGCTCTGGGATTTCATCAGCATCTTGCTTCTTAACGTCTTCCAAGTCAGTAACAGCATCAGCATCAGCATCCTCTTCAACATCAGCATCATCCTAACAAAAGATAAAAACTTTGAACTCAATTCGCGTCAAGATCCAAATTCAACATATTCAATCTACTATACTCACCTCAAATTCTGCAGCATCAAACTTTAGAAGCTCCTCGTCATGTTCTTTCATATACTCATAAAACTCAGCTTGCTGCAGAAAGAAATCAACTTTAAGTTAAAAAAAAAAAAAAAAAAAACTCAAAGTTACAAGAAATCAACTTCCTCACAAATCAACATGTTACAAGATAACTCACAGTTTCTCGAAGCCTTTTAAGCTGTTCTTCATGCTCCTCAGCTTCTGCTTTCTTAGATTTCACCTTCTTCTTCTCACGCTTTTTATCACTTATCTGGTCCATTGCTATACCGTCTACATCATCTGCTTTCTTCTTAGATTTCAACTTATTCTTTCCACGCTTTTTGTCGCTCATATTATCCATTGCTGTACCATCTACATCCCATAAACCGTTTATCAATCTCAAATCCACGAAAACTCTAATAAAGATATAAAATTCCTTTTTGCTTCATTAAAAATATCTCACCTTTGGTACCCATTTCTTAGTACACCACTTTGCTGCAATAATAACCCAAAAACAAAATCAATTTGAAAATCGAACTAACATATACAGTAAGCAAACTGGGCACAGAACAACCATCAATATCAAGGGGAACACAAACGAAAACAGGAAAACGCAAATTCGCCAAATTAAAGAGGAATCGAGGAAAGAAACCGTACCGGCGAGAAAAAAAAAAAAAAAGAGAAAACTTTAGACGGTGAGAAGAAACTATGGGTTTTAGGAGATATTTTATTCTCTTTAATCTACTTTAAACCGGATAATGTAATTCAAACCGGACAAACCGGTTGGATTTCCCGTCTATATGCAATTCGAATTGTTGTTCTCTAGCTTCTCAGAACTTACGAAACAAACAGAATCAATCATTCACGGACACGAACTAAACACAGACAAAATCGAGTATACATGAATTGAAGAACTGAACAGAACAAGAGAATAGAGGCACGTACCTGCGATTTCGATGTAGACGAAAGAAAGAAGAGAAAGAAAGATATTGTCGTTGTCCTCCGCCGAGACTACAGAAGACTGCCGTCTGAGGAGAAGTGAAGAGGTTTAGGGTTTTATTTTGTGAGTTTTTGATCCTTCTTCTTCCACCTGATAGGTTTAAATTTGACCCGTCCAGTTAACCAATCGGTTTAACCAAAAAATCCAATTTACGGGTGCTTACCAAATAATTTAGGATTTAACCGGCTATGAGTTCTCTCAAAACCAAAAAATCAAAAGTGTATTCAATTTCTTATTTAAAATGTTTTGATATTTGATTAGTTTTTAGATGATTTTGGGTGAATTAAAAAACTTGTTATGATTTTGTGTAAAAATAAAAGTTACTATGATTTTTTAATTAAAATATTTTAAAATTTCATATAAAATTATAAGTTTCGGATTTTTATATTTTAAAATTAAGAAATTTATCAAAATGTTTTAAAGTAATAAAAAATTTAATATCTACTACTTAAAATATTTTTAATAACAAAAATGAAATTTTGAGTGATTTTAGGAGTAAGTAAAATATGTTTGACAGAATTATAACTTTACAAAACTTTATGTATACAAAAAGTATAAATGCCAAGAAGAAGATCATGGATGATTTGGAGAGGTTTCTCAAGAGGAGAGAGTTTTACAAGAGAGTTGGTAAAGCATGGAAACGAGGTTACTTGTTTTATGGACTTCAAGGAACTGGTAAATCGAGTTTGATGTCTTTGATCTTGAGCTTAGGTGAACTGAAAGATGATTTTGTTATCTTGAAAGAAGTTTTTCAAGATACATATAAAAATGAATTTCTTTTACTAGAATATTTTTATAATATGTCATAGTCATATTATTTCAATGATCAAATATATATAAATATATAAATCTATATATTTATTCTGATAAAATATAAATTAATTTACCTTTATAAGTCGTTCTATACTTTGTTAAAAAAAAATTATTAAAATCAACTATTTATAACACTAGAAAAACATCAATTTTTACAACATTGGCATTAGTTATTATTATAATGACTTATTTTGATAAAACCAGCCCAACTGACTCTATGAAATACATAGGTTGTTCCCCGATAAGACCCAACAACTCATTACAGAGCTGTAGTTAACTAAAGTCAACATCTCTGCACCAGAGACCGACCAAATGACTCGAGTCGACAACAGCATCAGATCACTCGTTTATTAATCAAAAAAGAAAGACAAAATGGATTTGACATCGGTCGCGTTACTCGTTGACGTCTGACGTATACACGGAACATCGCCTTGCAATGCAATCCCACTCCTTCCTCTGCAAGTTTTCATCTTCTAGTTGCCTCGAGAATTTTCATTTCACTTTCGTCTATTTTCTTTTAAATTAAAATTTTTTAAAAAATAAAATTCAATAAAATAAGGAATAAAAAAAAGAAAAAGAAGTATGTGATCGAGAAGTGTATGCCTTTGCGTCTATAAAGCTTTCCTCTTTCTCACCATTGTTACATTCATCCATCGCTCTAAAACCCCTTTCTTGAATCTTTTGGTTTCGCCGGAGAGAATTTGAACAGATTGAACGAGAAGAGATGTTTTCTTCATCCGATAACTCTTTCTCAGCGTCGACGCTGTTCTCAGCGTACGCATCCCTAACCGGATTCTTGATGCTCTTTAGATCGATGCTCCACGATTTCTTGCCGGAGCAGCTCCGAGCCTACTTCTACAGATTACTAGACCGGTTCTTCACTCCGAAATCAAAGAATCTCACGGTGATTATCGACGAGAACTTCGGACTCAACAGGAACCAAGTCTTCGACGCGGCGGAGATGTACCTCCGGAACAAAATCGGCCCAGAGACGGAGCGGCTACGCGTCGGGAAAACCTCAAAGCAGAAGCATTTCACAATGTCTATCGAGAAAGGAGAAGAGATCTTGGATACGTTCGAGGACTTGGAGGTGAAATGGAGCTACGTTCAGTCGGAGAACAAGAAAGGGGATAAAGTGAAACGGTACTACGAGCTCACGTTCGAGAAGAGGCTAAGAGAGAAAGTCTTGAGCTCTTATCTAAAACACGTTGTTGCGGAATCAGAGGAGATCAAGAGAAATCTGAGAGTGGTGAAGCTTTATAGCCGAGATGTGTACGCCAGTGACGACGACGATGGATGTGCTGGTGGGGACTGGGGATGTATCAGTCTTGAGCATCCTTCGACGTTCGACACATTGGCGATGGATCCAGGTGCCAAGAAGAAGATCATCGTTGACTTGGAGAGGTTTCTCAAGAGGAGAGAGTTTTACAAGAGAGTTGGTAAAGCGTGGAAACGAGGCTACTTGTTGTATGGACCTCCAGGAACTGGTAAATCGAGTATGATCGCTGCAATGGCTAATTACCTTAAGTTCGATGTGTTTGATCTTGAGCTTAGCAGTATATATGACAATGGTGAGTTGAAAAGGGTTTTGTTATCCACCACGAATCGTTCGATTTTGGTGATTGAGGACATTGACTGCAATGCTGAGGTGAGAGACAGGGAAGCAGAGAATCAAGAAAGCGAAAAAGTTAGAGGAAAGGTGAGATCTTTTGAACTTATTTGTAATCGATCTAGAAAGAATCAGTAGGTACTTATTGTGATTATTTTCACTGAGCAGGTGACTTTAGCAGGGATTCTGAATTTCATTGATGGGTTATGGTCGAGCTTTGGGGATGAGAGAATCATCGTGTTCACGACTAACCACAAAGACCGGCTTGATCCTGCGTTGCTACGTCCTGGAAGAATGGATATGCATATCAATATGTCTTACTGTACCGGTTTAGGATTTAGGACATTGGTTTCTAATTACCTTGGTTTAGATGGCTTGAATCATCCTCTATGTGAAGAAATCGAGAAGTTGATAGATTCAACGGAGGTCACTCCTGCTGAGTTAGCTGAAGAGTTGATGCAGGACGATGATACTGATGTTGTTTTTCGGGGAGTAATTAGCTTTGTTGAGAAGAGAAAGATCGAGAGAAGCAAGGCCAAAGAGGATGTTTCTACTTTTAAAGAAGTTGTAACTAAGACAGATGATGATGACGAAAAACAGAGTGGTTCTATTAATATGAAGAAGAAGAAGAAGAAGAAGAAGAAAGCTGGTAAAAGAAAAGGGAAAGGGTAATGGACAGGAAAGGCCAAGTCATAGATTTTTGTGTGTTGTATTAATTGCATGATTTCAAGTAATTTAAAATAAATACAGCATAAAGCAGAGAGTCAGTTTTTAGTTAAGGAGAAAGGAACCGAGACAAAGATATTATTATCTTCACATAAAGTAGAGAGGATTTTCAGTATTATTGCCTAAACTGTTAATTAGCTAATATACTTATTACTCCTATAAACAATTACAAAAGAAACCAAGTTAAAGTGATCATAAAAATCAATAGCAAATCCATGAGAGCTCTAGAACCATCGAACCATAAAATATATCACCAGCAAAATGTTGAGGTTCTTTTGTTCTTTGTTAAAGGTCTATTGTTCTGTGGGTGAATTCTTTGTAGTTGTTTATCTAGTCCATGTCTTGTTTGCTTTGAGCTAGTCTATATGCTTGTGCCTATTAGATTTATCCTGACAAACTGATTCTACAAAACTCTTTGTGCAACCCGTTGCTTCACTCATTCATCTTAAGATTAGACAAAAATTATATCATCTCCCAGGGAAATGACTCTGCAGCTCTTGAAACTGACAAATTATAGCTCTCTCCTTGTCAAAATATAAGAATGGCCTTACTATTCTACTCATGTTATATGTGACACTCTAAATTCTTGCAACCAAAGAATATGCAACGAGTTTGAATTTTTATTTGATACTCTAAATTCTTGTTGTTTTTTTGTATGTATATCTATAGTATCACATTCTTATGTTTATCCCTCAGGACGATAGTACATACTCTTTTGTATTCATATAAATTATCGTATTAAACTACCAACAAAAATAATTTTACAAAAAGCAGAAGAAACAAAATTTACCAACAAATATATTGTAAAATATGCATAGTAGGTGCACAAATTTTTTATGATCAGTATAAATAAATTAGTTATATCAACACGCTTGATATATAGTCTTTATTCAGAATCTATAGGACTGTATAGTACATGAAGACGAGAAAATAATTGGTCTCGTGGGTAGACTCTTTATGGGTAAGCAAGAAGAAGAGAAGGCTTCATAGAAATGTAAGTTAGTAACAATTTAAAAAAAAAAAAAAAAAAAAAAAATCTCTCAAGAAAACAGTAAGTTTAATAATCAGTGTTTTTTTTTTTTTTTTTTTACCAACAGTGTTTATATATATGAAAATTATTGTGTTAGATTACCAACAAAATGGGCTCGAATCATTTATCATTCTTTTTAATCATATTTCTAAAAAGTCTCCGATCGAAGCAGAGGTGTATCCAAGACTAGTTGTACTTGACACACTTTTGAGGCTTTCGAGTTAGGTTTAACTACACCGGCTTTCAGTGGAAACTTCGGACAAAAAGGATGCTGCCAATCTACGTAAGCCACGTGTTACATTTTGCCGCATCCACGTGCTTAGCCGGTTACTTGATCCATCTAAATCGTTCGTTCTTTCTCAATTAATGTAAGTAATTGTGTACGTGTTATATTTATGAAGAAAAAAATGTAATAAAGTTTAGTACTAGCCCTTTTCATACTTTGATACAAATCAAAGTATAACTCTTTCATTTGAATCAATATCCAGATATAATATCTAATTTAATATGTGTAATATGGAGAGTCCAAGTGACTATTTCAGAGATATTTGTTTTAAAATTCTAGAGAATTTAGATAGTTTGTAACTGAAGTTTTTCATTAAAGGAGGAGCAACAAAATATCTTAGAAAAGAATGTCGTTTTCGTAATTAGCAGACTTTCCAAAAAAAAAAAAAAAATGTTAAATTTTTTGTTTTTCCGGAAAAAGTAAAGAAGTAAGAAAGGCTTCTTCATCAACACAACGTATTGCTTCCTCTTCTTCGTCTCTTCTCTATCATTCTCCCGTATGGGTCTCACAACTTCCTAACTTTCTCTCTTCTCTCTCCTATATCTTCTTGATAACTATGAAGAAGCCATCTCAATTCAGATCCAGTCATACCCTTCTCTTCTTTCTCTGATCACCAAGCAAACAAGCACACAACCAACAACAACAACGATTCGGCTTCTGTAATAACAATTGGGGTATGTCCAAATCTTCTATTTTTCTTTTTCTTTGTTTTAAGTGCGAATCTTTTTGTTAATTTTGGTTGTGTCTGAATTCGATAAAGAGTTTGAATTATGATTAGGCCGAAAGTTTGCTTTTTTTTTGGGGGAGTAGTAAGATTGATAGCTAAGGAAAGGAAAATATACAAAAAAAAAAAAAATCACTTTTTTCAATAAAGAATAACGTAAAGAAGAAAAAGCTACGATTTCGAAAATCTCTCTATAAACCCTTCTTTGAGGACTTCCCCAATATTGGGAAAAAAAAACTGAGAATTTGGGTTTTTGTTTGAGTTAAGCAGAAAGAAGAATGGCGATGTTAGTTGAGCCACCAAATGGGATTAAACAACAAGGGAAACATTATTACTCCATGTGGCAAACATTGTTTGAAATCGACACCAAGTATGTTCCTATTAAACCCATTGGAAGAGGAGCTTACGGTGTGGTTTGTTCTTCGATCAACCGTGAGACAAACGAGAGAGTTGCCATTAAAAAGATTCACAATGTATTTGAGAATCGAGTTGATGCTTTGAGAACGTTGAGAGAACTCAAACTTCTTAGGCATGTGAGGCATGATAATGTGATCGCTCTTAAAGATGTTATGTTGCCTTCGAATAGATCGAGTTTCAAAGATGTTTATTTGGTTTATGAGCTAATGGATACTGATCTTCATCAGATCATCAAATCCTCTCAGTCTCTTTCTGATGATCACTGCAAATACTTCTTGTTTCAGGTAATGTAAACTCTCGTCTGTAAAAGTCTACATATTGCGAGTATTATCAGTTAGTTATTGATATAAGTTCTGTGTTTATGTTTAGTTGCTAAGAGGATTGAAGTATCTTCACTCTGCAAACATCCTTCACCGGGATTTGAAGCCAGGAAACCTCTTAGTCAACGCTAATTGCGATCTAAAGATTTGTGATTTTGGGTTGGCAAGAACGAGCAGGGGCAATGAACAGTTCATGACAGAGTACGTGGTTACACGTTGGTACCGAGCACCTGAGCTTCTTCTTTGTTGTGACAACTATGGAACCTCCATTGATGTCTGGTCAGTTGGATGCATATTCGCAGAGATTCTTGGTAGAAAACCGATTTTCCCGGGAACAGAATGCCTCAATCAGCTTAAGCTAATCATCAATGTTGTTGGTAGCCAGCAAGAATCTGATATTCGGTTTATAGACAACCCGAAAGCTCAAAGGTTCATAAAGTCTCTTCCTTTCTCAAGAGGTACACATCTCTCTAATCTCTACCCGCAAGCCAATCCTCTAGCTATAGATCTGCTACAGAGGATGCTCGTGTTTGATCCAACCAAGAGAATCTCTGTAACGGATGCACTCTTGCACCCGTACATGGCGGGGCTGTTTGATCCAGGATCTAATCCACCTGCACATGTCCCTATCTCTCTGGACATAGACGAGAACATGGAGGAACGAATGATCAGAGAGATGATGTGGGACGAGATGCTTTATTACCACCCTGAAGCTGAAACCGCAAACGCGTAATTGTCATCAATCATCGTCGAGAGTAAGTTTTTTTCCCGTTTTTTTCTTTCTTCTAAAATGCAGCTTGATGTTATGTTATATTGCGAGTCCACAAACAAATCGATAAAGTTTCATCTCGCTCGTTTATTAAGTTGCAGTGAGTGAGTAGTAACAGAGTTTGAAGAGCTTTTTTTCATTTGTAAATGTGAATCGCCTGAGACTCTTTGTTACTAAGTATGTTACGGCTTGTTCTTCTTCATCGTCTTTGAGGTGATAACTTCACTTCAGATTTTCGGACCAAATCCTGTATTTTTAAACCTTTGCCAATTATATGACTATGGGTGGTTATGGTTTTGGGCTTCTAAGACCCAAGTCACCATTTGTCCATTTTACATCATATTCACCACCCACTATTGTCGCCATTTGCTTCCACTTCCTCCTCTCTTTCTCCTTCTTCTCACTGGCCATGACCGTTTGCTATAATTACCAAAGAGCATATACTGAAAGTATAATCAATTTATTTAAATGAGTGACTGCATAATGTCATTGGAAAGAGTTTACGGTTGCATTCACAGTGAAGCAGTCGGTATAACACCTTGAATGTGTGTTGCAACAATCTTGGTCGTTCCGTGACTTCCGACCGACAACCATTCTTTAAAAAAAAAAAAAAAAACAAATGAGTTAATACTAACACACACACACATCTTTCTCATACCTGGAGAAGCCAAAAGACATAAACGATACAAAAGAAGACCAATCTAAGGTCTCAGCCACAAGTCGGCGGACATACAATTCCCAAAGACAAAAGCCCCACAACAGGAGACAAAACTAACAAACAAGATAAGAGTATCAATGACAAACAAAACAACCCAACAACATGAATAAAAAACCGCTTAAAGCTAGACTACTTCCAAAAACGTCGATCTGAAGCGAGCAAAACAAGATAACCAAGAACTTCCTACCAACGACTGATGAAGAAAGAAACTTCCCAATACTGACCGCTTTCAGTCCAAAGTCACCACGAATTATGCTGACTGTGAACTTACCAAAGCAAATAAATCTTTAAACTCAAAACCTCAGCTAATCGAAATAATATTTTTCTTTACCAAATAAATAACTGTGTTGAAAATAACACAATTATCAGAGTTTGTCATTTAAATTTTACAAATTTTGATATTATGAATTGTAATTACTCATTTTAAAATCATTAAGTGAACAAAGAAAAGTTTAGGTTATAAATTTGTATTTAGAAATGATTGAATAACACAAGATTTGATCCAACTAAAAATGATTGAATAATATAAGATTACATTGAGACTTTCAAATAAATTAAAATATAAAAGTTAATAAACCGCTTAAAATCAAATTTCTAACAAAATTTGAGATAGTTAAATTTTGATCGATTTTAAGCTACATAACAGAATCATTTTCGTCTGCCAACACATAATAAAATCATTTGACGACAACCGTGTAATATTTTTTTTTTTTTTTACTTTTTAAAAAAAGGCAGAGAATCAAATCACCTTTTAACTGGAGTACATGACCTGTAATCTTTTACAAGATCTTCTCAAGAAGAGAAGTAAACAAAGCTATTTTTGCCTCTTTGAATAGGCTTTGCTTAGTGGTGAAGTAGTTAGTAGCCAATAGTAGCTCATTCTTTGTTTTTGTAGTGTTATATATTTCTCATATTCATGTAAACAAAATTTTCATTGTCTTTTAAAAATATATATTAGATTGTTTCTTGTACCACATACATAAATTTAGTTATGATCTAATTTATTTATAATTTTTTAGTTTTTAATTTTATCAATTATAAAAAACTGAACCATGAAAGTTATTTATACTTTGCCTTTTTCTATTAGATTAACAAAAAATATTTTTCATTTAATTTAGATTTAGTCAAGTATATCAATTAACTAAATATATTGATTAATAATATAATTATTAGTTAACTATTTTATTGTAAATTAACGGTTGTTGTAATTCATTTTGTGAGTCTAAATTAGAATTAATTTTTTTCAATGCAATTTTAGGAATAAATAACCACAGATAAACAATTTTAATAGTAAAGTCAAATTTTCTATATGTTCCATTGAGTTCTATAGATTCCACTGAGTTTATGACTGTAATTATCAAGTTTGATTCATGTAAATGAGGATACATCCTTACTTAAATCTTACAATTAGTAGGTTGAGCTTATATTTACCGAATATAAGTTTTCATGACAAACTAAACATATATAGAAAACTTTTTGGAGAGTATATATTAATTTGCCGAAAAGGCTGACTTATAAGTCATTTATTATATTATCAAATTCAATAATCATAATATAAGTGACCTCATTGATATGTCCATTACCTTTTAATCTTTTATAAAGAGGTTTAATGAATATAAAACAATCGTCGTTTGAGAATATTCCTCATCAATTACATCATTAAGATATTTATATATTAACACTTCAATTTTAAGTGAAATTAAATCTATTTAACATTTTTTTTTGTCAACATAGTCTAATAGCTTTAATATACATTTAAACATTGCGGGATGCTGAGTTCAAACTTCATACGTATATCATGAATTTCAGAGATAACAACCGATGTACCACATAATTTCAACATCTATTTAACATATTTTTCTTACCAATTTTAAACTATCTGATAATAAATAATAATAATAATAATAATAATAATAATAATAAAAGAAAGAATAGTCCAATTTAATGTATGACCAATGGGCTGTGGTTGCATTTAGTGCCTTTGTTTTCTAATTTATAAACAGTTACTTTTATCCTCATCTTTCCACTATTCTAATTTCTTTCTCAAAGTTGGAGCCAGCCTCTTTGTGACTCTTTTAGCATCCCATATTTGTACATATTTTGAAATATCAAATTTAGAATTTGTTGGACTAAATCTGTGTTAATAAATTTTGTGTCTCCAAGTTATTTTGTATGTATCCTGCTATAAATGGTTTAGGGGGTGTATTTAATTTATGATTTGAAGAGATTTAAAATTATTTGTATTAAAATAATAAATTTACTGTTACTCAAATATGGATTTTTAAAAATGGTTTAAAATTCACTGTTACTGAACTTGAACTTGTGATTTTAAAATCTATTTTTAACATCCAATGTTATTGAAAATATTTTATATAGTAAATTTTTAAAAGATTTGTTTTTTGATGTTAAGGTGACTTAATAATATTTTTAGTGAAAATGTAAATTTTCAAATTTCATGGTTTTAAATAGAATTTTGTTTAATGAAAATCATCCAAAAATTTACTTACAATCAACTTCTCTCAAATACCATAATATCTTAGAGTTGCTACAAAGTAAAAATTGTCTCTTAATATTTTCTCTTGCGTCAATCCAAATAAAATTACGTATCTACATATTCATGTTATATATATATATATATTAATAACTTGGTTGTATGTATAGGTTTTAATTACAAGAATTTGCATAGTGGATATGGTTGTACTTTGACAAATAATAATAAAAAACCATTCCGAAAAGGAACAAAAAAACTCAATAAGAGTATGCCATATTTTGATGGTCCCTTCCAACCTAACTTTGCATTTTGTTTTCTCATTATCTTTAAAAGTACATTATATATTTTCATAGTTAATACTTCATACGTAAACCGGGACGTCATTCGTAAAAAGCAACGCACTTAATCTTGAAATTAAATAAATTAATAACAATATATACATTTTTGGCAAAAAAAAGATCCTCAATGCATGGTGGAGAATTAAATGATTTAAATCAAAGAACGTCCTAAAAATACATTTTTGCTGTATTTTCTTCCTAAAGATACCACAAATATTGACAAATCTTTTCTAAAATTTCAGAAAGTTTTCCTTAATGGAATATATAGATTTTAGAAAGACTTTTTAAAAAGAGTATGTTATTTTAAGAAAACGAAGTTCTTATGGTATTTTGGAATATTCTTTTAATATAATTAATTTAATAATTTAAATATCGTTTTAAATAAAATTATGAGAATCTGGAGTTGATAATCTAAATGATAAGATTCATTCAATTTAAAGAACATTAGAATTTAAATTCTTACATAGTTGATATAGTTATTAGATCATTGGGTCATGTGATAGAAAAAATAAACTTATTTGGTAAATACTATACATATGGATTTCACTTAACCCTAATGCCCAATTAGTCGTC
This sequence comes from Streptanthus diversifolius, assembly GCA_039880935.1. Classification (NCBI taxonomy): domain Eukaryota; kingdom Viridiplantae; phylum Streptophyta; class Magnoliopsida; order Brassicales; family Brassicaceae; genus Streptanthus; species Streptanthus diversifolius. Next base: position 962,822 of record JAXGFM010000001.1, read on the forward strand.
ATGTGATCTCTGATTAACGACTGGTTTCTAGTAGATTATGAATTGTTTATACAAATAAAAATTGTTATGACGTTCCAGAAGAAATGAGCTATGAACCCATGTGATCATTGTCCCCTGCCTCTGCTTAGAGATTGAGTATTAATTACCTTTACAATGTTTTTTAAGCATTGTTTTTTTTTCTGCCAGATAATTAGTCTCGTTTATTTTTTAATCTAAACTTTGATGTATATTAAGACCCGTTCAGTGAGAGAACATGGGTTGCGCAATGCACATGGTTTTGTACGGTGAAGATCTATAAAAGAGATTCCCGTCAAAATAGGCGTCGTGTACTGTAGTAGAAGTGAATGATTAACAAATAATTACCAACGGTAACTAAAATCCGCACGAGGTAAAGTGAAGTTACAAAAGGTGGCGGTGGTCACTGGTCAAACTTGTCTCCAGTCTCATTAACAAGTTAATTTTTACCCATTTATAAGAACTTCATTTCCAAGAAAAACTCAATAGAAATTTTCAACAATATAATATTAATATTTTTAAATCTTAATTATATAGTTAAATTCAGCCACATAGTTTTAAATATTTAATTTCTTATAAAAAATAGTTTTCATTTTGATGCAGTATAATTATTAGCATATAAATTCGGACTAAAAATAAAATCTATTATTAAAGACTAAATTATATATTAAAAATTGAAAAATATCATTCAAATGCAAGGCACATATCAAAGTTAAACAACAAATTCATATTTACGTGAATTGAATAACAAAATTAAACATATGTAATCAAATTCAATGTCAACTCTAGAATGAATTAAAAAATTATATAAAATAAAGAATTTAATGTTTTGGTTAAAAGCGATCGAATCTTTAAAAATAAATATAATTAATATCAAATTAAACATAATAAATAAAATGTTAAACATAACTTTATGCTACATAAAAAAAAGAAGAGAAAATGTTTGTAAATATAAGAAATTTTAGTGAGTTTTTAGTGTTTCTAATAAAATTTGAGTAATCATTGATAATTTATTTTATAATTATTTTTTAAAATTATATTTGTAAAAAATTAGATAAAAATATTTATCTATTTTTTGTTTCGAAATAGAGGGAAAATATTAAAGATTATTTTTTTTTTAAACTATATTCAATATTTTAACCTTTTTAACAAAGATGCAAATTTCAAGACATTGACTGCTTTTTTTCTTTTTTACCTTTTAAAATCTGGTCAACATTTATCCACTTTTTTTGTCTAGCTTACTGTATAACATTAATCACACCACCATATAAAATCTACACTTACCATTTAGAAAAGATATGGTCTTAAAAATATAGCAAAGTACAGCCATTTATAGATTTTTAGTTACAGAAAATTATTTTTTAAAAAATAATATGAAAATAATATAGTATTCAAAAAAAAAAAATAATAATATAGTATAATAGTGGTCATTTCTACAATTTAGTACAGCATTAAAAAAATATTGATTACTATGCTAAATTGATTAAAAAAATTAAAAATGATAAAACAATGGGCGTAGTACTAGTAACACTTCTTCAACCATCCATTATTTCTTTGAAAACTCAGAAAATAAAAAATATCAAGTGGATGCTTTGAGATTTGGTTTCTATATAAGCCACAACAAACCCTTCATCAAAAACCTCTTTCCCCTTCACACATCTTCTCTTCCTTATCTCCAAAATCGTTACCTGTTTTTTTTTGTGTTATTTTTTCTTTGTTCTTTATATTTTAGAGATCTCCTCTGTTTCGTTCCGACAACATATTCAAAATACAAAACTCATCCTCTTCTGTTTCTCTGTTCTGTCATCAAAAAACAAAGTTCAGATAAAACATTAAAAAAAAACTGAGAATTTAATGTTCGGAAACTGATGACTCCCGTTCTCTGCGAAATCCTGCTCTCTGGGCTCACGGTTAAATCTGCTCTCTGCCGTAGAACCCATCTTGTTCAATCATTCTCCGTCGTCTTCCTCTACTGGTTCTACAACGTTTCATGAATTGCTGAAAACTCCTAAATCTAATCCTTAAAATTAATTTTACATCATATATTCATTATTTTTCACACAAAGCTTAAGAAATCCTAAAAAAAATCTGTCCTTTTTTTGCTTTGTAATTTTCTTTTGTTAAACCTCTTTTTACGGCGGTAATTAAATGGCGTCATCTAGCAGCACATACCGGAGCTCGAGCTCTTCCGACGGCGGTAATCCATCAGATTCTGCCGTCACCGTTGACGAGCGGAAACGTAAGAGAATGTTATCGAACCGTGAATCTGCTCGCAGATCAAGGATGCGTAAACAAAAACACGTTGACGATTTAACGGCTCAGATCAATCAGCTTTCAAACGACAACCGTCAGATCTTGACGAGTCTCACCGTCACATCTCAGCTTTACATGAAGATCCAAGCCGAGAACTCCGTTCTGACCGCTCAGATGTCAGAGCTGAGCACCAGACTCGAGTCGTTGAATGAGATCATCGATCTCGTGACGACGACCAACGGTGCAGGATTCGGTGGTGGTGTAGATCAGATCGACGGCTGTGGATTCGATGATCGTACGGTTGGAATTAACAGCGACGGATATTACGATGATATGATGAGTGGCGTTAATCCTTGGGGTGGTTCGGTTTACACTAACCATCTCATCATGGCTAATGATATCAATATGTATTAAATTATAATTAATTATTATACAAAACTAGTATTATTGCCCCCTTTTTTAAGTTTAGCTTTTGTGTTTTTGGGTTGGTGTGATGTGATTATAGTACATGCATTTTGATTGGTTGGAAGGATAAATAAACTTATATATATATATATATTGGGGCATATATGTAGGCTGTCATTTGTCATGTATTGGTGTGTGCTTCTTTTGTTAATTAATAATATAAATTATGAATTCTATAATTGATATGATTATGTTATATTATCATTTTGTCTTCCTCTTGTTATACTATACTTATTACTTAATTACTTATTCTGCTTGACGTAAAATATTGTTAAAATATTTTTCTTATCAACAGGAATCATCTTTTTCTTATAAAGATTTTTTTGTTTTGTTTCTGCGAACCTTGTAAGGAACTTATAATGTGATTTTTTCAAACTAATTAGCGACATAACTGATAATTATACAAAATAATATATGGTTTGCTTAGAATATTTCATGGAAAGCACTTGTTGGATTGGCAATTTTTAGAATGACCCCAAACTCACATTTTGGAGGGTTTTTAATTTGATTATCTAGTTAATTTTGAACACCAACTTTAAGTATTATGTTATTTTAATTTAAGGTTTTATATATAGCTGGAAATTTCTAAAAAATAATTAGTTTAAATACATATAATCGTAGGTGGTCGGAATCATCTTACACAAATAATGATCACTTCTGAAATTCATGACACATGTTTGTAATTCTAACTCAACACTCTACAAAATAAGAGGATATTAAAAATTAATAGATTAAATTGACAAAAAAGGTAGGTGTACCATGCATTATCATTTTGACATCATTAAAACCTTCTCCGAAGGTCATGTATATATATAAAAAGACATGAATTCAATAAATATTTTTTTTTGTTTGGGAAATGTAATGCAGATATTAAGGTTATTGTACAACGCATAACATTTATTAAACATGGTATGTTGAAAATTTATATTTACTACATATGTGGCCATGAAAATACTTAACATCAATTTCTTGTAATTGCTTTTTCTAAATATCTTAACGATTTTTTTTGTATACTTGTATCGTTGTGAGTGAATAAGGCATACTGTATATTTCATATTTTATCTTCTTTTTTTTTGCTTTTTAATTCTATTTATAAATATATAAAGTTGGTCTTGTGTGTTAATGATTTGAGTCTTAACTTTATGTTAGCGACAAAAGAAAAAAAACCTTAATGTTATGTCACAGACTCGCAAGCACCGCCTATATATAATATGAAAACGAACCATAAACATCAACAAAAATTAAAATTATCCCACTATCGGCTGTCTTATTCCTCTCGTATATGTGAACCTACACACTTGTTCAAAATCATTGGCTATTTGGCTGTTTCTTCCGATTTGTTTAATTTAAAACACATATATCAAGAAAAAAAATCTCATCACTAACGATCGGCTATTATTTTTCGTACATGACATGAGACGATTATTAGGTCTGATATTTATAAATATGTTTGTGTGTGATTTTTTCTTTTCGTAAGATCTATAAATGTGTATTGGCAGTGGCGGAGTGAGGAATTTTTCATACTAGATTCAAAAAATATTGAAAATAAAATTTATCGTATTTATTTTTTCAATTTGTTTGTGCATAGTATATTTGATTGATTGACATTGCTTCATCAAATCTTTTTTTTTTTCTTCAAACTTTTTTGTAGATATTGAGTAGCATACAAACATACAAAAGGAGGATAAAACCTCAGGACATACTCCCAACATAAACTGGGTAGCATATACACTTAACCAGATGGTAAAAACCGCATAAACAAGGAAATTACAAACATAGGTATTTTAAAAGGAAATTAATTTCTCATTTTCAAAGAGACTATTAAGCCAAGAAAGACTACCTATAGCCACATATGATTGCGCATACTTGGTAAGAGTAGCACTTTGAGCAATGAGAAAGGCACCTCTGTTCGATCTCCTCTGTTCCACTACAGAAGACCAGTTCTTCATTATGTCCAAACTTTTGAAAAGAACATTTGTTTGAAACCAAAAGGATGGCCACGCCTTTGGTCGCTTGATAGCACTTAGAAGGGATTTATCTTCCATTGCTATGATCATATTATCAAGCTTATGAGCCACCAAAACTTTAACCGTCCAATCTAGACACAAAAAGTTTGCATCTTCCAGCTTATACACATCCTTAAAAGACCTCCTACTGTGAAGAATCACAGCCCCTCGGTTATTTCTCACAACCCAAGCACCACCACTTAAGGACTTTTCCTTATTCCAACACACCCCTATATTACATTTGACTAGGTTTTTTGGAGGTTTCTTCCACCCACTGGTCGCTTTCAGAGCCGACTTTTGAACTAACTTCTCCCCATTTCGATCCAAAGCTTGGCTTACAAACCAAATATCAACCTCATCTTTAATCTTGTTTAGGAGTTCTAAACCATCAAAAATCCTACCCTCGAAAATAAATTGGTTCCTATTCTTCCATAACCTCCATAGGATCCAAGGATAACTTCTTCTAATGTGTAAGGGTAGGTGGATGTTTAGACTCATCCTAAATAAGAAACTCATATTGACATAAACTGATTTGGGATGAAAACCACCTTCATTACATCAAATCATTACATTTTTTTTATTATTATGTTATAAAAGCTATTTATTGTTGCATCAACATAACTAGACAATTTCTTAGACTTATTCTATCAACTAAATTTCTATGTGACAAATCTAATATTACCACTTTTTTTCTTTTCGAACAAATAACAATACAAGTAATATATATTTTTTTCTTCACATTGTAATCCAACTAATTACCATACTGATCAAACCAGCAAAAATTAAATCGTGTGGTGTTATTTGATATAAATCATTGTTTAAAATTATTATAACGAAGTTGACGAGGATTTTTAATATTTACGTCGTACCTTATCTCTTTAATTATATTGATATTTTAGTATTTTTTTTTCTTTCATTGGAATCATACACAGATCATATAAACCAACATATTCCATTGATGGAGATTTTCTTTTCATATTCAGAAATAGATCCGTTAGTTATCTTACCTTGATAAATGGCTGGATGCAGAAAGAGACACAAGACGACATAAAATTATCGATTTTTTAAAAAAATTTAAATTTTAGTTTTTTTTAGAAAAACAAATTAACTAATATTTAATAATAACTCATAAAAGTTGGGCTTAAATTTAATATAAATTTTAGTTTTTACATAAGTCCATTATGTTTTGTGATTTTTTTTTGTGGGGCTAAATTTTTAAGTAAAATCATTCAATTATTCTAAATAAAAACAAATATTTTGAAAAACTGGTGGGGTCAGCTGACCTACCTGCTTCCTCTTTACCTCAGCCCGTGTGTATTGGTGCGTACATGTGAGTGCATGTGTACTGTATAAACATTTCATAATTTTCGTCCTAATTATTGTAAAAAGACTACTATTTATTCTGGATTTTAAGCCTTCTTGACATTGACATATATATATATAGTTAAAACTCGGGTAGCCCACATTGTTCTGTCTAATTTGCTTTAATTCTAAATGTTTGGCCCATTTAGTTATTGTTAGCCCCTTTCTTAAGATATAGTCTCCGTCCATATACAAGCTTCTCCAATGTGCTGAATTATTGAAAATTTGTTAAATAATTTAAAGGGCATCATCAAATCTCTGATATTATCCCTAAGAGCCCAATAAAAGATTCAGAACAAATTCAATGTGTTATAAAAAAATCCATCCTTATCAATTTGTAGGTTTGGAGTTTGATCACTATGATCTCTTTGTTGAGTATGTAAACTTTCCATAATTTGTATATATATTGGCACTTGGCCGGAAATAAACATTTGGAAGAATGCTTAGAAATCAATTAGAGGAATACGCCAAAGAAAAACACTATCAATTCACATGTTGGTCAAAGATTTAACGATCAGATCACTTATACATTTCATAGACAATTTTTTTTTATATATTGAAGAGATCATCATAAATTGATAATCACATAAAAGTAGGAACAAGTATTATTAAATTCTTTTAGATCTTTCTCGATAATAGATCACAATGAGCAAAATATGATACTATCCATATAATTAATTACTTCTGTTGCAACCATACTTTTATATCCGTGCGCATATCTTGAGTCTTAAGAGCTCACTTATCTCATATATTCAATCTGAGTTTGGTTGAAGTTAAACATTTTGCCTTCCGTCCAAATTATTCATCTATGAAATTTTACTCTATGAAGACTAAATATGAAACTTTTGTTGTCAAGGTCAAATTCTGTTTTGCTTAAAAAAAACAGTATGTACCTAAAAAACCGTAATATTAAAAAGTATATATTTCGTTCAATTAAAAAAAATGTATTTCCAAATTTGGCTATTGCTTCAACATTTCGAGAAGAATTTTTGTTGTTATCAAGCACAATTTTAAAACTTAAATCGTTAATGTATCAGTATTAATTTTTCGTATTTAAATTTTTATTATTTTGAAATAATTATACTATTATCATATTTTCTAGTATATCTAAAGATCCATTATTTTTTTATTTTCTTTGAACCCTGTTTTGTATTAAATATTTTTTTTGTGTTTTTGATTTAGATCGGTTAAATTGTATCAACCTTATATAATCATAAATTCTAGAATAGGTCCGATTTACAATTTTAATTCACCTTTAATCAGAAAAAAACTAGTATCAAACCAATACAAACCGGGAGACGTCTGAGACTAGTATTAATCGGCAATATAATCTAAACAATAGATTTTCCCCGGTTAACAGTTATGCTGCAAAGAACCGATGCGAGCACCAGTTAGAAAGAAGACACGTTTCTTTTTAAAACTCGTTTGATGCCTTTCTGTTTGTAGACACGGTTCCTTATAGAAAGCATAACGCGGTTCAAGTACCCATTAGTACGTGGATGACATGTTTTTTTTTTTGGTTTTTGTTTCTTTTTTTGGTTCTAAGGGTAAATTTATTAAAACCAAGAGTCACTTTTACAGCGGAAAAAAGGAGAATAAAGATTACATGGAATGATAAATAGACTCAGCAAAAACAGAGTGAACCGTCAAAGAAGAAAGAAAAAAAGGTGGCTGCCTCGTTAAAACCCCTATCTGGAAAAAACCCCGTAGGGAAAAACCAGACAGGGTAAAAGAGTACAGCCGAAGAGAGGATAAATGACACTCATCAAGAAGTATGAAAATAGAAAGGAGGGGTATGTGACTGAAGGCCAAACCAAGCTTCAAGCATAGATGGGGTGTCTCCTGTAGAGGATGGGAGCAGAGCGATCAACTTGGCCTTGACGGTGATCTGGATGTCTCGAGCAAGTAAGACAATTGGTCGGGGTGAGCTAGTGTGTAGTCTGGAGTTCCGCTCGCGCCAAAGGTGATATGGTTTTTGTTTCTTGATCATTAGATTCTAGAAGGAGACGACGTCAAGAGTCAAAACTAAATGCAAGTGTGAATCGCAAATTACGTTGAAATGTTCATAGTTTTCTCCACCCTTGATATTGCTTTTTACCTGCATATATATATCCATGTCTTATGATAGAAAAAAGGATAAAGCCCCTTTTGTTTTTAGTCTAGATGTCAATAAATATGAAACCTTGAGGGATATTGTTTTTCTTTTCTTTTCTTAATTTTGTCAATAGAACAGTTACAAACTGTTCATACTCTTTGTCTATTTTAGTTATTTGTTTATAACAGAAAAGAAGACTTGTGAGTCCTTAAATCACGACTTAGTAAAACTATATAACGCTTTTCATAATATTAATACCCAACCCAAGATTTAGTCTCCTTAAATTCAAACCACTTTTTAATACAATTCATTTTAAAACTCGCTTGCTTAATTCATTAGCTCCAATTAAGCTACCAACTCTGTTGCCTTTTGCATCTTTCTCTCCATCTCCATGACTCCAAAATTTCCACGAACTCTCTTGCCTATAAATACTTTCGATTCTTCTTCTCCTCCTCCATATCTCCTACTCTTATCACCACAAAGTCATCTCACTTAATCTTCTCTCTTCCTGCTCAAGTTGAAATAGAAGATGGCAAGAATAGCAAGCTTTCTCCTTCTTCTTTCTCTCGCTTGTTCTCTTACTCTCTGCATCTGCGACGACGAGAGTAACTATGGCGGCGGTGAAGGGAAACTTTTCCCAGGTTTCTACAGCAGCTCATGCCCTAAAGCCGAGGAGATCGTGAGGTCATTTGTAGCCCAGGCTGTTGCTAGAGAGACTCGTATGGCTGCTTCCCTCATGAGACTTCATTTCCACGACTGTTTTGTTCAGGTACTCAACAGTTTTTAATTTTATAAAGTTATACTTACTCAACAAGCTAACGATTAATTTAGAGAATTATCATTGTATCTATTTGGATGGAAATGTGTAGGGCTGTGATGGCTCGTTGCTTCTAGACAGCAAAGGGAGTGTAGTTACTGAGAAAAGCTCTAACCCAAACAGCAACTCGGCTCGCGGGTTTGATGTTGTTGACCAGATCAAAGCTGCATTGGAGAATGAATGCCCTGGAACTGTTTCTTGCGCTGACGTGTTAACTCTAGCTGCTAGGGACTCCTCTGTTCTTGTAAGTCGGTTTCTGATTCTCTCTTTCGTGCTTTCTTAGGTTGTCAAGATCTAATTTGGTTTCCATTCGAGTGTAGACTGGTGGACCAAGCTGGATGGTTCCTTTGGGAAGAAGAGATTCGAGAAGTGCAAGCTTGAGTGGCTCAAACAACAACATTCCTGCACCCAACAACACTTTCAACACAATTCTCTCGAGGTTTACCAATCAAGGTCTCGATCTCACCGACCTCGTTGCTCTCTCCGGTAAGCTTATACTTCACACACAAGGAAGAGACATGTGTCATGTTTAATTTGCGTGCTTCTCAAGTTAACATTAAAATCTAAAACTTTTATCATTTGGTTTTCAGGGAGCCACACCATCGGATTTTCAAGATGCACGAGTTTCAGACAAATACTTTACAACCAGTCCGGAAACGGAAGTCCCGATACGACCTTAGAGCAATCCTACGCTGCTAACTTGCGCCAGAGGTGTCCTAAATCAGGTGGGGACCAAAACCTGTCGGAGCTTGACATCAACAGTGCCGGGAGGTTTGATAACAGCTATTTCAAGAACTTAATGGAGAACATGGGACTTTTGAATTCCGACCAGGTCTTATTCTCTAGCAACGAGGAATCGAGCGAGCTCGTAAAGAAATATGCAGAGGATCAAGAAGAGTTCTTCGAGCAATTCGCGGAATCTATGATCAACATGGGGAATATCTCTCCTTTGACAGGTTCGAGTGGTGAGATCAGAAAAAATTGCAGGAAGATTAACTCTTGATTTCGCGCGTGATATGGAATGAGAGAAATATAAATGAGAGATGTTTCGGGGGAAATATATATATTTTTATTTTTGGGGGAGAAATTTATGTTTGTGTTCTTTGCATTTTTGGTATGTGTTTACTAAATTTTTTTGAGATTTGAGTGATGAAATTTATCTTTGTGTTCTTTGCATTTTTTGTATATATAATTAGATAGTTATTTATATAAGGCTCAATGAAAAATATATACACGTCTCAGGCGGAAGCAGTTATTTTTTCATACCTATCTTCTTAAAACATCAACGAGATTATCTATGAAGATTTTTTTTTCCTTAAATCATTAAGTTGACTTAGTTAGAACTAAATATTTGATATTATTAATTAGTTAGACTTTTTGAGTACTTAATTTTGAATTGGCCGAGCATATCTCTTATTTTGTTTTGTAATATTAACTGTATGAAATATATTTCGGACTATCTTTAAAAGGTTAGTCGGATTAGAGATTTGAAATCAAATTTTTATTGGATGTGATATTTATACAAAATTTTTAAAATATCAGTTTATTGAATTAACAATTTCTGCAAATTATGTAAAATTTCAATTTATTGAGAATTTAGAATGTCATCAATAAAATCTGTCAAATAGGATTTGAAGAGACTCAAAACATAATTTATAATAAAATATTGAAAAACCAATTTTTATGATGATGTTTGAATTTTTTTTATATTTTTTAGTTTCAATCTTAAAAAAAAAATCAAAACTTTTGAAATAAAAGAAGAAAGACATTCATTAAAAATTATAATCTACTCTCATTATTATAGAAAACAAAATTTGACAAAAATATATTATATACCATTTTAAATATTTTTTTTTAAAAAAAATCTGAATTATCCTAATATCTTATCATAAATTATTTTACCAATATCTTATTTTGTAACTGATTTTTTGGAACAAAATCCTCAACGAGAATTTAGAATATACCTCAATATTTCATCTATATATTAAGATCGATCACATCATAAAAAGATTGTAAACAGAGTACAAAAGTTTAGGAATATGCAAAGAAAAAAAATCAACATGGGGTTGAATAGTTTAGCAGTCGTTTGTTCCGCCGTCGTGTTGCTAAGCATCTCCGGCCTGAGCTATGCTGGAGTCACCAGTAAGTACACCAGAGTAGCTGAACCTTGCGAAGAGATGCCACTCGAAACATTTCCTCCTCCTGCTGGCTATAACGCTCCTGAACAAGTACGTTCCAAGTTCTCTTTATTGAATCAAGTTTTACATCTTTGCTACTTGAGACTAACAAAAGTTTCCTTCCTCAGGTTCATATAACGCAGGGAGATCACAATGGTCGAGGTATGATAATCTCGTGGGTGACGCCGATAAACGATGATGGTTCTAACTTCGTAAAATACTGGATCGCGGATAGTGACGAGAGTACAAAGCAGAGCGCTGAAGCATCAACTTCGTCCTATAGATACTTCGACTACACATCTGGTTTTCTTCATCACGCCACCATTAAAGAGCTTGAGGTTCCTACATCTTCTTTACGATCAATCTGTTTAAAATAGTTTCTTAAACAAATGAACATTTGCCTTCTTCCTTGTGCAGTACGATACTAAATATTTCTACGAGCTTGGAACTGGTCGTTCCACTAGACGATTCTCCTTCACGACTCCTCCGAAAGCCGGTCCTGATGTTCCCTACACATTTGGCGTAATTGGTAATCCACATATATACTCATAATATCAACAATGAGTTTTAGGATTCTGAATCTAATCTCACAAATCTCTTGTAGGGGATCTTGGACAAACCTATGCTTCTAACCAGACATTGTACCATTACATGTCAAACCCTAAAGGCCAAGCAATGCTTTTTGCTGGAGACTTGTCGTACGCAGATGACCATCCGAACCACGACCAAAGAAAATGGGATTCGTATGGCCGATTTGTGGAACCAAGCGCCGCGTACCAGCCTTGGATCTGGGCTGCAGGGAACCACGAGTTAGATTTCGCCCCGTCAATAGTAAGATCCGATCTATATATATCTTTCCAAAAAAAATGAAAAATACAGTCTTAGGTTTTTGAGCATTAAAATCATTTGATGCCTTTTGCAGGGCGAGACTCAGGCCTTCAAGCCATACCTAAACCGTTACCACGTTCCATACAGAGCCTCGCAGAGCACTTCTCCGCTTTGGTACTCAATCAAACGAGCCTCAGCTTACATCATCGTACTCTCCTCTTACTCAGCTTTTGGTAACAATCAAAGACTCTCACACTTTACAATATTCCAATCTGTATTTACAATCTAATGTTTTTATTGTGTGACACGTTTACCACAGACAAGTACACACCTCAATACACTTGGCTCGAGAGTGAGCTCAAGAAAGTAAATAGAGAAGAGACTCCATGGTTGCTTGTTCTTGTTCACGCGCCGTGGTACAACAGTTACGATTATCACTACATGGAAGGTGAAAGCATGAGAGTCACGTTCGAGCCATGGTTCGTCCAAAACAAAGTTGATATTGTCTTCGCTGGTCATGTTCATGCCTACGAGCGATCTGAGCGTGTCTCCAACATTAAGTACAATATCACTGATGGTTTGAGTTCTCCCGTGAAAGATCCATCTGCTCCTATTTACATCACCATTGGAGATGGAGGCAACATAGAAGGAATCGCTAACAAGTATGAAAATGAATCCATAAATAGCATTCCATTTAAGCTTGTTTCTTTGTCTTGTTTGATCAAGATCGTCTGTTTTTCATGCAGGTACACGTACCCGCAACCGAGTTACTCAGCATATAGGGAGGCGAGTTTCGGACACGCTATTCTAGAGATAAAGAACAGGACTCACGCGCTTTATACTTGGCATAGGAACCAAGACGATGAGCCAGTTGTCGCCGACTCTCTATGGGTGAAGAATAGGTACTTCTTGCCGGAGGAGGAATAGACGCTTTCCGGCGACTCGAGAATCTGATTTGCATTGGTTTTTTAGTTTTCTTTTTAAGGAATTTTTATCTCTTTTTAATAATAAAGATTAGTTAGTATTTTATTGTTTTTTTAACTTTGGTAGGTTTGTTTAGGGTATTCTTGGTTAAAATGGAAATTTCAAAAGTTTCCTTAATAAAAATAATTGGGTTAATTTATATTTAATTAAAAAATTAAATATATTATATTATAATATTGATTATCTTTGAAATTCATGACACTGGGTTGAAACCCACCCTGCAATATTAAGGAAAAAAATATTATTTATCCTATTAAAATTGAAAAAATTACACCCTGAGTTTAATCTATCTATTCAGCCTTAATAATACGAATTTAAATGGTTTTCCATAAAAAATGCAATTAAACCCAAACCCATATCAAATCATCAATTGCTTTCATTTTTCATTTTACATTCGTGAAACTAACAATAGCTAGAAGAAATACTAATGATTTTTTTCACATTTTAGTACAAATATCATATACAATATATATATATGATGAGCGTTTAGATATATATTAGCTATGGAGGTGATGATGTTTTTATTTCTTTCACACATAAATATCAATTCGAAAGAGTCTGCTACAATGGTTTTAGCATGTCGAAAATTATGTCCAACTTGCATTATTTTCTCCATTAAATTCACCAAACGCTATGAGATAATAGACATTATTAGGATCTTGAATTGTGGCAGAACACCATCATATCCGTTCTTAAAAAAGTTGCATCCACAATTATCACTTTATGATTTGAAACTCTTCAATGTTATCTTTCAAAGCTATGAATAGTTTTGAATTTTTTCTTCTCATCCATTTTCATACTTGTTATTGCAATGTGGTTGACCTTTTATAATATGTACAAATAACAATACATAATCTTGTAGCTTTTTTCTGGACTACCATACAAATAAAAACAACTTGATTTTTCCCTCTCAGAGATGTGAAGTATGAAAATTCACACCAATTTTTGTTCTTAACAAGATCCATGATAATTTCAGGACTTCGAGTTTTCATTTTTCATGGATAATGTTCATTCAAAAGCGCTGCAACAAACTATGGTGTGGTTTTCCTCTTTAAGTGGCTTCTACCCTGACTACTCCGATAATATGTATTCATATGTGTACCTTATAATGGATCAATTTTATGGTTTTTCTAATCTTTGCAGCTTGTCAACCCCATGTACAACTTTTTTTAGACATTTTAGCATTTATCGCTTCTATCAACTTTAAACTAACATAACCAAAAAAATTCACAAATACGACTATATCCACCAATTCTTGCAGTGCCTTCTTAGTAGAAAGTTTTTGATGTACACACACCCAAACCGTCTTTCCACACCTGTATAAACTGACTACCTTCTAGAACAGGTACAAACTCAAGATATGATCACACTTGTCCATTCTAACCATATTTTTGTCCATGGATTCATCACGTGATACATTTCCAGCCTCACTAGTATCAATATCCTAATTCTCATCCATCGCCTCATGTTGTTGTTCATTATACCATGCTAAAACAAACCATTGTCTTTAACAAACCAGTGCGAAAACATGTGCATACCAATATAAAATAATAATTTTTCAAATCCTCAATTATAAAATTCAGTGGGTAATCTCAATATCAGTTTAACTAGTACTATTTCATTTATCAGTAATAATAATTATACCTAGTTGTCCAGTCCAATAAGAAAACTTGCTACTTTTAATTTTAATTCCTTCTAATCTATTCATAGTACAATACGATTCAAGAATTGCAATATGTTCATTACCAATTCATATGCCATCATTTTTCTAATTGACCCATATAACATGCTTCAAAACACAATATGCATAACCAAATCCAATTTAATCCTTTATGTCGAACAAACCTGGATTTTAGCTCGCTCCAGCTCGACGGCGGAAGATTTGAAGAAGGTGATGGAAAGTTTCACGGCATAAAATATGACCTCCATTGAGACCTCTGGTGAATGAGAGAGCTTCTCGGTCGTTAAGCTCCTTTTCTTGACATCAACGATATAAACTTTTTAATTTTTGAATAAAACGCAGTTGCTCCAAACGACTGTCATCTGGAAAGAGATAACATTATTATTATTATTATTATTATTATTATTATTATTATTATTATTATTATTATTATTATTATTTTTCATTTAGTTGGTTTAAGATCGGTTTCCGTTTTTATTTAATTAGTTTAATTGGAAGAGAAAGTTAAGAAGTAAGAACAGATTAGTAATTGCACATCTCATTACTATTGAGAGGAGTATGTGAGATTAACTTGGGATATAAATTTTTTTTTTTTCTACTTGTTTAGTTTTATTTATTTAGTTTTATCTACTTATTGTGTTAGATTTATTTAGCTCATACATAAGAAATGATAATAATTCCAACATCTAGTACATCAGTACTTCTCCCAGATATATTTAATATAAATTCTCAGAAATTCAACATATATTTTTGTGTATATTAACAAAACAGTTAACGACACCCAATATATAAAGATCTAATTGAGAAAATAGCTCGAGAATTGATTATCCATAATTTAAACAAAAGGGATTCAGTATATCAAAAATATATTTGAGATTTTGTTGGGAGATTCCAGATAAAATATAAAGATTTATGACTTGGAGAGATTTGGAGTGATTTATATTAAAATGACAAATTCATGGTTATTAAAATATGAATTTTAAAAGAAGTTTTTAAATATAGTGTTATTGAACTTGTGATTTTAAAATCTATTTCAAAATCTACTGGAAAAATTTTAAGCATTTAATTTTAGAAGATTTGATGTGATTTTAAAATGATTTGGTAAAAAAATTTAGTTAAAAATATAAAAAATGCATATTCAATGGTTTTAGCTGAAATTCTAGAGTGGTTAATAACAATCACAACAACTTTCCTAATTCACTCAAAATCTTCAAAAAATTATGAAAAATCAAAGTACCTCAAATATTTTCAAATACCATATTCAATACACCCCTAAGTCATAATGAATAGGTAGGTTTTTATATATTTATTTTATTTATTCTAAAATTTATTATGATTTGAATTATATAAACTGTATTGGTTTATATATCAATGAAGTGGTAAATATACGATTTCGTAAAATAATTCCAACATCCTAC
Source organism: Streptanthus diversifolius (assembly GCA_039880935.1). Taxonomy (NCBI): domain Eukaryota; kingdom Viridiplantae; phylum Streptophyta; class Magnoliopsida; order Brassicales; family Brassicaceae; genus Streptanthus; species Streptanthus diversifolius. Next base: position 978,923 of record JAXGFM010000001.1, read on the forward strand.
ATCATTTAGGTTTTGTCGGATATATGACATATAACTTCTCCGATATTGATTAAAAAAAAAACTTGAAACTAACTAACGGAGAAACTCAGAAAAGGATCTCACCGTAACCGTAACTAATTTTAATAAGGAGAAGCAAAATCAGAATATATATATGACACAAGATCTTGATATATATTTGAGAGGCAGATTAATTTTTTCAAATTCAATTTATATAATTCACGTCTTTTTTTTTTTTCCCCTATATACACCCACAAATTATTAATTTTCACTGTACATATTATCTTCTAATTGAGTAACACAAAAATAAAAAGGTTTTTAAAATTCAGATTTTAAATTACTGAATCACTGTTGTGTTAATTGATTTTGTTGGCTATACTTAAAGTAAATAGACAGTGATCATATTTAAAAAGAAAAAAAAAATTTAAAGAACAAAGTAAAGGACAAGTAGGTGGCGCAGTGTTCCCGTGCATAGCCACTCTAAATACAAAATAGAGTAACATGCTCCTTTCTCTTCCCCTTTCGACAATACTCGTTCTTTCTGTTTACATATATATATATTCTGTTTATATATCTAAATTCTTGGGCATACAAATGTTTTTAAGGGTGAACTTGTTAACTGACCATAATAGATAAATAAAAAAATGAAATAGTATATATATGCACTTAATTAAGCTTATAACACTCACAGTAGTAAAAACGGCAGAAATGTCCCTAAAATATATATCTATTATTATTATTCGACTGAATACATATAATGTTACATTGAAAAAATAACAAAAGGAAGGAATGAGACAATAAAACGAGCGCGACACATGGAAGATCCTAGTTAATATATGGGAGTATGCTACATACTATAAACAATCGCATAACATATGTTGGATATGTAGATATATTTATAAAAAAAAATAATGACAATGCAAAACTAAACACAAACGAAATACTAAAGAAATACTAAGCCCTTATAACGACAATACTAAACACTAAACCCTATTATTAATTAATGTCAATACTAAACCTAATGGAAATACTAAACCCAACAGAAATACTAAACATAGTGGAAATGGTGAACCCAACTATAAATACTGAACCCTAACAGAACTACTAAACCCTAGCACAATTACTAAACACTAAACCTAATGGAAATGCCAATACTAAACACTAGATCCAATGGAAATAGCAAACCAAAGAAAATTTTGAGGCTTAATGCCAATAAAAAAAATCTTAATGACAATACAAAGTATATGTTCATTAAAGAGGTATATATGTAATGAAGTATAATACATAACATGTACGGACTATATAGATTAGTTACGATCATGATATTACAAAAATCGCAACTTGTGAAATTCAAAAGGTAAATCCAGTATGATATGGTCACAAATTGAAAGTATCAATCAAAACATATCGAAGCAACATAACAGAGAGTAAGAAGGGGAAATTAAGCAAAGAGAAATGGGAGTGAAGATATGTGTATTTTTAGATACTTATGATATTTGAAAGTAGTACGCCTATGATTTCTGTAATATTTCAATGTCTTGTCAAAATGGGGTAGAATGTGTGATTAGAATAGGAAGAGAGGATAATTATGGAATAGCGGCAAATAGTATATAACAGATCGTGACACTTTAACATGGTGCTAGTTTTTTATTTGTTTATCAAGGATGGCCATTGGGCCTAATTTCCCTTCTTTAATTCGGTATATTTTAATAAACCATTCATCCATTAATAATTGTCCAAAAGGGTTACACAAAACCAAATTAGCCCAACAAAAAACAAGGGGATTAGTTTAATTCGTAGTTTGGAGGCAACAAATTTATGTTTTATAATTTTGGATCTGCATAAATCTACTCTTTTTTAACCTTATATACGTTGCAAAAAAAAGAGCCTTGTATACTTTTGAAACCGATAAAACTGTATTATATGTAGTTTCAAATATTTCATCTAAATTATGATATCAACCATCAAGTAGTTTTTTTCTTTTAATGAATTTTATTAACCTGGGGAAAAGTAACTATAGCCCATAGGTTTCTTTTAAATATATATCTCTAAATATTAAAACTCCATCATGGGTAAAAAGAGGATCCAATGATATCTAGAATAATATTTAACCCTAGTTTATATTATACTCAAAATGAATATATTTGACGATAGGGTATTTTTATTTTTGAAAAATAAACTTCAGGTTTTTCTTTCCTCAAACGTATGAAACGGAAAATTACCATAGTTAAAACTTAACTAAGCGATTAATTAATTTGGAGTAGAGATTGGGATGAGGTAAAAAGTATTACGTATGGACACAACCCATGTGCGAGTTTTCTGGTTCTATTGGTTTATATATCAATGAAGTGGGAGAGAAAATTCTTTGATTGATTTCGCTTTGCTTTTTACTCGGACAAGTTTGTCACTTTGGTTTCACAAAATCTGTCGAGAAATATATATACACGAACATAAATTCTCTGCAACTCTCATCATGTCGGCGTAAAAGAAATATAGAGCGAGTAAAGAGACATCTGTAGTTTCTCTCTCTCTCTCTCTCTCTCTCTCTCTCTCTCTCTCTCTTGTCACCCCAACCACTCATCCTGCAAGTAAAGACTACAATCTGTAGGGAGAATATGAGGTTTTAAGAGCATTGAAAGAAAAGAGAAGACATGGATCGGAATGCCCAAATCTCAAGATTTCATGGTAATTAGGGTTTTTGAATTATGGCTATTGCAAAGTCAAGATTAGGGTTCTAGGAGTAGCTAGTTCAAGGTTAAAAATGGCTGGGATAGGATCATCAAGAAACGACGAAGAAGAAAATCAACAAAAGACAAATTGGCTTTGGTACAGAAACGCAATTAGCTCTAACACGAGCCACAATAATCAGCAGCAGATATGGCAGCAGCAAAGCCTCGATCTATATCCTGGTCAGATTAACGTCTGTGATGTGACCACGTCACCAAGATCCGTAACCATAAGTTGTCAAGACTGTGGAAACCAAGCCAAGAAAGGATGCACGAATATGCGGTGCAGAACTTGTTGTAAGAGCCAAGGGCTCGATTGTCCCACTCACGTGAGAAGCACATGGATCCCCATCGCCAAACGCCGTGAGCGGCAGCAGCAGCAGATAGAGACGACAACCGCCAATCCAAACGGCGGCGGCTGCGGAGTTGGGAATATCCCAAAACGGTATAGAGAGACTGATCTACCGGCTACCTTAGACTCATCAGGTTGGGTTTCAGTTTTCCATTCTTGCTGCATATATAATTGATTTTTTTTTTGGTGTTTGTGTTTCTTTTATGTTATTATTAATTATCTTTCTTTTTGAAAGAAAACGCATCATTTTTCTTTGATAAAAAAAATATCATTTCGAAATTGCAAATACAAATCCAAGAAAGAAAAACAGAAATTTCGAAATTTAATTCCCAAATGATGAAATTAACATATTTTGTATTTTTTAATGTTAAACATGTAAAGAAAAAAAAAATTGTTAGAAACAATCAGCATCATTTTTTTGGGTTACAAAAATGTTTGTTTTGAAGTGTTTGCACTAAATCTGTGTAACTTTGCTTGGGTTAGAGATGAATGAGACAACATTTCCAGAAGAAGTGAGCTCAGATGCACTTTTCCGGTGCGTTAGAATGAGCGGGACAGACGACGGATATAGCCAATATGCTTACCAGACGACGGTGGGCATAGCTGGTCACGTCTTTAAGGGAATTTTATATAACCAAGGCCCAGAAAGCATGTTCATACCTGGTACACAATTCTATGAGAACCCACCAAGATCTTAATTGTTGCATCAACTTTTTTATATATCTTTGTTTTGAAAGATGTCTACAAAAGCCCTAGCTTTGGTGATTAAAATATTATCCAAAAATCATTAATAAATGATTACTTGATGAATCGTCATGTAAGAGAAATCATTACAAAATATGAGCTTGGAGTGCAATTCGATGGACTGCATTTTGGTCTGATTGTTCCGGTTGCTTCTCCTAAATATGGAAAAAAAGAAAGACGTTTAATTACTATAAATATATACCCACAAAATGAACCATCCGTTTTACCGTTTCAACATTTGTTTCTAGCTAACTGCTAGAGTTAATTTTGCTGAATTTCACATGTAAACTCTATTCTTTTAGATTGGACAATAAAGTTAGTTAGTTTTCTTCTAATTTAATGCATAGTTAAGAAAACAAAATTCCTAAACAGTTGTTAAAAAAAAAAAAAAATTCCAAAACAATTCGGAAACTGTGAGGGGAAGATGAGACGTAAAGAAGGGGATAAATGTTCCTGCAAAGAAGGATGTCTATACTGGAACCATCTACTGATAGTGATCCAAAGTACAAAAATAGATAATTAAATATGAAAAAGACAACTCACAACTCGTAAGTAGTTATGTAAAAGTATAACGTGCCTATGGATGATTAGGGATGATCTATCCCAGTAAATTCCAATAAACGAGGTTGTTGTTTATTGGCTACTTGTAAATTTGGTACTGATGCATTAATTTTCTATTTATTTTGTTAGCCCTTAAGCCGTTCGAAAGTTGGAGGCAGAAGTTCTCTTTTTATAATAAAAATATTTTGTGCTGCAAAGCTTTTTAACATGTAGAAAACTAAGACTTTTGTTACTATATATGCTAAAAGAAATTAGCAATAAATAAGTGAAGTTTGAGTTTTCTTTATTTGTATGATACAATATGTTGGTATTTTGACTTATAAGATTAAAAATGCATTGAATATTTTAATCAAGTTTTCTTTTAGTTATTTGATTTACTCTAATTTTTCTTTTAGTTATATATACCTAGTTTCTCTTCTCCGTAACTTGTACAATCAATGTTTTTTTTTGCAAGTATATATAATCTGTGCAAATTATTTCCAATTCTTTCTTATAAAATGATTATTCTACCAATTAATTCTTTGATGATAATTAATGTTCTTACAATAAAATAAAAAGAACAGAAACAAAAAAGATAGACATTCAAATTCGATTCTCTAAATATTTTGGGATTAGTATTACATCATACTATGAACTTTAGTTCAGTATATACCGACTATATTAAAACCATCCGCCTATAACTAAATAACAGAGTTCTAGTTTGAAAGATCTATTAAGTTATTAATAAACATTGATGAAAATGTTGAAAACAGAGAAAAATAAGAAAAATAATTGACGATAACAATCAAATTAAGGTCCCATATAGCGGGTATGTGATTTCGTAATACTTAATATGTAAGGCGTGAACAGCTCTTACAATTTGTTGAGAATATAGTTAAAGAAAGTAGTGAAATAAAACCTTAACATAAGGAGGACAAGGCCCAAGATATCTTCAAGAAAACTGAGCCTGATGATTCTAAGCTTGTACGCGTTCTGTAACATCCCAACCCAAGGCCCATGCGGAATTTAGGCCCAATTGCGTAACTCTATGGCATCATTTCTTCCTAAAGTCTATAAAAGGAGAGGCAAAGCCCTTTCTGCCTCACAAACACATTTTCCAGCGAAGCTCTATCAAATTTTGGATTCGTCGCCGCCGCTACAGTCTCCGCCGTCGTCAGAAGCACCGCAGCTTCCAGATTTGGTTTTTCGATCATAACTTCTTCATACGATATCAGATTTTAGCGATCTACATATCAAACTGTAGATCTCTCCGAGACGAAGCCAGACACACCGGACGCTCCGGAATCGGTCGCCGGACGCCGTCAAACGCCGCCGTAAGGTTCGCCGGAAAAATTGAAACATCTCCGATCTGCGTAATTTTCCGGTATGTGATAGTTCTTGCTGTTCTGATTCCGAATCTGCCTTCAGCTTCTCATGAATCGCTGTGGTTTGAAAGTTATGGCTGTTTGAAGTTGTGAGGGTATTTTAGTAATTTTGCCTAGGAGTCGTTTTGATCTGGAATCTTGTTCCGAGTGGTTACTGATATCGTTTTTGGACAGTCTGATATCAGTAGTCCTCACTTTGTTTCAAACTTCCATTTATGGCAGGTTTCTATTTAAGGAAAGTTTCCCTTTTTGGCAGTTTCCATAAAAGGAAAGTTCGTTCTTCTATTGCTAAGGTGAGGAATTCGTCGAGTGTTTCCATTAGTTCATTCTTATAGCCGTTAATCTCTAGTTGGAGTCTTTGTTTAAAATATGTATGTAACAGGTCTAATTAATAATAGACGCGTTATTGTTTGTGATTGTATAAACTATATATTATGTAAACAAATATATAAATATATATATATCACATAGAATTCATAGGATTAAAGGACTAAAACTTTTGCGTGATGATTGGTTGTTTGAGCATGCTAAGTTGCATTGACGTGTTGTGCTAGATACGAGCGTTAGGAGCTCGCGATAGGTTGGTTCGAGAGTGGTGCTGTGGCATTTAGACCCAGACTTTCGAATCATGTGGGATTGAGATATGGTGTGATGATGGTCTGTCATGTATGGCGTGCCCTGCATGAAGATCCACATGACCGTTTGTCATGTATGGCGTGCCCTGCATGAGGACGTGCATGTTTTCGTGTGTTTGTGAAGGGAAGGAGTTTCTGTCATGTATGGCGTGCCCTGCATGAAGATTCGTCTGGCCGTTTGTCATGTGAGGCGTGCCCTGCATGAAAACGTGTCCCCTGGTTTGTATGTGTGACACTTAGTGGTCATATGTTTGAGTGTTCTAGACACTATGATTGTTTACATGTTTTAGCCTTAGACTTGCTTTAGATTATTGTTATAAGTTGTTCTGGTGGATTCATGAGTCCTTAGACTCATTTCTCACTGGGTAATCCAATTACTCATTCCCTCCCCAATCTTTCAGGTGAGCATGTCGTCGTACCCGAGTAGCGTTGAAGTCGACGAAGCTGTTCTACTTTTGAAATTTATTTTCTGGATTATTTATTATTTATTTAAAACGGATTTCGATTGGTTATTTTTACATTAAATTATTTTGGTATTATTATTTTATAAAATATTTTGGACATTTTTGGAAATATTATTAGAAATATTATTTTCAGATAATTTAGGTCGTTTCAACTTGGTATCAGAGCCTAGGTTTGTCAAACCGGTGCCGACTCGAAAATATATTTTTTATAAAAAAATAAAAAATAAAAAATAAAATAAAATAAAGAGAACAGCTCATCGACCTGCTTATCTATTCTTTTGTTGTGCTTTTAGAATTTATCCTAGGGCGAAAAGAGTTCAAGCGGATGGTACATATGTTATGAAGATCTCTGGAGTTTACATCAATGTTTCGATGATAACTAATGAAGTTGAATTGCCTGGAGAGTTGGGCGAGATGACGCTAAACCATTATGAAGTTATTCTCGGGATGAATTGGTTATCTAACCATATGATGTCCTTGGATTTCCATCACACTAGAGTGTTAATTCCGAAAGATGGTGGAAAGTTGGTTTTTCAAGGTGTTCGAGGTAGTATTGATATTCCGCTTATATCGATGATTCATGCAGAGGATTTACTTGCTAAGGGTAATGAAACTTATCTAGCGACTATCTTTATAGTGGGGGAGAGATCATATTTCTGGGTTATGTTGTTTCTGAGGCAGACATAGCAGTTAATCCTCAGAAGATGGTAGCAATTTCGAAGTGGCCTACACCAGTTAGTCCTACTGAGGTTCGCAGCTTTCTTGGTTTGGCGGGTTACTACATAAAGTTTGTCGAAGGTTTTGCTAGTATAGCCAAACCTATGACCAGATTAACATGGAAGAGGGTAAAGTTCGAGTGGTCAGAAGAATGTGAGCAGAGTTTTGAGAAGTTGAAAGATTGTTTGACTAAGACTCCTGTATTGGTTCTACCGCGAATGGGTGTTCCATATGATGTCTTTACAGATGCTTCTAGGATGGGGCTCGGTTGTGTGTTGATGCAGGAGGGCCTTGTAATAGCATATGCTTCCCGGCAGCTTCGAAGTCATAAAGCTAATTACCCTACACATGATCTTGAGTTAGCTGCAGTGGTCTTTGCTTAAGATATGGAGAGCTTATCTCTATAGAGAGAAAGTCAGAGTCTTGACAGATCATAAAAGTTTGAAGTACATCTTCTCGCAGAACGATTTGAATTTAAGACAGAGGCGTTGGATTGAGTTACTGACAGATTATGACTTAGACATCGTTTATCACCCAGGAAGGGTTAATTAGGTGGCAGATGTTCTAAGCCGTCGAAGGGCTGATGTTCTAGGCATTAAGGAAATGCAAGAGTTGGCGGATACCTTTGCAAGTATGAGGTTGTGTGTGACATCGGTTGAAGATAACCAGACCGGATTGGCGATGTGGGAGCGAGCTGAACTTCTTAACAGGATTCGTGATGCTCAATCATGTGATTTGGGACTTAAGAGGATGATCGAGAAACTAGTGATTGGATATCGCATTGCATCTGATGGTGCTATCTTGTACAAGAACCGAGTTTGTATCCCTCCAGTTGAGGCATTACAGAGAGAGATACTAAGTCAGGCTCATCAGTCTTGTTTTTCTATACATCCAGGCAGTAACAAGATGTATGCTGATTTGAAACGTTATTACCATTGGGAAGGCACAAAGCGGGAGATTGCGACTTGGGTATCTCAGTGTCAGAACTGTCAGTTGGTTAAAGCTGAGCATCAAGTCCCGAGTGGGTTACTTCAGGATTTACCATTACCAGAATAGAAGTGGGACATGGTAACTATGGATTTTGTGACCGGACTTCCAAGGACAACAAGCAATAATGATGCTATTTGGATAGTGGTGGATAGACTCACCAAATCGTCACACTTTATAGCTATCAAGAAGACGGTTAAGACCGAGGTTTTGGTTCAGATTTATCTGGATGAAATTGTTAGACTGCATGGTGTTCCAGTAAGCATAGTATCAGATCGTGATCCAAAGTTCACTTCGATTTTCTGGCAAACCATCCTCAGACAGATGGGCAATCAGAGCGAACAATTAGGACTCTTGAGGATTTGCTTTGGGCTTGTGTTCTTGATTGGGATGACAGTTGGGGAAAGTTTTTGCCTCTAGCAGAGTTTTCCTATAATAACAGTTACCATGCGAGTATTAAGATGACACCTTATGAGGCTTTGTACGGTAGACCTTGTCGAACTCCACTTTGTTGGACTGAAGTTGGAGAACGACAGGATTTGGATCCTGATCTGGTTCGAGAGACAGAGAAACAAGTTGAGTTGTTACGCGGTAGGCTTAAAGAAGCCCATGATCGTCAGAAGAATTATGCTGATAAAAGAAGGAAGGATTTGGTTTTCGCAGTAGGAGACTCTGTATATTTGAAGATGAGAACCTTCAGAGGAGCTGACAGCTACAGGAAGCTGAAGAAGCTTAAGCCGAGGTTCATGGGACCATATGTTATTACAAAAAGGATTGGGGAAGTTGCTTACAAGCTTAAGCTCCCGTCAGAGTTGGCTGATTTCCACGATGTGTTCCATGTTTCAGTTCTCCGAAAAGTAGTTCGAGAACCTGAGTTGGTTTTATCACAGCCACCGACAGATTTGAATCGGGATCTGACAGCCCGGAGTTTACCGCGAGAGATCTTGCAGCGTAGTGAAAAAGAAGAGCAAGGGAAAAATGTGTGGAAAGTTTTACTCCGCTGGGAAAGAGATGAGATTAGTGAAGAGACTTGGGAACCTGAGAAGTTTATGCGGGAGGATTATCTGGAGTTGTTTGTTGAGTGTGCTGAAGAGGGACAAGACTTGAGCTTAAATTCGGGGACGAATTTTCTTGTAGTGGGGGAGAATTGTAACATCCCAACCCAAGGCCCATGCGGAATTTAGACACAATTGCGTAACCCTAGGGCATCCTCTCTTCCTAAAGTCTATAAAAGGAGAGGCAAAGCCCTTTCTGCCTCACAAACACATTTCCCAGCGAAGCTCTGTCAAATTTTGGATTCGTCGCCGCCGCTACAGTCTCCGCCGTCGTCAGAAGCACCGCAGCTCGCCGGAGTCGTGAGGTGAGTTTTTCCAGATTTGGTTTTTCGATCATAACTTCTTCATACGATATCAGATTTTAGCGATCTACATATCAAACTGTAGATCTCTCCGAGACGAAGCCAGACACACCGGACGCTCCGGAATCGGTCGCCGGACGCGCCGTCAAACGCCGCCGGAAGGTTCGCCGGAAAAATTGAAACATCTCCGATCTGCGTAATTTTCCGGTATGTGATAGTTCATGCTGTTCTGATTCCGAATCTGCCTTCAGCTTCTCATGAATCGCTGTGGTTTGAAAGTTATGGCTGTTTGAAGTTGTGAGGGTATTTTAGTAATTTTGCCTAGGAGTCGTTTTGATCTGGAATCTTGTTCCGAGTGGTTACTGATATCGTTTTTGGACAGTCTGATATCAGTAGTCCTCACTTTGTTTCAAACTTCCATTTATGGCAGGTTTCTATTTAAGGAAAGTTTCCCTTTTTGGCAGTTTCCATAAAAGGAAAGTTCGTTCTTCTATTGCTAAGGTGAGGAATTCGTCGAGTGTTTCCATTAGTTCGTTCTTATAGCCGTTAATCTCTAGTTGGAGTCTTTGTTTAAAATATGTATGTAACAGGTCTAATTAATAATAGACGCGTTATTGTTTGTGATTGTATAAACTATATATTATATAAAAAAATATATAAATATATATATATATCACATAGAATTCATAGGATTAAAGGACTAAAACTTTTGCGTGATGATTGGTTGTTTGAGCATGCTAAGTTGCATTGACGTGTTGTGCTAGATACGAGCGTTAGGAGCTCGCGATAGGTTGGTTCGAGAGTGGTGCTGTGGCACTTAGACCCAGACTTTCGAATCATGTGGGATTGAGATATGGTGTGATGATGGTCTGTCATGTATGGCGTGCCCTGCATGAAGATCCACATGACCGTTTGTCATGTATGGCGTGCCCTGCATGAGGACGTGCATGTTTTCGTGTGTTTGTGAAGGAAAGGAGTTTCTGTCATGTATGGCGTGCCCTGCATGAAGATTCGTCTGGCCGTTTGTCATGTGAGGCGTGCCCTGCATGAAAACGTGTCCCCTGGTTTGTATGTGTGACACTTAGTGGTCATATGTTTGAGTGTTCTAGACACTATGATTGTTTACATGTTTTAGCCTTAGACTTGCTTTAGATTATTGTTATAAGTTGTTCTGGTGGATTCATGAGTCCTTAGACTCATTTCTCACTGGGTAATCCAATTACTCATTCTCTCCCCAATCTTTCAGGTGAGCATGTCGTCGTACCCGAGTAGCGTTGAAGTCGACGAAGCTGTTCTACTTTTGAACAATATTTTCTGGATTATTTATTATTTATTTAAAACGGATTTCGATTGGTTATTTTTACATTAAATTATTTTGGTATTATTATTTTATAAAATATTTTGGACATTTTTGGAAATATTATTAGAAATATTATTTTCAGAGAATTTGGGTCCACGTTCCATGGCGGATATCGAGCTTCTAGCTCCACGGCCAAGTCTCCTTCCATGACCGCTTTCTCGTGACTGAAGCATTCGTAAGAGTATTTCCCATGGCACCTTCCCATCCCACTCTCTCCCACTCCTCCAAATGGTAACACTTTGCAAATACTCTGCATTTAGTCAACATTATTCAAGTACAAATGCATTATTCAACATTGGTCTTCCTCTATAAACGTATGCACGGTTCTTCCAACGTGGATATTAGTGTGTTGTTCATGTTAACATGTATATTAGTATATGTAGTTATGTACTGATGTACATGCCTGGCTCATGACATCGTTGAAGGTGACGCTTCCTGAGGATGTTTCCGACAAGATTCTTGTTTTTAGGTTTTCGTCTTTGGTGAATACATAAACGGCAAGTGGCTTTGGTCTTGACCTGACGAACTCTATGCTTTCTTGCATGTCAAGAAACTTAGTGAATGCATAAATGACAAATCGAAGACATTATAAATTAATCTAAAAAAGTCCATTTTCAGGTAATTCTAACTGCTTACTGTAACAATCGGATGGATCGGTCCGAAGATATCTTCTGTCATGATCTCAGAATCAAGGGGAGGGTCCAACAAGATTGTTGGCTCGATATATCTGTTCAAAACCTAACGGTTTAAAATTTCTAGTAAAGCAAGAAACTGAACAAATGAAGTATCGGATAAACAAAAAGAATAATCATAGTTTCTCTTCGTCTGTGGAACCGCCATGAACGATCGAAGCTTTGACACGGGGATCATCGAGAAAACTGGACAGCCTCAAGAAATGATTCTTGTTTACGATCTTTGAGACGCATCCAGAGTCTTTAGGTTTTTCACCGTAGAACGATTTGATCGTTTGCTTCAACATATCAATCTGAAAAACAGAACGAAGATTAAAAATTTAAACCTTTAAGCTTCAGAATATAATGGTATCATGAGTGTGTGCGTACCAAAGAAGACACCAATCTTTTCCTTTAACAGGCAAGTACATTAGAGGAAGTTTACTTAGTATTTTTCTTACTCGAGAAACAAAATCAATAGCTTAGAAAAATTAAAGTTCTTAGTTTCAAATCTTGATCTGTATATATCTAGGTATCATGTATGTATGTATGTATACCTTTCTGGGGAGGACCCATTGATCGAGACAGTGTAAAGCCGTAGTGGCTGATCTCTTGACAAAACCAAGCTCATCTCTATAAGCTTCAGTGTGGTGTTTGCCCAGATCTTGGAACAGAGCTTACAGATCTCATCTTCTCTGTCTTTGACCATCTCGATTATGGCATTAAGCTGTCTCTTCCTCCACTTCACGCTCCTTGTCCTCCCGCTCGCAAATGTCTGTCTCAGTTCTCCTAACTCTTGGTCAACCATCTCTCTCATAGCTTCCATGGCTGATTCGTCTCTATCTCTTAAGTTTGGTTAAGTAAATGTAAGTTATGAAGCTGTTATCAGCAAATGACAAAATAAATTAGCGCGTGATTTTGTTGTTATATTTCATATTATATATTAGAAAACTTTGAGAAAGAGGCACATTTTTTAACTTTTTTCAGAAAGTGTCTCCATAAATTTCGACATCAATGTATTTTTTTTTTTAAAAAAAAAAATTAAGGTTACTAGAATTATTTAAGAACTCATCCTAAATTTTCAGTAAGCCTTGGTAAACTTTTAAGAATCCTTTCTAAATGCTGACTAGCTATTTAGTATTTACTAAATGTTAGTAACTATTTATGCAACACCTAGATGGTACGAGTAAACCATATAAAACCTTTAGTTGATAAACTAAATGTATATACAGAAAAAAAAAAAACATGTTACGGTGAAGATTTCTCGTTCCAAAAGAGTTAAATGGAAGGGATACAATCGTCTAAGATAATTGAATTTACTCTTGCTCACTAGGCAAATAAAATGAATAGTCACTTTTTAATAACGCATTAATTTTCTATTGCCAAGGAGTGCAAATACACTAAACATTCTCTGGAAACTAGAAAGATGTGCGGACCAAGAAACTTGCAGCTTCTCAATTACATTATCTTGAACATGGAAGTTTATTTCTTTAAATTAAATAGGAAGAAACTTGTCGCTTTTTAGGTACATGATCTTGAAAATGGAAGTCTATGTCAATTATGTCGTTATGTGGGTGGATACTGTATACCCTTTTCGTCGTTTCACATGTAAAATATTTCTATTCATATTGATTAATTATGCTTATGAACCAACATTTAATTTATTAATTATCTACGGTGTGACCTAAACGAAGTTCCAAGGTAGTATTACCCACCGGATTTTAATGATATGCCGCCCCCAAAACGGTATTTTCATTGTCTACTGACTATAGTATATAGTATCAGGACAGCATTAAACAAATTCTTGATGATTTCCTAAAACAAAATACAATAACTAGGGTAAGGGTTATGAGTTAATTTAATTAGGTATGCAAAATTAAGAAGAAAAAAATCAACCTTAAAAGAAAGGTCAGTTTGTTGAAATGGTACAAAGCCTGCAAGCATCCCGATCATTAAAAGAAATTCTGAACCATTCCATTCTAATAAATGAACAGAATATACCAGTAAAATTGAAACAACAATCAAATCAGGTTGGGCCTTCGGTTAGCGCCGAAACCCATGAATAGGTTTAAATCAATCCTCTTTTTTTGTTTTTTTCCTTTTTTACTTGTCACGTATTATAAGAAACCCTAGGTAGCTAGGTCAACCCTAGGTCTTAATTTAAAGTTGTAAGATATCTCTCTCTCCGTCCTACCGACAGATCATGAAGTACATCCCAACTGATCTCACTGTCATCGAGATATTCTCGAGATTGCCTGCAAAGTCAATCCCCTAAGTGTCGTTGAGTGTCGAAGTTATGGAGATCCATACTTTACCGACCAGATTTCACCAAGTTGTTTTTTTTTTTTTGCGCAGGTCTTCGACTCGTCCACGTCTCCTATTCGCAATCGAAAAATATGAAAAGCTTAAGTGGAACTTCTTCACTTTGTCTCAGCCTCAAAATCTATATGAGAAATTGTCGTCTCTTGTACCTGCCCAAAATCTATATGCGCTGATTTTCATATGAAATTCCTTCGAGACAACAATATGTGGATGCGTTGTAGTACCTGCCCAAAATTCTCATGTGGCTATGCCTCTCGGGTTAATCTGTTTCTCTGGAATGTGGAACGCAAGGGTAGATGATAATGCAATGCCTGTGATATGTAATCCTAATAATACGGGACAATATGTGAGTTTACCTGAACTGATAAGCTATGAAAAGTTCTTTAGCTTTGTAGGATTTGATCCGATTGACATGCAATTCAAGGTACTGTTCATGGCTTATCCATGGGTTGATCATAGAATTCTGACATTAAGAACTCGAAAAAGGGCGTGGAGGAAGATCAAATGTCTCTTAACACATGAGCCTCTGAGTGAAGGGATATGCATTAATGGGGTTTTGTATTACTAGCTGAACCAAGGGATGAAAGGCATTATTGTGGGTGATGGATCCCCACACTCATGCATTTGTATTAACCTGATGATTAAACTTTGGAATATCAAAAGTTTAAGAAGAAAATAAAAATTATATGAAAAAAATGTTGACTGGACAGATGAAGCTGATGCCATTGAGTTGCGTAAGTGGGTTCTAGAGGACACCGAGAAACAGGAGTGGTCGAAGTATGTATACACTTTGTTGGATAATAAACTCGTCGATAGCCGCAATGTACTTTGTGTCATTGGAGTGAATACTATAACGGGTGAAATTGTTTTGTCGATGAGATATAAATCTAATCCGTTTTATGTGTTCTACTTCAGTCCCGAAAGAAACACTCTTAAAAGTGTTAAATCCCAAGGTTTTGAAGCTAACGATGAAGAAGCGTTTATGAATTATTATCCTGTTTACACCTTTGTAAACCATGTAGAGGATCTTGATGTTAAGATGCAAAGCTATTCAAGTCAAGCACCATGTAGAGGATCTTGATGTTAAGATGCAAAGCCATATGTGATTAACATACGTGGCCTAGATATTTCTAATTAAGACAAAGACTCAACCAGATAAGCCTCAAATTCAGTAGAAACCACAAATCGTTATGCGGTGCTGGCAGAGAGCCAAGATTGAGCCACATGTCTATCTCCTTTAGGGTTTTATGCTTTGTGTGCATCTAAGCCTCATTGTAATCGGATATGTTAAGAGAAGGAAATCAGTGAAAATGTTTATCATCTTCTTCATTTGATCAAAGCATTAGTTTTACTTTCAGATATCATTACGAACAAAGCCAAAACCACAACATGGGACAAAGTAAAAGGAATGGACAGGGATAGAATTATGAGAAAGCCAAAACCACAAAGTATGGTGATGGTGTGAATAGGGAAAAGAAACACAGAGAAAGAAGAAATGAAAAAGACGGTAGGGAAGATTCAGACAGAACTACTTCTGAGCCATTTTTATGTTGTGTGTAATCTTTTATTCTTGGGTGATTGATGGCAAATCAGAGTCTACTGAAATTTAAAATCTTAAATATGGTTTAAGCTTCCGATACAAAATTGGGTCTATAAAGCCCATATAGACCCAAACCTAATTATCCCTATTTGATAAAAACCGCACATATTGTTTACCATTTCGCATACTTTATTAGGTATTATTTAGATTTATGCAAGAGCCTTTTTGGTAAGGTATATATAGGAGCTATAAAACCGGATAAAAAAATACGATTTGATATTAGAGATAAAGAAGGAGAAATCAATTTGTAGAAGCACGATTTATAAAACGATTTTTTAAGAAATCCATAAAGCAGGCGAGATGATCTCTTTCCTTAACTCAATAAAGCGCCCGTAGTGCGACGGTTTTAATACGCCTTTTGAATCCCAGGATACAACTTTTTGTAGACCGATTCGCAACACTCGAATTCGGAATCTGCGAACACAGTATTTACGATATACTCAAGAACTAGAATCGTTTCTGAAAGATAGAAACGAATATGAGAGAAAGTTGAACCTTTTTCTGTGAATTTAGAGAGTATGCGATTTTTAGAGTTTTCGAGAATTTTGAATTTCTCAGGATATTCAGAATACTCAGGATCTTCAGAATACTCAGGATATCTCGAATGCCTGCTTTAGCTCTCTATTTATAGGGAGGAAGTGATTAGGGATTTTTTAGGATAAATCCCTATTTTCTGGGAAAATCCCAAAAAATCCGCAAGCGGTTGTAACCGTTTTTACTGGAATATTCGAGGATAAAAATCCCGAAAATTCTGCAAGCGGTTGTAACCGTTTTGACTGGAATATTCAAGGATAAAAATCCCGAAAATTCTGCAAGCGGTTTCAACAACTTTATCCTGATTTTCGGTTCAGATTTTTAATCCCAATTTTTTTTTTATTTAAAAGAATCAAAAAATTCCACTTTACTTAATGAGTCTTAATTTATGCTCATTTCCCATTCACATTTATCAACATATTATAAGTCCAATATGCTTATTAATATTTTGATCCAACAATCCCCCACATGAATAGAAATGACTCTAAACTGAGGGTGACTTTGAAAGACTCTTTAGGATCGAGAAAGCTAAAAGAAAGACTTTCTTGAGTATAAACGAAAGATAACCGTATCTGATTTAGTTGCATTTTTCAGCATTGAACCAATCATAGTTAATAACTGTCGGGTTTACAAGGCCAGGGGGTGAACATGATGTCTTGAACCACCCGGATTTCTAGTGTAAACCGAGACAACAATTATAACGCGGTTATATTTCTCGTAGAACTTTTGGTTCTCTTGTTGTGTTCGTTTTGGCCATGAACAGCCTGGTTTTTCATGAGTGAACTTGGAGAATACAGCCTTTCATTTATTCTCCTAGAAACGGCCGCATTTCACACTCACAAGGTGATCTTTCATATTTGTATTCTTTTTCCCGAAGTGATCTGCTTCACTTCATTGGGTTAGAATATATGAATTCATTAAAAGCCAATGCTTAACCTATATAAATGCAGAAAAACACTGTTGTCATCTATAGGAACTGGGTAGAAACAAAAGTTTCACAGTGTTTATTGAGATTTAATTTGACTTAGTTGTCCCTTTGAACCTATCAAAACATGTAGGTGGGGTTACCATCAAATCTCATCTTTAGTTCATAGGCTTTAAACCCATTCCTCTTGATGATTTCAAAACTTGATCTCGTGTCAGACCTTTTGTGAAAGGATCTGCAATATTATCATCTGACTTTATGTAATCGAGTGAGATTACCCCACTTGAGATCAGTTGTCTAATGGTCTTATGTCGTCTACGTATATAACGTGACTTGCCATTGTACAAATTATTGTTTGCGCGAGCTATAGCCGATTGGTTATCACAGTGTATGCGTATTGATGACACTGGTTTTTCCCACATCGGTATGTCTTCCAAGAAATTGCGAAGATGCTCGGCTTCTTCTGCGGCTTTGTCTAATGCAATGAACTCTGTTTCCATTGTTGATCTAGCCAGAAGCGTTTGTTTGCAAGATTTCCAGGATACAACAGCACCTCCAAGTGTAAATATATAACCACTTGTTGATTTTGAGTTTTTGGAGTCGGATATTCAGTTGGCATCACTGTATCCTTCCAAAACTACAGGTTCGGAACCATAGTGCAACCCATAATTTTTGGTAAACCTTATGTAATTTAATACTCTGGTTATAGCTTTCCAATGGGTGTGTCCTGGATTGCTCGTGTACCTACTTAGTACATTCACTGAGTGTGGTAGATCTGGTTTTGTATAATTTGTCAAGTACATTAGACTTCCGATCACTCGAGCATATTCATTCTGTGATACAAGTTCACCTGAATTTTTCGTCAGATGAAGAGTAATATCTACAGGAGTTTGTGAGATTCCACTTGAATAGTCTTTAAATCTATCAAGCACCTTTTCAGCATAATATTCTTGGGATAATATGTATCCTCCAGGATGTCTAGTGATTTTAATCCCTAGAATTACATCAGCCAACCCCAAATCTTTCATATCAAACTGTCCATGCAACATGGTTTTAGTCTGATTGATGATATCGTTGTTGCTGCCTAGGATAAGCATATCATCTACATATAAACATAGCATGACATAAGCATTTTTCGTAGTCTTCGAATAAATGCACTTATCGCTTTCATTTATGCTGAATCCATTGGACATCATTACGCTGTCAAATTTTTCATGTCATTGTTTTGGAGCTTGTTTCAGTCCATACAGCGATTTCACCAGTCGACATACTTTATGTTCTTGTCCTGGTACAACATACCCTTCGGGTTGTTTCATATATATCTCTTCTTCTAAATCTCCGTTTAGAAATGCAGTTTTTACATCCATCTGGTGAATTTCCAGATTTCGTAATGCTGCAATGCTTACGAGATTTCTAATAGAAATTATTCTCGACACTGGAGAATATGTATCAAAGAAGTCTAAACCTTCTTTTTGGCGGAAACCTTGAACTACAAGTCTAGCCTTGTATTTATCAATTGCGCCATCGGTTTTTAATTTGGTTTTAAAAATCCATTTACAACCGAGAGCTTTGAACCCTTCCGGTAAATCGGTTATGTAAAACGTATGGTTTTGCATAATGGAATCGAACTCACTTTTGACGGCTTCCTTCCAATAAGGTGCGTCTGGCGTAGACATTGCTTCAGCGAAGGTCTTTGGTTCGTTTTCAGTGAGTAAGATCATTAGAAAATCGTCACCAAAGGTTTTTTCCTTCCGAGCCCGTTTACTACGCCTGGGTTCAATTTCAGCAACTTCTCCATCAAGAGTGCTTGCTTCGCTTGCGTTTCTTTCTTCCCTATTCCGCTTAGGGGTTAATTTATCCTTACAAGGAAAAATATTTTCAAAGAAATAGGCATTTCGCGATTCCATTATTGTATTTACATGGATATCCGGTATATCTGATTTGTGAACCATAAACCGATAAGCACTACTGTTGTGTGCATATCCAATAAATATACAATCAACCGTTTTTGGTCCAACTGTGACCTTTTTAGGAAGCGGTACTGCAACTTTTGCTAAGCACCCCCACACTTTCAGGTATTTGTATGAGGGAACCGTTCCTTTCCATAATTCATATGGTGTTTTTCTCGTCACTTTGTTAGAAATCTTATTAAGAATATAATTAGAAGTCATAAGAGCTTCCCCCCACATGTTCTGGGTTACGCCTGATTCTTGCATCATGGCATTCATCATTTCCTTTAGAGTTCGGTTTTTTCGTTCCGCAACTCCATTGGATTCAGGTGAGTAAGGAGCAGTTGTTTGATGAATGATTCCATTTTCTCAGCAGAATGCATCAAATTGTCCTTCATATTCTCCACCTCTATCACTCCGAACTATTTTAATAGTTCTTTCGAGATGATTTTCAACCTCTAGCTTATATTCCTTGAATTTATCAAGAGCCTCATTTTTGCTCTGTAACAAGTAAATATAGCAATATTTTGTGCAGTCATCAATGAATGTCACAAAGTACTTTTTACCACCTCTTGTAGGTAAGTATTTTAAATCGCACAAATCTGTGTGGATTAATCCTAAAGGTTCAGTATTTCTCTGGACTTGTGGTGATGGTAGTTTTGTAAGTTTCGCTTGTACGCAAACTTCACATTTGTGTTTACTTTGTTTGCATTTTGGTATTAGGTTTGAATTCATTAATCGGTTTAATGATTTATAATTCACATGTCCTAATCGTTCATGCCAAATATCAAAAGACTCGACCAAATAAGCAACTGGAGCATTGTTATTAATAAAATTGTTTGTTACAATTTTTGGAACGACTGTCAATACATTCATTTTGATCAGTCCATTCTTAACAAAGCCCTTTCCCAAATACACCCCATTTTTCTTAAGTACCAACTTATCAGAATGAAAGTTGGCGCAGAATCCAGCCTTGCTGAGGAGAGTGCCAGAGATCAAATTCTTCCTCATGTCTGGAACATGCTTCACGTTGGTGAGAGTAATCTGATGTCCTGAAGTCAGTTTCAGGATTACTTTACCACGTCCTGCAACCTTGGATGTTTGGGTGTTGCCCATCAGCACTTGTTCATCATTATTGCATATTTGATAAGTATTAAACATATCCTTATCAAAGCATATGTGGGTCGTAGCACCTGTGTCGTACCACCAATCTAGAGGATTTCCCTCAATGGTGTTGACTTGGTCAATGATAACACAGCAGAGATCTTCCTCTGTCAGGTTTGCATGATGATGTCGCTTTTGTTTAGGCTTACTGCGACAAACATCTGCCTTATGACCCATCTTGCCACAATAATGACACTTTCCACGATACTTCTTATCATAAGAAGTTTGCTTCTTGAAGCTTGTGGAGCCAGAGGACTTGAAGTTCTTGAACTTGCTAGTCTTTTCCTCTGTTTTGCCTTTGCCTTTTGCCTTAAATTGTTCGGCTAGGTATGCTTGATACCCTTTTTCCTCATTCTTAGAGAGGCGAATCACAGCTTCATTGTGAAGCCTAGAGATCAGCGATTCCAGAGACATCTGCTTTCGCTTGTGCTTAAGGTAGTTTTTGAAATCTACACAGCTTGGTGGAAGCTTCTCAATGGTGCAGTCAACGACGAATTGTTCAGGAAGAATCATACCTTCTGATGCAATCTCGACGTTGATCAACTGCAACTGTTCAACTTGATCCATGATGGATTTTGAATCCACCATTTGAAAGTCAAGAAGCTTTGCCACAACATATCTCTGAAAACCAGCATTTTCAGACTTGTACTTTCTTTCCAAAGCAATCCATAGATGCTTGGCTGTGGGATATTCCTTGTCATTGTTGTAGACAGAGTATAAGTTGTCTACCAGACGACTAAGGATCCATCCTCTGCACAGAAAGTCTGAATGCTTCCATGCATCAATACTGGATAGCGTACGCACATCCAGGTCTCCATCATTGCAATCTCACTTTTGTTGAGAGTGTTCGCGTTAGTTGTCATCTGTTTCACAAAAGAAACGATAGTCAAAAACTTGATTTAAACGTTTTGTTTAAACCAGTCAAACGAATCGCAATCTCGCTGTGTAGCGTTCGCGGAAACGTCACAAGATCGATTGATCCTTTAAATCACGATCGATCGATCTAATCTAAAATCGTTCGATATCGTTTTGCAAACTCGCTTTTTGAGCGTCTGCAGAAACGATTCAAAATCGTATAATATTCGTTTTGCAATCTCGCTTTTCAGCGTTCGCAGAAACGATTACAAATTGATTTAATAAAAATGAAAATCGTTTTTCTTAAGTCCGATTGTAGCTATTTGCTATAAGCGGATTTATTGAGTTAATACTGTAGGAGCTATAAAACCGGATAAGAAAATACGATTTGATATTAGAGATAAAGAAGGAGAAATCAATTTGTAGAAGCACGATTTATAAAACGATTTTTTAAGAAATCCATAAAGGAGGCGAGATGATCTCTTTCCTTAACTCAATAAAGCGCCCGTAGTGCGACGGTTTTAATACGCCTTTTGAATCCCAGGATACAACTTTTTGTAGACCGATTCGCAACACTCGAATTCGGAATCTGCGAACACAGTATCTACGATATACTCAAGAACTAGAATCGTTTCTGAAAGATAGAAACGAATATGAGAGAAATTTGAACATTTTTCTGTGAATTTAGAGAGTAGGCGATTTTTAGAGTTTTCGAGAATTTTGAATTTCTCAGGATATTCAGAATACTCAGGATCTTCAGAATACTCAGGATCTTCAGAATACTCAGGATATCTCGAATGCCTGCTTTAGCTCTCTATTTATAGGGAGGAAGTGATTAGGGATTTTTTGGGATAAATCCCTATTTTCTGGGAAAATCCCAAAAAATCCGCAAGCGGTTGTAACCGTTTTTACTGGAATATTCGAGGATAAAAATCCCGAAAATTCTGCAAGCGGTTGTAACCGTTTTGACTGGAATATTCAAGGATAAAAATCCCGAAAATTCTGCAAGCGGTTGTAACCGTTTTGACTGGAATATTCAAGGATAAAAATCCTGAAAATTCTGCAAGCGGTTTCAACAACTTTATCCTGATTTTCGGTTCAGATTTTTAATCCCAATTTTTTTTATTTAAAAAAATCAAAAAATTCCACTTTACTTAATGAGTCTTAATTTATGCTCATTTCCCATTCACATTTATCAACATATTATAAGTCCAATATGCTTATTAATATTTTGATCCAACAATATATCCTGAAGTTGATGCAACAAACCTGTACTATGGAGGCCATAGAATCGCGGGTGTGTGATATTGAAGTCTTCTAGAAGCTCGTTTTAGTCTTCTGCGCATTTTGATAAATTTTAAGGAAATCTACAGCAACCAAAATCATTTTCACAAATGGGTCACAAGATCCATGGCGTCATGCTTCAATACAGACCTCATCTCCTGAATGTCTCGAATTTGTGCGTTTTCTGAAAAGTATAAGCGCTAGTGTATTTTGTCTGAAAGGTCAACAAAACGTTAAAGATCTTTAGTTTGATTTCAGGTAAATCAAATAACTGCAGTTCACCAGATGCTGTAAACAAAGTGAGGCATCAGATCGTTGAACACATCGACTTGTGGTTGTCTGAATGTCGCGGATCTAATAGGAGTTCATCGTAGAATTGCATCATAGATCATGGTTCGGTTCGGTTCAAACAAACTACTGTATACACATTGTAGTCTTTACTACTGATTTGCAAACCAAACTTGAATGAATATTGTCACCAAGCAGTCGCACGGTAAATGCATTTGAGGTTATTTTTTGTATTTGTGCAATTATTTAAGCAACAAGCAGAAGGATGCAGTTTTGTATTTACTATTTACTGTATTTGTCCGTGATAACTTCTTAACTTATAACAAAGGTTGCAATGTTACAAGTCTTTTAACAACTAGGTGGCACCATCATGCTTCAATTGGCTAATTAATATATTAAGCCTAATTGTATGCATCTATGTATGATAGAAATCATCTCCTGCTAGCTCAAAATTTACGTTCAAAGTCTACATCTGAACAATTTATTCGAATTTCTTGAATTCATTTTTACTACACCCTAGAAATCCGGTAAAAAACATGGTTCAGCTCGTATTTTGAAAAATTATTGATTTTAACACAATTATTCCTTTCTGTTACTAACATTTTGGTTTGTCAGGTAAAGATGGGCTTTTAATGCATGTGTTGGTGAATAAACTTACAAAAATATTTAAGGTCTACAATTATAAATACATCATTGCTGTGTATATATTTCTTCGTATAATCTGTGATGATAAAATAAAATACTTGGTATAATCATAGAGTGGGTTCTTGTCAATCCATGTCGGACCAATAATGTATATAAGTAATTTGTTGTTGGGATCTCATTATTTATGTCCTATTATAAAAAGCAAGACCGTTGAATTTGAATTCGTTTTTGTTGCACGAATGATCGATTTCTTTTTTTTCCAAATAATCTAGATATCCTCTAAACTTGTAATATTTTGTTTTTCAACAATATTTAAAGGAATGTAAATAATTAATAATTTCATATTTTTTTTCATCAATTTATATGTTTCGAATTGAAAGTTAAATCTACAAGCCATGTTTGTCACTGAAGCTTTTATTGTAAATTCCCAAAATCCATCAGATTCAACTACCAAAGTAACGAGAAATTTATTTTCATTTGTTTTTTCATTTAAATGTTAGTTTTTAGTTTTTATTGGATACTGTTCTTTGATTCTTGACACAAATTCATTTGGTTTCTATCATTCGAAGTCAAAGCTGTTTTTTTTTTCACGTTACAAATGCATGAGTGAGCCTATTTACATTTGATAAATACATTTTAACAATGACATTCTAGTGAGATACTCATGTCACATCGACCTATGATCAGATCAGTCGATTGAATCAGAAAAAGTCTGATTAAAGGATGTGCTAACAAGAATTATATATAATTACCAATTAGTTTTCTTTTTCATGTCTGGTTTAGTTTTATATACCATAGTACCATACATATTGAGACGACACATAAAAGATTTAACGTGATACATTCATCTTAATCAAGATTAGTCGATTGTACTTATTACTTTTAATTCTTTTTATGATATATTAATTTGTCTTATATATGCGGAAGTTCTTTAACAAAAAGAGTCTTACGCGAAAGATACAAACTAAAGCTTACCTTCTGCCATAAAGAAAATAAAAGCTTACCCTAGACTTGAGACCAGTACGCATTAGGTCTATCTTCTATCACTTCTTAGAGTTTCTTTAACACTCACCATGTTTTGTTCCTCCTAGTGGAGAAAGATTTTTCTTTATTAACCCACATTTATTTTGATATATAGTTTTTCATTATACTAAGAAACAAAACTCTTAAATATCAGTTGATCTTGGTTAGAAAACATTATCCTACTAGAAATCATTATACCTTTAATAAAGTCGTTAGTAATGAATCGTTTTGTCCACTTTGTTTTGTCAGCTAATTAAATTATTCGACATTTTAAGAGAGGAAGAAAAAAAAAGAAAATCTCGAAGGAAAATTTAAAGATAAGATGAATGGTTAGGTAGTGAGAGAGAAGACCACCACAGGAGGAAACTACGACCACGACATGTTCATTTTCGCTTTGGTCCACTTTTTTTTATTTAACAGATTTAATTTTTATTTATTTAAAAACAAATTAAAAAAAAAAGTCCTTTTAGCTTTCCGTGTTCGCTTAAGACACGAAGCCTACGCACTAAATCAATTAAGAAAATAAAATTTAAATTTTATGGGAAAAGACGCGCGTGGCTCCCACTACCGTCAACTTTGCCCACGTGGAAACAGCCATATTTAAAAGAAAAAAATAAAAGCGTTTTATTTTTATTTTATTTTTCTCTCTCTTGAAAGTCAAAAAAAGGAGACAGCCAAACACTGCCTTGTCACATCTAACACTTTCTCTCTCTACCTTTGTTCCGAGTAAGTCCATTTTTCCATGTGCCCACTGTGTCTTCTCTCCCTACACGCCACCATCTCCACCACCACCACCACCACCTCCGTTTCTCCTTAATTCCCAATTTTTCGTCCCCTAGGGTTAGGGTTTTTATTTTATTTTATACTTGTCGCTACTCCTTCCCCGATCTTTTTCAACCTCAGATCTTCCTATTCTCGGGTTCTTGATTTTTTGATTCTTGTTTTTTGTAAAAGAAAGTAACTTTTTGGAGCTAAAGCGCGTTGACGGAATCGATGCCGGAAATCGATCTCATGAGAGTCGATCAATGCGTCGCTGATGATGTGAAATTGAATGATGGTGATGATTCTTCTTCTCCGCCTATTGAAGCTCCGGGATTCGATTGTTGTGGTGGTTCGATAGATGTGGAGGTGAAGAAGCTAGAAGAAGAAGAGTCTAATTGCTTGAAGAAAGCTCGCCCTAGACGCGGTCGTCCGCCGAAGACACTTGGGAAAGCTTTTTTGTCTCCGATTTCTCCTCAGCAGCAGTCGAGGAAGAGGAGAGAAGACGAAGATGTTTGCTTTGTTTGCTTCGATGGAGGTAGTCTTGTCCTCTGCGATCGTAGGTAACTGAGTTTGAGCTTTAAAGAAGTTAATTCCAGCTGAAATTTCTTCCAAAAATAGAAACTTTTTGTTGTACTGATTAAATTCTTTAACATGTCAGAGGATGTCCAAAGGCGTATCATCCAGCTTGTGTTAAGCGTACTGAAGCATTCTTCAGATCAAGAGCAAAATGGAATTGTGGTAAGTTTGTTTGATTCTTCTGCTTTTTTTCTGTGCTTAACTTCATTTTGATACATTACCAAAAGACTGAGTCTTGAGCTTCTTCAAGATGAACATATTGGTTTTTCGGAGCTTTATTGACGAAGATGGTGGTGGATTTTCAGGTTGGCACATATGTACGGCTTGCCAGAAGGATTCTTTCTACATGTGCTATACGTGTCCATTTTCTGTTTGCAAGAGATGCGTTAGAAGCTCAGAGTATGTAGTTGTACGGGAGAACAAAGGATTCTGTGGAATTTGCATGAAGACTATAATGCTTATTGAGAATGCAGCTGAAGCTAACAAAGAAAAGGTACGATAATCTATCAGCATTTTTGTTACTTTCCCTTACTCACAAACTAGAATGTAATTTGTGGAAGTATCTTGAACCTGAGGCTTTTTTCTTACGACGTCACTTTTGTTTTGCAATGTGTTTAACATGTACATTTTTTTCCAGGTCCAGGTTGATTTTGACGATCAAGGCAGCTGGGAGTATCTATTTAAGATTTACTGGGTTTCTCTTAAAGAAAAGTTATCGTTAACGTTAGATGATCTTACCAAAGCAAGAAATCCATGGAAATCGTCTGCTTCGACTGCTTGTAAGAGAAAAACTACAAGTCGGCTTCATGAAAAGGACGATGGCAATTTTCCTGGGGCTAAAGTAAGGAAAATGGAAGTTGTTTCCGCGAGTAAATTGGCTTCTGCTTTGGATTCAAACAATTGTTTAGGTGACAGACTTCCACCATTGACTAGTGCTGCTGCGTGGGCAACAGATGAGCTCTTGGACTTTGTTAGGTATATGAAGAACGGTGATATTTCCGTCTTATCAAAGTATGATGTCCAAACGCTCGTGTTAGAGTATGTGAGACGATATAATGTACAAAACGCTACTCAGAATTCAGAAATAATGTGTGACCCTAGGCTTATGAGATTGTTCGGAAAGGAGCGAGTAGACCACTTGGAAATGTTAAAGCTTCTTGATTCTCACTTCCTGGATCAAGAAAGGTCTCCGGTTACAGATACCTCAGCCGGAGGAGTCACTGAAACTATGTCCTTCCAGGTCAACGCGAGCAGAAGCTGCGATAGGTTGAATACATCTGAACAGCATCAAGAAGGAAAGTCACAGCAATTGAACGTGCACAATATTCAGGTTAGACCTTTCAGTTCTGATATCAGAAACAATGCCGTTGTAAAGTCTGAAACATGCATCGCTCTGTCCAATAAGCCAATCGATGACGTGGAGATGAATATGATATGGTTATACGGAGATCCAGATGGGAAGATTCATGGACCATTTTCCTTACTGAACTTGCGACAATGGACTTTGAGTGGTCACTTCCCGCCTGAGCTGAGAATATGGAGGTTGGGTGAACAGCAAAGTAGCTCCATACTTTTGACCGACGCATTAAGTGGGCAGTTCCATAAAACAGGGTCGCTTCAGAATCATTCTATCTCGACGCAGGAAGAGACAGTTACTAGAGCTAACGACCAAAACAGGAGTGTGGCTGTTGCTAAACTAGAGAGTAGAGTACTTGACTTCAGCCCCAACTCAGTGTCCACTGACCAGAGTGTTATTTCTAGCAGTAACAGTGTCATCACAAGGAGCTCGGATGCTAGCAACAAAAGCGGAAACAATTTTAGCCACAACGTGCCGTTGGAATTTACTCTTTCTAATGAAAGGGAGGCTGTGGGTTCTGTCTCTCTCTGGAACAAAACGAAAGTCGAGGGTCCTTTGCCTGGACGAAGCCCAATAAGCTGTTCGCTCTCGCTGGCTACGTTTCCCGGAAACTCAAACTCAAACTGCTCTCTGCCGCAACAGGAAAGATGGAATATTGGTCAAACAGAGGCAGATGGTAATGCAGTAAAGAACGCGTGCAATCAAATTGGCCTTAGCGGAGTGGCTGAGAAACAAGTCACAGCTACAGTCCAGTCATGTGGGCAAAACTGGAATGCTGCTACTCCAAGCACTGCTTCAAACGTGTGGGAATCGAACTCCGGTTTGGTGTCTTTCACAGACAATCAAGAAATCGATTTCCTAGATCTCTATAGTCCAACCTTCAAATTCAACTTTGCTTCTAATACCACGGATTGGCAACCCATTGTAGCTGGACCTGACGAGTGTGACGAGTCAGTCTCAGATCTTTTAGCGGAAGTTGAAGCCATGGAGTCCCAAAAGCGTCTTCCTTCTCCAACTTCAACATTCCGTGGTCCTGGAGAGTTGATCCGTCACTCCATTAACGATAGCTTCAGTCCCGCAGAAGGGCATAGCCCAGCACTTGATGTAAGTAAAGGTGACTCCATGAGCTCCACAAACGATCTGCAAATGCATTTACGAACTAACAACGTCGTGGAGTTTTAGCCGTGGGGTTAGATCACGCATCGGTTCAAATAGAGAGAATTATAAACTCAAGGCACAGGTTACCATAGATCTCCGAATGTCGTAGGTCGTCGTCTGATCGATGGTGGGCTATGCCCTCTCTTCTCTTTTTTTTTTGCAGAAATACTATTACAGAACATAAATAAGTGGCGAATTATCATCATCACCATCAGCTGAAAAGAAAGAAAAAAAAGTGGTGCATATGAAGAAGATATGATCAAATGTTTCTTCAGTGAAATTTTTGGCTGCACCGACCATTGTTTTTCGATATTTAGGTAAACGTTGTCCTGAGTTAAGATTTGCACAGACCCCCAGCTTCTGTATTTTTACATTGTTTGTGTACTTAGGCCAAGTATAAAAAATTGTTGTCAATGGATGTAATCAAAACATTGTAGGGATAATCATCTATTCTATATATATATATATATACATATAACTAGGAATAGTCAACGCGTTGGATTTATTTTTTCTATATAATTTATACTATAATATTTTATCTACAAAATATGGTAATTTCATTGTTTTTTGTTTATGCATATTATACTTTTATCATTAATAAAAATATCTACTATATTTAAAATTAGTTTACTAAAATATAATAATGTATGGCATTTTTAATTATAATATTTCAAAAGTAACTTAAAATATGTTTCATGAATTTAATATTCATTTTTGAATGAATATAAATTTAGTTATCAAAAATATGATATTTTTATTTTGTTTTAAAATAATTTAACAGAAAACAAAAAAATTGTAAAAATATAGTTTATAAATATGTTTTCAAAGAAGATTTCCAATAGATTACTATAGATATTTTCATATATGATACCAAATTCCTATATTAAAATAAATAGTTTGTTGGTAGCTTCCTAGGATAAATATGATTGCAAAATTAATGTTGAGGTTTTTCATGAATTAATTTTATCAGAGGTAAAACTATAGAAATATTATAACTACTAAAAATATGTGAAAGTATAATAATTTTTAAAAATATAGAAAATAATTTCCCCTTTCTATATGGGAGACAACTACCTTTCGCCACTTCTAATCTAATCTATCATCGTTTTTTTTCTGGCATCATGAGTATGCTTTTATTCCACATGTTTTTATTTTATGTATTGAATATAATTATAGAAAGAAGTTGAAAAAATATAAAAACTTACAAAGACACTATTTTATTTTTTAACTTATGATGTTTAAATTATAAAATTTCATTACATATTATTATTTAATAATTAATAATAAGAAATAAATTCATATGCTACAAAATTAAATTCATTAAACTAGAAAAAAATAAAAAATATTTTTTTTTTTGGCATAGGTGACAACCTCTCAAAACTTATCTTGATAGAAAATATAGAAACAAATTTCCCTCTCTATTATGGGAGACAACTACTTCCCTAATTTCTAATCTAGCATCATCGTTTTTATATAGCATCATATATAGGTTTATATTCCAGATGTTTATATTTTATATATTTTTAATTTAATTATCGAGAAAATTAGAAAAAAAAATATATTTTTTGAAAATATTATTTATTTTTGAATTTAAGATTTTCAAATTAGAAAATATGTTATATATTATAGTTTAATAATTAAGAATCAAAAATAATTTTTTTGCTATAAAATTAAAGTTATTAAATTAGAAAAACAAAATAAAAAATAAAAATAGAAAATAATAACTTTTTTGAAAGACATGTGATACCTCTCAGCTTCTTTCTTCAATGTTCCAGTTTTGTTGTTCTTCGTTTGTTTCTTACTGTACTCACAAGTGTAGGCTCAAGCTTCTTTGATTCTAAAACGGCTTCGTATTTGTTTTTTTTTACTACTTTGAATCAATACAGATCGAGAGAATGAGACGAACTCGTTCTCTTCGATTTGATCATTTACGAATTTAGAAACTTTATGTTTTTTTTTTTTTTCAATTTCGAAGTTTGTTGATCGATTGAAAATACATTTCTGATCTTGATGGTGGAAGCTACGTCGAATTTGACACCGTCGCAGAGATACGCGGCAAGCGCATTCTTTGCGATCGCGCTCAACCAAGCGCAGATCAGCCAGACAAAGCCACTCGGCATCTCGGCCACCGATCACGGCAGAGATAACGGAGAGTCTGAGAATCGCCTGACCGGGGATCCAATCAGCGGCGGCGATCATATCTCCGACGACGCTGATCTCTGGGTCCACGAGGTTTCTGGCTTGCTCCGACCCGTTTTCAGGTGATTCTCTCTAAACCGACGCCGTTTCTTGGATTATAGTAGTCGTTTTATATGAACACAACAAAATCATCATGTTCATATGCGTCTGTGTGTATTGTAATGTATATATATTTGAGAATTTGTCATTCGCGTTCAGATGTCTTCAGATTGATTCCTCAGCTTGGCATGGCCTCGAGGAAATAGCTGCCTCTTCTCCGGAACATATTGGTGCGGTATGATTAATTTGTCTCCGTATCTTGGAAATTCGCTGTATGAATCCATATATGTTGATGAGCTGCTTCTTCTTCTCTATTGTCTGTTAATGTTTGGGTTTATTGTAGTTCATTAAGTTACTCTCAGAAGATGCGAGTGAAAATGATGATTCTAGTAAAATGGTTGAGAAAGAGACGGCTTTAGCTAAAGCTGCTGAAGCAATGGTTCAAAGCATTCAGCAAGGTTCTGTATCTGTGGAAGCTAAGAAGGAGAAACATTTGGAGTACGAAAACGAATGCCGTGAGATGTATTCCGTTCCCGAGGCACCACAATCTGGTGTTGCGGATAAGGAAACAGAGAGTCACGGGGAAGATGAAGTTAAAGATGGAGGTCATTATCCTGTGGATGTTGAAGATGAGAAACCTATTGAGGAAGTAGCATTGCTTACCCATGAGAGGAAGATAAGTGTTCTTTACGTGCTACTTTTGCTTAGCAGATAAACATGAGGAGAACGAGAAATGTCCACAGATAGGAAAGGCTATGATGCGCGTCACCATGTTGCTCTGCGGT
Source organism: Streptanthus diversifolius (assembly GCA_039880935.1). NCBI lineage: Eukaryota > Viridiplantae > Streptophyta > Magnoliopsida > Brassicales > Brassicaceae > Streptanthus > Streptanthus diversifolius. Next base: position 1,010,323 of record JAXGFM010000001.1, read on the forward strand.
TACTTGCTACTTGGTTTGACATTCAGTGGATTAAAATGGTTTGTTTCCTTCATTCATACTCCCATCTATCTTGTTGGGGATTGACGATATAAGGACATTGACATGTTATGAGAAGTTCTTAAGAAGCTCTAAATTCCAATCATAGATTGTGCGTTTGGATTATGATGAAATGTATTTTCATATTTTCTAGGAAGGAGTTGAGAAAATGGCTGCATGCTCTGCCATGACATTGCAAAAGTCAAGTGAAAGTAAGGAAGAAGAGTCTCTGTCACCAAATAGTGAAAGGGATCAATGGAAACGTGGAGGCATCGTTGGAGCGGCTGCGTTAACAGGGGGTACTTTGATGGCCATCACTGGTAGTACGGTATCTTACTGTTAATATTCATTCCCACGTTTTGGAAACTATAAGAGTCTGGATTTAGAAAATTTCAACTCTTTAATTTGTTTTGATTTACATACATATCATACGAAACAGGATCGGCTGCTCCAGCTATTGCTGCAGGGTTTGGTGCATTGGCACCAACACTGGGCACGCTAGTTCTGGTGATTAGAGCCAGTGGGTTTGCTGCAGCTGCTAGTGCTGCGGGAACTGTTACTGGTTCTGTTGCTGTTGCAGCATCTTTTGGAGGTAAAATACAGACTATACCACAATTTTCAGTTTATTTAAAGAAGAAAATGGAGGAAAGTGTAAATTATGTACCAGATTTATCTCATGCGCTACTTCTAAATGTGTTCATGATCAGCTGCTGGAGCTGGGCTCACTGGGACTAAGATGGCGAGGAGAACTGGGGACATTGAAGAGTTTGAGTTTAAAGCTATTGGAGAAAATCATAATCAAGGAGTAAGTTTTGATTTCCTTCTGCTACTAGATCACTCCCAACGATAGTTTTGCGTTGGACTAATAATCTATTGTTTGTGCCTCATGTTGAAATCTCTTTGCTCTGCATGATCCGATTTTAAGGATAACGTCTTTTTTCTTTATTGATGTAATAGCGATTGGCAGTGGAGATCTTAGTTGCTGGCTTTGTTTTAAAAGAAGACTTTGTAAAGCCCTGGGAAGGTTTAACTAACAACTTGGAAAGGTATTAATATGAGTTGTTTTGTGTACGTTTTTTGGCTATTCGTTGGATTCGTACCTTTACTATAATTGCTTGTTAGGTACACGGTGCAATGGGAATCCAAGAATATTATTGCAGTTAGCACTGCAATTCAGGATTGGCTTACTTCAAGTATATAGTTTCATAGATTACGGCGTGCATCTAACTTTTTGTTATTTTCCTTTGAATAAATAGTAACAGCGACATGATATTGTTGCAGGAGTTGCTATGGAGTTGATGAGACAAGGTGCAATGCACACAGTACTAAACTCGCTTTTAGCAGCAATGGCATGGCCGGCAACAATCTTAATAGCTGCTGATTTCATAGATAGTAAGTGGAGTATCGCCACTGACAGGTAAAAGGAAAATATCTGGTGAATGGAAATGGCAAGTATGATACAACCATTACTGCAAGCAAATTTATGACTATTATTATCGTATAACCTATTTCAGGTCAGATAAAGCAGGAAGACTTCTTGCTGAAGCGCTTCGAAAAGGCTTACAGGGAAATAGGTATAAAGTTTCACATAAACAGTTATTGGATAAATTATATCATATATCTATCATTCTATGTTAGGAAGTTATACGATAAATTTTACGTGTGATGATTTTTGGAAAATTTGTGAGGATTTCAGACCTGTGACTCTCGTGGGTTTTTCGCTTGGTGCGCGTGTCGTCTTTAAGTGCCTTCAGGCTCTGGCCGAGACAGAGAAAAACGGTATATCGCGCTCTCATATCTTTGTCTTTAGAAATGGTTTTTTCTTTCAAATTGAGTCTTGTCTAAACACATTTTTCACGACAGCTGAAATTGTGGAAAGAGTTGTTCTTCTTGGAGCACCAATTTCCATCAAGAACGAGAATTGGCGAGACGTAAGAAAGGTGATAAATATTTTTGATAAGTTCGCTTACGTACATTCAACTACAATTGATGTCACGGTCTAGGAAAAAGATACGTTATTTGGTGTTCTGTTTCATCTTTACGAGTCTTTATCGGTTACCTAGATGGTGGCTGGAAGATTCATTAACGTTTACGCCACAAATGATTGGACACTCGGGGTTGCTTTCCGTGCTAAGTACTTATCTTTCAACCATTGTTTCACTTTGTTCTTCGGTTCCCGTTTCACCTGCAAATCCCAACTCTTACACATTCTTAATTTTTGCAGTCTGTTCTCAAGGATTAGCTGGAATCTAACCGGTTTGTATCCCGGGAATCGAGGATCTAAGTTATCTCATTTTCTCTGTGTATGTTTTCTTTACATGTTAAGTGAAATGGAAAAAAAAAAAATCAGACTCTTCGTCGTCATCATCATCACCACCACCTTAAATCCCTAAAATTGCAGGTGGATGTAACCGAAATAGTCGAAGGTCACTCATGTTACCTGTGGAAAACTCAGCAAATCCTGGAAAGACTCGAACTCGACAACTCTTACCCCGTTTTTCGAAACACTCTCTAACTAAACCCAACAATTATTATTAGGATCCAGATTCAGAGGTCATATCAACACTGATGACTGTCTTAGTCAAGCAAATCGAAATTGGTGACGTAATCCTATTCGTAGGTGGAACAAGCCACCATATGTTTCAGCTAGCTTGGCTAGACCATGGTGTGTGAGTTGGTCCATCATTAGCATGTTGCCAATTATGGGAAGGCCCTTAGGACGGAGAGGGTAGAGTTATTTACGCCACCGTGAGATGAGATCTATTACTTGTTTTAGTGTTTGTGATAATAGAGACTCCATTGTTAGTTTGTCACTTAATTTGAGATGATGTGATTGTTAACGCCAAGGCTAGCTTTATAATCATAAGTTCATAACTTGGCCTCATTTATCGAATATTTATGATCTACACCAAATTAAAAACATTTTAAAAGTGGACATTTTTATATAAAACAACAAGTTGACTTTTGCAAAATGATCTACTTTTATGTTGGATCATATATACAAACATATGAAAGTACAAACTCTATTAATTAACTAATTAATTGTTAGTTGAGTATTATATATCTAGAGTGACCAACTTCATTGGCATGATTTGGGCCCCTTTCTCCTAATTACGTATATGATAATTTGTTGTTGGCTAACAACGACCAAAGGATTTGACGCATTCATGCTAATCACATATACAAGTAGAGTTGTAGAGGTTAACATAAATATTTAAAACAGTTCCTTATTGTAGTAAAAAAAGATTGCAATTGTTAGATTCAGTTAGTAGACTGTATAGTGTATACGTTTTAACCCAAGCCATCCAAATATCGAAAATTTTATAACGAAATTCGGATTGAACTACGGTACGTATATCAAGAGATTCAAAGTGCTCTAGTCACATATAATGCATATATCAACGGCATTTCTTTTAAAAATTAAGAGTACAAGATTAATAATAAAATCGGACTTTCTGTGTGAAGAATATTGAAGTGGCCAAGAAGAGGATTTTGGACGTGAAACAATATTTCTGTAGTTTTCTACAACGTCATCTCCTCTTAATAGTATTTAAACCTTTCAATATATATATAAAAGATGGTAGGTTTGATATGGGTAATGCATGTTCATGTGGCTGCTCAATTTAATTTGATAGGCTAATTAATTCAGGTTTAGAAGAGTATAAAAACGAAGGGAATGGAAAAGGATTTTGATTGAGAGAAAACAATGATGGAGATATTGGTGAGAATATCAAGCATTGTGGTGTGCTTGTTAGCTTCTAGTGCTGTGTTGTTGCTTTTGAGCTCAAGTTCCGTTCAGGGGCTGCGATTTGGACCGGCGAGAAGATTCTTTAATGGTACTGATCAATCTTCCGTTTTGAGTTCCGGAAAAACGTTTGAAAATGGTATGGTGAGTGCACATACCAAAGAACGAAGAGTGCAAGAAAGTGATGGAGAAGGAGGAAAAGAAAGAGACTGCGGTGGTTGCAACGGAAGAGATGGGAGTCCGGGAGATGGGGGAAGAGGAGGTCGTGGAGGCAAAGGTGGAGGAGGAGGAGGCGGCCAAGGAGGAGGAAATGGAAAAAGTGAAGGAGATGGCAGTGGTGGAAATGAAGAATGTAATGACCACAAAAAGAAGAAAAGAGATGATAGGAATGACGACAATGTTGGTGTTGGTATTGGTATTGGCATTGGCGTAGGAGGTGGCCCTGGCAGTGGACCAGGAGGAGGTGGAGGTGGTGGTGGTGGTGGCGGTGGCGGAGGTGGTGGCAATGGTGGTGGTGGCGGTGGCGGTGGAGGTGGAGGAGGTGGTGGCGGAGGTGTCGGAGATGGCTCTGGCCGTGGATGGGGCAGTGGTTATGGTGGGGGAGGCGGAGGTGGAGGAGGAGGATGGGGAGGCGACGGAGGAGTATGGGGTCCCGGAAACAGCGGTGGTTGTTGGTTTCCCGGTTGTAATAAAAAGTTAACGAAAGGTCAAAACTAATCAAACATGCTAAGACTATTTTACATGTCATGAGTTTCGAGATGGGATTCTTTATTTAGTAATTGAGATGCTGTTGGATGCTTATAATTGGATATTCAATAAAAATAAATGAATAGTAATAATATTTTGATTTGCTCTAGGTACAATATTTATCTATTTTGAGAAAGACAAAAGTTTATGAAAGAAATAACTTCAAACTTTAAAGTTTAGATTTGATATGTACTCAAAATGTTTTAATTTGTATGGCCGAAAATAAATGTTTATATATCTTGGCATTAAAAGAATTTGAATGTATTAGTTTGACGAAAGAAAGGAAAAAAAAGGTGAGAGAAACGATTGTAACGTTAATTAGGTTAGTGGTGTGTTATGTAAAGAGAAGTTGGAAGTTGGTTGAATCAATTTAATTGTTAAGACTAAGATCTGTCCTAATTACTAACAAGATTGAGATAGAGTACTAATTTTAAAAAAAATTTCACTTACATGTTATATATATTGCTATATCGTGATTTCAGATTCTTTAAGGTCAGGTTCCGTGAACAATATAAATTTGATAAATAAGACACCAAATTTTATTTTAAGAAGTATCTAGCCAATTTTGTTGGGCGAAACCTAGTCCGATCTGACCCGTGACAAAAAGCTTTTGTGGTCTGCACTAGTTTTTCACGTTGGCGGAACTCTTTCTAAGATTGACTAGAATTTTTTTGTATATTTTTGCAAGTTTTTCCTGAATATTTGTGCGAAAACTATACAATCGGCAAATATTCTCCACAATTCATAAATAACTTTAATAAATATGCAAAATTAGAATTTTTATTAAAAATATCAAAAGAACTAAGTGGAGTATTTTGACAATATGTATTTATCAAAGTGTGGTAATATATGTTAAATTTTTTCTTTGATTCTAAAATATAGATTTTTTAAGATTAAATGTAAACATGTTTAACTAAAGAAATTTTTATAAATTATCCACATATATGTGAAGAAATCGAAACTTTGCAATAGAAATCGCCTAGTTTTGCAAACTTGTAAATATTTTAATTTTTATAAAAAACAATTTCAGAAAATGTATTTTCTATCCTAATATAATAATAAGTTATGAATTTCTTATTATTGTTCTAAGAAAATTAAGTTTATCGTAGTCTATTTTAAAACTGGATCTAATCTCTTGACCTTTTTTTTTTTTTGAAGTACTTTTCTACTTATTAAAATGTCACCTTGTACTTTGTCATTTATATGTATTATTTATTTATGATCTTGCTTGATACTCAACTTTAGGGATGAAACAAGAAAGAATCTCTCTTGTGGCTTAGAGTATATATATTATCTTGTCCATATGTGTGCCTTAGAGGCCAAGAATTTTTAGAGTTTTGGACGTTCTGAGATGGAAGAAGACTTAAGTACGTATTTATATACAAAATTTTAACTTAAATCTTTGATTATACGAGAAAACCTCATCACCTATCCGGCTCTCGCATTATTTGAATCAAAATATTTAATGCTATAAAAGCCCATATATTACAAGATTTGAAATGAAAACAGTACATATATAGTGCTTGTAGTTGGAGCCGTTTATGATTTATCGATGACATGTTAAACTTTTTTTCATCGCTTTCTTACTTATTATTGCCCACTCTCTTAGCATATATCATGGCTAATCATCGTCTCTTTCTCTTCACGATTTCATTTTTGTTTACTGATTTTACTAATTATTCACACCACAATTTGGTGATATATGTCAACCGTGTGCGTGTATTTCAATTTGATTACCATATTAGGTACAAAAACATACCAGATTGATTCTTAGCACCCATTAATTATAGAAAGAAACAATTAGTTAAATTATTAATTACAAGAAAATACCAAACATAAATGAAACTTAAAAAAAACTTCGAAACTTTTATGTAAGCCAAGAAAAACTCCAAATAAGAAAGTTGGTATATAAGCTATTTTAATGTTTGTCTTTGTAAATGTCTTAAACAACAAAAACAAAAAAAACCCTATTATTTACAAGTTCTCAATATTAGTCTGAGCTTCAACTAGAAATTATTCCGGTTTTTCAATATTCAAGGAAAAAAATAGCAATGAAAAAAAAAATTATTCAAACTTTGTAGTACCATAAGGGAAAAAACTATTAATAACAATCTCATGCCATGTTAAGAAAAAAAAAATCTCATGCGGAAACTTTGATTATTTTCTAAGCCAAATGGAAAATTGGATTTTTTGAAATATCTAAGCAATGGCTAAAAATAAGCTTACAAATGTGAAATATTTTTCCATTAAGAAGCTTGTATCTCACTGCTATTACATATAAATAATTATTTTATGTACAACGCATTATGTTAGTGGAGGACAATAAAAAAGGAAAGAGTAAAACTCAAGATTAATTGTTATATGATTATAAAATGCTATACATATTTAAGGGATCCACATGTGACATGTAGCATATTATTTTCTAGATATATAGGCTATATATAGGTATAATATGATTTTTTCAAAAAGTTAATATTATTTCTAATAATTGTTTGTAACTAACCCGTACTGAAAGTATCTTTAACACACTCACATGTGGATTTTGTTTGTTTGTTTGATAGTGTTTGGTGAGGCTAAATTGATTTTGCTTCCAGATTTCATGTTTGCACAAAAGACCATAAGTAATACTATACATTACTAGGTATTTCATGTTTTTCTTTTATAAACACATGGCTAACATGTTTAATTTAGTCATAAGAATATGCCTTTTGGTGGAAAGAAAAACAAAAAAAAACAAAAATTAAGCGTGATAAATAAATAAATAAAAGGAAGAGGAGAGTGACGTGAATGAGTGAGGACATGGAGAAGGCCACGCGCAATGGAGCGGTCCACACTCTCTCCTCACCTTTATATTCACCAAATCGGATCGTCTTTCTCCTTAATTCGTCTTCTTGTTCGTCCGCTCTTCATCTCTTCTCTCTCTTTTAATTCTCATACATATTGATAATTGAGTTTTTTCACACCATTGTTCTTCCTAAGTTTTCCTATTGTTTTCATCTCTCTGCTTTAATCGAATATATCCTATTCATTGTGCACAAGATTTTTAAGGTAACCTAATAATATATCGACAAAGGGATTTGAAGAACATATTCATATATATATATATATATAGCCTCTACTTACACGTACATGTTTTTTTCTTTATTGTTTGTGTTTGTTGGACTTTTGTATAAGGGTTATTGTAAATCGTAAGTATCCTTAGTTGATCTTTTGATCATATATCTTTCTGTTGTCTGGTTAGGTATAGTTTTCCGTACACATAAGATGCTTTAATCCGTCGATCGAACGGTCAATCCTTTCATTGAAACATGCTTAACAATCAAGACCATTAAAATGGTTTTTTCTCCTTTTAAGTTTGAATTTGCAGCAATAATAGAAGACAAGTCTTCAGAAGTGACGATTCTTATAGTTGAATAAACCGCGGTTCTTTATGAATCTATATAGGTTAGGATCGTTTTGTTTTTTTCTTTGCGTAGAAAAAGCTCCTTTCTGTATAATGTTAGGGTTAACGCTTAGTATATTAATTCGTATAACAGATTATTTTTATTAATTATTTTTTTAATATAAAAGAGTACTTTTGAGAAAAGCGCATTTCTTGATGATCATTGCTGTACAACAAGACAGCATCATTTTAGTACACTCGATCGCCATGTCCGTTTGTTCTGACCTCATCATCTCCTTGAATTCTTCAACGTAAAACCTAAATTTTATAGAAGTAAATATCTTTTATGTATTTTTGGGTACAAATATCGTTTATGTATATACATATATGCGTGTATGCAAGTTCTTGATCGTATATATATATATATACATGTATATGTACGTTCTTGATCATAAACCGGATGAGTCATGTGAAATATTTGATGATGATAAAGAGGCAACTCACCACGAAATGAATTTGATGATTATACCCCATCGCATTTTGTCAACTATCTATCGATTAATCTATAATTTTTTTTTGTTAAAGAGGATTCTATAATTGATGGTTATATTTCTTTTAAAATTGTAATTATTTTCTTCGTCGTCTTCTTATCTATCTACTCATAGCTTCCAAATTTTGTTTTTTAGCTTCTACTTCTATTATAGGTCTAGTACATCGGCCTCCACTATCCCATATCTTCATTCATTTGTGATCTTGAGGGATCGTAATTGGATAGTTATGTTCTCATGAATTTAATGTACGTACGCACGTAAACAAGAGTATTTTGGCACATGCATGCATATCATGTATATTAATGTTGTGGTGTCTTTAGTTTTGGTGGTGTAGAAACAATGGAGTCAGTGGAATCTTGTAGTGTTCCTCCAGGATTTAGGTTCCATCCCACGGACGAAGAGCTTGTCGGGTACTATCTAAGGAAGAAAGTTGCATCGCAAAAGATCGATCTCGATGTCATTAGAGACATCGATCTCTACAAAATTGAACCATGGGATCTACAAGGTTGACACCAAAATATACTTCCATTATATACTTTTAAGTTTTGAATCTCATATATCATACTATTGTCATCATGTTAAGATATATATATATATATATATATATATATATATACAGGTATCTATGATCTTAATTATGAGCTTACATTTTGTACATTATAGAGCGATGTCGAATCGGGTATGAGGAACAAAATGAATGGTACTTTTTTAGTCACAAGGACAAGAAATATCCAACGGGGACAAGGACTAATAGAGCGACCATGGTTGGATTTTGGAAAGCCACGGGAAGAGACAAAGCTGTTTACGACAAAACAAAACTAATTGGGATGAGGAAAACACTTGTGTTCTACAAAGGACGCGCTCCTAATGGCCAGAAATCTGATTGGATCATGCATGAATACCGGCTCGAGTCAGATGAGAACGCACCGCCGCAGGTATTGTATTATGGTTTAACATAAAGAATTTCAGTTTGATGGATCGGTCTCATTAATCAAGGTTGATCATGATAATTTGTTCAGTTTCGCGTTCATTTTATCACTTTTTTCATATCCTCTTTTTATACAAACTTACATGGGGATGGTACTTATGTTTATACTTTAATGGGGACAAAGCACTTTTGTTTTAATTGGGGCTTCTTGTCTCTTGGGCTCTTTTCTGAGACACATGCTAACTTTTAGGTGAAAGTCTAACACTTTTACGGCTTATGTAGAATAATACACATATTCAATCAGGACAAACAAGTAAAAGTCTCTCCTAGACTCATAAAATTTTAGTCTCGCGTCAATTTTTTTGGAAAGGCATTGCAGAATATACAATTTTCTACTAACCAAGAATGAAAAATTTCTATCTCATTTCTCTTTCAATAAGTAAAAGTTTAAAACTTGTCTCGTTCAAGTCAATTCTTAAATTTTCAATCCCTTAGTTTTGTATTCCTCTTTAACATATATGGGTTAGCTAGAGTTTTCCTCTATAAACGATACTCTATATACGTTTGTAAATAATAGGGTTTATGAATTGTATATGTGTGCTTGTGTTTACAGTATATATCCTAAAGTCAATAAAGTTCAAAAGTGAAACTCTAATATATTGTATGAGTATGTACCTATACATTTTACTAGCTTTCTTTCTTTCTTTCGGTCTCACACTTTTTAAGCATGTCCCTATTTGTGTCTCCAAAATTAAAATGCCTTTCCCTCCTTTTTGTTTGCATTGGCCTTAAGGATTATCTAATTCTTTATCGATTGTTTGAACCATCAAAACTAGAGAAATTTTCTAATTACAAGTCATTTTTTAATGATCAGTGTGTGTATATTATAGGAAGAAGGGTGGGTGGTCTGTAGAGCATTTAAGAAAAAACCAACAGGGCAAACTAAGAACACGGAAACTTGGAGCTCAAGTTATTTCTACGATGAAGCCGTATCTAGTGGAGTCAGCTCGGTTATGGACCCCATTGATTACATATCTAATCAGCAACATGACATTTTTGGAAAAGGTTTGATGTGTAAGCAAGAACTAGAAGGAATGGTTGATGGTCTAAACTATATGCAGTCGTGTCATCAATTTATTCAGCTCCCGCAACTCCAAAGCCCTTCTCTCCCTGTCATGAAAAGGCCATCAAGCTCGATGTCTATATCATCAATGGACAACAATAATAACTACATAACCTCATTGGATGATGACACAAGCTTCGAGTCAGTAATAAGCGGAGAGAATAAGAAGAAGAAGAAGAAGAAGCAAACAATGATGACAGGAGACTGGAGAGAACTAGACAAGTTTGTTGCTTCCCAACTCATGATCCAAGAAAATCATGGAACTTCAGATTTAATTGGTCATCATATAAACCATGAAGATATGGACATGGATTCAACATTATTGTTGAACGGGAGAGAAGAAGAGAATAGGTTTATTAGTGAGTTCTTGATTTCAAACACGGATTATGATACTGGGATTATGTCATGAGATTAATTTGTTGGTCCATTTGCCTGATATTCAGTTATACTTCATATTTAGATATTAACAGTATGAAGCCAATTAAAACATGGTTTATGATGAAACTAAGCTTTTAGGGGACGTTACCTTATGACGATATGAATTATTTATAGTTATAGAGATGATCATTAAAGGGGTAATTAATTAATAATCAAGAAAGGTAAGAAATGAAATCTTTAATAAGAAAAAAGTGGGGCCAATAGATGTCGAGCGTGCGGTGTGCACAACGGGGTTCCGTTGGGCATGCTTTGTCGTCCACAAACACTTAACGAGACTTTGGGAGGAAGGGTCTTCCTTTACATAATATTTAAAACTTTATTCTATTTCATATATTATATGAAACATATTTGTTTATTCACTTGGGAAAGTTGCTATATAACCTTCTTGTATATTTTAAGTTGATCCACAACATACACACAACCCCCATATTATTCCCATACACCAGCCTTATCTCCTTACACACTAGTCACTACAAATAATAATGGAAGAAAATTAACACAAAAAAATGGAATTGTTAAAAAAGAAAGAAAGATTTGTTATAAGTATAACGTTAGATGCTGGTGAGCACCAGCATCAGTAATACTGATGAAGTTTCTAAAAATAGTATATTTTAATAATTTTTATTTAATTTTATTATTTTTTTAAATATTATATTATTAATTAAATATTAAACCAATGATATTGAGACATATGGTTGAGAGTTTCTTAAAAGAGTCTCTAAAGTCTCTTCCTATTGAAACGTTTTTAGTCAAAAGTTTCTTAACTTTTATTTTTTATTTTCTTTTATTTAGATACCAATGCAGATAGTAAAGACTAATTTATCTAAGGAAAATGGTGGATCTTAAATATTTTAAAGGAAAATGTATGTTAAATTCATCAAAAACAATACACTATTCCCACAATTTAATGAAACATAGTCTTTGAGAGTTCTAAAAATGTGGGAATATTATTGTTTTGTTTTGTATGTTGTTTTTCAAGTAATAAAATTGGAAAACCCAACTGTACGGTAACTCATTCTCATAAACTTTTGTACTATGGTTTTATTAATTAAGTGCATTTTTGCACTATGGTTCGAATACAGAAAGAAGACTAGCTAGTCTGTTTCTGGTCTCACGGCTGAGGATATTATGAACCCGAATAATAAACCGATACGGTAAACCATTGTGCATACTCATATCCAGTGTGAAAAATCCAAATCTCCATGTGAGTTCGTGGTTGATGTAACAATGTGAGGGTAAGAATCACAATGACAGTAGCTTAGAGAGTCAAGTTGAAACGACAGAAGAAGAGATGTCCAAAACTCTCTGCTGTGAAATCAAAACAGAGCAAATAATCTTTGACGTTTGTAAGTGTTTCCTCTCTCATCACCCCGAAGAAGTAAGTGTTTCCCTTCAAAGACGCGCCCGATTGTGTATCCAAGTCAGGATTGGCATTATCAAAAACCTTCCATGAGATGGAGCTAAAATCATAGACATCAAAAGTGTTATTCGCTTCCACCGCCTTCGTTGTTACTACAAAACCTCAAAAAATTCAAGTTACGATTCTTGTTGTCGTATCCGAGAGCGTACTTGTCTTCGCTATACATTCAAGTGAAAAGTTTGTCAACGCTATAGGTTCTTTGTCTAAGTACGTTATTTATTGGTGCCATCTTAGCTCAGTGGTAGAGAGAGCGTGAGTATTAATCACGTGGCAGTAGGTTCGATACCCACAGACGGCGATCTTACTGTTATATAATTCCTTTCCTAAATAAAGAAATCTTTTTCTGCTACTTGCTCGATTTTGCTTCGTCCTTAACTGCTATATTGTTTCTTTCCACAAATTTTAGCTCAACACAACAAAACATATTATTGCATTTAAACAGTACTTAGTTATATACAATACCCTAAAGACCACCAAACCAAAAAAAAAAAACAGAGTCATTCACTTTATTCTTCATATTCACACATATACACCTTCTTCTTCTCAGTGATCAAATAGCAGAAGCTCTCAAGACCCGCCTCGAACCTGGAGATTTGATTGACTTAAGCTGTCTCGGCTTCTTCGCTAACTTCTTCTTCTTCGTCGCTATTTCTGGCTTGCTCACAGACACAGTCTTCTTCAACCTTCTCGAAGAAGACCGAGTCTCCGTCTTCTTCTTCTGCTGCTGCTGCCTCGTTGTCCTCGGGGTGGTCTCTAAGAGCTTGTATGAGGCTCTGATCTTCACGAGCTTACCTTTAGCGACACAGTTTTTAAGCTGTAGAGAAAGTGTTTTACGGAAATTCTCGGGCAATACGGATTTGTATTTCTCCTCTATCTGCTTTGATATCGCGTAAGGGCTCGATCCGTTCTTCTCTTTGAGACTCATCAAAGCCTCTTTTATCATCTTCATCAAGAAGAGAGACGAAAACAAAAATTATTTGACATATCAAATATGTTTTTGATAAAAGTTTACACAAGTAGTTTGAGACCGCTTTGAAAATATTGCTAATAGAGAAAGAAAAACAAAACAAAGAGAGATTTTACCTGAAAGTATGGAGGATGAGTGGTGGTTTTCGGTTTTCGTGACTTCTTTGATATCTCTTTTGATACCATCGGAGTCTTATTCGCGGTCGGAGATGTGGTTTTTTCTTTAGCCATTTAGAGAGGGAAACAAGACAAGAAAAAACATGTGAAAACAGAGGATTTAGTTAGTGTGAGAAGACAAGATTGATGTCTTTGTTTGTGTTTATCTGCTTGTTTTGGGTGCTAGCTTTTAACCAACCGTCCTATATAGCACCGAGGAATCTACACCTGTTTCCGCAGGGTTGGCTATAAGTGTTGCCCAAGAATCTCTTACGTGTTCTGTGATGAATCTCGAACGTACACGTTGTGGTATTGAATGTGTTTTTTTTTTTTTGGAAGAAACACACTTATTACAGGCGGTGTTTTAGATATTTCTTGTTTTTAATAAACAAAACTTATTTCACCTTGGTGATCTTTGTCTACGTAGCATTTTTGGGAATGATTTAAGCGCAATTTGTTTTACGAGTGTGTTTTCTGCTGGGCACAAAAGCCTCGATTTATCATTTTTTCAAATTTCGTCTTATTAGTTTTTGATACTGCAAATTGTAAAGCAAATCAAACGGATAAAAAAAAATTCAGTTTAGGTTTAAATAAATGAATAGTTAATCTGCTTCATGATAAACAAAACCAGAGAAAAGTGAAAATCTCTAACTCATAGAGATAAAATCACTTACACTGATGCAAAACGTTTTATAATTTGGTAATCACTTACACTCATAGAGATAAAATCACTTACACTGCTTCATGATAAACAAAACCAAATTCAGTTTAGTATGTGACCTTTGAAGTTTGAAGATAAAATCAAAAAGTTTTATAATTTGGTACTAACCGACCACCTAAAACAAAATCGTTAACCTTTAATGCAGTTCTAGTGTCCTTTAATAGAAACACGATACAAAAATAGACCGAAAGTTAAATTAAAAAACACTTACACTGATGCAAAACAAGAAGCAAATGAAGTAAATTAGGGGACAACAATGCAGAATAATAATGAACACTAAAGAATAGGAATATGCTATATCAGTATATCACACAAAATCTGTTCACACAAAAGGCCAGCATATAGCTTCAGCAGCTAGTCATTGATCCTGACTTCAACGCTTGACTCGATTCCAACCCTTTTTTTGTTTGTTTATTATACAGCAATCGGTGTATCCTGCAGAAGCCACTTATAAATCAGTTTTTGCTGTTGTGCCACAAAAGGGGTATCGTCTTCCATCAAATTATCCCTCACGTCCAATATAAACTCAAAACTACAACTAGTTCCTGTACTAAGTACCAGTTTTGCTTCTTGTGTTCAGATATTACTAATGTGAATTGTTTTTGATGACTCACCTTGGAAGCTATATTCGAGACGGCTAGATTGAACTTCTCTTTGGTTTTGGAGCCAGCCATCTGGCCTACTCTCGCAACTTTGCTGAAAGCGCCACTAAACCAAGCAGCTCCAGCAGTCACATACCTGTTCGGAAGCCGAATCCAAAACAAAGAAAAACATCAGCTAAAACTCATTTTCCCTCAACCCTCAGAAAAACCAAACCATAGCAGTGATTAACAAAATGACCTGCTTGATTTGACAGCTGAACCAGTGTCGTTTAACTTCTTTTCGGCTGCAAATAAAGCCGCCATGGTTTTATCGGAAACCTGAAGCTTTTGATCAACAGATTTTACTTTCTCGTTAACCGCAGAAATACCAACGTTAAACTTCTCCGTAAGCCGGACTCTCTTGTCAAAAGACGAAACTTTGGCGGAAGCATTGGCTCTTAACTGGTGTAATTCATCAAAGGCCTTGGCTTTATTCACTGCATCTTGTCCAAGAGCAGAACCTTTCGCCAAAACAGTAGCCATCACATCTTGCGCTTTGCTAACATACGCTCTACCATTGCCATCCGTGTTCTGCAAACAGAAGTTTATCATCCCACAAGTTAGTAACTCGTCAAGATTAAACATCTTACAAGAGTCTTGAAGAAGAACATTAACCTGGCGTGTTGGTGCTGGAGGCATCGCGTTCTCTACGGTTCTCACTTGCTGCAAGAACAGAAACTAAGATTATCATTCAGAAAACACAAACTTGAGAGGCAAATAAAGTTTGAATTCGGAATAAAACACAAAACCTGCATCTCACGACTAGGAACATAGTTTTCAGCTGGAGTTATTGTAACAATCTTGTCTACAATTGTGGCACCCTGCTTGACAAAATAAAAAAAGTAAGATTCTTTTAAGCATTTTTGAAGATTTACACACAAAAAAAATAACTTAGTTAATAAGTTTCCTCGAGGTACAAAAGCTTCTACACAATCCTCAAAAGTATACATAATCAAAGCGATTACATACCGATAATAAGAGCGCGATTTCAAGGGCTTTAGGATCAGTAAACGTAACAAATGCGATTCTGGAGTTCCCAGGTTCTCTGCACTCAGAATCCCACTTGAATTAAGTTTTAACTTTTTTAAAGAAACCTTCCAAGCTAAATTGAAATTTCACAAAGAAGAAGGAAGAAGAAGATGTTACTTGAGAATCTCGATGTGGTCTATGTCGCCTGAAAAGGAGAAAAACTCGTGAATCTCCCTCTCCGTCGCTAGATCTGATACATTCTTCACTTGAACACTTCTCGTCTGCATCCTCAAATTCGAAGTGAAAAAAAAAAAGATAAGTTTCGAGCTCAAGAATGGGTTGATACAAAGAATTGAATTCTTTTTCGGTTAATTACAAAGTACGAATGAATGAATCATCATCACCTGCATTGTCGGCGGCGGAAGAATGCGGAGAGAATATTTTTATTTTGCGGAAGAGAAAAGGAAAAGATTTGAACAGCAGAGACGTTTCTTTCTCCTCCAGCTAAGCTATTATTATTATCTCTGCCTAAATGTTTTATATTTAAAGAATATCATATTATAAATGTCACAAACTATTTAAATTAAATATTTCCCCTTTGGACTACCTATTTCATAGGTTACCTAAGGATAACCCTCATGGTTTCTTTCCTTGGATAATTTGGTATTTGTGGAAGAGTAGAAATGATAAAGTTTACAAAAATATAGATAGAAAACCGCCGGATATACTAATGCTGGCAGAAACAGAAGGAAAAGTCTGGGAAAAAGCTCAAGAATTGGAGGTAAACAAACCAAGTGGTCGAAAAATCAGCTGTTTGGAATCTTTTAGACAAGATATTTGGAGGTGCCAAGTGGATGGATCATGGAAAAATTCAGAAATTTTTTCAGGCCAAGGATGGGTATGTTCAAAGTTTGGGACAGAAGACCGGTTGTTTGGAGCAAGAAACATTCGATGCAGTCAGTCCCCTCTACACGCAGAGTTAGAAGCACTTATTTGGGCAATGGAGTGTATGTTACTTTCCCAGCGACTACAAGTAGTATTTGCAACCGATTGCGATGACGTCGTGAAGATGGTGTCTTCACCAGAGGAGTGGCCCGCATTCGCAGTTCACTTAGACGAAATCAGTAGATGCAGAGAAAACTTTCAGGACATCAGGATTATATACAGACCGAGGGAAACGAACATAATAGCAGACAATTTGGCCAGGAGAACAAGAGAGCTGTCGTCAGAAGCTGTACATGTTGGCCACGGTCTACCAGATTGGATAGATAAAATCCTACACTAGGTGAGAGGAATATGTTGCTAAAAAAAAAAAAAAAAAAATAAATATTTCCCCAAAAATACACTCATATTATCCAGCTCTTAGCAGTATTATGAGGAAAAAGAGTGATTTTTATAGAGAAAGTAGAGTAGACTAGAGATATGTGACTAATAATTTAATACAAGTCGCCGTCGAAACAGGAATGTGTTATTATGAAGTTGAATAGTTGATAAGAAGAAATTGAGATACAATATCTGGTTTTAACATATGTTTGGCTGTATCAACTTCAATATAGAGATGCAGAATCAAAACGACAATAGCAAAGCTTAATCTTATTCTTCATCTTCTATGTTCATCTTTGGTCAAGAAGAGAAGGAAAAAAAGACAAAGCTGGCAACTTTTGATACATGATAGGATTTTAAGGAGATCAGATCAAGCTGTTCTCTTAATGATATGGACTCCACTGTCTGTGTCAACAATGTCGCTTATATCTCCAACCTTGAGTGCGTAAGTTGCTTCCTCAAACGGTTTCTGCATTTGGCCTCGACCAAAGGGACCTGAAACACGTTGGTAAAATTAATATTGAACACTTTCAGCATAAGATTTATGAGCACCAAACTTATAGATGGAATTCATCAAATATTAATCTTTAGAGAGGTGATGATGATCTAAGCAGACAATAGTAAGATTCATCAAGGAAGAAACCTCAAATTCTAATTGTCAGTGATGATCTAAGCATACAACAGTGAGATTTTTTAGCACCAACTAGATCCATCAACGAAGAAACTTTTAGATTGGTTAACATTGGTGATAATTTAAGCAGACTTTTTAGTAAGATTAATGAGCACGAGCACCGAATAAATCAAGGGAGAAACTTTAAGATTCTACCGTAGGTGATGATTATGATTTAAGTAGTCATCATCAGTAATATTTACGAGCACCCACTTCTAGAATGATCAAGGAAAAATAAAATTTCATACTCTATGCATTAGTAAACAGTGATGATGATCCAAGAAGACAGTAGTAAGATTCATGAGCAACAATAATAGATTTAAAAAGGAAGAAACTTTAGACTCTAACATCGACTATGAGAAAAGCTTCTTCATACTCTAAACACTAGTGATAATCTAAACTTTTTTTAAGGAAGAAACTTTTAGATTGTACCACCAGTGATGATATAAGTAGTCATCATCAGTAAGATTTACAAGCACCAATTCTAGATTGTTACAAGAAAAAAGTTTCATACTCTAAACACCAGTGATGATCCAAGTAGACAGTAGTAAGATTCATGAGCACTATTGATACAACAGCAAGAAATTATATACTATGATCTTAACAAACCAATGTCTTCTCATTATGAGCATTTTCACTAAACATAATCAATATTGATTCATCCTGATTAATTTGATATCCTTGAATCATAATTTGCCCCAGGATCTGAAGAAAACTACAAGCATCTTAGACCTAAACTCACTGATCTTCACTACACACTTGAAAATCGCAAGTAAAAAATGAACTAGTAGAGATTTTTTAGAAGAGATCAAACCTAGATCGCCGCCGCGTTTGGCGGAGCTACAGTCGGAGACACGAGTCGCCACATCCTCGAAGTTAGCTTTGCCAGAGAGGATGTCTTCACGGATCGATTTAAGCTGTTCGACGGCTGCTTCTCTGGTAATAGTCAGAATGATCTTACCTTCGGGATCCTTCCACGAGGCTTTCCTACGAGATCCTTGATGCTTAATCAGAATGTGCGACGCCTTAACTTGGTCTCTCGACGCCATCTTGCTCTTCTTACGATGCTTGTTGTGGTGATGATCGTCTTTCTTCTCCTTTGATTTCTCCAACGATCGATCTATCGAAGAGACCGAATCTTTCTTCCTTTTCCGATCTGAATCTATCTTCGAAGATTTGGGGATTGATATATCTGACCAAATAAAGAAAGAAGTTAACGTTTGCGGCTCTCTTTTCTTCGAGTAGCGTCTTTATATGACAAGTACGAAATGGTATTGTGGGCATTCGTATTCGGTTCGATTCGGTTCGATTCCAACATGATTTTTTTAACTCTAGAAAATAAATCTTATTATAAATTAAATTTTATATCAATTTTATTTTAATTCAACTCGAATTTAGTTTTTTTTATCAATTTTAATCTAGTGATTTGAATATTTATTTTAACATTGTGGAGTCTTGGATTTAAATTTCATACATTTGTAAGGTAACCACCTTTGTACATTTATTTAGATTTGACAAAAACATCTATACTAAAACATAATCATTTTTGAAAAAAAAACATTTATTTAGCATGTGATTTACATTAAATACCATTAAATTTTAATTGTTTTTCTACATCTTCATTAAAACTATTTTTAGGGGTTAATTTGCATTAAATTGAAAATTTGGATTTTAGTTAACACCTAAATAATCTGGGAAACAAAAAAAAAAGCTTATTTTATGTGAGAGAGATTAAAGAAACAAAAAGACAACATGCAACATTCACCACTTGACAAACATTTTTGGGATAAGTATACAACCAATATTCCGGGCCAAAAGAATGAACCAAAACTTGCATTTGAGATATTATCAATCGAAACCAAGACGAAAAGAACCAGTCGACAATCACTCATTAGATGTCTCTCAAGACCGGCCAACCTTTTCTAATGATCTCGTTTATTCTAGACTCAATTTGTTTCTGGACTCTTGGTGGGCAAAGCTCGGCTGCATAACCGTTTAGCTTTGTGGTCAAAGCTGAACTCTCAAGGTCCTCTTCTGCAATGTTTCCTATTAGCTGAAGAAGGAATGGATGCTGTTTCAGCTCAAACTTCTACAGAATTAGAGTCAGAGAACTCATTGGATTAACAAACAGCTTAACTCATTGTTAAAACCGTGACAGAAAATGAAAAATGTAGAGACTTAAAAGTTGAAACCTGATGTTCAGGCTCAGCGCGATAAAACATTCCTAGCTGTTGAATTTGAGTAGTCACGATACTGCTTCTTGATTTAAGCTGCTCCCTTTCTTTGCTAGTAGAAGCCAACCTCAACTCTTCTGTAGAATTAGTGAAAATGCAGGATCTGTTCAAAAAAGATTCAGATCTTTTAGTTTTTGTGCTAAACAACAACAGATTAGATAACTAACTTAAGCTGTTATTCTCCTTACCTATACTGATGACCAACATCAGGACCTTGTCCAGACACTTGTCTGGAATCATGACTAGACCAGAATATATCTAAGAGCTGACGATAACCAATTATTCTTGGATCATATTCAATCTGAAGCAACACAGAACCTAGAGTCAGTAACTAAATAACCAGCTCATGAAACAGCTGTTTCTACAATGATTATGACAAATCTACGGAAACTTCAATCACATATTACACAAAGATCACACATATTACCAAAACAATGATATGTCCTTCGTTCTGTCGTCTACATTTTGTCTATCCAAAACGAATCAATTCAGTAGAGCAAAACCAAATCGAACAAACCTGAACAGACTCGGCGTGATCACCTAACTTTCTATACTCCGGATTCGCCTTCATCCCGCCGGCGTAACCAGCTGTTGTTCGTACGACGCCATTGATACAACCGAACGCCGCCTCCGATCGCCAGAAGCTTCCAAGAGCAAAAACCGCCGATTTCAAGGGACGATCCGGAGAATCAACGACGGCATTTG
Organism: Streptanthus diversifolius; assembly: GCA_039880935.1. Taxonomy (NCBI): domain Eukaryota; kingdom Viridiplantae; phylum Streptophyta; class Magnoliopsida; order Brassicales; family Brassicaceae; genus Streptanthus; species Streptanthus diversifolius. The sequence continues at coordinate 1,031,078 of JAXGFM010000001.1, forward strand.
AGATCTGAGTCGATATCCTGATGCATACAGCCTTGTCGAGTAGAGAGGTGATGCAGAACAAGAGGAAGACGAGATTGGCAAAAGGAATGAAGAAAAGGTTTCTCTTCTCTGAAAAAGCCATTTACAGATTTTTTCCGTCTTCTCTAATCTCTCTACTGACACTTAGCTGCTCCGAACAGGGAACGAACCTCTCCATATGAACGAGACCTTTGTTGAGTCGCCCAAAAGTCACTCCCATTAAAACTCATTAGCGACGCACAACAGTCTCCGAGTCCCTGTCAGTCACTCAGAAGTGTCGTTGTGTGATTTCATTTGTGGTTCGGTTTGGTTGTCCGGTATAATCAAATCAAACTAAAAGCGGTCCAACCGATATAAGTTAAACTGTTAAAGAGAGCCGTGAATAAAGAGAAAGTCCAAGCCCAATTCCTTTAGATTTGGTTCGAGCTCGTCGTGGCCAATTTTATTTTGGGATAATTGGAAAATACGATTTAAATTTTGAAAAATACACTTTTTTTTCAAAACTACACTTTCTTATATATGATAAGATATTTCTTTTTATTAATATTCGTTAAAGATAATAAATTTTAGTAACTAAATTTGAAATTCAAAAATATTAATGGTATTATTATTATTATTTATGTTTGAGATATATACATATTAATATTGTAAAATAAAAAATTGATAAATCTTGTGGAATATTTTATAGTTTATCTCTACAAATTTCTATTTTATAAATTTATATAAATAAAAATTTATATGACAACATACTATTTTGCTAGTATTTTCTATCAGGTCAATATTTTATAATTTAATTTTATTATGTGTTCAATCTTCAATTGAATATTAGAATTGTGTATTTTAATGAGTCATATTTGGAATCTTTTTTTATTAGTGTTTACCCCCATTTTGATAAAAAAAAAAAAAGATTATTGTTGACTTGTTTTTAAAACAATTTTTTTTCTTTTTCACACATAAATTTCATAATATTTTATTAAGAATATTAGTTTAGATATTAGAACAATTATAAACATATGGATAATTTAGTCAATTCATTTAGAATAAAATATAGTTTTCAAAAAAAAAGGGTGTAATTTTCAAAATAAAATCTCATTTTAGGGTATTTATCCAAATTTTCTCATTTTATAACTATTTTAACTAAATATGGATACAAAATCTCCAAAAAACTTTTTTTCTTTAGAGGCAGATTAATCATCCTAACAATCACATCACATGGCCTCTGGTTCAGATTTCTATTCGAAAAAACCGAAGTTTTCACTTTTCAAGACTTTAAGAACCACAAAATGGTTTCTAGTGTATGAATATCATTTGGATTTCAAAGAATCCCTATGGTTGATCTTCTTAGAGGTCAGTTTGATAGCGGCATCAAAAGAGTTGGGATTCTGGAAAAGTAGGCATGAGTGACTTCACTGGTATTAAGGAACATGGACCAGAGAGCTCACTGTCAAACATTCACTTTCTTTAATCCTTTTCATGGAAAGAGGAAAGGCCAAGAACGGTACAATGTCACACATTTGATTGATGTCTCCCTCCGTTCTGATCCACAGCTTGATGGAAGAGTTGATTTCGAGTGAGACACTTGATGAGAGTCTTTCTATTTTTTCCCCAGTCTTTTTCTCCTTGCTCAAGTGTGTTACCATTATATCAGACACACTCATGCAGAAGACTTTTTTTTAGGAGATTCTACTTGGTCGTTGATGGAAACACTGGTCTGAATATCCTACCACAAGCTAGAAGATCCAATTCTCTAGTCTATTCTACTCAATTTCTTCTTAGTTAGAAAAACAAGTGTTGATTTGAGTAGTTACGCATGTCTCCAGTCTAAACTGTGTACAGAATCTTTTAAATAGTAAATAAAGAATCAAAAATATATTTTAAACAGCTTTGGAGTGTCTAAAAGCCTGGAGATAAGTAGTATATGCTAGGTGAGTGATTACCATTGTGTTCTTATTTTCAATACATTATATATGAAATGCTCAGATAAAATCAAAATTTTCGAAATGAAAACTTGCAAATGCATAATATAAGCTTCAAGAAAGAATACAGAGATTCTACTTTGAAAAGGAATACAAGATTGTAACAAAATCTTTGATATTTCAGAGGACAAGGTCCAAAAGAAAACACAGCAATATTAACTAACAAAACATATATCATTTTAAACCTAGTCAGCCTTGGCGGCTGAAGCAGCAGCTTGATATCTGAGACGGCCAGTCCTCCTAACAGCAATAAGACCAACCTTCTGTCCAGGTGGTGCATCATTCCGGACCGTACAGGCGTTACCAATGTGTTAATGGTTACCTCCTCCATGAAGATGCTCCACTGGATTCATAGCCACACCATGAACATTAGGCCATGAGTTTCAATTCACACTGTACTTGTGGTACGCATTTCCTGCCTTAAGCATCGGCTTCATTCCACCACAGTCAACTTGGCAAATCATGGCCCAATCTTATTCGAACCAGATGTCTTCTACATATCCATATATTTGTGCTCAGATTCTTTAGTTTGTAACCTTCCTTCAGTCTTTGTTGCTTGACTTGACTTAATCCTGTAGGAGTTGTAATGGATGTTTTCTACATAGTCAGCTTAGACTGACTTGACCCTACAGATTCTTCCTTCGAAAGCAACAATGTAAGGTGATGAAATACTTTTTCAAGGGTGAATGCTCATCAAGATAGCTTGCTATCTGGGCTGTCACGAGTCTCCCATGAGTTGCACTACTGCACGGGCTGGCTCAACCCACCAAAACCATAGTTCAAATTTTGATTTTTGACTATTGTTTTTCGGCCGATGTGGAGAAGGAATAAAAAATAATGCAGATAGTAATCTAAAAGACGCTTTAACCGGCCCGCGAAGCCGCTTACATTGCTCACATTTCTCTACTTAATATCTGAATTTATACACTATGCGTATCCAAACTTACTCAGTATCTAAGAAACATGATGGTGAAGCAAGAAACTAGCATCATCATTATGAGGTTTGATGAATAAGTCAGCTAATGCTCTCAGCATATCTTGGTATATTAAGCTAAATGAGTTTTTATTCTCCTCAGGTTCTTGTATTTTGATTTCGAGTAATATTTTATAAAAATCAATGGGGGAAGCAAAGCTCATAAGAAGTTTGGTTGGGTACTAAAAAACTTCTCCTCTTTGCAATGTGTTATTCTGTTCTTTGTGTTTTCTCGTTGACGTCTTCTTTGGATAGTTTCCTTGTTGGTCAATTGTTCTATTCAATATTAATCAACAATTTGGTTGACAGAAACAGAGCACTTGGGGACTTTCCATTTATGGTTTCCCTTTTTAAACTCATGAGGCAGATTTTGGATTTCTGGTAAATGGCAAAGTCATAAATTATTGCACAGGTAAATGTTTTTGCATCTGTTGGCACATGCATCAGAAATTAAATCTGAAAAAGCATTCGAACTACTGAGTAAGAAAAAAAGACGAATGATGGTACTGACTCTATTGATTTGCTAAAGTAAACTTCACCAGTAAAAGGAAGCAGCGATGTCAATAGGACTAAACAAGTAAGAGAAATTTAGAAACATTGTGAACTTGACAATTTATTCTTCTTTACAATAGAGATGCCATTATGAGTTCTGTGTTACTGAAGCGTATTTTATAATTGCTAGGAAGCTGGAAAGAAGTTCGTGTGTGTAATAAAAAAGGAGGTTTATCTTGCTTATTTTGTGATAGGTCTCTTTGATCTCAGACTCTTTCTGCAATTGCTTTGGTGAATGAATTTTGACACAAGCATGTAATGTTTGGTTTTGTTCTAAATATACATGTATATGTTAGTATGATGAATGAGTTGCAATATATGTTCCACCTCTAAACATATGCAGTAACTTGACGACGACTTAGCTTGCTTTTTGACCGCTTCTGAGAAAATGTCTTGGAATACACTTGTTTGTTTGTGTTGCATAGAAGCCTACGGTTCTCTTTACACTCGCGAGAATAACTAAAAAAATTGTGTAATGATCAAGTTGAAGAAAATAATGGGATTTTGTTAAGCTTATGTTCATGTATTTGCAGCGAACCTAACATTATTCACATTTCTATATTTAGCAGCCGAGCTTCAACACAGCTTAACTCAAAGAAAACGAAATATAATTTTAAACCTAGTCAGCCTTGGCGAGGAAGCAAGCAGCTTGACCTCAAAGACGACCAGTTCACGGGGACAATCTTATTCGAACCCGATGGCAACATCAATGCTACATATCAAATCTTTGTCGTGACCCTACCGATTGACTTTGTATTCAGGAGCAATGACTGGTTAGTAACATACACCAACTCCATTGGTGCAGTCGTTACAGAATGCCAAGATCTGAGCTTCTTAGGGAAGTATGGTCTATGTAAGAGAAGCTCTCAATTCATTTAACTGAAACAAATTAAGTCTTGTCGAAATTTCGCACCATAAACCTGCATAAGAACTAGCTCAGATTGTACGAGGAAAGTAACCTAATCCCATCAGACAATTTGAAGCACCAATTCCCTGAAGAACTTTTTGAAGTTTCCATCTTTTTTTCGCTCAGACGAATAGATTTCCACCATTTTTTTTGGTAAGAAATCCCAGATTTTTCATTATAACCTCTCTAAAATAAGAGCCTCCTCAAAGTTTCTTCTTCTTCTGCTATTTCAGATTTCTCAATCATCCTGAGCACTTTCGCCACTTGAATGCTAGTCATCGGGTCTCCTAGGTTGCACCCTATGCATCTCAACGCTAATCTAAAAAAACCCTTTAACCGGGGAAGCAGCTTACATTGCTCACAACTTATATCTGTATTAATATATTCAACGACCTGAGTACATCTTAAGAAACATGATGGTGAAGCGTGAAACGACCATATTATCATAAGGTTTGATTAATAAGTCAGCTAATGCCATGTGCATATATCGTAAGGTAGAGATAGCTCATCATCAACTTCGTTTATCTGCGCAAGAGCTATAGCATGAACGCTCTAAAGCTGTGATTATCTGTCTTTGCAGTGACCTTACCTGTTCGCTTGTATTCAGGATCAATGACTGGTAAATAACAATAATGGGAGCAAAGTTAAGTTCGTTCTTCTTGAAGTGTCCTTAAATACATAACAATAATGGGAGTAAAGTTAGTTTGTTTCTTGAAGTGTTCTTAAATTTCACCGATTAGATATTTTAGTTTGTTCTACTACTCAACTTTAATTCATTACAAACCGACCCAAGAGACTTATAAAAATTTCCAAAATCAACCCACAAGAATATATAATTTAAGTCACTTCGCTTCTTTTTGTCCAAGTTACTTCTCTTTTTGTCTAACTCGTTAGTTTCATTAGAAATAGAACAAACCAAGAAATGCTAATTATACAATCAAATAAACACGGAAAATGAAAATTTGCAAATGCATAATATAAGCTTCGATTTAGAAAGACAGTGATTCTAATTTTGATAAGAAAATATCATAACAAAATCTTTGAGATTTCAGAACACAAGAAGGTCCAAAAGGAAACACAGCAAAACTCAAAACTCAAAACAAAACAAAAAATATATCTTAATAAACCTAGTCAGCCTTGGCAGCAGAAGCAGCAGCTTGACCTCTGAGACGACCAGTTCTCCTAGCAGCGATAAGACCAACCTTCTGTCCAGGTGGTGCATCACGCCTAACCGTACTTGCGTGACCAATGTGCTGATGGTTACCTCCTCCATGAGGATGCTCAACTGGATTCATAGCCACACCACGAACCTTAGGCCATGAGTTCCTCTTCACACGGTACTTGTGGTAAGCGTTTCCTGCCTTAAGCATAGGCTTCTCAGTTCTTCCACCACCAGCAACTTGACCAATCATGGCCCTGCATCCGCTCGGAACAATCTTCTTCGAACCCGATGGCAACTTGATCCTATCAAAAACATATATTTCAATTCATCATTGCGAAATCGAGCAACGAATGCATCAAAAACTATCATTATGTATACTACAAGAAACTGTTACCAAGATCAGCATCGATTCAAAAGAACAATCTTTGGAAGAATAAAATCTTATTTTCACCAAGATAATCATTTAAAAAACTACAGATCTTCACCAAACAATCAACACATCTCAACAATTATGCAATCATTTCATTAAACCAATCATTAAAAATGAAAACTTTACAGTTAAATCTTGAATTATTGGTAACAGGAATCAAGAAACAAACCTAGTAGTGTCGTTGTCAGGGTTGTGGGCAATAACGATAGCGTAATCGCCGGAAGCTCTAGCGAGGACACCACGATCACCAACGTGATGCTCAACGTTACAGACAACAGCTCCTTCAGGGATAGATCTAAGCGGGAGAACATTTCCGACAACAAGAGTGGCTTTCTTACCGCAGTACAAGAACTGTCCAGTGTACATACCTTCGGCGGCGACGAAAAGCTCCTTCTGCTTCTTGTAACGGAAAGGATGACGGAAAGCTACGCGAGCCAAAGGAGCACCACGACCAGGATCATGGATGATCTCCGTCACGACTCCCTTGAGGTATCCATTTCTCTCGCCGTAATCGAGGCTACGGAACTTGGCCGGACCCTTACGGTGGTGGGTATGGGACTTGAATACGGAACCCGCTCCCTTACGTTGAGCTCTGATGACACGACCCATGGATGGATATGCTCGACGGCGATAGATTACAATTAGGGTTTGAGACCGAACACGAAAGTGAGGAAAAATCACCTTTTATTGGGGAAAACTGTAGTCGTTTCAACCCTAATGGACTTGGATAAGATATTTACTTAGATATTGGGCTATATGAATTAAAGCCCATAATATCAATCTAAACCCATACAAAGGCCTAAATCAAAAGAAGGCAGAAATCTTCAAACCCTCCGAAATCGAGGATTGTCCATTTGCTGTTCAGATTAGACCGGTTTACGCTAACCAAAATAGAAAAAATCATACTACTGTAAGTTTATATCTTCTTAAAATTCATGCAAGTTTAGATAAAATTATTATCAAGCTGAATCCAGATGAAAACTATATATGCCATTACAAAAAAAAAGTTCATCGGAAATCGCAACAACCAAATTAAAAGAAAACTGAATATGACATTGTACCAATGCCATTTTATACATGTGAATATTAAGTTTGTGTAGGCTTATACAATTTCTGCTAAGAGCAATCTTTGTTTTCCATCGACTTAGTATGAGATATTTGAGAAGTATATCATTGATAAATAATAATGATGTTATGAAACTTGTTAGGCAATTGTTGATGACACATTACACTGATGCTATGGCTTAGAATCTATGATGTCAACAATATCATATTGGATGCCTAAACAACAACAAAAAGCAACAATATTTGGAGAGCTTAAATACTTTTTTTTATTTTCCAACTAGCATATATAATATATTTATACACATATCAATGTCAAGCATACAATGTATAAACTCAAAATCAACTTGAAGTATGGCCGTATGGGCAAGCTAGCTTTTGAGCAGACAAGACTTTTTGTGTTTATTCGTATATGTCTATACTTTGCTATGTTTAGTTTTGTACTCTCATGAACATGGTATGGCAATGTATAAGACCTAGACAATGTGATAGTTATGTGCGTTTGTTGACTTGGACATAGTATGAACATCTTTATATTGAAGTGTACAATTTTATAAAAATACAAGAATAAGAGAAAAGTGAGTTAGTCGAAATTACATTATGTATAATTTTTTGTATCCACTTGATCCAATCTAATTAATGTGAGTAACATGTTTTGCATATGATAACAGTTCAGTTTGATAGGACATGATAGTTTAGTGGTTTATGTAACCTTTAATCAAAGTTTTGAGGTGGTAAGATTGATACTTCTTCTTTTCGGACGTTTGTCTTCGAAGATGTCTTTAATTATTTGTTGTTGGATTTTCTCATCCGATATATCAGTTAATGTATTTTAGCCGATTTTATCCGTTAATGTATCTTTTTAAAGCTATATTAATAAAACCAGATTACAAAAATTAAAATTAAAAAAAATTAACCATCATAAATACGTATAGATACAAATAACTGAAGGGAATGTGTTTGGTAGGACCATACTGATCCATCACAAAAATCTTTTGAAATATCACACAAGTAAAATGAAATGAGACATGAATGTTCAAATACTTTTAGTTAGTAAAGGTAAGAGGTTATATGAACTAAGCTTCCTGATCTAATGGGTACTAAAACGGGTTGGAATTGAAATGAAATACTTGAATGTTCGAATAATTTAGCAGTATTTAAAATTTATTTAAGATTTTTAAAAAAATTTCCATTTGTAACATATTATCCAAATTAAGAATAGTTTAGATATATAGTTATTTGAAATACCCAAAGTACTTTTACCTCTATTGTTCATCTTGATACGCTATTTGGATGCCATGTCAGGTCGATTTGTTTCATTATTTTACAGATGACAACCTTGATGGTCTTAAAATAACAGGGGTTTGATTCCATCGAATATCAAATTTTGGAACATTTATAAATTGTGGGTTAAAGAGCATGAAAAATTATAACAGATTTATACAAGTTAACTAGCTACTCCTCTCAAGATCAACACGGCCAACCTTTCACGTTGACTTGAGGGGAAAAAAAGTCTCCCACCCAACCCCAACTATTACAAATTTTAGTCTTAGAAAGAACAAAAAAAAAAAACCGAATCTGGTCGATGCCTAACATGGAGCTTGTTAGCCATTTTCCCTCCTTTTGTTTTGTTTCTTGTTTTTGGATTTACTCTTCACTTCAAATTTTAATTACTTTCTAATGATTAGATTTCTTCTTCTGACCATCCCAAAAACAGTCAACCATCTCGTAGCTATTAGTCACATTTCTTGTATTTTCGATCGAATTTTATCTGAACATGGAGATTAGAGACCTGAAGAACAATTCATCACAGGGTATGATTAGACCCATATTATGGTTAAAACCAAACTCTTCTTCAGCTTGTCGGAGCAACATTTGAAACTCCGAGTATTCGAGCCACGAGATGGGAACGATGTAACGACTTCTGTTCGGTCCAACGTAAACCGGAAAATGACCTTTTGGCACGTCTTGTGGAAGACTATAGTCTTCTTGATTATAGTAGCAACCATTGACGTTCTTCTTCTTCCCTATACTCGAGCATCTCTTTAAGATTTGCTTGATTGATGCTGCTTGAGATGACCTCTTTATTGCCATTATTTTGTTTTAAAACTTTTTTGTTCTGAAACTTGGGGTTTTTTTTTTTTGAAGAAATATTATAGATGTTAGAGGTACATAAGAGGTATATATGGAGTATGGACAGTTTGGAAGGCTAATTAATAAATTACTCGAGAAAATAATAATATATATATCGATACAGTACAATTTGATGAGTATAAAATTGGGTTTGATTACTTCTGACCTTGACCAAATAGTGACTGTATATTATAGGTATTATTAAATGTATGTTCAACATTTACATATATATATATATGCATTAGGATAAAGCAAAGACAATACGTTTCTAATTTGCTAATTTAGTTATGGATCATAACTAGGTTGCTTATTTATGACGTTGCAAAAATTAGTGACTAAATTATATGTATAATTCGACGTAGGAAAAGAAGAAGGTTAAAATACATGATGCATATATTATTTTACACAAAACGACTAACAATTAGATACACACATGCAGTAATTTAAATTGAGATAAAAAAATCAATGAAACCAAACGTAAACACGTATAGTTTTGGTAAAATATTTTTAGATTTATTAGTGATGGTACTCAATTAGTCATGTGACATTGCATAACGTATATACACGGATCCAAGTTCAAGTTTCACTAACATGGCGGATAAAATTTATATAAAGTTCAAAAAAAAAAACATCATATTATTAAATGAAAGCAATCACATGTATCCCGTAAAATCTAGATTTTTAAATCTAAGAAAAAATTCGATCATATACCTATATTTCTTGGGATCATAAAAAAAGCCAAATTTTCTGTTTGGATTCAAATTAGAATATTTAGATTTACTGTTCTTGTGAAAGCAAAATCATGTGGGATGTAGAAAAAACAAGGGCTTATAAACATTGAGGACAGAGCCAACAAGAACGACAGAGATGCAACTAAAATTGTGAAAGACATTATCATGTCCATTTGTTGTTTCTCTTACCTCTAATATCGTATATATACATCATATAAATGAGACCATGTCCTGTTACATACCAAAGTACGTACTTGCGGTGATACATATATAAGGAGTCGACACAAAAGATATCGCAAAACCTTTGTCTTTGTGTTTATTTGCAGCAAAAATTTTTGAAGTTGTTACTTAGATATATACATAAACGCCCATTCCTCTCAATAACAAGATAATTAGACACAACTGCTAAACTTAAAAAATCACTTTAAGACCCAAACTATATTTTGTTTTATATAAAAATCAATGGATTTATGTAGGTCACTTTTGGTTTTATATTAAATAAAGGAATATGTTATGCACTGTTATTTTTTTTTAAAAAATACTAATAAATATTAAATATTTATACGCATAATACGTACTTAAGATGGTAAGCATGAAGGATTTATGTCCCCATGTGAGAATTAGAACAATGCTTTATTGTTTTATTGTGAATCCATCCTCTCGAAGTTGATGCCTTTGTGTTCACGTACTTCTTCGTCTCTCTCGTTCTCTTTTTTCTTACTTTTTCATGTCATCATAATAAAATCATAAAACCTTTATAATATCCTATAGTCAATCTATTTCTTTCCATTAAAAAAATTTCATATTATCATGATGATGTTGATCAGTATGGTTTATTTAATAGCTAGATTGTAGCCTATATGAATCAAAGAGCGATGGCAAATAAATCACTATTAGTCAGGTATTAAGTACAAAACTATATAGAAAGTAGACAAATCTTCTGAAGAAAACAAATATAAAAAAAAAGTCAAAAGGATGAGTGGTTTAGGATCAAAGGGTGGACAGTGAGATGATGGTGGAACAATGATACTTGGCACTTGTTGTGGTTATAACTCGGAGACATTATCAATTCATTCTGTTTAATAATATAATCTTCTGATTTTCTTTTCTCACTCAATGATTCATATTATAACATTTTCATTTACTAACTTTGTATATAGAAAAAAACTTATCGTTAGGACTCTCACATCAGAACTTATATACAATATAGTGTTGTAAGTGTTATACATATGGGTGGAGATAAGCTACTATATTGTAGGCAATTGATTTTGATTTATAAACTCTTGAAATTGAACATAATATCTAAACACATGTTGACCAACTCAAACCGAAATCAATCTAAGGCCGATGTGACCTATTATAATGAGGTTCTATTCCATTGTCTTGAAATCATAAGACTTACCCATGTGGCTACTATCCAAAGAACCAGCAACACCAACTAAGCAAAGAGTGTCATAATACATAAGCAGACATATATTCGAAACCATCAAATCTGAGCCACCAAATTTGATTTTTTTTTTTTCTTTGGATAACCTAAAGTGGAGAAGTTAATTTCCCATGTTCTATGGCCACTAATAACAACAATGATTTCGACATCTTTGTCTCTCTCTTTCGGGTTCCAAGTCACATGTGATTATTTTGACTTTTTGAGCTTCACAAACAAGAGCCTGATAAATGTCATTGTCACAAGTCCCTACCCACGAGAAGTGAATGTGTGTTTCTTCTAACATAGAAAAGAACTAAACAAATCTGCAAACGCCTAAAATCGACACAACCCCACATGTTCTTTTTAATGAAAATGCCAATAGACGATCAAGAAGATAACTTACATGTAGAAGAGAAGAAAAATATCGTTTTTATTAAAGTCGTGTTTCAGGAAGAACTCATACTCCTTGCTTGCTTCTTCCATTGCCTCTTCTGCTTATACAGGGAAGGCATGAAAGATACAGAGCTTTATCTCTAGAATATCTAAGTTGGACAACATCATGCATCCAAACAAACCCGTGATTCCTGTGGCTGAGTGAAACTTGCAACAAAAAGCTTGCAGCCAATGTTTACAAAGAAAGATTTGAGGGAGACGCAAACAAGATGAGCTAAATCATATGCATTTGTACTGTCTCATACAACAATGTTGACCATAAATGGTCTTTTCTTTACATGTTCTAACTGTTAGAAAAGGTGTTCAGATATCGTGATATCTCAGGTTTTTGCACTCCACTGACATATACTAAGTGTGTCACACGAAATTTCCTAGCAAACTTCTCTCTCTGTTGTTAACATTCATAGCCAGAGGAAGGCTAAAATTCTTCAGCTTGCGCATCTACCACGATCAAGAGTCTTTTTAGCTCGGCAATATCAGCTTGTACCTATTGCATAGTAAGTACAATCAGATAATAAACATTTCTAAAACAACGTACCCATGTGCTAGAAAATCAAGACAAAGCCAAACAAGAATACGCACAAACAATGGGAGAGAAGTACATACGATCTGGAGTCTGACTACTATCTATGTGGTTTCTCAACAAGTCAGGCTAATTAAACTAACGAAATAGTAAGCCTAAATAATGAAAGGCAAGCAAGCTGCAGATACCTTCTGACGAGTTGCCGTAAGTTTGAAAAGTTCATCTGCGTCTGAGCTTCAAAAACCATTGGCTAAGAGGATGATCTGTGGTGTCTCCTTTCTTCATCGTATAGTAAGTTTCATCAGCGACTCCTGCAACATTACAGTGAAGATAATTACATGCCTCAGCAATAACGACTGATTTACTAGAGACCATAACAAGAATGCACCTAGAGGAGGCAGGTTGAATCCATCTGGTAGGTTGGAGACGTGAAAAGCCGGGTGATTATGCACGCGTGCGAGGATACTCTGGAAAGGTTCATGAAAGACAATTTCATTGTAAGACTCAGTGACAACAGGTACGTTGGGAGACTGAGGACCACTGTAAATCTCCAGGTTCAGCTTTAACATGTGAGACCTGAAACAAGTTCAATAGATCCTAAGATATATATATATATATATATATATACCACAACTTAATCCACTGAAATTCACAATCACAAAGCGGAACTCACAACTCCAACTTCTGTTCACAGGCATCGGTATGTAAGAAGATGGTGATATCGATTCTGAATTCTCCCCAACCACACTCAGACAATGTAAAAGGAGGTGAATCAACCACTCTAGTAGAATTCTTGAAACTTGGATGCAAATGGAAGATGACCTTCCTTATAGCCACACCAAGATCCTCATTCGTAGCTTCACGTAGATAGACAGTCCAGTTATGTGTTCGATATCTAGTAGATAAAGAGATATAAAATCAAAGAAAGTTCAAACATTTACAAAGATTGCAACTTTAATGTAAATTAGGGAGATAAAAAATACTCACTCTTTAGCTTTCTTTCCGCGGAAAAAAGCAATCGATCCACACACAATAGGAACAGAAACTACAACATCTTTGACCCTTCTTCTCGAATCCTACAAAATCAAAGAATTTCAGAACGACGAGCATATGACATCATCGAAGCGAAGCCAAAACAACTTTTCAAGGTTTCGAAGACGATCTTTTTACTGATAAAACAGTCTTAGACAAAAGGGTAGTGTCCGATTTTCATAGTTTTCATTACAAAGAAAACTTAGTACTCGACAACCTAAGTTCCTTAATCGGAGAAAGATTCGACAGTGGCTTTTAAGGTAAACGGCAACAGAATATACCTTGTCTTCGCGATCATCAAAGCCAATGCGTAGCGTCCGCGTAAAAGGAGCTTCAGACAAAATCTCGACATCAGAATCCATGATTAACGGATGACGCGAATCAGAACTTGCGCTATTTAAAAATATATGTCTCTTTCTCCGATCGATTTGTCGCAGAGGAGGGAAAATAAAAAAGTTTGGGGTTTTAGGACATTTACACAAGTCTACGTACGGAACAGAGCCTATACGTAGATAAAAAGTGTTGGTTTATCCTATTGGCCACGTCATGTACGATTCTGCCACGATGACAAACTAAATCGGACTTCTTGCTGTCTGATACACAGACGTTTTTTCGTAAGGAAAACCATGTAAAATGAAGCTTTAGATGAAACTTGCAGGCTCTATAAGCCAATGATAAATTTACAGATAACGTTACAAGAATGTTTGATCTGAAAGAAAGAACAACAGAATAAAAAGCTTTGCAACAATCTGAAAGATCTTCTCTTCTGCAAAAGCATTGTCTCAAGGAGAAAAACTTACAATAAAGAGATGAGCCAAAAACAATGCAGGCGGAAGATAGAAGCAAATTCAGATGTTTGATGCACTTAAAGCCATAACTTTACATTGTTCATTCAAAGCTAGAAGCTGAGCTTCTTTCTTGTCGAGAAGTGCCGTTAATTTCACATTCTCTTCCATCAGTTTCTGAACTTCAACCTCCTTTTGCGCCTTCTCGCCCTCTAGTTGTGTCGTCTTAGTGACCAACCTGTTTCACCATTAACAAAATCGAGAAAGAAAGATTGAGGCTTTGTTCTGAAGGAGTGATAAAAAAATGGTTGCATAAAGAAGATATGATACTGACCGTTCGAAGAGCTCTTCGATGGTTTTGAATTGTCTCTCGGACGAAAGAAGTGTTTCTCTAACATTGGTAAAAGTACTGACATAGCTTTTAAGTGACTCGAACTCTCTCTTAACACGACACAGCTCCTCTTCATTTTCCACTGCTTTTTCCCTCTGTCTCACTGTCTCTTCAACTAGTTCCTCAATCCTTTCCCGCATTTCGTTCAGAACACTATTAGTCCCGTGAGCAAATCTCTCCATCTCTTGTAACTTTATTGCCAAATTTTCGATTTGGACTGTCTTCCTACTAAGTTCTTCCTCTCCCAAAAGTACCATCTCCTTTTGAACAGCCGTCTCGGATTCTGCTGCTGAAACTCTCCTAACAAGAGATTCAAGCACATTAGTAACCATCTCGATGGATTGGAGCATCTCACTAGTATAGGCTCCATCCTCTATACCCAAGGAACCACGGTGCCTTTTGGTTTCAGTCAATGTATCTTCACAAGACGATGAACCACCGTCTTTCTCAAGATAATCTAATCCTTTCAGCCCCATCTGTTCCACACCGCATGACAGATGAGCTACATCAGGAATGGCCAAGACTCTAGCTTTTGATCTCAAATACCGCAACATTGTTGCGGTCGTTCTCACCCTCCCAGAAAGAACACCTAACTCCTTTCTGGCATCTTCTTCTGAACCAAACTCAAGGTATGCCTGAACATCCAAAAGCTCAGCTTCTAAACTATTTACCTGAAACCGACGAGATTCCAATTCACTCTTCCATATCTCACTGGCTTCCTGGGATAAAGACTCTTCTGCAGATGCATTGGTCTCCTCTTTACAAGCCATCCCCAAACCTCTTCAAATTGTAATAAGTCAGCTAAAAAAAAACAGCTTAGAACCAAAACCAAAACCAAGACCAAAAAAAAAGGACAGATCTAGCTTCTATCTTCTGTAGACCATGTGTTAACTCTTTCCTACTCCGATCTTTAGCCTTTTGTAGCTTCATTTGAGTTTGAAACAAAGAATAAGACAATGGGTTCAATTCATTTTAGACAAGGATGAACGAACTAAGGCTATCAACAAAACGAGGATCAAGACAAGGCACATAAAGAGGAACCGTTTTTTAAACAGCTGAATTATCATCTTCAATCATCTTTTGAGCTACTGAAACGGTATGATACATAAAGGACGCAGGTTAAATTAAACAAACGAGAAAAGTGAAATTTTTTGACGAGAAACCGTGTAAGCAATGACTAAATCCTACACAAATCGAAATCGATCTTAAAAGATTTTGAAATGAATATACAAAAGAGAGAAAAAGGATTCTCACAGTTCGAGATCATAAGCTTAGAGATTTGCTCCGGAATGATTAATTGATACCAGGAACGAATCAGAGGCAAAAGCTTGATCCTTCGTCGAGGGTTTCCCGAAGAGAGCGGGTGAGAATGAGATGGAATGTAGAGACGAAGACAATTTACAGGAATTGGGAGGAAGGACCCATCTGCTTTGCTTTTGTTTGCTCCTCCTCCTACTTTAATTTCTCCTTTTAATTTCTTTTGATTTTTTTTTTTTTTGCTTTTTATATGATACTATTGTATGTAATCATACGCAAAATATCAATTTATAAAAAATCTGAAATTAATCAAATAAATTTCTAATGTTATATAAAAATAATTGATGTGGTTTTTATTTAGATACTCATTCCTCATATGCAGCAACAAAAGGATATAACCAGTTTGACAATATAGGGGTAAAGCGCAGAAACAGCACTACAGAAATGTCATGCAGTCAACCTAAAGAAACTCTTATCTAAAGTTTTATTGATCTTTACATTTTGCAATCATACTTTTGTATTCATTACAGTAAGTAATTTAATCTGGTTTGAGATTGAATACCGCATCAAGCGGATCCATAACATAGAATTTAGTTTTAAACCAAGTTTTTTAAAACAAAAAACCAAATAAATACCCCAAAATGAATCTAAGTTCGGATTAAACATTTAGTATATATATATATAAAAGAAGTGTGGTCAAGCTCAGTGACTAGACGATGACGACGACGCGACCGGGCCTCCCAAACCCATCTTCTAACCCAAAAGCCCAAGCTGTTCCACCAACTCACTTCCGTTAAGAATCTCAGGTTCCATAAATGATGTTCTTAACGGTTAACTGTCTCTGAGTCAGCTCAATGAGAAAGTAGAGTGTAACTCCATCCTTACGACGCAGATCCTTGACATGGATCAACGGAAATAGAACGTTCTGACAGACCCTGTCGTAGATCAAGATCTTATAAAGATCTTTGAGAAAAGATTCTCTATGTACAAACGCAAAGCTACTGAAAACATGGAAATGGTCGTTTACTCGTAAAAGAACAAACATAAACATGTGATTCAAATTACAGGTTCTATGGGTTCTTCACCTCACAAGTATCACAGAGATAATTAACCTCTGTATCTGTTGAATCTCCAAGATCGCAAACTCCCAAATGATACAACATCTTTTTTTCAAGATTGAGATGATGTTTCTCCACGGTGATTTTCAGCACGCTGAGACATTAGCAATGAGCATAATTTAGTAAGACTAACGCGAAATGAGAGCATAATGGCAGTAAGATAAACGATGATGGAAAAGAACGATCATATGAAACTGACAAGAAACCTAATGTATGTTCAGATTGTAATGACTCATACAAAGGATAATGCCACAGAGTTTCCATAGCTACAAGATGCAAAGGTAGGGTAGTGTATACACAACAAACTATAAGCAAACAATCATAGATAAACCTAATGGAAACCACTGACCTGATGAGAAGTAATCCAAGGAGGTGGCGGCCAAAAGAGCTTGGCATATTCAGGAAGTTTATGGACCAGCTCTATTTTCCCAGTCCTGAAATCAAACACTCCCAAATCTCGATCTTGCATCACACCCAAGTCATCCTCACTGAAGACATTACCATTGAAGAAAACAGAACTTCCACCACAGGGAGGTAAAATATCAGAAGCTGAAGCAGAAAAGTTGCAGTCATCGCCAAGGAACAACATCCTATCTCCGAGATCCTTAACCTCAAACCAACTCTTGTCTTTTTCCAAAAATTTAAAAACTTTAAACTTGACCGTTCTCTCATTCATAAAAACCGCATGATGCTCAAAGACCTCCTCCTCGACGAAACCAGGATCCCCATCAACCTCCATGCTCAAATACATATCAACCAACAACATTTCACCACAAGATTCAACCAAAAACTTCTTGTCACCGCCATACACAGGATTCACAACCAAATCAAGTTTCAAAGCCACAAAATCTACAACCACAGTCCTCCCATTGTTGTCAACAGCAAAGAAACGTCCATCAAAGAGAATGACATCATCATAAGGAGAAGGCATGTCATTAATGACAGTCCAAGCTCGATCCCAAGACGTAAACACAGCTAACTTGCCAGATATATGAATAGTAAGCAAAACGAATTTGTAACTCCCCCCCGCATCACTACTAGCATCCAAGTACTTGACAACAGCTTTCTCCAAGTACAAACTGTTTACAATATCACCAACTGTATTGAAATAATGAAGCTTGAACTCACGCCCCAATTCTTTAACCTTAAACATGGACATATCGAGAGAAGGCGGGAAATGTTGAGGAAGTGAATGTCTTTTATCACTAAGCGGATCGAGAAGAGTCACTTTACGAGGAGGACCATCAAGGTCTTCCTCGACTTTGACTAGCCATCCAAACAGATCTGCTTCGTCGCTGGTGTTGTGAGGTTTGATGAGTAGGATGCTTCGCTGCGAGAGGCGGAAACCTACGGCGGAATCAGGGAAGAGGCTAGCACCGTTGTCTGGGAGGACAGGGAGGTGATGTGTCGGAAGAGGAGGCTTAGGTTCGGCGGCGGAACGCCATGAAGAACAAACGGAACGGAAGTGAGCGAGATCGAAGGAGGAATCGAGAGATTTTGAGATTAGGTCTAAGAGATCCTTAGGGAGTGTTGCCCAATCGACCATTGATGAATTCATTAGCCTTTTCTTTCACCACAGAGAAAGAAAATGAAATTTATCATTTATCGACAAACCATTGAGTACGCAATGACTCAATCTAACACAAATCGAAATTGATCTCAAAGATTTTGAAATGAATATACAAAGGATTCTCACAATTCGAGATCATAAGCTTGGTGGTTTGCTCCTGGGTGATTGATTGATTCCACCAACGATTTAGATGCAAAAGCTTGATCCTTCCTCGAAGAGAGCGGGTGAGATGGAAGGCAGAGACCCTAGCTGCTTTTGCTTTTGTTTGCTTTTTTGCCTTTTTTTTTTTTTTTTATATAATGTAATCATATGCAATATATATCATTGATTGGTCTCTAAAAAATCTACAATTAATCAAATAAATTTCTAATACCATATTAATGTGACTTTTATGCCTTATACTAAAACTTTGTGTACTTTTATGCAATAATATAGGAAATAACTATTTTGATAAGTTATACAATAACAGTTAATGACTCTATTGAAAAGCTTCTTCATAAAGCCAGGGAAGAATTAAGCTAAATTCGGTGTAAACATTACTAGTAAATATAAAAGCATTCACGAGATTTACTAAAACTCTCACAAAAAAAATAAAGTGTGGTCAACCTCAGTGACCAGATGATGCCGACGAAGCGACCGGACCTCCCAAACCCATCTTCTTACCCAAAAGCCCAAGCTGTTCCACCAACTCACTTCCGGTAAGGATCTCAGTGGCTCCGTAAATAACGTTCTTAACGGTTAATTGTCTCTGAGTCAGCTCCTGCAAACTCCCATACTCAACATAGTTTCCTCCACCGATCATGAACACCATTGCTTCTCTAAACGGTCCCTTCACATGGCTACCACCACCGGAGCTAGACTTTGGAGCTCTCGGGTCAAGCAAGAGGTAAGAATCGAACTCTGGGTTCGGTTTTCCTTCTGTTAAAGCTTCGACGGTTCGAGTCACTGCCAATTGTTGATCACTAGATAACAGATTCTTGACTCCAGCAGTGACCGCGCTGATAGACTGTCCGTAAAGCTTTTCAGCCCAATCTACAATGTTGCTTCTGCTTGCTGAGTTCGCTGAAGCTGCAAGAGATACGTTTAAAGATTTGATCTTCTTCACGTACTGAAACGCGCTTGTGTCAGCTCCGGCTTCGTTCAATGCTGCTTCCACGGACTCCACTTCGGATTGGTTTATGGTTTCTGTGGAGATCAAGTACATGATTGCAAACCGTAGCTTGTCCATCTTTGTACCTTTGCCTTTTAAAGCAGCCATAAGTTCGGCTCTGTCGATTCCCCCTCTCATCATCATGTCGCTCTCTTTCTTTGTGAAAGCATCTATAGATCTCTCCTTGATCTGTCCTAAGAGCGCAGTTGCTATGTTGGTGTGTTTATCAATCACTTGCTTCCTCTCAGTTAATTCCGGGAGAGAGTTCACAGCGTTCATGAGATGCTTGGTGTTTCCAATCAAATCTGTCCCGTCAAACTCAGCCCCACTCCCGCCGCCAGTTCTCTTGTTAACCTCCTCGACGTCTCTCTTGTACTTGTTCAACTGAGTTTCAATCTCCACAGCGACTTCTGGAAACTCCAGAGAACTGTTTGCAGACCAGAATGGGTCAGAACTGTCAAGCTCAAACGATTTATTCCCTCCTTTCTCTCCCTGCACGTCCAATCTGTTAAGCTTCAACCCAAGAACGTCGTGAACAAGAGGCCTGTATCTGAAATCATGCTGAATCCCGACTGAAAGCTCAAAGTTCCTGTCGAAAATGCACAAGAGCGGACGCTGAAACGAGCTCATGAAACCACCACCTTCAGTAAACAGATTGTTCTTAGACAAAAGATGATCTCTAAGTTTCTGATCCAGCAAAGACGCCACCATCTCTGCAGGTCCACCACGAGGGCACCGAATAACAGGAACCACACCGAGCGTTACCAAGACACAGAACAAACCACTAGCGACCTTTTCAATGATCGCTTCAATCTCTTTATCTCCAGCTGATGGATCATTCAATTGAACATAAGTAGATTGCTGAGCAAGAGAGAACAAGTTATCTTCTAAAGTCACAAACTCCAGATACTGATCATGCACTTTTGAGACTTTATCAACGGAGCTAGACTTGAGTATCCCCGAAGCGAGGTCTTCAAGAAGCGGACGAGGGATTGAAGAAACGAAGTTCAGATGAAAAGTATCGTAGAGAGGCTCAGAAGCATCAGCTATGATCCTTTGGATGTTGGATTGAGTTGGTTGAACAAAGTAAACGGCGGGAACATCGTGAACGGTTTTTCGATCTTTGTCAATGAGAAAGTAGAGTGTAACTCCATGCTTACGACGCAGATCCTTGACATGGATCAATGGAGATAGAATGTTCTGACAGAACCTGTCGTAGATCAAGATCTTATAAACTTCTTCGTTTGCTGTTCCACTTGATTTCAATGGTTGGTTCAGATTCAGCATTCGGATTATACATTCTGCAACCCAACAGATCTAAACATTTTAAACGAATATTCAAAAAAAAAAATCGAATAGTTCTCTTTCATTTCCAGATTCTCCTAAACACAAATGTTCAGCGTTATCTAATATTATCAATAGATCGAGCATACAGAGAGAGGAATCATCGATCGTTCAGAATTACAAAAGAAAGAGAGATTACCAGTTTGTTTCTGGCGGAGATTGAGAGCCATTGAAGCTTATTCCTCTTCTGTATCGTCTTATCGCACTTTGCAAAACTCAGATCGAGAGGTTCTGGGAGATTCAGGTGACAAAAACACAAATCTTAAATTCACAATCGATCTAGAGAATACTTCAAAACACAAAATCAAAGATGTATGTAATGTAACGATTATCACCTGCAAATTGGAGAGGAGAGCGACGAAAGAAGATTCCGATCTAAAGGAAACAAAAAATCGCCGTAGAAAACAAATGGGCCTAGTGGGCCTAGTGGGCCGAGTTAGTTTTACAATAAAATTTGGCCCATCTATATTCCTTCTTTCTTCAACTCTTCTTCCTCTCCTATCTGAACGAAAAAGGTGAAGCCCGGAGAGATTCGTCGTCGGAGACTGAAGTTACCGAGAGGAGCAGCAGAAGATAATGGGAGATGGAAGAGAAGGAGATTGGAAATGTTTAGGTTGCAATAACAGAAACTACGCGTTTCGATCATTCTGCAACAGATGTAAGCAGCCTCGTCTTTTCATGGATAACAATACATCTCCAAACTCTAAGTGGCTTCCTCGTATCGGAGATTGGATCTGCACTGGTTCGTTCTATTTTATTCGTCTTCTTCTTCTTCTTCTCCTTAATTCAATTATTTGATTGCTCGTTGAAAAAGTCCAAGCTTCTTTCTCTCTTTATCATTTTCCCCTCACTTTGATCATTACATATAGCTGTTATTAGTGGGTATTAAGCTTTCTCAGATTGTGAATGTTACTGAATTGTAGTTCTGAGTTCGAATTCTTAACCTTTTTTCCTTCAAATGCCATTTTCATTTGATGATCCATTAGATGAGAATTGTGGATTAGGCTTTTTACTTAACTAGGTTGAGCTGTTTTTTGTATATTCTTTGTTATGTGGTATATGGAAATTGCTGGTGGTTGTGGTGTGGTGTGGTGTGGTGTGGTGTGGTGCGCGTGCGTGCGTGCGTATCTTCTTCTTCGTGCTGCGTTTTGCGTTTGGGTGTGTGGTGTTGGTGTTGGTGTGGTGTGGTGTGGCAACAGGTTGCACTAACAACAATTATGCATCACGAGAAAACTGTAAAAAATGCGGACAACCAAAGGAAGTAGCAGCTTTGTCAGCACTTGCTATCCCTGGAGCTTCTCTTCAGACTCATCTCAATTACTTCAACCGTGGACCTGAGCCAATCGATCATCAACCTGGTTCTTTACTCGCGTTCTCTAACCCTGCAAATCAAGCTTCGGCTCTTAAAGAATGGAGGAGCGGTGACTGGATCTGCAGATGTGGGTTTCACAACTATTCATCTCGTATACAGGTGAGGAAGTGCTTCGTGTTTAGGGAACCGTCTTGCCCATTTCAGCTTGTTGTTTACTCATTTCTCTTCGTATGTTTCTGCAGTGCAAAAAGTGCAATGAAACAGCTCCACTAGGTATGGTTTTTGTCTATTTTGAACATGGTGGTCTCCGATATTCCTTCAAAACGAGTTTTCATTCTGGGAAAGTTTTTGGTGTTGCAGCACTTGGAACGAAGAGATTAGCATCAGAAGTTTTGGCTCATGAATGGGATAGCAAAAGATTGAACCAAGGATATGTAAGTTCGAGCACATTAAGTTGATTAGCACATCCAAGAAATTGCATATGCTTAGTTTTGTTTCTTCTGGCTCTTTGTGCAGACAAGCATGCAACCACAATCATCGTTGTATGCATCTTTTTCTGGTATAAACTCAAGCATTATCTCAAATTGGCAACTTCCTCTCCCGTTTCTACAGCAACAGTTAACACCTGCTTTACTTGGAAAGGGGTACGAGTTTGATCTCTGGTCTCCATTGTTTTCTTCGTTTCGTAAACGCTAGAAACTTGGCTCGAGACATAGTCTCTCTTGACGAACTTTTGCAACCTTCCTAATTCTTCATTTTGACTGATTACGCAGAGCAAAACAATGGCGTGATGGCGACTGGATGTGCACAAACTGCAAGAATCACAATTATGCATCTCGATCAGAGTGCAATAGGTGAGCTTCTGCTAGTCTTTTCTCTTAATTATGAGCTTTCTTCTAGTTTACATTTCGTTTCTTTGCATTGAGTCAAGGTAAACAAAAGTCAAAGACGAATAATTTTGGTTTTCATTTCAGGTGCAAGACTAAACGAGATATCCTTCAGCAGGACATAACTCCATCACTATCTTGAAGAATCATGAAGAGTGTTCAATAGTGTCATACAAAACAGAGTATCTCAAATCTTGTTTGATTTATCCGATTTGGGTACACATTACTCGAACCTAACTTAAATATAAGCCTCAAAATGTTTTGGAACAGAGAAAGCTAAAAGCTTTTTAGCCTTTTAAGATGTTTTTAGGATCGAGAGGCGGCGTATCGAGCTGATAAAGATTCAAAGCCGGTCCAACAAACCGGAAAAGAATCCAACCTCCAATCACAATGTATATCGAAGCGTAAGCCAATTTGTTCAGCCAAAACAACAAACCTTTCTCTCCAACATAAAGCTCCAATGCTTTCTCATTCAATGTCATCTCTTCCCATGGCTTTTGAACACTTTTCTCTGCTTTTTTCCCGTTTTGCCCTCCTTCACCTGAACCTTCTTCCCTCATTTTCCTTCTTGATCCTCTTTTGAATCTTATCTCCACTCCATCCAACGGCTGAGAGGTCTTCTCATCGCCACCGCCATCGTTGTTGCCACTGTTTGAGCAGTTTATCGAGAGAGATCGTCTTTCTTGACGATGCAACACGAACTGGGTTTGTGTTATTGCTCCATGAGATTGTTGCTTCCGATTGATGATAGTTGGTTTAGCTGAACTGGGAGCTAAAAAGTGAAGAATTTTCATTTTTGTTAGTTTTAAGATTTTGTAGCTATGAAGAAGAAAGAGAGAACAATTTTGCAAGATAAGCTATTTTATCTTCAGACGTTGTGCTACTCGTCCTTTGACACACTTACAACTCGACACGTAGCAACCCGAAACTAATGGGCTTTGTAGAAATTAAATAGCCCATTAAGCCGTTATCAATAAAACGAAATGGCCCATAAGCTTTTTTATTCGGCAGCTCGTAAGTTACCGAGAGTACCTTTACTGGTTTCTTAAATTACAAGTATGCCTTAAAAGCTATACAATCACAGAATCACACTGACAAAAGAACAAGATTTTCATTCAAATCGTGGACTTAAGAATAATTGTGTTCGCACGAAGAAGAAGACGATTCGATTGTGAGATCGAAAATCTAAAAGAAGAATAATGGAAGACGACCCTTTCCTCCGGAAGTTCCAGCAATCGGAGCTCAAGATCGCTTCGGAGTTTCTGACGAATTGCCTTCCTTTCCTGTCTAGAGATCTTTGCGAAGACTGCGTCAACGTTCTCTCCGATCGAATCCGCTCTCTTGATCCAGGTAAGCGGGAAAAGTTTCTGACTTTCTTGGGAAATTATTATTTTCTGTATATAGGAAACGGAGATTCTCTTTACTTGATTTGATTCTTGCCTTTTTTTGTTAAGGTAATTATGCTCGTTACGAATCTGATTGAACATTAGGGTTTTTGATAATTAGAACTAGTAGTAGACGAGAGAGTTGCGTAAATTTGTTTGCTAGGAATCAAATTTACTGTTTACCTAAAAAAGTTATGGGCTTTAGGGTTTATCTAACGGTTTGCTTAAGAAAGATCGTATTTCCTTTTGTGTAGAACATTGTAGTGACGCAAAAAAAGTTGATGGAGAAGGTAATAATAAAGCTGTTATGGAATCAGAAGGAACCAGTAGTAGTAGGGATGACGAAAAGTCCAATAGAGACTGTGAGAATCATTCACTTTGGAAAGAGAATGAAATTTCATTTGGAACCTTATCTGAAGTTCTTGGTAGTGTACTGCCATCTCGACAAGCTCCTGCTGAAACAGCATGCCCTCCTCGAAAGTCTTGGGCTGATATGAGTCAGGAAGATGAGTTCGATGAAGAGGAGGAAGATGAGGAAGATGAGGAGAAGGAATCGACTAGGAAAGGTTTTAATGAGAGTCCAATGAAGACTCCACAGAAGCCTAAGTTATCAAGAGAGCAGAGAGAGGATCTCAGGCTGAAGAATGTGAAGAGAAAGAAAGAATTTATTTGCTTGGAGAGAGTTAAGGGAAAGCTCGTTAATGTAGTTGATGGGCTTGAGTTGCACACTGGTGTTTTTAGCGCAGTGGAGCAGAAAAGGATTGTTGATAAAGTTTATGAACTTCAAGAGAAAGGACGCAAAGGAGAACTTAGAGGTAGCTTCTTATTTCGATCTGCAAAATCTCTTATCATTAGTTGACCTGTTTTTGAATCTGAATTTTGTCTGTCTCTATTTGTAGAGCGTACATTTACTGCTCCACAGAAGTGGATGAGAGGCAAAGGACGTGTGACTATTCAATTCGGATGTTGTTACAACTACGCTACAGTAAGTAACTCATTTTGTGCCATTTGTTTTTCATTAATCTGTTTTATTCTAACAAGAGGAGTGAAGATGTTTTGCCTTCTTTGTATGTTGATAGGATAAAGCTGGAAACCCACCGGGGATCCTTCAACGGGAAGAAGTGGATCCATTACCTTCTCTGTTCAAAGTGATCATTAGAAGGTTGATAACATGGCATGTCCTGCCTCCAACTTGTGTGCCCGATAGCTGCATTGTCAACATCTACGATGAAGGTGACTGTATACCTCCTCACATCGACAACCACGATTTTCTCCGTCCCTTCTGCACCATCTCTTTCCTCAGCGAATGCAATATCCTCTTTGGCTCTAACCTTAAAGTAGAAGGTCCTGGTGAATTCTCGGGTTCATACTCAATACCGCTTCCTGTAGGGTAAGTAAGCTCTTTGAGAACTACCAATATCAAAACTTTTCCCCACTCCATGTCGGATAGTATAATATATATTAACAAATACATCATTTTACGGGCATTTTTCAGATCAGTTTTGGTGTTAAATGGAAATGGGGCTGATGTAGCTAAACATTGTGTACCTGCAGTTCCCACAAAAAGGTTATATATTATTGTTTGCATCCGTTTTTTACACACAACAAAACAATAAAGTTCCTCACTTTAGAGGTTTTTGTCTTTTGTTTCAACAGGATATCAATCACGTTTAGGAAAATGGATGAGTCGAAACGCCCGGTTTGGTTCATTCCAGAACCTGATTTGCAAGGGATCGAGCCACTGCCATTGGACCTGAACCGCTCTGATTCTGCTACAAGGTCCTCAGGATCAAGCAACCACAGCGGTACTAACAGAAGTGGACATGGACGTAGAGGAGGAGGCGGCAACAATTACCACACGAGAGGTTACTATAATCCTGAAAGAAGCAGTGAACAGTATGACTCTAGAGAATGGTCATCAGGCCAGAGAAGAGGAAGGCCAAGCCCTAGTAGAACTTAAGGTTTTTATTAAGCTGAAATTTATGCTCATTCCTTCAAATAGAACCCAATTTTCCTCATTAAGATGAATTTGTACAACATAGCATCCTTTTTTCATTTTTTTTTTAAAAAAAGAGTCCGTTTAAACAATTGTATGTCCGGGGTATTTTTCTTTTTTTAACTTTTTGAATATTTTTGATCGTATGTTTTAGTTTCTGAAATTGTGTAATGTATATCACAATTTAATTTTTAAAATTGTTTCACTATTCAATTCTATAGGATTAGTTACTCAAAAAGAAAATATGTTGGATCACATCTACTACAAGACTTGAGGAATGATCGAGTAAGGAAGGTTCTAAAGAACAAGTCATGAGAGAGAGGAAAAAAAAAAAAGATGATGGACAAACACTAAAGCTGGTGATATGTAATGTACTTCAAATTTAAAATTTACAGATTCATGACATTATTTATATTAGATATGTATTTTATTTATTGAAATTGATAATTTGAAAAGTTTTGGCTAATTAATAATATATCGATCTTTAAATTATATAAGCACAAAGTATCAAAATATGCTGATGATAAAATCGAATTTATAATTTATATTTTTTTTTGAAAAGTACATGTTCATGCATATAAAGACCTATAAGTTATGAGAAGGGATCGAGAAAATTTTCTATATAAAAATTATTTACGAATTTTACAAGTTGCACAGCTGAAAATGAAGAAAACAGAGAGCGACATAATGAAATAACACGTGGGTTTAAGGATCTAAGAATCTCTTTATTAAAATCAATCGAAAGAGAGAAGAAAAAAGCTTTGGCCTCTATCGAGTATGACACTTTATATCAATATGAAAAGCGACGATGTGTTATATGTGAGATATGGAATGATCTTCTCATCTCAAATCCCTATTCGTTCTTTTAAAACATCATCATACCAATTTTCTACTTTCTAACAATGTATGCATTATCCGAAAGTACATTACAACCACAACATCTTATTAACTTGGTATGTTTGATTGATCATTCTACTTGTGTGTGTAATAGTACTTAACAATCTTATTATAATAACTCTTTTTATGAGTCATGACATCGCAATTTAGACAAAAGCAGCATGCACATAATATTCCTTGTTTGTTTTTGAAAACGTGAACTCGAGTTTTATAATATATTGCTATTGTTATTGAATTGTTATATGTTGGGCTGATAGGGGAATGAGAGAGAAGAGAGGATGAGAAAATGATTACCCGTAAGAAAAGGAAAGCAAAAAAAAAGCAGCTTTGATGTGTTTGTGTGTGTGTGTCTTCATACAAAATACAAAACACCTTTTGATATTATCCCATCACAAATATTGATCTGTATTCTGTTGAATTGTATTGACCATTTATCATTCCAAATAACGACCCCTGATTTTAAAAATATGTTATTGATTTAGTTGGGAAACAAAAAAACTGGCTAACATTTTCATAACCTTATATGTATATACTTGTGGAAACATTCCATAACTAAACTTCTGAACGTTTAATATTTCTTCAGCAGGGCCCCAATTTAAAAAAAAAATTAAAGGATCTTTTTTTCAAAAAAATACATATATTTAATAAATAAGTTATATTTTCTATCAATATCTTTGAAAACAAAACGATTCAAAACAAAATTCAAAGTGAAAATATATAAATTGTTTAGAATGAAAAAGATTATATATTATGTTTTCTTGATTCATACCATCCTTTTATTGAACCATCCATATGAATAATTATTTTCGACCCACAACAAAATTACACAAAATAAATAATATTAGACAAATAGCAAACATAAAATAATATCTAAATGCTTAAGAGAGGAATGACCAAGTGATATAAGGGTGGGGCTTAGAACTTGTTAATTTATACACTACTTTTTATAATAGAACATATAAAATCAGTATATGTGATTGTCAATGAAGGAAATTAAGAAATTCATTAAGGATTTGAATTTAGGGCTATTTTATTAATTCTTCTTGATTTAGAAAACCCTTTCCAATCAAATTAATCATTAATGAAATGAAAATAAATCTCTCTCCTCACATTTTACATCTTTACCTCAGTCGAAGACAATCATCACTGTTCTCTAACTTTCTAGGAAACTGACACTTTGTTTTTCCTTTCACTCTTCTTTTATCCTATTCCTTCTTAGTAAAAAGTGCATGCACTACTATATTAATAACCTTTTTCTAAAACTTGTAAAACAAAATCTGACTTTCAAGTAGTTGATTTCCAATGTTTAGTATTTTTCATGAAAGTATCTTATATTATGAAAATGTTTGCTTAACCAGTGTTAAACAACTTAGTTTTGTGTGTAATATTAGATGTAGAAAAATCACTAGTGCTATTTTGTTAGTGATATATATATATATAAAAGAAAAAGGGATTTTTCTGTTAAAAAATTATATAGAATTGACTCAATTCTACTATTATGCAAATTACATAACAGTACATACACCACGAGGTAGGGAACGTCATGTGCGTTGAACATTCTATGCAATTTTCTCATTCGTATAATCAATAAGCGGTAAGAGAGACAGTAAGAGAGCGATCATAAATAGTTTCAACCACCAATGTAATTGGTACAGTTGTGGGTGAAAGGTATTTCCCTAACCAAAATAAGAAGCTGATAACAAGAGACATACACTGTTTATATGATGTAATATTCCATCTTTTATACCATATGTAAAGTTTAAAACATATATATATATATATGCATGTAAAAGCATATCATCATTGATTCATCCATATGTAGTACGGTGTGTGTGTTTGAATGAAGATAGATGATGATGAAGATGTGTGTGTTGATGATGATGATGAACTAATTCTCACGAATCCACTTCATTTATTGCTTGCATTGCATTTACGTTATCGAAGAGCGTGCTCTTTCTTCGACAGTGAAACTCCTTCTGCGCCACTCTCTCTCTCTCTCTCTCACTCTTATTAAAATTCATTCTCTCTATTAGTAAAATTCATTCTCTCTATTATTTTTAGCTCTTCTTGCTGCTATTATGTATATCCTATCATGAATTCTATCGAATCATCTTTATTGTACCCATTAAACTAAAATTGATATACTAAATTAATTCACTTTTAACGAATGAAAGTGAATGAAGTAAAAAAACAAGAAAAATAAATTTAAATCAATCAAGTTAATTTATAATATTTAAATTATTAATTAATGATAATTCTCTGTTAAACATGTGATTTCTAAACTATTTATAGAATATAAGGTAACAAACTCCAACTAGTACTTCTCAACAAAAAAAAACTCCACCTAGTAGTATATGAGTGGAAAAATATGTTTAGAATAGTTGACGTTCATATAGAATGTGATTTTTATTCTTGTATATAGAAAATATTTATATAAAAACAGACATATTTAATACTATTAATTTACATTTATTATTATTATTTTCTTATCTTAGGCTCTAAATAGCATAAAATTTTTAATATATATGAAGCGAGCTAGATAAATAAATTTGTATAATACAGAAAATAAAATGCGTGATAAGCAAGTTATGAATTATTGAAGATCAATTCGTATTGGTACGAGTAACATACAAAAAGTTGTCTAACTATGGTACACCGAACTAATTAAAAATTCAATAAATGCTCTATATATAAACAGTATAAGGTAAGGTGTAAATAGCTAATTACATATGACAGACTGAATATAAAGCTCGGATCGTAGAGGGGACTATGCATGTTCCAAACCCCATATTTCTTCCCATTAATTTCCGGAAATCAAATAATTATTTTATAATTATTATAAATGTTTTCAAGAAATTGGGGCTAAAGTACAAACAGAAACTAATGATGCCCTAATGAAAAAGAAATCTCTGCAAGTGGTTCTTAGGGGCCACGTAGGCATTAGTTACAAAAGCTCCCTGAGTCTTTGCCTCTTCAATAGCACTTTACGACAATGACCAAGATCGTGATGCGTAATTTAAGATCCTCTGTTTCTCACTGCACCGTAGATTAGAAATCAAAGTGCCTATAGAGAGAGAGTATACCTCTTTCATGTGGACATATACACTGCATATGCACGTATAAATATTGATAACAAGACATATTTTTTCGTCAACATGAGTTACATGATACTCACAATCCGTAGTAAATGACTTAGTATTGTATAGTTGGGTGTAATGTCCGATTAGTTGTAAGAAAACTCAGAAACCATATTAAAACTTGTTTAGCTGATTGATGAAATATATTAGTAACTTATAAAAATATCTTGTTAAAATCACTATAATGTATGATTAGTCATGACTCATGAGGTAAACATGTTTTCCTATAAAAAAGTTACAAACCTATTCTTTGTTAAATTAATCAAATACAATCCAAAAATTTATCAGATCAGCTAAAAGCCTAAACCTAAATGTGGGTATTTCATCAGTCCAAATTATAAATTTAATTACTTAACAAAAAAGGAGTCGAATTTTGGATACAACCGAGTTTATGTACGATCAGTTGATTTGGTTAGGGCAACTCCCTGAAAGATCCCAAGACTTCAATATACAATCTGATTTTTTCCAAAAAAAATAGTTACAATGAGTACTGGTTTCACTACAATAAACGTAGGTGTGGCGATGCTAATTTACGACGAATAGCCATTATCGTAATTTTATAACGTATTAGCAACGCTTTTACGATGACTACGATATCCGAAGTAAATCCGTGAAAAAAGTTACGTGGAAAAGAAACGATGTAAGAAGATAGGCAATACACGTACGTACACTTAACAATGTTTTGACGATGACTAAAACATTTGTTGTAAATGGCGACGTAAAGTACCAACAAATTTATATGAATGATATTTATGACGAATTTACGAAGATAAGCAGAGATAGGTTTGTTATTTGTGAGGCATACTTACCGTAATACGATTTACTATTTCGTTGAAAATGAGTCATACACGTCGTGCATGAAATCATTGCAAACTTGGGAGTTGTAAATTTGTTGATAAATTGTCATCTGCCACACACAAAAATTCTCTATAAATATGAAAACCTTCAATTCATAAATCACAATTCAAACTAAAAAAAAAAACACTAAAAGAGAAAAGAAACTTATTTCTTAAAGAAAAATTTTAAAATGTGTTTTGATGGTGATATATACGAGTAACAAAAGTATTTATATATTCGTAAAGATGTCGCTACGGTAATTAGTTTTTGAATGGAATAAAGATATTCATGTACCAAACCGATCAAACACAGTTCATTCTTGAATCCGATATGTTTTATCCTTGTTAGAAGTGTAAGAAGCCAAAAAAATTTCATACTTAAACTGTATGGAAACATCTATAGAGAGTTTACACCATATTATTACATTTTCACTACAAATATGGTGTTGGAGAGCCAGCCACAGACAGCACCGCGGCCACCAGCTCAGCCGCAACCAGATCTGGTGCAGCCTCCATCGCCTCCACCTCTTGTCGGAGTTCATCCGGATCTCTTGGTTCTACCAGAATTCCCCTATGCACACTATACGGTGGAAGATCTTCTCGCACAGTCAAATCGCAGAAATTTACCACAATTGCATCAAGATAGGCTTCCAAATACTTATTTTGGTATGTTATTCATAAAATTGTTATTCTTATTCTTATTTATATTGTAAATTTTATATAACTTACAAAAAAAAAAAAAAAACAGGTTTGCTATAGATAAACGTGTAGACATAGCGTATCAAGAATTATCTTTTTACATATGTTATGATAAATTTATGCTGAATTGTGCATTATGTCAATCTGTTAATAGTGATTTATGAATCGTTCCTAATTCGTCATAAAAATAAATTATCGTTGATATTAGTCTTCGTTAACATAATATGTTTCTTGTAGTGTTTGTAAAACATTATTTGTTAATGATATTTCTTTGCACGTTATGTATAATTATTGCTAATGAATCCGATAAATAATGGGAGTCTATATAAATTAGCAACTATACTATGTAATAGCCTAGCAACTTTTGTGATCCGATTTCTAAATTTTAAATTTATTCGAACAAATTCTAATCGATCGTATCTTTAGACTTTAGACACGTTTCCCATAAAACTTTTAGGTCCTATGAAAATTGAAAAATTCTTCAAATTCTTATGATTACAATTCTCTCATTATATTTTATAAATGGCTATTATGTAGAACAATAACCTTGTATGAACGTTGGGTATTGTTCCTTTTCAACTGAAAATGTCATATTCATTAACCAACAACCTATACTAAAACAAAATACTTTCAAACTTGTGTTAAAATAATGGATGAAGAGAATGTTGTATTATATATGCTTGAATTAAATTAGGGAATGAAATATCATTTCATAGCCCACATCAGTCACACATGTTCGACACACTACATTTGATTATTTGATAGATAATATTCTATTAAAAAAATCAGAACTACATATGTCACAGCCATAGTGTAGCTATTGTCTATTGATGTCTTATACTTTGCTGAGACACGATCAAACTTAAACAATAAAAGAACTGTCTTAACGAATTATCAAACAATATTCATCTTTATCATTCATACTCCATAAAAAAAAAAAAAAAAAAAATATTTCATTCCTACAATAAATTGGTTTTCTAAAAATTTAATTGTGGTATGGGTAAATATCTTTCATACGTAGACAGATAGATACATAACAATAAAAGCTGGTGAAGTAATAATTAGAAGAGACAGAGAAATTGGAAAAAAAAAAGAAAAGAATGGAGTTAGTTTTTTTTCGTCTAAGTAAATACCGATGATGCCCTTACCTTTCTAATTCCCTCATTTGTCCCTTTCCTTTTTCATGTTTATTTCTAACTTCTCTGTCCCTTTCAATCCTTCTCCACCAGATATCCTCTGATTCGATCCCCACAGTATATTGTATAAAATATAATTAATATAAAAAACATAATTATTAGTTATAACATTTTAAAATCAACTTTAGCTTAGTTTGCTTAGGGTATAATATTAATGACGATCTAATTTGATTTTAAGTAAATAAAAACAAGAATTTTGTTTCTCCTTTCCGTATATTAAAAAGAAAAAATAACCCTTTTATAAAACAATTTCCTTCCTAGATATAACATTTTATTCGAACATTTGTCCAATTTTATTCGAACACTAATCCAAATGAACATTTTCTGTCATCTAATCACTTGTGTATCACACTTTTTTTCTTTCTTATATGCAATTGTTCTAGGTCATATGTATATATAATGATAATTTTATCTTATATAGCCACGAACGTTTCATTATACCATATAGTAATTACACTTGAATAACTGATTTTAATGTGTGAAAGAATAATATTGAATAACTGATTTTTCAGAATATCACAAAAAATTATTGGGTCCCCATAGTTGTTCTATATAGAACTCAACACCTTACACACTCTCTTTATATCTCCCACACACAAAACCTAAAATCTCTTTTGCTTCTTGGTAAAGTAAAATTTCTTTCTCTCTCAAGATCATTGTACTCTTCTCCCGATCTATTCTTCGATTTGATCTTGAAATGGAGCCACCACAACATCAAAATCATCATCATCAAGCCGACCAAGAAAGCGGCAACAACAACAAGTCTGGCTCTGGTGGTTACGCGTGTCGTCAGACGAGCACAAGATGGACACCTACGACGGAGCAAATCCGAATCCTCAAAGATCTTTACTACAATAACGGAGTCCGGTCACCAACAGCCGACCAGATCCAGAAGATTTCTGCAAGGCTGAGACAGTATGGAAAGATTCAGGGTAAAAATGTCTTTTACTGGTTCCAAAACCACAAGGCTCGTGAGCGACAAAAGAAGAGATTCAACGGCACAACCATGACCACGCCAACTTCTTCATCGCCCAACTCGATTATGATGGCTAGTGATCATTCTCATCAGAATCATCATCATCCTCTTCTTCACCATCATCATCATGGTGTTACCATGCAGAGACCTGCTTCGGTCAACGTTAAGCTGGACCAAGAAAACCATCTGCTTAATCAGAACAGATCATATGCCAGCTTCAATAACGGTAATTAATTTCTTATACATGTGTTATTTTATGTTTTTAGATAACTTTGATGAAAAAATGTTTAATTTACATAACTAAAAACCTAGCACTAGCTATTGCATGTATATATGAGTTTGATAGTTGTATGTATATGCAATGACGTATAAAAATATTAAAAATTATATGTTGTTTTTAATGAATTTATGTAGATGATTTTTTCAAATTTTAATTTTACGTTACTTGGAACAATTTACACCACTAGCCATTACATATAGCTAATCGGAAATAAAGAAAAGCTAAACCAAGAAGATCTTGATATATATATAAATATATATATATATGTAATGACGTATGTGTGAAGTTATGGATCTTGATTGGGGCAAACCAAATTTGCATCTAGAGAACGACTTCTTTGTTGTGTAATGGAAACTAGCTTCACGTGTTGCGATTTATAACAAAATTAGGGATTTTGGTTAGTAGACGATAGCTTATGGTTCTTTTTCGTAAATTTCTCTAAATATTATTTTGTGGTGTAGAAACATATATCTACATGCATATATATATGCTTACAAAACCGTAAATATCTGTTTGAAGGGAATTTAAATTATGCAAGTTCAGGCACTGAATGTGGTGCTCTTAATGCGTCTTTTAATGGCTACACGAGTAGCCATCTCTATGGATCTATGGTACGTTTGAAACTATATAAGTCATTTAATTTAAACAATATATATCGTGCATATATGAATATTAAAAATTCCATTTGCATTTAATGAAACTGGATTTTTGGGTCAAGGAACAAGATTGTTCAATGAGCCACAGCAACGTAGGTGGAGGGTGGACAAACATGGATCATAATCATCATTACTCAGCTCCAGCTTACAACTTCTTCGATAGACCAAAGCCTCTGTCGGAACTAGAAGGTCATCGAGAAGAAGAAGAATATGGTGGCGATGCTTACCTGGAACATAGACGTACACTTCCTCTTTTCCCTATGCACGGTGAGGATTACACCAACGGCGGTGGTGGTGCCATCTTGAAGTACGGACAATCCGACGGTCGTGATTGTTATGGTAGAGGCCCATGTGCTTCTCTTAAGCTATGCCTGAACTCCTACGCTGGAGTCGGACCGGATTAAAGCTCTCTTTCGCAATCTCTCTCTCGTATGTTTTGCTATCTCTCGTACGTAGTTTAATTAATTGTAATTACTATCGTCTCGGTTTAACTTTCATTGACTGAGTTTTTCTCCTTTCTTATATAATGTAAGACGTTGAACTTATTATTACTATGAAATTGGAGTCTATTTTATTAGTATTTATTTACAAATACGATTTGCAACAAGATCCGGATGCATGAAACAAATGGCAGTGATGTATTTGAAGGAGATCATGCATCATATGATTTTCTTCATTATAGGCAGATTACAAACTTATGCTTTGTTAAGTCATGTAACGCGACGCTTATTAGGGCTAGTTCTCTAAGTCAGAGTAGTCCTGGATTAATGTAAGTGGCACGTTTTTTTTTTTTGTTGTTATTTTATATGAAAATAACAGCTTTTTGTTTCATCCCATTTGTTCTTATAAGCACGGTGTGCAACCTAAAAAAATAAAAAGAGAAATGAGAAAAATAACATTTGTTCTTTCAAATTTAAATTTCACAAAGTTTTGAGTATCTGTAGCGGATGTGAAACTAAAATGGTTTACGCTCCGAACCAAATATTACAGACTTAACAAGTTAACATTGCATAAACTTTTACTTAATTAGTGGAGACAAATTACAAAACTCAAAGTTAAAAGAAAAAAGAAACAATTCACAAAACTTGATTGTCTTCAATCTTTTTCTTAGAATTTTTAATTTACAATATATAGAAACGAACATGCTGTTATCATAAAACATAACAGGGTTTGATAAAAAAAAAAGAAAATTAATACATGCAAAGATCAATGATTTAAAAAAAAAGAAAAAGAAAAATTGGTGTAATCGTATGGAAATGAAACCATTGTAAAACTATCACTTGTGCCCATGAATTTTTTCGAAATGTTTGTCAAGCATAGTAATTTCCTTTTGTTTTGTCCTTGTCGTTTTTACGAAAATTTAATGATGATAATCAATGATCACTGATTAGTCACCAAATTGTCTCATTTAATTCAATTTATCAAGTTTAGAACATCCGAGAAATGAAAGGAAAGTTTCTTAATAATATTTTATTAATAAATTTTAATTTATTAAAAACTTTTTTTAAAAAACAAAAGTAATTTCTTATTTTTTTTTCATTTATTTTAATGTTAAAAAACTTTGTTAACATAATTTTAACAATTCAATGAAGATGCCAATATATTACATGATTACTGTTCCACTTCAGTTCTTCTCCATATGGATTACGTTAAAGATGGCTCACGCGTTTAGAGAGCGCGTGAACGTGGAGCCATATTTCCTAAAACAGAAGATTTTTGCAAGTCCTCGAGCGGCGTGAACAAAGATATAACACGAGTAAGAATAATGATTTGGGTGAGTTGCTTTTTGTCAAAAATCTTGTCCAAGTAATCTTGGCTTGGCTTTTAGAATTTTAAAAAGAATAAGTACAGAGTTTAAAAGATTCATGACAAGAATTACTTAAACTCTATAAAGCTGAAGCTTGGTATTACCGTATTAGTTATAGCAAAGTAATACTAGGAGTACTTTATAATGCCATCAATTTTTCTTGGTGTCTTTATGTATACCATGAAACCAAACCCTTGAGAAGAAAAACGAGTCTACATCAATAAGATCTCAAATCTAATAGGCTTTTAAATTCTTCAAACATAATATCAATTGGACACATCTATCATCTTGACCAAATTGCCAATTTTCATTTTGAACCCGGAAAGAGAGAGAGAGAGAGAGGGAGAATGAATCCAAGTTATAATAGTTCCATTTTTTTTTTGTATATATGTTCCACTCACATGACATAGACACTGACATATGTAGTTATGTGTGTCTGAAGAGTTGCTTAGTTGTGATGTATATATAATATATACAAGTGAATTTTTCTGCGGATCCGAGAAGATCTTTAAATGCTTTTTTGGGATTCAAAGTACGTTATTTCTATAAGAAGCAAAGATGTGAGGCTTGTGTAGCATGATGGTCTGTGATTTATTTTATGTGAAATTCTCCCTAAAAGACTTGTTTGGATCAGTTTGGTCCATTTCCCATTTCTACTTGTCTGAAATTTTTATCATGCGTAGAAATCTAAACTTTATATTCGTTATGTGAATACATGGGAACTATACATTATTAGAATCAATCAATATAAAAACTGTTTTACAAATTTCTCGTTCGCCATTTTGCTTTTAGAAACTTTGTCACCTTATCTCATTTAGATAGTGTTTGTTATGTGTTCGAAATAAAATTCGTGAAAGCCCCATCGGACGTTGTCAACTAAGCAATCTCGGAAACCAAACAATAAAGTACCAACATAGAAAAGTATGACACATCATTCTTCAAAATAAGTATATATGTGTTGGAATCGAGTTCTGT
The DNA here is from genome assembly GCA_039880935.1 of Streptanthus diversifolius. Classification (NCBI taxonomy): domain Eukaryota; kingdom Viridiplantae; phylum Streptophyta; class Magnoliopsida; order Brassicales; family Brassicaceae; genus Streptanthus; species Streptanthus diversifolius. The sequence goes on from JAXGFM010000001.1 coordinate 1,069,110, forward strand.
TAAACGACATAAAATATTTTTTTTTTTCTTCTTTCTCATAACAGTTTTCTGTATTTATTTGTTATTGGAATTTAGAATACAATTTTGTAATTTTGATTGTATTTAAAGACAGTAGAATCCAAAGTAGAACTTAGAAAGTATAGAATCATGGGAAGTGAAATCATGAAAATATCGTTTCATGATTCTAAAAAATAACTTATTAAAATCATTTCAGAATCAAGCACGGTAAAAAGTTGGAAGCACAAGATCTGATAGTTAGAGAAGATGTTTAATTATTGTTTTGAGCTTACAAAGTTTAATTTGTTTTTATAGCTCGAATTAATATATTTTACTAATATAAAATTTAAAACTCTAGTTAATAAAGAACAAAAGAGATAGAAACTGAAAAGTCTATTTGCACGATTTTGATTTTTTTTTCTTCAAAATCTTGACCACTAAGCAAAAATAATTTCAATCTTTTTCTGAATAATAATCTAATTGTACTCTGTTTTTTGTGTTGCTTACGTGGTAGTATTGTCAGTACTCTATTTTTTATTTTCTGTTGAATTACAATATTGAAATTATGTATTGAGTTTTTATTATTTAAAATATTTTTCTTTTTTTTTTTGCGATTCCATGCAGCTTAGAGTAGAACAAAATCCAAAGTAGAATATATAGAAAAAGGTTAATCGACAAATAAGAAAAGAGTGATCAAAGCACTCGTTTGAGGAGAGGAATCTCCTAAAAGAAGATTAAAAGTTAGTTGAAGATGATAACCAAAACTGTACAAATCTGAGAAACTAAACCCAAATTTTATGATATACTTAGTTTATAGAAGGAAAATAAATAAAAATTAGCTTTACTCAGAAAAAAAAGAAGTGACTGAGAATATGACTATACGAATATATACAACACCCTAAAAGATTAGCTAGGTGACGATTGACGAAGAAACTAAGAAGCCCCTATTAGGTATTTAGGTGTCCTCGTTTCTTTATTTCACTAGAGTATTATAATGTTAGAGAGATAATACAACCTTTTTTTTATGAGTTTCATTGTATTGTTACTAGAACGGGTCATCATGAGAGAGAAATCAAGGATAGATCGTCACAACATGAAGTAATAATTATAACATAAAAGTTTCATTCATGTATTAAAATCTTAAAGAGCGCGAGATTGATACACTGATACACATCACTTCATCATCAAATTCAACTATATTATATACCAATATGTATTATTAGAAACTGATCAAGCTCCTCCACGGGTTGCTCTGAACCATCCCCTGAACGGAGCGAAATTCCTCTTTGATTTCGTCTTCTTAACCGAAGAAACTCTCTCTAAACCCTTCTCTTTCTTCGTCCTCTCCTCCTCGTCTACCTCAACGCTGGACATCACACGTGTAAGCAGAGGAGAGCTCGCGAACGTGACGAGTCTTCTCTTATCAAACTCCTCCGTCATTACAATCGTTTCTTCAACAACTTTGGACGTGGTCGTTTGGTGATGTTCCACGAACTTGAGTTCTTCGATCTCTGGATTCTCTAGGAGACTTGACCTTATCCTGTTGAGTCGTTGGATCTCTTTCCTCTCGTGTTCGAGTTCCTGTGTTAGGGTTTGAATTCGGCTGGAGATGATGGTGTTTAGTTGTAGGATTCTTGTAAGAGTATTTTTTGTCTCCTCGAGCTCGAGTGTTAGGGATCGTAATCTCGGTTGAGGACACGGGGTTGAATTCGTTTCCTTTGTTCGAATCTGTAACCATCAAATACGTGTTGTTGATGTAAAAGATGAAAATGAAAATATATTCCGAAAATATAAATATTCTTAAAGTAACAATATTTTGTGATTATATGAGCATACAGTAGTTACCTCTCTAAACCTAGTTGCATAGACCTCTCCGGCTAAAACTTTCTCTCCGAACAAAGCAACCGCTTCTTTCACCGAGCCAAACGGTGCTCTCGTGTCTATCTCCGCACGACCACCTAAGACGCTTCTACAACCATTTTCTCTCTCCATTACACGAGAATGACACACATTTAGTGAATACTTATTTTAATTTTTGGGTTTATATAGTAATTTGGAGTGTGTTAGATTCTTGGCGTTCACTACACTTGAATTTAGGTTAATGGGAAATTGCAATGATGTGATTTTATTTGGTTAGGTCTAATAGTCGTTAGCTAAATGTGACAAAGTTGATAACAACACCTCTCCTCTCCTTTCTTAACCAAAAAATGGGTTTAAAAAAATAAATCTGGGCCTAGTCAAAGCCCACTTAATAAAAATGAAAAAGAATTAAATTGGTTCGGTATAAACAAGTCTGCGATCTCATGAAATGCGTCGGAGTTCTCACTATTCAGAGGGAGTCACATAGAGAGAAGAAGAGGAGAATAAAAACAAAATGAGAGGGAAAATTGCTTAAAGAATCATCATCATCATCATCTTCCACAGTCAATCCTTTCCTATCTGTAATCTCCAGAATTTTCTCTAATAATAGCTTCTGTATAAGCCCTAGTTTAATTTCACTTGTTTTTGACCTAGTCTGTCACTTCTTTCTCCGGAGCGTTTAGAGATCGTCGCTTCGTTGATCGTCGGAGACCGCGGAGCTCCTCCGCCGTGTAAATTATTTCGCTTTTGTAGGTCTTCTCTTTGTTCACCATGAGTCCAATTCAGAATTTCGAGCAACACTCCCGTCGTCTCGTGGATCCTGACTTACGTAAGCTTCTCTTGATTTTCCTCTCTCTCTCTCTCTCTCTCTCTCTCTCTCTCTCTCTCTTTGTATAACAGTGACCACTTCGCTCTGATTTTAGATTCTCAAAAGATTCTGTATTTTTCATGATTGGAGTCAGTTCCTTGTTTCAGTTTCAATTGAGAAAGCAATTATTATTTCTCTTGTATTAAATGCTAATTCTTTCTCAATTGGGAAAAATTGTTTTCTGTAGCTATCCAGACAAGGCTTGAGATGGTGGTGGAGGTCAGGGACAGTCTAGAGATAGCTCATACGGCTGAGTACTTGAATTTCTTGAAATGCTACTTCCCAGCATTCTCAGTGATTCTTCTACAGATCACAAAACCCCAATTCATTGATAATCCGGAGCACAAGTTACGGAACATTGTGGTTGAGATTCTTAACCGTCTTCCTCATAGTGAGGTGCTTCGTCCCTTTGTTCAAGACCTCTTGAAAGTTGCAATGCAAGTGCTCACAACGGATAATGAAGAAAACGGGTTGATTTGCATCCGCATAATCTTTGACCTTCTTAGGAACTTTAGGCCGACGCTAGAGAACGAGGTTCAGCCGTTCTTAGACTTTGTGTGCAAGATCTATCAGATTTTTAGATTCACTGTCAGCCATTTCTTCGATAATGTTAAAATGGAAGAGGTGAAGCCTGTGGAGACGTCTACTTCTTCTGATCAGTCCCTTACCCCTATCGCACCTGTCGGGAACGGGCAGCTTAACCCGAGTACTCGTTCGTTCAAGATAATCACGGAGAGCCCTCTTGTTGTTATGTTCCTTTTCCAGCTGTATAGCCGACTCGTTCAGACCAACATTCCTCATTTGCTTCCCTTGATGGTTGCTGCTATATCTGTACCTGGACCTGAGAATGTCCCTTCACATTTGAAGCCTCAGTTCATAGAGTTAAAGGGTGCACAGGTTAAGGTGAGACAACAATCTGCGTCAGGAAGGAAATCAAACCTTTCTGCAATGTTGAAATATGAATATACTTTATTATTTTCATCTGAATTGTATTGCTATAAGGGGTCATGGCATGGTTAGATTGACTTGTTGTTTTTTTTTGTTTTGGTTTATTTGCAGACGGTTTCTTTTTTGACATATTTGTTAAAAAGTTGCGCCGAATATATCCGGCCGCATGAAGAAAGCATATGCAAGAGCATTGTAAATTTGCTTGTTACCTGTTCAGATTCTGCATCTATCAGAAAGGTGGAAAACCTTTTGTTCCTTTTCTCCAATTTTTTATATGGAAAAATTCTGAATGATACCATCAATGGATTGTAGTTCAAATTTTTTTTTTTTTCCGTTGCATGACATGCAGGAACTTTTAGTCTCATTAAAGCATGTACTTGGGACGGATTTCAAGAGAGGTTTATTTCCTCTTATCGACACTCTTTTAGATGAGAGGTATGTGGCTTATGAAGCATCTCTGGAATTCAAAAATTTCATATATTTTAAGGAGCTGTATTGTTTAATAAGCACACCTTTTTGTTTCGCTATATATATAATATATCAAGCTGAACTATCTGTGATCAAGCTGGAATTTTCATCTTTGTCTTCTGTGTCAGGGTTCTAGTTGGAACTGGGCGAGCTTGTTTTGAGTCTTTGAGGCCTTTGGCTTACAGCCTACTTGCGGAAATCGTTCACCACGTTCGCGGAGATCTTTCTCTTTCTCAGGTTATTATTGATGAGTAGCTTTAAATTGTGTTTAACATTGATCTTGACAGCCTATGGATTCCATCATTAGAGAATAATATGTCGTTACAATACGCAGTCATTGCTCTCTGTAGGGGAAGTCTTAGGAACGTAACCTATTGTTTAATATTTCTTTCCAACACCAAGCTTTCCTTTTGGAACATTTTTTTTTCTTTCTTTTTGGTCGTTCATAGTGATTGCGCTTTCCTTTTGGAACATTTTTTTTCTTTCTTTTAGTCGTTCATATTGTTTGCGCTTTCCTTTACATTCCTCTGAATTGACCAAAAACACGTTGCAGTTATCGCGGATTATCTACCTATTTTCAAGAAACATGCACGACTCTACCCTCTCTCTTAGTATCCATACAACATGTGCCCGTCTGATGCTAAATCTGGTAATTATATATTTCCCACCGTGGTTGTCTTGTTCAATTTTGATAAACTACTCCAGATATGCGTACTTGTTTATTGACGTTTCTGAACTAAGCATCAGTTAGAACTTAAAACTTGTGTTGGATTCAGGTAGAACCAATATTCGAAAAAGGTGTTGATCAGCAGTCGATGGATGAAGCACGGATTTTACTAGTAAACATTTACTGAGAGCTCAATTTAGAATTGGTTGGCTTCTGTATCCATTAACTTAACTCATGTATTTTAGGGACGTATCCTAGATGCCTTTGTTGGGAAATTCAGTACTTTTAAGCGTACTATTCCTCAGGTAATCCTATTCTTTAGCTAATTCTCTTCTCAACTGCATTTATTGAATATTTTACCTATTCTTGCTTTATTGAATGTTTTACCTATTCTTGCTTTATTGAATGTTTTTACCTATTCTTGCTTTATTGAATATTTGACCTATTATTGCTTTGTGATACATAGCTTTTGGAGGAGGGCGAGGTGGGAAAGGATCGGGTCACCTTGAGGTCAAAGCTTGAACTTCCTGTCAAGGTAATTTGCGTCTGTTTAAAATTTTCAATGATGACTATTTTATTATAGTGAGTAACCCTAATGTGACCGCATGTTAATATTTTAAGCTCGATTGCTAATTTAATGCTCTCTTATATTCTTACATTAATAGCCCACTTTCGTTTTCAAGTTAGATTCTTAGACTTCATACCATGCTTTTTGTCTTTGCATTATGCATTCTTATTGATAACTTCGTATATTTTTGTTTGGATCAACAATTGGATATCTAGCAGCTTTTTATTAATTGCTGGACCACACTGGTTGCAGGCAGTTTTGAATTTGCAAGTTCCTGTCGAACATTCAAAAGAAGTAAATGATTGTAAGAATCTGATCAAGACACTGGTCATGGGTAAGGAATCGTGACAACTATCTTTTTACATCGATTATAATTCGTTACTTGAAGATCAATATGTTTCTTTTCCTCATTCGTGTCAGGAATGAAAACAATAATATGGAGCATAACCCATGCCCATTTGCCTCGACCTCAGGTTGTGCTCAATTGTCTCTATATCAGTGTTGTATGTTTTTTCATGCACGTATATTAATTTTGAAGGTTTCTTCTGCTTCCCAGGGGTTGAACCCTCAAGCTCTTGCATCACAAGTAACTGCTCCTCAGGGTTTCAAAGGAATGAGAGAAGATGAGGTATTGCTTGTGAGAATGTTTGCTCTAGCCATTAATAGTGCACTGCTAAATAAACTTCTAATAGTCGTTGCCTTTACGCAGGTGTGGAAAGCCTCTGGTGTTTTAAGGAGTGGTGTCCACTGCTTAGCTCTCTTCAAAGAAAAAGATGAGGAGAAGGAAATGCTTAGTCTTTTCTCCCAGATTCTTGCTATTATGGAACCTCGAGATCTAATGGACATGTTCTCTTTATGCATGCCAGAGCTTTTTGAGTGCATGATTAACAATAACCAACTGGTTCAGATATTTGCAGCACTTCTGCAAGCTCCAAAAGTCTACAAGCCATTTGCAGATGTTTTGATAAATTTACTAGTAACCAGCAAACTTGATGTTCTGAAGAATCCAGATTCAGATGCAACTAAACTAGTTTTGCATCTGTTTAGATGCATCTTTGGGGCTGTTACCAAGGCACCATCGGATTTTGAGAGAATATTACAGCACCACGTGCCTGTTATTATGGAAGTCTGCATGAAGAATGCTACCGAAGTTGAAAAACCTCTTGGTTATATGCAGTTGCTCCGCACTGTATTCAGAGGTCTCGCTGGATGTAAATATGAGCTGCTTCTGAGAGATTTGATTCCAATGCTGCTACCTTGTCTTAATATTCTTCTGACAATGCTCGAGGGTCCAGCTGGGGAGGACATGAAAGATCTTTTGTTAGAGCTTTGTTTGACACTTCCTGCACGCTTGAGCTCCTTATTGCCATACCTTCCCCGTCTCATGAAGCCTCTTGTATTCTCTTTGAGGGGAAGCGATGAGCTTGTGAGCTTGGGGTTACGCACCCTTGAATTCTGGGTTGACAGTCTGAATCCTGATTTTCTGGAACCTAGCATGGCGAATGTGATGTCTGAAGTGATCTTAGCATTATGGTCCCATTTGAGGCCTGTACCATATCCTTGGGGTGGGAAAGCTTTACAAATTCTTGGAAAGTTGGGTGGTCGAAACCGAAGATTTTTGAAAGAGCCACTTACTCTTGAATGCAAAGATAACCCAGAGCATGGTCTCCGCTTAGTTCTTACATTTGAGCCATCCACGCCTTTTCTGGTGCCGTTAGATAAATTCATTAATCTTGCTGTAGCAGCGGTTATTCAGAGGAACCAAGGCATAGACATCTACTACAGAAAGCAAGCTCTAAAATTCCTCCGTGTATGCCTATTGTCTCAGCTTAACTTGCCTGGCTGTGTCACTGATGTGGGTCAAACGCCCAGGCAGTTGTCAACTCTGTTACGTTCCTCTGTTGATTCATCTTGGCACAGGAGTGAGTCAGTGGAAATGAAGGTTAGTTTTAATCTTAATCTGTCATAATTTTGCTCTGTACTTTGCTTCTCAAATATCGAGGTTCTTATTATACCTGTTTCACATGCTTAATATGCTTAGGAAGGATTCGTTTTATTAAGTGTGATGTCTTGCTGTCGCAGGCTGATTTAGGAGTAAAAACAAAGACTCAGTTAATGGCTGAGAAGTCAATCTTCAAGACACTGTTGGTCACCATACTTGCTGCTAGTTCTGATTCGGATCTCAGTGACTCGGATGATGACTTTGTTGTAAACATTTGCCGCCATTTTGCGATTATCTTGCATATTGACTACACCGCCTCAAATGCATCAACTAGCTCTGGTTCACTTGGGGGTTCTGTGATTTCTGCGAGTTCCAGATCCAAGGGTAATCGATCATCTAACTTAAAGCAGTTAGATCCTTTGATATTCTTAGACGCGCTGGTCGACGTGCTTGCAGATGAAAACAGGCTCCACGCCAAAGCTGCTCTAAATGCGTTAAATGTGTTTTCTGAAACACTTTTGTTCCTTGCTCGAGTCAAACATGCTGATGTGCTGATGGCTAGGGGTGGTCATAATGCTTCCATGATTGTCTCGAGCCCTTCTACAAATCCAGTATATTCACCCCATCCAAGTGTGCGAATACCAGTGTTTGAACAACTTTTACCCCGGCTCTTGCATGGCTGTTATGGTAGCACATGGCAAGCGCAGATGGGAGGGGTTATGGGATTAGGTGCATTGGTGGGGAAAGTGAATGTTGAAACATTATGTCATTTCCAAGTAAAGATTGTGCGTGGTCTGGTTTATGTTCTAAAGAGGCTTCCCGTTTATGCTAGCAAAGAGCAAGAAGAGACAAGTCAGGTTCTTATGCAGATTCTACGAGTGGTTAATAATGTTGACGAAGCAAACAGTGATGCACGTAGAAAAAGCTTTCAAGATGTTGTAGAATATCTGGCTACAGAGTTGTTCAATCCTAACGCATCGATCCCTGTGAGGAAGAATGTACAGAACTGCCTTGCACTTTTGGCTAGTCGAACTGGAAGTGAGGTAACTGAGTTGCTTGAGCCGTTGTACCAACAATTGCTGCAGCCACTTATAATGCGTCCACTCCGATCAAAGACAGTTGATCAACAGGTGCCTCTCACTGCTATGTTTCTTTTGTGCATCTCTTTTGGGCATTATCTTCCTCTTGGTCTTTATTTTTTACCTTATTTAATTTACCTTACAGGTTGGAACAGTTGCAGCTCTGAATTTTTGCTTGGCACTGAGGCCTCCCCTTCTAAAAGTGACTCCAGAGTTGGTTAATTTTCTGCAAGAAGCATTACAAATAGCTGAGGCTGATGAAACTGTATGGGCTGTGAAGTTGATGAATCCTAAAGTGGTTACATCACTGAACAGGCTTCGAACAGCTTGTATCGAGCTTCTGTGCACAACTATGGCATGGACCGATTTCCGAACGCAAACTCACAATGAACTACGTGCTAAGATAATTTCCATGTTTTTCAAGTCTTTAACGTGTAGAGTACCAGAAATCGTGGCGGTTGCTAAGGAGGGTTTAAGACAGGTTCGTAGCTTTCATTTATCTTAATCAGGATTCTTGCATGCACATTGAATTTGAATATGCGGAGATTGCTCAGCCGAGTTCATAGGAGTCTGTTCCTTTATCTATCTTTGTCATTTTGTTCTCTTTATAAAGTAGACACTTTTTTGAAACTCTATTTTTTAATTTAGGTTATCAATCAACAACGAATGCCCAAGGAACTTCTTCAGAGTAGCCTCAGGCCGATACTAGTTAATTTGGCACACACAAAGAATCTCAGTATGCCTTTACTGCAAGGTCTGGCACGCCTGCTTGAACTTCTGTCAAATTGGTTTAATGTAACATTAGGAGGAAAGTTGCTGGAGCACCTGAAGAAATGGTTGGAGCCGGAGAAACTTGCCCAGTCCCAGAAATCATGGAAAGCTGGAGAAGAGCCAAAAATAGCAGCTGGTAACTTAGGCTTTGAAAATATATTAATCTATTTCTGGTTATATGATTACTCACCAATACTCTTATTTTGTTTCCGTGGCAGCTATTATCGAGCTCTTCCACTTACTTCCACATGCTGCTTCAAAATTTCTTGATGAACTTGTAACCTTAACAATTGAATTAGAAGCAGCTCTTCCTCCTGGGCAAGTGTACAGTGAGATTAATAGCCCGTACCGTCTACCGCTTACCAAGTTCTTGAATCGATATGCGAGCCTCGCTGTTGATTATTTTCTTTCTAGATTAAGTGAACCAAAATATTTCCGAAGGTGAGGACAATGTTTATGATAAGTTTCGTAGTTCACTGCATCTTGTTATATGTTAATTGTGAGCTTGGAGTACATTTGTCTCAAAAATGCTAACGATAGCTGCTTGTTTCTTAATTAAAAACTCAGGTTTATGTATATTATCCGATCAGATGCGGGCCAACATTTAAGAGAAGAACTAGCAAAGTCTCCACAGAAGATCCTTTCATATGCGTTTCCTGAAATTTTGCCAAAACCTGATGCTACAATGAGCATGGCATCGTCAACACCTCCAACTACATCTTGTGGAGATGAAAATCTTGTCTCTGTTAAATCAGAGAGTTCTAACACGGCACCAACAAAGGCCAATGTAGCATCGGATGCATATTTTCAGGGTCTCTACCTCATTAAAACAATGGTGAAACTGATACCCAGCTGGCTGCAGAGTAACCGCAGTGTTTTTGATACCTTGGTTCTCATATGGAAATCACCTTCAAGGATATCTCGCTTACAGAATGAGCAAGAGCTGAATTTAGTTCAGGTAGTTTCTTCTATCTCGGCTGTTTAGATCTGCATTATCTTCATTTCGGCTTATGTAAGATATTTGAATAGTTTGTATCTGAAGTCGTTTGCATTCTCAATTTCACAGGTGAAAGAGAGCAAATGGCTTGTGAAGTGCTTCTTGAATTATCTAAGGCATGAAAAATCTGAAGTGAATGTGCTCTTTGATATTCTCTCGATTTTCTTGTTCCATAGCCGCATTGACTACACCTTTTTGAAGGAATTCTACATTATTGAGGTATCTGAGAGTTTTAAATTTACTTACAAGATGCCTTCTCTCTTCATTTAGTTCACACACTTTTCAGCTCTAATACTAGTATAGTAACTGGTATCTATTCAATCAGGTTGCAGAAGGTTATCCGCCCAACATGAAAAGAGCACTTCTCCTGCATTTTCTTGACCTTTTCCATTCCAAGCAACTCGGCCATGATCATTTAGTTCAGGCGATGCAAATGCTTATTCTTCCATTGCTTTCCCATGCTTTCCAGAACGGCCAAACATGGGAGGTTGTGGACCCTGATATAGTCAAAACCATTGTGGAGAGGCTTCTTGATCCACCTGAAGAGGTCTGTTCCTTTTCTCCCCTGAACAACTTGCATTGTGGGGAAGATTGCTGTATAATTTTCATGCTGATTATTATTTTATCTTTACAGTTTTTTTTTGGTAACTCTGTAGAAATGTTTTTCTTTTTTTATCCGCTTGTTCAGATGATCAGGAATTCAATATTGTTTTATTGTTAAATCGCCCCTTTGTTGTAGGTTTCGGCTGAATATGATGAACCTTTGAGGATCGAACTTTTGCAACTAGCAACTTTGCTTCTAAAATATCTTCAGAGTGACTTGGTTCATCATAGAAAAGAGCTGATTAAGTTTGGATGGAATCATCTCAAACGGGAAGATAGTGCTAGTAAGCAGTGGGCATTTGTTAATGTTAGCCACTTTTTGGATGCTTACCAGGCTCCCGAAAAAATTATTCTTCAGGTACCATTTAAATTACCATTATATGTCAGTGATGTTTTCTGATTTTCTTGAAGAGTGATAAAAAATTCTTGAACTTTAGAATCAGCGTATTTCATGTTGACCTTCTCTTTCGGTTGGTAAAATCCTGCAGATTATGTCATAACCTTTGTATATGACTGAGACGGTCAATTATTAGCTTAAGCTAGATCTGAATGCATCTTTGTTCGATTTCACTATGACATGCATATTGGTTGTTTTCGTCTATGAGCATACCCTTCCCTGAATTTGAGTAAGCTGAAGAGATACCTAAATAGAAGCAGATGCGTGGAAAACAACTTCTTTTTAACTGACACAGATGTATTTTGCCAATTGCATGTAGGTTTTTGTTGCGCTTCTTAGAACCTGCCAGCCAGAGAATAAGATGCTAGTTAAGCAAGCCCTGGACATTCTAATGCCAGCCTTACCTAAAAGGCTACCTCTTGGGGATTCACGCATGCCAATTTGGATAAGATATACCAAAAAGATATTGGTGGAGGAAGGTCATTCAATTCCAAATTTGATCCACATCTTCATGCTTGTTGTTCGGCATTCAGATCTCTTTTACAGCTGTAGAGCACAGTTTGTCCCTCAGATGGTGAATTCTTTGAGTCGTCTAGGTTTGCCATATAATACTACTGCAGAGAATAGGCGGCTGGCAATTGAACTTGCTGGATTGGTTGTCAGCTGGGAAAGGCAAAGACAGAATGAAATGAAATTGGTCGCTGATATTGATGGAACCAGTCAGGCTACTGATGAATTGCATACTTCATCTGGTGCTGATCCCAAGCGTTCAACAGATGGTTCTGCCACATCAGAAGATCCAAGTAAACGAGTTAAAATTGAACCTGGTCTCCAATCAATCTGTGTCATGTCACCTGGCGGTGGATCATCAATCCCCAACGTAGAAACTCCTGGATCTGCTACCCAGCCTGATGAGGAATTTAAACCAAATGCTGCCATGGAAGAAATGATCATTAACTTTCTCATAAGAGTAAGGCTTTACTCTCAAACCATGTCACCTCATGTCTAAGAGCCTGTGTGCATAACATTTCTCCAGCTATAACAAATTCATTTATTACGATTTGTGTTTAGCAGACATGACCGTTGTTCTGTTTTAAAGATTTTTTGCTTTCTTGAACAGGTAGCATTGGTAATTGAGCCTAAGGACAGGGAAACCAACACTATGTACAAACAAGCATTAGATTTGCTTTCACAAGCTTTGGAAGTTTGGCCAAATGCTAACGTCAAGTTCAACTATTTAGAAAAATTGCTGAGCAGCATGCCACCGTCTCAGTCAGATCCGTCAACAGCACTTGCTCAGGGTTTGGATGTCATGAACAAAGTTCTGGAGAAGCAGCCACATCTTTTCATTAGGAACAACATCAGCCAGATTTCGCAGGTATACTTGCTGCAGTAAACTTTTGTTGTAATATTGAAAAAAGAATAATGCTTTCTGCCTGCTGCACATAAGATTGACTGTTTTTTCTTCACCAGATTCTTGAACCATGTTTCAAACACAAGATGCTCGATGCTGGTAAATCGTTATGCTCCATGTTGAAAATGGTCTTCACGGCATTCCCACTGGATGCAGCTAGTACGCCTCCCGACATAAAGCTATTGTACCAGAAAGTCAATGAGCTGATAAACAAACATGTGAGTGCTGTTACTGCTCCACAAGCTTCAGGCGATGATAACTCTTTTGGTTCAATTAGCTTTGTACTTCTTGTCATCAAAACCTTGGCCAAGGTACACAAAAACTTTGTTGATTCATATGTGTTGGTGCGTATCCTTCAACGCCTTGCGCGGGACCTGGGATCAGCAGTGGGTTCTCATCCTAGACAAGTACGTTATTCTTACTTAATAACTTATTTTTGTGCTAAGAGATCAATAGTTCTTGCTTTCTGTTTTATGGGAGCTTTAAATGGAAATTAAATTCATGTGGCATTTGCCATATTAGTGAGCACTGGAATCTCCTATGCATCGTTTCAGCTTTGTACCAGTGACTTTAATATATGTCTGGTAAGATCTTAGGATTTAGACGGGTTCCTCTCATTCTTCACCTTGCTGGTCCAACGCATTTGCTTTATGTTATTTGCGGGCTTGCCTCTTTAGAGACCATTTTGATCAGTTTTCGTATCTCCTATAGTTTACCATTTTTTTTTCCTGTCTACTAGAGAACCTAGTTATTCCCCAACAATGGCTTACTCTGGGCCTTTTTATTTCCATTTCCAGTGCCAGCGAGCAGATTCAGATTCGGCAGTAACTTCTTCTCGTCAAAGTGCTGATGTTGGATCAGTTATATGTAATATAAAGTCGGTCTTGGAACTTATTGATGAAACGGTCATGCTTATACCAGATTGCAAAAGATCTGTTACTCAAATACTGAACACCTTGCTTTCCGAAAAGGGTACTGATGCTAGTGTACTTCTCTGCATACTAGACATGATAAAGAGGTGGATTGAGGATGATTTCAGCAAAACAGGTGCATCTGGAATGTCTGGTTCTTTCCTTACCCAAAAGGATGTAATTGCTTTTCTCAATAAGCTTTCATCTATTGATAAGCAACACTTCTCATCTGATGCTTTGGAAGAGTGGGATCAGAAGTATCTTCAGCTGTTATATGGACTCTGTGCTGATTCAACAAAGTATGTTTATTGCGTTATAATCTTCTTTTCTTCCTTACTCACATCATTGCTTTTATAAGAGGGGTAATATTATCTTCATCTAATCATTGAATAGGTACCCTCTGGCCCTACGTCAAGAAGTCTCTCTGAAAGTTGAAAGACATTTCATGCTTGGTTTACGGGCAAGGGATCCTGAGATGAGAAGGAAGTTTTTCTTGTTATATCACGAATCTATTGGAAAAAATTTGTTCACAAGGTTGCAGTACATTATTCAAATCCAGGATTGGGAAGCTTTAAGTGATGTTTTTTGGCTCAAACAAGGTCTTGATCTCCTTCTAGCTATCTTAGTCGAGGACAAGCCAATTAGTCTGGCTCCAAATTCTGCCAGGGTACCACCACTTTTACCTTCTGATATTCCTGGAATACAACACCAATCTCTTGCGACCTTAGAGGGTCCTGAAGAAGTTGCTTCAATGTTTGACAACATTGTTATGAAGCATGCACAATTTCTGAGCGCGACAAGCAAACTTCAGGTGATTACGAATCATTTTGAAACTTCCTATGTGTTATCATGGTGCAATCTCTGTTTTGCTTGAAGTTTTGAACTTTTTTGAATTTCCACTATAGGTAGCTGATGTTGTTATCCCTTTAAGGGAGCTGGCACACACGGATGCCAATGTTGCATATCATCTGTGGGTTTTGGTATTTCCAATTGTATGGGTAACCCTGCTCAAGGAAGAACAGGTAGCTTTGGCTAAACCTATGATTTCTCTCCTGTCAAAGGACTACCATAAGAAGCAGCAAGGACACCGGCCTAATGTTGTGCAAGCCCTTCTTGAAGGGCTTCAGTTGAGCCACCCTCAGCCTAGGATGCCTAGTGAGCTTATCAAATATATTGGAAAAACGTACAATGCATGGCATCTCGCATTGGCGTTGCTAGAAAGCCATGTGATGTTGTTCATGAACGACTCAAAATGTGCTGAGTCTCTTGCTGAGCTTTATCGTTTGTTAAATGAAGAAGATATGAGATTTGGGTTATGGAAGAAGAGGTCCATCACTGCTGAAACCAGAGCTGGACTCTCATTAGTTCAACATGGTTTCTGGCAGCATGCTCAGAGCCTCTTTTATCAGGCAATGGTTAAGGCAACCCAAGGCACTTATAATAACACAGTGCCGAAGGCCGAAATGTGTCTGTGGGAGGAGCAGTGGCTTCACTGTGCCACTCAGCTTGGTCAATGGGATGCGCTGGTAGATTTTGGAAAAAGCATTGAAAATTATGAAATCCTGCTTGATGGTCTTTGGAAATTACCAGATTGGGCATATTTGAAGGACCATGTGATACCAAAGGCACAAGTGGAAGAGACTCCAAAGCTTCGCTTGGTTCAAGCTTATTTTGCCCTTCATGACAGAAATTCTAATGGTGTCGGAGATGCTGATAACATAGTCGGGAAAGGCGTTGATCTTGCCTTGGAGCAGTGGTGGCAGTTGCCTGAAATGTCTGTTCATGCTAGAGTGCCATTACTACAGCAATTCCAACAACTAGTTGAGGTTCAGGAGTCTGCAAGAATTCATGTTGACATCGCAAATGGGAACAAAGTTTCAGGAAACGCTGCTGTTGGTGCACTGGGAAATCGTTATGCTGATCTGAAGGATATTCTCGAGACTTGGAGGCTGAGGACTCCAAATGAATGGGACAATTTGACAGTCTGGTATGATATGCTACAGTGGAGGAATGAAATGTATAATGTTGTTATTGAAGCGTTTAAGGACTTCGCTGCTTCAAATTCTCCACTTCACCATCTTGGGTTCCGTGACAAAGCATGGAACGTCAATAAGCTAGCCAGGATAGCTCGAAAACAAGGGCTTTATGATGTTTGTGTACAGATACTTGAAAAAATGTATGGACACTCGACAATGGAAGTACAGGTACATTTTTTTAGAATCTTTAATTTTTCGAAAATTTGGCAGAGTTTAATAGCTGAATTCTATACAAGAGCTGCATCTTTGATTTTTTTTTTTTTTTTTCAAAATTTGCCAAGTTTGTTTGCTACCTTGAAATATTGATACTAATGAAGGTATCCGCTTCATCTTCTTTTTGGGTGTGTGAATGCAGGAAGCCTTTGTTAAAATCAGAGAGCAGGCAAAAGCTTATCTGGAAATGAAGGGAGAGCGTGCTAGTGGTCTTAATCTGATCAATAGCACAAATTTGGAGTATTTTCCAGATAAGATCAAAGCAGAGATCTTTCGTCTGAAGGGGGATTTTCATTTAAAATTAAATGACACCGAAGGTGCGAATATTGCATATTCCAATGCAATCACCTTGTTCAAGAATTTACCCAAAGGATGGATAAGCTGGGGAAACTATTGTGACATGGTATTCTTATGATTGTGTTGTGCTTCTTATTTGTTCTTAACATTCCGCAATTTTTCTTACGCCTTGTACTTATATGATACTCTTTTGTAGGCCTATCAAGAAACACAAGATGAAATCTGGCTCGAATATGCTGTCAGTTGCTTTCTTCAGGGTATAAGATTTGGAGTGTCCAATTCCAGAAGTCATATAGCTCGTGTTCTTTATCTTCTTAGCTTCGATACAGCGAATGAACCTGTTGGCAGGGTTTTTGATAAACACTTAGAACAAGTCCCTCACTGGGTGTGGCTTTCTTGGATCCCACAGCTGTTGCTTTCCCTGCAAAGAACTGAAGCACCCCATTGCAAATTAGTCTTGCTGAAAATTGCTGCAGTCTTCCCACAGGCAATTAACCTTTTAGCGTTTTATGACTAACTCATGCATTTTGATTCTTTCATTTGAGCATATGGGGGTTTGCTGTTTCAGGCTCTCTATTACTGGTTGCGCACATACCTACTGGAACGACGTGATGCGGTAAATAAGTCTGAACTTGGCAGATTGGTTTTGGCTCAAAGAATGCAGCAAAATGCTTCTGGTGTAGCGGGTCATGGTGGAGGCAATTTACCATCGGAAACTCATCAAGGCGCTCAAATTAGTGGAGCCAGTGGAACCCATGACAGTGGTAACCCACATGGCCAAGAAAGTGAACGCTCCACAGCAGAAAATCGTGCCCATCCCGGGAATGATCAATCGATGCACCAAAGCAGCTCTACTATCAACGAAAACAATGAAAACACAGCGAGACGGAATGGTGCATCCTTGGCAATCTCTGCTGCGGGTGCTTTTGACGCTGCCAAGGATATCATGGAAGCTCTTAGGAGTAAACATAACAACTTAGCCAGTGAACTCGAGGTAATATATTTTTACTTTGTATGTGTATTAACTATAAACAACCACTATCGGGAAGAAAGAAATAGCTTCAATCAGATTCTGACTCAACTGTGATGTGTCTTGCCTCTTTTGTTTGGATGCCTAAGCAAGTAATCTTCCTTTTCAGGTTCTTCTCACGGAAATAGGTTCGAGATTTGTTACATTACCAGAAGAAAGATTGCTGGCTGTTGTAAATGCTCTGTTGCATCGTTGTTACAAGTATCCAACGGCTACCACTGCTGAGGTTCCCCAACCGCTCAAAAAAGAACTGTCGGGTGTGTGCAGAGCTTGTTTCTCGGCAGATGCTGTGACAAAGCATGTCGAATTTGTGAAAGAGTACAAACAGGATTTTGAGCGTCACCTTGATCCAGAAAGTACAGCTACATTCCCGGTCACACTTGCTGAGTTGACAACGCGACTGAAAAAATGGAAAAACATTCTTCAGAGCAACGTTGAAGACAGGTTTCCGGCTGTGTTGAGATTGGAAGATGAAAGCAGGGTATTGCGTGATTTTAATGTTGTTGACGTGGAGATACCAGGGCAGTACTTTGCTGACCAGGTAAAATTAAGTTTCTAATTTAATAAATTAGATTACTTTTCGCTTGCACTTAATTTAGTCTTCAAATTGAACTCTTGTTTTCCTATCTGTTTGTGAAACTAATCATGCGCTCAACTATCCAGGAAGTAGCACCTGATCATACAGTAAAGCTGGATAGGGTTGGAGCAGATGTACCTATTGTTCGAAGGCATGGAAGCAGCTTCAGGCGGTTGACTCTTATTGGCTCAGATGGCTCACAGAAGCATTTCATAGTCCAGACATCATTGACGCCTAATGCCAGAAGTGATGAACGCATCTTGCAGCTTTTCCGTGTGATGAACCAAATGTTTGATAAGCATAAGGAATCAAGAAGACGACACATTGGAATTCACACTCCAATCATCATTCCTGTCTGGTCTCAGGTGATTTTAGTACTATCAATTCAGATTTGATGTTCTATTGGATGCGTATTTATGCGTGGTGTTTCATTGTACAAGATTCCCTCAAATCTTAACATAGAAGATGTGCAGGGATTATCTTTGCCTCTCTTTCTCTCTCTCAGCATGGTCTTTAAACAACATATTTGGTTTTCAGGTTCGAATGGTTGAGGATGATCTCATGTACAACACTTTCCTTGAGGTGTATGAGAATCACTGTGCACGGAATGACCGAGAGGCAGATCTTCCGATTAACCACTTCAAGGAGCAACTCAATCAAGCTATATCAGGGCAAGTCTCAGCAGAGGCAATAGGAGATCTTCGTTTGCAGGCTTACAGTGACATCACAAAAACCATGGTCAATGACAGTATCTTCTCTCAGTACATGTACAAAACATTGATGAGCGGAAGCCATATGTGGGCATTCAAGAAGCAGTTTGCAGTCCAGCTAGCTGTCTCCAGTTTCATGTCCTTCATGCTACAAATTGGTGGGAGGTCCCCGAACAAGGTCTTGTTTGCAAAAAACACCGGGAAAATGTTCCAGACAGATTTTCACCCTGCCTATGACGCCAACGGGATGATCGAGTTTAACGAACCCGTGCCTTTCCGTCTGACAAGGAACATGCAAGCGTTCTTCTCTCAGTTTGGAGTCGAAGGTCTTCTCATGTCATCCATGTGTTCAGCAGCTCAAGCAGTTATCTCCTCCAAGGTAAAGTGATATACACAAAACCTAATGGATGCAACAAGCGATTGATCGATCTCTGATATCTATTCTCTTTCGCAAATATTCAGCAAAACGATCATCTTCGGTATCAACTGGCTATGTTCTTCCGCGATGAAATGCTGTCGTGGTTCGGAAGACGACCTCTTGGTGTGCCGATTCCTCCTGTTGGAGGGATTGCTACATTGAACTCAGCCGAGCTGAAAGATAAAGTTAACTCCAACGTGAAAGATGTCATTGGCCGGATCAGAGGAATAGCCCCACAGTACTTTTCCGAAGAGGTACATTTATCATCTGTCATCATTTATCATCATCATTATATATAAGATGAAACATATTTGATGAGTTTTCTTTTGTAGGATGAGAACATTGTGGAGCCGCCACAATCGGTGCAAAGAGGAGTGAACGAGTTGGTGGAGGCAGCCTTGTCGCCTCGCAACTTATGTATGATGGATCCAACATGGCATCCTTGGTTCTAACTTCAAAATAATATAGAAAATTTGTGTTTTAGTATTATAAATTTAAGATGGTAGCTGACGTTATTCATTAGGTTTGTAAATATATAACTTTGTGTATGTTATTTTATCACTCCTTTTGGTTGATGTCTAGTAACATTTTCTGTACTATATAAAATGTACTTTTGAATCCTTTAAACTTGGAATTTTATTGAGAGTGAGGAAATAAGAAGCAGCGTTTCTATGACCCAATTGGTGTTTGGATAAAAAAAAAGATTTGATCTCTTTATTTATTAACCGGTGAGGCTGACCCTAATTGATAGCTTATAGAAATCACGGTTAATTGGTAGAAAGATATCTTAGGAAATTAGTTTGGCTATTTCTTAGCTCTTTCTATTATACTTAAGTTGTGTTATTTGATAAACTTTTTCCTATAATTACCCAAATATCTCTACTCTCATGTGCCTTTTGACTTATTTATGTTAATTTACATTTGTTTTCTAAAAAGCATCTTACTACATATGAATTGTGAATACTATAAAAACAATATCATTAATAAAAATTGTTCCTTCTTATTGTTACAAACTATATCTCTAATGACTTTTGACTAACTTAAGTTATTTAAAGCAAATTAATGTATATTAAATATTCTAAAGTTTATTATTTTATTATATATAAATTATGAATTATTGAAAAAACAATACAATCGTCCTGAACTCATATGAAAAAATCTCATATGTTTTGTACATTTAATATTTACTATTTTTATGATGGTGGTACCTTTGATAATTCTGAAGTTTTGCAACAAAATGGTTATTTTACCATAAAACTTACAACAGTCAAAATTCAGAATAACAATAATTATCTTCATGGAGTTCGAAGATATATGTTTTCATATTCCTGAAAAGGCTGGAATATATGAATGGAGTTTTCATATTAGTTTTATATATATATATATATATCACACTCTTTTTGTGTGGATTTAGCCATGTAAACATTAAAAAGGTGTGTTCAAAATTTAGGAAGTCTATTTTATAAATGATTAAAATAGTATAGAATTGTAATTTTGGACATTTATAACTTAAAGAAATGTTCTGCTTGTCAAGTGTTTGGTACTGTGGGAGCTCTTGCCAGGTTATAATGGAGTCCTTTTTTCATATCAGAGAAATTCGAATTGATGATTGATTCGTATCGTAACGTTTTTTTTTTTTTTTTTTTCGTTTTTTTCGGTTCGTTTTCAGAAGTCAGAGTGGATGTCGCATCGCCATGAATGTAAAGCTCTCTGTAGGCTTGAGAAGGAGAAACGTATGTTAGTGACTCCAAAAATACGCCTGATGGTTAGACTTTACCTCAAGATGTATTTAGAAAATGAAAAGGTTCTCTCTTTCTATGAGTGATGTTGTTTAGTTTTATTGCATTTCACCTTTTAGTTCTTTGATTGACTAATGTGGAGAAAAAGTCGTTTAGTATATCCAAATTTTGTTTTGGTTGCATAGTGTGATTTTTATAGTAGCCTATGTATCCTAAACTCTTATTGTGCTTACATGTTTCAGGTCATACCAATCACGAAGACATTTATAGTTCGGTGGAAGCTTTGGTTTCCCGTATCCTTTCTGTCTGAGGTTCCTAGAAGAATTGCTTTTCTTTTGGCTTCTTTAACCTTTTTATTTTGGTAGATATGTCTGAGCTTGATGAAAAGCAGCGGATGTTGTATGCACATATGGCTAAATCTTGTGAACTTGATTCTTCAGTTTCCTAGTATTGATCTAAAAGAGATTACCGAGAACTTTTCAAAGGTTCAATACCTCTTCCACTTATGGACGAATAGAGTTTGAATTTGACCTCTCAGTAATATCGATTTTCTTACAACCTGTACCAACTTTTGTCATACTTAAGGGAAAACCTCATGATATTGAAGAAAGTGCAATCAATCTTAGAAGGCTATCGGTGTGCCAATGAGAAGTGTACTGATTTCTTACTTCGAGATCCTGGTATGTAATGATTTGACTACATAGTTTATGTGTCCAAGAACATTTTCGATCTCTCTCATCCCCTTTCGTTTGGCTCTTGCAGATGAAAAAGGCTTGGTGTTGCCAGAAATGCACACTTCTTAGAAAGCTCCTGCATCTCCTTCCGCAGAAAGTATATGTTGCCTGCTTTTCTTCCCTAATGCTTGCTCTTATATGTCCAGACAAGATTTGCTTATCGTAGTTACATTGAGCTGTGTTGCAAGCTCTTCCACTAGTGTAGGAGTAATATTTCGAACAAAGCTTAGAAGCTCTTTTTAAAGTTTGGTCTATGTGCATTTTCTTACAGTTAGTATACAAACAAATTGCAACTGTTATGGGTTATAACCTTAATCGAACACTTTATACGCACCAAGAGGGCTTGGCATAGAGGTAGAGGAACTTGCTTGTAAATCCTTAAAATCCATGAACTCGGTTATAGTTTGATTAATGAAATCGGAAATGACTGTCACATTTAGGATTATCCACTATAAATCGTTTATATTTTCTTGCTTTTAATCATTTTTCATTGGTCCAATCCTAACTATTGTTTTGGAAAACATAACTAAAAAGTATGATTATCTTGGTTAAGAGAGAGTCTCGGTTTAAAATGTGAATGATACATGGTACAATAATGTTGGAATGTGAAGTGATATTAAATTTGATTTAGAAGGGGGGGGGGGTTATTGGGAGTTGGATTTATATAGAGTTGGATAATTTAAGAGTTAGAGAAATTTGTTAATTTTTGTAAAAAGTTGTAGAAATACTATAAAAATATTTTATAATAATGACTTCAAATATTTAAATAATTTAGATAATATTTTAAATTTTTGTTTAATGAATTAAAATATCTAAAATTGAAATCCCAATAACACTATAATAGCAATAAATTTTGTATAAAATTAAAAAATTATCAAACCAATAACACTAAAATTTTCATTAAGAACGTCAAAATCCATAAATCAATAACAATCATTAAAAATCTAATTCTTGCTAACTCTCCTCCTAATAATATTTTAGAGCATTTTTTTTTTTAAAAAATGTGATATTAATTAATAATACTTACAATGATTTTTAAAGGAAAAAAAAAACAGAATAGGATAAAATGAGAGTATAACTTTTGAAATAATACAACATAGAGTGAGCAAAACGAGCATATGACATTTTGGAGTTGATTATAAATTAAGATTTGGTTTTCTTCAGCCGCTGTTGTAGACACTATGCCATCTAGTGATGATGTCTTTGTGCTCTGCATCCTGGTCATGGTCATGGTCATGGTCATGGCTGAGAGATGATGCAATTCGTGATTTCTTTATAACAAAGTTGATCGTGGGAGAGTGGGCTTGATGCTATAGTGTCTCTCCTGCTATTCATCTCTCTCTAAATGCCATATAGCAAAGTTGGAAACACGATCTTAATAGCATTTAATATATAGAAAAGGAAGGTTCAAAATTCAAATAATATGCATACATGATCAATTACAAAACCCAAAATCATAAAGATCCACTATAATGAAACCTGTACTTAGTAGAAATAAGCAAAGATTTAGATACTAATGAATTTGATAACGAATAGATCCGAATTAGTAGGAATAAGCAAAGATTTCTCTCTCTCTCTCTCTCTGTATCTGGCAATGCTGTTTCGATGGTGACCTCATTTTCTCTTCATTAATGCTACAAAAAAATAATCGTTCGAGAAACCGAAACCATCAAAACCATGGGTCTCTGTTTCTCCTCCGCTAAAGTCTCCGGCCAGCAACACCGTAAGCCCCGGAATCCCAATACACATCATCCTCTCATCGTGGCTAAACACAGACCGCCGCAAACGCCATGTTCATTCATGCCCGTTACGATCCAAAATGACCACAGGACCCAACCACGACGAAACGCAAACGCGACGACTACGACTAAAAAGACGCCGCCGCATACGCAAACGCGACAGACGCCACCACACGGGAGGGCGAGGGAGAAAGTTAACAATAATAACGGGAGGAGACATGGAGAAACGATCCCCTACGGTAAGCGTGTCGATTTTGGGTACGCTAAAGATTTTGATAACCGTTACACCATCGGGAAATTGCTCGGACATGGCCAATTTGGTTATACATATGTCGCTACCGATAAAAAAACCGGTGATCGTGTCGCCGTCAAGAAAATCGATAAGGCCAAGGTAAACATTTTCATCATTATTAATCAATAAATCGAAAAGATTCTCTCTTTCTATTCGGACAGACTTTTGGCTGTTTCTTGACTTTCTAAAAAAACAAATTATACCCAAAATGTGGTTGTAAGTAAATATTGGATTCTTGCGTTTCTTGATCTAAAGCTATGGATTTTATTTGGTGGGCAGATGACAATTCCGATAGCTGTGGAAGATGTTAAGAGAGAGGTGAAGATACTACAAGCTTTAACTGGTCATGAAAATGTGGTCCGGTTCTATAATGCCTTCGAGGACAAGAGCTCTGTTTATATAGTCATGGAGTAAGTAAAAGCCTTTATAGACAATGTGGTTTCTATTTTGTTCTTTTTTCTTTTTTCTTCTGTTGCTAATTACTTCACTCGTTGATTCTCTAGGTTATGTGAGGGCGGTGAATTGCTGGATCGGATATTAGCCAAGTAAGGCCTTACCTGAGTGATACATTTTAGTTTATTGCTGAACGGTAGTCTTAATTCTTTTTGTTGCTACTTTTTTTGCAGGAAAGATAGTCGGTATAGCGAAAGAGACGCGGCTGTGGTAGTGAGGCAGATGCTAAAAGTTGCAGCTGAGTGTCACTTGCGTGGTATGGTTCACAGAGATATGAAACCAGAGGTAGTATATTAATATATTTCATCATCATGTTTCTGAATGTGTAGTTTGGTTTTATTGATAACTTTTTTTTTTAACCACATAGAATTTTCTCTTCAAATCAACCGAAGAAGATTCGGCTCTAAAAGCTACAGATTTCGGTTTATCAGACTTCATAAAACCAGGTTAGTTGCAATGTTATATAAATGTTTTGTCTTCATATGTTACTTCTTTTTATCTGACCTTTATATAACAAGAATATTGATACAATATACTGTAGGGAAGAAGTTTCATGATATCGTAGGTAGTGCGTATTACGTTGCACCTGAAGTGTTGAAGCGCAGGTCGGGACCCGAATCAGATGTGTGGAGTATCGGTGTTATCAGTTACATTCTTCTCTGCGGGAGACGACCTTTCTGGGATAAGACTGAAGATGGTATCTTCAAGGAGGTTTGTGTAGTTTCCCTTAAGGAAAAATCCATCCGAAATAACAAATCTCTAAGTTGTGTTTATAAATGTATATATAGGTCTTGAAGAACAAACCTGATTTCAGAAGAAAACCGTGGCCAACCATTAGCAACAGCGCCAAAGATTTCGTTAAGAAGTTGTTAGTCAAAGACCCGAGAGCTAGATTAACAGCTGCTCAGGCTCTGTGTAAGCACATTTTTTTTCCTTCATATTGTTCTCATCTTATGATCTTCTTCTGAAAATTGTGGCTTTTTGTTGTTGTTGGTTGCAGCACATCCATGGGTTAGAGAAGGAGGAGATGCAACTGAGATTCCCATAGACATATCTGTTCTCAACAATATGCGTCAATTTGTGAAATTTAGCCGTCTTAAGCAATTCGCCTTAAGGGTATTTAAGAAGAGAGATTTATGTTTCATTTAAGGTTTTGTTGTGTGTTCTTACATAACTTGAGTTGTTTCTTTCTGTTCTAGGCTCTTGCAACGACGCTTGATGAAGAAGAGTTGGCTGATCTTAGAGACCAGTTTGATGCCATTGATGTTGATAAGAATGGCGCCATTAGCCTTGAAGAGATGAGGCAGGTAAAATTGAAAACAAAATAAAAAAAAAATAAAATAAAAAATTCTCTCAATCACTAGCAAAATGCGATACTATACTTGACATTTAATCCATGTTTCTATAGGCTCTTGCTAAAGATCATCCTTGGAAGCTTAAAGATGCGCGAGTTGCGGAGATTCTTCAAGCGGTATGTATGTAGATTTAAGTTAATTAATGATGAAAAGATTCTTCAAAGCTTTAGAGTTTGTGTTGGATGCTGCATGCAGATAGATAGCAACACAGATGGATTTGTGGATTTCGAAGAGTTTGTTGCTGCTGCGTTACACGTAAATCAATTAGAAGAGCATGATTCTGAGAAATGGCAACAGAGATCAAGAGCAGCATTTGAGAAATTCGACATAGACGGAGATGGATTTATAACAGCCGAGGAACTTCGAATGGTTGCATTTTATATACTATGCTTCTTATTAAAGTAATAAGTGTCACACTATTTAAAGGTTTTTTTTTTTTGTTTCTTTTGCAGCATACTGGCTTGAAAGGTTCCATTGAGCCACTTCTTGAAGAAGCAGACATTGATAATGATGGTAAAATCAGTCTCCATGAGTTTCGTAGACTTTTGAGAACTGCGAGTATCAAATCAAGAAATGTCAGAAACCCTCCTGGTTATCTTATTTCTCGGAAAGTCTAATCAAGAAGTTATTGGAGAGAAAGACAAAATCAGTATCAAGAAAGTTTTTGAAATTTTTTTAATCCCTTATGATTGAAAAAAAAAAAAAAGATGGGGAGTGCAGTGTTTTCATTTGTTGTTGTAACATTATTTTAATAATTTTATATAACCATTTAGCACAATGTAATGATGAGTTTTTTGTGTGTATAACCTTCTGATCAACAAGAGTGTAATATCAGTTTTTTTCGCATGTACAACGCTGATTAGTTATATCATGATCGATTTAAAGCTGAAGTACAAATGCATAATCAAACATTCTTTATTCACAATACGGAAACATGTGATAATTCATTCTTTGTTAAACCATCCCTACTTGTCATGCTACTCGTAATCAATCCTCATTCAGAATTAGAGCCAAATAATTAGTTATGTTCGAACAAAATCTTGAACTAGTTTCTCTTTTAATAAAAAAAGACTTTAATGGAGAAGATTCTTCATGGATCATTGTGTGGTTGTTTGTATAAACGACATCTTCCCCATATTTGGTTTTAGGTATCAAGGATTCCTGTTAAAACACAATCAAAATAAAGAGAATGTTATTTGCAAAACTTTCTTGTTTGTGACACCCTCGTTATAAATAGATGTTTATACTTTGAAATTAACTAGTGTGGAACGAGATATATGGTTTATTTTTAGAAATGAATGAACTTGTTTATTTAACTATTGGGCCTTAATTTATAAAATAGGAAAGATAAGGCCTGATTCAAGTGCACACGTGGTAACAACTAACAACCGCCGATAGAGAAGGAAGTTGACGTGGCGAATCATGGTCAAAACCGAAATTAGGGATTAGTGGATAGATCTCTCAATTTAGGGTTCTCTTTCAAACGGTTTTTGAGTTTTAGCGATGGCGCAGGATGATCAATCGGCGGCGAGATCTACCGGAAAGGTTAATTGGTTTAGCGACCATAAAGGATATGGTTTCATTGCTCCAGATGATGGCGGAGAAGAGCTTTTCGTTCATCAGTCTTCAATCGTCTCCGATGGTTTCCGAAGCTTGACTGTTGGTGAATCGGTCGAGTACGCAATCACGCTTGGAACCGACGGCAAGACTAAGGCTGTCGATGTTACTGCTCCTGGTGGCAGATCTCTCAACAAGAAGGAGATGAGCTCCCGCGGAAACGGCGGTAGTTGTTTCAGTTGCGGCGAGGTTGGCCATATGGCAAAGGATTGCGTCGGTGGAAAAAACTTCGAAGGCGGTGGTCGTAGATCGGGTGGCGTAGGTTCCTGCTACGTGTGCGGTAATGTAGGACACTTCGCTAGGGGTTGTAGGCAGAACGCCGGTGGAAACAGTGGAGGCGGAGCGTGTTACAATTGCGGAGAGGCTGGCCATTTGGCAAAGGATTGTCGTGGTGGTTCCGGTGGGAAAAGATACGGAGGCGGTGGCCGTGGATCTGGCGGTGAGGGATGCTACACGTGTGGTAATGTGGGGCATTTCGCTAGGGATTGCAGGCAAAACGCCGGTGGAAACACTTGCTATACCTGTGGCGGAGTTGGTCACGTGGCAAGAGTTTGCACAAGCAAGAGACCTTCTGGTGGTGCTGGTGCTTGTTACGAATGTGGTGGAATTGGCCATTTGGCTCGTGATTGCGATCGTATGGGAAGTGGACGAGGAAGGGGTGGCGGCGGTGGTGGAAAGTGTTTCACCTGCGGCGAGGAAGGTCACTTTGCAAGGGAATGCTCTTCGCTTGCTTAACAAAAACAGAAGAGTAATGTTCATAAAACTTGTTCTTTTTTTTTTTTCTCTGGTGTTTACTATTCAAAAGGTTTTTCTTTTTGGTGACTATAATATGATAGCTAGAGTTGTTTCGGTTGATTTTTTTTAGAATGTTTCTTTGGAGTTTATGATCTCTATATTGCTCTTATGACTGGTACTTGCAAACGTATTCACTACTTTTGTTAACCCATAAGTTTGTGTCTTTGAATTATATGTGTGATTGCTTTTTTTTGTTTTGTTTTTACAATTGGTGTGATGTGATGGTCACTCCGTATACAAAGATTGAAACTTGCTATTAGCTAGTTATGCATTTCCACCATCTTGCTAGAGATCAGTTCCAGTTTTTTCTTGGTTCCTTCATTTTTATTAGAGAGGTTGTTCTTGGGAAGTTATCTGATAGTAATGGGTTACCATATATATATATATTGCATTGTGTGGGGGGGGGGTACAATATATGAATTAATCAAGAGTTTTAAAACTTTTAACTCCCTTGTTCTCAGCTAAAACGGTTTTCAATAACTTAAAAAAATATTAATCTTAGATATTCTTAATCTAAATTAAAAAAAAATAAAAAATTGTGTTATTGTTATGAGAACTACATCAATTGTTATCAAAATTCATAAACTTTAATTTCTCAATTAAGGCACAATCCAAAGTCAACTTATGTAAATTAACATTCTCATAAGATGATCTTGGATCTCTCTTAACATTTCCAAAGACAATCTTCCAATGTTGTTGACCCAACCCGATACCTTATGTACTTAATTTTTATAAACGATCCTACAAATTCCTATCCAACGTTTAACTTTTGTTTATGTCTCTTTACTTTCCTTAACAAATAAAAAGAGTTTTTTCGGATTTTGAAAATTGACAAATAACACATTTATTAAAATGAATAACGAAATAAAAGGAAAAAAAAAATCAATAACATAACTTGGTTCGTAATTTTAAGGAAAAACTCAATTCGTAATTTCCATTTTAGAAAATTTAAATTTAAACATTGAAAGAAAGGAAAAGATCAATGAACATGTATGGGTCTTCTGACCTCTGCAATGGCCGACTCAAAGACATAGAGGAAACTTTCCATTACACTAATACATCTAATTATTCACACTTTTGTATTAAAGACTCTCTAAACTTTTTATATTTCATACTTCACCGGAACAACCAACAAACCTCTTCTCAAAGATGGGATTCGTTAATGTCTCTTCTTCTTTTCTCTTTGTGATTCTATTTCTCATCAATGGTGGTTCCTCCACCACTTTCACCGTCGTTAACCAATGCAACTACACCGTCTGGCCAGGACTTCTCTCCGGCGCCGGAACCGCTCCTTTACCCACCACTGGTTTCTCCTTAACCTCGTCCGAGTCACGAGTCATCTCCATACCCGCCTCCTGGTCCGGCCG
This sequence comes from Streptanthus diversifolius, assembly GCA_039880935.1. Lineage (NCBI taxonomy): Eukaryota > Viridiplantae > Streptophyta > Magnoliopsida > Brassicales > Brassicaceae > Streptanthus > Streptanthus diversifolius. Next base: position 1,097,972 of record JAXGFM010000001.1, read on the forward strand.
CATATGGGCTCGCACGCTCTGCGATCAAAACGCCACCACCGGCAAATTTACTTGTGTCACAGCCGACTGTGGCTCGTCCCAAATAGAATGTTCTGGCGCCGGAGCCAACCCTCCAGCTACACTAGCTGAGTTCACACTCAACGGCGCCGATAATCTCGATTTCTACGACGTCAGCCTTGTGGACGGTTACAACGTCCCGATGACGATCGTTCCTCGCGGAGGAGCTAATGGAGTCGGTAACTGCAACGCCACTGGTTGCGCGGCGGATCTCAACGGCATTTGTCCTGATCAGCTGAAAGTAACGGTTGACACCGCGGATGGAGTGGCAGTGGCAGTGGCGTGCAAGAACGCTTGCGAAGCATTTGGAACGCCGGAGTATTGCTGTAGCGGCGCGTATGGGACGCCGGGGACGTGTAAGCCAAGTGAGTACTCTGGTTTCTTCAAAAAAGCTTGCCCGACGGCTTATAGTTACGCTTACGACGACGGTACAAGTACCTTCACTTGCTCCGGCGCCGATTACGTCATCACTTTCTGTCCTCCTCCTCCTCCAAGGTAAACTTTATTAGTTTTACGAAATAAGGAAAATAGTATTTTAGAGATGTTAATATCTACATAGTTGGTTTTTTTTAGGTGACTATAAGATTGATTTTCGATTCATAACGAAAAAATAAATAAAAAGGAAAGAGTTGGTTTGATTAACATTTAATTCAAAAGTTCAAAAATTTTAGTTATTTTTCCGAATAATCATCGTAGATTTGGTAACGGTTTAAATTTTTTAAATTGAATAAGAGACTTTAGTTCAAACACGACCATTATCGTACATACATTTTAAATTATATTCTAACTTCTTCCTTTTTTTTTTTTGTTTGTTTCAGTACATGGAGTGAGAGGGATCCACAACCGGAGGCGATTAACGTTTCCGCCGCAGCTTCTCTGACCGCATCACCTGCATTCTCAGTTGCGTTCTCGTTAGGCGTATTAGCTGTTGCGGTTTCTTGGGTGGGGAGTGAACTTTGGTGATATCAACACGGCACCGACTTTTTTTTTTTTTTGGTTCATTCTAGTTTTTAATTTAATTTTATGTAATTTAATGTTTGTTGCGATTCCATAACTTTAAAAGAAGAAACATGAAAGAGACTTGTTTCCCCCCTTTTGTAATAAGATTGAATTTTATAATTCAATCAATGAAACCGTCGCGGGATATCAACAACACACGTTTTATATGGGCAACGAGTTGTCTAAAGTTCTAGAAAAAAAACTATGTTAATCTCAAACCCGAATAGATTAGTTGGCCTTTGCAAAATAGACATACTTGTCTTATTGTTATATATATAAAAAAAGTTATATATTTTTGTGTCAGTGCAATTTCCGAGACAAAAACAATGTCAAAATACCGGAGAATGTGTAAAATGTTTTCACTTATTACAGAAAGAAAAAAAACACACACATGATTTTGGAGTTGAGATTTCATAGCGAAGAAAAAATAGGCACGCCGAGCAATGTAGTTCCGGAGTCAACAATGTATATATTACCGGAGACATACTGAGAAGAGTCGTGAATCAGATAGCGAACGAGAGAGGTAAGTCCCGGATCCACCGTCTGTTGCACCTTTAATGGGATAATCCGCTCGGTCACATCCTTGAACCACTTTTTTTGCATAAGATCTTGTGTGATCTCTGATTTGAAAAGCCCTGGTGCGATCGAGTTCACTCTGATATTGTAAGCACCTAACTCAATAGCCATCACTTTTGTCATGGTGTCAAGACCACTTTTGGAACAAGCATACGCAAGTCCACCAGGAGCTATATTGCGGTGGAGCCCGGCGATGGATGAAATGTTTATCACCGAGCCACCACCGCGTTTAGCGTCACGCATTAAAACGCAGACGTATTTGGATACTAACCAAGCACCTGTTAAGTTGGTTTTTAAGACTTTGTCCCATTCGTTTTCTGGCAGATCCAAACTAGACTTGACATTGCCTCTGATTCCGGCATTGTTGATCAACACATCGATCTTTCCAAAGATTTCCCAACCTTCTTTAACTGCTTTTTGAATGGTGGCTGCGTCTGATGAAACGTCTAGCTCAAGGGCAGCGGCTTGGGCTCCGGTTGTGTTGATTTCAAAGCAGAGAGATTTGAGACGATCTACACGACGAGCTGCTGCAATAATCTTGCAGCCAGCTTTGGCTAGATCAAGACAGAACTCTCTTCCTATACCAGAGGAAGCTCCTGTCACAAGAACCACTTTGTCTTTAAGTTCACACCATGGCTCCAGTTTCTTCAACACCTGCTTATCTCCATAAAAATAAAAATAAATAATAATCAAGTTATTTCATATCAGAATGAGAGTAACACATTATCAAAGATTTCAATGACAAGACAAGACAAACATTTAATGTTAAATGTTAATATAAGAAATGAGGGGCATCATGGGATATGAAGAGAAAAAGTATCTCACAGTTTGAAGATTACTCATTTTCTTGTTTCCTACGTATATTGTTCCGTGGAGAAGGAGAAGTCCATAACACAGCTTATATATAAATAAAGAAAGACTTAATTCTAAACCAAAACAACAACTTAACGTGCCAGTCAAAGTCAGCAAAAGATTAGAATAAATCCATCACACTACTTTTATTCTTATTATATCCGATGTTTTCGTGGTTAAAATTATTAGGGCCACGGAGCCTACGATACCGCGATCTAAAGGCTTTAAAAAAATTTTTTAAACATGGTGGGTTTTTTTTGTCAACTGTTTTTAATATTATTATTTAATTTCTTGGGATGCTGAGTTCGAATTCTTGATATATGTCATGAATTTTAGAGAGATCTATCAATTGAAAAACAAACATGGTAGTTTATAATTCTAAAATATTTTTTAAATGTTTAATCTAAAAAAAAATATGACACTTATAATAAATTTTGGCTCAATTTTGTTCTGTTTTTTTTGTCAAACAAAAAAAAGAGAAATTTAACTTCCAAAAAATAGTTGACCAAAATAATATATAAAAACCACGTTTCATTGACATTTTTTTATAATAGATATAGACTCAGTTGCAGGTCAAATAAAAAATTGCAAAATGTGTAACTTCGAGAAAACTAGCAAAGAATATCTAAAAAAAATCAGATTCGTACTCCCCAGTGGTCTTGATCTTCGCCGATCGATCTGTTGAAACTATGGCCGACTTGCAGTGGTGCAGATTCAGTGATGGCGGAGGTGTATATGGATCAAGTGTTAGACTAATTTAAGACCAATCTCCTCGTTTTAATTCTCTTCGAAGGATGATATCTAATGGTGTTTGGAGATAAATTTGTTAGACAAGTTATACACGTTGTATAAATAAGTCTATTAATTCATATAAAAAATTGAGAGAAACTACTATACTACTTAAGACTGGATTGATATACAGACTGAAAAAATTACTATCTCCTTGCGAGACCCTCGCGAGACACTTCAAAATGTTCTCGATCATTTTATACGAAGTATCCAAACCAAAACCTAAGTGACACAATCTCGGTTTAGTTTGGTTTAAAAATTTTGGTTCGGTTAGTGTTTGTTTGAGTGATTTGAGAAATTGTTGAAACATCATAAGATGTATAAGACATCATATCAGGAAGAGGTTTGACTGGTTAGAAGTCATATGTTTCAGAAGCTTAAAAGAAAAAAGGGTTGAAAGCGACAAAGCAAACTGTCATGAGTTACCAACAATTGATCAGAGTTGCAAGTTTTAGATTAGAAATTATACTTTTTCATGTTTTCAAAATCGAGAGAAAAAAAGTAATTTAAGAATCAGCAGCTTTAACAGTGAAGATCATGAACTTATGTGGCTACCAAGAATGATAATGCCAAACAAGCTGACTAGCTGAGATGCATGACATCTTCATATAAAAAGAGGTCTCTCTCAAGTTCAATGCTAAGAAATTCATTCATAGAAAATAAAACAAAACAAAAAAATTTAGATCCTCTTTTTATGTGCCAATGAAGTTTTCGAGACCAAAGACTGACCGACATGTCTGTTATTGTGTTAAAAAAAAAAAAAAAAAATTTGCCGGAAATCAAAATTAAATAAAATTAACTTAACTAACCATATTACAACGCGGGAAAGATGTCGGTGAGGTTAAGTTTAAAACCGAACCGGTCGGTTTAAACCAGTACACGCGTTACTTACGCGTAACCTCCACGTCTTGACATCTCCTGATAGATACAGAGATACTTAACTTGGTCACTTTCTTCTTCAAATAAATATCTTTATTAATAATAACCAGAAAACCAAGAAGTCTCTCTTCCATTCTTCTCCGATTTGAAATCTCCGGCTGATAAATGGAATCTTACGGAAACCCTAACGACAAGCAATCTTCATCTCTTTACCCTGCCGTTGACATGTCGAATCCCGAAGCTCCTCTAAACCAAAGTTCCTCCTCTTCTACTTCTAACCTCTATCCTTCCCTCGACATGAATGATCTCGCAAGTAATCTCTTCGCGGAGCAACCGGACACGAGTTCGATCCCGGTATCGGCTCCTCCCGCAGCCACGGAGGAAGTGATCTTGAGAATCTCCGGCGCTATTCTTCATTTAATCGACCAATCTTACAGCGTCGAGCTAGCTTGCGGCGATCTTGCGATCATCCGTATTGTTCAAGATGGAAATGTCGTCACCGTTCTCGCTCGTGTCGCCGACGAGATTCAATGGCCGTTGACCAAAGACGAGAACTCCGTCAAAGTCGATGAGTCTCATTACTTTTTCACCCTCCGTCCAACTAAAGATTTCGGACCTCATTCTGGTGACGAAGACGAAGGTGGAGCGAAAAAGAGTAAGCGTAACGGAGAAGAGAACGATATGTTGAACTACGGACTAACAATAGCTTCGAAAGGTCAAGAACATTTGCTGGAGGAGCTTGAGAAGATCTTGGAGGATTACAGTTGTTTCACTGTGCAGCAAGTCTCGGAGGAAGCGAAGGAAACAGGGGATGAGGTTTTGGATGTGACGGTGGCGAGGGAGACTTCTCCGGTTGAACTTACTGGAGAGAGGAAAGAGATTGTGGAGAAGCAATGTGCTGCTTATTGGACGACTTTAGCTCCGAACGTGGAGGATTACAGTGGGAAGACGGCGAAGCTGATAGCTAGTGGTTCTGGGCATTTGATCAAAGGGATTCTCTGGTGTGGAGATGTGACTATGGATCGGCTCAAGTGGGGAAATGATTTCATGAAACGGAGGTTGAGTAAGGCCGAGAAGGAGAGGGATGTTCATCCTGATACCTTGAAAAGAATCAAGAGGTATGTTATGAATGAATGATTTCTGCTAATTTGATGTTTCTTCTAGTAAGTTCTTGATAGGGAAGTCTTGGTATTTAATTTGTAACTGTGTGATGGAATGTGACTTTCTATTTTAGGAAAGAATCCATGTGTCTTTTTTTTTTGGTAATCTTGTCTTTAGATTATGGAACACGAGTCATGACGACTTCTATAGTTGATGATGGAAAAGGGACTTTGGTAATGCGTATTGATGATCCTCTGATTGTTATGCTTATGTAGAGTAAAGAGGATGACCAAAATGACAGAGACTGTGGCAAATGGGATTCTGTCTGGAGTAATTAAAGTTTCAGGGTTCTTCACAAGTTCAGTGGCCAACACCAAAGTGGGAAAGAAATTCTTTAGCCTTCTTCCTGGAGAAATCGTCCTTGCTACTCTTGACGGATTCAGTAAGTCCACTCTCTATCTATATTATATATACTTATCAAAGATTTTATGTGGCTATCTTTAGGTTTGATAATCATTTGAATTGTTGATTCTTGTTTTAATAGATAAGGTCTGTGACGCTGCTGAAGTAGCTGGAAGGAACGTATTGTCAACCTCGTCCACTGTTGCAACCGAACTTGTTGATCACAGGTAAGTTAACATTTGTAGCATTCGGAATCTGAAACTATAGGTGTGTTGTATGGAGATGGTAGTGTTGAAGAGAAATAATTTATATTTGGTGTCTGATGAAATGCAGGCATGGTGGTAAAGCGGCTGAGGCGACAAACGAAGGACTTGAAGCAGTGGGACATGTCTTTGGGACAGCATGGGCTGCTTTCAAAATCAGAAAGGCTATTAATCCCAAGAGCGTTCTCAAGCCTTCGACGCTTGCGAAATCCGCCATTAAGTCTGCAGCTTCACAGAAGAAAGCTTAGTAAGGGGTTCCTGATGAAGCAAAAGCAGGCCATTGATGCTGTTTGTTTGTATTGTCTATTGTCTTTTGATGCGGTAATGATATTGAACAATGGTTTGGATTAGTGGTTGGTGTAAGTGTTTGTGTGTTTCATATGATGTCAAATCCAACAATCTTCAAGTGATAATATTTGTAACTGATTCTATTTGATTATTATATAATCTCATTACTAAGAGCGATAGGCATCATGAATAATACTTTTTTTTTTCCCCTGATCTTTCCTTTAGCTTAAACCTAATTTGATCAGAAAGACTACACTGAACTTCCGAAAATCGGTAAATTGATTACGTTATCGGAGCTCGACGTAGCAAGCAATCCACTAACTCTTTTAGCTCAAACCGAGCTCCGATCATCAATCACCGTCTCTTTCTCTTATCTAGTGAGTCGAACATAGCTCAATCATTCTTTTATCTAGAGAAACTGCAGAGCACTCCGAAACTTCCAAACCAGCAATACTTTAGTTAGCATATCCGTAGGGTTACAGTCAGTAGAAATCTTCATCACCTGTATATAGCCATGTGTTTTGTCTTTTCATGAAAAACTGTATTCTTTGCTAAACATATTGCACTTTGCTAATCACAATTCACTCTTACTACTTCTTGCCTGAATCCGAACTCATTCATGAAGCCTTTCAACCAAACTGCTTCCTTTGAAGCTTTCGTCAGGGCAATGTATTTCGATAGAGCCACTACTTTCTGTAAGTTGGATTACCTCCAGCAGTGAATACCAAGCTCGTAATCGATCTTCTTCTGTCTAGATCAGCGTTATAGTCGGAGTCACAGAAGCCTTCAACTTTGAAATCTCCTTCATTTGTATAGCACAATTTAACATCAGTAGTTTCTTTTATGTAACGCATGACCAATTTAACCGCAAGCCAATGATCCTTCAGCAGCTTGCTCATGAATCTGCAGACGATTCCAACTGCATAAGCTAAATCTGGTCTTGTACCAATTATTGTGTACATTAGTCTCCTTACAGCACTCTGGTATGGGATGACCTTCATCTTGTCTCTTTTCTCTTCAGCTGTAGCCGATTTTAGATCAACTACCTATCTTCTCTACCACTCTCTGTAGTATAGCAACGTATTTCTTCTGGAGTTTTGGATCCTTCCACCTGCCAAAGCAACATTAAGAACCACTTCTCCTGTCACACCACTCACTACTCAAGTTCATAATAGCTCCAACACAGTTCCCTAATCATTTTTGAAAATATCAATCACCGAAGAGAAGTAAGTTATAATCCTAGGTGACTACATAAAATCGATCATTGAGCATGGAATCTTCCAAATACTGCTTTCTGCTTCAGTGTCCCATTTAATTGGACATATATCTTGAAGTGGTTCTTTGAAAGCTTCCAATTAAAGCCAAGGATACTAAAACAATGTCCAAACGCTGTTATAAGTTCAAGCATTTGGTTCGAAAGGATATAAAAAACTTGAAGAGGAACCAAAAGTGTCTACTAACTCAAACTAAAAAAAAAAAAATGAATTGAATATGTATAAAGAAAGAAAGAAAGAAAGAAAGAAAGATTGTTGTATACCTAAAACTAGTACACCTTCCTCAAGATCATAATCATCATGCATGGCCATGGAGATGGCGAGGAGCTTCTTCCAAATAAAAATCATCGTCGCAATCATCATCATCGGTGGTTTTGAAGACGAGGCCCAGCTTTTTTATCCACCATCGACTCCTCGCCATACGAGAGCCACCGCATAGATAGGCGATTTCCATCGTTGTCAAGTGATCGTTTTGGAAATCGGACTTGGCTTCCTCTGCCATCTTCTCCAAGGCGAGCCTCTGTTCCTCTCGGAGTCTCTGCCTCATGGCTCTTTCTTCCATCATTGCCTTCTCTTCTTCACGCTCTTTTCGAAGCTTTTCTCTGCTCATCTTCATCACAGCATTTTTGCCACTCTCCTCGACGACTTTCTTTGATTTGACAATGATATCTGAGAAACGATTCATCATTGTTGCCGCACGAACAGAAGAACAAGATGTGGCCATTACTACGGCTAATGAAACAGAGAATGAGAGTGAAAGCAAAGAAAGAATTTGGGTTTTTTCTTTTTCTCTTTTCGTTTCAGTAAGTTTGGAAAAAAAAAACCTGAACTTTGATTACTTGGGAATGAACAACTATATATAAACCCTATATGGTAAAAGGAAACTGAGAAAAAAAAGGAAACCGCGAACGCATGTTTAAGTTTTGGTTCAAATTCAATTCTAATCATTATGTTGTCATCATTCGAATAGGAATAAATAAATTATTTTATAAAATAAAAAATTAGACAATTTTCTTTTATCATGATGATACAAAGTTTTAATTAGATCGATCCGTGATTCCCAATCAGTTCAGAGGCGACAATCCAGAAAGCTATTGCCGATGATCACTGGCGATTATCTCCTCGGTCGCGGAATCCAGTCATCATCCTACTCTGAGACATTCTCTCCAGTCCCACCACCATTATCCGTCCTTCCTCCCCGTATTCCTACCTCTGGCTTCATCCCGGCGATGACACTTCCACCTTCCACACCATTTTCTGGTTTTCCGCTTCTCGCACTTCCTCCTACATCTTCCCCCGCCTCTTGAGGTCAGTTGGCATACGTATGTTTGGTTTTCTAGAAGAATTCTCAAACATGCTTTTGTTATTTGGTTCGCCGTCCATGATAGGCTTGCCACTAGAGCCCGCATCAGGCGTTACTCCTCTACCACTCCCGCGACCTGCCTCCTTTGCAATAACCACGATGAAACCATGGATCATCTTTTCTTTAACTGCTCTTACTCCTATTCACTCTTGTCATTTGTTTTCCACATGATTCCTTCTCACCGTAACTTAATCTCTCTTTTGAAGTGGTTCCCGAAATCCTCCCCTTCCAGATGCCTAAAGCTCATCGTTCACCTACTTCTTCATGAAACTGTTTACCATATATGGCATAAGCGGAATTTCAGGTTGCACACCCGCTCCTCCAGACCAGTTGTGTAGATTGTCCGGGACATCCAAACCATAGTCAAGACCAAGCTGCTTGCTCTGCTCCCATCCTCTACCGAAGATTCTCCTTCCATGTTGGAGTTCTGATTCGGGCTCTAATTTCACACGGCCCCTTTCCATTTCTGTCATGACACATGATTCACATATTTTTTCTCTCGGCTGTACTCTTTTACCCTATTTGGCTTTTCTCTATGGGGGTTTTTCCAAGTAGAGGTTTTAATGAGGCAGCCACCTTTTTTTTTCTTGTCCTATTCTTTTTGTTTTTTCTCGTTTTATTTTAGGTTATCTCAATTCTAACAAGATAACCATTTATTTTATTTTTTTCTATTTTTTGTTTTCATTCTCATTTCATTCCACTGTAAAGTGACATCTTGATTTTAATCAAATTTACCCATGTGCTATGAGAACAATTCACAAATATCACAATATATATATATATATATATACGAGTATTCAGAATTCTAAACTGACAATTACTTTTTATTATTATTATTCTGAGAACAAATTTTAAATTTTGTTTTTACTTACAGATAGATCTCTACTTTAAATATTTCCTCAGTGTTATTGTTTTCTTGTGGTTCATCGTCAACGTCCTCTTCCTCCCCCTCGCCCTGTTTGAAGTGGATGCGTTTTTCTTCCTGTTTGGTTTCGATATGCGCGGCCAATGCAATCGTTTTGGTGAAAAAAGTTTACGTGGATTATGTTCCACATCAGAGAAACACAAGTTTTACCACCACACAGCACGGAAGCGATTGCGTGGTTTGTCTTGATGGTTTCAGAAAGGGAGAATGCTGTCGGAGGCTTCCTGGCTGCGGACACGTGTTCCATCAGAAGTGTGTGGACACTTGGTTCCGCAACTCCCTGACTTGCCAACTTTGCCGAGCTTAGGGTTATGTACACAGAATTACTTAAATAAGATAGTTTGTACATCAGATGTGAAGTTAACACAAAGTTCCATTGCTTTGGGTCTTGAATCCAATGAACTATGATCCTGGAGCAAGACCAAGTTTCCCTTGCGGATTTCTGCATTTTGTTTTAAGGGGTGAGGAAGACAACCTGTTGTTCATTAGTAGTATATATATGTTGGATAAGCTTCAATGAAGTGTGTTCTAAAGACTTTAAAATAGGCTATTAGGCCAAGTAAAAGTGGATAACTTAAAGTAGATCATTGAAATTTATGTCTCATACAGGTTTAGAACCTGCGGCCTTCACGTTAATGCTCTAACACTAAAATAAAGAAAAAAAAAATATAAAAAAAAAGGAAAACAGAGAATGGAGAGAATTTCTGAGTTGAGAATATAAAAGGAAAATAAAGAATGGGGGGGGGAGAGTTTCTAGTTTTAGAAACTTTTGGAATCTCTTTCAATAGACTCTTTTTTTACATGTATTTTTTTATTGGTTTAAATCATAATACCCTCGTAATATTAAAAAAAATATTAAAATTACTAGACTAATTAGAAACAATTTGATATCTAAACCAATGACCATGCTCTAACAAACTGAACTAATCATATTTCTTGAAAGACGATGAATAAGGAATCTTTTGCTAAATGTGCAACTTTGAGTCTGACTATGGTACGACTATTCGAAATGTGGTTAACCTGTTTTTGATAAGGGGAAAAAACACTTGGAATAGTATTATGTATGTTGACAAATGAAACAAGTAACAACAGTAAAAGTATCATTGTATATGATAGAAGACAAGTTCTTGATTGAAACGGCAACGTTTTAAGCGTCAACTTTTGTTCCTAAACGATATGGAAGGAAGAATAGAGAGACAAAAAGAGTAGTGCAATATTAGCTCTCAGCTAAAGCTGAAAACTATTTTATCAGTAAAACAGAAGAATTAATCGTTTTTTTTTAAGGATTAAGAGAGCTTATCACAACCAACTCTGAACCATCTTTAAGCCCAACGTATTTCTTCTTCTTAAGACTTCACTAAAGAGTGGCAGAGACAAGAGAAAGATAGATAGGAGCATTGAGAAATTACAATATGGAGCAGGCCTTTTGTGCTTTGCTCTTCTTTTTCTTCTGCTTTGGAGGTTGAAGTACCACTCTGATCGCTGCATCAAACACCCCCTTCACGTTCTGCATTTCATTTTTTTTTTAACAAGTGTCTCATGTTTAATGAAGCTATGATGTAAAATGGATGTTCTTTGTTCTTACCTCCTGTGATTTTGAACTGCACTCAATGTATGCAGGAGCTCCAATTAGCTTCCTCAGTTCCTCTCCCTTTGAAGCCCAAAGTGGGGAATGGTTAAGAGGGTTTCGTTTAAGTACCAAGCTAAAATTGAACTGATTTTAAAATCATGTTTACCTGAGCGGTGGTAATAGGTACAGCACCAGGGTGGTCAATGAAGAACTGTTTGTCATCTCGAAGATCTGCCACATTTGATGAACACAAAACATAAGCAGTTAAACGGAAGCCAAATAATCAAAAGGGGTTATAGATGGATCAGGCAGCAGAAATTCGAAGAAAAGTGAGCATAGGTATTATTAGTAAGAAACAGAAATCTATTACACTAAAATTTTGACAAGAGATCTTGTAATACGCTTTTTGACAAGGTTCATAATCGCTATATTTAGACATTGAGTGTCTGCTTACATGCATATGGTTGTCTCTTATAATAGGGGGGGGGGGGGGGGCAGGTTAACGATCACAAGAAAGTGTGAGATACGAGAAACCATTGGACCCATAACATAGACCAAAATCCATTAAAACTGAATAGAGAAACATCAGAGACGAGCTTCTAAACCTAAGAGTATCGTAGCATTTCTATTATTCCTAAAACCAGCCCTAATTTCCATTAGATCAAAAGAGCTAATAACTACCAAACCAATATATATATTGGACGTGAACAAATCAAAATAGAACCAAATGAATGCAAGGTAATGTCACTAGTTTCACAAATATACAGAAGCTTACGCAATGAGGAAAATCAATAAATACAAAAGCTGGAGAGCTTATTGTCACACTTAGGAATAAGCAGACATATGCAACAACAAAAAAGAGGGAATCTTACCTAGTTTGGTTCCAACAAGAACTATTGGGACACCAGGGGCATAGTGCTTCAGCTCTGGGATCCACTACAAACAGAAGATTAAAGCAGCGAAATCACAAACCAGAAAAAAAAAAAAAACTTTCATTAGAAAAACTTAAAGCAAGAAAATAGAAACGCACCTTCTTGGAGACATTCTCATAACTAGCCTTACTGATGAGTGAGAAGGCTAAGATGAAAACGTCAGCACCGCGGTAACTCAACGGTCTTAATCTGTTATAATCCTCCTGCCCTGTTTACAAAACAATACAAAACAAAACAAAGTTGATAGCTTTTGCTGCAACTAAGTAAAAAGATACACAAAGTAAAGAGTTTTAATGAGTACCTGCGGTATCCCACAATCCTAAGTTGACAGTGCTCCCGTTAACAACAACATTTGCGCTAAAGTTATCGAAAACAGTCGGAACGTAATCCTGTTTTACACACAAAAAAAAAAATTCACAAGATTTGAGTAAAAGATACAAATCTTCAATAACCAAGTAAAGTGTTGATTTTGTTTTGTGCTCATTAATAAAACAGAGAAGCATAACAAAAATCAAAATGCAAGATGAATTATAGAATCCAATGAATCGATAGAGAAAGGAGGAAACAATGTTATATTATATACCGTAGGGAAAGTGTTGCTGGTATAAGAAATCAGCAAACAGGTTTTACCGACAGCTCCGTCACCAACGGTCACGCACTTGATGAACCTCGAAGCGCTCATTTCCTTCTTCTTCTTCTTCTTCTTCTTCTTCACCAGAATTGGGAGCTACGTCCCTTCCTCGAAGGATTCGAAAATGATATACCAAACCTCAGATCTACACCAGAGGAAACAACCAGCAATGGAAACAAAAATTCGGACTCCGTTCTTTTTCCGGTGCAAAAACAAACAAGAAAAACCCTAGAAAATGTTTTAAAAATAGGAAACCCTAAACGGAATCGGAAATGTGAGAGGATGAGAAAGAAGTGATCAAAGAAGAAGAAGATGATGAATCGTATCGAGCGAGAACTAAGGGATAGAGAGAGAGAGAGAGAGAGTAAGTAGAAAAGTGATGGCCAGAAATTTATGCCATTGAAGCGTTCACAAAAGGAACAATCTCCTCCATCAACTTCCCGATTGTTTTGCTTCTTTTTTTTTTTCCTCCTTTCACCTCTTTCTGTTAATTTGTTTTTTTTTTTTGTTAAATTTGTTGTTTTCTGCTAAATAATTTTATTATTCACTTCGCTCTATTATCTACTAGTCCAGTCTTTAATTTTTTACAGCAAAAAAGTAACCACTAGTAAAACTGAATCTAATGATTTTAATATTCTTTTTACTATCATAAAATATTGGATTCAAACTTTCTAATAAATATATGATAAATATGATGAATTTTAGAAATTTTCACAATTATGCCATATTTTTTCCTCTAGTAAATATCATCATGAACTTGGAAAAAAACAATGATATACATTTCCTGAATCGCCTTCAAAATCCGAGGAATAAACCAGAGCTAAACCGGGTATACATTTCGAGCAGCAAAATCAACACACACGAAGAGTCCCTTGCTGATTCATAGACGACCCAACCAAAGGGGTTTTAAACAAACTGCTGTTACCTCTTTGTTACCAATATATGATATTCTATACTTTGGATCTTCTCGTATCTGTCACCAATGGCACCGCCTTTCTGCTTTTGGAACTCAATGAACCGAAGCGTACTTGCAAAGAACGATTCGGCGGATGGGTCAGATGTCATCACTTCTTCGTTCTTGATCAACTTGATCATGCTCTCCACTGATTCAACTGTGATCTGTGGGATCCCTTTCTCAAAGAAATAGAGGTACCTGCACATTTTACATTACATTGGCTTACACACAGATGATGCTGCTCACTAGGGATGAGAAAAATGAAATGTAAAACAAACAAAGGTTTATACTTGTTTAATATCTCGATGAAGAGGGTAACAGATACTGTACTACCCCGAGCTGCGCTGGTCATTGGTTGAGCCAAATTTGCAATTTTAAGCGCTCGTTTGAGACAAAGCAGGACCCTGTAAATTTTTTAAGTAACAAAAAAATATTTATGATAAGATAGTGAATTAATAAAATACACATTATATTCTATTGCTCACGCGAAAATATACCTTTCTCCATCTTGTATGGCCTCATGATCTTCGAGCCAGAACAGATGAGAGCAGGCATAAACAGCTCGGCATTGGTCTGGTTTCTTTAGAAGTTTCGCTGAATACTGCAATAGGAGAAGTTTGTCCTTATCAGCTAATTTAGCAGAGAACTGAATCTAGCAGAGACGAATTAACATATCATGAGGAAATACCCCCGTGGCCTTATGTGTTAAAGTATCTCTATTCTCAACACCAAATACGTGCATCTTTTGCAGCGTTCCAATTATAAGTTGCAAAGCAGTCAACTGGGCCTTTGAGTCCTGTTAGAAAGACAAGAGTTTTTGAAGTATGAGAAAGACTAAACGCACCCGCTTATTTGGTTTAGACACCAGGCAAGAAAACAGTGAAAGCATATTTTCGTCCAAGAAAATATAACTAACCGAAATTTCTTCTTCGTATAAGATGAATGCTTGGGTGAAAAATTCGTATGCAATTGGCTCTTCATCACACTTATTCGCAGCCTGATAAAATAGGAAAGATATATGAGCATTTTACTGATATCAATTGCATTACTAATGCACACAAAATGAAATTGTTTTACCTCAGCACATTGCAAGTACAATCGGAATGCCAAGTCAGGTGATGGAGCATTAGGTAGTGCTTCGATAATCTGCAACAAGTAAAAATATCCAGAAGATCAAGACAACAACTGAAAAAAACTGAAACAGAGTCGGAGAAATATCACTTGTCCCCTTGCTAAATCTACAAAAACTGTCGACTGAGAATTTTCGATTTCCTCAATCAGCTCGTACGAACTAGATTTGGCCAAGTATTGACTAAGGAAATGTAGCTCTGAAGCTATGCTATACCTAGAGAAACAGAAATATACACCCTACGTATGTGAAAATATGAAAACTTGCCAGATTTAGAATTTGGAAGATTTTACTAGCAGACACCGAAGCCTCTATTCCGAAAGGATTGTCTCCTTCCACTGGCAACCCACTGATTAGCTACAATTTAAAACAAAATAAAGGAGAAAAAGTATGCATAATTTCAGAAAGGAAAATCCCACAAACTACATCAGATACACTTCTGCGGTATAACAGATAAAAAGAAACACCAAACCATGTCATCGCAAGTCAAACTCAACATAAAACTCTGAGGGGCTTTAAAGATTGGCATCACAACACTTAAAGCTATGCATTTTGAATGACTTCGTTAAAGAAATCAAACCTTCAGAGCAGAAACAACAAGGGGAGGAATGGTGAACTTTAAGCGCTTTGGCCCTCCTGCCAGGAAATGCTTCTTCAGGATAATGATAATCTGAAATTCTATGAAACAGCTTCAAACACTGAAAGCCAAAACTATAAAAGAATGTTGGAGTACAGTATATGACTGGTTCGGAAAATTACAAACAAAGAATAGAGGCAACTGGGAATCAGTGCAATAGAACTGACGCCCTAAAACATAAAAATTCTAATTGCAAGCCAATACCTAGAAAGCCTAATGTCAACATAAAGAGATAATACACAAAGTGAATCTAAATGTGCAAGAACTTCATGCACCTTTAACATCTCTTCCGGGTCATCACTATATAACATGTGAATGAGACGGGCAACAGAATTTTGCTCCTCCTCAAAGTTATCTTCATCAACCTAAAAGCGTAGAAAGAAATGTACAGAAATCAAAATTCAACTTTCTTTTGGGGTTCTGAGCCTTTTTTGTTTTGTAATTCACAAATAAATGAGAATAGGTCTCGAAGCACACGATGGAAAGTATCACTAAATGCTTATAACAACCTCAAGACCTTGCGACTCATCCAGGTCGTTTATAAGTCCTTTGATCAGTTCAAGCAATGCTTCAACCTATCAAAGGTAAACAAGAAAAAGAAATTAATTTTACCATACAAATGGTTCAACCAAAAAGGCAAGGGAGCGAAAATTCCTACCTTCTACGCTGTAGCAATAAGAGTCTTGTTTTTCATAATGCTTCGAATTATAACAGTGGCCATTACTCTCTTTGTCTCGTTATCAAGGGCATAGTTTGTTAGCTTAAGGGTGATGACAATATCGTTATACTTCTCTAGGGGAACACTCAAAAGGGTGACAAGCTCATTTGCTGCACAAGTGCCATCAATCTTTCCTTTTCCGGAGAGTTGCTTAGCACATGATCCCTAGGGAGAGAGAAAGTAGAGAACCTCAAATTCACACTCTTTCATCTAATTTACCTTACTCCCGCAAAATATTTGATAAATAGTATGAAATTTTCTGAAAAAGTAACTAGTATATAAAGCACATACATATATTAGAATAATAAAAAACTGCTGAATCCAGTTTTTTATATATGTATATAAGATTGGCTATCTTCTGACACAGCTATCATGAATTTGTCAATATCTTGGCAATGTGAATAGAAAGACAAGATTATCTTAATAATGAAATCGAGAGAGCCGAAAAAATAAGAAATTTTTAAACGTGGCTTAAAAAGAGAAAGAAATCTGACCAACACTTGGTCCGCATAATCAAGCCGATCAGGGTGAACATGGAGAGTAAACTTAAGAAGCGAAGAATATAGGGTTACTGCACCCAGAACTGGCATGTATTTTTGTGCTTCAACCACCTGCATCATAGTATTTCCTCTAAGAAATATTTTCCATCGAAGGACAGAAATCAAAACCACGTAATTTAACAAATGGAACATAATGCAGAAAGGTTCATATTTTGTAGCAAATACATCCAACACAGAAAGAACACTACATGTTTCTACACCCTGATGAATCGCACATTAAGAGCTTTACTAAAAAAAGAAATGTCAAGCAGCAAAATACTCGCGCCTTCTCCATGTCTTTCGTGATGCTAACAAGTCAGGTCAACAGGATTTCTAAGCTAGCATTACTTTCCTCCTCTTTTACGGAAACCAAACAGCAACTTCACATACGCAGCAAGTTGATGCCGGCCTAAACATAAAGGTTACCTTTCCAATTGCATTATTCAACTTTGAGAAAGCTTCCACTTGCAGGAAATAAGGTAATATTTCAGCATCTAAGGTAGCATAACTTGACAGCCTCTCCATTAAACGTGAAAGCACTCTCATGAGGTCAACCGATATCTGAGAAGAAAACCAGAGAGGAAGTGAGATATACAGGAGATTAGTGAACTAATGACACGAAAATACCCGAAAGTGCAGTTGATACTAACTTTGCAGGACCGTGCAAAGTTTCTTGTCTAATACAGCCAAATTAGATAACTGGGAACATAGCACTATGCCAACTATGAAGGGACTACTCAGATTACCTGAAGTTGTGGAAAAGCCCCAAGAAGTATATCAAGAGTCTGCAAGTGATACTCGTCCGGAAAAACTTGAATGATACAGTCCATTAGGTAATATTGGGCAATCTCATCTCTGCAGTTCACTATCTGAGAAATCATCAGAAAAAATTAGCATTTGGTTAGGGAATAAGTTAAGTTTTGATATTTATGTGTGTTTATAGGATAGAATATTTTACCTGCTCTAAGACTCTAGGAAGAACTGTATCTCCATACATATCAAGGTCCACAACTTCTAACTGACTCAGCACATGAAGGTTTTTTCCAACCTGATACGTAAGGAACGCACACTTCAATCAGTACAAAACGAATGGTTTCCAGTACAGTGATACCAGCTGTAAGAAAGTGATATTACAAGGTCACGAAGCTAGTTCCTCTCTTTCTCCCGTTTCTCCTTTTCTCGAGCAGGTCCCTGCAGACCAGAAAGCCCGACAGCAAGCCTCAACTCAGGATCATCAAAGGGTAATGATTCACAAGCAATACAACACCTGCGTGATCAGAATGATGCCCTCATATTACATTTATATCTCCATGATGCGCAATCATTCTGGCAAGCTCGTTTCCAAAATGAGTAGAAGGGTGTATAACAACAATCTCGAATCATGACTCACCTGGTGTTGCATTCTGACCCAGAGTTTATTCATCTCAGTAAAGTTCAGTAGTACAAATTCCACGGCATCTGTGACTCTATCAGCATCTCTGCAGAGAGTAGCAAACGAGTTACAAACTAGAAAAATCTCTATTTCAGTATGTCAGTAACAAAAGTTTCTTGACCGTAATAGATATGGATCATGATACTGATAAATTTCGGCTAACTAATCCAGCAGACAGACAACATCCTAAATTACGTCAAAAGAAACTAGGGATCTTCGTCTAAGAAGATAAAACAAGCACAATCACAAGCACAAGCAAGAACCCCATGCGAGTCCCAGTTGCTAGGAAGATACAAACCAAACGACAGGTGTCTAAGAGCTTACCCTTCATACTCAACCAATGTAAGGTAATTTATCTCGACTAATTTGTGCAAGGTAACTTCTCAAGAAGAGACCACGCAGAGGATGCTGAATCCCACGGCACATCTCAACAAGATCTTTAAGAATTTCCTTGGCAGGAGCTTCCTTAGTTTTAATATAAACGGATCCAGCTGTACATAGGAGATATCTACAGAAGGGAAAAAGAAAACCAACAGATAGTACTTCAGCTCTATAAGGGAACAAACTAATATCCAAAGAAATGCTAGCACCATTAAGTAGTAATCAAATTTGGGCTAAGAAGGACTAATAAAATGATCAATTAGCCATTTTACAAAGGCACCAACAATCCAAACAATTGCCAAAACATAAGAACAGAAAAGAAAGAGATAATATTCGACACTTACAAACGTGGTATTATGTTACCAGTATGCTGAACAAGCTCATAGAGTTCAATGACTGAACAGCCACGCCGAGTTTCTTCCATGAAAAAAATCTCAAGTTTCCTCAACTCATCAAAAGCTCGCATATCTAAAACCATCAAACCAAAATCACAAAAATCCCATTAAGTTGAATATAGGGATTAAGCGAAATATTTGATCATCTTGAAAAATAAATAAAAAGAGCCGAGGATCATGGCAGAGATCATAAAAGGGAAACAACTCACAGAGGTCATAGTACTTTTGTGGTGAAAGTTTCGAAGTCCGCAACTTGCTAAGCATCTGAGCCGAATATTTGAGAGCATCTTTCAGATTATTCGAGTCCTAATTAACGAAAAACAGAACAAGTTTTACTTTTCTCCAAAATTAGGGTTTCTATCTAACTCCACACATCTACTTCATGAACGAATTTTTAGAAATTTCTCAATTTCCAACAAAAACAAATACGTAGTCACCGAGAAAACGAACGGGAAGAAAGTAGAGAGAGCAGAGAATTACAATAGCGCGTTGCATGTGAAATGCGCTCTGCTTAAAAGCCACAGCGCCGGCGGCGAGCCATTTCTCTTCATCTTCTGCTCCGTCTGCGATCATCTTTCTCTTTCACTCTTCCTATCTCTCTCTGGGTTTTCAGGTTTCTTTCATTTTGTCAAACTAAACGACCTTCTGAAAGTCTTATGGATGGGAAATTATATCATGGTTTATACGTGTACGCTTTCCCACTATCCACCGTTCGATGTGTTAGTTCACTTTAGATCTAACGGTCAAAAGTTGGGGAAATAAACCAAACCGAAATTTGTGTTATAATTCCATTGGTTTCAATAATTTGAAAACCGAAAGCGAGCACCAAATCAGAAAAATTGTTTTAGTATTATCCAAAATTAAATTATGTACTTTCTTTTTTCTGATAATAATTTTAATATTTCCTTAAATATTGTGGAGTGCTAGATTTGAATTTCAGAGATTTATTATGAATTTCAGATACCATCATTATATCACATAATTGACAAATTATATATCTTTTTTTTTTTTTTTTTTTTTTTGTCAACATAGCCTAGTGGCTTTAATATCCCGCTTAATACTGTGGGGTGCTGGGTTCGAACCCCAGACCTGTGTCATGAATTTCAGAGGTAACCACCATTGTACTACATGATTCCGACAAAAAAAAAAAAATTATGTACTTATAAATGTTAATATTACATATTATGAATTAAATTATTATTTATTTATTTTTTATTAAATAGAACCAAATCCAAATCAAGACAGAACCAAAAGAAAAAAAATAATTGCCAAACCAAACTAAAACCAATCGAACTAACAAGTATGTTGTAATTACGTAAAACCCACAAAACCAAAAAATTAAAGAAGAAAACAACAACACATACAAAAACAAAAATGTCAAAAAAACATCAGCATTGCACGTACGTTCTGTGTGCCCTCTTTGTTAGAAGCTACTATAGGAGCAAGAGAAACTCGAATATCTCTGATGTAAAGTGATTTGATTTACTATTATATATAACTGTGCATCTACAAAGAATCGCACATATATCTCCGAGTTTTAATGCTATCTAAAAATACATAGGAAAACAATTTGTTGGTCATGTCCACAACTCTCTGAACCAAAAGCTTTGAGGAAATCAGAATGGGACAGTGAATGGCAATGCGTGTAGTTCGGCTTCTGGAAGAAATCGAGCAGTTGGCCAGACCATCGAACTATTTCCACTGCTGGTTGTCTGATTGCTAATTTGATGATGGTGTCTTTTAGCACCAACATTCATGAACAACCACCATTCTTGATCTTTAGAGTCGGGGAGCTTGTTCTCAACCCGATCAGGAGCCCAGTTCTCGATGAGATTCAAGAATCGCACAGCCGTGGAAGGAGGGCATTTGCTGCATAGATTTGAAGCTCCAACACTTTTTTGATGCCTAGAGTACGGCTTCTCTTTACCTAGTGGCATACTGATTTGTCTGTTTGATTCCTGGGATTTAACATCTTTCAGAGGAAGTGTTTTCTTCTCTTCACTGAGTTTTGTTGAGATACCTATCGCTGAATCAAAAATTGGATCTCTTCTCTTCTCTTGGTAGGCCCTTAAAGCATCTCGTGGATCTTCATCTGCAGAAGTCGAATATGAATGACTAACGAACTCGCTAGGAGCAGTTTGAGAAGCATCTAAGCTTTCCCCGGAAGCGCACTGTTGTTGATCCGTGTTGGTCATCATCATCACCTCAGCCTCAGGATATTTATGCCCTTTGCCATGTAACGAGATCCGTATGCTGGTTTCTTCAAACCCAAAGCAAAAATTTGAAGAAAGAGTGTCATCATCATGCATGCACGTGAAGCAAACATACCCAACAACAAGTAAACAAACAAACTCACCAGAGTCGTTATGCCTACCATCGAGGGGCGGACTCTGAGTATGATTCGGTCTCTCACTGCTATGAACAGTGCTATCACAAGAATTCTGAGACGACGTTCGATGCTCAAGTTCCACTGTAAGACAGCTCTTCTCCAAGCACTGCCCATTGTTTATTAATCCGCGACTATCATCAACCTTCTTACTAGCATTAGCATTATCATCTTTGCGTCTCTTACGATGACGGTGCTTTTTGCTTCGGTCAGCCTCATTATCCCTCTCCTTCCTCTTTTTATCCTTCTTGTGCTTTCTATCTTTCTTTTCTATCTTAACTTCCTCCTTTGTCCCCTGGATGTTCCAACCAATGGAACACCAAACAGTTAGTGTCCATAATTTTCAAACCATTCCGAGGGAAAAGAAGCAGAGAAAGAAACATCAAAAGATTCCTCAACATTGAATCTTAAAGTACTTGAATTGGATATAGTTGTTTACAAACTTGAATTGTTTATCTTAAACGAACCGATTCAAAGAGTTCCAATTAATCAAATTTTCAAGCTTTGATAGTTTTAAGTAAGATTTGGATTTCCATCTAACAATTTCATGCTTTCTCTTTCTTTAAATCCAAAATCCAAACCAAGTTTTCAGCTTTTAGATAAGATCGAACAAAGAACCAAGTTCTTGAAACAGGAAGCTGAGCATTCAAAAATCACATGAACTCAGGACATTAATAGAAAAAAACCAAAGCCATGGACTTTTCTTAATTGCTCAACAAACCTTGATCGATTCGATCATAGACTCATCCCGCTTTTCGTATTGTTCGTAGCCAGGTGGTGGGAACGGGTAACACCGAGACATTCTCTATTACACGATCACAGACACAAACCCAGGTCCAAAAAAAGAGAAGAGAAGAAGACAAAACTCAGAGAGAAACCCTAGATTGGTTACAAGAGAATCGCAAGTGGGAATTACAAGAAGAACGTTGGGGCTTTTTCTTATCCCGCTATAAAATTGGAAAAACCAATCGTAAGAGACAAGAATTGGTAAAGGATTCGAAGATCAGAGAAGTACAACGAAGGGGTCTCGACAATTCCCAGGCTTCGTAGCTCTCCGATCCAGAATCATGCTCTATTGTTCTCATAGCTCCGGTATTTATAGACCATGGGGTTGCCTTATAACGAACAAAAGGCGTGTTTGGTTACAGGAATAGTAGTACTAAAACTCAAAAGCAAGCCCGTAGAATATCAGACAGGCCCATACATATAAGCCCATTTAACTTTTCTGTCACCGTTTATTTTGGTTTTGTTGTACACACCCAGGCCTTCGATTCCAAACCGAACCGCAATCAGTATTTTCGGTTATTGATATAATTCGGTTATAGATTGTGAACATATTGGTAGTTTTACAAAATTTATTGGGTTATTGATTTGGTTCGGTAATTGGTTTGTTCGGTTTTTAAGAAAACATTATTAACCAAATTATACCGATTTATTTAAAAAAAAAATCAAAATTTTAAACAAAATCAGCTGAACCAACCGAATTAATAAAATTTAACCAAAAATTTACTCGAAATTACCCTAGTTTAACCGAATTTATCTAAATTTTAACTATAAAAGCCAGCATTTTCTGTTCAATTCGCCAAAAAATTAGAAGAATCGAATTAACCAAATTGAAACGTAATTTTTTCGGTTCAATTTGGTAGAATGTTTCCACCCTAAAGTAACTGAAAAACTGATTAACCGAACCGGAAAAAACAATTGAACCGAACTGGCAGGCCGATACACACACACCGTTTCAACTTTCACGGTCTCTGGGAGGCTAATTATATACGTGGAAGATTTGTAATTATGGATAGTGACACATGGCTAACTTCGTCATTACAAAACTCGTGCAAGATATAGTAGCAATTCCTACGTGGCAAGTGAAGGTGTGAAAGAGAGTGGATAATCGATAAATAAATAAATAAAAAAACATAAAACAACCAAAGCACCACCGAAGAAACTCTTATGAGTCAATGAGCACTTCTTCTTCTTATCTTGTGGATAATCTCTCTGACCTTATTCGAAGACGAAGAAATTCTCCAGAGGAATAGGAGTCTTGGTTATCGTCAAAATAATGTATTTCAACACTGTTTCCTCTTTATCTGATTGTCTTGTCTTTGTTCTGTTCCGTTTGATTTGACTCTGATTTCCTCTTAATGTTTTCCTTTATTTATTCCTTCGCTTTCGTTAATTTTAACTGTTCACAAATAAATTGTCACTTTTGGCTTCTTTTTTTGTGTTCAATTATAAATTCTAAAATGTTCTCTGTGTTGAACATCTGTGTAGAAGAAGAGATCAAGAAATGGCTCATTCATGGGATCAACTAGGGGAAATTGCTTCAGTAACGCAGCTTACAGGAATAGACGCCGTGAAACTGATCGGAATGATAGTGACCGCCGCGAATACAGCTCGGATGCACAAAAAGAACTGTCGTCAGTTCGCTCAGCATCTTAAGCTCATTGGAAATTTGCTCGAACAGCTTAAAATCTCGGAGATGATGAAGATGCGTCCTGAGATTCAAGAGCCGCTCGAAGGTCTTGAAGATGCTCTTCGAAGATCTTACGTTCTCGTCAATAGTTGCCAAGACCGGAGTTATCTCTACTTGTTAGCTATGGGGTGGAACATTGTTTACCAGTTTCGTAAAGCTCAGGACGAGATCGATCGTTACCTCAAGATCATTCCACTTATCACTTTGGTCGACAACGTTCGGATTAGGGTATATTACTTCTTGCATTATTCTATCTGTGTAATGATTATTTCTTGTTGGAAATTGAATTTGGATATTTTGGGAATCTTGATAGGAGAGGCTTGAAGTTATTGACAGTGATCAGCGTGAGTACACACTCGATGAAGAAGATAGAAAAGTGCAAGATGTGATTTTGAAACAAGAATCCACTAGAGAATTTGCTACGTCGGTTCTGAAGAAGACACTCTCTCGTTCATACCCGGAGATGGGTTTTTGCGAAGCGCTTAAAACGGAGAATGTGAAATTGCAAGTTGAGTTGCAACGTTCGCGCGCGCATTACGATGCTGATCAATGTGAAGTTATACAACGTTTGATTGATGTTACAGAAACTGCTGCTGATGTGAAAGAGCTGTCTAAGAAAGATGATTCGTATGTTGACAATCCTCCAAAGAAAAGTAGTACTCGGGGAGCTTTGAGGTTAGATGATATGGTAATAGTTTTTTTTTTTAATGATTAAAAACTATAATAGTGTAGCATTGTAACTACATGATCATTTGTTACAGATCAACATCTTCTGCTTCATCCCGAAGATCATTGCAACACCAGGAAGAATGGAACACTGACTTGCTGGATTGTTGCTCTGAACCTTCTCTATGTAAGTCATCTCCCTCTGTTTCTAATGTGAGAACAAAACAATTTTCCACATTCAAGATTTGATCTTAACGTTTTTACTTTTAGAGTTGTAAATAACTTATGGTTTGAAACGCAGGCTTGAAGACATTCTTTTTCCCGTGTGGTACATTGGCAAAGATTTCCTCTGTGGCAACTAACAGGCACATCTGTAAGAAATCTTATATGAATGCAAACTAATTTGTGATCTTCAATATGTAAGCTTTCCAGGAATCTGATACAAAAATTCTATTTTATGGTTTTTTTCCAGCTGAAGCTGAAGCTTGTAATGAGCTAATGGTGTATTCTTTGATACTCTCATGCTGCTGCTACACTTGCTGCATAAGGAAGAAGCTTCGAAAGACACTGAATATAACGGTAACACCGATTAATTTTTTTTTGAACTCCCACCATCAATACTTTGTTTCAGGGCTTGTAAGGTCGTAATCTTAACGTTTTCGATCCAAAATATACGGATGTCTTGATTTGGCAGGGAGGGTCCATTGACGACTTTTTGTCACATCTAATGTGTTGTTGTTGTGCTCTTGTCCAAGAACTGAGAGAAGTCGAAATTCGTGGAGCTTCTTACGGTAAATATATACATTTACAAGTAGATTAACATATCGATATTCGGATACTTGATCTAATTATATTTGAAGCAGATACAGAGAAGAAGAAGAAGAAGAAAAAGAAAAATATGACTCCACCAAAACCTCAGTTCATGGAAGAATAAGACTTTTCTAACACGGAACAGAAAACATTTATCTTGTATGATGATTTTTGTTGACGTCGAGATTTAATGTAAATTGGTCTGCATCGATATTCTCAGAACGTTCCTTTTAATTTTAGGTGACAAAACATTGTAAGCAATGGACATTTTAATGGCAAAGAGAAACAAAAAAAGCAAGGATGGGTGAATTGTAAGTTATATCGTTGTGATTCGTATATGAAAAGAGAATGGTTTAAATTCTCTTACGTGTTTTATTTGTCCCTCTATTTTTGGTTGCTCATTAAGTATTCACAACAGGAAGTCGACAACGATAAGTAGAATCTTCTTGGAGATCGCCTGTAAGACTTTTGTCCGTTGCGTTATTGATAGTGAACAAGTGTATTAAACAAGAACTACAATGCAGTAATGGGTTAAACAGTGAAAACAGAACCTCATATTTTACTGTGACATGCACTAGAAGTAGAACGCAGGTTAAGTAGAAAATAGTACAAAAAGTCAGAAAGGATTGATAGGAAAACGACAAAAAACGAAGAAACTTCTACACTCCCCAAAATTACTACATCCACAAATTTACCTTAGCCAAGAATGTACAGATTTTCCCTGCTTCTCTTCCTCCATGAGTTGGACATTTTCTCAAAATGTAGCTGTCCAAGACCGTTGAAGTTTTCTCTTTTTTTGGTGTTGAGTTGTTTCCGCCATTTTCAACTGCATTTTCCCAAAACAGACAGAGAAAAGGAAACAAGATAAACTAGACATAAGTCGACCTTAAGTAGCAGTGATCTTACACTCACATTGTCCTTAAGACAGAAAAAAGGTAAGTTACTGCAAATAGTAGTGCGGAATTGGACTTCAAAAAGGTTGTACCTGTTCTTCTTGTCTCTTGAGACTTGCATTTTCTTTCTGCAAGTGAACAATTTCAAGCTCCAGCTCGTTTGTATATGCCTGAAATATAAGAACCCATATACCAATTTTTAGTACAGAGAAGAAACTGTAGATTTAGTTTCTTTTCCTTTAGTTCACATGAATTTAAAAAGGGGAAGAAGTGTAAGGAGAGAGACATTCCTGTTTCCTAGCCCTGGAACGAGCAGCAGATTCTCTGTTCTTGATCATACGCTTATGCCTTCTGTCTCCTCTCCTTTCCACAGAATCTTGGCCTCTTTTCTTCCCAAAACAACCAAACCTTGCAGATTCATCAAACTGGGTACTAATGGGCTGAGGTTTTAAACTGAGAACAGTTGCAGGAGGAGGAAGAAGAGAACGGTGGAAAGTGGAGGAAGAAGAAGGTGGTGGTTCTTGATTCAAAGGCATATTGAGGAAATCTTGGAAGATGGAGTTATTAGGGTTTTGGTTCCTCAACATTGGCTCATGATCAATGTTTAGCTGGCGATGTTGGTGAAGCGAAGCAAGGTTGATTTCTTTCCATACTTCTTCCATGGTGACTTGAGTCATGTTCTTGGCTTGTGAATGTGAATGAGGTAATGAAGATGATGATGAGGAAATTGAAAAATTACTGTGGTTGATCTTATGCTTTGCTGATGACAACATTGGAGATCAGAACATCATAGAAAGCTTGGTCTTTTGGTTTTGGGAATGTCAAATGTCTTATAGCTTTGAGAGAGAGAGAGAGAGAGCAGAGAGATGAGCTTCTTCTCTTTTAATCTCCCAATAGTCATTTCTGGTATTATAATGGTTGGGTCCAGCAGAAGAGACAATGATGTAAAATAAATCAAAATAAGTTTTTTTAAAACCAATGTGATGACTTTTCTAGCTTAATCCAATGTGATAGTGATAAATCTATAGTTATGACTTCAAACTTTTCCTCATAAGATATCATTTCAAAATTAAAAGATTTGATTAGTTAAGATCTTACTTTAATATGGGGCTGTTTGTTTATTAGTCGCTGTGATTGTGACCGGCGATTGCGACCAGCGATTGTTTGTTTGTTGGTTGCAGAATCTGCAACTAGCAATATGTAACCAGTCGCTTGTCGCAGGTTTTGAAAAATGTTTCAGTCGTTGGTTTTTCCTGCGACCAGCGACCAGCGACTACGACCAACTATTAATAAATTAAAACTAGCGACTATCAAACGAATAACACTGAGATTGCGACTAGCGACTGTCAAACAAACATTATAACAGTCGCAGGTCGCAGTTGCTAGTCGTTAGTCGCAGTCACAGATCACAACAACTAGTAAACTAACAGGGCCATCACAATTCAACATTCTTTGGATCCGTTTCAAGTGCGACGCACCTTTGTTTTAGTTTTTACCAACTTTTGTGTTTGTTTTTACTTTTTACTTTTTACATTTTAGTAATTATATTTTGAAACTTTTATCTTAGTTTGCTTATATAATAATGTTTTTTTTTTAGTTTTGGTCATTAAGATGAATCCTAATTGTAAATCAATCGAAGAACTCCTCCAACACGATTTATTAAAATAAAGAGAAGCTTCACAAAAATATATGAAGAGATTACTCTTTTATGAAATGAACAGAAGAAACCAATAGTTAAAAAAAAATTCAAAATTTGCAAACGAAATTTGACTATTTTACAAAAAAATAAAAATATTAAATCCGGAAAGTAAAACATTAAATCCAGAAAATACAAACATGTAGATTATCCAAAAAAATTAAGATGAATATTTCGTAAATTAATGTAGTTTTTGGAGATCCAATAGCACTATATGTTTTCCTTTTAAAAAATTATATTTTGTTAACAAAAAATCAAAAATGAATAGCATATTTTACATTGCATTAGAAATATGTTAATTTTAGAAAAAAATATAAGAAAAATTAATGATTACTTACTATTATAACAAAAAAGTTTAGAAAATTCAAAAGTTTGCTTCTCAAATGTCACCTAGCATAAATAGAAATGATTTTTTTTTAGAAACATTAATAAATTATTAGTACCAAAAACAAAAACTGAAACAAAACTGTAAAACATTTAATAGATAAAAACATCAACGAAGATTCTATATCACTTGCATATATATTTTGAAAATAAATAAAAACAAATAAATTGTATAAAACTAAAATTACAAGAACATATAAAATCTACTAAAAATAGATGTGTATTAATGCAATGACATCATCTTATATAGAGAGAGAATTTTGTTGATTATAGAATATTTTGCTTACCTTTTTGGGGAAGTTCTATAATTAAGTTGAGAATTTTTAGTTAAATATATTTAAATTTGTAAAAAAATCCAAATGATTTAAATTGGAAATCTTCTAATAAAATTTTCTTTTTAATAATTTTTTTATTAATTGAAATGAATTTCAATTATTATTTATATTTATTTTTAAGATTTATTTTAGGAATATTTATTTATAAAAGAGGAATCTGAAAAGACAAAAGTTAAAATCTTCTTAAAAATTTTTGGTGATGATAAATTAGCAAAGTAATTACATTTTCCTTATTTTAATACATAAAAGATAATTTAGATATTATTTTATTTTCTTTAAATATAGAAGTATATAATTTTACCAAAAAGTCATAATTTTTTATTTAATGTTTGAAATTTTTCAAACGAACAAATATTTCTATAAAAACAGATATATATATATATATATATACTATTATATTAGTGATACAGTACTTCTACAGGAAATATTTATTTATGAAAGACAAATTTGAAAAGAAAAAAAATTAAAATCTTCTTAAAATTTTTTGGTGATGATAAATTAGCAAAATAATTATTTTTCCTTATTTTTAATACATAGAAGATATTTTATATATTACTTTACTATTAATATTTTCTTTAAATATGATAAGTATATAATTTTAATAAAAATAATAAAATTATTTTTTCTATATAATATGTTTAAAAATTTTCAAATGAACAAATATTTCTATAAATATATATATACTATCATATTTAGTGATACAGTATTTCTATATGCTATTCATATTAAAACTAGAGTTTCTATATATTTTGTTGCAGATGCTTAAAACAATTAATGTTAAGATTTATGTTTAATAGTACCTCTAATCCAGTTGTGATTGATGAGAATGTGTTTATCTAGACTAATATTTTACATCTATTGCATATAGAATTATTATTTGCGAAAGTTTTTAATTATTATTATTATTATTATTATTAGTTTTTAATGTAAATGATATTTTGTAAATTAAAAACTTAGGATTATATATATTTTATAAAATATGTATATTTTTAGTAAAGTGAACATTGATTTAGTAACTATGTAGTTTCCAAAATTATTTCAGTAATTATGATTTCTTCAATAATATAAAAAACTTGAAGAACCAAACTCTGGTAACTCTTGTTTTAGTAGATAATTGTAAAAAAAAAATTTCTATTATTTTCAAATGGAAAAATTATAACTTTAATATACTATAAATTGAAATTTATAACTTGATAAATAAACAATATAGTGAAAATTCAAACTATTGATGATATACTTTAATTTCTTAACTATTTAATTTATAAATATATTTAATTATTCATTCAGATTCTATTAAATTTTTATTTTATCATTTAAATTCTTGGTTTTTTTTGTCAACAAATTCATTCGACTCTCAATACCACAACATGAGATTATAAGAAATATGGAAACATATAGTACTATTATACATATATGTATATAGGTAATGGAAACCAACTCTCCTTTGATAGAGTAGATGATAACTGAGCCTGATTTGATTGATTTCTCTTTTCCCAGAATCGAGAACCTTAATGCGAAAGGATATTGAAGAAATATATATATATATATATATATATATATACAATATGGTATAAATTATATTCATATTTCCTCTTCATCATCATTATTATTATTATTTATTTGATGAATTATTTTGTGTGTTTACATTATTGAGAAAACTATTCACTTGTGACGAAAAGATAGGTTATATGTACGTTCTACACTTCATCATTGTTGTTTTTATCAAAACAATTTCCACATCTCTCATCGTAATATTACTAGATATCCATTAACTTCTCAACATATCAGTAACATTTGCGTAATTGCATAATTGTGGAAAATTAAAAAAAAACTGAGGAATAATTTAAAATCTGCGGAATAAAAATTGCAGAATAAAATTTTTGTATAATTGGGGTCTTGATTGGTAACTTGCGGAATGGCGAAATCGCGTTTTTAAACGGGATTTCGCGATAATTTTGCCAATAAAAAAACATATGGAATAAGAAAAAACGCAAGTCTGCGTTTTCGCTGAAAAAAATTCAAAGAAATTTTCATTAAGCTGAAAATTTAGTATAGAGTAGATTTTTCGCGGAATCAATTTTTGTAATTATTTAATTACATACTAATAATATTTTATACTTTTAAATAAATACTAATAAAAAAATAATTATAAATATAATTTTTTATAATTATATTATTTTAAACATTTAACTAAAAACATTCAAACCAATAACAAAACAAAATACTAAAAACTATTAATAGTCACACTATTAAATAGATACAAATTTGCATAAAATTTGAGAAAATCAAATAAAATAGAACAAAAAAACTTTTAAACATCTTATATAATAAAATAGAAAGAATTATAAATAAAACTATGATATTTGATTTTTTAAAGTCATAAGATATAAATGTATTTATTATAAATATAATAAAAATAAATTAACTAACTACAATTAAAAAATTAAGTTTTTCTAATAATACTTAATAGATTTATTTTTATAATTATTAGCTCAATTATAATTTTTAATAATATTTAATAGATTCCGCCATTCCGCAAAATCTATCCAATCACACAAAAATTTTATTCCGCAATTCTCATTCCGTATGTTTTAAATTATTCCACTGTTTTTTTTTAATTTTCCACAATTCTGAAATTCCGCAAGTGTTACCAATCAAAACCTAGATAGATTTTGCGGAATGGCGGAATCTATTAAATATTATTAGAAATTATAATTAAACTAATTATTATAGCAATAAATCTGTTAAATATTATTAGAAAAAAACTAAATTTTCTTATTGTAATTAGTCAACTTACTTTTGTATATTTATAATAAATATATTTATATTTTATGACGTTGAAAAATCAAATATCATAGTTTTATTAATTACTCTTTCTTTTATATTATATAAAATGTTTAAAAGTTCTTTTGTTCTACTTTATTTGATTTTCTTAAATTTTATGCTTATTTAAGAAAATAAATATTATAATTTAGGTAATTAAATATTATTAAAATTATAATGGGCTAATTATTATAAAAATAAATCTATTAATTATTATTAGATTTTCTTATAAGACGTTTAAAAGTTTTTTGTTCTACTTTATTTGATTTTCTTAAATTTCATACAAATTTGTATCTATTTAATATAGTATGACTATTAATATTTTTTAGTAATTAAATTTTTATTAGTATTTATTTAGAAGTATAAATTATTATTATTATTATGTAACTAAATAATTATATTTATAAAATTTTATTATTATGTATTGTAAATAATTATATTTACAATTAATTTTTATTAATATTTATTTATAAGTATAAAATGTTATTATTATGTAATTAAATAATTATAAAACTTTGATTCCGCGAAAAATCTACTTCATATTCACTTTTCTAATTAATAAAAAAGTTTGTATTTTTTTAGTCAAAACGCAAACTTGTGTTTTTGCGTTTTTTTTTCTATTCCGCTAGTTTTTTGGATTAGTAAAATTGTTGCGGAATCACGTTTTTAATGTCTTTTTGATATGGATGTCCTAGATATTAACAAAACAAATTAACTTTTGGTATTCTTATGCTTAATTAATTTAACGCAAGACTAAATTACATGACTTTTAACGAGACGAAAGACAAAGAGAGTGACGTGGGAAGCTCTTATGGATATGACAATTAAGTATTATGTCTATGTTGCTCGTAGCCAAAACTTCCCAAACTTACAACACTTTGTCCAATAACGAGCTTTCTTTTTAACTTCATATTTTGACCTAACTTTGAATATGATCAACAATTACCATTTTAATTTGTCTGCCAGTCTTGTTCCGCATGTAGGATGTAGCTATGCATGTATATTGTAAATCGTATATTGT
The DNA here is from genome assembly GCA_039880935.1 of Streptanthus diversifolius. Classification (NCBI taxonomy): domain Eukaryota; kingdom Viridiplantae; phylum Streptophyta; class Magnoliopsida; order Brassicales; family Brassicaceae; genus Streptanthus; species Streptanthus diversifolius. The sequence continues at coordinate 1,130,546 of JAXGFM010000001.1, forward strand.
TATGGGAATTGACCATCAACCACCACAGTCAAATTAAAAAATGACTAAATTTTTCTGTTGCTTTATCTTTTTATCTTGTTTGATATTTTGTTTTCTTATAAAAATATATGAACTGAGGGACAATGAGAATGCCCATGAGTTTTCTTTGACCGTCCCGAATGCTTTCACTTTAGATATGCAAATACCTATCAATAGCCTGTCTATAGATCGTAAGATAGCAATATAGTAGTTGTAATCATTACTACCATTAAAACTGTAAAAGGAGAAATAAAAGAAAGCAAGAACTATGAGTTTAAAGATCCAAATGTACCGGTGGATGCAGAAGATTAAACAAATCAAATTTACATTTTAGTAAAGACATCATTAAGCTAAATATTTACGTGGACAATTCAACTATGAAGTTTTCCATGTATAATCATCAATCTTCGGAAAAATCAGTCCAATAAAATCAGAGATGCAGAGCAAAAAAAAAAAAAGTTTCAGTATTCAAACAAAATCCAAAATTAATTCAAACCTTAAGAGAAAAAGGAAACAAATGATGATAATTCATCCCATGCCAGACTTTTTAACGAAGGAGATTTTTCTTTTTATTTTTTGTTCCTTTTATATTAAAAAGTTACTATATGATATATATTATAATATTTTCTTAAATATTTCGAGATGTTGGATTCGAGATATTACCACATGAATTTTAATCATCATAAAACAAAAAATTATTTTAATATAAATCCACTAAGAAACATTATTTGTAATACAATCAAAGTCATTAACATTTTTTCCACGTATCCTCATTAAATGAATAGACATATATATATATACATATATCTTAAATACGAAAAGTTGTAATAAAATCAATTATATCATATATAACATAGAACAAAAAATAAAAATGTAGTATAATCTACCAACGAATATAAAAATTCATGTATAGCACCAGATGGTTAAATATAAATGTATAGCTGTTATAATTACAAGATGGCCAAAATTGAGAGGTAGAAGAATGAAAGTGAGAACGAGAGAGAATAATAAGAGGAAGACGACGTGCTTGGTCTTTGAGATGGTATTTTCGTAGCCTCTGGGTCAAACGAAGAAGCTGGCGGTCTAGCCGAGGAAGAGGAACGGTTTGATGGAAGCGCCCTAGCGGAGGTCTCACCGGTGTAACCTTAGCCATGAAAGTGAGACAGATTATAAATAAAGGGAACGAGATAATTTGGTCTACAAGGAAGAATAGTTGTTAAAGAACTCACAATCAGATTCCTTCCAGCCCAGAACCAGTTTCTCACGATCAAAGACAACGCGATATCCAGTCATGAAGTTCTCTGCACATTGTAACCGATAAAGATCTCGCACTGTGAGTTTAGAAAGACAACATTTTTTTATGGTTTTGAGTTTTTCCGAATTGATACTTACGTCCGATGATGCTAATGTCTTCGATCTTCATGATGGCTAAACAGTAGACATCTGTGTCCTGGAAAGATTCACACGGAGAGGAAAAGCTTTAAGTCTAATGGAAGTCACAGAACAGAGTTGCGATGTAATAACAGAGGCCTAACTAACCTTCATGGGAATCACTACTAACGGGTGATACACGGGATATGAGCTCCCGCCTTTCATTGTCAGGTTCACAGCTGGATACTGGAAGCTGTCTTTGTTGGGGCTGCAAACAGATAAATCGAAAAGTTGGTTAGTGTACGTTTTCGAGAGAATCAGAGAGATGGTGACTAGAGTAAAGAGGCAACCTCAATGCATAACAGTACTCGAAAGGTAACTCGGAATCAGTTTGATAACGTTTGTCCAGAGCTAGAGAATTAAACTGAAAAATCATACGGATTTATCAAGTCATGTAGTACCAAAACCAAGATCATATATATACAATATTAGATGAAGACTTACACTTTCTGAAACAAGGGTGTAAGCTGCATCAGTCAGATAAGTGAACGAAGTTCCAGAGTCGAAAACAGCATCAAATTCAAGATCCCCGGTATTTCCTCCAACGGTTATTTGAGTGACAGTGATATTGTAAGTAGGACTGGTAAAACGTATAAACAATAGTAATTAGATAAAAACAATCCAATAGTAAAAATCAAGGAGATGGACAAGTTCGATGTCCGCTTGCTTACTGTGGTTGTCTTATGTTCAATGGTGTTTCCCGTTGGTCTACGCTACCTTTATCTCCGAAACTGATCCTACCAGCTCCGTCGTTTCCGAAACACATTGAGAATGAGTTTGCTGCGATCCCTTCCTTAGCTAATACGCTTGGAACAGATATGTCTTCTAAGCCAAGACCAAAAAGACCGTTTGGAGCTGCCCCATCATGGAACACACCTGTCTGAACTTGACCACATCTGCTCCAGTACAGAAAGATTGTTAAGACGAAAACACAAAAGGTTTAAGTTCTAGGGATGTCTGCATGGAAGAAAATACTTACCCCAAGGTTACCCGAGCAAGGATAGGTTTGGAGTTTTTCTCATTTGAAACTAAGTGAAGCACATCCTCAACCAGGACTCCAGTAGACGATGTACCGTTAGAAAGATACCGTATCTGGTAAGGGCAATTACTATTTGGTGAAGCGCATCGATCACCTCTTGTACATAACGTGCTATTGCAAGGAACTTTAAAACTTGTCGACGATGCATTAGGGCTATAAATATTGAGGTCTAAGCCCTGCACAACAACACAACAACAACAAAGACTCATGTAAGCGACTCAACAACTTGCAGGCAGATTTTAGAAATGTCTAAAGAAATGGCACATTAAAAAATCTATAAAACAAAATCTACGAATAAGAATATCTTATTAGCTAAATATAGCGTCCAAAAAACCGTTGTTGTTATGATTCATATAGTGAGCATTGAGAACATAGATGCATCGTCGATAAGTCTAGTGTCAGTCTAACTGTATTTAAGTGTTGAAGACTTGGTCAACAAAAGAGTTAATCAAGCCATATTTCTATCCTGTAATAGCTAAACTAAATCGAAATCTCAATTAGGACAAATATAAGACTCTTCACAATCTAGACCAAACTTCAAGAGAAGAAAAAAGAAACATTACCGAGCCACCAGGTGCTTTCAGTTCACGGACACAATTGGTACAATCACAGGGCAACCAAAACAAGTCACTTCCAGTGTCTAGAGCAACCAGAAACCAGTCAGACGGCGTCCCGACCGTCACATTCGCGTAGTGCAAACTGTCCAAAAATCAAAATCAATCATCTCTAAATATACGAATCAATTCAGTAATAGGGCAACTGAAATATCAAAAATAAAAACCATTAAATTTTTATAAGAAAAGGAGAAAACCTTACAATCCTAGGGTGTCCACACGAATAGTTTCATTGCCGTCAGAGAAACTGACAAGTGATTGATCTTCGGTTGCGAGTCTACGGCCTCTAATTAAGCGATCTCGATGAGCCATCACTCTGTAATACTTCGACGAGTCTCGATTAGGTAACCCATCTCCGGGTAAAACGCCGAAGACCTGATCCGAGAAACGGTGGTGAAATTCAAACCCAAATTCGCCAAAGCCTTCGCATTTATCCAATCCCCAGCTCGAAACCAGAATAATAATCAGACCCATGAACATAATTCTACAGCTTGAGTACCAAACCATCACGGTTCGTCGTTAAAAAAAAAAAAAAAAATTCCGCCGAGATCTCGGAAACTTTCTTTACAAAAAATGACAAAAAGTTACGAAATTTCGAGAATTCGATGGAGAAAGATATACAAATCCTCAGTATGAATTTTCTTTTAAGCTAAAGGAGTGATGAGAATTTTGATATGAAACCGATAAATTAGGCAAGGAGGAGGAAACGATCGTGAGTGGTGGTGAGAGAAGAGAAGTGGAGGACGAGGAGGAAGCAAGAAGCTCTCTCCAAAATGTTTTTTTTTTTTTGAAACTTTCAAGTCAATTTCTTCACCAAAATTAAAACTTTCAAGTCAATTTATTTCCCTTGAAAAATAATAAACAAATTTTTTTAAAATACAATTATTATTAATATATAGCTCGGGGATGGAGTGTTTCTATTTGGGTTCGAGTATCTGTTATTACTTTAGGTGATGAGAACATGTAGCGCAGTTGGTAAGTTGCTACCTCTAAATTTCTTAATATTATTTTACAGTCGTGATTCGATATGTTGCCATTGGGAAAAGCATTAAAAAAATGTATATATATTATTAATATATTTTTTAGTATAAAGTCGGTAGGTAACTTTCCTTCTCTACCTCATAAACGGCAAAAGTCAACGTGGAAGTCGTCGAAGGGGGGCACAAAGTAAATTTTCTGTGGGAATATTCAAACAACAATGCGTAGAATTTGTGTAATCATCTCGATTCCTACAGATGGTATTATGGTTACGCCATTGAATTATTTTAAATTCTTGTCAACACGTCATTGAATTATTTAAAGCTTGATATTACTAAATGTAGTTGGACCAACTTTTCGCCACTTTCATTTTCTTAATGTAACTAACTATATATGTATGATCCTTATTGGTCGTTCAAATTAGTTAGCATAATTAGCTTTATGATTCTACTCATTATAGCCAGCCCTTTTATAATTTGTTGTTATTTCTAGTAGGTAAATATAGTTGGGCTAATTGCTTAGTTAATTAAACGGTTTGCCTATATTTGGTTTGAGAAAAATAATTAAACCCTAATAAAAACAACAAAAACACAAACCAAGGAACCGGACATTCCTGTTTCGTACTAATTTTTTACATACACAATTTTTTTTTTTTATATTTATTTGGCAGATTTTACCTTTTCACCAGCAGCTTTTAAAAGTATACAGCTTCCAATTTTTGGATCCAAGAAAAAGCCAGAGTCATGAATCTGGATCTTCCATTTGTCAAGTAAGCATGAGGTTGCAACTTGCATTCCTTTAGGAGTGTACTCGGTCATAGACCCCTCTACAAGTGTCTGAAGAAAAATGAAAAAAAAGAGAATACATCTTTAGTCGTGGGCACAGAGAAGAGACTCATACATGCCGATTCATCATGAATACACAGATTTGGAGATAAAGAGCGTGGTCACCAGAGTGTAGATAACACCTAAGATATTCATGTGTTGATGATCAATGAAAAGTTTTGCATACATATATATGTTACTTTGGTACATTATTACAATACACTTGGAAAGCGGCAACTGCAATCCAAAATTTCTCGAGATGTGAACCTTTTCTCCATGTGAATCACTGGGTCATTTGGTGAGTAAACCAATGTTCATGAAAATGATGTACCTCATAATATGTGTCACGATATATGTGTCAGTTTCTTTACCCTCCTTCTTAATCCTTTCCTGAAGAGCTTCCATTGCCTGCCATGACAGAATGGCTAATCACATTATTAAAAAAAATCAGCCTGATAAAGTCTTATTGTATTCCCAGAACAGAACATCTCACACAATAATCAAAGAGTTAAGTAGTTTACATCGACGAAAACTGCTTACTTTTACGTCTTTGAGATCAGCGAGAGCATTGAATGCTACATAATACACTGCGGTGTTAGGTCCCTCTGCAAAAACTTTTTCAAGTGGATATACTCTGCGGTAGGAAGATTGTACAGTTCTTCTTCACAAACATTAACCATCATATCTTCCTCGCTTTGTTACGATTAATCAACTAAATACGAATTCTTTGACTGCTCTACTAGCTCAAGAATCTATTGGAAGAAGATAATTAAACACCTTGAGTACCAAAAAAGACAGGATATGTGAACATATATTACCTTGGCAGAAAGATTATCTGGTCTAGGTAACTTATTTAAGTGTGCAGTTATAACTCCGGCATAGCAGAACTGGTTTAGGCGAACACCACAAGTAGTCATTGCTTTAGTGTCACTGTTTATATTTGAAAACATATGTGAAACAGAAAAAAAGATTAAGATCACACATAAAGAGAGAATCAATAACTTAAAAGCAGACGAAAATAGGGTGAAAGGAATCAGTTTTGGCTTGTGAGCACTGAATAGATCATAGAAGCAGTTACCTACACACAAATCAAATGACCAGCTGCAGCACACGCATTAAGTAGACAAACATGTCTCTGCGTATTCTGTTCTACTCCGTAGGTCTTCTTCATCTATTCATAGACTTTTCCATAAGAGAAAAATAGAAGAATCAAAGTTTTGTAATATGAATTCAGGAAAAGAGATGTAGATGGAACATTCATATGAACCAAATAGAAGTTGACATACTCGGATAGCCTCGTTTACGTTCTTGCATCTACCACATGTAGAAATCAAGAAGTTGTACAAGTTAACCTATAAGTAAAAACGAACACTTGGTCAATATAGCTAAAAGTCGAAGTTTTACTCCAAGAAAATGAAATGCGGAGATTTTGACATACATGAGGAAGCATTCCCATGGACTTCATCTCTTGATGGAAGTAGAAAGCATCTTGCAATCGAGCACCTTTCATTACTCCAACAGCTAGTGAATATAATGTATCTGCATTGGGCTGCTCGCCATCTAGCATCATAAAAAATACCTAACCAAAAACCCAAAATTAGTATTTTTCAAATGGGCAAATGCAAAAACACATTGATTTGATTGAATTCATTCAAAAAAGGAACTTTACGTACAACATTGGTAATAAGAGTTTAAGAGAAGCTTTAAGAAGAAACCTGCGTTGAGCTGTGATGAACTTGACAACTTGGTTGTAGTCATACAGATTGTTGGCGTAATTCTTCTGCTGATGATGCCACAAAGTACCTTCGACCTAGAGCTTGGATCAGACCTAGATTCTTCCCTTGTTACAGTCGATTAAAACCAAGATTAAGCATTAGCATTACAAATAGAAAGAAACCCCCAAATCAAGATCGAATTTTGGTACCATAAAAACTTGATCTTCCTTAAAAATATACGACAGAAATTGAGTAGGACGCAAATTAAGCAAACTTAATAGATATGCATTGGAGGAGGAACTTCATATCTCACGGAACTAGGTTGAAACCGGGAGTTTCTTACTACCGCCGTGACGCTAAATTCAGCCTTTAATTGGAGGGGTAAAAAAACAGAATTCAAAGCTTTCCCGGATAAGTTCCTCAATAGACAGTTGTCGGAACAACAGCAAGTCAGGGTTTAGGCCTTAAGGCTTTAGGGATGAAGCCGAACCGGGGGAAAAAATCAAACCGATACGAACCGGGGTTTATCTCGCTAATTGAAAACAAAAACAAAACTCTGCGTTTTAGCTCTCCCCTCACAGTCTCTTCTTCTTCTCTTGTTGAATCCCCTCTATTTTCATATACTCTCCATTGTGTTCTGGGTCTTGTCCGATGACGCATGACCATATAAAGTTACACACTTTCATTCTTCGGGAATTTCTAACCGTTAAGGGTCAGTGTCTCAGTGATTTTTTTTGGCAGAAAATAGTTCATGAGCCTTGTTTATTTGAAATTCAAGGGTTTGGAGTTTCTAATTTTAATCTTTGAGTAGTGATGTATTAGAATCTTCTCCGTCGTTTAGAGTTCTTTTCTACTCAATCGTTCGATATTTCTGCTTAATGCTGATCTCTCCAGGGAATTTGGAATCTTTTGCTCTTGTTCTGTTTATTTTGGAAAACTTTCTGGTTATGTCATAATGCTTTACTGAAATTGATATTTGTCTGAACTTTGAAGCTTTGATGGCTGCGGGGCCAAGCACTTGTCATGTGATCAAAAGGTATTGAAAAGTTATTTTTGTGGTAATTTATCTGGATATACTCACTATTGTTCTTGCAATACAAAAAACAATATCATGATACTGAATACAATAGCTTTATGGAACATAACAACGATGCGTAGGTAACTGGGACCAATGAGCTAACTAATGCTTCTTTCTGCCAAAACTGTTCATGAACCACTCAGGCTTGTATGAAGCCACTACGTATCCGATGGTCAGTCCAATGACGATTCCAGGTGCAAACCCTAACCCTGCTGCTATCCAACTCAAACTTTCTTCCTCTTCTTCTTCTTCTTCTTCTTCTTCTTCTTCGTCTGACGCTAATGGATCAGATTCTGGTGATGTTGGTTCTCCACAAATATCCTTAAGGGAAGGACCATAAAGACCAGGGTTTCCCTCGTAGGAAGAGCAGTTTTGTCGTTGAAACTGTGTACCTTGTGGTATTGGACCTACGAGCTGATTATGTGAAACGTTTATCCACCCAAGAGATGAGAGGTCCCCGAGCTTTGGAGGGATCTCACCTGAAAGCTTGTTTTGGGATAAGTCCAGTGATTCCAGCGCCGTGAGGTTTGCCAAAGATGATGGGATGTGTCCCGTGAAACCGTTTCTTGACAAATTCAGAACATGGAGTTCCTTCAACAAACCGATGGATTCAGGAACTTGTCCATGGAGTTTGTTTCCAGAAAAATCAATGGCTGTGTAGACCGTGAGGATACGTTCCATCGCCATTGATATTCCTTTATTCATCAACACAACCGAAGTGTAGTAGCCGTAATCATGAAAATCTCCAATGTAGTGCGGCCGTGTATTATCGTTCTTTGAAGATATTGCAGTCCAGTTCAAGAAGTAATCAGATGGCAAGGTACCGAGGAAATCGTTATGTGATACATCAATGATTTTCAACTGAGGAAATCCGAACCAAACCCCATCTGAGTGATGTAAGATGCCATGAAACTTGTTGGATCGTAGGACAAGAACTTTTAGCTTCTGCAAAGAATTCAACTGGAATGGGAATGTATCGTTGATTTTGTTTCCCTCCACGTTTAAAACTTCCAGAGCAGAACAACAGGTAAGAGATGAAGGAAGTTTTCCCTCCAATCGGTTGTGGCTGACGTCAATGGACCTTAACATGTTGGCGTGCATAAACATATCAGGCAGACTTCCGCTGAGGCTATTGTTACGAAGATTTAGATCCGTAAGAGAACTCATGTGAGTCCCTAAACACCGAGGAATGGAGCCTTGGAAGTTGTTGTTTGACAGATCTATGATGGTATGAGAGGTTAGTCCAGCACATATCAATCGAGGTATCTCTCCAGTGAAGTTATTGTCAGAAGCAAACAAGTAGGTTATAGATGTGGATGGAATGAAGAGTGGTCCTTGGAAAGCATTTGAGCTTAGATCTAACATACTGATCTGACTTCCAGGTACAGCTTTCAAAGATCCATCGAAACCTCGTAGGGAGTTGCTAGAAAGATCCACAACTTGCAAATTTTGTAGTCTCCATAACCAGTCTGGTACTTGACCTTTAATATTGTTGTCGGAAAGGTCGAGAGTATTTAGATTTCTTTGGTCTCTTGTGAACTCAGGGAACTCAGTGATGTTGCAGCTTGACAAGTACATAGATACAAAATTTGTTGAAAAATGCGAATCAGAAGTGATGTTTGCTGTTGAAAGAGGGATGCCAGAGAGAGCTAGTCCTACTAGCTGTTTGAGAGAAGAAAAGACATTTAAGTCAACTGGTCTACTGACTCTGAAGTTATTAGAGTGAAGGAAGAGGTATTGTAAATTAGGTAACAGAGAGACATTCTCGAACCCAACGAGATCGTCGAGTTGGTTATCCTCCAAATAGATGTTGGTCAATGAAGAGATTTGGAATAGGGATGCAGGAACAGCTCCTGTAAAAAAATTACCACCGGCTAAAAAGCCTTCTAGCTTGGAGAGTTGGCCAATGCTAGGTGGGAGGGAACCTGTGAACTGATTGGAACTGAGACCGATAAAACGTATATTGGTCAAGTTGACAAGTCCAGATGGAAAGTTCCCGGTGAGCTGATTATTCGCAACGTTAAAGCCGATCAACTGTTTTAGATTGCCAACTGAAGATGGGACTTCACCAATGAAATCATTCGAGAAAAGAAGGAGAAGTGAGAGATTAGAAAGTTCTCCAAGTGAAGATGGAATCCTCCCAGAAAACTTGGATTCTGCAAGTGTCAAAGAAACTAACTGTTTAAGGTTGCCGATGGAATCAGGTATGATACCTGAGAAAGATGTTTCCAAAAGGCTTATGACTTGCATAGAGTTGTTTATATGAAAAACAGGAAGCTCGCCTCTGAGATCTGGATTGTGATCCAATATAATGGACTGTAAGTTTGGTATCATGAAAACACTGCTTGGAAATTCTCCAATCAGGTAACAGTTCTTAAGATGTAGAGATCTTAGAGACGACATGTACGAAAGCTCGTGGGGGATTTCTGAAGAAATGTTTACGGAGTTCAGATCCAATGCTCTAAGGTTCCTCAAGTTTCGAGCAAGTAGACGGAGAAACAATGGTGGGTTTTCAATGGACAAGAGAGGAGGTGAAAAAACAGAAAAAGAAGCAGACGAAGAATAAGAAAGATCGAGTGACACCAAATTGGTTAGTTGAAGAATTTCTGTGGGAATTTGACCTTTCAATGAAGACTGAGAGAGGTTTAGTGTTTCTAACCACATGAGTTTATTGAAATTATCTGGGATTGGAGAAAGAGTGAAGTTGTTGTAAGCAAGGTTCAAGCTTGTGAGATGTTGGAGTCGAAAAAGACTAGACTTGAATTCGAGCCGACCGTGAAGACAGCTGCAACTAAGGTCTAGACCAATCACCTTGCCTGACTTGGTATCGCACGTGACACCGTCCCAATGACAACAGTCGCTGCTGCTGTTTCCCCATGATTCCGTCTTCGGGTAAGAAGTGACGTTCATCGAGTTACCATCATAATCAAGATATTCATCAGGCTTTCGAATCTTGAACTCCTTCTTGAGCTGGACAAGCGCATCTCTTTGATCCAGATTACAAAGGTCCAGTGTAAGAAAAGCAAAAGTGCTGACCAAATTTGAAATGGAGAAGAGAAGAAGAACAATGGTACGAAGAAAGAAACTCAGTGATGCGTAGTTTGATCCTATCATAGTTTTTTTTCTTTCTCCTTGGTTTTTTTTAGTCAACAGCTTAGTGATGTGTCTCTGTTTAAGAATGTTTTGTCTCGCTCTCTCTCAACATATAATCATATATTTTATTCAATATTTTGTGTCTTTAGCACGTTTTATTCTCTTAACACCGGAATTTTAAAATGTAATTGCAGCACCAACTACGAACCTACCGCATATATCTTTGCCGTGTTGATTATTTGTCAAAAGAATTATTCCATGAGCTTTATGTTTCTCCAATACATTAGTGCAACTTACCCTAACAATATTGGTCAAAATAAAATTTTAAGAAAAAACAATAATAATTAATTATGCATAGTCGAATGTCACTGAGAGAGTCATTTCACTATAATACATTTTCGCAAATGACAAGTCTCACATGGTCCAATCCGGACTTACTCGATCCACACACCATCCTTCCTGCACCTGCTTGCTGTGGGAGATAACACAACTCTTTCGGGATGAAACAATCTAATTAACTTCATTGCGATAAAACAAAACACGATAGTTAATTGTTTTTTTTTTTTCAAGATCGGAAGAACGAAGGGAGACTTTATACCATACTGAAAAACGATAATTGTTTAGGTCTGATTTAGCACCTGGCCTAAAAGAGACTTTCCTTCATTTTCACATCCATTTCCTAAATTTAGCTTTTCCTGATACCTAATATAAACAATTTTTTTTAAAAATAATTATGAACTAGTATGAAACAATTTTTTAACACAGCTAATATAAAATAAAAGTTATAAACAAAAACCAAATTTTCAAAATCATATGAATTTATCAAAATATGTGTCATAATATTTGCTTTAGTAATATAGAAAAAGTTTCTAAATTTTTTTGTTAACAATAAAGAAAAGACTTCTAAATAGAACGATATTTTCATACTTTATCATTAAATAGAGTTTTTCCTGTAGCATGTTTTGAATTTTTTAAAATGAATATATATATATATATATATATATATATATTATACATATATTCATTTTAAAAATTCAAAACATGCTACAGGAAAAACTCTACGGAGGAAAACATGCAATTCAAGTAAAATTGCAAATTTAAATCATTATATTTTAATAGACTGAAAGTAATTAAAACGATGGAGGAAACATATTTAAAATTAAAAATAAACCTAAAAAAATTAAAAAACGTAAAAAAGAATTCAAAAGCTTAATTGTATATCACCAGGGTATGTATTTAATTAATATATATCACTCACTATATTCTAACCATTTTATTGATATAACTATTGCATTAATTACAATAAAAATTTTGGTAATACCACCAAATTTTTTTATAAATATATTACTTTTTTCTTTTTGCAGCGTATTCCTCATTTTCGGGGTCTAATGTCCCACGCCCTAAACCTAAAATTTTAAATTTTATTTTCATGTTGCTTCCTTGTACTACTAATGATAATTATGTAATACCAAATCTAGAGAATGGTTAAATAAAAAAAAAATTCTGTTTTAAGATTTCAATATAATTTTTATTACTAATTTAATAGATATATATATTTTTTTGTATTTCACTCTTGATACATCAACTAAATTTTCTTTCCACAATAATATACCAACTTTTAAATTTGTACCCATTTAATACTAGTAAATTAACAGAGAATTAATTTTCGCTAATTTTTAAAATATTTAAATAATAAATAATAATAAATTCATAAAAGTATTGAAAAATTTTTCTAAACCCCAAAAATAAAACGTGTTTTGTCAACTATATAATATAGTTTCAAAAATATAGTAATATAGTTATATGTAAACCATATAATATAAAATATATATAAATAATTTTATTGATGTAATCTTGAAATTTAAAATTTTTGATTTTATTAAATTTAATAGTTATTTTAATTGTTTTCATTTTCATTTTTAATTAAAATAGGCTTTCTGATATTTTGCTCATAATTTAATTTATTTTTATTAAATATTATTTATTTAAAAAATAAAATAAGAATATTAGTATTTTGAATATTTTCTATGTTTTTGTAAGCCAGATTTCTAAATAATTTTAAATTATAAAATGTTATAAAAATTTAAATATAATTTTGGTTTTTGGTTAAAAACCAAATAAACCAAAAACCAGAAATATTTTAACCTAACCAAACCAGAGTAGATATGATATCAATATAGTATCTAATTGTTATGAATTTAAAAATTAAAAACCAAAAAACAAACAAGCAAAAACTGGACCAAAATCTGAATTGAATATTCCTAGTATTACATGCGAATGATTATTTCCTAATAATTTTACTTACATATTTTTCTCTCAAAAAAATAAGCCACCAATTTGAACAGTGAAATATATTTAATTATTTTTTTTCCTTACAAGTAAAAGCATAAATGGTAGTTAATTATATGATGAGTTATTAAAATAATAATTTTCCCTATTTTAATTAACTAAACAATTATCATTCCTATGTTTATCTTAAATTTTTCAATTTTTACATCAAAAATGAAAATATAAAATATTACTGTATTTATATTTATAATCTGATATTTTAAATCTGAATTAAAAAGATTTTGTTTTTTTAATTTTTAGAGATTTTTTTTTAGATTTAATCAGAAAATAAGGATCTTAAATATGAACAGCATAAGAAAGGTTTATATTCATTACTTGCCTGGACGGATTCGATCAAGAATGCATATGGTTGTGACTTTCATTGTGAAATAGAGTTTACATACCAAAAGATTTCTTGAGTTTCATCATCCATGGGTACAGATTGATTTCCTTAACCATTTATCATCAAATGACTCGTGGTTTATCTTATGAAACTGAGGATTTGAAGTACAAGTAGAGGACATAATTTTAGTAGTCTCATTAATTACGATTTGGTATTGCAATCTGCTTGATACGGACTTAAAACCGTTACGAGAGTGTTGTTACTTCACACACACACACACAAACACACATAAAATAAGGATCGTAAATACGATTAGGTGATTAGCAAAACACATTAAAGTGTGCTTTAAGTATGAAGTACCTGTTAAGTTTGGGTACACCAGACAAGAATCTATTAGTACCATAGTTCGATGGATTTGGTCCCCTGGCTTGTGTCAATGGTCTCAAGACCACAACAACAAAAAATAGAGACCCAAGCCAACAATATAGTCTCTGGCTTTAATGGAACATAACATAAGCCTTAACAGAGAGAGAATAAAAACTCTTCATTTTTTGTGTCTTTCTTTTATACATCTGATGACTAAACATGACATTAAGAAGATACGTCATGCCGTAAATTAGATTGCTAGTAGTATACTCTGAGGGGGCGTAAATGGTAATTGTGAAAAGCAAACAAAAAAAAGAACTGTAATTTACATGGAATTTGAGAAGACGACAATAATCTTGAGCTAAGAGCTGTGTACGAGAGACGGAAGATGAAGAGAGAATTAAAGGTCACGTCTACACATTGGACAAGAACCGTGCCTGAGGAGCCAATTGTCGATACAAGGTAAGTGAAACATGTGATGACAATGAGGCAAGCTTCTTACTGTTTCACCAAGCTGGAAATCCTGCAAAATCACACATCAAATAAGGAGAATGAAAACCAAAGAAAAAGCTATCAATTAAATCTGTAATTGCATGTATTAAGCTAAAATGATGCAAAAACCTGAAGACAAACAGAACAGGAGTCTCTGTTCTCAGAGGCATCTATGTTATTGCTGCCAGTGATTGTCAACTTTGGGATTTTCTCAACCAGGTCTCCTGCTAATCCTTTTGAGCCTCCTATCTCGAATAGGCTAGAGAGATCGTCATAAGGTGCATCCAAAGCTCCCATCTGATCAAGAGAACGCGAAACCAAAAGAATCCTTAATAAATTGAGATCATACCAAATGCAATTCTGAACGCTTTGAATGTAAAAACATACTTGGCTTTGCACTGCACTTAGCATTGCAGGACCTATGCGCTCCCGTACGAGTCTCCCGCTTAGAAGACTAACAATGACATCAATCTACACAAAGAAAAACACTAATCAGCTTCGAATTTCAATCCAAAATCGAAGTCCCAAATTCTCATTTCGAAACAGAGCAAGAGCAAGTGTGTTGCTGCTCACCAAGTAGAGAAGGCATCCAAAACCTGACTCATCAGATTTCCAAAGATCGAGCGATGATTCAAAGACATCGATAGAGAAAACAGCTCCGGAAATTGCTCCAATTGCTGCTCCTCTGATGAACCCACTCTCGGTTTCTTGGCCTATCAAAGCTCCTGTAAGTGCCCCTAACAATGTGCCAACTGAACATATAAAAAGACAACACCTTTCTTAGCTCCAAGTTTCAGAATTTTCCTAATTAATCATATCAATTCCAAATAAGTAAAGTCTATTAAATGATTCAATTCAAATCAATTAGAGACAAGCAAACAAGTTATGTGTACCAACAAAACTATTGACTAAACCGGATCCAACAGTCGGAAAAAGAAACAAGCTTTCCAAGTCCAAACAATCTCAATAACAGAGATAGGAAACGAGAACCGAACCTAGAGCGAAGAAGAAGGTCAAGATCGCGGAGATGATGGTACCAAGAACAGCGGAGACGAGGAAATGACAAGCGTCTTTAATCCGTTCGACGAAATTCCCAAAAGAAGGACTTGACGACAGAGGATGAAACCCAGATTGGAATCTATAATAAGATGCCATGTTTTGACGAAAAGCAAAGCTCGGAGAGAAGCTTATAAAGGAGGAAGAGAGAAAGAGAGAAAGATGAGATTTTTTGCTTAGGTCAGATGCGACGTCGCGCTACTTGCATTTAAAGCACTCTGAGTATTTTGCTTTCATGGCCAGAATTATTTTGCCCTATGTTGTAAGTGAAGAAAAATCTAGGGTTTTGTATCTGTCACAGTCACTGGTGAAAACAAAAAAAGAAAAGTCACAAACTTTCGTTTCCGGAAGCACGAGTCAGAGAGATGAGTTCACGGGGCAAAAACTTTCTTATTTACTTTATTAACCTTTTTATGAATATATATAACTAATTTTTGCAAAGCCGAATTATTCAATTTGGTAAACGTTATTTTTAAAGCATCCATTTGCATTTTGCATTTTTATTATTATTTTTTTGTAAACAAAACGCATTATGCGTTATACTCAAATTTTTTTTTTTTGGAAAAAGATATTGAAAATTTAGTTGAGTTCATTGGTTTCGATATACTAGTTAAGAAATATATTCATTGTTGTTACTTATTAGATATACCTATTTAACCACCACAATATTATTTAGATATCATTTACAACAAACATGCCCTTCTGCTTATATACTGTAAACAAAAATCAAAATCTGGTCCAACAAATTCCAATTCATGAAAAAAAAACTGTATTAAATCCTGTGAATTTTAATACATAATATAGATTAGATTATGTATAGTGATGGTTTTCAAATATATGTATAATAGAATTTAATCAAGTTAACAAGTTTTCAACTACCAAAAACACCACCACTAAACCCATCACAACTTAATTATATATATATATATATATGAGAAGGTTTTAGTCTATTCGACTTAATGATTCCATGAAATATGACTTGTCTTTTTTCTGAATGAGGAGTCGTAACATAATTTTAGATTAGATTTGATCGAGTCGAGATATTTTCAATATGACTGGTGAATGTAATTGAGTTGTAAAACGCAACTTTGTTTTATTAAGTATATATGTTGTTTACTTTTATATTAACACGCACTTATTTGTTCTTTTGTTATTCTTGTCTGTCAATATTAGCACAAACTACTGTATTTTGAAAATTAAACAATATATATATATATAACAGTTTTTCCTTGTAACTTTGTATAATAAACATATCTTCAACTATACAAATGACATTTAATACAAATATCTCAATGTCTAATATTGAATTCAGTGTCAAGAAATGGGAGGTGGCTAACTAGCTATCTTCAAAGTATTATTTTATTTCGACCGCAATTTAAGACATGTAAGATAAGGGCATCTTAATAATAAATACACGAATCTGGAATAAATATAAAAATATATATACATCTATGTATACGACGTTTCTACAAAAATATCGGTCCAAAGATATTTTATTCGAGAGTATTTTATTGCCCTTTACATACATTACAGTTACTTAAATAGTCAATAGCAAAGGAAAACGAATAAAGAATTGAGTAGAGAAATTCAAGATAAATAGTTTGTGTTTATGAGGGTATCGAGTCATGTTGTACGTGTGTGCACGAAAGAGGATACATGTGTTCGTGCCCTTTCTATCTCTGAATAAAAAGAGTTTACACTGCTTATTTTTTGATGAGAACAAATACCAAAGACCACTTCAAAATAAACATATAATTTTGATGAAACTATTCTTTAACTCTTGAGCAATTCGAATTCATGACATAGCCTAGTCAGTTTAACAAATAAACAAAAGACATAAGAATACATATGGTGTGTGGCCTAGGCTTGTGACTTTAATTGTGAAACAGAGTTTAAAAAAAAAAAAGAAACTTATTTTAGTTTTTCTTCATCTACATACCAAGACATTCCTTGAGCTTCATCATCCATGGGTACAGATCAATCTCCTTAAACCATTTCGTTTATCATCAAAATGACTCGTGGTTTTATATAATGTTACTGATATTCGTGTATTGGTTCTGTGTGGAATCTATGCTTCTTGCTGATGCGTTTCAGCTTCCGATGCTTTGAATGATTCGAGAATCGGTGAATAACTTTTGTTTAATTTTTCTGATCAATTCAACCGACCATTGTTATAGAAACTATGTACATAGATAAAACTATCGAGATTTGTGAATGAATTATGTGATTGTAAAAAAAAAAAAAGCCATGTTGGATTTTATGTATTGGTTTTTGTGTATTACCACTAAAACCATTAAAGTCTAAAAATTAAATTTTAGGTTTAAGAAAGTTTGCTAAATGATTAAGAATGATTCATTAAAACTTTCTAAACTTAAAAATTTTGGTATTTTTGAAACTTTTTTTTTAAAATTTGATATTTTTTAGAATTGAAACTTGTTTTTGTGTGGTGTTTTATGGTATTTATGATGCTAGTTAAAATCTTGCGGTCTAATTGAGTGAAAAAAAAATGTGATGCATGCAGATCAATTGCCTAATTCCATTAATACAATTCGTCACTGTGATGATTTTCATATATATATATAATAGCAGCAATAACTAGCCATGTCTTTGACACCATGGAGGTAAATCAATCCTACAGTTTAAATTACATGATCCTCTTGAAACATAACACCATGTGTAATTTCAAAGATCGTTTCTTGCGTTGTTACAGACTTGCAAGAGTTTTGAGCAAAATGAGACACAGAGTCGTGACTGATCTTCTCAGGTCCCACTAATTCAGGTACGTTATCACATACTCATCGCTTGCGTGTTAAATAAGTATCTTCACATTCTTCTACGTTTGAGCTTTAACTGCAAGTGAAACAAATTCGGTTCGGATTCACAAGAAATTGAGAATTTTCAGACAAGCAAGACAAAAGAAGTAGATGGTGAAGATCATCTTTTTGTTTGTAAAATCAAGAATTATAATATATTGAGATGTATATCTTTAAAACCTTATGTCGGCATATATAATACAGAGTGATTAACCTAATTCCAAAAGTAAAAATAAAACATATAATGATTATAGCTTTCAGAGAATATTGCTTGTTATGGAAGATATTAGCGCTTTGTAGACAGATCTTTGCTTTTTCACGAGGCTCCTGTTGAAGAAACTTTGCATTTCAAAATTGGTCAA
The DNA here is from genome assembly GCA_039880935.1 of Streptanthus diversifolius. Lineage (NCBI taxonomy): Eukaryota > Viridiplantae > Streptophyta > Magnoliopsida > Brassicales > Brassicaceae > Streptanthus > Streptanthus diversifolius. The sequence continues at coordinate 1,149,096 of JAXGFM010000001.1, forward strand.
GAGTCTAATGCTCAAGATATATCGAGATTGACACTTGTTCTAGTATAAACCCACCCATACTTCCAAAAAAGGTTTGTACAGCTGGTGTAGAGTGCTTATATAACCTGATGATCTTGTCGATTTCTCTCCCTCGGTTGCTTTCACTTCCCTCAAAACTTTGAGACTTGTATCCATGAAGTACCCTGGTGATGAATTTTTCAAGAGCTTTTGTCCAATTGTCATGTTCTTGAAGACTTGCATGTGGAACGATGTGCAGATGACAATGTGACTGTTTTCACCGTTAAGAGTGCCTTGTCTAAAGTTTTATTTTTTTTGCTCCAGAATACAGAGATGCATATGATTAAGATATTCTTGGGGACATTTTTTTATCATCGGTTTTCTTCACCAATCTTTCATATTTAGCGAGTGTAAAACAGAAAATGCGTGGTTTGTATTAAATTATTGAAGTTATAAAACTCAGACCAAACATGTAAAGTTACAAAAATCTCAAATAGTTTAGAAGAAAAAGTAGAAAATTTCAAATATCCCTCACGATAAACAGCCTCCAATTTCCTAAGGATCATCTCTCGCTTCAAAAGGGAAATACAACAATACATCTGTTTATAACTGTATCCATCACAAGTTTAGGCTGTCCTGAAAACCTACAAATACATTAAAAGAAAAAGTTGGACATAAAGACTTGATGCAATCTTGAAAATGTCACTAATGGATAGTTCAAGATTTAAGAAATTACCTCAAATTTTAAACCTTGAACTCATGGACGTGGAACCATTTCGTGGATGACCATTTGTTTCCTTTCACAACTGGACATCCACCTGAAAAATCAAAGCAAATGATACTGAAGTTTAGAGACTGGATTCTATTATTTTCAGCGAAAGCAAAAGGGAGTTTTTGGTTGTTGAATCTATTCACCGTGCAAGCTCGAAGGGTCTAGAGAGGCATCAGGTCTCATGTTCCAGAAAAGTAAAGCATCTCGCTTCTTTGGTAAAACAGAGAGTCCTTCTTTTCCACATTTCGAGAGCTCATTCCACCATGGGACTGCACTAATGTTTCCTTTTGCTGCAGGGAACACGGTCTCACCACCATCATCAACATCCGAGCTAAATTATTGTGTGAGAAAAAGAAAGAGAAAAGATTAGAACACAGAAATTTTCTGAGAAAAAAGGAGTTCAGAGATTTTGATATCTTTTTAGTTGCTTACAGGTACATAAGTACAGTAGCTATTCGCTGTCCTCCGTTCTTGGTGTTGAACTCATCTAAGAAATAATCATAGTGAGGCTCATACTTCTGCCCAACTTGGTAGTGAAGAACTTGAAGACCTTCTCCATTTTCTGCAAACAAAAGCGTGATCCACAAACTCACAATGGGTTTTCCAAATCAAGATATCAAGAGTGACTGCAACTGGTGATCTTATAACTAAAGCAAAAGGGGACGTACCAACAGGAATGAAGGTGAAGTCTGAAATCCTTTTCTCAATCGTCTCGACAACTTCGTCATGTCCTCTTTTAAGAAAAGTTCCAGAGCTCGTCCTTACTCTGCACAGCGGAACGTATTCGCAAATTAACAAAACAACAAACCTTGCCAAGTTTAAACTTAGAAGGGGCAAAAAGGAAAGAGTGGATACAAACCTGCTATCTTTGCTCCCACCGGTTTTCTCATCAACCACGGTCGACTTAACCATGTTCGGTTTAGCGAGGCTGATCAGGTGCTCACATTCTTCATTGGTCTAAAGAAACAGAAATGGAAAAAAAATCCCAACATCACAATCTCAGACATTTCAATTAAAAAACTCATTTCAGACACAAATTCCCAAAATCACATATTCCAATCCTTCTCATTGGTAAATGATAGAAACGTGTCTTTCCCTCCCTCTATGCCATTTTCACTGATAATTTTCCAATGTTCTTCAATGGAGGATTCAAAGAAATCTAAAATCTAAACTCTAGTGCAGGACAAAGTCATCAAGTCGATCTATCAAACTTTAACCAAAAAAAACTCCAATTTCTCACTGAGAAACATGTGTTTTGCTCCCCGACAAGCCATTTTTACTGAACATTCTTCAAAAGAAGAATCAAGGAGATTTAAATCTAAACTCTATGGGATCACAAAGTCAACTCCATCGAGCTCAAATTTTGTCATTGACAAAGATGTATCTGCTTCCTCCCCATAAGTCATTTTCACTCAACCAAAATTCTTTCAATGCAAGATTCAGTGAGATCTAAACCTAAAGTCCACGAGAGAACAAAGTCTAACTTGATCTATCAAAACTTAGAAAAAAAAAAAAAAAAAACTCAACTTAGCTTTGTCTTGTCAGACAAGAAATACGAACACTCCAAGAAAACGCAATTTGAGTTCTGATCAAAGCAAAAATTACCAAGAAATTGTGGTAAACAACAGCTCTAGGCTCCCACGAAATCACTTCAACCCAACGCTCACCATTCCCTTCCTCTTCTCCATAACTAATAAAATTCACACACAAGAAAAAAAACTCAGGAATCGATTCAGAAACTCAATTCGAATTTCGAAAAAATAAAATATTCGTTGATCACTAACCTCTCATCGCTCTTCCGTACAATGTTGGTCAAATCGTTCGGCTTTGAAGAGTTTCTGTTGGCATTGGGAAGTGACAAGATCCCGAGACCGAGAAGGATCAGAATCACTACGAGCAGAAGGATGAGTACTGTAAAGGCTTGAGTCGATCGCGATGATGATTTTCGCGGTTGGTAACGAATGTTCTTCGATTTCTGCGCCATGTATTTTGATTTTTTTTCTCCAAAATTCAAGATCTAAAAGACAACATTGAAGAAGAAGAAGAAGAAGAGAAGTTGCAGAGAAGCTTTGCAATTTGGTGATTGAGAGTTTATTTATAAAATCTATAAATAAAATAATTATTGTCTTCTTTCTTATGAGATTGATTCTCTTCGTGTTTGTCTTCTTCGTCGTTGTTAGATAGTTAGCTACAGACAATAGGTAGGAAGGTGGCTTTGACTTTTTAGAATTCAGAATCAGTCATTGATTTTCTTCTTTTTCTATTTTTGTTCCCGATACTTTTTGGTAATTCAATTTCACCCTCATTTGTTTTGTCCATTTGTGTGACATTACTTGAACCGATTACTACAAGGTCCTCGATATTTTTGACACTAAACTTTTTTTTGTCTAAGATATGTTTCTCACATTTTTAGCATAAAATAATGGAGTGGTTGGAATAGAAAAGAGTTAATTGCGAATTATGTGGACTATTTTATTTGCAAGTGGCGATAAGGAACATTTTATGATCACTTAAAATGATATTCTATAAACAGTCAAAGGTGAAAACATCTTTGCTCATAGGTTGATGAAAAAAATGATTGATAAGATTTACTTTGGTAGATGTTAAATAGTTAGGTATTGAGAGGAATTAAGGAGGCCTTGAAAGTTTTAACTTTAATACCTATTAAGCTAAATCAATAATGGAAAATAGCATATGGATCTCTCCCTTCTTTTTTTGTAGTCTTGGACCATTCGTATAAATAAAAATATTTGTTTTTCAATGCAAGTTTTCTTTGTTTATCTATAAATTGAGATGTGGTAAGAACATGTTCGACATTACCAAAACATGATTTGGTCACATCTTTAAGTTTATTTGTCTATCCAAAAACTAAGAAAAGTCAACCTTTTCTTTAGTGGGTATTGTTTAATAGGAGTCCTTTCATACAAGTCCTTAGTTGCCAATAGGAGATAAGTAATCCAATTCTTATCAACATAAGAGAATATAAATCCATTTCAGATAAGCTCAAAATGTTATTTTGCAGGCATCCCAAATAAATTCAACATTTTTTTTTGCAAACAATCTCTTAATATTGTTCTATTGATCGAGATCATTTTAGTAGTTATAATTAGACGTATCGTTGCCTTGTTGGTAGTCACTCAAACCTAAAGAGTGGAAAATGTCTTTGTTTGAGATCTACTAAGTATAACCGAGAATTAATTTTAGCATTATAAACACCTTAAAAGTACAAATCAAGAACCACACACCAAAGTCCAAATCCATTAACATGGAAACAGTAACACATGAATGCACAGAGACACAAACATACATATACATATACGCAAGACGATTGATCTTGAAGGGATTTTGCTCATAACTAAAAGACATTGAGCGAAGTTGCATAGAGAGGAATGCAAGGCTTGAAGGAGAAATAGTTTGGTACGTAAGAAGAAAACCTCTTTCTCTTCAGTGAATCTGCAGATCCAAGAGCCGGCTGGTTCAAGTATGCGTACTTGCTCTTCGTCCACCTGATCGATTGTAAACAGTCAACATTCAAAGTTAAAACCGTATTATGACTTCTCAAATAACTGAGACAATACAAGGTGGTTCTTGTTTTAGGCTGGTTCAAGATATATGTTCAAGGTATGAGATTATATGGATGAGAATTAAACAGAGACCAGTCTTTTATTCCCTCATGAACTTCGATTTCCGGGTCCTCCATGTCCAAGCTTTCTTCAAAGCGTTTGTAGTCCTCATCCTGCAATAACTATCGATCTCAAGAACCTCTAGCTTTCATCGATTGGTTTGATCTAAAGAATCTCCTCAAGTTAAAAACGTGAAATCACTGAAAATTCTATAGAAGAAAAATCGATTCTTCCTCTCCAATAATTTAAAAACCACACAAGAACTGTTAAAAAAAGCAAAAGACATACAGAGAGATTACGGGCTCTGACAAGAGCTGCAGCCTTAATAGCAGCAAACAGATGTTCCTCTTCAATGATCTGCTTCTGCCTCCAGAACTTCTTGATCTGTATATTAGTTATGCTGTCTCTCTCGATCTTTCTTGATCCATATCCTGGAGATGGAGGAAACGGTGGAGGAGGAGGAGGCGGCATCACTGACTTCTTGAAACACAAATTCTCAGACTCATCCACAATCTGCTTCTTCATATTCATACCAAGAACTTCACCTTCACCAGCTAAAACAAAAGCCTATATATATTAAAACAGAAAGATCGAACAAATAGGAGAAAAAAGCAACTGAATCTACAGATTTTGAATCTAACCTTCAAACTAAAGAGATACACCTGAGATTCTTAAGAGTCTACCAAACAATTAATGAACGTCTACGTCTACCCTTCCAACTTGTAGCAATTATCTTGTACGTTAAGACAAACTATAAGCTTTAAGCTTAACTGTAGAAGAAATAGACACGTAGATGTAACTTCCAATCTTCATTCAATGATACAGAAAGCAATTAGGTAATGTAAAGGATAATGCAAAATATATGGTCTTGAAGCACCTAATAGTACATCTTTGAATCACAGCCGTTGAATCATGAAATGGCCATCGCGATCAATATCACCGAAAGACAATATTCATCATTACGTTTCTCCATTAAACAACTATTGGTTCTTGTTCAGTTCTACACTTATGCTTTAAGCCTATAGATATTAAAAATCTCAACTTTTGAGTTCCTCGTACGAACATTCAACGACTTTATAGTGAATTAGTCTCACCAGAGAAACGATTCGCCATAGCAAGAACTATATGATTCACATCAAACAAACACATTACAAACGTAATCACAAATTAATAGCGAAGCAACGTACTTAATTATATACGTGTGTATAAACTTCTGACTCCGATAGAGGTTTTTAAGTGTGGGACGAGATGAGAAGGGTCTGGGTTTTGAATCGATAACGTGGAGCACGATGAACGACCTGACTCGGACCGAATCCGTACTGGCCAATACCGCCGGTGAGAGGAGGACCGTCGTCATAGACGTAGCCGATGAGGTTGCCACAGCAAATGCACTTGGTCTTGGTTCGTTTCCGTTGGAATTCCCAGTAATTTAGGGTTTCGAAGAAGGACATGATCTTGTCCTCTTTCTCGAATCTGAATATATCGGCGTCGACGGCGGCGAAATAGTTCGTTCCTTTGTTCCCGGCTTCGAAGTAGAAAATCGGGTGGAAACAAATCGTTAGGGTTCAGATTTAGATCCGACCGCATTCCTTGCAACTGTATATCGTAAACGCCATTTCTCTAAAGTTGATTTCTACAACTCTCTTCTTCTCTATCGTCTCTTTTTCTTCTTCTGTGTGGGATTTTCGGAACTGACTCGGATCTCCGCTGGTGTCAAATTGGGCTAATGGGCTTAACGTAATTTAAATGAATGGGCCTTCAATAATTTTGTTTATACCAACTTTGGTTTCTCTGAACTTGAAACAAATGCATTTGTGTAGTTCAACATGAAAATATTCTCGCACAAGTCTAGTAGGAGGAGCTGAGCATACTTAAGAGTATTATAGTTTAATATTAAACTTGCTAATAATTTATTGTTTAAGATTCAGTTAGAAATTTTGATTTTTTTTTCTTTTGTGCAATGTAGAAATTCACGTGAATTTCTAAAAATTTTAAAATAATTTAATTAAATTTTCTAAAACTTTCGTCTACTTGAGTCCTTGAATGTCTTTTGTTAATAGTAGAAGTTAAATGTAGATAAAGACACATGCTTGGTGGGAAATATGAATACGAGATTTTATTCTCAATAAATGTGTTAGTTTGTTGACAAAATTTTCTTCACATTTCCAAAAACTTTGGAAGGTCAATCAATAGCTTAGACAATTTCGGGATAAATAGATTAGAATTCAACATGTTTCTTTTTTTTAATTTTTACATGTTAAAATCTGATCGGTAAGCTTAAAATATTTTGTCATAAAATTAATTATTCAGTTTAAAATATTATATTTTTTTGGTAATTAAACTATAATCCACATTTATGTTAAAAAAAACTATAATCCACATTTATAATGTTATACGTGGATTTATTGTACTGATTTTTCCTATGTAGATTTCATCTATTTGTACATAAGATATAGTAACAAAACAATTATAAAAAATTAATTTAATTATTAATTAAAACCTAGATCCTATATGCTTCCATGTCATTATTTTTAATTTAACATTTTATCTTCATCATCTCCTATAATATATAAAGGCTTTTCCGATAATGCAAATAATAATTTAGGCTCATTCACCGCTTTGTTTAGAATCAAGATTTTGTTGCACTATAAAATATATTCAACGATTTCAATCTAATGAATGCTACACATTTTAGTTTAGATTATTCTACAACGACACTATATAACTTATTTACAACTGTTTCAAGAAAAAAAAATCAAATATTGGGCTCCATCTAGTTGGGATGTTGAATCAGTTCGACAAAAGTGATACAAGTATGACCACTTACTGTGTTATGATGAACAGTTGGTATAGATATAGTTAACATCTTGAACCCTAAATTTAAATAGAAATTAAAATTATTTAATTTCAACTACCTTTAAAAAATAAATCATTGAAGCGACTAGGACAATCTATTTTTATTTCTTTTTACAAATCTAGAAATTCTTTTATAATTGTCAAGTGCGGCTTTGCATCACAATTTTTGAATATAAAATAAATCATTTGAGTTATAATAATCATAAAGTTTTCGACTATTGACATCATTTAAAATATTATTTATGTTTTATTCTCCCAAAATAAAATAAGAAAACACCACTATCCAGTATCCAGTATCCAGTATCCAGTATCCAATAAGGGAGAAATAAGAAAACGAACAAGAAATAATAATAATAAGTGGGAGTCTTGTCACCCACATATACGTGGTCCCCACGTAATGACGTGGCAATTCCTACGTGTAAACACACACCGTAACGTTTCTCTCCTCATTCTCAGCCCAAATCTTCTCTCTCTCTCTCTCTCTCTCTCTCTCTCTCTCTCTCTCTCTCTATTCTCTATCCTTTTTTTTTTTTTTTTTTTCTGTTTCGGCGTTTATAAGATTCTCTCAAGATTTTTCTGTTTCTCTCTTGGATCATTCTTCAAGATCGTCTTTTGGATTTGTAAAGTTTCATTTTTCCGATCCGCCGTCGTGGATTTGGTAAACCCATGACAATCACAGATGAGTCGGAGAGTTGCGGCAGCAGAGCCGTCGTGGCTTCGCCGTCCCAGGAAAATCCTAGACACTACCGGATGAAACTCGATGTCTATGGTGAAATTTTACAGCGACTCCAAGAATCTAACTATGAAGAAGCCACTCTACCTGATTTCGAGGATCAACTTTGGCAACATTTCAATCGTCTTCCTGCTCGGTACTCTTCTTCTTTTTCTTCTTCATTTTCCTCGACATTGATTCGGCTGTTTCATTAGGGTTTTGCTATCTTTGGATTTGATCAATTGGATTTTAGGGAAAAGGGTTTTACTTTCAGGTCTAGTATCTTGCAAAGTCTTTTCTTTTCTACTAAATATTTCTGTTTGTTTTGATTAAAGTATTCATTTCCGTTCTAGGGTTTTGTTTATGTTCATCGACAGCGACTGATCGTTCTTTCTTTCTTTACAAAAATCGATAATTTTTCCCGTTTCTTAACACGTGTCTCTTGACACCAAAAACGATCAATTGAATGAAGTCATTTCATTGTTTTGGCTTCTGGCGTTATCTCTGCATGTTTCTGCTATTTCGCAGATATGCTCTCGATGTTAAAGTTGAGAGAGCAGAAGATGTTCTTACACATCAGAGATTGTTGAAATTGGCTGAAGATCCTGCAACTAGGCCTGTGTTTGAAGTTCGTAGTGTACAGGTAATATAAAGCTCGAATTAATTCTAGCTCACAAGTCTATTTGTGTTCTTGTGTTAATTGGTTTATCTTGGCCCTCTTTGTTACAGGTTACTCCCAGAAGTTCTGCTGACGCTGACCCTGCGTTGGAGGAAGATGCTCAAAGCTCTAGCCACCCAGACGGGAAAGGGTAGGCTTTCTATCAAATTGAGATTGATCTTAAACCATCATTGTGCTCTCTTTTTTAATCATGTGCTTTCTTCTTGTTTAAAGCGTTCTTGCACCTCCAACTTTTGGCTCTTCTCCAAATTTTGAGGCTATTACTCAGGGAAATAAAATTGTTGAAGATGTTGATAGTGCCGTTAATGCAACACTGACTACTCGGTGAGATTTCATTATGTTTATGTTGTTTCATTATGTTTGTGTACTTATTCCTAACTTGTTTTGCAGACCGATGCATGAGATCACCTTTTCAACTATCGACAAGCCTAAACTCCTTAGCCAGGTTGGTGGTGCTTCGTTTAACATCATTTTTTGCTGCTTAAGTTCATAAAATTTGCAGCAATATTTATGCTTCGTACAGAATGTCATGTAGAGGATGCTTATTTCTTCCATTTTTGTGATAATTTGAGTTAGAAATGATTTTCTGTTTCAGCTAACTTCCCTGCTTAGCGAGCTTGGATTGAATATTCAAGAGGCTCATGCTTTCTCCACTGCGGATGGTTTTTCTTTGGATGTCTTTGTTGTTGATGGTTGGTCTCAGGAGGTATGATTTTAGCTTTCTTAAGCATCACGCTACTTGTTGTGTAGTGAATGCTTAACGGGATTTTAGGTCCTTATAACTTTATGTCGTTTGTTATCACCAAGCTGTTTGATAAACTTTAGCAACTTTGGAATTATAGGAAACAGATGGTTTAAAAGATGCATTAAGCAAGGAGATACTGAAGCTTAAGGTATTTCCCATATCCTAATTTTTGTGACCATTTCGTAGGTTCATGTGATAAAAAGATACGTTGATTCTCAATTTGAAATTGGATGATGCAACGCTATGCATCACTAAAAAATGGCTCTTCTACTAAATAGAAACAGAGCACAATTGCACCGTAGTGTGACGCTGTACCTATTTCGTGTTGCTATGTTTGTTTCAAACGTTTGTAAATTGCTTTCTGCGGGCTGTGTTCAACAGGATCAACCTGGTTCAAAACATAAAGCTATTGCTTTCTTTGAGCATGACAAATCAAGCAACGAGCTGATACCCGCATGCATTGAAATACCAACGGATGGAACTGATGAGTGGGAGATTGACGTGAAACAGCTCAAAATTGAAAAGAAAGTGGCATCTGGTTCATATGGGGATCTGTGAGTTTATTTTTCTGTAAGCTGGTTTTACAAAGCTGTAAGTTTTTGTGTAGAAGTTACAGTTATATGCTTTCGATGGCTATGCAGGCATAGAGGGATTTATTGCAGTCAGGAAGTTGCTATTAAATTTCTCAAACCTGAGCGTGTAAACACGGAGATGCTTAGAGAATTTTCTCAAGAAGTTTATATCATGAGGTCGGTGCAATTAATTCTAATCACAATGTGGAATGCATAGTAGTCTACGCTGATATACCACTGCCAAATCATGTTCGTAGTTTATTTACAGAATCATGCTTTAGTTTTAACAATCCTTGTCTAACGTTTTGCAAGTTGTAGTGATTTTCTCAACTTCTTATGCTGTACAAAGTAGCCAACATGCATGCTTCACAGTGTCAATTGGTGACTGATGTATTGTCTGCAGGAAAGTCCGACATAAAAACGTTGTTCAGTTTTTGGGTGCATGCACACGATCTCCGACCCTCTGTATAGTGACTGGTAATATATCAGTAGATGCGAATTTGAGTAGTAATTCACAAAGACATGTTACTTGAGTGTTGGGTTTTATATTTGTGACAGAGTTTATGGCTCGGGGGAGCATTTATGATTTTCTTCACAAACAGAAATGCGCTTTCAAACTTAAAACTTTGCTTAAAGTTGCACTTGATGTTGCAAAAGGAATGTGCTATCTGCATCAGAACAATATCATTCACAGGGACCTTAAGACTGCAAATCTGCTTATGGATGAATATGGAGTACGATTTGTTTCTCTCTGGCTACTCTTAGCGTACATTTTATCTCTGCGAACTTGCTTTGTTTCTATTAGAAGGAACAGACTCTGTGGATTCTAAACTTTGGATAATTTTGAGCAGCTTGTCAAGGTTGCTGATTTCGGAGTTGCCAGATTACAGACTGAATCAGGGGTCATGACAGCTGAAACAGGGACTTATAGATGGATGGCTCCAGAGGTATGAACTCGATACCTCAAATATATGATCTGACTTTACGTGTTTGGTGTGAATATAAGCTATTCGAGTATATGAAACTTATCGCATCAGTCTGTGGTGTTCTGGCTGGCTCTCTCTCCTCTGTTTAATCTCTCACTTACTTTGACAATATACTTGTGAAATCTAGGTCATTGAACACAAACCTTACTGTCACAAAGCAGATGTGTTTAGTTATGCGATAGTGCTATGGGAGCTTTTGACTGGTGATGTAAGAATCTGCTTACAATTCTTTCTCTGAATCCTTTCTTTAACGTTAGTTAAAGATACCGATGTGTATCGTGTGTTTGTACATGGAAACAGATTCCATATGCTTTCTTGACTCCTATACAAGCGGCTGTTGGTGTTGTTCAGAAGGTATTGTATTTTGAGAACGTTGCTGCATTCAATATTTTTTCTTCCTTCAGAGGCTAAAAATTGAGTTCCTTTCTCTCAGGGGCTTAGACCGAAAATTCCAAAGAATACGCACCCAAAAGTGAAGGGGCTTCTAGAGAGATGCTGGCATCAAGACCCAAAAGAAAGACCAGTCTTTGAGGAAATCATAGAAATGCTTCAACAGATAATGAATGAGGTAAACTTCGTAACGTGATCCGAGTAAAAAAACCCTTACGAGGCGAGATTTCTCAGAGCAGGATGTGGTGGTTAAAACTAGCAGGTTCCAGATGAAGACCCAGGAAAGGACAAGCAGTGTCTTAGTTTCTTCCAAGCCTTCAGAAAGCCCCGTTACTAGTTCTGATCAGTTTCAAGGATAATTCTTACTCAATTCACTTTCTTAAATTTTGACTTGTACAGTTTTTTTCCTCTTTTTCTTTTAGTTGGTGTGGCTAATGGGGAGGACCTAGTTTTGACCTTAAGAGAGTGTTTTCTCCTTATAGTTGTTCTTTGATGATTCCTTTCTACGTAGAAACCTCCCCCACACTTTTTCTTTTATGAAAAAAAAAGAAAGTTTGCATATTCATATGACTAAAAAAGAAAGAAAGTATGCAAATTCATTTGACTAAATCATTTTCTTTATCTAGTCAACAGATAGGTGTTCCTATGAGCAGACATTGTTTTGGATGTTAACATATTTTCCACTCGTGTCTGCCACTTACACATCCTGCTTGAGCTTGACCAAAGACCAAGAACAAGACCAAGCTCGTGTGTCATGCCCGTCTGAGCCAAACTTATATATCGAGATGACTAATGTAATAACATTTTTTTTTGAGTTTTGACTACACAAACTGCTCCATTATTTCATTAGTTTAGTAATTTTAGTTATGCTGGAACAATTTCGAATCTGGAAATTTTCTCAATAACAATCAACGTGATGATCATACAAATTAAGATATGTGACATGCATAGTGAACTGAAAACAAAAACGGCAACAATTATTATCCTAGTCATGCCCAATTCTTGATTCCCAAAAATGGCTTCTTCGTGCAACTTTTCTGTCGTTTAGATTTTCATGATCGAACACCATGCCGTTCACTATGCAAAGAAACGGCATAATCGAAACCCGAAACTCGTGTTGAAGACTAGGATTGGAGCTCCAGTGAACCGAACATGATGGGATAAAACAAGCCTCTGATTTGTGAAGCGTATAGTTTCTTCACGTCTCTGGTCACTCCCAAATTCAAATTTAAGATATCTCAAGTTTCGATTTTTAATTTACTAATAACTGGGTTCTCGCTCTTTACTGTGTATTTTCCGCCGATTTTATCAGGTAATTGTTTGTGGGTCTGCTTCAGTTCTTGTGAAAGAGATGGTGTTCTTGAGCTGGGGCCGTCCATCTACCGAGCAACAACAACAAGTAATCAACAAGTAAGAATCAAAATCCTAAATTTGCAATCTTAAGTATATAAATGGTGTGTGTTTTTTTTTTATTCCAAAATTCAGAGCAGGAACGTTCAATTACGACAACAAGTACAGAGGAGCTTCGTCTAGATCGATAGCTAAACTAAAGGAAGATTTAGAAGTTGATAAAGATGGATTCTTGATCAACCATTCTCGTGTTTTTGTCGGCTCTGGTAAAGAGAGTTACGAGAAGGGGAAAAAAGCTCTCCAGAGTTGCAAGTATGCTGCTTTACTCATCATCTCAAATATAACGAAACACCATGAAATGAATTGCTTTTGTTTTCATTGATTTTCAAATCGAGAAACTGCAGGCATTTTGGTATGGATTGGGCATTTGTTGATCCCACAGCTCCTGTTGAAACTGGTAAGAAGTTTTGCATCTGTGTGAAAGAAGTTCTTCCATGGGTGATGCTTCCTCTTCAAGTGGTTTATGTCGATGAAAGCAACAAATCTAGAAAAGGTCCTGCACATTTCGGTTACGGAAGTGGTACTCTTCAGGGACATTTACTAGCCGGAGAAGAACGGTTTTCGATTGAGCTTGACGGAGATGGTAAAGTATGGTATGAGATAACGTCCTTCTCAAAGCCAGCTCATTTCTTGTCGTTCCTTGGATATCCTTATGTGAAGCTAAGGCAGAAGCACTTTGCTCATCATTCTTCTGATGCAGTCCTAAAACATCTCAATGTTTCATCATGATACTGACAAAGTGAAGATATTTCAATTGTATATTTACAATAAAACATGTTGCATTTACTGTTCTGTTCGCTTTGTTTATACCGAAAGATCAAGTTGAAAGGTAAGCTTTTTATTCAGATGAATGTTACTCTTAATATAAAGAAAAGGTATGATTTTCACCTAAACAAGATTCAGAGAAAGTAATAAAACCATCGCCTAGCTTGAGCATAACCATATGCATCGTTCTAGCTGGAATAAATCTGGGCGATGCATCAACCGGGTGATATATTATCAAGCCTATACTTTTCATCAGGGCAAAATAAGATTATGATGAGCTTTGATGTCAGATCTGAAACTTTTGATATAATACAGTTACCATCGGATATTTGGTACAACTAGTGCTGATAACTTATGGGGAGAGGTTAGCTTGTGTTGCCAGACGTAATGGTATAAAATTGTGGATTGTGGAGGATGCAGAGAAACACAAGTGGTCTAGTAAAGAGTTTCCTTCATCTTTTTTCTCGTTTTGATCATGCTGGTGAGTTTGTGTATGTACCATACAACTACAGGTTTAGTTGAACGGTAGGGTTTTTATTAGATGATTTATTAGATAATTACTTGATTATTACTCTTAATATAAAGAAACTCAGCGACTAAACATTTGGAAGCAACTCAGCGACTCTCCCGACATTGTCTTGATACGACCATCGTCTAGGTTGAACACCTTAATCTCATATTCTTCCTTGTCGGACAAGTAAATAGAATTTTGCAGGCATCCGCAGAAAGCATGAGCCAAAACTGAGAAACAAGTATCGTTAGCCATCACAAAGGCATTGTTTCCCAAAGGCTTCACTTGCACCCATTTCCACTTTTCTTCATCCATCTTATAAACCTTGAAACCCGCCGTTTTGGGATAGTAATAGTTTTCTGATAGTTCGCATTTGATGTTCCCAAAATCGTCGTGTATGACGTCGGAATACTGTGGATGCAAATCAACAGCTTTTCTTTTCCGGCGATTCTCTCTAGGGAGACGATCCACAATGCAACATTCGACTAGGCGTCTTTCTGTCCAACAACGTTCTGTGATGTTTTCATATAACCAAGGTCCGTACCTTAAGATGCCGCTAGAGGAACTAACAATGTCCTTTGCGTAAGTTAATCCTTTGCGAACTACAATGTCGCAGAATTGAGCATATTGGTCTCTTATTCTGGTCCAGATGTTTCCCGTCGCAGCCGATCCCGATACCACGTTGAGAGAAGAAGGAAAACCAAACTACTTAAAGCGACGAATGGATGTGTTTTTAGGTTTTAACCATTCGGAAAATAATATAAAACGTTGAACAGAGTCATGCTTTCGTTAGGTAATAATGCATTGGAAAGAATTGAAAATGAATAAAATCAATGTAGAACAACTGGTATGACCGTATGAATAACGATTCAATATTGTTCCTATTTATTTTTTTGACCAAAAACAAAAACAGTCTTATTGTAATAATCTTACCTTAATATTGTGTATAAATGTTAAATTTTATACCAAATTTTCTTTTGTGACAGATCTTACAAAGATAATACAAAAAAATGAATAAAACTATTGGTCTCTTTGGAATAAAACAGTGCAACTTACAATATCTTAGTAAAGGGTTAAAACCCTGAGCTATCAGCCTGATAAGGTGTCTAGGTTTACCAAAATATCACAATCAACCTGCATGCAAATGCACGTGATATGGTTGGACTCTCACCAACGACCCAAAACAGCTTAACATCGCCTGGAGTCTAGCTGAACATTCTGTGTACTCACCAAACATGGCGGAAGCTTTGGCGATTCGTGCTGCCCTCTCTCACACACTTAAGCTACGTATCTCCAAAATCTACCAACAATCTGACTCTCAAGATCTCATCCGAGCTATATCTTCCGTGGGAGTAAATCAAATAGATCTTCGGAATTCTTTTTGATATTCAATTTCTTGCAACTCTCTTTCTTTCTGCTATGTTTTTGCTTTTGTTTATAGTATTTAGGGACCATATCCACAAAACCTAAAGTTATACTATGAATTTGACTAAAAAGAAATAAGCTAGCATAAAATAAAAGATGATTTATTGTTTTGATTGAAACTTGAGCATTATCAAAACAGCGAGAAAGTAATAAAACAAGATGTTGTGGGATGTCAAATAATCCAAAGTATTTCATAGTTTAGACTATTTAATATTCAATAACTAAAGACAATCAAATGTCTTTGGAGCTCCAAACACACCAATTCAATAATTCCACTCATGTGGCTTAAAACAGACTTATCATATTGATCTAAATTATACTTAAAACAATTTCAAGTTCAATGGTCACTAAATAATATTTAGAATCAGTTAGCGTTATATAGTCTATTTAATCTAACTAGAACCAGTCAATCAAATGATGTTCAAACGATGACTTTCCAATATCAAAAATGTACAATCTATCAATTTGCAATAAAAAACAAAATTATACAAAAAAAAATAAATCAATCTTAGGGCTGAGCAAATAAACCGAACCCAAAACCCAAATCCGAACCCAAACCGAAGTAACCAGTTCGGTTCAGTTCCGGTTCTTCTCAAAAACCCGATCGGTTCTTGAATTTTGGTAGTTCGGACTTCGGGTTCGGGTTCGGTTCTGTTGTGATGCACCTAAAAACCCGATCAGTTCTTAAATCTAAGTAGTTCGGGTTTCGAGTTCGGTTCGGGTAACCCGAACTAAACAGAAGTAAATAAAATATTATATTTTATTAGGGTTTTCTTCTTTTTTTGTGGTTTTCTTCAATCGAAATTTTTTAGTTTGGGTAATTCAATTAGGAACCGAACCCGAACCGAACCCGATAAGTATATGGGTACAAAATGAAACTTAAAATATAGTACTAGAACCGAACCGAACCCGATATGTACAAAACCGAATCCAAACCGAAATAGAGAATTACCCGAATGGTTCCTAGACTTCTAAACCCGAAATACCCGAAACTCAAAATACCCGACCCGAACCCGAACGGAAACCCGAACGCCCAGGCCTAATCGATCTAATGAAAGCACCAATCCAAACATTAAATATATGTACCAAACTATGAATAAATCACTTTTAAAAACTAGTAAAACCAACAAAAAAATAATCGAAAATGGAGAATGTGGTGAGGTAATATATTCCCCGGTCTCCTCCTTCGAGAGTCTCATCTTCTCTTACCTCTGGTCCTATCAATCTCGAGTTCCATGATAGTGGTACTTGAATGGCTTGTAGATTTCCTATCATAGTAGCGACAGATCCATCCATGCCGGGTTGTAAACTGGCTGAGCTCTTCCGCCACATCTTTACCACAAATTGGGTGTTATTAGTTTGGTTCCACGTTCCAACAATAATAATGCTTTGCATCATCATGTAATATTACGAGAAAATCAAACAACAACAAAATTTGGTTCGCATATATAACACCCAAATGTCATTTATTAACGAAGTAACATAGATTTTAAAACACATATTGTTTTGAGTGTAGAGTAATTGGACCAAGATGCTCCACTTTGTTGGATGTTAAAGCGATCGACTGTATTGTAATTTTACGGATGGAGTATGACATTGCCCTCGTAGGAAAATATAGTTTATATTGCGTGTTACATACGATGCGAACACTTTATTATTTAATAAATTTTAATTGGAAAACTGTGAAATTGTTAATTAAATGAAAGTTTAGGAATTTAAGGACATCTATAGCTTGACCAATCAAAACTACGGTTTGCTGAAACTTTTGGGACAACAATGACGCAAACGACTGATAAAGAAATGACGAAGAAGTTGCATTTGCTTTAACACATTCACAAATAAGTAGTTCTAATGGCAAGAGTACACGTTTGGCAAGGTGCGGTTGCATTTCAAAAGGGTTCTTGGCGATTTGAAGTGCACGAGTAGCCTTAAAGCGCATATACTAAGAACATAATTGTTTTCTATTAAATTTTTTAAAATATATACTTATCGGATATGTACAAAGTTTTAAGGATATACTTAATGATAAGTATATACAGATTTTGATAGAAAGATGCTGTGGGATAATGGATAACACGAGATATCATAGACTCTATATATATAGCAATAAAATTAAAGTTAAGTTTCTATATCAAATAATCTCCTTAGCCGCATAAAAAAAAAAGAGAAGTTTTTGAGAAAAGCTGAAAAGTAATGGATCCGATTGAATCTGTGGAGTACAATGGCTTTGAGACTTTTGAGGACCATGGACTGGAAGACATCGTGGAATACGATGGTTTCGAGATCTTTGACGATGAAGAGTATCATGAATGGAAGGAAGTCATTAACCGGAAGCGCAATCGGAAGCAAATACCGGCGGGTCAGGTGGCTAATGGCGGTGCTTCCGACAAGATTGTTCCGAATGGAAACATACCTAACCTTAAAAACGCCTTCTTTTTACTCGATGAGCAAGTTGATGATCCAAAACTAGCGGCGAAGATGGTTGCTACTGACGTGGAGACGGGGAAAACTAAAAAGCTGAATCTCAGAAAGAAAAAGAAGAAGAACAAGAAGGAGAAAAAGAAGGAAGTGACTTTTTCCGAAGCTGTCGCAAAGATTGATCCTTCACATCTTGGGGATTTTCTTGTCAAACAAGCATTGGTAAGTGCATGTGATTAAATTAAGGTTAACCCACAAAACAAATTTTTTTTTGATATGTTAATAAGAGTCTGCATGTGTATCAGCTAGTGGGAGCACTTTCCGAAGTATCATCAGTGGAATTCTCATGGCTGGAGATGTTCAAGAACAATGATTGCTGCAAGCTCTGGGACGATCTCTATGACGAGAATCTTGAAGGTAGTGTTACTCTTCTTAAAAATCTTTTAGACGAATGGAAGGATCTTTCCCTCAAACTATCATCATCACCGAGTGATGCTCTCAAACGAACTATCAAGAGCTTCAGGCTAAAGAACGAAAAGGGTATCACTGAAGGAGGAGCCAATGCTTCTCTTTACATAGATGCTGACAAGTACTGCAAAGTGATCGCAAGGAGACTCTCCCGTGGAAGTGGCTGCCTCATAGGTACAGTCATTACTGCTGTGCTTCTTTCTGCTGTAGGAGCCGCTGCTGCAATAATTAAGGTTTCGTTTATATAATCACAAAATAGTATTTGGGAGTTCTATTAATGACTAACAAGTTTCTACGTAGAATGTTTTTCATAGACTTAATGTTTAAATTATGCCCAGATAATATATTGCTTCTTTTTTTTTAAGTGAGTGAGATAATTTTTCTTTATTGTATGTTTTGAGTTTGACAGTCATTGATCATATTGGAATTTGGAACATGAGTTCTAGGGAACTATATTCATGTCTTCTTTTGTATGGATGAGATGTTTTAGCGTTGATGGAAAAGAAGAATAATCTCCAGCTCTGTTTTTCTTCACCACACTTATAAAATTAACAATAAAATTTTATAATTACTATTCGGTTAATTAATAAACATAATATATTATTAATTCTTTTTAATTCATAAGTTGTACCAATTTGAAATATAACCAAATTTAATAATATAATATAGTATAATTAAAATAAAAATATTATATATATGATTCCATTAATATTATAAATAATAATCACTATATATTTTCTTAGTTGTTTAGATAATTTCGTATTTTTTAAAAGTAAAATCTTCTGCAAAATGAAAAATGGTTGAAAGTTTGAAAAACACAATAAAAGAATATTTTTATGATTTTCTTATGCTTAAACTACTAAAACAAATTATAAGAATACCATAGGAAAGGCATGGAATAACATAAAAATTGAAAAAAGAGTGAAAATAAATTATAAGAATACCACAGGAAAGGCATTGAATAACATAAAGATTGAAAAAAAAGTGAAAATGATGTAAAGATTAACAGTCTAAAAATGATAAATCCATTGAGTAATATTCAGAAGTTGGTCAGAAAGTAAATTAGAGTCCGAGATTTTGATATATCATTTTTTCCAAGATGATAATTCTTTTTACCTCATTTATTTCGGAACGAAACTTACTTTCATTTGGATAATTGTTTGTGTTTATTGGATTCTAATTATATTTCAAAAAGATTCTATTAAAATTTTATCGACAATAAATTGAGTTATCCACACAAATAGGTCTTTACTGTTAGTATTGATTAATCAACATGTTCAAATTGGGATCTTGATGTTTTGATACAATAAATTTTATCGATAATTCTTTTTACCTCATTTATTTCGGAACGAAACTTACTTTCATTTGGATAATTGTTTGTGTTTATTGGATTCTAATTATATTTCAAAAAGATTCTATTAAAATTTTATCGACAATAAATTGAGTTATCCACACAAATAGGTCTTTACTGTTAGTATTGATTAATCAACATGTTCAAATTGGGATCTTGATGTTTTGGTTCAATGTCGAAACTACCCCGCGGCTTTGTAATTTTGCAGTTCAAAGTTGTAAGTTTGTACATTCTTTGTACATAAAATATCAAAACGACTACTTGTATATAAAATGTCAAAATAATTTTTATATATGATATCTGAAAATAATTTTGCATATGATCATATATGATATCCGAACACATATAATAAATTTCCTAAAACAAACAAAAAATGATAGCATCAAACTTTTAAAGGTTTTGGTGAATTAATAGTATTATTAATAAACATATTTTTTGTTGAGGAAATGATATGAAAATAGTGAATGATGATAGAATGTATTTTCTAAATTAATGAAAAAATTGAAAAATAATTTCTACATAAATTTTTAAAAAACCTTAAATGAAAATATTGAAACTATTATATGTAAATTTTTAATTTTAATTAAATCATTAATTTTAAATTGTGTAATGATTAAAATAAATTTTAATCTTGTTCTTCACTAGATGAATAATTGTTTTCTATAGTTGTTTTTTAAAGAATAATTTTGGAGAAATTTTTTCAAAAACATTTTTATTATTTTTCCGTATATTTTCCTTTTAAATTTTTCATTTGCTAGAAAGATTATGACTCGTAGAGGATCAACTAAATGGTTCCATTCATTCCCTGAATTTGTTTGCTTGAGAAAGTGTTCGAGGCTTTGAGCTAGCTAGAATAAGAACATAGAATAAATCGTTTTGGATAATTTCATATAAGAAGATATATAGGTGGAGGTTGGATTGAAGTATATACATGTCTTTTCTACAATAGTGGGGGTGTACTGATGGAATCATACTGCTCCACCAAAACACTCTATGTTGAATGAGGTCATGGTTGATTGCTTTGACACTTATATATTAAGCAAATCTAGTATCTTATTTGAGCATCCAAAAGGATCATTTTGAAGATATTAATGCATGAGCATCTGAACGTGTGTTTAATTGATTATCTCTTTGTAGTCACGAATCCTGATTATACTAAATATAGTCTCCATTGTCGTTTCTTCTTCATCGCTGGCATAAACGATCTAATATATTAGAACAAAACATGAGAGCACGTAAAAACATATATGATGATCTAGTCAAATAAAAAGCTAGGCTATTGTAGATTCAAAAATCTATTCGTTTACAATAAGGGTAGGAGAATCTTGTATTCGTGGAACTCGTGATATCTGTATATTTCTTCTATGTGTCTATTTTACCGTAGTTGATATGTTCAAATGTAATTTTTAGAGCTATTTTGCAAATTCAGAGATGTAATTGTAGTATTAAAGAGTTGAATCACATAGATTGAATATTACACAATAAATTATAGTATTTGAATTAAGGTAAACGAGAATAAGTGTAATTAAAAAGCAATGCAGAAAATGGCTGTAAATTCGATTTGGAGAAAAAAGTTAGGTTCAGGGAAATGCTTAAATTCGAATTGCAAATCAAATATATTGTTAAGATACAAATAAAATATTGTTCTTGAACTGGCAATGCATATATAAATAAACCTATTTTAGCTGCGAAAATGATCTATGTGTAAATCTTATAATTCTTTTTTTTTTTTTTTGCAAATTCAATCAATTCAGATAAATTTTAATGAATAGGTTTAATTATTCACAAAATCCCTAAATAAATTTTTTTTGGGGGATAAATATTTTGCTCAATTAACATAATTCAGAAAATCAATAATATTTTTATGTCTACCAATTAACCTAAGATCAAATTCTAAGTCGCAAAGCTAAAATAAGCATTAACCTCTAATGATTTATTCTAACAAATTGATTCAACCTAACAAATTCATCTCTATATTTGAATAACCCTAAACTTAATAAAATATATACTCAGGTGAATGAAACGAACATCATGGATAAATAATATTATATAAAAAGATTAATAAAAGAAACAAAAAAGTTCAAAATCTTCTGTGAAGATGTTTTAATTTGTCTTTCCATAAGCTATGCTACCAGATCTCTCTCTAGAAAACTGTTATATAAAATAAAGCATATGTTAATAACTTTAAAAACTAATTTTTAAACCTAAAAACCTGAAAATGGATTATTTAAAAATAATGAAACTTTCTGGATCTTTTTACTTTTTTTTTAATAAATCTTCAAAACTGGTTTGAAGTTATGGTCGTGGTTTATGTTGACTGACGCAAAATCTGGTCTCGAGTTGAATTTTTCAACACAACTTTCTGTTTGGCTTCAAATTGTTCAATAATTTCCAAATAAGTCACAAACCTACTTAAACCTGCAAAGACTCCAAAAGACTCTATAAAACAAGACTTATATTAGGGTTAAAAATCCAAAAAAAAACTATTATATATATAGAAGTCTTTTAATATTAGATGGGGGAGACAAAGAAACAAATATTGCAGCAATATACAAATATAATAAATGAAACATGACAGAAGAGAAACCAAAATAAACAAAAGAGTTTATTCACCAAATTATTGAGAAGAGTACATATATATATATACATAATAGACTAATAAATACGCAAGTTTCGTGTCTTTTAAGTTATATATTATAACTCTTAGTTTCATATGATCATTTTCATAGTTATGTTTTTCTAATTCTAATCCGAACCCTCTAAGTTTTGGAAAATCGAACGTATATAAAACTTTCCAGACCAAGATTTATTAATTAACAAAGAGTGGATATGATTTTGGTATGCTAGGCAATTTGGCGATTCTAGGGTTTAGGTAATTGGAAATCTTCTCATCGTGGTTTCAAACAAGCAAATGTTAAAAAAAAAATATATATATGAATTCAGTATATCAATTTCAGAGGTCCTCAATGAAGAATCCTTCTAGTCGCCAGAAGCTAGTTATGTAAGCAAAAAATAAGCCAACATATACTCAAAGAAGAACAAAACCAGAACATAAAGAACCAAGCAAACACACATTCAACGAAAGAAGTAAACAATAAAATCAATAAACACAAGTATATAAGCTAGAACTAAAAAAAGGAATCAATGAAGTCAATAAAGAAGCAGGACAAGAAAGTGAACAAGTAAGGAAATACAAATGAAGAGATAAAATTAAGGAGGCAATTAAATTGGCAAAAAAAAAAAGTCAAAGTAAAAATTAAGAAAGCAAGTAAACAATAAAATATGGAAGCAAATATGAATATATACGAGTTAGAAAATATGCAAGTACATATGTATGTATATATGCATAAAAATGTATCAACACAAATGATTAAGCCACAAAAACAGACTTGGAACTTGGAGGATCAAAAGTCAAAACAGAGACGTGAAAGGAAACAAATCACTTGCAAAAATTCAAATAACGATGATTTTCTTTTACAAAACAGAGACTTGATTAGCCTGAAACATAAAAAGCTTTATTTGAGCATCACTGATTCAAATGAAAGTTACACAATATAAGGAGGGTGCTAAATCCATACTTCACCAAAGATTTATAAACCTTAGAGATCTCTTTATACTTTAAGCTGTTACATAAGTATAAAGGCTACCACTTATAAATCTCTTATGATTTTGGATGCTTATTCAAACACAAGTCTTGTGGAAATCAAATTAATCTTGATTTCGCATATGTTTTTCCTACTTGAGAATTTCAGAAACTAATTTACAAGCAAGTTTGAAAAGAACATACCTGTAACAAAAGTCTGCCACACTTAAAATCTCCTCATAAGTTCTAACCATTTGAACTTTTGAATACCTTCTGAAGCACATTCCTGGAAAAAAAAAATCAGAATTGATCAGTCTTTACTTCGAGATATATTTGTAAACAATCGCTTTTCAATTCGTAGTTTTTGAAACTGTTGGTCGTAATTTCCATCCAACGAGTCAATTATAGTCTTTGTTATTAGACTTTTACACCTGTGATGTAAAGTCATGAACCCGCTTTTGATTCATAGTCTTTTTCTTAGGTGTGTAAGAATATGTCTTGGATTCATAATTTTTATCAAGAATCTTTGTCTTATAACTTTTTAAGCCGTTAGTATTTGTCCCATCCAAGTATAAGTCATTTGTCCCATCCATAATCTTTGTCTTATGACTTCTTTAAGTCATTGGTCTTTTTTCCATAAATCAAGTGGTTTGTTGTTTTAAACTGATCCATAAGTCTTGTTTAAACCATTAGTCGTTTTTTATGTCTTAAGACTGATTTCAGACATTGGTCATTCTTTTCATCCACTAAAATATAAACCAACTCATATTTTATACCTTAAGACTTCTAAGCCGTGTGGTTAATTAAAAATTTGATTTAGATTCATAATCTTTGCATTATTACTTCTTTTAAGCCATTGGTTATTTTTACATGATAATTACTTTTTTAAGCCGTGAATGGTACAATAAGGAATCTGATTTTTTATTCAGCTGTTGATAATTTTTTTTCGATCCAACAAATCGTAGACCGAACCATTATCTTTTTCTAAAGACTCCTCTAAGCTGTGGGTCTGTCTATCCAACAAATCACTATTCTCTATCTTGGAAGTTCAATACCGACCCATAGTCTGTCAAGAGACTTTCCAAAGCCGTGAATGATAATAAAAGAACAGATTCATAGTATTTTGTTTTCTTTAGTTTTGGTCTATGTTTATTTTTAATTTCAGATAGTGGTCATTCTATCCACCCACCAAACTATAACCCGAATCATAGTTTTTGTCTTATGATTTCTTTAAGCCTTTGGTGGTTTTTTTTCATCGAAGGACTTTTTTCCAAGTCATTGGTCATTGTTTCAATCCAGCATGTCTAAAAACTGACCCATATTGTCTTTGCCTACAGACTTTTTGTATGTCGTTTGTATCTTTTTCATCAAGGACTTAAAGCCGTGCATAGAAAAGTAAGGAATCTACTATGAAAGGAATCTATTATCAATTCATAGTCTTTGCCTTAAAGACTTTCTTAAGCCCTACTAGTCTAATTGGTCGTTCTATACTTTCAAGCCTTGTGGTTATCGCAAAGACATATTTCTCACTCAGATCAGAGTCTTTGTCTTGAGACATCTTTAAGCCGTTTTTTTCATCCAACAGGTCTTATTTAAGCCATTAGTTGGGTTTTTCTATCTAAGAACTTTTTCACAGTCTTTGTCTTAAGATATCTGTAAGTCATTGGTTGTTTATTCTTCATCCTACAAGTCTTATTTAAGCCGTTCAGTAAGAATCTCTTTTTGATTCATAATCCTTGTTAAGAATCTTTGTTTTATGATTCTTTAGCCATTGGTAGTCTCTATCTTAAGACTGAATTCAGACAATTGGTAATTCTTTCCATCCACCAAATTACAAACCAACTCATATATAGTCTTTGTTTTAAAAGATTTTTCAGACGTTATCTCAAGTCGTTGTCATTTTTTTCCAATCCAAAAAATTGTAAACCGAGCCATTGTCTATGTCTAAAGACTTCTCTAAGCCGTGCGTTGTTTTCTCTACCCAGCAAGTCCAATACCAACCCAAAGTCTTTGTCTAGAGACTTTTTCCAAAGCAGAACCTGTTTTCGATTCAGTCTCTATGTCAAGATTGATTTCAGATAATTGTTCATTCTTTCTTAGTATTTGTTTTAAGTGGGTCGTTCTATCCATCCAACCCATAGCTTTTGTAAACTTTTTAGCCTTGTCGTTACCGAACAAAAATAGTTTTTTTATGTCTTGTGGTTTCTAGTCTTTGTCTTAAGACGTCATTAAGATTTTCGTCGTTTTTCATCTAACAAGTATTTTTCAGTCATTAATCGTTTTTTCCATATATGGACTTTTGTCTGAGCCGCTGGTCATTTTTCCCATCCAGCATGTCTAAAAAGCCGACGTATTATGTTTGTCTAGAGACTTTTGTAAGAATGTGTAAACCCAAGGGCATATAGAGACTTTTGTAAGTCATGGGCATATATTGTCTGTCTTAAAAAAATTTCATTGGTGACTTTTCAGCCATTGGTCGTTCTCTCCATCAAACTCATACTCTTTGTATACTTTAAAGCCTTGTGGTTATCGAGCAGAAACAGTTTTTTAAGCTTTGTGGTTCATAGTCTTTGTCTTGAGACTTATAATTTAAAGCCTTGTGGCAGAGTAAAGAATCAGTTTCCATCCATAGTCTAAGTCATGAGGGATTTATTTCATTTGAGTCGTGGGTTGTTTTTACATCGATAGTCTTTGTCTTGAGATCTTTTTAAGCCGTTTGTCGTTTTATCAAAACTGACCCATGTCTTTCTCAAGACTTCATTAAGCTGTTTGGTTACGTAAGAATCTGTTGTCGATTCACAGTGTCAAGAATCTTTGCCTTATGACTATTTTAAGCTGTTGGTGTTTAATCAATAAAACAAGTCGTTAGTTTTTTTTCTACCATCCAACAAGTCTATGCATAGACTTTCTCAAGAGACTTCTAATCCATGTGGTTAAATAAGAATATGTGTTTGATTCATAATCTTTGTCAAGAATCTTTAAGCAATTGCTTTCTTTTAAGTTGTTGGTGTTCTTTCTATATAGCTAGTCGTTAGTTGTTTTTACCGTCAAACAAGTCTCAATTGATCCATAGTCTCTCGAAAGACTTTTCTACCTTGTGGGACATAGGGATGTTTTTGTTTAGAAACTTTCCAAATCCGTGGTAGTTTTTGCTTCATCTCTGTCTTAAGACTAATATCCATGGTAGTTGTCGATCCAACTTATAGTCTTTATCTACTTTTAAGCCTTGTGGTTATATAACATAAATAGGTTTTTAGGCCTTTTGGTTCATAGTCTTTGCCTTTAGACTTTTTAAGTTGTTTGTTGTTTCTTTTTCCACCCAACTAGTATTATCTCAGCCATTAGTTTTTTTTTCATCTAAGGACTTTTTATTATAAGCCTCTTGTTTATTGTTTCCATCAAGTCCAAAAACGGACCCATATTGCCTTTGTCTCGAGACTTTTGTTATTTTTCCATTAACGACTTACGCCATGGTAGAAAAGTATTATCAATTAATAGTATATGCCTTAATACTTTTTAAGCATTAGTTATCTGATTGGTCGTTATATATATTTAAGCCTTGTGGTTATCCCAAAGACAGTTCTTAGTTGAGTCTAAAGACAGATGTTGGTCATTTTTTCCCATTCAACGAGTCTATTTAAGCCATAGTCATTTTTTTCTATCTAAGGACTTTTTTTCAGAGTCTCTGTCTTAAGACATCTTTAAGCCATTGGTCGTTTTTTTTCCATCCAACAAGTCTTGTTTAAATCGTTAAGTAAGAAGCTCTTTTCGATTCATAATCCTTGTTAAGAATCTTTGTATTATGAATTTTCAAGCCATTGATAGTCTCTTTCTGAAGACTGATTTCAGAAAATTGGTCATTCTTTCCATCCATCAAATTACAAACCAAGTCATAGTCATTGTCCTAAGAGCTTTTTCTGACTTTGTCTTAAGCTGTTGGTCGTTTGTTTTTCCCATTCAACAAGTTCTTTCTCTAAGGACTTTTCTAAGGCGTGGGTTGCTTTACCCAGCAAGATCAATACCAACCCATAGTCTTTGTCTAGAGACATTTTCCAAGCCACAAGTATGGTAATAGAAGGACCTCGTCTTCACTTCAAACTCTGTGTAAAAGCTGATTTCAGATAATTGTTCATTCTTCCATTGTCTTTCACTTAAGAATTGGTCATTCATCCCCTCCAACTCATAGTCTTTGAATACTTTTAAGCCTTGTCTTTATCCAACAGAAATGGTTGTTTACGCCTTGTGGTTCATAGTCATTGTCTTAAGACTTCATTAAGCTGTTGGTCGTTTTTTCTTTCCATCCAACAATTCTTCTTTTTGCCATTAATCGTTTTTTCCATCTAAGGATTCTTTTAAGGACTTTTTTCTGAGCCACTGGTCATTTTTTCCATCCAGCATGTCTATAAACCGACCCGTTTTGTCTTTGTCTAGAGACTTTAAACCGACCTGTTTTGTCTTTGTCTAGAGACTTTTGCAAGGCTTCTTTGAGCCGTTTGAACTCTTTTTTCTAAGAAACCCCATATTGTCTTTGTGTAGAGCTTTTGTAAACCGTGGGTCCTAAAGTAAGAAGGAATCTGATTTTTTGTTTCGGACTTTGTCTAAAGCTTAATTTAGCTGTTGGTCGGTTTTTTTCCATCCAACAAATTGTAAATCAACCCATTGTCAAATACCCAGTCTTTGTCTAGTTATTTTTCAGCCATTATGACAATTCTCAGTCATTTCATCTATACTTTTAAGCCTTTTAGTAAGCATAAATAGTGGCTCATAGTCTTTGTCTAATTATAAGCCTTCTGGTTCAGAGTCTTCGTTTCCATTTAGAATGTCTAAACCAGACCCATCTTGGCTTTTTCCAGAAATTTTTGTATGTTGTTTATATTTTATTCCATTACAGACTTAAGCCATGGGTAGAAAAGTAAGGAATCTGTTAACAGAATTTTCTAAGCTGTTTGACTTTCCAAAGTCGTGAGTTGTTTTTTGTATCAACTTTGTCTTAACAAAGTGATTTCAAATAATTGGTCATTCTTTACGTCCACCAAATTACAAACCAACTCATGGTCTTTTTCTGAAGAGATTTTTCAGAATTTGTCTTAAGGCTTTAGTCGTTTGTTTTTTCCTTCCAACAAGTCGTAAACCAAGCAATTGCCTTTGTCTAAAGACTTTTCTAAGACGTGGGTTTTCTCTACCCAGCAAGTCCAATACCAACCCATAGTCTTTGTCTATAGACTTTTTTCAAAGCCACAAGTATGGTAATAGAAGGACCTTGTTTACGATTCAGACTCTGTGTTAGGCTGATTTCAGATAATTTTTCATTCTTCCATTGTCTTTCTCTTAAGAGTTGGTCATTCTACCCATCCAACTCATAATCTTTATATACTTTTAAGCCTTGTTTTTATCCAACAGAAATTGTTGTTTACGCCTTGTGGTTCATAGTCTTTGTCATAAGACTTCATTAAGCTGTTTGTCGTTTTTTCTTTTCCATCCAACAAGTGTTCTTTTAGACATTAGTCGCTTTTTCCATCTAAAGACTTTTGTCTGAGCTGCTGGTCATTTTTTCCATCCAGCATGTCTAAAAACCGACCCGTTTTGCCTTTGTATAGAGACTTTTGTAAGACTTCTTTGAGCCGTTTGAACTTTTTAAATCCATAAGAACTATTTTCTAAGCAAACCCATACTGTCTTTTTGTAGAGACTTATGTAAGATGTGGGTCATAAAGTAAGGAATATGGTTTTTTGTTTCAGACTTTTTCTTAAACTTAATTCAGTTGTTAGTCATTTGTTTTATCGAACAAATCGTAGCCAACCCATTGTCTTTGTCTAAAGACTTTTCTTAGTTGTGGAACATTTCTAAGCAATGGGTTGTTTGTCTTTCCAGCAAGTGAGAAATACCCATTGTCTTTGTCTATAGACTTTTTAAGAATTTTCAGCCATTGGTGACTTTTCTCAGCCAATTTGTCTATACTTTTAAGCCTTTTGGTGAACATAAATAGTTCATGGCTCTTTATCTTTGTCTAATTTTAAGCCTTGAGGTTCAGAGTTCTTAAGACATCTTTCAGTTGTTCTGTTTTTTTACTCATCCAACAAGTCTTATATAAGCCATTAGTCGTTTTTTCATCTAAGCCGTTGGTCATTGTTTTTTCCATCCCCATATAGTCTTTGTCTAAAGGACTTTTGTAAGCCGTGAGTAATTTTTCCATCCAGCAAGTCTAAAACCGACCCAATCTTGTCTTTGTCTAAAGACATTTTTTCCATTCAATAAGGAATATGTTTTCAATTCATAGTCTTTTTCTAAAGACTTTCTTAAACCCTTGTTATCCTCCACTTCATCTAAATAATCAGAAACAGATCCAATATAGTCTTTGTCTAAAGACTTTGAAGCCATGCACTACCAACCAATAGATTCCATCTTTTATTTTCCATCCCATAACATCCTTCTTTAGACATGCACTACCAACCAATGAATTCCTTATGGTTCCAGTTTCGAGGCAACAAGACAATGTACCCAAATAAGAATCCGACAGAAAACTGCTAGATAGTTCCTGCCTGTGGTCTTTTCTGGGTTTCGGTATCTTAAGACATCATCATTGACGAGAACTGATCAAATATGTTTGACTTTGTCCTCGTTCAATTCCATCATCAAAAAGAAAATGTTCTAAAAACAAAAACAAACATGCGTTTTATTTCATAGACAGAGAATTTACCTCAACGATGGTTTCACTCGGAGTAAGCTTCCAGGCATGTAAGACAGTAACTCTGGCAGAAAAAAAAAAGCAAGAGACGCCAAAACAAAGGCCGGTAAGTTTCCTCCTCCAGACAATGCATCTTGTGACCAGCTACAAGCGATAGTATCATCTGTTCAAACCAAAACCATGTTCAGACATTAACCACGGGATTTGTGTGACATTCATGCAAGCGAATGAATATGAGAGATTGCAAGGGGAATATAACGATTGTGAGGTTAAACAGTCCTCTAGCCAAACCTATGTCGAGAACAAAACATAAAGGTGATGAAACCATTTGGGATTCCTGAAATCTATGATTTAAACACAAAGCTATGAGTGTAGTGAAGATACGGATCTTTTCACAAACCTTGACCACCACCACAATCAGCAGAGACTTCTGCTGTGACAGAGAAAGGGACATTGTATGTGACCTGTGCACAAGGGATGGTTTTAATTAATCACAAATCTTAGAGAATGTTGCAAAAGAGTGAATATCAGGACGCAAAAAGCCTTAACCACATCCAGGGCCATCTTGCTTCTCACTCTTTAACTTACCAAGCTGTACATCCATCACGTTCCTCTCTCTAATACTTGATCCCACTGGTTCCATATTCGATTTTGAGTGTAGCTTAATTAGGCTGGAGATCATCCAACAAAGGTTCAGATTAATACAACTACATATAAATAAGATTGCAGAACAAGAACAAATAGCAAGAAGGTGGACTAATATGGATTAAAACATTCACAATCACCTCAAAAATCATACAGATTTAATGTATTGAGTTGTGTTTAATGATTCCCTAAGATATAAACACGGCTTAGTTGTGACTAACAATTCCAATTCCATTGCATTTGTTGAAAGCTTAGCAGATCCGACTAAATTTCAAAAACAAAGGATTTACCTCCGACGATGGTTTCACCGGAGTCAAGAGGCTTCGGTTCAAAATGAAACCTTAAACCAAGATCACTGCAACAGTTAAACTTTGAACGATTAGCAAAATTTAAAACACGAAAACAAAATCGTGAATCGTACAACATAAGAATGATTTACAAGAAATTTATAAACCCTAATTAACATAGATAGAGACTACCTCGAACGAGCGAGAAAATCCAACCAATCGGATCGGTTTCTGGCCGAATCTCTAATCAAGATCATTACAAACAATAAAAGAAAAAATTGAAGAATTAGAAAATTTGGATACCCAGAAACAAAATCGCGACCAAAGAGTCGATCGTTAAACAAAATCCAAAAACTTACGATTTACAAATCTAAGAATGTAAACAAATGTTCCAGCTATGCAAATCTTCAAAGAGTCGATCGAGAGAATTATTCAATCAAAAAGAAGAGAAAAAAAAAATTGGGAGAAAATACAGATAGGATGTGAATAAAGAAAAGTTGGGAGAAAATGTTTTAATGTGTAGCTGTGTTGCGTTTGACAACACACATTTTCTTTAACGGTTATATTTGAAAACTGAGTCGATTTATTTCTGCGTTTGATAACACGCATTTTCTAACGGCTATATTTTAAAATTTGAATCGATTTATTTGGAATCAAATTTCTCCTGCATTTTCCACCTAAACTGAGCCTGTTCTACGTTTCCTAATGATTATATTCGGGTGGTTTTATTTGGAATCAAACCGGTCCTGCATCTTCATAATACCACTTAAACGAGTCGGTCATATGTTGTTTGTTTGTTGTTCTTTTCTAAAAAAAAAATTCAGATATTTTGATTTTGTTTCTCATTGCACAACAAGATTTTATTTTTCAGAAACATAGGCCTTGATTGTTTCTGTGGTTTTTGATTTTTAGTTTTTAATTTTTGGTAACTAGAAACCATTGTTTTAAAATTTTTAGTTTTTGATTTTGCTATAGATTTTAGTTTTTCTAAAAAGTAATTGGTGATTTAATTTTAGCTTTTGATTTTATCTATATATATTTTTATTTTTAATTATCTTATAAGTCAGATTTTTTAAATAATTAAAATTAATGAAATAATAGCGCACAAAATTTTGTAAATAATACCAAAAAGTTATCAATAAGATGATGTATACGATTTTTTAAAATATTTAACTTTTGAACAATTATGTTAATTTTACTGATAATTTTAATTTTTTTATTAATATGAATTATTTTCATAATTTTTTTTAGATTTTGGATGCTAAAATTTCTTTTATTAACTTCAATAATTTGGAACTGATATTATTTTTAGTTTTTACTCTTTTATTTTTTTAACGATATTGATGTATATTAAATAATAATATTTATAATGAAAAAGAGTTATAAAATTCATGAAGAAACATAGCTTTTGGTTTTTGTTTAAAAATGGGTAGTTTGTGAAAAATCTAGTTTTCCTAAAAATTAGAAAATTTATTTAATAGAAATAATATATTAGATAAAATAGTTTTAAAAAAAAAAACATAAACAAAAAGAAGTACAACTTGTTCCATACATAAACAGTGTTTGTTCGAGAAAACAATATCAGGATTTGAATTTTTTTTCCCAAAAATCATCGATCCATAACATCAATTTTCTTTGGCGCAAATTGAAAACTGTCAATAATCAGTAAAATAAAAACTGGAAGTGTAGGGTTTAGATCGGTGAGAAGGAGTGAAAAAAAGGAGGAAAGGTGATGTATTTTCTGAAGGTCAAAGGTGTCCTAGTAATGGTAATGCAAAAAAAAAAGTTGTTTTTTATTGTTCTGGGTTCGAACTATCTTTAGCATAAGTTTTATTTTTTAAATCAGAATTTTTCAAAAACTAACTCTGAAATACTAAAAGATTATTTATCTAAAATTTGGAACTTTCATTGTATTAAACAAAAAAGGATTCACTAATCCAAACATGAAGAAAATCCAAAATTTGAATTCACAAATTGCATGTTATTTTCTTATGTTAGATATTGATATATATTGAATTATAAATATATATATATATATAATAAGCAATGGAAATACTTTTCCCCATTTTTTATGATGCATTTATCTCCAGTCGTGCCTGTATATTTCATCAAATGAGTTTAAAAGAATGAAATTTTAATTTGTAGAATTTTTAATATTAGATGTTGTAGCAATATAACAGATGTTAATAATCATAAAACGTAAGAAGAAAAAAAATCTGTCTTTAGCTATAAAAAACTGGTATAACATTCATCACCAAAATCATTTAAGCAAAGATGAAGGCTATAAAAGGTATTATAGATTCAAAGTCAAACGTCTAGGTTTAACAATAACTATAGGAGGATCTTCTATTCGTGGGCCTCATGGTACGTAGTCTTGTTAATGTAAGATTTTTTTACCGTAGCCTTCTATTGTATAAATGTGGGAGACAATGAAACAGATGTTGCAGCAATATACTAATATATAGTGAAACATGACAGAAGAGAAAACAAAATAAACAAAAAAGCGTTTTTAGCCAAATGATTGAAAGCTTGGTCAAAAGATAAATAAAATCTTCTTCATGATTCCACCAACGTCGTCCTCTGTTTTCTTGCCTCCTCAATAATTGTTTGTGATATAACTTAAGAATATTCACAATACTCTGCACTTGGCAGCTTGTTCAACAAAGATAAGAGTATCTTATGTAAAAGAAACAATCTTTGTTCAGATACTCTGTTTAATTTACCTTGAAGGTGGCGTAATTGTCAAAGCAAATACTATCTCCTTGACTCCTTCACCTCATAGGTAACAACCCCAGACAAGATCAATTAACCAATCATGACATTCTCAAAAAGAAAGAAAAAAATACTTAGAACAAATTAAAATGATACTAATGCCAAGAAGCTGGTAATAACAGAATACAAATGAGGTTTTACATAAACAAAAGCTTCACCGAACATAGGTATTTGCTAGAGTTCGAGTCTTTCAGGAACCCTTTAAAGTTTAAAGATCTCATGAGGCAAGAATATTACGAACATAGTTTAAACAACCTATTTTATACTTCACTGCTGTTGGTTCCTTAAAAGATTAACTGTTCATATTCATATAGCTTAACAAATTCATTCCTTTTAGAGCAATACAACTTTTAAAAAAAAGAAACAAGACTTGCACAAAGAAGAAAGCTGGTAAAAGCTTACAAGTAACAACCCCAGGAAGGATCAATAAACCAATCATGGCATTCACAATAGCTTACAAGAACAGTTTACATGACACTAAATTAATGAAACACAGCAAAAATTCACTTTAGAGATCTCAGGTCACAAGCATATACCAACATAGTTAAACAACCTATTGTCATTAATCAATGCTGGCCTCCCTTAAAAAGTAACTGTTCATTTCCGTATAACGTATCAAGTTCATTCCTTTTGGATCAATACAAAGAAACAAGACTTGCAAAAAGAAGAAATTCGATAAAGCTCAAGCTAGAGAATTCCACTTAAACAGCTAATCCTTGTTCTTTCGCCTTTTTCAGCCATTTCAAGGTGGTTTCAAGTGTAGAGTACGCAGAAGCATCAGTCAAACTCTTGCTATCAACTGCATAATCAAAAACTTCATAAGCCTCCGCCACCTTCCCACTTCTAACCAGAGTCCTCACAAGCGTCGCATAAGCAGAACTCTCAAGCTTAATGCCGTTTGATTTCATCAACTCATATAACTCAATCCCTTTGTCCATTAACCTCGCCTTGCACAATCCATAAAGCAAAGTGTTATAAGTGGTATCGTTAGGAGCACACCCTCTTGCTTTCATCTCTGCTAACACGCTCAACGCACCTAAAGTAGCTCCTTTTCTACACATTCCATTCATCAGCGAGGTGTAAGTGACAGTATCTGGCTCATACCCTGCTTCAACCATAGTTTGCAAATACTTCCTAGCTTCCTCAACTCTCCCTGACTTCGACAATCCAAATATCAAAGTATTGTAAGTAATACGATCAGGCTCAACATCTTCTTCTTTCATCTTCTTGTAAACACCAATCGCCTCGCTTCCTTTGCTCAATGTGCAATAACCTTTCATAATGGTGTTATAAACGAAACAATCAGGCTTTAACCCAGCACGACTAAGGGCACTAACTAATCTCAAAGCTTCCCTCAAATTCTTGGAATTACAGACATTATCAATCAAGATAGTGTAGCTGACAAGGTCTGGCTTTATGTTGAAAGAATCTTTCATATCATCCATGAACTTATAAACAACATGTAAAGGTCCACACTTGCACAACTGTTTCAGAAGAAAGTTATAAGTAAATGAATCTGGAGGCGAGTGCTTCTCCGAAAGCTCCTTAACCAAATCCACAGCTTCACTAACCCGACCGGATTCGCAGAGAGAACGTACAGCAATATCGGTTGTTACCTGATTAGGCTCAACGCTGTTATTCACCATAAGGTTAAGAACTCGATGGACATTCGAAAGAGACGAATCAGGAACTCTGCAGGCATGAGAGAGCAAGATGTGGAAAGTAGAAGACTCCGGAGAGAAACTAGGCTGAGATTTCAAGATGTGCTGAAACAGATTCACCGTGTCGTCGACGGCGGCGATTGAAGCGTAGGATTGGAGAACGGAGTTGTGGAATTTGAGATCGAGAGGGATTCTCGAAGTGGATGCGATCGAATTGAAGAGGCTTTTGGCGTCGGATATATCTGGGGTTTTGAATGGGTTCTTCAAGGGCTCACGAGTGTTCTGGGGAGGTAACGAAGATTCTCTCGCGGTGATTCCGTTTCGGAAATCACGTGGCGGAGGTGGAGGAGATGGTGTGGGTTTTTTGACCAGTTGGGTGGACGTCAGAGAGCGAAACGACGACGGAATTTTCCCCATTTTGATCTCCGGAATTTTAGGGTTCTTGTAGGGGTTTTGCGTCGTCTCTGTATCAAAAATCGGAAAGGAGAGAATGGTAGTAGTCACACTCGCGCTCTACTGTGTATTGTTATCATTGGGCCTATTGGGCCTATTGGGCCTATTGGGCTTAACAATTTCGAACTCAAACTATACCCCTCTGCTATTGAATGCTATAATCAATTCCCCCCAAAATTTTCACTTTCATCACTAATCCACCCTAAATCATATAAATTTCTAATTAATTCCCACCAATTGATAAAATGATTAAATTATATTTAATTAACTATATTTAACAAATCACACTTTATTGTAATTCGATCCATTGACTCATAAAACCAAAGGTAAAAAAAAAACAAAAACAAAAAGAATTAAAATTGATATTACATAAATCAAAATCGAAATAGAAATTAGGGATTCACGAGATCGTGGTTCCAAAAAATTGACGATCCTGAAGTTTTTTAGGAGTTATAACTTGTACAATTATTTATTTAGTAACTAACCATACCCAATATTATAAATCAATGGTTTAACCGTGCAAACATAATAATAAGTACATACATAATGTGTTGGTGTGAAACATTTCCAATATCTTTTCTCCATCTCTCTCTCTAAAATGGCCTGGCGAATGTGGGGAATGGTGAGAGA
This sequence comes from Streptanthus diversifolius, assembly GCA_039880935.1. Classification (NCBI taxonomy): domain Eukaryota; kingdom Viridiplantae; phylum Streptophyta; class Magnoliopsida; order Brassicales; family Brassicaceae; genus Streptanthus; species Streptanthus diversifolius. Next base: position 1,185,492 of record JAXGFM010000001.1, read on the forward strand.
AATAAAAGCTTTAGTGGCAATGGTGATTGTACAAATTTAGATTATATAATTGTTCCAGCGATTTAGTAACATTATATAATTGTTACAGCAATTATTTTTTTAAAAACAATATTATAATTATTTTAAAAATCATGATCCTATATTAGCATGGATTAAAATTATAATCTAACTAAAATAAATTTTAACAAAAATAAACATATTTTATATTTTATTCTTTACAAAGTAAAACATGTAAAAATGAAAAAAAAAACTATATAATACGGTTCACTAATATGTTAAATTTAGTATATTATATAATACATCTATATTAAAATTAAAATTATTAAAATTTCAAACTTTCATATTTATAAATATATTTAATCTAAAAATAATTATAAAACTAAAATTTTTAGATAAATTAAAATTCAAAATTAAAATCTTCCTTTTTATAAAACTAAGATTTTGTCGAAAATAATATCGAGCTTCAGAAGCGTAAGTTAAACTCTTGTGTTAATTTATATTTTTCTATCAATGTGATAAACGTATGGTATATATGAACATATTTATATGCATAGGTTCTCAAAATATAATTGATAATGTCTTTTACAAACTACAGAATCCTACATAGAATATTTCCATAGCCTTTGTGTTAGTCTTTTAGGAGGTTATAGTTTTTTTTTAAACTACATATTAATTTATTTTTTATCTCACAGACCAACAAAATCCAATGAAGTTTCTTATGAAATTTTTGCAATTAATAAGTAAAGTTTTACTGAACTAACTAGTAAAATTGTATATACTATAGCAAAGCGGAAAAGTTGTTCAGCTCATAGTGAGAGAAATATTATAAATAAAAGCAACAAAAAAAATTTCTAAAATTTGCATAAATTTTTTAAATAAAAAAAAACACAAATCATTGTGCTAAAAAGACTTGTTTACCCTAAAAAAGTTACAAACATATTAAAAATTTTAATAGTATTTGATTTTTTTTTCTATCTAATTTTAGAGTTCATATTTTCTACATAGAAAAAAATTAGTCATTTTGATATTGCAAGTGTGTTATTAGTGGGACATTTTAAAATGATTGCTAATTTTTAAAAAATAAATTTCATTTGTTGATATTCGTAAAACCTTCCTTCTAAATTGATACATCTTTTAAAATAAATATTTATGTATTTTTATTTAATTTTAATCACAGAATGGAGCATATACATCTTGAATCGAACTATGGAAAAGCTAAGGTGCTCGGGACACTACTTAGCGTTGGTGGAGCGTTTCTCTTTGTATTGTACAAAGGAAAAGAGATCCATCAACGCCAAGTACCGTGCGAATACATACATATGGTAAAGATTTTAAAAACATATATATATATTGAATAGGTTAAAATAGGTCATGGACTTGGAGGACTTTACTGGAACACAGCTTTTAATCGGGTCTTCTCTTACTTAGTCTCCTAATCTCCTTTGCTTTATTCATTCTAATAGATTATACATAGCTCGTCTTATGGGCTAAGAAGAAAGATATGTAGAGTACGTCAAATCCAATAGAAATAAACAGGACTGATCATAGTGTTGTCTGATTTCTACATCATCGTGAGAATTTAGGAGCCAAAAGCAACAGTGGGTATTAAAGTACAAATAAAATAGAAATTATGACCTAGAATTCAAAATTTTGCTTTAACCCTAGACAAAACCTGTGATTAGAGGGTATATAGACAGATGTATATATATAACCTTTCACGTAAATGCGAAACTAATCAGGTTATCTTATACTATTTTTAAAATCTAATATACTTCCTTAATATTTCAACGACGACTAGTGTGTGTCCGAAAGGAAGCAAATATAGTCTCTTCAGCATCTAAGAGAGCCTTTCGAAGATACTGATGCAAAGATCAAATGTGCATTAGTTAAAAGCTTGAAAACCTTATAAAAAGTGGTATTTGCATCATTATCATTTTGTTTGATTAATTTATCTCTATGTGATCACAAACCCGGCAACGTCAACCTCTCATATTATTTTCTTATCGTGATAGCTCGGAGAAACTTAGATATGATGATCTACTCTTGTAAATTCTTGAGTTTACTTGTATTTGTGGAGCTCGTGGTACGTGTACATTTCTTCCTCGCATTCTTGTTACGTTTAGCTAATGGAGGAAGAAACAACAATCTTTGGAGGCTAATGCGGCAGATATTCTCAAAATAACTCAATGATCTTTTTTCATTTTTCTCATTAAACCCGTACAAATATCGCTTCAGAAATTTGCAGACCAAATCAAGAGAGATTAAACAAAAGGTGTTGTAATAAGAAACAAAATTTGACAGAATCTGAAGTTCTGAAAAACTGAAAATGAAAGATTGTTCAAGAGCTTGGTTATCACCTCAAAAATCAATATTCTGTTTTGGACATTCTCATTCCGCTAAATATTTCCATATTTCAATTACAAATTGAGAACTACAAGTTTTGTCAACTCTATATATATACACAATGTAGAATTAATCCATCATAAGAACACAAAACGTCACAATTTTTTATATTATATGACTAAAATTAAGCAAAGCGAAATGTTCTAAGACAAAAGTTGTCAAAGGCTCATAAGGCTCAAAGCTAAGTTCTCTCTTAGGTTAACAATTTACACAACAACAACAACAAAAAAAAAAAAAAAAATCAAGCAAAAGTAAAACAGAGCCATTTCTTGACCGTTGGTTTATCACCGTCTTGTTTCCTCTGAGAAGTCGTCTTCGTCGAACTCCGTCCCGTCTTTTTATCTTCACCGGCTTTGCTGAATATCACCGTGAATCCATCCGCCGTCGCTGGATCATTCACATCCCATTCCCCAAATTTCGGCAACGGCCTTCCAGCGTCGTTCGATGCCATTTTCGATCAAGAAAGTAACAATCTTTAACTCTCAGACAAAAACAAAATCTTTTCTTCTTTCTTCTTCGATGAGTTCTTGTTTTGTTTAGAGGGTCTGATCCACGATGCAGATTTATGAAGAAAGAAGAAAAGAGATTTTAAAAAACAGGTAATTAGGATTGTCTTTGAAATCTTCCTACGAATTGGACTCGTTTCAGACGCGGTAGAATATTCTATTGCCTTCTTCTTATATATGTCTTAAAAATTAAAATCATTCTGAGGTACAAAATCGTTGGCCTTTCCGCGTAAGAAATCTATTTATAGCAATTCCATATCCAGTTTTTTCATTTTCACGTATATATATATCATTGCACATTAAGGTATATGAAGCTGCCTTTAATATTTCTTCAAGGCGATCACAAGCTCCCCATTTCATTGGCTCTCTTCCTCAGCAGATACTTTTGTACTTTCCCTGTCGATGTTTTAGGCAAGTCCCCAAAAACAACTGTCTTTGGAGCCATGTAATGAGGCAAATGATCTCTACAAAAATCAATAATCTCCTGGGGTTTAATACCATCAAACTCGTCTTTCAGCTTCACGAACCCGCAAGGAGTCTGTCCCCAATGATTATCCGGACGTGCTACAACAGCAGCTTCAAGAACCGCTTGGTGACTACACAAAACTCTCTCGACTTCAACCGTGTTTATGTTTTCTCCTCCGGATATAATTACATCTTTTAACCGATCTTTTATCTCAATGTACCCATCCGGATACTTCACAGCGAGATCACCACTGTGGAACCCTCGAAAGCTTTTCGTGTTTTCTCTAAGTCCTTGAAGTATCAACTCATCACAGTGTTTCCTCTAAACATAACCTCACCCATGGTCGTACAGTCTCCATTGTCACCGGATCTTTCACTTCGACCCCTTCTAAACTCAAATGCTGCACTCCTTGTCTAGCCTTCAACTTACTTCTCTCCTCTAAAGAAAGAGAATCCCATTCAGGTTTCCACACGCAGTGTGTCCCTGGACCGTATGTCTCAGTCAAACCATATAGATGAGACACATTGAATCCTAGTTGTTCCATTTTAGCCAAGATCTGCGGTAAAGGCGGTGATCCACCTGTCATGACCTCGACCATGTGAGGAGGCGGTTTATGTTCGGTCACGGGAGAGTTCACAATCATGTTCAGCACCGTTGGGGCTCCTCCCATGTGAGTCACTTTGTGCATAGCAATGTTCTTAAAGATCAGCTTAGGAGAGACTTTCCTGAGACAGATATTAGTACCGCCTTGAGCCGCTACTCCCCAAATGAGACACCATCCGTTGCAGAGAAACATCGGTACTGTCCATAAATAAACAGGAGAGACAGACATCTGGTGAAGAAAAATCGTAGCGAGAGAGTTCAGATAAGCTCCTCTGTGGCTATACACTACGCCTTTAGGTCTCGAGGTCGTCCCTGAAGTGTAATTTATACTGATTGGATCCCATTCATTCCTCGGTTTGATCACCTCGAATTCGTTGTTTCCTGATTTCACCATAGTTTCGTAATCGTAATCAAAAGAGTAAGTTGAAGCAAAGGTTGATGAACTATCCTCATCATCATCATCATCATTAGACTGAGAGATTAAAACAAGCGTTGGAGATTTTCTTGTTCTATCTGATTTAGCAAGTAGATCAAGAGCTTTATGAGCAATCTCAAGTAACTGGAGATCATCAACGAAGAGGAGTTTCGCCTCAGAGTGTTCGAGCAAAACCGACAATGTGGAAGAGTCGAGTCAAGTGTTGAGCGGACAGAGAATCAATCCAGCCATTGGAACAGCGAAATGAAGCTCGTGCATTGCTGGAACATTCGGCGCCAAAACTGCAACCTAAAGGTTCCTCATTTATCTCAAAAATCAAGATAAGAAAATGGAACAAATTTAGAGACTAACCACGTCGCCGGGAGAGATTCCGAGGTGGGTAAGAGAAGAGGCAATACGGAGACAACGTTGATAAGTTTGGAACCAAGTGTGCTTAACGGAACCAAACACAACAGAGGTTTGGTCTCTGTAAACCTTGGCGGATCTCTCCAAGAACGTGACTGGGGATAAAGGAGAGAAATTTGCGGGGGATTGTAGCAGACCCTCCATCGTTCTCCATGATTCCGGCTCGGAATCGTCGGAAAATTGTTGTTTTCCGGCGCCTGCAATTCCTTCAATTGTTCACGAGAAACAACGAAGGGAATCCGAGGTGATTAAGGGAATCCGAGGGGATTGATTCGTGAATTGAAAGAAGAATTAAGACCTTCTCGAAATTATGTTGATAAAATATAGAGGATGTTGAAAGAAGAAGAAAACGAAGTTTGTATATGCATAAAATCGTGATCAAATACAAGTCTTTACAAACATATTTATACACTCTGTTTTCGCTAACGAACACCTAACGACTGCACACGTGTTATAATCTGATTGTATACTAATATTGAATAAGAGTTCGCCACGTTTGAATACTCTGTTTCGAATGAAGCTCTGCTTCCTGTAACAAAGCTCCCTCGCTGAAGAACATTGTCCTCAAGGTTCGAAATTTGGAAACCTCTGCATAATGTCATAAAGATACTCCCACGTCGCCTCTTCAGCTGGTTCCCCATTCCACTTGATCAGAACCATTGTTGCTGGTTTTCCCCGCCTTTCCACCAATTTCCGTTCCAATATGGCTGCAGGTTCCCGCACCAAAGTATCTGATATGTCTTCGGGTAACGCCGTTGAAGTAGAGCTCACTCCCACCATCAATTTAAGCTGCGAAACATGAAAAACAGAATGAATTTTCGTATTTAACGGAAGTTCTAACTTATATGCTACCTCGCCGCATTTATCCACAACTTTGAATGGCCCATAGTATTTCGGAGCTAGTTTCTGATTGCTCCTTTGCACCAACGAATGCTGTCTATAAGGCTGCAACTTTACGTAAACCATGTCTCCAATGTCAAACTTTCTCTCCGAGCGGTGTTTATCAGCCAACTGTTTCATCCGGTGTTGCGCCCTTAATAGGTGAAACTTCAATACTTGTATCATTTGATCTCGTTCACGGAGACATCTTGCAACCACAGCAACTCTCGATTCTCCTGGCAAGTAGGGTAGATGTATTGGTGGTGGTTGGCCATAAACTATCTCAAAAGGTGTTGTGTTCGTGCTTGTATGATAATTGGTGTTATACCAATACTCCGCTAACGACAAACAATGATTCCATAAGTGAGGACGATCACTGCACATACAGCGTAAGTAAGTCTCCAAACACCTGTTTACTACTTCTGTCTGGCCGTCACTTTGTGGGTGGTAAGCGGTCGACTTGTTCAAACTCACCCCTTGAAGAGAGAAAAGCTCAGTCCAGAATTCACTTAGGAAGACCGTATCCCGGTCACTCACGATCGTCTGGGGTAACCCATGTAGTTTATATATGTTGTCTAGGAATGCTTGTGCAACGCTGAGTGCCGTATATACGGGTGGCTTAATGCCACAAAATGAGCTGCCTTGCTCAAACGGTCTACGACCACCAATATGACTGACTTTCCCTGAGATAGAGGCAAACCATCTATGAAATCCATAGAGATCTCAGTCCATACTGTTTCTGGAATGGGAAGAGGCTGTAGTAACCCGGGCAAAGCTGCATTGTCATGTTTGCACCTTTGACAAACCTCGCAGCTCCTGATAAAACCCTGCACTTACTTAGATAACCCCTTCCAATAAAAAAGGCTTTTGATTCTATGGATTGTTACGTCTCTACCTGAGTGACCCCCCAAGCTTGACCCATGTAACCAGTCTAAAATGTAATTCTTAATGGCCGGATCATCAGGTATGACTATTTTGTTCTTACGCCTTAAAATTCCCTGCTCCCAATAGTGATCTTTGACTGACCCTTTCTTATGCTGGAGTTTCTCAATGATCGTTTGTAGCTGTCTATCCCCCTTGTATGCATCTTTAATACTCTGTAATAGATCCATTTGGGAGGTGTTGATTGCCATTTGTAAAACTTCAGCCCCATCCATTCTAGACAACGCATCTGCAACTTTGTTCTCAACACCTTGTTTGTATCTGATTTCATATTCAAATTCTAGTAGTTTGGGGAGCCACTGTTACTGTATAGGAGTATTCAACCTTTGCTCCAGCAAATATTTGAGACTTCTTTGGTCGGTTTTGATGATAAACTTGCCGTGTAAGAGGTAATGCCTCCATTTTTGTACCGCAAACACTACTGCCAACAGTTCTTTTTCATAAATGGATAAGTTTAGTTGTCTCCCTTTCAACTGTCTGCTCACATAGGCTAGTGGATGACCCTCCTACATTAACACTGCCCCTATACCATCACCAGATGCATCCGTCTCTATTTCAAACTGTCTGTCAAACCGAGGCAGAGCCAACACCGGTGCTTCACACAAGGCTTTCTTAAGGGCGTTAAAAGCTTCCTCTGCAACCAAACTCCATTCAAAGCCGTTTTTCTTTGTTAACTCCGTAAGTGGTTTTGCAATGCCTCCAAAACCCTTAATGAACCTCCTATAATACCCTGCCAGACCCAAGAACCCACGTAATTGTTTTACATTTACAGGAATTCTCCAATCTTGCACTGCCTTAATCTTAACAGGATCCGTTGCTATTCATTCTCCTGATATGTAATGTCCTAAATATTCTACTCTGGATGTTACAAAGGCACATTTGTTTTGTCTCGCAAACAACTCATTCCGCATCATAATCTCAAAGACCTGTTCCAAGTGGACCAAGTGTGCTTCCAACGAAGGGCTGTACACTAGAATGTCATCAAAGAATATTAGGACACTCTTTCGTAGCAGGCTTCTAAAAACATCATTCATCAGGTTCTGAAAGGTTGCAGGGGTATTTGTCAGCCCAAAAGGCATTACCATGTATTCATAATGCCCGTTATGAGTCTTAAAGGTTGTTTTATGAATATCACTTGGTGCCATTCTAACTTGATGATAGCCTGACCTTAGATCAATCTTAGAATAAACCATAGACCCTCCTAGTTCATCCATTAAGTCGTCTATTAGGGGAATTGGATATCTATCTTTGATTGTAAGGTTATTAAGGTGTCTATAATCTACACACATCCTCCATGTACCATCTTTCTTTTTTACTAAGACAATTGGTGAGGCAAACGGACTAGAGCTACGCTGAATCGTTCCCTTGTTGATCATTTCCTGAACCAATTTCTCTATTTCATTCTTTTGGTGTAAAGCGTACCTGTAGGGCCTGAGATTCACTGGATTAGCCCCTTCCATGAGTGGAATCCGATGGTCATGCATCTTCTGCACAGGTGGTAAAGTCTTAGGTTCTTCAAATATGGTTGCAAATCTCTGTATCAACTTACAGAGCTCGGCCTCACCTTCTTGTGTTCGAACACTTGTTGTTTTATTGCAGGTCAACAATGTTTCTTTATGTACTTCTTGTTCCACATAGAGCATAGATATTTGCGCTCTATTGCTTATCTGTTTTCCTATCTTATTAGCCTTGATCTCCCGAACTGATCCCTGTTGCATCCCTTTCAACACAATCTTAGTAGAACCCCATATGAAGTGCATCTCTAAAGTTTTGAAGTTCCACTTGATTGGTCCCAACGTTTCCAACCATTGTATCCCCAAAACCATATCACACCCATTAAGTGGAATGACCATTACATCAGTCTCAAATTTTTGATCATGAAATGTCCAATTAAACCCTTCAACCCGACCTTTCACACTTACTTTACCACCATCAGCCACGGTAACCCTTGTTAACCCTGGATCTTTAATCATGCAACCAAGCCTGACAGCTGCTCTTTCATCAAGAAAGTTATGTGTCGATCCGGAATCTATTAACACGTACATGACTGCACCCCCTTGATGTCCTCTCACACGCATTGTGTGATAATCTGAAACTCCATTCACTGCATTCACTGATATTTTGGCTATATTCCCCGCCTCTTCCTCTGTAATCCATTCCTCTTCAGTCATTGCAGGTTCGTCTTCATCCATTTCAAGTAAATACAATTGACTCTTCCTGTGTTGCGACAAAAAATGTTCCTTTGAATATTTTTCATCACAGTATATGCATAAACCTTTGGATTTCCGTTCAGCTATCTCTTCATTAGTTAACCACTTCCTTCCTTTATCCGTGTTTTTAAGCTCCGGTTCCTTCTTATATGGTAGCACCCCTTTGTTGTTCTGGCTTATGACACGATTATTAGTTGCAACCGTTCCTGGGGCTCTATGAGGGTGCGCTTGCTCGTATAATTTCCCCAACATGAGACAGTCCATTGTGTTTTTAGGCATAAACATGCGAATGTGCATCTGAGTATCCATTCTCAATCCTGCCAAATATTGACTCACAAGATATTCTTCCGGAAGGTTTACTCTAGTTTTCAGCTGTTCAAACTTCCCGTGATAATCTATTATTCCTTTAGTTTCTTGTAAGTGTTTTAGTTCTGCGATTGGATCATCAAGAACCTCACTAAATCTTCTTAGTAGCTCGGCCTTGTAACTATACCAACTTTTACATATGTTGATACCTGAGAAAGATTGGCATAATGATCTATGCCATGTTGCTGCAGCTCCTTCGAAGTGTATTGAGGCTAGCTTGACTTTTGTATCTTCACCTGTGCAGTCCATTTCAAAGAATTGCTCAACCTTGAAGATCCATTCTTGGACATTGTTTCCATCGAATTTAGGAAATTCGATCTTTGTCAAGCGTGTAAGGCTAGAATATGCAGGTTGAATGGGACCTATGCGTGAATCTTGAACGCGAGATTGAGATGTATCTCCTTGAATTCCCGTTTGTGCATTCTGATTCACCGATAACGCCTTTACGGCTTCGAGTACCTCCGTTTTGAATTGGTGGAATTCGTTATGTAAGGAAGCGAGTGTCGTCTGTTGTTCTTCTTGTTCCGTCGAGGGATTCTGAGAACGGGACGCTGCAGCTTTCGAACGAGTCTCCGTCATCGTTGTCCGTGGAAGGTATGGCTCTGATACCACTGTTGCAGGGTTTCCGGCGCCTGCAATTCCTTCAATTGTTCACGAGAAACAACGAAGGGAATCCGAGGGGATTGATTCGTGAATTGAAAGAAGAATCAAGACCTTCTCGAGATTATGTTGATAAAATGTAGAGGATGTTGAAAGAAGAAGAAAACGAAGTTTGTATATGCATAAAATCGTGATCAAATACAAGTCTTTACAAACATATTTATACACTCTGTTTTCGCTAACGAACACCTAACGACTGCACACGTGTTATAATCTGATTGTATACTAATATCGAATAAGAGTTCGCCACGTTTGAATACTCTGTTTCGAATAAAGCTCTGCTTCCTGTAACAAAAATCCGCCTGAATGTGAAGTTGAGAAGGAAGAGTGGGTCAACCACAGTCTCAGAAAACGTGGAGTGAAGATTTTGAATGCTCTTTTGATTAACAAGATTCTCATGGTTTTAACAATCTGAGTTGCCTTCGTTCGACTTCTCGAATTGAAACTATTTGATCTGCTGAACTGAACTGATCTGATTCTGTTCTGGATTCTCCGGGAACTCACGTGATCTGTTTAACTGGTTGGTCCAAATTGATTATAATAAGCTTATGATTAAATCATCCCTCGTGATTAACGCTATTAACTGTGTCTGATCAACTAACGACACGAGTCTCGTCTTAATAGACGTTTCTTGTGTTATACATTCCGATAAATCTTGCCAGCAAAAGTGAGTGATTTGTTGACCAAAAATGCGGTTTAAACCCTAGATCTGTTTAATCAATTGCACAACCTGCGGTTAACCATCAAAACCCACCGGTTTAGACCAGCTGAATCGTAAACCATTTAAACCATGATTTTTTTTTTCCAGCCAAGCTCTAGGCTTTTCAAGCTAGTATTTCTGAACCAGGTTATAAGGAAATCTACTTTCCTGTAAAAAAAAAGGGAAACGTAGGGGAAAGTTTAAGGTTGAAATTTTGTATGTTTAACATTAGAAAAGAAATTGATGGGAGTTCGTAGTACAATTTGGCGACAAGTGTCATTTATATAATCTGTATTTATACTAAAAAATGACTAGTTGGCACCATTTGTGGGTCTCTCTCTGTATTCATATTCCCTCGAGGAATACAATTAAGATCCCATTCAACTATATAATATATATTTTTCTAAAACCTTGTATAGTCTATGTCTTTCTTTTTTTCCTATATTCTATTTCATCTTGATTAAAATACAATTATCTTGTTTAGGAGACCCTAATTACATTACGAACTCGGACTCAATCCCGGTCGGAACCAGATAAGGCCAAAGGTAATAAATAAATAAAAATACAAATGATATGATATCGTTGAACCATTCAAAGCGGTGGACACTGGACACAACACGCAGACTTGTATCAACGACATACCAAACATCAACGACCATCAGGAGAATCAGAGGGAATGAGAGGACCTTCTTAGGAAATAAAACGAAAAAAGAGAAAAAGGGGTTTCTCAGCTTCTCATCATCATCATATCCATTAAAAGTAGCCTCCTTTACCTTTCTCTGTCTCTTCTGTCCAATCAAAAGAGTTGTGATTGATCGTCTTCTTCTTCGTCTTCTTCTTTTGTTACGGAAGAAGATTGTATTCTCCGGAGATGAACGGCGACGAGCTCCCTTTAGAGAGGGGATTCGACGTTTACGCTAAGGGAACGAAAAAGTCCGAGTTTGACCCGATTTTGCTGGACTCTAGTACCGATCCTATTTGGGATGCTATTAGAGAAGAAGCTAAGCTTGAGGTTTTCACTCAATTCTAACACTTTCTCTGCGTCATCGATTCTTATTCAGAGAAAAATTGAATCTTGTTTTTAGTCTCCATGTTAACTCCACAGCTTCAGTTTAGGGTTTAGAATAAGTCGGTCTTGTTTCTCTCGTTAAAAGCTTTGATATTTACATAAGAAAGTCGTGTTTGAAAGCTTTGATATTTACATAAGCAAGTCTTGTTTCTCTCGTTGAAAGCTTTGACTTTTAATCGAACCACCATAAGACTCGAATGTTCAATCCCTCCATTGATCATCATCACATATGGACTTCTTTCAATAATATACTGAACTAAATATTTGAGGTTCTCTTGATTTTTTTTTAGTGGTTGGTTGGTCTGGTGGAGTGAGTGTTAAACTTTGAAAATTGTTAGTTTTCTATGCTGTCTCTATAGATGTTGCTGCTTTTAGTTGCCAATCGACGAATCTTACAGTGATAAATCTTATTGTGGTTACAGGCAGAGAAGGAGCCTATTTTGAGTAGCTTCTTGTACGCGGGCATCTTAGCACATGAGTGTTTAGAGCAAGCTTTAGGTTTCGTTCTGGCTAACCGTCTCCAAAACCCAACCTTGTTGGCAACTCAACTCTTGGATATATTTAATGGTGTTATGATGCATGACAAAGGTATTCAGAGTTCGATTCGCCATGACATTCAGGTAAAAACACTCATCTTATATCTGTTAAAAGACATGACATGATCTTTGTTTGTTCTGAGGCTGTTTTCTTATGTGTCCTTCGATGATTGCAGGCTTTTAAAGACCGGGATCCTGCTTGTCTGTCGTATAGTTCTGCTATTTTGCATCTAAAGGTACTTCTTTAACTGAAATTTTTAGAGACGTGACATCTCTCACACGAAATAAGTGACTGCTGAGGAGGTTTCCGCACGCACATTTCACCTGAACGTTTTGTGTTCTACAGGGCTATCATGCGTTACAAGCATACAGGGTTGCGCATAAACTTTGGAACCAAGGGCGGCAACTATTAGCTCTTGCATTGCAAAGCCGAATAAGCGAGGTAGTTTTGGCTGTCATTATCCTTTGGTTACTGACTTCAGAGTCTCGACTCTCGAGTTGCATTTTCAGCTCAATGTCTGATATATGCTGCGGGTTTCTTTCCTTTAGGTTTTTGGAATCGACATACATCCAGGTAAAGTTTAAGCCCTTTATGTCTCATCTCTGTAACTAGGAAGAAAATGGAGGAACTTTCTGGATTTCCCCTCTCTGGTGCTTTAGTTGATCAGGTGAATTTCCCCTCTCATATTGCTTGGCTTCTCTTTTTGCACAGCGGCAAAGATTGGGGAAGGAATATTGCTGGATCATGGAACTGGAGTGGTCATAGGTGAGACCGCTGTGATAGGCAATCGTGTCTCGATCTTGCATGTAAGCATCTCTTCTCCAAACCCTTGCCTTGATGTTCAATATCGATATCAGGATTTTTTCAATTTTAGTAAAGGCTAGTTGAATTTTCACTGTCACAGAATGTGACTTTAGGAGGAACCGGGAAGCAAACCGGCGATCGTCACCCAAAAATAGGTGAAGGCGCATTGCTTGGAGCCTGTGTGACCATACTTGGAAACATAAGCATAGGTCCTGGAGCAATGGTAGCTGCAGGTTCACTTGTGTTAAAGGATGTTCCTTCACATAGGTATAAAAGAGAAAATGCATTTGAAACATCATTGAATGTTTGTTTAGTAATAGGAACATCCTTTTTTGGGTTTTTGAAGTGTTGTGGCTGGAAATCCTGCCAAACTGATCAGGGTCATTGATGAGCAAGACCCATCTCTGGCAATGAAACACGGTGAGTTAGCAGATTCTTATATGCTTCTTGCTCTCTGTTTATGTCTCGCTCCGGTTTAGTAGTGCCTGTTCTTGAATGAATATGCAGATGCTACTAAAGAGTTCTTTCGACATGTAGCTGATGGTTACAAAACGGCAATATCTAACGGTAACTTACACAAACGCAATGAACTCGCAGACATGAAGATTCTGAAATAACAGGTAAGCTGGATTTGGACCTGAATTTGCTATTTTTGCGCTTCTTGAAAACAGGACCACCAGTTTCATCAGGAGATACAGAGAAAGAAAGGACAAACTAACTCAACAACATGAGATCCTTGTATGCATTTGCTTATCATCAAAGGCTAAGATCTCAGCATTTTCTCAATAAGTTGTTTATTATTATTAAAGGATTTTGATCTCTGGAAGTTTTCAGTTTCAACAGTCTCGAAGAAACGAGACTAACATCAAATAGTGTAAATGATTATTGCTTGAACAGCCTAGCATTGCTAAAGATCTATTACTGTAAAAAAAAAAAATCCGCAAACAATTGTATTTCAAGTACAGGAACATGAAACAAACTCAAACCATAAGCATTCAAAGATTATACTCACTAAACAAGATAACCAGAAAGCAAAACAGAAGATGAAGAATCAAGCATGCCTTGCCTGGGAATCTTTCATGAAAGCAACGAGCTTTCCAACTCCAGCCAAAGGCATTGCATTGTAAATGGAAGCTCTCATACCTCCCACTGATGTATGTCCCTTGAGCTGCACCATCTTCTCCTTAGCAGCTTCCAACTCCGATTTCTCCAACGTGAACGGAACATTCATCAAAGACCTCACAGACTTCTCATCAGGACACCTGAAATACCCTCTGCTCTCATCAACAGCATTGTACAAATCTAAGCTTTCCTCTGGTTCTTCTTCTCCACTTCTTTCAAACCACCGTGCGCCAACAGATCATTGAACACAAGACCACACATGTAAATCCCGAAACACGGTGGCGTGTTGTACAACGAGCTGTTCTCGTCGTGGATCTTGTAATAAAGCATCACAGGAGTGATATCACGAGCGTTTCCAATCAATTTTTTTCTGATTATCACAATGGTGACACCTGAAGGACCAACGTTCTTCTGAGCACCAGCGTAAATCACACCGAACTTCGATACATCCACTGGCTTCGAGCAGAAATTCCAAGACATATCAGCGATCAAAACACCATTAGGGTTCTTAGGAACAGGGTAATCTTTGAATTCGACTCCATGGATCGTCTCATTGCCGTATATATGCGAACACTTGGCGTAAGGTTCTGCTCCAAACCATCAAAGGACGGGACTTTCGTTTCTCGAATTTACCTGACCAAATCACTTAAGGGTTGCAATATTTCTGCGGTTCTTGGAACGCTGTCCCCAAGATCCGGTAACAACGTAATCGACAGGATCGTCGGATTTGCAGAGGTTCAGAGGCAGAGCAGCAAATTGAGTGGTGGCACCGCCTTGTAGGAACAAAACGGAATATTACGAAGGGATCTCGAGGAGCTGACGTAGATCCGATTCAGCTTTTTGTATGACGGTGGCTCATCTCCATGACACTCATACCCGTTGTAAAGCTCTGATTGAGCTTTGAGGAGGACACTCTCAGGTAAAACGGCTGGACCCGCCGCGAAATTGAACACTCCCGGCTCGGATCCGACGGTGGTGGTACTTGGTAGATCTTGCAACATCTTGGACATGCGACGACGTCGAGGAAGCGCATCTAATCGAAACGGATTTGGTTTTGGCGGCGAGGTTGACGGTGGAAGTTTTGTTGAGTTGAAGAAAAGATTGGGAAATGGATTTGGGTTTTGAATGAAGGGATCAGAGTTTGGTTTCCGACAAGGAAAGAGTTCGTTGTCGCAAACATTATCGTTGCTTTTGAGGAATCTCGAAACTTTTTGGTTTTTTGTTTTTTTTTTTCCGTTACCAAAAGATGTTAAGCAGTGTAAGAGAAGAGTATAGTGACGGCCAAAAAAACAAGTATCTGAAAATAGTGAAATGTGAAGAGAGTTGTTCGGAGATCTCATGCAGGTCATAAGACAATGAAATGCTGTTCTTCTAGGTAGCGCCAGTCCAATAATTTTTTTTTTGTTTGAAGCGATATTTTTTTATGTCTCTATATTATTGTAATATTATAAATAAGATAGTAAATTTTTTTAATAAAAAAACCTAATTTTATCAATGATCTATTACAAAAAAAAAATCTAATAAAATATAGTTATTCATGCAATTTTTGCCGCAAAATTATTTATTAAATTTATGTAGTCGATATTTTTAATTATAGTTGTTTTGATTGATAGCAAAGCTAACTCATTTAATTTTTTTTATAATATGGTAGATCGTGAATATTTTTTTATAAGCATTAGTTTTGAAACACTTTTTTCTGCAATAACGACTAAAACCTAAATAGTCAATAATATGTGATAAGCAATTCTTGTATTTAAATAACAATTTTCATTCTTTTCATAAAATCAAATACTTCAATAGGTTTATCCATTTTATTCTGTAGACCAGGTTCAAAAGAGTTTTTTGTTTTAGTTTCTTAAAATTAAAATATTAAATTAATCCAAAAAGTATGTGTGAGAAGTTAAGAAATGATTCTACATTTTCTAATTTAAGATCTGGTTCTTTAGAATTTCTATACAGCTGTCACTTTATAATTGGTTTAGAAATTAAAATTTAATTATTTAATAAAATATATATTAAAATAATATTTTTTTAATGAATAATATTTTAGTTATATCACAAAAAAAACTATGTCAATTTTAAAAAAACTCTTACTTTCCTTTTTAATAGTTTTATAGATATATATTTTTCAATTAATTTTATATTTATAAATAAGGAAAAATGTAGATTAATTAAGAGAAAAAAGATTTTGAAATTCAATTTTGTTTTTATCTTCGAAATGTTTTACCAAATAAATTTTTGTGATATCTTAGGCTAAGCCGTTAATTGCTTGGACCCTACTCGGCCCTGTTGGTAGGTAACTTAATTTTGGAAAACCAGTAATCAGAACCCGACTTTGTTACGGTTCGATTCGATTTTTGGTTTGATGAATACTGAAGAATAGTTCCGTTCGGTTTTAATTTCACAGCCCCCAACACCGAGATATCTTTTGGTCATTGGTCGAATGTGAAAGTGAACTCACTTAGTCGAATAAAATAAAAAACATATAAGCAAAAGGTATAATGAAAAGAATGATTTATATCATTAACTGCTCAGAAAAGATACAATTGAAGTGGAACAGGATAAGAAAAAGGGAACATGTTCAGACAATTTGAACTTGGCTTCTTTTTTAATTTGTGTTATCTGTGCTTTAGAGGAAACGAGGAACTATGTCAATAGGAGCTGTACAAACTACTACTTATTGTGTCCTTTGGCTTAAAGATGATGAGACTCAGGCAGACACAAGAAAGTGTGCAGCTTCACACTTTGCTATGTACCCAAATTTGGATGTGCTGTACTTTCTATATACTCCTGTCAATTTCCCCGTCGCCGCCCTCTGATGAAGACTCACCATCTTCCTAGAACATTCCCTGCAAAACCAGTGATGACAATTCGTTAAAAAAACTTTGTGTCTTTTCTCGGTAAAGCTTTGTGTTTATGGATGAAAAGGATCAGTCTTTGAATGGTATTGGGGGAGAGAAACTTACATGAGTTGATCTTCAGAGTAATGACAGTGGAATTCACATGTACTGCTCCATTGCCTGAAACCTTCAATTGTACATTGAGCAGTGTACACAGCTGTGGCAGCTAGTAATGACGGTGGAAACCGAAGCATCTCATACTCCACAAGGGCAAGCTCGATCAAGAACGATGCCAATATCTCACTCTGATTTGTTTCAGTTTCACCATTAGTTCCTTTCTATTATTAAAAAAATTGAAGTTAAAATGACTCATGAAACATGATCCATTAACTTACCTTCTTGTCTGCTTGAGCGGCCTTAAGGAATCTTTTCAAGAATGGGTATTGTGTAGGTAACGAGACATTAAATTGCAAAGTACTCAACATTGTTTTCTCCTGCAGAGAGAATGGAACCATTTTTAATAAGGAAATGGTTCCAACAAGACATGATTGAATTCTTCTATGTAAGAAAGCTAGCCTTTACCATGTCTAGAACATCATTCCTCGTATAAGCTTTGTCTGAAATAAGTACTAAATCATCAACAACAGGAACCGAAACCTCTTCATACTTGCAAGCTAAGAGAAAAGCCACTAACCCTACAAGCTGAAGCTTCTTTCTCATAACAGCTTTCTTGGACAAGAATCTATCTATCAGATTCACTGTGAGAAACAGTGTCTCGTTCATCAGATCAAACTTATCATGTACCTGAAAATGTACTTGAGCTTCTTTAGTCTCTCCATCATTCAGTGACACAGTAGCATTCTAGAGGAATGTATATTTCGCTATATACCTCTATTAACCAGTCGATCAGTATTGCTCTCATCTTCTCGTTTAAGTCGATTTGTTGCATCATATAATCTACTGGAACACAACTAAACCTCTGCAAATCCAAATAAGTCGATTTGTCAGGCAAACTCAAGCCTCTTGTTGCTACAAAGACATATAAAAGTAAATCAATTATAACCTCCATTTTTCGGTAAAAGGCGTATAGATCTTGGACATACTCAACAGCTGCAAGTGAGTTCTTGGCATCTGAGACATCGATATCCAAGACTGGTTTCTCCACTATTACATCCTCCATTTCAACTTCCTCCTGTCAAATTCAGCATTATGTAAGTCTTTTGCATCCCATTTGCATTAAAAGCTAAGATCTTTATCAAGTTGGATTGATTATGTATACCATTGGATCAGCTTTAGTGATGCTTGTGTACGGCTTCTCCAGGGACATTGGCATGGGATGGTCCAATGTAGCTTCTTCTTCATCCTCGACGTCATCAAGAAATACACAGTCAACGATATCGTTTGCACTTGGAACTAATGGCTTCAGTTTCTTCGTCTCCTCTTGACACAACGGCTCTTCAACGCCAGATCTGCAACATCAAAACAATCTTAGATTTTTTCTTTCAAATCAAATCAAAACACAAACAGAAATGAAAGATTCAGTCTTTATACCTTGTAATTGAGGATCGCAGAGGATCAAGCTTCTTCTTTTGACATCTTTCTTCTTTCCTACTGATTCAAATCATCCAAAACCCATAAGAACAATCAAATTGACAACAATAAAAAAAAAACACTCAAAAGAAAACAACTCGAGATATTTTGTGGAATTTACTTTGATAAGCTTCCTCTGTTGTTGACAACACAAGGATAACCTCTTGAATCAACCAGATTCTGATTAATCACACCAAAAACTCTTCTCTTCTCTCTCTTCATCTCTTGACCGAACTTTCTACTTCTCGTTTCATCTAAAACACAACACAGATATGTCAGAACTTCTCCATTGTTAAGACCTCGAATTCTCTCATATGACTCTAGAAAAATCCAATTTTACCTCGAAGAACCGCCGTAGTAGTAAGTTTAACGACGATGTTGTTCTCACAAGAACTAACCATTTTTGTTCGTTTTGATCCTTCCAAGAGAAAAAAAAACCACCAGAGAGACTAGAAGAAGAGCATTAAACGAATTGAATCTTAGTCTAATACAGACGAATCTGAAGAATGGGAAGAAATAGGCAAGTGACTATGAAAGAGGAAGATAAAACAAAATTAGAAAAAGCTGTAATTTTTGTATTTTTAAAGAAGAACGACTAGGATCAGAATATGACCGTTGGATTATGAGGAAAAAATTATTTACTTCCAAGTCTTGCATAAGACTTAACGGTAACTTTGGTTCAAGGCATGTGGCTTAGTCTCTTCTTATTTTCAAATTGTTATTATTCTCTTTTTGCTTATTGGTTGGATCCACAGACATGGGCTTACTAATTTTTTTCTTTAATATTCTGGTGTGTTGAGTTTGAAATTGTTATGAATTTTAAAAGTGATCATTATCTTTAATATCACGTGATTCCGATGATTAACTTTTTTATTTTAATTATTTTAGAAATTGAAAATATTATTTTAATCTAAAACTAATTTCAGAGAAAAATATTATTAAATATTATTAGATTATCCGTAATTAAACTAATCTAAGACTAATTTCAGAGAAAAAAATCGTTAGGAGAATTATGCTGGCCCGTGAGAGGTACTTCCATTTTAACATTCCATTTATTAGCCTAGTATTTTTGGAAAAAAACAATCAAATACTCTTCTCTATTCAAAGTACAGCATATAATTTATATTAATTATTTTTTTCTTTGGGTCAAAGATTCATATCAAATTAATTAATATAACCAAACATATTCTCTCGAAAATCTAGGCAGGGAATGAAGCCGAGAATATGGGGGAACCTCCTTATCATCTTCTCAAATTGATTAGTTAATTAATAAAGTAAAAGACATTTGTTTTAGAATTAGGATCAAAGATGGGACCATCTCATTCTCATGTCATTACTCAATGTGTATCACATTTCATGGTATAAATAAACCTAGCTACTTCAACCAGTTTATACAATTACAGGCAGCCTAGGGCCCAAGCAACCAAAGTTTTGACCTAGAGCATCACAAAAAAAAAAATTTAAAAGGTATCAAATTATGTATCATATATTTTTATAGACTTTAAATATATTTATTTGAAACAAAATATGTTAATTTAAAAAAAAATCTTGTGCCTTCTTTTTTTTAAAAACACATGATGTGGTGATTTTTTTAGAATTTTTTTTTCAATTAATTTTATGTTTAAATTTACTTGTTAAGAAAAAAAAGATAAGACTAATTATAAAAAAAAAGTATTGAGATTCAATTTTTTCACCTTCCAAATGATTTACCTAACAAAGGGGGTATGCGTATTAAAATAATTGATTTTTTCAAAATGATGGAAAATTGTTATCCAAATACAATAATCATTTATCGCATATTGTTGATTATTCTGATTTCAGTTGCTAAGCATGAAAAAGTTTTCATAACTGAAAATTATAAAGGATTATTTGCGATCTACCATATCACAAGAGAGATTAAATGAGTTAGTTTTGCTATCAATCGAAACAAGTATGGTTAAAGATCTAAACTATGTGAATTTGATTTATGATTTTACGGCAAAAAATGCAAGAATGATTATATTCCAATACTATTTTTTTGTAATATATCGTTTATAAAGTTATATTTTTTTAAAAAAAATTACTATTTTATTTATAACATTATAAAAAAATATAAAAGTATCAAAACTTATTTTTTGCATAGGACATCAAAAATCATTGGACAATTATTGAACCTCAAATGTTAGATTAAGAGAAGCTTATCTTCTGTGGGAAAATTGTCTAGGACTTGGCTGGCACACATTAAGATATATGTTGATTAAACAAAGCGAATGTGAAACAGATGCAATGTATTTTGAAGTTGACAACAGCGTTCTATTTCTATAAATATTCTTTTTTGTAAATAAGTGATATAGATAACTATTCGTGCAATACACATGAATTTTTAATGATATGGATTTTATTTCGTTTAAGGTTTTTTGCAGGTTCGACGTGTGTACCATACTTGACTACACGTTTCTTTATATCTTTGAAGAGGGTTTTGTATGATCACATTCTCATCAGTTTACTTTTTGTTTAATTTTGCCTATGTCCATTAAATTAGAGACTTTTTCAGTTTTTCTTGATAAAGTTATACACATCTGCGTTTTTAAGGAAAACTAAGGATGATCTCAAGTTTCCTATAAATAAAGCTCTATTCACACAGGTTACTTTTTCTTTTTCTTTTATGTAAAGTTACTCCTAAATCTATCAATCATTTCGTGATATTGGTTAGTTATTTACTCCTGACTGTTTTGTATGTAATGTGAATGCAGTTCAAGACTGGATTTGAGGAGGACATGTATATAGTCGTAGGTATATAGTCGTATCTGTAATGTTATCCATGGGAGATGAGAAGATTGTTGCGTTGAAGGATGATGGTACAAAAGGTGGAGACTAAATGTTTAAAGAAAAATTTTGGCTTTATTTCTTCATAGTAATATATATATATGTTTCATGCAAGACAACTAGTCTACCTTAATTACCATCCGTTTTGGTTGAGAAGAAGTTAGTGGAGACAGTTCCAAACCTCTAGTACTATAATACTATGTGTGATGTGATATCCTAAGGGCTAAGTGTTTAACAAATTATGCATTATCATCTCAATATCTTGTGCTGATTAACAAATATTCGTAGTGTGTTTCAAATATGTTCATTTGATGATTGTTTGTATCCACTATCCAGGACTAGAAAACTAATAATGTGATATCTATTCTAATGGTTACAGACTAAGAAAACTAGATGGCTTCGCTTAGAGGTTTTTGCTTTGCATCATCTACCATATATGTAATATAGAAATGAATAAAATGATTTGATCTTTAAATTTAACACATAGAAAAAAATATATATATTTTGGTATCTAAATTTAACACATACAAAAAAATCTATATCGCATATATGACTATTACTCCGGAAAACTTTGCTCTCTATCGGTGACCAAATCAAATCCAAGACGAAACACAAACTGGTTTCAAGCTACATGGTACACATGTAAAAATTGCGGAGTGAGACTGCGACTTATTGCCGGCCCTCTAAGCGGTCCAGAAGGTATCCGACTTGGCTTTAAGCTCCCATATCATCGTATGGGAATCGCTTCACCTGAATAGACTTGAGAGTTTTCTTGGTCTCTTCGCCTTCTCCGATGATGGTAACGAGTTACTCTCCTCTTTGCTTGACGCTTGTTGACATGATTTCGCAAGAACTTTTAGAAGATCGCTCATAGATTTGTCAGAGACGAAGCCGTGTTCTGCATCTTGAATCTCCTTCATAGGGATGTCCCTTCGTTTCACTTTCTGTGTCTCCTTCAAACGGTTCTTTGAATTTTTTTGCATAGGCGGATCAGAGACTGGTGGTTTAGTGCCACGCTTGTTATTGTTTTGGTCTACAGTCTGCTGTTCACTCTTTGCTGGACCAGAAAAACTTTCCACAGTCTCTTGCTCATCTGATTTTGACCTTTTCGAAGTCTTTTGCTTTGGCGCCTCTGGGACTAGTGCTTCTTTGCCACGTCGCTTCGGTTTTTGGACAACAGACTGATCTTGGTTTTCTGCTTCACCAGAGAAGGTTGAGTCTGGACACACATCAGGCTCTTGGTCATTCTTGTGATCACTGTCTTCTCTCATCCTCTTTTGATAAGCCTTAAAAAAAGATGATGCCTTTGAGCCATGGACTGGATCTTGACCGTTGTAATCCTCTTTAGATAATTCAGAAATTACCAACTCATCAGCTTTCTTCTCCATACAAGCCGCTGGAACAATTTGATCTATGTCGCTCTGTTTCTCGTCGACCAGATTTGGCTGTTCGATGATGGTATCCAGAATGATTTTGCCAAGAACAAAACCTATTTCGCATGGAATTCCCTTCCCAAGTGATAAATAGTCAATAGAGAATCCTTGTTTCTCGGTTTCATATGATTCCACATCACTCAATCTCGCAAACAAATCTGCCAGCGGTTTCCCCTTGTTCTTTGATATAAACACCTGAGAAACGTTGATTAAGAAAAAATGAAGCAGAGGACGTTGAAAACAGACATAAGCTGTAACACAATGAATCTTATCGTAGTAAAATGCACTTCGATCTTACCAGACCAGAGCATTTGAAATCTGGATAAAGGCATAGGGCTTCTCGGAGTGACTGCATTTCAGTCAGAACATACCGAGTATCTTTTAAGAGAGATGCGAATTCAGAAACTGCTTCTGCAAGTTCTTCATCGGATCTCTT
Organism: Streptanthus diversifolius; assembly: GCA_039880935.1. Taxonomy (NCBI): domain Eukaryota; kingdom Viridiplantae; phylum Streptophyta; class Magnoliopsida; order Brassicales; family Brassicaceae; genus Streptanthus; species Streptanthus diversifolius. The sequence goes on from JAXGFM010000001.1 coordinate 1,208,704, forward strand.
TCTTGAAGATTTAGATACCTCAGGGGAGTATCCGGGTACAGAGGTTTCATGTTCTCTAGCAAATTTGACAGCTCTGCTCCAGTTTCTATGGTAGAGCAAGGAGGCGAAAGCGTGCAGTATAATAGCCTCCTGAGGGTTACGCACTAGTGCAATGTGAAAAGCCAACAGTGCAATCCTGTTTCAAAACAATTAGGACATTAAATCAGAGCTTATCGAAGAGACACGATTCGTAGAAATAAAGATACAACTCACCATAGTCTAGAGTCGGCAGGTTGCTTGCAGGAAACCAATTTATCCATATTGGAGAATAAACTCTGCATCAAACAATAAACCCGAGTCAGAAAATGCCAAAAATGGATCATTAGAAAACGCTCTATCACGTACCACTAGCATTAAGGAACTTGGTTGAGATGTTTTACTAGCTTGTTCCAGGTACGCTGCCTAAAACACAGTTTCATCTAAATAAGAAATTCACAAAAAAAAGAACAAAAAACAAAGTTATAAGATCGACGAGTAAGCAAATGACATACTTGAAAAGGAAGCAAAACGTGAAGTAGTTTGTACTTCATGAGAAGAAGGATGGAAGGTGCAGCAGCTCCATAGGCAAGCATATAATTCATTTCCATGAGTATTCTAATCTGAACAAAGGAAGAGCGTGATTGTATAGTTAAGGCCATGAACAAATTATCTAAAACTAAAGGCGGTATATATCCAAATTCAAGCAGTCAAATACCGGTGACAAATTCGCAACAGAAGATATAGATTTATGTATTGCAGACTCAATATCCTTTGAAACCGATAGACCCAATCGAGCTGCGATTCTTAAACCCCTGAGAATTCTAGCTGTATTTAGAAAAAAAAAAACATGGCATAATGGTTAGACAACTATATAAAGTACCCTGTCCAGATACAAGGCCTTGAAGATAATAAATAAGGCATACCAGAATCTTCACTGAAAGACAAATGTGCAGGGACAAGTGTACGTAGCTGCATTCGCGTTAGTAAACAATGGTTAATACCAGAAATGATTTACAAAAACAATTCCAAAAAGAGTACGCAAAAAAAGTTAGTCACCTTTAGATTCTTCAAGTCTTCCATTCCGTTGGTGTAGTCATAAACTTTAAATTCAAAGGGATCAAAGAACAAACTGCACGTAGATTTAGTACCACAAGTAAGATAGGCTTCGATGAAACACAGAAAAAACACGGTCCTCTTTGCTACAAAGGCATATGTTTCAGAAACTAAACCTGTTAACTGTGAAATCCCGTTGCAAGCTATTCCTCCAGCGATTGCAGTCTTTTACATCCCAACCATAATGCATTTTAAAGAGGTTGCTATTCTCGCTAGCTTCATTATTCTGTGGAACACCATGTTTCTTTTTGGACACCCCCGAATCTTTTGCAGGCACACTGTCACTTTGTGCCACGGTATCGAAGCTGGACACCTATAAACGAGAAGTGTCACGGAGTACAGAAAAAGAAATATGTCCAAAAGCTTATGAGAACCTGAAACAGAAGATAAAAAAGTACCAGAACTGACCTCAATTACCGAACCTTTCATCCACACGTGACAAATAGGAAACCGTCTCCCAATAACCTGAGCACGATGAAACAGCCGCCGGATCTATAATAATAAAGGTTATGAGTAAAGCAATAATCAAAACATAATGAACTAAACAAGGTAACATTATCAGAAGATTAATCCATTAAACCTGGACAAGATTAGCTGTAGTGATCACATCATAGTCTTTTGGCGGTCTATGGAGTATTAAATCCCTTACACATCCACCCACAAGGTATGCATCGAAACCTAAGACAAGAAAACAAATATTTCAGCTTTCTTCTCATTCTTCTACATGAATGCTAACAGTCAACACAAAAACATAGAGAAGACTAACCTTGACGTCTAAGGAGCCTCAAGACAATCAAAGAAGATTCCGGAATCATTGAATTTCTAATTCCACAATCACTTGCTTGTACCTTCTTCCACTTCGATGTATCAACTGTTTAACAATCAATCCATAAGTACAGAAAAAGGAACAACCTTTAACTTGGGAAATGTTACAGTCGGAACCAGGTTTAGTATCAAGAAAAACACAACAGAACCTGAATTTATGTCTTCATCAATAACTGAGCACTTCTTCATGGCTCCCTCAGCAAGCGTGCAATTACTCCTTTGCAACTAGAGACCACAAGAAACCCACACATGAAGTGTTCGACCAATTGCCGCAGAGAGATTAACAAACTAAACGAGAGAATCTGTAGAGGAAAACTGACCCACCTTGGAGTAAATGACGGCTAGGGTTTGAGAACGAAAGACTGCGTTTCCTCTTCTCTTAATGAGACCCGCCATGGCAAAGACTTGAAACCATGTCTTTTATGCCCCAAGTAGAACCATCTTTGCAGAAAAGCAGAGTTGCGAATTATTTAGGTTTGAATTGCAAATTTGTTTCCGACCGACTGTACTTCTAATCTACCGAACCAGAGTTCACATCCGGTACGATTTAGTACCCAACCCGATTTTTCGAATTTATATTGCTAAACCGAACTTCTATACAGTGTATCAACCCAAGGCTAAACCACTAACGATCTCAATCATCCAAACCCGGTTCTCTTCGGTAGTGTCCCCAATTTGGTCGGTTCCAACAAGTTAATAATGCAAATAACCTTCACTACAAGACACAACTATAACATTTCGGTTAGGCAACATTGTCTTTGTCTTTGGTTAAGGTTCTTTGATTCAAAATGATTTGCTTGCTTTACTTGGTATAATGTTCAATCATGGAAGGCCGTTGAATTTCTAAAACTGCGACTGTGAGTTTAAGATTCCGTAATATGGATTTTTCAATGAGTTGACCAGAAGTTGCATTGCTTATAGCATTTAACGTTATCGATGGTGTGTGCTATTCTACTGTTGCTCTGACCAAACCATCCGGTGTGCTTGGAGCAAATGACTGCAACGATGCAAGCTCAGTCGCAATCAGGATATGGCTACATCTCTGGTGCATATCAATCAAGCTCACAAGCAAAGACCCTATCAAAAGGGATTCTAAAGATCTGAAGCAAATGGTTGGTTCTTGATGATGCCTTGTATAGTAATGGTTCCAAGCTTCTGGGAATAGATATGAATAAGTATATAGTAATGAGTATTTACAAGACTGGATTTGTTTAGCGTAGACTTTATAGTTTAGGGTTCATAGAAAACTCTCAAACGAGCACTTATTCGTGTGTAAAATTACATTGCCTGTTCTATGTAATCCCAAGTTTCCATTTCATAGTATATAACCACAAGAACATCACATCACACACAAAATAAAAGCCAAAACAAAAGATGAGGATAATCACAATTGTTTTTTCTTCTTCTCCAAGTACGAATGGCTTCTCTGGAAGTTCAATATAGCCCATACTAAATGCCTAAGGCCAATCTCAGGCCACAGAGCATCCTGAGAGAAGAGCTGAGAATTACCTGTTTGCCATAAAAGAAAGTTGCTCAGCCTCGTCTCTCCTGAACTCCGGATCAGTATATCAGGATCAGGCGCCACGCTCATCTGCATATTCTCCTCAATATCCCCCAATTGTATTCTCTCTATATCCCTATGTGTATCTTCAACCACGGAGGAAACACCATTCGATTGTTTATCTTCAATACCATCTGACTTGTTCATACAAGATTTCTTGACAGCTTGTACGATCTCATCTGTCGAGTTATACGCAACGCAGACAAGAAGCACTACCCGACTATTCTTAGCTGTGGCCTTCATGACATCTTCCGCAGCAGCTCTCACTTGGTCACTTAGAAGCGCCAAGTTACCAATAAAATAAACCCGTATCCCGTATTCATGCACGATACTCTTTTTATCAAGCAAAGACATGATTTTTTCCAACATCAAATCCATTAGAGACTGGACCTCCTCAGGTTTTCTTCTGAAATTATCTATGCTAAATGCGTATATGGTTACATACTTAATACCTAGCTCGTAGCAATACTGTAGCATAGACATAAGCGCAGAAAACCCCGCTTTATGACCAGACCCGTCTTCTAGACCGTGTTTCTTTGCATACCTCCTGTTTCCATCCATGATAAAGGCGAGATGAATGGGCAAAGGACCCATACATAACATCCGGAACAAACATCTTCTTGAAAACCCGTATATCTGCTCGAGGAGTTGACTAATTCCACCGCCCGGAAGTTCAACCATCTCGGGTTCTACCTTCCAATATCCTCAGCTACCTCAAAAGGAAAAACATCAAATTTCTTTTACAGGAAAAGGCGGAGAATCAGGCGCACAAATACCAACTCACTCGAGGAATTACTTGTAACAAAAGCAGCAAAGAAACTATAAAGCAATTCTCATTAAAGTTGAGCAAAGGACTAATCAATCACCTTTAAGAAGTAGAAGATGGAGGAAGCTGAGACTGCTCAGCAATGGATGCTGAGGAAGTGGGTGCAACAGCCAAGTAGAATGCAGACACACTCTGCTCCAGATTTTCTGTCTCAACTCTCAGTGTCTTTTATAGACCTGCAAACAAGAAAACAATGCATGAACGAACGACACAAGACCTAGCTTTGAAGTGAGAATAACAAATCTCTCTGTCTCTCTGTTCTATATAAAGCTAAAACAAATAAGGGATAATCCTAAGTCTATAGAGGCGTAAAACAAACCCAAACTTCCTATGATATTCTTGTTCGATATGCCTTAACTACATCCTTTAACAGCATCAATCAAACCCAAATCTCACCTTTAAAGAAAGCATTAACAAGCCACGCTCGATCGAACAAATCCAAATCTCCAAAACCCAGAAAGTAAAACACAAAATCGAGAGGATAAAGTCGATTTGTGGAAGCGAAAGAAATGGAGAGAAGAAGACCCAAGCGACAAAACGAAAAACTTTATGGCTTAATTTTTCGGCGTTTTAAGTAATAAACTGAGCTTAAGTTTTTGGATAGAAAAGCAGATGATATCTCGTATTAGCAAACAGTTGACGACGCGACCAAAATTCTCCGCCGACCAGATTCTACAGTTGACTTTGAGAGAGATAGGCAGAGCCGTAGAGGGATGAGGAGAGGGGAATAGGGAAAGCCAAAAAAAAAAGTTAAGAACCGGAACCGGTTAAGTAGGACAACACCAATGAAACCCGGTTCAGCATTTTGTATTTAATTTCCTTTCCTTTTTGGTCAATGTTTGAGGTTTTATAAGAAAAGAAAAAGAAAAAGAAAAAGAAAAAGAAATTGTATTCCAATTTTCGTTAGTTTTCTCTCTCTTCTTCAGAAAATGAAATTCACCCTGTTGGTTCGGGTTTCCGATTTTAGAACAAAAATTTGGAACATAATAATAAAAAAATAATAATCATCGTATATATCAACTTATATTAAAAAAAACCCAATAACAAAAATTGATATAGCTGAATTTTTGTTATTGGGTTTCTTTTAATATAAGTTGATATATACGATGATTATATTTATACGTTATTGTTAATTTTAATCGTAATATTTATCAATATAAATATAAATTAATATAAAATATTATATTATTACTTAGTAACTTTATAAAGAATATAAGAATGAAAAAATATCAAAAATATTGATTTGCTTACATAGAAATGATAAAATTAAAAAATAAAAATTAATTTTTAATATATATATATAATAGACATGGAACTTATAGAGAGGGAAATATTGGATTTAAAAGAATCTGAGATTTGAGTAAAATTTGCAAAATTATTGTTATATAATAAAGTTTCAGGGTGATTAGAAAGAATTTCAAAATATTAGAAAACCTAAAAAGTTGAGATTTTAAAATTTTTAAAATACATTAAAAATATACAGATCACGATTAAAAATTAGAGAAATTTTTGTTTTGACGTGTTTGTAAAACGTTATTTTGATCACCATCAACAGTAAACCTATATATAAACTAAAAAATCATTTTTAACCAAAATTTAATTTAGTTTAGCTCAGTTAACTTAAATTTGTATGTTTTTATGCTTATTAAAAGATGTGAGTTTTGGGTGGAAACTATCGGTGTTTCTTGTTCTTACAGTTTTTTGTTGAATTGACCTTTTGAATAGAAGTGAATTTAATATCTCGTTGTAGTTGATCTCTCGTGCTACTACAACAGAAACGTGGAAGTAAAAAAAAAACTATAATTAAGAATGCAAATAGAAAAGAGACGAGCGAAAGGGATTGAAATGAAGAAAAAATGAGATGAGAGGAGAATACAAAGAAAAAAAGTTATGATAATATATTGATGATCGTAGTGAAGAAGAATATTAACGCTGCCAGTGAAACGGCTGGAGAAAATGGCAGAAAAAAAAAAAGAGTGATAGTATCAATGATGGCAGCAGTTAAAGAATGTAGATTGTTGATAGCGACAACGCAAGAAGAAAAATGTATCAATGGTGATGAAGCGAAGAGGAGAAATATTGACGGTGCCAGTGAAGCAGCTCAAAAAAATAAAAATAAAAAAGAGGATGAATGATAGAAAAGAGAATCGTGGAAAAGAATTATGAATAAAAAATATAGATAAATCTTAATTAAAAATAATTGTGGTATTTTGTAAGTTATTTAGGTAAGACAATTAATACAAATTTACCATTGTCTCATGGCCTTTATTCTTTTGTAAATCTTTGGTATAATGAGATTGAAAACTGGAGAAACTGTTATCTTTCATATGTATAAGATAACATTATTTTGATCACCGTCAAGAATAAATTTTCATAAACAAAACTATTATTAACCAAAATTGAATTTAGTTTAGTTTTACTAATTTAAATTTGTTATGGTTTTTACCTTACTATACTGTAAACATTAAAATACTATCGTTGTTTCTTTTTTAAAATCTCTTCGGGAATCAGACCTCTTAAAATAGAAGTAAACTTGACAGCTTATTGTATTTGGTTTTTCATGTTACTACAAAAAGAAATTTGGAATAAAAAAAAAAATAATAATATTTGCATTCGATATACAAAGAAAAGTGCATAATTTAGGTAACTGGTTTTTACCACTATTCATACAATGTTTTAATTCTTCATAATCATGTCTACCCCTATGTCGTAGATATAGGTTTTATATACTGAACTATATATATGAGCAATATATAGTTGTGTTAGACAGAAAAGTCATTAAGAATCTCTAAAAAGTTATTTCTTAGTCTAGAAGAACCTTCCTCTCTAAAATACTCTTTGCATGTGTCATCTTTAATCAATTGGTGTTTCTTTCGGCTTTGTTAATTCCTCTTCCTCTCTCTATTAATCCTTTTGGTTCTAGTGGTACTTTAGATCTTGGTTAAATCTAGTTTTTCAGATCTGGTTTTCTTTCACTCTAATTGTTATGAGTTGCGAGTTCTTCGGTTTTTATGGTCTGATGTAGCTTGGTGAAGGTTTGGAGCAGCGTTGACTTGGTGGTGGTGTTGTGAGCTCTGACAATCCCAATTAAGTTAGTGATCTTGCCAGGTGAAGAAGGCGGTGTGTTCTTGAGTTGGCGACTCCAAATTATTGTTCATCTTCCTCGAAAGCTCATGAAGAGTCAGATGATGAGATCGATGACAAAGAAGAGACAGAGTAGGGAACATCAAAGATAAACCTTAGTCCTAGTCACACAAAGGATGTCGACACTACTGCTATGGTACATCTGCATCCTGATTACAAACCTTTGCTTATATTTCGATGGTAGTTTCTTACTTTTCTGGCAATATACTGTGGTCATCAGTTGATAATGTATTTAGACGTCTAACATATGTACTAACCCAACTTTTAATGTATTTAGACGTCTAACATATATCAACTGATCATGTTTTTACAGGCACATGTTCAATGCATTATCTCGTAAGTTGGAGAAAATCAGAGGAAGACGAGAAGATTAATAACTTGGTGAAACTCATTAAAGAGGATCATAGCTTCTGAAACTCAATGTTCACAGGCGACGGAACAAGGGCTGATATGAGACTAAATAAACTTATACATTTATTGAAAATAAAAATATTAACCAGCTAACATGAACGTTTTTATCCTTATATTCACATTCATATAAATAACTTCAAGACAAAAATATTAAGTGACCAACTTGTTTAATTTGTTGATATTAACATTAAATATAACAATTACAGAAAATAATAAAATTATCCGGCTGACATGTGCAACATTAGTTGTACATTATTGTTGTTAAGTGATTGTTTATGTTGTGATGTAAGTGTATTTTCACTTCCATGCAAAAAGTGTGGTATTGTTGTCTGCACATCCTGCCTGAATAAACATGGGGTCATTGTCATTGTTTACAACAATGATTTTGTTCCCTAATAAAGCTTGAGAGTTAATCAAGTTTGACGTAACCTTATTTTCTTTGTTCATCTCAAGGTAAACTCAGTGTATTACAAGCATCTCTTCATCGTTAACTATTTTCTCCAACACATTTTGGTTTGAAATTACTTGATATGTTAGCCGACTATATATTTATATACAAGAATAACAAATATATTCTTACCTACACACACATTACATTTACTATATGTATATAACACAAAATCTATGAAAGATTTCCACATTAAATGTTCGCCACCGGCACAAGAATTATGGTGTTTACGTTCGTATAGGGGTTTGGGGATTATATACACTATAACATATTACTTATCTTATTAAATGTATGTAATCTTTTATATAGTCGTTTTAAGAGTTTTAATGTCCATGTTTAGGTTTTAAGAGTTTTGAAGATTGTATGAAACAAAATAAAAGAGGGAAACCATCATTTCTCGCACCTATGAGCTACAACGATTTTGGTTATTATATTTTTTGGTTAGTTTCCTCAATACCTAGTTATTTTTGGTTATTGACCTCGTTCACTCAATTATAAAAAGCATACTAATGTACTGTATTTATATTTATATTATTATTTTTAGTAATTTATTAGCTTTAAATACCTATGTACCTCTAACATCCATAACATTTCTTCAAACACAAATATCAAGTTTCAGAAGAAAAAAAAAATCTAAAATAAAATAATGGCAATAAAGAGTTCATCTCAAGCAGTATCGATCAAGCAAATCTTGAAATATACTCATGTTTAGGGAAGAAGAAGAAGAAGAATGTTAATGGTTGCTACTATAATCAAGAATATGATAGTCTTCCACGAGACGTGTGAAACAAGAAAGAAAAAACAATTATTTTAGATGAAAATGTTCTTTCAATTTTGGACAAAAAAAAGAACTTATGATGACATATCGATGATTGTGGTGAAAAGGAGCATTAACGGCGCTAGTGAAACAGTTGGAGAAAGAGGCGGAAGAAAATAAAGGAGTGATGTCGGCAAACAATTTAGGAATGATGACGGTAAAAGAAGAGATGTATCAATGGCGGTGAAAAAAAAGAAAAAAAATATCGGTGATGACAACAATTAAGGAATATAGATTGAAGATTGCGACGACTTAAGAAACAAATATATCAATAATAATGAAGTGAGAAAGAAGAATATCGATGGTGCCAGTCAAACCACTGTAAAAAAAATTAGAATAGATTAATAGAAGATAAAAGTGATAGAAAAGATATAATTATTAATATATATATATATATAATTAGACAAAGATAATTACAGTATTTTTTAAATCATTTAGGTATTACTAATATTCACTAAGAATTTGAAATTGAGAACTGGAGAAACTATTATCTTCAGAACCGGCTCTTAAGCCAAGGTAAGGAAGCATTGACTTCCAGCCTACAAACTTTTTTTTTTATCTGTATTAAATTTCATTTTTGTGGCCACATATTTTTAAAAAGTTTATAAACTAGTCTACTTTTATTTGTTGCTTGTAATCTATAAAACTAAAAACTAAAGATCGACTCTGATTATCTTCTATATGTTTATAAGATAATGCTATTTGATCACCGTCTTATACATTACGTAAACAAAAATTGTTATCAACCAAATTTGAATTTAGGTTAGTTGAGTTATTCAAAAATTGTAATGGTTTTTAGTTTACTAATTATTAAACACTAAAAAACTGGGGAGAATTATGTAAATAGGCTACATTGAAAATAAAATTGGAATTTTATACATTTTGTATTTTTTACCCAATTGTGACTATGTTTCCTTTATTTAAATATCTAAAAAATATAACATAATTTTATATATATATATATTTGAAAATGCAAAAAAATGGTAAAAACATAGTTATATAAAAAAAATTGTATAGTTTTTAAAACAAACGATTTTGTAAAAAAAATTATATGTTCTAACTAAGCTATAAACAATATTTTTGATATTTTTGAGAAAAATACGTATTCTGGCGGTTACTCTTTGTTCTACCTAGTTTAGAAAATGTAATATACTTTATGGTTTATTCTCTACAATTAGTTAGAATAAGCCTTGTTCTATTCTAACATTTGATATATGTTCTAAGCCTAGTTAGATTATTCTTACTATTTACTCTATGTTCTAGACATAGTTCAATGATGTATTTTAGCGTATACTATATGTTCTACTTGAGTTAAAATACATTCAGTTCTATTCTAACCACTGGTATATGTTATATGTTTGTTTAAATCAAGTAGAACATATTCTTGAAAATAATTGAAAAAATTATAATAACTACTTTTCCTTTATTTTCTCAAATCAGTTATTTTTTCTTGATCCTAACAATTGTTTTGATCTTATGGTGACCTTTTTGAAGATTTTTTATATTAAATTTTAGATATTTTTATTTTCCACCATTTTTGTACTCCCTTTTTCCTGTTTTTATCTTCTTCTTTTTTATAAACATTTTTTTCAAAACATCCATTCTTCTCTCTCACTAGCTGCTAATGCACATCTATGTATCCTCTGGTGTGTGGAGATCTTATGTCCCAAAACCAGTGGACATTCATTGTTAATGAACATGTCCAAATTCGATTAAAAATGTCCAAATTCAACTCACATTATGACTTATTCAAGCCTGAACTCAAGGAATCTAGTTCTGATCAAGATCTCATTTAAATAAAAATATTTTAAAATTTCAGAAACTAAAAAACTAGTTCAATGAACCTAAATCTTTTAATTAGTGAGTGATCATTTAACCCCATACATAGCTCCAAAAGTGTCACAGATCAATGCAGTTGTCAGAAAAGAATCTCACAAAAAAAAACCAAACATAAAGCTCAAATTCTCGATCAAAGACATGAAGAATTTACTGGCATAAACAGAACACCAAGGCTTCAATATCTACATGTCTTCTTTCTTTTTGAGAGATCTCTGTTTTGGAATCTTTATATATGGAACTTATATATATATAGTTAACGTCTTTGTCTTCAAAATCTGCACACAAAAAGCTTTTTGAGTTAATAATGGTTACTTCTTTGTGTTTTAGAAAATTCACTATGCATCAATATTTTACAATGAAAGCAAGCGAAAGACATCTATGCAAATTCAATAGAAAATATTCAAATTCAACTCACATTATGACTTATCCAAACTTCAACTTAAGAAATTTGCTTATAACAAAAAAACAGTCCGTTTATTATCTGATTCAGATACACCCAAAAAAATCATTTGCTCTTCTAGATTCCTAAAAATTGTTATCAAAACCTCAAAATTGTCGTCGAATGCGAGATCCAAAAAAGAAAAAATACGTACTTCTCTGTAACAAAGAGACACAACAGTGATAGCGGAGAGTAGTGAGATGAACCAGCCACAGAGAAAAAAATGAGGAATGTCGTGGAAGTGATGAAGAGGAAAAAAATCGCCGGAGATGATGAAAGAGGAGGAGAGATGAAGGTTGAAGATGAGGAATTTGATGTCTCGGTGCTGTTGCCGGTGAGATTAAGAGGAAAAGGAGTCACAAATTCTAAAATTTCAACCCAAAATCAATCACTCTTATAAATTAAAAATTGTTACCTAAGTATCTAAATTTTCGTCGAATGCGTGATCAAAAAGAGAAGAGACATGTACTTCTTTACAATAATAACCAGCTCAGAGGAAAGAAAAACCAGCCTCAGAGTGATGGCGGAGAATAGAAAGAAAAACCAGCATCAGAGGAAAGAAAAATTATAGAGGAGGGATTTGAGAAAGCGGAATATCGTGGTAGTAACAAAGATGAAGAGGGTCGTCGGAGATTATGAAGGAGGAAGAGAGATGAAAGTTGAAGATAAGGAAGTTGTCGCCGATGAGATTAAGAGAATACAAAAAAAAAAGTTAGGTTTAAATTATTTTTATATTAAATTAAAATTATATTTATTTTTATTTTATTTTTTTAATTTTAAAAAACAAATTCATAGAGATAAAATCGGATTTACACAAATATAATTCATAATCTCTCATTTAAGTATAAATAGACAAAAAAATTTCAAATTTTTTTTTTTAAAATAATTTTTCAAAAAAAATATCAGTATTATTTTTTTCTAAGTCTAATTTGGAACCAAATCTTTAAAAATAGAAGTGAATTTAACAAATTATTGTATTTGATTTGTCATGTTAGTACAAAAAGAAAGTTGGAAATGAAAAAAAAGAAAAGCTGTAATTAAGGAAGGATTTAAAGGGGGAAGATCTGTAAACACTGGTATACGTGTCATCTGGACGGTCAGGATTCGAAAGAGCACAATCCAGATTCCGTCCGTTGTACGTGGCAATTATTTCCGATAAAAATCCCGCCACAGTGCGAATTTCAATCTACTTTTTATTTTAAAAATCTAAAAAATATTTTTTACTTTTAAACAAAAAAAAACCCTATAATTAGCTCTCTCATACAAACACTCGTCAAACCAAAAAAAAAACCCTAAGGTAAACAACATCTCGCTCTTACCGTTTCGCCTGACTCAGTCCGAGTCATCCGATTCGCTAACGATTTTTCGTTTTTCTTCTACTCTCTTCGCAGAACTCGAGATGAAAGGTGGTCAATCGAAAGCTGAAGCGACGAGCACCGACCAAAGGTTTTGTTCTCCGTCTCTTCGTTTTCTCTAAATCTGAGATCTGCAATCTTCAATTAAACTTATTCATATCGTATTTTGATTTTGATTCGTTCTTTTTAGGCTCAAAACCAGAGGAAAGAAGCCTGGGAAGAAGACAGCGAAAGACCCAAACAAACCTAAGAGACCTCCAAGTGCTTTCTTCGTGTTCCTGTAAATCTCTTCAATTCGCATTTTCAACCGCTTTTTATTTATTTTATTTTATTCTCAATTATTAATTTTCGTCACCGGTGATTTTAAGTGATGACTTCCGACGGGAGTTTAACCAGGCGAACCCTAATAACAAGTCCGTCGCCACCGTAAGTATATCCAAATCTGTAGAAAATTCCACATCTCAGATCTGTAATCGAAAACTAATATCTGTTTGCAACAACATCAGGTTGGTAAGGCTGCTGGAGCTAAATGGAAGTCCATGAGTGAGGAAGTGAGTGTTCACCATTGAAATTGCTTCTCTGTAGAATATAACCCTTAAAAAAAAACACAAATTTGGTTGTTTGAATGAATCTGTAATACAGGAGAAAGCGCCTTATGCTTCAAAGGCAGAGAGCAGGAAGAGTGAATATGTTAAGAGTATGCAACAGTACAACATGAAACTGGTAATAAAATATCCAAAAAAGGACAAAACTTTCATAGATAGGTTTGACTTTTGGTAAAGAGAAAGTTCTTAATGGTCTTGAATTGTATTCTTTCTTTAGGCTAGTGGAACCAATCGAGGTGAAGATGATGAGTCCAAGTCTGAAGTGGATGAAGCAGGAGGAAGCGAAGAGGTTTTTGATTAAGACTTGAAACTCTTATTTGTGTTTTGATTGATGTTTGATATGTTTTGATGTGACATTTTTGTACTGTCTTTATGTTTTTGGCAGGAGGAAGAAGACGATGATTAAGGAGGCTTTGCTAGTTGATTGCCATTTGACTGACTCAGATTTGAGGATGGAATTAGCAATTTGTGTAAACTTGCTTTAGATGTGACCTAAAACTTCAAAAAAATAACTGCTTATGCTTTGCGTTTGTGATATTATTAAGAACCTCATTTGCTACCTCTTTTGTGTTTAGGTCAGTTTTATGGATGATATATCACTTGGATGCTATATTTCCTCATTTCCTTCTGTGCTTTATTAAGGATTTATATGTATGAGTGGTATGGATTTAGTTTTAAGCTTTTTTTTTCATTTCTACTTATGGTATTATTGTTGACTTCTCTTAATTACTTTTGAGTTATATGTGTCTTGAGATTTTTGTCAACTTGTTGTGCTCTCTCCTGCTATATATTGTTGTTGTTGTTTGACTCTTGTGTTGCTTTTTCCAAGGGAATATATAATGTTTAATTAAGACAGAATCTTCTTGCTGGGATGAGTCGTATATTATACCATCTGTCTGTTTGTTTGCTGTTGTATTTTTGTCTTTTTGTTGGGAGTCTATTCATGGTTTTTTCTTCTGCTTGTTTTAGGATGATGAGTTTTATAACACTGATTAGTATGTTGTACATTACTTTCCAGAAAATGGTAATTTCTCATCTTTAAAGTTTTTTCATTTCATTATTATGGTTTGGAACCGGCTTATTGAGCTTTATGTATGTGCAATCTGGTTCATGGTTTGCGTTTTTTGTTCGATTGTTTTGGTTTTCTGATTTTATATAATGGTTTGGAGCCTTTTTTGGTTCCGACTTGATATTCATATGTTATAACCTCCAATTTTGATATGCCTAATTAAAAAAAAATAGAAAACTATAATGAGTTCAGATTGATTTGGGTTTGGTTAGGAGTTTTGGTGTTTAAAGTTTTAATTTATAACAATTTTTTGTTCTATAATGGTTTGCACATTCTGCTTGATTTCTTAGAAAACGGGTTTTTCTCAAGCGTATTGAAATTTTTAAGATCGTTCAAAAGTTTCTTAGCCGTGTAGGACGCAAAACACTCAAACCTTTGACATAATAATCAAATGATTTTTGAGCATTTGATTAAGACTTTGTTGCTACCTGTCTCGTGGAGTTTCTCATTGTTAGCATCCCCTTTTCGTTGAATGATAAGCCATTAGAGACTCTTGTGATCATCTGACTTCGGCCCGAGAATGTGGTTGAACATGTTGTAGATCATTCTCATCAATTTTTGGGCTAGGTTATAGTAGACCGATACTTTGGTGATCAGGCTTTCTCATGTACTTAGTGTAAACCTTACTATATAGGCCTATTTAGATATTCTATTCGGGACCAATCTATAAAGGGAACAAATGATTTAAAAGTAAAGTATATTCAATTTTTCTGTGATAATGATTAAAGAAGCCGCAAGGAGATGAAAAAAAATCGATTGCATGTGAATCTGATTCGACTTTTAGGAACTGATGTGATCAAGGTTGGTCCCATTTCACATATGTAGACGCGTAAGTTTAAGTTCAGTGCTTTTTTTATGTTTTAAATTTTGTTATTCGTTGGAGTTTTTTTTTCCCGTTTAGTCTTTATCAGTGTATTTAGGTCCTCATATTACTTGGATTATGCAATTTTTGAGTCTTTAAATCCCTTAAATATCCTTGACTGGGAATAAAATTGATTTGTTTATAAATAAGTGCTCGCTCTTGTTGACAAAAAAGGTGCTCGCTCTTCAACCGTTTTTATTCCATTTTTTTTGGAGTTTTTTATATTTTCACCCAAATGTTCTTACAGAGAGATATAAAGTTCTCTGTGATTCTTATATTGATGCAGCCAAATATCTTTATTATTTATTTTTATATTTAGATAATATTCTTCTTTATTAATTATTTTTATATTTAAGTGGTGTTATTATAAACTAGATTAGGTTCCACCTGATAATCAGGTGAAAATAAATTATTTAAATTTTAAATTAACAACCCTTGTAATTATGATCTATATATTGTAGTTCCTGTAAGTAATAAATAATAATATTCAATAAGTCGTAATTTTAATCCGAAATTAAAAACTAAAAAATCCATAAAACCAATAAATTTTTTGAAATTGGATTTAGATAACATAAAAATTCTGAAAAGTAAATCCTTTAAATGAATAGTCGATTCAATATAATGAAAAAGTGTTTTAATTATATAGAAAAAATAAAACCTAATATTGATGGTTACTATTTATAAATAAATATGTTTGTATGGATCTTCTATATGTTACTATACTTAGAGATCAAATATTCAAAAGTAAACCGATCTGATCCATGTAATTGGTATTTTTGAAGTGTTAGGTTAACTTGCAAATCCATGTATGTAATGGGTATTTTTTTGTCAAAAACTTTTTTATTTTATTTTTCATTTTTATATTCTTTTGTACCTTTATAATGATATGACATACATATGGATGATGTGTTATTATTAGAAAAGAGAAAAAATAATTATATATATATATAGATATTAGATAAAATATATGAAAATTTTATTTTTTTGAAGATTGGCGTCAGGGCATTTAAAAATGTTGGATGAGCACTACAAAATTTCGTACATCAGAATATATTTTAACTACGACAGAATTGTCTCGATTGAATCTAAATGTTTGTGAGTGACCAAAAGAGAAGTTTAAAGTGCGGAAATAATTTCTTAGAAGTCATTTTCCTCTCGTGATCGAGAGTATTTATAGAAATTATATTGTTGTATTTTTGAATGAATGTTACAAAATTATCTAGAAAAATCAAGGTAGTTAGAAGTTAGGACCGCATTAGACGACCATAGCCAATTTCACATCTTTGAGAGCTCTTGTCGAACCATGAGCCCCAAACTTGGTTTTGTAGTCTTAATTCTATTTTATATTTTGCAGGCCGATAGATTAGTAAAATATATTGGAAATATAGTGTCAGAGCCTCAGTGACACACTCCAATGTTCAGTAATTTTTAAAACGTATTCTATTATTAAATGAGCTACTTTTTATTACTTCTATGAACTTGAGGATCCAACAACAATAAGCAAATAATCAAACAACAACTGAAATTTGGACAATTTTTGTCAAACAACTGAAATTTGACAATTTTTACAATCTAATTATTTTCATTATTTTAGCTGAAAATTGAGTTATTATAACCCAAGGTTGAATTAAAAATGGGAAAAAAATAAGAATGCGCTATAGAATTCTAGGTCTAGCACATGGTAGGAAAAAAAAAGTATAAACCCTAGAGGATCTAAACAAGTAAGAACATAATAATTCGTATATATTTATTCAACCTACGTGTTTCACACTTTCACTAGACTAGTTAGGCAACTACAAACATATGAGAATCAAATTGAGTTTTAGATGTGAAATATAGGTAGAGGAGTCGTGGCATACTCAATGGCTCTAGGGTTTTAATGTATGAAATTTAGACTATTTTACTACTCCAATTCTTTTTTTTTTTCTTTCTTAGGCTTAATGTAGAGTTCCGATTCGTTTTTGGGGGAATGAATAGATAAAAAAAATAATGAAAAAGATGAAAAAGAAATAAAAGAAGTAATAATGGAGGAGAGTCGAGGGAGGATACGAAGCACATGACGATCCATCATTAATACATAAAATAAATATATAAAAAACAATAACAAAGCGTGTTTTGAGTCATAACTTTACAACTAAAAACCCCACAATGCCATCACCATCACCATCACTTATGTATTGTATTCTTATCGATTCCCACCTTTTTATTTCTTTGTAATGCATGAATTTATAATATAGTATTAGATTTCATGAGCTACAATAATGTTGTGTTAGGTCGCTTACGTTGTGAATTAGATTTTTTGTGTAGAATTTATGCTATTGCTATCAACTTTGAGCTCTCAAGAAAAAGTATATAGTGTGTACTGTCTCATGGGGAAAATGTGAAATTTATCATTGTAAACAAATATAAAATTATGGATAGTTGGGTGATATCAAAATTATGTTAAACAATAAGTCACTTGTTGTGGGGTTACTTATTAACCGGGTACGTATAGATTTATTAATACCAAGAGCCGCTAGATTATTACAATTATTTTAAATATTTCAATATTTTGTGTGTAGATAGGGGCGAATCTGCTTTGACGAACGAACCATGCATACATATATAATTCGAAAACTATTTGACGTAAACTAGTCATGGGAGATTAGTGTTTTGCATGTATGCAGCAACGTGTTTAGTCTATATATTGTATGCTTAATTTTATGTTAATAGTTTGTTTGTTTTTTTTGGTTATATTTTTATCTAAATAATTGGTAATTTCAATGTTTAGAGTGACAAAATTCGAATAATTATTTTTAGTAGTTCTAAAAGTGCTAGCTAGTCCATACAATATTTTTTATATAAAAATTATAATTTTTTTACTAGTCTATCTTTAAGGTTTTAAGGAAATTATGTGTTGTGTGATGGTCCCTAATTCGTATAGGTTTTGGACAAAAAGCTGCAAATTTATTGCATTTCAAAACATATTACATCTTTTTTTGTGTGTTCGCATATATCGTAGGCAACATGTATAACATGTTGTAGGAGTTATAAAACCGGATAAGAAAATACGGTTTGATATTAGAGATAAAGAAGGAGAAATCAATTTGTAGAAGCACGATTTATAAAACGATTTTTTAAAAAATCCAGAAAGGAGGCGAGATGATCTCTTTCCTTAACTCAATAAAGCGCCCGTAGTGCGACGGTTTTAATACGCCTTTTGAATCCCAGGATACAACCTTTTGTAGACCGATTCGCAACACTCGAATTCGGAATCTGCGAACACAGTATCTACGATATACTCAAGAACTAGAATCGTTTCTGAAAGATAGAAACGAATATGAGAGAAAGTTGAACATTTTTCTGTGAATTTAGAGAGTAGGCGATTTTTAGAGTTTTCGAGAATTTTGAATTTCTCAGGATATTCAGGATACTCAGGATATTCAGAATACTCAGGATATTCAGTATACTCAGGATGTTCAGGATATCTCGAATGCCTGCTTTAGCTCTCTATTTATAGGAAGTGATTAGGGATTTTTGGGATAAATCCCTATTTTCTGGGAAAATCCCGAAAAATCCGCAAGCGGTTGTAACCGTTTTGACTAGAATATTCGAGGATAAAAATCCCGAAAATTCTGCAAGCGGTTGTAACCGTTTTGACTGGAATATTCAAGGATAAAAATCCCGAAAATTCTGCAAGCGGTTGTAACCGTTTTGACTGGAATATTCAAGGATAAAAATCCCGAAAATTCTGCAAGCGGTTTCAACAACTTTATCCTGATTTTCGGTTCAGATTTTTAATCCCAAAAAATCAAAAAATTCCACTTTACTTAATGAGTCTTAATTTATGCTCATTTCCCATTCACATTTATCAACATATTATAAGTCCAATATGCTTATTAATATTTTGATCCAACAATCCCCCACATGAATAGAAATGACTCTAAACTGAGGGTGACTTTGAAAATCTCTTTAGGATCGAGAAAGCTAAAAAAAAAAGACTTTCTTGAGTATAAACGAAAGATAACCGTATCTGATTTAGTTGCATTTTTCAGCATTGAACCAATCATAGTTAATAACTGTCGGGTTTACAAGGCCAGGGGGTGAACATGATGTCTTGAACCACCCGGATTTCTAGTGTAAACCGAGACAACAATTATATCGCGGTTATATTTCTCGTAGAACTTTTGGTTCTCTTGTTGTGTTCGTTTTGGCCATGAACAGTCTGGTTTTTCTTGAGTGAACTTGAAGAATATAGCCTTTCATTTATTCTCCTAGAAACGGTCTCATTTCACACTCACAAGGTGATCTTTCATATTTGTATTCTTTTTCCCGAAATGATCTGCTTCACTTCATTGGGTTAGAATATATGAATTCATTAAAAGCCAATGCTTAACCTATATATATGCAGAAAAACACTGTTGTCATCTATAGGAACTGGGTAGAAACAAAAGTTTCACAGTGTTTATTTAGACTTAATTTGACTTAGTTGTCCCTTTGAACCTATCAAAACATGTAGGTGGAGTTACCATCAAATCTCATCTTTAGTTCATAGGCTTTAAACCCATTCCTCTTGATGATTTAAAAACTTGATCTCGTGTCAGACTTTTTGTGAAAGGATCTGCAATATTATCAGCTGATTTTATGTAATCGAGTGAGATTACCCCACTTGAGATCAGTTGTCTAATGGTCTTATGTCGTCTACGTATATGACGTGACTTGCCATTGTACAAATTATTGTTTGCGCGAGCTATAGCCGATTGGTTATCACAGTGTATGCGTATTGATGACACTGGTTTGTCCCACATCGGTATGTCTTCCAAGAAATTGCGAAGATGCTCGACTTCTTCTGCGGCTTTGTCTAATGCAATGAACTCTGATTCCATTGTTGATCTAGCCAGAAGCGTTTGTTTGCAAGATTTCCAGGATACCGCAGCACCTCCAAATGTAAATATATAACCACTTGTTGATTTTGAGTTTTTGGAGTCGGATATCCAGTTGGCATCACTGTATCCTTCCAAAACTGCAGGTTCGGAACCATAGTGCAACCCATAATTTTTGGTAAACCTTATGTAATTTAATACTCTGGTTACAGTTTTCCAATGTGTGTGTCCTGGATTGCTCGTGTACCTACTTAGTACATTCACTGAGTGTGCTAGATCTGGTCTTGTACAATTTGTCAAGTACATTAGACTTCCGATCACTCGAGCATATTCATTCTGTGATACAGGTTCACCTGAATTTTTCGTCAGATGAAGAGTAGTATCTACAGGAGTTTGCGCGGTTCCACTTGAATAGTCTTTAAATCTATCAAGTACCTTTTCAGCATAATGTTCTTGGGATAATATGTATCCTCCAGGATGTCTAGTGATTTTAATCCATAGAATTACATCAGCCAACCCCAAATCTTTCATATCAAACTGTCCATGCAACATGGTTTTAGTCTGATTGATGATATCGTTGTTGCTGCCTAGGATAAGCATATCATCTACATATAAACATAGCATGACATAAGCATTTTTCGTAGTCTTCGAATAAATGCACTTATCGCTTTCATTTATGCTGAATCCATTGGACATCATTATGCTGTCAAATTTTTCATGCCATTGTTTTGGAGCTTGTTTCAGTCCATACAGCGATTTCACCAGTCGACAGACCATATGTTCTTGTCCTGGTACAACATACCCTTCGGGTTGTTTCATATATATTTCTTCTTCTAAATCTCCGTTTAGAAATGCAGTTTTTACATCCATCTGGTGGATTTCCAGATTTCGTAATGCTGCAATGCTTACGAGATTTCTAATAGAAGTTATTCTCGACACTGGAGAATATGTATCAAAGAAGTCTAAACCTTCTTTTTGGCGGAAACCTTGAACTACAAGTCTAGCCTTGTATTTATCAATTGCGCCATCGGTTTTTAATTTGGTTTTAAAAATCCATTTACAACCGAGAGCTTTGAACCCTTCCGGTAAATCGGTTATGTAAAACGTATGGTTTTGCATAATGGAATCGAACTCACTTTTGACGGCTTCCTTCCAATAAGGTGCGTCTGGCGTAGACATTGCTTCAGCGAAGGTCTTTGGTTCGTTTTCAGTGAGTAAGATCATTAGAAAATCGTCACCAAAGGTTTTTTCCTTCCGAGCCCGTTTACTACGCCTGGGTTCATTTTCAACAACTTCTCCATCAGGATTGCTTGCTTCGCTTGCGTCTCTTTCTTCCCTATTCCGCTTAGGGGTTAATTTATCCTTACAAGGAAAAATATTTTCAAAGAAGTACGCATTTCGCGATTCCATTATTGTATTTACATGGATATCCGGTATATCTGATTTGTGAACAGAAACCGATAAGCACTACTGTTGTGTGCATATCCAATAAATATACAATCAACCGTTTTAGGTCCAACTGTGACCTTTTTAGGAAGCGGTACTGCAACTTTTGCTAAGCACCCCCACACTTTCAGGTATTTGTATGAGGGAACCGTTCCTTTCCATAATTCATATGGTGTTTTTCCCGTCACTTTGTTAGAAATCTTATTAAGAATATAGTTAGAAGTCATAAGAGCTTCCCCCCACATGTTCAGGGTTACGCCTAATTCTTGCATCATGTCATTCATCATTTCCTTTAGAGTTCGGTTTTTTCGTTCCGCAACTCCATTGGATTCAGGTGAGTAAGGAGCAGTTGTTTGATGAATGATTCCATTTTCTCTGCAGAATGCATCAAACTGTCCTTCATATTCTCCACCTCTATCACTCCGAACTATTTTAATAGTTCTTTCGAGTTGATTTTCAACCTCTAGCTTATATTTCTTGAATTTATCTAGAGCTTCATTTTTGCTCTGTAACAAGTAAATATAGCAGTATTTTGTGCAGTCATCGATGAAGGTCACAAAATACTTCTTACCACCTCTTGTGGGTAAGTACTTTAAATCGCACAAATCTGTGTAGATTAATCCTAGAGGTTCAGTATTTCTCTGGACTTGTGGTGATGGTCGTTTTGTAAGTTTCGCTTGTACGCAAACTTCACATTTGTCTTTACTTTGTTAGCATTTTGGTATTAGGTTTGAATTCATTAATCGGTTTAACGATTTATAATTCACATGTCCTAACCGTTCATGCCAAATATCAAAAGACTCGACCAAATAAGCAACTGGAGCATTGTTATTAATAGAATTGTTTGTTACAACTTTTGGAACGACTGTCAATACATTCATTTTGATCAGTCCATTCTTAACAAAGCCCTTTCCCAAATACACCCCATTTTTCTTAAGTACCAACTTATCAGAATGAAAGTTGGCGCAAAATCCAGCCTTGCTGAGGAGAGTGCCAGAGATCAAATTCTTCCTCATGTCTGGAACATGCTTCACGTTGGTGAGAGTAATTTGATGTCCTGAAGTCAGCTTCAGGATTACTTTACCACGTCCTGCAACCTTGGATGTTTGGGTGTTTCCCATCAGCACTTGTTCATCATTGTTGCATATTTGATAAGTGTTAAACATGTCCTTATCAAAACATATGTGGGTCGTAGCACCTGTGTCGTACCACCAATCTAGAGGATTTCCCTCAATGGTGTTGACTTGGTCAATGATAACACAGCAGAGATCTTCCTCTGTCAGGTTTGCATGATGATGTCGCTTTTGTTTAGGCTTACTGCGACAAACATCTGCCTTATGACCCATTTTTCCACAATGATGACACTTTCCACGATACTTCTTTTCACCAGAAAAATGTTTCTTGAAGCTCGTGGAGCCAGAGGACTTGAAGTTCTTGAACTTGCTAGTCTTTTCCTCTGTTTTGCCTTTGCCTTTTGCCTTAAATTGTTCGGCTAGGTATGCTTGATACCCTTTTTCCTCATTCTTAGAGAGGCGAATCACAGCTTCATTGTGAAGCCTAGAGATCAGCGATTCCAGAGACATCTGCTTTCGCTTGTGCTTAAGGTAGTTTTTGAAATCTACCCAGCTTGGTGGAAGCTTTTCAATGGTGCAGTCAACTACGAATGCTTCAGGAAGGATCATACCTTCTGATGCAATCTCGATGTTGATCAACTGCAACTGTTCAACTTGATCCATGATGGGTTTTGAATCCACCATTTGAAAGTCAAGAAGCTTTGCCACATCATATCTCTGAAAACCAGCATTTTCAGACTTGTACTTTCTTTCCAAAGCAATCCATAGATGCTTGGCTGTGGGATATTCCTTGTCATTGTTGTAGACAGAGTATAAGTTGTCTACCAGACGACTAAGGATCCATCCTCTGCACAGAAAGTATGAATGCTTCCATGCATCAATACTGGATAGCGTACGCACATCCAGATCTCCATCAAGAGTGATTGGCTTATCCTCCATGAGGAATTTGTTCAAATTCAGAGATGTCAAATAAAAGACCATCTTCTGTTGCCAATTCTTAAATCCATTCCCATCAAACTTTTCAGGAAGGAGTCCACTGGTATCCAGTGCCATTTTCGGAGTGACTTGAGTCGTCTCCATCATTGCAATCTCACTTTTGTTGAGAGTGTTCGCGTTAGTTGACATCTGTTTCACAAAAGAAACGATAGTCAGAAACTTGATTTAAATGTTTTGTTTAAACCAGTCAAACGAATCGCAATCTCGCTGTGTAGCGTTCGCGGAGACGTCACAAGATCGATTGATCCTTTAAATCACGATCGATCGATCTAATCTAAAATCGTTCGATATCGTTTTGCAAACTCGCCTTTTGAGCGTCTGCAGAAACGATTCAAAATCGTATAATATTCGTTTTGCAATCTCGCTTTTCAGCGTTCGCAGAAACGATTACAAATTGATTTAATAAAAATGAAAATCGTTTTTCTTAAATCCGATTGTAGCTATTTGCTAGAAGCGGATTTATTGAGTTAAGACTGTATGAGCTATAAAACCGGATAAGAAAATACGATTTGATATTAGAGATAAAGAAGGAGAAATCAATTTGTAGAAGCACGATTTATAAAACGATTTTTTAAGAAATCCAGAAAGGAGGCGAGATGATCTCTTTCCTTAACTCAATAAAGCGCCCGTAGTGCGACGGTTTTAATACGCCTTTTGAATCCCAGGATACAACCTTTTGTAGACCGATTCGCAACACTCGAATTCGGAATCTGCGAACACAGTGTCTACGATATACTCAAGAACTAGAATCGTTTTTGAAAGATAGAAACGAATATGAGAGAAAGTTGAACATTTTTCTGTGAATTTAGAGAGTAGGCGATTTTTAGAGTTTTCGAGAATTTTGAATTTCTCAGGATATTCAGGATACTCAGGATATTCAGAATACTCTGGATATTCAGTATACTCAGGATGTTCAGGATATCTCGAATGCCTGCTTTAGCTCTCTATTTATAGGAAGTGATTAGGGATTTTTGGGATAAATCCCTATTTTCTGGGAAAATCCCGAAAAATCCGCAAGCGGTTGTAACCGTTTTGACTAGAATATTCGAGGATAAAAATCCCGAAAATTCTGCAAGCGGTTGTAACCGTTTTGACTGGAATATTCAAGGATAAAAATCCTGAAAATTCTGCAAGCGGTTGTAACCGTTTTGACTGGAATATTCAAGGATAAAAATCCCGAAAATTCTGCAAACGGTTTCAACAACTTTATCCTGATTTTCGGTTCAGATTTTTAATCCAAAAAAATCAAAAAATTTCACTTTACTTAATGAGTCTTAATTTATGCTCATTTCCCATTCACATTTATCAACATATTATAAGTCCAATATGCTTATTAATATTTTGATCCAACACATGTAACAATGATGCCAACATAAAAACATGTAACAAAACAAACAAGTCACCATGCATGTATAACATGTAACTAAGAAGCCAAACACATATATCTTTTCTCGATGTCCAACATTATCGCAGCCTTAAGGAAGAGTGCAAAAAGAAGAACATATTAAATTATGAAATTAAGTTGATGAAATATTATATTGAGGATCATTTTTTGTTTTAAGAAAAACTGAGTGTTAATTATTACCCGGACATTATGTTTATTTTTTAAAGTGAGAGTTGTTTATTTTATGATCATAAGAAAAATGACGGTCCAATGTCCATGAGCTGTTCGTTACATGATTTCTATGTTGCTGAAGTTTTCATATAAGTAATTAAGTATTAATCTGTATAATTATTAAATTGATTAAATGATTTATTGAAAGTTAGTACCGAATAGACTGATTTCACAATCCAACCACCCTTCTGTACACGTTCCAACTTACAAAAGAGAATGAGAATTCTTATTCATTTTGTATTTTTCTTCAAATTTTTAAAAATATTAATGAAGGAATTTTTCAACTTCTCTGACGAATTTTCGATTTTCTAAGTTTACTTGTTTTAGATAATCCCTTTTAAACAACAACGGTATTCAAAAACCACTATATAATTTGTACAGTAACATTTATATTCTTCTTATTCACAATAATGAGAATAATGATAAGATGTTTGTATAACAAAAAAAAAAAAGAAATAATGAGAATAATGATAACGGTTAACAAGAAATTTCAATAGTATGTGGTATAGTGGTGGTCACATTCCACAATGTTTAAGGGGATATTAAAACAATTAAATTATATGGATAAAAAAAAAATTCAATCAGAATAAAAATTAATTTGGAACATAATAATAAAAAAATAATAAAAATTAAAAATTACTTAATTTGGAACGGTTCACAGGAACCACATACGTACCGGAGAAAGAAGAATAGTCTGTTATCTTTGAATCTCCACGTTTCTTCTCTCTCTCTCTCTCTCTTTCTCTTTCTCTCTTTCTCTTTTGTCTTCAAAAGTGAGAAAGCGACCGGAGTTCCGTACTTTGGATTAGATGTGTTTCGTTTCGCTGTTTCGTCAGCTTCCTACTACTACTCACCATTAGTCTTCTCTCTATCTGTCTGAATACTACTTTCCTCTGTCCCCTCGTTTCTTCTTCTTCTTCTTCTCTCTCCCATTCTCTCATACTCTCTCCATTTTCTAGGGTTAACGAGACATTGCGTAAAGCTCATCTCCTGTTTCTATTCTGTTCTGTTCCAGTTTTCAAAATCTGTCTTTTTATTTATTTATCCAGAATTGGCTCTGTTTCTCTGTTTTGTCTGTGTAATAAAGTTTAACCTTTTCTTCTCTTAAAAGACAATTCCATAGTTAATACTTTCCGAAGTTCACTCCCTCTAGTCGGATTCTGGGTTTTCGTATTTCTCTGATGATTCATCAGATCGGAAGTTTCATCGCCGTTTCAAGTATTCGATTTCTCCTTCTCTCCCTTTAGATTTTTCCCTTCACTTGAGATCCAATCGCCGGGAAGAATGGGTGGCTTATTGCATCTCTTCGATTTCCACAATAACAGTTTATCCCGGAAAGTTTTCTCTCATCACAAAAGCCGCGACGAAGGTGAAATTTACAGAGAACAAATTCAAAAATCTTGGTTTTACAGTTAAATTCATCATTAATAAATCATTTTTTTTTTTTTTGTTTTGTTTTACTTTCTGCAGATCTGGAAGCTCCTAGGAATAGTTTTGAGCTTCAAGTTGACAATTTTCAGTCATACCATAACGAGAAAGATAAACCGGTAATAGAAACGAACTTCTCTCTCTTGTATTTTTCTTCCAAACTGAAAAACATAAAAATGGTAAATGAGTTTTTTTAAATTAAATAAAAATTTTAATTTAACAGCAGAGTTATGGATTTGAGGAAGACGAATGGTACGAGAGAAGTTGTTACCCAATTGAGAAATCAATGAAGAAGAAGATCATCGAGGAGCTCTCAAAACGTTCCAACGATAATAAACAGAACTCGCCGAGTCTTGTAGCTAAGCTGATGGGAATGGATGCACTTCCTTTGGACTCAACTAAATCAACGGCTTGGATCAACCCACATCGTCAGAATATGAAAGTGGATCAATCTCATGAGAAAGGAGGGAAAAGAAACAAAAAGGAGAGGAGATTAGTATCATCAGTGAATGTAATGGAGACAGAAGAGATTAATCCACCAATGCGTAGAGAACATCCTCAAGAAGAAGAGCTTCAAAGGTTCAGAAGAGAGTTTGAAGCATGGCAAGCTGATAGAAGGTCTAAAGATTGTTCAAGAATCGTTGAATCTGGATGCATGGTTCGGGATGAGAAAGAGAGGCTTTTCACAAGAACTAGAAGCTTTGGTCGGGATTTCAACTTGAAATCAGACAGAACCGGTCCAACTAGGATTGTGATTCTGAGAGCTGGTCTTCAGAGAGTGTATGATTACGAAGATTCCTTAACTAGTTCAGGGACGACCATGGAAGGAAGCAGAGGAAGCAGCATCGAAGAGTTTCTTGAGGAAGTCAAGGAGAGGTTAAAAGGTGAGCTTCAAGGAAGAGCTCTCAAGAGAAGTTCATCTGTAAGAGGAAGCGGAATCGAGACTCCTTTCAGTGAAAGACCTTTCCCGAGGTCTGAATCGATGAGATCATATACCACGAGTGAGGTTCAGTGCAATGCACCAGACTCTCAAGAGTTTATTAGTAGAGATACAAGAAGACTTTTGGCAGAGAGAGTTGGTAATGTTTTGAGAAAAGATATAAGTCCTTCAGATGATTCTGTGATCAAATGTAGTGGCACTAGCCGTTTGCGACCTACTGTATCGGATGCAGAGAGCTTGCGGAAACAAACTGATGAAATCGATGAAGAAGACTCGAGAACCAACAGAAATGTTACTAAGAAAGATTCTTCATCACCAAGAAATCTCAAAAGATCACTATCTGCTCCTGTCTCAGGGACTTCGTTTGGTAAGCTTCTGCTAGAGGATCGGCATGTTTTAACAGGCGCGCAGATGATGAGAAAGCACGAGGCTGTAATAACAGAGCGAGAAGAAACAGAAGCGGAAACAGAACCAGTCGTTTTGGATCCAATCAGGAGGAAAGAAAGATTCAATCTCAGGAAGAAAGTTTCCAGCTTTAAATCAACTCTTAGAGGAAGAATATTTGGTAAGAAGATATGTTCAATGATCGAATCTAACAGTTTCGAGGATGAATCAATCAAAGATTTTGTGACGGGTTTGAGGTCTAACAACTTTTACGATCGAAATGTAAGAATTTTTCGAATCTCTCTCTTCTATCACCAAATTGTGGTGTCCTTATCATCTAAACTAAGACAAGTTTTGTTTTTTTTGTTTTTCTCAGGAGAATTCAACAGAAGTGCCTCCAAGCCCTGCGTCAGTCTGCAGCAGTACACCAGAAGAGTTCTGGAGAAATGTCGATTATCTCAGCCAGGTTTCGACACCCGATGTGACTGTATCGGATGACAACGGTATGCCTCAGGTCTTCAGAGACATCAGTTCCAATCTAAGTGGTAAGAAAATGAAAAAAAAAGTTTCTCCTTTTTTCTTGAAATGTTCCACATACTCCTTGTAGTGTTTCTCATTCTTTGTTTCTGCTGATTCAGAACTGAGACGGCAGATAAATGAGCTTGACTCAGATATACAAGTGCCGACGCCTGTGGAAGAAGCGGCTCGAGAGATTGAGACCATTGTTGATTTAGGAAATCCAGATAAAGTGTTTGTTAGAGATCTTCTTGTGGCTTCTGGTTTCTATGAAGGGACAAAAGATAGATCATTGTCTAGATGGGATCCATTTGCAAAGCCTATAAACAAGTCTGTACTTGAAGAAACAAAAGAGAAACATAAGAAGAGAGGCAATCAGAATCAAGAAGACGAAGATATCGAAGAGAGTAATAGAAGTGAAGATAATCACAACATACTGTTTGATCTTCTGAACGAAGTACTTACGGTGGTGCTTGGACCGCTGACAAAGTCAGGTTTCAAGAAGAAACTTATTAGCTCGTGCATGTCTGAATCAACGGCTATACGAGGTAAATATCTGTTGGAATCAGCTTGGAGGATCATGTCGGAGTATTTATATTATCAGCCAGAGAAATCCTTTTGTTCATTGGATGGGATCATAGGTTGGGACTTGGAGAGGTGTCCATGGAGCGGTTTGATTGGTGAAGAAGTTACTGTGTTGGGTAGAGAAGTTGAAGGTATGATCATGGCGGATCTTGTTGAGGAAGTTGTTAAAGATCTAAGAGCACAAATGGTTTAAGATGAGAGTTGAGAAGTGGAAGCAGAACTGATTGATATGGTTTGTTAGGTGAATGGTTTTTGTTTTGGGGTGTGTTTCTGTAAATAGGGTTATTTTTTTTTCAATGTGTAGTGTTTCTGTGAAGAAGGGAGTTTCCATGGTACCTGTAAATGTTTACTTGGAGTACAGGGAAGCTATATTCTTCTCATTGCTAATACTAAAAGGAGTTTTATAAATGTAATAATGCATATTCATAACCAATCTGAATGTGATTTGACATAAGCCCAATTGGGCCGGTTTCATATGTGTAGATAGATGGGTTTAAGTTGAATGCCTTACACTGATGAATCAGATTACCACCGATGATGGTGCCCAAGTTATACATCATCAACCATTTTGACCATTATCATTATGTTAATATTTTCTCCCATTGTGTACATGGTTGTATCAAGACTTTGCCTTACTATATAAATAAAATTACTTTGTGTTTAGTTGTAGAGTTATTAGTCATTTACCTATAAATAATATTTAGCTATGATGGTGCCCTAATTGTTTTGTGCACATAAATGTGGATTTCGTAACAATAACCACTAAGTTCTTGAAATTTTAAGGGCAATGGAAACTAGTAAGCTATAATACTTTGGAGGGATAAACAACATTTAGATCATAATTGAAATCCACTTCGATCTCTATATTCAAAAATGAGAAGAAAATAACAAAACATGCAAATCAACTTGTGTATTGTGAAGATGCAGCCCGTCAAAAAAGATCAAAAATATCGAAAAATTGATTTTCCTTTTCTTTTCTAAATCGACAGTCTTATCTCATCTGATAGCATAGATAGTAGATTATGCCTAATCCACATATTTTATTATTTTGAAATAATGATTAATAGAAAGAAAAAAGTTTTACCTATATTAAAGTTTTTAAATTCTCTAGATATGTTGACAAAAGAAAAAAAAAAAGAACGAATCAATTTCTAATATACTCTTAAATCTCAGGTAATGTTCTGAAATACTCCTCTTTAAATTATAATATAGAAAATTACGATTTTGTCTTTTTTATGGGTTTTATATTAATATATGTAATACATTTCAACAAAAACATGTTGGCATAGATGATAGCGTATTCTTAGTATGACCTTGAGGATGCGGGTTCGAAACCCAGTATGTGTAGAATTATTACTTATATATGTGTGTGAGATGATGGTGCTTGGGTTCCGGGGAATGCGCGTGACACCCCTAGGTATTTAGGGTTTAGTTTTCACATACACACATGGGTATTTTTGTCTTTTCAAAAATTGAGGAGTATTTGAGAAATAAGGAGAATAAGTTAGAAAAACTCTCCACAAATAAGAGTATATTAGAAATCAACCCGTAAGAAAAACAGGAAAAAAGAAGAAAAAGAAAAAAAACTGTGGTTTTCTGGTAAAAAATAAACGTATAAAAATTAAGAGAGAAAACAATTAATATTAATTCGTAGGGTTTACATATATAAACGAAAATGGATCAGAGATTTGGAAACAAACATCTCCTCCTTCTCTATCTATCTATCTATCTTCTTCCCCTTTTCTCTCTTTCTGAAAACCCTAAATTTCATTTCCTCTCATCTCATTTCTAACCTCTGTATTGTCTTCTCTGTTTCTTACATGAACAGAGATGATAAAGTAACTTCAAAACCGCGTGAATTCACCTTGTAATAACAGGGACAAGAAAAAATTTCAGGTACTCACAACAGCTGTTTCATCTGCCACTCTTTCATATCTGATTCTTAAATACTCTCAATGTTGTGTAATGATCTTTGGATCGAGAATTCTGCTTTTGGATTTGAATCTTTCTTTTTGGAATTTTTGTTGTTTCATGTTTCGATTCATCATTCTGATTTTGTATGGTTTCGATCGAATCTTGATTTTCTTATGATCTGAATTGGTATTTGTTTAACCGATTTTGGGTTTTAGCTGATCGGAGAAAGATTTTGTAAATGGCGACAAATGCTTGCGATGTGAATCAGCTCGATTCCGATTCGCTTTTACCTCCAAGGAAGCGATTACTCGCAGGATTCAAGAAACAGAACTCGAATGGATCTTCTTCTTCACCGAGTCCTCCTCTTCCTTGTTTCGCTTCTTCCTCTTCTACTTCATATTCAAACGGCTCTTCCTCTGCTTCAACAGATGTTCAGACCCATCTCGACAATCTTTTGACTTGTCAACTCAACGATGACCAAGGTCGGTCTCCCGAGGAGCTAGCTCAGGCATCGATAGCAACCGCTGCTTTAACGGTTAAGATCGCTAAAGCTGCGAGAGCTACAGCAAATGAGAAAGCCATCATTGCTTCCAAGGCTGTAGCTGCAGCCAAAAGTGCTTTGGAACTGTTCGCTTCTTTTCCTGCTGAGACGGTTAAGGAGAGGTCTCGGAGGAAGAACAAGCAAAAGAAACATGTCCCCGTTCAGCTTTTGTATTCGAAAAGTGTTGCGGATGAGGATTTAGCGCGTAGGTTGAATCGAGCTATAAACAATTCTCCTAGAGTCTTGACTGGTCACAGCTACAAGAATCACAAGAGCTTAACTACTGCGTATGAGAATAATGCAGTGACTAGTACTATGTATGATGGTCATGATGTTGCTGGTGTTGTGGATTCAGATACATCGACTGACGACGAAGTAGACAGAACACGAGTCAATAGGAAGTTTCTCTTATGCGATAATACGCTGAAGGAGAATACAGGGGAAGAGAGTAGCTCATTGGGGAAAAGAAGAGGAAGAGTGAAGCTAAAGAAGTTACCTTTAAGCATTTGTACCTCTAAAGATCAAGAGAACGGAATCATCTCCAAATCTCCATTAGCGGAAAAGAATGTTGGTGTCTGTAACTCACTGGCTCAGCCGGAAGGTTCTAATGGTGGTGTGGCTCAGGTGAGATCATAGCAGGACTATCATGGAAAGTGTTAGGATCTAAAAGTCACAAGAATGTGTGTACGTTCATATCAAATCTTTTACCTAAAAGAGGTAAGAGAGTGCAGATTCAGCCGCATTGCCATTTTCAGTAGGATCCGTATGTTGTTTTCTTTTCTTTTTTTTGTTCTGCTTTTTTTGGGTAATGTGTTTGAATTTATGTTACTTGTATATTTGGGAATAATATCTAGTTACATAGATTTTATATATATATATATGTTGGTTGTTGAATAATTGTAAGTGATGACTAGATATTGGGATTTGTAGCTGAGAGCTGAATTTAATAAAGTGATGACTTTTTGTTTTTGGTTTTATAATGTTTTCTTTAAGACATTTTTGTTTACAGAAAAATCAAGTGTTCTTCTTACCTTGTATTGTCCGATACGAAATATACATTTCCCCAAAAATAAATAGTCAATATATTTGGCACTTTCCTGATACATCTGAAGATCTGAATAACGAATTTTTTTTTTGATTTTAAAGAATGGATACATCTTGGTCACGTGCAGATCCACTGATACGTGTAATTTGAGATGTAAAATGATCAGAGAAAGAAAAAAAAAAAGGCAGAAGTTTTAAGACAAAGCTAGCCACAAAAATGATCTGTCACGTTCACATGTGAGAGTGTGGCGTGAATGTGAAGTGAAAACTCATCTTGTAATCTACCTTGATAAAGAAATTACTTCTTTTTTATGTTAAAAAACTAATTACGTTTTATGTATGTTAAAATCTAGTTACCATATATTTTCTAAGGATAACTGTATTTTCTATGATAGTTTATCTATTGTAAAATAAAATTTTAGTTTTTTCTTTCACCAATTTTTATTTATTATTTACTGAACACAAATTTATTTCTGAAAACAAAAGTTGGCGAATAATGTATACATTTCAAAAGCCAAATTATATATATATATATATATATATATATATAAAAGAAAGTTATACCAAAATTAAAACCAATGACAACTATACCCACCAAACGTTATTTTATAATATCAACTAAAACACAACATATTATAAACGGAAAAAGCTGAAAAATGAGTAAAGATATAAACACTGTTTATCTTATTTTAGAGGATCACTTGGGTATCTAATCTATTGATCAATTTCATTTGTAGATATAAAGTTTTTCAAAAAAGTGTTAAAAAATTAGTGTTATATTTCTACCTTTATAAATGTAAGAACTACCATCAATATAAACATTATATTGATAGAAAATATATCAATATAGTGTTTCGTGATATTTCTATGAAGTAACTGTTTTGTATTAATGTAAGGTAAATAAATTTGATCCTAAGGCATATGATTTCATTAAACGGAAGTTAAAATATATATGGACACATAATACAAAGATGTATACATAAAACCGATGGTTAGTCACTGAACATATCTTCCCAAAATTTAGTAAAAAAAATGAACAAATAAAGAACCAAAATTATTCACATTGAAACGAATCAAAGAATGAAAAAAACAACTAAAAGTTCAAATTATTTAACCTTTGATCTGCAAGTTACTCATCTGGCCTTCAATATGATCTTCATTGTTCTGTGTCCTGAGATTTAGCCATGGATGTTGCAGGCATTGTTGAGCAGTAGGTCGTTTCTCTGGGGCAAAAGCAAGAATCGGGCAAAGAAAATCCGCAAATTCCCGCGCTTCTGCTTCAGGAAGCTTGTATTTATCGGTCAGTAAACGTTCAAGCGGCCAATATTTCAATCTCCGGATCCTCTTTAGGTCACCATGTCTGTCAAAGTAATCCTTTGATCTCGCACCTCCAATGGCAATCTAATCAAACCAGAAGTATCAAAGAGACTATAACCGAGCTATAAAGAGAAAACTAAAGTGTTTTTCAGGTACCTTCCGAGGCATTTTTCCTAAGAGTTCCATCATAAGAGCAAGGTGGTCCTAAAGTCAAAGCAGAGAAGAATGTATAAGAAAGAAAGAATGGTTACATTCGATTTG
This sequence comes from Streptanthus diversifolius, assembly GCA_039880935.1. Taxonomy (NCBI): domain Eukaryota; kingdom Viridiplantae; phylum Streptophyta; class Magnoliopsida; order Brassicales; family Brassicaceae; genus Streptanthus; species Streptanthus diversifolius. The sequence goes on from JAXGFM010000001.1 coordinate 1,242,958, forward strand.
GAATTTCTTGACAAAACCATCTTTACCTCGTCTTCTCCATAACCATTTCCATCTTTTGGAGCGAAAAGCATATCTCCAGTGGCAAGCTCGAAAGCGGTACAAGCGAAAGACCACATATCAACTGGGAAAGAGTAGCCTGACTGAAGAATTACTTCAGGAGCTCTGTACTCTCTTGTTTGTATTTCTTCTGCAAACTTGTAATCAGCCCAACAAGCGTTCCCAAAGTCGACAACTTTGCATCTCATATCAATCCCGTCCAAATTTCTCACGGTCTTCGTCGGTGTTTCACTTAAACCCACTATGGAAACTCTTCTTCCTGATATTTTAGCAACCGCTCTTCTTGCTCTCCTCTTCAACTTCTTCTCAATTAGATTCATTGTTGCTGCACCATTTTGGTTTCCCTCGGGTTTGTCTAGAATCGGTGTTAGTCCGGATCTTATGGGATTCTTGGCAGCGTCAATGGTGGAACAAAGAAGTATGTTTTCGGGTTTTAAGTCGCAGTGAATCATACCGAGTTCACGATGCAAATAATCTAGACCAGTCAGTATACATTTGCATATCTCCCGCACTTTATTTAACTCCATCCCTTTGTAATGGCTGAATCTGATCAAACGCAGCAAGCTATCGCCAAGAAACTCAAGCACCATGCATAAATGTTGCCCGTTGGGACCTGCGTGCTTGAAATCATCAATAAGACGAACAACACATTTGGTATTTGCAGGATCCCCATCAGCAGCAGCTTGAAGAAGTTCGATCTCGTGAAGTGCAGCTTGAGCAAATTGTTGGGCGCTCTTCTGGATCTTCAAAGCAACATAATTCTGCAGAAACACACAGTTATACAAGCCAAATGCGAGTAGAAATTAAAAAAAAAAAAAAAAAAGGAGAAACAATAACTAATGGAAACAAGAGTCAAAAAGGAGGATGCCCATTGGAATAGAATTTAATTTTCTATTCAAATTATATGAAAAGAAGGGATTCTTTAATCTATTGACATGGACATTCCGACATTCGAAGCAAAAGATCAGAATTATTTTCTCACAATTAAAGAATCGAAGATAGTCAAAAGTGTTTCCCAGTTCCGAAGAAGGTAAAGGCCTCTTAAGTTAGAGCTCAGAAGAGAATAATAGATGAAATTAAGCCTATAGTTGATGAAACACTCATAAAGTCACGGTGGCATTTAAAGAACAACGCCACTTAATACGCATTTATTTCTAATCTGCAGCTCTCGTAGTTTCTTTCTTAAACAAACTTCTATGGTTGGTTAACTACAGAGTAAAATCTCAAAATCTAGAACAATGATCCACAAGTTCAGAACTTCGCTTTTTTCTAAAAGATTAATTCACAAGAAGATGTTGGACGAAGCCAGATCTTGCACCAAAACAGATCAGAATCCAGATGAAAGGAATTCGAGTTAGACTAATGGTAACACGCGATCATAAGGAAAAACAAAGTCAAATTTTGCATTTAAGATCTTGTTGGCATAGTAAAACGAGATATTGGAAGGAAATGAAGATATATAAGGAGAGAGAGAATGCGTACAGAAGTGTGAGTATCATAGGCAAGCCAAACGGTGGAGAATTGCCCCCAACCAAGCTTTCTCTGAGCAACGTAACGGCCACCGGAAAACTGGTCTCCGATTCTAACGGCGTGATATCCACCTTTACGGTAAGCATCGAAGCCCTCATCGTCTTCATCTGATCCAGATGAGGATGAACACGACATGTCTTTTCTTTCTCTGTCGGAATTCCACAGTTTTGATCAGAGTTTTGTGGATTTGATTGTTCAAGTTTGGATCTTTGAATAAAAGAGCTCCTTTTTTTTATTTCTCGAACAAAGGGAGAGAGAGGCAGAAAAGAGAGAGGAATAGCACTCAGATATTGCGTTGTGGCCTCGAAACGTAAGACTCTCTCCACTTGTCCTTTTTTAAATTGATGGGTGCTTCAAACATTTTCCCATTTTAACGTTGTCCAATTCTCCATTTTGCCCTTTTCTCATGGTGTTGTATGTTTTTGGCTCTGGTGTAGGTATCTCCTTTTCTCCAAAAGCTCTTCGCTTTTAACAGATTTTCATAACAACCATCTTTGATCTCTCTCTCTGCTTCCCAGTTTAGACTCTTCTTTGTATTTTTTTGTAGATGCACTATCAAGACCTCAAAGTTCGAGCCTAACAAGCATATAAGGTTGTCACTGCCTCTAGCTCTAAGTTTTGATTATGTCCTGCAATAAGGTATCTATGTTGAACGGGGTTTTCTGGCTGAGACAGTACGTCAGTGAACTCCACATAGAAGAATCAGGGACAATACTCTTCTCTACCATTCGTGAGAAAGTCAGCCAAGCCTTCTGAAAATCACCCTTCACGCACAATTCTCTGAGTAACAGATTGTAACTTTCTCCATCAGGTACGCAACCTCTTTCAGCCATGTCTTCCACAAACTTGATGCCATTCATGACTCTATCTTGCTTACATAACCCGAGAATGACAGCATTGAATGTTGACGATTGAGGCAAATAGCCTCTGCTCACCATGTCGTTTATAAGCTCAAGTGTTTCTTCCATGTAGCCTTCTTGGCTGTATCTATGAATCAAGCAATGGGATACTACAACATTAGGAACTCCTCCTTCTTCGATCATTTGATAATACGCCATCTTTACATCCTCCACACCGTCTTTCTCGCATAAATTTATCAACTTGAAGCTTCTGTCAACAGCCCTTGGAAACAATTTCTCCATCTTTAGCAAGAACTCTAAAGCTTCCTCCCAACGGTTTTCCTTGTAAAAGCCATAGATAATAATATTGTACGGATCAATTCTGGCCCCACGAACGTTTTCGCTTTCCTCCATCAGTTCTAATATTTTTATACCATCGTTAACCCTCCATCCTACTGATAGCCCTCTGATCAACGTGTTAAATGTAGCAAAGTTCCTTCTAACCGCATCCGTTTTCATATCGTTGAAAGTGTTAAGAGCTGAATCCAACATTCCAACTTCACAAAATCCAGCAATTAACAAATTGTATGTTTCCACGTTGGGCAAGTATCCTTTCTTCTCCATCTCTTCAAAGAAGCGTTGAGCAACTCTTACTTTCCCTAGCGCAGAATACCCTTTCACCAAGGTGTTACAAGCTACAACATCGACTTTACTTCCTTTGCTTTCCACTCTATCTAAAACCTCGAGTGCCTCAGATACACGACCTCCATTGCAGAGAACTCCCATCACCTTAGTTACTGTCACAACATCAGGAACAAAACCCAAACTGAAGCATTTCTCCAGAAGCACCATTGACTGAATCAACTTCTGCTCGTTGCAGTAAGCAGATATCAAGATGTTGAAAGTTACATCATTTGGTTCCTTCATCTCACTCATCAAACTCCTGGCTCTCCCAACTTTCCCGTTCTTGCAAAGAGCATGAAGCAAGGTGTTATATATCACAACGTTTGGAATCACACCACGTGTCTTCATGATCTGAAGAAGCTTAAAACCATCACCAATCCTATTCGTCAAGCAAAGCCCTTTCATCAAAATACCATATGTATACTCATCACCTTGGATCCCACTAGCCATCATCTTCCTTCTGAAAAACTCTCTAGCTATGTCAATATCTTCCTTGACCAAAACATCCAAAATCGAATTGAAAACTTTCAGAGATGGTTTGATACCAAATTTCGAAACAAGATCAACGACACTGATCACACGTTTGGTGAATTTAGCGCGTCCCAAACCTCGTACAATAGTTACGAAGATAGCATCGTCAGGAGGCAAACCAATCGATTCAGGCATTTCATCGAGCAGTTGGTAGACAGTTTCGAAACGGCGGAAAACACAGAGCTTGTGAAACAGAGCACGGTAAGTGGAACGAGAATGGACAAACCCAGGGAAAGCCAAGGCCCATTGAAACGTTTCTAGAGCTCCTGAAGGTGATTTCTGGTCTAGAATGAGACGGATTATATGGTCATCGCTAGGCACAGAAAGCGAAGAAGAAGATGACAATGATGATGATGGAGAAGGTGAGCAGAGACAACGTAGTTGAAGCCATAGTCTTGTTGTCACTGGCACGTATCGAGAAGATGTCGAAAGATTCGAGATTCTCAGCATCAAGGACACGGAACAGTCACAAGTCACACAAGACACAACTTATGAACGGGGTTGGAGATTCTCTTCTTTTCTAACTAAAGTACTCTCTGAGAACCAAACATTTTGAAATACAAATATTATTTATTTTGTTGCAGAATACGCCATCTGAGACAGAAGTTTTACATGAGATACATATGTACATAGATTAGAAATGCATGTTGCAGTTACTTTAGATAGCAGTTAATTTTTGTCAAGAACATGGATTACAAATAAAGGGCGGGAAGCGAATCGGTTATTTACATGTCGTTGCATTTGAAGTACTTTCTGAATACTTCTTCTTCCTTGCAGTGCAGAGAGATGACTCTGTAGACTTCAATCAGCAATTTCGGAAACCTAACAGAAAAGTACTCGTCGAACCCTTCTGGGACCGTTCCAACAAGTTCCTAAGACATTAAAAGTTTCAAAATATGTAACCAGTTTAAGCTCATGTCTCTAGGAGTCTTTGAGGGATTTACTTAAAAAAAGACAAACCTGGATCTCTGAGGGAAGTTCTCGGTGATGATTCAATTTGTTTCTGATGACACGTAACAAATCACGAATACTATCATATTTGTAACGCCTGTAACGTCCAATGTTTGTAATGAAGATAGGTTCTAGCTTTTCATCCCACTTCCCTCCTATAGCCACTGGAGCTGTACTCTCCATCGCTTTCAAGATTTCAGAATCAGCCTCTCTGTTTTCAAGCTCTACTCGGTCACTAGCATCACGGAGAAAAGACAGTCTCATCTCTGAGTTCCAGAACATTGGATGGAGTAACACTTCGGTTGCACTAGGACTGCAAATATCAAACGGGCGCATAAAAGATTGAGTTTTGTTGAGTGATTTCTGAATCATTGGAGAAGAGAAGAAAATGACATTACCGTAAATCAGGGTTTGGATTCAATAAACGAGAGATCAGGTCCGAAGCTTCGGGAACATGTTGTACTAGAAATAAGTCAACTTTGTTGTTCACGATATTGAAATCACGTTCAAGATCATCTCCAAATGGATGCTTACAACCGGTTATGGAGTAAAAGAGAATACATCCTAAACTAAACATGTCCACAGCACGAGTTTGACGACCTTGAAGAAGTTGCTCCGGTGCTTGCCAACCAGAACTACCACAGCCTGCAATTTTTAACGGAGATATTTCTAGAAAGTAGTTTGAAAATCGTTTCGCAAGCATAATAACATATTCAGCTAGCAATCATCCACCTCATTTAGACACTAGCAATCATTTTCCTGAGCAACCTAACCCACTCTGATCAAACAAAGACAAAAAGACGTACCTGTGGCATAATTACCCAAGGATGACATATCCCCAGTTAGACGCTTGCTAATGCCCATATCAGAAAGCTTTGCACTCAAAGTCATCCCTTTAGTTATCAATACATTTTGGGGTTTCAGATCCCGATGAATTATTCCCAATTCATGCAAGTGGGCAAGTCCAAAAACTATATCCCTGCATCACATCACAAACAATACGAAGAATATACGTTTTAAAAGTAATCTAGCTTTTATAATACTACACAGCCTACACTTATCAAGTCCATCTCAACAAGTTGCTATTATTGATGTTCAAATGAAACAACACATTTCTTAATCCAAGAATATCATGACATATGCGTAAAGTCTAAAGCCAAAATTAACCTCATTAGTTTTAGCATGACAGGTGAAGGGTGGCCTCCCACTTTCCACAAACTGTTTCCTTCCATGACTCCCTCCAATGAATCCAGTTTGATCTCATACACAGCTAGTGCTTCAGTAGATTTGCTATTTCCCAATACTTTTTTCATAGAGAGATTTAAATAGGATTTGATCAAATGATCTAAACTGCATGTGCAACGCTCCAGAGAAAGGTAAACAAAATCCCGGTCGTACTCCACACCATACCACCGAATGATGTTTGAGTGTTGGTCAGATGCAATGAGGTTTTGAATCTCCTTGAACGCAACCTCATGATGGGATCTAACAAGGCGTTTTACAGCTACTGGTCGGCCTTCGTAAATACCCTCAAACACCACTGTCCCATTACTTCCCTTTGCAATTTCTTTATTTGACACAAACAACTTACCAATCTTTCGCCCATCAGCTCCACCATTTTGATGATTATTGAAACCTAGTAACATTTGACCTCCTTCAATGAGCTCAAACTCTGATTGCCTGTCTCTCTGCCCATCTTTTCCCGATTTACGGTTCTTCTTCTTTTTGGAAGGTCCAGATTTCGAATTCAAATCACCTCCCCTTGATGGAATTTTTTTCACGAAAACAGAGATAACAGCAAGCAGAACAAATAAAGGGACCAATAATTTTACTGGCGACCATTCGAAACCTTTGCGAAACACACCACGTTCCCATAACTTCCTTGATTCTCTGGTTGCTGTAGAGGGCAGCATTTTCGCTTCATAGGCACTGTCAGGTTTCACTTGCTGATCTTGAGGCATCCTAATAAAAATTCCTGATTGAATAAGGGGACGGATGTCAGTGTGATTGCTACCACATAGCAATGGCATATAAATCCCAGTGATAATTTCAGGACCGAGCTTCTTGTTCTTGTTGAAAGTTAGATCACAACGTAAATTAGCTCTGAAGTGAGAAACAGTCACATTCCACACTGGGTTCACAGAGGTATTATCAAAATGCTCTAGTTTGAAATCTGTTCGCGTGATAAGAAGCGGTAGGTTCACCAAATCATCAGTGGGCTTCACCATGACATTAGTATTGTTATTATCTCCGGAAGACTGGGTGCTTTTATAAACATGGATTAGCCTCCCTGATATACCATCAACCATATACGTAGTAGATGTTTTTGAGCCAAGAGTCAGACCATCATCAGTCACAAGTGGCTCCTCCTTTACCAAGTCCATTATAGTCTGCATTTAATGAGGAAATAAGGCATCAACAAGTAAAGAGAGAACAATGAAACTATCAAAGTCTTTCTCCATACCTTTCTAGTATATCCATCAGCAACCATAGCGACATCTGAGTTGTCTATATACTCTACAACCAGAGCTTTACTTATCTCAATAGCATTTCCTGTGTTGTTGACAACGCTTACAGAAGCCTGATATGAGGAACGAATGGGTGATCCTGTTGAAAAAGACCAGATTGCTCTCTTTGATGGCTGCATTATTAAAGAAACTTTCCCAGAAAGATCAACAACAAGCTCCGTGTTTGGCTCCGTTACTGGCTCGTCACTGATTACAAGACAGAGATGACATCACAAACCAATAAAGTGAAATCAAAGCATCTAAAGGAGACAATATATAGAAACTGCAATTTCAGACAGGTAAATCGAATTTCAGACAAGCAAAAGACCAAAATTTACAAAACCTAATGAATACTCGACGAGGTTTTGATGATAAATCATACATAAACTGTCATCAGTAAAACCAAATTAAAGTCGTTGAAAAGAGTAAAACAAGAAGAGAGGAAACTCACGGAGACTGCAACAGCGATCTGCCACTGGCCCGTCCGAATAACGAGATATGATTGGACGAGTCAGCGGCGCGGGAAGATGTCAATGGTGAAAGTAGCAATAATAAGAAGAATAGATGGCGGAGAAAGTGGCATCTTGGCATCGTTTGGATCGGAGAAAAGAGAGGATGATGATCTGTGAGAGAGGAGGAAGAATAGATAAAAGAAGATTTTAGGTCTCGGGAGGTGGAGAGATTAAGCGAGGGGTTTTGGAATTGACTTGTCAGAAAAGTCAACCAAAGGGAGGAGATATGCGAAGCTTCGTCCGAGACTGTGGTTTTAGGATCTCCGTGCCGTCCAGTTTTCTTCTCCCCTTCCCCCACACCACCTTACTCTAACTATAGCCGAGCCGACACGTTATAACTAGTATTTGTAGAAAAAATACAAAAAAGGAAAATTAAATTAAAACCTAAAATTAATCAGTTTTGCAGAAATCAACCTCATGAACTTTTGTACCTTAAATAAGAATTTGAGAAATTTATACCCAATTAATGCAATTTTTTAAATAAATCAAATATACACATTACTATAGTTACTGTTATTACTACAATTGGTAATGCATCTTAAAACTATTTCTTTTACAAGGGTTTCTGAACTCGCATTTAGAATTTTGGACCAAGGATTTAAATCAGATTGGGTTGGTTTTTTCTCTTTTCGGAATAAGAGGTTATTTTGTAAAATTCCAGTAATTTGAGGGTTCTATTTAGTTTTTTTCTTTGTGTTCACTTCTGTTTAATCAGACCAAACCGTTTGGAAAAAAGAATAACCAAACCGGTTGGAATCGAAATAGAAGGTACAAAATTTTAGGACTCGCATTGGCTTAGGTTTTAGGCATTTTAAAAGCTTCGGTATCCGTTCTGACGACTGAAATCTTTCACCGGCGATAAAAAATTCGTCAGCGAGAGGGTTGAAAAAAGATGTTGCAGAGCAAAGTTTTCAATAAGAAAACCAGAGGAGGGCGAATTCAAAAGGTCTCTCTGTCTCTCTGTCTCTCTCTCTTCTCTCGGTTTGCTTTCTTTTACCTTCCGTTTTTTTTTTTTATAGTTTTGTTGGTTATTTTGTCGCTACAGCAAGTGAGGGAGGTGTATCTACGAGATGACATATATTGTGGAGCTTTTTCCTGCAAGTCTTGCGATACTTCAGCTGCTCGTTTGTCTTCCCCTAAGATTATTGTTGTGGATACAAACGTCGTTCTTCACCAAGTAACTTCCTTTTATTATATATAAAGCTTAAATTTTTTAGCTTGTTCCGGCTTAGATTTTGAATTTTTTTTCTTGTGGATCTTAAAAAAAACATATCTTTTATTGGTAGATTGATTTGTTGGAGAATCAGGCCATAGACAATGTTGTTGTTCTGTCTGTGGTGCTTGACGAGGTTAAGAACAGGAACAGATCTGTTTACAATAGAATCAGAGTTCTCTGCAGCAATCCAGCTAAACAATTCTATGTTTTCTCCAATCATGTCCACAAGTAAGACATTTTTCGAGCTTTGAACTTTTAGATTGCTCAGATTTTGGATAAAAGAATGTGAAATTTGAATGATTAGGAATATGCTGTTGGGTGATGTTCATTGGAAGTTCTCATTATGATCACTGGAACTTACTTAGCTGTAGTTCCAGTTTTTGATTTCGTGTTTTTGTTTACTCGCCTTTACTAACTTTTCCACAGGGATACTTATGTGCAGGCCATGGAGAGAGAGAGTCCCAATGACCACAACGATAGAGGTTTTATTTACTAAATAAACACCTTCTTCATTTGCTAACATCTTGTTACTTACTTTATGATGTATCAGTTCATAGAAAATATTTTGCAGTTTTTTTTTTAAATTTTTTCTCCTTGTATCCATCTGTTGTTAAAATTTAAATCTATCTGGAATTCAGCTATTCGTGTCGCTACCATATGGTACCAGAAGCATCTAGGGGCTACATCGCAGGTGTTGCTTGTGACTAATGACAGGGAGAATAAACGGAAGGCCACTGAAGAGGGAATATCTGCAGAGACAAGTATGTAAATCATGTTTTGCTTTCTTTCTAGCATGCCAGATATCAAAGCTCGGTTTTGCATGACAGAATTTATTATTGAATGTTTCTGTATCAGTTGAGGCATATGTAAAATCAATTGGACAGCCTGAATTGTTGGATCTGCTTGCTCAACCAACCACTGAAGACGTAACCATGGAAGATGCAGATGATTCTAGACCTTCAAAGAGGAAACTTGTATACCTAGAGGTAATGAGATAAACATACTTGTTTTTCAGTCTCGGATTTAGGTGACTACTGCCATCAAACAACATTTTGTCTCCTATAGTTATGTTTTTTTTCCTGCCTACAGCATAAGCCCATGTCTGAGATTACTGCTGGCTTACACCGTGGAATATATCATCAAGGAAAACTCCGTGTCAATCGTTTCAATCCTTTTGAAGCTTATGTTGGAAGCGAGAGCATTGGCGAAGAAATTATTATCTATGGGCGCAGCAACATGAACAGGGCTTTCGATGGTGATATTGTTGCGGTAGAGCTCTTGCCGCGCGATCAATGGCAACAGGAGAAGGCATTATCTATAGCTGAAGAAGGTTTTTTAAAATATCTTCACATATTTAAAACTAGTTGTCTGCTTACATGAAATTGTCTCAAACTTATTTTTCTTTCACATATCAAATTCAAACGCAGATGAGGAAGAGGACGATACTGTTCATTTGGCTCCCAACAGTGCTGATGATGCTCCTAGGACCTCAGATTTATCCCAAGAAACTTCTGGGGATAAAAATGCTAACCCTGCTCGTCCATCAGGTCGTGTAGTCGGTATTATCCGTAGAAACTGGCACTCGTGAGTTCACTTCTTGATTTTTTTTTCTTCTTAATTACCCGTCTTCTTGCTGTTTTTTCTTCTTAATGACACATTGAGGCATCATATGAGATGATGTTAACATTACATGCCAATATACTCTCCTTAGAGGTTCCTATATCTGGTGACTACATACATGAATCGGCGATTATCTTTAATTCTCTTGATTTCAGCGTCTTTTCTTTGATTTTCTTTAATTTTTTCTTACTTTGAAAGTCTGTTTCAAGCCGTGGTTTCTGGATGATGGTTCCTAATTTGCAAGATAATCATGCAGGTATTGTGGATCTCTTGAACCAATGTCACTACCTGCTGGTAGTGGTGGAACGGCGCATGCTTTATTCGTCTCTAAAGATCGCAGAATTCCCAAGATTCGCATTAACACTCGACAGCTTCAGAACCTTTTGGACATGAGAATAGTAGTGGCAGTTGATTCTTGGGACCGTCAATCTCGATATCCTTCTGGCCATTATGTACGACCAATCGGCAAAATAGGTGACAGGGAAACTGAAACAGAGGTAAGGGCTATTATATCAAATTACTGGGTTCTGTTCTTGTAGGAAGCGGGAGGGCAATAACATCGATACTCTTTCCTGTGGATGCTGCAGGTTGTCTTGATAGAGAACGATGTTGACTACTCGCCATTCTCTTCTCAAGTTCTGTCATGCTTGCCACCCTTACCCTGGTCTGTATCTGCTGAAGACGTAGCCAATCCTGTTAGGCAAGACTTACGACATTTGCTTGTATTCAGTGTGGACCCTCCGGGTATGTACATAAAGCATTTTAGCGGATACAAATGTCTGTCGGAGTCTGCAATGAGTTGTGTACAACCAGATTAACTTGTTTGTGGTGCTATCAGGTTGCAAGGATATTGATGATGCATTGCACTGTACATCGCTTCCAAACGGGAACTTTGAACTTGGAGTCCGTATCCTGAGTCCACTGAATTTCATTTATATATGACTAAGATTTCAATTTAGGGCATGTCAAGAGTTAATGAGTTACAAATCACTTTGTGGTGTATATGTACCAAAAGCTTTTCAATGGTTCCTTTTACTGTTTTGCGTCATAGTTTGATTTTATCATAATTATCTAGTGCTATAAGTGAGGTGATCTGTTTTATGCCTTTCAGTATTCAGTCTCTTGCAGGATTTTTGGCTAGTTCTGTTGTATTCTGTTAATATCTAGGAGTGAATTTATGACACTTATCCTTGACCATGTTTAATTAGACATTGCGGATGTAACAAATTTTGTTCACCCTGGTACTCCTTTGGATGATGAGGCATCAAAAAGAGGCACATCTGTCTACCTTGTTGAGCGCCGTATTGACATGCTTCCGAAGCCTTTAACTGAAGGTAACATCTTCTTACAGGATACCTTCATTTTATGCTGGAATTTCAATGCACTCATGAAACATGGTTTTGCTTGCAGATATATGCTCGCTTAGAGCTGATGTGGAAAGGCTTGCATTCTCGGTTATTTGGGTAGGGTTTATCCATTTTCAATTGTTACTTTGAAGCCAAATTTTTATGTTACACGTAGTAGCAAATTTGTTAAAGGTTAGCCTAAGCATAGTTCATATATTTAGGAAATGAGCCCTGAAGCTGAGATTATCTCAACGAGATTTACAAAGAGTATAATCAAGTCTTCTGCAGCATTGTCCTATGTTGAAGCTCAGGCTCGGATGGATGACAGGTAAATTCTCTTTTACCATAGTGTTAGAGTTGCTTATCTTTGTTGTTACAGTAAAACTATCTCATCGTATGCTCTCTGTTGATTTGACTGTAGAATTCATGTTAGAAAGGATTAGTTAACAATTTATTGCATTTTTTTTCAGAAAATGAACCTGTCTACTAACGTATCGATGAATTTTATTGTCTATTATTTTGATTTTAGAATTTTTTCAGACTCCCTCTTTTACATTATGGACAAGATTGATAATTGTTATTACTTTTTGCAGCCGATTGACGGACCCCGTGACTACAGATCTGAGGAATATGAATGCTTTGGCAAAGGTTTAAGACACCTCCTCTCACATGTCGTCATATGTTGCAAAATCATAGAAAGAAGAAAATATGTAACCTGTTTTTTTTTCCTTTCAAAACCTGTAGATAATGAGGCAAAGGCGTATTGATAGGGGAGCTTTAACTCTTGCTTCTGCTGAAGTTAAATTTCAGATTGATACCGAGACTCATGATCCTCTTGACATTGGTATGTTTGCTGAGCTAAATTTGTTCTTCTTGATGTATATGAACGATATTTTCTTAGTGTGTCTCACCCAAACACCCATGAAGCACAGTAACCTCTATCCTTTTGAAATATGTATTCATATATTTGTAATATGTCTCTGTGACTGTGTTTTGCGTAGGCATGTATCAGATTCGGGAAGCAAACCAAATGGTTGAAGAATTCATGCTTGCTGCAAATGTTTCAGTTGCTGAAAAAATCCTTAAACAATTCCCCTCTTGTTCACTATTAAGGTCTGTTTCTCTGCGTTAAACGGATTTCAAATTTTTTTCAGTATTTGACCAAATTAGCTTTCAGTTGTTGCCAAAGATGCCTATACTGCTAAACTGGTTACATGAATTGTTTAACAATTGTGTTCCTGTAAAATTTGGCCATAATTGATTAGATTAGATGGTGTTGTGCTTATTTAGCATAATGCATATTGTGAGATCGAGAGTAGCCGTTGATGACTTGTGATCTTTTATGGGGATTTGCTGCATTTTTTCTGTTCATTTTTGTTATCAAATATCCAATAGCAATTCATCATATCTCTGGTTTGGTTCTTCAATGCAGGCGTCATCCTACTCCAACAAGAGAAATGCTTGAACCGCTATTGCGTACTGCTGCAGCTATTGGGCTTAGCTTAGATGTCTCTTCATCTAAAGCTTTGGCTGATTCACTGGACCGAGCTGTGGTGAGCTTTTTTTTGGTCTGCATTGTCTTATTTGCGCAGTCATTGTTTAGCCATTTTGAGTACCTCCTCGTTTCCATTTCTTCTAGTAGGGTTGCACATTCTACTCATATTTAAATTCAGTTGTCAATTTAAATGGTCTTTGAATGCTATACGTCTTTTAACTAAGTAACTTCCTTCCTTGTTCCAAATAGCTTTCTTTCTCTTCGCTCAGTCTTAACAAAAATCGCTATTCTTCAGGGTGAGGATCCATATTTCAATAAGCTGATCAGGATATTGGCAACTAGGTGCATGACACAGGTATCGCTTCCGTGATGACTGAATAGTTAAATTGGTGGTGATTTTCGCAGGATATCGTCATATCTAACAATTTAAAATTTATTACTACTCAGGCTGTGTACTTTTGTAGTGGGGATCTCAGTCCTCCAGAATATCTTCATTATGGGCTTGCGGCACCTTTATATACTCATTTTACATCCCCTATCCGAAGATATGCTGGTAAGTGAAAACTTGCTCTGTCTCTCCTTTTGTTTTCTCCTGTTAGATGCTATGACCTTGCTTCATTCCCTGGTTGTAGATGTATTTGTGCACAGGTTACTTGCCGCGTCGTTAGGAATATACAAGCTTCCGACGGTGTTCCAAGATAGACCTCAACTTACGAGTGTTGCTGATAGTAAGTGTTCGCTTTACCCTCCTTGGATTCAAGGATTTAGTCTTTCCCACCTTTTTGAGTGTTCAAGGAAAATTTGTAAAACTTATGAATCTTCTGTCACTTGTTTGGATCAGAGTTTCAGTATTATAAACTCATTGACTTGTTTCAGATTTGAACTATCGGCATAGGAACGCCCAGATGGCAAGTCGAGCTTCAGTAGAGTTGCACACTCTCATCTACTTCAGAAACCGGTATAGATTGTCTATCTTTTTCCTGAATCTTACTTGATTCAAAAGGAATGGACTGGTAAAGACTAAGAAAATATGTGTTTTATGTTGCAGACCCACAGATGCAGAGGCGAGAGTTGTGAAGATAAGATCCAATGGTTTTATAGTATTCGTCCCTAAGTACGTTCTCAATTCTTTGCTTATTTCACTAGAATAATAAAATTCATTAGTTTTTGTAGCAAGTGTAGCCTATTCTTCTTATATTTTCCTCTTACTTCCCTAGACACCATGTTTTCTTACGTTGGAAATCGTTATGGATTTAATATGCAGGTATGGAATCGAAGGACCAGTTTATGTAATAGCAAAAGGTGAGAAAGGAGTTGGTGACTGGTACGTAGATGAGGAGAAGCAGAAGATCGTTAAGATGGATGGAAGTTTATCATACAGTGTCTTGCAAACAGTGAAGATTCACATGGAGGTAGTGGAGCCTCAGCCTAACCGACCGAAACTCGAACTCACCCTCTTGTAAAACTGTTCAACCTTTAAGTCTCACTTTCACTACTTATTTGTGGAAGTAGACAGATTGTCAAGAGTTCATGTGGTATTTACATTTGTTTTGTTTACTTTCTGCCTATTTTATTTCCATCTTTGTGTTCATTGTCAAAGTGAAAAAGACATTGTATCATCATTTCATTTATCTATTAATAGATGTGAGTTTTGGTGGGATATACATCACCTATGGTTTTCTTGATAACCCATATACTTTTTCATTGAGGTTTTGTGTTTAAACAAGATTCTGCAAGTGTTTGGTGGGATTCGTATATCGAGTGAATCCGTGAGTGATCTTGTGAGAAATTCATTGGATTTGCCAGATTCTAAGGGGAGCCAAAGCTTCTCTTTGCAAAGAAGCTGACAAGTTTTGCAAAGTGATATCGGGGAGACTCCCCTGTGGAAGTGGCTGCCTCAATGAGTCAAAGGTAGAGCCATTACGGTTGTGATTCTAGCAGCTGCATTTGTTCATTGCAATTGTAGAGATACTAAACGAGAAAGAGCATGAGGAAAAGTCCAACACTATGGTGATATCTTATTAATTTGTGCATATTTTATTATACAAATGTGTTTTTAGTTTTAAGAGATGTAATGAAAAAGACAATATGGATTTATAAAATACACCCATGAAGTACAACAACCTTTTTCATTACACTGATATAATACATTATCCAATTTCTGCGTTTGCAATGGGGAAAAATGAAGATTTGTAGAAATGCAACTAGAAGAATCTATCAAATATGATCAAGTTTTTATTTAATAGACAAAAAAGAATGGTAAGGATCCCATGATGAGAGGACATTTGCATCTGCTTTCCTCATTGTAGAGAGATGAAGACTCTTTGTTATGCCTTCCACAGAATTGCAAGTTTTTTCTAGACTAACAAGTGAAGGAAGATTGTGGACCAAACAGTTAGAGCTAGAATCGCGATCAAGTATGTCCAAAGCATGAGCACCGAGCATTCATCTTGTCCGACATTATAAAGCTGTGTCATGGTACCTGTAGGAGTTTTCAGTATGTTACTCATTGTTAATAGTATCGTTTTGATTTTTCAAGATTTTCATAAACTCAGCTAATGATATATTGACTAACCGATATTCATGGCAGGCGGGAGAGTGAACTGAAGCATTAAAACATACTGAAACAGAGGATCCGGTGGAAGAAACCCGAAACTTTCAGCTGTTTTGACAATGCCTATACCGATGATTGGGAGAATTATGTAACGAACACTGACTATTCCAAGAACAATCACCGGTTTGACAGCGGAAGAACGTAAACCTGGTCCATTTGAACCACGGTAAGTTTGTAAGATATGTCATAAGAGTGAACCATTGATAGAGGAACTTACCTTGTATGAGGTTGCCCCCTAGTATAATTGTCATACAAGGGATGGTTCCATCTCTGACCAATCGGTTTAAGTTAGTACGTTAAGATGTATAATATAATATGCATGCAAATGGTCAGGAGATTGTATTTTGATGACAAGATTGTGGTAACATTACCCAAGAAGTTTTGCTGTGCCTTGGATGATTCTTAAAGGAGCATCATCACCTATGATAAGATTTCTGAGCCATGTAACAGCACCGAATATGAAACCGATAATCTAAAAGGCATCAAAACATGTCACACATTAAGCATATTATTTTACTTCATTCTTGGTATGTTAGTCAGTACTAGTGGGTAAATCGAACTTACTGCACCAACTGTAGGTGGTGCACGAAGCTCCTCCAAGATCTCATGGAGGAAGTCTACTCCTTTTCTACAAAACCCTGTCTCTTCCTTTACAAGCTTGTCTTTAGGTGCACCGAGGAGATGCGTCTTGTGATCAGCCTCTAAGTCACTATTGAATGATTTGATTGCTGGTTGCTTAGATTCTTCTTCCATGTCTCTATATTTCATTGCCGACCCTTTTATAAGCCGGAATGTGTAAGTCCATATGTAGAAACCCCCTAGCTGCACAAATTGAATCTTCTTTCCTCATCTCATGTCTTTATTTTTGTTAAGAAACATGGGAATGTTAACATTACATACCGCCATGGAGAAAGAAGCGTAAGAGAGTCCGACTGTTCTGCATACACTACGGTTACCAAACGGACTCTTGTCCTCGTCGCAGATTGCTGGGACAAGTATGATTGGTAGGTTCCCCATATTACCTATTAAACCAAAATTTGAGTTTTGTCACGAGAACAAAAAAAAAAAAAATAATACAAAACAGATATCTAATATATACACATATGTCGTTGATGATGACGTTCATAGAAGGGTCCAAATAATTTGTCACAGACCTGAGGAACAAGTTGCAACAATAAGACCTTCAAGATAAGGAGGTGGTTTCAGTATCTTAACAACCATCCAACCAAGAATTCCTCCGATTAAGAATGTAAGTCCCATATTCACCGGCATAAACCACCTTTTATTTCAATCAATCAATAAGAACCCATTATAAAAATTTACAGTTTAACATTTTGTTACCATGATTCAGAAAATGGTAAAAAAAAAATAAAAGGGAATATATATTTTCTTACCATGAGATCATGTCCTGAAGTGTGACCGTCTGGGCCAGATTTGCAAACATGAGAGCCGGTGCAAATATTACAAACACCACCTACAATTTGTGGAATTCATTTTATAATAATAAAAAAAAAAACACATAATCTTGAGAGATCCAAGCATGGGGTCAAGATTGGTTTACCTTGTTCATGGAATTGCGGGCTTCGACCGGGAAGAGCTTGCATCGATCAGTGGCCAAGAAAGCTCCAACAAGACTTATGATGAGAACTTGAATCACTGGCATAGAAGCCACCTCCAACAATGACCAAAATCCCATCTTTTATGAGATTTTCTGATGGACTAGTGGATTATTATGAGGCAAGCTCAAATCCTGTTTCTCTTCTTCTTTTTCTTCTGCTGCAAGTTAATCTGCAGAGAAAACAATAAGCCTGAGAAGAGAGAAAAGGTACCAGGTAAGCACAGATTTCTATCGAGAAATATATATATACATAATTATATTTACTTCGTTGTAAAACTCTGACTCCAACAGAAGCAGTGATAACTAAATTTAATATTATAAAACATGTTTGAGGCCTGTGTCATTGGAGGAGGAGTATATTCTTCTACTTCTCAAGTTGAAAATAATTTTATTTCCATCCAAATGTGACTTTTGTTTTGACCAGGCTCACAAAAACCTATTATTATTCTGCTATTTTGAATTTTATTTATTTTTCGTTGATCTTCGATAAGGACAAATTATATTTTGTTTTTATCATAAATCATGCTGGAATTGTAAAAATGAAATTTGAAAAAAAAGAAAAAAACATTATCCTAAGTGATACTCTTTCAACAATTGATAAATGATTTTTTTTGGATTTAATAGTTTCCATTAAAGTTAGAGATAATCGACTATTATAACCTCCTTTTCTTTACTCGAAATCACAAAAAGATTCTAATCAGATATGTCATATTGTATATTTTGTCAACCATATATAACAAAAAATAACCAATTACGCAAATTTGTTTTTAAAAAAAAGTGTCTGTGTCTCGGTGATGTGAATGGTTTTGTTATTGCGTTTGAACGCAGTTTCGAAGCATGTATTAAAATATGTATTTTTTTGCAATTATAAATTCTTGTCAACATGTATTAAAATATCACACATTAATGTTTGGAAGCAAACCAAAAAATAAATTACTGAATAAGAAAATAATGCAAAACCAATCTTCATTTATAAAATCTGTAAATATACTTGAAACCCGTTAATCAAATTACGACGATATCCTCATTTTTAATTTTACGTAAATCAAAACATGTTCTTTGGTTAGAGAAAAATGACAATTCATTTAAATGCTGCATTTTTCTTTTTTTTGGCATTACTAGTGTGCTGTTTATCAAATGTAAAACAACACCAACATATATTTTTCTACCTTTTTTCTAAAGATGGGGTTTCGTCTTGTATTTTATAATACTTGGAGGAGTATTTTTTTTGCAATATACAATACACGTGACATGTATATATTACACAAAGTTTAGCCTAATATATTTTTGTCGATATAGTTATAATTGAACTTACACATATGGTCGATAATATGCACACATATTGGACATGACACATGCATAGAAGCGTATTTCATGGATCTAAATTGGTAAGATGTTTTTCATACAACTCATGTTATGATCATGAACGTATAAAAGAATATCATGCATCGCCGTCATCTCTGTATCTTCATGTATATACATACAGTAATCCATTCTTTAAAACTTAATTATTGGTATTGAATCTTAAGCATGTATATTCAAATCTGCAATTACAGAAAAAACAATCCAAAAACCGATTGAAAACGTCTAACATGTTACGTGTTTATCGTTTCATTAGGTCAAAATCAATGATTAGTTTTTAATAAAACGTATTCTGAATTGTCCTATATGCAATCCCCTATTATAAAAATAAACTTTGGGATCAAAATATTTATATTTCACCTATTTTCCCTTTTTTTTACGTGACGTATAAATCCAAAGAAAGAACACGGATTGACAAAAACAAAAATTACCTGAACCATGCAAGAACGTAGAAGGATTTACCGATGCATCGGAAGATAACCTAACGTAGAGAGCGCAGAAAGAGAAATCATGGATGTTGAAAATCAAAAATGAACATAGAAAAGCTAACTCAACGTTACCAAAATAAAAAATAAAAAAAACTTAACAATTATTCTGTGTTTTTCCGTAATTTAAGCGTTTTTTTTTTCACCATAAAAATGGACAAAGACCAAATGGAGAAAGAGATCTAAGCCGTCTTTATGATGACACGGTGACAAATCACTGACAAGCGACAAGGCTCTTCTTTATTTACTTTTCTTCTTTCAAGAGTTAGCTAGTATCTTCTATTAGCCATGTTAAAAGAAAACTTATGTTATATTTTTTTGCCAACGAACTTGTATATAGTTAGTTATATACACACACATCCATATATACATGAATACAGTTATACAGATCATGTACACGTGACACATGCACATATACACGTATGTGTGTCTCTTTGTCTATAGCTGGAGGATAAAGTGGACTAAGTCACGTAAATTGAACAGCACAGAAAGTTTTAACAGACCAATCATTTGAACTGAGATGATACCTTAGAGTTAATTAGCTAACATTACAACTAGAATCATATATAAATTTATGTCTATTCGTAACTTAAATCAAAATGAAAAAAAAAAAATCAAAGTTCCAATAAAATTATTTTACCAAAAAAAAATGAAACAAATTATGTTTTTACAAAGCTTGCGTGTGTGTCTAAATTGTATGAATAATCCAAAATGTAACAAGAAACAGAATCTCTTGAAACCTGTAGGCTGCAGCGGGGAACTGAAATGGATTATATATAAACCATAAAACAAATGTCTAAATTATTCAGTTATATATTGGGTGTAAACCATACAAAAACTCACGATGGAACTCCAATTCAAGTTTTTATAGTGTTGGTTCTTATTACAATTCCAATTTGTGATTTTAACACATAAAAGTTGAGTTCCTTTTTAGCCTCTTGGATTGGTTATACACGTATATGGAATTACTAAACTTTAATGCCATATCATATTTTCAATCCGGTGGACTAGTAGTATCTGTATAATAGGCCCAATATAATTTGGACTATTGTGTTAATGCATTTCGCTGCGTGGTGCTCTTCTTTTAATCTAATGAGTATTGTCAGTTTGGGCCTTTATGGGTTACATAATAATGGTAAAACTTTTCTAACTTAAAGCTTTTGATTTATATAATTTGGTTGACAACATGGGACATTTTTAGCATGATCCATATAGTACAATATTACCATAAATAGAAATACTTGCTCGATGTTGGTATTTTAAGCGCGAAAAATGATAAACTACGTCTTGACTTGCTCTCTCTCTCTCTCTCTCTCTCTCTCTCTCAAACGAAAACATAGCAACTACAAGTGGATGAACATCGGAGATTATTATTCTAGTTGAGATGTTCCAATGTCTCGTCCAAAAAATTCTGATAATTCACTATCACACGGTCACGGTTTCAAACGACCAAACTCGCACATGTTGTAAAGCTTTGTGAATATAGTTTAATATTCACAAATTTGTATTAAACCCAACCAAATTTGTATTCATTTTGAAATGAAAACATTCAACATTTTTTATAAGAGTTCCGTTTTAACTTACATAATTTTAAATTTTCTTCTGAACAATCAGATATATATATATATTTGAACTGTGCACTTAATCATGGGGGAAGGAGACACGCATGAATTTGACCACTGGCAAGATTGTACCATAGCAGCAGCAATATATGCTCATAAAATCATAATAGTTATATTTTGTCAGCATCACATTTAGTGCATATATACATCTAATTGCATTAATTTAAACAAAATACTAATACTGCATTTACAAAATGAAAGCTTTTAAACAAAAACTAATACTGCATTTTCTGTTCGGTTGTTATTTCACATTTGTTTGATCAAATTTTGTGGGTGAATTTGTTATATAGCTGAATTTGGGAATAATTTTCAGAAAACGCGAGGTTGCATTTTTTTGTAAATAACTAATGCAGTTTCTTAAGACAATGTATCAATTAAGTAAAATAACATGATATATTTTAAAATCACACACCATAATATAAGCTTCATAAATAATCACATGCACGGAAGAAATTAATATATTAACTAGAATCATACCATCGAATTCGCTATTTGTTTCTTCTTTTTTTTGTAGTCAATAATTAGATTTATTTATATCATATAAGAGTATCAGTAAGCACTTATCAGGTGAAAACATCCTACTATTATTGAATGCGGACGTATTATCAACATCCAGTTCTTTATTTAGTTAGGTGAAGAAAGACGAAAGCAACATTGCCGTTTTTTTTTTATTATTTATTTGATATCATAAGAATAAAATGATATCATTTCTATTGGCTTATATCAAACACTTTCCATAAATTCACCGAACTAGCCAACATAGTACATCATAATTCATTTTTTTAAAGCTGCAAAATAATCATATATGCTTTAAATATAGCTGATAAGAATAAAAAAATAATCATTTCTAATAGTTTTTTCAGACCGTATAGGAGACCGCTAGTGTGAGAAAGATACTTTTTAGATTTTTTTTCTTTGAAAAAGGCTTTTTTAGATTTTGTTTACAGAAATCTTAGACGCTTAAGACATGTGTTGTAGATGGAATGTGAAATCATTTTTTTTTTGTCAAAAACTTTATTTTATTAGTTTTAAAATTTTTTTAAATATTGTGAGATGTTAGATTTTAATCCACATGTTATAAATTTTAGAGAAAACCACTATTATATCACATGATTTCCATTAAATATAAAATCAATTAGATAACCAAAAACATAAAATAAAACTAATTAAAAATTTTTTAAAGACACACTACTAATCACTCTTTTCTCAGTCTCTAGTTCCTTTTTATGCTTTGAGGAGCCAAATACTAATATTTTGAGTATCAAAGAAATACACAATTAGAATTCTAATTGATACATGTTTTGACTACTATGAAGCTTAACCATTAAATTAAGAGAAACCAATCTATTCGAATACATGCTAAATTCAGTTAAAATTTAGAGAATCCAAAGTTACCGAATTTACTTACATTTATTCGAATATGAAAAATGTCATTTTCTTACAATTTTCCAGAAATTTATAACTATTGGGTCAACAAGAACGAATTTGAAAGAAAAAAAAAAGAAAAAAAGGAGGCAATTAGAGTTGCTCAATCAAAGCCATATTTCACTGCTATCAACTTAAAGAGAGAAAAAAAAAACGAGTTCACGCGCTTTCACTTACGCTCTTGTCTCTTCTGCTCCCTTCTTCTGTCTAAAACCCATAAATGATTAATAAAGGAATCTATCTTTTTAACTACTCTGACGCAGAAAAAAAGAAAGAAACATATTTTAAATAAAAAAAAATTCCTGGGTTTAGGGGAACCTATAATCTCCGGAGACGGATTTCGCTTTTATGCACCCTCCATTGATTTGGGTTTCTTGAAATAGGTAACAAGTTCGAGACTTTCGTCCAACCGCGTGAAACAACAAAACACAAATGTGAATTCGAAGACAGCTTTATCATCACTCTTGTCAACTTCTACAATTTACTTGTTGTGTTTTTAAGTAGCGAAGCAGGTACAACCAAAAAATTTGGTCTGAGAAAAAAAGAAACCTTTGAGTTATGGTGGGAATCAACGGTCCTTTGCTTCGGCGGTTGATTTGTCTCTGTCTCTGGTGGTTTTTGCTCGGCGGTGGAGAGACGGTGGTGGTGGTTATGGCGGAAACTGAGAAGAAAGTGGGACAAAGAGAGCTTAATCAGACGCCGACCTGGGCTGTTGCTGTTGTCTGCACCTTCTTCATAGTTGTCTCTGTTCTTCTTGAAAAGCTGATTCACAAAGTTGGAACGGTATGTTTTTTTTTTATATATTGTTTATTCTCTGTATTCTTTTAATATAAAAGGATCTCTTTGATTCGAGAATGGAACTATCTGTTTTCTTTGAGATTTTGGGTTTATGTTCACATTTGAATTGGGTACTGTCTTGAAGTGAACTTGTTCTTGAACGGTGTCTAGTAAATTCTGTGTTTTCTTTTGATTTATGTTCAAATTGGAGGCTTAATAGAAATGGGTTCTCTTTGATTCGAGAAAAGGAATTATCTTTGTCTTAAGATTTTGGGTTTTATGTTCTTTTTGAATTGGTATTTTGTCTTGAACTGAACTTGTTCTTGATTTAGGCTCTATGGGACCGGCACAAGAAAGCTCTTCTCGACGCACTGGAAAAGATCAAATCAGGTGAAAGTTGCAATGTTTTTGATTAATCTGTTCTGTTTTGGAATTTGGAAATCTGAGTCTCTAACCAAGTTTGAGCGTATTACGCCAAGGGCTTTGGCTGAAAAAGTTTTGATCGTTCAGATATTTTCTTGGTTTGGTTACTTGAACTCACTCTATTTTGAGTTATCAACATAAATTGTTTCCTTTCTGTTGCAGAGCTGATGGTTCTTGGATTCATCTCTTTGCTTCTGACATTTGGAAATAGCTACATTTTAAAGATATGTGTCCCTTCACATGTTGCTCATACGATGCTCCCATGTCCTGCTCCCTATGAAAAGGAGGAAGATGAAAAAGGGGAAGGTCACAGGAAACTCTTGTCGTTTGAGCAAAGATTCCTATCAGGAGGTGAAGCATCTTCCTCAAAGTGCAAAGAGGTGAGAGTTATGTTTTTTTTTTTTTTTTTGTTAAATCAGATATTGTCTTGCTGTTCCAGAGATTGTGAAAAATGAAACAATGCGTGTAGCTAAGGTATCTTGTTATGTTGATGATGGGTCAGGGTTATGAACGGCTTATCTCTGGGGAGGCACTTCATCAGTTGCATATACTCATATTCTTTTTAGCCATTTTCCACGTTCTTTACAGCTTCTTGACCATGATGCTTGGGAGGTTAAAGGTACTTATAAAATCGTTACCCACTTTATAGTTTGGCATCTCAGCTTCATCTTGGCTGTGTTATAAAAAATGTGTGTATTTTCAGATTCGCGGATGGAAACACTGGGAGAAAGAGACATCATCCCATAACTACGAATTTTCAACAGGTACATTTTGTTTGACTTTTGAGGCTTCTCTACTTGATTATTGACTTTGTGTGTTTGCAGATACTTCCAGATTTAGACTCACTCACGAAACATCTTTCGTGAGAGAGCATACTAGTTTCTGGACTAGGATTCCATTCTTCTTCTATATTGTAAGAAATATCTACCAACCTCTTGTTTATACTTTCTTCTTAGTCAAACTTTAGATAATGTTAGAAACACTTACCAAAACTCTAGTTGGAAACTGTTTGTAATCAAGTCCTCACTTTCTGTAAATTCAATGTTGTTTCCAGGGATGTTTTTTTCGACAGTTTTTCAAATCTGTCGGGAAAACTGACTATTTAACATTGCGAAATGGATTCATTGCTGTGAGTTTTCCAATTTATGATCCTTTGGTCGATTTAATATTGTGTATTTGTATTGTTCTTGCTGAATATCTATGTTGTGGTTTATGCAGGTTCATCTAGCTCCAGGGAGTCAATTCAACTTCCAGAAATATATTAAAAGATCCTTAGAGGATGATTTCAAGCTGGTCGTTGGAGTCAGGTAACTTTAACTTCTCTTATAACACTTAAGATAAGTGGAATATGTTTTTCTTGTTGTGCAATTCTGACACGTTTGCCTCTTCTTGCAGCCCGGTCCTGTGGGCATCTTTTGTCCTTTTCCTTCTCCTAAATGTTGAAGGTCAGAATCTGAGTGTATAATAATACATTATTGAGTGGACTGTGTTTTAAATCTCCTTAATTGGAATTTCAGGTTTCAAGATATTGTACATCGGAACTGCATTGCCGGTTATTGTAAGATATATTTTTCTTAAGCTCAAATACAAACTTCTTCATTCACAATTTCTGATAAACTTGTTCTTTTCTAGATAATTTTGGCTGTGGGGACTAAACTTCAAGCGATTATGACAAGGATGGCTCTTGGGATCACAGATAAACACGCAGTGGTTCAAGGAATGCCACTTGTACAAGGCAACGATGAGTATTTCTGGTTCCATCGTCCCCAATTGATATTGCACCTCATTCATTTCGCCTTGTTTCAGGTAGTTACTAGAGTCATTACACAACACAACTATAAGTTCTCTCTGTCCTTTCTGATTGGATTATTTTGTTGAATGTTTTCTCTCTTGCAGAACGCTTTTCAGATTACATACTTCTTCTGGATATGGGTAACAACTAAAGATTTTTCTTTGCTTTGGATTTTCTTTTGGTACAAGAGTGACTAATTCTCTGTTTTGTCCGTCGATGTAATTCAGTATTCCTTTGGAAAAGATTCTTGCTACCATCCTGACTTCAAGATTGCCCTTGTAAAAGTAGCGATAGCGTAAGAATCTAATCTCAGATACATAAAAGATATTGAATCTGTCTTATGATCATCATACACGGATCTTGTTTTTTTCCTATCGCAGTTTAGGAGTCTTGTGCCTTTGCAGCTACATCACACTCCCTCTTTACGCACTCGTTACTCAGGTAACTTTCCATTGTTCATAACCTAAAAAAGGCATTTCTTTTCAAACTTTTGAACCGATAAATCTGCGTAATTCCAGATGGGTTCACGGATGAAGAAATCTGTATTCGACGAGCAAACATCAAAGGCGCTCAAGAAATGGAGAATGTGCGTGAAGAAGAAGAAAGGCGGGAAAGCTAGCACCACCAAGAGACTAGGTGGAGATGGAAGCGTGAGCCGTACGGCATCAACGGTTAGGTCTTCTCTGTCCGTACGGTCATTGCAGCGTTATAAAACCACAGGACATTCGATGAGATACGAAGGACTGGACCCTGAAACATCGGATCTTGATACAGACAATGAAGCTTTGACTCCACCCATGTCTCCAGGTATGCCGCCAACATCTCAAGGCATTGAGCTTGCTGTGAAGGTTGAACAAGATAAACTAGAGACCAAGACCGGTGAGACTAGCCGTAACGGTGAAAGTGATTCGAAGGAGTTCTCTTTTGTCAAGCCTGCACCGAGTAAAGAACCATCGCAAGACCGGTGAGACTAGCCACGACGGTTAAACTATTCCATATAATTCTATTTTGTCAAGCCTCCGCTGAGTTGAGAACCATCGTAATAAAGAATGGTTGCCGCGGATATTTATTTTCTGGTTTATTTATCTACATGCTTTGTAAATCAATATCGTGGTGAAAAAGTAAAGTATTGCCGACCATATTAATTAAGTTAGGGCTTTATCTTTGCCACGTACGTACAAATTAAATGCAATGCACGTACAAATTAATCCCTGAAAAAAAAAATATATTTTATTTAAAAGACTATAGTTGGTTGGAATTATGTAGTATAATGGTGACTATTTCTGAAATATGTTGGGGTTTGAATTTAACATCTTATAATGTTGCTAAGTGATAAAAAAAAAAATCATTTATAATTCGACTTGGTTTTAGGTCAGTTTGGTGGAATTTCGGTTTAATTTAGCTTTTTTCTGGTTTTGCTTAAAGAGTATGATTTATTAATAGTTTATTTTAAATATTTAATATAGTTTTGATATCAACAGAGTATGATGTTAAGGAATCGCGAGACGTGGCCAAGCATGTCCTTCATTGGTGGTTCTCTAGTAAATGAGATGAAATGTAAAGTATACGAAAGCGCGAGTTCTTTGTCTTTGGCTACGTTTGCTTCCCTTCTGATCGAGTTTGTTGCAAGGCTGCAGAATCTTTTCAATGCCTTTGAGGAGAGATTTCAAAGATCAGGTTGATCATATGGTAGTGCATATAAATGGACAGCTTTAAATTATAAATTTAAATAAGTGGATATATTAGATCAAAGCCAACTCAAAAGCTACCATAGGGATGAGATGTTCAATTAGATATTCTTGTTGAACCAGTCCATTGATGAATTGGTTCTGCTAAGGTTACGAGTTTCAGTTGCCAATCTTTTGACTGTCACCTTCGTCGAGGTCTTTTCACTCCATTTAGGACGAATTGATATTTCCAACCGTTATATCTACTGTTTTGGATAACAACATCCGTTTTTTTTCAGATGTATTGTCGAGTTAGACACTCCCACTATACAACTATTTTGCAGAACTTTGTCAAATTTACTACACAATATGCATGTACATGTTACTTATTGATTGGTTGTTATCAAAATGGTCATGACAATATAGTTACGAAAACATTTTTAGCTTCATAGTACATCTATTTTTAGCTTCTTATACATATTATCATGTATTAAATTTTGTTAATGTAACTAGAATTTGAAATGAATAACCATGCAATACCATATGCTTTATAGACTTCCTAAAAAATCAGTATATTTAGCATCATTATATAATATAATGATGCTAAATAATTGAGATAGGTGTGATTGATAGATAAGGGGAGCACATGGGATATAAAATATTATATCATTTAGTATCGAAAAGATGATAAAAGGTTTCCTTACAAAATCCCTGTGATTGGTACTTCAGAGATAACTTAAAACTAAAAGGCATGGTTCGCTTTAAACCGAACAAAAAAGATTGGAAACAAAAGGTCGAAGAGACAGACACGCACATGTGCACCAGTTTTTTTTTTTTTTGTGTAAGTCGGGTTTTTAGTTACTTCTATTCTATTTATTTAGAATGATTATATAAAATTAAATTTTAATTATGTTATATGAAAATGTCAATGAATATTAATTATTTGATTATAATTTTAATAAAGATCTATCTCTACTGAAAATATTTATATACAATACAATAATTAACTAATATGTATCTAAACAATCTAAATATAATAGGTCTCACTTTTCTAATTAATAATAAAACTTATACAATTAATTTTTGGTAAACAGATATATAAATTAAAATAAATAAATATATTTTTAAACATATTTCAACTGACAAAAATAAAAAATAAAATTTAAACTAAAAATAATACATTTCTAATTTATAAAATATTAATGTTTAACTAGATAAAAATTAAATACATTAAAATGTAGGTTAATATATTTTTAACTTGATAAAATTAGGACTTATATTTTTTATTTGCGATTTTCATAGATTATTTTGTCAAAACATGCAAACTGTTTGAAACCATTTTTAGATGGATTAGTCTAGTTTGGTTATAATTTCTTTGAAAATTAATGTCAATCACTAAAAACAAAAAAAAGGATGGATTCATCCATTGCAATTGTAAAAACATAAAAAAATAAACTTAACACATTAAATGAACAGATTATATTATTTTAACAATCATTAATCTATAATTTTATGTATATAAAAATTTTAATTTGATTTTGGAAATACTAAAAACAAACATAGATGATTCAAATATAACATAATATATAAAAAATATTATTAAATTTATATCACATCACTTTTACAACAATTATTTTGTTAAAATTAATTACCATAAAATTATTGTTAAAATATAATTTTGTGCTGTAGTACGAATCCAAATCTAATTTAAATTTTTTTATCAGTGGTTGAAAATTGAAAAATCAAAATTTTGTAATGAGAATCATAGAAGACTTCAAAACTCAATTCAAATAGGCATCCCTAAAAAAATTAATTTATTAGCAGTTTCCTTAGAATTAATGAAGGTACTCAGAAGTTTTGAAACATAATGCTTGCAATTAGTAAAGGTATTCAAAAGTGACGAGGATTGACCAATCTAAACATTAGAAGTGGCTGAATTTAATGTGTTTTCTATTTTTTTTTATGTCTCTAAAATTATAAGAATCCGGATAAATTCGTTAAAAAAAATCCAGACCCTTAGTTTTGTATTTTGCTCATGTAGATCTGATGGTTTCGAGTTGGCTAATCCATAATGCTATCTTATTTGAACCAATTTAATAAAATATGGTGCGTTTTGATTTTTTTTTTTATTTAAAAAGAGTGTATTAACTAGTATATATTGTTCTGTATATACATATACATAAACTCTACTAACCGAAGCCGAAGCTAAAGCCAAAACCAAATTTTTTTTTATACATTATTGTTGTAAAATTTTCTTTTAGTAAGATTCACATGTCTGGCATTCAGGTAAAGAAACGTTAAAAAGCATTCACGTAAAGAGATTCCATTTCGGATGTCTTTATTCTTCAAGTTCGACTATCTTTATCATCGAAAAATCAATGACTTTAAATTGGTTAAAGTTGTAATTTATTTTCCTATTTGGTGTAATGAGCTTAAACAAAATACTAAAAGAAGTGGGAAACATTATCTCCTTAAAACAACTGACGCCATATTTTGTTTGTTTTTTTACATTTTGCAAACTTCGTATATCATTAAACCTAATGTAATATATAATATATTAAAAATATCAAACCGATATTTGGATTCATATTTCTTATGAATCAATTTAATGGAATCTTATACTGGTTGATTGCAGGATTAAGGTTCCAATTATTCAATTATGATCTTAAACATAGCTGGTTAGTTTAGTTCATGGTTATCTTAAATTACAAAATATAAATATATGAAGGTTTCATATTCTCATGATTAGTTTGAATTTCAAACTAGAATCAAACAGTTTGAACAAAACCCATGAAAGTTAAATAAATATTAAAATTTAACAATTTTGGAAGAAAAGTATTTAACAATCAATATAAAATATTGTAGATAAAAAGATCTATCAAATTGAATTGCATATATTTTCATATTTTTACAACTAAAAATATGATTTTTTTTAGGTCAAAAAAATATGATATAGTGGTGGTCACCTTTTAAATTTATGAAACTTAAACTCCTTAATGTTAAAAGGGATATTAAAGTCAATAGACTATATTAATAATAATTTTTATATTTTATCATTTATAATTATTAAAAATAGTTTTGTCAGATCATTTTAAATGTGTTGTCTTAGCATTAATCGTTCATTGTTTGCTTTTTTTAATAAAGAAATTTCTAACAAGATAGAAAATTGTTTACTAAAAAAAGGTGTCCCGTCTTAATATCGTCTACATTTGTTTAAATAAAAAATAGGCTGTCTCGCCAGTATGTTAAAAATATAATTAAAAATGTGATTAATTTACTAAAATTAGTTTTTAATGTTTATAATAATTCTAATTTATTAAAGTTTTAGTCAGTTTAGTTTATTTTGGTAAAATTTATTCAATTATTTTATTATTCTATTATACATCTGATATACCAGTTAAATTTTATATTGTAATAGCAGACCCAACACGAGGGAGAGTTAAGGTTTGAAATTCATATATAAATTTGACGAACACAAAAAATATATTGACATGTACTTGCCGAATATTCATTCCTATAAAAATGACTAACACATTACGTGTCAAATTGTACCCTATTTCGATATAAATATACGCATCCCTACCAAATTTTGGGACACGTAGATCCAAACTGTAATATCTCTGTATTTTTGGTCAAAAACAAGATCCAAATTAAACAAACAAATGTATAAGAATCGAAGCGAGAATTTCGAAGTTCTAGCATCTAATTTAGGACTTTGATTTGTTTGTTTATCCTTTTGTAAAGTTTATCTTTTACACCATTAAGTTTTGTACATATTTTCCCCATTATTGTTAAGAGGATCGATATGACCAGTTTACTAGTCTCCAACAAGCTCAGACATAATTTAATATTAAAAATAAAAGATTATATATTTGATAATAATGCATATGATTGATTAGTCAATAACCAAACGTGGCGCGGTGTTATTCCCTGTTATTAACAATACCATTTTCAATAAGCTGATCACTCGTTTGTCTTTTTCCTTGTAATTTCATTTCTTATGACATAGAAAGATATAATCATTTTATCAAAACTATTATAAAATTTGAGAGACCAATAAAAAAAAAGGTGGTCTAATCGAAGGTAGGTTCAGTCGTTTAGGTAAGAAAGAAGCTTACTTATACCTTTTGGTAATGTGTTCGTCAAAACTGAACACCCACCTACCAATCTTTTATGATATTTTATTTCCTTCAATTTTGCATAATAAGAAATATCTATGTTCGACCCAATAAATAAATATCTTTGTGTCCCAATTTTATAATGTAGTGTGTTTACAACATAGATATTTCAACAAGTGATGATTACAACATCAATTGACTAGTCTTAAGAGTTTTTCATAATAAAACTATTTATGATTTTTCTTCTTAAAAATGGTTTATCGTATATAACAGTAGTTGGAGATAATTAGATGCATCTTCTTTGAGAGCAAAATGTTTGTTTTTAAGCCTTTAACAGAATTTGAGTCCACACGAAACAACAATACTCTAATTAGGAAGATGCAAATTGCATGCAAACACTAATTCAGCCATTAATTTTGAAAGATAATTTATTATATAATTTTATCTCCCATATATGGATTTTTTTTTTTTGTTTTAGCTTATTATAAATATATATTATTTGTATGCAATTGTGCAAATATTTATATAAGAATTATATAGAGATGTATCTATCTTTGTGTGTCTCTGTTATAACGTGGATCAAGATTCTTTCTTATCTTTATCACTCTCACATTCTTTTGTCTTCAAACTCACACAACGAAAGAAAAAACAAAAATGACTCGACCTTCAAGATTCCTCGAGACGGCGGCGACGCCACCACCACAACCGTCGGAGCAGATGCTCGCGGAGGAATCCGACATGGTAGTGATCTTGTCAGCTCTTCTCTGTGCTCTCATATGTGTAGCTGGCCTTGCCGCCGTCGTACGTTGCGCTTGTCTCCGGCGATTCACCACTGGGAGAAATTCTCCGTCGCCGAACAAAGGCTTGAAGAAGAAAGCTCTTCAGTCTCTTCCCAGATCCACTTTCACCGCCGCGGAATCAAACTCCGGCGCCGCCGCTGACGACGGTAGAGATTCAACGGAATGTGCAATTTGTCTAACTGAGTTCGCCGACGGCGAAGAAATCAGAATGCTTCCTCTCTGTGGCCATCCCTTCCACGTGGCGTGTATTGATAAATGGCTTGTCTCTAGGTCTTCGTGTCCTTCTTGTCGCCGGATTCTTACGCCGGTGAGATGTGACCGGTGCGGACATGCTTCCACGGCGGGAAGTCAAGTCAAAGATCATCAACATCATCAACACTCGTCGCAGCTCTCTGTTCCTACGTTTCTTCCTTAACACTAATCTTTCTTATTATCGGAATAATTAATTAAAAAAAAGTATGTAAAGTGAGACTAATTAGAAAACAGAGATCTTAATTAAGGGTTTTTCCCCGTCATTTTTAGATGTAATTCCACTGTTTAAATCAATTAGATGGAGTTCAAAGTTCACAAGAGTAAATCATAATTTTCATTTATTTGACCAAAAAAAAATTGATTATTTGTTAGACAGATAATGGAGTCGGCCATGTGAGCTTATCTGAATAAAAAAAAAAACCATGCCCCCTCGGTCCCTCCGAAACTACCAAATTTATTTTCAGGGGAAAGCAAATATTTTCTCTTTTTTTAAAAAAAAACTAAAAATTTTCATTAAATATTTAAATTAAACAAACAGATTACAGCAGGAACAAATACAACAAGAACAAATGGTTTGTAAATAGTGAACCAAAAGACAACTCCAAACCGAAATAAGTCGAAGTTAATCTCAACCTTTAAGGGAAAGAACCGGACCAATTTCAGGTTGCTATGGTTTGTATATATAACTTTTACATAATAATATTGTTTAAATTAATAAAAATTTTCAATTCGGAATTAAGTTTTAACCGTGAAGGGAACAAACGGGACCAAGTTGCGACATTTGTGAAGATATTTGCTGTAGAATATCTTTATTTTGTTTACTTGCTCTGGAAGCCAAAAGCCCTAGTGTTGAAAATTCTCCTATTATCCTTGTTCCTAACGTCTTTTGCTATTGGAAAGGTTTCTCTCTATTTTGTCTTTTGTTTGCTTTCACGTTAACGGTACTGAAGAAGCCGTTGCTTGTGTTCTCAAAATCGAAACCGAAGACAGATCGTCAACTATCTCGCAAGACTTTCTAGGTCTGTTCTGTTTTCTTTCCGTTTCTCTCTGTCCCATTTTGTTGCTAGGGTTTCTGTTCGATTTTGTTTCTAGGTCAGTTTGCAAATCAACAGTGTTATGTTGTGTTAAAATGGTTTTCTCCAGAGCCCGTTAGAGTCGTCATTTGAAACGGTAACGAGAGATAAATTTTGTTTTGTTTTGTTAATTTATTAGTTTGCTTTTATTTGGCCGAGTTGATAGAAAATAGAAAGACGTGCTGCAGTAGCTTGTCAAAGAAAACAGGAAGATACTGAGAGGAATTTGCACATGACGAAATGGATCAGAAGAAACGATCTGATTTATCATAGGGAATGAAGGCAGACTATAGACTCTTTAAAAACTAAGTAGATAGCTATTTGACCTTATTTCATTCTTGAACTTTTGAGTTTTTCCTATTATCCTTGACTGTGTATCGACGTACGTAGAACATGTTTCGGTACATCAAAGGAAACAAGAATCGAATTACGGTTGAGCCACCAAAAAGCAAAAGAAACAACCAGAAATCAAAATATGTAACATCAAGAGAAACAAGATGATGCGACTTATGAGATTAAAGAATCAAATTACATCCCATACCTAGTGGAGACGAACGTCGGCTTTGTTACCACTTTTTTTTTTTTTTTAAATATTCATTTCATTAGAACAGATGCAGACTTAGTACATTGTTACGTAGACCCAATATAAACAGGAGACTGCAAATGCATCTCCACCACTCTTGCCGCAAAAACAACTTCGGCAGATACCACTCTTGCCACCACTTTCTTTATAAACCCTGAGATGGATCGGTTAAAAGGAGGAGTTGAAGATGAAGAAAAACTGGTTAAATATTATATTTTATCTAAAAAGTTAATTTATTAATAATATTAATGTAAATTTCAGTAATTAAATATAATATATATATATATATATTATCATTATGAATAATAATAAAATATTTCAATAAGATTGATTATTGAGTTAGACAAACTTTAGAATTAACACCCCAAATGAAACGGGGAAGATCAGAGGTGGGTTAGCTTTCCGGGTTAATGATTTGTATCTAATTTTTTCTTTAAGGATGCGACTCTTAACCGAATTGATCTTACCGAACCAGATCAGACCAAAATTTTGGTTTTTGGTTTATATTCGGTTATAAAATCGGTTCAATTCGGCAGATTTTTAATAACCAATCGGTTATTTGTTCGGTTCAGTTCGATCGGCCGAACCGATCGGTTAATCAATTTATTATTATTATTTTTAATTAAATTAAACTGGTTTAAATCAAAATTGAACCAAATTTATTTAAATTGAACCAGATTTACTTAAATTAAACCGGTTTATTTAAATCGAACTGGATTTACATAAATGGAACTGAGTTTACTTAAATTGGACCGGTTTTTCGATTTAATTTGGTAAGAATCTAATAACCTAAAATAGCCAAAGATGAAA
Organism: Streptanthus diversifolius; assembly: GCA_039880935.1. Taxonomy (NCBI): domain Eukaryota; kingdom Viridiplantae; phylum Streptophyta; class Magnoliopsida; order Brassicales; family Brassicaceae; genus Streptanthus; species Streptanthus diversifolius. The sequence goes on from JAXGFM010000001.1 coordinate 1,277,667, forward strand.
CCGAACCAAAATTAATTTCAGATAAAAATTTTTAAACATTCGGTCAACCGAAATCGAACCCCTACTTTTCTTTATAAAACACAGCGTTTCAATTATTTCTTGTTTTATTATCCTACACAAAGAATGCTTATTTCACCGTTAGATCATTTTAGTAAGAAGAGTTTCTTCCACAGTGGCTTTCGTTTGCTTCAGAGACACGTAACCAATAAAGTGAATCTGGACCAGGCCCAAACCAAACCCATTTGATACATGAAAATAAATTGTTTAAACCAAATTATGAGAAAACTTTTGTTACAGATCATCACTTTCTCTCTCTCTTTGCTCTCTTTCGCTCTCTTTCATCTTCATCAGTTATGTGGGTGATCGTCGACACTACGAGGGGCACAAGGTTCTTTATTGAATTGAATCTCCACGATAGAGTGTTAGATATCAAAATGAAGATCGAGAAGTCTTAAGGTATCGCTGTTTCCACACAAGAACTTTACCACAATGGCAAGGCTCTTCATATGAATTATCTTGAAGTCAGTGTATGTAATATTTTCGACGGTTCTCGCCTCCTTCTCGTCTTACCTGATCAAGAATACAATCGAGTGCTTTGGCAAGCTCCAGCTCGGTTAAACTATATCACTAACATTGAAGATTCGCCTAGAAAGAATCAAGGTTGGCCTACGATGGCGAGGAGCAATAACCGTCAGATGCTTCATCAAAGTCAGCATTCTCAAGTACCACCTTTGAATGCAATTGAAGCTTAGGTAACCAAGGTTTGCCTGCGATGGCGATGAGCAACGATGATCAAATGCTTCATCAATCCGAGAAATCTATATTAAATTCATTTTCAATTGACGAGCTCCTCAACTTACATCCAGAGACGCCTTTGAAATACCAAAATATCAAGAAGATGCAAGGTTCCTGGCCTGCAAGTACAACCGAAGGAAACATCAATATTCAAGAATCATTGGGGAGAAACGACAACAATCAAGATTTGCTTCAAAAGGAGTCGTCTAACACATTTGGAGACTTCTCATTCGGTAAGGATCGTCTTTTGCCAGCCGAAAGTTCCTCTAACACTCCATATTACTGGCCTGCGTGTACAAAAGAAGAGATCATCAACAAGAATCAAGATTTTCAAACGGATAAGTCTACAGTACCGTCAAACACATTTGGAGACTTCTCGTCTGGTGAGGATCGTCGTTTATCAACGGAACATTTCACTAACAGTCAAAGTTACTTTCCTGTGATTACAACCGGAGAAATCATCACTCAAGATTTGTTTGGGAAGGTTGGGATCAACAATCAAGTGGTTTAAACGGAGATGATTCCACCGATCAGAGAGGTCATTAACTTTCTAGATTCGCCTGCGATGGTGGGGAGCTTCAAAAAACCGTCGGAGAAGATGTGCGTATTGGTGTCGCCATATTTCCCCAACAACCATGTGAGCATGTTTCCGGTGATTGTGAACGCGAGTTGGAAGGTTAAAGAGCTAAGGAAAAAGCTGAAGATGATTCAACATTGGATTGATATAAATCTGCCTCCAGAAGGTTATTTCTTTATACACAAACAGAGAGTGTTGAACGATGATCAGTCATTCCAATCGAATGGTGTAGCTGACGGTGATATGATTTATATTTGTACGGTACTTCTTCTTTAACTCTCTGCGCAGTCTCCACTCTTCCTTATAGCTTTTCAGTCTTTCTTCATAGTTCTTTTGCTTTTGTTCAAAGTTTACTTCTTCTTTTTCCGACATTTTCTGCAAATATGCTAAAAGACATGTAATTACCGATACGAGCTGAAAGAAGAAGACTTGCTTTTGATGTTGAACACTTGAAGTTCTGTGCTTGATCGGATGGTCTGAATGACATTTTTTTGAAAACGGTAATGGTAGCTTCACTATACAGTTATCACAAATTGCAAGATTGAATGATTGATACACAGACCAGGAGATTCTCAGAAAGACGCAGAACTTAAACCCTAATTGCAGCAAACACAATTTGGATGACACATTTGGCGTCTGTGTGGTATATTGGCGATGCTGTAGAATCATATTTTGACAGAAGGTAAAGATAAGATCACATCAAACAAAACAAAACAAAACAACCAAAAACCCTGAGATGATCAATATTAGGTTGAGTTTTGTTGATTACCTCAAAAGGAGAGTGATCTTGTAAGATTTTTGTAGGCTTCTGTTAATAAGGTAGTAAGCAGTAACCACTGCATCACCCCAAAAAACGTTTAGGAACATTGGCATGAAATATCATAGACCGGGCTACCTCCATTAGATGTTTGTTCTTACACTCAGCTACTCCATTTTGCTGAGGAGTGTATGGACAACTAGTTTGATGTGTGATTCCATGTTTGAGAAGATGTTGTTTAAAGGCATTGCTTGAATATTCTCCTCCATTATCTGACCTAAAACATTTAATCTTGGCATTGTACTGGTTAGTTATGTAACTTTGAAAATTTATAAATGCCTCTAAGACCCTATCCTTAGAAGGAAGCAGAGTGATCCATGTAAATTTTGATTTTTCATCAATGAATGTGATAAAATATTTATGATGTTCTCTAGACTCACATGGAGCAGTCCAAACATCAGAATGAACTAATTCAAAACAATGATCATAAACGGTTACAGATTTAGGAAATATAGATTTACAATATTTTCCAAGGATACAAGCTTCACAATCAGCATTGTTAAAAGTAATCCTAGGAAACAACAATTCTAAAACTTTATTATGGGGATGTCCAAGTCTAGCATGCCACAAATCACCATTTATTTCAGACTTATTAGAACTAGAAAAGCAGTAAAGAGGCAATTTAAAACAATCTTCAAGCAAATATAGGTCATCTTTGGTTTCTCCTTTTCCAAGAACTCTTTGTGTCTCAATATCCTGAAATGAAACTTCATTAGGACTAAAAATAACATTGCAATTGAGATCAGTGGTAGCCTTTTTAACAGATAACAAATTAGAAGTAAAATTTGGCATATAAAAGGCTTTAGATTCATTTCCAAATAACCTAAGTTTTCATATTTCTTTAATTGGTATTTGAGCTCCATTTGCAATCATAACATTCCCTATAGTCGGTTCTATATCTTTTATCAAGTGCGAGTCACTAATCATATGGTGTGAAACACCTGAATCAACAATTAGAGGCTTAGAGATATTTGATACATGATAAGAGGCTTGAAGAGATTTACCCAACACATTACCAGAGTTTTCTTTGAGTGCCTTGATGAGAGCCTCAAGGTCTGATTTCTTGACAAATTCCTCTTGAGGAGATGTCATCATGGGCCTAACCTCCTTGTTTTGAGTAGGTGCCACCTTAGAGGATGACCCATCATGATACACAGCCATTGGAGATGGACTGTAAGACCCTCCATTGTAGGATCCAGCTTCTAGGGAGAACTGAGCTTGTGGTTGAGCATTCCATCTGCTTTGTTTTAGGTGAGGATGCATAATCCAACACTGCTCTTTGGTGTGTCCCCTTCTTTTGCAATGATCACACATGGTCTTCTTGTCATCAAACCTCAAAGTGTTTTTTGTTGAATGTGTTCTTGTTGAAGGCGCTTTTGTTGGCTGTGAATAGCTCTCCTTTATCCTTTCCACCAAATAGACCAAGTGAACCTTCCTCCTTCTGAATCTGAGCACACACCTCATCAAGACTAGGGAGTTTATCAGCTCTTAGAAGGTGCTTCACAAGGTCACCAAAGGTTGGACTTAGAGTGAGTAACAGTCCAAAAACCTTGTCTTGCTCCCTTCTTTCAAGAATCACAGCCTGATCCATTGTGTGTGGTCTGAGCATTTCTAATTCAGCCCAAAGGGATCTGAATTTTCCAAAATGCTTGGTGAAGGCCTCCTCCTAGTTGAGTTTATTAATCGCCTTTTTAACTTGGTAAATACAACTCAAATTTGAGGTATTTCCAAACACATTCTGAAGTGTATCCCAAAGATACTTGGCTGTCTCACAATAGGAATAAGATTCCAGGAGAGATGCTTCAAGAGATCCTTGAATGATAGACAACACCAATTGGTCTTCCTGGAACCACTTTCTTTGACCAACAATTGTTGGGTCTTGGTTTTCATTAGTGTCTTCTTCAATATGAGACCATAAGTCATGGCTACAAAGAGTTGTCTTCATTGTTCTTGACCAGAGTAGGTAGTTTAGGCCATTCAACATGACTGAAGCACTGATATTCCTTGGCTTCTCCATAGTCTTCACGATTTGGAATGAATTATGATGTTAGAGAATGAAAAGTTTTGAGCAATGAAGATTTTTGGTTTTGAAATTATGTGCGGAATTTAAGAGAGATTAGGAGCAACTGCTTTGATACCATGTAAGAATATGAATGTTAAGAAGATTGAGAGTTTAAGAGAGATTTCAAGAAAAGATTAAGAGATTTTGGAACTCCATAATGGATTGCTCGTATTGTTTTTCTTAGCTTAATTTTACATCATTAGGATTACAGGTTTTGTAGGCAGAAACTGATTAGGGCTAAGAGAGGAGAGCCACTGACTAAAGACAATACAACCCTTTATGTGTTTTCTATGTCTAAAACGACAATTGGATCGATCGATATAAAGTCAGATCGATTGATCCCAAGTGCGCCCGGTCGATCCCGTGCGAGAATAGTCGATCCTGGAAATACCCTTAAATTTACGTCTAAACGGAACAATCGATCCTTATACGATCGATCGATGTATTCTCAACACTTGTTTGATTTCTGAAAAGACATAGTGGCTGTCCTGTAATGTCATCTTATGTTTCAGAAATGTAAGGCGAAGCTTGAGGAACTGAAATATTTTGGGAAAGAACTTGGATGATGTACAGCAGGTAAACACACACAAGAAATTGGTGGTAATGCATCCAAAGTTTTGTTGATTTCGTAAGGAGATTTGTTGTGCTTGATCTGTAACTAATGTAACTAATGTCTTCTCATGCTTCAGATTTATAGGGCTCGCTCGAGTGGCTAAGTTGGAAGTATTAGAAGAAAAAAAAGAACTTAAAAAAGCCGAACCTATGGAAACGTGTTGTGAATCTCATGAAGAATCTGTGTGGAGTTTCATATGAGCAAAATGGGTCAGAAGAAACGATCTGGTTTGGTGCAGAGAATGAAGGTAGAATAGGAACTAGACTAATTAAAAATAAGTAGCTGTAGGCTTTGATGATCTTACTTAGCTCTTTAACTTTTGAGTTCTCTTAGTAAATTAGTAAATGTTATTCCTTGAATGTGTATGAACGTTTGAATAACATTAATTTATTTTGTTTTGTTGTTGGTAACTCATTTTTTTGCCTTGAATATGTTTTAGCAATATAACATATACATCCCAGCACATGTCGAACAAAACACAAGAGCCATATGACTATATCTTGTATGCGATCTTGATAATATTCTGAAATTTAACATATTCACTTGATTTCAAATTGCATCAATATATGCAAAGGGTTTTGGTACATCAAAAAGAAACAAGCATTGAATTATATATTTCAGCCTTCACAAAGAAGAAAGTTACACCAAGAGCAACAAGAATACAATCACTTTGAGATTACGAAATGGAGTTATATTTTTCTCAGGATCCAGTCAGGTATGAACAAAAACAAAGTTTACATTGGGATCTCTGTTCGGACATTCAGGAGTTGTAAGAAAGAAATCAACCTGATGATAAAAGGTCAGATTTTGTCAGGAGTGGTTTAGAGGATCTTCATGTTGCTCCGTGTTCTCTAGTTGGTGGACTTGCAGAGGAAGCAGATACTGTCGACCCACCTCTTCTTCGGTTTACTTCTTTGAGATTTGGTGTTTCTTGCCTCCACGAGATCATTCATGAATTGAACCACGGCCTGAGAGGATGGCAAACAAGAATATAATCAATCATCCATGACTGACATATGGCGGGTCAGAACCAAAGAAAACTAAGATGAGAAATAACCTGAGCGCCCTTTTGGATTATATCCCTTGGAAGCTCTTCAAGTGGATTTTGCTGTGTGTGAAGAACACGCAGCTGTGAAAGCGCTTTGAAAGAGTAAGGAAGAAACGGATCTGGTTATTGCTCATATCAAGCTCTTCCAGCTTCTCAAGGTTGCATATTAACCCCGGGAGAGATCTCAGGTTGGCAAAATTGTTCCCAATGTTCAGCTTAACAAGGCGTTGTGGCATAACATAAGCTCTCAGGTACTGACTCAAGCTCGTTGAAACTCACATCTAGCTCTTTGAGGTTAGCCATGGAGGACATCGTTGTTGGTAACTGCCGAATGTTATTGTAACGGACGTTCAGAATCTCTAAAGTAGTTATCTTCCCAACAGCTTCCGGAAGAGCTTTAAGCCTGTTGTAATCTGCACGGAGCTCTTTAAGGGAAGAACAACCTGAGATACTATGCGGAATCTCTTCGATATTGTTTGTTTCAACATCGAGCTTCTTGAGGCTCACGAGAGAACCGATGGATTCAGGGAGTATGGAGAGGCTGTTAGAGCTCAAATCAAGTTCCTCGAGATTTATCAATCTACTTAATGCTGATTGATAGTTTTTTTTATTGTGATTCAAGTAAATGCAGTTGTTTAACATAAAAACAATTATTATGATTCAAAAATCTGTATTATTTTGACATTTTTTACGTGAAGTAAGAAATAAATGCAATATTTTAATAAACTTTTTAAAACTAATCTGACTACTAGACTTTGAACTCTTTCGTAACTCTTATATTATATAATTATATAAAAGTTCATCTATTATTGATTACAGAAAATAGAGAGAAAAACACTAATATTACAAGATTAAAATAAAGTAAAGCTAAATGATTTTAAGAATAGGAAGAAAGATTGATAAAAAAGTTAATTTTCGTTAAACAAGAAGATTTTTTTTTGTGGTTAAAAATCACAAACACCATCGAGAATACAAAAAAAACTAACTAATGAGAAAGTATAAATAGATTCATATAAAAGATGGTATGGTTTAGAGTATGGCCCAAGACATGACACCAATTTTATTTTAAATATTAATATTTCTAACAATTTAAAATCTTTAGTTGACCAATATTGCATGAGTATAATATAAATTATAGAGTTGATATCTTGACGTATTCAATTTTTTTTAAATAACTAAAAAAATTCCTCAATAACATACGGGTTTTATTTTAATTTTTTATATTTAATTATCAAATCAATGTTCTTTTTTTATTTATAATGATTCTAATATTTTGTTGGAGAAAATATTTGCTAACACATAATTTTTGTTTAGTTTGTATTACAAATAATATGTTTTCATACGGTTATTTTGATTATCAATATTTTCTTACATTTTTTTCTTATAATTTTAGTCATCTTTCTAATCTCTTCTATATATCAATTAAAAAGAATATTTACTTATTTTCATATTCTTTTTATTTTCTTTTAATCCTAATATTATATTTTTCAATTTTTCATCTAACCGTTTTGATTTTGTTTATTTTACAAATATTTCACTATATTTAGTTTTCATTTTAATTTTTTTGTATAGTTTTTATGTTCTTCAATTTTTTATCTTTGTTATTTCTTATAATTGATTTTTTCTTCAATTATTTATGAGTATTTTGTGTCTTACAGTTTTATGAGTTTAAAATTTTATTTTAAATTTTTAAAGGGTTTTAGTTTATTAACTTCATTTTTGTTCTCATAAATTTTTTATTCACTTATATATTAACATTTAATTATCTTCATTAGTTTGGGGATGGCGGTTAAATCATGCAAAGATGATTTGAAGTGGTTTTACTACTAATATTTTGTTTTGATTAGCTGATATGTATTTATTATTTCAAAATAAAAATATATATACGATAATACAACCATTTTATTTAGGTGTTTAAATAAAATAGACATACTGGCTCACCCTACATTCTTGTTGACCCATTATGGCCTCAGTATCAAACATGTAAGCTCGATTTCCCAGAGTTGAAGTTAGAGGACCACGCAGTCTCTTATTCTAGGGATGGTTTGGTGCTTGTGAGATCATTTTATCACAGTTATGTACTCTTTCTGAACCCCTTTACCAAGAAGAGCTTCTACTTACCCAAGGGGTCAAAATATTACGAAGGTTATTGTCTAGCTTTCTCGAGTGCACCTACTTCAACTAGTTGTGAGGTTATCTCTTACACCCAAATATCTGCAACCGGAGATGTTCTGATCGGTACTTGGTTGCCTGGTGAAGCCGAATGGACCACCCATCGCTTTGAGAACTCTATTCTACCCTATCACAGGTGTGACAAATGTGTGTTCTCGAATGTTGTTTTCTATTGATAAGCTTTTAAATAACATTGCAGATCGATCTGTTGCTAAATCAAAATGATTTAAACCATTTTTTTAGGCAGTCTGACTTCAGTTTTGGCTTTTCAGGGGTATATATTATTCTCACCTCTACTTCATGTTAATCATAAGAGTTGGTGGGAATCTAGACCTTTTAGCGTCTGCTTCATGCCAAAATACAAACAGGATAATGAATATAGTAGGACTATTTGTTTCTCAAAAGTTTCAATTACTAAACGACATTGTTTCTGCTCTACTTGAAACCTTTCAGTAGCATACTCTGCTCCAACTTCAAGATCAGATATCTCTTCTTCTTCTTCTTCTTCTTCTTCTTCTTCTTCTTCTTCTTCTTCTTCTTCTTCTTCTTCTTCTTCTTGTTTGTAGTATGTGGTGTTAGAAGAGTGACCAGTGATCTTGGAACGGTGTAGAGTGGTTCCAGAGGAAGATGGGGAGATGCTGAAACTCCCCGAACCACCAAGTGTCTTGCTTGGGAGCTTCTTTGCTTTTCCCTTCTTCATTTTGATGTCTTTGTGCCACTTCTTTAGTGCCTTTGCCATCTGTTCATCAAACACTGCTGTTTTCATGTGTGAACCCATCTGCTCATACATCAACACCACATTTCAACATTCAAGACTACTCTAATTAAGAGTTCACTGGGCCGGAATAACGAAAACTGTTGTTTACAAGTTACCTGAGTCACCAGGGCGTACAAAGGGAGAGTGATGTAGCTGCATAAGATCAAAGCTCCTAGGCTGCATATACATACATCCTCACACTTAACTTGTCTCTGAAAGTAATAAACATGATTAAGGGTTTGAATAAGCATGTTACCATAGAAAGAGTTTGATGGCTACAAGATTGAAATCGTTGTGGAAGCATGATTTTAATCCAAAAGAATACTGCAAGCCCCAAAGTTAATATTTCTATATATGTTACTTAGTAAAATGATCAAATTCAGAGGAGGTGTTTCTTTTTTTTTTACCCATATCCAGAAGAAGTGTGTTATCTGGAAAGCATTCTACAGAACACAGAGGAAAGCTATATCGATTAGAGAGGAACATTATAGAAGAACAAAGAAGCTGAAAACATGGTGTTCATAGTGTTATTACCTGAAACAAGGCAAAGTGGATAAGATGAAGAAGCAATTGAGGGCAATCTAACCAAAAGTATCGATCTGAACCTTGCACTAGAGGCATCCCTTGAACTACTGCATGTGTCTCTGCGATTTCTAGCGCCATTGTTGCCAAAATAGCTTGAAGCTTTGTTCCAACGGCTAAGATTATCTGAAACAAGACTTCTTATTCACAGCAGTTTTAATGTAAATACAGAGAGAGAAAGAGAGAGATTGTCTTACGAGGACAGGAGGTATTGATGCCCAAAACAGTGTTCTCCATCCTCGAAATTGCGTAGAAATATTTCAGTATATGAACTAAATTTTTATTGAAAGATAGATATGTAACTCACCATTAACATTAAAAAGCAAGAAGATCACAAATGATGCCCAAAGAACAGGACTGCGGAACAAAAAAACAGGTGAGTTAAGACAAGAAGTGAAGTTTCATTTGCATTTGATGTTTGGATTGTGTTGTACCTTATTCCAACTATTAACTTGAAATCATCCTCGAGAGATCTTTTGATATATCTCTGGAAGTTGAATTTTCTTCCTGGGGCTAAATGAGCCTGCATCAGATCACAAGAATTACACATCACCAAGATTCATGAGAGAAGAATAGGGAAAGGTGGAAAGATTTTTTAAAAACTTACAGAGATGAATCCGTGGCGCAGAGTCAAGTAATCAATTCTTCCCACTGATACAAAGAACTGTCTTAAGAAGCAACCCTGTAACCAAAGTTGTTTCTATAAGCTCAAAATATTCAAAATCGAAATCAAGAAAGTCTGATGCAATTGGAAGATAAATGACAAATGGTTTCTTTACAACGTAAAAGAAGAATGGAATTGTTGTCCAGAAACTTGTATGTGATTTCACAAAAGAAGTCTCATGAGTGAGCCTAAGTCTGGATTGATCTGCTCATCAACAAAAGAAAATCTTATAAGACACTGAAAACATAATATTCAGGGCTTTAAACAGAACCTCATGAGCAAAATTACCAACAGAAAACTCATAATCATGAGATAGTGTCTCTTGCTCCCACTTTTTCCATCCACGAATCTGCCACAATTTTAATACAAAATGAAGCATTATTATTCACTCTATCAAACATCATTTCTTCTCAAATTTGAAACTAGAATCTTCGTACCTTGAGCCTGCTAAGCATCATGGTGATCAAACTATAGAGGATATGAAAGATGGCTAAGAAGAACAATAAGATGTGAAGTTGGTGCAAGCCTTTCAAAGTTATGAGTGGCTCAGATCCATTTTTTCAATTCACATTTATATCACCAGCCGCCAAAAGATGCCTGCTAAGAGATAGAGCGAGACTCATTGCGTTTTTAAATGGACAAGGTAACATAGAGAGAGTAGCTTTTGAAGGAACGCAGACTTTGAGGATATATGTTTCTCCAAAGGTAAATGAATCCGAGAATCATCAGCTCTGCAGAATCAATCACCGTTTTCTCTTAGTTTCTTGAAAGAAAAAAATCAAGATTTGACACAATAGCAATCATTAGTTACCAGCTTTAATTTTCTCTAAGGCTTCAAGCAAGGAGTTTTTATGCTTCTTCCATAACCACTGAGAAGAAACAACTAAAGATGGTTCAGACATTGAGTGTTTGGACAAGAACATTTGCAAAAAAAAGAAGAAGAATTAAAGCGGACATGGGCGAGTCTTTGAAGACCCTTTTCGAGGAGATGGGAAATGAGGATGAGAAATGAGCAAACGACGGCGACGGCCCAAGTGGGTGTCTGAGAGAGCATTTTCTCGCCGGAGGGAGCTCCGGTGGCCGTAGCTCCACCGTGGAGCAAAAGAAACCATAAGAAAGATCCCTGACTCTTATCTCTTGTGATCATGAGTGAAAGGATAGGTAGAGAGAAAGAAGACACAACTAACGTAGAGTTTAAAACTTATGTTAGTGCTTCTTAATTACTATGTTGTACAACGTAAGTTATACTTGTATCTAGATAAAGAATTGGTTTTCATTTGACTATATTTATTGTGAGATTAATTAGAACCGCAGCACAAGTATATGTTTATATAATTTTGCTCATAAATCATAGAATAAATACTGTATGAGTTCATTAAAATGGTGTAGCAGTGTTGACTAAAAACCAAATGTGTCGTTCAGTTTTGAACTCATCCCATTTAATTAGTGGTAAGTTACTTTTACAAAGTTGATGGGCAAAATTCATTACATATAAAAATATAAAATACAACCTCTGTAAATTAATAATACTGAGACTTGAAAAATTATTAATTTATAGAAATATTAATTAAAGGATAAATTAATATTTATTATTTTATAAAGAGAATCATTTTTATTTTTTTATTTTTAAAAAAATTTATCTTAACATATTGTTATATTAGAATTTAAATAAATATAATAGTGAAAATAATATACATATATTTGAAACTATGATTAAGAATCTTAGTTATCGTAATAAAGCTAATGTTAATAACACATCTAACTAGCTATATGTAAACAAAATATTCATAAATCCAAAATTTAGAAGAAGTATAACTAATAGCTTTAATGTTCTTGGTATTATGGTTTATAATCTTAATATTGCAATATAATTAATATTAAAAATATATTTGATTATTCATATAAAAATGATAAATGTTGAGAAATTTAAAATGTAGAATAAATGACAGTTGATATTTATAACGTTAATGATAAAATTAAATAATATATTACAATAGAGTTGAAAGCATTTATCAGGACTAAAACTTCTCATATATTTTGAATGTAAAGCAATAATACAAACTAAAAGATATTGACCAATAAGTAAAATTATAGAAAATTTCAAACAAGATTTTAATTTAGTTATATATATTTAAAGATTTATAATTATTAATTACATATATTTTTAAAAAAATATTATTTTATTATATTATCAGATTTTGTTAATTTTAATAGTAGTCCAATTCGGATCAGAAAAAAAATATTATTTTATGATGATTTTTAATTTATAAAGTTTTAATTTACGAAAGTTTTACTTGCTTTTGATAAAAAAAAAAAATTCAAACATAAGCTATTAGCCATAAAAAACAAGATTTGTGTGATCAAAACAAGATAAATCACAAGTGTATGTACTAATGCTGCTTCCATACCATAATCTGAATTCTAACCCAAAAATGTGAAAAAGACAAAGAAAAGCGTACAAATATGTGCTTGTTAGATCGATATTGAAATACTTACTAGGCGATAAGAAATTGAGAACTGTCAAGAACTAAGAAGTAATCAAATATATCTAGATAAACCATTTTAAATAGTTTTATTGAGCTCATGAGACTCCAATCCAATCGGTTCAATCTAAACAGAGATTACATAATAAAATCAAATAAAAAGTCGTTTAGCAAAACTCTGCTCAGACTCCCTCATTAAATCAATCTGATTCTTTATTGCTTGGACGTTACTGCAAATGACACAACAAATAAGGTGGGAGAGAGAGAGCAACTTATAAATGGGTCCTTCTACACCTTCTCTAATCGCTCTTACCCTCCTGAGATCCAATCTCCTGCAAGTAATGTTCTGCGTCCAAGGCCGCCATACACCCTGCACCATCCATAAGTTGTGATCAGAGTTGCTTATGAAAATGAAAACGAAAAAGATAATCATTGTGTAAAAATATGCAGGTTCGATGGAAACACATAATCGTTATAGACCGCTGAAAACAATCTATCTGTTTCTTCTTGTAGCAAGAGAACATTAAGATAACAAAATCTTATATCAATGCTTGAAACAGTTTCATTTTAACTTCCAGGATCTCAAGACACCTACCTAGAACGATCAATGACCATTACAGTGTCTTGTATAAGAATGAAAGTAGTTAGGCTTTTACCGCATAAAAAAGGGCACAACAAAGGACCACTCTATACCAAACACAAATCATGCGTCGATATACAAAACAAGCCACTTTGGGAACATGAAAGGGCCTCATCATAAAAAGCTAATGACTTTCATAAACCCAGACTCCGTTGAACCGATCAATCAAACAATTATGCTAAACAGATAAACAATTGTTCACTTAACCAAACACTCAACTAACAAATACACGAAACACTATGTTATCAGATAACATGCACACATATTAGATGCTACTTCAATGATAGATGTTACGGTAATTCATTGTGCAGAAAAAAAGACAAGTAAAGAACGAACCAGTTCCTGCAGCAGTGATGGCCTGCCTATACTTCTTGTCTTGAACATCTCCAGCAGCGAAAACACCAACCACGCTCGTCTTTGTTGTACCAGGCTTGGTCAATACATAACCATCTTCATCAAGCTCAAGCTGACCATCCAAGAACTTCGTAGCTGGCTCATGACCAATGGCGAAGAACAAACCAGACACTTTAAAAAAAGACATATCTCCAGTAACAACGTTCTTCACTTTCAAACCTCCAAGAACGCCTTTCCCGTTTTCGTCTCCGTACGCCTGAACAACCAAAGAGTTCCAAATCACTTCAATCTTAGGGTTTGATAACGCTCTCTGCTGCATAATCTTAGACGCCCTAAACGTGTCTCTCCTGTGGATTATATAAACCTTAGATCCATACTTGGTAAGGAAATTCGCTTCTTCCATAGCCGAATCACCGCCGCCAATAACCACCAGAGTTTTGTTCCTGAAAATAGGAGCAGCTCCGTCGCAAACAGCACAAGCGGAGATTCCACGGTTCCAGAAACCACCAGCGCCTTCACCAGATCCGACGAAGCTGAGCCGTTTCGCTACAGCTCCCGTAGCAATGATAACGGCGTCGGCGATTACGGTCCTGGAATCGGTGAATAGCTTAAACGGCTTGGAAGAGAAATCAACCTTGTTGACCGTTTCCGTGAAGATCGTAGTACCGAATCGCTCCGATTGCTTGCGGAATTTCTCAACGATGTCGATGCCGAGAATACCTTCCGGGAACCCAGGGAAGTTTTCGACGTCGGTGGTTGTTGTTAGTTGACCTCCCGGAGCGATGTCGTTAGCCATCCATCCTTCGAAGAGAAGAGGTTTAAGCTCCGCCCTAGCTGCGTAGATCGCTGCCGTATGTGCAGCTGGACCGCTTCCGACTATGCAAACCTTGGTTTTGTGAGTTTCCATGACGGCGGAGGCTAGAGACGGCGGCTTTAAAGAAGATGCGAAGAGACCAGATCCGATTGCAAAACCTCCTGCTCTGCTTAATAAATAACTTTAAATAAGAGATACTTTTTAAATCTTTTAATAATTTTTATTCAATTTTATTAAATTTTTAGATATTATATTATTAGATAAATATTGAATCAGTAAACAAAAATTTCTTGAAACAGTTTTTAAAGGCATTTTGAATCTCTTAAAATATTATATTTTTTATTAATTTTTAGATATTATATTAATAATTAAATATTTAACTAGTAATATTGAGATACAGAAACAGTCTCTCCTTTTTTCACGTTCTAAACCAAAATCTCATAATTTTTATTTTTATTTTTTAAATAATATCACCAAATGTTCTTAAAGATATAAAACCTCCTTTTTTTAATTTACTTTTCACTTTCACCAGTTTCTTTTTATTAACAAGAATTATTATTAAAGGTTGCAAGGAATTATTGTCGTGGATATATAATTACATCAAATCTTTTATGCCAACTTACATGTGACATTACATTTGTCGTTGATATCGATAGTCGATGAACATATGAAATATGTCGGATCAACCACTCGTAGAACACAAGTCTCATCTTGAGATGCTTCTTGGCGATCTCTGAAAGAAACTTTACTGCAATTTGGACCAAAAATCTCATTATATGATTTAGTTGTGGACCGTAACATATCATAAGTCCATGCACCTGCTAATGCACCGATCACCGGTGAAACTATATATAACCATAAGTCCTTATAACATCCCCATATAAGTGCAGGCCCTAGACTTCTTGCTGGATTCATAGATGCTCCTGATATTGGCCTATGCCAAATTATGAAAACAGACAACATTTTATCATAAAGTTTAACAAACATTAGATTGAACGTAGCGATGAACTCTATCACGAACGTTGTCGTGTTGGTGTTTGACGGATATGTTCCGACATAAATATCGCCTTTGAGGCTACAAACGTTGTCGTTCAGATGGAACACAAGTCGTAGAGCTTCAGCCGCTAAACTTGAGCGGCTATATATCATGGAACCTATAAAGAGATCGATTACAACTACGTTATAGACGCATACCCATCAGTATTATTCAAACTGATAATATGAATTTCCTTATAAACAGTTGTGTAGTTTTTGAGTCACCTGCTTAAAAGGGAATTGTCTAGACGAGGCAAAGGCAATGGAAACAGCAGGGTTGAAATGTGCACCAGAGATATGACCAATAGAGTAGATCATAACCATTACGGTCAGTCCCCATACCAAAGCTATACCGGGAAGTGTCACCGGCTTTTCCGTACGTCTCATTCACCGCGTTGGCCGTGCAGCCGGCAAATATTAGTGTGAATGTACCAACGAACTCGCCAATCAACTAAAGAAGACAACAATATGATTTATATTTATATTTATATATATATATATATGACAATATCGTAAGAAACTATTTCATATCTCTTTAATCTATAAATTTGATTACCAAAAGAAAACATATTCTAAGGATGTATCATATAATAGTGCAACATCTAAAACAGCCGGTGTTCATTTGGCACCGATAACCCAATTTCATTGACAATCCATATTAAAAGTAAATGGAATTTTAATTTAATTTCAATATCTAATATACCGAGGAATAAAAACTTTAAGCAAAATAGTACTAATTAAGCTCTTTTCAAGGTAATAGAAAAAGGTGTACAAAAACTGTACTAGACAGATACAATATACATATTAGTTAGGTTTGCTTATTATAATTCATAAACATCGAAAACCTCAAATGCAGAAAATTCGAACCAAAGTCAAGATTGAAAACGAAACAAAAGAAATAATGAACGATACGGATACAAGAGGACCTGAGAAAACCGTTGACCGAGAATCACCACCGGACCCGTCTTAGACGGCGGTTTGACTCCGAGCAGTAATATCAGAGATCTCGGCCGTGATACCTTTCTCTAAGAATGTTTATGGTTTGATCATCTACAAAACTTAAAATTTTCAACGCTACTTTATATTCGTAATTCGTTATATACCTTATGAAGAAAATAAGGATTTGATAAGAAAAATGTAATATAGCTATTGAAACTATCAATAAATGATAAAATAATAGTTGGTCAACTTATTTGTTACACTTTTTAATTGAATAAATTAACAATTACATGATCAAATTGAGTAATTGTAAACTGTATACATATATGCTCTTCAACCTTGATCATATCAGAAAAAAGAACCAGAAAAAAAAAGATCTAACCGGACCTCTCTTTAAGGCTTTCTCATGGAGAAAACAAACACAAAGACGTGAGTATAAAATCAAATTTCTATCCTAAGTATGTATATGCTCAAATATCTCTCTTGAGTATTAGATTTAGGTCGTCGCTTTTTTTTTGTTATTATAGCGTTGAAGATGTTGAAAGTGTTGATGTTTATACAGCAAAAGGTTTGCTTACTATTAGTCATCGATATCTTGATGTTAGGTAAGTACAAAATATATCATATCATTTCATTTGATCCTTTTACATATATTATACTTATATGTAAATATAATTTTCTTCATCTTCATGGGTGTAGAACAAATGAAGAATTCGCAAAGAGCCACTTTGAGGATGCCTTGAACATTCCTTACATGTTCAAAACAGATGAAGGTAACTTTTGAAAGTTTGCAGCAAATTTCCATTATGACTTTATATATATATATATATAAACTATTGTGAATTGGTTTGTAGGTAGGATTGTAAATCATGATTTCATTCCTCAAGTGGCATCGGTTTGCAAAAAAGATGACCATCTCATCGTGGTTAGCTTTGCTTAACTATGACTAATTTGTTTCTTTCAATAATTAGATTTAGATTTTTAGTTAAGACAGATTCCTCATATTAATTTTTTTTTGGTTAAGGCTTGTAACGCTGGGGGAAGAGCAAGTCGTGCTTGCATCGATCTTCTAAATGCGGTAAGTCTATTTATTAAGTATATATATATAAACAAAATATGCAGCGTACTTATTGTATGTTTGTCTATACTCCGAAGGGTTACGAGCATGTGGCTAACATGGAGGGAGGCTACTCGGCTTGGGTTGACGCTGGATTCGCTGGCGATGAACCTGCGGGGGAGCTCAAGACCGCTTGCAAGTTCCGCCCAAAGGACAGCTAAATCAGCCATGTCTTGTGATTCACTCAACATCTCTATCTTTATTTTATTTTTATTTTTTGTTGGTTTGATGCTGAAAGAATTGAAACTTGAAAGTGCTGTAATGTTGTAATAACGACTAAGGAGTTCGTTTCAAGCTCCATGAAGCTGTTTCTGTCTGGAGTGCTTAGGTATTTATAATGAGTTTTAGGAAAATTTGACACAATCAGAAAGAAAGCATAACGCAGGTTAACAACAAAGATATAATTATAAAGTTGTAGATTTGTCTTTCTTAATAGAAAAGGTTTCAAGAACTTTCGCTACAAATCAATAGAATCTAATCAAAGAGAAAGAGAGACCATAAACTAGATGGGCCTATGTAAAGTATCCTAAAGTGGGCTCTCTCAAGTTGTGTGTTATGCTCTCAATCATAATATACAGACAAAAGACTCCACAACTACTTCTAACATTCTTCTTTCTCTCTCTCGGATCTTCAAAGCTTTTGTTAAACTGTAAAATGTTTCTAATCAGATTGCTCAAGTGGCACACGGACGAATAACTGCCCGTTTAGGGTTACCACAGCCGATGTATGATGCGGATCGATTCTTGTCGGCAAACTTACCACCTGCAATTCAAGAGAAAGTTACCAAATTTGTCATTCAGCATTTTATACAATCAATCCTGTAACAACATGTTTTGTTCTTTGCAACAGATTCTGGTTTTCCGTAATTTTAAGAATCAAATAAGGAGCAGTACCTTCTTGAAAGGAGTAGCTCCCCATGGATTCATAGGGTTCTCGGGTTCGCCACTTATTACTAACCGCCCTGCCGGATCTGATTGAACTCGGACCTGTGTGGTTATTTGCCAAGATAAGTTCATATGTAAATAAAACGAATACTTTAGATTCTATTACAAGTCTGTGAGAGATAACCTCTTCGCGGACAAGTCCTGGGACTAATGCATACACCTCAAAGCAATCTTGCTGCGGATATTGGAAGAGATTATTAATTAATACATATAAAACCATGCAAGTGATTGCTCAGATTTTCAAGGAAGCAACATACCGTCCTCTGCACGTTAATCTTCACCCAATCAGCTGGTGGTCCAACATCAACAACTGTCACATCCAACCTAAGAAAAAAAAACGGAAAACGGAATCAGAAATCAAATGAGAAATATCACACGTCAAAAAGTCAAGAGCAACATACTAATAAACATACATAGGTTTAGACACTTGGATGGCATGTTTTGCAAAATGTTCAGTAGACGATGGCCTCTTGCGTTTGAGCAAACCTGATGACATTGTGAGATGTAAGTAATAAACTGAGTCAAAGCTTCAATAATACAATACTTATTCGTCGACCAGGACTACTCATACCAGGGGAGGTTCCTGTCGGTTTTTCGCGCTTTTGATGAAGAACTAAATTCTTATCCTACAAGTTACAAAACAGCGTGCGGTTCCGGCTCAGACAACAAAGGAAAGTGTAAAAGTAAGATAAAAACATATGTTTGGTAACAAGATTATTTCGGACCTTAATTGCAGGGTCATTAACTTCGCCGTTCCCATTAAGACGCTGTGAATGCCAACCTTGCATTGCACGTGCTGCTGCATCTCTCCTCGCTCTACCAGAACCAGAACCCTACAGCACAGCAGGTTAAGTTATTAAACACAAATATTAATTATAAGAAGATCAAACAAAACCTACAGACGCATGATATTATATTCACGATCTTACCTGATTATCAATATTCGTTGGTTCTGGTTCAATAGCAAGAGGTATCTGTAGTTCACCCTCGATGACTTTATGCCGCTCATATTCAAGAAGGGCCTAAAAATGAAGAAACGATTACGAGATGTTACTGGATCTTCAGGAAAATACATCTCCAGGGGATTCACACTTGTTCATTGTTCAATCATTTAAACTCTCTTGCAGAAGGATTGATGCACAGAGTCCCATGCCAGTGTATACACTAGCCACATTATTGGGAGAAAAAAAAAGCAGAGAATGGAAAACAGAAAAGAGGGTGGGCGTATAATCTCACCTTTTCGTAGAAACCTCGGAAAGTCCATGACACTGTTGTACATGTCCTGGAAACACAATCGAGCAATCAATTAGAACAAAATCTTGGGAATTTGCAAACAATTTCCCAAACTCACGACAAATCTACTAAGAAGAAAAGCACAAGGCCAGAGGTAAATGACCAAATTCTTCTTACTTTGGGGGCCTGAAAGACTCTCCTACTTGCCGCCATAGTTTGCATCCAGTAACCTATTCAGAATAAAGCATAAATCCATCATATTAGATATCACCAAAAAATCCACTGCTATAGAATGAATGCAAGAAAAAAAAAGACAGGAGAGAAAAGAAAGGATGAAATGCAAAGGCCACATTGGCTCGTCAACAAAGATGCTGTGATGTTCATCATGCGCATTGATAGTAGGACATACCTTGTCATAACCGCCCAATCTAGTTACAGCTCTCCACAACCTTGCGCCAAATAAATTAATTGAATATGAGCTTCCACTGAAATCTTTAAACACACTAGAGTTACTAAATAAAGATGGGAAGCAAGCTTACTTAAGGCAGTTTAGTCCCTCCCCATAAAATTTTGGAGGTTTAAAGTCCATGTTTCTCTCTCTAAAAAAGTGATCTAATTCTTTCATAAAAGCAGATTGATCATCCTCCGTTCCAGATTCATTGCCGTCCGACGTATCATCCAAGAGGAAAGAGCGCTTTGCGCTCATGCTCCCATCCAAACCAGGTGGTGCCTGATTTGCGCTCATGGTCCCATCAAAACCAGATGGCACCCAGTTTGCGCTCCTGGTTCCATCAAAACTAGGTGCTGCTCGATTTGCACTCATGGGCCTATCAAAATCAGGTGGTGGCGGACATATTTTATGGACCCCATTATTCAAACCTCCACTTACCCCCACTTCAGACTTCGTATCAGAAGATGCAACACAAGGAGGACCAGGTTCACGTCTCACTGATGCAGTCTCATTATCAGCATCACTTCCATCAGGTACTAATATAGAACAATCTTTCTTTTCAGCATTAGGCTCGACATTCATATCGTTGTTATTAGCAGAGTCAATACTAGCATCAGTAAGCAATTTCGAATCAGGGACGTCCATGTCTTCCATAGGATCAGCCTCAAGTGTAGCAACTCTTTCGTTATTGTCAGATGAAGTCTGGGTAGCGGGCAAGAGAGACAACCCTTTGTCACTGTCTCCTGAAATTCCAGCAGGCAACACATCAGAGTTTTGGTCATTTTCTGTCAGAATTTCAGCGGCTGGCATGTCTGGCTCGTTTTCGTTCACTGAGGTTTCTATGAGAGGCTCGGATGGCTTATTCTCCAGATTTGATACGGTCTCAGAACCAGGCACCTCTGGTTCTTTTTCAACCTCCGTTGTGGTTCCTTGATCATGATCGACCGGCCCACTTCCATGGTCAGCCAAACTCATATTGTTTGCCTCACCCTCGTCTAGCCTGTCATTGTTCTCCTCAACAACTTTGGTATCTGTATTGACTGGAAATTCGTTATGGTGTCCTGAGGGTATCATGTCATGTTCTTCTGCAGTTTTTTCCTCCTCCATTACAGTAATAGCATGATGAAGCAGTGATCCTTTGTCCTCCGAGAGTTTGCTATCAGGAGTCACTGTAATCTCAGAGGATGTGATGTCATGTTCTTCTGCAGGTTTGTCCTGCTCCATCAGAGTAATAGCATGATGATGTGGTGATCCTTCGTCCTCCGACGGTTTGCTATGAGGTACAGTGGTCGTTTCTTCATGGACTACTGCAGTATCTTTGTCATCCATGACAGAATCTCTGTCACTTTGTAAGACACCCGAACTCACTTCGCTGGACCCAATGTTATGTTCTACAGTGTCTTCCAAAGTAGGCTTGATCAACCCTTCTTCAGGATCTATAGCCACTAAAGAAGAAGGACTTAGATGCGGGTTTGTTTCTAATTGGGAATTCTTCTCATCATGTGTTTTCTCGTCATCAACCTTTAGTAGATCATCATCGTTGGTCCCCTTCTCAAGGGTGGAAGCATGAGAAGTACCTTCTTCAGTGACCATGGGAGAAGGAGAATCCTTATGTTCACTTACAGGATCTTCCTCTCCTACTGTCTCTCCACGATTCTTATTCTCGGTTTCCATAACATTATCCTGACTTGGCTCTTCAGTCACAATTTTTTTATTGGTTTCCATAACATTATCTTGAATTTGCTCTTCAGTCTCAGCTTCCTTATTGGTGCCCTGTTCAACTCTCTCACTCTCCATTTCTGTTATATTCTCCATTGTTGATTCCATTTTAACAGCATTCCTATACCAATTCACGCATACAGGAAAAAATTTCAAATACGAATTGTAGGAAAAAAAAAGAGATGAACTTGCACTGCAGCTCATGAATTAGATAAACCCCAAAACATAAAAGTATCTAGTACACACTAGAAAAGTACAAACAACTGGAAAGGAGAACAGCTTAAATGTCTTTTGATCATTGGTTTTATGACAAGTCTAAGAGCTTTGTGAGAGTAAGGAGATCAACTCAAAAAATCTCCAGGATACGTCTCGTTCTTACTTAGGTTAAAATCGAGATGAAGAATAATTTCTGAAATCTGAACCTATCAGTCTGTCAACTAACTTTCAACCAAACACAAAGACACCAACACAGAGGAAAACTCAAAGCAAACAGAGAAAAGAAGGCAACACGAAGCAATAACCTTTTTTATCCTTTGTGAAGGAATCAGCAACAGATTTGCGTCAAACAGTATAAAAAGGTTACACCTTATCTTGGCTTCTTTAATCCAACCAAGAAGGCCTTTTTCACCCAAATTAGAAACCAATACTCGAAATTCATTTAACAGTAACAACACAAGCACACACAAAAAAGGAGGATTCCTATAAAATCTCCAAGAGGGTTACTAACAAACATCGAAAATTGAAATCAACGATGCTCTATCTACGCAGTCAATTTCAGATTTCGGACAAAAGAATACGACTTTACAAAATATCTAGCAAGAAGCAACATCGTCGCAAATTCTGGATTCATTTGGAAATTAATAAAATTACAAATTTCGAATTACAAGCGGCGTTGGGAAAAAGAAAGCGCACCTCAGAAGAGAAGAAGAAGAAGATAGGGAGACGACAAGGCTGATGAATTTTCGCAGCTCCTGCAGTGACTGAAAACACTCTTTCGTCCTCAAAAATTTTTTAGTACCCACCGAATCGAAATTGGAACATTAGCTGAGGAAATCGAGGGTTTCAATTTGAACCGGTTTTTCTAGGTTTTGGGCTCACGGGCTTGACCTAATCTCGGCCCGATCAATATCACGGGTTTTAGCGTTGTTTAATATCTTTTTTAATATTATGCGTCGAATTCCAAAAATGAATTTTAAAAATAATCTGTGTGAAATGATTTCGACTCTCCATTATCAATTATCTTTAGAAATTAGTATTTAGGAATTGAAAAAATAATTCTTTAAGGGAATCTGATAAGAAATAAGAGGATAAATTCAGGTAATGGGAAAGATTTAGAACATTCTATAATTTAATTATTTTTCAATTTTTTTAGTAATTTGGATAAATATTGAACTTCAAAACCTATATTTTAGATAATCTTAAGAAAATTAGTAAAAATTTGAGAAATTTCAAACAAAAATCATATAATTTTAATTTTTTTTTATGTTAAACTAGATAATTCGGATACTCTATTTTTCCTTTTCATATTCTTCTTAGATCCGTGTGAATAAAATAAATGATCATTAATAAAAAAAATATTTAAATGGATTTAGGAATAGGATGAAAAATTCAGGAGGGATATAAAAAAGAATGAAAACCCTTCCCAAAAAATTATTTAATTAGTTGTAGATTAATTGTATGGATGTTTAAAATTAAAACCCTTTATTAATCAGATGATTAACATCTATAATCTATAAATATACTCATTTCAATCTTTGAGGTTAGTTTTTCTTTTCTTTTGTTGTGGTTGTACAAAAGCCCCATGACACAAAAAAGGAGAAAAAGCCTAAAAGCGAAGATAGAGAACAAATTCAAGAAGAAAAATAATTCATTACAAAACCATAAAACAACATATCCATTTTATCTTTCTTAATTTTTATTTTTTTTCCAGATGTAATAATGTAAACCAAGACGAAGATTGAAAGAAGACAATGGCCTGTGACACTATTAAAGAACACAGAAGAGACAACACAAAACCATGTTCTCAAAGAACTTTAGAGGAAAGCATCCTTCTCAAGTAGCTTCACCACCTCGAGCTGATTGTTAAGCTTGGCCACATCAATCGGAGTTTTACTGTCCATATTTTGCAGAGTGCTGCAAACACAACAAAAAAACGACTTGTATCATATAGAACTATTGTTTGAAATTTTAATTTGGGTTTGTTTTGCAAACTTACACGGCAGCACCATTCTCTAGGAGAAGGCTTACACAATCTTTCCTTCCATAACCAGCGGCATAATGCAATGGAGTGTTTTTGTTTTTATCAACCGCATTGACATTTGCTCCAGCATCTAGAAGAACCTGAGCACATTTCAACTAGGCAAAGATTCATAAAATATCAGTTAGGCTCAAGCTTTTAAACCACATATAATCCATCAAGTGCATGATAGTACAAATTCTTAGGTTGTAAAGCCACATAAATTGCTTTGCATGATTCCGTGATAGTGACAGTTCGAAAGGTTCTTGGTTGTTGGTACGGTTCGTTTTAAGAGATTAAAATTACCTCGCCATATCCACATGCAAAATGCAATGCTGTTCTTCCCTCGGAGTCTTCTTCATCTTTGTTACCACCAGATGCCAACGCAAGTTTCAGACCCTGATTCGTTCAAGAAACCGATGCACAGCGAGTTTAAAAGGTAAACTCAGGCAATAATCCCGACTAAGATTAAAAAAAAATCATAACATCAAGAACACAAGAGATTAGTCATAGTAAAACAAAAGTTACCTCCACATCACCAAGACTAGCAGTCTGATGAACAATAGACTCTTCCTCTTCTCCTTCTTCGGCCTCCTCAGGTTCAGGTTGAGCTGCAACATTCTGCTCTGATCCAACAGCTATACCCATTGCTTCACCCAGCTTCTTTAACACATCTTGATTATTCCAGTACCTAACACCGTGATGCAAATGTTGTTAAACCACACAGAGAGATAATAAACCCTCAAAATTACTAAAACGAATGATATTAAACAAGTTTCATCACATACTTCATCATAGCAGAAGGACCACCAGCGTCTATCTCATCTAATATAGGTTTCAATTCTGGATCTTCTTTCATTTGTGCCATACGCTCAGCAAATTGCTCTGCTGTTGCTCCAGGGTTTCCAAAAGCCTCCAAAAACGGAGACATTTGTGGATCCTGAAACAGAAAAATTAATGCCAGGATCTCAAGAACAAGAACTAACTTAACATGAAACTGGTTAGAGCTAGTATTTTATACCTGTACCAAGGCGTTACCGAGCTTCTCGGCCATTGTTCTAAACTCAGGGTTACCCATAACCTGATTCATTGTGGCCATGTACTGTTCTGGGTCAAAGTTAGGGAGACCTCCTTCACTTGATGCACTTGGAACAGATTTCTGAAGCTGCTCAGCTAACTGGTTAAAGGCAGGATCTTTGGCTATTTGCTCAGCCAATTCCTTGATGCTTGGATCCTGAATAATCAAACCAAAGCAAAAAGTACAAATATTGACTTATTATCTTGAAGAGAGAGTCAACAACTCAATCAAACAGTACCCAGAAAAAAAAAAAGAGGCTTACATTGAGAATACCGGCCATGCTTGAGAAATCGAAAGCATTAGAGTCAAGACCCCCAAAACCAGCAGGTAAAGGTGAAGGTGAAGGTGAAGGACCTGAACCTGATTCCGGTTTAGTACTGTTAGTCTCCTCCTTCTTAGAATCATTTTTCTCATCTGCGCATAAACATGAAACGCGTTTTGGTCTCTAACAACTAAACAAATCTGACTAAAAAAAGGAGATAATCAACAATCGAATTTGACTTAAAAAAGCTTAAAACTTGAGATAACAGTATAACACTCAATACCTAAAACAGGACGAGTGTTCTCTGAACTTGAAGCCATCGGATATAACGTAAAACCCTATAAAAGAAAATTCAAAGAGATTCAATCAGAAAAATCGAAAAGAAAAGATCTCGAAATTGGAATTGAAAGATGATCCCACAAACCAAAGTAGAGAGAAGAGAAGGTGGTGAAGGTGAAGACGATACCCAAAGGAAAAATATATTTTGTGGCGAAGGCAAAACACACAAGAAAACGGATAATCCTTGCCCTTTTTTCTTAATTTAACAGAAAAATCTCAAAATAAAATATGGTATTGGTGAATTATCATCATTATTATTAAATATGTTACTAATCATCGTATTAAATTATTACTTATCGCTAGATTATTATCCCGGACAATAGAGTTGACAAATATGGGTCACGTTAGTACTTGGGCCTATTAGTTTAAAAGGCTTAGATTTTGGAAGATATTTGTGCCATCAAGCTCAAACCCATAAATCTAAGAGTTTCTTCTCTCCACTGCCATTTTGGAATTCAAAAAACATGGATCTTCAATGTCGTATGAATAATGAAGTTTTTATTAAAAAAAAGCTTATTAATAATGATGCTTCAATTTTTCTAGTTTTTTTTTTACATATTTTTTTATGTATATTAGCACAATTATTAAAATTATTATATAAAAAATAATAAAATCACCTTTTTTTTGTTAAACCATGATGTTGTATAAAATATTATAATATTTAGATGAATGCCTATTATAAGATCTATCATTTAAAAAGTTTTAGAATTATTTGTACATTAGAGTTTACTTTATCACCAAGTAACTATTTTCTTATATTTGGAATAAATACATTAATTTATCTGTTCTTATTTTCTATTTCACAATATATTATCACCACAAAGCCTTAACCAAAAAGCAAAACCCGAACTGTTAGAGCAAAGATTTTAATTTTTCGTTTATAAATAGGCTCTTATTGCTTTACCGATTCTTTGCCTGATTTATATATTCATATTTGATTGTTTAATTTTATGGCATGACTCATGCTTAATTAAAATTATGGTATATTTATATTTTGAGCAATCGTTTGATGTTTTATGATTACCACATCTCCGTAAAATCATCATACTTTTAGTTCAAAATTATTTTTCAAGCTACATTATTATTTAAACAAAAAATAGATCATGTTTGGTTCTTTGTTAATCAACATTATTGTTGGCTAAGCTCTCTTTACTATAAATATGAAACTAATAATTTCACACTATATAAAATTAATTATCGTAATGTCAAAATGGTGTTATGGATGAGAAGTCCAAATAACCCTAGATATTATATGAAAACTAAACGAGTATTCAAAAAGACTATATTCAATTATCAAAAGGAGAATTAATGTGTGTTGCATTATTTTCCCCTTAACCATGGTTTTTCTTATTATTTTTTTTTTGATAAGGTTTTTTCCCCTTAACCAATTAATTCTATCTCCTTATATTCCTATATAAAGATATTTTATTCATTAGAATATATACACTAATTACTCTCTTTTTATTTTTTTTATTCACGACATCAAATATATACTTGTGGCATCAGACGAAAGATGAAAGAAAACTCTTTGTATAAAACTGGTGTGTCAAACCAACCAGCAATAATTCTTTCAGACTTTCAGTGGTCAGCGGTAGTCAACGAACCGATTTGGTTATTTGAAGAATTTCTTAAACCGAATCGAATAACCCGAATAAACAGAGCGCCCATGACTAAAAACTTCGATCTCTCCCATTTATTTTTCTTTTCCATTTTGTGTGTTTTGGGTTTTGGAGATTTGGATTACTTCGATCGGGGGAGTTTTAAAGCGGGAGTCTTTATTCCATAGTAAAGCTCTGATTCCGGCGAGGTGCTCCGCTGTCGGGTATGCACGGAAGCTGTTTGACGATTTGCCTATGTGAGACTATTGACTCTTTTGTGATTGAAATTTTTGGTTTGAATGTTTCTTTGTTATGAATGACCCTTTTATATGATATTAATGATTTTTCTAGTATTTTTAGCGGAATGCAATTTGTATTATTTATTTGTAACCACTACTTATGTAACCTGTAGTTTTAGATAAGAAGAAGTTAGTTCTTGCTGTTGCTAGGCAAATGATGTGACCAATTTTCTCATGTTGGCAATTAACTATGCTTGTCTGTCATGTATATGCTGCTTGTAAGAAGGTAAATTCGTCAATGCAAATAATTGTGGCGGAGACAGGTTCAGAGTTTATGGCCTTGAATATGGATTCCTTGTCTCATGTTATCTGTCGAACTTTTTCTTAGAAAAAACTTGTTTTGTTTCATATCTTACATACACGACTTGTTATTTATCTATTGCCAGTATCTCTGAATCAATTTTGATTAGTTTGAATCATGAAATAGGTGTGGCGCCTGATCAATATCCTTATGTTGAAAAGTGCTTTTTTTTTTTTTTTTTTTTGGAAGTTCAAGTCTTGTTCACAGTAGATTTTATCCTTCAAAAGCCAAGGTAGAAAAGGGAGGGTCTTGATAGTAGGTTCATATGTAACGTTTCACTTGTTACTTTCGTTGTTTTCAACTTTACAGTTATAATATGAATCGGGCTCGCTTGCTTTTGTATGATATGATATCAGTATTTTGGCTTCTTATTGTGTGTGTTTACGTGTATGCTTTGGTTTATACTTGTTGATATTAAAAGTTTTGCTATGAATTTATGATCGCTTATGACATACTGCTGAAAATGATGTTGTCCGATTTTTAATATTTTTTTTGTAATCCTGAGTACAACTTTTACAAATTTTTAAAGGAAAGATTTTGTGAAATGATTAGTATTGTATTTGATTACCCTTGAATTATGTCTTAGATGTTATTCGTTGTTTGCAGATTCAGAAAAATGAATTTCTTAAACTCAGCAGTATCCATATGCAGAAGAGTTAGTTTGAGGGAACTGATCACAGAGGTTCCTGCTTACGGTGGTAGTGGCATTTCCTGTATAAATCTTGTTCTTTTGAGGCAGCTTTAGCGGTTTTAGGAATCTCTCCGTGTGTGTTTGACTCGTGTTGTTGTTCTTGTTCTTGTTTGCGATGTTTAAGACGGTTCTTCAAGTGGGTTGAGTTTGGTGTTAAAGCGTTGGGCCACTAAGAAAACGGCTGGTTCCACAAAGAACGGTCGTGACTCTAAACCCAAGAATCTCGGCGTCAAGAAATTCGGAGGGGAGGTAACAATATAACAATGAGCTTATTGGACTCAGAGAATCAAATTAGTCTTAGTGTGTGTGATTTTGCAGAATGTGATACCGGGAAACATAATAGTCCGTCAACGTGGAACTCGGTTTCATCCGGGAGACTATGTCGGGATCGGGAAGGACCATACTCTTTTTGCATTGAAGGAAGGACGAGTCAGGTTCGAGAAAAACAAGATAACTGGACGCAAATGGATTTATGTTGATCCAAAGGGAGGTCATGTTCTTCACCCTATCTACACAAGAGCTGTAGCGGCTAAGTCCACTAAGATGGAGACAGCTTCGTCGTCGTGAAAAGACATTGATTCAACAATCTAAAGGTGTCTTTCTTTTGTTAGAATATACGATAGATGATGGTATCTTAGAACAGCAACACTCAATTCAATAACATATGCTGTTTTTGGTGTTCTCTTTAGTCTTTTCCTGGATACTGAATCACTGATCATGGGCTTGTTTAGGACATTCCAAGATTTTCATTTCATATATTACTAAAATCTCAAAAACCTTGGCTGTGAAAACGGCTACATACTCTTCTTACATATTGTGGAGAAAGGGTCTCTCTGTTTGACTATATATATATATATATATATATATATATATTATTAATCGATCCTTGAGGATGGAGTCTTTAAAAACACTGCTTCCTGATTCAGTGTCCCAATTAATCGTAGAATTTCAGGTGAGTCAGAGGGCAACACGAGAGCGACTCTCATTAATCCTCCACAGCCATCAGACAGATGAGCAGCATGTAATGAACATAATTTCATGTAGGACATGAAGTATGCAAGTAGCATGTGCTTCAACGTTCAGTTCACGCTTCAGTTTTGTGATCATTCAGTATTCTCTGCTGTCTGTCTTTGTCTTCTCTAGTATGTTATGGTATTGTGAATCTAAGTACGGTTCATATTGAAATAGTAAAAACTTGTTTCACTTTAAGCAAGACGTCCTTTTGTTTATTTTATGTTGGTAATTTGGTATATATATTTCAACTTTTGCCAAAGATTATGGGGAGGGGCCTGATTGTGTTCGGGAGCTTGCGGGAAATATCCTAAGACCAAGACAAGCTTTTTCAATGATGTAGGAAAGGGATTTGAAACTTTAGAATTGATGTTTGGGTCTAAGTCAAAAACTTCACAAGATGTTAGTAGAATAATGCTTTGGAGTTAAAGCATTGTGAACAAATTTGTCTTTTTTCATCATCGCAATATCAACTGAAATGTTTGGTCCGAAATCACAAAGGTATAGAAAGCATGCGGCTAAAATTCGGGAATACGCTGGGACTTTGGTTATGGTGGGGCAAGTTTTGTAGTACTCTTTATCAATCATGGTAGATCACAAAGAATGTACTGTACGTTGTCTTTACATGGGAATATCCAAGACTCCGATCATTAACAATCACTATTTATAACAATCAACAAATAAACACATGACATGAAAAACAAAAGTGTGATTTAGAAGAGAATTTCTCAGAAATAAAGAAATATTAAACCATTTGCGATGTTTTTCAAACAACAAAACATAAAGAAACTACTTGGTAGCCTGGGCAATTATGTTACTTATGGAACTAGCCTCCTCTTTCGCAGCCTCCACCAATTGATCCTTCAATTATCATAACACCCGTATCATTAATAATAACCCTTACGGAATAATCTTTTTGTCTCAGAGGGCATTAAGATTAAGAACCCATACCTGAGCTGATATAATCCTCGCCACTGTTTTCTTGCTGGACTCTTGAAGCTCGCCAGCGATCAACAGCTCATCCAATATATAATACGCCTAGAGCGAAAACAAATAGTTTCCGAAAATGTCACGATGAAGTTATAATATACAGAGCGTAGACAGTATTCTTTATTCACTTAAGAAGGTTCTTTAGAGTTGTATGTATATATATACCTTGTGGAAGTTAAAAATCAAATCGAGTTCACACACCTGAATATCATAGAATAAACAATTTTAAATCAAAATCTAGTCGTTTTCTTTAAGGTTATGATAGAGTGACGGAACAGTTTGGATATGCGTTTACTCACACTGCCAAAGTAACGGTCAAGAATCTCTAC
This sequence comes from Streptanthus diversifolius, assembly GCA_039880935.1. Lineage (NCBI taxonomy): Eukaryota > Viridiplantae > Streptophyta > Magnoliopsida > Brassicales > Brassicaceae > Streptanthus > Streptanthus diversifolius. The sequence goes on from JAXGFM010000001.1 coordinate 1,308,617, forward strand.
GTAGTGATGAATAATCTCCAGTACCTCTAACTCGTTATCCGCCTCATCAATGCACATGCAGAAGTACAGGCTTGCATATCTGAACAAATAATCATCAACCAATGTTTATTAAGTATAAGCTAAGTATATAAACATTCACTTCCAGTTCTCTTTTTTACCTTTTGTAGACAACCTTGTATCCTCTCCATTCGATGAAATTGCAGAGCTTGGGACCTCGATTCAGGATTACGCCGCTGAGCTCACGTATGACCTGTCACACATCATGTTTCCAAATATAAGATCAAAGGAATGCGAAGCATAAGCAGGGATGAAGCTCAATGATTTGATCTTTGTAAAAACTTGAGCTGTAAATACCTTAGATCTTTCCTTCTGGGTATAAGGAGAATACCACTTGGTGAGCCTTACTTTTCCTTGCCGACTAACTAGAAGCACAAAATGTATCTGGAAATACAAACATCAAACCAGATTATTGAGCCAACTTTTATTTAACAAGAGTCGTAACAATATGAAAAATCATTACCGCAGATGCTATTCACCCAACTAACTCATTATGAATAGCAATCTATACCGCATAATTGTTTTTTCCCGGATCAGTTTCTTACCCATGTTAAGTTATAACGCATATTTCTAGAACTACAACTTTGAGAAGAAGAGGATTTTGAAAGCATAAAAGGTGGCTTTTTGAGTAAACAAGCCTAAAAAAGGACAACTAAGAACAGCAATATATTATCACCATTTCTGGTAACTCGTACAGATTTGAAAAGCACACAATACGTAAGGCAGGCAAATGAGAGAACTGTGAGGGATTGAATAACAGACCGTTGCTGTCACAAGCTAGAAGCATCTCAAGAGAAGTTTGAAACTCATAATCAGAGATGTTTCATTTTCGAACACGTAAAAAACAAACAAGACGCATCAAAATAAGACATAGACCTAGCTACAAGTACCTTTCCTAACGAAAATTTGAACCCAAGAAGCAAAATTACTTCCACCAGAAACAGTGGTTCAAATGGGTCGAGAGCAAAATTTCATTTGGTGACATAAATAAGGAGGTGCACTTTCTACCTCACAAGAAAAATTCCCAATTGAGTACTGAAAGATAACATTTTTTGAGCTCCAAGAAAACAAATACTTTCACTTCCAAACAATCGATCAGTTCGTGCGCGAGAAAATAAGAGCAATCGCTTTGGCAGATCCAAGCAGAAATCAAAACGACACCAGACGATCAGATTAAATCGATTATGAATCAAATTGTAACCATAAATACAGGATCAGTGATGCGAAATCTCAGATTGTTTACGAGCACTATCGTGGATAACAATGGATCGAAGAGGCAGATCCAAAATTTTGAACACATAACACAGTAAACGAAAACGCAGAGAAGAGTACCGAATTGATTACCATATTTAATCCGAAAAATCAATATTGAACAGATCTGTAAAATGCTAAGCTCGATTCCCAGAAGAGATCTCCCGAAGCTTTGATGATCGTCAAAAGAAAGAATCGTTCAGTCCGGCACACACATAATAGAAAGAAACGACCTGAGTGTTAGGGGTATAATAGTAAAATAGAAGGTTAGTTTAATAATACGGATCTTGTTCCGGGTCGGATTCATATCCCAAGTTTATCAAAATAAAATATAACTATGCAAGGTTTCGGAACTGAACAGAACATGCTTGAAGAAGATACGAGTCAATAAGAACAAGAGCACGATTCATCGAGAACGTGTCTTCAAAAGAAGCCGAACAAGTGTGAGTCAATGGAAGCCTTCAAAAGAAGCCACGACACCTTCACTTGGGTCCGTGAAAGGCAAGCCTTAGTTTTTTTTTTTAATCTCGATTTATTAGCGAAAACAGAGAAACTGTGGGAAGGACGTTCCCTCACACAACTAAAGCAAAGAGGCATTTGTCTATTTTAGAGATGCACGGGTTCCAAATTGGAGAACCTTGTATGATCCATGAAGACGGGCAAGCATATTGGAGGAACAACAAAAATGTTTCGAGAATGAGATGACTGATAAAATCTAACAAAACACCAAAGCTGGACAAGAACACAACATTCTTGAGTCGCAAAAGCAAGAAGCAGCTTTGAAAGAGTGGAATCAATGGATGCAGAGACTCCTTGGTAAGTTAATATTTTCCATTGAATTAAAACTACTATTAAGTCCCACATTGAGAGTTGAGTGTGACTGAAACTAATATATATTAGTACATGGCAATCTTCAACTCTTGAACTAGCTATTAAGGTGTGAGTTAGACCCATTACTAATATGGTATCAGAGCCAAGTTCCAGTTTCTCAGATTATGACCTATCAGTGTGTGGCAATCTTCCACTCTTGAACTAGTTTTTGGATGTGAGTTCGGCCAATTACTAATAACTACAAAATAAAAGCGATCAAAACAAGAATGATTCTATTAATAATACCTTTGTAGTACAATTTGTACACAAGTCGTTGGATTGCATTCTTACTTGCTAATCTATTATTATATTATCAAAGACCCATAGATTACTTCGTCCTCTCCAACTGCACCAGTTTACATAGTTATAGCTTCACTTGTCAAACTCCCATATCACTCCACCATCCTCTGCAACACCCACAAACCACATGCTTACATTTATTAGTGCCTAACTCTGTCGTGTACATTATTACAACACTCTACCACAATGATATAAATTCAGAATTATCAAGATTATGCCTTAATCTCACATGCTAAGCTATCATCATCACCCACAATCAGCTCTATATTTTCCCGGAAAATGAAATTGAAACCCCGAGGCTTATCCTGATTACACTATAGCATCCAACATGAGCAGAAGGAAGTATACATGATCATTGGACCCTGAGGTGATCATTTTTTTATCTCATTGCTAGTCAAATTATGTTCATTTCCTAAAGAAATCATTCCAGAGAAAAACGCCTCTGATTTCTTCACTCTATATTCATTATTTATGATTCTCAACCAAGTATCAAGTGGCTAATAACTAGAACACTTAAGGCATGTTTATCCTAAGGAGCTCATCGCCTACCTCATAGCTACTCAAATAATGTTTAATTCCTCCATAAATCAGACAAGGAATCAGGAAAATGCATCTGATTTCACCAATCAAGCATCAAGTGGCTAATAACTACCAAACACTAGCAATAGTCAAAGCTAGTATACATGATCATTGGATCCTAAGGAGCTCATCGCTTATTTCATTTCTACACAAACAATGTTCAATTCCTCCAAAATCAAACAACGAAACAGGAAAATGCCTCTGGTTTCACTCAAATCAAGCATCAAGTGGCTGTAACAACTAACAACAACAAAACCCAAACAATAAGAATTGAAAAAGAGGAACCTTTGACTTTCTTGTTGATCCAAGTCTCTATAAGCATACCAGCTCCAATCCCACCAAGTATGAAGCTTCCATAGAAGGCAAGAGCCGAAGGCCATGGTTTCCTAGGAAGGAAGTAAGCTTCGTATTTCTCCTCAAGTCCCCTCGGGATTTGCTTTCTGGCTCTCGTCACCATTTTAGCTCCCGCACTTGGCTTCTTCTTCGTCTGATTCTCATTCCCCCATTCTTCTCCTTTCCATGGATCCTTCGGCTCTTCACTTGCCATTTTTCTAAATGCATTCATCCAAACACAGTCTAGATTAGAGATGATCGAAAGTAATTTTAAACAATCAAGGAGAGGAAGAGACTTACTGGTCAGGATTTAGGGTTTTAGGACACAAAGAGGATCGACAATCGTGTCGGTTTCGGAGATTTTTGGTGAGGTTCGACGAGAACGAAAAGAGAAGAATCTGATGGTTGAGAGATGACGAGACTTTTCTAATTAGATTAAATATGATACGTTGGATTAAAACGTAGAATATAATCCAACGATCCGTTATCAAAGATTATGAATGATAAAGTCAAAACGATGCAAGGAGAAAATTGACTTTACATAATAAATAAGGTAGCTTGGAGACTTTGCAGTACATACATACAGATACAGTATCTAGGAACGGGATTCAATGACGAAGAACAAACAAATCAAGTTAAAAACTACATCAATCTTACTAGTTTATTTTATTATCTGTTTCGTGCTCGGATATCATAATAATTAATTAAATTTGATTTCAATGCTATTCGGACACGACAACCGACTCATCTAAAAAATTAGAGAGAAGGATAAGTAATTGGATTACCCAGTGAGAAATGAGTCTAAAGACTCATGAATTCACCAGAACAATTTACAACAATAATTTAAAGCAAGTCCAATGCTAAAACATGTAAACAACCATAGTGTATAGAACACTCAAACATATGACCACTCAGTGTCACACACACAAATCAAGGGACACGTTCTCATGCAGGACACGACATACATGACAAACGGCCAGACAAATCTTCATGCAGGGCATGCTATACATGACAAAAACTTCTTCCCTTCATAAACACAAGAAAACATGCACGTCTTCATGTAGGGCACGCCATACATGACAAACGGCCATGCAAATCTTCATGCAGGACATGCCATGCAGATCTTCATGCAGGACACGTCATGCATGACAGACCATCATCACACCATATCTCAATCCCACATGATTTGAAAGTCTGGGTATAAATGCCACATCAGCACTCTCGAACCAACCTATCGCGAGCTCCTAACGCTTGCATCTAACACAACACGTCAATACAACTTAGCATGCTCAAACAACAAATTATCACACAAAGTTTTAATCCTTTAATTATATGGATTTTATGTGATATATATATATTTATATTTACATAATATATAGTTTCTACAATCACAAACAATACACATATATTATTAATTAGACACATTACATACATGTTTTAATCAAAGACTCAAACCAGAGATTACAACTATAAGAATGAGCTAATTGAAACACTCGACAAATTCCTCACCTTAGCAACAGCAGAACAAACTTTCATTTTCTGTAAACTGCCAAAAAGGGAAAACTTCCTTAAATGAAACCTGACATAAATGGAAATTTGAAACAAAGTGAGGACTACTGTTATCAGACTGCTCAAAAACGATATCAGTAACCACTCGGCACCAGATTCCAGATCAAAACGACTCATATAAAAAATTACTAAAATACCCTCACAAGAAACTGAAGGCAGATTCGAAATTAGAATAACATGAACTATCACATACCGGGAAATTACACAGATAAGAGACGTTTGAATTTTATGGTGAACCTTCCGACGGCGATTGACGGCGTGTCCGGCGTCCAAATCCATCGGTTCCGGTGGTTCTGGCTTCGTCCTGGAGAGTTCTACAGTTTGGCATGTAGATCGCTAAAATCTGAGACCGTATAAAGAAGTTACGGTCGAATAACCGAATCTGGAAAAAACTCACCTCAAGGACTCCAGCGAGTTGCGGTAGCGGCAGCGACGAGTCCGAAATTTGGCAGAGCTTCCATGGGAACTGAGTGTGTTGGGCATAAAAGGTCTTGCCTATCCTTTTATAGACTTTGGGAAGAGGAGATGCCCTAGAGTTATGTGATTGGGCCTCAATTTCGCACGGACCTTGGACTGGGATGTTACACAAAAAGCCAATGTCTCTGCTGGATCTGTTATACTTCACGTGGCTTTTTACAAGCTGTCAAGCTGCAATAGCAGGCATCAGCGAAAGCTCTCCCGCAAGAACCGAACCAGCCACAATCTCACCAATTGTCTTGCGTTCGAGCCAGCTTCCTCCTCCTTGTTGTTCGATCCTTTTACATCGAGCAGATTCAAAAAGCTGATTGTGATGCAAGCTGTGTCCCACCTCCAACAGTACCAATCTATAGTATAGCCACATCATGAAACAACATTCATAACTTTTGGTCCATACAATATCTATGCAACATGCAAAAAACTGATGGTTTTGTATTTTCTGTAATAAATATGGTTTAAATGTTCAGTATAGAACATGTATTTACCTCAATCCAATGCATTCTGACAGAGATGTGAAGATCGTCGCCTTCAGCTTCAAATTGGGTGATACAGTGAGAGCTCTCCACGTTTTGAGCGGGTCTTGCCCAGTGACGACGAAGAGAGCACTGACAATGTTTCTGGCATGAGCATTGAATCCACCAAGAGAACCAGCCATGGCTGAACCAATAAGGTTCTTGAGCACGTTAAGCTCTACAAGAGCGTATACGCTAGTCTTCAACATATTATTCAAAACCTCACCTTTAATAACAGCTTCACATAAAACATGCTTACCACGTCTTTGTATCCAGTTTACAGAGGAAGCTTTCTTGTCCAAACAGCAATTTCTTGAACACCACAATAACACCAATAATCAAAAGAGCTAACTTATATTTCAGAAATCGAAACAAAAAACCTGAGATGCCAATAACATCCATGTTAGGGAACTCGGTCTTTACGAATTTCAAGACATTCTGAACTTCTGTAGAGACCATGTTCATCCCAATAGCATCACCAGTACCACACACAAACCTCGGATACAGATTCCTTCCAGCAACCAAGCATGTGATACTTTAAAACCTAGCAAATCTACTCGATCTACACACAATATATATTAATGGGAAAAACAAGTCAATCACCATCCTTAGATAGAAAAGAAAGAAAGTTCAAAACTTACATGTTGAAAATAAAGGACAATCTCTCGACGTGGAAATTACTGTAACCAATTTCACCCGTGGTTGAATCCTTATGGAACACTGCAGAACCAATAATGGCAGCTCCCGTACGGACCATGGAGCCAATATAATCATAATCACCAAGGCGTTCTTGGACCATGATCAAATGCTCAGTCACCCGCTCCATATCAATCTTTGCAACAACAGCAAGCTCCTTTCACCACAGGCAACACTGAAGTTGTCAACACAATGACGCTCGTTGACCCGGCAGACCAACAATGGTACTTGGATTCAGCAACAACAGCTCATCTAGCTGCCAATGCAGGTAAAATCCATTCGATTTGTCTTTTAAATAGAGGAAATTTCGTCATAGTCGGTAATGGTAATCATATTCCAATCTTTTACTCGGGCTCTATGACAATTCCTAACCCAAACTAAAACCTCAACCTTAGCAACATTGTTATTGCACCTGCAATCATTAAAAATCTCATCTTCGTAAGACGTTTTAAATCTAAAAATTTTGTTCTGTTGAATTTTACCCCTTTGGATTTACTGTGAAGGATCTTCAAACCAAAACACCGATGCTCTGCATTAAAAGTACAAGCGATTTGTATCCTCTTCTTCCACAAAATAAGCTGTCCAGCACTACTCAACCCAAAGCTTTCATCACTTCAATCGACACTTGGCACACTCGCCTAGCTCATCCAAATGAAGCTGTTCTAAAGTCTTTTCATATTGCCCCTGTTTTTCAAAGTTTAAATAAATCATCTCCGATTTGTTCCACTTGTCAACTGTCAAGGCAAATAAAGCTCCTTTTTGAAACTTCTTCTACTACTCTTACGCAACCATTTGAACTCATCAATTCAGATATTTGGACTTTTTTAGTTGCAAGTCTCAGTGGATTCAAATATTATGTCCTCTTCCTTGATCATTATATTCATTTTCTTTGGGTATACCCACTTCGCCAAAAGAGTGATGTTTTCGACAAGTTTGTTCATTTTTTAAACTATTTCACTACTCATTTTCAAACACAAATCAAACTTTATAATGTGATAATGGTGGTGAGTTCAACAACCGATCTTTTAATCAATTTTTGGGAGAAAAAAGCATAAATGTTCATTTCTCATATCCTCACACTTCCCAACAAAATATGAAAGCAAAGAGGATGATAAGAACTACAAACAACGCCATTCGATCTCTACTTATTCATTCAAAACGTCCTTCCACCGTTTGGGTAAAAGCTCTTCATGCTTATATACACCTTTTAAATATTCTACCCTCCACTACGATTAACTCAGAGATACTATTTTCTCGCTTGTTCAACAAACCTGTTTTCTATGATCACTTGAGGATATTTGGTTGTCTGTGCTACCCAAACGTCAACTACAAAAACCTAAGCAAACTCTCCCCACGTTCCACACCTTCCTTATTCCTAGGTTACCCACTTAACCAAAATGGGTATCGCTGAACGATAAAGATAATTATCTCTAGACATGTTCGTTTTGATTAAAATAAATTTTTTTCATATGTCAACTCTCCTACCGTCTCTTATGATTTTCTTATGCCAAATAACGACCCTTCTCCACTCTTTCGACAAATTCTTCAAACACCTAATCATCTTCTAATTTCTCCAACCCCTGCCCCACCTCTGTTTCAAATCACTCAAGCTCTTCCCACCATTTCAAATGATCCACCTACAGCTCACAAAATAACAACCCGATCAAAAAGCGGGATTCACAAGCCTAAAAAGTTCCTATCATTAAACATTAAAATCATAGAATCCTTTCCAAATTAGCATATTGATGCTCTTAAGAGTAAAAATTGGACACCAGCTATGAATGATGAATACTCTGTACAAATGGCTAATCGAGCTTGGAGTTTAGTACCTAAACCACCTAATAATAACGTTGTACGTTCCATGTAGCTCTTTAAACATAAGTTCAATGCAGATGGTTCACTGAAAAAGTATAAGGCAAGGTCGGTGGCTAATGGCAGGTCTCAAGAAGAAAGAATAGATTATATAGAAACATTCAGTCCAGTTGTAAAACCTGCGGGAATTTGGACAGTCTTACATGTTAGTCTTTCTAACAACTGGCCCATACATCAATTGGATGTAAATAACGCTTTCTTACATGGTTGCCTCACAGAAACTATCTTCATGCATCAACCACCAGGCTTCAAAGACCCCTCAAAGCCGGATCACGTCTGCAAATTAAAAAAATCCATATACAGGTTAAAACAATCGCCACGCGCATGGAATGCAAGGTTTGTCACTTTCATCACTTTAAAAGGATTCAAGCAGAGTAGAGGAGATGCTTCTTTATTTGTCTCCAAACGCCTTGACAAAAAGGCATACTTGATTCTGTACGTGGACGACATTATTCTTACTGCATCCTCCCGCGAGCTACTTCAATCGGTCATTACCCTTCTCAAAACAGAATTCCCGATGACGGATGAAGGGGAGTTGTATCATTTTTTTGGGAATCTCTGCTCAGTTTGATCGAACGGGTCTGTTATTACAACAAACTAATTATGCAAAAAAAGATCTTAGCTCAAGCTAGTATGACAAAGAGTAAGTCATATATAACTCCAGTGGATCTTTGCAGTAAATTTTCTAGTTCTGAAGGTGTTTTACTAGATCATCCTACAGAATATCGTTCTCTTGCTGGTTCACTATAATACTTCACCTTCACGAGTCCAAACATTGCTTATGCAGTGCAACAACTATAATTATTTATGCACGCACCCTAACCTCCCATATGGTGGCTCTACGACGGGTCCTACATTATGTGCAAGGCACGATCACACATGGTTTGTATCTTAGACGCTCACAATCACTTCAATTACGTGCTTACACTGATGCCGACTGGGCTGGTTGCCCCGACACACGACAGTCCACTTCGGGATATTGTTTGTTTCTTGGCAACAATCTCATATTGTGGTCAGCTAAGCGGCAGCCTATAGTGTCAAGATCAAGCGCAGAAGCTGAATACAAAGGAGTAGCATATCAATATAAATCGCGCCACTGTAGTATACTGCGACAATATCAGCGCCGTCTACATGTCATCGAATCCAGTGCAACATCAGCGTACCAAACATGTGGAAATCAATATTCATTTCTTTAGGGAGAATTTTGTTTTAGGAGCTTTTCAAGTTGTTCATATACCATCAAAGCTATAAATTGCGGACATCTTCACTAAATGCTTACCTTCAATAATCTTCCAAGATTTTAAATCCGGTTTAGGCGTTCGTAATTCCACACTACAACTGAGGGGGTATTAGTTAGCTAAATACGAGGTCAAAGATAATTTGTATCTTACGTAAAGTTCGGTAACGATTGTAACAAACTAGCCTATTAAAGGCCATGATCAATGAGAACAAATGACATGTTAATATGAAATCTAATATGCTAGAGATTTACAGGTTATCTTCTGTACCGCTTCTCGTCTTATCGCTGCGGCTCGTTTGCAGTCTCTGAGTTTGGATTCAAGTGAGTAAGATAGGATGGTTCCTTCGATAACGGATTTGACAATTTTTTCATCTTCCTTAGAAGTAAGATCAGATTCACGAGGAGTATCGATAAAACTAGGTTTAATCTGGAGAAAACAAACGAGGTGATCGATCTCGCTGGTGGTCCAAACATCATCTTCGGAAGAACAGAGGAAGACAGAATGAACGAAATCAACGCCGAAGAAACCGAGGAGATAGATGCACGAAGCGACGAGGCCAAAGAGTGCGGAGATCTCGTATAAGTTAACGACGTGAAGAGGCATCGATGTCCGGATCTTCTTGCGCCAACGGCTGAGAAGGAAATAAACCATAGCGAAGAAGAGCGCAAAGAAGGTTATATATAACGGCAGAGGAAGCTCGTCAGAACCTTTGCAAGGAACAGTGACATTGGAGATATTAGTGTCGTTTTCAGTGGGGAGTTTCGCCGATGATCTCTGACGGACATTTATTGACGAACATCAGTTGGATGATTAGACCGCGAGGAGGAGACTATGATTGTGAAGTTTTATTGGCCTCCAAAAGTCTATTTTGAAAAAAAGTATTGGTTAGTTAATTATAGGGGTATAAGTGAGACATCAAAATGATATTTAAAAATAAAAATAAAAATTTATTAATGATTTAATACAAAATTTATAAACTATATTTTAATATTGGTAAATAAGGGATTATAGTGGTGGTTATCATAATTTATCAGATTGAACCCAATATTTTGCAATATTATTAAAGTGACATAAAATAGTGTTAAACTACAGAAAATAATTAAAGTATAAAAAATATTATTTGATTAATATATTTTTTTCAAATAAATGTAAGAAAATTAAAACTTAAGTAGATTTGAAAAAAAAAATTAGGATATTTCAGAATGTTTTAAAAAGTATTTAAAATGTGATATATATATATATATATTGTCAACTTTTTTTCTAAAAAATGAAAAAATGATATTGAAAATTTTCAAATTTTAATTTTCAGTGAATGTTCTTATTTTTTTTATTTTTACTTTCTTTTTCAAGAATGAATTAAAATATGTCAAAAGTTCAAATACTATAATAATAATTGGTATTTTAATTTATTATTTTTAACTATAAATTATCTAGTAAATCTCTTAAAATTCTATTTGATAGATGTTACTGATGAAATCCCAAATTTTCAATAAACTGAAATTTTACAGAATTTGTACAAATGATTAATTCAAGAAATTGAGATTTTTTAAAAATTTGTATTATTATCATACTTAATAAGATAACTATAAAAGAAATATCAAATCCCTAATCAAATATGCCCTCCTAATATTAATGTGAGGAAAGATGATTTTATCTCCGTTTTATTCTACCTATATTCTTGTGCATTTTGAAGATATTTTGTATTCTTAATTATTAGTAATTGATACTCCCTCCGGTTTTTTTTAATTGTCGTTTTAGAAAAATTCTCGTAGATTAAGGAATTTTGTTTGTTGACTATTTTAACCTTATCATAAATGATTATTAGTATAATTAATTTTGGGTATAATTGGTTTTTGATCTTCATTTACTATAAATAGGGTTATATTAAATAAGGTTATTTTTGGATTTTTTTAACAAAAATTGTATTGAAAAATGAGAACCACAGATAATTAGAAACAAGAAAAAAGTTGTAAAACGACAATTAAATAAAAACAGAGGGAGTATTTGATAATAAGTGTCAGTTATTGTTATTTATAAATTGAAAAATTCAAGATTAAGGGTTCTTTTAGTTTTTATTTTTTTTGGAAATTAAAATCAAAAATTCAAAGGTTTAAAAGTTTCTGTTGAAATACTAAATTCAGTTTTGTAAATTTTCCTTTTCTCCTTTTTATGGAAGCTAAAATATAAAAAGGACTCCTAAAGTGAACTTTTCCCTTAAAACAATTTTTTTTTAAAAATATATATTTTCAAAGGCATATATACTCAATGAACAAATTTAATTTATCTTTTTGGTTTTTAAAAATAAATATTTTACCTATTCAAAGTGAATGTCTTTTACCATTGTACAATAATATCTATATATATACTTGACAATTAAAATCTCTAAAAAAAAATCAAACTAACAATGTGAGACTTGTTTTCTTTTTGTTTATGCCGACTTAAGAAATTTTTTTAGAATCTTTGGAAAATCGGTTTGACTTGTAATGTTTTTGCTTAGTCGACTCAACCCAATTAAATCTTTTGTCTCCGGTCCAACTCGGAGATAAAATTTTGTTTGATGCTTTAGCTTGATTTCCTTACTAATTTCTTGTGGTTTTTTATAAGTAAAACATTGCTTATTTTCATAAAATGGTAAAATGTTTACTAAATAACAATAAATCACGAATTGAATCTTTGAAGCAAAGGATGAGATGTAACTGGCTGGGGGAGCAATCGAAGCTAAGCAAGTCAGCTCGGGTAATGGACAATGCAACCGGTTCAGGGGTACTCGTCTTTTTCACCGGCTCGGAACGTTTGTAGAGGTCGCCGGTTCGGTGATGAGAAAGGAGAACCAGCTCGGATATCTCTTCCACTTACCGGCTCGGAAGGGGGACGAGAGGCGACCAGCTCGGAGATCTGGACACAGTACTGGCTCGGAAAGACAAGCATGCTGCCGGCTCGGGAAGGAAAGGATGAACACCAGCTCGGGCAAGGCATGCAGTCACTAGCTCGGGGGAGGCGGAAGATCAACGGTTCGAGGCAATCCATGGGGTAAATGACTTGGTGCAAGGCTGAAGGTCGTCCGTTTGGGAAGGCAAAGATGGCCATCAGCTGAGAGGAGTAAACAGCTCGGGGCAGTCCTTATAATTGCCTCGGGTATGACTTATCCTATCGGCTTGGAGAAGAACTGCATGCAACCAGCTTGGAGAGGATCTTAGTCAATTGGCTAGGAAAAGAGAGCACACGGCCAGATCGAGGAAGAGATGGATCGATCAGCTTGGATCTTTGCAAGATGTTGCCGGTTCGAACATATGTGAACAAGAACCGGCTCGGGGTGGAATGAAAAGGACGTATCCAGGCCATTTCGGGCATGTATCTCTTTCAATACAAACTTGTTTTTTCCATCTTCGTTCAAATATGAGAAATATTTTAAGTATAAAAAAATTTCCGACACAAATATTTTTAACTGTTAATATTAGTAGTGTAGATTTTTATCCTAACAATCTTTTTGTTTAGTAACGAGGTTCTCACGGGAAAGAATCTTAAATTATTATTCTTATTAATCTATATGTATGACCGCATGTAAATAAAAGTTGTCATTTTTTTGTGTTAAAAAAAAAAGAAAGTTGTCATTTACGCGAAAAATGAAAAACAAAGTCGGTCCGAAAGATAATTTAAATCTTGGTTGAAAAAAATATAATTTAGTGATTTATTGAGAGTGACTTTTTAGCTATAGACTCATATGCATATGGGATATAGTATTTATGTCAATATCAATACTTGGAATGCTGCATTGCAACAAAATACGTTTTTGTTGTACATTTCATTTTGCAGATTTTATTAGAAAATAAACTTTCTTTTCCCAACCTAAGCTTTTTATTGTTACATTGTTTTACGTCAACCTGATTTCACTTAGGACAAAGTTTGTAGATGAATTAAATAAAGTTTTTTTGTAAGAAGAAATAAAATTGTTTTTTATCAATGATTTAAAATCCTCAGATTTGAATCCCAAATATAGCTATCATTGTACCATATGATTCTAACAAATAAAATAAAGTTGTTTTTAGGAGCAGATTTCAGTGTAAAAAACTTAACATTACCATGATGCATTGCGTTGCTTTAGAGAAAAAAAATGGTTTTCAATACATGCACCTGGGATTTGGCTTGATGCATCTGAGTGTAGTTGCATTTCCGAGGCACTTGTTTCCATATTGATTTCAGTGTCGATTTTGTTTTTGTCTTCGTCTTCGTCTTATTATCGGGGATTTTTTGTTTGACCAAGGAGAGGAATCTTTGAGCATCTGATATAATCATTCAGAAGTCAAACTAAAAGTCACGTGAACTTTCCTGAGCAACAAGAGTAAGTATTAAACCATGAGCAGTCGAAGACACTTTGGTCAAAGTGACTATGCCATCTTGTCCGCCGCACCTGGGTTCGGTTCCATAGCGTCACAAATCGTTTCGAAAAGTCTTGTATTTTTCTATATTTCATCTTTGTGATTATTTCATCTTTGTGATGGATTCGATTTGTAGTTCTAAATGATGCCCTATTAAGGGAAGAAGATGTCTAATTAAAAGGGAATAAACACAGCATTTACAAATTATCTATCAAATTACCTCTTGTAAAACCAAAACATCTCTTCCACAATCCTCCTTGTTGTGCATCTTCCTCCCTAAACCTAACTCTAGCTCGGCATGTTGGGCAAGTTGAAGCTTTGAGGAACCAAGTGTCTACAAACATCCGATGGAACACGTGTCTACAACCGGGAAGCCTCCGACACCATCGTCCCTTTCTGAATCCATCAAGACAAACAACGCATGATTCTGTCGTTAGGTTTGATGAGCGGGTCGGGGTGACCATCATATGTGTTCAGCTAAGGAATGCCCTTCTGACCAAACTGGATAGATCTCACCATGCAAAGCAAAAAAACAAAGGAAGAAACCTAATTAATAGCTACCAATTTGACCTAACCCTCGTGGCTTAAAAGTTACATCTGGAGATAATGAGGACTGGCCGTCGAACATACAAGGCAGCAACCCCGACGTCATTTCTCACCGAAACCCTCACCATGAAGCCCGTCGATCAAGCGCCGTGGTGAGTTTTCTATCTCTTTTCAATGGAACTTTAAGAGCTTATGATCTCTGAATTAGGGCTTACGTTTGTTTTCTGACGTTTTATAACCATTATTGTTATATATCTTGTGATGATTCATCATGAATTCTTCTTCTTCGTCTTCTAATAGTCTGATGCAGTATAGAAGCTAGAGGAAATCATGGTCTAAAGTGAAATAGCTTTTTCTAGTTTGTTGTTACAGAGAACAGAGCAAGAGGTGAGAGTGAGAGAGCAGGGAGAGTGATTAAAAGAGTTAGGGAGAGAAAGAGATCATGGTCTCATCGTCCTCTACTTACATCTCTGTGAGTGTTAATTGATCAATCATCTTCTAGTGTAGGCTGATCTTGAAAAATTATCATTGGGAGTATAACATAAGAATTTACCAGATGCGAGTTTAACATCTTCAGTTTTAATATTTACGGGAACTGGGATTCACCAGATATATTAATAAGATAGCCACTATCATAAGAAACCAAGTTGTAGTTCAAGTCATAATTGATAGCACAAAAGGTCCAAAAAATAGCTCAAAGTGATCGCAAAAGACAAGTTTGAAAACACGAGTAGACTCTTGATAAAGGCAAAAAAAGAAAATCTGCAAACTACAGCATAGTTTGTTCTGAATAACGGGGAACAAGAGGATAGTTTTAAGCAGTTTGTTGAGCAGAGAGTCTCTTCCTGGCTTCCTCAATGATGGTCAACTTAATACCTCTTCCCTTTGGCAGAGACACCCATGGTTTTGTTCCTTTACCAAGTGTGAACACATTTCCCAACCTTGTAGCGAACTCATGTCCTGTTGAGTCCTGAATGTGGATGGTTTCGAAGCTTCCCTTGTGTTTCTCACGGTTCTTGATCACACCAACACGCCCTCTGTTTCTTCCTCCAGTCACCATCACTACGTTGCCTACATCAAACTTGATAAACTCCACAATCTTGTTCTCCTCGAGGTCGAGCTTGATTGTGTCGTTAGGCTTGATGAGAGGGTCGGGGTAACGGATGGTGCGACCATCATATGTGTTCAGGTAAGGAATGCCCTTCTGACCAAATTGGATAGATCTCACCTTGCAAAGCTTGAACTGCACAACAACAAAGAATGATACTTGTTGGAACATATTACAAACTGGCAATGAACGTACAGATTATATCAAATTTCTACTTTAAGTCTATAGCATCAAAATACAGTCTTGACTTTCGACCAATTCAGTATTTGACAAAACAATGGATTCAAAATAACAAACCTTTGCTTCCTCGTCCTTGATGGAGTGGAGACGGAAACGTCCCTTGGTGTCATACAGAAGACGGAAATTTTCATTTGTTTTTGGGATAGACACAACATCTGTGAATAAATAAAGCATCTTTGATTAAATCACTCTGATCATAGAAGCAGAGAAACAAACGGGCATGAAAATCAAGAAGCAGAAACACAATATGAGCAAGACTCTAACCCATGAAACCAGCAGGGTAAGTCTTGTCAGTCCTCACTTTCCCATCAACTTGAATATGCCTTTGCATCAAGATCGAAATCACTTCTCTGTATGTCAAAGCATACTTCAACCTGTTTCGGATGATAAGGACAAGGGGTAGGCACTCCCTAGACTTGTGTGGCCCTGACGACGGCTTGGGGGCCTGCGCAGAAAGATAGCATTATAAGCACCCATCGAATGAAAACTAAGCTAAATAAATAAAATTCAATCTAAACAAAATAACTTACAAAGGCACCACCAAGTTTGTCAAGCATCCAATGCTTAGGGGCATTAAGCCTCTTCAGATGCTTCTTTAAACCTCTCGCCTGCAGCAAAAAAAAAAGAAGAATAAATCCGTAAAATCAAAACACAGTAATAGTATCTTCCAAAAAAACCTCAATCACTAAATGTTCACAAAAGTATAGCCAAAGTATCCATCATTCAAGACATCAATTTTGAGATCTCAACAAGGCCATTACACATATTACAGATCGCACAAGACACGAGTGATCAATTGCTCTGAAGCTTACAAAGATATTAACTTTAGGAACAGTAACAAGCACCCATAATTACATCAGAAAAGCTATCAAGAAAGACACATCGATTAAACCAAGGAAGAAGACAGAGATTGAGACCAATGATCCAAAAAAAAAAAAAACACATGGACCAACCTATTTTGAATACTAGACAAATAGAGGAAAAACGATGACGAACCATGTTTGAAGAAAATGCGTTCTGATTCCTCCGCGGCTAAGCCAAAGCCAGTTTCTCTTCCGCAGTCACTTATTTCTGTAGAATTTTGAGAATAAGCGGAAAACCCTAATTTTAACATGCACAATCCAAAAACCTTTGCCACACGTGCGAAGTTATTCAGGCCCACTAAAAGCCCAATTAGTAAATTTAGAGTCTACCTGACTATCCCACTAGTTGATTTGTCCTTCATTTCAGAGCCGATTCGGATACAGTGTTATTTGGTCATATCTGTAAGTAAATAATGAAGTCACCTTATTCTTAACATGCGTAATCCAAAATCTTCTGCTTACACGTTTGAGAAGTTATATTGGCCCATTATAAGCCCAAATATTATATTTAGAGCCCATGTATTTTCACTAATTTTATTTTTCCCTCTCTTAGAAGATGAGAAAAGAAAAAAATAACAAAACAAAAGGTCGTGAATGTCTCTGTCCCTCCTCAGGTCTCACGCAAACTCCACGAGAAAGGATCGGAATCCATCATTATCTCGCCGCCGGTGAAATCGCCACCGTAATCACAAGACGGGAAACCTTTAAGCGGTTTAGGAAAAGTAAGGGATTTTGGTTACTGATGTCTAGAAGCGGTTAGTGTGAGGAAGTTAGGAAGGATATGTCTCTGAGGATTAAATTAGTGGTCGATAAGTTTGTGGAGGAGCTTAAGCAAGCTCTTGACGCTGATATACAAGATCGGATTATGAAGGAGAGAGAGATGCAGAGTTATATCGAAGAGCGAGAGCGCGAAGTCGCTGAACGAGAAGCCGCCTGGAAAGCTGAGCTCTCTCGCCGCGAGGTAATTGAATTTGTTAGGTTTTTGAGAAATCCTGTAGGGATACTGATTCTCTTTTGTTGGCAGACGGAGATTGCTAGACAGGAGGCGAGGTTGAAGATGGAAAGAGAGAATCTTGAAAAGGAGAAGAGCGTTCTCATGGGGACGGCGTCGAACCAGGATAATCAAGACGGAGCCTTGGAGATAACTGTTAGCGGTGAGAAATATCGGTGTCTTAGATTCTCTAAGGCCAAGAAATGAGGGCTTTATTCGAATCATAGGCACAAAAAGGGTTATATTCTCGATAGGGACAAGATTTGTTCTTCGTCTATGCTTTGGTGTGTGTAATTGATTTCAGTGAAGAAAAATATGTGATCACAAAAAGGGTTATGATCGCTTTTACAGTGCTTCCTGCTTTGTTTTGTTTGATTGCTGTGTCTGCTATGAGTTACATTTTGTGGTTCATTGTACCTATTTCCATATTTCTTGCTCGTTTACTTAGGGCCTTTCTAGTGGAGCAAAATGAAGAACATAAGCCCCCAAGGTTTGTAGATCTTGTGTTCCAAAAAGATGAATTCTTTTAAGGTCTTGTTAGATTTATTGGACCTGCAGAATTGTGTCCAACATGGTATATCTCTGAAGAAGAGATACGTATGCCTTCCTTTAGTGTGCACATTATCTCTTTGATATTGAATGTAAACAAACTGATCTATTCCAGGATTAGTTGTTGTGGTTGAGTTGAATCTAGATCAGTGACTAATCAACCAGGATCGAGATAACTCCTTATGCTTGTCAAGGTGCCTAGGTATAGTAACATGATAAGTTTCCAGCTGATTTTAATTGTGAACTCCTGCATAGTGCATACCGGAACTTCTTATGCCACATTAATGTTTTCTATATCCTTGAGCTTCCTTCAGAATTGCTTACCGAAGCGGTTTCTTCTGAATCCGATAAATCATCAGTATTTTGTTCAGTAGATAGCTGCAGTGAACAGGAACTTCAATGGTTTCTACAATCCAGATTGCTTCGCCAGTTGATAGCCCAAGCGCGGAAATGGTATCAACATTTATTTGATCAGGACAAAGATATTTTCAGATCACAGCCACAAGCATCATATTTGGATGCTTGTGGGGACAGGGCGCTGCAATAGGTATGTTACGGTCACTAACAATCTCACATGTTTCCGGGTCTTTGAGAACCAACAACACTCGCCAATTTCCAAAAATTTTTGCTTAAGTAAATATCTTGTATGAGATCAAGAACATTAGTGTGCATTCTTCTGATTCGGTTCCATTCCACCTTAAGGAATGGTTCTGATTTCTGTACAACTACCTTAAAAGTGTTAACTTGGATTTGTCATCTGATGGTACAATTCGGACCGAAAGACAACTCGTGTTACTGCCCTAGAGATGGCTGATTTCAAATCAGTGATTAACCGTAACTACTGCCTTACCCCTGACCGTGTCACTGTGTATAACAAGCTCAGTTCTCGCTGCGGAAACAGGAAACAAACACCACAAAGTTTGGAACTTGGCTCCTATTACATTGAACTACAAACAAAACCAAAACCACAAAATGCCAGAGTCTCGCGTCAGACATAAAAAGACATTTATTCATGTGGTGGTGGAATCAAGGAATCTAACTAAATATCTGACCCTAAATCCTCTATTCAGTACACTTGTTCGTCGTCGTCATCAATCAATTCACTTGTGAAGATCACAAGCGAAAAAATGGAGATGGTTCCGTTTCCACTGTTACCAACGCCGATAGAATCAAGCTACAGAGCTTGCACCATTCCTTACAGATTCCCTTCTGATAATCCGAAGATAGCCACTCCCACTGAAATCTCGTGGATCAACGTCTTCGCCAATTCCATCCCTTCTTTCAAGTTCCTTCTCTTCCCCTGCTTCTATCTACGAGCTTTGGTTTCTGTTTACTCGAACCATTTTCAGATTCTTTGGTAGCTATTGACAATAATGGGGACTTTTTCATGTTCATGGGTTGGATCAAGCTTTGATTTTTGTTACCAAGTATTGCTTTTCATAGCCTCATTATATCAAGAACTCTCAGGAAACTGTCGTTGGTAGTTGTTGTGTTGACTTATCTGGGTTTTTTTCATGAATTTTGACTTAATAACTTGAGGAGTAAACTATAAATTGCTTCTGGAAACTTATAGGAAACAGATGAAATCTTGATTCAACTAGAAAATTCCCCACATAAATCTCAATGTTCTAAAGCTAATTTCATTTGCAGGAAACGTGCAGAAACCGATACAACTGTTCCAGATGCTCCTGCTAGAGCTGAAAAATTTGCAGAAAGGTACATTTTTGTTTATGTATTCAAGGTTTGGTATAGCAAATCTTTTACCAGTGTCACCTTCATAAACTAGTTTGAGTTTTGTGTCCTGCTTGTTTGTGCTTACTATAATTTCACAAGTACCCTTGAATTGTATGTTACGCAGAGATAGTGTTTAAGCCTTGCGTTTAATATATAATCTTACTTTGAATCTCGAAGATATGCCGGAATTCTAGAAGACTGGAAGAAAGATCCAGAGAGCCATGGCGGGCCACCAGATGGCATTGTAAGTCAAAAATACCTCATGATTTTCTTTTCCTATGTTGTAGTGATGAGCTTTGTTTTCATGGATTATTTTGGTTTGTTTTCAGAGTCTCGGCCGAGTTCGTGAGCATATACTCAGAGAGTTAGGATTTAGAGACATATTCAAGAAAGTGAAGGTATGAGAGCTCTTGAGGTTTTCAGATAGACGCACCAAATCTCTTATTGTACTATCCCTCTGATTATATGAGTTCACATTCAACGATGAATTCAAATAGGATGAGGAGAATGCAAAGGCTATCTCTCTATTTCCTGAAATCGTTAGTCTGAGTGATGCTATTGAAGATGAAGGTAAACGATTAGAAAATTTGGTGAGAGGGATGTTTGCTGGAAACATCTTTGATCTGGGTTCTGCGCAGGTATCTCTTTTCTTGTACAAAAGCCGGTTTCTCTTACAGGAAGCATGTCCTAATTTAGGGGCTCTTGTCTTTTTCACATCTTGAAGCTTGCTGAGGTTTTCTCAAGAGATGGTGGTATATCTTTCTTGACTACCTCTCAAAACTTGGTTCCGCGACCATGGGTCATTGATGACTTGGACAACTTCCAAGCCAATTGGATCAAGAAGCGTTGGAAGAAGGTCACTCGTTTGTTCTTCTAATTATCTAATATGCTTTGTTCAGACTTCAGAGATAGAAACCGCTTAACAAAATCCATTGTTTCCTTTGTTCAGACTTCAGAGATAGAAACCGCTTAACAAAATCCATTGTTTCGTTTCTCTTATTCATGACAGGCAGTGATTTTTGTTGATAACTCTGGTGCAGACATAATTTTGGGTATTCTGCCGTTTGCAAGAGAGATGCTTCGTAGAGGAATGCAGGTACTTTTGACTATGATTGTGTCTCTAATTAGTCTCTTGAGAGAGCTTTCTGGTTGCTAAAAGTTCTTAATATTTTCTATCTTCTATTCATCTTTCCCCCTTGAAGGTGGTACTGGCTGCTAACGAGCTGCCATCTATCAACGATGTAACTTATACCGAGCTAACAGACATCATGTCACAGGTAATGAATGAAGTGATTCTTGATATTTTAGGCTTTAAAAAAAAGTGATTCTGATTTAATAGTCATGATTTTACCAGTTAAAGGATGAGAATGGCCAATTGATAGGCGTTGATACTTCGAAGCTTCTGGTTGCAAATTCAGGGAACGATTTAGCCGTAAGACATGAGAAGCTTCCAGAAAGAAATATGTCAGATTCTAAAGTTTATTTATTCTTTCTCTTATCCCTGTTGAAAATATGTTTCAGGTTATAGATCTCTCAAGAGTATCACAGGAGCTTGCTTACCTTTCATCTGATGCAGACTTGGTCATCATAGAAGGCATGGTAAGCCCCAATTTACAGTGTGGAAGTGAAGCGCAATTGAACAAGTATATAATTTAACTAGTCTTGGCTTTGTTAACTGTGACTTGTGTTGGCTGTTCTCATGATCAGGGTCGTGGAATTGAGACTAACCTTTATGCTCAGTTCAAGTGTGATTCTCTGAAGATCGGAATGGTAGTAGTTTTCAACTCTCAGTCTTCCTTCTCGGATTAATGAAAAACAAAAATGTTCTGGTGTTTCTTGCTTGTTTCTCCTTACTCAAGTCGCATCCTTTTGTTATGCAGGTGAAGCATATTGAAGTAGCCGAGTTTCTCGGAGGGCGGCTTTATGACTGTGTTTTCAAATACAATGAAGTTCAGAGTTAATCATATTTCAGTGATCTTCACTCTGACTTCCCCCCAATTGTAATTTCTGAATCAGCCATTCGGTATATCCTCATGGTACATCATTTCTAGCTTTTGTAACCAAAGATCTTAAGTCTCACTCTCTGCATTCAGTCTGAGATGGTTGTAACAGATAAATGATCATCTTCTTCTGCAAAATGTGAGTCCCAAGTGTGATCTACTGTCACAACAAGATGGAGATTTGCTCCAACCATGGAGTCGGGATTGACAATTGGATAGGAACCCGGGACAAAATCATACTAGTCTAAGTGGGTAACACTGGGAGTATCAAGAGTAATGCTCCCAAAATCAGACCCATTAAAACCATAGAGTTTTGTACGTCTAATAGTAAGTTTCCGAAGGCTACGGCTGGATACCGAGAGAGACCATTTCCACTGTTTCCAGTTCAAATCATATATGACCAAATCCTCCAGAACGGGTCAAGCTGAAATGAACTGATTTCAAACAAAGTGTCTCAGAATCCTTAGGAAGCACGTTAATACAAAAACCAGATAGATTCAGCTCCACAAGTGTCTTGCAATTGAAAATCTCACAAGGCAAAGAATACCAAATTAACTTTAGCATCATCTATGCTCAGATGGAGATCAAGATCCAAGACATCCCGATTCATCACGTCACATATCCAACCATTGATTTGAGGTCACATATCCAACCTTTGGTCAAAACCCTTTCTACATCTTGAAGTGAATTTCTTTATGAGGGAACATCCTGACACAGCCAAGACTCTATATACGAAATCCAAGAAACTTTGTTGGCTATCGTTTTCTTTGCGCCCTCTAATAAATCAAAATTTGGTGAGAAGGCAAACAGAATACGCCATCTCAGTGAGAGAACCAAAGTTCGAGCAGACTCCTTTAACGGTAAGAAGGACAAGATGTGAGTAATAACACCATCTGGTAAACTGCTGATCATGTCCATCCCTTCGCCAAACCCTATAAAATGATTTAAAAATAATCTTTCCACTACGCTTGAAGTAAGTCGAATGGAGTTCCAGCGACTATACTGTAGACCGGTTTTCAAACGAAATCAACTAATGACGTGGTAAGAGACAGGAAAAGGCCAAATAAAAAACGTGATAAAACTAGACTTGCAATTCACTCAATCGTATCTTTAAATTAAGGAACCGGGATCAAATTGGGAGTGTAAACACATTGACGACACCTAACAATCCCAGAATGTATATGAATCTTCTTGCACAGATCTTCCCTCACAATACAGGTGCAAGCCACTCCAGTTTCATCATCGCAACAACACATGAATAGGATCTTGTCATAGATGAAGTAACTAATGCGATGATACTGAAGAAATAGCATTGGAAAGTTTGTTGTTAGCAAAGTCATAAATTTTCTCCACACCACTTCCTCAAATCTCAAGCTTCCTTGACACATAACATTGCTTTAACAAAGAAAACCCATCTTCCATAAAAACCGAGAGCAGAACTGTAGGAGCTATGAAAGTACGATTTGATATTTGTGATAAAAAGAGAAATCAATTTGTAGAAAACACGATTTATAAAACGATTTTTATGAAATCCAGAAAGGAGGCGATATGTCTCTTTCCTTAACTCAATAAAGCGCCCGTAGTGTGACGGTTTTAATAGGCATTTTGAATCCCAGGATACAACTTTTTATAGACCGATTCGCAACACTAGAATTCAGAATCTGCGAACACAGTATCTACGAAATACTCAAGAACAAGAATCGTTTTTGAAAGATAGAAATGAATATGAGAGGGAGATGAACCTTTTTCTGTGAATTTAGAGAAAGCAAAGAGTTTTAGGGTTTTCGAGAATATAGAATTGCTCAGGATACTCGGGATGATTGCTTTAACTCTCTATTATAGGGAAGAAGTGATTAGGGAGTTTTCGAGATAAAATCTCAACTTTCAGCGAAATCCCAAAAATTCCGCAAGCGGTTATAACCGTTTTGACTGGAATATTCGCGGATAACGATGAGATTTTGAACCCGATCGATCGATCCAAAAATCAGATCGATCGATCCTGTAGGGGATCGGTCGATCCGGAATGTACCGGTCGATCCCAGAATCTCACGTAGAACTAGATCGATCAATCTGGTTTAGATCGGTCGATCCAAAAGAGGACCGATCGATCCTGGAAATGTTCGTGAGGATGGATCGATCGGTCCAGTAAGGACTCCTCGACGACGAGACATTCCTAAAGCCCAAAGCCCAAAACCCAAAGCCCACAAGCACAAGCACGAGCACGAGCGAGCGGCAGTGGTGGTGGTGCGCGCGTGTGGATCCCTTGGTTCTTCCCATAAACCACTTTGTAGCTTAGTGACTTTGTTCCATATATATGCAAGTGGAAAAAGTTCCTCCTAAGCAATGTGGGACTTTCTTAAGTTCCACTTATTCCCTAATGGGTCTAATTTTTAAGCTCATTTCATATTCACATTATCAACATGTTTTAAGTCCAATGTGCTTAATAACATTTTGGTCCAACAATCCTCCACATGAATAGAAATGACTCTAAACTAAGGGTGACTTTGAAAGACTCTTTAGGATCGAGAAAGCTAAAAGCAAGACTTTCTTGAGTATAAACGAAAGATAACCGTATCTGATTTGGTTGCATTTTTCAGCATTGAACCAATCATAGTTAATAACTGTCGGGTTTACAAGGCCAGGGGGTGAACATGATGTCTTGAACCTCCCGGATTTCTAGTGTAAACCAAGACAACAGTTATAACTTTTTGTTCTCTTGTTGTGTTCGTTTTGGCCTTGAACAGCCTGGTTTTTCATGAGTGAACTTGGAGAATACAACCTTTCATTTATTCTCCTAGAAACGGCTCCATTTCACACTCACAAGGTGATCTTTCATATTTGTATTCTTTTTTTCCCGAAGTGATCTGTTTTACTTCATTGAGTTAGAATATATGAATTCATTAAAAGCAAATATTTAACCTATGTATATGCAGATAACACTGTTGTCATCTTTAGAAACTGAGTTGAAACAAAAGTTTCACAGTATTTATTTAGACTTAATTTGACTTAGTTGTCCATTTGAACCTATCAAATCATGTAGGTGGGGTTATCATCAAATCTCATCTTTAGTTCATAGGCTTTAAACCCATTCCTCTTGATGATTTTAAAACTTGATCTCGTGTCAAACCTTTTGTGAAAGGATCTGCAATATTATCAGCTGATTTTATGTAATCGAGTGAGATTACACCACTTGAGATTAGTTGTCTAATGGTCTTATGTCGTCTACGTATATGACGTGACTTGCTATTGTACAGTTTATTGTTTGCACGAGCTATAGCCGATTGGTTATGACAGTGTATGCGTATTGATGGCACTGGTTTTTCCCACATCGGTATATCTTCCAAGAAATTGCGAAAATGCTCGGCTTCTTCTGCGGCTTTGTCTAATGCAATGAATTCTGATTCCATTGTTGATCTAGCCAGAAGCGTTTGTTTACAAGATTTCCAGGATACCGCAACACCTCCAAGTGTAAATATATAACCACTTGTTGTTTTTGAGTTTTTGGAATCGGATATCCAGTTGGCATCACTGTATCCTTTCAAAACTGCAGGTTCAGAACCATAGTGCAACCCATAATTTTTGGTAAACCTTATGTAATTTAATACTCTGGTTATAGCTTTCCAATGGGTGTGTCCTGGATTGCTCGTGTACCTACTTAGTACATTCACTGAGTGTGCTAGATCTGGTCTGGTACAATTTGTCAAGTACATCAGACTTCCGATCACTCGAGCATATTCATTCTGTGATACAGGTTCACCTGAATTTTTTGTCAGATGAAGAGTAGTATCTACAGGAGTTTTTGTGGTTCCACTTGAATAGTTTTTAAATCTATCAAGCTCCTTTTCAACATAATGTTCTTGGGATAATATGTATCCATCAGGATGTCTAGTGATTTTAATCCCTAGAATTAAATCAGTCAACCCCAAATTTTTCATATCAATTTGTCCATGCAACATGGTTTTAGTCTGATTGATGATATCGTTGTTGCTGCCAGGGATAAACATATCATCTACATATAAACATAGCATGACATAAGCATTTTTTGTAGTCTTTGAATAAATGCACTTATCACTTTCATTTATGCTGAACCATTGGACATCATTACACTGTCAAATTTTTCATGCCATTATTTTGGAGCTTGTTTTAGTCCATACAACGATTTCACCAGTCGACAGAGCTTATGTTCTTCTCCTGGTACAACATACCCTTCGTGTTGTTTCATATATATCTCTTCTTCTAAATCACCGTTTAGAAATGAAGTTTTTACATCCATCTGGTGGATTTCCAGATTTCGTAATGCTGCAATGCTTACGAGATTTCGAATAAAAATTATTCTCGACACTAGAGAATATGTATCAAAGAAGTCTAAACCTTCTTTTTGGCGAAAACCTTGAACTACAAGTCCAGCCTT
Organism: Streptanthus diversifolius; assembly: GCA_039880935.1. Taxonomy (NCBI): domain Eukaryota; kingdom Viridiplantae; phylum Streptophyta; class Magnoliopsida; order Brassicales; family Brassicaceae; genus Streptanthus; species Streptanthus diversifolius. The sequence continues at coordinate 1,335,192 of JAXGFM010000001.1, forward strand.
GTATTTATCAATTGTGCAATCGGTTTTTAATTTGGTTTTAAAAATCCATTTACAACCGATAGCTTTGAACCCTTCCGGAAAATCGGTTATGTAAAACGTATGGTTTTGCATAATGGAATCGAACTCACTTTTGACGGCTTCCTTCCAATAAGGTGCGTCTGGCGTAGACATTGCTTCAACGAAGGTCTTTGGTTCGTTTTTAGTGAGTAAGATCATTAGAAAATCATCACCAAAGATTTTTTCCTTCCGAGCCCGTTCACTACGCCTGGGTTCATTTTCAGCAACTTATCCATTTACTAGAATAGGAGTGCTTGCTTCGCTTGCGTCTCTTTCTTCCCTATTCCGCTTATGGGTTAATTTATCCATACAAGGAAAAATATTTTCAAAAAATTACGCATTTCGCGATTCAATTATTGTATTTACATGGATATCCGGTATATCTGATTTATGAACCAGAAACCGATAAGCACTACTGTTGTGTGCATATCCAATAAATATACAATCAACCGTTTTTGGTCCGATAGTGACCTTTTTAGGAAGCGGTACTGCAATTTTTGCTAAGCACCCCCACACTTTCATGTATTTGTATAAGGAAACCGTTCCTTTCCATAATTCATATGGTGTTTTTCCCGTCACTTTGTGAGGAATCTTATTAAGAATATAATTAGAAGTCATTAAAGCTTCCCCCACATGTTCTGGGTTATGCCTGATTCTTGCATCATGGCATTCATCATTTCCTTTAGAGTTCGGTTTTACGTTCCGCAACTCCATTGGATTCAGGTGAATAAAGAGCAGTTGTTTGATGAATGGTTCCATTTTCTCTGCAGAATGCATCCGAACTATTTTAATAGTTCTTTAGAGTTGATTTTCAACCTCTAGCTTATATTCCTAGAATTTATCTAGAGCCCCACTTTTGCTCTGTAACAAGTAAATATAGCAATATTTTGTGCAGTCATCAATGAATGTCACAAAATACTTTTTACCACCTCTTGTAGGTAAATATTTTTAAATCGCACAAATCTGTGTGGATTAATCCTAGAGGTTCTGTATTTCTCTGGACTTGTGGTGATGGTCGTTTTGTAAGTTTCGCTTGTACGCAAACTTCATATTTGTCTTTATTTTGTTTGCATTTTGGAATTAGGTTTGAATTTATTAATTGGTTTAATGATTTATAATTCATATGTCCTAACTGTTCATGCCAAATGTCTAAAGACTCGACCAAATAAGCAACTGGAGCATTGTTATTAACAGAATTGTTGTTTACAACTTTTGGAACGACTGTGAATACATTCATTTTGACCAGTTCATTCTTAACAAAGCCCTTTCCCAAATACATCCCATTTTTCTTAAATACCAATTTATCAGAATGAAAATTGGCGCAGAATCCAGCTTTGCTGAGTAGAGTGCCATAGATAAAATTCTTACTCATGTCTATAACATGCTTCACGTTGTTGAGAGTAATCTGATGTCCTGAAGTCAGCTTCAGGATTACTTTACCATGTCTTTCAACCTTGGATGTTTGGATGTTGCTCATCAGCACTTGTTCATCATTGTCGCATATATGATAAGTGTTAAACATGTCATTATCAAAGCATATATGGGTCGTAACACCTGTGTCGTACCACCAATCTAGAGGATTTCTCTCAATGGTGTTGAATTGGTCAGTCACAACGCAACATAGATCTTCCTCTGTCGGGTTTGCATGATGATGTCGCCTTTGTTTAGGCTTACTGCGACAAACATATGCCTTGTGACCCATCTTGCCACAATGATGACACATTCTACGATACTTCTTTTCACCAGAAGATTGCTTCTTGAAGCTTGTGGAGCCAGATGACTTGAAGTTCTTGAACTTGCTAATCATTTTGCCTTTGCCTTTTGCCTTAAATTGCTCGGCTAGGTATGCTTGATACCCTTTTTCCTCATTCTTAGAGAGGCGAATCACAGCTTCATTGTGAAGCCTAGAGATCAGCGATTCCAGAGACATCTGCTTTCGCTTGTGCTTAAGGTAGTTTTTGAAATCTACCCAGCTTGGTGGAAGCTTCTCAATGGTGCAGTCAACGACGAATTGTTCAGGAAGAATCATACCTTCTGATGCAATCTCGACGTTGATCAGCTGCAACTGTTCAACTTGTTCCATGATGGCTTTTGAATCCACCATCTTAAAGTCTAGAAGCTTAGCCACAACATATCTCTGAAAACCAGCATTTTCAGACTTGTACTTTTTTTCCAAAGCAATCCATAGATGCTTGGCTGTGGGATATTCCTTGTCGTTGTTGTAGACAGAATATAAGTAGTCTACCAGACGACTAAGGATTCATTCTCTGCACGGAAAGTCTGAATGCTTCCATGCATCAATACTGGATAGCGTACGCACATCCAGGTCTCCATCAAGAGTGATTGGCTTATCCTCCGTGAGGAATTTGTTCAAATTCAGAGATGTCAAATAAAAAACCATCTTCTGTTGCCAATTCTTAAATCCATTCCCATCAAACTTTTCAGGAAGGAGTCCACTGGTATCCAGTGCCATTATCGGAGTGACTTGAGTCGTCTCTGTCATTGCAATCTCACTGTTGTTGAGAGTGTTCGCAGCGTTTGTCATCTGTTTCACAAAAGAAACGATAGTCAAAAACTTGATTTAAACGTTTGTTTAAAACAGTTAAACGAATCGCAATCTCGCTGTATAGCGTTCGCGGAGACGTCACAAGATCGATCGATCTCTAAATCACGATCGATCGATCCGATATGAAATCGTTCGATGTCGTTTTGCAAACTCGCATTTTGAGCGTCTGCAGAAACGATTCAAGATCGTATAATATTTGTTTTGCAATCTCGCTTTTCAGCGTTCGCAGAAACGATTACAAATTGATTTAATAAAAATGAAAATCGTTTTTCTTAAATCTGATTGTTGCTATTTGCTAGAAGCGGATTTATTGAGTTAAGACTGTAGGAGCTATAAAACCGAATAAGAAAATACGATTTGATATTTGTGATTAAAGGAGAAATCAATTTGTAGAAAACACGATTTATAAGACGATTTTTATGAAATTCAGAAAGGAGACGAGATGTCTCTTTCCTTAACTCAATAAAGCGCCAGTAGTGTAACGGTTTTAATACGCCTTTTGAATCCCAGGATACAACCTTTTATAGACCGATTTGCAACACTCGAATTTGGAATCTGCTAACACAGTATCTACGAAATACTCAAGAACAAAAATCGTTTCTTAAAGATAGAAACGAATATGAGAGGGAGATGAACCTTTTTCTGTGAATTTAGAGAAAGAAAAGAGTTTTAAGATTTTCGAGAATATAGAATTTCTCCGGATACTCGGGATGATTGTTTTAGCTCTCTATTTATAGGGAAGAAGTGATTCGGGAGTTTCTTTAGCTAAAATCTCGACTTTCAGCGAAATCCCGAAAATTCCGCAAGCGGATATAACCGTTTTGACTGGAATATTTGCAGATAACGATGAGATTTTGAACCCGATCGATCGATCCAAAAATCAGATCGATCGATCCTGTAGGGGATCAGTCGATCCGAAATATATCGGTCGATCCCAGAATCTCACGTAGAACTAGATCGATCGGTCGATCCCAGAAACTCATGCAAGAAACCATCCGTAGCACGCGATCGATCGATCCAAAAGAGGACCGATCGATCCTGGAAATGTTCGTGAGGATGGATCGATCGGTCGATCTCATTTTCAGTCGCCAAAGAATATGACTCCTCGATGACGGAGACATGCCCAAAGCCCAAAGCCCAAAGCCCAAAGCCCATAGCCCATAGCCCAGAGCACGAGCACGAGCACGAGCGAGCGGCGGTGGTGGTGGTGGTGCGCGCGTGTGGATCCTTTGGTTCTCCCCATAAACCACTTTGTATCTTAATGACTTTGCTCCATATATATGCAAGTGGAAAAAGTTCCTCCTAAGCAATGTGGGACTTTCTTAAGTTCCACTTATTCCCTAATGGGTCTAATTTTTAAGCTCATTTCATATTCACATTATCAACATGTTTCAAGCCCAATGTGCTTATTAACATTTTGGTCCAACAATACTCCACATGAATAGAAATGACTCTAAACTGATGGTGACTTTGAAAGACTCTTTAGGATCGAGGAAGCTAAAAGAAAGACTTTCTTGAGTATAAACGAAAGATAACCGTATCTGATTTGGTTGCATTTTTCAGCATTGAACTAATCATAGTTATTAACTGTCGGGTTTACAAGGCCAGGGGGTGAACATGATGTCTTGAACCTCCCGGATTTCTAGTGTAAACCGAGACAACAATTATAACGCGGTTGTATTTCTCGTAGAACTTTTTGTTCTCTTGTTGTGTTCGTTTTGGCCTTGAACAGCCTGGTTTTTCATGAGTGAACTTGGAGAATACAGCCTTTCATTTATTCTCCTAGAAACGACTCTTGGTTCTCCCCATAAACCAATTTGTAGTTTAGTGACTTTGTTCCATATATATGCAAGTAGACAAAGTTCCTCCTAAGCAATGTGGGACTTTCTTAAGTTCCACTTATTCCCTAATGGGTCTAATTTTTAAATTCATTTCATATTTACATTATCAACATGTTTTAAACACAATGTGCTTAATAACAATTTTGATTCAACAAGAAGTTTATTACGAGGATTGTCTGACACGGAAGGAGACAAAAGGGTTTAAAATGATCCACAGACAAATCAAAGCTTCGGATGAAGTACGGTTTAGTCTCGACATCACGAGTTAACCAATAGAGATTTCCATTCAAGGACACATTTGTTCGTTTAGCTGCTCACACATGAGCCACTTTTTTTTCAGATGAGTGTTTAAATTTAAACACTTGAGACCGCAAACTCGTAGATCGCAACTCTCTTGTACTTGTCTTCACTGTACTCGTCTTCACGGAGACGATCAAAGTAACCCAAAATCTTGTAAACCTTTTTGGGTCTACTACGTACTATCGTATCCTAAGACGAAAAAAACAACTTTCTACCGTCGTTCTTGATCCCTTTAGTCCGTCTCAACCACGGATTCAAGAGCAAGCCATTCCCATACCGATCGTTACTAAACAAGAGATCATCGCAAGCTTTGATCATGACATTGGGAACAACTTTATCAGTGGCCGAACCTAATAAAGCCCACTAAATGTGAATAGATCTTTTGCAGATACATGGTTTAAACAGGAAAGAATCAAACAACATTATTAAAAAAAATAGTTTTTTCATCAATGAAATTTGTTGTGCTTTGATGGCTAGATCGAGATGTTCTTTAACCATTCATTATCACGATTCGACTTTTTCTTGTATGTCATAGATAAATGCATTTCTATGAAGCTGATGATATGAAACAAGAGCAAGCAATGGTGGGTCAAGGAATAACAAAAAGGTTTCTACACAAATGGAGACCATGCGCATGTGTTTGTTTGAATAAAAAGGGAAGTATCACCTAAATAATTTCAACTAATATGAGGTGGTTACTACTAGCTAAAACGCTACATATTTGACACCTATAAGGCTAAGTTAAGTAGTTAACGGTGTACATATCTCATTCTTCTTGGGGTAAGCATGTTTACGAGTTGCCTACGAGCCTAACCCTTACTCATTGGAAGACAGTCAAGTCAAATGGCTATCACAGAACATTTCCACTTAGTTTGAAGTACGTATAAGTTAATTATAGTCAAGAAGACTGGTACCTCCGGCAGATGTTTTGACAAACCGACTCTTGTTCGTAAGCTCATTATCATGGATGCTTTGGCCTTTGAGCTTCAAAAATCTTGAGAAACAAAGTGGTGGAGTTTTGTTTGAGTATCGCTCTTGAGCTTTGGAGAGAAGAATCTCTTTCTCCGCTTGACAAATTCGAATTCTCTTATCCAATATCGAAGTACGAGAGACGTTTCTATTCGAGAGACGAAATGTGTCAATAACATAGATATTAGATACATACAATATGTCAATAAGACAATTATAACTTACTATGTTGTTAATTAGTTTCAATTGAAAAAGAATTGCTGTCACAGTAGTTATAAAAAGAAAGAAATGCTGTCAACTCTGGATTTAGAAAAGGAAATTAGAAAACATTAAATTATGGCATTTTGTCGATCAGAGTTTACGGCAAATCAGTCTGTGTCAAAGCTGTGAATTATATTAGGAACAATATAATTATACCTACCAAAATACCAACTTTACGCCAAATCACCCACATAAATAATCATATCATATTAGAAAAAAAAAAAAAACCACTGGCATGTAATTACTGGCAGGGAATAAAAATAAAATGGGGTCCACAATGTATACACAGAGATAAAAACCAGTTTGTGTCAGAGCTTTGTTCACAATCTACCAATCTCTCAACTTTCTCACTCTCTCTCTCTTTAAAGCAAACCACATTTCTTTTCCTCATCCTCTGCAAGAAAGATTAAGCGTTCGAGAAAAGAAGAAGAAGAAGCCATGAGCTCTTCAATTATGAACACCCTTCAGATTCGTAAACCCACTTCTCTCCCTGTCTCTTCCACCGCCGACGCTAGTGAACCGGGTATTCTCCGCCGTCGTCTCTCTTCTCTCTCCCTGAACCTCTCTCGTAACCAGCCTCCCACCGCCGGCGAAAGTGATCTCCACAGATCCAAATCGGTCTCTGCTATGGGAGTGCAAGGAGGTAGCTCCGTAAAAGAATGGTGGGAATGGAGTTGGTCATTGATTCTCTTGAAGAAACTACCAATCTTCTTCACAGATCTTGAGTTTAACAAGAACGAAACCAAGTCATCGTTGGGAGGGAATCAACAAAGAGGCAGCTTCGTTCAAGTCTTTGTTAGGCTCCGATCTGAGATCCGCCGTCTCCTCCGTACTTCCTCCTCCGACTCTCTCCCTCTCTCCTGCAAACAAGGACAGCGATGACGTGGCATTCTTGCTCCTTGAAGGTTTAGATTTTGTGTGTGGCCTCTACTCATTCTTTTTATAATCAATCTTGGTTCTTGATTACAATGTATAATGTGGTTGAAGTTATTTGCTATAATTCCTAGATTTCGCCATTTTCTAAACTTTTTTTTTTATTACATTTATAATTATTTCATTTGTTTTGTATTGAAGGCAATGCCATTAAATATAAATTTTACTTTTTTTTTCCTTTTTTTTTTGTCTTTGCGTGAAAATAGGCTGAAACAACGTTTTGACGTGTTAGGAAAAAAAGAAAGGAGTAACTATGAAACGTCGGCTACAATTAAGGCTGTCATTACATTTTCTGGTCGGTGGGGACATGAATAATAATCTCGTCGGTGACGCATTGTTATTAATCTGATTATATTATCTTTCATTATTTCTGAATCTTAAGTATATTTCATTAGTAATACCATATCATATCATATGGACCGTCCGTCCCAATTTAATAATAAAAAAGATAAGTTGTAATAACAATTGAACCTTTCGGATCTTTAGATATTATGATGTTTAAAAATGATAATAAAATTTATCTATAAAGCATTTCTTTAATTAATTTAATAAATCAGAATTTTCGATTTAATATGATGATCTAAACCGAATTTAACATCCCGGTTTCAACTTCCCATGACTATAGTTCGACTTTTTTTTTCTCTTTTGAAAAGATTAGTTATGTTAACATTTTACCTAAGAGTTAGCTAATGAGTGGTTTTCTTTTGGTTAATATAGTTTCAATTATTTTGCCAAGTCACCCTAATAAGGGTTGATTTCTAATATACTCTTATTTGTGAAGAGTTTTTCTAACTTACTCTCCTTATTTCTCAAATACTCTTCAATTTTTGGAAAAACAAAAATACCCCTGCGTGTATGTGAAAACTAAACCCTAAATGCCTAGGGTGTCACGCGCATTCCCCGGAACCCAAGCACCATCATCTCACGCACATATTTAAGTAATAATTCTGCACATACTAAGAATACGCTACTATCTATGCCAACATGTTTTTGTTGAAATATATTACATATATTAATATAAAACCCATAAAAAAGACAAAATCGTAATTTTCTATATTATAATATAAAGAGGAGTATTTCAGAACATCACCTGAGATTTAAGAGTATATTAGAAATTGATTCCCCTAATAATTGTAAAACATAATTCATCTATTATTCCTAATATAAATAACAGCTTTAGTCAAGAAACCGTTGAATGATTGAAGAAAATATAAGAAAACTCTCAGAAGAAATTTTTTTTTTTGAAAAAACATCAGAATGGCATTGTTACTAATTATTTAAACTAGAAAGTTTATTTTAAGTTTAATTTTTTTGCTCTCTTTCCTAATTACCAAATTATCATTATTATAAAGTTAATTTTTTAATTATCCATTGATATTAACTAAAATCACCCATAATTGATTTTGTTTTTTTTATTAAATTGATTTTGTTTTTTTAAATTAAAGGTCACAGAATAGCTAAATGGCAATCATGAAATCCAATCTATTTCATCATATTATTATGGAATATATACTAATGAAAGGTGACCACACAAAAAAAAACTCAATGCATGTGGTGTGAACTGTTATATATATGTCCTTATAGATATAAACAAGTGGGAGCACATGGGTTTCCCTGTCATGTTCCAATCTACCATATTGGGACCAATGTATGATTGATTGTTTCGAACAACCTTAAGTTTGGTTCCAAGACATCACTTTGACAATTTCATTACATGATTGAGACTTACTATCTCATCATATTCAACAATTCACATCATTTATTGATCTTTTAATATACTTTTGGGTATAAACATATAAGACTTATGTTTTATGGACTTGTGTATTCCGCTGTAACAATAGAAAAGATAGACCACGGCTTGCAGCACATTTTGTATTTGTGCTGTCGTGTCACTACTTGTATTCAGATATGGAAATTTGCGTGTGTGATTGAAGGAAAATAGGTGGGAGAGAGAATGTCAGGAAGCTTTAGAAGTCACACAACTGATATAATACTTGTGCTCTAATGGAAGATGTTTGATCTCTCAAAACCCCAAAAAGGGTCAAAGCTTTAAACAATGGAGATGAAACAAAGCTCACCAAACTTTAACAATCGTTACAAACAAGCAAACAAAACATAACATAGAGACAATAGAAATAGTCCTCACAGCTACTGATGAAACAGAACGAAACACTTTTTTTGTTCATCCACCAATTTTAATCATACAGTAGTTTTTTTAAACATTTTAAACTCAAACCTTCAAGGGATTCAGCTGACTTTCCTGCACCTATGAATCCGGTTTTTTCTTCACCCTTCTCTGTGATTGAAGATTGCAAATATTGATTCCGTGGAAACATTTTGCAGCCTCACCGAGAAAATGGTTCAAAGACAATCTGTGTACTGTGTATGTGCCTACGCATCTCTCATGCTGATGTTTAGGTTATTTCTCATCGTTCGTCTCCCAACACCAGCATTTCCCTTTTGCATCATCGCAACAAATTCTCCATAGTCAATCCGTCCATCCTGTAACAAGAAAAAACCATAAATTTTATCAGCTTGAAGAGACCAACGTAAGTCCAAAACATGTCAAAGAGGCAAAGCTTACGTTGTCTTGATCGACTTCTTTGATTACATCTTCAAGAAAAACATCAGTCATCCCATGTTCCAAGCACGATTGCTGCAGCTCATCAATGGTGATGTAGCCACTTCCGTCTTTATCAAAGTACTGAAACGCAGAGACAAGATGCTCTTCTCTGTCTAGTTTATTCAGATGGATCGTCGCTGCAATAAACTCGCTGTAATCTATTGTACCGCTGTTATCCACATCAGCCTAAGATACAACAAAACAACTATGGTCATTGTCTGTCTATATAGCGAAATGATATAGTATACAATTTCCCAAAAAGGATGCATTTTTACCGCTTCCATAAGATCTCGGATCTCAGTGTCTTTCAAAGTTGAACCATATCTTCTCAATCCAGCTTTGAGTTCATCAAAAGTGATCGCACCGCTGTTATCAGTATCCATTGCCTCAAACATTGCTCTTAAACCTGCAATCTCTTCTTCAGAGAGGCTCTCAGCTATCACCTAATGAACCACAATAAGTAATATGAGTTAATCTAAAATGAATGTGACGCAGAGACAATGGAAGATAAAGTTCAAATACAAAACTCACCTTTAAAGCCATCTTCTTTAATTTATTCATTGCAGAAAACTGTTTGAGACGAGACAGAACAGCCGGATCAAGTGCTCTATCTGGTGCAACTCCGTTCTCACAGATCCATGGATGACCTGAACAAAAGATATATAGTCTTATGTTGTGTGGTTGCCAAAAATGTAACCACTTACTGAAGATAAAATGAATACGTACGCAAGACTTCATGAGCGGTCAAGCGTTCAGAGGGACTGGAGCATAACATCTTCCGGATAAGATCTTTAGCACTGTCCGATATAACAGGCCACGGGTCTGACTCAAAGTCAATATATCCTTTCAAGACAGCATCAAATATTCCTTGCTGTGTTTCTAATTCCAAAAAAGCAACTAAACTTCAGGAAATCTCGTATATGGCATTAAGATAACGGAGTTCAGAGACTATATGGCATTACACCATACCTGCCCAAAAAGGAGGGACACCACTTAGTAAAATATAGAGTATAACGCCAGCAGTCCACACATCAGCTTCTGGACCATAATGTTTGAGAAGAACCTCAGGAGCAACATAGTATGGACTTCCAACAACATCCTTGAATATTTGGCCTGAAAATTAGAGCAAGAAACACTTAGGCAAAGCAAAAGGAGCACTCTAGCGATCAAGCACAGGCACTTCAGCTGCAAAATTTCGGCATTTACAGTTTCCACGATGATACTTGACTAGATTCAGAGCGAAGAGAAGCTCACAGATTTAAAATCAAAACGAGATTCTTCATCTAAGATAACACATACTATCGACTTCATTACAACCAAATCAAAGCTCTACAGCCTGAGATGCTTTGACACTAAATTAGATAACACATTACCTGGCTTGAAGAAAACGGAGAGTCCAAAATCAATGGCCTTAAGAGAGAAATCATCATCCTTGTTAACCAACAAGAAATTCTCAGGCTTTAAGTCCCTATGCATGACACCAAGGGAATGACACGCCTCAACAACACCGACAATGATCTTGGTCAACTCAGCAGCTTTCCTCTCGCTGTAATGCCCTCTCTGAATAATCCTATCAAACAATTCACCACCAGCACAAATCTCCATCACAATGTGAACATACAAAGGGTCCTCATAAGCTCCTTTGATCGTAACAATGTTCTTGTGACCAGCTAAATGGTGCATTATCTGAATCTCCCTCCTGACATCCTCAATATCTTCCTTAGAAATCAACTTCCTCTTGGATATAGATTTACAAGCATAATCAACACCCGTTGCAACCTCGGTGCAAAGATACGTCGTCCCGAATTGTCCTTGTCCTAACTTACGACTCAACGTGTATAGATCACGAATGTTAGGAGTCTTGTGACCAAGAACATAGTAAGCTTGATTGTCCATGTTACGCCGCATAATAGGTTCTTTTACAGGAATTACAAGAACAGGATTGTTGTTGCTGTCCTTTTTCGAATCTGCTTTTGGAGAGTCTTGTTCTGCGGTCGGAGAATGATTAGAGGAAACGTTGGTGGTGGTTTTGGAATTCTCCTCGGGCGGACTATTACTGCCCTCGTAGATTTTGTCCTTGAAAGAACCACGGCATGAATTGCCCATGAAACGATGGCAAAAATAAACCAAAAAAGCCTAAAACTTTCTATTCACAACTTTCACTTTCGTCTTCTCCTCATCCAACGAACACTGTTGACGGAGAAAAAAATAGACAAGAACCCCAAATCAAACCAACGAAGCAAACTTTTTATAAAAAAGTATCGAACTTGGGAATGGAATCAGACAACCCGCATCAGATCAAGCATCAAAAATCATAATCTTTTTGTAATTTAATTAAGAGAAGGAAAAAATAAGACAAGAGCTCCTGAAAAGTCGTATCTTGAGAAGTTTTTTTTAAATGTTCATGGATCATTTACAAAAATATCAAAACAAACAATAAATGAGGAATATGTAATAAAAGAAACATCACAAAAACAGAGGATCGAGTACCAGAATGGCAGAACAGCGAGGAGACGATGAAATGGATTAGGATTAAGATTAAGAAATCTGATTAATATTTCTGGGAGACAAAGAAGAAATGGGACAAAAACTCTTGAAAGATAAATATTTTGTCAATGCTATTTTTAAGTCAAATAACAAAAGAAAAAAAAAAGTTTCTTTCTTTCTTTTTTAAATATCTCTGTGTTGCTGTTTCTGGTTGGGTGTTTGGATGCGTTGAATTATCAATCAGAGTGTAAAGATTTATTCTTTTTGTGGATTTGTTATGATGAAGGAGAGAAGGATGGTGCAAAGAAAGTTCTTAGTGCTCATCACCTAAACGGGTTTCGTCTCACCTTCTTCATTAATTATATCTCTTTTTTACTGGTCTAATCATACTTTGCAAGGAGGAAATTTAAAATTGTTAATTTTGTAATCATCATTTAATTAAGAGAAGTTATTTTTAAAGATAATTATTATAAACCAAAACGTTATAGTAGCTACTTAGAGTTGGATTGTGCTATTTATTCCCAACTTAGGTAACTACAAACATATTTATTATTAGATGCATATAGTTAAGAGAGTAAATTATGTATGGCTTTAATTAACAGAATGAAACAGTTGACAACTAATTGATTTTAAAATATATTAAGGTTTATTATGTTGACTTTTCATATTGGTTTATCAAGATTGCACACAGATTTTGCATCTATATTTTTTTGTGCAACCAGCATCTATATAGTACATAACATATGATTTCTATGTGAAAATGTATCATCCTTTTTCTTACGAGGACACAGACATGAGACATGTCATTGTCGATTAGTGATTATAAGATCGCAGATCTGATTATATTTTTCTTATCACAAAAGATATGATTATCTTCTTTTATGTTCTTGCTACGTTGAGCACGCGGCTGCATTTTATGTAGGCTACGTGAATTTAACCATATGATCATATCCACAAACGGCTATAAATACAAAAATATGATTTTCGTATTATTTGTTTTCTTCTGTTATGACGTTATATATGTTCTTTTGTGTTGTAAGTACTAATTAGTGGCGTCACATGTTTCATGCAGTTCACATGTTTTCGTGGTTCCAAGTGACCTTCTGAGCAATCAAAGAAGAATAATCTCAGTTTCTCTTCTGTTCAAACAAGATGGTCCGTAGCATAATAAAGATACACCATACACTTTCGCTTTTTTTAGTTTTCACCTCAATCACTTATAGATTATAGTTTCTGTTTACAGCAAAAATATCATTCATTAGCACTTTACTTACAATCCAATTCCAGCGGTTGAACAAATGCATTTGCGGTAAAGAAAAAACAGTTCAAGACGCTCATTTTAACCGCTACACAACGCTCACAAGACTCGGTTTCTACTTGCCAGAGAATCTTACATAATACATAATATGTTTTGAGTTTCAAATTCTGATGTTAAAAGAGATAAATCTACTCTTCTAAGCTTCACACTGATAATTTAGTTGCATCCACCGGTTTCTGCACTCCTCCACTTGTAGGGCTATAGTTTTCACAATTGTATAACCACTGGTTAGATGAGAATCAGAGCAGAAAGATTAGAGATTCTGATATAGAAATTTGGGGATATGTCTACTTACAATCCACTTAAGACTTTGATGGTGTCGTAAAAGAACCACTGCAAGGTTATGACAGGTCCGACGATAGTGATTCGAACAGGTAGACTTCTAGTGAAGAGACCAACAAACCCAATGTTTCTCACAGCCTGAAGCTCAAGCATATAACCATCAATCAAGAATACTTTGCTCAGTGGTGAACGAAAATTGCCAATTGTAAGACGGTTAAGTGTCTACCTGCAGCACATTCTTGGTTTTGTTGTTGTAGAGAGACGAAACAACCACATCTGCAGGGTTAGAGATGACTGTACCTACAGCTCCAGCAGTGTAGCCAGCAAGACATGTGACACCGAGTTGTTGAGCTTTAGAGCAATCTTGCTTCCTTTTCTGGATAATTTTCTGATATATAAACTCAACTGACTGCTCAAACGTTGAGAACATCAGCATAGAAACTGAAACCATATAGGAGAGATATAATCAACAAGATATGTCTTTTGGTACAGAACACAACCAAGTTTACTAAGAAGCTAATGTGCATCCATAGCTCAACTATTTGTTTCCATATCTTCAAAGCTAATCCCTAAATTAGAATAAAATCAAACCGATGCAGAGAGATGATAGTGATTAAATATGGTGAAAAACAGGCATTGCACGAAGCAGTAATATTACATGGAAGATTGCGACACCAGAGCGGAAAAAGTCCCCTGTGGAAGCTGCAATTGGAGAGATAATCAATGACTCAAAAACCGAATGCTAAGGGACAGCAAAGCAGAATAATTCTGAGAAAAAAGGCTTACCCAGCAAGACCTTCATTTCTATATACTCTTGGGAATCCATCAAGCAACCCTCTTGCAAACATGGGCTGCGTCTGAACTCTAACTTTAATGGCTTCAAAAGGACATAAGGCCATATCGGCGAATATCTGAGCAGAAGCACTACTGAGAAAATATATGGAAGTTCTGTTATTGTTAGGCAATACATTGCCGTAGAGTGTCTTGAAGTACTCATAGAGTCCGAATCTGCATCCACCTTGAACACCGTAGCCTAAAATCTTCCCTGACCAACCTCTCCATAGATAGGAATGGCCATGCTCTCGTAAGAGGGTGGAGAAACCAGAGGGAATGCTATTGTACTTCACAGGATTTACCTACAAAGAGAGTGATCTGTCACTGACTGATCAATCATGATAATACAATTTGAGCACAGAGTACAAAGCAAACATCCTAAATCTGGCAATTTGATTCCATCATTACATAACCCTAAGAGCACACTAGACAGATAACTAGAAGAAACAAACAAGAGATTTTTAGCATCAAACTCAAATTAGCTTAAGACCCATTTCAAAAAATCAAGAAGCAGAGAGAAGCGAAACAAAATCTGCATGTTGACTTTAAGAACATCAAGAGGGGTTATAGCCAGATGTGTTGTTCCAGCACTGAGCATTCCTCCCATGGTACAAACGGCGTAGAACCAAGGAGAGGACAATTCATCGTCTAGTTTCCTCTTGACACTTGTCATCTTTTACAAACAATAAATCCTTCCGATTCCCGATAAACCCTAATCGTGATCCCTCAGAACAAAAAGTTGCTCTTTGGCATTTTCTCCAGAAAACCCAAAACCCAGAAATGAAGAAACACGTCACGAGAGGGTCATAGGAAAGCTATAGAAGAGGGGAAAAGAGCCTACGTGGAGGGTTCTCATGACTGATGGCGATTCTTTGTCCACGTCTAACGGGAAAGACAAGGCCAAGAAGGAAACAGAACGCTCTCTTTTACTTTTTTAACCAACACAGGAAAAAAAAGTTCCAAGCTTTCGGGAACGGGTTACCGGAAAAGTCGAGACTTTTTGGGAAATGAATGTTATAAAGCTGATTTTCAGTTTAGGTTTCATGCCGGCGGATAGATTCGTTGCTTTACCGTTACCGGAATTTTTATGAGTCCTCTTTGTCGAATTGGGCTTTCCATGGGCCTTTTGCTGTTCTCTTTGTCGAAAAGATCACAAATTTGTGCTTATTTTGCTGTCTATTATCCACAAAAAAGTTAACCAAACACAAGATACAGAACTATAAGATTGCCTGATTATTATAATCCTATGTTACTACATCAATTCAGCACTCGTCTGTTCTTTCTCATTTTGTTATTGTGTTATACATAGTACTATCTTCATCTTAGTTTAATATACTAAGCTTGCCTGATTCCCTTTTTAAGTGGATGTGTGTTAATGCTTCACTGATCAAGCAATCTGTTGCAAACAATGTTTGTTAACTTGGTTCACAGCATTAGGAAATTTGATTAGGAGAGTGATCCTTGTACGGAAGGCCTGACTGTAACAATGTCACTTACTGGTCACGTTCCAACGCTGTGACATCCTGCGACCTAGGAGAGATCGGAAATGTCATCATCGGGCTGCTTTTGCAAACCGCTCCCTCGGTAAATTTTACAGAATCGATTCAACATCAATTCATTCGAACTACAACAGTTTTATTTGAAATCACAAACCCGTAAATCATTGAACATCCAATTCCTCAAAACGTCCCATCAAGCCCACATTTTTTACAGTGCCCTGTCTAATCAAAGTCTCAGAGAAAACCAAAAGAGCACAATCAGAGAACACTGCCCTTGTACTGAGATAACTATCATCTCTATAATTCTCTACCTCAAGTGGATAAAAGTCTTTAAAAGTTGGAATCTTTTATTATCATCTGTAAATTACAGAGGAAGAAGATGTATTCCAATCCCATGAAAATTTCAAAACATTAGAAAATCACCTGGAGATGCTATTGACAAGCCTAGCACCAATCTTATCAAGCTTCTTCACAGAGGCAACAGATTTCAAGTTTCCAACTTTGAGAAAAGCTTCCACCATCTTCTCTCCGATTTCTTCTCCTTTCTCCGCCACATCAATCACAGCAACCGCCGTTGGTCCAGCTCCACTAATCGTACATCCAAAAGCTCCAGCTTCCAAAGCCGCCTTTTTCACAGCTTCCATTCCCGGAATCAATGGAGCTCTCGTCGGCTCAACAATTTTATCAGACGACAAAGCCTTCCCGAGCATCACAGCATCTCCTTCTAGCACCGCCGCCACTAAAGCAGCCGCTTGGCTACTGTTCCAAACATGGTGAACCATCGGAATCTCTGTAGGCAAAGCAGCTCTCATCTTCTTGGTCGGAGCTTCGAACTCAGGGCTCACTAGGACAAAGAAGAGCTCTTTATCCGCAGGGAATTTCAACTGTTTCAGATCAAGCGGTTCGTAGTTCCTAATCAGAACGAATCCGCCCATAATCGCCGGTGCGATGTTATCAGCGTGATAACCGGAAACTTTAGCTTCCGATTCCAAACCGGCTAAAACCAACTCTTCCCTCCCTAACTTCCGGCCGAAGATCTCGTTAACCGCTACGGCTGCTGCAGCGGCGCTAGCTGCGCTTGAACCCAAACCGCTACCTAAAGGAAGGCCTTTGTGCAAATCTAACGACAAACCAACCGATCTGATCCCTAACATCTTCATCGTTGCAATTGCAGCGATTCCGGCGCAGTTCCGGAGAGGATTGGTGCTGAGTTTGGTCGTGGTTCCGGTGATCTCGGAGATTAATACCTCGCCAGCGCGAACGGAGGGATCGACGCGGAGAGTCACGTGGTCGCCGAGACCGTCGACGGCGCACCCTAAGAAATCGAAACCTGGTCCCAAGTTAGCAACGGTCGCAGGAGCGAAAGTATTGACGGAGGTAAAAACCGGCTCCGGCTCAACGGCGACGAGGGTTTGTACGGAGGCTCTGCATCGAAAGACGGAGACTTTCACGCAGAAAGGCGGCGATGGTTTCGATTTGGATGGAAAACAGGAAATGGGTTTGGAGGGAGATTGGAAGCAGAGAGTCGCCATTGATGAATGAAAACAAGTCAATGAGATCAAACGAAAGCAAAGATCAACAGAAAAAACAAAAACCCTTGAAAGTATATTTTTTAAAGTATATTTATGAGAGAGAGAGAGATGAAGAAAGCCTAGTGGTTTTAAAGTATATTTACTAGAGAGAGAGATGAAGAAACGTGACCACCTAACCTAATGTTTTTTGCCTTTGAGTGGAGTGAGATCAGATTCAGATCTCGACATTGGAATTAACGGCTTAATCTCTAAAACCGAACTGAACCGGACCGGAAAGCTTGTCCACTTTTGTCTGTCTTATTACAAAACTAGTGAAGTAATAGTTTTATGTTCAGTTTGGATGATTTTGTAAACTGTATAATCTCTATCTCAGATGAACCAAGTCTGGACAGTTATAGATGATCCCTCAATCTGGAATGGAAGAAGATTAAAGCCTCCACTTGATGGATCATCTAGTTTTTCTATAAACTCACAACTCGTTTGAGGCCGGTTCTCTGTCTCTGATCTCAACCAAGTTTTGATTTCTTACACAAAAACCTCTTTGGTCTGTTGTGGTTGGAAGCAAAAATTTCATTATCGAGAAGCTCTGTTACCACCGGAGATCGAGCTATCGAGGAGTCAAGGGTCGTCACATTAGTCTAGCAGACAAAGAGTAATCAAACTTCATCTCTCTCTCTCTCTCTCTTCGCTTTTTTATTTTATCCCCCGAATCAGAGTGTGACTTTGGGGTACGAAGATCATGCATGCATGCCATAAACAATGTTTCTTGAATAACATGTGTGTATGTTTTGTTATGCCTAAGAGAAATTTATTACATTTATTACTAAAGTTATTGACCAACAACAACAAAAAAAAGTGATGAAAATCAACCATTATTCATGGACTTCCTCAGTAAAGCTGATCAGTGGAGTGAAATGAGAATCAGATCTCGACATTTTCCATTCGCTCCTGACCATTGAAACAATGTTTAACCACAACACCTCTAAACCGAACTCAACCGGACTGGAAAAGCTTGTGTTCCGCTTTTGTCTGTCTTACAACTTTCAAGTAGTTCTGAAGTTGAAGTTTATGCTTTTGTTTGAATGATTGGTAAATGTATAATATATATCCAAATCTGCATCTTTGACAAAATTTCATTTTGCTTATAAATGAAGTGTGTGTTAAAATGTACAGATGAAAAGATCATAAAGAACACCCTTCTGTTTCTTCATATCTGTCTATATGTCATATATTCGCATTTACAGAGAGATTGCTCCGTTTCCGCTTAAACCTTCTCTTAGATTCTTCTTCTTTTTCATCAACATATGCTAGAAAAGTTTGCAGCTTTTTCAAACGTGAACTTGCTGGTGAAGGTTTAGCTTTTTCTTCTTCTTCTTCTGGTTTGTGTTTGCAGAAGTCGCGGACTATCTTGAAGAAGTGGATCAAGAGTGCGATAAGACAAGCGATCCCACAAACTAGGAACATACCCCAGAAGCTATGCACGTTGAGCTGTTCTGAGTCACCTGACTGAGACCCGTGCGAGCTGCTGCAGTTAGATTTGGAAAGCCATCTGTCATGGATCTTCTGAAGTTCGCCAGTTTCAGATAGACCAAGAATCGCGGTTGACATGTCAACTGCTAAAGGAGAGTCTCTTGGGAATGCCTTTTTTAGAACAGAAGATGCCAAAAAAAAAAAAATTGATCAGATTATGTTCAAACATGCTCGGTAAAGAAAGTAGAAAGTCAGAAGATGACTTACAAATCCCCAACCGCAACGGGTGAATTCTTGGCCTCTGATTGCAAACTTACAATAATCCGAGAGGAAGAGATCAACATAAGGCCGTTCATCGACAATTGCAGCAACAGTACCATTTTGAAGCGCAGTAGCGTATTCTTGAGGAGAGCCGAGAGGCACAAGTCTTGATCTGGCAATGTTGAGCTCATCAACCATGTAGTTTTCAGCAAAAGAACCAACCTGGAAGCCAATAGGACCAGTACTGCTGATGAGTGTATCTACTCCTTTTATAGGTGAATTTAGTTGTTGCACTGTAAGTATCGATGTGAGACTCGCAGTGTAGCTAGAAGTAATGATCAGAACCACAAAAAGCCATATGAGCAGAACCATGCGACCAAGTGTGCTCACTGTGTTCTCTCCTGAGAGTTTGATTTCATAAAGATGTTAAAAAAAATTTACACAGGAATTGCAGTAACTAAGCTTGGAGGTGTTTTGGAACTTACTGTGAGAGAAAAACATTGTCGAGAAAGCGAACCTGCATCGTAATAAGAGATAAGATCTCGCTTAGCTATGGTAATCTTCAATTAATGCAGACAAATAAGATGACTCTTGTCTACTAACCAGATAATGGTAACGATTTGTCTCCTTGGGGGACCTCGAAACTCATCGTTTGTTCGGTGTTCAAGAATCCATATTACAGCTCCAACGACCATGAAAAAAGCAGCTGTTACAGCCCACATAGGAGGAGTAAAAGGGCGTAAGAAGGCCCAAGGATTTTCGTTAGGTGCTGTGACAGGAGCAACCACGACAAGGCCTGACTCAATGTATGGCTGTGTGAAATCCACAATTCTTGTTCGTTTCGTGACAATGGCTACATCTCCTACAACAGCATCAAAGTCAACCCCATTGGTGACCTTGTTGATCAGATCATTGTAGTTTGGATTCTGGAGACCATCTCCGAAAAAGATGAATTCGTGAGGAACCGGATACGAAAGCAATTTCACCGCAGCTTCAAAGACATCAATGCAATATCCTTGGACTTTGTTGCTGCTTCCATTGACCCTTGAGACAAAGTCCTTGAAGCTTGCTCTATCAGGAACACCGATTCTCAACAGCTTCCCGTTATTAGGAAAAACCCATCCACGAGGCGTAACCGAAGTCCCACCAGGCCAAGTTACAGATTTCAGATGCTGGTTTGAGCTAGAACGGTTAGAAGGTTTGTTATAAAATGATTCAGGAGGCACAATAGAAAGACCAGAATGGTTAGACCAGTAACCTATTTGACGAATTCCGTCATCAACCACATTGATAATATCATATGACGGCTGTACCATTGATCTGTCTTGATGAAATTGAACCGGACCTGTTAGACCAGACATCTTTGTACGCATAATGTAATCAAGAAGTTGCGACCCTTCATCAAATCTGCTCAACGCACTTAGATTCAGTGCTTCACCCTTCAAGCTGCTTAACTTTTCATCATGAGAAAAGGAAAAAGTACCTCCAGCTTCCAGAAGTAACTTAACAGCTCGAGCAATGATCCAGACAGTATCATAAGCATACAAACCATAGACATTCAACCCAATAGTCTTATTATTACTCAACTTGTTCTTCCACCTTGCCGCAAAGTCCCTTTTCTTTCTTGAATCAGGCGTGTGAAGACGCAGTGTTAGAACTCCATTGAGAGATTTGAGATCCAGAGGCAAATCTGAGTCTAGTAGAGAAGACAACCAAGTTGTAGCTATCCAAACATAGCCTTTCTCCATCATCCCTAATCTCTTTGCTTCCTCAAAGATCATTTTCCCTGTATTAGGGAAGGTGTTCACAACGATTATCCGAGATTCCATTCCCCGGATCTTAGTCAATTCCTCTATGATCTCAACTGGACTAGAAATCACAACATCCAGCGGAAGTACCGCCTTGTAAGAAATCCTGCAACGCCTCTCTTCAAGCTCATCGCCTAACGCTGTAACGCCATTTCTGCTGTTATCATCATCGTTATATAACGCCACTACATCTGACCAACCATAGTATGTGATCATCTCTGCAATGGCGCGCATCAGAAATAGATCGCTAGGCGCTGTTTGGACAAAGAATGGGAATTGGAGTGGAGAGAGGGTAGGGTCAAGAGCCGTGAATGACAACATCGGAACAGTAAGCTCATTAGCAAGATGAGACAATACATGAGCCATGATTGATGTCTGTGGCCCAATTATAGCCACTACATCAGTCTCCATGAACTGCAATGCTGCAACAACAAAAGAAAAAGTGAAGTGAGTTTTCCAAAAGCAATAAAGAAAAATGGATACAATGAAAACAAGATTTGAGCTTTTTCATTCTTTTAACCTCCCATAATGCTGAGGAAACCACTGCGTTGAGCATCAGTGACCATAATACGCAATTTTGATCCACCGAGGAAGCTAGGATCAGAATTTACATCTTCCTCAGCAGCTTTGAAAGCAATATTTGCAGTTTGGCCGTACATGGTGTTTAAACCGAATATTGCACCGACTTTAATAACAGGAGGCCTAGAACTAGAAGCTCCCTCTGAAAGTATCCCAACAGCAGCACCAAGAAGAATGAAGCTCAATAGAACAAGATTCATTGCTTGGTTCCTTATATTCGATCAACAAAAATGAGAACTTGAGCTAAAACTAAACCGGTTTTCACAGGGAGAGAAGAAAAGGAAGTAGCTTTCAGTTCAACAGTGAGAAAAGGAACTGAAAAAGAGTCACGGGGATTAAACCCTTTACCACAAAAGACGGTGGAGATTAATTGGAGGTAGAGATGATGCCAAACCCCAGAACCAAATCATCCTTTAATAGAAAGAAAAAGGAAGATTCGTGAAGCGTTGAAAAATTAAAGCTTTAGATTAATAATGGCTGAAAAGGGATTGTCGAAGACATGAGGAACAAGCAAGAGAAAAGAAAAATGACAGGAAAGGGGATAAAGAAGAAGAAAGCGAGAGCCTTGTTCAGTAAAAGAAGCGAATATAAATAGTTGAAGATTTGAGAAAGGAACAAACTTTTCTTGATGGGGTTTTGAAATTTTTGATTACTTACAAAGAGAATCAATGGAGGAGACACAGCTTGAAGATAAAACGTGGGAAAAGAAACGTGTGGACTGACATGGCCAACAACGACAGTGGTCATCGATACAAAGATCTCCATTAGTATATTTTAAATTGAGTAACACTGAAACAACTGTTAAAGTCAACCCTTTTGGCCCTTTCTTCTCCAAACCCAAAAACACCTGAAGGTGGATAAAAACTTGAGTAGATGATTTAGAAAATGTTATTCATTTTCTTTTTCTTCTTAGTACAAAATATTATTATTTCATTACACCAATGATATTAGGGTTATTTTAGTTGGCATTTAGGGTAACCAAATTAATTTATTTGCTTCTATATGCAAATGATCTCAGTTTATATTCGGTTATTCTTTTATGTGCTTCTTTGATCTAAGATGGATAAAATTTAAACCCAAAAAAAGATACAAAATCGTTGTTGTGTGAGTACCTAATTGAACAATTAACGCACGATGAAAATAATGAAATGATTAAGGATAAGAATTATTTAAAAGAAACACTGGCAAAAGCACATTTCCTCCTACTACAAGTAATTGGGATTTGCGTGGAATCTCCACTAAAATTGGACCACAGACTATCATCAACGCACTCCGATTAAAAGATCCTCTTTTGTAACTTTCTAATGTAATTCCTCAGTTTTGAAAAAAAACCCTTTTTTTCTTTTCATACTTCAGGTTTAGTATCGAGCATTCAGATTTTGTTGCGTCAAATTTATTGTAGGAGTGAACACTTATTCTTTTGGCAAACAAAAAAATTTCTTCAAATCGACCAGAGACGAATGTATAAGTCTGTAGTGTGGGAGTACGCCTAACGACACATTCAGTATCAAAACCAAAAACTATATCTGAACGATCCAAACTACAAAATTTGGTATCACAAATCTTCGAATACCTGCAGTGTTTTTACTTCATGAGTTGGCTACTCTTTGAAATCAGTCTACTCTTGAGGAATGGTGAATGTCCACCCAGGAAAATCTGAATCCTCAAACAGAGATGTTGGAACAGCTTTGTAGAACGCTAAAGGAACTTGTTTTACCCTTCTCCGAGTCTGCAATTTTTAAATATTTCTCCACAGTTAGTTTGTCTAATGGTTTCTGTTTTGCACTTATAAGTCACATTCGAGTGATCTCAAATTACTAGATAGCATAAGGACCAGAAGCTACATTACCTCGTCCACGAAGATGGTGGTGTATGAACCAGAGCTGAAATCTTCAATTTTCATTTCACTGGTTTTGGCTCTGATGGTTAGATCAGTTTCCAGCGATGAAATAAACCTACACAACAAAAGAAAGATATCAAGGAGATAACAACAGGTAAAAGAACCTTTTTTTTGGATATCATCGTTTGGTGAGTAAAGTTATACCTTGAAACTGGTGGGCAGTAATGGTGGCGCAGTGTGTCAATCTCCCAAAGGGAACTTCCTGTAACAAGTAATGAATATCATCAGTTCTCTTATGAAAGGACCTCACATATAGCAAAACAATAACCTCGCAATCAGAACTTCACTTTGTGTGTAAATCTACATAAACTGGCATTTTTTATCAAGCTAATATATCTAGTCATGCTACAGTGCCACCTTTAGAATAGTACAAAACTAGAAATACACATCATAGATATACCGTTGGAATCATGCATGCTTCTACATAAGGGAGAAATTCTGTGCTAACGGCGTGGAAAAGATATATATAAAAAAGACTGGAAATGTCAATTACTTACTCATGGCACCAGTTTTCTTGAGATCACTTTCTTGGTTATTGAAATAGTCAATACCAAGCTTTCTCTTGGTCTTTGGTTGGCTGTCAATGTGTTCATCAGCATCTGAATTGGCTTCATTGGCGTCTTCAACGGGTTCCTGCACAGAAGCGATCACTTTTGTAAGTCCATGCTTTCTATACATTCTTTTGCTAAATCAAATAGAAGTCACCTTC
This sequence comes from Streptanthus diversifolius, assembly GCA_039880935.1. Classification (NCBI taxonomy): domain Eukaryota; kingdom Viridiplantae; phylum Streptophyta; class Magnoliopsida; order Brassicales; family Brassicaceae; genus Streptanthus; species Streptanthus diversifolius. The sequence goes on from JAXGFM010000001.1 coordinate 1,359,421, forward strand.
CCATCAGGTAAAATGGTCGTTGCATTTTCAAGCACTAACGAAAATAGGTCGTACCTGGTGCACAAGATAGTTGATTGTAGGATGTCTTCGCATCAGGTTGTAGATCAAAGCCGTTATGACCAACGATCCAGAGGGAGGAACAGAAAGTGACAATCTGCTTAGTTTCTTTGCGAATGAAGCTGCCAGATATGCTGGAAGCAATGATGACCTAAGGCAAGCATCAAGAAGCTGCAGAACGCGTTTCAGATATAGAGAGAACAATAACGGTTTATAAATCAGTAATTCACTGGTCACTTAAAACCAGCAAATACCTGAAGAAATCTTGCTCGGTGCTTTGCCACAAAGACCGAAGGAACCAGCAACGCATAGAGCTTTGCGTAAAAGTTGGGATATTCCAAACCATGCTCGGTCATGAGGATGAAGAGACTACTTAGAGCCATGACACTGACAACTCCCCCGATATCATATGATTTTGTTAGGAAGTCGCTGCAAATGATCAAGTATGGTTAAATATATATAAGCGATTATCAAAGGAAACAATATACAGAACAACTAAAACTTCGGTGAATATGCCCACCATAACATTGCAGGATTAGACAGATGGGGAATGACTGTCTGGTGAATACTAGCAAGAACCTGATCATCAAAAGATCGAATATTAGTAAGTTTGTCCATCTCGTATTCCAAACAAAGGGTTATTTTTGGAAGTAAACTAGCTCACCTCCTTGTAAATGTCAAGGGGTAGTGGCAATCTGAGAAATGAAATCCATGCTTTAGTGAACTTCATCTTCATCCTCTTGGCAATTGTAGTCGGAGAAAGCAGCTAGATTTTTGACAGAATGAATTAAGCAAAAGTAAGCAATTGCATCGCAGGAAAAAAGATTATTCACGGATCTATTATATTTTAGCAAATTTACAAATGAAAACTCACATTGCTGTCTTGATCCTTATTCTTTTTCTTTTTATCTTTAGGCTTCTCACTACTACTTTCATCTGATAATACCGACAACCTTTATTAGCAAATCTAAACACGGATGGGGCGAGATAACCAAGTAGTCAAGTGCGAAGAAACAGTCACCTGAACCACTCCACATCTCGTGGTGAGACTTCTCAGCTTGTTTTTCAGGAGGTGGAATTCGAGATAAAACTTGATAGATCTTGCGAACAGAGAGTTCTAGGCTACAATTCAAAAATATTCCAGATCATTAACAACGCAATAACAAAAAAAAAAAAGAACAGCATCACGGTTGATACTAACCTGTCTTTCGTTTCATTCTCAGTCTCACTATTTTCGATCCCGGTTTTATCAGCTACAAAGGCCAACAAAGCATCAGTTATACACACACACAAAACACTTCTATTATCTATCTATCAAGAGGGAAAAACAAAGAAAAGCGAAGAACGAATGCAAGAATAAGCGCACCAGAAACGGCTGATGCTTCCAGTGTTTTCACAAACTTTTCCATGCTGATGTATGTGAAATAGCTGGCATAGATCGAACTTAGAAGTCAATCCCAAATGAGCAAATAACAACATGCTAAATCAGACGAAAGAAGATGAATACATATAAAACAAAGGGTTATCAACATACCGGACATCGATGTACTTGAAGTACTTTGAGTTAAGTATATCCAAGAATATATCGATATCAACAGCCGAATGAATCTGCAGAGACAATAGTAAAAGCATCAAAGCACTGCAAATAGTGAGCAAAAAGACCAAGCTTTCAATAAGTCTGAAGTGAACTTACAATAGCGTTAAGTAATCTGTGGTAGATGGAAGAGTGAAATCTTCCCGCATTCAGAAGCTTTACAAACTCCATTAACGTGCCCAAAACAATATCCTTTAAAATAAACCAATTCATCGAAAACATTAGGAAACAAACGAAGCATATATAGGAACAATACAATGTAACTTGAAGCAATCATCATCCTTAAGGCTAAAGAAAAACGACAACGTTCACAGCAATGAGAGAACACACAGAGACAGAGAAGAAAAGAGAGTTACCCTTAGAGTGTCTTCAGACTGTTGAGAGACAAGAACATCGAGTAGAAGCTTCACGAACTCGTCAAAATTTGATCTTAGCCAATCTTTGAAGATTACTTCAGGGTCATCGACTTCAGTTTTCTTTGTCTTTGACGAATCATCGTCATCATCTTCGGAACGAGTGCGTTTCGTTGAAGAAGGGTGTGAAGAAGTCGAGGGAAGCTGAGAGAGAAGAGGAGTGAAAAAGGACTGGAGGGAGAGGAGGGATTCCACCACGAACTGCGGCGGAGATTCTGGCGAGACGAAGGAGAGAAGGATAGGAAGGTTATTAATGTGAGCTCGAGATGAAAGCAAGTCACAGCCTAATGACTTGAGCTCTTTCAACGTGTAGTTCTGTTTCTTCTTCTGCTTCTTCGAGAGAGTCGACGCCATTTTTGAGAGAGCTCTGGTTTCGTGGCGGAGACAGAGGACGAAGAAGAATTTAGCAGAGGCACAACGAAAACCTAACGATGTAATTGCATACAAAGCGACGTCGTATATAGCACTCACGAAACAATATATAAGCCGCAATCATGTATAACATAAACATTTGACCCCAACTTTTCCTTTATTTACATTTATAGCTGAAGTATGATTATTGCTCTTTCAAGATACAAACAAGGTTCGAAGGGAAAGTAGTGTAAACGATAAGATACTGAATCTGAAGCATTACACAAATAAAGTACATGAGTATGTGATTTAAAGCTAGCAACTAAATGTGAGCACTACAAAACTCCAAACAGAAAAGCTCTTAGATGTCGATGTTTCCATCTTTTTTTTTTGTTCTCGCAAACTATAAAAATCTATTGCTGCTTCTCAGGTTGTTCCTCTTCTTCTTGGTCTGGGTTTTCTTCTTCCTCTTCTTTCTTCTCTTCCTCTTCTTCATCATCTTCTGGAGGATCATAAGGCATCGGCGGTGGCAATGGTGTCTTCATTGGGCTAAACTTTGGGAAAATGTCAGGTCTCCTCCCAGGTTTAGGTCTCTCCCACTCCTAACAGTAAAACACAAGAAAATAAAAATCATTTCTGGCAGAAAAACAAAGTTAAGAACATTTCTAGTCAGGTGATAACTTGTATAATGAGAATGGCAAGCACAACCATAAGAATATACATCGAACCCATGTCAATTCTCGAGTATTCATAGCCAAAACTATAGATAAAGAATGAACACTGATCCCTTATAACTAAGAGTCTACATAACACTCTTAACGCAAAATGGAGCAGTGCAACGAAAGGACGAGTTAACAAACGAATCTTGAACAAGTGAGCTTTTCTACAGACATAGACCAAGAGATTCGACTGTTAACACAGGTCTTAGACAAAGAATAACCAAACAACGAGCTGAGGAACAAGATTGATTCAAATAGAAACACAAGTTATGCAACCTGAAGGCCTATGATTATTAAATCTCTGGTAACATGAAAAAGAAAAAAAAACTGATTCGACCTTGGAGCATATAAGCTTAAGCTCCCTAGTTTAGTTTTCTTACATTCATCAAATACGTGATGTAATTGTCAAAAAGAAAAATCAATACACCATCAAAGAGAAGCCATGAATGAACTAGAAACACCGAGAATGTAACAAAAATATGGAGAAAATAGCAATAACATACCCTCGCACAATAGTTCGACCAATAGTTACTTTAAATCAAACCTTCTTAATTCTCAATCACCGATCAAGCATCAAACGGTGGGAACAAAGTGAGCTAATAATTGAAATGTGAAACTGAAACTGGAAATTTTGTGGGAAGACTGAAAGAACTTACAATTGGGAAATCTAGAGGGTTGCGACGTGTGAGTTTCTCTTCCTCGGGAGCCATAGCCACAACGTGCATCTGATTATTCGCTCTTCTAGCCACTCGAAGACTCGAATTTTGACTGCGACGCGAAGAACGGCGAACGGACGAGAAACCATGGGCACGCGACGAAGAGCAAACAATCGAGCGCGAGTGGTGCGCAGAAGACGAGGAGGAGATCTTCGTCGGAGATAGAAACACAAGAACATCGAGAGATGGAGAAGGAAGCAACCTCGCAGAGCAAAGCGACGCCATGGCTCTCCGGACGGTGGGGGTAATCGATTTTCCACCAACCAAGAATTATCGTCACAGCTTTTCCTAAAGGCTAATGGCTGCGTCTGAGTTTTGATATGTGGCTTTTGGGCTTTGATTGGATGGCCCATTAAAACTACGATTTGCGGATAATAGCTGGTTGCGTTTAAATCCAAATGTAAATACTAATAACCGTTTTATTCTTTTTGTATTTTCAACATTTTGATTCATTCATTAATTTTAAATCTTATACATACACCAATAATACAGTACTAATTATCTCTTTTATAAAACTCTGGGGGGCTTATTCGATCAAGAATTTGATATGTATTAATTCCAATGTAATTTTAAAGGATTTGGGATTTGGGGAAATTTTACAAATTTATTGTTACAAAATTTTAAGGTGATTTGGGATTTGAGGAGTTTTGAAAAATAATAATAGAATATTTTTTATCTGCTTACATAAAGGAATTTAGCAAACACTACTTCTTTCATTTTTAACAATCAAAATGCTATGTCAAAGCCAAAGCAACAAATAAATTGACGTTTAAACATCAAATCCGAGAGCATGGAGATAGTTATAATTATACAGACCTGTTAAAGACAAAACAACTTCATCTCCATCGGGATGGTCTTCAAGGAACTTGGTCACATTAGGCACCTTCGTTTTTGCAAACGTTTGAATTAGGATAAGAGAAAAGGAAGTGAAACCAACTGAAATCCAGTTCTCAAACTTCTGATCTTCGAAGATTTCTTGTTAAATCAAGAAGTTTAAAACACGGGAAGACCATACTTATGATTCCAGTGCAAGAAACAATGAAGCCAGGAAAGTTCATAAGGTTCTTGCTACCTTTTGACTAAATCAAGATCAACGGTGTTTGGCCATGTGTCTGTGTGCATATAACTAGAATGAGAAATAAAATGCTCACACAAGCATCTATGTTTAGAGAGAGGTTTGGGATTTTGTGACCTTGATAAAGGATTTGTTCATGAATCATGTACATGACAAGCTTCTTGCCCTCCCAAGAAAAACCCGACCCAAGTGGAAAAAATGAAAAGAAACAGAAACTGCTGATGGATCAACACACCAAAACGTATAAAGTTTCCAACTTTCTTGTTTCTTGTGCTGTGATTGAAGCAGATGATTTGTTATCTCCTAAATTTTTAACTATAAATCATTTGTCAAATTTCTAAAATAATATTTGATTTACTTTATTGATAAGATCTTTGTTTTCCAATAAGAAGAAATTTTATAGAACTTTTATAACTGATTGTAATCTAATAAACTTGGATTTAAAACAGTTTTTATAAATATTAGATCCAATTTGACAAAAAAAAATATTAGATCCAATAAAAAAAGATTTGGAAAAAATTAAAATTCTCCCAAATCATCAATCTAATAAATCTTCATCTATGATTATCTAATATTATTGATGATATTGAATACTTGTTTGCATTTATTCCTCGATTCCTTGTAAATATGTTATACATTAATCAAAAATTTGTTGATTAAAATACTATATAACTATTTGGAGTTTATATTTGAGATTATACATATCAGATGTAGATATCAGAGAAAAATATTCAATAATCCCTTCAGGGAAATAATGATTTTGTCTTGGGTCACTCCCTGCACATAAGGGTGATTCTTCTTCTATTGCAATTCTCACAACATCAATCAATATAGGGGAAAACCGTTTCAGAGGACCGTTTTTTTCACTCATGTGCTAGAGGAAATGTTATTTGAGTTTTCCTCAAAGTTGAGTTATTTTGTTGGATGGCTTATAATTGATTATAGGTGTTGCGATAACTTTTATGAAGTTTAAATGATTGTCTTTTGACGACACATGCTTCTCTCTAGCCTGATAACACCTTAAGGCAAAATATATTAAGACCTAAGGCGTTTATTGGAGTGTAATTGTGAAATGGTTGCAAGATCTGGCCAAAAAATTGATAATCTTTTTTTTTTTTTTTCTTGTTTGATCCTCTCTAGTAAAAACTAAACGGTATTGTAATCTTTCTTTAGTATAAGCATAAAGTAAGTAGAACTTCACCACGTTGTAATGACGAACCAAAAATGAATCGCCTCCAAAACCAATGAAAAACACTTGAAACATAACTATTTCGACTTTCCAACAAAAAAAAAAAAAGTCCCAAAGCAAGATTCCATAAATGATTTGCTTTAAGAAAATGTGTAACAATACGTTTTAATGTCAGTTCTGCAAGTGATATTGTGATACTACATGGAACAGAAGTTGCAATAATGGATTTGCGAGATTATAACTAATTGTCTTCGATGTTATCTCAAACACTGTTTTCATAACCATCCTTTTTGGTTATCAGTTATCCTATATATTGTACATTTTCGACTGACGTAAAAGTCCATAAAACAAACTATATGTTCATATTATTTCCTCTTAAACAAGTATAAAATGATTTTTCCCAAAAATGAAGACAATAAATTTGCCGAAAGAAAAGTAGACCATCAGATAGTTATGTAGCAAACTATTATGAATTTGAGATACATGTACGTGTAATTCTTATGGAAACTTATAAACTTGGATCACCGCTTCGTGGGACGTGTAACACGAACCCTTGGAGCTATTTATCTCCCAAGTGGCTGGTCAAATATATAGTTTGGCAAACAAAAATATATCTAAAATAGTGTGCCAATTTTTTTGAAGATATGATTTAATTATATACATACATCTAAGTGTCTATATATACTCTGTTTTTGTTGAACCAACAATAACGCATAGTGTGTATTAAGATTCGAATGTAGCAAAAGAACCATACCTAATGATGGACCACCATCAAAAAAGTATAAATTATTACCAACATAATTACACGGCCCATAATTAATATTGGAACTTGGCACTTTTTATAGAAAAAAAAAAAAATTGATCGGATTATGGTGTGGCCATTCTAACTCTTCTACTACCCAATAATTATTAGGTGTTTCTTCACAGAGTATTTAGCAATATACATGTGATCTAGCGTTGGAAGAAAACAAAAACTCAAAATGAGAATTACAAGAAACTAAATAAAGTACTAGTATAAAGATGCAGTATGCATCAAGAGTCTCAAAAGTCTCAACTAACCTTTAAGATATTTTCTTCATCCACAGATCTCTATAAAATTTGCCTTTAATTATAGCCGGTGACAAAAAGAAGTACATATACAAAGAGGGCCAATATTTGCATTTAACTTTCATATTTAATTCGACAAGAAAACCAAAAAAAAAAAAAAAGAGAATATGTTTTTTCTTTAGCTATCTATCTAAGAGCTAAATTCGAATTTCTACTTATCTCAAGATTCTATTATACTCATGGATCTCTTGTTTAGTTATTTAGTTGTTTTCAGTTTATTTATAAATTGGACAATTTATATTTGAGAAACAGAAGTAAATGGCAAAAGAAAAATGAAAATAAGAATAGGTATTAATGGGAAATTTTGCAGTAGAAAACATTGGAATCAAAATATACATCAACACACCCTCGTTTTCTCTTCACTATTCCTAATAAGAGTCCATTTGACTTAATAACAAAGTTTTTTCAGTTTTAAATATTTTTAAGTTGTGAGAATTATATAATAAAATAGTAATAACATCTCTAAAATTTATTACATATATATATTTATGGTTTCAATCCAGGACCCTGTTTTTAAGGTTAAAATCACTAAATTAAATTGATAAAAAATATTTTAAACACTGTTAATAATTATAATTTTTTCATGATTAATATTTTTTAAAACTGTAGTTTCCACTATCTCAATGTAAAAATTTATAAATATTTCCTTAGGATTATTTTTTCTTTTTTACATATATGATTCATATCTTACTATTGTGTAAATGTTATTTTTTAAAAAAATTGGAATCCCATTCCCAATCCAACATGTATGTCAATCGGAGAAGACAATAGGCAAAAGGTGGGCGCGTGACGACACAGACGCGCTGCAGCTGGCAACAGCCAATTTCCCTCTCAATCGTTCTTTGTCCTTTATATCTTCCGCTTCACCACTCTCTCTTCCTCACCACTCGCAATGTCGTCGCCGGCGATTATACTTTTCTTCTCTTTTCTATGCTTTTCCATCTCTTCTTCTCTTGCTCTCTCTCAGACTAAGAAACCTACTGTTCACTTCTTAAATGTAGCCGCGGAGATAAAAACTGTGAATCCGAAGCTTCCGCCGCGGAGTCTCTCACTCACGTCGTCCAAGAAATACGAAGGTTCTTCCGATTTGATTCACCTCCGGTACCATATGGGACCTGTTCTCTCTTCTTCCCCGATTAACATCTACGTTATCTGGTACGGACGGTGGTCTCGGCCGCATAAATCTCTAATAAGAGACTTTCTCAATTCAATCTCCGACGCTAAAGCTCCTTCTCCCTCCGTCGCGGAATGGTGGCGAACCTCTTCGCTGTACACTGACCAAACCGGAGCAAACGTCTCTCGTTCGGTTCTCATCGCCGGAGAGTACTCAGACGTAAAATATTCACACGGCCAGCACCTCACCCGCCTCTCGATCCAGGAGGTTATCGCGAGCGCCGCGAGATCCGCTTCGTTTCCGGTGGACCACAAGAACGGGATGTATCTCGTGCTGACGTCACACGACGTCACGATGCAGGATTTTTGCCGCGCCGTCTGTGGATTCCACTACTTCACTTTCCCGTCGATGGTTGGTTACACGATGCCGTACGCTTGGGTTGGTCAGTCGGGAAAACAGTGTCCCGAGGTCTGTGCTTATCCGTTCGCCTTGCCGGGTTACATGGGTCACGGTGGTCCAGGAGAGATCTGGCCGCCGAACGGAGAGACGGGAGTGGATGGGATGGTGAGTGTGATTGGTCATGAGCTTGCGGAAGTGGTTTCGAATCCGCTGATAAACGCTTGGTACGCCGGAGAAGATCCGACAGCGCCGACGGAGATCGGGGATTTGTGTGAAGGGTTGTACGGAACCGGCGGAGGAGGAGGGTATATTGGTCAAGTGATGCAGGATAGAGAAGGGAAGACGTTTAATATGAATGGTAAAGGAGGAAGGAAGTTTTTGGTTCAATGGATATGGAACCCTAATTTGAAAGCTTGCTCTGGTCCTAACTCTGTGGACTAGAAGAAGATGATGAATGTATTTTAAATGATGGTGATTTGTCTTCATCACCATGGTAATGATGAAGTAACCCTTGTATTACAGTTAGTTTGGTGCTAAGAATTAGGTTAGTAGTGTAGTAACATTCGTTATTTCTGTTGATTTTTTTTTGTTAATGAATTATTTTTAATGATTTCAAATGCTTTTATTATTGGTCTTATGTACACTACTTTGGGAAAGCGAAAAGTTTGAACTCAAATTCTTAGATATCTTCTCTGCAATAATTTAATACTATTCGGTTTTCAGTAAATGGAAAGTGTACGATAACAGTACCTTACATGTCTTCGGTATTGAGAAGAGAACTGACATGATCTGGAGAAACGAATCTTAAAACTCTTACAAGGTAGTAAGATTCTTAATTAATCATTTAGTTGCGACTAGGTTTTACTTGTCGGAATATGACAGCTACAAAAAAAATTCAAACCATGTTTTTCTGAAGTTTTGTCTACTTTCACCAATTCTTTTTTTTTTTTGAAACACTTTATTTTATTAAAACTGGTTTGAGACCGATTATATCATAGAAAAAATTTCAAAACTTTAAAATATAAAAAGAAACTAATAGTCTATCTACACCAAAAGTAGTGAAAATAAGCGATATCAGAACGGTCTTGTTTGGAGAATCAATTAAACATTTTCATACCTATAATAGTATACGGATTTCTAATACCTTTTACAAAAATATAACAATAATTCTCACTTCTTTGATTTTGTTATTGTCAATTTTGTTTTCAAGTTGAAATTACCGTTGAACAAACTTGAATTGCTAACCGTAAACCAGATAGGTAGCCATGATTGATTAACATCTAAACATTTATGCAAAAAATGACCCAGAATTTTAAGAAAATTGCGAAATCTAAACAACTAAACACCAAAAACAAAAACAAAAACTTTATAAAACTCTATTTAAAACCAAAAAGATAAAACTTTTGAAGGTATAGGGTAAAGAGTTGGCGAAGTTTTACCTTTTAGTGACGTACTTCTGGTACGTGAGGACAAAGACTAGAGTGAATATCATATGCAATGAGAAAATCAGGTCTCCACATCCGTACATTACCCCCATGAGCTGATGAGATCAGAGACATCACATGAGAAGCAAATACATTAGTGAACACGGTTTCACTTATGTAGCTTCTCTTTTGACCAAGCTCCTATACAATGGAAAACAAAAGCATTAAAACATATATTATGATCCGCTGAGTGAGCATATATAGCTGAAATGTCTGAGACAAACCGGAAGAAGGAAGAACCCAAGATCCTGGAGAGTCGGTCCCGGGCGATGAATATAACTCCACCGCTTTTGCTCCTCCTCCGGCGGCTATCCAAGTGGTTACCTCTACTTGTCAACCAAACAACTTTAGCGTCTCTCCTTCAGGTAATACTGCTACTATATTGGAATGGTCACTATGTTAGTTTGTGTTGTTAGAGATGGAAGCTGCTTGAGATGATTGTTTAGTTATCATTTATTATGATTTTTAGCATTTTGGCAAATAAAGTTTCTTACTTTGATGTATCTTTACTCTTCTAATGGAACTAATGATATGTGCTTATGTCTAGGCGGTACAGCGCACAGCACACCTAATCTTATGGCAGCGTCATTGCCAGGAAACAAGAGAGTTGGGAATTTCACAGCAACTTCGAACAATCAGTTTATAACCAAAAAGCGAAAGAGCCCTGAGGTTTCTGTAGCACCTTCTGTTTCTAGTACAGGTCTTTATACTACAAAGTTTTATTCTTTTCATTTGATGTTGATAGATGATACCTTTTAAGTCTCCATTAGTCCTTAAACTGTGTTTTTGTGACTTCTTTTTTATTATTACAAGGATACAAAAGATTTCACGAGTTGCTAAGACTATTAGCTACTTGACGTTTCAATCCCCACCCAAAACAAAATCGCCGGTGAATAACAATGTGGTTAATGAGTCATCTGATCTTACATCAAGTGTGGCAAAGTGTTTGTTTGATAGATCAGACATGTCACCTCCGAGCAATTCAGCTTGTTTAAGGACACCACAGAAGCAAGTGTCTCCTCAGATTGATGTATCTATTGCTCCTCAGCGGGAAGTTACTCCTACAAACTGCACAATGGTTACTAAGGAGAGAATCACAATTAGTCCTCACAAGCAAATTGCTTCTTATAGAGTGGAAAGGAGCCATGTGGTTTCCTCTTTCTCGCCGGTTAAATCTAATCTAAACATGTTGAATAAAAGAGATCATGTGAAAGGAAGGCTCAACTTCGATGACACTGAAGCCACAATGAACTTAGACACACTTTCTTGTAGGATTTTGATATTGGTTGTGAAGGAATGTCAGACCCTTGCCTGCCATAACCCTCAAACCTTCACATTGAGACTGCTTCCTGCCACAACCCCCAAACCGTCACATTGAGACTACTTCAGGGTAAATATATTATTCTCTTTGCCTTGATAATCATTTCAATTTTCGAATTCGAAACACATGTAATTTCATGTATCAATGAATGGTATTCTAGTGTCTGATCAGGTCGTATCAGAGTATACGTCAATAGTTACAGAAATGATTCAAGGCAAAGAAATGAGCACACAAGGTGGGTTTAGTTTTCAGTTTCAGCCTTTCATTTGATATTTTAGATTATAAAATGATATAGCTGTTTTCACTGATATACTTTGATTGTTTCAATTTGCAGGATCTGACTCCATGACTACTGTCAAGTCGATAACAAATTGCTAAAGTCTAGGTAATTGCTCTTTCTCACTCTGATATGAAATAACAATTCCACATATCTCATCATGTCTTAACTTTTATCAACTTTACTTCTTTCTTCAGCCAAGAGTTGCAAATAGGGAACTCCAAATTGACTGATTCTATGATCTACACTTTACTCCCACGATGAAAAATTCAGATCTTCTCAGTTAGCTTAACCACGCATCTAGATATTTTGAGAGCAATTTGTGAGAATGCAATCTTTCATTCCTTTGGTTGACTCCTAACTTATTTTCTTTTAGTTTTATGCTTTACTACAAAAACTATCTGAATCAAGCCAAGTACTTAAGATAAATTTATATGTCTCATCTCACTAAAATAAATTAAAAAAGAAAAAATAATAAAAAAGCTTGAGACATCTTCCGAGATAGAGATCCTTAAGAGCATCAGCAATAGTAAAACTTGTTTAAGTATCATAAGAAATATTATATTATTAATTATATTATTATTTTATTAGAATATAAGAAACAGGAGAGAGAAAAGATAAAAGATGAAGAAAAAAATTATGAGACGTCTCAAAAGTGTCTATGCAATGAGACTCTCACAACAAAACTTATTGCTTTTTTATTTATTTTTTCATTTTTTATTTATTTTTTCTGATATGATACTCTAAAAGTATCACTGTTGGAGGTGCTCTAAGACGTCTCACAGATCTCGTCTCTTTTTCTTCGACGCATTCTCTTCTCTTCGCGCCATCTCCAAACTCTATTTTTCTAGAACATCAATAACTTCATCTTCTATCTCGTTCTCATGCGCTCCTTCACTCATCTCTATCAAACTCATCAACCACTTCTTCTTCACAAAGTAGAGAATACCTTACGGTGATTATGTCATTATGTTGTATGTGTTCGGTATGATTTACTTCTTTTTTTTCATTTTTTCAACGTTTGAGATTTTGTTATTGCAGTTATTCACGCAGAAGAAGCATTAAAAATGGGTGCTGAAGACCTGAAATGGGTTCAATGATTGATGATATCAATGCTTATTCCTATGCTTATCCACTCGAGTTTCCATCTGAGAAGCTTGTCTTCAATGATACTTAATACGTCTCTTGACTGAATCATTTGATGTACTACTTCCTAATTATTCAATGTGAATCTCATTTGATGTACAGAGTCTTTGGATGCATATTTTTATGTCATCTCATTATGTCTTATATTTAAAGATGTAATTGAGTTTATATTTCTGTAATAAAAAAAGACATATGCTATGACTTATAATACCAGTAATCAAACATCAACAGATGAGAACACCATGAGCTTTGATCAACATCTAACAGATCGATACCTTTGCGATTATTGATTCTTAAAAACATGTTCCCTATTCAGATCTGAAACTTCTTCTCTCATCTCCAAATCTCTTTATCGCAAAGTACAGTTTCAATATTTTTTTTCTTATAAAAAAATATTTTTATGATTTTCTTTTCCAGTTTAGGTTCAGTGAGGTTTGATATCTATTATGTGTTCTTTGTTTGCTTGAAAATGGCAATATAGGTGTCTCCGGAACACAGATAAAAAGTGTACTGTTCCTAATTGGAATGTGAAATGCATAGTCAAACTCAGCATAGTGGATTGGATTGGAGTGGACATCATTATATATTCAAATATATGTTATGTTTTACGTGTAGATATATCACAAAAAAATTATCAAGCATTAGTAATTGGTAATACGGAGAATATATGTTGTATTATCAGCGTTACCGGCCTGCTTCAAAGAAAACGCAAAACTCCATATCATACGTGATGTTGAATGATGGGTATATTCTGAAACGACAACGCGGTTGTTCATGACCGAGATCACCAATGTCGTAGCAAGCTCGAAACATGGGGACAGCGGAACGCATTAAACCGTTCGAGGTGCCTCTGAAGAACTCTATAGGTTCACCTGGAATATCACTCAGTTTTCCTCCTTCAATGGTACGATAATCATCTACTCCATCTCTTTCACAAGTTTACCCAATTATCTATTCTTCATCATGTATTAACAAAATATTGCCACAAGCTCACAACATGTGTTATATTAAGAAATTTAACTTTTACATTGTGTTTTGCATTTCAACTAGGAAAATAGTTATGTACCGTTTAAGACACTTTTCGTTGTATTTGGGTGCTTCCGATTACGTGGCTAGTGGTCCAAAGAGGTCAACTTTCGCCAACTATAAGACCAAGTCAAACTCATTCACCATGAAACTTGTACATATACTAATTTTTTTTTTTTCTACAATTTTCATTATATATCTGCATAACACATATATAAGCCGTTTGCTAATTTTTGAACTCTTTGTTTGATAAAGAGGAGAAAGGTTGGTTTCTCTGCGATAAACCAGAAACCTCAGGCATGGGCAGGAAAAAGTTTATGCCGCTGGAGGAACTCCAAGATCTTTCAAATGGATATCCGGTGAATTGTGGACAGTTCGATCGAGAAGATTATGGAAACTGTCTCAAGCTATATCCGCATTTGCATGTGTATAAGTGTGGTCGATGTGAATGCGATTGTGAGTCTTTTCAAGGCTTCACATCCGTAAACTTACACAAACTTTAATGGGAACAAAAACCGAGTTTGACCATGACTTGTAAATTACCTAAATACAATAACAAGCTAAGTTTACGGCACCTAAAAACTTCAGAGATTTGGAAATTTTTTAAAGTGTTTGTCATTTGCATTTATGATTTTTTTACCATGTAATATATTCTTTCCGTTTCCCTTTAATTATCGTTTTAAAATGTTTTTATTTTTTATTTTTTTTCAAGTGTCGTTTTCAGTTTTAATGTAAAATTTATTAGTTTTTAATGTTTTATTAATATTTAGATTTTATTTTATTATTGGGTAAATTGAGTTTATGTATGTAATTAATGATGTTTTTGTTTATAAAAAGTAAAAAGATTAATGTTTCCTTGTATGCAAAAATCTAAAAAAACAATTATAAAAAACAAAGAAAATATATTTTATCATTTACTTTGTAGCCTAAATATTAGTATGTGAATATGTCAAAGAAATATTAATCTTGATCTTGACAATTTCCAAATTATGGGATACTAATGTAATGTACAATTTCTTGTGCCACCACAGCCAATACTCTTTTTTTATTTATTATACTTTCACCTAATTTATTATTTTTTTTATCTATAATTAGACATGTACCATGAGATCGAAATTTATTATTGGTATATAATTACGTTGCTATTTCAAAATAGGTTACCTTCATTCTTCAATTATTTGTCAACAAATACGTCCACAAACATGTGTATGATGATCCTTTGACAAACGCATTACGCGTGAGTCCTACGTCACAAGTTTGGCATCCGTGTTGATTGGTAATAAACGGAATAACAGCATATAAAAACGCGATTTCGCAACAATTTTGCCAATCAAAAAAATTTGTAAAAATAGAAAAAAAAACGCAAAAACGTAAATTTACGTTTTGGTTGAAAAAATACAAAAAAAAATTATTAAGCAGAAAAGTGAGTATGGAATAGATTTTTTGTGTAATCAAAGTTTTATAATTATTTAATTACATAATAATAATATTTTATACTTCTAAATAAATATTAATAAAAAATTATTTATAAATATAATTATTTACAATACATAATAATAACATTTTATAAATATATATTTAAATACATAATAATAATAATTTATACTTCTAAATAAATACAAATAAAAATTTAATTACTAAAAAATATTAATAGTCACACTATATTAAATAGATATAAATTTACATAAAATTTTAAAAAATCAAATAAAGTAGAACAAAAAAACTTTTAAACGTCTTATAAGAAAATCTAATAATAATTAATAGATTTATTTTTATAATAATTAGCCTCATTATAATTTTTAATAATATTTAATTAGCTCAATTATAATATTTATTTTCTTAAATAAGCATAAAATTTAAGAAAATTAAATAAAGTAGAACAAAAAAACTTTTAAACATCTGATATAATATAATAGAAAGAGTAATAAATAATACTATGATATTTGATTTTTTAACGTCATAAGATATAATATATTTATTATAAATATACTAAAATAAGTTGACTAATTACAATAAGAAAATTAAGTTTTTTTAATAATATTTAACAGATTTATTGTTATAATAATTATTTTAATTATAATTTCTAATAATATTTAATAGATTCCGTCATTCCGCAAAATCTATCCAATCACACAAAAATTATATTGCGTAATTCTTATTCCACAGTTTTTTTTTTTTAATTTTCTGCAATTTTGTAATTACACAATTGTTACGTGTGTGGTGAGTCTAGTCCACTCGTCTTCATTTATTTATTTAATGCACATATGATTTGTTAGCTAATCTTAACTTGTTTTACATAAATTGCGTAAAGATACACACGTTTGTTAGTTTTGTATCTTTTAATGACTTCGATGCGAACTCATATCTTGTATGTTGTTCCTTGACAAGAATGCTACCTACATCACTGTTTTGGACAAAAATAAAGATCCTATTATAAAAGTATAACAATTTCATTTAAAAATGTGTTTAGGAAAATACAATAATGTTCTGAAACTGGTTTCTAAAACTTTTTAGAAAATTTCGTTAATTCTAAAAGTTTTCAAAATTTATTCCAAAAAGGTTTTAATACATATTTCAAAAAGTTTTTTAACCATTCTTTAATGGCTTTAATCTATCATTCCTAGGTAGAATCTTTTTTAGAATATAGTTATTTTTTTTGTTAACATAACCTAGTGGCTTTAACATCCCTCATAACATCGAAAGATTACCATTATTCCACATGATTCCGACTAAAATATAATTTAGGAGTAAAAAAACATTTTCCTTTTAGTTTGATTCACCTATTTTTAAGTTATTAATTTTATTTTTTTACATAATTTTATAAAGTTTTTATGATTTTTTTCTACTTTTCTTTGACTACGGAATTTAAGGCAGTGATTTAAGTTATTGTAAAGGCTTGAAGTTAGCGATAGAGTTTTCTCATCTCAATTTAATATGTTGATGTCCATGAATATGAAGTTTTGTTGGCGTTGTCGGATGAAGAAGATGATGAAACTTTCATTAATGTAGAATTTATAGAATATTATTCGAGCGAGAAGAACCTCTAAAGTCTGACAGGTAGAGCACCTGACCCAAAGTATTAGAGGATGTCTACTTTTAGGACTGCAAAATTTCCAAACCAAGCATAAATTTCCTAATCCAAACCAAATTTCTCAAATCTTAACCAAACCAAATTATAATTTAATCTGAATGGAATAAATATTTATATATAGAATTAACTGATTTTGAACCGAACCAAATTAATTAAACTCTTTTTTAAAAGTAATATTTTTAAACATATATGTAGAAAAAATATATTAAAATCTATAATTTTAATTAAAAATAATAAATTATTTTTATTATATTTTTTGTTAAAAACTATATAAAAATAATTTGATCTTGAATGTAATTTATTTTCTAGAATCTAAAAAATAAATCTCAAGAAATCTGAACCGAAACAAACCAAATTATTAAATAATCCTGAATAAGTTCTAGTTTTAAAAATTGAAAAACCAAAAAAACCAAAAAACTCAAACTGAACCAAACCAAATAAAGAAATGCCTATTACTATTTAGTCTCATCCTGAATATGCCTAAGAAATTGTAGAACTCTGATAAAATTCTTAGAGTTTCTCTTTCTCAAGAAAAATTCTAATTCATCTTTCAGAGTGAACAATATTTGGTAGAAGTCTTACAAAAAAGAAGTGCAAATTTTCAACAAACAGAGTCTAATTCTAGAAAGATGGGTTTAAATGTCACTACCTTATCACTTGGATAGTTTTTTATGTCATATTCCTTAATTTCTCGTAAAATGGTCGAACTATTAACTATTTCAAACAGATAGTGATTTGTTGAAAAGTAAGAAGAAGAAAACGCCGAGAATAATAGTATTGGAGAATTGATTGATTTCTCAGAGCACCTGCAATAATGATACTTTTGGAGTAACATATCAGAAAAATAAATAAAAAAGAAAAAGATAAATAAAAAAACAATGAGTTTTGTTGTGAAAGTCTCGTTACATAGAGACTTTTGAGAAGTCTCTTAATTTTTTTTCTTCATCTTTTGTCTTTCATCTCTCCTATTTCTTATATTCTAATAAAATAATAATATAATTAATAATATAATATTTCTTATGATATTTAAGTAAATTTTACCATTGCTGATATTCTCAGTATAGATGGCTACATATACATTAATTTCTTTTTAGTTGACTTGACCATAAACTTCTCATTCTCTCTCCTCTTTATTCCTTAAAACCTTGCACCACATTCTTTTTTAAGACGACTCGGTCATCTCTTTCCTCTCTTTCAATGGCATTGCAAGAAAGTAACCACTTGCTTATGCTTCTCTTCTCTTCATGAGGGAACTTATACGTTATCTTTTTTTGTTTTTGTCTACTCATTCATACCCATTTTGAAACGGTACATGTCCGATCTCTATCCCCATTCATCTTTCCATCTTTCTTGTGTCTTTTCTTGTAAAACACTCTGTTTTAGATTCACACGCTATTTTTTTTTCTTTCTCTTTGACTTCTGTAAAACCCTGAAAAAGTGTATTATTGTATAGACAGATACAAGTTGTATATATAATTGAAAAAGGGGTAAAAAGGGTTTGGCTTTTGATTTTGTTTTGTCGGTATGGGGCTATGCTGGGCTTCTCCATCTAAATCTCCCTCAACAACAACACCTAGCTCTACTGGTAACATCAGTTCAGGTTCGTCTTCTCAAATTCTCTGCTTTTTTCTTTGGAGTAATCTGTTCAATTTTTCACTCAAACTTGTGTAACACGTTGCGATTTCATCTGCAAAACAAGTTTTGGTTTATGTACTTGTTTGTTTGATGCATAAAGGTTACTCCTTTTTCATGTCCCTTATATTGTTAAGTCTTGTTTAATCGATGTAACCTTTTGTTAATTTGATTTAGAATCTTCTTTTTGTTGTTTTCTCATATGGGTTTTACAGAAAGTTTCTTCCTTTTATTAACAAACTTGCGTTCTCCTGTTGTTGTTTTAATAGAAGTAATGTTGTTTCTCTTGTTTCTGATCTGTTTTGGGCTTGATTTCGTTTTGGAATGGTTCTAATTTTGAAACAGGTCCATTTAGGTCAACGACTACGGGAACATCAAGAAGTAACATATCTAGCAATAGTGCATTCTCGTTGGGAAGTGGTGAAGATTCTTATCCAGAAGGTCAGATACTTCCCATTCCGAATCTAAGGATATTCAGCCTCGCAGAACTTAGAGCTTCAACGAGGAATTTCAAGTCTGAGAATGTTCTTGGAGAAGGAGGATTTGGGAAAGTCTTCAAAGGCTGGCTTGAAGAGAAAGGGCCTGGGAATCACGGCACTGGAACTGTGATTGCTGTCAAGAAACTTAACTCTGAAAGCTTCCAAGGATTTGAGGAATGGCAAGTGAGTAGAGTCGTCCAACCTGCCAATGATATGCAATGAGGAGTTACGTTTGTTTATTGGATGGACTCTTTCTTTGTTTTTGTGCAGTGTGAGGTGAATTTTCTTGGGAGGATTTCTCATCCGAACCTCGTGAAGCTGTTGGGATATTGCTTGGAAGTTGAAGACTTGCTTCTGGTGTATGAATATATGCAGAAAGGAAGCTTAGAGAATCATCTCTTCCGAAGTAATTAAGAACCTTCTTTTGCTTACATACATACACAAGTCAATGTTATGATCGGATGATTCTCCAAATCCGCATGATTTGTAATTGCTTTTATCTGCTTCTTTTCCTCCAGAGGGTTCTGTTGTTCAGCCGCTCTCATGGGAGATAAGGCTTAAGATCGCAATTGGAGCAGCTAAAGGTTTAGCGTTTCTTCACGCTTCAGAGAAGCAAGTAATTTATCGAGACTTCAAAGCTTCAAACATTCTACTTGATGGGGTAAGTGAATACTCATGGCTTATGGATTTGATACAGTAATTCATCAAGCATGGAAACTCAAAACTGGTTTGATCTTGATGCAGTCATATAACGCAAAGCTATCAGATTTTGGATTAGCGAAATTAGGTCCTTCCGCGAGTCAATCTCATATCACAACACGGGTTATGGGTACACAAGGTTATGCAGCTCCAGAGTATGTTGCTACAGGTACTACAATACAATGTCTTTATCTTTTTTGGTTCTTTCGGTATTCGAGGACAAAGTATCTGAACATGTTAGTTGGTTCTTCTAACAGGTCACTTGTATGTAAAGAGTGATAATTACGGGTTTGGCGTTGTTTTGGTTGAGATCTTGACTGGTTTACACGCGCTTGATCCTACGCGTCCTGCCGGACAACAGAATCTAACCGACTGGATCAAGCCTCATCTCTCCGAAAGAAGAAAGCTGAGGAGCATAATGGACCCTCGTCTAGAAGGAAAATACCCATTCAAATCCGCTTTCCGAGTCGCCCAACTGGCTCTGAATTGCCTTGAACCCGAACCCAAGAACCGTCCATCAATGAAAGAAGTGGTGGAATCGCTCGAACTCGTAGTAGCTGCCAATGAGAAACCGTTGGAACGAAGGACCACTAGAGCTTCCCCAACCATAGGTCACCAACAAAGCCATTATCGCCGGGAACATCTGTCTTCATTTCGACCGAGGCAAACCGCGGCTCGAGTTCACTAAGTGTTGGTTTTGAACACACGAGATTCTTTTTCCTCTCTTTGCTTTTGTAGTCGTTGAAGATAATTAGAAAGCAATTCGTATGTATTATGTATTATGTATTCTACATGTAACCAAAAGACAAGAGTCACAAGACAAAACATATGTTATAACTATTAGAACAATATATTAATAAGCAATTTTAGATTTATAATATATAGTTAAATTATGAATAAGAATTTTATGAACTTTTTCCAATAATATATATTATGGAACAAAGTCACTAAAAAATAAATGTTATAAAGAGGATCAAATTTAAACTCAAATATTTTTCATAACTTACAAATATTTTGAAATTAAAATCAAATTAAATTTGTCCATTATGGATCAAATTAAATTCAAAGATTTTTATAATTTACAAATATTTTATAATTAAAAATCAAATTAAATTTGATTATTATGACTCTTGATCACCAAGTTTCATTCCTCTATTATAAATACCAAACTATCTAGAAGAAAAAATTTATTTCATTATTCATTTTGCAAAAAAAAACACCATTAGACATAATTTAGATATTCTTTGAGAAGTTTCTAATTGTTGAAGCTCTCTTGAAATATTTTGTTGGTTTTTGGTGTTGGTAGCTAAAAGATTCACAAGTTAAACATGTTCTAACTTTTTCTCTTTTCTACTTTTCTCTTTCAAAAGTAGATTTTGTGTTCTTGAATATATGGTAGAATATTAGCTTGTAAATTCTAACATGAATGAAACATGTTAGTCTTATATGTTTGGTTATATCTTGGGATTCAAAGAATGCATATAAACCGTCTCATTGAGAGCATTTTATTGAGTTAAGAAAATGGATCATCCCGCCTCCAAATGGTTTTTATGATTTTATAAAATATGTTTAATGTTTAAATTTTAGTTTCACACATATTGTTGTTTTAATTCATGTTTATCTTATTCTTTATTTAAGTTGTCAATATTAAAATGATGGTCATGAAATTATGCATTGTTAATATTGAATCTAAGAATTATGTTCATGAGATTAATATATATGTGAAATATGAATCTATAATTTTTGGTTATATAATAATTTAAATATTATTAATTTTTATGCTCTTACTAATAATTATGATGATCAATCCTAGATTTGATAATCTGAGTAATTGCATGGTTAATATTGAATTTATTATTCATGGTCAAAATGTTATACTTAAAATGTAATATAAATATTGTTGAATTATGTAAATGCTATAATTATTTTGTTAAAATAAGTTATGTCACATAAATGTCAATATTAATGTTTGTATATATATATGTAGATATTAATATATATATATATATATATTTATATATATTTAATAGTTTATTTTAATTTTAAAATATAAATTGTATTGTAAATTAATATTTCAAAAATCAGGTTTAATAAGGTTTTACAAATGTATAGTATTTGTTGTGTGTGCTTAAAACAGTTAAAATGAGTTTAATTTTGTCTTTTCCATTCACTCGAATTTCTTCCATTTCATCGATTTTGTGAAGTCTTAAACTCATTGAAAAGCCAATTATTTTCAACTGTGGTTTGGATTCTTTGTCTAGATAAGTAGACATGAAAATGAGCTTGCTTTCGTAAGATTGAGAAAAATGGGATCACACTTGTGTTCAAAGCTACAAGCTTTGTCCTCATGGTTTAAGCAAGCTTCCACCAACGGAAAATGGCGGGAAGTGCTCACTGGTTATTCAGATATACACAGAGCTGGAACTCAACTTAACGATCCTTTCGTTTTCCCCATCGTTTTTAAAGCTTGTGCTAAGCTCTCATGGCTGTCACAAGGTAGATGCATCCACGCGAGTCTGTACAAGAGAGGGTTTGAGTCTTTTGTTTCTGTCGGGAACTCCATTGCTGATTTCTACATGAAATGCGAGGACTTGTGTTCAGCGGTGCGAGAATTAAACTGTATGACTCGGAGAGATTCGGTTTCTTGGAACGTAATCGTTTTCGGGCTTCTCGATCATGGTTACGCAGAAGAAGGGCTATGTTGGTTTTCAAAGTCGAGAGTTTCAGGTTTTGAGCCAAACGTTTCGACATTGGTTCTTGTGATTAACGCGTGTCGTAGTCTTCGATCGTACCTTGATGGAGAGAAGATTCACAGCTACGTGATCCGTAGTGGCTTTTGGGGGGTTTCGTCTGTTCAAAATTCGATCTTGTGCATATACGCAGAGTGTAGTTCGTCAAGCGCACGCAGACTGTTCGACGAAATGTATGAGAGAGATGTTATTTCATGGAGTGTGGTAATCCGAAGTTATGTGCAAAGCCACGAACCTGTTCTTGGATTGAAGTTTTTCCGAGAGATGGTTCGTGAGGCGAAAACAGAGCCTGATAGTATAACAGTAACGAGTGTTCTCAAGGCCTGTGCTGTTCTGGAGGATGTTGATGTGGGAAGATCGGTTCATGGATTTTCTATATGTAAAGGCTTTGATTTGGAAGATGTGTTTGTGCGCAATTTACTAATCGATATGTATTCCAAGGGATTTGATATTGATTCATCATTTAGAGTATTTGATGAGACGACCTGTCGAAACATTGTTTCATGGAATTCAATTTTGGCTGGGTTTGTACACAACCAAAGGTATGAAGAGGTTCTCAAGATGTTTCATTTGATGGGAAAAGAAGAGATTGAAGCGGATGAAGTTACCCTCGTGAGTCTTCTTCAGGTTTGCAAGTTCTTTGAGCAAACATTACCCTGCAAGTCAATACACTGCGTTTTAATCCGGCATGGATATGAGTCGAACGAAGTAACCTTAAGCTCTTTGATTGATGCATATACAAGCTGCAGTCTTGTTGATGATGCACGAACCGTGCTTGATTCGATGACGTACAAAGATGTAGTGTCATGTAGCATTATGATCTCTGGATTAGCTCGTTCTGGAAGAGCCGATGAAGCAATTTCAATCTTTTGTCAGATGAAGGATAAGCCTAATGCGATCACCGTCATAAGTCTTGTTGACGCATGCTCAGTTTCAGCAGACTTGAGAAAATCCAAAGGAGCACATGGAATTGCTATCCGGAGAGGCTTAGCCACAACTAACATCACAGTTGATACCTCCATTGTTGACGCATACGCAAAATGTGGTACCATTGAAATCGCGAGGAGAACATTCGATCAAATCCCAAGGAAAAATGTCGTCTCTTGGACAGTGATCATATCAGCATACGCCATTAACGGTTTACCGGATAAAGCATTAGCATCATTCGAGGAAATGAAACGAGAAGGTTACACACCAAACTCTGTGACATATCTTGCAGTTTTATCAGCTTGTAATCACGGCGGATTAGTCAAGGAAGGTCTCATGATCTTCAAATCAATGGTTGAAGATCACTACAAACCTTCGTTGCAGCATTACTCTTGCATTGTGGACATGCTTAGCCGAGCTGGAGAGATTGATACAGCGACGGAACTAATCAAGAACCTTCCAGAAGAAATTAAGCCCGGTGCAAGTGCTTGGGGATCGATTCTAAGCGGCTGCAGGAACCGTTTAAAAAGTGGGATCATTACCACAGAGGCAATAGCTGAGGTTCTTGAGCTTGAGCCCTTGTGTTCTTCAGGGTATTTGCTCGCGTCAAGCGTGTTCGCTGCTGAGAAATCTTGGGACGACGTAGCAAAGATGAGGAGGTTGGTTAAGGAGAGAAAGGTCCAGGTCGTTGCGGGTTATAGCACGGTTCTTGAAGGAAGCGTAGCTAGAAGGTTTTCGGCTGGTGAGAAACTAAAAAAAAGTGATTGTGAGCTGAACGACGTCGTTCAGAGTCTTCATAGATGTTTGACGTTAGAAAATACAATGGAATGGATTTAAAGCCCATTGGGCCATAGTGAAAGAAGTTAGATTTGTATATTAAACGACGCCATAAGTGAGAGAGATGACTTGGTTGTCTGTATTCTTGGATTCGGATCAAAGATAAGGAATCGGGTATTTTGTTGAGTGTTTAATCCGACCCGACCCGAACTGGCCCGAGTCGACCCGACCCCACCCGAGACGACCCAACCGGTCGGTTCGAGTCGGTACGTTCTCTCAAGGAGAAGTCTTCTGATTCTCATTTGATTGGCCGTTCAGAGCCAAGCCAACAATAAGTCATTCTCTTCAATTCTCAAAGTCTCTGTCTCATTTTGTTATTCGACCAAAAAGAAAAAAAGAAAAAAAAAAAGAATTGATATCCCTTTCCTCAAGAAATCTAACAAATCCGACTTTAAGAGCTTCCTTGTCTTCTCGTCTCCGTTGAATTATTTTGTTCTAGGGTTAGGGTCTCTCGATCGATTTGGCGGAACTCTTGATCGATTTTCTTGAACTAGGATCTAAAAAATTACAGGAATGGGTGGAGAAGGAGATTCGAGTCAGCCGCTGACTGCTGTTGATGGTGGTGGCGAAGGAGGAGGAGCTCTGGTGGCCGTGAACGTCAGATGCTCGAATGGATCCAAATTTAGTGTGAGAACGAGTCTCGATTCGACGGTGGAGGCTTTCAAAGAGTTGGTGGCGCAGAACAGCGAAGTGCCAGCGAATCAGCAGCGCCTGATTTACAAAGGTCGGATCCTTAAGGACGATCAGTCGCTTCTCAGCTATGGTGAGTTTCTCCTATCTTTTCTGATTTTTTTTTTTGGAGATTGATGTGATCTGAGTTTCTTGGATAGTTTTCAAAGTTTTGTCCTTTAATGTTTTTATTATATGTATAGGTTTGCAGGCTGATCACACCGTTCATATGGTGCGAGGCTCTGCGCCATCTTCAGCACCTCCTTCTGCTCCGGCTGCAAATGCTGGAAACCAAACCACTGCACCTAGTGTTACTAGAGGGGTTGGTTCAAACGATAGCTCAAATCCAGGAGATTCGTTGTTCCCTGGGCTTGGATTCAATCCTTTGGGTGGTGGGAATGCTATGTCTGGGTTATTTGGAGCTGGTCTTCCGGATCTTGAGCAGGCACAGCAACAGCTAGCTCAAAACCCTAATATGATTAGAGATATGATGAATACACCAGCCATTCAGAATCTTATGAATAACCCTGAGTTTATGAGGAGTATGATTATGAGTAACCCTCAAATGCGTGACCTTGTTGATCGTAATCCTGAGCTTGGTCATGTGCTTAATGACCCAAGCATCCTTAGGCAGACTTTGGAAGCTGCGAGAAACCCGGAGCTTATGCGTGAGATGATGCGGAATACTGATAGGGCCATGAGTAATATTGAATCTATGCCTGAAGGGTTTAACCATCTTAGGCGTATGTATGAAAATGTCCAGGAACCGCTCATGAATGCTACTACTATATCGGGGAACGCTGGAAACAATACGGCTTCTAATCCTTTTGCTGCTCTCCTTGGAAACCAGGGTGTTACTACTACACAAGGTACCGATGCTTCTAGTAATTCCACGACACCGAATGCTGAAACAGGGACAGGAAATAGTATTCCGAATGCTAATCCACTTCCTAATCCTTGGGGTGCTACTGCTGGTAAGAAACTGCATTCTCATCCTCTTAATTCGTTGTGTGATTACTCGTATTTTGAAGGATTCAATAGTATTTTTTAACAGTTAAAGTGGCTTGTTTAGAAGAAATGGAAGTTCATGGTTCAGGAGCGATATTGTGTATAATAAATTGCTGAGGTAGTTCATGTAGTTCTTACAGTTTGCTATGAATAGTTTGTGTATGAAGAAGATTCTTGGCTGCTTGGTTCTACTTCTAACTTTTTACTCGTAAAGCACTAAACACTATTAAACTGAGCTACTTGACAGGCCAGACAAATGCCCCTGGAAGGACAAATTCTGGTGGGGATGCGAGAAGTACTGGACTTGGTGGTCTTGGTGGACTTGGTGGACTTGGTGGTCTTGGTGGACTTGGTGGTCTTGGAGGTCTTGGTGGACTCGGTATGCTTGGTGCGGATTCACCTCTTGGTGCCACTCCAGATGCTTCTCAATTGAGCCAGATATTGCAAAATCCGGCCATGTCCCAGATGATGCAAAGCATACTTTCCAATCCACAATATATGAACCAGGTAACACCTGGATTAATATGAACTTTAAGACATTGCTGCTATTGTGAACATGTTTTTAATATTTCCTTTAATTCCAGCTTATCAGTCTCAACCCACAACTCCGAACCATGCTAGATTCGAATCCTCAGTTGAGGGAAATGATGCAGAACCCAGATTTCCTTCGTCAGTTTAGCTCTCCGGAGATGATGCAGGTCAGTTGGGCCTCCTCTGTTGTCTTTATGCATGTGAATTTTGAATATTTTTGTATCAGCTGTTATCAAATGATGAAGTTTTTTCAACCTACTGACGTGAATTGTTTTTTGGTCTTTAGCAAATGATGACTCTACAGCAATCACTTTTCTCTCAGAATAGGAATACGACCCCCCAGTAAGTGTGGATACCCTTCTCATTTCATTTATGATTGTATTATGGGTTATAGTGTGTTTAGACAATAGGTGTGACTAGCTAAACAGACAATTTTATCGGTGGTGACGATCTTAATCTTAAGCAATATATGGATTGAATCATGAGTAATGCAGCAACTCTTTTTACTCGTACTGGGCTTATCGTTCGTAACTTTTATTAAGGGCTGTAAATCATTTTAATAGTTTAATAAACTTGAATAGAAACATAACATTTTTTTTGTTTCTCTTTGGTTCTGCCTTTGGCATAAGCTAACCGAGTGATGATATCTCCCTTTTTATATATTCCATCAATCCGTATTCATGTACCCTATCCATCTTCTCTGCAGGGATGCGGGGCAAATTGGTGCTGCTGCCGCTGGTACTGGTAAAGATATTATCTGTATCTGAATTATAATGGCTTTATTTGTTTCACTTTTGGTCGCCTTTTTGCTCTTTTTATCTTCAATGTATGTTTACATATTCACATGTAGCTTATTGAGTTAATCTTACAATGGCAATGTTTATAGGGACGGGTAACAACGCAGGGCTGGATTTATTGATGAATATGTTTGGCAGTCTTGGTGCTGGCGGCCTGAGTGGCACGAACCAACCCAATGGTTAGACTTAACTGGGATTAAACCCTTTTTTCTCGTATTCTTATGTATATGATGAGATGTTCCACTGATACATATTTCTTGTTTGAATACAGTTCCTCCTGAGGAACGCTTTGCGACTCAGTTGCAACAGCTACAAGAAATGGGATTCTATGACAGAGCAGAGAACATAAGGGCTTTGCTTGCAACCAATGGAAACGTTAACGCTGCTGTAGAACGACTCTTGGGGAGTATTGGCCAGTAGCAGGTTCGTGAAAACTGATGTCTCATCCATATCTGTGTGGCATTCTCTCAGTTATAGAATAAACAGCCTTAGAAATGGGTTTCATCAATGATGATATTTATGTAACTCTTATAATTTATATTTATGATAGGATCGTGAAACTTGTGGATAGAAAAGCCGCATCGATACGGTATTTGTGGTCATCTTCTTTCTCTTTTACCCCCATCCCCCAAAACCTTTTTTTAATATATTTTGGGTCTTCGTCGTTTCATCTTTCTGATTTTATTTGAGTTGTTACAACATACAATACTTCTGTAAGAGCTGGTTTGGTAACTTGTAATGGCTACATTTACGTTATCCTAAATATTTTTCGTTGCGATTTGTTTGTTCATCGTTAGAGATTCCACAGGTTTTGAGGCAGATTTGGGATCAAAACCAAATCGAACAATAAAAATATTAGCTTTGATTCGGCTTGATTCCTTCCGGTTGGAGCTAAACCGTACCTGGTTCAAAGTTGTAAACCAAATTAGCCAAAAAGAGACGTAAGGTTCCCATTTTTGGCATATTTGTATGCTAAGGACTTTAACCAGATACCAAATAGAGAAATTGATTTTTTTTTTTAAAAAAAAAATTGGTTTGGTTTTGTTTCACTAGTTTCTTTGACGTCTATACTGTTTTAAAAGCAGAACAAATTTATTGTTTACTTAATTCAAATAACATAAATGAAAATGTAAATCCGACAAAACAGGGGGCATGTAAACGAATAAAAACAATTGGACAACTAACTGCAATAAACTGCTAAGAAACCGCAAAGCAATTAGCGACTCCTACGATTCAAAAAAAAGAAAACTAACTGCTTCCTTCTTCTACATAACCAACCATAACCCCCACGGCCCCATTTTTTTAGCCTCTTTTATTTTTCTCTCTTCTCTTCAAACAATGAATAACACTTCAGATTCCGATCCCAGTTTCAATCGTCCATCGGCTCCATCGAATGTAATTCTTCCGAGTAACAATCAAACCCCAAGAAGAAAACGCACTAAAATCTCCAACAACGAAAGGTCTTCTTCTTCTTCAAGGCCTAAACCAGTCAAGAAACCAGACCCTAAACCAGTCAAGAATCCAGACCCTAATGCTCCCAATATCACACAAGCATGCAGCGAATGTGGCAAACAGTTCTCGTCTTCGAAGGCACTCCACGGACACATGAGATGTCACCCTGAACGTCAATGGCGTGGAATAAACCCTCCTCCTAACTACCAACGAACCGTCACGACAGCATCGACGGTTCCGGTTACAGCGAAGGAAGATGAAGACCTTCACATTGCCTCTAGTTTACTAATGTTGGCTAATGTGTCCAAGATCGGTTCAAGTGAAGGAGCGGAAGTACGGTTCGAGTGTGAAGGTTGTAAGAAAGTGTTTGGATCACATCAAGCGTTGGATGGACATAGAGCAACACATAATCACGTCAACGGATGTTCCGCCATTACAAACTCAATCGAAGATTCTCGTCCTCCTCCTCCTCCTTCTCATTCTCCTCCTCATCAAGAGATCGTAGATCAAGATCATAAGAGCAAGAGTGTGATGTTGGTCTCAGAGAATAATCATGGATGTAACATCTGTTTTAGAGTGTTCTCGAGTGGTCAAGCTTTAGGTGGTCACATGAGGTGTCATTTTAAGAGAGATCAAAAGGAGAAGAACCAAGTTTCTACTGTTCTCGATCTCAATGTCCCTGCGTCCACGAATTTGCCTGGTTCTTCTTCAGACAAATTGTCAGAGTGTTCTTTAGATCTTAGGTTAGGACTTTGATAATATGTAATATTTTATTGGGTATATAGGTTTATTTCTCTTATCGAAACCCTCTATTTTATGTGTGTGACGATTTGTAACATAAAGTTATAGGATTGGACCTAATATAAATTAATTTGTTGATGATGAAATTGAAATGTTTTATGTGTTTCGTATTTATTCAATATAGGTGAAGGTTAGGTTTTTTGTAATTAACCCCATTAATTTTTTAATCGTTCAAGTTCTCTATGTAAAAGAAATTGTATAATGTAGTGTGTTATTTTTTAATCCAAATTTTATATTGTCGTTATATTGTATCCTCATAATGGCATTACACCAGATATGAAAATGGAAATTCACTTAAGTCTAACTCTAGTAGAATAAAAAATGAGTGGTACAATTATTAAATGAAATAGTAACAATTATTAAATTGTCGTTTTCCTCCAAAATTTGTTAATTCTTTCATTTTTTACCGAAATATGTTAAAATTATTTTCTCAGACTAACAAAAAAATGTTGAAAATTTTAGAGAAACGTTTAATTGTACCAACTTTTATTTAACTGAAATGATAAAAATTAATGGAATACTTAATTTCATCAATTTTGGTACTCTAATATATAATCATTTGTAGCCATTAGGATAATCAAATTTTGTTATCTTAGCTTTCAATTTTTCCTTAAAAAATATCTAAACTCGTTTCAAAACTAAAAAAAGGTTTCTCTTTTCTTTTGCTGTAGACTGGGCCTTTATGTGGCCCATCCGCAAATACTCCATATCTCGGTTGTAGCACTCTCTTTTAGCCCAAATGTATAACAAATGGCCAAAACTCTGTAATAATAATGTCTCACGATAACGACGTATATTTTAATTAAATCACTTCGCTTTCATTTACAAAAGTCAGTAAATAGTGTGACATCATCTTCCATTATCGTGGGCTAACTAAACATAAAGGCAATACAATAGTGTGTATGTGTGTGTTTATAAACATAAATATATGTTTCATATGATTTCTCTCGTATATATAAATTTTTC
Source organism: Streptanthus diversifolius (assembly GCA_039880935.1). Classification (NCBI taxonomy): domain Eukaryota; kingdom Viridiplantae; phylum Streptophyta; class Magnoliopsida; order Brassicales; family Brassicaceae; genus Streptanthus; species Streptanthus diversifolius. The sequence goes on from JAXGFM010000001.1 coordinate 1,390,048, forward strand.
ATTACGATCAGTAAATAATGACACACCTGCTTTTGCCTCATGATTTGGTTACTTGCTTTTATACTCAATTATCATACATATTTCTCGAGGTGGCTTGACATCACATACTTTGATATATACACCACAAATGAACGACGATTAATGATTATGCTATATATATAAAAATTGTTGTAATTTTTTCTTGCCACTATAGGTGTCTTAAAGACAAGAGACTACCCTGAGGCAAAAGCAGGTGTTTGATCCGAAATCTATCCTTATTATATACAAAAAAACAAAAAAAAAACAAAAAGATATTTAGTATATAATCTTTAGATATCTTAATCATCGATAGGGAATTTATGATTTACACGAGGATTCAACTAATAATTAATATTTATAATTTGAAGTCTTAAGGAAGTGAAGATTATTTAAAAGAGTTCGATAACCTTAATTAAGGTATTGGTTTGGTCATGTCCTGGACGCGACTAATAGGGAATACTTGTACATATTTAGGGACACAGAGTCACAAGTTTAGCCATCAACTTTGCTTTCTTGAATGATGAAGTTACTGAAGAATGTTATGTGTTAGTGTGCGATTGGAGACTGAACATGTAAACTTATATCGCTGCTTAAGTTTGTTTTAATTACCTTTGACTGTTATGTTTTACATTTAATTCTTGCACTAGAATATAAAGAGATGATATAAAGAAAAATAATAAGGAATTAAAACAAATTCTCATGCTCTATCGATGTGATCATGTAATGAAGACTCCTACAGTAAATATGACAAAAATTTAATATGTTCATAGCTTTTTTGTCATGTAAATAATGGAATGACGAAATTACCTAACATAATTAAAAAAAATTAATTTCATATAATTATGTGAATGAAGAAATATGCAGAATCACGAATCATTATGTGACTACGAAATTTTGTATTTTGGAATCTGTTACGTTGTTGTATATTTGTATTATCAGTGCATATATACTTACAAATTTCAGTATTATTTATAATTTTCAATGTGTTAATTGAAAAAAAAAATATATATGAAGGGAATACCGATCATATATAGAATAATATAGTCTTGACCTTAAGCAAAATTTCAAACTTTTAAACTAGGGCTGATGTCAAAAATTATATGAATATGAAAAAAAGGAAAAGACATATGTCTTCTCTATTCACTTGTTGAACACGAGAAGACATGTCTTCTCAGAATCTTTTTCACATAGATTCATTTGTACAGCCACGTTTTCACCAATGAAATCGAACGAGCCAAATAAAAGAAGTATCGACTAAAGAAAAGAAAGTGCGCATACGTAATCAAGACAAATGATTATTGCTCTTATACTATGTAATTAATTGATCAAACAATTATTATAATACTAATTAATTTTCTAAAAATAATTATATAACGCAAAAGAATCTGAACAAAGAGCAGGGGACAAGCACACCATTAACAAGGTCATTTAGCATCTCAGCTCCAAACCAAATCTGTTTTCTTTTCCCTTTCTCTCTCTCTCTCTCTTTGATCTTTCTTGTAGAAGAAAAGCAGATCAAGTTTGATTTGTCTTTGAAATACCAAGAAACATTGTTCCTTCTATTTTTTTTTATGTATTGCAGGTAAAAAAGACAAAGTTATATATGTGTGTAATTAAAACAGTGGATGCTGTTATCACGGGTCCACTTTGTTCTCGGGAAAGAATCTTTAAGCCCATATCAGTCACATGATTAGAGATTAAAATAGTCTAATCTTACCTTCAATCAGCTACTTGTGTCCAGAAGAAGGAAGAGAAGAAAAAAGAAAACACCATTCGACAAAAGACAGAAGCTTTGTGAGAAAAAAGAAATTTCACAGCTTTTTTTCTTTCTTATCTTCTCAGAATTTGCTCATCATTGATGTGATGGTGTTTTGTATATGTTGAATTATAGAACATCAACTTCTTTTAATATATACAGAGCAAACTAAATCTTTGGTTGTTGTCAGTGTTTTCTCTATGTGTTGGGTTAGGTTATAAACCCCAAGTGAAGCTTTCTCTCTCTTTGTTCAAGAAATCTATGTAAAGTTGGTAACTTTTGCTGAAACTTTTACTATATCTCTTTGATCTTTTTTTTGGGGGTTTTCGATTAGAATGATTTGGAATTGGGTCTGGTTTTTTTCAGAAGATTTTTCTTTGATTTACTGATAAGAGCTTCAATAATTGTCCTTTTGTGAGAGTGTCCATGTGCATAGGGGAGAATCTTGTACTGATGGCACTACTTTGATTGATACCTTCTTTTAAGTCAACTCTCCATTGAAAGCGAAGCTGCTTAAATGATAATTTTTATACCGTTTCTGATCTCATCCTCTCGGAAAAAAAGCACTTATAATATTGAAAGTTGGGAAAACAACAGTTTGATTTTTCTCTTGTTCTTGGATGGGTTTGTGATAATGTTTCTGCATCTGTTTTCAGATTGGTTTACACATACTGAGGAGAGTACCATTTATTCACTGGATCTTGCGTCTTTTAAATCTTCTAGACACTTAAGGGTTTTGTTGGTTCATGAAGAACAAGAGCTGAGCACAGTCTCTGAGAACTTGTGGAACTGGTAGGATCTGTTGGATGTTAGATTAAAAAGAATAAAAAAAGGAATCTTAAGATATGGAAGATGATGGTGGTGGCGATGGAGGGGAAGGAAATGGAGGGTTTTCACCTAATTCTAGCTTTGGGGCATTCCCTGAGACGGCCATGGATTTGGATTTCATGGATGAGCTTTTGTTTGATGGGTGTTGGCTAGAGACAACAGATAGTAAGAGATTGAAGCAGACAGAAGAAACTGCTTCAGCTTCTACCGCCATGAATGACAATACCGCTTTCCTCTGCTTTGATGAGAACCCATCTCAAGATAACTTCTCCAATGAAGAAAGAGAGAGAATGTTTCTTCCTTCACCTAATTATCTCAAGAACGACAAATCGATGAATCAAGAACCTTTTAACCAGGTTGCAACAAGTTCTGAGCAAGCAGAAAATTTTCTTCTAGAGGATGCTGAGATAGGAAGAAGTTGGTGGATTGCCCCGAGAGGAAGTGAAGCCCCTTCTTCCTCAGTGAAGGAAAGACTATTACAAGCTATAAGCGGTCTTGACGAGGTGGTGCCGGATAAGGACTTCCTTGTGCAGATATGGGTGCCATTTCAGCAGGAAGGGAAGAACTTTTTAACTACTTTGGAGCAGCCACATTTGTTCAATCAAGAATACTCAAGCCTTGCAAAATACAGACATGTTTCGGAGACTTACAATTTCCCGGCTGATGAGGGTTCGACAGAAGTAGGTCTTCCCGGTCGTGTTTTCCTGCAGAAATTGCCTGAGTGGACTCCTGATGTACGTTTCTTTAGAAGCGAAGAATATCCGCGCATCAAAGAGGCACAAAAGTGTGATGTTCGTGGGTCACTTGCCCTTCCTGTGTTCGAAAGATGTAGTGGGATTTGTTTGGGTGTTGTTGAGATCGTCACAACTACTCAGAAGATGAATTACCGGCCAGAACTTGAGAATATCTGTAAAGCTCTTGAGGTTTTTCTCTTCTTCTTAAATTACTCTGTAGATCCGCAAGTCTTACAACATTTGTTTAGATAAATACCACCATTAAACCTTAGATTAAATGTCTATTTCACTGGATGCCTTTCTGTTTGTGCTCTTATAGTCCAATAGCGGAATCTTCAGTTCTCTTCTGCATATGTTTGGACTACGATTTCTCTTTGTGTCAGTCATTAGGTCATAACTTTCTTTGGATATAATTTCTATGTGACAACACTGAGAAGTTTTGTTTGTGTATCACAATAGCTTAAAGATGTTGCTGTTTTTGCAGGCCGTCGATTTAAGGAGTTCAAGTAACATGAACCCTCCAAGCGTTGAGGTGCATTAACTGGACTCTTACTTCATTCAGGTCCTAGAAACAAAAATATGAACTCCTAAGGTCATACCCCATGTTTCAGTTTCTGCAGGTATATAATGATTTCTACGACGCTGCATTACCTGAGATATCGGATTTCTTGGCCACAGTCTGCAGATCATATGATCTACCTCTAGCTTTGTCATGGGCTCCGTGTGCTCGGCAGGGGAAAGGTGGATCCCGACATTCTGATGAGAACTTTTCTCAGTGTGTATCGACAATCGATTCTGCTTGTTTTGTCCTGGATGAACAGAGCAAATATTTTCTGGAGGCATGCTCTGAACATCATCTTCTCCAGGGGGAAGGTATTGTTGGGAAAGCATTCAAAGCAACCAAACTGTTTTTTGTGCCTGAAGTGACCACATTTAGCAAAACCAACTACCCTCTTGCACACCACGCCAAGATATGCGGACTACACGCTGCTTTAGCAGTCCCGTTAAAGAGAAAATGCAATGGTTCGGTCGAGTTTGTGTTGGAATTCTTCTTTCCAAAAGCCTGCCTTGACACTGAAACCAAGCAAGAAATGCTCAAGTCACTGTCTGTGACTCTGCAGCAGGATTTCAGGAGTTCAAATCTTGTCATCGACAAAGATCTTGAGTTAGAAGTCGTATTACTTGTTAGAGAGGACATGGTTTTGTCAGAGAACCCACCAACTGGAGCAGAAACCGCAGAGTCTTTGAGAGAGATTCATCTGCTGCAAGAGTCCTCATGGATCTCCCACATGATAAAGGCTAACGAGAAGGGTAAAGATGTGTCACTTTCTTGGGAGTACCAAAATGAAGATCCAAAAGATGAATTTAAGCTCTCATCTGGCAGGGATAACAATAAGCTTGATCCAGTCCCTAATAATTTTCCTTCAGAAGCTGAGCAGTTTCAACAGGCATCAACTTCAGGACACAGAGTCGACGCTGGTCCAATTACCGAATCAGCTTCGACTGGTGGTGGAAATATGTTAGGGAGTAGAAGACCAGGTGAAAAGAGAAGAACAAAAACAGAAAAGACCATTGGCTTGGATGTTCTTCGACAATACTTTGCCGGAAGCCTCAAGGATGCAGCTAAGAGCATTGGTGGTAAGAAATTGTTGTACACTGCTAAAAACATTGCTTCACTCTTAATGAATTTTGATTCTTCTTGTAAAAGCATAACCAATACTATCTTAGTCCAAACACAAACCTCGAATCCCAAATGAATATGTTACACTAAAATTCAAGCCTGAGGAACACTACCGTCGGAAATGTGATATAAACACACACATCAAAGACGAGAACCAGAATTTCTAACTTTATTGTACAGAATCAGACTGTGACAGAGTTTCTTTCTTATGTTGCAGTTTGTCCAACTACCTTGAAAAGGATTTGCCGGCACCACGGGATAACAAGATGGCCCTCCCGGAAAATCAAGAAGGTTGGTCATTCGTTGAAGAAACTCCAACTCGTTATGGACTCTGTTCAAGGTGCACAGGGATCTATCCCACTCGATTCATTCTATACAAGCTTCCCAGAGTTGAGCTCCCCGAATCTGTCCAGTAATGGCACTTCCTTGAAATGTAATGAACAGTTACAGCATTTGAATGTTCCAACCGAAAACGGTGGTCCCGCAGAACCAGCACCAAAGTCACCATCATCTACTTGCTCTGGTTCAAGTTCCAATACTGTGAATATTGCAAGTACTCTGCAGGTTGATGAGGATGCTGATGCGGTCTTGAAGAAAGCTCAAAGCAAGGCAGAACTGAAGAATGGGAATCAGGAGGAAACAATATGTATCGCAAGAACCCAGAGCCATAAAATGTTCAAGGAGCCTGTTCTTCTTGAAAATTTACCTCCACTACGAGGTAGTAGCAACAATAGCTTAAGAGCTAAAGGGACCATTAAAGTGAAAGCAACATGTGGTGAGGCCAGAATACGGTTTACCTTGCTCCCGAGCTGGGGCTACAGAGAGCTGCAGCAAGAGATTGCTAGGCGTTTCAACATAGATGACGTTTCCTGGTTTGATCTCAAGTACTTGGATGATGATAAGGAGTGGGTTCTTCTGACATGTGAAGCGGATCTCGAGGAATGTATCGACATATATAGATCATCACAGAGCCAAACAATTAAAGTAAGTTTGCACGAAGCTTTTCAAGTCAAACTGGGAGGTTCTTTTGGTAGCACTGGGCAATCCTGATAAACACTCAAAACAAGAAGGTTGTAAAGTACAAAGCACCAGGAAGATTCTGCTTATTTAGTAGATGTGTAGAAATTACACTTCACCTTTTTAGCCTCGGAATCGTGTGTAAACATATTTCCTGCATCGCCATGACAGATTTTTGTATATAGGCAATGTATACCAGAAACTTGTATTTTATGCCTGTGCAATCATTTTTTTTTTGTTTCTTAAGCTCTGCAACTACGGAGATTGAACTATTACGTGTTTTACACCTAATTATTTTTGGGAAATGGGTTTCAAGATTACTCCATTACTATCTAATCCATGATTTCATTTATCGACGAGGAACATGAAATGAATGTGCCAGGATTACAGAAGATCCATCTCACTACATTGAATATGATCTAAACACTTTTAACTGATCTTTGTTAAAACGTGAAAAGAAAACAATCTGAATGTCTATGTTTCAACATATTATTTAGTCGCTTTTGCACCACTCAAACGAATCTATTGTTCGAGAAACCAGAAACTGTGGGGACAAAAAGCACAAGAATATTAGTAGTAGCTTACATATTTTTTCCGACAATGTAGGTTGTGCTCCTTTGACGCAAAATTCAATCTTGACTTCAAATTCAATATGAAAGTGGGCGGCTCTTTTCTCCACCAGCTTGGTCCAGCCACTTGTGTTCACCCACTGATGTCATTCTATTTATTTCCCTGACTTCAGTGCAATATTTTTACTTTTAATACCCTTGCAAACGTCTTTCCTATAGCATATATGTGTCCAAACCTATCATCTTTCCTGTAAAGACAGAAGAAAACAGAATATGAAGGTCAAACTCTGAAATACAGTTCCAAGTTCCAACCAAACATGAAGTTTTTTGTAAATAGATCGGATTCCTAAACATTATCAGTGTCAGATAATTTTACTATAGGGATGTATTTAGCCTCATTAGAGATTTCTGATGTACATGAGCCACTATAATAAGGCGAAATTTGTATACATGAGCATGGAGACAATGATCAAAAGAGTAGGAAAACTACTGCTGCAAGTCCATTCCTACTCTACGTTACTTGAAATTGTCTTCCAAAAATCACAGAAGTCTGAAGTCTCTATTAATCAGAACGTTGTTACTAGGAGAACTAAACTTACAGCAACAGTTTTATTTCTTGTTTCATCGTCCTTAGTGTTGGGTTTTGTTAGGTTCTTTCAAGTTCTAGTTTCTTCTTACTTGTACCTGTCAACTGAGACTAGCCTTTGCATCCTTGATGAGCTGCACCTGAAATATGTGCTTGACCGTCATCTGAACTTTCCCAACAGATAGAAAACAGACTCATGCAATAGCCCTAACCATCGTCCTCCCAGTAGTGTAAGTAGCCATTTGCTCGGAGGCTGAAAGCTTGAAATATCCCCCTGACCCCATCCTTGTTTCACCCCATCTCTGCAAAATAGCAATTGATATGGAGAACGTTCACTAAGTTTCTGAAAAGATCATTAAAACGATTCTCTCAAAACTACTCACTGAAACGAAGAAAAATAAAAAGGAGAAAGTATCATCCATACATGTGCAATACATTCTGCCAATTGTTTTCACCATACTTATTATGATTTTTCTGGTGTAAATTTATCGCATTTGGATCAACTTTGTTTGGTACTTAACCAGTTGTTAGAATTCATTTGCCTCTTTCTTATTTCCCATCTTACCTAGGCCATCTATCACAGGCATCAATACTGCAGGGTCAAACCCGTATCCTTTGTCTTATCATCTTATGCAGAATTCCACTAGCTACTTGTAAGTCTCTAGGCTCTTATGACAACCTTTCTTCTCCATATCTTTGAGAACACGAAATGCAGATGATATTTTCCCCTGTCTGCAGAAATGATGGATGAAAATGTTTCTCTCCCATCATCTCAGCAAACAACTTCTTTGCTTCCGAGAACCTCCTGGCTTTGCACAAACCATTAAGTAAAGTTGAATAGGTGATCATGTCAGGCAAGCAATTGTTCTTGATCATGCTTCCATGCACCCGCATTTCCTTGACTATCTCAATAGCTTTATCTAATTCCTCACTGCCACAGAGTCCATCAGCTATAATGTTGCAGGTGACAGTATCTAGTCCATAGCCTTTTTCATTCATCTTTCACAGCAACTCTTCTGCTTCACACATTCTCCCCATCTTCCTAAGGCTATGGAGCAAAATATATACTCGGCCATATTCCCTTATCAATCATTTTCTTAAGGACTGTTTCAGCCTCTATAAACTTCCCTTGTCTGACTAATCCCTGCAACCAAATATTGTAACTCTGCAAACTACTGAAATCATCATTTTCTGAAATGAAAATTTGAAAACTGGAAGGGTGTACATCAACATAGTTTTCCAAATTGGGTTCATAAGAAAATATTAATTAAACACGGGGCTAAAACGTAATAAGTGTTAAACATTTGGGGCTAATATGTATATAATAGTAAGTTTCAGAATTAGTAAACGCTTTTCGTCAGATTATCGTTGTAAAGTCGCACATTCACCTTCTCTTCTATTCTTCTTTCTCTCTCAAATCATCTCTACTGAAGAAGAATCTGATTCCGATCAAAACTTTGCAGAAGAAGAAGATGTCTCGCCGGCAATCGTTTTCTTTACTGAAAAATCTCGGTAGATTCACAACCGGGTCCAAAATTCAGACCCGATCCGTGACTTACATGCCTAGACCCGGTGACGGGAAGCCACGACCGGTGACGTTGATTCCGGGAGACGGAGTAGGTCCTCTGGTGACTAACGCGGTAGAGCAAGTGATGGAAGCGATGCACGCGCCGGTTTACTTCGAGCCGTTCGATGTTCACGGAGACATGAAGAGTTTACCTGAAGGATTGCTGGAATCGATAAAGAAGAACAAAGTTTGTTTAAAAGGTGGGCTTAAGACTCCCGTTGGTGGTGGTGTGAGCTCGCTTAATGTTAATCTGAGGAAAGAGCTTGATCTCTTTGCGTCTTTGGTCAACTGTTTCAATTTGCCTGGTTTAGCTTCTCGTCATGAGAACGTTGATATCGTTGTGATCAGAGAGAACACTGAAGGTGAGTATGCAGGGCTTGAGCATGAAGTTGTTCCTGGTGTTGTTGAGAGCCTTAAGGTGAACTTTTTCCTCTTGGCAAGTTTTTTCGTTTCTTGGTGAATGTTTTGGTGGCAATCTTGATTTGGTAGTAGATTTTACAAGAGTTTTTGATCAATATAAAAACATTTTTTTGGCATCTTTGGGCGTTTAGAATCCAATTTAGATGCATTTCTTGAATAAAAGCTTACTTCAATGTCTTAAACATGATTCTGCTAGTGTGATTTGAGTGGGAGAGTTTGATTATAATACAGAATGCTAGTCACTGTCCATGTTCTTGTTTCTATTGTGTGTATGTATACGATTCACGTTCACAGGATTCATTTTGATTATCATGTGTTGATTTGGGGGCATAAGCGAGTTTCAATTGTCTTCTTATGTAAGATGTCTCTGATACTTAATGTTTTGCTAGGTGATTACAAAGTTCTGTTCAGAGCGTATTGCAAAGTATGCTTTCGAGTATGCTTACTTGAACAACAGGAAGAAAGTTACAGCAGTGCACAAAGCCAACATCATGAAACTTGCGGACGGTTTGTTCTTGGAATCTTGTCAAGAGGTTGCTAAAAAGTATCCAAGCATCGCCTACAACGAGATCATTGTTGATAACTGCTGTATGCAACTTGTAGCAAGACCAGAGCAATTCGATGTCATGGTAAGTGTTTCTGCATTTGTTGATCTCCTTGGACCTGGCTTATTTTACATGACTACTCCACTTTGCAGGTCACTCCCAATCTCTATGGTAATCTAGTTGCAAACACTGCTGCTGGTATTGCTGGAGGCACGGGAGTCATGCCTGGAGGTAATAAATAGTCTGCACTAAGATTTTGTTTACCCTTAGATCTAATGCAGAATAGAGAAAACAGATTCTATTGCTTAGTAGATAAGAGATAATCTTGTTGAACTTTGTGACAGGAAATGTTGGAGCGGAGTATGCAGTGTTTGAGCAAGGTGCATCAGCGGGGAACGTGGGCAAGGACACGACGGAAGAGCAAAAGAATGCAAACCCTGTGGCATTGCTGCTCTCATCAGCCATGATGCTTAGACATCTTCAGTTCCCTTCTTTTGCTGATAGGCTTGAAACCGCTGTGAAGCGTGTCATCGCTGAAGGAAAATGTCGGACTGAAGATCTTGGCGGCAAAAGTACTACCCAAGAAGTCGTTGACGCGGTCATTTTAAATCTGGATTGAATCATTCATCACTGCTCAAAATAAGTGGTATGTATGATTCACACACTCTGGTCAATGTATGTGTGTACCTGTATTTTTTTCCACATTCTTTCGAGATAACTCGGAACTGGGTTTCGGAATTTCCACTGAAGAAATAAAAAAACATGGTTTTGTTTACTATTTTTATTGGGTTATTGTCAAATTGCGATTTTGCAAGAAGAAATGTAAGGATACATGCTCCTATGATCTTTTTGTTGTTACTGTACTTTTTGAATAAATGAACTTACTTTTAATTTACAAAAGCTTTACTCTGTTTCAGGTTTTGTTATCAAATCTTTGTCAAAAGTTGGAATGTTTTCATCACAATAAATAGATGGACACAAAATGCCATGCTTCTAGTCGTTTTGCTGCTTATTTTGGTTTCGCATTATCATTTTGTTCTTTATGCTGAGTTATATTAGATTCTTATTGAGCAAAAAGGTTTTGATTGTATTGAGAACTTTGGAAGAATATACGGTTAAGGTTTTGAGATTTATTAGAAGAAATCAAATGAACTAATCAATGCAGTAAGTAGTGTAGACCAAACAAGATACAAGATTCTTGTCAAAATGTTAACTTTTTTCATACGATAGAAAAGATCTGAAACAACATAAAAGACAAGTTAATCCAACATAAAAATATTATACCAAACATAGAAAACTAATGGTTTAATAATATAATTATGGTTTCACTTTTTAACATTGAATTCTTCATAATAAATATTATATTACATGGAACTTAAAATGAATTTATTTTGGTTATATTTTTGAACATATAAATATCTATTAAACTAAACTGAAATGTAAAAATTTAATTCATTGACATTTCAATTTTAGTCTTCTCCCAAATGTCTTTCTGCTCTTTTTCTTGAAAACATTTTCATTGACAAAAAAAACCTTTTCATCATTTTCTCCATTATATCTCAAACTTTATAATCTTGAAAGATAATTATGGAGGCCTGTTTGATAATTTTTTTGTTTTGAAGATTATATTTTACACAACAATAAGTATGCTATTCAATATGATGTTGGTGTCTTCTCTTTTTTTTTTTTTTTAATTTAATCGATATGGTAAGGTGTTAGGTTTGACTTTTATGTATGTATGATGAATTTTAGAAATAATATGTCATATCATTACCACACATTTTCCATTAATAAGCCAAAATACAGAAACATACATATTAAACTAATTTTAAAATAAATTTGGTAAAAACACAAGATAATTCTATTTCACATCATATCACAGAAAACGAATCCAATTTATACCAGAGGAAGATTATGTACCGGAAAAAGGTTTAAATATTTTTAAAGTGAAAATAACTTCAAGAATCATTACTCACGAAAAGTTTAATAACAGGATAACATAATTAAAACAAAACAAAACTCTTATCAAGTAATCCTTGTCCTACAAGAATGGAAAAAAACATAACAACTTAAAGAAACACATAACAACCATTATAATATAGAAGTGTTCTTCCAATATAAATAATTACAATAAACCACAAAAATCACTTAACGATATTTTAGATTCTAGGTATGGGTGTTCGGGGTCCCGTTCGGATTCGATTCGGATTTTCCGAGTTTTCGGATTTTCGGGGTGAGAAGTCTAAGTCTCTTTCAGGTATTTCTCTAGTTCGGTTTGGGTTCGGTTCAGTTCTCATCACATTCAGTTCGGTTTTGGTAACATACTTTAAGTCCTATTTTGTATCCAAATAGCATTCAAGTTCGGTTCGGGTTCGGTTCTAACTTCGGTTCGGGTTCGGTTCTAACTTCGGTTCTTTGACTTTTTCTTTAAGATTTTTTACTTATCCCTAATTTATAACTCAAAATCTTTAAATATTTTAATTTTTAATGTTTTGATTATTTCAATCTTCAAATAACTGATAATTTCAGATTTATAATTGTAAATTTGAATTATTATAAACTTAAATATAATTATTATATTTCAAAATAATAATTGTAGTTCAGATATTTCGGGTACCCATTCGATTTTTGGTTCAGGTTCGGTTATTTGATTATAAACAAAAATTATGTTATCCTAAATTCAGGTTAAACTTATTTGGTTAAACTTATTTGACATAAGACATTAAAACTTATTGGACAGATGCTGAGTTCATCCCCATCTTCAGCTTTCTTTTAGCATTTAGGATAACATAAACAAAAATTATGTTTTAAAAGAAAGCTGAAGATGGGGATGAACTCAGCATCGGTTCGGGTTCGGATCGGTCCTTATCGGTATCGGATATTCGGATATAAGAGTTTTGTATCCAATAAAGGACCGAAACAATATCGGTTCGGTATCGGTTCAGTGTTTTCGGTATCGGATCGGTTCGGATTTTCACTAAAATATCCGATAATGTCTCGGATAAGGTTCGGTATCGGATTATCGGTTTGATATCGGATCGATTATATCCGATAATTCAAAATTGTATCTGAAAATAAATATTGTACTCGAAATAAAAAAATTAAATTGGTTCAACTAAATGTAAATAACCAAAAATCGATAAATAAATACTGAAATTTGTATATAATATATATATACAGATATATATATATTATATATATACAGATATATATATATTATATATATATCATATATATATGTATACACATATATTATATATATACATATACATATATGTATATATATATATTCGGATTATCGGATTATCCAATGGGTTTCGGATCGGTCTTTATCGGTATCAGATATTTCGGATATAAGCGTTTTGTATCCAATAAAGAACTGAAACATAATCGGTTCGGTATCGGTTCGGTATTATCGGTTCGGTATCGGATCGGATTATCGGATACGGGTAAAATTCCCACCCCTATTATAGGATATTAAAGGCATAAAAAAATTTTTGACATAAGACATTAAAACTTATTAGACAGATGCTGAGTTCATCCCCATCTTCAGCTTTCTTTTAGCATTAAACTGAACCAATTTTTTGGTGAACCTCTTGATTCACTCCGTCACTGCCGGAGTCGTTGTAGCATAGACGATACCGGCTCCACCAAATTTGAATTATGTGACCAAAACTTCTTCAGCCATGAGAGATAGAGAAGATGAGTGAGAGAGTTTTGAGGGGTTTCTTTGTGAAAGCAGATGATGAAAGATGTTCTGCCTCTTTTTCTCTCAGACTGCCCCATAACACAGATGGGCTAAACTATGGCTTAAGACCATTTATTATTTATTATTTTTTTATCCCATATAGAATTTTTGAATAATGGGTATATAAGCCATAGATTTGAATGGGCTATGTACATGACTCACGCAAGCTTGCTTTAAAAATAAGTATTAACTATGCGAAGAAACGAGAAAACAATTTCCTTTTTTTTATTTTAGTTGCATACTTCCATGTAAAGTAACTTGTTGCGAGATAGTGCCTAAGTGTGGTGCAAGACTTGTAAGGCATCTATAACAATGAACAAAGAATAAGACATTTTACCTGACTTGAAGATTGCTTGTTGCGCCGAAATCCCATCTCCGACCGAGCATAAGAGCTTCATATGGAGTGTCGTTCTTCATAAACCTTATTTCCATCAAGACACACATGAATATGGTCTAAAGGAGTAGTATAATGATCTCTTTGGTCATTATAGCCGTTTCATTGACAAGAACGACAGATTCCCAAAGATTGGCTTCAAGATCAAATCAAACTCTGACTCTGGTGTTCTACTAAACCCATCTTAGTTCCCGTACATGAAACGGGTTCTGATCAGATACTTGAAACCTTTTGTTATAACAGTTTCTCTTACCTTCAGGGAAGCTTCTTAGGTTTTGGAACTGTCTTTCGACAAGTTGTTTAAAGGTCAGAAACTATGCTATGGCTCGTTCCAGACTTTTTTTTTTTGTCAACATTCCAGACTTATTTAGCCTTACATTTTCTGTCAAAAACTGTTTCTTCAGTTTCTTTTTTACTAAAAATATAATTCTATACTTTTTGCAATAATAATACAATATAACAAATCTACAGTAATATATGTTTTAAAGCGAGAGATAACTATAAATTTTTCAAAAAGATGCAATATTGATATAAAAATGTGGAATAAAGTTTATGATGGAAAAAAACATAAAATTATGGCTTTATACAAAGTACTAATTTTTTTTTTGGTAAGAAAAAGTAAAAAATATGGTTTTATATTTTTGATTGGAAAAAGTAACTAAATTTTATTATTTTTAGTGATTTTAGCGGGAAAAAATGCTGAAATACGAATTTTGTTTTGTCTAAATCTAAAACACAGCTCGCGTTTCATACATTTAATTCAACCTGAGGGTATCAAAACAGTTGAGATAACCAATTAATGCTCTCTCTTTCCGGTTTATTCATTCCAATTGGACCAGACCGTAAGTTGAATTTGAACCAAACCTTAATTAAACGTCCAGACGCAATTTCCTTTTTTGCCTTTTTCATATTTTCCTTTTCTTTCTCAATTTCCTTTTTCATATTTTCCTTTTTTTCTTTTTCAGTTTCCTTTTCCTCTCAATTTCCTCTTTACATGTAGGGTTACATTTTATATACTTTGATCCACTCGAAACAACCAAAAACAAACAAACCCTAATTCTTTCTTTGCTTTCACTCACTCTCTGTTGTTTCATAATTTGTAGTAATGGCGACATCTGTTCGTGCGACGACATTGAGGATTCGTTTCTCAGATATCATTGTCAAATCAAAGAAAGTCGTCGAGGAGAGTGGCAAAGATGCTGTGATGAAGATGAGCAGAGAAAAGCTTCGAAAAGAGCGTGAAGAAGAGAAGGCAATGATGGAAGAAAGAGCCATGAGGCAGAGACTCCGACAGGAACAGAGGCTCGCCTTGGAGAAGATGGCAGAGGAAGCCAAGTCCGATTTCCAATTCCAAAACCATCACTTGGCGACGATGGAAATCGTGAGTCTTTGCGGTGGCTCTCGTATGGCGAGGAGTCGATGGTGGATGAAACAGTTGGGCCTCGTCTTAAAAACCACCGATGATGATGATTGCGACGATGATTTTTATCTGGAAAAAGCTCCTCGCCATCGCCATGGCCATGATGATTATGATCTTGAGGAAGGTGAGATTCCTCCAATTTGAAATCGAATCGTTTGGGTATAAAACAATCGTTTGTGTCTTTTGGTGGTATTCGTGTCTTAAGGTCTAGAAGAGTATCCTCCAATTGGATAGTGTTAAATTTTGCGTATAGAACAATCTTTCTTTCTTTCTGTATTCTAGAAGAAGATTTAGGAATATTATCAATTCAATTTTTAGGTTGAGTTAGTAGACACTTTTGGTTCCTCTTTCGTTTCTAACCGAGTCTGGTGTAAGATGATGAGTTGATGTAATGTTTAAGGAGGTGTGTCTCATGTCTCTCAAGTGTCTTCTTAGTACCTCTCATAACAGAAGATGCAAGTCGCTTAAAAGATGTATCTTTTTCCCCTCCAACTTGAATCCTCTTAGAATTCACTTTGTAGTTCCTTGTCCAAAAGAGAGAAAATGTTTCTGCTTCACGGATGGAGTTACTAAGTTCAAGCTGTTTCTCACTATCATGGAAACTCCCTGCATGATAAATAGGTTCTTGCACATTCAGTCAATCCTTTGGGGTTAATCGATCTGTATATGTTCTTTTTGCAGTCATTATGCAAGCTTTCAAAGAAGCACTTCAAGATACATGTCAAGTATATATATCTGTATACTCATTCATTCTCCAAACCGGGAAAGGCAAACTCATAACTCTGAGTCACTCTCGTGCTGCCCTCTGATTCACCTGAACTATCTCCAATTGAAACAGAAAGAAGTTCTTTTTAAGACTGGTCCTTTTGTATCAGGTCGAGTTTTTTTCTGAGTCATGAGCTCGGCTTGTGTCGATGGAAAGTCATTGCCTTTGATTTTATGGGAGCAACGCCTTCTCTTCATTGAATATATAGCCTATGCTGCAACAGAATTGTCCAAGAGGCAATTTCTCAACTTCAGGTAGCCTTGGCTGTAGATCTGGTAACAAGATTATTACTTCTCTTAGGTGATTGGTATTTGCATAAATGAATAGGGAACTGTGTTGGAGCTTTTATGAGTTTAGTAGTGAGTATGGTGTGACAGGAGAAGAGTAGTTCTTTACGTTGCTTGACAGGTGGAGAGAGACCCAAAACTCCAGAAGAAATGCTTTGCTATAGTGCAGAGAGTGGTAGAAGATAAATAGTTCACTGCAATGGCAGTGTCAGAGGAAAGAAAGAACAATTTTGTGCGTGAGAGAGGAACATGATGCTTCTTATAATTAGCCCTTTGTCTAAATTTGTGGAATTTTTCTTTCTGATGATGATAAGACAAGGGAGTGGCAGAGACGGAAAGAGGAAGAGTGTTTAGTGAGAGAAGCTGCTGAAGTTGAGTGGAAACGCAAAGAAGAAGAGCTACAGTGAGAATAGAGATACTACTTTTAACCTCTTGTAAAAAACTTTACTGTTTTCTCGTTTTTGTAAATCTTTGTCAGAAGTTGAAATATATTACAATATCTTTAAGATGCTTCAATATGAAAATTACTTCGTACTAGATTAAGATGGTAGAAAACAAATAAAGTTGGTGTTTTAATTTGTAACGTATGGTTTGGTTTGAATCTATATACCTTAGAATACATTGGTATACAAAATCCACTTGGGATCAAAATCATCAGCCTTAATTAAGGACCACTAGACACTATCAATTCTCCGGAACTACACATCTCTTTGATCTCAGCCTTTGCAAGCCGAACCAATAACAAACCCGCAAAAAAAATTGAAACAATAAGCATGAAAAAAACACTGTTCCATCCTCTGCTTGATATGTAACCAACAAGCACCGGTCCCAGGGCCGCCCCAACCGAACCAGTACCGTCTATAATAGCTGTTACCGTCGCCAACGCCCGACCGTTCCCTTTAATGGAGTCTTGTGTTCCAAGATCAGCTGCAACGGCTGTGGTTATGAGTGCATAAGGACCATTTACTAATAACCCCGATACAAACATCAAACCGATGTTGATGAACATGGACACACTCCCATAGATTCTGTACATGATTAAGACAGGAATTGAGAGAGACAAGAATCCGATTGATGTGAGGGCACGTGCTTTGATTTTATCTGAAATGAACCCTGCTGATATCCCACCAAAAACTCCTCCAATGTCAAATACTGTCGAGAGAATCCCAGCGGTTTTGTGGGAGAGATAAACACCCGCAACAGCTGCATAGAGAGTAAAGAAAGAACAATGAGTCTTAGTGATGCAAGTTTCAGTCAATAATATGAAAGAAAAAAAGAAGCTTACCTTGGTGCCTTAAGTAGTATGGTAACCAATAGAGGAACGTGTAAGCGACGAGTTTGGAGAAGAACAAGCAGAAAGCGAAAGGTGTAACACCAGGCAATCTCCACGCTTCAAGAAAACCAATAGCTGACAAGGAATCATCGTCATCATCATCCAATTCAACAGTTTCAAGAAGCCCTACATCATCAGCTTCAGTTTGTCTCTGACTTTCCTCCTCTACTACAGTCTCAGCTAAACTCATCTCAATCTCTTTTCCAGGTTCTTCAAAACCCAAATCATGAGGACTCACAACAAGACACATAAACACAACCAATCCAGACACAATCACCAAAGCACCAGGCAAAGCAAAAGACCATCCCCATCCAAAATCAAGCACCGAGGAAGCTATAACCGAACCAACGATGTTGCCAACAGATGTATGAGAGGTCCACACACCCATAATCAACCCACGCTTCTCTTTCCCACACCAGTTCCCAACAATAGAGACAACACAAGGCCATCCAATAGATTGAAACAAACCACAAACAATCTGAATAGTCATGTAAAACCCAAGCAAATGCACATCCATCCAATACCCTAAACCGAACACAACAGTGAGGATCCCACTTCCCATCATACCAAACACAAGAAACATTCTCAAATCGACTCTATCTCCTAAATGCCCTGCGAAATACATACCCAAAGCATACGACGAAAGGAAAGCAAGATCGAGCTCGCCGAGTCTCCGTGTTCCTTTGGTTCCGTTAAACGGAGCCCATCCATTATCGATCGAAGTAGAATTGGATTCTCCAACGGAAGGTCCAAGGACGCTCTTGACGATGCTTGGAGGTTTGCGAGAGGCGTGAAACGAAGCATAGGCTACAAAAGTGATGATGAGAACCAGGATTTGATGGAAAGTGAAGGTTTTGTGTGGTGTGTTTAAGCTAGGGAAGAGAGAAAACGCCGGAGCTAAACCGACGACGGTCCTTGATTGCATCTTGATTCAATTGTGGAGCAAACGCATTTCTTGATTTCGGAATCTCTCTTAAAAAAATTGATCTTTGCGATTGTTTTACTTTTCTTTTGTCTCGGTAGGTATTGGGTTGCTACCAGATTTCTTCAAGGCGAAGCAATCAGAGATCTTAAACGCTCAAAGTCGTTTCTTTTCGATGGTCAACTTTTGTTTTGTTCTTTGTTTTGTTTTGGTAGAACCGTAGAAGTTAGTAGTTTAGTTGACTTCGTACATGTCTTCCCATTTATATGTTCCTTTCTTAGGTTGTTGCTCTTCATTTGACCAGCCTAAATCTAAAAGAATGATCCAAGTGGCAATTTATCAACTTCAGTTTTGAATCTGGTAGCGTGATTATTCTCTTAGGTGATTGGTATTTAGAGGGCATCTCCTGAACAAGATGCTGCTTACAAGGCAGCTATAGAAGCCGCTCAATGTATGTTTCACTGTCCTGATTTTCACAAGAGCTTATGATTGGCCTTTTGTTTATATTTGAGTAGAGCGTGAAGTTGCAAAGAGAGAACGCACTTGGTTCTTGGAGATGAACCTGAGAAAGGCTCTGATGTTTACACAAGTAAGTTCTCCTTTCCTTGTCCTTAAAAGTTCTCACTGTTACTTAGGTCTATTTCACCTTTTACTGGTATTCAAAACTTAGTGCCTCTTTAAATATTAGGTTCTGTGGTATGATTTCCATTGATCAAACGTTTGAAATTTGTCTTCTTTAAAATGGTCGTTGACGCAGTCATTGGCAAATTTTGGATTGACTTGACAATTTCAATTTCCACTTGGATAATCATCACAACAACTCGAGAAAAGTGGTATGATTCACACACGCTGGTGTATGGTTTTGTACCTCTACTTTTCCACATTCTTTCGACATAACTCGAATTGGGTTTCGAAATTTCCACTAAACGCACAAACATGGTTTTGTTGTTATTTTTTGTGTTGTCGTTAAATTTTTATTGACTTCTTGTAAAAGCTTTTTACTGTTTTCTGGTTTTGCTACTAAATCTTTGTCAAAGTTGAATTATTACATGCAATACATACATATACACACAAAAAGCCATGCTTCAAGTGGAACAATGTTCTTATTTCAATCCGAACTGTACTTAAATTCACACTCGCAAACAAAAAACAATTACATTGCTAGAGAAGACATAGACAGAGCAGAGCACACTGAATCAACACCATCACATAACTGAAGCTTGAGCTCAACGTTGAAGCATAGTTACCAGGAGGTCTAGAACCACTAGAATCTGTTCATCAGAGTGAAACTAAATTACTATTAACTCGTTAATCGCCACGACACAATAACCAAAACGTACAGAAACCTGAATCAAACAAACCTGAACAGGAATCTGGAGAAAGGGTTGCGATGATTGTCTGGTTGGAGTAACCAGCATAGGCGCATGAACGAGGTCCGCAAGAGGTATTAGTTGTGTTACCTAGAGACAAATTCTGTGCTCCTTCGCATCGTGCAGGCGGGCAAGTTTGCCAGGTCGAAGGCTTAAGCTGAGAGGCTTCACAGCTTAAACTGATCACAAAACAACAAAACCAAAACCATCAGAACCTATCAAAAACTAATCTTATCATATTGGACATACACAACTCCAAGATTATCCGTCACTTACGTCCAACTGTTTGAAGCGTCACAAGAGCACCTGATGCAATCGTTTGCAGTGATGGAGTATGAGCTGTTAGGCAGAAGCATAGAAGAAGCGTCCAACGAGTCGTCCCTCACGGAAGAGTTGCAAGCTGTAATTAAAGTTACAAGTTCATAACTTTCTTTCAAAAATGAAACCTACTCAAAACTCAAACCCAACTAGATTTATCCAATGAAACTGCTAAACTCGTAGAGTTTCCAATTCCATATTACATCTAAACCAATATCAAATTCAAAACCAAGTAGATTTGTCCAATGGAGTTTTCAATGAAATTTTTGTTTATTGCATCTAGAACCATAATCGACCTCAAACCCATTTAGATTAGTCAAATGAAACTGCTAAAGTCACAGACTTTTCAAATTTAAAAGTCAAGAAATTTTAATATTGTTTGTACCTCTGAGAGGGACGTTCAGAGGGTAGTCAGCGAGGAGTTGAGCATCGCCGGAGATCCCATTGAGCCGAGCCAACGTCGTGTTGTCCGTTCCAAATTGAGCTGCGATCTGACCGAGGGAACTTTCGGGTTTGACCATGTGTGCATAGTGGACAACATCTTGACCGTTCAATTTATCGCAGCCACAAGGCAAAGGGATCCAAAAACTTTGACCGAAATTGATTTCGTTAGGATCAGGAATGTTGTTCAGCTCAGTGATCCTCTGATACCGAACCAAACCTCCGAAAATCTCAGATCCGATAAAGAAGAGCGTATCTCCCTTCTTGACAGTGTAAACCGGAACCCGGTTCGATACGCCGGTTCCGTTTGAGCAAAAGCAAGGGATCGGGATGCGTACGACCTGGTTCGGGTTCACGGGTTGTTCGCGTCTGGTGGAGAGTGGGAGGTTGTTTGCTTCGAGGATCGAACGAAGCTTCTTGACTGCGAAAAGGGTTTGGATATTGCCATACGTTGTGGCGTTCTTGCTTGAGTAACCGACGAGAGACCGACAAGTGGATGGTGAGTCACCGGGTTCGCCGCATTTGAAGTTTCCGGTCATTTGCGCTGAGAGAGAGAGGAGGAAGGAGAAGGCGATGAGGAGAAAGGAAAGGGTAAATCGGGAAGTTTCCATTTTTGTTTCTGATTGTTGCCGGAGAGTTTTCAGGTGATTAATCTCTCATCTGGAATCTTTTGAGGAATTAAAAGGACGAGGAAGAGAGTTGCCGAGAAAAGACATTTGGAGTTTGACTGTTGACATTGGGCTAAGACTTAATGAGAACACAACAAGAAACAGAGTCTGGCTGTTCACATTGTGCACTGTTCCCCTAATGGAAATGTTGTCAGTTATTTATCACGCGGTGACTTGGTCCACGTTTCCATAATAACACATTAAATATCATCTTCATAGATTAGTAGTAGTAAATAGTACTCCTCTCTTTTTTTTTTTTTTTTGTCACAAAGTACTCCTCTCATTTTATTTAAATAAATGTGAATTTATAAATTTCTGTCGTTTCCATTTTTAACATAATTTTAATAAAAAATCTAATAACATTTATAATAGTTAAAATAGTCAACTAACAATATTATAAAAAACGGAGGAAGTAATACACTAAAAGTTTAGTAAACTCTTCAAATAAAAATTCGAATAGAAGAAGATATAAATAATTTGTGATGAGGTAATGATGGTTCATACTCTACCAATTGTAAAATGATTAGTGATTAATGTAATAATCGTTTGTATTCATTGGAATAAAATATGATTAATAAATAATTGGCCATCAGGTAGAAGATGGACTCACAAAACAACTAGCTAAAAAATTCATGATTTAAACGTAAATAATTATTTTTAAAATTTATCTTATACTAATTTATTAGGAAGCTTATATGAACTATTTGGCAGCTAGGTGATATTTGATAATGTTCTAATTGGTAACATTGTAAAACTACAGAAATTATATAAATATTAATTTTAAAATTATTAATTTGTTTTAAAATAAAATTTTATTAATTTAATCTATTAATTTAGAGTTACTATTTTAAAATAAAATTTAGTTGTGTATTATATTACACAAATACAATTGATAATAATATTAATTTAGTTTAATAATTTGAATATCATTTTTTAATATTGTGGAGTGCTAAATTTGAACACTAGACATAACATAAGTTATGAATTTTAGAGGTGTAAAATGAATTTATTGGTAAAAATGTATTTTGCTCAAAGGTGAAATGAGTTTATTGATGAAAATCTTTTTTGGTTTAAGGTAAAGAATTGAAACCGAACCAATTATTTCAGTTCAGATTTGAATTTCAAGTTATTTGTCCAGCCCTAAACCCGACGATGGAGGTTCCTGTATCGTTGATGTCCGAAGGACCGGAACCTCCATAACCATGGACCGTTTAAACATAAAAAATAAAATCACTAAAGCGAAAGAACAATAATAGTATTAAATATTTAATTAAGAGATGGTCCAGCCCATTTAATAGGCTATTTTGTTAGACATTTAGGCCCAAATACGGCCTAAATATGGTCGTTCAATGTGTATTATAGATTTTATGGCTAGTCTCCAAATCCGTCTGTTAGGACGAGTGGATCCTCTTCGTCACCGTCGCTGGGCAAAAGAGTCGGTTTCGATTTGCCGGAAAACTGTTTTCTGTATATTAGTTTTCAAATTATCGGTTAGCTTGGTAAATCAGGTACGATGTAGAGCTTACTCTACTTCCATCTCTTATGTTGTTTCTATGATATGAATCCGAAATTTTGCTGCATGGTGGCTCTCCCTTGAAATTGAGCATAAGGTGCTCGACAAATGTTTCGCTTGTCTTTCCTCTGTAATTTGTTTTAGTTATGGAAAATTCGGCACTTTTGAATCATGTGAACTATCGAACTTGTTTGACATTGTTGTCTTTCTTGTCTTTTATCTGCTCAAATCAATTCTGTTCTCATTATTCGCATATTAGACGCTAATGTAGATTAATCTCACTATTGCCAAATGATATTAAGATTCATATGATTATAAGATATGCGTTACCATTTTCATGTCTATTACATGACTGATTTATTGTTCTTCTGTATAGATTTATCTCTGCTATGGCGAATTGGAGACATAAAGTGTGGCGACATTTGATCTCATTTCAGTTAGCTAGTTACTCAACTACGCCTTCCAGAATCAACAAATCAATGCTTAACGACCTTAGAAGAATCCGGCCAATGATCCAAAGAAGAATCGAAAATCGAGCAAAAGATTACCCGATTCAAGAGATTGTTCCTGTGGCTAAAGATATCCTTAAAGCCAGAAAAGATCTACTCACTAACGTCACCTTGCTTCTTAAAGTGTTTCCTGTCTTGACCTGCAAGTAAGGTTTTAAATTCTTTCGTCTGCCCTATTGAATCAAGAACTCTGTTTTATAAAGACTTAAACTTTCAGATTCTGCTCAGAAGTATTTGTTGGCAAAGAAGGACATTTGATTCAAACATGCCGTAGCTATATACGGCGTGGAAACAACAGGCTACACGAATGGGTTCCAGGTTCCATAGACGATGTACTTGTGCCCGTCGAATCCTTCCACTTACAAAACATGTCTCAAGGTGTTATCAGACACCAACAGAAGTTTGATAATGACCGTGTTCCCGCAATCTTGGAACTATGTTGTCAAGCAGGAGCCATTCATCCCCAAGAAATCCTGCAATATGCGAAAATTCACGATAACCCGCAAATCTCGGATGAAGATATGAGGAGTATACCCACTGAAGATCTCAAATATGTTGGGGCAAACGCTCTGATGGCGTGGGAGAAAGTGAGAGCTGGTCTGAAGAAACTATTGCTTGTGTATCCTTCAAAAGTTTGCAAACGGTGCAAAGAGGTTCATGTGGGACCGAGCGGTCATAAAGCTCGGCTATGTGGTGTATTGAAATATGAGAGCTATCAGGGCACTCATTACTGGGAAAAAGCCGGTTTGAACGATTTGGTACCCGAGAAAGTCGTGTGGCACCGGAGGCCTCAGGACCCGGTGGTTCTTGTGAACGAAGGGAGGAATTATTACGGACATGCCCCTGCTATTGTGAGCCTTTGTAGCCATGCCGGTGCACTTGTTAGCAACACTAGATACGCTTGCAAGATGAAGCCCCAAGGTTTATCTTTTCCTTTCAGTAATTCAATTCCAAATGACGAAACGTAGAGCGAGTAGTCTTCTGTTTGTAGTAGGAACCAGCTGGTTCTCGTCCTGTTTATCTGATTGGTTTTGGTTTTTGGCATTACCGTATTTTCGAACCATACGAAGCGAAACTTAACAGTCTTTGTACGCTGGATGTCTATTGAGTATTGATATTCTGTAGTCCTACCAGCTCTGTAGACACGAAAACATCCCACGTCAATGTAGAAGATGCAGATTCCGTCGAGGCCAGGGATTGCGCTAACAGGGGCACAGAAAGGCTCGACTCTATAAGGTAAATGCAAAGATCTTCAATGTCTTCAGTGTAAGAAGCATTTCCTTCCATTGACGGCAGACCTAGAAATAAATTTTACCGAGGTCATACATATATATAGTAACACTAGTATTAACAGTCTTAAAAACATTGTCTTTAGGCTTAAATCATTCTAAATAGTTTCTGATGACAGGATCTTTTGTTAATAAGTAAAGGCGGCCTAAAGCCAAAGAGTTATGTTTGGACAATGAAATAGTCAGATACATCTACAAGAAATAAAGTCACTGATAATCTTTTTTTTCGTTGCATTCATCATAATCATTATACATTTTTTTATAACTTTAAATCATTATACGTCCTTATCTAATTTTTTGACAAGGCAAAAGAAACGACTAACAAGTTATGTACATGATTACATCACGGACGATGTAACAAGCCAAACATAGATATGAAAAGTCCTAAATTCCAAAATAGACACACATGCAGGTATGTATGTAACATATGAAATACACCTGTATATGTAAACAATATTATAGTTTTTGATATTTGACTTGGTTTTCTCGATATCTTCAAACTTTCATGGACTTTATTGCCATCTT
This sequence comes from Streptanthus diversifolius, assembly GCA_039880935.1. Taxonomy (NCBI): domain Eukaryota; kingdom Viridiplantae; phylum Streptophyta; class Magnoliopsida; order Brassicales; family Brassicaceae; genus Streptanthus; species Streptanthus diversifolius. Next base: position 1,415,272 of record JAXGFM010000001.1, read on the forward strand.
GGATTTAGTTTTTGAAAATCTTCACAAAAAAAAGGAAGTAAGTTTCTTCTAACGCTTTCGTTGGGCGTTAAATCGACAAATTTAAAGTAAAAAAGATGCTATATACCACAATTACCCATTTTTATATTGTCTAATGACCAAATAAAAATGAAACAATTAGCAAATTAGCAAAGATTAGAGGCGACCAAAAATCCAAAATCTAATAATAATAATCAAATTCAATGGTTTTGGTCCAAGTCAAATTCATGCCAAAGTAGAATTATTAGTCCTCCGAAAGTAAAAGCAAAAAAAAGAAAGAAAAGAAATCAAAACAAAACACTTGAATCCAAATATCCATTTACCTGAATCCGTATTAAAGTACAGTAGCATATGCTTCAAAATCTTTAATTTTTTAACATAAAAGTTTGTAAATTATCCCAAAAAGATGATCAAAATCAGGTAAGAAACAAACCGAAGCAAAGATTCCCTCTCTGTGTTTTGTTATGGTTCGTCTTCTCTACCTTGCCTTTTCTTCTTTGTAAACCCCTAAAGCACTTTCAAAAAAGTTGGCAACTTTCTCGAGAAAATAGTAGTAACCTCATTTTCTATCACCATCCTTACTTCTCTCACCTAACTTTTAAAAAGTCTCTCTCTTTCACTTCTTAAATAAATTAAAAATATTTTCAACTAAAGCTCTGATTCTCGAATCTCTGGAGATTAAAGTTTTGGTTTTGATGGGTTGTACGACCTCCAAGCTCGACGATCTTCCGGCGGTGGCGCTTTGTCGCGACCGTTGCTTTTTCTTAGAATCAGCGATTCAGCAGCGTTACGCTTTATCCGAGTCCCACGTCGCTTACACACAATCTCTAAAAGGAATCGGTCAGTCTCTTCACTCCTTCATCAATCACCACCACCGCTTCACCGGAGTAGAGTCTCATCACGACCCTGAAGAAGAAGAAGACGACGATGATTCACCAAAGAAAGCCAAATCGGATTCCGGGTCGGGTCATATCGAATTCGATTCGGATTCAGACGAAATCGATTCCTTGCATCACTCTGATGATCACTCGTCTCCTCTGCATCACCATCTTGACGACGACGAGGATCCGAGTCTTCTTCCTCCTCCTTCGTATTTGCATATGAACTACATGAAGAATAGTTCGATGCCTCCTTCTGTCGTCTACGAGCAGAGACCTTCGAATCCTCAGAGAGTTTACATCGGCGAGTCATCAACTTCTAACTATAATTCATACTTCTACCCTCCCAATTCGAGTAATCCATACTTGGAATCTTCGTCGTCTTCGAAACCGCCTCCTCCGCCGCCGCCGAGGTCGGAAGGTTGGGACTTTTTGAACCTTTTCGATTACACTCCGTACAGTCTTACTCAAGATTCGAGAGAGGTTAGAGAGGAAGAGGGTATTCCGGATTTGGAAGACGATTTTCATCACGAGGTTGTTAAGGAAGTACAGGGGAAACAGAAACTCGTCGCCGGGAAATCTCCGATTTCCCTTGTCGCCGTGAACGAGAAGAAAGAGCCGTCAGATAACTCTGGTGGTGCCAGCACTAGCGGTGGTGGTCAGCCTTCTCTGTATCAGACTAGGCCAAGCGTGTCGGTTGAGAAAGAAGAGGAGTACGAGGTTCAGGTCTTTGAGAAGAAAGTTGTTGAGAATGGTGGGGATCAAGTGAGAAGGAGTAATGCAGCGCCACGTGGCGGTGGAGGAGGCGGCGTCCGTCGTGGGGTGCCTGAGGTTGCGAGAGAGATAGAAGCTCAGTTCTTGAGGGCTGCAGAATCGGGAAGTGAGGTTGCAGTGATGCTTGAAGTAGGCAAGCTTCATTATCGTCGCAAAAATGGTAGCTTTCATCATCATTTGCTACGTCTCTTATTGCTTTGTCGTCTCCTCTTCCATTTTGTGTTGGTTTTTGATGATTATGTTGTAGAAAGTTTGATTCTTTGTAGAAATCTAGTGAATATATATTATCAATTATATGATTCTGCCATTACTGTCTGTGAAATAGAGTAAATGTTGCAGTTTTATTGTGTTTGGACCATTCTTAATTCCTAAAATAAAAACTGGTTTGTGCATGTATTGGAGCAGTTTCGTCGAAGATGATGCAGGAAGTGACTCCATCGCCGTCTGTGGTGTCATCATCTCAACCATCAACCTCCAAGAAAGCGGGAGCCTCTTCTTCGGCAGTGGCTGCACCTACTTACGCAGATATTGAGGCTGAGCTTGCTTTAAGGTCTCGTAATCTCTCTTCGACATTGCACAAGCTCCACCTCTGGGAGAAGAAGCTTTACGACGAAGTCAAGGTATGTTGATCTGTCTTAGGAAATTGAGATGTTTTCTATTTTCTTAGTCCTCTTCTTGTGTTCTTACTCATTTCTGGTTTGAACTAAAGTTTTGTGCGCGGCTTCTTATGTAGGCTGAGGAAAAACTGCGTTTGTTACACGAGAAAAAGTTAAGGAAGCTGAAGCGTTTGGATGAAAGAGGTGCCGAAGCTCTAAAAGTAGATTCAACACGAAGATTCGTGAGAAGTTTGTCCACAAAGATAAGGATTGCGATTCAAGTTGTTGACAAAGTATCCATTACAATTAACAAGATAAGAGACGAAGAGCTATGGCTGCAACTGAATCAATTGATCCAAGGGTAAGCTGGAAGAAGTATAGAAGCTATCAGTATTTTCACTATGATCGGTTTCTTATTTCTTCATTCTCTCTTTTAGGCTTAGCAGAATGTGGAAATCCATGCTTGATTGCCATCAAAGTCAGTGTGAAGCTATTAAGGAAGCCAGAGGTTTAGGATCCATTAGAGCGAGCAAAACACTCGGTGATGATCATCTCGAGGCTACAAAGAGGCTTGGGCATGAACTTATAAATTGGATTATGGGATTCTCGAGTTGGGTCAGTGCACAAAAGGGTTTTGTAAGAGAACTGAATAGTTGGCTTATGAAATGTCTTATCTACGAACCTGAGGAAACTCCTGATGGTGTCGTTCCTTTTTCTCCTGGTCGTATTGGAGCTCCAATGATTTTCGTGATCTGTAACCAGTGGGAACAAGCTTTAGATAGAATATCAGAGAAGGAAGTTATCGAGGCTATGCGCAGATTCACAACGAGTGTGCTTCGTCTTTGGGAACAAGATAGGTTAGAAACTCGAGAGAGGATGATAGTGCATGGTGGTGATTCAAGAAATGTGGACCGAGAGGAACAGAGAATACAGAAAGAGATTCAAGAACTAGAAAGGAAAATGGTTCTGGTCAGTACAGGCGAAGATAACATTGTCTACCAAAGCGACACTAGTAACGAAAGTTTACAGGGTAGTCTTCGGCGTATTTTCAAAGCTATGGAGAGGTTTTCAGCAGAATCTATGAGAGCTTATGAGGATCTCTTGGAGCGTGCTGCTGAAAAAGAATACAGCTCTCAAGAATCAGAGGAAGACTAATGGAAAACTATAGACTTGTGGAGGTGATTCTCATGCTAAAGGCAGCTAATTCATGCATGGCCATGGTTGCGTGATCTACCTTGACTTGGCTCTGTGGAGGTCTGTAGACCGGAGCACTTGAACTGAATCATCTAATGGTTGGTATTTAACACTCACCGAAATTTTTTTTATAATTGGTTATGTTGGTTTCTTTTTATTAGGCTATTGTAATGGATAAATTAGTTTGTAAATTGTAATTGTAGATAGTTTTGTTTCATAAGACATCATAAATGAACTCTCGAATACATATTGAAAACTGATGTTAATGCTAACCGTACTTAAGAATCAACCTTAATATCATGACTTCCATACCCCATGCTTGAATTCTCCTCCTTCCACATTTTTAGACTGATCCATGATTTTTTACTTACTATGGCTTTACTAATCACCTGCTGTATAAAACTCTCTTTTATTATCAAAGAGCATGATATTGCGCATTTTTCATATTCTCCACCTAAGTATAAGTGAAGATTTCCCTGTCTGGAGATAGAGATGAGCTACTACCAATATAGAAAGATTCTGATGCAAAGCTTGTAATTGAAGTTGTTGCCTTGGTGGAGTCAATGGTGCCAATTCCTACACTTGATTGGATAGCTATATTGAAACATGATGTGATCAAGTGTTCAGATGCTTCTCCATATAACTGACTGTGTGTCCGTACCTTGCATCTTCTCTTAGTCAGTGCATCTGTAATTGGTAAGCTATTATGCAAAATCTTCCACCAGAAATTCTTTAACTTTGGAAGATATCCAATCTCCATACTGCTTTGAAAGTTTCTTCTTCCTCGTGCTCTGCAATATGCATGTATTGAACATACTTAAGTGTGAGAGCTAATGTGTTGTATTCCTATGTGCATATGTTTTTGGAAGTTAAATTTGAAAACAAGGAAACACAACTTTATGCAGAAAAAAGAGCAGAACAACAAACTGGGTTTGATCTCCTCCTTGTCAGCTTTGGGTTTGTCGTGTGGCAAACCATACAAATAGGCCCTCCTTGTACACTGCTTCTCAGCATGTGAGAAGCCATGTTATGCGATTTCTGACGTTTTTATCAATCTATTTCTTGAGCCTGATCCATGGGAATGGTGGTTCTATCCATGTCAACGGTTATTGCGTCCCCGATATATATGGTACGTATACCTCAAGAGGAATAAGTGCAGATGGTCTACAATTTCTTAAACATACGTATCCATTATATATATATGTGCTTGTAGAATCGTTTGAATCATTTTTTTTTGTTGCTATTCTCTTTTTCAACCTTTTCATTTTTTTTGTTAATGAAAAATGAGTTCAATATCATTTAAATTTAAATTATATTCATTATAAAAAACTATATAAAAAATAATTTTAAAATTCGCCTTAAGCCCATTGAAATCTTCGTAGGCAATGCATAGATAGCGACAATGCTAGCGACCCTCTTGTCTTGGATCTAGATAATACCCATCAATAAAAACCAAGAACATGAACACACAAATGTCGCAATAAATAGATGTGTTAAAGTTTGTCACACATTTTAATGGTCTTGTGGTTGATGAGCAGAAACCAGAAACGGAGACAAGATCCAAGGTTTGCAATACGGAGGTTGTACTTGTATTTGTATACATGTAATTTGGAGAGTTATTATCATTTTCCAACCATCCTTACAGCTCATTGTACTCCATAATACAACCTGCAGACACATCGGCGACATGTCTTATTGTCACTCGTGCAAATAGGCAATAAGGAACTTTGATCTTAATGGAGAATTGAGCTGTGAGGATGTGTAAAGTGAGACAACTGAAATTACGGAGATCTGGATCCATTACTTTTATATTACATGAGATGCCATTTGTCACCTGGTAAAAGGCACATAGCACAAACATCTAAGTGAATATTTTAAGCACCAAGAGATTCCTCCTGTCTCTCTTTCGTTGTGGTGTATATATGTAAGACCGGAGAGGCAAGAAAAAGCAGAACATACTTATTAGGTCTCTCAAGAAGAACTAACAAAAGTCACAACTCACAACACAAAAAAATAAAAATGGCAGTCTCTTTCCACGTTCGCTCTAACAGTTTCCCCTCTAAACTTCACCCACAAGCTGCTCATGTTCATGAGCAGTTGGCCCGTTTGAGATCTTCTGAGGAAGCCTCAACATCTTCCACCTTTTCTATCTGCAAAAGAATTGACAACGTTCAAGAGCTACACAAATCTCTTGACAAGCTTATTCGCTTACCCGTTACCCAACAGGCACTAGCACAAGTACAGAACACGAAATCTGTCGATGGATCTCTTAGGATCTTGGATTTGTGCAACATTTCCAAAGATGGCTTGTCGCAGATGAAAGAGGGTCTCATGGAGATCCAATCTATTCTACGAAGAAAGCGAGGTGATCTATCAGGAGAGGTCAAGAAATACTTGGCCTCAAGAAAGTCCCTCAAGAAGACATTCCAGAAAGTACAAAAGTCTCTAAAGGTTACACACGCCGAAGACAAAAAGGAGCAATCGTTGACTGTCTTTGGAGAAGCAGAAGCAGAAGCAGTTTCTCTGTTTGATTCTCTCTTTAGCTACATGTCTGGATCAAAGACTTGTGGCAAATGGTCAGTCGTCTCAAAGCTAATAAACAAGAAGAAAGTCACATGTGAAGCTCAAGCAAACGAATTCACAAGGGTTGACTCCGAATTACAATCCCAAAAGACCGTGAAGATGGAAGATGTTCAGATACTAGAGTCATGCATTCAAGATCTTGAAGACGGACTTGAATCTCTCTCTAAGTCTTTGATTAAATACAGAGTCTCAATTCTTAACACCTTAGGCCATTAATGCCTACAATTTTTGTACAGATAAGAAAATATAATAGAAACATATTTTGGTATTCAAGTTTCAATTCTAAACATCCCGTTTCTTTAGTCTTTGACACTTTAATCATCAAAGAACACGTTCATTATAGAAACAAGAAAACAGGCAATTCACTATTGACTCTTCTAACTCCCAAAATTTCACAGTTTAAACATCGTGGTAAAAACAAGTTACGTTAATAACTTAATTCCATCTAATTGACGGTATCTAGATTCTTGATTATAATAAGATCAATGATTAATGATTTTATCGAAAACTTTACACGTTACACAACTCTGTTAACGTCCTTATGGTGGAATACGTTTGAAGTGATTCAAGAAATTATAAAAGAAAAAGAAAGTTTAAAGTCTCCGTGTGCTTTCACATGTTAAAGATCGAAAAATTAGGATCCTGTCTGTCTGATATATTTGAGAAACCTGTCTTTAAGATGAAACATTGTTTTGCTTTAAAGTCACGTATTCTATAATAAACAAATCTGTGCATGTCTATATAGTGGAAACATTGTAAGTGATTCAACAAAGAAATAATAACTCTTAAAGTCTCCGTGTGCATTCACATGTCAAAATCGATTATCAAGGATCTTGTCTGCATTCTATTCTTGAAAAAGCTGTCTTAACAATTTGCCCTCATATTCTTACCATATTCCAAAACAGAGTAAATTATGATGAAAAAAAACACAGATCAAATATAGTAATTAAACAACCCAAACCAGAAAATGAGTAGAGAAAGACAAATGAGGATCTACATGATGATGATAACTTCTTTTATACGATATTTAAAGTGTGGTTGTTTGATAAATTATGGGCTAGATCCATATCAATCGATGATGCCATGTCATTAGCAAAATAAATTTAAGATTTTATAAGGTGTAACTCAGATTTAAAACGCTTTTAGGTTTTTGTTTTTTTACTATCTATGTCATAGAGCATATAACATTACAGAGAAATTACATGATTGTTTTGAACCATATCATGCTGTTGTGCCAGATTCAACTATGTATCTCAACTCTCATTCAGTAGCTTCACCGAGAAGTTACTTCTATGTTTTCTGTCAAACCCTAACATGTCTAAATCAGTCTTTTTTAACCCAGAACGAGACAGATTTGACATAACAGTGCAAACACCCCCAAAAAAACCTCACTAGATTGTCTCCACTTTCTGTGGAACCTGAATCAGGCAACGATCATTACCTTTTGGTTAGGTCGTATATATGGAGCAGCTGCTTTGAGTCCCTCTTTAAGAGGCATGACTCTAAAATATGCACATTCTCAATTTTCAAAGAGGAAAAGACTGACACCTGGAATCTACAGGCTACGAATACTGTTCGTTTCTGCAATTTTTTCATTCAAATAAAGCTCTCTGGTTTTTCAGCACATGAATCAATGATTTTGAGCCTCACAACAAGCAAAACGAGTACCAAACAGAGAAACGATAGTCACACCTTTCTGATTCTGGACTGACTTCTATCAAGAACCCTAACAGTTCTTCACCCTACTTTCTTGTATAAATCACTTGGATCACCTTGAAAACTCTTTCATCTCCGCAACGAAGCCTCCTTTGACGATGTTGCTTCAATCCAATACTTTGAAGGATCCATCAAATAGGTAAACAATAGCTTTCTTGCTGCTTTTAGTACTCTGAGACCCTTTCGGGAGATCAGAGAGCTCAAGATGCTTCATCTACCTTTACCACCTTTTGGTCAATACATATATAGAACATGATATACCATCATTTTTCATATTTATTATTAATATTTAGGATCACAAGATTGCGATGTTTAGGCACTGTTCCCCTTCTGCCTAACTCCCACATGCACAATCCACCACGGCTTGTCTCCTTGGAGAAGATGATCACAGCAACTTTCACGCATCTATTCGATCTCAAAAGCATATGATACCATAAGAAAACTCATAGAAATCACATGTATGTATGTACCAATGGTGATAAATAATCACCTACAAAAGATATAAGCCAAGTTGGATGAGGTGCAAAGTCGCTATGGATGACTATAATCACTTAAATGATAATATATTTGAAATCTGAATCCTATCTGTTTTTCTTAATCAGGATGAGTCATGGAAGGTGTTTGGAGGGAGACATTGCACAAACATCATTCTCTATGATCACAATGAGATTCCAAATGTCTCCCTTCTCATTGATGATTGTATATATGCTATGAGGAGAGAAACAATTAAGGCATAAAAAACATCTTCAGCTCTCTATTGAAAACCAAAAGGAAAACTAAATAAAAATGGGAGCCACAAGCTGCTCATGTTGATGAGCAAATTCCACATCTTCCAGTTCTTTAATCTTTCTACACGCAAAATTTTATTCAACTACTAAGTTACCCAGCATGCTCTAGTTCAAGAACATAACAAGAAAGTTGTCAAGCAACTTCTTGATGCATGTTTGTCTTAGGATCTTGGACGTGTGCAACATTTCCAAGGATGCTTTTGTCGCATATGAAAGAAGGACTCATGGAGATCTACTCAATTGTAAGAAGAAATCGTAGAGAGCTATCAGGAGAGGTCAAAAAATACTTAGCCTCAAGAAGATCTCTGAAGAAAACATTCTTGAAAAACCCACGTTATAGAGAAAATGAAATACACTAGAAGACCAATCAATAGAGAGGAATAGAGGGATTCCATTGGATGTACCAAAACCAAGTAGATATGTATGATTCTTCTGGTTGAGTTATTTGTGGCCGAGCTTGTGGTGAGGGACAATCTAGACTATCGAGGTCTGAATCAATAACTACGACTTTTCAGGAATCAAGAACTTAAGTTCTGAATCTCACATAAACTTGAACTCTATACATCTTTGACCCCTCAAAATCTCTTCAATCAAATCTTACACGTAAAATTTTGATATCACAGGAAACAATTAACAAACAAATATTATTTTACTCTCTTGACAATCTTTGACCCCTCAAATCTCTTCAATCAAATTTTTCCATATTGGTTACGTATCGGATGATTCAAATATCCAAATTTCATATTGTTTTCCTCTATTCGTTTTTTTTTTTTTCGGCTGTTTACAAATATATTTGCTTTGATTTGAAAAAAAAATGATAAGAATAAACAGCTTCTTGTAGTTAGCTGGTTCAAGAATAAAATAGAGGGAAAAAAACAATCATAATTCACTGGTTTTGACATATGAGGGAACATAGGAAGTTATCTTTATGTTTTTAATCATATCCATTGTCTTTAATTATTTCACCATATATACATGAACAGATCTATTATTGCGTGTGTGTATTCAGAGATGATTATCTTCTTATCATGAAGAATCTTGGAAATAAAATTTGGTGGATTTAAGTTAGAGCATAACTTGTTAGATTAAATTGCGAAATTTTTAGAGGCTCAATATACATTTCTAGATTTGGTGGTTGAAGTTATTGCTATTATCTTGATTATGGACTGAACCTGTGCTTGGATGATAGTTGAATCAAATTAAGAACGGATAATGAAAAATCATGAATTAGTTTCTATTAATTTTTCTTATATACAAAAAATTGTAGGCTTATTGGCCTAAGATGTTAAGAACTGAAACTCTGTATTTGATCAAAGACTTAGAGAGAGATTCAAGTCCACCTTCAAGATCTTGAATGCATGACTCTAGGATCTGAACATCCTCCATCTTCAAGGTCTTCTCTGACTGGAATTCGGAATCAACCTTTGTGAATTCATTTGCTTGAGCTTCACATGAGATCTTTTTCTGGTTAAGTAGCTTTGAGACCAATGACCATTTTCCACAAGTCTTTGATCCAGACATAAAGCAGAAGAGAGAATCAAAAAGGTTCATGCTAATAGCTTCTGCTTCTCCAAAGACAGCCAAAGACTCATCGTTGCACTCTTGGTCTTGTTTGACCTTCAAACTCTTGAGGATCTTTTGGAATGACTTCTTAAGGGATCTTCTTGAGGCTAAGTATTTCTTGACCTCGCCTAATAGATCTCCGCGCTTTCTTCTTAGAATTGATTGGATCTCCATGAGGCCTTCTTTCATCTGTGACAAACCATCCTTGGAAATGTTGCACAAATCCAAGACCCTGAGAGATCCATCAAGAAGTTTCTCAACAGCTTTCTTGTTCTGCTCTTGAGATAGAGCTTGTTGTGTGACAGGTAAGCGAATAAGTTTTTCAAGAGATTGGTGAAGATCTTGAAGGTTTTCAAGTCTTTGACAGATTGAAGAGCTTAAAGATGTTGACGCTTCCTCAGAAGATCTCAAACGAGTCAACTGCTCGTTGACATGAGCAGCTTGTGGGTGAAGTCTAGAAGGTAAACTGTTAGAGCGAACGTGGAAAGAGACTGCCATTTTTGTTGATCTTTAAGTTCTTAGTTATTGATCAAAGAAAAGGTTATAAGAAAGCTAAAGATGATTGTTCTGCCTTCTCAATGCCTCTCCGGGCTATACATATATACACCATCAGAAAAAGATAAATGTAAGGAAACTCATGGTCTTTAATTATTAGTGTTCCCTTTTAAATGTAACAAAAGGCATCTCATGTTAATATAAAAGTAATTATCAAGATCTCTGTCTCTTGCCAACCAATACGATCCTCACAGCTCATTTCTCAAATTTTGTTAAAGGCATTGAGATGCGCGCATTGCACGAGGGACTAATTATAATCGGAGCTGGCTTGTCTGCTATTAAAATATCATTCCATTCGTGCAGGTTGCTTCCTTATCACTCAAGCTTAGATAAGAATAATTTATTCTCCTTTTTTCCAGCTATTACACATTCCATGTGAACTTCCATAGTACTATGTGCCTGAGGACAATGCTGATCTACGATTGCGCATTCCAAGTTTTAAGCACGTTGAAAATGGAGAAATCTCGACCGGTGGATTCAGGTGATTAAATCCTTATGCAGTAGTAAACTGTTTCACCAAAAATGTGTTTTAGTTTCTTGACAGATTCTTGCGCTTTAGTTTCAAGATTTAATGATAAGTTGGTAAAATAGACAAGAAAAAAGCTAAATGGTACATTCATATTTATTTTTTAAAAATTATTAATATGATTGAATTTTTTTAGCTTTATTGATTTTTATTTTAGTGTTTTGATAAATTTTAATATTATTTTTGATTGCCACTGATAGAGGTGGAATAAGCATTTAATTTATTGAAGCCATTGTGGAGTTGAGTACAAATACTTTCACACATAATTACCAAAATTTGAAATTACACGACCGTTTTATCCTTATCCATCGATTTTGACATGTGCATGCACACGGAGAGACTTTAAAAGTTCTTATTTACTTTTTAGCTGCAATCATTTACATTGTTTTGTATTAGAAAGACATGAACGAGTTATTAGTTGTAGAAAAAGTGTGAATCAAATGAAAGCAAAGTTTAGTATAAGATATCAGACAGACAAGATCCATATTCGTAGTTTCTTTAACATGTGAAAGCACACGTAGACTTTAAAGTTTCTTTTTATATTTTCTTGAGTCACGATGTTTCCCACCATACAGACATAAACAGAGTTATTATTGCATATAACGTGTGATTGTGTGAAGTTCAATTATCTCATTACTCAGTGATCTTATAATAATAAATAATCGAGACAGCGCCAATTAGGTGGATTAAAATTACTTAAACTAATTTTTAACAAGAGGTTAAAAGTTAAAACTGTGAAATTTTAGAGTTTCAAGAGTTCATAGTGAATTTTCTGATTTCTTCTTTCTAGAATGATGGTTAAAAAGTCAAGAGATTAAATAAGTAAGATGTTTAGAATTGAGACTTGAATATGTTTCTATTATCTTTTCCGTAATATACAAAATTTGTTGGCTTTATTGGCCTAATATGTTCAGAATTGAGACTCTATATTTGATCAATGACTTCGAAAGTGATTCAACTCCATCTTCAAGATCTTGAATACATGACACTAGGATCTGAACATCTTCTATCTTCAAGGTCTTTTCAGATTGAAATTCGGAATCGACCCTTGTGAATTCGTTTCCTTGAGCTTCAGCTGTAACTGTTTTCTTGTTCATTAGCTTTGAGACGACTGACCATTTTCCACAAGTCTTTGATCCAGACATGTAGCTAAAGAGAGAATCAAACATCGAAATTGTGATGGCTTCTGCTTCTCCAAAGACAGCCAAAGACTCTTCGTCTTGTGCAACATTGAAAGACTTTTGTATTTTCTGAAATGTCTTCTTGAGGGATTTTCTTGAGGCCAAGTATTTCTTGACCTCTCCTGATAGATCACCTCGCTTTCTTCGTAGAATAGATTGGATCTCCATGAGACCCTCTTTCATCTGCGACAAGCCATCTTTGGAAATGTTGCACAAATCCAAGATCCTAAGAGATCCATCAAGAAGCTGCTCGACAGATTTCTTGTTATGTACTTGTGCTAGTGCCTGTTGGGTAACAGGTAGGCGAATAAGCTTGTCAAGAGACTCGTGTAGCTCTTGAACGTTGTCAATTCTTTTGCAGATAGAAGAGGTGGAAGATGTTGAGGCTTCCTCAGAAGATCTCAAACGGGCCAACTGCTCATCAACATGATCAGCTTGTGGGTGAGGTCTAGAAGGGAAACTGTTAGAGCGAACGTGGAAAGAGACTGCCATTTTTGTTGATCTTTTAAGTTCTTAGTTATTGATCAAAGAGAAGATGGTAAGAGAGCTAAAGATGATTGTTCTGAATTTTAATTGCTTCTCCGGTCAATACATATATACACATCAGGAAAGAGAGGCAATAGGAATCTCATGGTGATTAAAATATCAAAGCCATCAATACAATGTTCCCCTTTTAAGATGGCATAAGGCATCTTCTTCTCATTATACACAAATAATGGTAAATATATCCACCATAAAAGCTCAGTGTCTCCCTCCAACTATATCTCCATTTACGTAAGGCATTGAGATTAGTTTCATCGCAATATTCCAGGCTTGCTTGTCTACTATTGAAGGCAATACCACTCGTGCAAATCTCATACCTATCTTCCAGGACTTACATAATATTTTTTTCTTTGTGAAATTTCATATTAAAATGTGCCATAAGACAAGCAAAAGACAATGCTGATGAATGAGTCAGATCTTAATCACGTTGAAGGAGCTGAAATATGCCCATAAGATCATAAATGTAAGCTTTATTATCTTACAAAATGTGTAACCGCACGAGCACTCTCAATACCTTCTGACAATTCCAGCTTGGCTTTGTCTACTGCTTCTGAATATTTTGTGAATATTTTTATAAGTCTCCTCGTGTGCACACGTTTGCATTACTAATTTATAATTATACTAATCAAAAGATCCGTATCCATTATTAGAAAACTGTGATAATGGGTGGTTTTGATGAAGTGGCAGCAAGATCCGTATCGGAATCCGCATCTCATGGCATGTTAACAAATACATAATGTTTTACTTAACAGTTTGTCGGTTTTCTTTAATATCAAACAACCATGTAGAGGCTCAGAGATGCCACATGACTTGTTGAACAAGTAAACTTTCTTTAATTGCTCTGCCATAAAAGAAATTTGTCTCCTGCCTCTGATTTGTTTTTTCTCTGAATATTTGTAAGTCTCTCCTTGTGCTATAACCTTCTTTCAGTGTCGCACACGTTTGCATTATGAATTTATGTTTATAATTATCAAAAGAGGGCATATTTAGACAACTGTGATAAGTAGCGGCAAGATCCGTATCCGTAGATTATGGCATGTTAACAACATATACACAGTGGATTACTTAACACTTTTTTGGGATCTTTTAATTTCAGACAGAGATGCCACATGATATGTCGAACACATAAACGTTGTTTTCCTCTGCCACAAATGAAATTTTTTCACTGCTTAAGGTTAAAGAGTAAAATTTGAGGGTAAGAAACTGTATCAAGTTTCTAATAATCTAGAAACGGTATGAATCTTTGATTATCATTCGTGAAACAGGAAGATATATCACACGAACTTCTATGCAAATATTGTATTAATTGTTTATGTGTTCCTTTTTACATGTATATTTAGTTTTTCTACAAAATTGTAGGCTTTACTGGCCTAAGGTGTTGAGAATTGAGACTCTGTATTTAATCAAGGACTTGGAAAAAGATTCAAGTCCCTCTTCAAGATCTTGAATGCAGGACTCTAGCATCTGCTCATCCTCCATCTTCAGGGTCTTCTCAGATTGGAATTCAGAGTCAACCCTTGTGAATTCGTTTGTTTGACCTTTAAATGTAACTTTCTTCTGGTTCATTAGCTTTGAGACAAGTGACCATTTTCTACATGTCTTTGATCCATATATGAAGCAAAAAAGAGAATCAAACAGAGCAATTGTAATAGCTTATGCTTCTCCAAACGCTTCCAAAGATTCGTCGTTACACTCTTGATCTTGTTTGACTTCTTGATAGATTTTCTTGAGGCTAAGTATTTCTTGACCTCTCCCGATAGATTTCCTTGCTTTCTTCTCAGAATTGACTGGATCACCATGAGACCCTATTTCATCTGCGACAAAGCATCCTTGGAAATGTTGCACAAATCGAAAATCCTGAGAGATCCATCAAGAAGCTGTCGACAGCTTGCTTGTTCTGCTCTTGTGGTAAAGCTTGTTGTGTGAAAGGTAGGCGAATAAGTTTGTCAAGAGACTCCGTGAAGATCTTGAAGGTTGTAAAGTCTTTGACATATATAAAAGCTTGAAGATGTTGAGGTTTCCTCAGAAGACCTCAATCGAGTCAACTGCTCATCAACATGAGCAGCTTGTGGGTGAAGTCTTGAGGGGTAACTGTTAGATCGAATGTGGAAGGAGACGGCCATTTTCCTTTCTCTTTTGTTGATGATCAAAGAGAAGATGTTAACAGAGCTAAAGATGTTTGTTCTGACTTCTCAATGCCTCTCCATGCAATACTTATATACATCACCAGGAAAGAGAGAGACATGAGGAATCTCTTGGTGGTCATAGAGTTATAATATTGAATCGTGACGTGCTATGTCTGTGCGTTGTAACCTCCACAGCTCATTTCCCTTATTCAATAAAGATAAGATTCAGATCTCATGAAAATGAATGTGCACGGTCGACTTTACAACGCGTTGGCATAGTTTATGGAACTTCCAGCATGTCTTTTCTCCTTGGAGAAGATGATAACAGTGCCATTCTTGCATACATTCACTACCAGATCTTGTCTGCATTCTGGACAGAAACCAAACATTACTACACATTAGATGCAGAGATCAAGAGACAAAACCCAATTTGGAAGGTAACTACACATTATGAAATATAAAAGAGGACCATCTGTTGGAATGCGGAGAGGATTCAGAAGATAATCCAAATACTTCTCCTGTTGATGCAGAAGCCGACCAAGAGGATTCAAGAGCCACTCCAGATACTTCTCCTAGTGACTCATCAACTCCCTCTGAAGACATCGACAATCAGAACCAAGAGACAGCTCCAATAGCTCTACGCAGAAGTACTAGACAAAAGTTCCCACCAAAATGGACAAACACAGAAGTCTACTACAATAACAATGCTATTGCCTATCCAACTCAAGTTGTATGCAATCTGGTTCATATTCCACCAGAACATCAAGTCTTCGTGGGAGTCTTAGATCAGGAACTAGTTCCAAAAAGT
Organism: Streptanthus diversifolius; assembly: GCA_039880935.1. Taxonomy (NCBI): domain Eukaryota; kingdom Viridiplantae; phylum Streptophyta; class Magnoliopsida; order Brassicales; family Brassicaceae; genus Streptanthus; species Streptanthus diversifolius. The sequence goes on from JAXGFM010000001.1 coordinate 1,431,121, forward strand.
TATGAAGAGGCTAAAGAACTGAAATTTTGGAGAGATGCAGTGCAAGATGAGCACCAAGCTATGGAAAAGAATCACACTTGGGATGAAGCTTATCTACCAAAGGGAAAGAAAAAAGTGAGCTCGAAATGGATCTTCACTATCAAGTATAAAAGTAATAGTGAAATAGAAAGATACAAAGCTCGACTTGTGGGAAAGGGATTCACACAAACATATGGAGAAGACTACAGAGATACATTTGCTCCAGTGGCTAAACTACATACTATCATGGTCGTTCTCTCCTTAGCAACGAACTTGGAATGGGAGTTGTGGCAAATGGATGTCAAGAATGCCTTTTTTCAAGGGGAATTGGAAGACGAAATCTACATGACGCCTCCACCTGGTTTAGAAGATTCGGTGAGTCCAGGAAAAGTGTTAAGACTGAGGAAAGCGATATATGGTCTCAAGCAGTCTCCAAGAGCTTGGTACCATAAGCTGAGTGTCACCTTGAGAGACAGAGGCTTCAGGCGATCAGAAGCTGATCACACTCTCTCCACCCTGCAAAGCTCTGAAGGTATAGTAGTTATTCTTATATATGTGGATGATATAATCATCTCTGGAAATGACAAGGAAGGGATTTCATCCACAAAAGAATATCTAAAATTTGTGTTTGATATAAAAGACGTTGCAGAACTAAGATATTTTCTAGGTATTGAAGTGTGCAGGTTTAAAGAAGATCTATTCATATCTCAAAGGAAGTATGTTCTGGATCTACTAACCAATGAAGGGATGTTGGACTCAAAGGAGGCTAAGACTCCATTGGAGGATGGATACAAAGTAGAACCTGAGGGGGAGCTTGCCAAAGAAGAGTTCAAAGATCAAAAGCTGTATAGGAAGATGGTTGGTAAGCTAATCTACTTGACTATCACTAGACCTGACTTGTGTTTTGTTGTAAACCAAGTAAGCCAACATATGCAAAATCCAATGTTGTTTCACTGGAAAATGGTGGAGAGGATACTAAGGTACTTGAAAGGAACTCACGATCAAGGGATTTGGATGGGAAACAATAGTAGCACTGAAATTGTTGGATATTGTGATGCTGATTGGGCTGGAGATAGAAAAGACAAAAGGTCAACTACGGGCTACTGCACATTCATTGGTGGAAACCTAGTAACTTGGAAAACAAAAAGTTTCCTGCTCAAGTGCTGAAGCAGAATATCGAGCAATGAGGAAGCTAACAACAAAATCTATATGGTTGAAGGCTCTTCTTCTAGACTTGGGAATTGAGACCAAGACTCCCATCACTATACACTGTGACAATCAAGCTGCAATCTACATTGCTTCAAATTCAGTCTTCCATGAAAGAACAAAACACATTGAGGTGGATTGCCACAAGGTGAGAGAATCAGTTGAGAAAGGAATAATCCTCCTGTGCTACACAAGAAGCTCAGATTAATTGACTGACATCTTCACAAAGGCAGCAAGTCCAAAGGTTTGTGAGTTCATCCATGCAAAGCTTGGATTCACAAACATTTCATGTTCTTGATTCCCTTATCATGAGGTCCATACTTTTTTTCCCCTAGAATGTTTTTGCCCCACTGGGTTTTGCATTAAGGTTTTTAATGAGGTGGATTCTCATGGTATCCAAGTTTAATCATTCAATTATGATTAAACTTGAGGGGGATTGTTGGAATGAGGAGATGATCGATCCATAAACGATCTACCATTTTAAGCTTGTGCCATCGATCACAGAAACATCCGCAATATTGAATCGATCGATCCATATTAGTATCGATCGATCATGATTGCACAGACGAGCATTTTTCTCCAAAATATTCCATAAATATATTTTTTGAATTGTATAAATAATGGTGTACGCCCTAATTGTAAAGTGCAGCCACAAATACTCTTCTAATGACAAGATAATGTTTCTAATCTCTTCTTCACTTCAATCTTCTTAATATTCGCAAAATCTCACACCATCGGTGTGCTCACTAGGGATTCCATAAATTGTTTCAATCTTCTCTTGTAATTCTGACAGATCAAATTCCTAGTAAGTTATAGAACCCGTACTTTGAAGTAGTCATAAGCAAAACATTTATTTCTCAAAGATGATTTTGCAACGTCTCTATTTAATTGAGTCTCTGACTTTTGCTGCTTTATACATGTATAAGTTGGGTATGAAGATCTTGAGGAAGTTAGCTAACATAGAAGGCAAATCAGAAATTCCTAGTAAGTTATTGAACCCTATTTTGAAATAGTCATACGACTTATAACCAAAACATTTATTTCTCAAAGATGAATTTGCAATGCCTCTATTTGATGGAGTCTTTGAGTTTTGCTGCTTAAAGTTTAAACGTATAATTGTGGTCTGAAGACATCGAGGAAGTTTAGCTAATAAATAAGGCAAATCAGAAAGAACACAACTATAAATACTTCAACAGAGACACTTTTTGATATCACAATTTAAGTTCAACGAGTCAACAAAATTTGGGACCAAAATTACACTAAACGTCTGTCTCATGAGGACTTGCTCCATACCACATAATAGTACAGACAAAAAGTTTTAATTAGATGGGAACATTTATTCAGCATCAAATATCAAACCATCAAGGATTTTTATAAGTCAGATAAGACAGAAATTACATATTATGTTTCATGTTCACTCACCATTAGGCCATTCTAACAAGAGAGAGATGGATTACCATAACTCGAGGAATCTCATTTTCTAAAACGGAGATATCATCAAACGTGAATCCTTCATTCTAATGGAGAAAAAAAAAACAAACACAACACGGTGAAAGAAATAAAAAGAACGTATGTGCCACTAGGGTTTATCTTCCCCTGCATGTCAGAATCAGAGAATAGGAATTAACGGGTCACCCGCATTTAGCAGATTACGAAGGAGTAGAAACTAATGGGTCTACGGTCAATGATGGGACCATCACTTCTAAGGTCCCACAAGTTGACAAAATTCAGTGAAAAGCCACACAATAACTGTTGCATATCAGGACAAGATCCAACATCGATTGATTCCGACATAGGTATGTCTTTTGATGATTTTCACCCCAGTTTTCTTCTCGGAAACTCCACGTAATTTAAAATTCTATCTTGGTATGGTCGAGAGAAATTATCATCCATGGGAAGTCAATGATTCAAAGTTTAGGGTTTTTTTTTGTTGAATGGTACAATCAAAATTTTGACTTGTTGATATTTTAATATTGCTTACATTTGATTTTTCTTATGTTGCAAACTTATAAAAGATACATAAATCTGAGTAAATACAAATACTATTCATAACTTTAAGCTAAAGCCAAACATCTTACAAGCTCTGTTATTCCCAGCTGAAGGAGGGTCACACAAGAATTGTTAATCTTAAGTAAGAGATTTGTTCTTTACATATATTAAAAATTTAATAGGTTAACTATAGGTGTAAGATTCTGGAGCCATGGGCTTATACTCAAGAACTGGTCTTGTCCCCATTCTAATCCTTGTTTAGGTAATTGCAGCTCCGGTAGTGGTAAGACTCCACACGGCAGCTTCACTGATGAAGAGGGTTCCTTTCTTTCTTCTTCTCTCTGTTTCTCTTCGTGCCTTGCATTTTCGTTATGCCCTTGAAGCATTAAGATGTCGTTTGTTTCATTCATGGCTGCTGCTTGAGGAAAAGGGAACGAAGTCATCATAAAGTCTTCCTCTTTTCCAACGAAAGAATTGGTTTCGGAAGACGAGAGAGAAGAGCTTGGGCATGTTTGATTCATCTTAGCTTCCATCTCTGCTCTTTGCTCCAATACTTTCAGTGAAGTGGCTTTCCTGTATATCTTACAAAGCACAACATCCTGCGATCAAAAAGGAACACAAGATGAGAAAAAAAGTTGTTTCTTGATCACATAACGTATTCAGAACAGAGCTTTTGTTTTTAAGGTACCTTTGGTAAGGTGCAATTGTCAGGCATTCTGAACTCGTTCATGACCCAATCAGTCTTGCTTCCTCCTGGTGCTCTTCCTCTGTAGAACACAAGGGTCTTCTTGAGCCCAATCATACGTTTTGGCTCAGACAAGCTTATGATCTTACGATCGGATCCAGTTGCTTTCCAATATCCTTTCTCAGTTGTCCTGCTTGGTCTCCCTCCGTTCCCATGCTTCCTTTCTCTTGGCACAAAGAAATACCATTCCCTCTCCCCAATTGTCGATAAGCCTGTGATCACAATTCAGACTTTAACAACACAACCTAGAGAGAAAAACTAAGCTTTTATAGAAATGAAGAAAGCCACTATACTAGTACGTACGAGGTAAGTCCCATGGATCATGACGATAGATGTTGAGAAAACCAATGACTTCGACTTTCGATCTTTTCCCGTAAACCATGTTCTTGAGGTAGAAATTAAGAAGCTCATCCTCAGTTGGGTGGAATCTGAAACCTGGCAGCTCAATCTCTTTTGACATATCTCTCACTGTCCCTAAAAACACTTACCAACTTTTGGTTCTCTTAAAAGCTGTGTAAGTGAAAAGGTTGTTGTTGGTGATATCACTTAGTTAATGCAAAGCAATATTTATATACAATACTTGGACCTTATGTGTTAAGAGGGTGTTTTTTTTTCTTTGTGTGATGGGACAATGTTTTGAGTGAGCAGACCAAGTCAAGAAGAAGATGTAGAAGCATGATTTAACACATAGAATTTTGAAAGTCTTTAGTGTAATTTTTCTAATGTGTTTTTTTTCCTCTCGTCCATACTTTTGGATGTTTGTGATGTTTACGTAGAAAGGGAAAGGTCTTGATCAAAGTGGATGGACCCACGCGCTTTTATCTTAGAAAGGGTCTTGAGGATTTGGACCAGAGAGCTTTGGTGCCTTTGTGTTTCTGCTATGTTTTTTTGATATTTTTTTAATAAATAATTATGTTTTAATCAAATATTTTAATGTGAAAAAAGAATTCTTTTGATCCTGGGACTTCCACCATTTAGTTTAATCTTAAGCTTGACTTTTGAAGTCTCCTCCAAAGACGTGAAGTCTTTTGCCTCTGTGGGACAAAACCTTGAACTCTATTATTCTCGTACGAGCCGATTTTTAACGCAGATTCTTGTTAACTCTTTTAACTTGAGGTTAATTTTGAAACTCTTTTGGAGAGTTTTTGGTTATTTTTTTTTTTTATATACCAATGGCTTAATAATCCCAATAATAATATGAGAACAAAAAATCTCCGACCCTGGATTATAATATCCATTAAAGTAAGATAATCTTATAATCTAAGTTATTAATTCTGGACTAGTTTTTGGTTAATTGAAAACACTGATTCTGATAATACACATTGTGTAATCTTGGTAGAATGGCACAAAATATAATTAAGGTACATGATGTTTTAAATTCTGCAGAATATAAGATAAAATTGTGAAATGAGTTTTTTTTGTACGATTGGATATATTTAGTAGAGTGAATAAATTATTTGAAATATATGTACACCATATTTTATAATTTATTTTCTATGTCATAATATTTAAAATATAATAATTACTTGGATATTTATTAGAAAAAAATCTGACATGGTTTGATTATTATTAGAAATAAGAAATTTTCTTATAATTACTTCTGACTTTATTTTAATACATTCATTTTAGATATAAATCTAATCATGTTGTAAAACTCAAATCATATATGAAATCTTATTCAGTACATAAATATGTAGCGTCAAAAATTATGAATAGTATTATAATTAAAAAGAGTAATATTATTTATTATTGAATTAAATAGTATAAATTTTTGATTTAATTCACTACTTCCCCATGTAATATAGTGGAAACTCACTTTTTGGTATAATGAGTATTTCTTTTTGTTATAATACTAACTCCAAAGATGGTATATTCGATTCGATGGTTTGTTTTATTCATCCCACCAAAAGATGATTCTTAGCCATCCAATCTTAAAAGAAAACCGATTTTCTTGCCAGAAGTGAGAACCATATGCAAATTGATTGTCCATTCATCAAAAATTTGTACCATTGAGCAACGGAACTAAAATCACAACCCCCGGATTATCACCGGATGTGAGGTTACAAGACGAGATAGTTCTTAGCCATCATTCAAAAAGGGAAAAATAAGAGAAAAAACAGCAATAAACAACCATGTTTTTGTGAGAAGAAACATAGGTAACTATAGTAATTTAATTCGAAATAATTGATATGTTTTCGTGTATAAAAGAAAAATTTAATTAAAAAGTAAAAAAATATCAAATCAATACATAAAAAAGATTTGATCAAGGTAAAAAAAAAAAACTCAAACTCTCGAATCATAACTATTCAGACTTTGAGTAATCTTGTATATGAATATATAAATAGTAAATCTAAAGAAGTTCGTTTTCCATTTTTTAAGAAAAGAACAAACGACAATAAATAGTGGGGCGAGGGATCTATGTTATGTTAGCATATGAAAGTTTCTCGGAAACTGCAAAAATAGGATACTTTTGTTCAATTCTTTCTTTTTTTTTTTGAACATTCTTTTGTTCAATTCTTGTCTTTACGTGACAACGAAGCTACCTAGATAAGAAAGTAGGGTCCTAAAGAAGATTATATATCTAATAATACACCGAAAGCAAAAACAAACTTGTGTAAACTGTAATGAGGAATCTAACCATAATTGATTGACGATTTTTTTTTTTCCTTAACGTGATTGATGATTCTTCAAAAGGAAATAACCACATGCATGCATTATGCATAATTGAGATATCTCCATTAACAAATGTACTCTCTATAGATATTTGTGTATATGTTACTGCAATGTATGGTTCGGTGCAACAAGAAGACTCACTGGTTACAAAAACTGTTAAATGTCATATATATATATACTGTTAAGACTTGTTATGTACCCAATGGTTTAATTCACATTAATAATAACTTCATTGGCAAAGCCACTCTTTTACAGTTTTTCCCTTGGCAATAAAACTACCAACGTTCTTCCGGTCGATTCTCATCGGGCTTCCGGTACGAACCATTATCTTTTTAACCAATGCTTTTACCGGTGACTCTCCTCTCACGCTGCTGTGCTTTCCGGAGCCAGAAACAACTACAATCTCTACAGGAACTACACATTTCCCTTCACTAAATTTAACCCTGATCTCATCCATCCATTGCAGCATTATCAAATATGACGAGCTCAAGTGCATACCATGCAAATCCAACTTGCCTTCTAACAAAGTCCACTCAATCGCTTCATATAAAACCGACGACTGAGTCAGTTCGCGTACCAAAAGCACCTCGTCTTCATTTAGAAAAGTAAGCAGCTCAGAAAGAGAAAGCGGACAAGCATCCAAGTCTTTTAACAGTGATGTGATCGTAGGACAAGAATTCAAGACCGAGTTATACGTCCTTCTGGATAAAGGAACGTTGAACTCCTTCAACTTCTGTAGCCAAGAACCCATTTGTGGAAGAGCATCATGAGCTCCATAAGAAGATAGAACCATATTTGAACATACTGTGTCGATTCTGTGGCCTTCTGTCTCCATCCTGTGCACTACTCTGTTCATGTCATCAAACAATCCTAATCTACCATAACCGTATAGAACAAACTTATACTCGAACAATCCCGGCTTTATTTTTTCGATTCTCATTTCCTCGATAACAGTTTCTGCATCATGAGGTTGGTCCATGTTGCATAATCCAGAAACCATAGACTTGTAAGCTTGGGTTTTGACATAAACTGATGACGATCTTTGAATTATTTCTCTCAAACGAACGCATGCTTCTTTGAATCCATGTACTGACCCTTGTTTAGAGTTTGATTCAACCAAATTGCAGAGAAAGAGAGCAAAGTCTCGTTCCTTTGACTTCAGCCTCGAAACCGCAATAGAGACTAGAGTTTCTGACTCGTCGAATCTTTCTTGTTTATTGAGTAGAGCAACAAGATCAGCATTGAGCTTGGGATTCCAATCAAACCATGATGCCTCAGTAATCTCTGAATACAACTGGAGATATAAAACAAGAACCACTTTCAAGTCATTCAGTTTTCAACATATTGATTGAGAGAGAAAAAGGAAATAAAGAAAGACTCACAGAGAGAGCAAAGAAGGAGAGATGAGGATGTGAAGTTTGAGCTGAGAGGAGATGGGATAACACATTGAGAGCCACTGATTTGGGCGAAGCAGCCACAAACTTCTTAATGTGTCGGTTTGTAGCTGAAGGATCTCCGGCTAAGGCAGGGGAAGACAGGGAAGAGAGAAAACGGTGGCTTTGCTTCATCAGAGGCACTGTTCCGGCCTTGCAACGAACCTTCATTGATGTTCTTAGCTCTTCTCCCCAAGAACGGATACCTTGGCTCAGCCGCAGAGACGGAGTGAAAAGGAACCGTTGCAAGCCGATGTTACTGCTGGTTATCGACATCTGGTTCTGAGCTTTGTGTCTGGACAGCAATGTAAGAGGATCAACATGAGCCAAGGTAACAACCACACCTGCATAGAGTAATGCTCAATATGAGTAACCAAGTACAGAGCAATAATTGAATCAGAAACTAAGATCCAATTTCTATACAATTAATGTCAAACTCAATCCGAAACAATTAGAGAACCCAAATACTACAACGAATTAGGGATTCTACACCTGCATTCACCAGAATCAAAGCCCAGATTTCATCAATTAGAGCAATTCAAGATTAAACGCCAGATTCTAGTCTATGTAGTAAGAGTGACTCTTATTGTAATCAGTTAAAGGGAAAAACTTTTTAAACCCCAATTAGCAAAATCCAAAGACAACAAGAAAGAGAGAGTGAATGGATTAAATATGCTTTAAGGGGATGAAGATAAAGCAATTCGGGTTTACCGCCATGAACGACGGTCTGGATAGGACGAGTGGGTTGTCTCAAAACCGACATTTTTTTTACCGGACAGCCTCCGCAAGTTCAACTGTTTAAACTTATTTCCCTCTGTTTCGCAGAAATATCTGTTTCCAACATCATTCGCTCTCCATTCACCTTTTGACTCATCCGATGTGAACATTGATGCTTGAGGGGTGAACACACGACACTGCATCGCCGTATACCGGATTTCGGTTTAGAAATTTGGAACCGGTTAATGCCATCTCATGCTCGCTTTTCTTTTTCTTACAACAATTTAATACAGTTGGGACTTTCTAACAGTTTTAAGAGTGTGACAAACAATGGAAGATTGAATCTTTTATTTGATATCAACATTTTTCAACATTGGTATAGCTCTCCTCTGTCATCTATATTATACATAATTATCCAATTCAAGTTATGGAATTATAAAATGCACATAAAAAAGGTTAGTTTTATTTTATCACATTGGCTCTTACAGTTAAGGGTGTAACAAATATTTTGGAGAAAACATGAGTTTGTGTCTCCTACGAATATCATCGTTCTCTATGTACAAACGCAAAGTTACTGAAAACATGGAAATGGTTGTTTTACTCGTAAAAGAACATACATAAACATGTGATTCATATTACAGTCTCTATAGGGTTCTTCATCTCACAAGTATCACAGAGATTATTAACCTCCGTATCTGTTGAATCTCCAAGGTCGTAAACTCCCAAATTATACAACATCAATTTTCAAGATCGGGATGATGGTTTCTCCACGATGATTTTCATCATGCTGAGACAGTAAATGTTTCAATTATTAGCAATCAGCATAATTTAGTGAGACTAACGAGAAATGAGAGCACAATGGCAGTAATATAAACGATGATGGGAAAGCAACGATGATATGATTATGAAACTGAGAAGAAACCTAATGTATGTTCAGAGACTACTAATGCAAAAATGATTTGATACAAAGGATAATGCCATAGAGTTTCCATAGCTACAAAATGCAAAGGTATGGTTGTGTATACAAAACTAACTATAAGCAAAACAAACCTAGACAAAACTGTATTTTGTGTCTTGAGAGAATGGAAACCACTGACTTCATCAGAAGTAATCCAAGGAGGTGGAGGTCAAAAGAGCTTGGCATATTCAGGAAGTTTAGGAACCAGCTCTATTTTCCCAGTCTTCAGACACTCCCAAATCTCAAACTTGCATCGCACCCAAGTCATCTTCACTGAAGACATTACCTTTGAAGAAAACAGAACTTCCACCAGAGAGATGTAACATATCAGAAACTGAAGCAGAAAAGTTGCAGTCATCACCAAGGAACAACATCTTATCTCCCAAATCCTTAACCTCAACCCAACTCTTCTCCCTTTCCAAAAAATTAGAAACTCTAAAGTTCACCGTTCTCTCATTCATAAAAACCGCATGATCCTCAAAGATCTCCTCGCCGAAACCAGAATCCACATCAACCTCCTCCATGCTCTAATACATATCAACCAGCAACATTTCACCACAAGATTCAACCAAAAAGTTCAAACTGTTTCAAGTACTTGACAAGAGTGTTCTCCAAGTACAAACTGTTTACAATATCACCAACTGTATTGAAATAATGAAGCTTGAACTCACGCCCCAATTCTTTAAACCTTAAACTTGGACATATCGAGAGAAGGCGGGAAATGTTGAGGAAGTGAATGTCTATTTATCACTAAGAGGATCGAGAAGCGTCGTCACCTTACGAAAACCATCGAGGTCTTCCTCGACCTTCTTGACCAGCCAACCAAACATATCCGCCACGTTGCTGGTGTGAGCTTCGTCATGAGGTTTGATGAGTATGATGCTTCGCTGCGAGAGGCGGAAACCTACGGCGGAATCTGGGAAGAGGTTAGCACCGTTGTCGGGGAGGACAGGGATGTGGTGTGTTAAGAGAGGACGTTTCGGTTTGGCGGCGGAACGATTGATTTTTGAGAGTCAAAAATAGTTAAATTCATTTTGGAGTTGACAACTGGTCTTATCCTGTCTGTTTAATAGAGTTAGCTGCTCAACTTTTCTTTGTACATTTTCACTTCGGTAAAGTCTCTTTAACCATTACTTTTTTTTTCTAAAATTTCTAGGTCGGGATTTCTGCCTCAATAGTAAAATGGTCATATTTTTTGAACAACCATTTTATGGAAAATATACTGAGACGGGTTTAATCTCATTTTATGGTTTGGGGTTGATTTCTAATATACTCTCATTTGTGGAGAGTTTTTCTAACTTACTCTCCTTATTTCTCAAAAGACAAAAATACCCTTGTGTGTATGTGAAAACTAAACCCTAAAACAAATAATAATTCTGCACATATTGGGCATCCTCAAGGTCATACTAAGAATACGCTACCATCTATGCCAACATGTTTTTGTTAAAATGTATTACATATATTAATATAAAATCCATAAAAGAACAAAATCGTAATTTTCTATATTATAATTTAAAGAGGAGTATTTCAGAACATTACCTGAGATTTAAGAGTATATTAGAAATTAATTCGATGGTTTGATTATTAGATTGTAATACGGTGTGAAAACTGAAAAAAAGAACAGGTTTACCTTGAGATGACACTATACGACGACCCGACCTAAGATGATCTGATCCTACTGGAGAACCCAATCTGTTACGGGTCGATTTAGACAGCCCTACCCACCCTAGATCCTGGAAGACTTGCAAGAAATCAGAAGGTTCCACGGTTCTTCCCTTTCCTCAAAACTCTGCCGTTTTAGGTTATATCAAATATTTTGATTTCCTTGTTAAGTGGATCCGGTTTGGGATCAGATCGAACACAATAACGCCAGAGAGGTATAGAGACAAGATCTCCACAATTTCCGCAAAATTTCTTTTTTTTTGTTCTTGTCGAATTCAACAACGCTTGAATATGAATTCTTCTTGGTAGATCAGAGAATAGAAGAAAGACTTCGTTGATGGCTACCACCATCGTCTGCGACGGCGGAGTTGAAATTGGAGGAGGAGGAGATGTTGACAGTTGTGATGTCGAGAGAAGTCTTGATATGTTACCAGCGGCTCTCCTGGAGACAATTATGACGAAACTCGACGTTGCTTCTCTCTGCTCCTTGGCATCCACTTGCAAAACACTCAAGAGCTGCGTCACTCGTGTCCTCACTTTCACTCCCAACTTCCATGTCTTCGTGAGTCTCGCTTTCTTCAGATTTCGTTTTGTTTTATTGTTTGAGTAAAAAGAATCTTTAGTAATTCTAAAGGGTTTCCTGGGATTTGGATGTCTAGAAAAAAGTTTGTTACTTGATCTCTGCTACTGTGTTTTTATTTTTATTTTTGGGTTTCAGAATGTTGCACTGTCAATGGAAACTGTTAGGCCATTGTTGTTTCCGAATCAGAAACTCTCAAGCCTTAAGCTTGACTGTGGGCAGCTTGGGAATTCAGCCATTGACATGTTGGTACGTCCTTCTCTAAGGGAGATTTCTCTTCAGAACTGTCGTGATTTTAGCGGCGATCTCATCTCTGAAATCGGAAGGAAATGCAAGGATTTAAGGTGCGTGTGTGTGTATTGTATGTGTGTTGAATGATGCATCTCCTTTATAAAGAATCTATCCCACTGTTGTTCTGACGAATTGGTCATCGTTGTTGAAAACTCTAGGCTTCTCTCGCTGAGTTCAGTGGCAGAGAAAGTTGGTCGAACCATTAATCGTGGTGCTTTGGAAGAATTACTGAATGGTTGCTCACATTTAGAGGTTTGAACCCTTAAAAGAATGTGACTTGACGTTATATCTTTTAGTGTTGATTGTCTGCGTAATGGAATCATGACATATATGTTGTTCGCAGGTCTTAGCGCTCATGTTTGACCTCTCATTATATCTACGTCCTGGTGACGGTCGAATTTTCGGATTGGTGTCTGATAAACTCACTCATCTTGAGATTGGACACATCTCGTCAAGAATGATGACTCAGCTACTGACATCAACTGAAACGTTGGGGCAAGACAGCAGCCGTGTTACATCTACCGCGCTCCAAAATGTCCAGCAGTTACGCCTCTCAGTTGATTGTATTACCGATGCTGTGGTTAAGGCAATATCGAAATCTCTTACGTCGTTGATAGATTTGGATATAAGAGATGCGCCTCTTGAGGATCCAAGGCAACTATCAGACCTCACTGATTTCGGGCTTCAGGAGATCAATCAAAACGGTAAGCTGAAGCATCTCTCTCTTATCCGTAGCCAAGAGTTTCACCCTACTTACTTCCGTCGAGTTAGTGATCAAGGAATGCTGTTTCTTGCTGACAAATGCGTGGGGATGCAAAGCATTTGTCTTGGTGGCTTTTGTCGGGTAACGGATGCTGGATTCAAGACGATTCTGCACTCTTGTGCTAGCCTCTCCAAGTTTAGCATATATCATGGACCTAAACTAACGGATCTTGTTTTCCATGACGTCTTAGCAACTACTTTATCGCTTAGTCACGTTAGTCTAAGAAGGTGCCATCTTCTTACGGATCACGCGATAGAAAAGCTGGCTTCGAATCTAAAGCTGGAGAATCTTGATTTAAGAGGGTGCAGACACATTAGGGATGAAGCCTTACAAGCCATCTCTCATCTGTCAAAACTGAAGGTTTTACTTCTTGATGGCACCGATATAAGCGACACAGGGCTTTCTTACCTCCGAGAAGGAGTTTGGGATTCTCTAGTTTCTTTATCCGTCAGAGGCTGCAGAAATTTAACAGACAAATTCATGACTACTTTGTTCGACGGATCCTCAAAACTAGCGCTGCGTGAACTCGACTTGTCCAATCTTCCTAATCTGACAGATACTGCCATTTTTGCTCTAGCAAAATCCGGAGCTCCGATAACAAAACTCCAGCTAAGAGACTGCAGATTAATAGGGGATCCCTCGGTCATGGCTCTTGCATCTACCCGGGTTTACGAAGATGAATGTCCTGGAAGCAGCTTGTGTTTGTTGGATCTTTACGACTGTGGTGGCATCACTCAACTCTCGTTCAAATGGCTAAAGAAACCCTTTTTCCCAAGGCTTAAATGGTTAGGGATCACAGGAAGTGTGAACAGAGATATTGTAGATGCTTTGGCAAGGAGACGACCGCATTTGAAGGTCTCTTGCCGCGGAGAAGAGCTGGGGAATGATTGGGAAGACGACTGGGACTCCGCAGATATACACCAACTCATAGAAGCGCAAGAAGATGAGCTTGAACAGTGGATTCTAGGAGATGATGTTGAGATGGAGGATGCAGAAGACGAGAGTGAAGATGAAGGAAGTGAAGAAGAATGATATTACTGAAACTATACTTCTCTGGTACCGGAGAAAGCTTCGGTTAAGAGGTATGCAATCTTGTGTATACGTTCTCTATTCTTAAGCTATACGTGTAACACCAATTCTCTTCATATATAGCCACTGTCTTTACGTTTTAAATCTTACAGTGTGTTTTTTTTTTCTGAGTTGTTGTTGTTGTTGTTGTTCTAATTATCTCATATATCTTATAGAAATCTGTTCTGTTTTAAACTTTTGTTATTGATTATTTGAATAAAGATATCTATTGTGTTTCTGTTAAACGCTTTAGATATATATTATAGAAATGAAATTGTTGAAGCTATCATTAATTGTGACCAACTTATAACGATTTGAATCGCTTATACCAAAATAGTATTTTATTAATCGAAAATAATTGAATAGTTTAAGTGCTGACATTACATCTTATGCGATTACACGTAACACTTCTTTTTAATTAACTTAAAGTTTTGTGCCATGCATCATAACAAACGCCGAAGTTTATGTTTCTTTCTCTAAAAATTTCTAAATTTGTTTTTCTTCTCTTCATTTTGTTTTTCACTTTCAGAATGGATTTCAGAAATTCTTTCAAATCTCACAGCTCGTACAAACAAATTCGTAGCCCCGGAGATCAAAGCGAGGCAAGCCCTGAGCACCGTCCAATTCTCCACGGCCACGATAACCATCCCAGCATGGACCACCCTAAACAAGAGAGCACTCGCTCAAGCCTCGACGATGTCAGAAACGCACCCGTGGAACGAGATTCCAGGTACATATTCTGGCAAGACAACAAAACTTCCGATCAAGCCACCGTGGCGACGGTAGGAACCAGTGGTAGAGATCCAACCTCTATGAACCGAAAAAACGGTAGGTTGAGCGGAAGTTTCGATTTCGGATCAGGTAATCCGCCGCCGTTGGAGGAAACGCCGAAGAAAATGGCCGTAGGAGAACATCGACAATGGGGAGGAGGAGGAGGTGAGATCACAGTCGACGTGGATCAAGACAATGAGGACGTAAGTCAACATACGCTGCCAACGCCTACATCAACAGCTCGAACATCATTGGACGCATCGAGGGAATTGCGAGTCTCATTCAACGTACGTAGAACTGGTCCAAATTTCGCGGGTTCGATTCCTTCTTCGTCTGGTACTCATTCGTCTTCTTCGTCTGGGACAATGAGGACGAATCAAGATACGCATCAGCATGAGGACGAGGTTGTGAGATGCACGTCGAACATGTCGTTTCAGAGGAAATCAGAGCTTGTGTCGAGAGTTAAGACAAGATCGAGACTTCAAGATCCACCGCGAGAGGAGGAAACGCCTTACTCGGGTTGGAGATCGGGTCAGTTGAAATCCGGGTTACTTGCGGATATTGATGAAGAGGATGATCCATTAGCGGAGGAAGATGTACCTGATGAGTATAAAAGAGGGAAACTTGATGCTATAACATTGCTCGAGTGGCTTAGCTTAGTGGCTATAATAGCTGCATTGGCGTGTAGTTTGTCGATTCCTTCCTGGAAAGAAGTTACGGTTTGGAACCTTCATTTATGGAAATGGGAAGTGTTCTTGCTTGTTCTTATATGTGGGAGGCTTGTTTCGGGATGGGGAATACGAATTGTTGTCTTCTTCATCGAGAGAAACTTTCTTTTGCGAAAACGGGTTCTTTACTTTGTGTACGGTGTGCGAAGAGCTGTTCAGAATTGTCTCTGGTTAGGTTTGGTTCTTCTCGCCTGGCATTTCTTGTTCGACAAGAAAGTACAAAGAGAGACACACAGCAAGTTTCTTCCTTACGTAACTAAGATCTTGGTGTGTTTCTTGCTAAGCACCATCTTGTGGTTAATCAAGACGCTAGTTGTTAAAGTCCTGGCTTCTTCGTTCCACGTCAGTACTTACTTCGATCGGATTCAAGAAGCTCTGTTTAATCAGTACGTGATCGAGACGCTATCGGGTCCTCCCATGATTGAGATGAGCAGGATTGAGGAAGAGGAAGAGAAGGCACAAGAAGAAATCTTCAAGATGCAGAACGCAGGTGCTAATTTACCTCCGGATCTTTGTGCGGCTGCGTTTCCACCGGGAAAGAGCGGGAGAGTGATAAATCCGAAGCTCTCCCCGATCGTCCCGAAAACAGCAGCTGATAGCGGAATCAGCATGGAGAATCTTCACAGGATGAATCACAAGAACATCTCAGCTTGGAACATGAAGAGGCTAATGAAGATTGTGAGACATGTTTCACTTACCACACTGGACGAGCAGATGCTTGATACCACATACGAAGATGAATCCACCCGACAAATACGAAGCGAAAAAGAAGCTAAAGCAGCTGCAAGGAAGATTTTCAAGAACGTGGCTCAACGTGGCGTAAAGTCTGTTCACAGTTTCACTCTTTTTTTCATTATGAGTTTCTTTATTAGAACCAATGTTGAATTTTCCTAATAAACTCATATATCTGAATGAACAAAAGGCACATTTTCCTGGAGGACTTGATGAGATTTTTGCGGGAAGACGAGGCGATAAAAACAATGGGCCTATTCGAAGGTGCACCAGAGACTCGAAGGATTAGCAAATCAGCTTTGAAGAACTGGCTGGTAATTGTTTATCTGCATATATAGAGCTTATTCTCCAAGATTCTTCAGATTTCTGCTGTGTATATATATCACTCCGTTGTTGACTTTGATTAGGTCAATGCTTTCAGAGAGCGAAGAGCTCTTGCCCTGACACTCAACGACACCAAGACAGCTGTGAACAAGCTACATCAAATGATCAATATTGTCACTGCCATTGTCATAGTTGTCATATGGCTTGTCCTTCTTGAAATTGCATCCTCCAAGGTACTTCTATTTGTAAGTTCACAAGTTGTACTTCTGGCCTTCATCTTTGGGAACACAGTCAAGACTGTCTTCGAGTCAATCATCTTCCTGTTCATCGTGCATCCTTACGATGTCGGTGATCGCTGTGAGATTGACAATGTACAGGTAAAAACAACAAACTGTTTCACCTTCTTGAAAATGTAACATAAGTTAAGTTGCTAACAAAAGTGTATCTTAAGTCCAGTTGGTGGTTGAGGAAATGAACATACTTACCACAGTGTTCTTGAGATATGACAATCTGAAGATTATGTACCCGAATAGTCTTTTATGGCAGAAATCGATCAACAATTACTACCGCAGTCCAGATATGGGAGATGCAATCGAGTTCTGTGTCCACTTTACTACTCCTCTTGAAAAGATTACAACGATCAAGCAGAGAATATCAAAGTAAAAACAAACACTTTAGTCCTTTAATGATTATTATTGGCGTTTTTATATATTTGAAAACGATTTGCTGATCCTTTATTGAATGGCAATGCAGCTACATTGATAACAAGCCAGAGCATTGGTACCCAACAGCCAAAATCATTGTAAAAGATTTGGAGGATTTGCACATAATACGGATAGCGATTTGGCCATGTCACAGGATTAATCACCAAGACATGGCTGAGAGATGGACAAGAAGAGCAGTCTTGGTCGAGGAAGTGATTAAGATCCTCCTCGAACTCGACATTCAGCATCGGTTTTATCCACTCGATATCAATGTCAGAACAATGCCTACCGTTGTCTCTAGCAGAGTTCCACAAGGCTGGTCACAAAACCCTGCTTGAATTTGATGAACATACAAGGTTTTCATGTTCTTTTTTTTTGGTTTTTGTGTCTCAAATGAAAGCAAAAGCAAGGCTAACAAATTTTGTAACCAACAAACATTAATTATCTTCTATATAACAGTTTTGAAGATTCGAAAGCAATCAATTAAACATCATGGTATGGATTCCAATATGAGTTAGGAACAAGGGAAACAAAGATAACGTCGCAGGCACGAAAGGTGTTAAACGAAATGTCTCAGAGAAAGTGTTGTGTTGTGTTGTGTTGTGGTGTTAAACGTTATTAAATGTGCCAACCCTAATAACGAAAACCATCATCAGACCAAACTTAGAACGTGAGATGTGCAAGAAAATTGTATTAAATTTAGTGATCGTTTGTCAAAACACAAATTATTTGCTATATTAAGACTTAATCCAACTCACGGTGGCTTAATAACTCGTAAACCAGTTTCAATTGTTTGTACAGTTGAGTAACAGAGAACAAAAAGAACAAAAAAATCCGATTACATTCACCTAAAACTCGAAACTCTTTCTTTTAAACTATAACGTAAACGTTTGCATCATTACATATTCACAATTAGCTTCTAAGTTCTTGATTTTGTGTCTTTTTTTTTCTCTTTCATTTTTTTTTTGTTCACGATGGATTTCCGAAAATCCTTTAACTCTCATAGCTCGTACAAACAGATTATAAGCACCGGAGATCAAACCGAGAAGAAGAAGAAGAATAAACTCCCAATTCTTGACGATGACGATCTCGTTAACCAAATCGCCAAAACCCGAAGCTCTGGTTCTAGCTTTGACGGCAAGAATGTAGCCATGGAACGAGATTCCAGCTACAAGTTCTGGCAAGACATTGGAACCGATGATAACGCTCAAAGCCGTAAGAACGGGAGTTTCGATTTCCCGCAATGCCGTGATGAGGTCACACTCGATGTGGACGAGGGAACAGAGGAAATCAGCAACAACAACACACCAGGCTCGGGATTAGACGTTTCGAAAGAAACGAGAGTCTCTTTCAAAATCAACGGTTCTTCAGGTACCAACAACAATTTGTCCGGTTCGGTCCGTTCTTATACGTCTTCTACTTCTTTTTCCTCGGCGACAATGAAGATGAATTTAGACCAGCAAGATCAGGACGAAGAAGTAGTTGTTAGATGCTCATCAATGAGGAAAACGGAGCTTGTCTCTAGGGTGAAAGCAAGATCGAGGCTGATAGATCCGCCGCAAGAAGAGGAACAACAGTATTCGAGTTGGATGGGGACATCAGATCAGTTAAGATCCGGTTTACTTGCGAGACAATCTAGTATCGAGGAAGAAGATGATTCATTGGCTGAAGAAGATGTTCCAGAGGAATATAGAAGGTCAAAAATTGACGCAATTACACTGCTTCAGTGGCTGAGTTTAATCGCAGTCGTAGTTGCATTAGTGTTAAGTTTAGCGATTCATTCCTGGAGACATACGACTCTTTGGAAGCTTCAATTATGGAAATGGGAAGTGGTTTTTCTGGTTCTCATCTGCGGGAGGCTGGTTTCGAGAATTGGAATCCGAATCATCGTCTTTTTCATCGAGAGAAACTTTCTCTTGAGGAAGAGAGTTCTTTACTTCGTGTATGGTGTGAAGACGGCTGTTCAGAACTGTCTCTGGCTCGGGTTGGTTCTTATCACGTGGCATTTCTTGTTCGACAAGAAAGTAGAAAGGGAAACACAGAGCGATGTTCTGCTTCTCGTGACCAAGATCTTAACGTGTTTCTTGTTGAGCACCATCTTGTGGTTGGTCAAGATATTGGTCGTTAAAGTTCTAGCATCATCGTTCCACGTTAGTACATACTTCGATCGGATTCAAGAAGCGTTGTTTCATCATTACTTGATTGAGACGTTGTCTGGACCTCCAATGCTTGAGCTGAGCAGGATTGAAGAAGAGGAAGAGCGAGCACAAGAAGAGATCTTCAAGATGCAGAAAGCGGGTGCAGATTTATCACCCGACCTTTGTTCTGCTGCTTTTCAGCCTGAAAAGAGCGGGAGCATGACGAACGGCGTGAAGCTCTCTCCGATCATCCCAAAGACTGGAACTGATAACGGAATCACAATGGATGATTTGCACAGGATGAATCAGAAGAATGTATCAGCTTGGAACATGAAGAGACTGATCAAGATTGTGAGAAATGTTTCACTGACGACATTGGATGAGCAAGCGCTTCAACACACATCTGAAGATGAATCAATCAGACAAATACGGAGCGAAAAAGAAGCTAAAGCAGCTGCAAGAAAGATTTTTAAGAATGTAGCTCAACGTGGAACAAAGTGAGAGTCTACAATTTTCTCTTCTTTATGTAAAAATTTCTTTCAATTTCTCTGACAAACTCATATCTGCATGCATGATAAAAAAAGGCACATTTACCTGGAGGATTTGATGAGATTTTTGCCAGTAGACGAGGCGATTAAGACAATAAGTCTCTTCGAAGGCGCATTAGTGACAAAAAAGATTACCAAATCAGCCTTGAAGAACTGGCTGGTAAAATTCTTTTACAAAAAAAAACAGTTTTGTTCTTCAGTTTATGCCTTATGTAACTCTGTTTTTAACTTTGCCTAATTAGGTTAATGCTTTCAGAGAGCGACGAGCGCTTGCCCTGACACTCAACGATACCAAAACAGCTGTGAAAAAACTCCATCACATGATTAGTTTTCTCACAGCAATTGTCATTGTAGTGTTATGGCTAGTCCTTCTAGAGATTGCCACTTCAAAGAATCTTCTCTTCTTAACTTCACAAGTTGTACTCTTGGCTTTTATGTTTGGAAACTCTCTCAAGACTGTCTTCGAATCAATTATCTTCCTCTTCATCATTCACCCTTATGATGTTGGTGATCGCGTGGTGATCGACACTGTTGAGGTAGAAGAAAAAAAGTCAAGTGTGAGTGTGTTGTGAGTCTATTTACTGAATCTTATAGGCTTAAAATGATCAAATTTGCAGATGAGAGTGGAGGAAATGAACATTCTCACAACAGTGTTCTTGAGGGGCGACAATCTGAAAATTGTGTATCCGAATATTCTTCTGTGGCAGAAAGCGATCCACAATTACAACCGTAGTCCGGACATGGGAGATGAAGTGCTGTGTTGTGTCCACATAACTACTCCACCTGAAAAGATTGCTGCAATCAAACAGAGAATCTCAAGGTAAAAAGAAACGTGCGTTGTACGTAATGTGATACAAAGTTAGGACAGCTTCGTGATAATAATGATGATGATGATGAACTTTTTTGGCAAATCCGCAGCTACATCGACAGCAAGCCAGAGTATTGGTACCCGAAAGCCGATATCCTTGTAACGGGTGTGGAAGATTTGAACATTGTGAGGTTAGCAATATGGCCACGTCATAAGATCAACCACCAAAACATGGGAGATAAATTCACAAGAAGAGCCTTGTTGGTTGAGGAAGTGATTAAAATCCTCCTCGAGCTCGACGTTGAGTACCGGTTTCATCCGCTTGACATCAATGTCAAGACCATGCCCACTCTTGTCTCGAGTAGAGTTCCACCTGATTGGTCACAAAACCCTGATATACAGGGTAATTAGATGAGTCCGCTTTTATGATTAAGTGGATGATAAATTCTATTTGAGTGTTGAAGTAATAGTGCTAAAGTGAAAGAGAGACAGGAAATTATGTTTTAGTAATGAGAGTGTTATGTTTAGATTATATATATATGGAATCTGCAAAAAGACAAGAAGTAAACTCGCATTTAGGAGATATACGAGATTGCCGTTTGTCTTAAACTTGATGACACTACTTGCAAATTGCAATTACTTTGGTTTATAAATAAATTTCAAAAGAGTTCCAAACGTCATATTCCGTTGTATATTTGTACAGCTGAGTTGTTCAAAAAAGTTCGGTTGGATCTACTTAGTAAGGGACAAAGTGCGTCCAATCATTTGTAAGGGATCCACTATATGTTCTGCCTCAACAGTATGATCATTTAGTGTAGCTTATATATTACTTATTTTCATGATCCCAGCCTTTTGTAAGGGTCGTGATGATTTTGTATAGACTTTAGATATATGCTCATGGATGCGGCTAGGGTTGATTTCCTTAGGTTAATATTTCTTTAGGGCCTCGTTTCAAGATGGTGTTTGACTCACACATCGGCAGCCTGCGGAATGCAAACATAAAGACCTTATGGGAAGATGATGTTCATCCTCACTATGTCATGAGGAGGTATTCTGAATTCACGGCTTCGTTTATTCACTTAAATGTTGAATATGGAGACGGGCAGGTGCGCTATAATCATTTCCTCTCTCTCTCTCTCTCTCTACTGATATGTGTTAACTGAAGCTCATTACTCAAAGAGGTTGACATTGTCTATGTAACTCTACAGCTTGATATAAATTTGGAGCGTTTAAGAATGGCTGTAGATGGGCTGATTCTCAAGCTTGAAAGTTGTTCCTAAAGCCAAAGCAGCAAATTGTGTTTCTCATAAACAACTATGATATGACAATTGTTGTGGTGAAGGTGAGTTTGAAATGCCTTTCTGAATTAGTCAGCGTATCCGAATTTTATATGTTAACTCATATCTATTTTTTCTTACCTTACCAGAAAATATTCTCTGTTTTGATCATCTTCCTTTGTTCTAGGAAGCTGGACCAGAAGTTGGAAAAATTCAAATACATTTTGATGAATTACTAAAGAGCAACACTTCGTTATTTGTGGTGAATTGTAATATTTTACACGTTATTTACTATTTGTAAATAGCCTACACATTATTTTTACTATTTGTAATAGGCAACACATTATTTTACACGTTATTTTTACACATTATTTACTATTTATGTTCATATATATATTTTTCACTATTTTCATTACACGAGATAAAATAATATATATATATTACATATTCATTATATTGTTCATATATACACATTATTTACTATTTTGTTCATATATATATATATATATATATTTCTCTCGCATGATGAATTGCTAGTGGAGCATTTCAGTGATTTAATCAAATTTGTAAAAAGTTGAGCCTGTAAGCAATTTCTTTCTTTCTTGACCTCGCACTCATCATTTGCCAAGTCAAATAACCACTGAACTGTGAAATATGTAGCAGCTGAGGAATCAAGCTCAAATCCAGAGAGGTCCATCACAGTTGCTGAAGTTGAGCCACTGATGAGGGACTTTGGAGGCAGATGGAAGATAGCGATAGAATTGATGCACAAAGTTATCATAACTTCATTCAGTAACTTCTTGTGTGGTATGGATATTTGGAAAGCTGCACTGACACAACTTTTGATCTATTACGCAAGACTCAGACTGCATCGAGAAGATTGATGGTGGAGCTGTTCTGAACAAGTATATTGTCTCTTGTAGATCTATCACGCTCGAGATCGAGATGGAGAAAGATAGCATATGTGGCTGCTTTTGAAGAGAGTGTAAATTTTATCATGTAATACGGGAGTAACTAACCCAAATGTGCATGTAATAGAGACTGTTTTATACACTTAGAACCTAGAGGAAAATATAAGAAGATTAAAAACCTTAAGTGTTTCAATCTCATTTATGGAAGGAAGAACAATAGCTTTTATAATGACTCAGGACCTCTCAATCTCATAGTTCATGTAACAGCTAAATATCTTCTTCTTCTTTCATTTGTTAGCATCTCGCGTGCTTACTTAGTCTCGGATCTTTAAAACTCTGTTTGCAGGTGTGGAATCTGTTTAAAGAGAACCGAGTTCGCAAGGTGATAGATCTGTCTTTGGGAGATTCTGCACTTGAGAACCTTCAAGTGTTGACCAAGTTGCTCTCTTGTGTGTACAAGAAAACGCAGAGGACAGACCAAGTATGTTAGATGTTGTGTCCATGATATACGGCGACGGCAATAATGCTAAAGAGCCAGCTTTCTATGATGGTCCCCGGAGAAGCTCGCCGGAGATGATAGTTGAGCCACCGGAGCCGGAAAATGTATCAGAAAATTGATTTAATTGATGGAAGCAAGGTTATCTGGTGAAACTAGAGTTACCATCATTGGTGTTGTAATAACTTATTTAAACTCGGTTATGTGAACGACATATATAGAATATATATATATATATATCACAAAAGAAAAGTATTGTAAGTTAATATGTAGTAGCAATTAAATACCAAAAACTCTGTAATCTTTTTGTATACACATTTGTGAAAGAAAAAAAACATCACCATTACATTTTCGATTTACTTAATATATTTATTAACATGTAAGAAAATGTTTGATGAAAAGGTTTAATGAAGGTTAACTTTTTTCATCAACCATTCTTTCTATTCCTAAAAATTATTTTGTATGTTAAGTTATTAAAGATAAAATGTAAATAAGCTTTGCCTTCCTCTTAATCTTAATGACAGTAGTGTGTTTATCTGTTTCACTATTTTTGTGATCAATAATAGATGATTTAATGATATAATCATATATATAGGAGTTTAAATACATATGTATCTAGTTATGAAGGAGTACTATGTTATAAGTTTATTGACCAATTTAATTCATATTTAGTTTGAATAAATTTCTAGGTAATTAGTGTAACTTTGTTAATTTAAATTTAGTCAAACCTTATTTGCGTAATCTACTCCATGTTTATATAATCTATTTTATAATAATTTATTTTAAGGATACATTTTCTATTTAAAAAATTCCGCTAATTATTTCCATATAAATTTTTACTATAAATTTATTTTTCAACATTTTAAATTAACAAAAAAATTATAATATATAGCAAGATTCCAATAGAAATTTTTTTATTTGAAAGTATACTAAGTTTATTTTTTTAATTCACATGGAGAACATCAAAATAATAGTGGTTCTTTGAATCATAATTATTATTATTACCTTGAACAGTTGTATTTATCTGAATCGTATAATTGAATAATCACAAACAATTTTCTATAATTTTGTTACAATTATTTTTTCTTATTATTTAATTTAACATTGTTCTTAACTACTCTTAGTTTTTTAAAACCATATTTGAATATAAATTATTGTTCAATAGAAATCGTTAAAAATTTGAAATAGTTCTATTGAATTTTGATTTTAAAATGAAAATGTTCTATCTAAATTCCTAAAACCTCATGAAACTTCAAAAGATGTATATTTTCAGTTTAATTAACATTTTAGTATTCTAAGTATATTAAATTTAATTAAAAAAATTGTGTCAATATAGATTAGCATATTATTAACTGGTAAACCTAGGAATCAATTTTACCAGGTTCATAAATATATTTATTTTTTACAATTATTTTTGTCACTAAAAACAAAAAATAAAAACCAATAAAAATAAGTTGTCATAATAAAATTAGAAATTATGGATTAGAGCAATTGTTACCGCTGATACTCTTAGAGTATCATAACTAACTTTCTATTATTAAATTAGATATAATACGTTTCATAAATATTTCTCCACAAAGACTAATCAGCACAAAAAAAAAATTGCTTGTTGGGTGAGATGAGAAGTTCAAAGTATCAGTGTTGCTAATGGTATTGAAGCCCAACTAAAAGAATATGGAGGAAAATGTTGAACCTTGACTACTACAGGTCAAAACTAATGATTATGACTAAATCAATTTTTAAAATATAACAAACACTGAAAGAAATATTAGTATTTTATATTTAACCGGAGTCATTTGAACCACATCATCATATATTGGTCCGATACTATTTGATTTGATATTTGATTAGTCCAAACATATTTTTAAACTTCTTTAAAATATTGTCTATTGGAAAATTCACCAATTTTTATACCAAAATTCTTCAAAATCTTAAGAATTGATATTTTAAAGATATTTTCAATTAAATAACCTAAATCATTAAGATCCATAATGTTTACATGAAATATTCTCATATTTCCGACCAAAGATTGAAACATGATTTCAATTATTTTCAGCTTTCTTTTGTTTTTCCACAGTATCTTCAAATGCTCGGGTGCTTTGGTTATCTTTTATATGAAAAATGTCTTTTTGGCCACCATCTGAAAAAGATAATTCTAAAACTATTTATTAGAGATGGTGAAAGAATAGATATTTCTCACATAAAAGATAATCAAAACGTATGAGCATTAAAAAACCATAGAAAAACAACAAAGAATTTGGTATGACTGAAGTCATTTCCAAATTTTGTCGCAAAAATGAGGATGTTATATCTGAATATTATGGATCATGATAATTTAGGTTATTTGACTAAAAAAATATCCTAAAAAATTTGTCTGATCAAGATTTTAAGAAGTTATGATATGGAGATTGGTAAATTGTCCAATGTACTCATGATACGGTTCTTTCTGACGGGATTGGATCGTTGGCAAATGTGGCAGCTCTACATAGTAATTTATCACCTGTATCATATGATTATGTTTTATGCTAGTGAGTTTGAATATTAATATTTATTAATAGATTTCTATTTTAATAGAGTCAAAATATCTGTCTAATTAACTAAAACTTTTGTTTCTTTCTCATTTATCAGGTTTTTTTTACCATTTTGCATCATCTTAAATAAAATTAAAGTCGTGTAACTAAAAGTATATCATATATATTAAAAATATTTTGATGCAAACAAAAATATAGATAAAGATGCAAATTTCAAAGAAAAATAAAATAAATATTTTAAATATAAAGAATATTTTTTGACAATATATTTTACATGTATGTATGTAATATAATAGATGCATGTAAAAAATTCCGCTAATTATTTCCATATACATTTTGACTACAAAATTATTTTTTTCAACATTTAAAATAATCATAACAAATTTTATAATATATATAGCAAGATTCCCATAGGGAATTTTTTATTTGAAAGTGAATCATAATAATTACTATTACAATGAAAAGTTACGTTTATATGAATCATATAACTTAATAATCGCAAACAATTTTCTATAATTTTGTTACAATTATTATTTTATTTAACATTTTTCTTAAATTTTTCTTAGTTTTATATTTGAATATATATTCTAGTTTGATAAAAATCATTAAAATATTGGAATAGTTCTATTGAATTTTGATTTTAATATGCAAATGATCTATCTAAAATAATTAAATTCCTAATACCTCACCAAACGTGAAAGATATATATATATATATATATATATATACAGTCTTGTTATATTTTTAGTATTCTAAGTATTTTAAGTTCGATAAAAAACAAAATTTATGTGTTAATATAGACTAGTATATTATTTCATGGCAAACATAGGATTTAATTTTACTGGGTTCATAAATATATTAATTTTTATAACTATTTTCCGTTAAAAATTAAACAAAAAATTGAGAACCAGTTAAATTAAATTTTTGTAATAAACTTAGAAGTTATGGATTACAGCATCATTATCTCTAATATTTTTAGAGTGTTATAACTAATTTTTATTATTAAATTAGATATGACACGTCTCATAAATCTTTATACATTCAGACGTATAAACGAAATTTTTTTTTCGTTTTTGGGTTTTTGGCTGAGATGAGAAAATATCAGTGTTGCTGGTATTAAGGCCCATTTAACAGAATATGGAAGAAAATATAATTATTGGATTCAAAATTAAATGTAGAACTTTGACTATTGCGGGTCAAAACTAATGATTTTGACTAAACCAAGTATTTAAACATAACAAACACTGAAAGAAATATTAGTATTTTATATTTAATCGGAGTCATTTGAACCCCATCCTCATATATATTTTCCGCTTTTGATATTATTTGATTTGATATTTGATTAGTCCAAACATGTTTTTTTAAAAATCTCTTTAAGATATTGTTCATTGGAAAATTTACCAATTTTCATACCAAAATTGTCCAAAATATCGATCATTGCGATTGACATTTTAAAGATAGTTTTCAATCAAATAACCTAAATCATTCAGATCCATAATATTTACATGAAATATTCTCGTATTTTCCAACCAAAGATTGAAATATAACTTTAGTCATCTTCAGTTTTCTTTTGTTTTTCCAGTCTCTTCAAATGCTAGGATGCTTTGGTTATCCTTTGTATGAGAAATTTTTCTTCGTCCATCGTTGTAAAAAGATAATTCTAAAACTACTTTTTAGAGATGGTAAAAGAAGAAACTTTTTTCAGACAAAAGATAGTCAAAGCGTATGAACATTGAAGAAACCATGGAAAAACTACAAATTGTTAAACATAACTAAAATTATTTCTAATTTTTGTCGCAAACATGAGGATGTTTTATCTAAATATTATGGATCATGATGATTTAGGTTATTTGATTAAACAATATACTATAAAATCAAGATTTTTAAAAATTATGATATGGAGATTGGTAAATTCTCCAATGTGTTCATGATGCGGCTCGTTCTGGCGGGGTTGGATCGTTAGCGATTGTGGCAGCTCTACATAGTAATTTAGTATTTGTATCATATGATTATATTTTATGCTAATAAGTTTTTAATATTAATATTTATTAAAACATTTAATTTTAATAGAGTCAGAAAATCTGTCTAACTAACTATAGCTTTTATTTCTTTCTCATTTACTATTTTTTTACCATTATATATCATTTTAAAGAAAATTAAAGTATTTTTCTGTCACCAATATTGGAAAAATAAAATTAAGAAACATTAGGTTTATATGTAGTGAGGATTGGCTGAACCGGATATTACCTGCTCCAAGCATTAGGTTTTCCTAACCATTTTTTGTACATATCCAACTCTGTCATGAAAAATTGTTAGATTCTTTCCAATATCCATCTAGGTGACACCACCAGATATCATATTGTATGTTATATGTAGCTAAAGTCCTTGGGATATGGATTTCCTCTTTTGTTTGGATTTTTTTCCCATATCCTTCCTTCCGATCCGCCTTTTGTAGAATTTCCTGTGAATTTTTGTCCACACTTTTGAAAACTTTATCGCTCCTATATTTTCATAAATATCAAATAATCCAAGGGAAATACCCCCAATAACCCTTCGTAGTGAAGATTAAAAATCTTAGATTTGCGTATATTGACATAGTTGGACAAATATATGGATGTGATGGAATCACATATAATGTTCATGTTTGAATAGCAAGTGGACATTTAAAGAGGAGATGATTAATAGTCTCCTCCTCCGCTCCACATCTCCCACATTGTATATCATACTTAATTCTACATGATCTTAGATTCTTAGAGACTAACAACCATAGATGGTTTGCCATATAAAATGTTGGATCTTTGGAGGGAATACATTTTTCCAAACATTAGATTTAAGTATTTCTATTGTTGGTCCAAAGAAGACTTTTGTAATACCTTTATCGGGGTAAATGTTTTCAATTATATAACTCAATTTAATCAAATATTTTTTTTTTGTAAAGTGTCAATCATTAGTGTCAGGTCGTCCAAAATGACCAATTGCTAAAGATTGAATCACAGCCACATCCTCAAAATTAATAGTTGCCTCCAATTGAGGCATATTCCAATTCAATGTCTGAGGATCGATCAAATCTTAACCGTAAATGTTGTAGGGTATCTAGGTAATTTGCATGTTGATGATTTCAGGCAGTGGGTTGGGATCCAAGGGTTATTACATACAGAAATGCTTGAACCTGATCCCATCTTTTCGATTAGTATTTTTTAACCAGAGATCTAGATAAGATAATACTTCTCCATCCGTAAGAGGGAGAATACAATCTTGTAGGGGACATTGGATCCAAATTGCGGTTGTACCGACTCTTAATACAATCTTGTAAGGGACATCGGTCCAAATTGCGGTTGTACCGACTCTTGAACACTTTAGTGTTCGGATTATCCATCAACCTCCATTACTTTTTTGCTAACATACCTTTATTAAATCCTCTATATTCCTAATTCCATGGCCACCTTTTTTTATGGTGACGTAGTTTTTTCCATGTTATCAAATGCATTCTTCGATTATTTTTGTTGGTATCCTACCAAAATTGAGCTATTGAATTTATAATCTTTTTAGTTATTGTTTTTGGTAGCCTATAACATGACATGACATAAGTTGGTAATGCTGTTAGAACGGACTTAATCATAACCATTTTTCGTCCTCTTGACAAAAAAAATTAAAATCCATCCAATTATTCTATTTTGCAAAAGTTCTGTGATGAAACCAAAAATTTGGGACTTCGACCCTCCTAAGCTCTCGAGAATACTTAAATATGTGCTCATTCCTAAAATGTAATTTATACCAAGTACCTGTTTTAGTTCCTCCCTTATTTCTCTGCTCACCTTATGACCAAATTGTAAGGATGATTTCTCAAAATTTATTTGTTGATTCGACACCATCTTATATTGTTTAGTATCCGAAGAATGGCTTGACATTCCTGTGTAGTTGTTTGGCAGAAAAATTAGCTGTCATCCGAATAAAGAAGATGGGTTATGGAAGGACTTGACCGTGCAATTTTCAAACCTGTTAATTGCTTATTTCGTTCTGATTTCCTTACATTCGCAATCAACACTTTCGTGCAAAGAATGGAGAGGTATGGGGATAAAGGGTCCCCCTGCTCTAGTCCACGGGTTGGGATAATGTTCCCCGAGGTTTCCCGTTAATGAGTACTTTATATTTGACCGATGTTATACATCTCATCATCCACGTTATCAAGTGTGATGAAAACCCCATCATATGGAGGATTGCTTGAATAAAATTTTATTTCATCTGATCATATGCTTTACTCATATCAGTCTTAATAACCATATACTTATCCTTGCACATTCCGTTTATTAGTACTCCGTTGAACATTTCCTGTGTGATCAATATACTATATGATATCAACCGTCCTGAGATGAACGATGATTGAGTTTCCGATATTAAATTCGGTAAATACGCTTTTAATCGTTGACATAAGACATTTGAGAGGATCTTATAACCTACATTGCAAAGACTTATAGGCCTCAATTTCGTCATTCTACAAGGCCATGTCGTTTTCGGTATTAAACACATGTTGTCCAATTTAATTTTTTAGTCAAAGATTCCTGTCCTCACAAAATCATTTACCATCTTCACAATGTCTTCCTTAATTATCGGCCAGACATGTTGGTAAAAAAGTGCAGTCATCCCATCTGGGTCGGGTGCTTTCTCCGGATATATTAGGAATAAAACGTTTTACACCTCCTCTTATGTTGCCATTGCGGTAAGACTCTCATCTATCTGTTTCATAACTAGTGTTGGAACCTCACTTAAAAATTCTTCGATCTCCGTTGTCGGTGTTGAAGTAAATAATTTTGAAAAATAATTGACTGTCACTGTATCCACCTCTGCATCAAGAGAAACCCATTAACCTTGTGGATTATATAACCCCAACAATATGACTTCATGTTCTCCTCTGTTTTTTCAGGGCGTGATAATATTTTGTATTTTAGTCTCCCTTAGAATGCCACAAATTTATACTTTTTTTGCCAATATAATTTCT
Source organism: Streptanthus diversifolius (assembly GCA_039880935.1). NCBI lineage: Eukaryota > Viridiplantae > Streptophyta > Magnoliopsida > Brassicales > Brassicaceae > Streptanthus > Streptanthus diversifolius. The sequence goes on from JAXGFM010000001.1 coordinate 1,462,188, forward strand.
CATCTTGATAAGCTTCTTTTAGTTCAGTTGACACTTTCCTGACCTCAAATTCTGTCCGGCGATCATCTGTCTGAAGTTTCTCCAAAGCTTTTTGTAGGTCTTGTATCTTTTAACTCCCGTACGGAAGGCAATGTTCTCGATATATTGATATTGCATATCTTCAATTCTGGATTTTATCCACAATTTTTGTCCTGTTATTTGACGGTATAGAATGCCATCCCCCATTTATAGTATCCATTAGACCTTCCTCTCATATCCATTATTTATCAAATCTGAATTTCCCCTGTCGTCTTTGTTGTTTGTCTTCTATCATAACCAATACGGATCTATGATCAGATCCCACCATACGAAGGTACTCAGCAAAGAAAAAGGAGAATAGTTATGCCAATTCTCATTTGCAAGGGCCCGATCTCACCAACACCTTATAGTTTGCTTGTGTCGGATCCCTCTACATGAAAATGAGTTACCGAATGAGGGGAACTCAATAAACCCACACGTAGTTATCATATTATTAAAGCGAAAGAGCTCGTATTCCAATGGTAAGTGGAGGCGGAAGTCCCTCCACTTGGGTTCGAGTCTCCGGTATCACTTTAGGTGATGGAAGCAAGTAGTGTAATTGGTAAGTCGCTACCTCTGAATTTCCCAATATCACTTCTCAGTCGGGGTTCTATCCCTGCACTTTACCCTAGTTGGATCACTTACATGTATAGATGTGGTATAACCACTAGGCTAGACGTTAAAAAAAAAAGTTATCATATTATTAAAAAAAAGGAAAGATAAGGCAGGCCAAAGGGAACCTCCTTACTTCTCATGATTTTCTGTGATCTCATTTAAATCACTGATTTAAAACCAAGAAAGCTTCTCGGTCAGACTAATTCGTATTAACTTTTCTCAAACCTGATCATGCATATATTGTATTGGTTCCCCATACACGAATGAAAGACAAACTTTTCTTCTATCAATAGTCGCTTTCGTATCAATAACCTGTTTACTGAAAACACAATATTAGTATCCAACTAATCATTATAAAAAAGAACAAGTCCTTCACTAGTTCCTCAAAATTTAACCGTGTGCATTTTATTAAAACCAAAGTAATGTTGGAATTATTGGACAACACAAAATCTTGTTTTGTTTCATACAAAAACAAAATTTGTGATTGATGCTTAAACCAAATTTTCATCCACTTAATAATATGTTATCGGAAAAATAATATCGGGTGTGAAGAAACCCATATCGTGTAACTCGATATGTAAATACTTGCCAAAATACTCCACTTTTCTCCGTATTCTCCGAAATATTACTCTTGTCTTGTGTATAGAATGAAATTGGTCTTCAAAACCCCTACCGAACCCCAATTTAATCTGCCTATATTGTGTAAACTCCTCCCGACCAATGAAATTTAAACGACCGGGTCTAAATTCCATTAACCTTAACTGTGTATCAATAACCCAGTTGTGGCCACCTGTACAAAGTTTAATTTTGAAGTGAACGATATAACTAAACCGGAGACTATATGATTCTCCATAACACTCTTAACTAAAAAAAAGTACAATGTTTCTTCGTAACCAAAACATTAGTAACAAATTAATTGAATAAGAAATCCCACAGATCATTTTATATTAGGGTCCACAAGTTAATTGAATAAGAAACATTAGTAAGAGAAATAGATTCCATATTAGGGTCCACAAGAAAGTCCATTTTCCTTCACAAGAAACCCGTAAGAAACAACCAAAACTCTTCTAAAACCAAACTGACCTCCTATAATCTTCATAGTCCGGTCCCATGTGTATTTTGCTTCCACGAAAACATGCAATTGGCGACTACAATTGGCGACTAAAATTATAGTCACACATATTGACGACTACTTTTCTACTACAGAGTGACTATTTAACTACAACATAGTTTTAGTCGTAACTCAGTCGCTATTTTGCGACTATGTATAAATGTGGTAATTTGGTCGTAATTTAGCGACTAATATGCGATTAATGTATGACTAACTATCAAATGTGATCAACGGCCGGGCATTAGTCGCTAATTTAGTGACTATCATGCGACTAATTATCAGACGGGTTCAACAGTCGCCTCTTAGTCGCTGATATAGCAACTATATGGTGACTAACTGGCGACTATATATAACCAATGATACACGATTGATTAAACCATGTAAACCGAATCAATTTTTTGGTTTCAGCCAACAATTTTACCATATCAGAACTGGTATAACCCGCACCCCCTTCGCATAAAATTTCTCCGCCACCCTAAAGAAACCCTGAACGAGTGTTCTCTTCCTTCATCTGTTCGATCGTATGTTCTCTTCCTTCATCTGTGTTCGTCTCTTACCGCAGTTTTGGTTGGTCATCTCTTCCTTCATTTGGGTTCAGTGATTTTTTAGAAAAGCAACTGATAAGTGGTTTTTAGGTTTTAGATATGTTCATTCGATCCTTAGGAAACTTTTGTTTCTTTGTTTGTTAAATTGGTTTTAGGGTTTACCTAATTGGGATTCAAATGGTTTTTGTTTGGCAGATTTTCACTGCATCACCGATTCACGTTCCAGATACATGGCATATGCCTCAGGTGAACCCTCTATAGCTCTCACTGTATTTACATGTCTCGCTGTTAAAATGATACTTACAAAAGGAATCACCTTTTTAGTTATTGATTAAGTAGGATTTCATTTGATCTCTCCTGGGTTTCTACCTTGTTGTTTCCGTCTACCATTTTTTTTCCTACAATGACAGATCAAAAAAATATTTCGTTGATAAAGATGAAGCAAATCTGGGTTGTTTTTTATTACTTTTTTTTATTTGTAGAGATTTGGATCTTCTTCTGGGCAAAGTGGATATGATCTATCGTTTAAGATCTTGTTGATTGGAGATTCTGGTGTTGGTAAAAGTCGTTTGCTTGTGAGCTTCATTTCCAGAGCCGTTAGTGATCTTGCTCCTACCATCGATAATTACTTCTTCATACTTACAATCTAGCAGTCTGGTCTTAGGATTTGATTGTTTCATCTTTGTAAGACACCAAGTTATTTGATTAATAAACATAGGTTGAAAACTTTTTTCTTCTTGTTTCGACTAGAACTAATATTCTCAACACTTCAAAAATATATTATATCTTAGGTATTCTCAATCTATATGCCTTAAGATTTGTCAAAGGTAATCGTACTTGCTGCCACACCAATGAAACTTCTGTTTGTTTTTTTGTACTTTCTAATTCAATTCTGGATTCTACACATATACGACAACAAGATATAAACATAGATATGCACTATATTTATAATTCCTATCTGCTTTTCTAATCGTTATTGTCTCAGTGATAATAAATTCACCGACCGGTAAGAAATTGACATATCAATGTCTTGTGTAGTTTGTTCATTGATTGTGTTCTTGTTTTCAGGTCTGTAAAGACACTGAGAGTTGAGACAGAAATCCTGGTTTTGTTATATCGTGAGCTCCATTTTCATCAGCAATTTGTCTACTATTTAAGGTAACCATTTTTCTTTCTCTTCTTAGATGTGCAAAATGCCTGTAATATATCTTCGTTTTGTTGATTTTTTTTGTGTTAATACAGTCACTAAATTCATCCGTTACTTTCTTCACTTTTGCATATAATATATTGTGTAAGTAAATTAAAGTTAATGTTGCCCACTGTAACTTGAGTGCTTCAGTGTCTGATATTACTGACCTTGAATTGTTTCATTACTAAAATCCAAACTGATCCAGCATTTTTGGATTTTATGGCAGCTCGTTCAGCTTCTGGAACTGCTTCAACTCCACCAGCTTCATCTCCACCAGCTCCTTAGGTTACTTATGACTCTCTTTCTATAAACTTCATAACTTAACTTTCATGTTTGATGTTCCTTTTTTTATGTTTGATGTTGGACTTGGTGTTTTATGTATCAATGTTAATTTTAAACGTGGATTTTAGTTTCTGATGTTCATTATTTTTGATGATGTAAGTCGTAGAACTATAAAACATCGGAAATGTATTTCGTATACAATCAAAACATACCAATGACAAACAGAATACCAATTCTTTTTTTGTAAGAAACTTTCGTCGCCAAACAGATGAAACTTAGTCACTGAACAGACGTAAAACAGTCGCATAATAGTAGCAAAAAACTCACGACAGAATTTTTTTCTACAAACTAATAGTCGCTATATTGTCTCCGTTTAGTCAATAAATAGACATAAAACAGACGCAAAGTAGTAACTAAAACATTTAGTCGCAATTTTGTCGCTAATAAAATAGTCGTTAGATAGTAGCCAAAACATGTAGTCGTATTTTAGTCGCTAACTAAACAGTCGCTAGTTAGTCACATAATAGTCGCCAAATATTACGACCATAATACGACTACTTCTGTTCATTCATATTTTTTGTCGTAGTTTCGTCGTAATGTAGTCGTAACTTTTAACGACTACGTTACGACTACATATACGACTAAGTCATTTAGTCGTAAAGTAGTCGCCAATTGGCGATTATTTTACAACAAAACATTTTAGCGACTAAGGATTTACGACTACCTTATATAGTCGTAACGTAGTCGCAGTTCACCATTTAGCGACTAAATAGCAACTATATGTGCAGTCGCCATTTAAATGTTTTCGTGTAGTGTTCCTCAGGCTTCTCTCCCATATCAATTTACAGTCATAGGATATCCCAGGCCCGACCCAGGGCCCAAGCAACCCAAGCTTGGACTTAGGGCATCACAAAAAAAGTTATATTTAGGGGCATCACAAATATCAAACATCTTTTTTAATGAATTAGGCACATGATGTCAAATTTAAATAAATAAATAATATTAATTAAAATATCAAATGACAACTTTCTGTTCTCCATAGTGTACTCCTCACTTTTTCCTTTTTTTATATCTTTTTTTGTCATGAACTTTCAATTTCCTTTCTTTCTCTCTTTTATCTTCTTCCTTTCACCTTTTATATATAAAAAAGTATACAATTTTTCTTCTTTTTCAATAATTGTTTCATCTCAACAAAGACATTTTTCTTTCAAGATCTTATTCATCGGTTTGTCTCTCACTCTTTCAATTTCTTAAACTTTATTTTATCTGATTAAAATTCATTGTTCTGTGCAATTTGATCAAACAAACAAAATTTTAAGAAAAATAAAAGCTTTTGTATTCATGTGTTACTTCTGATTATTTGTGTTTCATGATATTTTTTTTTACAGTAAAATGAAAAGAACTCAGCCTTCAGGATCTGAAAATAGAAAGAAAAAAAGAGAAAAGAGATGTAGAAGCAAAATCTCAAGCTAATTCTCTTTTTAGGTATATAAAAAGAGTTGAAAAACCTGAAAATGTTATTTAAGATGAAGATGTCAATGATATTGACCTAAACAGGATTGATCAAGATGAGACTGAAAAGCAAAGCAATGAAATTGAGCAACCAGAGGTACATATTTTTGATAACTCTGATCCAGGAAATTGGGAAAATGTTGATAGATCATTAAGAGATTTGCTGGTTACAAATGGTCCTGCGAATAGGTTATCAAGTGATTACCAATTTCCAAAAGATAGTTCTGGAAGGCATTTTTCACAATCATTATACACAAGAAACATGATAAATGGAGAGAAACAAGATAGACGATGGTTGATATATTCAAAAGTTGTGGATAAAGCTTTTTGTTTTTGCTGCAAGTTGTTTAGACATGACAAAAATGGTGGTAACTTGGCAAGCACTGGATATAATGATTGGAGAAATATTTCTGCGAGACTGAAAGAACATGAAGGTTCTCAAGATCATATTATTTGCATGTCACGTTGGACAGAGTTGGAGGTGAGATTAAAAACAAATCAGACGATTGATAAGCAAGCTCAAGAAGAACTGAACAGAGAGAAAAACCATTGGAGAGAAGTATTATTGAGAATATTTTCAGTGGTGAAAACTCTAGCTCAGAGAAATTTGGCATTTCGCGGAGATAATGAAAAGATTGGTGAGACGAATAATGGCAATTTTTTGGGTCTTATTGAAATGATTGCAGAATTTGATTCAGTGATGATGGAGCATGTCCGGCAAATTAAGAAAAAGGAAATCTATTCACATTACCTTAGTCATAGGATTCAGAATGAGTTGATTGCAATGCTTGCTAGAGAAATCAAAGGTATGGTCATAAAAAAGATTCATGATTCAAAGTATTTCTCAGTGATTCTTGATTGTACCCCAGACATTAGTCATAAAGAACAAATGACTTTGGTTATTAGATGTGTGGATGTTTCAACAATGCCAACCAAGATTGAGGAATTCTTCTTGACATTTTTGATTGTCAAAGATAAATCAGGAAAAGGATTTTTCTCTTCGCTCCAAGATGCATTGGTTGAATTAGAGTTAAACATTGATAATGTGAGGGGACAAGGATATGATAACGGATCTAATATGAAAAGGAAAAACAAAGGAGTTCAAAAGAGGTTGTTGGAAATTAATCCAAGGGCATTCTTCACTCCATGTGGTTGTCATAGTCTTAATCTTGTGTTATGTGATATAGCATCTTGTTCCTCGAAAGCTGTGAATTTTTTTTGAAATTATTCAACAAATATATTGCTTGTTTTCTTCGTCAACAAATAGGTGGGATATATTGATGGAGATGGTTAAAGGATTAACTCTCAAATTTTTATCTCAGACACGTTGGGAAAATCATGTTGAAAGTTTAAAAGCAATACGGTTTCAAGCCCCAGAAATCAGGGAAGCTTTACTTTGCTTGGCTGAAAGTTCTGACGATCCAAAAACACGAAGTGAAGCTGAATCCCTTGCTCTAAGTGTAACACATGGAATTGGAAGTTTCGAGTTCTTGTTTGGTATGGTTATTTGGTTTGATCTTCTTTCTATTGTCAATATAGTAAGCAAGAGCTTGCAGTCAGAAAACATTGATATTAATGTTGCTATTGATCAACTGAGAGGGCTTGTTGTATATTTTCAAAACTATCGAAAGACGGGTTATGATGTGGTTTGGATGAATTTTTAGTAGAGACATGATCCGAATCTCAGCCAAGTTCAGAAATATTATATTAACATATGAAAATGAGGATCTCTGTTAGAAATGATATAGAAATTCTTGATTGGATTAGGGTTTGTGATAACGTTTCACGCACAAAACAATTATCATAAAGTAATAATACATTCTGTACGCGCGTTTAGCACAAATGATTATGTCAGTCAAATACGTTAATAATCGAATTGAATCAATTATTAGCCAGCCATTTCTGATTATATAACACGCTAGATCCGATGTATTTGACCGTATGTGTATATAGTATATATTCATGTACGTACGTGACACCAAAAGAAATGTCCAAAGCCATAGCAAAAAAAAAAAAAAAAAGAGTAAGCTAGGTAGAATCAATATGGAGCTAAGGAGAGCATTAATATCGAAGAGAGGAATATTCAGGGCGGTGAGTTTGGTGAAGGACTTCCGGAGCAAGAGGCTGGCGACGAAGGACAACTTGATCGGAGCATAAGAGCTGGCGAAGAGAGACGGTTTTGTTTAGGAACAAACGAAGGAGAATGGAGTTATCAGAATTAGAGTGATGGTGAAGAAACGTGACCTAGAGAAGCTTCTTTACACAGCTCGTGTTGGACACGGCGACGTTTTTGTGCCTTCTTTGGTGGAACAAAGATTGAGACAGCTACGAAGAAAGCATCATGCAAAGGTTGTGGATAAGAAAGGATCATCATGGAGTCCTACGGCCACACGTACCCGTGCACGAGGAATCAGTCCATCGCATTAAGATAGCATGCTAAGACTTGTTTGAAGGCTAGAAGTCAAATACAATCAGTAACAAAAACTTGTCACCTCGGAAAATAAAAGTTACTAGGAATTGACGAGAAAGATGACTAAATATAAATAATATCATACAATTATACATACATTATGATTATGATTGTGGTCCGGAGAGATAGCTAGTGGCTTACTACGAGATCGATTTGAATTAGGGACCATAGTTGACTTCTTATTGGAACCTAAACTATTGGGAATAATATTACTACTCTTCATGGGAGATATGTAAAATGTAAATGCAACTTGGAACAGTTGTAATTAATATCAACATAACAGAAGTGGATCAGTAGAGTAACCCAAAGTGAAAAAAGAAAAACAAAAATGATGACAGAAGAAAATACACAAAATCCTAATCACTTTTTTTTTTCTTATTGGTATCAACAGGTCCAATAGTTCACACAAGTTGAAGCACAATGAATCTTAAAACTTCCTTAGCTCTTTCGATTCAGAAATCTTAACCAAAACTGCTCAAACCACCATACCACGTTGCCCCCGAAAGAAAAAAAGGACGAAGAATTGATGTAGAAATAGAAAGACAAAGAAAAAACAAAGACAGGACGTAAAAATTTCCAACCATGTTGTTATCTGAAGAGCCCCCACACATGCACAAACTCTGTACTGTTTCTTTTTCTTTCTCTTTTAGACTTTTTTGCCCTTCATTTTAACTTGCAAAAAAAAAAAAAATGGCGTCTCAGGCGCCTTCTTCTGCTCAAACTCATCTGAATCTATTTGTTGTTTGCAATGAATAAGATAGAGCAGATCTCTCTGATTTGTGACTAACCAGTGTACAATCAGATATTATACTTGATATCTGGCAAGCCTTTCTTTTACAGGAGGATCCAAAGCAGATAAACATTCCGCCCATGAGTTTCCCAGCATCTGAACCCAAAAAAAAAAAAGATGAATTTAAAGACATTAATGAATTTTTAAAGACATTAGTCATTTGACATCAGATTAGGAGCGAGTGTGTTTGGGATGTGATTAAAATCTGAAATTAAATTCAACACAGCTTACGTGTTTATATCCGTTCAGCACTTCGGAGACTTCGTTATTGACGTCCTCGCTTCTTATTTCCTGTTACAAAAATTTGTCAACCAATTGTTCCCAAGATCGGTAACGAGATTGAATTTAGCTACGAGAGCAGCGGTAAGTTTTCTGTTCACTTACATGCCAGCTTGCAATGGCTTTGCATATCAAAACAAGTGAGCTGACACCTCCTGACGGATTCACTTTAACCTGAATTTATGGAGAACACTCAGTAAATATCAAACTTGATTTACATGTTCCAAACACAAAGCGAAATAGTAGAGAGAGAAATACCACTGCACATAACCCTCTAAACGCATCTTCTTTCTCAATGTCATCACGTACCCTACAAAAAAGTACAATAACAAATTGTTTGAAGGAGCAGAAAGATTGGGAGTGTAAAGACTCTAAATTATTCTCAAGGTTCACTAACATTGACAATGCCAAGCACCATGGTTTCATGAAGTGCTCCATGTGAGGTGCAACGAGGTCTGGACGAATCCATGCTAGTCTCCCGAGGGTAATTGCACTGTTCTCAACTAGTGACTTATTGACAGCCTGTTTCACAAGCAACAAAAAAAAATTAGGCATAGTCGTCAGATACAACAGTTGATAGACTCAGAAATGGCCAAGAAACTATAGAATAAATAGGCTGCTGGGGTCACCTCTCCATGCTGAAGAATCATGCCTAGGGAAGAGACTACGTTGGTTACAATTGGTGAGACTTCTTGACGAACCTGAAACATAGAGTTCATATCAATCAGAGGTCTGCCTTTAACCAAAAACTTAAGCTTCGATAGGTATTACCTTGACCGCTAACTCTCCAATGGCCCAGCAAGCATTATTAGCGACAGAAAGGTTTTCTCTAATGAGGTTTGCACTCTGTACAAAGCATAGATATGATCAAAATACAAAAGAAGAAAAGAACTAGTATAGCCGGAGTGAAACATGGATACCAACCAGTTGCTGGCTTGCAATTTCAAGGAATTCAAGCATGCGGGGTTGTAAGTAGGCCGGGTAAACCTGTCAGTGGTAGCCAAACAGCATTATTACTCCAATATATATAGCCAAAAGGCATTGAAAGTAAGCATATGATACCAAATAACTACGGGTTGTCCTCGGGTAAGACTTCCAAGGCTGTTTAATTTTGTTAAAGGACACTATTTCAAGTACAAGAGAATATGCAGCTTACTCTTGCAAGATCACCCATAAGAGCAAAAGCACTTTGTCTGACATCAGGAGCTTCATCCATGCAACAATTGAGAAGCAGATCTCTTAGATTACTTGGTGAAACCTGCAAAAGAGCGATTTGGATTAAGAATATACCCGGTTGTGACATCTGACTCGATCATATTATACAAATGATCGGCAGCTAAGAGTTATTCACTGAGTGAGAAAAGCAGTACCAGAGACTCTATCCCACTGCCAAGCCCTTCAGCAAGTCCAGAAAGCAAATCAAGAGAGCAAACAATGAATTCTCTGTCGTACTGAGCCCCAGCAGAAGTAGGATCAACCTACAAACACCACAAGCAAGCTTTCATCAAACAAAAACACAAGCGTGCAATAGTTGTACATGCCCCAGTAAAATATGAAGAACTGTTTCTATACTCAAGCCTGTGACGCTTTTCTAGCTGAGGCAATAAAATAGGTGAAGATAACTGGAAAAAGTAGTTCTAATTCTCCAATGAGATGAAAATTCAAAATTCTGAATGAAACCTTAGCCAGGTGTTGTAGTTGGATGATATCCATGCATCTCTGGAAAACAGGCTGAGCAAATGGAGCGAACCCCACACCTAAAGCCTGAAGGATGGAAACACAATTTGTTAGACATACAGTTCATGTTGCAATGCAAACAACATTCTTGTCAAGATGAATTCGTCTGACGTTCACAATTGTTATCTCCTACTATTCGTAGCAACTTCAGGCTTAACTAATAATCTTATCGAATGCAAGAAGTTTTGGTCTTTTAGCTGACAAACAACCCCAGGTTACTTTTTCAGTGTTCTTACGACTACCAAAACCCGGGTACCTTCACTGAGTAGGATCACAGAACTTAGTTTCATTGGTGCAACAAATCCAAGACTTTACAGATATTCCGAAGGCCTTGACAAATAGCCATACCTGAGAAATAGATGTGAAGCATTCCAGCAGTGGAAATAGATCTTTATCTGAATTTGAAAGTTGTTGCCACTTTGCAACCAGTGGAGGCATCAGAATTTCAAGATAAGCCGGCTGCAGAAGGGAGAATATTAAGTAGGCAAGAAAATTTATAATAGCACCAATATATGAAATAAAAAATAATCGTCAAGGAGGTAAAATTTACAAGAACAAATTAACCTTAGACAAACCCAATCGTTATACCTTGTTCAACTCTTCTCTAACCGAATCCGCCAGTGTTCCAATAGCATCATAAACAATTCTTAAGTTCCGCCTCTGGGATATGAAAATTGTATGTTAGGTAGACGTATAGAAAAAGTTGCTTGAAGGAGATAATAGCCACCACAGAATTTTTTATGGCAAAGGATTTAACGACCTGATACTTTCCAAAAGCGCACATTAGATGCTGCAGTATTACTTCCAAATGTGGTACTAACTCTTCAACAGCATCCTCTTCAACAGTTGCAAAAGCTGAACAGGCAGCCTCCTGGACCCGCTTGTTCGAATCCAAGAGTCTGCGGAGAAGACCCATAAGCACTTTCTCAAACTGTTCATAACCCTTCTCATTGCCACTTTCCTAGAATAGAAAAGCAGTGAATAATCTAAAGACCGTCTGAAGCAATTGAAGAAAGAAATATCCTGTTCAAATCATACCTGGATAATATACTTGCCAAATCGAGAAAGCGTCCAGCAAGATATGCTTCTTATGAGAGGGAATTTATCATCCAAAAGCGGAAGAAGAAATGCTACGATCTGCAGAAATAAGGCACTAGCATATTGACGTACTTGAACTGAGCGGAGAAAAAACATATATATGAGATGATGAAGATCGAAAATGAACTTGCCTGAGACAAGTGAGGGTAAAGACCATTAAAGCAGCCTTCAGCAATAGCCCCAAGAGTCAAAACAGCAGCTTCCCTTTCTTTCCAGGTCTCATCACCAGAAGTTGATAACTTTGCCTGCAGCATGGAAGAACAGGGTTTAGTTTATTGTATTCATTTCCAAAGGCTGAGAGAAATAACATTTACCTGAATAAGGGGCATGAGTGCTGGAAGGATTTCATCTCCAAATACATTAGAGAGAACGTCAATAGCTGCTGCACTGCACTTTCTTAAATTCCACACGTTAAACGAGTCATCATCCTGTACCCAGAGTTTGTCATTAGAGAGCTATCTATAGAATTAATTGTACACACATGTACCAACATCTATACAGATATCAAATGACACTAAAATAAGTAGATCACGTACATCGTCATCAAACTCCTCTGATCCATGAAGTCTTGATGTATGAAAACGAGGTTTCAAATCCTGTAGGGGACCCAAAATGAATGAAAATTGAAAATAAATTTTTATAAGAAAAATCAAAGTCACGAGAACAAGCAACTGCACCTGATCTCTGTCTGGTTGAGACTCATCTTCCTGCAAAATTGAACAGTTTTCATATGATATATATGATGGACAATTATATTGAGAAAGGTGAAGAAACATATAATCAACAGAAAAACAACCTCGGCATCCAAAAGTGACTCGTCATCATCTGCATAAGCCATGTTTGAGAGCAACACCTAAAACACATATATTTTTCCCGCTGAGTAAATGATGAAGTGCCCAAAAATTTACTGAAGAAAAGGAGAAAACATCACTATACTGGAATTAGGCGTGGCAGAAACTCTTTCAAGTTCTCTGTCGGCAGCTGAGCATCGCAGTAGGCAGACCTGCCAAACAACAATATAGCTTTGAGAAAAAATGAGAACAAGGATGGAAAAAAACAGGCAAAAAAAATAATAACACTGCAGAACATAAGAAAAAAACAGGTGTAAAACCATCGTCTATAGAGCAAACAAAGAGAATAACATTGTACCAAAATTCACATGCTTCAAGAGCCACTTCTTCGTCAGGGTCTTTGTTGACTTGTAGCATGTATTCCATTACATTCCTGAGATGCGGCTGAAATAGACAAAAAGGAAAGAAGCGCAATCTAAGATGCAGGGTAGAAGAATAGCTCGAACTAAACATAAGTACAATGAAAAATACCTCTATAGACGAAGGGAGGACTTCCGTCAGATGCACAAATGCGGCGCAGACCTTTTAAACAGAAGAAGAAGAGAAATTCTCCATAAGCAAAAGAACTTTGAAATGAGAAAACAATCTGATTGAATCATGTGTCATCTAAAGGAGACATAAGCTTAAATAAGTCACGTACTAATTTTCTGACTTCTGCTACAGGATCATTGGCAAGGACAAACAACCCCTGAAGGTACTTATCCATGGAATTGTACAAAGCCTGCAAAACATCGATTGTTACAGTCCACAGTCCTTTACACCAATATAAAACGAAAGAAGTAATATAAATAGTCTTCTCAGTACTTACAGCAGGCATTATTATGACATATTGGTTCACACAACCCAGGGCAAGCTTCCTCAGTGAAGCATGGGGCGACTGGAAAAACTGATCAAACAAGAGAATGGTAATCAATCTTACAGCAACCAAAGAAAAGAAATCAAACTAGAACCTAGCAAGTGCTATAACCGAATTTATAAACCTCTGTACCAATATGAGATGTTCACCTGATATAGCCTAGGCAGGAAAATGTTGATAGGGCGTTCTGGGAAACCAGGCAATTCTGAATCCAACACTTGTGGGATATCCTCACAAATCTGATCGATAAAGATATGTATATATTAGAAAAACTTTGTAAACATTCCGACGATATCAGAGCCAAAAGGCAAAACTTGAATTACTCAGGCTTCCAAAAAGAGAAAACACACAGAAAAGAAAAATCGTAGCTGACAACATACCTTTGACAATGCATCCATCGCACCATCCATGTGATTTAGATCATTACTGTCTAAACAAGTTACAAGAGCTGGCAAAAGCTCAGGCCATCCAGAAACTCCCTCCATTATATTAATAATTTCACTGATGATAGTTCCAACTGTTGTCCGAATATGTCTGTCCACTGCTCCCAGACAAGGCAGCAACTCTGACTTGATGTAGTTTTGGTTTTCTTGAGCCATAGATGGATATGCACGTTTCAAATTGTTTTTCAACAGCAATCCAGCAGCTTGACGAACCTCAACGGACTTGCCCTGTTCATCAATCATACCAGGAAGGAAACATATGTTCAGAGTCACAATGCATAGACCTAATCAACAAAAGGAAACAAAGCCACTAGGGCACAGAAACACAGAAACTAAAGTTCTGGTCTCGAGGAACTAAAGCAATCCAATGAAAACGAAGGAGCAACTAAAATGAGGGAGAAACAAACAAAATCTGATAGGCGAGTGAGATTCAACGATCCGAAACTCCAAAAGACTAATCGTCTCCGACAAGTAGATTGAGTCAATACGGAAAGAAAAATAGAGAGAAAGCACATAAACGGAGAGAAATGGAAGAAATCTCTGGAAAAAAACCTCAGCGCGGACGAGGATGAAGACGAGATAGTTGTTGAAATCGGGGAACTGAGAGAAGTGCTCAAGTTGCTTCCAAATCTGAGACTTGTCAACGACGGAGGAAGGAGAAATCTGTTGTTCGAGAAGAGCGAATATCTCAGCGAGGCCATCTTCTCGGGGTTGCCAGACCACCATCGCCGCCATGATTGTTGTGGCAAAAAGGTAATAAAATTTCACTCGTGTGAGAAGGGGCAGAAAAATATGATTCTTTGGACAAAAAGAAATAAGAAGAGCTCAGCAACGTTTGGAAAAGACTGAAGAGAACCAAGAGAAAGATCCTGAGTTGGGTTTTTTTATGGGTTTTTAAAATTCTTTTAAAGTTTCTGTATGGGCTTTTTTGATGAGTTTGTCTATTTCTTTCTCACTTTTGTATAAATATTCTAAGTCTTTTAAAAACCGAAGCCAGAGTTTTCAAAATTTAGAAAATTAAAAATACAATTTGGAATAGTTTGTATTAATATGGTAAATATTATGCTATGCAAGTATAAGTTTTACAACCTATTGCTGTTAAACTAATGATTTAAAAATATATTTTCAAATCCACCTTTATAAAAATTATTTGAAATAGTAAATTTTACATATTTGTAGTAAATATTTTTTATAACAGTGAAATAAATCATAAAATGTATGTTCATAATGACAGCTACAATAACCCATTTTAGTTTTATACAAAAAAAATATAATTATAGCTAAACAATACAAAAATGACATAAGTGTCTCAATATAATGATATAAGTCTATAACAACTTTTGGTGTTATTGGAAGCTGCTATAACATAAAATTTGAAATTTTGTAAAACCAAATAAAAATATTTTAATTTTAGGGTTAAAAATCTAATATATCCATCTATTGTTGAAATTAGTAAAATAAACAAGTTCAATAAAAAAACCTTATTTACTATTGATGCAGTGTTTAAAATGTTATGAAATTAGCTTTATTTTTTTATATAACATATAATGGAATCTTTAGATTAGAATGATTTAGTTATCCAAACTGAAAGAACCATGCTAATATACTCTTTTTATACCCAGTGACACTTTTAATACTTGTCTCCTCTTGCACTCCGCATCATATTGTACTCTTGTATTTTGCTCTCGCGGAGTAAAAGATATATTTATGATTCAGAAGAAGTCTTTGAGTCTGATATATTTGTCCAGATGAACTGAGAATGAGGATTAATCCTCTGGAGCCGTCACCATTTTTTTATCACTCCAGAATAGTCTGTTTTGAAATTAATGTATAATCACTTTAACATTACCACCATATACAATTGTCTTTCCAAATTTTAATTAGATTGTATTATATTGTGACATATTGTATGTTACTATATCGTTTATAAGTCTACGACATATACATTATAATTTCATAAAATTTTATCTGACTACATGAATCAACGTAGGTAAGAGTCTATGGGTATATATAAAAGAAAAAATGGACAAAAGCTTCAATTTTTAAATTTTGGTCATTTAAAACATCAATTTATAGTTGTCATTTCAACCATTATTTTTATTAGACTTCTATTTTAAACTCAAATTTATGTTGACTGAACAAATTTGGATACATCATTAAATGACTTAATGGAAACTAAAAACAGATTTAATTAATCGTTAAAAACCTTTGTTTTACCTTAACTTTTAAATTTATGTCATAAAAACCTGAACTTTAAAATTTATGCATTTAAATCTCTATTTTTTGTTGACTGAGCTAATTTAGACGGACCGTGAAGTAAATGATTTCAACCAACATTTTCCCTATAATAGAGGCATGATGGCACATCAATGGCGGAGGTTACGAGAAACTAATGAGAAAGTACGAAATCTGTTCTGGGTGATCTGTGTCGGTGGCTGCGAAAACTTCAACATTAGACCATCAGCAATGGTGAGATTCGAGTGAGTCTCATAAATATTATTATATTATTAATTATATTATTATTTTATTAGAAAAAAAAAAGAGGAAAGAGGAAAGAGAAATGATGAAGAGAAAAAAAGAAATTATGGATGAGACGTTTTAAAAATCTCATTCTAATGAGACTCTCACTCCTAAATCTCATAACTTTTGTATTTTATTTTTATTTTTTATTTATTTTTAATCATATGAGACTCTTAAAATCTCACCATTGCTGATGGTCTTATTTTTTCTTGGACAATCAACGTCGTTGATTTTCTAGAGATAATGAGAAACATTGGAATAAAAAACTACTGATGTTCTCTTCAAGTGGTAATTTTATCAAGCAAATTGTCTCAAGAGCTTTTCGTGAGAGCAATGCCTCAAAATCACAAATAGAGCAAAACTCAGTGATAAAACTATCGCAGTCAAGTTTTATGCTCTTCTTAGGTTCAAAAGTGAAGTTAATGGAGATTATAAACAAGAATTTTTCTGGTGTAGGGCTAAAACGTGAATATTAATATGATGATATTTTGGGGGGGGCAATTATTCGGTTGAGGCATCCACGAGTGTCCTTTTGGAAAGGCCATCGAGTCCACCTACCTCTACCATAGGGAAAATGTCGGTTGTAATCATTTACTTCAAGAAACGCCTAAATTGGCTCGGTCAACAAAAATTGGAGATTTAAAATTAAGTGAAACACAATTTGGTGCTTTAAGTGGCCTAAATTTAAAAGTTCAGACTTTTTATGATAATTTTATTTTGAATTAAAATGAATAAACGACATCATTTTGTTTAACCGTGTTTTTAACGATTAATTAAGTCCATTTTTAGTTTTTGTTAAGTCACTTAACGATATGTCTAAATTGGTGCAGTCATCATATGTTCAAGATTTAAATTAGAAATTAAATAAAAATGGTGATTTAAAAGATACAGCCACAAAATTATGTTTTAAATAGCCAAAATTTTTAAATTGAGGTTTTTTTACCATTCTCCCATATATAAAATAAAAATATGCTTTACTATTAATTAAAATATCTCCATTAACGACATACTCATTTGGATATCTTTATTTAATATTAATATTTTAATTTAGTTTGATTGTGTTATTAAAATTTATAAATAAAATTTTTTAACTCACTCATAACAATACATATGTCACAAGAACACAAAAATTCAAGAGAAATATTATAAAACTGAGACAGTTCTATCATCAAAACTTGGTATTAGACCTTCTTTTGCGTGGTGAAATATTCATGGGGCACAAAAATTTCTCTGGCCTCTAGAAGAATTTTGGGAATGACAGAAATGTCAAGCTATTAAAGGTTATGTGTGTTGTTCATTACCAGTTCAAACCTTTAATTTTACTGGATCATTTTGATCCAGCCTTTGTCTCAGTAGAGTATTTTAAGGATGGAGATTCTGACCAATGGAATTTGAATAGATTAAGGGAAACATTCTCTGAACAAGACTGTAACCTGATATGCACCATCATACCGGGTAAAGAAGATACAATATTGCCTTATGCATGAATTTATCAACATGATGGTAACTACTCGATAAAATCTCGATACCAAGTGTGGTACGAAAGATTTGGGCCAGAAGAGACTGTGTCTCAGGTACTCAATCCCTCGATGGATAGTCTATTTTCGGCAATCTAGAAGATTCCTACTCTCTCTAAAATCAGACACTTTGATGTGGAGAATTCTATCTCATAACCTTCCCACCAATGCAGCAATGATGAAGAAGACTTTGATTAAGCATCAGGAATGCCCTGCTGTGATTTTGAGAGTGAAGATCAGAATCATCTATTTTTCCGCTGCCCTTATGCCTGTGCGGTGTGGGCAAGCTCACCAGACTGGTTTCTATTCACCCCTGCCTCTACTGAATCCATATATGAGAATATGGAAACCTGCCTGACGAAACCCGGACATAGTAAGGGATTGGAGTTTTGGCCATGGCTACTATGGCGGCTTTGGAAATCGCATAATGCCTCTATATTTGAGGGATAACAATATCAGCCGTTGGAAACATGTAATAAAGCGCTTGAAGATGCGGCAGAGTGGTGGAAGGTTAGAGAAGTAGATATGCATTATCAAACATCCTTAGAATTGACTCCCCAATACTTGCAATGATTAACGATCTGCGCAGAAGCATATTCCCACAGAATATCGTCCACCTGAGCAAGGTATGATCCTCTGTAATGTTGATGCCTCATGGTATCCTAACGCTTTAGCTACTAGAACTGGTTGGATTACTCAGTAAATTCTGGACACTGTGAGTTGGAATAAAAATTTACCCCCAACTGTCAATGATTATGCATGTGGAAGATGCGGCGTTAGCATGGGCTTGCCGATATATCTCCAATATAGGATATGAAAATGTGTGATTTCAAATGGACTCCCTACACCTATATACAACAGTAAAGAACCCGACAAAATGACCAAATCTGAATGTCTATGTTTAAGACATTAAAGCTATAATGCTTTAAAATTCATCATTCACCATTCAGCTGATTAGAATTGGAGCAATGTCGCATATGTAATAACTAAGACAAGAAAATAAGTTTTTTATAATATGCTAATAATAAGTTATCTAGTTGGTTAATATATTCTCTGGTGTTAAAAAAAAATACATATCTCACAAGATCAGATATCTCATTTTATATACATCTATC
This sequence comes from Streptanthus diversifolius, assembly GCA_039880935.1. Classification (NCBI taxonomy): domain Eukaryota; kingdom Viridiplantae; phylum Streptophyta; class Magnoliopsida; order Brassicales; family Brassicaceae; genus Streptanthus; species Streptanthus diversifolius. The sequence continues at coordinate 1,481,175 of JAXGFM010000001.1, forward strand.
AATCCTACTATCCATTACATACGTTGATATTACTCTAAACCAAAATTGCCACCAATAGCTCCACCACCAGCACATCCACCAACCCGATTGTCAAACGAAACACCGAACCAATAACCTACAGGGATCTGGAAGATCTAGTGGTTCGGGTCCAAGTTATGGAATTTTCAAACACCCCAAATATTAAATAGAAACAAACCGATTTATAAGAAACCCGTAGACTTGCAAAATTTGTGATGCTTTTCTTGGTCATTATTTTATTGTATAAAATAATCCGATAATGCATACACTTGTAACTCTCAATTTTGTTCGATCACACCATTAATACTCTATGAACAAGAAAAAGCTTGGAAACCATTTGATTCCAAATAAAACAAAATAAATTAAAAAGAAAAAAAAAGGTGAAATATCAGGGAAAAAGCAAATAAATTAAGATAATAAAATGGATTGGGCCTTACACCCGAAAGAGGGTTTTAGGCTGAATCTGGAAAGTGGTATCTAAAGAGAGATAGCGACCACCACCTCACAAACTTCGTCTTCAAAGCCATTCGTTTTGCCCTAGATTTCGAGCGAGCGGGAGATTTCCAGATTGAGAGCATCCTTCGAGTTTCTCTTAGTTCGTCGTTATCTCTTGCTTCTTGGAGTTTCTGTTACCAGAGGTAAGCACTCAGATAGCTAAACTCATTTTCAATTTCAATCTGGATTTCGTCGTATCCTGCTTCTCTCCTGCTTGAAAGCGGTATCGCTATCAATTTAGTTTCATTGAGAAACCTAATTAGTAGATAAGGATCCTTGTTTGAGGAATTAGGGTTTGTAATCGATTTATACTCTCTCCGTAAAAGTAATATTTTTCCGTTGCGAATGATGTTGAATTTGTGCTTGTTCTTATGCTAGTTTTGCTTTTTGATTACGATTTGTAGATTCTAGGCATTGGTGTTGAGGCTACGATATCTCCTATTTAGTAGATGTTGATCTTTGTTCGAGGAATTATAGTTTGGAATCGATTTAGACACTCGCCGTATGAGTAATTTTCCGTTTGGAATGATATTGGATTTTTGCTTGTTCTTATGCTAATTTTACTTTTTGATTACATTTTATAGATTCTTGGCATTGGTGTTGAAGTTACGATATCTCTTAGTATGGACTTTGATGAGTATGAGTACCTAGAGAAGACTGTTGAAAATCCTCACCTGGAGAACGAAGTTGGAAATGGTGGTGGTGATGAAAAATCCAAATCTGAAGCGAAAGAGCGGAGTAGAAGCTCAAGGCATAGGAGTGATGACAAGAGAGACGAAGACGAAGATGGACGGCGTTCTAAGCGGTCAAGATCGAACCACCGTTCACGATCTAGAGATAGAGAGAGAGATAGGCATAGAAGTAGCCGAGACCACAGAGACAAGGAGAGAGGTGATAGAGATCGCGAGAAGGATAGAGATAAAGAAGAAAGAAACGGGAAAGATAGAGAGAGAGATAAAGACAAAGATCGTGACAGTAAAGTACGTGACCATGAAAAAGATCGGGAGAGAGATCGATCACGAAGAAGCAGAAGTCGATCAGAGAGACATCGGAGTCAGGAAAGAGAAAAGAGCCAGGAGATAGAAGCTAAGGAAAGAGACACCAAGGACCGTGATAGAGATCGCAGGTGCCCCTTCTCTTCTTGTTCTAACATTTTGTTCTTATAAATGTTCACTGCATTCAATCAATATACATATTTGTTATATAATTTGGGTTGAAGAGACGTATCCAAGTTGGTGCCTGTCTGTGATGCTTACTGTGTCTAGTAGCTGCTTAAAGAAGAGTTCTTCATGGTAGGTTCAGAAAGTTATTGGTAAAGTTGTGACTGAAATTGAGGATGCGGGCTCCTAGTGCGTCCTGTTTTCTTGAAATGACAACTGAATTTGGAAATCTCTTATGCTTTTTGGGTTATGTACAATAGCTTTGATGTAAGCTATAAGTTTTAACAGGTTCATAATGCTATTAGGTCCATTGGTATTGCCTTCTGTACAACTTGATGGGGCTCGTTCCGTTTAAGATTATCATTGTAATAGAAGGTAAAAGGTTTTTGGTTAGACTTCAGGTTGGTCCTGTGCTAAATTTAAAATGAAAGAAGTTCTTAGTTTAAATTTATGAGTTTATTGTTCATCACTTGTTGACTTCGCATAGTTCCCTGCAGGGCCATCTCGTGCTTCACGTGTGTACGCCTATCGGAGAAAAGTTTATCTGTTGTGAATTTTCCTAACACTAACATTTTTCTTCATACCAGAAGATGCCTTCTGATATGTGTCTTTGGCATATTCCAAGATGTTGCGACATCTAGGAAAATATTTTTTATAAAGGTATCTAGTATCAAAGTTAACAAGGTTACATGTTTCATGTTTGTTATTATGCAGACGCCATAAAGATAAAAAAGAGGATAAGGTAGAGCCTGAGGCTGATCCTGAAAGAGACCAGAGAACAGTTTTTGCTTATCAGGTATTCCTGTTGTCATAGCTGTGGATCCTTTAGAACATTTAAACTTGAGCAATAATTGATGGTTTGTGGGTATCTGTGCAACAGATTGCGTTGAGGGCAACTGAAAGGGATGTTTATGAATTCTTCTCCAGAGCTGGAAAGGTTTGTCCTCTGCTCTTCTGGTTTCATGTCGCCATCTAAAATGTTATTTTGGCTAGTTCAGTTTATTTTTATTTTTTAACACATTACCTGCTAATACGGTTTTAGGTACGAGATGTGCGGATAATTATGGATCGAATTTCCAGGCGTTCAAGAGGAATCGGGTAAGTTTAAAATACTTTATTTCTTGAGACTTTTGACGAGAGCAAGTTGCTGTTCATGTTAAAAAATCCTTAATTGTTGGTACACTGATAAGCCTCCAGTAGGTTCGGGGCGCATAAATAGTGCTATTGTTATGATGTATCTTATTTCAGACTTTCACTACTGTTTGCTAGTTTCTAAATTGGTCCTGTATGCAGGTATGTGGAGTTTTATGAAACAATGTCAGTCCCTATGGCTATTGCTCTATCTGGACAGCCTCTTCTTGGTCAACCTGTTATGGTAAAACCATCTGAAGCTGAGAAGAATCTTGTTCAGTCAACAACTGCTGCCGCTGGAGCAGGAGGGATGCTGGGGCCCTATTCTGGTGGAGCTAGACGTCTTTATGTTGGTAACCTGCATGTTAACATGTCAGAAGATGATCTGCGAAAGGTAAACTATTTTATTTTTTCTGAGCAGGTATGGTGTTTATCGAAATTAAACTATTCAACTGCAATTATGCTTAATATAGTGCAGAGATGAAAGTGTGAATATTCCTGTTTTGTACAAACCACAAGCTTTCAGGAATATAGACTTTTTTGTAATTGCTTATTGCTTCATGTTCTGTTCATATATTTCATGTTCATGTAACATAATAATACATTTCTTTTGGCATTCCTAGGTTTTTGAATCATTTGGGAGTGTGGAGCTGGTACAGGTACCTCGTGACGAAACTGGCCATTGCAAAGGATTTGGTTTTGTTCAGGTATGTCGAGTCAATGCTAGTCTTGACTTCTTGCTGATTGTCTTACTAATTTACAGCAATCTTATCTTTTCCAAACCTTACAGTTTGCTCGCCTGGAGGATGCTAGGAATGCACTGAATCTGAATGGGCAGTTGGAGATTGCCGGTCGTGCAATCAAGGTAATGGTTGAACTTGATTTAGAAAATTTTATGTTATATTAATCCGGAAGGCCATAGAGAGCTGTAATTGTGTTAAGTATTTTCTAGACTCTATAAAACAAGGATTCTTTCAATATGGTGAGATTATGATATAACAACCAAACAGAAATTTATAATCTCTCTGTTTAGTGATGTTACGTTTTTATGTTTACTAACGAAAATGAGCCATGACATCTGCATGTAGATTTGTTATGGCTTTGAGCAGTCAAACCATCTTCAGTCGTCTCAGAAGCTTCTAAACATGCATTTTATTATGTCTGTTGATGGTGTAGTTGTATTTTTTCAGGTTTCAGCTGTAACAGATCAAACTGAAGTCCCAGAAGCTGGACAAGCGCAAAACACTGGTGATCTGGATGATGATGATGGAGCGGGCCTGGTAAGTAGTTTTCTTAATCTTGCTAACCTATCCTCCAAAAGAGGACATATCTCAAGGATATATATATAGGGATAACTGAAGTAATATGTTTCATATAATAGTTATAGACACTGCATCATGTTGGAATTGGTATATACATGAACATAAATTTTAAAATCAACTTAATAAAAGGTTGTTAGCTGTTGATGGACAAATTTATTACCAAGTCTGGTTTCTATTAACATTAAATAGATACATTGTGCAAGATTTATGGTGGTGTAAAGGAAATGGAGTTACCTTTCAAACATTGTTTGTAAACTTATTCTTTCTTGAAGCCTAACGTGGTTGCTTATACTGCAGTCTCTGAATGCACAATCGCGGGCTGCGCTCATGCTGAAGCTCGATCGTAGTGGAACTGCCTCGAGGTTTCTCTCTCTCCCGTTAGTTATTCCGGTTTATGTAGTTTGTGTTGTTTATTTTTATTCCACTAAAAACCAATCTTCTCTGCAGCACTGGCCTTACTGCAATCCCATCTATTCATGGTGCATCCTCGACGGTCTCTCCGTTGGTGGCTCCCCTTGTACAAGGGGGTATCCCTGCTGTTGCTGGACTCGCAGGTGCCGGTATTTTTCCCGGTCCACCTATGTTCGACCCTGTTGGTCTCCCCAGCGAATGTCTACTGCTTAAAAATATGTTTGATCCATCCACAGAGGTTGGTAAATTGCTAAACATTTTCTTGTCTCTTAACAGTTGGTACCTCAAGCTAATTCTGCTTTATACATGTATCTGTCTCGCAGACTGAACCTGACTTTGACGAGGACATCAAAGAAGATGTTCAAGAAGAATGCTCCAAATTCGGGAAACTGAATCACATCTTTGTTGACAAGTAAGTGAGCCTTAGAATAGTAATTCTCATTGTCCAAAAGAGTAGACTGATCTCTACTAATATTTGATTATATGTTACTCAAAACAGGAACAGCGTCGGTTTTGTCTACTTGCGATTTGAAAATGCTCAAGCAGCCATGGGAGCGCAACGTGCCCTCCATGGAAGATGGTTTGCCGGAAAGATGATTACAGCGACTTACATGGTACATGTCGTGTTTCATTTACAAACTGTTCGATTTCATTCTCTACTAACGGATTCTTCTTCATCCTTTGTGTTCACAGACTACAGAGACTTACGAGGCCAAATTCCCTCAGAGTAACTAAAGCTTCATGGGAACGTAAGCCTCGGGAAAAATTAGGTTTGTTTCTGGAGCTGAGAAAGGGTTTTTAGTATGGTTTTAAAAGCATCAATGAAAGATGGAATTTTAGATGGTGAAGCTTGTCATAATGCTATTACAAAAATCCAATCTTTTGAAGAATTGTCTTGTGTCAAATTTATGTTTATGCTGCTATTACACCTGCATCTTGTATTATTAAATTAAACTCTCGATATTGTGTGTTTGATAACTTTCCCTCTTTCATTGATGATACCATTCTCTAAGTTATTTTGTATTATGCCAACATATTTCAGATCTCATAAGAATGTTTTGACTTTCTTATATTCGGGTTCGAAATAAAAAGAAAGTTGACTTTTTTGTTAATATGTCGTTGTGGAAAGGGTCATTTAATCAGCGTTGTAATTATCTGAACTTGAATAATATTATTTTAACAATTATTATTCGTACTTAGTCATAATAATCATTCTTGAAGTATTCTTTAAGTTAATATGATATATTGTCGGAATCATGTGTTTTTGAAATTTATTACATGTCTGCGTAATATTAATGTTATGCCATTAAGTTAAGTTGATTAAAAAAAAAGTTAATATGACATATTTTTTCTGTAATAAATAATTTTGAAAACATCTCCTAACTAAGTGTAGACGCTTAAGCTGATAGGCTTAAATCCTGATTTCGGTTAGAAATTTTTGGGTTTATGATATATCTGAGGTATCCAAATGTATATATTTAGAAAATTTCAAAACATAAAAGCAACGTATCTTATTCAGATTTTTGTTTCAATTTATACATGATCTGTAAAAGCAACATAACGTATTCGGTTTTAGATTGTTTATTATCTATTTCGGTTGGGTACACAATTTAAATTTGTTGTGGGTTCGGTTTGGAACTTTTGGATACAAAGCCTGAATCGGGGGACTTGGTAAGCATATCCAACGGCCCAGATTGAATACTTTGGATCATCGGTAGTGCTGGTGGGATGTCACGAAAAAAAAAAAAAAAAAAAAAAAAATACAATTAGACATGAAGTTCAATAATGACGAATATACCCTTGACGCCGCTGTGCGAGAGAATCCCAGCTCCTCTCTCGTCCCCGTTGCCTTCTTCAATCTTATTCTTCTCCTCTCGCTTTACAATTGTTCTTATGTTCTTTCTTATTCCTTTTTTTCTTCTAAAAATTAAATTGTTGCATATACGATCAAACGAAAATCGAACTAAAATCTTCGTCTTTTAGATTTCCTCCGATCACTTCCAGAAGATTTCAACCTGGTACTTGCTTTTTTTTTTTTTTTTTATTTCATCGATAAACAATTTGTGGTTGCTTTTTGTTTGAATCTGTTAAATTTCATCGGCAAGCCAATGTGATTATTTTCTCGGAAATCTTAATTAGTATATTTTTTCTTACCATGTTCCGTCTATTAAGTGGGTTTGAGATAGATATTGTAAATTTCATGGCTTGTGAATCATCGTGATGTTCTATGAGCATGTTTAGCTTTGAGCTTCGTTTTAAAAGATTTGTTTTTTTCTGTGTAAAGCTTGAATCTTTTCGGAAGCTAATCATCTTGTGTTCGTTTTGACTTTTAGAGCAACTTTTTTTTTTCTTCATGCCACTGCTATGGATTGTTGCATCATTACTATCATAAGTTTTAGATCCTATTCCTTTGTCGATCCTTGTTCTGTAGCTACTGGGTGTTAATAAAATTTCATTACAAGGACTCATCATAACTTTTGCTTGCCTTTTTTCAGATGGAACATGAGCAAGATGACCCTGGTACAGCAGCAACACATGGTGGGGTTGATTCTCCACTTGATGATTCAGTGGCAAGTGAGTCTATATGTGATCCAACTTTGAATAACAACAGCGTCCATACAAATAAGTCTGATGATTCAGCAAGTAACGAGCATCCGAACATTTATCGACAAGATATCGTCAGAAACAACAAGACGGGAAGTATTGGGGTTGTGAGCGAAGTAGCCGGTGATTCCGACTCTGAAAGTGATATTAGTGATGAGGAAGATGACGAAGAAGATGATGATGATAATGACGACGACGATAATGATGATGATGATGCAGATGAAGACGAAGAGGAAGGGAAGAAGACCAATGAGGATAATGTTGGGAACTACAAATGTGGTACTCTTGAGGGTGATCAGATTCGTGTGCTTTGGATAGATGACACTGAGCCAGTTCAAGATGTTAAGGGTGTAACCGTTGTAGACCGTGGTTTCTCTTACGGAGACTATGTTGCTTCAGCTTCTGAGCCAACTGGGCAGGTGGGAGTAGTTGTCGATGTAAACATATCGGTAGATTTATGGGCTCCGGATGGTTCTATCCACAGGGACATCTCAACCAAAGAGTTGAAACGCGTCAGGGATTTTGCTGTTGGTGATTATGTAGTTCATGGCCCTTGGCTAGGTAGAGTTGATGATGTATTGGACAATGTGACTGTGTTGTTTGATGATGGTTCCATGTGTAAAGTCCTACGTGTTGAACCTCTTCAGCTAAAACCTATTCCCAAGAACAACCTTGAAGAAGATGCAAACTTTCCATATCACCCAGGCCAACGTGTCAAAGCAAGCTCCTCGTCGGTTTTTAAGAGTTCCAGGTGGTTATCTGGATTGTGGAAGCCCAATCGCTTAGAAGGTACTGTGACCAAAGTTACCGCTGGGTCTATTTTTGTCTACTGGATTGCCTCAGCTGGCTTTGGGCCAGATTCTTCTGTTTCCCCACCTGAGGAGCAGAGTCCAAGTGATTTGACATTGTTGTCATCTTTCACTCATTCCCATTGGCAAGTGGGTGACTGGTGCCTTCTTCCATCGGTGACTCAATCTTCTACAATTCCCTTGCATAAGCATGTATCTAAATTACGACTTTGTGATTCTCAAGCAAATCTTGCAAATCGGCAACAGAAAGGTGGGAGCGATTTAGAAGATGTGCAAGATGAAGTAAGCGCAAAAAATGAATCTGTTGGCATTACTGCTGAAGCTATGCCAAAAGAAACTAGTGTCTCTTCTATTTCAAAGGAGCCTACTCATGAACCTTGGCCTCTCCACCGGAAGAAGATACGTAAACTTGTTATCAGAAAGGACAAAAAGGTAAAGAAAAAAGAGGAAAGCTTTGAACGAGCTCTATTGATAGTTAATAGCCGAACGCTTGTTGATGTAGCCTGGCAGGATGGTACAGTAGAATGTAGACGGGAAGCAACAACATTGATTCCAATTGAGACTCCTGGTGATCATGAATTTGTCGCTGAGCAGTATGTGGTGGAGAAGGCTTCAGATGATGATGATAACACCAGTGAACCTAAGCGTGTTGGGGTTGTTAAAAGTGTCAATGCAAAAGAACGTACCGCTTCTGTGAGATGGTTGAAGCCACTTCGAAGGGCAGAAGAACCCCGTGAGTTTGACAAGGAAGAAATTGTTAGTGTTTATGAATTAGAGGGCCATCCTGATTATGACTACTGTTATGGGGATGTTGTTGTTCGACTATCACCTGTTACCGTGGCGTTACCAGCATCTTCTGCCGAAAACTCTTTAGAGAAGGCAACGGAGCAAGACAATGGCGACCAAGATACAGAATATCATCAAGAAGCAACGGTCCATGATAAGGAAGAAAACGAAGTCAATACGGACTTTGACTTTTCAGAGCTCTCATGGGTTGGAAATATTACTGGCCTAAAGGATGGTGATATTGAAGTAACATGGGCCGATGGAATGGTATCAACGGTATGTCAACCTAAACTAGTCTTTTCAATCCTTACTGGTCTGGTTTTCTCCTCATTATATGATTTACAGCGTGTACCAAATGTTGGAGTGCTTTATATACTTGCTGGGTTTTTTGGGGGGATTGCTATACAATTTGTGTTGTTCTCTCCTTGATATTCTGGACTAGAAAGACAGTGGATGCATAAGTTCGAGGAGATTTGATTACCTATCCAAAGGAATCATTTGGGGAGCAGTTGGTTTCTTTTTCTTTTGATGATCTAGGAGATATATGCAAATTGGTTCTTTACGAGACTGTGGTACGAACAAGGCTTACTACTTATTGACTTTTACTTTTTACTTTTTTTTTCCTGCTTTCTCCTAGGTTGGCCCTCAAGCAGTTTATGTAGTTGGACGGGACGATGATGATGAATCAATTGCTGCAGAAAGTGAAGCAAGTGATGCTGCTAGCTGGGAAACTGTAGACGATGATGAGAGGGGTGCTCCTGAGATTCCTGAAGAGGTTTGTTTTGTGAAGAATATGTTATTGATATTTTTTGCTTGACCCAAACATTATGTTCAATAGGGTGGCACTTGTGTAAGCACAATCATTTGTTTCTTCGAATTAATGAGAACCTTTAATTTACAGGATCTTGGAAGGGATGGTGCAGAAAACTCTGATGCCGAAAACAATGCTGAGAATGATTCTGGGAGGAATGGTGCCCTAGCTCTCCCACTAGCTGCAATTGAATTTGTGACTCGACTGGCAAGTGGAATCTTTTCTCGTGGACGGAAAACTGAAGATTCTTCCAGCTCCAGTCCCACAGGTGAAAATGGATATAAGCAGGCTGAATTGACAAACTCTTCCGGCGAGAGGGATTCTTTCCTTGATGAAACTAGTCCTCCAAATTTCAGTGCCACTGATAACTGTGAGTCAGAGGGCACAGTATTAGAAAACGATGCATTGGAAATATCAAAGAGCGAAAAATCTGATGAGCCAGTACCTTCTGAAGGTGATGGTTGCCGTTTCAGACGCTTCGATATATCACAAGATCCTCTGGACCACCATTTTCTTGACGCAGATGAGCAGGTAGGTCAAGGACTTACACTTCAGATTACTCTCGTAAAAAAATGTTTCTTCACGTTACAGTTTAAATTGGAAACTTTGTTAATTCTTAAAGTGTCTTATCAAACATGCAGAAAACAAAGGAAAGACGATGGTTCAAAAAGGTTGATCAAGACTGGAAGATACTTCAGAACAATCTTCCGGGTAAATGCGTAGCTGTACTATTCTAAGTTTAAACGTTTAGCAGCATTTCATGATTGGTAAATTGTCAAAAATTGATTTACCTTTGGCAGATGGAATCTTTGTTCGAGTTTATGAAGATAGAATGGATCTCTTGAGGGCCGTGATAGCCGGGGCATATGGAACACCATACCAAGATGGTCTCTTCTTTTTTGATTTTCACCTTCCACCTGACTACCCTAGTGTGCCACCGGTATGAGCTTCTTTTTTTATTATTACTATTTTGCGCAACCTAATTGAATCCATTTATGTATACATAAGATAATGTTCTGTCTGGCTTTTCATTCTGCAGTCGGCATATTATCATTCTGGTGGATGGAGGTTAAACCCCAATCTGTATGAAGAAGGTAAGGTCTGTCTTAGCCTTCTCAATACGTGGACAGGCAGAGGAAATGAAGTCTGGGATCCCAAATCATCTAGCATCCTTCAAGTCCTTGTTTCACTCCAGGGTTTGGTGTTAAATTCAAAGCCTTATTTCAATGAAGCCGGGTATGGTAAGCAGATCGGAACTGCAGAAGGAGAGAAAAACTCACTGGGGTACAACGAGAATACTTTTTTACTAAATTGTAAAACCATGATGTATCTTATGCGGAGACCACCAAAGGTAAGTGCGAGCTCTGTTTGTCTTTCTTTTACTCCATCACATTAAAAACTTTAACATTGTCCCCCGCAACTTTCCTTTTCTTAATTTGTGATGAAATCTGTAGGATTTTGAAGAACTCATCAAAGAGCATTTCAGAAAACGTGGTTATTACATCTTGAAGGCATGTGACGCCTACATGAAAGGATATCTGATAGGTTCCCTCACCAAAGATGCTTCGGTTATCGATGAACGCAGCAATGCTAACTCAACTTCAGTTGGTTTCAAGCTTATGTTGGCTAAGATTGCGCCAAAGCTTTTCTCAGCGCTGAGTGAGGTAGGAGCTGACTGCAATGAATTCAAGCATCTGCAGCAGCAATAACACAGGCTTCAACGGAGCTGGAAGTACACCAATCACATTGCCAATGAACCAGTGAAGGTTTGTGGCCTCTTTATTATTACAAGTATCAAACTCAGACATGTCTGAAATGCGTGTCAGTTTTTCTTTTTTGTTTTTTTTTCTTTTTGAGTTTTACAAGGATCACTTAAAAGTTGTAACCTCATCTGTTCCACAAATATTGGCAAATGAATTTTTTTTGGTTGGTCATGTTTTGGAGCTTGCTTAAAGTTTAAGGGGTGCACTACAACATTTGTTTTGTCATGGGGTGTCAAATAACTTCTAACAAAGATGATTTCAGTGAAGTTTGTATTGGCTTTTATAGTATATGTTCCATGAGCAGTTTCTTTTGCTTTATTCCGGTATTGGATACAGGAATTATTTTCTAACTGAATTTGCTTTTATTATTTCTTAAAATGGAAAGATCTTTGAAATGTATTTATGCAGATGTTAATGTTTCTTTCTCCCTTAGAGAAAACACATATTGTTTGCTCTGGGAACATGTTCCTTATTGGTTTTGGTAATGGTTGATGTGTTGCTGGTGGTGATGATGGTGATGGTGAGCGCTCTGATTCATCTGATGATCATGTAGGTGATGATGACCGCCGTGATGGTGGTGATCATCATACTGTTGATAGTCAACTTCGTTCTTTTCGTTTTGCATGGTACCGGTTGCCATCTGATCATCATGCCATCCTCTAGATGTGTTCCGGGTTATTTCCAGCAAAGAGTTCCTCACATGTTCAGCCGGCATCATCTCGCTATCATTTTTCTGTTACATGGAGAAGAAAAAGAAATGAAACATATAGTCTTTGTATGTTTTGTTTTCGTTTTTGTTTCTTCATTCAGCAGGTCCTTCAGATCATACCTCGACTTTAAAGACATTGGAGACAAGACTGAGGAAGCGAGTCGTGTTAGCATTTGTGACCTCAAGTCCCAGAGAATCCAGTGCCTCTATTAGCCTTGTGAAGCCTCCTGGTTTGTATTCACAAATCACCTTTACGAAAAACTCTCTGCCATCTAACTGAGCCACGTCCACCTGCGGCTGAAACCCCTCATGCACCCAACATAAACCGTTATCATGAGAACGAGGTGTTAAGAATTCAATATTAAGGTGAGATTTTACGTTCTTCCTTATTATGCTCTAACCTCCATTTCTTGTCCTTTGTCATTGGAATTCTCAAGATCAACATCTTGTTTCAGGTTAGGAACATTGGAGTTACACGAAAGCCCCGGGTGAAACCCAGTGACAACTGTCCCGTTGAGGCTCATCCCTCCTTGCTGCCTATTAGATCCATCCTCAGTCTCTGAATTTTCTTCAAGCTCGTCTTGAAGCTCCTTTGCCTCATTCTGCAACTCCTTAACGTAGTTGATCGCGTCACCAAGAATCGATGCTCTATCCAACTTCCATGCCAAAAAAATCTAGTTTCAGAAAACACGTAACAACGAGGCAGAAACCAAGAAACAAACCCCAGATACATATATACCTTGGTTATCGTGGGAACAAGTGACCGGAGAGCGTAAAGCCTATCGTTTAGCTTTTTCCTTCTCCGTCTCTCAGCCATCAGGTTCTTAGCTTGAGATTGTTTTCCTGACTTCTTCTTGTACTTTGGATCATCTTCATCATCAATCTGGTCGCTACAATCCGAAGCAGTATCCAACCTTCCGTTCTCATTAGCGACTTGCTGTTCATCCACAAGCAAGCTAGGCTCACCCATCACCGGCATCCCCTCTTCTGCCACCGTGTTAAATGGGTTCATGCCCATCATCTCCTTGTTACCATTCTCAGGGAGATACCCTAAGGCTTGGTGATGATAATGACTCTTAATCTTCAAGTTTTGTTGTGCCTCGTAGTCATTCATCTGAGGCAAGAAATTGAGCCGGATTTGATCGTCTGAGACATCGTAAGGCGATGGGAGATTCATCATTTCTTCATCCTTCGAACCCTTTTGATGGATTTCACCAGATAACATCCCGTATCGCTTTGATTCGACCTCATCCGCTGCCATCATGTTGATCGTTACGGTTTCATCCATCAACATGTTGCAATGCCCTATTACAAAATCCACCACGTTCTGATCTTCAGCGACCTATATATCCGTGCACACATCATCACAAAACAACCACATGTTATAACCGTATATAAAAAACCGAAACAACTTGACATAATTAAGACACATTAAACATACATGTCTGGTCGCATAGAGCTCCACTAATCCTCCCGGTATAGGAATCAAAACCCTAGTACAGATTGTTTCCTGAATTTTACAAAAACTGAAATTTTAATTAAAAGTTCTTGTTCATGTGATTGTGATGCTATAAACTAGAAAATCAGATAATACCTGCATAAAGCCTGGTTCTGAGCTCTCACTAAACCAACCGGTCTGGTTAGTCAGAAGAGTCTCCGCATAGATCCTACAACAATGTCCATTTTTCCATCTCTTACATATATCATATGAAACAGTATATGCGTGCCGCGTGTATATATGATCATACCCGGAATCAAGAGAGATGGAAGAAGGAAGATGAGCAAGAAATTCACAAGATTTGGTTCGAGGATGATGAAACATAACATCTCTACAACCTCTGAAGCTAAACTCCTCCGTTCCATTTTCCTCTATGAGTTGTGTCCCACCACAACAACATCCCATCCACTTCACAAACCTGTCTCCTCCCAGACCAAAAAAGAAACTGTGTGACGAAAGCGAGAGAGAAATATAAATTATTTATAAACTTTATTGCACTGAAGAATCAAATCAACCTTTGGTCTTCGTTTATTCTCCAACGAACACAATAGTCCCAAGCTCTTGCACCCACAAGAGGCCTTAATTTCTCCAACAAGTTTTGCATACTACTATCCATTCTCTCAAAATGACTACAACACAAAATAAGAAAAAAGAAACTTTCAAAATTTTGTTATATCACCAATAAAGTTCCCTTCAAACTCTAACCAATATTGTGCCAATATTGTTAATGGTTTTGTTCGTTAACAAATGAGAAATTTGAGACGGCATAAAGAATTAGAAAGACAAAATGTATCATTCACATGATGTCTAACTAAAGATAGAGCTAAAATATCATGAAAAAAACAAGCCAACTAGAACTTACACAAGATTCTCGGAAGAAAGAAGATTCCTTACAAATCTTGTGAAGGCTGAAACTTGACAAGATAAAGCAAGAACAGCTAAGAAAAGAAGACATGAGATTGCAAGAAAGAAGAAAGAAGAAGAAGACGAAGGAGAAATAATAGAAACTAACTACATCCATACAAGGTTTTGCTTTTCGTGTAAAATAACGTCACTAAAAACTAAAATTTATATATGTGTGTGAAATTATCTGTGTATAATTTTCTTTGTTTCTCTCTTAGGAGAGATTGATTGTGGCTTTGGTAGGTAAAGTGCAAGACATGCATGACGATCATGTATATGTATATGAGATATAGATAGACATAAATATATTAAAAATAGAATTAGAATGATGAAAGGCGAAGATTGCATGAGCTAAGGTAACGTGCAAAACCCTAACTACCTTTGTTGAGAGCTTCTCTTCGTTCCGTTTAGGTTATGCATTCTTCTTTCGGTGTCTCAACTACTATTTTCCCTTTTTCTTTTCTCTTTTTTATTCTTTGTTAAATTTATTACTCAATTTTGTTTCTTTTTGAAAACAAATCTCTAATAAAATATATATATATATATATATGTTATCTCATATGACATGAGTAATCAAATGTACATAAAAGATTGCATGTAGCATGTACATGTTAACTGAGTTGACAGTAAACGTAGATCTGTAATGAAAACAAATAATGTTATTAGTGGGGCAAAGTTGGGGCTGGCTTTGTCTCCTAATCAATATCCATATATAGACCCAACTGTCCACCTTTTATGAAGCTGAAATTCCGATTACGTAACAAAACCACTCCCATAGTCCGACGTAACGTTCTGCATCTGGATATATATCTACACGCATGTCTCTCATCACCAATTAATAGGTTACATATTCATTGGACTTCCTCAATTTCTAATCACTGAAGTTTTCCGCTAAAATGTTCTCTTGGTTAAGTGGTTTAATTAATGATTTAAATCAATGCTTCCACAAAAGGTTTTGACGTTTGAAGTGAATCCCACAAAAGAATACGTTTTTGTGTGTGTGTGTGTGTGTGTAGATTATATATACTCAAAACTTATTTTGAGATTCCAACATGATACAATTAGAGTTGTAAGTCGTTATTTTGTGGTGCTAGATGTAAAGTTTGTCAATCGTGAAGTCTATACGATTTCAGGATTTTTTTTTTTTGTAATCATATGCTGAGACATTCATTGTGATCTTAAGTAATATACGTATACTGAGGTTATTAGAAATATATATATATATATGTTTATTGTAGACCGGTAGACAATCATTTGTAATTACCAATATACTTAAAAGTCAAAATTTAACCTCTATGAGAGACCCATGAGGCCATGATATAACAGTCGACCGACCAAGATTTAAAAAAAAACAGTGTTGGGATAAAAAGTACTGTAAGAAGCACCTCAAAATTTTTTTAAAAATGATTAAATGGTTAGAGTTATAACTATAAATCAAAAGCCGGTATATATTATGTTGTCAGCAATTAAAAATATAGAAAAGTTGTAATTTTTTCTGTTGTCAAAAAGATGACAAAAAAATATACACTTGTATTGATTATAAATTAATAGTTTTGGAAAAACAAAATCATGAATAAAACAAAATCATGAATAACACTTGTATTTATTAAAGATATACTTCATGTTGTAAATGTAAAACTCAATGTATATGTATAATGGGGTACAATTTAAAAGATTCTTAGTAAAAAATTATGTTTGATCTTGCAACTCTGTTTGATTTACATATGCAAAAACTCGGCTATGCTATTCATTAACAAAATTTTATAAAATCATTTTGTATGCATTACTATTCACATTACATTTTTATAGTGATTTAGATTTTAAAGTCAATAATTAACAAAATTATCAATGGGTCATTTAAGAAGATTAGTTATAATTAAAGAAGAAAATAGTGATTTAGTCGGGTCAGCTGGACCCTCCTCCTTCCTCTAATTTGTACTTAAGTGGTGAATGTGTTCAAATGTTAAGTGGATGTGTTTGTTTGCTAAATGTCGTCAAACAAATCTTTTCATGAGGTCCGTTTACTTATGAGGCAAACATTTTTTTTCAAATAAATGTTAAAATTTATATCAAAAATACCTTTTTTAAAAATCAGAGTTGCATCTGTTTTTGATTTCTAAAAAAAAATAAAAGATTACAGTCTTCTTAGCTTTGTATAATTTAAATTTCAGAAAGAGTGTCCTCGGAGAATACTACACCAATTTCTAAAGAACTCTTGCTTATTCTATATAGTGCGTGTAATGTTTGCCTAAAACTTCTTGATGAGTGCTTTTAGACTTTCAAGATAGTGTCTGAAAGAGATTGAGAAACTCTGTTCAGTGTTCCTCTGGTCGGGACCAAATCTATATATTTGAAAAGCAAAGATTTCATGAAATGATATTTGTAGACCGAAACAAACGTAATGAACACAGTAAACTACCTAAAACTCATCTGGAAAATTGTTTCATCAAAAGATTATTTGTCGGTTACTTGGCTGAGTACCTATCTAATCCGCAAAGAAAGTTTCTGGTAGCTTAAAGGAAATACTCAAACAGGATCGTGGATGTGGAAGAAAATTCTGAAGATAAAAACATTGGCAAAACAGTTTCATCGAGTGGAGATCAAAAGTGGCTAAAACACCTCATTTTGGTATGATGAATGGTCCGAAATGGGAAGACTATACTATCTTATGGGGGACAAAGGTTTTATTGACATGGGCATCTCAGAGTATGCAACAGTGGAAGAAGAAATTCTCCACCGTAGGAGAAGAAGGCACAGAAACCCTCACCTGAACAACTCGGAAACTCTCATTGAGAACAAGAGATCCCAACTGGATCCGAATGTAACGGATATGACGTTGTGGAAAATTGAAGAGAATAAGTTTACCAAGAAATCTAGCTCCCGTGCCACCTGGAACATTATCAGAGAGACCCTTCCATACCAAGCATGGGAGAAATGTGTCTGGTTTAAACGTGAGCAACATTGTTTTTTATTTGACTTCTTACATAAATTGTTTTATATTGTGTAATTGCGAATTATTTTGAACTTTAAAATCGTAACTTTTGTTTTTTTTACTACTTGAGGAACATATAAACGTTGATGATGTTTATATCTCGGTGTTTAACCCTAGTATAAATGTCGATTTGATTATCTAATGGTAGGGTATAATACTGATATTTTAAAGATATATCCAACCTCACACATATTACAATATATGAGTTTCTTAGGAGGTATTGAAAGATTCAAAATATCGACTTTATCAATACTATCAAAGTTATAAAAAATCAATAAAGATCTAAGAATATTTAGAAAAATATCTAAAAATATGAAATTATGTTTTTATTAGTTAAATGAACTATATTGATATAAATTTAGTGATGTTATAACTTAATGTTTATGAGAGTAATAATAATTCTTCACAAAAAAAAAATGTGTTATTACTCTCATCAATATCTCTAAATAGGTCATTTTGGACCAATCCGACTTGTGATCATTTCCTTTTTAGTACCAACCAAACTATCACCATCATATTTTGATTGTATAGTAATTATGATGATTTGAAATTATTTAATTTTCATAAAATTTTAGATAATTTGAAAATTCGATATGACTTTAATTAAAACACGTTAATATATAATCTAAAATATAAGATGTTAAATTTTATATTTTTAACTACTAAAATCCACCAATAAAATTTAAAATAAAATTTATTTAAAAATATTCTAATAAAAAGGAACTTCAAATTATATTTTAAATCACAAAAAATTGTTTGTCAAAAATCACAAAATTAATAACACTAAATTTTACAATTTGTGTTAAATAAACATAAATTTGTTGTTATAATACAATTCACTTCAAATCTGAATGTTAAATACACCCATAAAATTTCTGTTTTGATTGAATGACAAATGCTAGATATATTAAATTTTATAAGAATTGAATGTCAAAAATAATAATAAATCTTGTAAGGACTGAAATTAGAAGTTACTAGTCTCACACCGTTGGCCAATAAAGTAATGAAAAAAATTGGTTAACTATTAGGTATGAACTGAAAGAAGCTTTCCTTTGTTCCCTTTTCTTCGTCTCTGCTTCGTTGTTGTCAACTTCTGGAAGCCCTTTCATTGATTGCAACGTTTATCTTCATTTTCCTGCGGCAATTAAATGATTAGTCAATCCCTTCGAATCTTCAACGATTTTCCTTCTGTATATTTAAAAGGTTTCGGTCAAACCAAAAGATACATCACATCTTTCCTATATAGTTGTAAATTTTACATCTTTCAACAAAATTCTATTTCGCTTCCTTCTTCTCTGCTTCAAGACTTTTCTTCTTCACCATTCCCAATCTAACGGTATCTTTCCCTCTCTCTCTCTCTTTCTCAAGAAAGTTTCTGGCTTTGATCGATAAAAAAATCGGTGCTTTTGTCTTTAAAGAGATTGGTTCGGTATGCCTGTTTATGCAGGAGTCTTGTCTTAATCAGTGAATGTCTCTTTTCTGTTTGTTTGGTTCGAGTTAATGTTGTGGGGATCGTCTGATAAAATATCTTCAAAGTTTCTTTAATGTGTGTATTGAAAAAGTTCTCTTTTTTCTTTTCTACCACTTGTTTTGCTATTTTTGTTCTTGAAGAGATAAAATCATGAATGATTGGTGAAAATAAGAAGAGGATCATGGAGTTGTTGTATTACAAGCTAGTGTATGCGTTTTAACCATTTTAATATTGGATTTGAGGTCTAAAGTCTTGACCTTTTTACATACCGTGAATTGACTTTGTTCAACTACTCAAAAAAGCTTAACTTTATATGTTTGTTCTTGTGTTTGATTCCTTTCTGCAATTCATGCCCTTCTTCTTCTTAATACTTTTCTTTTTTGTAAATGCAGTTCTTGATTCTGATTGAATCTATACATTGATTAAGATAATGGATACCAATCGAAAAGCTCACCCGGATTGCAAATATTCTGGAAACCCCTTCCATGAATGTGCTTCAGATTGTTTAGAGAGGATTGGTCAAGGCCGTGGAAAGAAGAATTCAAAGAAGCAAGGTACCTTTTTTCCTTATAACTTTCTCTGTTCTTGGGGATTGAATCTGCAGTATGATTGATCTGTTAATGAATGTTCATTGGCAATGGATAGCTTCTACTTTATGTGTCGTTTCATACGTTTTGTTGATAAGATTTGTCGGTATCAAGAACTTGTCCTATCCTTTTTGAAATGAATAAACTCTGTCTTTGGCCATTTTTTATGTATTGCTTCAAGGATAATTTGATCATGGCTTTCGATTTCAATGGTTTGCCAATAATTCTCTGTAAAAGTTGTATCTTTTGATTGCTCATTCTTGAATTGTTTATTACAGCTGGAAAGAATTTTAGCCTCCCGGGGAGTTTTGGTAAGAAAAAGACGGAATCACAGCCACCGTCACCTCTGAACACAAGGCACTATCAGAACGGTATCGCCAATTCGCCAAGGGTTCATCAATCAAGACCTTCACCAATAGTCGTTAAGAAGACGACGGTTCCGGAAACGAACAAACCTTTCCCTTCATCGCTTGATGAAATCTCTATCGACCTCAACGGTCAGCATGATTCTTTCAACCGGAAGACGCAAAAACCCTCGCAGATGGTTCCTCTATCCCCAAACAACATGGTATTTCTTGATTTTCACGAGTATCGTCTACAATACCCCTTTTGCTCAATCTATATTCTAATATACCCCGTTATAAATTAAATGGGCAAAATTACTATTTTACCCTTATAACGGATTATATATTTATGATTGTAAATAATACTACGAAAACAAACTAGCGTAGATGGTAAAACGCGCTTTGCGCGATATAACTAGGGTATAAGAGATCATGGATTGAACAAAAAAGGTATATGGGACGATGTCTCGATTTTCACTCTCACTTAGGACTGGACAAATTACTGAAACCCGAAAAATATGACCTAACTCAATAGTAGCAAACCAAATTTAAAACTGACAATTAAATGGATCTTAAACGTTTATAATTAAAAAACCAAATTTTATCCAAATCTAAAATCGAATGGATATCTGAAATATTTAAATTACAATTATATTTTCAAACATAATAATTATATTTAAGTTTATAATAATTTAAATACTCAAATTTAATCCAAAATTATCAGTTATTTTAATATTAAAATAATCAAAATACTAAAAACTGAAATATTTAAAGATTTTGATTTATAAATTAAAGTTGGGCAAAAAATCTCAAAAAATCAAAGAATCGAAGCTAGATACTAACTTAAAATGAACCTGAATAGTATTGTAATACAAAATAGAATTTAAAGTATGTTACCAGAACCGAATCGAACACAATGTAAATCAAATCAAACATATACCGAACTAGCAAAATACTCGATTGAGACCTAGACTTCTCAATCCGAAAACTCGAATATCCAAAAAAAACGGACCCAGCCTCTACTCTCACTTATCATCTATTTAGGTGTATCAGTCATACATTCGAACATAGAGTCGTGAGTTTCTTGGTCTGAATATTAACATAAAGTGAATCTTACAAGTAGAAAGTGGCACTTTAACGTGTTGTGTTTTGTCTTATCAGGCTGATCGTAGCAAAACCATATCATTAAGACCCCAAGAGCATGAACACAACGGCAAGAATGACATAGCCAGTGAGATTAGTGAATGCAATGTTGTAAGCCCTCCAAGGTCTTACGCCAATAATGATGATGATGATGATAAAAACGATGATGATGAGAACGGAGTAGAGCTTGACCTTCAATCAGTACTATCAGACACGTGTGTTTCGGTTGGAAAATACCGTGTGAACTCTGGTGTCTCCACAATCCTGCGGTCAATTATCGATAAACACGGAGACGTAGCTGCAAACTGCAGGCTAGAATCAGCATCGATGAGATCCAGATACCTAGAGTGCCTCTGCTCATTGATGCAAGAACTTGGGTCAACTCCCGTCGCGCAGTTGACAGAACAAAAAGTGAAAGAGATGCTTGCTGTTATAAAGGACTTGGAGTCTGTGAACATCGATGTTGCTTGGTTACGTTCTGTTCTTGAGGAGTTTGCTCGGTATCAAGAGAACGCAGACGCAGAGAGAGAAAGACAAGAAGAATCGGTGAGGTCCAAGAAACAAGAATTGGTGATTCATGAAGAAGATTTGGCCAAGATGGAGGAGGAAGTAAGGGAAGCGAGGATGAAGGTAGAGGAGATGAAGGCGGAGCTAGCTGAGCTTGAGACAGAGCGGTCGCGGATGGAAGAGATGGGATTTAAGGTTGAGAAATTTAAAGGGAGGTCGTTTCTTGATGAGCTTCTTTGATGTTAATAAGAGTAATTAAACTCAATACATACTTAATGTTTAGTTAAAGTTTGATAATGCTCTTTAATATTCATTAAACGTGAACGATATAATAGTTGCTCGTGAGTTGTTCACCAAAGTTATTATTTTTTGATTATTTTTTATCTGTGATAATAAATTACTTTGTTCTTATTAACAGAGGTTTCTGAATATTTTTGTATCTTCATATTTCCTGTTATTAGATATATTGCTAATATTTACAGGATTAAATGAATACATCAAATTTTTCTAAAAGGAGTTTTGGTATGAAGTCTCATTTACCATAGTTCTTAATTCAATTTTGGGTTTGCAATTTTT
Organism: Streptanthus diversifolius; assembly: GCA_039880935.1. NCBI lineage: Eukaryota > Viridiplantae > Streptophyta > Magnoliopsida > Brassicales > Brassicaceae > Streptanthus > Streptanthus diversifolius. The sequence goes on from JAXGFM010000001.1 coordinate 1,503,215, forward strand.
CAGTTGATGATCCTTAGTTATTTTACAAGGGAAGCCAAATGTTTTACCATTTAAAATAATATACATTATTGCCTTTAGCCAATCAAACCTTTGACAAGGTTTTAACCTCTATTTCGGTTCCAATCTCCGGTCCAACGGCAGTGGCTGTTATCGATATGACAAGGCTTGCCTCTGTTCCGGTTCAGCTTTTGGTCGTGGTGAATTTTATTTTATAGCTTTTTAGATTTTTGGTAATTCTGATAAACCGAGTCCAATAGAGGTTTTGGTTAAGGATTTTTTTTCTATTTACTTTCTCTGTTGTCTTCTATTTTAAAAGAAAAACCAAAATATGAAATATGAAATCTCTTAAGAAAAAAATATATAATATAAAGATCAAGAAAATGAATATTAAATAAAAATTTTGAACTGAATATGGTAGTAATAAATGAATCTAGTATTTTAGATCGATAATAAATAAAAAAAGAAATGCATATATAAGAGTAATGTGTAGTATTTTGTGATTTTCCTTGTTCATCTTCTTGTTTTATACTTCGGATCTGTGTTATACACTTATCTTCATTTTCCATAGTGGATCTAGTATTAATTGAATTCATTGTCACTGATATTTGACTGTTTCTTCTTAGTGCATTAATTAGCTAGTTTGAATCTGGATATTTGGATACTGATTGTATTATACGAACCTGTCTAAATCTGGACCAAGACGTATGCATATACAGTATTGGAAATTGACAGTATTATGCTAACCGGTATAAATCCGGTTAAGTTATGGAATGCTCAACCATACTACACATTACATATTTGTATCGGTTGGCTCTCTACTCTTACATAACGTGTCAAGAAGCATATCTAAATTCTTCCAAGATGAACCAGTCCCTTGGACCAAAGCTGCTTTTGCCATTTTTGAGTATTCTTTTACATTTTTCCTTGCGGTTTTACCCGTTTCCCCTTCCATTAGTTCTCGAACCTGTAAAATAAAATAATTTATAAAACTTACAAAAATTTGAGATGCCCTCCCCCACCCCCCAAAAAAAAAAAACTTAAACTATAAAGTCAACTCATCGATTTGAACCGTTTTTTATAAAAGATTAATGGAGGAAAAAACATTTTATGTGGTGCTTTAATTTTGACTATTTTTTAAAAAATTGTGTTGAAACAAATAAAAATATCATTTTGGCTACCTTTTAAAAAATTTCTAAATAAGAAGTTAGCTTAAATAAAAAAAACATTAATATAAATAACATATAGTCAGAATCATGTGGCACAATGATGTTCACTTCTGAAATTCATGATATATGTTTAGGATTCGAATCCCGCAATTTTAAAAAAGATATTAAATATAATAGGCTAAGTTGACAAAAATAACATATAATTGGTTTAAAAATAAAATATGGTTAAAAACCTTAAAGTTCTAAAAACCAAATATTTTAATATAATATAATATATATAATTAGTTTTCAATATTTTTAAAAAATTGAACTAATTAGAAAAGAGCATGTAGACTATTTTTCTATTTTTTAATTTTTTTCATTTACTTTGATGATATAATTCTGATTGAGATATTCCTAATGAAAATGCTCTTACGACTAATTTGGTAGCTCTATGAATAAATTAAAATTAAGATAAACATAATTATGTTTGCGTCTCGATACCTTACGACTTAGTTCCTCTTTTGTCACGAATCCTTGCACACTCCCGTCTTGGGTTTCAACTCTTACTCCAACTTTTATCTCCTCCACGACCATCTTCGCGTTGAGTGGTTGCTCAGCCATCATTGGCCAAGCCAACAATGGGATCCCAAGGCATATACTCTCTTGTGCTGAGTTCCATCCACAATGACTCAAGAATCCTTTTACACTTTCATGTGACAATATCTCCCACTGGTCCACCCAATCTCTCACTATCATCCCTCTCTCTCTTATTCTATCTTTGAATCCTTCTCCAATAATCTCTTCCACGTCTTTTCTTGTGACCCATAAAAAATTGACCTTGAAAAATCACACGCCATGAAATAAAACATTAAATTATTAATTCAACATATGCATTCATATATAAACAGATCGTACGTACACTAAAATAGTAAGAAACCATAACATAAATAGTAAAAAATCATAACATCTAGCTTCGTTTGTATTAATGTTGTTACTGCGTAACAACCAGATTTATGTTGTTAAATTTTCTATAAAAAAAATCAGATGAAAAAAGCCCATGTCTACTTAGCGGTTCGATAAAAGGCTGAAGATGAATAAGCAAATCTGTACTTTGTAACTATTGCATGGGAACGATTATTAATTTAGAAGTTATATGTTTCACGTCATCAACTGTGATCCACACGAAAATTACCCAATACAATCAAAAGTCGTCATAAAATGAAACGCTTTTGTATCAATCGAGGTTTGCATGCTTTTTTGGCATTACGTTGACATAAGTCGTATGCCAACTTAAAAGTATAATTAACGCCTAATAATTGTGTGCGTGTCCAAAACCTCTTTGAAACGGTTCAATCAAAACATTTATATAGATGAATATACATATATTGTTGTAACCACAGTATTTGGATTGGATCATGGTCTATAGTTATGGGTACGTACCTTGGAAGCTTCCAAGCCTAAAGCTAATTCATTGAGTTGCTTGTTTGATATCTCTGCTTGCGTTCCAAATGCCACGTACAAAACCGGACGTCCTTCCTCTAACTTCCGGTCTAGCCAATGAATCCAAGCCGGTTTGGCACGTTCCTGTTTAGGAAGATCTGTCAAACACAATGGTCCAACACACCACGACTTTGGTCCATCAGAGTTGTTGTTGTAATCGACGAATGTTGACTCCAGCTCGTAGAAGCTATTTATTAAATACCCATGACTTGTAGTACTCGACATTATTTGGTCCATGAACAGCTCAGCCGCTGGACCCGATAGAGTACCATGGTTGAGATCACACTTCGTAACCCGGATCCATGGAAAGTCCGGTAATGTGACCGGTTCTGTATTAGATTCAATTTCCGGTTCGGTAAAGAGTTTGTGTTTGAAGGCAGAGATGGGGATGGCAAAGGCGTACGAGTTCATGCCGTAGAAGACTAATCTTGGAGTCTTGAACTTCGCTGCGGATTCCGATGTCCACCAGAGGAATCCATCGGAGACCATGAAGGAAACTTCTGGAAGATTCTTGAGTGATTCTTCGAAGAAAGGTTGGAGAAGCTTCGTGGCGCGTGTGAAGGGCACGTAGAGTGACATGGAAGGGAGCTTGTCGGTGCTCTCGATGCCGGGAGGGATTCCGGATATTTTTTCCGGAAAAGGAAGAGAGATAACTTTGATCTCCGGCGTGTCCGAGAGAAAGTTGGAGACGAAAGGTTGGTTCTTGGGAGTGGTGAAGACGGTGACGGAGACGGAGATCATTGTTACTTCTTTGCGGTGATGACGGAGTAAGAGACGGGCAAACTGGAGGAGAGGGATTGTGTGGCCCTTTGACATGTAAGGGAAGAGAACCACATGATGTGACGACACTGCCATTTTGTGATCTTTTTATGTTTCTTACTACGTTCGCAAGACTATATATAGGAAGTGACATGCTTGTATTGATAGTATTTAATTAGGTAAAAAAAAAGGAGTTAGTTCATTGATAACAATGTATCATGTAATTACATCTATAGATGTTGAGAAAAATGCATATGAACAGGTTAGATGTGACATATGTCACACAACTATGCATTTCTCAATATTAAGGTATAAGACATTTCTTCTTTTGGCCTAAAAATTTGCGTACAAAAGAAATCGTCACACTTGTAAAAAAGTAATATAAAATAATACTAAAAAAGTTGGGAACAACTATATCTTTCGTTTAACACTTGGTTAAGTTTCTCTTTATTCAGTCTATATGTAAAAGTTGGATCTTCGGTGTAACACAGATATTTTGAAATTTGGGTGTTTGATTTGACTGAAATTTTGAATTTAGAGGTTCCGACTTCCGACCAAAGATAGAAGTTATCAGAAATGTTTTCGATGAATTAAAAAGATTGATCTGTCTTCATGCATGCGCAGGTTATTTAATACGTTAGAATTACAGAGATTTTGTACAGGTGTGTTTCAGTTTCTCACGGAAGAAAAGTCTTGTGGATTCTATAAATTTCTTCTAGAAACCAATGCTGTATAAAGATTCTTAAATCCATATATAAAGCAAATAAATATTCAAGATTCTGTTCAAACCAATGCTAGTAGGTTACTGGATTCGATTTGCACTTTTGTTAAATTAAAGGTAAACTTGTATAACAATTTATTTTGAAGGTTTTTGTAGTATACATATAAAAAACGATATACAATCAAACAAAGTATTTTTATAACATATTTATAGTAATCATAATTCCTTTATTCAAAAAAAAATTACGAATTTTATAAAAAAAAAAAAAGGAAATTGTGTGGATCTATGATGCAATTGAGATGGACAAATACCATACAATGGTTTATCACTTCCCACCCACTTTTGCCATGACAATGTCGTAATAGGCTTTTTTCCTTTTTTTTTTCATTTTCAATTTTATTTTAAAATATTCGTATTTTGTCTTCTTCGCGCATGCAGTTTTTGTAGATACGTATACAGATTAACTTGTTCTTCTAGATACTGCTAACTTTTTGTAAGTCATGTTGGCTTTTTTTCGTTGACATTAAAATATCTAGGGTTACTTCAATAATTGGATGCAGCTAGCTGATTATTTTAAAATTGCAATTATGTTTCAATTGTTAAATAAGATTCTTCCTAATGTTTTGTGGAAGGAAAATAATTAATGCTCGGTTACATTCCCAAGTGATAAACGCTTATCTCTAGAATCCATGTTGCTTATTTCTCACGTATTGATTTGGCTTATTTACCTTTTACCTCGCGATAGCGTCTTTAACTTATGTGGCTGGTTCTCATAATCTCAAAACCACATTTGTAAACCCTTATAATATCAAAAATATAGCAATACTTGAATTTTACTATCTCAATCGCTTCAAACATCCATGTAACTAACGATATATGAACACTCTGCAGACCAATTTAGAAAACATATATAAATTTCAGATTCTGTTACTCTATTTAGTTATCCGAATTTCAATTATTGATATTAAAAAACAAACTCCAAAGCAGATATGAAACAAAGAGAAATATTTGAATTTTCGTCATAGAATGGATATAAAAAGTTTGGTGTCAATTTGATCTTTAGCTCCCTCAAAATCAGATAAAAAAATCCCTATTCCATTTGTCAATCTAGGTGTTTTGTGAAGGAAGAATAACAAAGAAGAAAAGGAAACAAGAGTATAATATTAGGGTATAATTTTCTTTTGCTGCTCTTTTTTATGAGAAGATGTATTTTTGGAAATGTACACATTCTAATCGTATTTTTAAATGTTAGTCTATTATTGAAATTCTCTCAAAAATAAATCTAAATATTATATACATAGTTTTAATTACTAATTATATTAAATTAATAATAAATATATTATGATAATAATATTTTTGATATATTAATAATTATATAAAATATTTATGATTTAATTTATTTTTTAATCGTTATTACATCTGTTAATCAACCAGTCATAAATATTTTTATAAACTCTTCCTTTTTATAAACTAGATCTAAAGGATTGATTTGTTTATCGGCTATCACCCTCAAACGAAATTTTACGGATGATAACGGTTGTTAGTGTTTAATAACAATTATAAAAAATGATTTCTACTGCTTTGTTCCACTCCAAATCTCTCAAAATCAGTAGTTGGTTTTCTCTAGCATTTGAATTTATGAGTGGATGATAAAATATAATAAACCAAAAAATATAATAAGTTGAAAATATAATATTTGGATATTATAATTATTAAATATATGACTAGATTTGATACTTTCTAATTAACATTCAGTAACCACTAATCATAATTTTATATTTATAAAATATTTAAACCAAAAATTTTTCGATAGTTTTTCCCTGAACTAATATATATATATTATGTATATATATATAAAATCTAATAATAAAATTTTCTAAATCTAACATTATTTTTTTCACCAAAAAAAAAATTGCTCCACTAACATAACTTTCTTCTAAATTATAAAAAAATAGACATACCTTTTTATTAATAATTTGTTGAATTAATGATTTTTATATAATAATATGGTTTTGATGTTTTATATAATTATAGAATTTGTTTATAATGTTAATTTATTGTTCAACCGCTACTGCATTCGCTAGTCAACTAGTATTAAGTTTCTTGCAAACGCACTTGTTTTCAAACTATACACCAGTCTTATGAATAATGCTCAAAACCGCAATCGTCTGTTTCCAAAAACTACCGCAACCACAACCGCGACAACTGCATTTAAACCATCGAGACCCTAAATAAGTAATAAAGTGATATATCATGGTTTTTATGGATTTTTGACCATGATATAAATTTTATTTTTAAAATTCTTTATAGGTCTAAGTACATTTAGAGTATATTTATAGATTTTTCTTCATTTTAGAATTAAATTTAGAGAATATGTAAAAAAAAATTAAAGTCATAGACAAATCATAAAATGAGTGTGGGGACCGACACTAGCCTTGGTTTGATTGATATCAATTCCTAACTATAATTTTTTCACGCGTTTTTAAAACTTTTGAAGAAAAAAAGTTTTCTAAGTATTTTTCTTATTTACAATTAAGTCATTTTTTAATTTTTAGGTTACAAATTAGATTCTAAGATCATTGTTTAGACTTACACTTTATTTTATCGAGAGAGATTTGTAGCATAATTTTGGAGAGAAGAGTCATAACTCCTTCAGAAAAGATTCATAACTCTTTTGTTTCTTTATTGGTTTTTTGATGTAATCTTATGTATTCATGATGTTTGTTGGAATCACCATGTCTGAGTATATTCCTTATTAGGTTTACGGTTTCTCAAGGGTTTATGAAGAATTTTAGACTGAATTGATTTGATAGGACAAGTTCATAGAATTCTTCATAATATTCTATTTAATATGCAATTCTTAATTACTTGAGAATATTTATAGGCCTAGCATTTTCTCCAATCAAATCTACTACATCTGTACTTGATTTAATATCTTTAAATTACATTGAATTCGTTTAGCTTAATTCAAAAATTATAATCTATTGAATGATATTGAGTCTCTATAGATTAGACTCATAAATACTTTAATCAGATTTCTGAATTTGCATAGTAGCTCTGGAGATTTAATTTGAGCATATCAAAATTTTGGTGTTATTTTCAACCATTGGATAAGTCATATATTTAAATCGCAATTGTCGGCTCATTAATTCTTACAACTGTAATCATATCCCCTGCATTTAAACCAATAAAACTTAGGTAAGCAAATAAGCAAGTTCGAGAAGGTCTAAAAAGTTATCTGCCAAAAGGACGTGGGTCACATTAATCATCTAACTAAAAAGCAACTATTAGGCTACAACAAAGCCTAAAGGCCCAATAAGCTGAATAGGATTGCGATTGGTTAAGTAGAAAACCCGCGTCTCCAATTTCCGGTTCAGGAGTCTCGGATTATTACGGTTTAGCCACCACAATGAAAATTCTTCTTGTAGATGCATCGAGGATGATCAGATTACTCCCAGTGGTTACCGAGAAAAATGGCGACTTTGAAGCCACCGGAATATCAATTACTGAAAACCCTCACATCAATACTCACATCGGAGAAAACCCATTTGCTCGAAACCCTAAATCCTTACATACCTCAAATCACTCAGCCTCTTCTTTTCTCTCTCTTCTCTTCTCCTTCACTAGCTAAAAGACCCGAAACCCTCGTCTCTTTCTTCCACTGGGCTAAAACTTCTATCCCCGAAGCATTTCCATCGGATTATCCTCTTCCCCTTCTCTCCGTCGTCCGTTCTCTTATCTCCCACCACAAATTCGCCGACGCCAAATCGCTTCTCGTTTCCTACATTCGAACCTCCGATGCATCACTCTCTCTTTGCAACTCTCTCCTCCACCCGAATCTTCATCTCTCTCCTCCTCCCTCTAAAGCTCTTTACGACATTTCACTCGGCGCGTATCTTCAAGCGGGAAAGCCTCACGTTGCGTTACAGATCTTCCAGAAGATGATTCGGTTGAAACTTAAGCCAAATCCTCTCACTTGCAACACTCTTCTCATTGGTTTGGTAAGGTACCCTTCGAGCTTCTCTCTCATAAATGCTAGAGAAGTGTTTGATGACATGGTTAAGCTTGGCGTTTCGCTAAATGCGAAAACTTTCAATGTGTTGATTCATGGGTATTGCTTAGAGGGAAAGCTCGATGATGCAGTAGGAATGATAGAGAAGATGGTTAGTGAATTCAAGGTTCAGCCTGATAATGTTACTTACAATACGATTTTGAAAGCAATGTCTAAGAAAGGGCGTTTGAATGATGTTAAGGAACTGTTGTTGGATATGAAGAAGAATGGGTTGGTGCCAAATAAAGATACTTACAATAATCTTGTGTATGGTTACTGTAAGATGGGTTCATTGAAGGAAGCGTTTCAGATTGTGGAGCTGATGAAGCAAACTAACATGTTACCGGATCTATGTACTTACAACATTTTGATGAATGGGCTGTGTAATGCCGGAAGTATCAGAGAAGCTCTTGAGTTAATAGATGAGATGAAGGAGTTAAAGTTACTGCCCGATGTGGTTACTTACAATACGTTGATTGATGGGTGTTTTGAAATGGGGCTTAGTTTGGAAGCTAAGAAGTTAATGGAGCAAATGGAAAATCATGGAGTTAAACCTAACCAAGTGACTCGTAACATATCTGTTAAGTGGCATTGCAAAGAAGAGAAGATGGAAGAGGTTACTAGAAAGGTTAAGGAATTGGTGGAAGTGCATGGGTTTTCTCCTGATAGAATTACTTATCATACGTTAATAAATGGGTATTTGAAAGTAGGAGACTTGAGTGGTGCTCTTGAGATGATGCGTGAGATGGGAGAGAAAGGCATTAAGATGAATACCGTTACACTTAATACCATTCTTGATGCTTTATGTAAACAGAGGAAACTTGATGAAGCTCGCAATTTGATGGATAGTGCTCGCAAGCGAGGATATATCGTCGACGAGGTTAGTTATGGCACGTTGATCACGGGTTACTTCAGGGAAGAAAAGGTTGAGAAAGCTTTGGAGATGTGGGACGAGATGAAGAAGATAAAGATCATTCCTACGGTGAGCACGTTCAACTCTTTAATAGGAGGTCTCTGTCACAATGGGAAAACTGAGCTAGCAATAGAGAAATTCGATGAGCTTGCTGAGAGCGGTTTGCTTCCTGATGACACTACTTTCAATTCGATCATCCTCGGATACTGCAAAGAAGGTCGGGTTGAGAAAGCGTTTGAATTTTATAACGAATCTATCAAACACGCTTTCAAACCTGATAACTATACATGTAACATTCTTCTCAATGGTCTTTGTAAGGAGCGTATGACAGAAAAGGCTCTCAATTTCTTCAATTCGCTTATCGAGGAAAGAGAGGTTGATACAGTTACATACAACACGATGATCTCAGCTTTCTGCCAGGACAGGAAGTTAAAAGAAGCATTTGATTTTCTATCAGAAATGGATGAGAAAAAACTAGTGCCTGATCGGTTTACATACAACAGTATTATCACTGCACTTATGGAAGATGGTAGGCTGAGCGAAGCAGAAGAATTTTTGGAGAAAGTTTCTGGAAAGTTTGGATCGGTGAAGCAGAATTTGGAGGCAGAGACAGAGTCAAAGGAGAAACTTAACACTGAGGCTATTGCATACTCTGATGTAATAAATGAGCTTTGTAGTAGAGGAAGATCCAAGGGTTATTCTAGAACTTACATAGCGTGAAAGGAAAACTCTTTTTTTTTTTTTTTTGGGTTTCCTAATGTATTTTGATTTTCTTAAACCATACTTAATGGTTGTTGCCAAAAAAAGAAAGATCATAATGTAAGTTTTTTTTGGGGCTTGTAATATTTTATTTTTTACATTTTTTAAAAAAAATATTAGAAGAATCAATGTGGAGAATTTGGAAGTCTCATTGTAGTTTAATCATCATAAAACAGAACATAATACTCGAGAAAATTGTCCTAGTGGCTGTGATTGGCCCATCATTCTCGGCTGTGAAAGCAGAAAGTATAGAATGCAGTAGGTTTGGGCAATTGGGTTAACTAATGTAGTTCGAAGGTGATTATAAAGTACTCATTGACACTATAAGAGGAAAAAGCCAAAACTACATTATCAAAAACATATATTATTACATCTCGCAATGGACTACCAAAATTTGTATAATGTTATTTTCACTTCACTCCTAGAATTTTCAATGATCTAACTCCTAGAATTAGTAAACACATGGATCTTATGATTTTTTTTTACCGTTTAACATTGTATCCATTTGAAATCAGCAACATGAAAATATAATATTTATTCTCTCTTCACCGTCAACAATATGATTGACCCATATACAACTTGTTCTTGGAATATGTTATTGATTAAAGTGACAATTATCCCAGAAGATGTCACTCTAATCCAGCATATGACAATTAGTCGGGTATTTGAAAAGAGACACTTATGGGTGGTTTTATACGAAAAATAAAAAATATTCGATAAAATCAGGATATAATATTGATTAATTATTTTCTAATTCAAAAAATACTGATAACATTTATAGTCCAAATATTAAACCACTTTTGCTTTACTCTTGGAAACTTAAATGTTCATCAAAAATAAAATATTTCATTTGATAAATTCTTTTGGGATGTGTATTGGTACACTGTAGTGTACACTATGATGTATTTGATACACAATGTATATGATGTGGAGCACAGTAAAAAAAACAATATAAATCTTTAAATGTTTCCTAGCGGTTCAAACTTGAGCTATTTAAAATCTTTTCCATATCATTGGTATTTTCGAATTTAGATCATTTTTTTTAAGATTCTCTAAAAATATCATAAATAGCTATTTTCCATGGATAATTTGATATTTACAGAATAATCAAACAAAAAAATTTAAAAATAAAAATAGAAATCCTAATGAAATTTTTACTACTGCGAAAACGGAATTTAGATTATGAAAAAGGTTTAACTGACATATAATAGAATGATAATGGGATGGTTTGCTTCACATGCAGATTTGGTGACACTGATGGTTGATGATGTTTTATAGATAGTTTGAGTAAAGAATCAAATAATTTTTTCAAAGTCAAAGTTAGTATTGTAGAAAGGAAGGTTTGGCAGAATAAAGAATGAGGTCTAGTAATATCCAACATAGTCTAATATCCTTACGTGCAGAATGTGAAACATTAACTGAGGCAATGAATTGTATGAAAACTCTTCAACATCATCAAGTGCTTTTTGCTACAGATTGTTATGACCTGATCAAGATATTGTCTAAACTTGCATAATGACTGGCTTTTACATCACATATAGAGGAATTTTATATATGAAAGGAGTTTTTCAACCCATTTTTCATCAAACTCATTCTACATGCAAATAATGTAAATACAGACAAATTGGCGCATGTTATTAGAGTTCTCTTTTTAAAAACTTTTCATGTTGATTAAATACCATCGAGTTAGATTAAAAAAAAAAACTGTTTTAGTTTGTATTTTATTGAAAAAATATGTTTATCCATTTTGTAGATATTTCATTCATTGTATTCAAAATTTTTATAATATTTTTAAAATAAAAAATAATATTTTAACGCAACAAAATATTTTAGGAATCATGTGGCATAATAGTAGTCACCTCTGCATTCATTACATCAGCTATGGGATTCGAACCCAGCATCCTGCATATTATTTGGAGTATTAAAACCACTAGGCTATGTTGACAAAAAAAAAAAATATATATATATATATTTTAGGAAATTTTATAAAAAAATTACTAAAAGTCCATTAGTTAAAAAAAATAACAAATAAATAGAAATAACAAAAGAAATATTACATCGATCTTTTAAGCCCAAATTATATTTAAGTGATCCAACTGTAGCCCATCAAATTATCGGTCTTATTATTAATTTTTTATCCTTTTTATTTTCAAATTTATTTTCTTACACTTTTTGTTTCTTTTTTTCGTTTTCTCCAGTTGAGAGGGGAGAAAGAAGAAATTTAATTTATCGTCAGCGAGTTTGTGGTGTGGAATCTTATTACAGCGAAGTACTTGCAGATTCCTCCGAATAGTTCCTTCAGATTGGTTTCTTTACGCGATTTCGGTCGGAGTGATTTTGTACTTTAGGGTTTTCATCGATTCCGGTCGTTTGGTTTCAATAGAAACTGAGAAAGAGGTGATTTACTCTTTGTTTTCACATAAGCTTGAGTTTCTCTTACAGAAATACATGTCGATTTATAGTGATTCAGTTCATGAATCTACGATCTTCCCCTCTTTTAGCGTTTGAATTGGGTTAGCTTCATCTTGATGTGAATTTGCATCAAATTAGGAATCTTTTATCAAACCCAGTTTAGTTCTTGTCTGAATTTGTTGTCTTTCTTTATAAATTCTCTAATTCTAGTGGCGTTTTCATTGGTTTTTGAACAGTTTACGCAGGCAGTGAGATATGGATAATGAGAGAAGAATGCATCCGGACTGTATAAACGCTTCGAATCCTTATCACGAGTGTGTGGAGTATTGCTTTAAGAAAATAGCTGAAGCAAAGGCCAGATTAGAGAAGCAAGGTACTGCTTTTTTAATTCTTTTTTTCTGTGGCTTAGCTGTTCTCTTGATGTTATCTATTCGTTGTGTGTTTTGAGGTTTATTGTCTATTTTTGCTAGGAAAGTTTCGGGAGATGCTACAATACTGGTTTTTGGTTTATTTATCTTCTGTGGCTTTTTAGCTGCTCTTGATGTATTGATCATCTGATTTGATGCGTTTCCTGTGATTATTACGGTCTATAATTTTGATGCGTACCTATAGCTGTTTGAGGTTTAGATTTATGTGAGATATATGTGAGTTAATTTGCACTAACGTATATGGTGATGCTATAATGCGACTTTGTTTTGATTCTGTGATTTCGATGTCCTGTCTAATGACATAATCATGTAGTTCTGATAAAATTGGCAGAACTGAGACTAATGTTCCTTTTTCATGTGTTAACAGGATTAGTTGAAGCTGTCGCTGGGCGCGGTTACCCTAATGCTAAAGTTCACGAGCAGTCTAGGGAGTCGCTTGATGATAAAAGAATAGAGGAAGAGAGTTCTGAGGAAGAAGAAGAAGATGAAGATGAGGATAACCAACAACCAGATGTAGACGTGACCCAACTTACAGGGAGGAAGAGGAAGTTGTATGAGTTGAGACTTAAGTTGGTAAGTCTTTTTGTACTGTCATAAGCTTAACTCTTTAAATTGTACTTAAGATCGTTTTATATATGTTCTATTTTTCCCTGCTTTCTTCAGAATGAAGCAAGGAAATCCAATCAGACTGACGTCGGGACTGAAAAGAAGAAAATGGAAGCACCAACAGAGACAAAAGGAATCTCAAAGCAGAAATGGTTGGAGGAGAGGAAGAAAAAGATTGGAAAGATTCTCGATGCTAATGGTTTAGATATGACAAAGGCTTATATGATCGATACTCAAGAAGCAGCGGAAACAAAATACAAAAAATGGGAAAAGGAACCCACACCTTCTGGTTGGGATGGTAAGTACAATTCTCACTTAGTTGTAATTTTGATCTCGTCTTGTTTGGTTTAGTTTACATTAATGCTAATGTTCTAATTGATGTATCTTTTTTCAGTCTTCAACCAAAAGACATTATACAATGCATACAAGAAGCGGACAAAGAACATTCAGGTCGATCTAGAGGAGTATAACAGAATGAGAGCAGCTGATCCAGAGTTTTACCGCGAGGCTTCAAGCTTGCAATACGGGAAGGTTAGTTGATTTGTCGTTATGATCAATTGTAGATTCAAGTCTTAAGCAAAAGAGTCATATGTTTAATCCTTTGTTAAATCTTTTGCAGGCACCAAAAATTTCAAAAGATAAGATAGATAAGATGGCAAAGGAGCTCTTTGACAGAGAGCAAAAGCGACAAGAGTTTAGCAGGAGAAGAAAGTTCAGGGAAGAGAAGGATATTGATTCGATCAACGACAGAAACGAGCATTTCAACAAGAAAATCGAGCGTGCGTTTGGAAAATACACGCTGGAGATTAAAAACAACTTGGAACGAGGAACTGCATTGCCCGACTAAGTTACTTGAGAGCACATGTTGGAAACAAGGGAATGAATATCTGGTCGAGAAAGTTAACTTGTATGCTTTTTGTCTGCTTATTGTCCTTCACAGACTAAGTTGTAGAATGTACTCTTTTAGCCACTATATGTGATTTTTGTCTGCTTAATATCCTTCAGAGACTAAGTTGTAAAATGCTAGCATTTCCATTAAGCTAACAAAAACGAGTTTAGTCACTAGAGTGACTGTCGAACTGTGTCCATGGCACTGTGATTGTTCTGATGTCGATGCAGCATGTATACAAGAACAATGAAAGGCATAATGAGAGATTTGGAAAGAATGAATGTAGAGAGCTTGGTAAAATCTTATGAGAAGAAATCGGTAGAAGAAACATCTTTATTTCCAAAAGGATACTATTTTCATGGAAAAACAACATATCTTGGAGTAGAAGAAACGTCATCGTCACGCTCTTCAAATCCTAAATCGCGACTTCTTTCTGCATCTGCGAGTCTCGGCGACCGACTCTTGTCTTGTCTGAAAAAGGAAACCTTTTTCCCGATTAAATTAAAAGAGGAAACTTTATGATAGTTTCGTTTTCCTATAACCCAGGCACCAGACAACTTGTGATCTTACCTTCCATTGAATCCCCAACATCATAGCTGAAGAAATATTTTATAACATTTATACTTTCTCGGGCACGGCCCTGTTAGCGATAAGAATAAAAACATACGAAAATGACAATGGAACTAAGTACAAGTCACGATTTCCCAACCTCACTGCCCGGCTGGCTATTTGCACGACTAGAAGAAACCTCTAAGCCTTAAACATGACTAAAATTGGTTCAGGTGGCCGGCCAATAGAACCTACTTTATAACATTCATGGTTTACATTGTTCGTAATGCTCAGAAAAACACAAATATAGAATGCTAACAAAATTGGAGAGCAAAATTCAAACTTCTATTTAGTTGATACATGCAAAAATTGAATCC
The DNA here is from genome assembly GCA_039880935.1 of Streptanthus diversifolius. NCBI lineage: Eukaryota > Viridiplantae > Streptophyta > Magnoliopsida > Brassicales > Brassicaceae > Streptanthus > Streptanthus diversifolius. The sequence goes on from JAXGFM010000001.1 coordinate 1,518,327, forward strand.
TCTAGAGCTACAAAGGCTTGCAGATGATTATCTCAATACAGGCTGAATCCAAAGAACTGGCTGACAATAATTGCCAATCCCAGTCCAATGGCCACAAGAGATGACGCCCACGTTAGTTTCTCTGTGATCCTAGGGACTTTCTCCTTCAATGCCTCGCTACATGACCCTATAAACACAGTATAGCTTCCCATCGCAATCACCGTCCCAACCAAGAACATGATCAGAAACGCAGCACCAGCTAACCGAGAAGGGAGAGCGAGTGCAGGCAATACCATCATCAGAGCATCCGGTTGCAGCCCATGAACAATCCCAGTCGCAAATGTCGCAAAACCTATCTTCTTCTTCTTTGAGCTTTTCTCATCTGTCTCCCCATTCTCCAAGGTAACCACACAAGGTTCCGGGATCTCAGAAGCTTCTTTGATTCCCATAGCGCCAATCACAAGTAAAGTCAAACCCACGACTCTCGTACCCCAAGTTCTTATGACTTCAATGTGGAGCCTATCTTTTAAAAGCAGAAACAGTAGACCAAAGATGAGTTGACCAGCGTCGTGACCACATCCCCAGAGGGCTCCAACTGCAGCACTCTCCATTCTCGTCCGTCCAATCGAGAGCGGAGCCAAAGCAGCAAGGTGATCGGGTCCAGACAGCGTGTGTAAGCAGCCAGCAAAGAAACCAGTCCAAGCACTGGTCAGTATTTCAGTCCGGAGGAGTTTCCCACCAACAGCAACGCCGCTAGATTTAGTTGCGGCTTGAAAGCTAGCCAAAGCAGGTGGCGCAAGAATGGGGTTAAGCAAAAGCGCAGCTACAGCAGAGATTAGTATGATTGTTCCAGCCGATAACGTCCGCAGGTATAATTGTAGGAGCTATAAAACCGGATAAGAAAATACGATTTGATAATTTGTAATATAAGGAGAAATCAATTTGTAAAAACACGATTTATAAAACGATTTTTATGAAATCCAGAAAGGAGGCGAGATGTCTCTTTCCTTAACTCAATAAAGCGCCCGTAGTGTGACGGTTTTAATACGCCTTTTGAATCCCAGGATACAACCTTTTATAGACCGATTCGCAACACTCGAATTCGGAATCTGCGAACACAGTATCTACGATATACTCAAGAGCAAGAATCGTTTCTGAAAGATAGAAACGAATATGAGAGAGAGATGAACCTTTTATGTGAATTTAGAAAAAGCAAAGAGTTTTTAGGGTTCTAGAGATTTCAAGAATTCTCAGGATATTCAGGATACTCGGGGATACCCAGAATGATTGCTTTAGCTCTCTATTTATAGGGAAGAAGTGATTAGGGGGTTTTCGAGATAAAATCTCGACTTTCAACGAAATCCCGAAAATTCCGCAAGCGGTTATAACCGTTTTGACTGGAATATTCGCGGATTACGATGAGATTTTGAACCCGATCGATCGATCCAAAAATCAGATCGATCGATCCTGTAGGCGATCGGTCGATCCGGAAAGTACCGGTCGATCCTGGAATTTCACGTAAAACGAGATCGATTGATCTGGTTTAGATCGGTCGATCCCAGAAACTCACGCAAGAAACCATCCGTAACACGCCCAGAGCCATTCCCAAAGCCCAAAGCCCAAAGCCCAAAGCCCAAAGCCCAGAGCCCAGAGCCCAGAGCCCAGAGCACGAGCACGAGCACGAGCGCGAGCGCGAGCGGCGGTGGTGGTGGTGGTGCGCGCGTGTGGATCCTTTGGTTCTCCCCATAAACCACTTTGACACTTAGTGACTTTGTTCCATATATATGCAAGTGGAAAAAGTTCCTTCTAAGCAATGTGGGACTTTCTTAAGTTCCACTTATTCCCTAATGGGTCTAATTTTTAAGCCCATTTCATATTCACATTATCAACATGTTTCAAGCCCAATGTGCTTAATAACATTTTGGTCCAACAATAATATTGCACAAAAGTCGACGATTTGAGCATATATAAAAAAAGCAAACGAATGTTGAAAATTCAAGAAGCAGATCACGAAACCCAAAACTACTTAGTACCTAATCCGATGATTCTTGAAAACATTGAACCCTATCAAAATTGATGCTTACTAACCCGGAAACACCTACTTAAACCACATGACATCAATGATATAGACCAGAAGATTGATAGCTTTATGAAATTAGTATACCTTCCGCTGCTCACAACTCCTCCTTACGATCCGTTCTAGAAATCCTGGATTAGGTTTGGACTCATTGGCTTCACGAGACGAAGGAGAAGAAGACAAGAAATTCCTACTCTGATTCAATCCTGGAGACGTATTGGGCGATGGATTTTGGCGGAAGAGGCAGGAAATGGAGCTGACTCGGCATGACACGGATCGACGCGAGGAGGCAAAGATAAGACTGGGCGAGTCGAGACTGTGGACGCGGAGGAGTAACGGAGACGATCTTAATTGGGATTTGGAGGGAGCAAGAATGGAAGAAGACGGTGGTTGGAGAAGCCTGTCCATGGAGTCTACTTCTCTTTCGTCCGATTAAGCTCAAAGGCAAAAGAGTTCTCAGAAGAGAGAGCGAGAGAGAGAGAGAGAGACTGTACTCTCAATCGGTGAGGATAAACTTTTCTTTAAGTTATTTTGTTGCTTCCTTTTTTTTTGTAAATAAATAAATTATTAATCAATTAGTAGGAAATTATTGGAAAAGAAAATAAATAAAAAAATCATGTAGATAAACATTATTATAAAGTAATTTTGTTGATATGGTGAATTTCCATTTTATAATTTGATTTTTCTTTTAATTTATGATTGAATTATTAATCATATATTTTTCATCAATTTAGATTTTATTTTACAAAAAATTGTTATATGTTTACAATATTTTCATAACTCAAACCACATTTGAATTATAACATTTTGCATAACAAAATGCAAATCAAATATATGTTGTAATGAATCATGATAGTAAAACTCAATTTTAATAAGCATTTAATATATAATAGTAAAAAATAAATAAATAAATATCACCAATCACCAGTTGAATTCTACTACAAAATATCTTCAAACTTTAATAAAATGATAATTATAACCAAATTTTCTATTAGTTTTTAAATTATTATTACTATTTAATATTAAAGCTGATTGACTAAATATTATTTTATCTTTCAATATGAGAGAAATTTCAAAAGTTTTGAAAGAATATTTTTTTTTCTGAATCATATTCGATATCTTTAATTTTATATTTTTTTAACCAAAAATTTGATTTTATAATTATTTTAAATGATATATCACAAATGAGCGAAAATTTTCTATATATATTTTTTTTAAAAAATTACAGAATTAAAAATCTAAACAAAAACTATCAAGTTTTACTTTACAAAAAAAAAATAGAAAAACCCTTTTTTTTTAAAAAAAAACAAACCATAAAAAAGAAATCAAATTATTAATCATGTAAATTTGATTTGTAACGCAAAAACCACCTTTTTCTAGAATTACAATGATTAATATAAAATAATTTCATGGCAAACAGTAAAACTGTTCTCTAACTTTTTTTAAAAAAAATTAGAATATTTTGATTATTATATCTTGTCAATTTCTATGTTAGTTTATGTATTAGAATTGAGAACATAAATAAATCTAAGTTTGTTAGAAAATTGCGTACTTTTATGTTTTTTATAAATAAATAATTAGTATATTTTTTCCAAAGATATTAATAAAGTAAGTAATCCTTCCACCTCTGACCACATCATCATCTTCTTCATCTTTGGTTCTTCTTTTCTTTTTCTATCCCTCTGCAAAAGTTTCATCTTTCCTTCTGTCGCACCTCCCAAACTTTTATTATCTTAATTCTTTAAGCCCTCAGATTATTTTTCCTTATTTTCCATAACCAATTTTTCTTACCACTTTTCTAATTTCCTTTCATTTTCGTCATGATCGCGTTTCTGTGATTTTTAGTTTTTGATCAAGAATCCAATTGGCTCACCCCTGGTGTTGATCAAGAAAATTTTACAGTAAGTCATATGTGTAAATCATTGAATTTCATCGAATTTCGATCCTTTTATTTCTAAGAGAAGGTCGAATTTCCCTTAGGTTTTTTATGTTCCCATCGTTTCTTACGAAAACCACAGTACATAATTTTTTTGAGATGAAATCAAATGGCCATGTACTTCTCTAAGGACATTGTTGAGAGTCAAATGGGTTAATCATGTGACTGATCATTAGCTTCAAACATGTGAGATAGGATATAGTTCTATGTTGAACAATTATAAGATAAGAGTGAGAGCTTTAGGTATGAGTTGTTTTGAAAATTGTGTTTTGTGTTCTTGCTAACAAATTATATAAGGTAAGATTGATAGCTGTAGACATGTTTGTTCTTCTTGCTTACAGATCGTTTCTTAAAAACCTGTTTAATCAGTCATGTCGGCTAACAATGAAGGTAAGCTTCAACATGTTCTTATATTAAACATTTTCTTGTCAATGTTCTCATCTGTTTTTGACTCATTCTTGTGCATCATAGTGACAGGCAAAGTCATTGTGATTATGGGCGTAAGTGGAGCAGGAAAATCGTAAGTTTTATCTACAAAACGTAACTCCTCTGTTTACATTTGTATTAGATAGAAAGTTTGAAGAGAAGAGATTGACGTTGTCGCATTGTCTTATTTTTCTTTCACTTTGTTAGTACCATAGGCAAGATGTTGGGAAAAGCTCTAGCTTGTGATTTTCTTGATGCGGATGATTTTCACTCGGTATCAAACAGAGGTAAATAATCAATACGTTTGAAACAAATTTAAAGTTTTCATCAATCAGTAGTGAAAGATTCATGTTTTAAAACTTGCTCATGGTTCAACCAGATAAGATGCGCCAAGGCATTGCTCTTTCAGATGAAGACCGGATCCCATGGCTTGAAAAAATACAGGAGAGTTTACGAAAACGTTTGCTCAATGGAGAAACCGTTGTTCTCGCATGTTCTTCATTGATAAAACAGTATAGAGAAATTTTGAGAAGCTCTGATCCTGATTACAAACCAGGAAGTTATTCGAGTTGCAAGGTGAAGTTTGTATTATTGGAAGGTAATGCAGAGTTGATTGCTGCTCGGTTACAGAAGAGAGCTTCCGAAGAAGAACATTTCATGCCTCTCACTCTTCTCCAGTCTCAATTTGATCTGCTTCAAGCTGATGATTGTGAAAAGATATTCAAAGTGAGTGTGGTTCTAACCCCTGAAGTTATAGTTAACTCAGTTCTTGAAATGGTAACCAATTCTTTAAATCCTTGAGAAGATAAATGAGATTCTCAGCACATTGTATTATTACTATTCATCTTTGTAGTCAACATTTGCTATACAATAAGCTATACTTACTTTCCATAGTATTCAAATTGTGATTGAACAACTTTCATATGAATTTGGTAATTTTTTTTAAAAATACAATGTTTCATCATTTTTTTTCTTTTATCTGTTTTTTTTTACAGAACAAGAATCTAAAGATATCATATTGTTTACATATTAATATGTAAAGCAAATTGTAGGTGTAGAAGAAGAAGATGGAGGAAGCGATCCTCATTATACAGCCAAAAAAGTCGAGAGAAACCAGCACAACCGAATCAATATAATAAATATAAAAACTTAGAATGATTAGAAATGGAGTATTTATTTAAATAATGAAGACCAGATCAATTTTACCAACTGTTGTGTTCCTGTGTCATAAAAGGGCAAAAAAAAGAGAGAGGCAAAATGTCTATTGGAACTTGGAAGACATCATCATTATAATAAATATTCATATATTAGCAATATAACAAATTTAATTAAGCTTAGTGCGTGCATTAAGGCATTGCGTTTGCTTGGGGCATGAGTGGTGTCATCTCTTGTTTGCTTGGTTTGTGTTTTGTATTCCACTAACCCTCTGACATCTGGTTTTGTGTCTCGATATGTTAGGTATGTAATCGGTTTATTGAATAATCTAAGTATAAAACCAGTAGAAATAAAGATATCAGAATAAAAAAGAAATACATAATGTTTTTCTTGTGTTGACAAAAAAGTAGATTTTTTTTCTTGAAATCAAAATTAAGTGAATTTTTTTTTTTTTCTTTGAGTTTACATCTACTTCTAGATGCATACATGTCATAGGTTGCTTACAAAAGAAATTACTTATATTTAAAATAAAAGGAACTAACTTGTGTAATATATATATATATATATTCAATTATACAGGCAAAAGTGGAGAAAGCCAGCACAACCAATCCAATAATAATTAAAAAATTATAATGATTAGGTTTTTTTTCATTGACAACTACTTTTTTTCTGGGGTCAAATTTGACAACCAACTTAAAAAAAAAAAAAAAAAACTTTTTCTTTTGTGTGCAACAACTAGTTTTTTTTTTTATAAAAAAACTATAACGACTCGTTATGGTGTATTTATTTGAATTATGAAGACCAAATCAATTCTACTCTAACAAACATGTACCAACTGTTGCATTCTTATGTCATCAAAAATGAAAGACCTTATCTTCATTTTTCATACTTTTTCATTTACTTTTAATTCATGTTGCTTACAACTCATCACAACGTATATATATTTTATATAAACTATATTTTTTTAAAATAAATCCAATTAGCCGTCTGTTTTTAAAATGAAATAAATATTTGTTTCAATTTCGGTCATCGTCTCATCCTTTCTTCTTCCTCTGGCCTATCTCCTGTAAATCCAGATTTTCCCAGAAAAAAAAAAAAACTCAAAAAGGCCAAAAATCTTCTCCTCAATTCATGGCCGTTACTCTCGAAGTTATTCCCGCTAGAAAACGGCGACCGTTGGTCGTCGTCGGATGTCACGATTCTCCGAACATATCAGATACGAAACTTATCCGTTCACTGTTCTTCGCATCTCAAGAGATTTCTCATATGCAACCTCTCAGATTCATCCTGAGACGAAATTCTCAATCAATTATACGAAAGGTGAAGATACTAGCCGCCGTTTTCGAGGAGCTTCTCCGATCTCAGATGGTTTATTCGCAATCCGCACAGCTCTGTTTCGAAGAGATGAACATAGTGATGCAACGTATGAAGACTTTAATCGAAGATTGCTCAAGATCAAGCAAACTATGGCTTCTCATACAGATCGAAAACGTTTCCTTCAGTTTCCATGAACTCATCACCGATCTATCAACCGTTCTCGATATTTTACCTGTCAACGACTTTAACCTCAGTGAAGACGCTGAAGATCTCATCCTTCTTTTGAAAAAACAATGCTCTGATTCGATTCAGTTCGTTGATCCACTTGACGATGCTCTCCGTCGTCTCGTGACGGATACGATCGACGGTATCAAGCGTCAGATCACTCCGGTACAATCGAAGCTAACCGAGATTTTCAACGGTTTAGGTTTTCTCGATTCCGCTGGTTTTATTGAAGAAATACAGAGATTGGAAGATGAGACTCATGATCAGATCGACGAGAGATCCAAAATCGCTGCCGCTTCTCTTATCGGACTCGTGCGATACGCAAACTGCGTTTTGTACGGTCCTTCCACGCCATCTCCTCATCCCGATTACCGCCGCCACAAATCGCTGTCAGACGCAAACATTCCGGCGGATTTCCGGTGTCCGATCACTTTAGAGCTGATGCGTGACCCCGTGGTGGTGTCCACCGGACAAACATACGATCGAGAGTCGATTAATCTCTGGATCCAATCAGGTCACAACACGTGTCCTAAAACAGGTCAAGTCCTCAAGCACAACAACCTCATACCCAACAGTGCTTTAAAGAACTTGATTGTCATGTGGTGCCGTGATCAGAAGATACCGTTTGAGATCTACGGTGACGGCGGCGGCGTTGGGTCTTATGCGCCGTGTAAGGAGGCGGTGGAGTTTACGAGGATGATGGTTTCGTTCTTGATCGATAAGCTTTCCTTTGCAGAGCCAAACGATGTGGTTTTTGAGCTACGAGCTCTTGCAAAGTCGGACGCGATGGCTCGTGCTTGCATAGCTGAGGCTGGAGCTATACCGAAGCTGGTACGTTATCTAGGCTCTGACTCGCCGAGCCTTCAGATAAACGCAGTGACGGCGATACTCAACCTCTCTATACTAGAACAGAACAAAACAAGGATTATGGAAACCGATGGAGCTTTAAACGGCGTCATAGAGGTTCTGCGTTCGGGCGCCACGTGGGAGGCTAAGGCAAACGCCGCTGCGACTCTGTTCAGTTTGGCTGGCATCTCCGCTTACAAAAGAAGACTCGGGAGAAAAGCGCGTGTCGTGAGCGGATTAGTTGACCTTGCAAAACAGGGCCCCACGAGCTCGAAAAGAGACGCATTCGTGGCCATCCTGAACCTGGCGGCAGAGAGGGAGAATGTGGGGAGGTTCGTTGAAGCTGGTGTAGTGGAAGCCGCCGGAAATGCATTCCGGGAGCTGCCTGAGGAGGCAGTGTCGGTTGTGGAGGCGATCGTGAGAAAAGGAGGACTTATGGCAGTATCCGCAGCGTTCGGTTTGATACGGTTATTGGGGGAGATGATGAGGGAAGGAGGGGATATGACAAAGGAGAGCGCGGCAGCGACATTGGTGACGATGTGCCGGAAAGGAGGATCGGAGCTAGTGGCGGAGATGGCGACAATTCCAGGGATAGAGAGAGTTATCTGGGAGATGATAGGGACGGGAACGGTGAGGGGAGGGAGGAAAGCAGCATCGTTGATGAGGTATTTAAGGCGATGGGCCGCCGGAGATACACATGAGACGGCACCAGTGACACAGAGCATCGTTGTGCCAACACCAACTACAATTTTTAATCCCCTTTCATGATTTTTTTTTTTTATTTTAATGCTTTTCCTTTACAATTTGAAAAGAAAATGATTCTTTTACAAGTATTAATTTGTAACTGTAAATACAATTCGAGAAAAAAAAATTAAAAAAGGATTTGCTCTTTTTAATTTTTCAAGGTCTAAATATGTAAAACTCAAACCGTCAATAGATAAGTTGTGACTTGTGTGTTATTGGTAAAGACAAATAGAATTGGTACAAAATTTCAACACAAAAGACAGAGCAATTCCACGAGATATAAACATGTTTGGGAATGTTTCCAAAAAGAGTAATAATGATTGGGAATGGGACTGATGGCATATGGCTAACAATCTTTCTTTTCTTTTTAGAGAAGCAAACTTCTTTCCTTTTTGGTTATACGTTATGGATCTCTCAAAGCACGCTACTATCGTTCTATGAATTTGTTTGTAAATGGTCCCCAATCTTCTTGGGCCTTCTCGAACTTGTGAAAATAGAGTCTTGCGTTGTGTATTTTTTTTGTATTTATGATCAAAACAAAAGCCAGAAAATACCCGAATAATCACAGTAGATCTTTGGTTCTGTATTGAACAAATTAAGCTATAGAATAAAAAAATTATAGAATGAAATGCGTGATAAAAAATTGTAGAATGAAATACGTGATAAAAAATCTAATCGTCGGTTTAGCTTTTGCTTACTGCTGGTTTAGTTTTCGGGTTTTCTTGAGGATTTTGCCCACTTGTTACTGGTGTTGGATTCTAACCAATAAAATTGTTACAGTTATAAACCAATAAAACAAAGAAAATTTATTAATGTCAAAAAATAGTTCAAAAAAAAAATTCAATATCTGTTAACAAAAAAAAAAAATCAATATCTTACCAAAATGGAAACTTTTTTTAATTGCAAAAAGAACGTCCTTAAACATGGCGTTGACATCTAAGTTGGTAAATTATCTTAGAGCAGGCCTTTATCGGCCCATCAATTCAAAACGCGGAAATAGGCCTACTAATAGAAGACACATGCATGCTGATCCGCAACCAGCAAAACGGCACAGCGTCCATTTTTAGAAATCTCAAACAACTCGCGTTCGCATTTTAGACCGCCAAGTTTCTCTGCGTCTATTTGGCGGGAAAATACAACATAGAAAAAACCCTCGACACACACCTGAAAGAGGGAGAGACAGAAGAAGAAGAAGAAGAGAGAGAGAGAGAGAGAGAGAGAGAGAGAGAGAGAGAGAGAGAGAGAGAGATGGCAGATGAAGGTAAGGAGGAAGCAGGAATGGACCAGGTGGAGGAGGATTTCTCTGTGTGGAAGAAGAACACACCGTTCCTCTACGATCTTATGATCTCGAATCCACTCGAATGGCCATCTCTCACAGTCCATTGGGTCCCATCGATGCCGACTCCTTACGCGGCGGATCCTTACTTTGGCGTCCATAAGCTTATACTCGGAACCCACACTTCCGGTGGTGCTCAAGATTTCCTCATGATAGCCGACGCCATTATCCCAACACCGGACGCCGAACCTGGGTTAGGCGGCACAAATCAGGATCCCATAGTCCCTAAGGTATTTGAAAGATTCCTCCTTTTTGAGCGATCTTTGTAGTTCGTGTTTTGTGCGCACCAAGTATTCGATATAATTACTGACTGAAAGTGTTGGAACGCTTTTCTTGTGTTTTGGGAAATTAAATTGATATGAGTAATGCGTTTTAGTTCTTAGATGTGAACTTTGGATTTTTTTTTTTTAAATTCGATTTGGTTTGTTGCAGGTGGAGATTAGGCAGAAAATACGTGTTGATGGAGAAGTGAACAGAGCGAGGTGCATGCCACAAAAGCCGGCGCTTGTAGGTGCGAAGACAAGTGGGTGTGAGGTTTTTGTGTTTGATTACACCAAACATGGTTCAAAGCCCCAAACAAGTGATTGTAATCCTGATCTGAGGCTTTTGGGACATGACAAAGAAGGGTATGGGTTGTCTTGGAGTCCTTTCAAGGAAGGTTATCTTCTTAGTGGTTCACAGGATCAGAAGATCTGCCTTTGGGATGTTTCAGCTACGCCGCAAGATAAGGTTCTGAATGCAATGTTTGTGTATGAGGTCAGTGGAACAATACTATTTGTTTATCTTTATTTCTCCTGTTCCTTATAGAAGATGAGGTTTTCTGCTTTTTATTTTTACTCTCTTTTTATGGTACTAGGGACATGAATGTGCTGTCGAAGATGTTTCATGGCATATGAAGAATGAGAATCTTTTTGGGTCTGCTGGTGATGATGGTCGATTGGTGATATGGGACACACGGACAAACCAAATGCAACAGCAAGTGAAAGTTCACGAGAAAGAGGTAGAAATCATCTCTAACCTCTCCGCATATATGTATTGACTGAGGATTAATATGGCGAGCTCCTATGTCTTGTACTGATGGTAACCGGAAGTCATTGATAACGAGGCCTATTAGGCTCAATTTTGTGTTTTCTTGTGTGTTGTGTTTTAGGTGAACTATCTGTCTTTCAATCCGTTCAACGAATGGGTTTTAGCCACAGCTTCCTCAGACTCAACTGTTGCCTTGTTTGACCTCCGGAAGCTGAATGTACCATTGCACGTCTTGAGCAGCCACGAGTATGTTCTTTACATTTTCTTACATTACCCGCGCCATCTATCTTTTGTGTTAGAACCCAATGTTGATACGTGTGCACTGAGAACCGTTTGCTGTAAAAATCCACCATTTAAATGAAAGATTTTGATACAGGGGAGAGGTTTTCCAAGTGGAATGGGATCCTAACCATGAAACAGTGCTTGCATCTTCCGGTGAAGACAGAAGGCTGATGGTCTGGGACCTGAACAGGTATCATCATCTCTTATTCGAAACTTAAAAACTTGAGTTTTAAGATTGTTCAACGTTTAGTAAGGCTTCTTTTATTGGGGTTTACAGGGTTGGAGAAGAGCAGCTTGAGATAGAGTTGGATGCAGAAGATGGTCCACCAGAGTTACTCTTTTCTCACGGAGGCCACAAGTCTAAGATCTCAGATTTTGCTTGGAACAAAAATGAGCCTTGGGTCATTGCAAGTGTAGCAGAAGACAACAGTCTTCAGGTCTGGCAAATGGCGGAAAGCATCTATCGAGATGAAGATGAAGATGAAGATGAGGACGATGAGGGCGTCAAACAAGATACTACACAACAGACATGAAAAATTAAGAAATGATTTCGTTTCTCCGTTACTTAAGTTATATCTATGCTTTAGCCAGTTTCTAAAAGACGAGCTTTGTGTCCGTAATAAGGGCCAACGTGAATCATTCATCTTAGTTAATGTATCCATGTTTGGATCTTGTCGGTTTTCAATAAATCCTCTGTTGCAAAATCGAATTTTGTGGCTAAAATTAGACTCTAGATCTCAAAACTGAGCCTGCAACAAATTCGTCATAGGCATGATTGTGCTTCGCCATAACAATTGATGCTGAAGTGAAGTTGTGCTTACTAGTGAACCTGGGTATTGTAAGATTCAAGTATCAGTATTATCTTTGTTCTTTTACGCACAGTACTGCCTTGAGAGTTGAGATCTCATTCCAGGGAGCATCAAGGAAAGCTCCAATTTTTTTGCAGAGAATTGATTTCAGGAGGAAGAATTTCTACAAGACTGACGAAAAAAATCGTAGAGATGGGTTCCCAGAACTTGATTTTTCAAATCCAAAATTTGGGCTCTTCCATAAGAGCTTAAAGAAAGAAGCTGTTTAAGTACAAAACCAAACGGCAAGAACAGAAAGAGCATAGTTCGGTTTGAATATTAACAAGTCTTACTTCTAGCTTCGACGAGCTCAACAAGGAAATGCAATTAGATAAGAAAAAGAAAAAAGGAGATTAAAAAATGATAATAGCCCAAAGGGGTCTTGGGGAAGTTGGTGATACAGTTGAGGTCTACTACTTATCTACTACTTATTAGAAGATAAGTAGCTTAGCCTTGTGAAAATGGATAGCACCACATGATTGATGATGTTTCAAACTGCTTTAGCTGCACGAGTCCCACTTCCTGCAAAGACAAGAGCAAACACCACGAGTTCATACACTAAATCCATGCAAAGCAGAAGTCAAGCACATAAAAGACTCTCAGAAACGACAAAAGTTCAGAAAAAGTAAAGAGGTCATAACAGATTGGTATCATTGTCTTAAGCCAAGAGATCATAACAGTTGAAGACATGGATGTGACTTATAAGTCGAAACCATATAAAAGAGTAAATAAAAAGTCCAAAAAAGTACAGAAAACATAAAAGATTTGATTGTCCAATATCAGAGTAAGTAAAAAGTTAAAGATCATGCAAGTAACTAAGAAGACTAAAAGAAAAATGTATAAAGCAAGCTGAGGAACCTCTATTATATTAAAGAGATCGTAAGGTATTAGAATTTTCACCTTTTCTCTTATTTGCCCCCGGTATTGACAATGAATGTTCCATTTCCATTACTACAGCCAGTTAAGTTCTGATTACCCAAACATTGAAGCTGGTCAAAATCACAACCATTTAGCCCTTGCTCATTCATCAATGTACCTTCTCCACTGTTCCCATTTTGAAGGCAGTACAAATTATCAACATCACACGGCATATTGCAAGGACGCATCGTATAAGAGAAAGGAGCGTTTGCAACCGCAGGTTTTTGATAAGGAAACGCACCAATCTCTCCTTCAATTCTTCCTCTTATATCCACAAGCAAACACTTGAGCCTCGTAACCTCAGCTTCCAACGCAGCTTGACTTTGCAGCCTCTTCATCAACTGATTATTCACAGCTCTAAGCTTTACGACTTCATCCTCCAAAGAAGCAGCTTTAGCCTTCTTCTTCTCTCTATACTTTCTAACCGCTTCTCTGTTCCCCAAAGGTCTCTTTTTGCTCTTCTTTTCTGAAGATTCCGATGTGTCATCAGTAGTTTCTTTCTCTTCGCTCTGAGCAGGAAGAATCTTGGTGTGGACATGGAGACATGTGTGTGTATGTGTGTTCTCTGGTCCCGGAGGGTTACAAGTGTGTGTGTGAGTACAAGCATGAGAATCTTTAAGAAGCTCATCGAAGAAAGAATCCATCGAACAGCTGCGTGGTGGAAACTCAGGCATGTTCGTATTTGAAAACTCAAGCTCACCGTCCTCCATTATTACGGAAACCTCTTTTGATTGATCTTAAACAGAAAAATTAAGACACTTTCTGGATACAATTGTGTTCGAAACCAAACAAGACTCGAGCTCTCCCGATCAAGTAAAAAAGACCTAATTTCAGAGGGAACAACACAAACTCAAACGATTCAGAAGAAGTCAAACATCGAATCATCGGCTGATACAATTGAATTGAATCAGAAAAAAAATTCAAAATCCAAATGATCAATATCTAATCATCGGGTGATATTAAATTGGGGGAAATTTCGTACCTTTGAAACCCTAGAATTCGGCTAAAGAAGTTCAAGGGAAGTGCAGGAGAATCGTCATCAAGAAAATCATAAATTTGGGAATTGAGAAAGATGAGAGGCGAATCGGCGTAAAGGGTTTTAGAGAGAAAGAGGCGAGAATTAGAAAAAAGGAAACCCTAGAAATGAAAAGGTATTAACAGATGTCATCATTTCCATGGCGGAAATGGAAAGACATGGACGTACGAAAAGACATTTCGAGTTGCAGAGATTCTTTTTTTTTTATAAATATTATTGTGCTAATTAAGTCGTATTTAAATTTCGTTTTAGCACTTGTTTCTAAATAAAGTAAAAACAGATTGCGTTTTAAAAATAAAAAAAATAAAATAAATTAAAGACAGATAAAATCATAAAACGAAGCGAAGGATTGTGACTGGAATTTTTTATTTTTAACAAAATGATTTTTTGGTCAACCAAATTTAGTTTCTAAACAGAATAGTATTCCTATTCCTCTTTTAGAATTATTTGGATGATTTTTACATTTAAAATACTTGTTTTGACTATCACAAATTAACTAGTCAAACAATTGTTAAAGTGAAAGTGGATCAATATAGCCCATTAGTCTCTTTTAAAATGGACTGTGAAGGTTATAAACATTGGTCATTATATTATATCCACTAGTTGAAACATGATGAAAACATGTTTGGTAGCAATAACACCATGGATAATCTCATCTAAGATAATAAGACAATTTAAACCAACATGTTTGCTACAAACATGATAAATTGGATTCGTAATCTTACCATTACAGACACAGTTTGTGCAAACAATATGTTAATGGTGAAATGACACAATTTATTTTTGGTCTTAACCGCAAAGCTAATACCATCATGTCAAAATACCGTTAGAAGTTGTACATAATTTTTTTATTTCACAAGAATATGGAGTAAGACAAAACCTTTATATATGACATGTGTAAACTGACTCTTACTTTAACCTAATTACAATTGTAATCTCGACAAAGAGTTAGGTCAACATATCATTTATTAAGGCTAGTGTGTTTGGTCGAAATTATGTGACATAATGGTAGCTACTTCTGAAATTTATGACACATGTTTGAGATTAGAACTCAACACTCCGCAGTGTTAAAAAAAATATTAAAACTATGTTCACAAAAAAAGACTAGTGTGTTTTAATCTTATATTGCATCATTTCTCATGTAAATAATTGTTTTGTTTTCTTTATTATACCTCACTTGATCGTAAGGTATAATTGTTTAGCAATTATTTAGCAATGTAACATGTTTGAGTGATAAACACATATTTTAGCGGTTTCAGTATATTATTCTGTACATAACTTGCATAAATCAACCATTAAATCTCACATTTTATGATGCATTTAGGTTCATAGGCATTAGAATTCTTGGATTTTTTTCCACTTTCTATTTTTCAGAGAATTCGAAGCAAGTTATGAATATTTTCGGAGTCTATGAAGTCACGGGTAGCCGATGCAACCATTCGAGGACAATCATGATGTGTCAATAAAAGGAATAAGCTCAAATGGCGATTGAATCCACACATGTCCTTATGTGGAAGGATCGATCGATCTCACCTTTAAAAGATCGATCGATCGGTTATGAAATCGATTGCGTGAGTTTCCAAGACCGACCAGAAAGACTGGAGAACGATCGAGCAAGTTATATCGATCGATACTCGTCAAGATCAATCGATCTATCAGCCCAAAATTTCTACGACGGATTCAAGGATCGATCGATCCCTTCGTCCGATCGATCGATCCCGTAAATAACTCATTTTTTTTAATTGTCGTTTTAGTCTAGTAAATTAGGTTTTTAGAAACTTATAAATAGTTTTTTTTAGGAAAAACTCAGACACGTTTTATTCAGCCTCCAGAGAGAAAAAGTGAGAGAGAACCCTAGTGATATCTTCAACAATCCATGGTGTTTAGTAAGACGATTATTGTTTTATTTTCTTAAGAATTTTTGTATTATTCAATCTCTGCAATTTAATTATGTCTTCTTCACCTCTAATTATTTTCTCTGCAATTTCTGTCATGTCTGAGTAGATTCTTAGATTCAGCCATGGATAGGATAGATGATTAGAGGAATTGAGATCATGAGATGATATTTAGGTCTAGGATTGTAATCCATCACTATTAGATATGTTTAATGCTAGGTTGATCTTGGAAGAGTTAATCTAGGGTTTATCGAATTTACACCTTGGGAAATGGATAGTGAATTCATACGATAATCTAATTTGTGAATCTTATGAATCCTACAGAAGTAGTTGTCTAGAGAATTCGATGAAAATTGAGATGAATCTTAATGCTTGTTTAGTTTTAGGGATTGCAATGAGAATTGATCAAATCTAATTCTAAGCATAGAGGTGTTTACATGGGAATGTATTAACCTATTATAAATCTCATTGTCTGGAATTGCAAATTACACATTCACGATTAAAATTGATATCTCGATCTCATCCCTATTTATTCTAATGCCTAATTCATGGTTGGATTGTTTTCCTTATTAATACTTTCTTAATTTAATTATTCCGTTGTCTTAGTTATTTCATTCTGATTTAGTTAAAATTCATATTATTTCAATTACAATCAAACCTTAAAATCACTTAGCTTAGAATAAAAATTTCTATAATCTATTGCGTTATAAATCTTATCTGAGGATCGATCCCGTTTATACTGCAAGAGGCACAACTGTGCACTTGCAGTCACTAATTCGTGTCAACTCTTGAAATTACTTTTTAGTAACCTCAGATGAAACTCATAGAAATAAATAAATCTCTACCATTGAGCTTGCAAAAGGTTTGTCCTACAAAAAGCTATCGCACTAATAAAACATTAATCTTGTTTGTACTCCAGGAATCGTATTCTTAAAAGGGGTTCTTTTTAAATTTGAAATCGCATTCTTTAAAGTTGAACCGAAAATTGCTGAAACACACTAATTACTTGGTCAATCATTGAAATCATTTTTGAGTTGCATGTCTTAGTGAGCTCCACGAAACGACAACGACTTGCTAAAACTTCACACAAAAATTATTAATTTTTTTTTTTTGCTTCAACAGTTCCTTACACGACAAGAAGGAAAAAAACACAACATCGCAGAATCTTCATCGTTAATTTCAGACCATCAGATTTTACACTATAATAAATATTCTTTATTTATACCCCATCAAAAGCCAGATAAATAGATCACCAATCACCATCCACTATCTTTTTCTTTTTCTTAAAACTTTATCTGAACAGGGTGATGTGAACTAGTGGTCGTGAAAGAAGTAGCTTTATCAAAAATAGCCATAAGATTTGATTCGAGGTTCTTGATCTCTGTTTTCTGGTTAATGCAAGATTATCTTATTCCATAGTTTTCCATTGATTCTATATGCTCTATGTATTCTACTCTTGCTTAGATTTTAAAGTGCCCATTAACTTTTCCTTTTGCTATGTTCTATGGACCCTGGTCAGGATGACTCCAATTTTTGGAGCTCTCAAATAATTTTTTGTAACATCGGCTCTACCAGTAAATTATCTAGCTATTCAACAGTGGAGTAGCTAGTAGTATTTTTTTTGTTGAAATCGTAATATGTGGCACCTTCTAATTATAACACGTCTTTTAGTTTGTTGGAGAGGTCAATGGTTTGGTTATTCTTTTTACAATCTGTTGTTTTAACTCTTTTCTTGTAAAAAACGTTATTTCATAATCTGTCAGAGAAATACACAAACATACAGAGTGTCAAGAGATGAGAGCTAAATTATATGATTGCATGGTTTCTCATGAGTTGAATGAGAATCTATGCATCTTCCGTCATGTGGAGGATAGAATTTCAATTAAGAAAAGTTATGTTTTCTATAACTTTGTAATTTATGAACAAAAATTTTGGTCTCAAAGCGTTTTTATTATATGTTTCAGTGTTAAGATATAATTAGTTTGCGTGACAAGTTACAAGCTATACAATAACTCCTGGACAGTCGTAAAAATTGTCTAAAATGTATATTTGACGTAAAAGTATGTAATTGCAAATTCGTCTTAAACGATCAAATAATATATTGAAAGTGTTTCGAGGTCGGTTTGGGTTCAGTCTAAGTAGACTCTCACGAACTGACTGTCTGAAAATATCATCCATTGTATATTGTGCATATGGAGCCTCCGACGGAACCAAGAGATTCAGATAAACTCCTGCCGGTGGAACAAAGATATCCGGTTGAGGCGGTGCCAACACCGACGGAATCACAAAAGCACTCTGTGACTGACTCTTGGGCACAGACTCTGTAGCTGAAGAGTCATAGGTACTCGATCAGGGTCTACTAGACTCCTTGTAAAAACATCTCACCATTGTGCCATGCCTTCTACGGTAAAATTGTGTGTACTCATGTCTCGGAAAAAACACCAATACATGTATATGTGTTTTACTTAAATAATTTTAAATTAAATATGTATTAATTATCTACAAGTACGCCATGTATAATTTTTTTTTTTAGGATTTTAGCAAATAAAAATTTAGACAGACTTTTTCTACATCCATCATACATATACTGGTTTGCAGCAATTAAATAATATTTCATACAATCTTTTTGCATATAGGTGAGGTTCTTCAACTACTGTCTAATCAGCAAATGACTCAAAAGTTTGGTAAAATGCATATGTTACCATATCATAAACCCTATCATGCGCTTACAACCCCCTAATCCTCATGATGATAATGATCATCATAATACTAGAATTTTCATTTCAAAATTATTATTATTACTACTACTTACTTCATTCCCACTATAATTCTTTCTATTTTGAAACCAAATGAAATAATGTGGAATAACTTTTCTATTTGATAAATGCTTCCATACAGTATCATTATTTGCAAATTTTATATTCTTGTATTTCCGACAAGTACATAACATCTTACCGGATTTAATAGTAGTTGATATATACGGCCTGGAACATGAATACTTCTAGTCCGTTGAGAGTTTTCTCCTCATATTTCCGTCAGAATCTTTGTTACTCGTTTATATCATATTTTTAAAAAAATTTTGTAGAATAATTTTTTTTTGTGTAGAGTTTGTAGTTTTGGTTTATGGTTTATGAATTGGTGGTTTTAGTATTTATAGATATTTTTGGTTGGTGGTAGGTGCAAAATTTTAACAGTGGTTTTACTAATGATGATATTTACAACAATTTAAAGACGAAATTATGACTATTTTTAATGTAACAACTATAGATAAATAACCTGGCCACTATCTCTTTTTATATGTTAATTCATTGTAAAATATAGGGTCTCGTAATATAGTCGTAAGTTAACAACTTTGTTTCGATAAATATTACAATCATCGTAAACTACTCGGTGATTTACGACGAATGAAGCTAAGTCAACGTTTATTACATAGGAATGTTCTTTTTACGTTGATTACTTTTGACATAAGTTTACAAACAATTAATGACGAATTATATAAATGTCATAAATTCGTGGTAAATTAGTACTTTATAACGAATTATTTTTGTCTTAAATTTCCATCGTAACAAAGCATGTTTTTTTTTGTAGTAACTTTTGATCATTATTTTCAAGTCTTATTGTCCTCTCATCTACAAAAAAAAAAAAAAAAAAACACTTTTCCGACAATGGTTGCAAATGCCAAGTCAGAGTAGTGATATGTAGCTTGATTAGATTGCAGACACCCTGAGAGATGACTTAATCCTCAAGCAAACTCGAGACACTACGCACAAAACATAATTAAGAATGAAGCTCCTGAGATGATGAAGAAGAAAAGAGGCTATTGTTACTTCTCTCCAAGCTGCCTACTGAAGCACAGTCATTCTCCTCGATGTCGAGCATCGCGAGGCTCAAGTGTAATTCTTTGTTCGAATTTGGGTAAACCTCGTCGTCGAAACAATCGTCATCTTCTTCTACTTTCTTCACCCATTTTTCTACTTCATCTTCTCCTCTTATCAGCTTGAGTATCTGCAGAAATGTAATTAAAAATGAGACTAAAAGGTTAGATCTTGGCGTAATTCACGGAAAAAGAAAACAGAGGATCCAATACTTATTCGGGGAATAGAAGTCTGCATAGTGTAGTTAACCTCTCTGATATTGGGACGATGAGTAGCTGCTCTTGTAAGACAATGTTTAGCAGCAAGAACCATTTTCTGAAACTGACCCTCATCGAAAGTTCCTGAAATGTTCGGATCCAAGAGCTCTTTTGCATTGCCTTTTTCGATCACCGGTTTTGCCTGCAACCCAAGTAATCTCTTTATGAGTTTTTCAATGAGGATTTGCTTACGCTACAGGTAACCAAAACCAAAACCAACACTTACCCACATAACCAAACTCTCTTGTCCTCTTGGACTATCAGACGAAATAGTAGTTCTTCCTGATATGAGTTCAAGCAAAACTACTCCAAAGGCGTAAACATCAACTTTATCGCTCACCTTTCCGTACATGAAGTACTCAGGAGCTAGGTAACCAAACGTTCCCACCACGTCTCTTTGTATCGTGTATAGGGAAGACTTCGATCCCCACATCGAGAGTCCAAAATCCGAAAGCTACCCTCGCAAGTAATATCCGGAAAAGTTAATTTTCTTATGAAGTTTTAGATAGATTTACTAGTTCTGAGACATTAGTTCTCAATACCTGTGGTTTGAAATCATCTGAGAGAAGAACATTCGAAGATTTGACATCTCTGTGGATCACAGGACTAGAACATTGGTTATGAAGATAATCCAGAGCTTCCCCTAACCCAATTGCTATCTTGAATCTCTCTTCCCATCTCAATACATGCTTACCTGCAGAAATTGGATCATCATACTGAATTTGTATATATATACTAATGCAATTGTGTCAAGATGGTTAAGAGAGTAGAGTAGAATTGTGCTAACCCTGAAGGGTTTCCTCCAAACTTCCTCTGGATAAGAGATTGTAAACAGAGAACAGGTCGTTGTATTGAACGCAGACACCGATTAAAGGAGAGATGTTTTGGTGACTCAAAGAAGAGATTATGCTCACTTCTTGAACAAAATCCTTCACTGCTTCTTTTCCAGATGATTTCAAGATCTTCACCGCCACGGCTTTTCCATCTTCAAGAACCCCTTTGTAGACTTCGTTACATCCTCCTTTTCCGATTAGATTCTCTGTAATAAAATAAATAAAAAAGAATCCAAGAATCAGATGAACATAAAGCGACTTAAAAAGCAAAAGACAAGTTTGGTAGTTAGTACCTGAAGAGAAATTTGATGTTGCTGTCTTAAGAACATCATAGCTAA
Organism: Streptanthus diversifolius; assembly: GCA_039880935.1. Classification (NCBI taxonomy): domain Eukaryota; kingdom Viridiplantae; phylum Streptophyta; class Magnoliopsida; order Brassicales; family Brassicaceae; genus Streptanthus; species Streptanthus diversifolius. Next base: position 1,539,679 of record JAXGFM010000001.1, read on the forward strand.
ACCACCTGTTTATTTCCTTTACTATGTTATTAAGTTGGGAGTCGCAAAAGCTCGGTCGAGAAGTCTGATTCGGATTATGTGGAAACCGTTCAGGCAAGCTCATGACCCAATTGACAACTGATATTTTCCGAGTCTGATGTTGAACCACTGGAGGAGCTAAAGTGGTTGTTCTTAACAATGGCCAACCCGGTATCTCGTCCATTACCTCTACTGATGGAAGAGAAAGCGATCTACCTGAAACTTTCCTCTTTTCTTGGTTTGTTCTCTCGAGCTCTCTGCTTTTAATCGTTGATTCTTCGGATTTCAATACGTTTTCTTTGTCTGAAAATCCATCAGAAAGTTCAGAACTTGGTCTTGAATTTGTCTTTTGAGCTGCAAAGAGAATCAAACCCATTTCTGGTCAACCGATTCGAGTTTAAAGAATGGTATATAGACTAATATAGATTCAAATTCAATGTAAAGAAAACCAACAAACCAAGAGGTAGTTGGTAATGGTTGGAACGTCTAAAGAATATATTTCCTCTGTAGATGGCCAAAACATCAGTTGTTGGAGGAAGCTCTTTTGCGCAGCCTTTAGCTAGTTTTAGACTTGTTTTTAAAAATATATATATATATCTAAAATCAGTAAGAGAATATCAAATTTTTAAATAGAGAAATTTGATCCTTGCAGATTTTCTCACCTTAGCTTTCTTTGATGTTTAACTCCAACAATAATGGACATAGCGTTGTATCTCTTTGACTCTTTAACTAAAACCCCTTGAACTGAGTTTCCTTTCAAAACTTCTCCTTTGAGCTCAATCTGATGTTAAACCCCAAATATTCTCTATTACCCATTGCTCAAAATCGCTTCTTTACTCGAGATAAGCCCCGAAAAAGATGTAAAGTTACCTTCTTTGTTGAGCAGAATTCGCTGTAAAGTTCTAAGTACCGATCCAACTTTAACTTGCTTTTCAAGGCACGATCTGTATCAAAATCATACAAGTTCCATAAGTCAGCAAACACTTCAAAAGAACATAATAATTAACAAGGAGGAGAAGAAGCTCACGAGAAGTTGAGCAAACATGAACTACAACAACACAATCACCAAGTTGTGCAACTTCTTCAAGTGCCCATTTCAAGATCTCTCTGCCAGTCTCATCAATTTTAATTCCAACCAATACAATATTCCTCTGCTTCACATTCACATTATCCACTTTTTTGTATTTCTCCACTGCCATTTTTTTTGTTACCTCTGTGCAAAGAACTAATACAAAAAAGCGAATTACAGAGAAATCAATGGCTTAATCGGTATTACATAAATAAACATAAACCTAATATTTATGTTTGTTAATACTAATTTTGTAGGAAAGTGGAGAGAGAGAGAGAGAAAAGTCAGACACTTAAGTTGCAACTACTATCAGATAAAAACAAACACAAAAATCCAGAGTAGAGAAAGAGAGAGAGAGAGAGACACTTGAAAATTCAAAGGCATTTAAAGATAATAAGAATAAGCAAATTGGATTTAAAGAAGATACACGATGAGCATTAACAGACAACATAGTATCAGCTAAATCCACTGTATTTATTATTAAAAATTTGTCTTTAAGAAAAAATATTATCAATTTTGCTGGCATGTGCAATCAGCATTTGTACCTGCTTCTGCCACGACTAATAAAACCAGATAGATTGACCCAAATAGAATTATTAAAAAAAAAAGGAAGAAAAAATCTTACATTTAAAATCTGAATTTTCTTAGAGGTAAATGCTGATCTTCTTCTATTATCTTCTTTTAAGGAAAAGAAAGAAGATCGACTTTATATTTTATATATATATTTTAAAATGAAAATAAAACTGGTATGATCAGAGAAGAAAGAAGAGGTGAAGAGAGAAGTGAGAAGAAAGTGTCGGTGAGGAGAAAGAGAAAGAGAGAGAGATTTTGAGAGAAGCCAAGAAAAGGGTCCAGTGAGCAAAAGGAGACAGGGGACCAAATTTGTTTTTTCAGATTTTACTTCTGTTTTTTAATTTTTAGTTTTTAAAAAATAATTGAAAGGGAAAAAAGAGAAAACAAGTGAATAAATGAGGTTTTTTTTTTTGTGTGTGTGTGTGTTGTTGTTGGATTTATACTTTTTTTTTTAATTATATGAATAAATGAGTTGGTTAGGAGAAACCGGCAATTTTAGCGGGAAGGAGCATGAAATGAGGAGATTTTAAAAGGGCCAAGTCACAAGTGAATGTGTGTGGCCACCGGCTATTGCGGATTATGAGCATTACGAAGATGGCCTTAAAGCCTTGAAAGCTGCCTCATTTACTTAAACGGCTATATAATTATATGTTTTCTTCTCCTTTGTCGATGGATGTAGACAAATGTTTTTCTTTAATGTGATAATAATGTTACATAGTTAAACTTATACCAAAAAAAAAAAAAAACTTATAAGATCAATTTTTGACCAAGAAAATGTATATGATTAATTAGATAGATAGTCTAATTTTTAAGCATAAAGAAAGTAAATAGTTTGGTGGTAAAATGGTAAATAAAGGACAAGGTGATTTTTGTGTGGATTGAAGACAGTGCTCTTCTGCACTTTTGTGAAAATATTATATTTTAAGAGATTGTATCGTATATATATATAATAGGCTAAAATATTTTCCAAAAGAATGTGACACAAGAATCACGTTTTGACCACATTTCAGCTAGACAGCTACCGATGTCTTAAATCCTTTTTCAAGACAAAGATATTTCGTTTGCCTTTTAAAATTTTATAATTAATTAGACAACAATCAGCAGTTTTTCTGGTCAAAATTTATATTATAGTTTTATAATTTTAGCTGTCTTTAAATTGTTGAATTTGATAATTGTAGTTATTTTTAAAAGATTTTTTGTATGTGCAGACAAAACAATAGTAAAATATTTGCGTAATCCACTTTCGTGTTAAAGTATCACAAACTCTAAACTATAAAAATTAGGAATTACGGAAATAACTATCACAAATCAAAGATAAAACCCCAAATCAGCAAATAAATTTGATTGAAATTGAAATGATTTTGGACGAGTTTAACCTACCTAATTATGAAAATTGAAGCATAAATTGAAGAAAAGCTTAAACTACGTTACCTGGAATAGTGCAAAAAGGTAAAGTCATTGTTTATGTGATTTATGCTAGTAGTCAGCGGAATGAAGTTCAATTTAGAGTTTTGATTGGATAAAACGAAAAGATAAGCTCATATGGAAGAAGATGAGAAAGTAAGATCTCACTGAGTAAATCTGACTGTGAAGGTGGGAGCTGATAGAATTAGGTATTTAAGTAAAAGTAGTATTAGAGGTTAAAAGATGAAGCTAAGTAGAGGTAAAGAGGATAAGGTAAGAGAGGTTAAAACATGAGATAAGATGATTTGATAGTTAGATTTTATTTAGGGATATTTTAGTCTTTCAATATGGTCAAAATGTTTTAATAATAAATATGAAATGTTAAAATATAAAATGTTTCGATATAATTTTTTACCAAAGTGAAAACGACAGATAATTAAAAAAAAAAATGTAAAACGATATTTAATTAAAAATGGAGAAAGTATATAATATGAACACATAAATAAACTATTTATTTGAGTTAAAAAAATAAAAATATCTAGTTATTTTTTTTTTGTAATCTACTAAAAATTAATCATAGAACATAATGAATACACTTTCTAGGTATACAACATTAATTGCGCACTGAAATATAGCATATGGTAGGTTCAAGAAAAAAGATAGTTTTGTGGGGTTAATTTGTTTTAGCTATCTATAACATGCGATCTATGGCTACCGCAATGATAGAGTGAATCTGCGGCTATTAGCCTATTACAATGCTGACATAAATTAGTTATGGTTGACACCCAAAATCAATTTGTATTGGACGCACCTACTACTTGACCCACTACATAATTTATATATATATGTCAATACCAGAGATTTAAGTAGTCTTTTAGTTTACAATCTTCTAGTTACTAAGAAAAGCTGGAATATATCTTAGCCTTTAAAAGTGTTACTATCTCGTCTAGATTCTCATCATAAGGTTTTGATGCACAACGAGAACATTACAATCTACGAATAAGTGAGATTGTATTATCTCAATTTCTGGTTTATGATGGTGTATATATAGAAAAAACTTAAAATAATGTCACTAAAGTATATTTATCTTTTTTTATCACACGTTCAAGAAAACTCTAAAGTTAAACATGTTTGAATTAGATTAAATTTATGGATATGTGAGAAATTATTTCTAATATGATCTAAGTGAGAATAAAGCACAGAGAAATGTCACATAGTGATTACAAAATTAGTATATTATAACTTTTGAATCTTCCGGTTTTGGTTAATGTTCCGACCGTCACATAAAAATGGAACTTAATAGCCAAATAAGCGGACATGGAGTCAATTGATAAGGAAGATTCGAAAGCTACATTATCATTTTTATAACTCAAAACACTACGTCAATTATGTGGATTCGAATAATAAGCGTTTATGTAACGCTATGAGACTCGTCTAAGGACTAAGGCTAAGCTAAGTTATAATGGATGTTAGAACATTTTGCCTAATTTTATATCACATTCGAAAACATCTACACGATTCGCTCGAGTATGAATGACATTTTTCACCCAACCACATCAAAATTCAAAATGATACGATCTTTTTTATTACTATTCTTACTTTTTCTCAAGGAGATAAAATCGTAGTTAGTAGGAGCAATCACGTAATTGGTGTATCACCATTAGAAGCTATGTTAAATGTTTCTGATAAAACAAGAAAAAAAAAGTTAAAACCATTATATTTATTACATAATTTTTGCCTTTATATGGACTTTTTGGAACCATGTAGCTGGTGTATAAGCATGAGTTTGAACCATAGATTTGACACTCGGTAATTATCTAAAATCAATGAAATTATACTTTTAAAATTTAAATGTAACATACTAAAACAACCAAAACTTATCATAAATATTGCAACACATAGGTGCGCTGATGAATTATTTATGTTAAAAAAAATCATATGCACCAATCGAATAATTGGTGGGTTTGAATTAAGAAGTAGTTATTGCAAAGAATGAGATTGATCAACCACCAAGAAGCAAAGAATTAAAATCAGCTTGAGTGCCAATAAATTAATAGAAAAGATATAGTCAAGAATCAAAATCGATATCAAATATAGTAATGACACTTAAGTATAATACAAAACAGGTTTCTCAATTAATCAGGGAAAAATAGAGATCACTAGTAACATTCCACTTCTTTGTTTTTATTTATGACAAAATACCAAAACCAAAAGAAGAAGAAAAAGACAAGTTGTAGACATTTTGCAAAGAATGAAGAAGGGTTACATTGGAGTTGTGAATTTTTTAGTACAAGGCATACTTCTGGGTCCAGCTTCGGGCCATAGCTTCGTATTTGGCTTTGTCAGTTTTGTAAATGTGAGCTATCTCTGGAACAAGAGGATCGTCAGGGTTTGGGTCTGTAAGAAGAGAGCACACAGAGAGAAGCACCTGCAACACCAAATATGTTTAGTAATTTGTACAATATGTTGGGTCAAAACAAAAATTGATGTGCTTATGGAATTAAACCTTAGAGATTGTAAGGGCAGGGCTCCACTGGTCTTTGAGAATGTCCAAACAGATGTTTCCATTGCTGTTGATATTTGGGTGAAACACTTTGGTTCTGAATACAACCTGAAAACATCAACAAAACATAACAACAAGAGTAAAAAGAAAGATCAAAACTTTTACCTTGGACAAGATCAGAAACAATCCAATCATGATGGTTTTATATACCTTGGGAGGTTTGAAAGGATAATCCTGAGTAAAGTTGATAGTGACAAGGAAAACACCACCCGAGTATGGACTTTCGTTCGGACCCATTATCGTAGCTTGCCAGTGAAACATATCTTCTCCTACTGGACCTAAACCATAACCAAGGACACAGACAAAAAAAAAGATAAAATCTTTAGACAAAACAATAGGGATCTTTACTTTGATGCATAGCTTATCGTGTCTTTGCATCAGATATATACAATGAAAAGTAAGTTCTTTTACCTGCACTGCATGATACAGGAGGGTCTCTTTGCAACTCCCTTAGTTCTTTCAAAATCCGTCTCGTTGCCATCTTTGTTGCAAAGTGTTTGATTCAAAGGATCTCTCTCGTGCTTGGGATAGATCTCACAAACGAAACCTAATCCTTATTTATAACAAAACTTTAAAAAGGTAAAAATACGAAAAAAGAAAATGGAAAATCTAATTTCAGAAATCACGAAATAGAAAGAATACATATTCCAAGCGTGAACCGTAAGCCTCATGGTGATTCTCTAAATGGTTTTGCACTCAGATTTACCCAATTACATTTGTTTAAACAAATTAGGTGTCATTTGCAAAAGTCTCTTTTTAGCCGCCCGCTTTGTCCCATAAAGGTAATGAAGAAATGTCCATTCTTTTGTTCTGATTCTGAAAGAGAAGACTTTACCTTGAGAGAGAATCGTTATTTCAATACCCTTTGTTCCTGTCTTCTTGTCCACGTTCAGTGGACCAGAAAATGAACTTGCCAACTTGCAAAATCGTTTTCAGAGTACACGAACCAAGAAGTGTGTAAGAGAAGGCTCTTGATCTCTTCTTGAGACCATCTCTTGTAACAACAATACCACGAACCTTCGTAAATACGAGGGAGAATAATCTCTAATGGAATCGAAAGCAAACGTGGATTCATCATATATTTACAGATTCGGAATGCAAACAAGAATACAACTTCGAAGTTTCAATACTTGACCAATGAGTTCTTCTGATATGTCAGTTTTTAGACTACAAAACAAAAGATTCCTGTTTTATGGAAATAAGATTAAAAAAAATTGGGTCCGTCCACTCGGAAACAAGGATTAGTAAGCTGTTGGTTCGTGTTTCTTCTTCTTTCTCTCGAATCACAATATAGAACAGCCTTTCTGAGATTTTCTCTTCTTCTTCTTGTTTTTGGGTGGCTGGAGAACTACTTTGATTGCCGCATCAAAGACAGCTTTTACATTCTGTTATGATCGAATGATGTCTCCTCAGCAAGATTTTGACAAAAAAATTATAAAAAGACGATTAATTTGATTTGAGGTACCTGTTGTGTCTTTGCACTGCATTCTATATAAGCAGAAGCTCCAACAAGCTTCTTTAGTTCTTCACCCTACAATGAATAAAAAAGGAACATAAGCAGAAGAAACTTACTTAAGGAAAACGATCCTCGTGAAGACGATGAGGAAAATTACCTGAGCAGTAGATATAGGCACAGCTCCAGGGTGTTCAAGAAAGTACTGCTTCTCATCTCGAAGATCTAAAAGAGAATCAATTAATCAGAACTCTCTTAACTTCTAAACGATAATACAAGTTAAAAAGAACCAACCGAGCTTAGTTCCAACAAGGATGATGGGAACACCGGGAGCATAATGTTTGAGTTCAGGAACCCACTGAAAAAAAACAAAATCAAAACATCAAATGGACTGTATCAAAATGACTAGGTAATATCAAAGAACTAATGATCGATATTAACCTTTTTAGCGACATTTTCATAGCTAGCTTTGCTCACGAGAGAGAAAGCGAGCAAGAAGACATCAGCACCACGATAGCTCAATGGTCTTAGTCTATTATAGTCCTCTTGTCCTGTGTTGTTTCACCAAGGCATACATAAACACAGAAAGTTCAAAGACAAAGAGACACAAGAACAAAAGAAAGAAAGAAAGAAAGCAGATCTCAAAGCTATAACTTGCCTGCAGTGTCCCACAATCCCAAGTTGATGGTGTTCCCATCGACAATTACATTGGCGCTAAAATTATCAAACACAGTTGGCACATAATCCTGTCACCACAACATACAATCAGTCAGAATCTACATAAAGAGATTACAAACATCCCAAAGAAACAATTGACTATGTTCTGAAGCAGACAATCTCAATCCTATAGGTCACTAAAGTAACATCACTGAGGAAAAAAAGAACAATCCTTTGAGAGAACCCAACTAAACTAAAGCTAATTTTCCTTAAAAAAAATCTCAAATTAGTTTGCTTTAGACGAAAATCAGGCCTCTAAATTGAAAGACAACGAAATGATCAGTTCTAAAATTTATCAATCAGCCAATCTCGATCTTCTAGATCACTAAAGTAAAATCACTGAGCCAAAGTTCCATGAACTACTAATTATCTAAAGCCTCGAAATGATCATTATAACAACCAGATGTACAAAAAGAGTAAGCCTTTGAGAAAACCCAACTGTATTAAGATAATTTTCCAAGAAAAATCTTAACTTTATTACAAATTTTTCCAACGATCGGATTCCAGAAAAAAGAAGTGAATTTCATTTAGAATTAATTCGAAATGGAGGAAAAAAGAGTGAACTCACAGTGGGGAAAGTGTTGCTCGTGTAGGAGATGAGTAGACAAGTCTTACCGACGGCGCCGTCACCGACGGTAACACACTTTATAAACCTTGAAGCACTCATCTTTTCACCGTCGACTTCAAACCCTAATTTTGATTTGAGCAGAGGATTTGGTAGAGAGAGAGAGAGAGAGAGAGAGAGAGAGAGAGAGAGAGAGTCTTTAAGGCAGCTAGGAGACAAAAAGACAGGAGCTGAAACTGAAAGTCTGGCAGATTTTTATCAAGTTTTTTGACACTCGGATTTGGATTTTTTTTTTTTTTTTTTTTTTGTTAACTTGATCAATTTTTTTTCCAATTCTATTATCCTTTCTTATATTTTTTTAAGTATTTCATTTAATAACTTTTTTTGTTTCATTGTGAAATTAAAATATATCTTTACTAATAAGTAATAACTAAGAATTATTTAAGAAGACAGAAGACTTGGACCTTGATCTTTTTTGTGGGTTTTAGATTTGATTCTAATTTTTATTTTTAAATCTATGATTTTTTTTTTTGAAATTTCAATAAATTTATTATGAAAAACCAAATATTAAATTTTTCAGTATTCATAAAACCAAACCACTTGCAACAAGTAAAACAAATAGAATTAGAAGTTATGAGTTTTTGGTTTCTTTGGTTATTTGGTACTATGATTTGTTAACATTGTGAGTAAAAGTTTGTAGTTAAAAAAAATATATATTAATGTAGTTAACTGAAGGGGTTGGTTTTTTATTTTTTTAAAAAATAGAGATTCATGTTTTGAAAAAGCAAAATCAGAAACTAAAGAAATTGTAGAATTTATAGATATTGAGTCTGTACTCTCTACGGATTTTGATGTGATCCTCATCAGGTTTAAGGAGGTTCAGGACGACCTGAAGCTGGGAACAGATGATCTGGAGCCTGAAGAGGACGAACAAGATGGTCAGGACCTGAAAACGGACAAACATGACCACCCAGAGCTTGGAACGGTAGATTTGAAGCTTATGACAAACGTCCAGGACGATCCAACAAATGACTATGCAAAGAACCAAATGGTCGACCCTAAAGAGAACCCGGACGGACACAACACGGACGACCCAACAAGCATCTGGATGAGTACTCAGGCCGACCAGACATACAACTCCACGGACGACCCGAAGCTCACCACGAACGTCCGCAAGCATATTCACCCAGTCCATTGAAAATTGGCTCTTGGATCCAATTTCATCAGCCCATTGTCATTTCCAAATCCAGGCCCAGCCCATCTCCTTTTCAGCCACCAAAAGTTCTTGTTAGATGGTGGTTGAGAAGTTATTTATTTAATGTATTTAATTTATTTTTGCTTGTATGTGCCTGCATGTTCTTGGATTTTGTTCTGAGCATGCAAACTTTACCCTTTTTAGATTTTCTGCATGTTCTTGCATGTCCTCGAAACTTGTGCCGAGCATGAAAGACAATTCATTTCTCTATTTAAGCTTGGCTTTGGCCATTGTTGTAATCATCGAATTTTTAATCAAGAAGTTTTTTTTTTCTTTAAAGTGTGTAATATATGTTCTTCTCTAAGATCTCTTCTTGATGTGTAATATCCTAGAGAGATCTAAGAAATCATTGTGCTCTTTGGTGCGTCATATCCAAACGAGCATAAGCCGGTATATCAAAGGTCTTTCCGCAGCTTTTGTGCGACCGCATTACGCAACATCCCTTGGTAACTTGAGCACACGCTCGTTGTGAAAGACTTATCCAGTTCTTTATCCCCTTGTTGTGTCGATTTTTGGGTTTGATCTTTCTGAGGATCGTATCAGATTTAAAATCAAAATCAATAGCTTCTTTTAAGATCATCTTTTATCAAATTTAAAATTCATCTGTAATCTCCTTGGTAACTTCGACGACTTCGACGAAGCTGAAACTTCAATGGTCAAAGAGAAAGAGACGACAGAGAGAAGAGTCCCATGGAGAAATACAAGACAAAAAAGTTTGATTTATGTTTGGAAAAAAGTTTTAAATAAAATTTTAATTAGAAAAAATTATATTTGAATAATAGATTATTTTCATATTAATACAAATCAGTTTAAATTTCACATTGAAGACACGTCCTTAATGTTTCCTGTTTTTCCAATTTTTCCTATATATTTTACAAATTAAAAATGATTTTTCATTTATAAAAGTAGAAGATTTTTTCATATATTTATTACCGGGTTACATAGTACATAATTACATACAGACTCTTTGAAAATTATTTGTTTCCAATCATTTTTCAGGCCTGGCCCCCAAAAAAAAAACTAAAGCCGAGTGGCTTAAAATAACATGTGATCCTTATTATACATGTTTTTCTTTCAGTCTAGTATTTGTATCAATTTCAGTTTACTAGCTTTTAAAAAAAAAAATCTTAACCCCAATTTAATAACTTTATTCAACCCTCTTTTGTAAGGCGGATCTTGTTGCATTCACGCCACAAAATTATGTATCTAATGTAAAAAGAAGCATACAAAAGCTTCGACAATCACATTTTTATGTCTTTTGGTAGAATTAAGAAGATCTAACGTATATAATGAACGTTGACAGTCATGGAACAATAAATGTGGATTGGCTCACATTTCTTACGCATGAACCAAGTTATAGGCGAATCTCCCAACATAGGCATTGGCTCAGAACTTTTTTAAATCCGTTGATGGTGAGAGCCTTTGATTGAAAGAACTTGTGTGTATACCCGCCAAATTAGGCTCTTCAAACAAAAACCTTAAAATTAGAATTCAACGTAACAAAGAAAACAAAAGGAAAGGAGAAGATACGTAAATAAAAAGAGAGTTATTTCGAAGTGTTACTAACAAACAAACGGTGGATTCTCAAACTGAGACGCGTGAATCTCTCTCAAACCTTATGTTATTTGCGAAACATTCTCTTATTTCATTGTATTTTTTTTTCAGATTATATTTTTTCAGCTCTCCTTGTTTTTATTCCTCCAGCAAGGAAGAGATTCCTTCGGGTGGGTTTTAGTTTTAATATTCTAAAAGAAAAGAACAAAAAGAAGATAGTCAAATGAGAATACATTCTTCTAATCATGCATGGCTTTTACTAGCCATACTCGTGGTTCTCCTCTCCTTCTCTGGAGCTTTCTCAAGCACGGACGAGGAGAAGACAACCTCGAAGAATACAAAGAAAGAAGTAACTTATGATGGGACGTCTTTGATCATCAATGGCAAAAGAGAATTACTTTACTCTGGCTCCATACATTACCCTCGTAGCACTCCTGATGTAGATCATTCGTAACTCATTAGTAAATCATTTGTTTTATTTTTATTTACTGAATAATCAATATGTTTTTGTTTAGATGTGGCCAAACATCATCAAGAGAGCGAAACAAGGCGGTTTGAATACGATTCAGACATATGTTTTTTGGAATGTTCATGAGCCTGTGCAGGGGAAGGTAATGTTAGAGATTATATTACTTAACAGTCAGAAAAGATTTATCATTTTTTTTTTTGAGGATTTTCTTTTTTCTTTTGTCGAAACAGTTCAATTTTTCTGGTAGAGCCGATTTGGTAAAGTTCATAAAATTGATTGAGAAGAACGGTATGTACGTAACCTTAAGGCTTGGACCTTTTATTCAAGCTGAATGGACTCATGGGTAATTTTTATGTGTTACGTTCTTTGATTATCTTCATATTCATAATGGTTTTAGTATTCTTATGTGACATTTTTCATGGTTATGGTTATGATGAAACATCAGAGGACTTCCTTATTGGCTAAGAGAAGTTCCCGGCATCTTCTTCCGTACCGACAATGAACCATTCAAGGTATTTTTATTGATATATATATATATGTGTGTGTGTGTGATATGTGTGTATGATAGAATAATCCAAAGATTCAAAAGAGTTTGACAAAACTGCAGGAACATACAGAGAGGTATGTTAAGGTTATACTTGATAAGATGAAGGAGGAGAAGCTTTTTGCTTCACAAGGTGGCCCAATTATATTAGGACAGGTAACATTGACTCCAAAAAAACGCATTTATTCAGTTAAACACGAACTTAGAACTATGTTTAGTTTTGAAAGATTTGTATATCAAATTTTCAATTTTAATGCAGATAGAAAATGAGTATACTGCGGTTCAACGTGCATATAAAGAAGATGGATTAAACTACATTAAGTGGGCAGCTAAATTGGTAGATTCTATGAATTTGGGGATCCCATGGGTTATGTGTAAGCAAAATGATGCGCCTGATCCTATGGTAAAGTAATGTTTTCTAACACATCAAATGATGATTATAACAAGATAATCACAAAAATGTTAAATCAAGAACTATCTTATAAAACAGATCAATGCTTGCAATGGAAGACATTGTGGTGATACATTCCCTGGTCCTAACAAAGACAACAAACCATCTTTGTGGACAGAGAATTGGACTACTCAGTGATTTCTTCACTTGAACTTCTTAATTAGCATCTTCTAAAGAGATGATGAGTTCAAATTTTTTAAGAGGTTCTTGTAATTTGATTGTAGATTTCGCGTTTTTGGCGATCCCCCAACGCAACGATCTGTAGAAGATATAGCTTTTTCTGTTGCTCGGTTCTTTTCCAAGAACGGAAGCCATGTTAACTACTACATGGTAAAGATCGATAAACAGAATAATTAAAAACGACTTTATATGTTTTAAAAAAAATATTACCTTATTATTATTATTATTTTTATATCTTTTTTTTTTTGTAGTATCATGGAGGTACTAATTTTGGAAGAACCTCTGCACATTATGTAACCACTCGTTACTATGATGATGCACCTCTTGATGAATTCGGTAAAATTAAAACAAAATAAATTATTTTTTTACTGAATTAAGAAAATTAAATTGCGGATTAATATGTATGTTTTTGTTGTACATAGGTTTGGAAAAGGAGCCCAAGTACGGTCATCTAAAACATCTTCACAACGCGCTTAACTTGTGCAATAAGGCACTTCTCTGGGGCCAATCTCGAACTGAGAAGTCTGGCAAAGACACAGAGGTAATTGCATCTGTATATATATATATGCATATAAAAATCCAAACATGTAAATCTTTTTTACAGAATTAGTTAAAAAGCTAAGTTTCTTGATTCTGATTTATTGTTGTAATTGCAGATACGATACTACGAGCAGCCTGGAACGAAAGTTTGTGCGGCGTTTCTAGCTAACAATAACACAGAATCTGCAGAAAAAATCACATTCAAGGGCAAGGAATATGTTATACCGCCTCGGTCCATTAGTATTCTCCCCGACTGCAAAACTGTTGTTTATAACACCGGGGAGGTGATGTTTGATTCAAAACCGTTGGTTCAAAATCAAAGTTATTCCTCAAAGAAAGAAAATGAATCTTGAATTACATTTCTTCTTTTTTGCTATATGGTTCAGATTGTCTCTCATCACACTGCAAGGAACTATATGAAGTCGAAGAAGGCTAATAAGAAGTTTGATTTCAATGTGTTCACCGAGACAGTTCCTAGTGAGCTTAAAGGTGATTCTTATGTCCCTGTCGAGCTCTATGGCTTGACGAAAGACGAAACAGATTATGGATGGTACACAACAAAGTAAGGATACAACTGAACTTAATTTCTCTGTATGAAAATTTAAGAAGAAAACCGCTAAAGGAAACTTAAGAAACTTTCTCTGCTTAATGTAATTTGCTATGTAGCTTCAAGATAGATGACGATGACCTTAAGAAGAAAGGAGGTAAGCCTACTTTGAGGATTGCAAGTCTTGGCCACGTGTTGCATGTCTGGCTCAATGGAGAATACCTTGGTAAGATTGAGAAGCATCGAGATGGATGGACTAAAACATTTTGAAGCTATGAGAAAATTTACAAGAAGTAAGTTGGTCTAATGAATGAATTTGTTCAGGAAACGGACATGGTAGCCATGAAGAGAAGAGTTTCGTCTTCCAGAAGCCAGTTTCTCTAAAAGAAGGAGAGAACCATCTCACCATGTTAGGGGTTTTAACAGGATTTCCAGTAAGAAACATAGACGTTTTAAAGAGACTTAGTAGAAAAGGAAAAAAAAGAAGTTATGATGATGAGATCTATAAATGTTTTGTGTCAACAGGACAGTGGATCTTATATGGAGCATAGATACACAGGTCCACGTAGTATTTCCATATTAGGCCTGAGCTCTGGAACACTTGACCTCACTGAGAAAAACATATGGGGAAACAAGGTTTGACAAGAATCTTACTTTCTTGACTATATCATGGCGATTTTGATCCGTTTTTCCAAATCTTTAGGTGGGTATGGAAGGAGAAAAGCTCGGTATCCAAGCTGAGAAAGGATTGAAGAAGGTTAAATGGCAGAAATACTCAGGAAAAGCACCAGGACTTACATGGTACCAGGTGGAAATACTAAACCTTCCAAAATAAAACAGAAAGATATATGATCATATTAGATAAATATGTGATGAACAACGCTGAGATGTATGCAGACACACTTTGATGCGCCAGAGAGCCAAAGCGCAACAGCAATTAGGATGAATGGAATGGGGAAAGGTTTGATTTGGGTGAATGGAGAAGGTGTTGGTCGATACTGGATGTCGTTTTTATCGCCTTTGGGAAAGCCTACGCAAATCGAGTATCACATTCCTAGGTCTTTTTTGAAGCCCAAGAAAAATCTTCTGGTTATATTTGAGGAAGAACCAAATGTGAAGCCAGAGCTTATCGACTTTGTCATCATCAATAGAGACACTGTGTGTTCTTACATCGGAGAAGACTACACTCCTAGTGTCCGACACTGGACCAAAAAGAATGACAAAGTCCAAGCCATCACTGATGACATTCATCTCACGGCTAATCTCAAATGTTCCGGTACTAAGAAAATCTCCGCGGTGGAATTCGCTAGCTTTGGAAACCCAAATGGGACTTGTGGGAACTTCACCCTTGGATCTTGTAATGCTCCTGCCTCTAAGCAAATCGTCGAGAAGGTAACAATTTAGAAACTTCGTTATTATTATTATTTTTTTTTGTAACTATTACTTGCGATAGAAGTAATGCAAACTCGTTTTGTTGTTGTCGCAGTATTGCTTGGGTAAATCAGAGTGTGTCATTCCGGTGAACAAGAGCACGTTCCAGCAAGATAAAAAGGATTCATGTGCCAAGGTTGTGAAGTATCTTGCGGTGCAAGTCAAGTGTGGTCGTGACAAGAAGAAGAACTAAGGATATCTTTCTTTTACGTTCTTCTTTGAACGGTTTTATACTTTTATGTTTAGTAGATACAAAATTGTACATCGATTTTTCTTCCCATTTTTGTTTTGTTTTCAACATGGTTTTGATTTTTCTTCCATTTTCTTTTGAATTTATTAATTTAAACGTTTATCATACGACTTAAGTATTCTGTGATGTGTAGTATAGTAAAATTTCTAACTTGATCAGTAAAATACATATATATGATATTCTCAATATACTAATATTTGATCTTTAAAATAATAGTATAGAACCTGTTGACAAAATAATAATAATAATAATAATAATTGTATAGAACCTCAAGTGTATAGTATACATCACACCTTTCTCTGATGAAAATTTTAAAAAAATTCATAAGTATAATTCAATAACATTAGACAATGTAAGGATCCACCAACCATGTATTCAGGTCACTATTATGATGTTTAGTTAGTCCGATAACTAAGTACATGTTATGTGAATTGTAATCTCCTTGCTCGTTTTATTTCTCAGAGTCAATCGCTATGCATGTTGGCATTACTAGGAGGGGTTATCTGCCCATATCTAAATGTTATCGAGCTGTTACTCAAGTTCTCTACCTATTGTTTTTGGCTAACATATGACATGGTTTGTTACAATTGTACAGATAATCTTCCTCAACACACGTTGACAAATTGAGTTTTGCTCTACACTGTTCGGGAACTTAGGACTTAGTCGATTGTAACTCAATTGGAATCATTTTTTTTTGTTTTAGAGTGACTTGATGATACTTTTCACTGATTACTGAAGACAATATACTCGTGCATGAACCAATATGTATGTCACGTATCAACGTATATATCTGTTGATGTTTTTTAATTATTAAATTTCAATGCATCACATGGAATAAAAAAAGTGTACGCTACCACGTTTTCTAGTTATTAATCGTATTAATTAATGTCCAGCACGGTGATCAATAGTAAATGTGTATTTCTTTTATTTTTGTTTTGAGGATTGTTTATAGATCCGAATATGGAATATCCTTAAAACAACTTACACTTTTTATTTATATTTGTTTTTTTTTTTTAATAATGAACATGTTATCATATAAAAGGTAGATAACAAAAAAAAAAGCAGCCTAAGTTAAAAACAGTAGTGATCTATTGATCATATAGTTAACAAATAAAGATGCAATATCTCAAAGCATATTATGAAAATAAAGAAATCGTAATGCAAGAAATTGAAGCAGAAATTATCAGGCAATTTCATTTGTAGCCTATATGTTAGCCTCTAGACTGACATTTAGTCAACTCTAGAAGAGAATTATCAGAAGAAGCAAACAAATCTCGTGATCATTGATGGAAACAAAGCTCAGAGATTGAAACAAGACAACAAGACTGACACATAACAATGGAGCAAATTCCTTATACCAAGAGCTGAAGCAGTATCACCTTATGGCAGTTAGCAGTTACTGCCATAAGACACAAGAGTTGAAGTATCTGCACATCCAAAAACAAAAGTAGCATCCAATAGAATCGCCATGTCTGAATAACTTCCCAATTAACAAAAATTAACAGAGCAAATAAATCTAATCAAAGACAAAGGTCTCATAGTAGTTTTATGAAACATTAACCTTAGTAAGCATCTCTGGCCTGTAGAGCAACAGTTTGGAAACAAATCCAAAGAAGTAAACTAATCAAATCAAAGCACTGCCCAAAGCCTGAAAAATGGACTGTAAATACATATAAAATGAACGCATGAGAAACCCTCCTGTATTGCTGGAAAACCATAAGATTCTAAAGAAAAGGGAATTTGAGTAAACATCTATTAGGTGTTAATTCTAAATTCAAGTAAAGTAGGTCAAACAAATAGGAAAAGACTTATACCATAAACGACCACAGAAAGGTAGCAACGACGATAGGCCCTCAAGCAGCCAATATAGACACCCATAACTTCAAACCACTGCATTGACAAATGCAAAACACAAGAAGAAAGAAACCAATGCAATTTAACATGGAAAGATAAAATGTAAAACCATTCCTCAAGAAAACTTGAAAATCACTTGTTTTTAACAGATTTAACAACTCTAATAGACTTGACCAGGAAAAGGCAAGATCCCTCACAATTTGGTAGAATCTCATAAACAACACATAACATAGAGTAACCGAGCTTTTGGTAGAATATGGGAAACGACTGACGGCAGAACATAACAGAACTTTAATATAGAAAATCGAGGAGCTCCAGTAAAAAAAAAGAGACATGAGTCAAACAAACATACTCTAGAATGATAAACTTGAGCTTGCTCTTATCAATGCACCACAAGAGAAGCGTTCATCAAATACAAAATCAAAACCTGTTAAAGAATTATTAATGAACATGAATGGCAAACATGTTATAACATGAAAGGTAGATAACAAAACACTGCCTCAGTAACAAAATAATAGTTAACAATATTAACCACAATTATGTAGCTTTCTCAAAGCACAATATGAAAATAAAAAAACACAATTGAGTTTCCATAAATACCAAATTATGGAGTGAAAATATCTCTCTGGATTTTTCTTAGGTTGCTTATGCAATATATAGTCTAAATTGATGTATATTGATGCTGCATGAAAGATATTCAAATGTAAGGGGATCTTCGATAAAACCCACATTTGAATTGCTGGCGGACATTCGAAGAATACATGATTTATGGTCTCTTCTTCCGTGCCGCATAAACCACATTGTGAATCACAATTGATTCCCCTATACCTCAAACTAGCCGCTACAAAAATACATCCATAAATTATTTGCCAAATAAAATGTTGCACCTTTGGTGGACATTTTATTTTCCAAGTATTGATGTGATTGTCAGTCCATATTGTGCTTCCTCAATATCCTTATCCGGAAAAAGCTGTTCAACCATGTATTCCGATTTAACCAAATATTTTCTGTTCTTGGTGAAATGTCATACATTTGTATATGGTAGTCCAAAACGACTAACTGCCAACGAATGTATAATGTCTACATCTTCTGGAATTATTGTTGTTTCCAAAAGTGCATATTCCACATCATTATGTGACTACCTATCAAATCTTATACCTTAAATGATTTTGGATCCGAGTAATTTGCCCAATCCTATTCATTCTAATGATATTTCCATTCGTAGCAAAAAAAAAAAAAGTTTTCTTCATACAATACAAACTGCATGCCGTTTCATAAATCAAATATTAACTTGCGTGCCTTTTTAGATGATAAAAACGACAAGCAAGTCTAACGCCCACTACTCATCAGGTCCACAAAATATCACTGACACCGATCCATGTATTCTTTTAATCGCATTGGATGGTTTATCTCTTTGGCTCAAACTTCAACGAAAACTAAAATATAAAAATTTCTTCGTTGAACCGTATTTCTTATATATCTCTCTCTCTCTCTACCACACGCTCTCAAGAAACTCAAAACAGTATCAATGGCGACACTCATCGTTGACGCGGAGTACCTTAAGGAAATCGACAAGGCTCGCCGCGAACTCCGTGCTCTCATCGCTAAGAAGAATTGCGCTCCGATCATGCTCCGATTGGCGTAATTTTCTAATTTCTGTCGTTTTGTTTGCGATTCCTTCATGTAGAGTGTTATGATGTTCAAAATTTGAGGAATTTCGCGTTGTTGTTTGCTTCATGTGCGATTTCACATGTTGTCTTTGTTGAAAAAGGTGGCATGATGCTGGTACCTATGACGCCGAAACGAAGACCGGTGGACCTAATGGATCGATTAGGAACGAAGCTGAGTACAGTCATGGTGCCAACAGTGGTTTAAAGATAGCGCTCGATCTCTGTGGTGCGTTATTCTCTTTACTTTCTCTACGGATTTGAGTTGAGATTCAGTGATTGATTGATTGTGTACTTTGATTTAAGTGTTCTGTTTCACATTTACAACGTAATATAATATTGTGTTTTATATGCTCTTTCAAATTTATAGATCTTTACTTTTGTATTCATGTGGTGTATCTTTTTGTCTTATGACTAGTGAACAATTATCAAACAAAAAAATCTCTACTTTTTTTTTATTTTGAATTTGGATGTTGATTAGTTCTTTAATATTTCAGAGGAGGTGAAATCTGAACTTCCCAAGATCAGCTATGCGGATCTGTACCAGGTAGCTAAAACGAATTTTTCTTGAACTTATATCACTACATAATCGTATAAGTAAGACTGTAAAGAAAGATCAGTATTAGATTCATTTTTGTTCAGTTGTGTTGGCAGTATAATTTATCTGACTTATTATTAATTGTCTTACAAACTCATCAACAGTTTTTAACTTTTTAGATATATTTGGTTTAGTTGTGCGATTACACTCTTCAGCTGTAGAAACAGTGGAACTGGGAATCACTTAGGGATGGCTTATTTGCCGTGTGAAGATTCTGGAGAGAGATGAAACTGATTTTGTCTTTTTTTTGTTCTCTGGCTTTTTACAATTGTAACATTAAGGCTTGGTAGCTGTGAATACCCAACACAAATGTCTACCATGAGAGCCAATATTGTCTTATAGAAAACATGTTTTTGGATCTCATTGATTTTCATATGAAATGATGAAATTGATTCTGTGAATTTCAGCTTGCTGGTGTGGTAGCTGTTGAAGTTACTGGTGGACCTGACATCAGTTTTGTTCCTGGCAGAAAAGTAAGATTCTCTCAGACATTAAGATGTTAATAACTGCTTACCTCCAAAAGCAATATAACTATATGAGTTTTTTGTTTCTCTAGGATTCAAATGCCTGCACCGATGAAGGAAGACTTCCTGATGCTAATCAGGGTAGGATGAAAGTTATTTTCCATTAATCACAAACTCCAAAATGTTTTACAAAAACTCAAGTACCTGAAATTTGTATTTGTGTAGCAAATCTATAATGGTATATGATCGCATGGAATATTTGGAGTGTCATGGTGTTACCCTAATGTACAATATAATTAATCTGTTGGAATTTATTATTTCCTGAACTGAGGATTTGAAGTTGTCTGCTGATTTGCATGTAGGTTTCAAACATCTGAAAGATGTCTTCTACCGGATGGGACTGTCTGATAAAGATATTGTGGCACTCTCAGGGGCACATACTCTGGTAAATTCTTTGTTGAACAATTCATTTATGTCATTTGATATTTAATAAATAAGTTGTCTAAGGGTTTTAACTAGATTCATATGTTTAGGGAAGGGCTCATCCAGAGAGATCAGGTTTCGATGGACCATGGACTCAAGATCCTCTTAAGTTTGACAACTCATACTTTGTGTAAGGTCCTCTCATGTGGACATGTTTTTAATGTTTCTTAATTCATTGGGGACAACAAATAGTTGTTCCGCTTGATTACTGGACTGATTAATAAACCATGAACACTATTGGAACTTGGAACCAGAGAATTGCTGAAAGAAGAAGATTCCGAGGGCTTGCTGAAGCTTTCTACGGACAGAACTTTGTTGGAAGTCCCAGAGTTTCGTCATTACGTTGAGCTTTATGCAAAGGTATTATCATGGGAGCCTATCTTCATTCTGGTTATTGAATGATTAATCTCAAGCTGCAGATCGAGTTTTATAAAGACAGGCCAAGATTATGTTGCAAGTGTCATCTTGATTTCTTATTTTGTTTCTTAACAAATATAAGTTTGTGATTTTTTCGGTCCCAATAGGACGAAGATGCATTCTTCAGAGACTATGCAGAGTCACACAAGAAACTTTCAGAGCTCGGGTTCGCACCTACGTCTTCAGTCACTAAGGCGATAACAGACAGCAGCGTGCTGGCACCTAGTGCAGTCGGAGTCGCAGTAGCTGCTGCTGTTGTAGCCTTTAGCTACTTCTATGAGATTCGCAGAAAGATGAAGTAAATGAAATAGAAAGAAGAAACGAGTCCCCTTCTCATCTCTCTGGTTTTGTAAGCATGCATTGATCGATATAATATGAACTTCTAGATTCTTATATTTCTTCAACAATATGTAACACATCGATCCAACAGTCGGCATTTTCAGTGGTTTTGGTTTGGTTATGTTTATGACTTTATGTTGAATCAAGGGTGTTCCATCCAAGTTTTGGTTAGGATTTTCGTTTTTCGGGTTGGTATGTGGGTTCTAATTAATTAATTTTGGTGTTTTAGAAATCTACAAATAACATCATTTTAACCAAGTTCGAATAGGCTCGGTTTATTGGGATTCTACAGTCTAGACACTAGGTCATAGCCCTAGGTTATCCACTTTAGTTTTGGTATACTTCGGTTTATTGTAGATGAAATCAAGTTTTGGTTTAGTTTGTTAATTTTCAATTAAAGTTTGGTACAGTTTGTTTCCTATGTGAGGTCCATGGTTATATAACGCTTCGTTGTAGAGTTGCCTTGTACTCTACGTAACGTTGATATTTACCTTTCTTTAATACATTATAGCACTGATTGATATAAAGATTGGTGAATAAGTACCCACCACACCTTACACCAAGTGGGACTTACCTGAAACCGAATCCTATGGATGACTAGACACGGTTGGTATTGTTAGGTACGAAGACTTTTCTTTAATTTTATGTCCTCTTTTATTTTATTTATATTTCGGATTTTAGGATAATATTTATAAAATATATATTTATTCCGGGTTGACCGTCTTTCAATTCTTTTGTTTGTTTCCTTCACACTTGTGTTTATGTACACACGTTACTAGCATAATGTGTTCACCTTTTTAATGAGATTACAAATATTAATGTTCTCATTTTTTTTTCTTTTTGCTAAACACAGAAAAAGAGGATGTTAATATGGTAATAAGAAAACAGGTAGTTAGAACAACTTTCAGGATGACTGGTGTATGTTGCAATCTGTCTTTGCACATTGTAAGCCATGAGTCCAACACCGGTCCAAAAAATTTTGATTTCATATGCCAAATTTGTTTTTATGCCTTTAATACTTTATAAATATTTTTTTAAAAAAATTTGATGCCTTTTTGATGTCTATAAAAAAAAGTTTATGTTATCTTAGACCCAAATTTTGGTTGATTGGTCTCTGGACCGGCCCTGCATGAGTCATGACCTCTCTTTCATTTCCAACCACTCCTTGTTACTGTTTTTATTTCTTTGTACTAATACAAATTAAGTATATAATTTTATATAAATTTTGTTAAAACTATTATATATTTTTTTTAAAACAATTAGCATATTAATTTAGTTTAGTCTAGTCATTTTAATATTTTGTTAATATTACGGAATACTGGATTCGAACTCCAAATATATAATAAATAGTACTATATAATTTCTACTTACATATTATTCTGCTAAAAAACAAAAACAAAAAATAAGTTTGTTTTTTATGTATTTAACAAATTAAAATTCACACACTTCTGAACCTAGCTACAACTATGGATACTCGAACAAAAATCTTTTGTTTCTTCTTTAGAACTAGGTAATCCTTTCTACTTTGTGCGGTTCACTAATATTTTGTTGTACATTTTCTTAGAAACCTAAAAGTTGTTGTAACATTAAAAGGAAAAAAATCAATCTTTTCATGCAAAGTTGATTCCAAGAAAAATAAAATTGTGTTTTTGATAGTTAAAACGTAAAATAGTTAACTAAACTGTATTATTCTGGACTAGTAACTAGGTAAACGCAAACATGGGGGACTACTATTATATGCATAATTCAGTATGAAAATCTTTATCATGCATGTATGATTTGGGAGACGTCTCTTGTTCGAATGTTTTCATGGATATGCTTCATCGAGCAGCTTTTCTCATTTATCAAGGTCTGATTAACTCCATTATTTGAAATCATTATCACCCCATTTCAAGCAACACTATAAGAATATTGTTTATTAAAAATATATTTTTTTTGTTTTTAATATTTAGACCCAAAAAAATTGTTTATTAAAAAGTGTACCTTCGGTTATGAACTTGAGCTTACATTTTCAATCTAATAGTAGTTTTGTATTACATATATATATATATTATGCGGACGTGTCATGTATGATAAAACTATAGGTTTATCTTTTAGGTGCAAAGGACGAGTATATATAATATTTAGGGGCTTAATTTAACTTATCAATCAAATCTTGTCCTAACAAATTTCCATTAAATAAGTGATCAGTACTAGAAAAAGCTATACAACTAAAATACGCAAGGAAAGACCACTTCAATTAAATAAACGAAACCTGTATAATCTAACAAACATTGGAGTTATGATGATAAAATAATAATTATTAGAAAACGAAGTTGGACCATTCCCTCATAAGGCGTTACGTATATATAGGGCTTTTGTCCAAACAAGATGATACTGATATGAGTTTGGTACAACTACTATTGAACATAATATCCTAATTCGAAGATCCCAAAATGAACTCAAACAAAAAAAACAGTATTGAATCAAATTTAAAACCGTCAAAATACCCAAATAGATTATAAATTTTTATAATTAAAAAATTATACCAAATTAAACTAAAACCTGGATATTCAAAATATCAAAAATATAATTATATATATAATAGTTATATTTAAGTTTATAATAATTTAAATACTCACAATTATAATTATAAATTTAAAGTTATCAATTATTTTAAAATTAAAATAATTAAAACACTAAATAAACTCAAATATCTAAAGTATTAAGTTATAAATTAGTGCTGTGCAAAAAATTATAAAACAAATCTGAAAACTGAAGTTAGAACTAAAACAAGTCAAATATCCACCTAATCGACTTTGGTTACGCTGAACCGAAATAACATCAAAGTAAATAAAACATTGAAATTAGTTTTTACCATTAAATAACTCAAATCCAAACCAAACCAGAATAATATATGAATACAAAATTAAATTAAATGTGTTATCAAAACCGAACCGAATTTGATGTAAACTAAATGGAATCTGGTCCAAATCGAATCTGGTCCAATAGAAAAAATATTCAAATGGAGTTTAAATCTCTCATCCCAAAAATCCAAAAAATCAAAAAATTCTAATAGAATCTAAATGAAACCCTGAACATCTATCCCTAAGTCAACAATGATATTCTAGAACATATATTTTTAAAATATTTATCTGCTTGCTGGTGACCCAAATAAAAATCTGCTTATATTTGTGTTTTATATATTTTGAGGGTAAGAAGTGGTGACACGTGGTTGCAATTATTAAAAATATTATTCGAAGGTATAATGGTGTTCACACATTTTCACTAGGGTGCGAACTTTACGAAATTTTAATTATCTCGATTGGCATAAAGGATTTAACTAATTAACGAAAACAAAACATAAACTGTAAGGCTAATTAATTAATTAGCATGTATATACATACCAGTCAAATTAATCAGAAGTTTGCAGTCTATAGATGAAAAAATCAAGAATTTGACTAGGAGTACACTTTTGATCACTTCCCATGCATTATTAGGTCTATGTTTTAAAATTATGAAAGAGGGCAATGAGCTATTTATCACTTCTTGAAAGAGAAAAAAACATATATATAGATGCTTCTATAAGGTTCTTTTTATAATTCAATTAGTAACTAACATCTTCATTTTTGTTTTCTGATTGGATTTGCCGTTAACCGGATTACAGAAGGCTTTCTCTTCTTGTAAGATACCTACTTCTGCTTACGCTTGTTTCTTCTGTTAGTTTCCATCTTCGGTTGTTGATTATAGTTTTAGTTCTAGTTTCTTTTTAGATTTTTAGTTGTGGTCTTTTTCTGCTTCTTGTATTCCTCTGTAATCTTCTGTCACAAAATTGAATATGGTATAAAACTTAACATTCATACCAAAATAAATAAATAAAAATCATATATTAAACAAAAACTGAAACACGACCGTTAACAACAAAAAAAAAAAACACTAGATACGGTTAAATGATTAACGACTGTCCATCCTCCTTCTCCTAGGCACAAGCCACCAAGTTTAGTATTAGCCAAGCTCATCTGCAAGAACTTGAGAGGGACTTGATAATATACTCAACGAACCATTACTGAAACCCACACTCAAGATGCAGTTGTACGATCACTGTAGAGGTTCATACATATGCACTACATCCTAATCACAACCTATTGCTAAACGTGCAATACCTATCATCCAAATTAAAGACCAATCACACAAACTGTCATATATTTATGTAAAGTTCAGACCTAACAATGTATCAACACACTATTTTTGCTTTTCGGTAAATTTTCGTTATTCTCTGCCAATATAAACTATCCGGTTGGTGGCGTAACATGGGGCAAATAAATTCTTCCAATTTTCGATTAACCGTAAAAAAGCTAGCAGTTGAATTTTATATATAAATGTACAATTAACATGATTTGGTAACACTGTAAGAAAATGATAATTTTGTTGGACCGGAAATTAATTTTGTAGCGTTTATGTTGAGATGTAAGTTGGAATTGAAAGGATTTTTTTTTCCTGAATAATAAATAGTTTGAGATCAAAGGGCGAAAAATGAAAAAAAAAAAAAAAATACTGAATAATATATATGAATGTGGTAGTTATAATTTGATGTAAAATAAAATATTAAACAAAACAAAAATAAAGAGCCTACCAGCCACTACTTCAAACGTGTCCTACCAACTCTCTTCTAGAAGCAATTAGGCTCACCTTCCACCTCCAACCTTCTCTCTCCTATCTCCATAAAACCCTCACAACAACTTCACAAGCAAGAGCAGAAGAAGAAAAAGAACAAGAAGAAGTGGAAGAAACCATGGGAAGATCTCCTTGCTGTGAGAAGGATCACATGAATAAAGGTGCTTGGACTAAAGAAGAAGACCAAAGACTCGTCTCTTACATCAAATCTCACGGCGAAGGCTGCTGGCGATCTCTCCCTAGAGCCGCTGGTCTTCTCCGTTGTGGCAAGAGCTGCCGTCTCCGGTGGATAAACTATCTCCGGCCTGATCTCAAAAGAGGAAACTTTACCCACGACGAAGATGAACTTATCATCAAGCTTCATAGCCTTCTTGGCAACAAGTGAGTCCCTTTCTTCTTCTTTTTTAATTTCATTTTAAGAATCACTTCTATGCTCTGTTTTCCGAAGCTTATGCTCTGTTTTTCTTCTTCTCAGATGGTCTTTAATTGCGGCGAGATTGCCTGGAAGAACAGATAACGAGATCAAGAATTACTGGAACACGCATATAAAGAGGAAGCTTTTGAGCAAAGGGATTGATCCCAACACTCACAGATCAATCAACGCAGCGAAAGTTCCCGATTCAAAGAAAACAGAGGACCAAGTTGTGAAAGATGTTTCTTTTGTGTCTCGGTTTGAGAAAACAGAAAAGTCCGAGGAGAAGAAGCAAAATAAAAACCAGAAGCCGAATCGATTTAATGGGTTGGTCTGCAAAGAAGAGAGGGTTGAGTATTATCCTGTTGTTGTTGTTGAAAAGGAAATATTTCCAGATTTGAATCTCGAGCTTAGGATCAGTCCACCACGGCAAAACAAGAATCATGATGATCATAGAAGAGAGAGATCTCCCCACACTGCATCCCGTTTTTATATGGAAAACAGCATGGAGTGTAGTAGTGATACTGCAAAATGTCAAACAGAGGATAGCAGTAGCATTAGCTATTCTTCGATTGACATTAGTAGTAGTAGTAACAGCATTGGTTATGACTTCTTGGGTTTGAAGACGAGGGTTTTGGATTTTCGGAGCATGGAAATGAATTAAAAAAAAATAACACAACAAATAATATATATATAGGAAAGGATAATTTGTAGGTGTGATAACGCTAGATTCTAAATTTTGCTTTTACTTCCATCTTTATTCTCCTTTGTTTCCAACCTTTGGACATAAAGTTAAAATTTGTCATTTGATAATGTAGTCATATAAATCGAGTTTCAATTCGATGGTTTTATTTTACTTTTTAATTTTATAGAATTTGTTGATTTTCTTTTCAAAAATATATAATTGAAAATAAGTAAAAATTTTGGATTATTTTGTATTCGATTTCTTTATAATTCGATTGGTTTAAGAGATGGAAGACAATGATGATATGTTTTGTTCATTTCCAACGTTTGAATATTGTTCGGTTGTTTGTCATAGTATTTTGCTGTTGGAATTAAAATCTACAATTTCAAAATTAAATTAACGATTAAAATATTTAAATATTGAAAAAGAATTTCTATACTTCAAATATTTTCAGCACTTTGGTAAAAGCAAAAAGGAAATTTCACTTAAGAAAAGAACCATATAAAAAAGGGTTCTGTGCCATTTTAACTTTAGCACCGAATCGGTTCTTCTCGCCGCACGTTCGAGCCGGCAGCAGATCGCCTTTTCCCTAGGCGTCTTCCCATGCTGGAGATCATTTTCTCCTTGCTTGCTTCTCATTCTCCTAGCCAGTAGGAGCATGAGACATCTCAGACCGACAGTATGCTTGTTCTCTTGAGCCGGTGAGTATCCTTTTCTCTGAGCTGATGAGAGGGAGGACTCACCCGAGGCGAATGCCTCGTTTGTTCCAAGCCGACTTCCTTTGACCGCACGACCGAGCCAGCAGTACATCGCTTCTCCCCAAGCTGATTTACCGACATCTTAACCAGACTGATTCCCATGAACCTCCTGCAAGCTGATGGGAGGAAGATGATCCCAAGCCGATATACCATCTCTCTCTTCTGAGCTGATTGCTCAAGGTTCTCCCCGAGCCTGTGATTGTCTCCTTCCTATTTTTTTTCGCTCCCAAACCGGTAAGAGGTAGCATGGCTCCGAGCCGGTGAGTGTTCCTTCACCCCAAAGTCGGTTTGCCTTCCTTTCGTTTGGGTTAGTGGAAAGATAACTCCCCTGAGCTAGTGGCCGTAGACTTTTCCCCAAGCTGGGGAATGAAAAGATCCCCAGAGACGATCGTATCTGGACAGCATCCCGAGCTGTCTACTCACCATCTTGCACTCGGGCCGGTGAAAAAGAATGCTCTTGAGCTGGCCATCGCACCTTCCTGAACTGAACACTTCATCTTGTACCCTGAGCTGATCACATTTTGCATTTTTGCCTTTGAAGTCTAAAGTCAAGACATAGTATAATTTCATTAAACATCTTGCTATTTTACGAAGAATATACAACTTTTTTATGTAAAAAACCACAAAGAGTTCGAATCAAACTGAGCATAGACATTAAACTGAAGTTCTGACAAGCTAAAGATTAAACCGGAGGAAAGATACAAGATTTAAGCCGAATGATATGAGAAAAGTGTTATGGACGGAGTAGAATTTCGGAAAGTTTCGTAAAGTCGGCGAGAAAAGGAAGCTCCCACATCGTTAGGATTTAAAATATTATCCAATTGTGGAACCTCTTCCACATTGTTAATATCTAACCATCATGAAGAGCTTTTCTATTTACAAAAGTTGGTTGCTTAGATATTAAATCCATGGTTCAATTGTTTGGGTCGATTCTTTCAGGTTTGGTTAGGTTTGAACAGCCTAAATTTGCATATAAAATTATGGTTTTGATTTTAGGAGACAATTGCTCAAATACTCTCCAATTTAAAAAGTATTGCTGAAATACTATTCCGACTTTTGTATTTTTTTTTCATTTTTTTATAAGTTAAAAATATTAAATTACCAAAATATTTGATAAGTTGTTAAAAATTACGACCCATACCGCAACCCATCGGGTATGGATCTAGATCCACCGGGTTTGAATTTTTTTTTTTTTTAAGAAAATAAAGAAGCGGGACCCACCACTTCCTCCATCTTCCTTCATGTCGAACCCCCCTCTCTCCCGTCGAACTCGTTCTCCTCCTCCCTCACTGAGTTCTCTCCCTCACCTCATTTCTTCCTTCTTCTTCGCCCATAACTCTAATTTTTTGTTGAAAACTTCAATTATCAACCAAATCTTCTATTTGAATCCTCTAATTTCGCGAATCTATAAATCCTACTAAAATCTCTAACCATAAATGGCTCCTCCAAGTAAACGCAAATCTCCTCCAGCCAAAGGGAAACTCAGAAAAGGGGGAAAGAGGAGAAAGACAACTATAAAAAACGAAGGCCCATAAGGTGTGAGTCCCCCCCAAGAATTGCGGATGGTGATTTGGAAGCCTCTACATTTGCGTGAACCTTCACCCTCTCCTCCACCGTCACCTTCGGCTCCACCGTCACCTTCGCCTCCACCTCCACCTCCACATTCGGATACACCTCCACATTCGCCGGCTCCATCTCCAAGTTCGCCGACTCTAACTCCACATTTGCCGGCTCCATCTCCAAGTTCGCCGCCTCCAACTCCACAATCGCAGGCTCCACCTCCACATTCGCCGGCTCCACCTCCTCATTCGCCACCTCCACCTCGACATTCGCCGGCTCCACCTCCAC
The DNA here is from genome assembly GCA_039880935.1 of Streptanthus diversifolius. Lineage (NCBI taxonomy): Eukaryota > Viridiplantae > Streptophyta > Magnoliopsida > Brassicales > Brassicaceae > Streptanthus > Streptanthus diversifolius. The sequence continues at coordinate 1,569,440 of JAXGFM010000001.1, forward strand.
ATTCGCTTTCTCCACCTCCACATTGGCCGCCTCCACCTCCTCCAAATCCGATTGAAGTAGGTGCCTCGTCTTCGCGTGTTCCTATGTAAGAGGTAAACCCTTAACATATTTGGTATAATTTTGTTCTTGATTTGAAAGAATTGGTTGATGTTGGTAAGCATATTACTAAATATTAATGTGTAGTTGTATGTTATATAAAAGAGTATTACTAATTATCAATTTGTAGTTGATTTGAAGAAATTTTGAATTGCAAGTTAGGTAACGTTAATATACAACTGAGTATTAAAAGATATGACTGTATGTGATTGTCCAACTAGATTTCAATAGATACAACTATATCTTATTGTGCAACTGAATGTCAATAGATACAACTAAAATATTAATGTATAATTGAGTATCATTGGATACGAATACATGTTATAGTACAACTGATTATTGATCGATACAACTAGACATTCAACTGAGTATCAATGTATACAACTAAACATTAAAAATGTGTACGGATTGCAAATTACTGTGCCGTGTCCTCCGGGGAACTTATACTTCAAAAACGCAGACTATGCTACAATCTGCAAGATAGCATCGAAGTGTGAAGATTTCAAAACACTGAACGAGATTGCGGCTCTAAAGGATGGACAAGAAGCGGATTGGTTTGCTAATCATCCCCAGTTCCAGCATATATGACATAGAGAGAGGTCCCCAAACCATAAACTAATGGGAATGTGGATGCTTCTCCTACGCACAATCCCCATGGAGAAGACGAAAATTGGTTGGTTTGCCGTTAATGGTGTGCCGTTCCGGTATTCTCTGAAAAAGCATGCATTGATTAGTGGATTAGATTGCCACGCCTATCCTCCTCATATAGAAACACTCGGGGACTTGAGATTTGTGAAGCGCCATTTTAAAAAAACCAAGGATATAACGGTTAGTGAAGTGAGTGAAAATGAAAAAAATGGCCGGAAATGGAAAACGACTGAAAATGGTGGTGGTTTTGTTCTTAGCAAACTGTCATCAAAGGATCAAAAATGTATGAATTTATTGATCCTTTTATTCTTCGAATTGTGGATGATCTAAAAGTGTGTAGCAAGTTTCCGTGGGGCGATACATGTCCGATGATTGTATCAAAGAGATTTTACACATGATGAATTACTTCAAGGGTTCTGCTAGATCCACATGGTGTTTTTCGGGATTCATCATTCCGTTGGAGGTAATTCTCAATCATGTAGTTATTTTATTAAACATAGTGATACCAAGTTATACCCAATTATATTATTAAACATAGTGATACCAAGTTATTCTCAATGATGTAGTTATTTTTAGTGTAGTTTCTTAATTGGTTAGACTAATAAATAACTTGCAGCTTTTGGCATGTGAGTGAATTCCACAATTGGGACAAAAATTTCGTGACGATGTCCCCAATGCTGACCCTGGATGTCCGCGAATGTGCAAGCGGTAATGGCAAACACAAAGAAGTGGTGGTTATCTTAAAAGGTTTTTGTTGGAAGAGATCAACGAAACACTTGGAGAAACAAAGGTAAATAGTGATACCCAATTATATTATTAAACATAAAGATTCCTAATTATATTATTAAACATAGTGATATCAAGTTATATTATGAAACATTTTGTAAACTGAGTATTTGTTTTGCAGGCGGATGCGCAGAGAATCATTAGCATCTTGGAACCTGATGTCTACCAAGTTGATTTACTATCAGACATATTCGAAGATTATCTAGATGATGAAAGTGAATTCCACAATTGGGACAAAAATTTCGTGACGATGTCCCCAATGCTGACCCTGGATGTCCGCGAATGTGCAAGCGGTAATGGCAAACACAAAGAAGTGGTGGTTATCTTAAAAGGTTTTTGTTGGAAGAGATCAACGAAACACTTGGAGAAACAAAGGTAAATAGTGATACCCAATTATATTATTAAACATAAAGATTCCTAATTATATTATTAAACATAGTGATATCAAGTTATATTATGAAATATTTTGTAAACTGAGTATTAGAATCTTGGAACCTGATCTCTTCGAAATTGATCTACTATCAGACATCTTCGAAGATTATCTAGATGATGAAAGTGATAGCCACTTATCTCTGAATTGGAATCGGTGTTTGGTCGATGAGAAGCATAAATTTTTTTGGAAGGACGTCTTTGAGTTAGACATAGCTGGTCGAGGATTGACGGCAAGAAGAGAGGGAAAACTCTCAGTATTGGATGAAGCCGTTAACAATATTAATGAAGATGTTCTGGAAAATTTGATGAAGACAATGAATGACGGGTTTGAGAAGATCAACAAGAAGTTATATGTATTGGAGAGAAGAGAAGAGCTAATGGAGAAGAGGAATGAGGGTGCGGCTGAAGGTGATGAGGTTGGAGGTGATAATGGTGATGATGTGGTTATGGGTGAAGGCGGTGAGGTTGGCGATGAGGTTGGGGCTGGGGCTGATGAGACTGGGGCTGATGCCGCTGGAGGTGATGAGGCTGTGGGGGATGAAGCTGGAGGTGATGAGGCTGAGAGGGATGAAGCTGGAGGTGATGACGATGCGGAGGATGAAACTGGAGGTGATGAGGCTGTTGGGGATGAAGCTAGGGATGATGACGCTGGCGGTGATGAGGCTGGGGGAGTGATTCCAACTCCTAGGCCAAGAACTAGGACAAGGAAAACATTTCCTTCTAAGTTTGTCAAAAGTCCTTATGTTTAAATGTATGTTGAACTATGTTTCTTTACTTTGTTTGTGTGTTGAACTGTCTTTTGTTATCTTTATGTACTTTATGTTTTAAAGTTTATTTAAGTATGTACTTAGTTTTCAACTCTTACAACGGCTTATAACTGAATATGACTAGTGAAGAAAGGATTTTGAAAAAAAGGTTCAGAATATAACTGAGTATAAATGATTACCAATGTGTATAAGTGAGTACAACTAAGTACAATTGAGTACAACCGCGTATCATGCACACGATGTATCTCACGCGCCTCAGTTGTGTTCACACTAGGTGTGTTCACACAGACGTGTTCACACTACGTTCACACTAGGTGTGTTCACACGGACGTGTTCACACTTGAAGGTGTTCACATTAACGTGTTCACACTACTTTTTATTAAAATAATAATAAATAACTTGTGTTCATACTATTTTTAGGTTAAATATTATTAAATAATTTGTGTTCACACTAGACGAGTTATAGAGTAGTTGTACTTAGTTGCAAGACTAGTATTCAATTAGACATAGTTGTATATTAGTCACTTTCGATGTTTTTTCAGTTGTATTTGTAATTTTTGATACTGTTAGTTGTATCAACTACATAGGTTAAACAATACAAGTTTAGTAAACGTTAATAGTTAAACATTTTCGAAATTATAAAATTTGTGTAATTTGCATCAAAATGTCCAAACTTGTTAACATGACACTTACAAGTTTAAGATATTATAAAATGTAAACATGTAATATTCTATTTTTCCCCTAATAATTTAATATATTCATTAATCGAACTAATTATGGTTACATTAATCGATTACAGCCCATAAAACGTTAAACCCTAACCCTAAACCCTAAACCCTAACCCTAAACCCTAAACCATACAACGTAGTTATACCAGTGACACCCAGTTATACGTTTTATTACATAGTTGTGCGAGTAATACCCAGTTATTTCACTCCCTCATGCCACTACTACTACTGCAACAGTCAAACCACGAATACAAACCTCTCCGTGAGCACTTCCTTTCCCTCGCCGATGTTCTCCAACTGATGAAAACCTTCTTACTTGGGGTCGTCCTCGTTTGGTGACATAATCTGGAGGTATGACAACCAATTCGCGTATATGGTCGGGAACTGTCCATTTAGACATATGAGGAACATGATATATCATTTTGTAATAAGCCAAAGCCCAGTTTGACATCCAATAATACTTGGAACACAAATCCTGTATTTCTATTTCAATGTACTTATTCTTCCTTGCTTCTGATAGGGCAGCTATTGCATGGACACACGGGTACTTATCATGATCGAAGCGCTTGCATGTGCAAGTTTTCATTTTTAGATCAACCAAATGACCATTACCATCTTCTCCACAAACGTCTAATTTAAAGAAGAAACTGTTTAGCACTGTAACCTTCAACTTGTCTGCCTCAGCGCACAAAGGATGCAACGTTTTCTCAATGAAATATATCAAAATCCCATCCTTGGTAGAATTATGTCGGTACTTGTTGTACCACTCAGCTACATTTGTTACAATGACATCAATCATCGGCAGAAGAGAGTATTTCCTTGTTTCTCTCAATACATTGTTAATAGACTTACATGCATTGCTTGTGTAGATGTTGTATTTATCTCCCAAAAAATAACATCTTGCCCACTTTCAAGTTTCCTTACAACTTTTATCAAGATACTCCCCAGCCGCAGGATACATTTTCACAAAATCATTGTACCGTTTCTCAAACTCACACACTTTGTACACTTCCGCAATTGCCCTGAAAGATTTCCCAAGTGCTTCTTTGTTAACATAGGAGCAGCTTCCCTTCACATTCTGAGATAAATGATAAGTACAATACCCATGTAAAGCTAGCGGGTACACCTCAGCTATTGATTTGATGAGACTCATATGTCTATACGTCACGAATACTAGATCACCACTATCCGGTACTACTGATTTCAACTTAACAAAAACCAAGTAAGACTTAAATCATTCTCACCATCAACAACACCAAAAGCGATCGGATAATGGTGACGATCCGGATCTTGTGCGGTCGCAACTATTAGATTTCCACCAAACATATTATTAAGGTGAGTACCATCAACAACAATCACTTTCCTCATGGCTGAAAATCCTTCAATACTTGCTCCCAACGCGAAGAATAAGTACTTAAACTTTTTATCTTCATCCAATTCCACATACGTAACAGTACCTAGGTTCAGCTTCACCAACATGTACATATAAGAAAACAACATTTTATAGCTATCATGTGGAAAACCGCGTACCTCTTCACAAGCTTTGTTTTTCCCTCTCCACGCAGTAGTTTGTGATACTTTCACGCCTAATCTTCCTTGCACCAAATCAATGATATTCTTCGTATTTGGTGTATCAAGACTTCCTGAAAAATCATCATGCAAAACAGAAGCAACTCACCATGAAGTTCCACATCTTCTCTTTGAACTTTTACTTAAAGTTGCACGGGAACACGTATGAATGTTGTTGTACTTTCTAATTGAAAACCGAGTTGAATCCTTATGCCTCGCAGCCCGTAAATACCACTTACAACCTTTTTCTGCTCCACAACATTTCACCACATACCGCATTCTATCGCTATTCACAATACTACATTGAAAACAGTTCAAATGTCCAGCTTGTTCTATTAAATTTTACACCTCTCCCTTGCTTTCAAATTCTTGTCCTACTTTCACATTCATCCCATCTTCCCATTCTAGATTTGTAACCTCATCTCCTTCCACAGAAGGTGCAACCTCAGTAGCTTCATAATAAACAAAGTATTCATATTTCCTATTTCTTCATCATGTACAACAATAGCATAATGTTCTGATGGCTCACTTGCAGATTGATTCATGTTGCCATAATCAAATTGATAATTTTCTTTCACACTAGAAACCATGTCTGAACCACTAGTAATAAATTGGCTTCCTACATCATCTCTTGGTTGTTTATCATAAGTCTGATTATTAGCAACTTCCACATGAAACACACTTTTTGCATGATCTTCATACAAATCCAAATAACACAAAACACCATCATCGTCAGAGATATATATAGGTTTCTTGGGATCCACTAAAAGTGGGATGTAATTAATTTTCATTGCAGTACTAACTTTGCCCACCCCTATCCTTTTGCATATATCTTCAACCAAAACATATAAGTGACTTCTCCACTTGTTTTTTAATCAAAAGAGCATGATGAACATCTTCTCTAGAAATTCATACAACATCCACTCACTTCCTTATATAATTTCCCGCATAATCAAAGTGTACCAGAGTCCGTTGTTGATTATTCATTATACCCTGAAAATAACAAAATTTAACATTACATTAATAGTTGTACTCAATTGATTTCCATAAACATCATATTTATACTAAGTTATATTCAGTTATATTCGTTATACATCTTAGTTATACTCGGTTATACTCAGTCATATTCGTTACAAATTATAAGAGGTTGTACTCAGTTGTATGCGTTTAGACATAGTTGTACTCATTTGTATACTCAGTAATATTTTTTATATACACAATATCGAGCTATATTTCAACATTACATTCAATAACCTAGAAACATAATATTATTCATATTTACAATTGTATTTTCTTAGTTATTCACAAAATCGAGCTACATCATCCAATAATCCAGAAACATAGTTGTATCCAGTTGTGCGTAGTTGCATTTTCTCTATTATACACAAAATGAGCGTAGTTGATTTCACCATTCCCGTCACTAATCCACACACAGAAATATACATAACTCACATTACCTTCGACACAGACCCCTTGCTCAAATCCTCTTCAAAAAATAAAAACTAGAACAATCACCTTCAAGCTTCAAGCGCTACTTATTATGTGCTTCTTTTCTCTCACTTGCAGCTTTATTTTAGAAAAAAAATTGTTAAGAATGGAAGAAGATGTTGACTAATGTGGTTGAACTTCATTTCTTGTCGTTAGTATGGTGAAGAAGAATTAAAAAAAAGTTGGTGGTTAAGATCGCAATGGAGGAGGAAGAAGAGAAGATTTAGTTTTGTGGGCCCCACGACACCAGCTTCACTACGTGTATCACATGCAATTTTTTTTTTTTTAAATTTATTAACAGGCTCGAGGTGAAAGAGAAAGGAGGCGAGGGTATCGAAAGATAAAAATTTAAATTTCTAGGTAGGACCCACCATATAAGTGTTTTGGTAATGGAATGAGTGTTTTAACAATTCTCTCCATCATTTGGAGTATTTCAGAAATGGACTCTGGTTTTAGTTTAATGTTTAACCTCCAAAACAAAACAAAAAATACGGTTTATTATAGGCCCTTGACTTGAAACGGGCTGAGACCTATACAAATTTTTTGGAGATCCCACTATAGGCCTACACTAGATCTATAGATTAATTATTAAGGTTTTAGGTTTTAGCCTATGATTTGAACCTAACCTTATCTAGGACTGGACAAAATATCTGAACCCGAAGATCCGAACTGAACCCGAATCAAAAAAGTAGAACCGAACCAAACCCAAAATTGACCAAATAGCCGAACGGATCCTAAACTTTTATAATCAAAGAACCGAACCCAAACCGAACCCGAACCAAAAACCGAATGGGTATCCAAAATATCCAAACTACAATTATTATGTCTAAATATAATAATTATATTTAAGTTTATAAAATTTAAATATCCAAATTTGCAATTATAAATCTGAAATTATCAGTTATTTGATGATTAAAATAATTAAAACATTAAAAAATTGAAATATTTAAAGATTTTGAGTTATAAATTAGGAATAAGTAAAAAATCTTAAAGAAAAAATCAAAGAACCAAAGTTAGAACCGAATCCGAACCAAATCCAAATGATATTTGGATATAAAATGGGTCTTAAAATATGTTACTAGAACCGAACCGAATCCGATGGGAGCCAAACCAAATCTAAACTGAACTAGAGAAATACTCGAATGGGACCTAGACCTCTCACCCCGAAAACTCGAAAAACCCGAACCGAACCCGAACGGCACCCCGGACACCCACCCTTAACCTTATCCTAGAGACACGTTCATAATCATTGTAAATAAAGGTATGCACGCGGGACTTAGGATGCACGCTGCATCAATGAAAAACTATAAACACCTTCCTTAGCAGCTCTTTCTAGCGTTTTTGCCGATATCCACTTTCTCTCTTTAACACCCAGAGTCGTTTCTTGACAACAAATCCGCTACCACAGCTGAAGCAGCTGAAGCAGCTTCGCTGTGATTGAGGCCACGATGCATCTAGAGGAAGTTAATAGAGAGCCTAAAGATGATTTGAGGTAATAGATAGATAGCAAGAAACTCTAAAACTGCTGATACATTTGAGGTAAAGCATCCTCTGGTGCTGTACCAGTACAATCGCAGTAAAGCCCTCTGATTTAGAGGCCGTAGCAAGATCATCTACTAAGCCCAAGAGAGTGTTAGGGACGTCTTCTTGAAACACGGAATAAGCTGCTGAGTCAAGGATCCGTTGCACATGCATTAACGGTTCACGCGGTGTGTGACACTATGACATGTTATGGCCTTGTTCTATAAGTAGCAAAAGGGTGTGTATGGGGAATGTTGATCAATTAGTTGATCACAAGTTTCAAGGGGAGAGAGACTCCCGTTTGTTCTCTCTTTGTAAACCGTTATCGATCAACCTATCCATTTATTCTATAATTCTTCTTGTTTTTTACAAATTAGATAAACATGAGGCGAACATTTAGAGAAATAAGAGGAACCTATGGTCATATGCATTCATAAAATGTCCCTCAATTTGTCTCATAAGGCAAGAATCATCTGCATAATAATTTATTCTGAAACTATAGGTAGCACTTGGTACATATCAATGCATATAGCTTCTTCATCAATGAGCTAAAAACCAGATTCATGACTAAAGAACAAACATAAATCATTCCCAAATCTCGATTTTTTACCAAGTCTGGTTCCTATATGTCCTCGTGGTATTGCTAATATGAACAGAATACAACAACATTACGTTTCATGAGCATAAGATTAAAAAATTAAAAAATGGATGCACTAAAATCAAGATTGAAATTTGAAAATTTGGTAATATGTTTGCTTCCAACCAAAATCAGAGAAACAACAATAATATTGGGCCAATATGGGCATTTCTGTAGATCATGAAGGTTTCAAGTTGGGCCAATTACTAAAAGGTCCATATTGAAACAAGAAGGCAATCATGTTGTGTTTTTTTCCTCTAGCCGACGTTGATCTTTATGCAAAGAAGCGTTGCCCTAGCTATAAAGGGAAGACGCTTATCAACACAAGAATCCGTCCAAGAACAGAGATTAAGAGAATCAAGAGCAATAAAGACGCCAAGAGAGAACGAGAGAGAAGAGATAAGTAGAGAAAGCAACCGATAGGTCTAGAAGTTCAAGTCTTCTTCGCCTCTCTCCATTATTTTTATCTAACCTAGATTATTTTTTAGAAGAAGAGGAAGCTCTTTTGGTTTAACTTGTGATTCAATGCAACCTTTTCACTAGTTCGGTTTTTGTTTTAATCGGAGTCGTTCGAAATAGTTCGGTTTTTTTTTTTAGTTTGTTTAGTTATGTTTTTGTCTGAATCAAGTAACCTCAACCAAAATCTGCCTTAACGTTCCTTCACTAGTGGGGTGTAGGTTTGCCAATCAAGTCATCTCATTTATGTTCTTGCAATGGTAATCGTTCTTACTCTCTGTAATTAAACTTCATTCCATGAACTTTGCCCACCACCACCGTCCGATCATTAGCTGCAATAACACTAGACTTCCTCAGCTTCATCATCAGATCGACGATCTTTAATTGTGGCGAGATTGCCTGGAAGGACAGATAACAAGATCAAGAATTACTGGAACACGCATATGAACTATGAAAAGGAAGCTTTTGATCATACGGATTGTGAAAGATGTTTCTTTCGGGTCTCTGTTATAAAAAACAGAAAAGTCTGTAAATTAATTTACATAACCCAACATTTTATTATGTCTTTGTGTTTTAAAGAATACAAGAATTGATCTCAAGAAACCATAAGCACAAGTACCCGTTCCATTAATACTAATACATAGCTTCAGAAATATCTTTAAGCAACGACCGGACTTGTTTCCAATGTACATGTAACGAAGTGACCAATAAAACTCAATTCTCATTCGCAAAGCCTTCTGTTTGTCAACGACTCTGATTTAGTAACCATGTAATATATGATAGTGCAGCAGACATATTCAATGTGCTAATTAACTATCCACTCTGTTTAGCACTCGAGGTAGAAGTTGTCATGAACGATTCACCACACCCGCATTGACCTTGCGAGTTGGGATTGATGAACACAAACTCTGATCTGCAGTTAAACCAACAAGAGAAAAGGTTAGTACCGTTTTAAAACTTGACAGGAGCAATATATAAACAGACATTAGGTTTTGAAATGTGACTAAGTTTCAAACCTTAGCTTATCATCTATAAAATCCATCTTGGTTCCAATCACATGCATTAAGGCCTTTGGTTCCACAAGTATACTCACACCTTTCTCCTCCACCAGCTCATCAAATTTCCCTTTCTCATCTGATACAATATTCGTACAGAAAAGTCTATAAACAACGGCTCAAGACACAAAATCAACAGATAGCAAGAAACTCTGAACATTCCTAGGGATATCATAATGACAGATTGTGCATTAGATGATAGGACAGAAACTGATACTCATAAGACTGCTTTGTTGGCTAGTTCAGTACTTGTGTATGATTTATTCATAAAAGATACTATAAGCAAAATTGAATGTAAAACCTAACTATCAAGTTTGAGGACACGAAAAGTTGTGGAACAACAAACCAAGAGGCAAGCATCTAGAAACTTAAAGTGTATTTAACTACTGTCCCTGAGTTTTTTTTCTCAGGAAACAAGAATCATCCACTGCCAGCTAACACACGTGGCTTCTTCACTGATGATCATAGTTATCAAGTTTGAGAACTAAAAATGTTACGAATCTACTCAACTTGAATGTTTTACTCTAAACTAGACACTTAAAGAGAAGAAATATCCGTCTTCATTTTTCTACCTTAAAACAAGATATCTCTAGGAACATAGCAGCATATGGCTTTCTCATCTACGAGCTAATAACCAGAGGATAAACCTGAGGCGAACATCTAGAGACTTTAAAAGAACCTATTATCTTATGCATTCAGCTAATGTCCATGAATTTGTCTCATAAGGCGACAATCTTCCGCATAGTATTTTATTCTAAAACTAGATAGCACTTGATACATACCCATGCATATATATATAGCTTCTTCATCAATAAGCTAAAAACCAGATTCATAGATAAGCTTCTTCATGAATTAAGCTCATGAACCAGATTCATACCAATGCATATATATGTAGCTTCTTCATTAAATGGAGTGATGAATAGAATAAAACACAGCAACGCTATGTTTCATCTCAATTAAAATAGAACAAAACACAGCAATTCGCAAATCTCAAATTGACTAAGTCTAGTATCTCTATCTCTTCGTGGTATTGCTATCAATAGAACAAAACTTTATGTTTCATCAGCAAAAATAAAAATAAAAACCAAAACTAGATAGCACTTAAATACATAGCATCCCGGTTCTTCATAGATGAGCCAAGAGGCAGATTAAATCACTTACCGAGCACACATAAACAACTCGCAAATCTCAATTTGACTAAGTTTAGTATCTCTATCTCCTTCTGCTATTGCTTTATCAAAAGGGATGAATACGAAGCAAAGTTGGGTTTTTTTCCTCAGAACAAGATTGAAACTTTCAAAAATCAAGATTGAAACTTGGTAATATACGTTTGCATCCAACCAAAACCAGAAGAAAACAAGAAAATTAAAGAGAGAGTGTGCGTGTGACTTTTATTACCGGCGTAGTTGAGCGTGTATGATAAACCGTTGCAGCCTCTTGCTTTTACGCCTAATCGGAGGAAAGGTTTCTGCCTTTGCTGCAAGAGATGATGAACCCTAGAGGCAGCTTCGTCCGTCAAGGTTAACACTTGCTTCCTCATCGCTGGTCCAACCCTCGCGGCCGCAGCCGCCAAAACTCGAGAAGCTTTCATCGAATCGAATCGAATCATCCGGAGAAACTATAGATTTACGGGCATGACTTAATCAAACTAATGTCTCCTTTCGTTTCTGAGCTAATTTTCTGCGCTAATTTTCTGCTTTTTAACACAAACACTATTTTTCATTAATGATATTGAACCTAAAAATAGGCTTTACAATGCCAAAATCACGGTCAAAATAGGCTTAAATAATCAACTAAAATCCAAATCAGTCAAGCTTTCCTGAGAATTAACCATTTAAACTTCGTTAAGGAATAGTTTAAACTTAACACAGATGACTACCTTGCGCCCATTACAACACCAAAATAAAAAACCGATTCTCCAAAAACTATGGTAAGATGTACATCCATCCCATGATTACAAACCAATACGTGAAATCCATATCCGTTGAGATGATAGGCGAAGCCGAACTTTTCAACAGAAAATAAGACACACCACCAAATATTGTACCCGAAGGCCAGAAGGGAAGAGCCTGCTAATTCTGATAACTGCAAGAGAAAAATGCGGTTACGTTGAGAAAAAGCATCACTAGATCCTGTCCTATACAGATATGGATCTGCAATTACACAACCACCATAACATCTCCGAGTCATCGAAAACATAGCTGAAATCCCTCTCTGGAAGATTTTCATGGAAAATTTCGCTGGAAAAGCGTTTTAAATCAAGAAAACAACCGAACACCTAGAAGAGGAAAATAGCAAATCTAAGCCGGATCTTGTCCTCAACAGATCTCGGTTCGAAAAACTATTTCCAAAAACCTCTCATGCTCAAATCGAATCCTCAACCAGTAAAGAGAAGCCGGAGCTTCAACATCACCATGGACAAAAGTCTGGTTTTTTTTTGTTTATTCTTTTTGCTTCTTACAAATTATTCATTGGCCTTCGGGTAGCTTCGGTTCGATACGGATAATTTCTATTTCAATAATCGGGTTACTTACTGGAAATTTGAAACCAACAAAATAATAATAATCGGTTCGATTTGGTTTCAGTTCAGTTCGGTTTTGCGTATTGTAAAAGAGAACCGAACTAAAACTAAAATGATCTGATGGTAATTTTGGTTATTCGGTTCAGAAAACGATGTTCTATTTCTGATAACTAAGAGTAGAGGCTGATGTCCAATGCCAATGATTTTATCTCTCTCTTAGAGATAAAGGTTAAAATCGATAGAAATATATAATCAGTAAATTGCTTTACCCATTTGACAAATTAAAACTTTTGAAGTGTCTCACTTTTCTAATTAAAATTTGAAGTGTCTCACTTTTCTAATTAAAACTCTAAAGGGTCCCACTTTTCTTACTTACCCTTTTATAAACAGGATAAGCTATGACAATTGTATAACTAGAAAATTGGTATTGCCTTAATAGAATGAAGTATATTGCTTTTATGGCAATACCATTTTATAGCTTGATATTATGATTTTTTAAATAACTGGAGAATTGGTATTGCCTTTATAGAATTGGTATTCTCCAGGTTTATACCCAATTTATAGCTTGATATCATGATTTTTTAAATAACTTTTTGATATTTTATTTTCAACAAAACATTTTCTATAAAATGTCTGTAATGTAGTTTTAATCAACTTTAAAAAATTTAAAAAATTTATGTAATGTAGTTTTAATAAAATTTATATCAGATGTGAAGAGTTGAGATTTAGAAAAGTATCTTAGATGATTACTTTCAATATTTTATTTTTGTGCTATTTTTTGTTATTATAGTATTTTTTTACTTTTAAGGAAATATAAGAAGAAAATGACAAAATTGGATTTTCAGAAAGTTATCTTGATTTTGAAAGTTCCACATTATGTAAAAGAAAAATAAAAAAAATACTCTTAAGTGTAACTTTCTCTTAAAGATAAGATAAGACAAATGTGAGAATGAAAATCTTTTATATAATATATTAGTTCAATAATTTGTAAATAGTTGTGTTGTCAAATGAAAGTTATTTTGTTTCAATTTTTAAATTCAATGTTTACCTAAATTATTTTTAGTAATATTTCTAACATTTTTGTTAATTTAGTGATGTGACATAATGTCAGTTTTAATAACAATCTTAAATTAATAATATAGATAAGACATTAGCCATTATTTTTGGATAGGTTCAAAATATCAGTCTGTGTAAGCATACTTAGTTTCTTATTTATTATTGTTTACAAATCATTTTAAATGGAATTGTTTAAAAACAAAGCATTAACAGTAATAACTACTCTAAATCTAATGGATTTTCACCAAAATTAAATTTTTGTTTTAAATGAGAGAACAACAAGAAATCATATACATTGAAAAATCTCCATAACAATATTAACCAATTAAAATCATTAGAAAATAAACAATCCAACTTTAGCCGATAAATAGTAACAATAATCAATTTCTTTTAACAATAATCAATTTCTTTCATCCACACATATTAACTATATAAGCAGATAGAGTCACCTCTCATTGCATCTCAAGAAAATCATTTATAAATAACACATTTTTGTAAAATTCATAATACCCTAAACAAAATAAGAAGATGGTTTGTACTGCTACTGCGTTTAAGGCTTTGTGTTTGTATCTCTTGTTCGTCACCGTTGCAAGCCGTCCAAACGTTAGGTCAAAGGTTTTCAACGTCCGACGCTATGGTGCTAAACCTGACGGAAAAACTGATAATGCCAAAGTATATACATTAGCAATATAGAAACACAAGATATAGAGACATTATTGTGAAATTTTTGTTTAAAGTTAACCCATATTTTTCTTAACACATGTGATATTAGGCATTCACGAATATATGGAAAAGCGCTTGCGGAAGGAAAAGTGGAAGTAGTAAAATCTACGTACCGAAAGGAACATTCTATCTTGGTGGTGTAGAATTCGAAGGGCCATGCAAAAATCAGATTGAATTTGTTATCAATGGAACTTTATTGGCTCCTGCAAATCCTAGCGATATTAAGCAGGACACATGGATCAACTTCAGGTACATTAACAATCTCTTTATCTCTGGTGCCGGTACACTCAACGGCCAAGGGAAAGAGTCTTGGCCACTCAATGACTGCCACAAAAATACCAATTGTCCTAAACTCGCTATGGTACGATAATTACAAAACGTGTGATATCTAACGGAAAAAAATGTGTGATATATAGTCCTATAACAAACTTGATTATTTTCATAGACCATGGGATTTGCATTCGTGAACAACTCAAGAATCAATGGGATAACATCGCTCAACAGCAAAATGGGACACTTCAACTTCTTCTCCGTCCATCACTTCAACATTACTGACGTCACTATATCTGC
The DNA here is from genome assembly GCA_039880935.1 of Streptanthus diversifolius. NCBI lineage: Eukaryota > Viridiplantae > Streptophyta > Magnoliopsida > Brassicales > Brassicaceae > Streptanthus > Streptanthus diversifolius. The sequence continues at coordinate 1,584,493 of JAXGFM010000001.1, forward strand.
TCCAGGCGATAGCCCCAACACCGACGGGCTCAAGTTCGGGTTATCTAGCAACATTCACATCTCCAACACACACATTGGTACCGGAGATGACTGTATCGCCATTCTTTCCGGAACCACTAACATAAATATCTCTAATGTCAAATGTGGTCCCGGACATGGAATCAGTGTCGGAAGCTTAGGGAAGAATAAAGGCGAGAAGGACGTTAATGGCTTAAGGGTAAGAGACACGGTTTTTAACGGCACAAGCGATGGTATTCGGATCAAGACTTGGGAATCTTCGGCTTCGAAGCTCGTGGTTTCTAACTTTGTGTACGAGAATATTCATATGATTAATGTTGGAAAACCGATCAACATTGATCAGAAGTATTGTCCTTACCCGCCCTGTGAAAAAAAGGTCAATTTTCTACACACGAAACAAACTTAAATTTCTTTTCTTTTCCCACAAGAAACAACGAAAGAAAAATAAATGTTGGGTTTCATTATTCTTTCAGGGAGAATCTCACGTTCAGATCAAAAACCTTAAGTTAAAGAACATATATGGAACGTCAAAGAACAAAGTGGCAGTGAATCTACAATGTAGCAAGAGCTTTCCCTGCAAGAATGTTGAGTTAATTGACATTAACCTAAAGTATAACGGAGTCGAGGGTGGTCCTTCCACTGCGGTATGTGAGAATGTTGACGGTTCTGCACGTGGCAAGATGGTTCCTCAGCATTGTCTTAATTGATCCATGACGTTTGTTGAACTTGATGTTTTCATTTTGTATAATTTCATAGTGGTTGTATATATGTGCTTCTTCCTCTTCTTGTGCTATAAAAAGACATGATTAAATTACATAGACTCTCTTAGTTGTACTAGATTAAATAGCTATTTATAGGTCTGCTTTTATTTCGGTGCTAAATTAACTAATAATTGATCGTACTTGTTTCGGCGAATATCGGACGGTCAAAAACGACAAAAAGATGCATAATCTCGAAATTAGACGCTGACGTGTGGGCTTTTAGGATGCGCCGTTGTTGAGATGTTTAAAGGTAAAACAGCATGAAGTTTGAAAGAAGAATCGCACTTTTGAAGATTCCCGAGGAGTTGACGTAACAAGGAAGAGACTTGTTGGCAAATTATTTCCTGTTAGATCCAAAGAAAAGATGGACGCCTGAAATGCTTCTAAACCACTCACTCTTGACCGTTAATCTTGGTTATGATGAAGAAGATATTTGAATTATCTCTCTATTAGTCCAAAACCAAATAATGAGTTTAAGTTTAATTTTAGCCCATATTAAAAAAGTTTAAAGGAAACATTTAAAAATAAAGAAAGTTCTAGAAATGTAAAGAATAAAAAGTAAGATTACGGTGAAAAAATATGTTTATTTTTATTTTAGTTTTTTATGAAATTAAATTCTATTTAGATTTTTAATTATCCAAATACCAACTCAAACAACCCAAATCCAAATTAAAAAAAAACTATTAGACCTAAATAAATTAAAATAAATTTATATCCAATTTAATTTATGTCTTTTTGGATGGAGTTAAATTAGTTTGGATTGGGTTGATTATATAAGATTAACACTTGCCTCATCATCGCTGGTCCAACCCTCGAAGAAACATTCACAAAAGATACTATAAACAAAATTGAATGTAAAACCTAACTATCAGGTTTGAGGACAAAGAAACTTAAAGTGCAATTATGTATCTAAGTCCTGTTCCTTTTTTTCTCGGAAAACAAGAAACATCCACTGCCAGCTAACACACGTGGCTTCTTCACTGGTGATCATAGTTATCAAGTTTGAGTTACGAATCTACTCAACTTGAATGATTTACTCTAAAATAGACAAGAAGAAATCTGCGTCTTAATTTTTCTACTATAAAATTGAAACCAACAAAATAATAATAATCGGTTTGATTTGGTTCAGTTCAATTCGGATTTGCGTATTGTAAAAGAGAACCGAACCAAAACTAAATTGATCTGATGGTAATATCCGTTATTCAGTTCAGAAAACGATGTTCTATTTCTGATAACTAAGAAGAGAAGCTAATGTCCAATGCCAATGATTTTATCTCTCTCTAAAAGATAAGGTTAAAATCGACAGAAATATATAATCAATAAATTGCTTTACCCATTTGACAAATTAAAACTTGAAGTGTCTCACTTTTCTAATTAAAACTCGAAAGTGTCCCACTATTCTAACTTACCCTTTTATAAACAGAGCAAGCTATGACAATTGTATAACTACAGAATTGGTATTGCCTTGACAGAATGAAGTATTTTGCTTTTAATGCAATACCATTTTATAGTTTGATATTATGATTTTTGAAATAACTAGATAATTGGTATTGCCTTAATAGAATTGGTATTCTCCAGGTTTATACCTATTTTATAGCTTGATATCATGATTTTTGAAATATATTTTTTTGGTATTTTATTTTCCACAAAACAGTTTCTATAAAATTTATATAACATAGTTTTAATCAATTTTTTTTGTCTAAATTATTTTGTATTTATTTATGGAACAACACATATCTATATATTGAGTAATTATATTTTTTAAAAATATTTTATAATCAAATTTATTATTTTCTTTATAGAATTATATACTTATGATATTTAAAATGGGTAATCCATTTATTTAGCCTGTTGTGCATTAGTCAAAGATCAGTTTGATGTTTTTATAAGTGAAATAGACTTCCATCATGCAGCGATCAAAATTTTTTTTAATAATTTTATGATTAAAATGGATAATTCTTTATATTAACCTGTGTTAATATGATTTAAAATGTAATGCATGTTTTAGAATATTGACACTATGTTTTAGACCATTTTAATCATAAAAACATCAATAAATCATAAGACATCGATTATAGTATACTATAATTATTGATTAAGTTTAAGTTAAAATATTTATTATAACATTTATACCGGATCATTATATGATTCAAATAAAAAGATATGAATAAACGAATTAAAACAAAAGTTTGAAAGCTAGTTGTGTCATTCTTTAAACTTACATGATTTTTCATCATACTTGTTCATTTAAAAATTTTAAAATCACAACATACACATGTAGAAAAAAACTTAGATTACTTTATTGTATAAGGATAGAGAAGATTACACTATGAGGCATTTTCTGAGTTTGTATTTACAAAATATAGGCATTTTAAGTTTGATAAGTTATTATTATGCCATTTTTCAAATAATTACAGTTAGAAGGTTTAATTTTTTACTTTTTTTAGATTTTCTATTTATTTATCTTTTAGATAGTATCCACACTATTTTTTCATTCATATTCTATATTGGTATTTTTCATTTTGTTTAGAAATAAAAAATAAAATTTTTGCTTATGATATAAATTATAATATTTTTTATATTTTGATATCTATTTTCATATATTTCAGTTATTTGTGGGTAAAATTTTGTGGACATAATTTTTTTTTGCATAGATGATAGCTAAATACGTGGACATGAATGTATGTATATCCAATCAATGACATGATAACATGAATATCATGAAGATATCTTATCATGAAGATATCTAAAATATGTGGACATGACAGTGTGGATACAAGATCGTGAATATGAAAAAGTAGATATCATATCATAAAAATAACTATGATATATGAACATTATAATGTCAATATGAGATCGAGGACAAGCTGAGGTAGATATTAAATAGCGGACGGGATGGCATAGATACCAAATAGTAGACATGATGATATTGTTTTGTATGTATATGAAGGACAACAATATTATGAATTTACGCAATGAGTCTGATGTGGAGCTGGACCAGGAGAAGCTCATGGACGAGGAGATTCAAGAAATTGAGGCCCAAGATGTGTTTAATAGCCCACTAACTTATTATAGGGTTAAAGCTCATAGAAAGCTCATTCTGCAAGTGATTTAAGTCTGGCTAAGAAGGAAAATGAAGCCCAAAAATATTAAACCAATTGAGCTGGTTTAATTGTTGTAATTTGTAATTAGATAACTTAATTTGAACCAAAACACTTAAATTAGACCAATTATGATTAAGGTTAGTAAGCTAAACCATTCTGGTTTAGTAATTTAGGGGTTTCAGCCTTTAAAAGGCAGTTTCTTCCCCCTTGTACAACCACCTACAAATTTTAGAAAATAAATAAGCTTTCAAGCTTTTTTGTTCTTCCTTTGTGCTTTCTCTGTTCAGCCTATGAACATTCACCATCACCTGGTGTAGGTGCTACAATCTGAATCCCTTAACTGTATATAGGCTGATCCTGAGTTTTAGAGATTCAAATCATCCTTTTGGTCAGTCATAACCCTAAGGAGAAGTCCACCCACGTTTTTGGAGAGCTAGTAGACCCCCATCCCATCGTCACCCTCCTTCAGGTGATCCAGAGATTCATCACCTATCCAGGAATGCACCATATAAACTTGTATTTTAAGAAACAACATGGTCTTGTTTCTGTTAAGTTATAAAGGATTACACTCTAAGATATTTTTTGAGTTTGTGTTTACAAAATAGGCACTTTCTTTATTTTGAGGCATTTTAGGTCTCATAAATTTATATTGTGTCATTTTTCAAATAGTTATAGCTAGAAGCTTTAATTTTTTTTAAAAAAGTTTTCTATTTATTTGTTTTTAAATAGTATCCACACTATTTTTCTATTCTTCATATTTTATTTAGGTATTTTTTTCAATTTTCTAGAAATTAAAAGAAATTTTTAGTTTACAATATAAATTATAATATTTTTTCTATATTTTGATATTAATATTTCAGTTACTTGGATAAAATTTTATGGACATAAAAAAATTATTACATAGATAATAGCTAAATTTGTGGAATGTGGATACCCGATCATGGAAATGATAACGTGAATACCAAATCATGAAGATAGCTAAAATATGTGAACATAACAGTGAATATCAGATAGTGGATATGAAATTATAGATATCATATCACGAAGATAACTAAAATACATGAACACGATGATGTGGATATCAAATCGAAGAGATGTTGACTTAAAATACTAGATCATGGACATAATGGCGTAGAACATGATGATATATATATGGACAAGCTCTGCTTTAGATCATCATTATATGGATAAACACTCAAACTTTAACAAACAACAAGGTCATGTTTCAATTGAGTTCATGGAAATGCATGCAAATTACAATCCAGAGCCAGGAATGAGTGGATTTACTCACAATGGTGGATGATTTCAGGAAGCAGTATGTGACGGACATTTACACAAAAATAGGTTGTTTTGTTGTATTTTGGATAAGTTTTATTTGACTGTAGAAAAAAATTGAAATAATCTGGTTTGTATGCTGATGTTTTATAGAAATTTGTAGGGAATGCTGATGTTTATTGAGTTAATATGGTTATATTGCATAACAAATGAATATGTTAAAGTAGTTTGGTAATCCGTGTCCACTAATCCATGTCAACAAGTATTTGTGTCCAAGAAAGGGAAGAAGGTTACTGTGCAATAGGGCTAGTATAATTGTGAACGTGGGAGGAAAATGTCTGATGCTATCCACACAATAGTGTCCATGTTTAGAGTGACCATATTTATAAAATACATTGGCCATGAAAACATATATGTGTGTCCAAGAGTTTGTATCCATTTTTCATGGGAAGATGATTCTTATAGAAAAATATCGTGTCCACAAATATATCCAGTATTTTGTGTCCAATAAACTGTGTCTACTGAAACAATTGGTGTATACATGTCCAAGAGATGATGTCTACTAAAATAATTGATTTTCACTAGACACATAATGACTTTCTTGAAATATTCCACAAACAGTTCCAGTATTTCTTGGCAATTAAAACCTATTTGCGTGTCCACGATTTAGTATCAAGATTTCTTGTTCAAAACATGTGTCTAATCCAATTGTTACTAGATTACACGGAAGCATATTTGCTATATCTTGTTCACATCATGTGTCAAATTCATTGTAATATTTCCTTGTGGACATGGAAAAATAATTACAACTACGTTCATATGCGCTTGTATAATTTGTATATGGCTGTCCATGATTGTGTAAATTTTGTCATTCTGTAAATTTTATCCACAAGTGTGCATAGAATTCTCTAAATTTTACATTTGTCATTCTGTACATTCAAGACAAAAATACTTTCAAATTTTTTTTTTGTCTTGAATGTAAATATTTTTATTTTTTATTATTTTTAAATGTAAAAAGTATTTAGTGTTGGTGTCTACACGGGGTCGTTCACTAAATTATACTAAAAAATGAGTGTTTCTTCGAGTTCAAGTGAACTTGAGCTTCTGATAATTTAAGTTCATCAATTATAAAAATGATAGAATAAATCAAGACCACATGATCATTCCTCTTTTTCAGTTAATGAATCGTTGAAATTTAAAAAGGTATCACTGTCTTATATTTAAAAATTTCATTCTTTTGATTACTTTCAATATTTTAATTTTGTGATAATTTTTATAGCATTTTTTAATTTTAAGAAAATAAAAAGAAGAAATACAAAAATTGTATAAAATTAAAAGAATGTTATCTTGATTTTGAAGTGCCACATTATGTAAAATAAAAATAAAAAATATTCTTAAATATAATTTTATCTTAAAGATAACATGAGACAAATGTAAGAATGAAAATCTTTTATATAATATATTAGTCCATTAAATTTTTAAATAATCGTGTAATCAAATAACAGTTACTTTTTTCACTTTTTAAAATCAATGTTTAATCAAAATTATTTTTAGTGAGGTTTATAATATTTAGTTAATTTAGTGATGTGACTAAATGTCAGTTTTTAATAACAATCTTATAGATAAGACATTAGCCATTATCTTTGGATTGGTTGAAAGTATCAGTTTGTGTGTTCATAATTAGTTTCTCGATTATGATTTAGTATTGTTTACATATAATTATAAATAGAATTGTTTAAAAACAAAGCATTAACAGAAACAATTACTGGTAAATCTAATGATCTTTCACCAAAATTAAGATTCTGTTTTAAATGAGAGAACAACAAGAAATCATATACATTGAAAAATCTCCATAACGAGAAATTAACCAATTAAAACCATTAGAAAAGAAACAACCCAACCTTAGCCGACAATTAGTAACTATAATCAAGTTCTTTTCATATAGAATATAACAGTTCATCCACACATATTAACTATATAAATAGATAAAGTGGAGCACACTTCTCATTGCATCTTAAGAAAAACATTTATAAATAAAATATTTTGTAATTTCCATAATACCATAAACAAAATAAGAAGATGGTTTGTATTGCTACTGCGTTTAAGGCTCTGTGTTTATATCTCTTGTTCGTCGTCGTTGCAAGCCGTCCGAACGTCAGGCCAAAGGTTTTCAACGTCCGGCGATATGGTGCTAAACCTGACGGAAAAACTAATAACGCCAATGTATATACATTAGCAATATAGAAACACAAGATATAAAGACATTATTGAGAACTTTTTTGTTTACAGTTAACCTATATTTTCTTAACACATGTGATATTAGGCGTTCACGAATATATGGAAAAGCGCTTGCGCAAGGAAAAGTGGAAGTAGTAAAATCTACGTACCGAAAGGAACATACTATCTCGGTGGTGTAGAGTTCAAAGGGCCATGCAAAAATCAGATTGAATTCGTTATCGATGGAACTTTACTGGCTCCTGCAAATCCTAGCCATATTAAGCAGGACACGTGGATCAACTTCAAGTACATTAACAATCTCTTTATCTCTGGTGCTGGTACACTCAATGGCCAAGGGAAAGAGTCTTGGCCACTCAATGACTGTCACAAAAACACCAATTGTCCTAAACTCGCTATGGTACCATTTCTTAATCTTTTTACTTATTGCGTTAATATGATTATTATTTACAATTAAATGGTAATTATAAAACGCATGATATCTAATGGAAAAAACGTGTGATATATAGTCCTGTAACAAGCTTGATTATTTTCATAGACCATGGGATTTGCATTCGTGAACAACTCAAGAATCAATGGGATAACATCGCTCAACAGCAAAATGGGACACTTCAACTTCTTCTCCGTCCATCACTTCAACATTACTGACGTCACTATATCTGCTCCAGGCGATAGCCCCAACACCGACGGGCTCAAGTTCGGGTTATCTAGCAACATTCACATCTCCAACACACACATTGGTACCGGAGATGACTGTATCGCCATTCTTTCCGGAACCACTAACATAAATATCTCTAATGTCAAATGTGGTCCCGGACATGGAATCAGTGTCGGAAGCTTAGGGAAGAATAAAGGCGAGAAGGACGTTAATGGCTTAAGGGTAAGAGACACGGTTTTTAACGGCACAAGCGATGGTATTCGGATCAAGACTTGGGAATCTTCGGCTTCGAAGCTCGTGGTTTCTAACTTTGTGTACGAGAATATTCATATGATTAATGTTGGAAAACCGATCAACATTGATCAGAAGTATTGTCCTTACCCGCCCTGTGAAAAAAAGGTCAATTTTCTACACACGAAACAAACTTAAATTTCTTTTCTTTTCCCACAAGAAACAACGAAAGAAAAATAAATGTTGGGTTTCATTATTCTTTCAGGGAGAATCTCACGTTCAGATCAAAAACCTTAAGTTAAAGAACATATATGGAACGTCAAAGAACAAAGTGGCAGTGAATCTACAATGTAGCAAGAGCTTTCCCTGCAAGAATGTTGAGTTAATTGACATTAACCTAAAGTATAACGGAGTCGAGGGTGGTCCTTCCACTGCGGTATGTGAGAATGTTGACGGTTCTGCACGTGGCAAGATGGTTCCTCAGCATTGTCTTAATTGATCCATGACGTTTGTTGAACTTGATGTTTTCATTTTGTATAATTTCATAGTGGTTGTATATATGTGCTTCTTCCTCTTCTTGTGCTATAAAAAGACATGATTAAATTACATAGACTCTCTTAGTTGTACTAGATTAAATAGCTATTTATAGGTCTGCTTTTATTTTGGTGCTAAATTAACTGATAATTGATCGTACTTGTTTCGGCGAATATCGGACGGTCAAAAACGACGAAAAGATGCATAATCTCGAAATTAGACGCCGTGTGGGCTTTTAGGATGCGTCGTTGTTGAGATGTTTAAAGGTAAAACAGTATAAAGTTTGAAAGAAGAATCGCACTTTATGTCGTTGTTGTTACATATCGGTGTTGGAGACGAGCTTCTGGAGATTCTCGAGGAGTTGGCGTAACAAGGAAGAGACTTGTTGGCAAATTATTTCCTGTTAGATCCCAAGAAGAAATGGACGCCCGAAATGCTTCTAAACCACTCACTCTTAACCGTTAATCTTGGTTATGGTTATGATGAAGAAGATATTTGAATTATCTCTTTATTAGTCCAAAACAAAATAATGAGTTTAAGTTTAATTTTAGCCCATATTAAAAAAGTTTAAAGGAAACATTTAAAAATAAAGAAAATTCTAAAAATGTAAAGAATAAAAAGTAAGATTAAGGTGAAAAAATATGTTTATTTTTATTTTAGTTTTTTATGAAATTAAATTTTATTTAGATTCTTAATTATCCAAATACCAACTCAAACAACCCAAATCCAAATTAAAAAAAAAAAACTATTAGACCTAAATAAATTAAAATAAATTTATATCCAATTTAATTTATGTCTTTTTGGATGGAGTTAAATTAGTTTGGATTGGGTTAATTATATAAGATTAACACTTGCTTCATCATCGCTGGTCCAACCCTCGAAGAAACATTCACAAAAGATACTATAAACAAAATTGAATGTAAAACCTAACTATCAAGTTTGAGGACAAAGAAACTTAAAGTGCAATTATGTATCTAACTCCTGTTCCTTATTTTCTCGGAAAACAAGAAACATCCACTGCCAGCTAACACACGTGGCTTCTTCACTGGTGATCATAGTTATCAAGTTTGAGTTACGAATCTACTCAACTTGAATGATTTACTCTAAAATAGACAAGAAGAAACCTGCGTCTTAATTTTTCTACTCTAAAATTGAAACCAACAAAATAATAATAATCGGTTCTATTTGGTTCAGTTCAATTCGTTTTGCATATTGTAAAAGAGAACCGAACAAAAACCAAATTGATCTGATGGTAATTTCGGTTATTCAGTTCAGAAAACGATGTTCTATTTCTGATAACTAAGAGGAGAAGCTAATGTCCAATGCCAATGATTTTATTTCTCTCTAACAGATAAGGTTAAAATCGACAGAAATATATAATCAGTAAATTCCTTTACCCATTTGACAAATTAAAACTTGAAGTGTCTCACTTTTCTAATTAAAACTCGGAAGTGTCCCACTATTCTAACTTACCCTGTTATAAACAGAGCAAGCCATGACAATTGTATAACTACAGAATTGGTATTGCCTTAACAGAATGAAGTATTTTGCTTTTAATGCAATACCATTTTATAGCTTGATATTATGATTTTTGAAATAACTAGATAATTGGTATTGCCTTAATAGAATTGGTATTCTCCAGGTTTATACCCATTTTATAGCTTGATATCATGATTTTTGAAATATTTTTTTTTGATATTTTATTTTCCACGAAACAGTTTCTATAAAATTTATGTAACATAGTTTTAATCAATTTTTTTTGTCTAAATTATTTTGTATTTATTTATGGAACAACACATATCTATATATTGAGTAATTATGTTTTTTAAAAATATTTTATAATCAAATTTATTATTATCTTTATAGAATTATATACTTATGATATTTAAAATGGGTAATCCATTTATTTAGCCTGTTGTGCATTAGTCAAAGATCAGTTTGATGTTTTTATAAGTGAAATAGACTTCCATCATGCAGCGATCAAAATTTTTTTTAAATAATTTTATGATTAAAATGGATAATTCTTTATATTAACCTGTGTTAATATGATTTAAAATGTAATGCATGTTTTAGAATATTGACACTATGTTTTAGACCATTTTAATCATAAAAACATCAATAAATCATAAGACATCGATTATAGTATCAAATACTATAATTATTGATTAAGTTTAAGTTAAAATATTTATTATAACATTTATACCGGTTTCATTATATGATTTAAATAAAAAGATATGAATAAACGAATTAAAACAAAAGTTTGAAAGCTAGTTGTGTCATTCTTTAAACTTATATGATTTTTCATCATACTTGTTCATTTAAAAATTTTAAAATCACAACATACATATGTAGAAAAAAACTTAGATTACTTTATTGTATGAGGATAGAGAAGATTACACTATGAGGCATTTTCTGAGTTTGTATTTACAAAATATAGGCATTTTAAGTTTGATAAGTTATTATTATGCCATTTTCAAATAATTATAGTTAGAAGGTTTAATTTTTTACTTTTTTTAGATTTTCTATTTATTTATCTTTTAGATAGTATCCACACTATTTTTTCATTCATATTCTATATTGGTATTTTTTCATTTTTTTTAGAAATAAAAAATAAATTTTTTGCTTATGATATAAATTATAATATTTTTTATATTTTGATATCTATTTTCATATATTTCAGTTATTTGTGGGTAAAATTTTGTGGACATAATTTTTTTTTGCATAGATGATAGCTAAATACGTGGACATGAATGTATGTATATCCAATCAATGACATGATAACATGAATATCATGAAGATATCTTATCATGAAGATATCTAAAATATGTGGACATGAGATCGAGGACAAGCTGAGGTAGATATTAAATAACGGACGGGATGGCATAGATACCAAATAGTAGACATGATGATATTGTTTTGTATGTATATGAAAAAAACTGCTTTAAATTCTCATTATACGGATATAATGGTGCAATCCTAGAAAGACCAGAAGAGGAGATTAAGCAATCTATTTTTGACGAGGAGCAATGTCTGCAACTGGAGATGGACAAGGACAACAATATTATGAATTTACGCAATGAGTCTGATGTGGAGCTGGACCAGGAGAAGCTCATGGACGAGGAGATTCAAGAAATAGAGGCCCAAGACGTGTTTAATAGCCCACTAACTCATTCTAGGGTTAAAGCTCATAGAAAACTCATTCTGCAAGTTATTTAAGTCTGGCTAAGAACGAAAATGAAGCCCAAAAAGATTAAACCAATTGAGCTGGTTTAATTGTTTTAATTTGTAATTAGATAACTTAATTTGAACCAAAACACTTAAATTAGACCAATTATGATTAGGGTTAGTAGTAATTTAGGGTTTTCAGCCTTTAAAAGGCAGTTTCTTCCCCCTTGTACAACCACCTACAAATTTTAGAAAAGAAATAAGCTTTCAAGCTTTTCTGTTCTTCCTTTGTGCTTTCTCTGTTCAGCCTATGAACATTGACCATCACCTGGTGTAGGTGCTACAATCTGAATCCCTTAACTGTAGACAGACTGATCCTGAGTTTTGGAGATTCAAATCATCCTTTTGGTCAGTCATAACCCTAAGGAAAAGTCCACCCACGTTTTTGGAGAGCTAATAGCCCCCCATCCCATCGTCACCCTCCTTCAAGTGATCTAGAGATTCATCACCTATCCAGGAATGCACCATATAAACTTGTATTTTAAGAAACAACATGGTCTTGTTTCTGTTAAGTTATAAAGGATTACACTCTAAGATATTTTTTGAGTTTGTGTTTACAAAATAGACACTTTCTTTATTTTGAGGCATTTTAGGTCTCATGAATTTATATTGTGTCATTTTTCAAATAGTTATAGCTAGAAGCTTTATTTTTTTAAAAAAAAAAGTTTTCTATTTATTTATTTTTAAATAGTATCCACACTATTTTTCTATTCTTCATATTTTATTTAGGTATTTTTTTCAATTTTCTAGAAATTAAAAGAAATTTTTAGTTTACAATATAAATTATAATATTTTTTCTATATTTTGATATTAATATTTTAGTTACTTGGATAAAATTTTATGGACATAAAAAAATTATTACATAGATAATAGCTAAATTTGTGGACATGACTATGTGGATACCCGATCATGGAAATGATAACGTGAATACCAAATCATGAAGATAGCTAAAATATGTGAACATAACAGTGAATATCAGAAAGTGGATATGAAATTATAGATATCATATCACGAAGATAACTAAAATACATGAACACGATGATGTGGATATCAAATGGAAGAGATGTTGACTTAAATACTAGATCATGGACATAATGGCGTAGAACATGATGATATATATATGGACAAGCTCTGCTTTAGATCATCATTATATGGATAAACACTCAAACTTTAACAAACAACAAGGTCATGTTTCAATTGAGCTCATGGAATGAGTGGACTTACTCACAATGGTGGATGATTTCAGAAAGCAGTATGTGATGGACATTTACACAAAAATAGGTTGTTTTGTTGTATTTTGGATAAGTTTTATTTGACTGTAGAAAAAAATTGAAATAATATGGTTTGGATGCTGATGTTTTATAGAAATTTGTAGGGAATGCTGATGTTTATTGAGTTAATATGGTTATATTGCATAACAAATGAATATGTTAAAGTAGTTTGGTAATCCGTGTCCACTAATCCATGTCAACAAGTATTTGTGTCCAAGAAAGGGAAGAAGGTTACTGTGCAATAGGGCTAGTATAATTGTGAACGTGAGAGGAAAATGTCTGATGCTATCCACACAATAGTGTCCATGTTTAGAGTGACCATATTTATAAAATACATTGGCCATGAAAACATATATGTGTGTCCAAGAGTTTGTATCCATTTTTCATGGGAAGATGATTCTTATAGAAAAATATTGTGTCCACAAATATATCCAGTATTTTGTGTCCAATAAACTGTGTCTACTGAAACAATTGGTGTATACATGTCCAAGAGATGATGTCTACTAAAATAATTGATGTTCACTAGACACATAATGACTTTCTTGAAATATTCCACAGACTGTTCCAGTATTTCTTGGCAATTAAAACCTATTTGCGTGTCCACGATTTAGTATCAAGATTTCTTGTTCAAAACATGTGTCTAATCCAATTGTTACTAGATTACACGGAAGCATATTTGCTATATCTTGTTCACATCATGTGTCAAATTCATTGTAATATTTCCTTGTGGACATGGAAAAATAATTACAACTACGTTCATATGAGCTTGTATAATTTGTAGATGGCTGTCCATGATTGTGTAAATTTTGTCATTCTGTAAATTTTATCCACAAGTGTGCATAGAGTTCTCTAAATTTTACATTTGTCATTCTGTACATTCAAGACAAAAATACTTTCAAAATTTTTTTTGTCTTGAATGTAAATTTTTTTTATTTTTTATTATTTTTAAATGTAAAAAGTATTTAGTGTTGGTGTCTACACGGGGTCGTTCACTAAATTATACTAACAAATGAATGTTTCTTCGAGTTCATGTGAACTTGAGCTCCTGACAATTTAAGTTCATTCAATTATAAAAATGATAGAATAAATCAAGACCACATGATTATTCCTCTTTTTCAGTTAATGAATCGTTGAAATTTAAAAAGGTATCATTGTCTTATATTTAAAAATTTCATTCTTTTGATTATTTTCAATATTTTAATTTTGTGATAATTTTTATAGCATTTTTTAATTTTAAGAAAATAAAAAGAAGAAATACAAAAATTGTATAAAATTAAAAGAATGTTATCTTGATTTTGAAGTGCCACATTATGTAAAATAAAAATAAAAAATATTATTAAATATAATTTTATCTTAAAGATAACATGAGACAAATGTAAGAATGAAAATCTTTTATATAATATATTAGTACATTAAATTTTAAATAATCGTGTAATCAAATGATAGTTATTTTTTCACTTTTTAAAATCAATGTTTAACCAAAATTATTTTTAGTGAGGTTTATAATATTTAGTTAATTTAGTGATGTGACTAAATGTCAGTTTTTAATAACAATCTTATAGATAAGACATTAGCCATTATCTTTGGATTGGTTGAAAGTATCAGTTTGTGTGTTCATAATTAGTTTCTCGATTATTATAAATAGAATTGTTTAAAAACAAAGCATTAACAGAAACAATTACTGGTAAATCTAATGATCTTTCACCAAAATTAAGATTCTGTTTTAAATGAGAGAACAACAAGAAATCATATACATTGAAAAATCTCCATAACGAGAAATTAACCAATTAAAATCATTAGAAAAGAAACAACCCAACCTTAGCCGACAATTAGTAACAATAATCATATAGAATATAACAGTTCACCCACACATATTAACTATATAAATAGATAAAGTGGAGCAACACTTCTCATTGCATCTTAAGAAAAACATTTATAAATAAAATATTTTGTAATTTCCATAATACCATAAACAAAATAAGAAGATGGTTTGTATTGCTACTGCGTTTAAGGCTCTGTGTTTATATCTCTTGTTCGTCGTCGTTGCAAGCCGTCCGAACGTCAGGCCAAAGGTTTTCAACGTCCGGCGATATGGTGCTAAACCTGACGGAAAAACTAATAACGCCAATGTATATACATTAGCAATATAGAAACACAAGATATAAAGACATTATTGAGAACTTTTTTGTTTACAGTTAACCTATATTTTCTTAACACATGTGATCTTAGGCGTTCACGAATATATGGAAAAGCGCTTGCGCAAGGAAAAGTGGAAGTAGTAAAATATACGTACCGAAAGGAACATACTATCTCGGTGGTGTAGAGTTCAAAGGGCCATGCAAAAATCAGATTGAATTCGTTATCGATGGAACTTTACTGGCTCCTGCAAATCCTAGCCATATTAAGCAGGACACGTGGATCAACTTCAAGTACATTAACAATCTCTTTATCTCTGGTGCTGGTACACTCAATGGCCAAGGGAAAGAGTCTTGGCCACTCAATGACTGTCACAAAAACACCAATTGTCCTAAACTCGCTATGGTACCATTTCTTAATCTTTTTACTTATTGCGTTAATATGATTATTATTTACAATTAAATGGTAATTATAAAACGCATGATATCTAATGGAAAAAACGTGTGATATATAGTCCTGTAACAAGCTTGATTATTTTCATAGACCATGGGATTTGCATTCGTGAACAACTCAAGAATCAATGGGATAACATCGCTCAACAGCAAAATGGGACACTTCAACTTCTTCTCCGTCCATCACTTCAACATTACCGACGTCACTATAACAGCTCCAAGCGATAGCCCTAACACCGATGGGCTTAAGTTCGGGTTATCTAGCAATATTCACATCTCCAACACACACATTGGTACCGGAGATGACTGTATCGCCATTCTTTCCGGAACCACTAACATAAATATCTCTAATGTCAAATGTGGTCCCGGACATGGAATCAGTGTCGGAAGCTTAGGGAAGAACAAAGGCGAGAAGGACGTTAATGGCTTAAGGGTAAGAGACACGGTTTTTAACGGCACAAGCGATGGTATTCGGATCAAGACTTGGGAATCTTCGGCTTCGAAGCTCGTGGTTTCTAACTTTGTGTACGAGAATATTCATATGATTAATGTTGGAAAACCGATCAACATTGATCAGAAGTATTGTCCTTACCCGCCCTGTGAAAAAAAGGTCAATTTTCTACACACAAAACAAACTTAAATTTCTTTTCTTTTCCCACAAGAAACAACGAAAGAAAAATAAATGTTGGGTTTCATTATTCTTTCAGGGAGAATCTCACGTTCAGATCAAAAACCTTAAGTTAAAGAACATATATGGAACGTCAAAGAACAAAGTGGCAGTGAATCTACAATGTAGCAAGAGCTTTCCCTGCAAGAATGTTGAGTTAATTGACATTAACCTAAAGTATAACGGAGTCGAGGGTGGTCCTTCCACTGCGGTATGCGAGAATGTTGACGGTTCTGCACGTGGCAAGATGGTTCCTCAGCATTGTCTTAATTGATCCATGACGTTTGTTGAACTTGATGTTTTCATTTTGTATAATTTCATAGTGGTTGTATATATGTGCTTCTTACTCTTCTTGTGCTATAAAAAGACATGATTAAATTACATAGACTCTCTTAGTTGTACTAGATTAAATAGCTATTTATAGGTCTGTTTTTATTTCGGTGCTAAATTAACTGATAATTGATCGTACTTGTTTCGGCGAATATCGGACGGTCAAAAACAGCGAAAAGATGCATAATCTCGAAATTAGACGCTGACGTGTGGGTTTTTAGGATGCGTCGTTGTTAAGATGTTTAAAGGTAAAACAGCATGAAGTTTGAAAGAAGAATCGCACTTTATGTCGTTGTTATTACATATCGGTGTTGGAGACGAGCTTCCGGAGATTCCCGAGAAGTTGACGTAAAAGAGACTTGTTGGCAAATTATTTCCTGTTAGATCCCAAGAAGAGATGGACGCCTGAAATGCTTCTAAACCACTCACTCTTAACCATTAATCTTGATCACGACGAGGAAAATATTGGAAATGATCTATTTGTTAGTACAAAACAAAATATTGAATTTAAGTTTAATTTTAGTCAATATTAAGAAGAGTTTAAGATAAAAGTTTAATAATGAAAATTCTATAAATATAGAGAAGAAAAAATAAGCTGACAAAAGTATGTATTATTTTTGTGAAATTAATTTTTATTTAGATTTTTTAATTATCCAATGACCAACTCAAATAACCCAAATCCAAATTCAAAAAAAATAATGTTAGACCTAAATAGATAAAAACGTATATCCAAGTAAGTTTATGTCTTTTTGGATTGAGTTAAATTAGTTTGGATTGGGTTGATAATATAAGTTACCCCCAATCGTAACTCTTCTTATAGAACTAAATTCTTACATAAATTTGCTTAAAAGGCCATTTAATTCTTTATTCTCTAGAACAGTAATCCACTTGTCCAACTTTTACTTGTATCTAGAAATTTACAACACTCCCTCAAATGACCTAAACCGATCTAATTAAAGAAAATGATTTCTTAACCGATAAGAAAACCGGTAAACCAAAGATTTAATCCAAAATGATTGCAACCGATTTTATGATGGTAGAGTTTCAATTAATGGTTTAAACATATTAATTAGGTAAATTTGGGGAAAAGACTCGTAGGTCAACTGAAACGAACAAGTCAACATAATTGACTTCCTAAACCAGTTAATAAATTTAATATCTAAGGTTAGTGAAACTGTGAAAGAGTAGGGCGTACTTGGTTCTGTCTGAATCGATCCGGTTCTTTTCAAATTCTGTTTCTTAAAATTAATTTAAGTTGATTTGTGTGTAAGTTAAAAAGAGTGGGTCCCGCGCGAGGGAGAAAAGCCGAGTCATCGTGTCTGTGTTCTGTCGGGACGACAAAATTATAAGCACAACCACTTCTCCCGTTATCACCGTAATCAAAGCTATTTAAAATCATCAGACAAATAAATAAAAATCGAATTTCCGCTAATCTCTGCAAATTATTCAAAAAAATTGTTGGTGCGTGTGTTTTGTATTCTCTCACGCTATTATTCCACTTCACCGAACAGTAAAATATCATTCAGGCGACGTGAGTGAAGCTCCGGGAAAGATAGTTAACGAATATAAAAAAAAATCAATTAATCAGTATAGAAAATAAGAGTAAAGTTTCTTTTTTTTTCCTTTATATTAATTCTACAAAGCATCACTCTCCACTCTCTCCACTTCACACGATGGCTTCTTCTTCATCCATTAATTTTCTCCTTCTCTTCTTCTTCTTCTGTTCTCCGATCACTTCCTTTCTAACGGAGAAGAAGACTTTCATTTTTCGTGTCGACAGTGGATTGAAACCATCTGTTTTCTCAACCCATTACCATTGGTACAGTTCTGAGTTCACCGACAGTCCTCAAATCCTCCATTTATACGACACAGTCTTCCATGGCTTTTCCGCTATTGTTACTCCCGAAGACGCTGACAACCTCCGCAACCACCCTGCGGTTCTCGCCGTTTTCGAAGATAGCCGCCGTGAACTTCACATCACTCGATCTCCTCAGTTCCTAGGTCTTCGGAATCAGAAAGGACTCTGGTCTGACTCTGACTACGGATCTGATGTAATAATCGGCGTTTTAGACACCGGAATCTGGCCGGAGCGACGGAGCTTCTCTGATCAAAACCTTGGACCGATTCCGAAACGTTGGAGAGGCGTTTGTCAGAGTGGAGTCAGGTTCGACAGGAGAAACTGTAACCGCAAAATCGTCGGCGCTAGGTTCTTCGCTAAAGGACAACAAGCCGCCGTCATCGGAGGAATTAACAAAACGGTCGAGTTTCTCTCGCCGCGTGACGCAGATGGACACGGAACTCACACCGCCTCAACCGCCGCTGGACGTCAAGCGTTTAGAGCAAGTATGACTGGATATGCCTCAGGTGTTGCAAAAGGTGTAGCTCCTAAGGCACGTATCGCTGCTTACAAGGTTTGTTGGAAAGACTCTGGCTGTCTTGATTCCGACATCCTCGCTGCTTTTGACGCTGCTGTCTCTGACGGAGTCGATGTTATCTCTATCTCCATAGGTGGAGGAGATGGAATCTCTTCTCCGTATTATCTTGATCCCATCGCTATTGGCTCTTACGGTGCAGCTTCGATGGGAGTATTCATCTCTTCCTCCGCAGGAAACGACGGACCAAACGGTATGTCGGTTACAAACTTAGCTCCATGGGTAACTACTGTCGGTGCAGGAACTATCGATCGAGATTTTCCGGCGGATGTTGTGTTCGGGGATGGACACCGTCTCCGAGGTGTTTCTTTATACTCTGGAGTGCCTTTAAATGGTCGGATGTTTCCTGTGGTTTATCCTGGTAAGAGTGGAATGTTAGCTGCTTCTTTGTGTATGGAGAATTCACTTGATCCTAAGCTAGTGAAGGGTAAGATCGTGATTTGTGATCGTGGGAGCAATCCTCGTGTGGCTAAAGGACTTGTGGTGAAGAGAGCAGGTGGTGTAGGGATGATTCTCGTTAACGCTGCCTCTAACGGTGAAGGGTTGGTAGGAGATGCTCACCTTATCCCTGCTACTAACGTTGGATCAAACGCAGGAGATATGATCAAAGCATACGCTTCCACTCATCCTACTCCTGTAGCTACAATAGATTTCAAAGGAACTGTGACTGGAGTTAAACCGGCTCCGGTTGTGGCTTCATTCTCCGGTAGAGGACCAAACGGTTTAAACCCGGAGATTATGAAACCAGACCTGATTGCTCCTGGGGTTAACATTTTAGCTGCTTGGACAGATGCTGCAGGGCCTACGGGGATGGTTTCTGATCGCCGGAGAACAGAGTTTAATATTCTCTCTGGTACTTCCATGGCTTGTCCTCATGTTAGTGGAGCTGCGGCTCTGCTTAAATCTGCTCATCCGGATTGGAGTCCCGCCGCTATAAGATCCGCCATGATGACAACAGCTAGCCTTGTGGATAACTCTAACCGCTCGTTGATTGATGAGTCCACCGGAAAACATTCGACACCGTATGACTTTGGTTCCGGTCATCTTAATCTTGGTCGTGCTATTGATCCAGGTCTTGTCTACGACCTAACCAACGACGACTATATTACGTTTCTCTGCTCGATAGGCTACGGGGCGAAAACGATTCAGGTGATCACAAGAACGCCGGTCAGATGTCCCAGGAGTAAACCGTCGCCGGATAATCTGAATTACCCGGCGATCACGGCCTTGTTCCCAACGTCAAAGAGAGGTTCGTTGAGCAAGACTCTTGTCCGGACAGTGACAAATGTCGGACAGTCTGAAGTGGTTTATAGAGTCTGGATACAGTCGCCTAAGGGAGTGACGGTGACAGTGAAGCCGTCGAGGTTGGTGTTCACGTCGGCAGTTAAGAAACGAAGCTATGCTGTAACGGTGACGGTGGATACGAAGAATTTGGTGTTGGGCGAGTCAGGTGCGGCGTTCGGGTCGGTTACGTGGTCTGACGGTGGAAGACATGCGGTTCGGAGCACCGTTGCGGTCACTCAGATTGACTCACTGTGAGTCGGATCGGGTCTGGCTGGTCATGACTATATTGTACGAATCTTTGTATGCAAGTAGTAAATGTAGAAGTTTTAAGGTTCTTTTTTTTTTAATTTTCCGTTTTGGTTTATAAATTGGCGTTTTTGTTTTTTTTTTTTTTTACATTCCCTACTATTAAAGGAGGAACAAATCTAAGTAACTATAAAGAGTACTAAAATTATCGTCATATGAAAACTATTCACCAACACGCCCAAATCTTTCGTACATTACACGATCATTTCCCCGTGACACATCTTATACAATGATGGTTCTGGCTTTGAATGGACAACACAAGATGAAACGATTTCTAGTAATTATTAACAACCACATTTGATAAACCATCAATGTGTGCCACACAAAGTTGGTCAAATGAGTATATAGAAGATTTCGATTTTGGTTTCCCTTGCGAGAGTTATTAGACGGATGTCATTATGCAAGTATGCAACACACTCAAGTTAGCCATTTTTCATAAGAAATTTTTTTAGTTCACATCTATTCTATTAATTCAGAATGATATTATAAAACTAATACTGAGTCATGTGTTATATATATTGCACAAAATATCATTGAATACCAATGATTTAATTAGAATTTTATTAAAGATAATTATAGAAATAATATTTTATCTAATAAATGTTTCCTAAACAATATAATAGTTAAATATGTATCCAAACAATTTTTTTTTGTCAACTCCAAACAATTTAAAAATAGTAGATCCCACTTCCTTAATTAATTAATAACAAAAAATATATAAATTAATAAATCAAGTAATAAATGTAACTAAATAATTTAATAAATCAATTATTTTATAAATCATAAAATCAAATTTTGGTAAATAAAAATTACAATATTTTGAACATATTGAAACTAACAAAAAAAACGTGAATAAAAAAATATTCATTTAAACTTTAAAAAATAAAAATAATTTTTTTTCAAAAGAGTTTGGTCAACCAATTGGAAAAAAGACAATGAAAATTTAAAACCAAAGCATGATTTACATTCATGATCTTTGTTTGCCATATATTTTGGCAATAATTAAAATGAGATTAATCTTTGCAAAGATTTAAATTCCAATTACCTATTCTGCCATGCCATAAGCCTGACCCTTTAAAACTGTAGTTATTACATCCAAACTTGCCGAGAAATACTCTACCTATGGTCATCACGACTATATCTAACCTTAGACACCAGAACTGATTATTTCTTGCTAAAAATAGATCTCGAGATCAAATTCTTTGGGATGTCTAGTACATGTAGAACTTTGTTGAGTTTCATTTTCTTTAGTAGATATCAGGTTCAAGACAATTGTTATCATCCACTTGTGAAGTTGTGGTATCGCAGAGTTTCCAATGAAATAACATAAACCAAATGCCACTCAGTATAAAATGAACGTCTACTTGATGGCACATATGTGTCAGTATCAATCCATAATTGTTTTGAAACAAAGGATTTAAATTATCAAAAAATAGAGACTTTGTTTGAAACTTCTGATTCTTAATAGCTGCAAAAACAGCTTATTGAGTTCATCTGATGCTGAAGGTTATGATAAGAATTGAGATTCTGAAATCTGAAAATGGTGAGCCATTATTAGCAATTTCGTGCTAATTAAGATACATCGTTCTTTGTTGTAACTGTACTATTATTATTTTTTCCGGGAAGAATATTAACACAAACAAGAATCATTGTTTCTGAGAGAAGACTGATTTTTGCTCCTTTGAGAGGTCAAAAAATACTATTATTTGGTTGTTGTTCGAAATCAATTTGAATCAAAACCGTAGTGGACCGGACATGACCGGGTTGGTTAAACCGAATTGGCACACGAGGGTTTTCTGTTCCCTTCACTCTACTTTATTAGTATTGTCTACGTTGACGATTGAATCAAGGAGCTATTCTCAACCGTCGGATGCTTAAACCCAAACGAATCTCGACCGTCTATTAACGTCTCTTATCTCCTTCTCCCCGTCGTAGTCGCAGGCTCGCAGCCGGTAAAGCGCATGAAAGGATCTTCAAAATACTTTTTTAGCTTCTCTCTAAATTACTCTCACTCCTCTCTTTTCTCTCTCTCTCTCTCTCTCTCTCTCTAACCTGGTAAGCTTTTCCGCCATTGCTCCTCCTCTTCTTCTTCGTCTTCTTCTCTTTACTGTTTGCTTTTTTTGGTTTTTTATTTATCCAACAACTTCTTCTATATGTATATTTAGAGATCCTATCTCCAATTTCACCTCTGTGTTAGCGATTTTTATCCATAAGTCTTAGGTAATTAATCTGAAAGTTGTTAGCTTTCAATTTGAATAGATGCCTCGAAGACCATCAGGAAGAAGATTGTCAAAGCATCAACCTTTAGCATTTTCACCGTTTATGCGGTCACTTGCTTTAGCTTCAACTTCTAGGCGTAAATTTCCTCGTCCCCAAGACTCTCAGTGTTCTGAGGAGATGTCTTTTGGTGAGTAAAAAAACTTTAGATTAAAAATTTAGATTCAGAACATTTTAGAGACGTTAGATTCTAATTTTGCAGATGCAAAGCTCCCAAATTTGTCTAGAAAAGGGGCAAAGGAACAATTTTCAGACTCCTCTGATGAAGAAGACTCTCAGGTAAGCTATTATTTAGACTCCTCTATTGATTTTTGTAGATGAAGAGAAAAGCTCCCTCATTTATCTTTTTCAATGCTTGATCTTTGAAGGGAGATGTCCAAGCAGACTTTGAGTTCTTTGATCCTAAGCCTACAGACTTTAATGGAGTCAAGATTCTCCTAAAAAACTATCTCGATGACAAGGAGTGGGATTTGAGCAGTTTTGTTGATCTGATATTGGAACAGACGACAGTAGGAACCCTCGTGAAAGTAGCAGATGATGAGGACGAGTCTGTATTTGCTGTTGTCTCTGCTCTTAACTTGGGAAGATATAAGGAGCATAAATGCTTTAGAGAGCTCAAAGAGTTTCTTCTTCAAGTTTGTTCAGAGAAGAACATAGCTAGTGATCTAGAACTGCTATTACTAGAGAAAAAAGCACGAGATGTTGGTTTATTGGTATCTCAAAGAGTGATGAATCTTCCTCCACAACTTCTTCCTCCACTGTACGATGGCTTATTCGATGAAGTATCATGGGCCACTGAAGACGAGGTTTTAACCTTTTACAGTAAACTCTTAGTTAACTTGTTATGAGCACTGCAAATTTAACAGTTTTAAGTTTTATGATTTATATAGCCTACAGAGGAGCTTCGAAGCTCGTTCCGCTTCAAGTCGTATCTACTTGTCACCAAGATTTACAAGGTAATTTCGCATTACCGTAAGAATGTGTTTTGTTTGGTTCTTGAATACTTCTTCATTGTGATATGTATCTTCGTTGTATAGCTGAAGAATCCTGAACAGAGGAAACCTCGTCGTGGTGAAGAAGACAATGAGGAAACAATATTCCTGAAGCCTGAAGATGAGCTTTTTCTCGGGGTAACGTATTCTCACATTATTTTCTCGAGTTTCCCATGCGAAAAGAAGAAATTATTTTCTGAACATTTGTGAAAAAAAAATTGCATTTGCAGCTTAGCTCTTGGTCTTTTACATTCCCTATGTGCTCACAGCTTGTGACTGCTCAAGAAGTAAGTTTCTCTCTACAGACTATACACATGGTTTGTGATTGCAATTGTTTCTGATTTGGTTTTAATGGCGATTCTCGCAGATGAGGAATTATCAGCTGATGGGTCTAATGATGGCTGTGGAAGCAAAAAAGATTCCTGAATTCAGACAGTTGTTGAATTCTCTCATTGATGAACAATGATGAGCATCTTCATCTTCTAAAGGAATGCTGTTAACCGGGTCATTTGTTTATCGATCCCTGCCAGTTTTGATAAGATTATTCATGTGGTTTTGTTGTTTATCCAGCAATCATTGGAACTCTAGTTTCTTTTGTCTGAAACTATGTCTTGTGAAACTCTCTATTACTGTTTAGTTTAGTTAGAAAAAGGCTAACTTGATTATTTGATGCATTTACTCAAAAAATTTATCACAGCTACTAAAGATTATACATCTTGTAGAAATCAAAATTGACTGTCTATCATCTAACCTCAGTGTTTTTTTCTTAAGTAACCTCAGCTTGGGTTATAAAAATGTTAGAGTTATTCATGGAAAACGAGTATGGAAAGATTTTTACTTAACCAAGCAAGGACCTTCCTTCTGATCTTCAAAAACTCCGATGCAATGTAGCTTTCCAAGCGCTGAGATTTTCACCGAGGATTCTGGAACTTGGCAACAAACTAGCTTCAAGAATGGGTAACAATGTATTACAGAGAGTCGTATACGATTATACTTGTACTTATGAGATATGATATGATTTTTTGATTCGATTTATTTGGAGTGTAATTATGTATTACAGAGAGTCGTATACGATTATACTTGTACTTATAAATAAAATAACTGTTTACAATATGTCTATCCTTAAAAAAAAAATCATTAATTTTTTGGATTCATTCTCAGACCAATAAGCAAATATAAAACTTCACTGATAGAGACGGTCTGAACGTTACACTTTGTCTCTTAAGTCTTACAAGCCATGTGATAGTCTTGAGCTTGTATCACATCAAGTTGATTCCTCAAATTTTTTTCTCTAGAATGTTTTTACTCTCTCTCTCTCTCTAAAACTTATTTTATATTGATCTTTTTTATCAATAGTCACACTAATATTTGTGCACCTTTCTTGTGTATATTGTAAAAAATCAAGTATGTTCACATACTGTGAAAGGGTTATAAGTGTAACCACCAGTTAACAAACTGACCACAGACCAACATATTAAGTATATTGCATAACAAGAATCGTGGATTAAAATTCCCTCTTTTTGTCCTCAGCAAAAGAAAATATATGGATTAAAATTCATAAAATTTATTTGGTTAAAATTTGACTTCCGTTCTCTAGTTTACAAAGAAAACTTTCTTATTAATTACTTCCTTCGTTTTTCTAAAAATTATTGTTTTAGGTTTTTGCACACAGATTAATAAAATATATATTTTTTTCTAAACAAAAACATCATTATTATATATTTAAACTCAATCTACCTAATAATAAAATAGAATACAGAATATAAATAGTCATAAAACATTAAAAACTAATAAATTTTACATTGAAAATTGAAAAACACTTATAAAAAAAACAAAAACAAAATTCATAAAATGACAATTAAAAAAGAAAATTGAGAGAGTATATACTAAAAGAAAATATATGCTGCGCGTGGATTTTGCTTTGTGTTATATATAATATGGCTCATGATGGCTCCTCAAAGAGGGGATGGGCTCGTGTGGTTCGTGGTAATTAGCGGTGCTTGGCATGGTTGGTCAGGTGCTTTTCCTCCATCAACATCAGCAAACAGCTCTATTCCAACACTGGTTTAGCGATGACGGCTTTGTTTCTGCTGCTTCTCTTTTACAGCTCCTCTTTTTATTAAAGGAGTTTCTAAGTTTTTTGGTTTTTGGGATTCAGTATTAAACTTTTCCTTCCTATATGGGCTTTAGAGGGACAATATGAGTTCATGGACGCTTTGATTATGGTCAAAAATATCGATCAACAAAAAATCAACTTTTGTATCTTGATTTTTTTATCAAGTCGACAAAACGCTAAGTCATATCCGAGCGTCTACAAAAATTTTGGAACTCACATATGTATAAGAACCACGAGGAGGCGAATGATATAACCCTAGATGCCAAAAAACTAAAGAAAAATATAAGAAGTTGACTAATGTCGACATCGTTAATTTCTGCTTTCAACATCGCCAATAATTCTCCACCTATTAAAAAATATTACGTACGTATTTTGTTTTGTCGAAAATAGACTGACTTTTTCTATCCAGGATATTTTCTAATATGCCCATACTATGGTCGAACTTGGTCTTGAACTAATCAACCAGAGACATTTCGAACTAATTAGAAGCCATGTTTAACCGAAAAAATATACCATAATGTCCATTTTTTACAAACGTATTTTTTTATATATAATATTAAACTAAAACACTTTTATTTATAAAATATCAATATAACAAAATAATATATAATATTTTACAACACTAAATCCTGTGGATGTTTTAGCATATTTTGAAGCAAAACCATCAATTAAAAGCATATAGTGATAAACTAATAATTAAAAAATGGACCTTATAGTTAGAATGAAGGTTTAGGAAATTGTAAAAAAACTTCTAATACTTACTTAGTGAAAGTTTTTTTAATAAAAGTAATCTATGTGTTTTAAATATCAATTTTTCAAGTATCGGTATTTTTTTGAAAATATGTTACAAATACATAGAAAAAGTAATTAATATTTTTTTGTTAAGCTTTCAAATCAAAATTTTTTTTTAAGAAAAAGTATAAAATAATAGGCTTTTTAATCTTGGACAAAAATAACAATGGGCTTTTAATTTTTGAATGTTAATAAGAAAAACATACAGTATAAAACTTATTAGTTAAGAATTTTTTTATAATGACCCCCAAAATTTTTGGGCAATGTAACTTATTCCATATAGCACATGCTAAGTACACTGTAACGAACTATTGATAAATGATAAGTGTAATCTAGATCTATAAAATCTAAACATAACTCCTACTTTTCTCATATATATATATATATATATATATGTAAATTGTTTATGATATATCCTTAAGAGAGAGATTTATGATATATCGTTACTATCAAGAGAGATTGATTATTTTTTCATGTTTATTTAACCGACAAAAAGAGATAACAACAAAAATCAAAAAGCAACGTCAGTTCGGTCGTAACATACATAATTAAAGGGTGGTGCTGTTGGTAAGACTAAAGGGAAAAAGTAAAGCACTAACCAGCAATAATTAACATTAATTGATACCTAATCAATGTTAATTATCGACAAAGTGAGTCAGTCAAATCATATATATTTTTGATTACTTTATTTGGCACGTTCTTGGATAATATCGAATCCCATCTCAGTCGGATCGGTGGCTTGAAGCTCATAGTGTATCCCTTCCAAAACTCTCCTCAGTCCAGCTTTCGACGTCGCATATAAGATCTTCGCCCTTATCCTTGATGCCTCCGGCGACCTAATTCCGATAACAAACATAATTACCATTTCACCCTCACAGCACATGAATGTTTTGGCGTTGCTATGCACGTTACTATAACGAAATATATATCTTACCCTTTGCTATTACTATAATTGGAAAGGTATAAAGAGAAATATTCTAGTTTTGGAAGGTAGACTAACCAGTAGATAAAGAAGATCTTGCTCTTGCGGCAGTTATCGACGGTAACGAAGTCGAAATCAAAGACGGCATAGCGACAATCGTCTACCGGTAAGGAAGCGGCAAGATCTTGGTAGTTTTCTCCGGCGCCGCCGACTTTATCGACGGTGACTTTACGAGAATTCTCGTCGATCTTGAACACGATGTATCTGTGCACTTTCTTCCATTTCATCTCCATGAATGAGCTTGTACACTCCTCCGTCACTCGCATCCCCGTCGTCGCCTGCGAAATCATATGATATGATGACCATCGGAATATATTAATTTCGAAAACAAGATAGAGATACAAGAAAACAAAAAATAAACACAAAAATATTATTTTTACCATCTTAAAAGCCATCGCCATTGTTGCTAAGATGCTTCTTCTTCTGTCCCTTTCTTTTTTGTTGGGCGTGGAGAGCTTTTTTCCTTTAAAATGGTATGACTTTGAGGTCTTTTATATATATAATAATAAAGTTATGCCAATACAAATGCGATCATTAGTTTTCTGGTATTACAAAATTACCCTTGCCACTGATCGTCAACTTTTCTTTTTGTTATGAGCGAATAATGTTTCTCGTGGGCGTAATTCAAGTAACTTTATTCGCACTAATTTTGTTTTCTGAACATTTTCGTATATAATAAATTTATGGTCATACTAATTATAAATATACACGAAAAACAAATGATTAATTTGTTAAAAAATGAATTTAGTTGGAATCATGTGGTATAATTGTGATTATTTCTGAAATTTATTACACATGTTTGGGACTGGAATTTAGGATGTTAAAAAATATATTAAAATTATTAGGCTAAATTAAAAAAAAAAAAAAATTCATTATTAATCTATCTTGCTGACTTTTATTTTTAAATCTTTTGTGTTAAAGCAATATAGCAAATGGAAAATTGAAAATATTTTAAAAACAATATAAGAAAACAAAGGAAGCATCAATAACGAAAGATAGTATAGGATATTAAAAAGATCTGGGAAATTTGTAGTTGTTTATATTTGAAATCACCAATAAAATAGAAAATATTCCTAGATTGGATGAAACTTGTAAAAGAGTTTATGTTTTTATAGTTGGAAAATAATAATATATATGACATGATTAATTGTTTCTTCCTTTGCACAGAACAGACACATTGCATATCACAATTAATATTTTTTTATTTCAATTTTTTGTTATTGATAAACAATCCAATAAAACTTTCCAAATAAAATATTTTATTTATATGAAATTTTAATTTATCTAAAAAATCTGTAAAGATTTGATATATAGTACCATGAAAAAACTATTTCTATCTTTATAAAAATACACATGTTATGTATTGTATATTTATTCGATTTTGTAAAATACATTCATATGTATTTAACTTTAAAAACTGGCTAATTGGCATACTGACAACAATCTGAAATCTATGGATCATTTGAGACTAAAAGAGACACTTTTTAATTACTGATTCTGGATATTGATTCAGAAAAAAGAACACAGAAAAAGATATTTGGATTATTCACTTGCAAAAACATTCTCGTTACCAAAAAAAGCATGTGAAATAATAAATCTTAGGTTATTCATTTATGATCAGTGTAATACAGTCATTCTTCAAAGCTACGCTTACAAAAACATTCTCGTCGGTAGTGTCCTCACCACTTATGATTATAAGAGTGCTATGACGAAACGCATCATGTTAATAGAAAGAAACAAAAAAGTATAGGGATTATGAAAAGGGGTCAATGCTTATATGCATTTAATATACACAAATATAAATGTGACGCTAGGAATGGAGACGGTGGTCCAAAAGAATAGTAGTGTGTGTCCAAATAACCCAACACCCACAAATTCATCGATCTCTGCAATTTCGTGTTACTCAAAACTCAAGTGACCCTTTACGTGTAAGCTAAGGATTCAGATTAGAATTCATATTATTCAAACTTTCTTTTCAATAATTTTCAACTTTTATAATTATTATATAAGTTGGCAGTTTAAACAGATAACTCACGATGAGATGAGGACTCAAAACAAAATAGTGGACCTTCTTTGATTGATGTACAATTCTCTCCATTGAACTGCTATCCTAAGCAGAATTATTGTATTATTAAATTTTGTAGATACTATCTAATCTCAATTTCTATTCGTATGCATTATATTTATATATTTGATCTTGATCTATAGAATACATCCCAAGGACACGATGAAGGTCACTACTCAATTCCAAGATTTGATATTAAAAATCCTGAAACTGTTCCCATGGAGTTGTAGCAAAATGTACAAACGGCAGAATAACGGGAAAATTAAATAAATCAGATGGTGATTAAAGCCCATTATTCCACAGACTCCATTTTCTGATCAGGTTCCTCTTTCTGACATGGGCTGTGATTAAAATTAGGCTTAGCTGTTCTGATCAGGTTCAATCTTCTGGTCCAAATTGAATAAAAATGTCTCAAGTCCATTATTCCACAAACTCCATCTCGAGTCATGTTTTGGACAGATCCACAGTTGTTTTTAAACATATACATCAAATTTTAATCGAAACTTTTTTATTCACATACAGCGAAAAAGAATTCTTCACATAAAAAAAATGTTCTAGTTAAACAATACGATCTTTCTCCGAAATATTTTCAACTAGTCAAAGTTTTATTAGAAGTCGATTTGCAAGTTCTTTTTTTTTTGCCAATAAATTAGAACTGTTTAGTTAGTCAAACCGATAAAACATAATTAACATAAACCATTGACAAAAAAAAGCTCAATTTATTTGTATTTCTTACATGTGAAACAAATTTAAGAGTCTATTTATAAGTTATACTGAGGTCTGATTTTGTTTTACTAGATATATTTGTAACACTATTTTACAAATTTTCCAAGTATGTATATAAGTATTATCTTTTATGTTATATGAATTTTTCAGTAGATAAGTAGGTACTTATTTTTCAAAATAATATTTTGTGTAGATCAATTAATTCGAAATATCATGTCGATTCTTTTCCAAAAAAGTCCACATCTGTCAATTCATTTAGAGAGGCAAATCTTGAGGAGAAAAAAAGGAAAATATATTTATTTCTTATTATTTTAGTTGCTTTTGTTGTCAATAACAAATTGTAAAAGTCTAGAATTAAAGAAAAGTGAATGAAGCTAACATTATACTCTTATGTCAAGCCGCAAAACAGTGGCATTCCTCTTATACGAAGTTAGATTGATGAATGTATTATATATATATATATTACTATGTAACATGTTTTATATAATTTTTATTTTATCAAAAACGAATTGTTTATTTTTGGTACTGGACCACACAACATTTATTTTATGTGTTTTCTTAAATTCAATTTTTTTTTGTATTTAAATTTAATAAAATGCTACCTAGAAACTTGATAGAATCTTATAGATCATCGAATCTTATAAAAGCTTTCTCTTAAAATTCTACACTATTAACCAAATAGCAAATCACACAAAAATAAAATACACAAATGCTGCTACACTATTAACAAAATACACAAATCACACAATAAAATCAAACAATTTAATTAACCAAATAGCAAATCACACAGAAAATATGTTTTTCTTATCTTTGTTGGTAATTAAATTGTGTCCTAACTTCCTAACTACCTACTTACATAACTGAAAAAGTTACATAAAATCATGTTTGGAATTTTCACAATCTTAAAAAAAAAAAGGCTTCTTGGTTCATGAAGTATATTGATCTTTTTAGGTAACAATCAAATCACGTTTTTATTTTGTTACCTTTTTCGGTGTAACATTATGAATTTATGGTATATACGTCTTTTCATCTTAATGCAACATCGTTATATAAAAATTAGACGACACAAGTTGCCTAATTGTCAAAAAGGATGACAGCGATGGTCGTATTTTATTCACAAAACAGAGAACCTTATAGACCGAGCAATAGGTGTTTTAATAAAATTTTATACTTATTAATAAGTTTGTATACTTATTAACAGCCTTTTTATGGTAGACTAGAAAGAATAAACAAGGTTATACACTTGTTAAGTGATATCTTTTTTTCTTTTTCTGTTCCATGTTTCCAAGAAAGAACCGCATAAAAACACTCTTTTAACCTTTTGCCTCCTTAGAATTGTACACCATTTTGTCAATCTTATAATTGTATATTTAAATTAATGTATTTTTAAATGTGTTTATAAGATAAAATGCTACCTAGCAACTTTTAATAGAATCTTACAAAGAGATAAAAAACCTAACGCATTGCGTGAGTTTCTTTGAAGCTTCTGTTAACCAATCATATTCATCTATTGGTCTGACTTTTGATTAAATGATTTATTGTACATTCGGAAAAAAAAGAGATAAAAGGTTAAATATTAAACGAAATAAAATCACACAACAATACAACTCTATCTCAGCCGTTGAATCAAAAAGACGATCATATCATTCGAATACGGCCTGAGGCTATGAGTAAACAGACTGTATAATGCCGTACGAAAGAGATAAAAGTTTCAAACTTCAATGTTTCTGTCTTTTTCGAATGTGATAAGCAAATTGTGATAACCTCTCTCACAAATCAGATCAATGACTCACAACATCTCTATTATGAATTATAAAGATATAGAGTTGTCTTTATCAATCTATTTCTCTCTTATCCCCACCATTACAGTTTATATAATTCATCCGTATTATATAGTATTGCACGACTTTCATTGTACCATTAATCAGGATATATTGAGCCATCTTGCATATCATCCACTATAAAGATAATTACATATATGTTTAGAGTGAGATTTTCAGGGTTGCAAATTTACTAGTATCATATACAACAATGGAGAATTGGAGATCATGCACGAGGTGATGCTAGAGGATTATTTTTTTTTCCCTGTAAGAGGAAATCTTGCGTTCTATATGTGGGTGATACAAGGGACGAAATGCTCTATCGAATCAAAAGAATCCAATGATCGATGGGTTATTCGTTGATGCGCCGTGTCTGGTCGGTCTTCACCACAATAAAACCAACGTATCTGATCGGTCTTTACCCAACAACTGAACCAACGTACGTTACTTTGTTCATCTCAACGCTTTTTTTATATTCCAACTTTCAATACTTCGGACGGAAATGGTTGTTAATTTGAAGAAATCTAATAATGTGATTTAGTCGCAATTTGTTTGACAAATTCATAAACTACAATGCGTGCATGTGAAATTTTCTATTTTTGGATAGGTGTCCAGAGATTGTTAATAAATTTTATAGAAAAAAATTCAAAATTTTTTTATTAGAAATCTGTGATAAAAAATTAATAAATATCTAACAGAAATTCGATGAAGTTTAGTTTATAATTATACATTGACAAAAAAAAGTCTTTAAAATTTAAATTAAAAAGAATTGAAGACTTCCAATCGAATGATAGTGCTTAATTGAAAAGTTGAACTGTTTGACCAATTAGTCCATCCAACTAGTTTGGTCAGATTAATATAATATAGCGAGATGATAATATTATTGTGTTTGTAACCAATAATTTCTTAATCCAACATAGAACGGTAAGAGAAGTCAAAATTTGGATGTGGTGCAAGTTTTTAAAACTTTGTTCTCAAGTTTGCCATTTTATTCAATGTCAAATTGGCTCTGGCTCTATTTGTTTTTTTGGCAGGACAATTGGACATGTTTGAGGCCTTTATCTTTCCTCATTGGCCGCTCAGCAATGAGAATCACCGGTATTCATCCTGACGCCTCTTTCTGAGGCCATTTGCTCTAGACAATGGCGTATTTCTTCTAGGTCCAGGAACCCGATTATCTCATTCCTTCGCGAGGCTCTTCCCGATCCCACAACTATTATTCGTCCTCTTGTTATGGATTCCTTTCACTGGATTCTTCCGGGTGACACCCACAACACCCCGTCTAAATTTTCAGCCTCACGGACATTCGCCAGTCTTTTTCCTCCTCCACCGGAGGTTCCTTGGCATAAGATGGTGTGGTTTTCAGGTCGGATTCCCAAACATGCATTTGTCACTTGGCTAGCGGTTCACGGCAGACTTGCGACAAGAGATCGGCTTAGGCGTTTCTCTCCTACTACACCCGCGGTTTGCCTCTTGTGCAATACTCACAATGAAACCAGGGACCACCTCTTATTTCAGTGTTCATACTCTTATTCACTTATTACTTCTCTATTTCATATTTTTCCTACTCACCGATCATTCTTCCTTCTCTTGCAGTGGATCCCACGATCATCAAGCAATAATCAGCTCAAGCTCATAGGTCACTTGCTTTTTCAAGCCGCAGTCTATTATCTCTGGAAGGAGCGTAATTCCAGGCTGCATTCAAATTATGCTAGATCCTTTGACCAGTTAGTTCAAGACATCCAGAGCACTATCAAGGCAAAGTTACTTGTGATTACTTCCCCGTCCAATCAAACTTCTCCATCACTGTTGGAATCTTGGTTTGGCCTACAATCTCAAGACCCGCTTTTTCGATTTATACATTGAACATTCTAAGGTTGTACTATTTTGCCCTTCTTAGTTTTTTCTCTCACGGATTTTTCTAAACAAAGATTTTAACGAGACAACCTTTTTTCATTTTTTTTCATTTTTTCTCTTTTATTCAGACGACTTTTTTATTACTTTCATCAATCTTTCCCCACTGAACATTTTAGTTAGGTGTAATAAAAAAGCTATTGCCCCATTCTTTCTTTCACTTAATTCCACATATATTTATGACCTTTGACATTAATAAAAATTTACCTTTAAACAAAAAAAAAAGTCAAAATTTGAATTATACATTTCTTTGTTAATTAGTCGAGCATCTCGTTTCCGAGAACAACTTCTCATTTATTTCTTAATTAGTCGGCCTAGTTGAAGTTTACTTGTTTCATCACATCACATCATCGACTCACTTTTAATAATACCAATCTTACATTTTTTATGTCAGCAATATGCATTAAGAAAAAAACATTACATTCTACCAAACCTAAATTCCCTTTAAATAATAGCACGAAAGTTAACAACACACCGTCTTTTTAAATATTCTATGTCGTGATACATCCCACGGCTTGCACACCTTCTTTAACCGTACATGTCTCCGTCGTACAAAATGTGAAAAAAACCAATTTATTTAATTAAATTATAAAAAAACACACAGACAAAACTTTTCCTCTTTCTTTTCTATAAAA
This sequence comes from Streptanthus diversifolius, assembly GCA_039880935.1. Classification (NCBI taxonomy): domain Eukaryota; kingdom Viridiplantae; phylum Streptophyta; class Magnoliopsida; order Brassicales; family Brassicaceae; genus Streptanthus; species Streptanthus diversifolius. The sequence goes on from JAXGFM010000001.1 coordinate 1,619,731, forward strand.
CCTTCCTTACGTTGAACCTCAACGACCCACACATTCCTTTCTTCTTTTACAATGGGTTTCTTGAGATCTTCCTCTTCTTCCTCCGCATTGAAATGGCTTGGATTTGTGACGGCGGTTTGGGTTCAAGCCATCTCCGGCAACAACTACACTTTCTCCAACTACTCCGGCGCTCTCAAGTCCCTTATGAACCTCAACCAGCTCCAACTCAACAACCTCTCCGTCGCTAAAGATGTCGGAAAAGCCTTCGGAATCCTCGCTGGCCTCGCTTCTGACCGTCTTTCGACTCCAGTTATCCTCCTTATCGGTTGTTTCGAAGGTCTTCTTGGCTATGGCGTACAATGGCTCGTCGTTAGCCGCACCATCACCCCTCTACCTTACTGGCAGGTACTAACAATAAAGTTTATCTTCTTTTGTCTGTCTAAAACTCACACACACAAATGTCCGGATTCGAACCTAAATTATGACATGACAGTGTTATTAGAACAAAACCACTAGGCTAAAAGTATTGAACTAAAAAATTTTAGATTCGCGCAAGATTTTGAGATTTGTGTTTTGGAATTTCAGATGTGTATATTCCTCTGTATGGGAGGAAACAGCACGACGTGGATGAACACAGCGGTTCTAGTGACTTGCATACGTAATTTCCGGCGAAACCGTGGTCCTGTCTCCGGGATCTTGAAAGGATACGTCGGCCTGAGCACTGCTATATTCACCGATCTCTGCACTGCTCTGTTCTCAAACGATCCGGCGTCGTTTCTTGTTTTACTCGCAGTCGTGCCTTTCGCAGTCTGTCTCACGGCGGTTTTCTTCCTCCGCGAGATCCCTCCAGCTTCTTCCGCCGAGGAAGAGAACGAAGAAACTCGATACTTCGCCGTGTTTAACATCGTAGCCGTCGTCGTCGCTGTCTACCTTCAGTCATACGACATCATCGGGATCAAAACAGGAGTGTTCTCAGTCGCTTTCGCTTCCATACTTCTCTTCCTCTTGTTTTCTCCAATCGCCATACCTTTCCACGCCTTCATCAAAAACTTGAACCGGAGTGAACAAGACGTGGAAGGACAGATCCAAGAACCGTTGCTCAGATCCGAGATCGCGGCGGAGAAAGAAGTAACCGCTGTAGTGGCTGCGGCGGTGGAAGAGGATAATCTTGTAGCGGAGAAGAAGAGGCCGGTGTTGGGAGAAGATCACACGATAATGGAAGCGATGTTAACCCTTGACTTCTGGGTGCTTTTCGTCTCGTTCTTGTGTGGTGTAGGAACTGGCTTAGCAGTTATGAACAATATGGGCCAGATTGGGCTTGCCCTTGGTTACACTGACGTTTCCATCTTCGTCTCCATGACTAGTATTTGGGGATTCTTCGGTCGTATCCTCTCCGGTACTCTCTCCGAACACTTTCTCAAGTAAGTTTCCTTCTTCACTTTATTCTTTTTCTTTCGAATTACTTTACTTTTCAATTACCTTTTCAGATTTTTTTTTCTTTCTATAGAGTTCTTTTTCGAAAAAGTGTTATATAATTTAGGAAACAAATTATACTCTCTATTTGCTAAAATACGGAATATAAGTTTCCGATTATATAATTATTTGGTTAGATTTTAGATCCTCTTCCAATTAGCACCTGCCGACACTGTGTGTAATATACAATGTAACAATTGTGTCCGCAATTAAATCTTTTTGGTGGTTGTATGTTTCGTACGAAGCTACCATTTAAACTTTAATTCTCGTTCTAATATTAGTCACGAAGCTATAACGTGACGTACATCTCTTTTGATCCACATCCGTGGACACATATGTAACAATTGATAATTCAATGCGTTTTTGGTTCTCTCGACTTTTCAAATGAAGAAAAGGGATATTTTAGATTTCTCTGTTTGATTCGTTTAATACGTAGTAGGTTCTTGTATTTATGCATAGCCATGTCCAAATCCAGTTATCTTGCTCTTTTCCTTTATTTGAACCATACTCTTTAATTCCTCATCACGTGAATATCTCCATCTAGATTCTTTACGAACTTTAGCATTGTTACTGATTTTTGATATAATACTTTGCTAACCAAAGAATGTAAATTTCTTCTAATTTTATAGGAAAGCTGGAACACCAAGACCACTATGGAACGCAGCCTCTCAAATTCTCATGGCCGTAGGATACATACTAATGGCTTTAGCTGTCCCCAATTCACTCTACATCGGTTCAATGGTGGTGGGAGTTTGTTACGGTGTCCGGCTAGCCATAACAGTACCCACAGCATCAGAACTCTTTGGTCTCAAATACTATGGTCTTATATACAACATCTTAGTACTTAACTTGCCACTAGGCTCGTTCCTTTTCTCTGGTCTCCTCGCCGGTTTCCTCTACGATGCAGAGGCTACACCAACTCCTGGTGGAGGCAACACTTGCGTAGGAGCTCATTGTTACCGTCTCATCTTCATTGTCATGGCTTTAGCTTCTGTTATTGGAGTTGGTTTAGATATTGTGTTGGCTTATAGGACGAAGGAGATTTATGCTAAGATTCATGCTAGCAAAAAGGCCAAGAAATCTGGTAGTAACCTTAGCTAAGAATTGTTTAGTTATATTGCACTAGATTGTTGGTCACGATTTTTTAGTTTAAGATGCTGATTTTTATTATACATGATACAATATCGGTTTAAGGTTTGTGAGATTGATAGAGTTTTCTCCAACGAATTTAAAGTTGATTCTCCGGTTCACGTAAAAGGCTGGAGAGATAATACATGTGTGAAGGTTCCTCCATTGACTGAATACGAATCGTTATGAATTCTCACTCAAATTGCCCCATCGTGGACTAAAGAAAATTCAGCCTAGGCACGGGTATTTACTATCCGCCCAACCCGCACCATATCCAGTCCATCCATTTTCATAAAAGATATAGTTGAAAACTCGAAGTTGAATATTATCTTTTTTCCGAAAGAGATCTTGTGGGAAAAGTGTTGCTAAATTTATACTGTCCGCTATTTCATGAGTATCTGTTTGAAACAGGCCGAATATCAAATCAAATTGGGGATTAATCGCAAATAACTGATTGAGTATCAAACTTTCAAAAAAGTTTAATATCGGGTATGTTATCTACCCCATATCCGTTATCCGCAAGTACCCACCAATTATCTGTTAAATATTCGTAAATACCCGCAAAACCCTTCAAATATCTGCAAATACTCGTAAATGCCTGCAGATAACGAGCCAAGTAACAGATAACGGGTAACGAATAGCGAGTAAAAGGTATTGAATTTTTTTTGCAGGTCTTAATTTTACGGATATTTGCTTTTACGAATATGAAGTACGAATACAAAAAACAATTACCCACATATAACGGGCTGGATATCAAGCCCACAAATAACCCAGCCATAAAGAAAACATCGATTTTATATGAGAATCTGCATGGACAAAAAAACTTCAACACAAAACATTTAAGTTGCTTGAATATGTGTACCTAAGATTCTAATAAGTCGCCAAACATATGTTGTGCATGCCCAATAATCTATAGTTACACAAACCTAATCTTTTGTCGACCTTTGATAAAGCGAAACAGAGAAAAAACAGAGTTTGACTAAAAGAAACAGTTTCTTCATAATGCAAATCACAGCGTTACAGCAACTTGGTAAGCAATTAGCCACTCCGTGTCTCTAATTCCGATAAAACTGTTAATAAATTATACTATATAATTTGATTCGCGCTTTTGAAAAGCGGAATTAAGTTTTATAAAAACAAATTAATTTAATGGAATTTTTTTTTTTTTAATTTATAATTTGTTTGAAAATTTTTAATTAGTTTTTTGATATTTAGTTTTCCAGATAAAATATGCATATAGATGTAAAAATTTCAAATGTTAAATTTTTTTTTTTCAATATAAATATATTATATAATTTACTTTATTTTAACTCGTTAGTGAACCATATTTTTTAGTCTTTTTTCGGTTTTGTGTGTTTTATTTTGTAAAAATAAAAAATATAAATGTGTTGATTTTAGTCAAAACTTATTTTAGTTGGATTATGATTCTAACATGCAATATAGTGTAGGATTTTAATTTTAAAATAAATTATGTAATATTTTTATAATAAATAGTTATTGGAACAATTATATAATGTAAATTTAGTCTGTTTTGTATTAATCTAACATATTTTATCTTTAATATTATCTGTTTATTTTAATGTTTTATATTTAAAATGGCTTAATTTATCTTTTATCTTATCTTGCATTTATCTTTTTTACAATCAAAATGTATAAATTTAACAGTTTAACCTATTTCACAGATATCTAAATATATAATTGTATAATAAAATTATTTAATAATTTTTACTATTTATATTTTTATTATATTAAATAGAAATGTTCATTTTTTAATAGTATGTACAAACTATGAAATTCAACTATGAAACTTGATAAAAACATTAAAAACTTTTAAACTTTACTAAAAATTGTAGATTATCATAATCATAAAATATTCATTCCAAAGTTTTTTTTATGATTCAATAATAATAATTTTTATTATTTTAACGAATAAAATCATATTTTCTGTTCTTAAGATATTTTATTATTTATATTTGTTTATAAAAAATAAATTATATCATATATATAATATAAATATTTTGGTTTTATATAAATGACGTAATTTTTTAATTTAATACAAAAATAAGATGAGAAAATAAGAAAAATAATTTAATAATTAATGATAAATAAATTGAGAATTGTTTTTGGTAACTAAAATCTAAAGATCATATGTAATAATATGTATCTAATCTATTATGCTCCAATTTTTAAAAATTCTATATTTACTAATTATCCTTAATGAAATGATAAATATTTCTATAATTTATAATAACATATTTTCAAAATCACATATAGAGATAATGTTAAAAAATAAAAATATTTCTATTTTAATAGTATTGATTATTTGATGTTGCCTCAAAAGAATGTTGATGTTATATCTGAAGAAACATTATACAAGAGCCTAAAATGAGTTTTCACTTGTTATATATAGTAGGTGTGGCCGTGTGGGCATTCAGATATTTGGTTTATACATTTCATTTTCAGATACTTTGAGTATAAATAATACATAAACCGTTTAGGTATTTACAAAATTTAAGTTGATTTGGTTTGATTTAGATAATAAAATTGAAAACCGGGTAATAACCAAAAAAAAATAATTAGTTTTGTTACCATTTGGTTTAGTTTTTGTTGTTGATCACTTAATGTAATTTAAATAAAAATATTAGATAACTCATATTCAGATAAAAATATCGGATATTTCAGATGATTTTAAATAATTTAAATAATTTTATATAAAAATATTTGAATGATTTTGGAAAATTTTGAAAAAAATTATTTATTAGGTAATATCCAATTAAATTTGGTTATTTGAATCATTTCGGTTTATATACAACAATTTTTTATTATATTTATAAACTTTTGTTTTGATATTTTGATTATTTCAAATTTTAATGTAGCTAATATTTAAAATATTCAACTGTATTTTGGCTATTTGAATATTTATTTGATTTTCAATTCAATTTTGGTTTAATTTGGATATTTTTTTTAAAAAAGACCATTTAAATATTTATGATTATCTTGTTCATTTTAATATTTTTATTAATTCAGTTCAGTTAATGTTTTTTAGTTTCTATTTTGGATAATTTTTCTAGACTTCTTAATCATATGTTCTTTTAATTAGTTTTAATTATTTTTTATTTTTTGACATAAAAACAATAACTATGAAAAAGTCAATAAGGCAGCAGACTCGATCATCAAAGAAGCTCGGAAGTATTTCCTTTATTTTGCTACCATAGATGCATCTTTACCTTCTTGGTTGCATATGCGTATAAGGGGTGATGGAGATATGCTCACCTGAACTCTTATGATTTATAATGGAAAATTTTACCAGTGTTAAAAAAAACTATGAAAAAGTCTTAAAGTATCTAATTTGAAAGTGTCAAATTGACATACACCGTTGCTTGAAAGAGTCACCTTACACTACACAGTTTTTGGAATATATGCTATATTGAAGCTTGCGAAAATCGATTTGCTTCTCTTAAACTCTTCCAGATGAACTGAGAACGCTGACCATTCGTCTAATGATGAGACCATCTTCACTACGTATAAACAATCAATTGTAAAAGTCACATCTAATTTTTGAACCACCTTCATATAATTCATTACTCAAATGAGTGCTTTTAATTATATATGTAATGGTGATAAGTTTGTTCGTGTGTTCCTAGCACCGAACAATATCTCATCCGCCCCATTTTTGTTACTAATCCATCTCTGTTTTTTTGTTTTTTCCACACCTATCCACTTGACACATCCACATGTGCTGTTGGATGGGATAACAATATTGGTGTCCCTATGTTGTATATAGATCTCCATTGATTGAGCTTCGTCCATATGTTTCTTTCACTTTTCGTCTTCATTAGAATCTCATATGGAGTTTGATAACAGTTTTGAAATTTTTTTAATTATTTCTAATTTTCTCTAAATACCAAATGATTTATAAGAAAAATCCTCTAGACTATTTTTTTAATAATCTTGAGGATAAATAATCAAGATTTTAATAAATTGATTTTGTCGGAGAATGAAAAATTTCTTGATGTAAAAGAATATTATATAATGTTCACGTTTGAACTACCGACAAATATTTAAATAATGCATAATTTATTGATTTTTTTTTACCACATTTTTCACACTATATATCATAATGAATTTTCATGATGTTAATTTTTTTGTGAATCCTTTGTGATCATAATTTTTTTGTAACTGAAACACATTCTAAAATTGTTTACCAAATAAAAATTTATATTTTTGATGGATATTAAAATTTGATACTAAAATCTAAAGGGAATTAATTGTCTGTCTAATCCATATGTAATAGAATCCATGTCTATATGGTTGTGCAATAATATAACCTGATTTAACTAAATATTAATATAAAATCTATTATTAATATACAGACCGGTTCGCAAATGATGATCCACCCGATGGGTACCGGTGACCCGATTAGCGATCCGGTTTACCTTTAAATTCTTTGCTGCTCAGTTTGTCGCCGCCGTGGTCTCGTGTCGAATTCGTGGTCACTCTCCTCCGCGCATCGACGTCGTGCCACCGTCTTATCACAATATCACTTATCCCTTCGCTGACTTTCCTTGGTTTTTCTCGTCTACATAAAACAAGGTAAGGTAACTATTATTCTGTCTAAGGAACTAGAACTGGTGTTATTGCATGCTGTGTGTAGGAACTGCTGTAGAATTGGAACATAGTATTCAGAAGAACCGGAATAGTTAGGCAATCAATCCATCGTCGAGTAATTGAGAAATTCTTGAATTTGTATTTTGTTCACTGTTTAGGAAAAGTTCAGAAAGTTTTGATTTTAAGTGGATCTTGTGCAGCTTTAATCAAGAATCCTATGGGAACATGAGATTTATATTCTTTCAAAAAACTTGCTTACTTGTGTGACTTTGTTTTATTGTGGAAAGCTATAAAATGTTCTGACCTTTTAATTTTTGTGAAAAGATTGATTGTGGGATGTTGTTTTATTGGTGTGTTTCAGCAATCTTAATGCTGGTGAGGAGTGTTTAGAGTTTCATCTCTCCACTTTTACCAATGCAAAGCTTGTAACTTTTGGAGATATCAAGCATAAAAATTTGCACTTATACACTTCCATGGCTGCTAATGGTCAACGCCGCTCTCGTCAGCAAGACGAAAGCCCTTCAAACCCAAAAAAGAAGAAGAAAGCAGACAAAAACCCGGAAAAGAATCTCCTTTTCAATCTCAGTTCATGCTCCAAGTCAAAGGACCTCTCAGCTGCATTAGCTCTTTATGATGCAGCCGTCACTTCCAACGAAGTCCGACTAAATCAGCAACATTTTCAGACCCTTCTTTACCTATGCTCGGCTTCCATTAGTGATCCATCTCTTCAAACCCTTGCTATTGACCGTGGCTACCAGATTTTTGACCATATGGTTAATTCCGGTTTAAGTCCTAACGAGGCAATCGTCACTTCAGTGGCTCGTCTGGCTGCTGCTAAGGGTGATGGTGATTATGCTTTCAAGATTGTCAAGGACTTTGCTTCTGTTGGCGGCACATTGATTCCCCGTCTGAGGACCTATGCGCCGGCTTTGCTTTGTTTTTGTGAGAGATTGGAGGCTGAAAAGAGTTATGAGGTGGAAGAGCACATGGATGCTGTAGGTATTGCACTAGAGGAGGCAGAGATCTTAGCTTTGTTGAAAGTAAGTGCTGTCACGGGCCGTGAAAACAAGGTTTATAGATATTTACATAAACTAAGGGAATATGTTGGATGCGTTTGTGAAGAAACTTCAAAAGTTATCGAGGAATGGTTCTGTGGAGAGAAAGCTGGTGAGGTTAGTGATAATGGGATTGGTTCTGATGTTGGGAGGCTTAGAGAAGCTGTTTTGAAGAATGGAGGTGGGTGGCATGGAAATGGGTGGGTTGGGGAAGGTAAATGGATTGTGAAGAAAGGTAATGTTAGCCCAGCGGGAAAATGTTTAAGCTGCAGTGAGCAGTTGGCTTGTGTTGATACCAATGAGGTAGTAACACAGAAGTTTGTTGATTCTTTGGTGGCTTTGGCTATGGAGAGGAAAGCAAAGATTAACTCATGCGAGACAAAGGTGGACTTTAGCGAGTTTCAGGTTAGAGAAAAAATGAATGATTACTGGATTCTCTTAGCTTGCTTCTAATAAGTCTAGGACATAAAAACTTGCATGAGATCAATATTTTCTGGGAGAACGCAAGTTTATGTTTTGCTTAGTTAACATTGATAAGCATTTAGAGAAAAGTATAGAGTTTATTGTGCAGACGAGATTTCAATGTCTCCTTCTTATCGCTTTTAGCAAAAAATGTCATCAGACGGGAAATATTGTCCGAATGTTGTGTAGTACTGAATGAAAGATATAGCTATATAACAGGAATTAATCGAGAAATGGAAGAAAGAAAAAAGAAGAAATACTCTTATCTAGCTTCTGTGTTTTTAGCTTTCATTGTATCATGGTGGAATTCTACTAAGTTTGGTGCTTGAAATGGAGTTTATATTAAACATACAAATAATCTTGAGTATTCAAATTTCAATCTTTTTCTGAACGTTGCACAACTATTTCTCAGGACTGGCTCGAGAAACATGGAGATTACGAAGCTATAGTAGATGGAGCGAATATTGGTCTCTACCAACAAAATTTTGCAGATGGTGGTTTCAGTCTTTCACAGGTTCTCATCCATCTTTACTTGTCTTTCTTCCTTCATATTTATGTATACGTTCTTGCAAGACTAACAAAGTACATGTCTGATAGAGCAGCTTGAAGCTGTGGTAAACGAACTTCACCATAAAAGTGGTGATAACAAATGGCCCCTCATTCTCTTGCACAAGAAACGGGTCAGGACGCTTTTAGAAAACCCAACCCACAGGAATCTGGTTGAGGAATGGATTAACAACGGTGTCCTATATGCGACTCCACCAGGTTTCAATGATGATTGGTATGAACTTAGCTTATCTTACAGTCTCATTACTTCAAAGAAAAACAAAAAGTTAGTTACAGTCTTCTTTTTGTTATATAATTCAGGTATTGGCTCTATGCTGCTACTAAGCTCAAGTGTTTGCTTGTGACAAATGATGAGATGAGAGATCACATATTTGAACTCTTAGGGAACAGATTTTTCCAAAAGTGGAAGGAAAGGCATCAGGTAAAGTTATAAACTTATAATTCTTTGTAGTAAAAGTAAAATTGTGAGAAATCTACAATTAGCTTCTGGTTTATGGTTTTTGTGTAGGTTCGGTATACCTTTTCGAAAGGTACACTGAAGCTTGAAATGCCGCCTCCTTTTTCTGTTGTTATTCAGGTCCACCATCTTTGTCCAATTCTTGGTTTTTTTTTGGTTTACTGTTTTAAGAAATGGAGTCTTCTGAATTTGTATATCTTTTGGACATATCAGGAATCAGAGAAAGGATCATGGCATGTCCCGGTTTCATGTCAAACCAACCAGGAGTCTTCAAGAACTTGGATCTGTATTGGCAGAAAAAGTGTTTTCGATTCACTTAAGATTAATGGAAAGCTTGAAACTTCTGAAAATGGTGAGTCATTATTAGCAATCTCTTGCTAATTCAGATACATTGTAACTGTACTATTATTATTTTTCTTCCGGGAAGAATATTAACACAAACAAGAATCATTGTTTCAGAAAGAAGACTGAATTTTGCTCATTTGAAAGGTCAAAAAATACTATTTTTTTGGTTGTTGTTCGAAATCAATGTGAATCAAAATCGTAGTGGACCGGACCGGACATGACCGGGTTGGTTAAACCGAATTGGCACACGAGGGTTTTCTGTTCCCTTCACGGCCTTCACTCTACTTTATTTTTGTCTACGTCAGCATCATTTGACGATTGAATCAAGGAGCCATTCTCAACCGTCAGATGCTTAAACCCAAACGAATCTCGACCGTCTATTAACGTCTCTTATCTCCTTCTCCCCGTCGTAGTCGCAGGCTCGCAGCCGGTAAAGCGCATGAAAGGATCTTCAAAAAACTTTTTTAGCTTCTCTCTAAATTACTCTCACTCCTCTCTTCTCTCTCTCTCTCTCTCTCTCTCTCTCTCTCTTCTCTCTCTCTCTCTCTAACCTGGTAAGCTTTTCCGCCATTGCTCCTCCTCTTCTTCTTCGTCTTCTTCTCTTTACTGTTTGCTTTTTTTGGTTTTTTATTTATCCAACAACTTCTTCTATATGTATATTTAGAGATCCTATCTCCAATTTCACCTCTGTGTTAGCGATTTGTTCACTTTCATTAAAATTAGTGTCTGTAATTTCGAAAAGGAACGATGATTATAAGATTTGTAGTGATAACTCTGATCTAGGGTTTCACTCTCTCTATCTCCGTTCGATTTTGTTTGTTTGTTGGGTTTGTTGAAGATTATATTCAAAAATGAAAGCGTATTTTATTTGGTGGTTTTGCAGTGATTCGGATTTATAGTTTTTGTTTGTTGTAGCGACGGTGATCTAGAAAATGGGAGATGGGACTGAGGTTGTGGTTAGGTCACATGGGGAAGAGAAGAAGAATCTTGCGGATGATAGAATAAGCGATGAGAAAGTTGAGAAGAAGAAGAATGAGTTTGTGGGATCTGAGGATAACGAAGACGAGGTCTTTGAAGAAGCAATTGGTTCAGTGAATGATGAGCAGGAGGAGGAGGAGGGATATCCAAAACGTGAATCGTTTCAAGAGGTTTCACCAACTCCAGAAAGTTCCAAGGAGGTGCATCATGTAGAGGATTTTGAAGAGGCAGTGGGTGATTTTGATGAAGCAGGTAGCAATGAAGATCTGAAGGTTGGTTCTCTCGATATAACTGCGGGAGAGGCTGAAACTGATCCTGCGAGTCTTAAAATGAATAGTGATGAGAAGGAAGCAGGTGCAGGAAGTTCGTTTGGTCAAATTGAATCAAGCTTGGATGTTGTTGAGGAGGCTGAGAAGGCTAAATCTAATGGTTCCGTTGTAGCGGCTGATGATGTGAATATGGAAAATGGAAATACGCATTCTTTTTCGGAAAATGGAATTGTTTCTCGTGAGATTGAAGAAGTGGTGGCTGATGTTATCTCCAAAAGTGTTGAGCCCGAGGAACCATGGAATGATGGCATTAAAGTCGAAAATTGGGAGGAAAGAGCTGATGCGTCACCTGTCATACGTACAGAACCGAAGGTTGAGATTGGTGAAGGAACAAATAAGAGTAGCTCCGAGAAGAGTTTGGCATGTATAGACAATGAGTCTGAGGCGAAAACAAATGGTGTGACTGGTGCCGAGTACATAAGTAATATTGTTAATGCTTCAGGTGACAAATCCTTGAATGATAGTAATGAAGTAGCTAGTACTGAGACCTCATCTCCGTTGGAGAATTCTAGTTCCGAGGAAAAGAGAGAGACCAAAGATGACAGTTTGAAACAAGAGCATCACTTGGCTTCTTCATTGAACTCAGGTCTGAAGTCTACTGAAGTTCACAGCGATAATGGCTTCCCTGGGGTAACTAGTAGAGAACACGAGACAGTTCAAAATGGTAATGGAGGACATGATGTTCAACAAAGTCCTCAACCTAATAAGGAACTGGAAAAGCAGGAAAGCAGCAAAGTAAATATGGATCCGGAGACTAAGGAAACATCACATGTTGAAAGTGAATCTGAGGTAGTAAATCCTGCTTCACCACCAGTGTCTAGAAGTAATCCTGCATCAGTACCGCCTGCTAGTCCAGCAGGTCTTGGTCGCGCTGCTCCTCTTTTACAACCCGCAGCACGTGCTCCCCAACAGTCTCGTGTAAATGGAAATATTTCTCAAAATCAGTCTCAGCAAGCTGAGGACTCTACCACTGTTGAGACCGATGAGCATGATGAGACTCGTGAGAAGCTCCAGTTGATCAGGGTAAAATTTTTGAGGCTTGCACATAGACTAGGGCAAACTCCACATAATGTTGTAGTTGCTCAGGTTTTATATAGGCTTGGATTGGCTGAACAGTTGAGGGGCAGAAATGGAAGCCGTGTTGGTGCCTTTAGTTTTGATCGTGCTAGTGCCATGGCTGAACAGCTTGAGGCAGCTGGACAGGATCCACTTGATTTTTCTTGTACGATCATGGTGCTCGGTAAAAGTGGGGTTGGTAAAAGTGCAACGATCAATTCGATATTTGATGAAGTGAAATTTTGTACTGATGCGTTCCAGATGGGGACAAAGAGAGTTCAAGATGTTGAGGGTCTTGTGCAGGGAATTAAGGTACGGGTGATTGACACTCCCGGCCTCTTACCGTCCTGGTCTGATCAAGCCAAAAATGAGAAGATCCTGAATTCTGTTAAGGCTTTCATCAGGAAAAGTCCACCTGACATTGTACTATATCTTGATAGGTTGGATATGCAAAGCAGAGATTCTGGTGACATGCCTCTCTTGCGTACCATCAGTGATGTTTTTGGACCATCGATATGGTTTAATGCCATTGTGGGTTTGACTCATGCTGCTTCTGTTCCACCAGATGGCCCAAATGGCACTGCTTCTAGCTATGACATGTTTGTAACACAACGTTCCCATGTCATCCAGCAGGCCATTCGCCAAGCAGCTGGAGATATGAGGCTTATGAACCCTATTTCTTTAGTTGAGAATCACTCGGCTTGCAGGACTAATCGGGCAGGCCAGAGAGTATTACCGAATGGCCAAGTGTGGAAGCCTCATTTGCTGTTACTCTCATTTGCATCCAAAATTCTGGCAGAAGCAAATGCTCTTCTGAAATTGCAAGATAATATTCCAGGGAGACCATATGTAGCTCGGTCCAAGGGTCCGCCATTACCATTTCTCCTCTCGTCGCTTCTGCAATCAAGACCACAGCCTAAGCTTCCTGACCAACAGTATGGTGATGAAGAAGATGAAGATTATTTGGACGAATCTTCAGATTCTGACGAAGAGTCTGAGTATGATCAGCTTCCACCTTTTAAGCGGTTGACTAAAGATCAAATGGCAAAGCTCAGTAAATCTCAGAAGAAGCAATATCTCGATGAGATGGAGTACCGGGAGAAACTATTTATGAAGAAGCAAATGAAAGAGGAAAGAAGGAGACGTAAGATGTTTAAGAAGTTTGCTGCCGAAATTAAAGATTTGCCGGAAGAGCCTAGCGAGAATGTGGAAGAGGAGAGTGGTGGGCCTGCATCAGTACCAGTTCCCATGCCAGATTTATCTCTGCCTGCGTCTTTTGATTCTGATAACCCTACTCACCGCTACCGCTACCTTGATTCCTCCAATCAGTGGCTTGTAAGGCCAGTCCTGGAAACTCATGGGTGGGATCATGATATTGGCTATGAAGGTGTCAATGCAGAACGACTCTTTGTTGTGAATGAAAAAATACCAGTATCTTTCTCAGGCCAAGTGACAAAGGACAAGAAGGATGCAAACGTGCAGCTAGAAATGGCCAGCTCGGTCAAACATGGGGAGGGTAAATCAACCTCCCTAGGTTTTGACATGCAAAGTGTTGGAAAGGAACTGGCTTACACTCTTCGAAGTGAGACAAGATTCAACAATTTCAGGAGAAACAAAGCTGCAGCTAGTCTCTCTCTAACGCTCTTGGGTGATTCGGTGTCTGCGGGGATGAAAGTCGAAGATAAGTTGATTGCTAATAAATGGTTCAGAATGGTTATCTCTGGTGGAGCAATGACTTCTCGAGGAGATGTTGCTTATGGTGGTAGTTTAGAAGCTCAGTTGAGAGATAAAGATTATCCGGTTGGTCGGTTTTTGACTACTCTTGGGCTTTCCGTAATGGATTGGCACGGTGATCTTGCAATCGGAGGGAATATACAGTCTCAGGTTCCCATTGGTCGTTCCTCTAACTTAATCGCTCGTGCAAATCTGAACAATAGAGGAGCAGGGCAAGTAAGTGTACGTGTCAACAGCTCCGAGCAGCTCCAACTTGCTTTGGTTGCGATTATTCCTCTCGTCAAGAAGATGCTTAGTTATTATTCTCAGCAAACGCAATATGGACAATGATGAAGAACATTTAGGCTGATTTTCAATTCCATCACTTTGCAATGGAGTATTAGAAAATGATAGTCAACAAGAACACCCTAGAGCGAGATGAAAAGGTACAAAACCTGATTGATTATCTTTGATCTAATCTGCTTTTCCCCACGGAATTAATTGCTGATTTAATTATTTTTATCTGCTGCAAACCTTTGATGGATGATTGCTGATTGGTTTTGAACAGATCTGTGTCCGAGAAGCAAAGACTAATTGTTGGAGGGAAGCATGTGTCTTAAAAATAGCCAGAACATAACACGTTCTTGTCTGATATATATAGTTCAGTGTGTTTTCTTCTATTTCTAAAAACTTGTGATCTCTGTTATGAAATAAAGCATATTTATGTTCTTGTGTTCATGTCTATCTCTGGATTAGTCATACAAATCTATTCACATTTAGGACTCCCATTGTTGACTAGAACATGCAGCCTAGAAGTTTTTTTAATTTTGTATTAGTATTGTCTACAATTTAATTTTCCAACTTAATCGTTAGTCTTTGTAGCATAAATGCAAGCATTGATTGTGTTTATCCATATACTAGACGGGCAAATAGTTATTACAAACGGACCCTAGAACAATGAAACAAAGCATATATATATATTTATGTTCATGTCACTCATTGGATTAGTCATACAAATCTTTTCACTTGATGACTTTTGTACTGGATGTGGCATTCTGTAATCGACAGGCTTTGCGGCATAAATGCAAGAACTGATTTAGTGTTTAGAATCTTTAGATGTAAACTATTGTA
Organism: Streptanthus diversifolius; assembly: GCA_039880935.1. Classification (NCBI taxonomy): domain Eukaryota; kingdom Viridiplantae; phylum Streptophyta; class Magnoliopsida; order Brassicales; family Brassicaceae; genus Streptanthus; species Streptanthus diversifolius. The sequence goes on from JAXGFM010000001.1 coordinate 1,635,012, forward strand.
TAGATAGAATGCATATACCAGGACCATAAATATTCCAATGAATCCAAGTATACACTTTCTATAGTAGGTATTACAAAAGGACCCAAGAACAATTGAAAAAGAAGAAGAAAGGAGTAGATGAGTATATAAATAAGAAAACCACACAAACCAATCACTTGCAAACTGTGAATTTGCAAGTCCCTGAATTAGCCCTGATGAAACGGATAGCGGTCATGAGAACATCGTGCTGCGAATTCCCGAGGAGAGCCAAATTGGTATGTGTGATCACAGCGATTGAATTATAAGGAAACCCAAGAGAGTTGTATGAATTGAGTAATGCAGTTGTTGCTTCCCTTAGGAGAGTCTTGTAGGCTTCTCCTCGCCCATCAAGTGCTTCACGTACTGTCATATCAGTACCATATCTCCTCCCGGCCACTAGTCCGAACGCAACTACGACCTTCGTGTCTGGACCTATCGCCCTCCAGTAGCATCTGTACTCAGGTCTTATCCACAACCTATATAAGTCACAGCCAAAATGTCATGAAATTATTTGAAACAGAAACTAAAAATAAGACTGAACTAAAAACCAAATCGAAGTGTGGTAATGAATGTCCAGGCCTCATTTGAAGTGTGGTAATGAATGGTTAGAGAGAAAGCTCACTGGTGAGAACAAGCTGATGGCTCAACAAATGGAACTGGAGGGATTGGAGGCAAAGGTGGAAGCTTAAACTGAGGAGGCGATGCGGCTGGAGGAGGACTCATAACCGGGGCCTGAGGTGGAGGCAAGACCGGGACCTGAGGTTTTGGAGGCAAAGGTGGAAGTTCAACTAGAGGAGGCGGTGTGGCTTGAGGAGGAGACATAACTGGAGCTGGTGGTGATTTAGGGCAAGAAGACATTGGCTGAACCGGCTGAGCAAGAAGCGCATCCGCAGTGAACATTTCAATCCCAAAAAAACTAAACAGTAGTTTAAGTTTCTGTGCAGGACCGGAAGCAATGCTGCAACTTTTACTTGAGCCTTGTTGTTGAGCTCCATTGTCTGAAACTTGAGCATAACAGTTGATCAAATCCGGTGTCCCGTCGAATCTCATTACATACCCTCCAAGCCAGTTAGTGGTCTCTTCTCTTGACATGTAGACTTGTCCATTTTCATCAGAACATGTGACACTAACCTTAATTCCTGCAAGAAATTAACAACACATGTTAAGGAACAAACAAAGACGACAAAAAACAACAAAAGTGCTAAAAATGTTTCTATTAACCGGAGACAGGAAAATCGAACAAAGATCTCTCTCCATCCTTGCATTGGTCACAAAACACCGACCCTGTGACCGTGGCATATCCGGTAACTTCATTTACGGCTAAGCAAAGGACGAGAATGGCGACAAAGAGGAGATTATGATTTGGATCCATATGGTTTCTTAGAACTATAAGCAATAAAGAAGAAGAAGAGAAAATGAGTAGTTATGGTAGTCTTAAAAGCCAGAAGATAAAAAAAGAGTAAATAAAAAGGAGATCATCAACCTTCAACTGCTAAAATATTAATTGAGGTTGTTGACAAAGACAAAAGAAAACAAAAAAACCTAATAGTTTTTTTTTTTTTATGGTCTGAACATGAGAGTATTCGTACGAGTCAAGAACATTAATGTTCTTGCCTCCAAAATTTGTAATGGATTCTTAATTATCTCCCCAACCTTTTGTGCTGAGCAATAAATGATTAGATGAACGTATACTTTTTAAAAAAAAAAAAAAAAAAACTCTGGTTTTTAATAATGGCTTTTGGGTTATAGTTATTGGTTTCGAAGGTATTTGTTCAACGCAGTTAATACTATCAAGACTTTGTATATGAATATAGTTGTGTCGAGCTGTAACCAATGTGAACGCAGTTCCACACACCACACGTGAAGTGTGAAATAAAAAGACGAAAATTTTACATTACGTGTGCAGTTCTTGACCCATACCCGCACGTATTTTACAAATTTTTAACCATATATTTGTCAATTTCATGTTTATTTGCTTGTAGCATACAACAATGTTAAAATACAGATTTAAGAGAAACCAAACATTGTAATTCTAATCCCATCGTTAAAACTTAAATCCAGTAATGAATGAAATACAACTGGGCCTGTAGTAATGAATGAAATTGGGCCTGTATATTATAGTAATGGCCGTCAACACAATGGGTTCAGATTGAGATCAAGATTCGCCTTCTTCCTTGTATGGGAAAACCCATGACCACAAAAGAAGACAAATTTGTTAAGAAGAAATATATCAATAATCACATCAATTTATTTTTCTTGTCTTATAAATCATTTATTTTGACGTAAACACCAGAATTACATAACTTCACCATATCCAATGAGGAATCAGTCTACTTATCACCAGTTCTTGCCCACATTTTAAAAGAAAGCATTTATATGAAGCTTCAACATATTAAATTGCTTGATATGATGTATAAGCAGTATCTCAAGTTTTACAAAAAGATAAAGTATTATTATTCGATGGCAGCCAAAGTCGAACGATGCTAAAGCATAAACTTCAAATTCAAACGAAGAACAAAGAAAACACATCATAGATTTTAATTCAACACAAATGATTTTTTTGATCATGGAGATGTCTGGCTATTTTTTTGGAGATCTTTGCCAATTTTGTTGATTACACCAGTTATGTAATGCGGGAATTAAGAGATGTTTTATCGAAATGTTATCTATTTCACATTACTGCTTCTTTTTTTATGGGTAATCAAATAATTATGGACCAGAAAATATAAATATATACAATAGGATTTAAATGCATTATCTTTTGCTATATTCGGATTTTGGACCGACATAAAAAAAAAGCCAACCTACTTTGGAATTTAAAATATATTCTATTAAAACTATTGTTGTCAACAAAAAAAGTACCCAACTAATATGATTTAAACGTCTTTTTACTCTCGATATTCGAAAAATAAAATCCAATTTCAAATCTAAACATAAAAGGAATCAAATCTTAAAACTGATATCAAGGAATTATACTATATGTCTAAATCCGAATCCAAACCAAAACCGTATACAATCATCTATGTTGGACTTATATTTCGAAAGCAATAATCCAACAAACGGAAATTATGAACTACAAGGCAGAATAACAAGGACATCATGCCATTGGGCCTCGACATAAAGTGTACAATATTGTAATGGGCCGTCATTACATATTCATATTTGGGCTGTAGTTTTTTTACCTTCTTCTACTTCGTGTGCAAAGACTCAAAAAAAAAAAAGAGTAATTTGGTAGGAAAAATACCAACAAAACTTTTTTTGCTTCCTTCTGCATGGAGCTACGAATCCGACAAATCACATCCAATTTAAAATATTTCATTTAGCTTTGCTCTGAAAAGATCTTAGATTTTGATGAAAGATATCGACATCTTTGTTGTACATACTACTTTGCCATATCCAATAGAAGATAAAGCCTACTACTTCTCACACAACTTTTTTAATTTTTTTATATATATGAAATTAACTTATTCTTAGAAAAAATGATTTTTAAACCAAGTCTTTCGGATTTAATTGGACTAATCAATAAGAAGTGAGATTAAATTATTATAATTCATTATTCAATGGTAGCAAAATCTAACCTCAAAAGGAATCGGAAGATTCCAAGAAAGGTAGAAACAAAAGATACAAAGGAAGAACAAAAAAAAAAACACAAACCAGAGAAAAAAAAAAGACAAGACAAAGCTACCATTGGATCAATCTCTCTCTCACTCTCTCAGACAAATCAGATCTAAGAAATCTGACCACAATCAGCAATCACAACACGCTTAGAAGTTCTTCCATTGTCGGATCCAACCTTCTCAATGGTCCTAACAACATCCATCCCTTCAACGACTTGACCGAACACAACATGCTTCCCATCGAGCCAAGAAGTTTTCTCGGTACAAATGAAAAACTGAGATCCATTGGTGTTCGCACCAGCGTTAGCCATGGAGAGAATACCTGGACCGGTATGCTTCTTTATAAAGTTCTCGTCTTTAAACTTCGAACCGTAGATCGATTCGCCTCCGGTTCCGTTCCCGGCCGTGAAATCTCCTCCTTGGCACATGAATTTAGGGATCACACGGTGGAAAGCTGATCCCTTGTAGTGAAGTGGTTTACCGGATTTTCCGATTCCTTTCTCGCCGGTACAGAGAGCACGGAAATTCTCAGCCGTCTGTGGGGTTGTGTCGGCGTAAAGCTCCATCACAATGCGACCGACTGATGCGTCGCCGACGGTCATGTCGAAGTAAACTTTAGGGTTAACCATCTTTTTTTTTGGGGATCGGAGGAAATTGAGAGATTAGGGTTTTTGGTACGGTTTATGTTACAGAGAGAGGGATTGATATAGAGAGTCGAGTGGATGATTTCTCTTTCTCAAGCGATGGAATATTTTTAAAAGGAAATATTTTTGTGATCGTTGATTTGTACACGTGGGTGCATCTCGTAGGGTTTAGGTTAACTGTGGTAAGATTGAATCTGACTAGGGTTAAAAGTTGCGTGGATCCGAGGCAGAGATAATATTGTGTTTCTACCTTTTTTACTGGATAGAAATGGAACCATGATTCGTGGAATCGTCACTTAAACGACATTGTTTACTAAGCTTTCGTTACATGAGCTGGGCCGGATAACAGAGTAAGAAAGCCCAATCGTAAGCATAATCCATAAGCCGGGCATGATTGTGAGTAATTTGAATATGTTACCTGCCAAAGGCTCCATCGAACTTACAGAATAATTTGGGCCTTAAAAAGGTAAGAAAAAATTTGATAGTCTATAAACCGGGCATGATTGTGAGTAATGTTGGTGTAAGATTTCAGTTTGAACCGGACCAACAAAAGCCATTTTTAAATACCGATTTTATGCAGTGAACTTACTCGGATAAAGCCGAGTCACGGTTAAACCGGTTCAACCGACCGTTCGGTCCGGTTTTAAAACACTGATTAATAGATAGTAGTAGTGTCAATCTCAAGGCCCGATTTTGGACCCATAATAGTAAACCCATGATCGAACATGATACCTGCCGAAGCAAGCCCAAAGACCACTTTAATGGAAAAGTCGCCGGTAGCATATCGGTGATATTTTTAAGTTTTTTTTTGTTTTTTTTTAATTTAGTCTAATTATTTTTATATCCTTTTTAACATTGTAAAATGCTGTATTAAAAATAATATTTAAATAATTTTTATTAATTTTTATTAATTTTTAAATAATATATTATTAAATAAATATTAAACCAGTAATATTGAAATACATGGAGTCTATTGAGACAGTATTTAAAGTTTCTTTTTACTAAAACATTTTTAACTAAAATTATCATAATTTCTATTTTTTGTTTTTTTAATTACATGATATTTTTAGAATATCATCAATGCATATATTCTAAAATTCATCAAGATTTGACTTAATGCCTCCGAAAGTGACGGCAAATGTTTTATAGAGCATATAGATAGTCCAAGGTAGTATATAAGTGTGAAAAATCATCAGATCAAACTTGTATCGTTAACTTCATGATTTTTCTAGTTTTCTTTTCTATAATCATGACTTCTGGAACGTTTTATACCCAAGTACCCAACCATAAAAGTAACTACGACTCAAGGAAAATCAAAGGAAAAGTGCTCTGAAAATTTAACAAAGATTACAAGTTTCCTTGTAACATCTACTACAGTGAGAAAAGAAGAAGCATTCAAGGTTCTGTGAAGTTACAAGTTTACAAAAGGAAGGAGGATCTCTACCAACAACTCTCTCTTTCTCTATCTGTAAGTTAGTATCGTTCGTGTGCTTTTGGTTTTACAAGTCTTAGAGATGCAGACACAGCGTGTGAGATTTGCTCTAATCTACTTCTTCTTCTTTGACTTACTCGAAGATTTAGTATACGCAGTACCCTGCGTTGTAAATCAACAGCAATGTACTCAACAATGCAAAAACACATACGGAGAAGTTATTAAATTTTTTCTATGTAAGTACCTCAAGCCACTCATCAAGCGAAGCATCTTTAGTTGCGGTTCCAACTTCAACTTTTGCTTTTAGTGCTTTCTTTGTTTTCTGCGCAAGGAAAATGATCGGTTAGGCTATTCTCTCATCAACCATTTTTAAAGTTAATAGACGAGTTTTGGGATTGCTTAGCCTTAAGACGAAAAGACACAAACATCAAATGAAAGTGCGATAAGATAGCGAAATGGGATGTATAAAGCGACGTTTTCATGTACCTTGGTCATATGCTTCAAACCATTTTGGATATAGATGACAAAAAAAACGATAAGTGAAATCAAAAGGCCACTAAGGAAGACTGACTCCATCCTGAAGAGAGGACCGTCTTCAACAACTTCGATGGTTCCATTGTAAAATGTGCTTTGGTATGGCTTACCATCTATCTCATAGACGATGGTGCCAACTAGATCAAAAGCACCCGTCTGCACGAGGAAACAGTTAGCTCGTATACTTTTCTATCTTATGGAGTCGAAAACTCATGACTAGAAAAAAACTATATGATTAACAAAATACCTGTAGAAACTTGCTGACAGCAAAAATATATGGGAAAGTAGCTTGAGCTGAAACAGGCACAGAAGCGTTGCCGAAGCTCTACACATAGAAGATACAATAACTTAAGATGCAGAGGCTAAAAAAAACGAACGTTAGGAGAAATCTCGTATCTTTATTCAACAATAAACATTATAAGTTTCTAATTCTAGAAATGAGGAAATGGAGTAAAGTTACGGCTTAGAGAAACGACCAAAGAAAGTAGATGAGGGCAACACACAGATGAACAAAATTAAATTCTTGGATTTCGAAACAGAGAGGTAACAAGTTAAGATGTTGCTATAGAACTATGATAGACCTATCAAACACAAGAATTAAATCTCGTAATACAATGGGAATCAAAAAGATGACTACAAAATGAAAAACACACCACCAGATTAGAATGGCAAGTGTTATGGTACAGAGTGTGAAGTGACATGAGATCACGAGACCAGAAACATGCGGTGTAACCAACAAAAAAAAGGCAAACTAGACTGAATTGGAAAAGACAAGATTAACACGTGACACAGCGGCAAGACTCATTAATTAATTACCAGAGCGGTGAGATTCTGAACCAGAGGCTTTTGATCAAAAGGAAGATGTAAACTTCCTTTAACCGCAACGATATCTACATTGGATTGACCTATTCATATGAAATGACCCAACAAAAAGTTTAGAAACTTTTAGATAATTTCAAGTAATCAAATTGATATGAAATCATATTCACTACCATCGTTTTTCATTCCAACGAGCAGCTCAGTCTCAATTCCAGCTTTAATTACTACAGAAACCAGACTAACTAAAGTTAGCAAACAATATTGGGAAGAACAGGAAAAAAAATCCATACTTTTTGCGCTGTTTTGGGGGAAAACGCAAAGGGTTTCAATTCCAGGAGCTGAGGTAAGCTCCAGAGCAAACACTTCCTCTGCTTCACTCTCTTCTTCTCCAACATCGGAAACTTCAAACCCAGTATCCTCCGAATCCGACTGGCACAAAGCAACTAAGAACAAACACAACTCGAATATTTAATCAAAACCCATAAAGCAAATCACAAGTGAGATGAAAACAACGTAAGATTCACAGCAACGGCGATAAGAAACAGAGTAGACTTAGCAATAACCAGTCGATCTATGTTAAGTTTTGGATGAGCAGAGAAAGCTGTTACGAAGAACCTTGGAGGAAAGGTGAGGCAAGAAGAAGGAGAGAGAGGAAGAGAAGTCTAGTGATACTCGTCTTCATGATTTTTTTTTTTTTTTTGAGATAGTTGCGAATTCGATCGTCGTGCTCTGAAGTTAAAAGGCGAAGAAAGCAAGAAGACAAGAAAGCTGTTTTGGTCTTTGACGTTTTTGTTTTATGTTTCTTCACAGGCGCTCACGTGACGACGAAGAAACAAGAGACCAGATGGTGTTTAAGATCGGCTCCTTAAACGACATCGTTTGTAGACTCTATAGTAGGAACTAACACACTACTTAAACACACTAAAATCATTTTTTATGATGCATTAAAGGCCCATTCTTGTGCTAACTACGGCTCACTTATACTTAAACACACTAAAATCATTTTTTATACTCGTTGAGATTAAAAGCAACTCCATAGAATCGCCCACCGTGGGGCTCGAACCCACGACCACAAGGTTAAGAGCCTTGCGCTCTACCAACTGAGCTAGACGGGCTTGTTGAAACAGTAAGTTTTCTACACGTAGATGTCTTTAGACAGTTATCATATACATACATTAATGACTCATCTATTTATCTCTTTAAAGAGAAAGAAGCTTTATCAAAGACCCTAACTTAAGAATGAGAAGCTTTCTTAATCAAAGTTCTCATTAATACAACTGAGAAAATGACTACAAAAGGTTTCTTCCGTACAAGGGATCGTCAAGCCGCCCATCGGGTGATTGAACCCGAACTCTTCCTCAGCGCATCGAAGAAAATCTCTGAAGAGAGGATGGTTTAAGTAGGAGATTGGAACCACGAACCTCTTCTTTTCCACTTGTTCACCTACATATATTGCGACATGGCCCTTTGGAACAAGCTCTAAATTTGGTGATGATGAACATTGGTTTCTTTTCTTCAAAGATTGTGACTTGAAAAGTTGCTTCCTGTTTGGAATCATCGATCGCATCAAACCCATCTTGTGTTATGTTTTTACCCTTTCTAACGTAACTTTATATGAACTCAAAAAGGAGGCAAAGGTTTAAAGAATGTGCCTTGAGAGACAAGGAGTACAAGGCTTCTATTTATAATACTGTTATGAGTTCATTTAAGATCAAAAGGTGATAGTATCTTCAAGATAAGAAAATAAGAAAATATTTAAATGCAAAACAAATACAAAAGAACAATAATGTAGTAATAAACCCATAACTTAGTAGGTTGTTTGAGGCCATTCCGTCATGCATATGTGATCTGTAGATATTCTTGATATGGATACTTAAAAATTAGAGCCTCGAGGTTATAAATAATGTGACTTGGGTCAGACCAAGTGGGTCTTAAGTCTCCCACTTATACCCATACTTTGAGAAATCAAAAAGAATATGCTGATCTGTCCTTCAAAAACCAGGGGCCGTACGCTGGTACGCATGGAGAGAAAGGGGTTGTTACATTTTTCAAATGCTTTAATGAATTTATTTTGATACACTACAGCTATATATATATATATATAAGGATTAAATCTTTTTAATTCATTGTTTATTAGCTCTTGTATTTTAGTATATCATTTTTTTTTGGAATGAATCCACAAGATTCACTATTGTAAAGGAAACTTCCTTGTTAGGTATAATTAGAACTACTACTAAAAATAGAATTGTATAGAAAGGGTGGAATCAGTTTCAGCTCTTTGGTAGGCAATGATTAAAGTGACAGATGTACTCTTTACTTATTGGGGTCTATAAATAAACATATCTTCATCCTTCCTTCAGTTTGCCCACTTCACTATTAATGCATACGAAGATGTATGTTGCATTTATTACATGAGTAGCTCACTCACTATATATTTATGTTATCTCCTATCAATACAATCTTGTTGCATCAAGAAGAATCTAGAAGAACAATTAAGTGCAAGTCTTCTTCTGATATGCAAGCTATCAACTTTAAATATCGCAAAAGATTGTCAGTCTTTATATATGTCGTTGAGTTAGTATTAATCTATTTTAACGAACATTAAGCTGATTCTCATTTGACATGATCCATAAACTAAATCAATAATTAGAACAAGCACGAAAATGAACTTCTGCTTAAGCAGATAGCCCAATCTATTGAAGACTTTACATTCCATAATTTCTATAATTAACTTTGAGCAGCAAGTTGATCATTAATTTGGTAATCTCATGCGTTGTAACACACGATGGTTTTGGATCTTACGTAAACACGTACAACTTTTTATGGCCTATATGATTTTTTTTTTTTTTGGGATTGATCTAAGTGTGTTTACGAATACTCAATGCTAAGTCCAAACAAACAGATGATATTTATAACTCTTCAAGTTATCTCAATCCAAAAGATATTGTTTTGTGTATAAAATTGAAACTGATATATATTTGTTTATTAGATGATGACATGTAATAACTACAGCAGAACACATGGATGATTGAAGAAATGTCTGGTCCAAAAAAATGAAACTGAATGACCACTAATTGGTAAGTATGACATCATGAACGTGCACAGTAACAACATGTTATAAAATACATATAGAAACCTTGCAGTGAATAAATGTCACAATACCGTGGGCGTACACCAACTTTTTATATTTTCCATTTGTTGGCATCAATAGCTTAATATTTACTACTAGTTAGAGAAGAGAGATAGGCTCGAGTTAGGTATTTGACATTTCTAGAAGGTAAAATATCTACGAATCGATATACAAATTAAGAAGTTTTCTAAGTAAATGAGAATCGGGTGAAGAGTAAAATGGCGTGATCATGTGCTCACAGCTAACCCCGAAGCTCAAATAATGTCATTATCATAATTCATACAACACCACCCAAAAGACCAACAAAAAAAATACAAGAAAAATGAAATAATGCACTTAATTATTTGATTTTGATCTATAATTTTCCCAATAGATCTGTAAGGAAGCATCTACATAAACTAAAAAATAAAAATAACAACACAATCTTGGGCTCTTATAGTTTCCATAACCCATATTCCGATCCATTTTCTCGCACTAAACAGGAAATTTGTAACTGTTAGAGAAACAAAAAAAATTATTTTTAAAACGATTTTGGATTTTTGGTTAATGACTAGTTTTGTAAGGCAATTTCATAAGATGTAAATCAAGTGTTGCACCATATATATATTAAAAAGTCAGATCCAGCATAACCTTTTTTATTTCTTGTGGAATTGGTCTATAATTTCCTATAATATTCAAAATTGGTTTTTAGATATATCAATTAAAAAAAATAACGTTCCATCTCACAGGAATAATCCCGTAGAAATCAACCCCTTTATGTTTAGATAGCATGTAAAATGTTTAATTGAGTTATATTTCTCTTACTAAATTATTTGAATTTCAAGTAAAGATAGATCAGTTTTATTTATATATCATCTGTCTTGGCGTTAAGGGTTTTACAAACTATTTGGCTCATACAAAAAAATCGATTCTTATTCAATGTGACGATTTCTTTTCATTTTACCATTAGTATTCTTAAATTTGATTCAAATATCTCCACTTAATTTTCATCTATAAAATAATTTTTCTTTCATTTTTATGTTGTATTTTTAGTGTCTTGGTAGTTAAAAAAAAATGCTATTGTGTTTATTATAACATAAACTGCGAATGATTTTTCATTCATTTTTTATCTCATAATTTTCATTTGCGTTTCTATATTTGAAATGGGTGTTGCAAACATAATTTATATATTGCAAATATTAGTGTCAAAAGGTTTCAACATATCTTTTTGTAAAAAAAAATCGAAACAATTTGTTTATGACACATCATATTGGAACGAGAAACTGTATCTCTTCATCATATTTTTCCAAAAGTATTAGAACACTATTTGAAATATTGGATAATGGTTAGATGCTGTGTACCCAAAAGTTAAACTGTTTAAGCTATTTTCTTTAGTGCCTCTTTTAATCTCTAACTATTTTAAGGGGAATTATAGAAAAATATATTTTGATTAATTTTTGATAACTCTGCACATTTTCCATTTAGAAACTAACTCTTTTATGTTTTTGGGACAAAAATATTAATATGACATCTACGTGAATAAGTGAATGAAGAAAAAGAAAGAAAAATGAAAAATGGAAAAAAAAGTCACATTATTCGCGGTAATAAATTTATCAAGCTTAAACAATCGTTTAGATAAAGACTTTGGTGCTAGAGTATAGATAGATTTTGCAATTAAAGTTATAAAAGCTTTTATGACAGACTCAAAAGTCAAGACAATGGTTAAAATTTAAACTTTATGAAGTGTTGAGTTATGGAGAGAATTAAATTTTAAAACGAGCAAATAAATAATATATCTATAGAATAAACACAGAAATGTTTCTTAAAATTTTATTTTAAATTATAAAAATTTTAAAAATTTAAAAACCTTATGAAAAGTTTGTTTTTTATATTACAAGAAGTATTGTCATTTATGCTAGAACATGTCTAAAACCATAATATTTGTGAAATTTTTATACAATTTTATGGATGAATGATACATTTCTGTCAAATCGGCCGGAATTTCCGCCCAAAAAAGTGCTAATTCCTAAATGAAGTTATTGGAACAAACTACATTATTAGAGTGTGCAATCTTCCTAAATCCTAATTATCCATTGATTTGATTTCTAATATATAAGAAAAGTACAAAAAAATTGAGCTAAGAGACATAGGTGGCTCTCCTAAACACATGGGCCCATAGCTCCCTAGAGAAATGCAGATGGAATTGTTTAGAGACAAAATGCTTATTTTTTAGATTATGACAATTTTCTACCTTCAAATTGTTTATCATATCGCTTTTTGACCAAATCAGCTCCTTTGATTGTGGATATTGCGGTCTATTTCTCCGGAGATTTTCTTTTTCGTTTTAAAAGAGACTGTGCTTTTAATATAATGCATTACTGAAACCAACATTAACATATACTGTATTTAATCGAAAGCAAGTTTGTAACACTAAAATACGTATTTATACAAGAACTCACAAGCACTTGGTGCCTTGGTGGTTTACGAGTAATCGAGTAATTGGTGGTTTAGCATGTTATCGAAAGCGTTGTTGGACCGTAGATCAAATCTAGTTTGAGAACTAATCTATGTTTCATAAAACCAGCAAAGATATCATCAAAAATCTGTTTTGAATCTTTATTTTGTTGTCAACTTGTCTTGAATCTTAAAAGAGTTATTGTGCACTCTCTTCCTTTAGAAGAACATTCTTTTTATTTAAGGAAATATTATCTACATTAACAACAATTGTATCGGCGTGTACGTGTAATGCTCCGCCATGCACTTTCGTAGCCTCTCACGCCATGGTCTAGCACTCGATTCATTACTTTGGAAAATCCAAAAGAATTATCGACTGGTCCTACATGTAAACCATCACTGTTACCAAAAGTTAATTCGTAATAGCCACTCATTTTTAGATTGTTCTCGATAAAATCGAAACTGCTACACCAGTTTAAAGAGCGGCAATTCGGGAAATAACTGAAACCTAACGTTGGAAAAGATGAAAAGAGATTCAGAACTCTTGAGGAACAATAGCAAAATATAGAGGAGAGCACATGGGTGGTGTTTGCAGAATAATAATAATAATAATAATAATAATAATAATAATAATAATAATAATAATAATAATAATAATAATATACTAATAACTGAAAAAATAATTTATTTTTGTTTGGAAGTGTCACAAGCTCTTCCTAGCCACAAATGCTGCATTGCTTTGTACTCTTTAGTACATTTGCTATTTTCAAAGTCCGTGATTAACGCTCTCTAGCGACACCTATGCTCTGCAGGTAGAGAGGGACACAAATTGACACATCTTGAAATGTTCTTTCAAATATGTCTGGAGTAAAATCATTTCTTTATTTGCAAATTAAAATAAATTCCAAAAAATTATAAAAAATATTCTTACAAATATTAAACTTTAACTAAAATGTTTCATAGAATAGTATTTGTATAGGATAATTTGATTTTTTGCCAAAAAAAAACAAAAAGATAAACAATCTAAATCTATAATGGTTTAGTTAGCTAAACATTATACATAATTAACATAAACTATTTCTAAAGAAAGGGTTTTATATATTAACGTAAACTATTTTTAAAAAAGGATCTAAGCAATACGTGTCAGTTTATCCATTTTTAAAGTCTTTACACGTGAAATAAGTTTGATAATGGAAGTATTATAAAGTTTTTTCTATCTCAAAAGTTCTTTTATGAGAATTGAAAAAACAGACCATTTAATATTTCACACACAAAGAATTTAAAGACGAAAAATTTGGCATGTAAAAAATATAAAAATCGAATCCACTATAATTTGTACGAGCCTGCATCCACATGAGCTATATGCAAGATTTATCGGGCAATAAGTAAACATGACTAAAAATAGATGAAAAACACTTAAGTACGTTATACCAGATCGATCCAAAAAAATCTGTACTTGAGAAAAATACTACCAAACATGATCCAATATCCTAGTTCCAGCAAGATAAAACACTATAAAAAGATCTCTCTTGACTAAGAAGAAGATTCAGCTTCTAACTTTGATAAAACATATACATATGTATAAATTAGTATTCTTCATTATTTTAAACCTCTATCTCATTTTTTGAATTTAGTTTTAATCACTTTTTATGATAGTCTTTTTTGTTTATTTTTTAATTCACCCCAAAATCTTTATTTTTAATCTTTTATTTTTCCTAAAAATTTTATATTCTAAATTATCGTTATTTCAAAAAAAATATTTCTTTTAGACTTGGAATCACAAAAACTCTTTTTTAGGTGTTTCTAGTTATTTTCTGATTTCCGGTGCCATTTCATTGTTTTATCTTTTATCATTTTGATTTATGTTTTGGAGGACATTCGAAAACTATTTTTATAAGATGTTTTCTGAGCTTTCTAAGCTTTCACGTTTTTTTTGTTTGCTAAAAGAAAAAATCTTCAAAATGTTTACCATTAAAACTACAGTTTGGGAGGAGGAGTCAAATGCTTTATTTATTATTTCCAATAGTATAACTGTTTTTTAATATTTCTAAAGTTTTTTTCCAACTAAAGTTCATATAAAATTAAAATTTTATTTGGTTGTCCAATTAGGAAGAACATTTTCGGAAACTTAAATCTAGTTAAACGGGTTTAATAATTTGCATTTCAAATTTTTTTTTTGTCAACATACCTTGAAATTTATAGAACAACAAATTAAAGACAAAATATTTGAAAATAATTTTGAAGCAAACTAACATATTTCTAAAATATCAAAGAACTTAAGAATATATCAACATCGTATAATAATGGATATTATATGTTTATGAATTTATATATATATATATATATTTTTTGGTATTTTTGAAATTTTAAAATATTAAGGTTCTTAAAATAATAAAAAGGAAAAAGTAAAATAACATTTTTAAAATATAAGATTTTTCAAGATTCGAAGGCATATTTATTTCTACTTTTTGGTTAATTAAATATAATTTTTAAATTAAACAATATACAGTATTAGTTATTTTAGTATTGATTCTGTTTGACGTGGACACAAATACTATACTCGTACGTAACTACAAGTTCATGGGAATACATAGAAGACTGATCTTTTAATGGAAATATATACTATTTTTTCTGACATCTGAATAAATATTTTTCAGCTCCACAATAATGATTCATATAGGGTTTATATATAACTTTTTTTAAGAATCTAAATTATCTTTTTGCTAAGCACATTAATATCATATAAATAAAAAATATGAGTTACAAAAATGTAAAACTAAACAATATCTTCCTTCACCTACATTAAACCCTAATCGCGCTTTGATCTTTCATAGTTGCCTTGGTCCGTTTCAAAGAGGGTGAACCCTATCCTTAGGTCTCTAGTTCAGTCCCCAATGATTTATTCCCCCAACAAATTATTATCAAAGGTTGGTCCCGAATATAAAAAAACTATGAATTAAATGTTCAGAACATCTTTGTTATCTAAACACTGCAAGTCTGTAACAGTAATAAGGATTAATAATTAAGCTTGCCCTTAACTACACAATAATATATGTTTGAGGTTTGACACGCTCGGTCTAAGTTTCTATGATTGATCCCTACATAATAAATAAGGTTAGATTCATTTAATTATATTTTGTCAAAGCCATTAAATAAAGATCACTCCGTACTAAAATAAAATAGTTCCGAGCCCACTTTTAACAGCCTAAAAGTTGTGCATGTTTCAAACTTTCAAGTACAAATTATACTAAGAAATAAATCCACATAGCATATAGGGGTTATCTTGTTATGAACCAGGTGGAGATCAAAGGGACCATAGTGTCATAATAGGACCAACCAAAAATGGCTATAACCTCTAGTGTTTTTCCATTGTGTGCGTGGCTTTCACACATATTTCTCGCTTTCTCTCTCAGACACATAGACGTACACAAGTAACACAACACATGCATGTCTTTATAAATATTTACACCTTACCCCTCAATAGCCACCCAACTCCCTCTCTCTCTCTCTCTCTGTCTCTCTCTCTCTCTCTCTCCAAACACAACCAAAAGCTTTTCTCTCGAAACCACCCAAAACACAAGAATATGGCTATCCTCAAGAAATCTACAAAAATTGCTCAAACAGCAATGCTCAGGCAGATTCTGAAGAGATGTTCGAGCTTGGGGAAGAAGAATGGCGGAGGAGGATACCAAGAAGATGATCTCCCACTTGATGTACCAAAAGGACACTTCCCTGTCTATGTAGGGCAAAACAGGAGCAGATACATAGTCCCGATCTCCTTTTTGACCAATCTTGACTTCCAGTGTCTCCTTAGAATAGCTGAGGAAGAGTTTGGTTTTGATCACGACATGGGTCTCACAATTCCTTGTGATGAACTTTTCTTTCAAAATCTGACTTCCATGATCCGATGAGATCTATATAGTTTCAACAAGGCGACGAAGAACAAGTAAGCTGCAGGAGATGGAGATGGAGATGGCTAAAGATGAAGTTTTTCTTTCTAATTTTTGTAGCTTCTCTTTTTTTTAAAAAACATTACTCTCTGTTTTCTTTAGTTTATGGCTCTTCGATTTCTTTTTTTAAAAAATATTTCTTTTTTTCTTTAATTTTTGTCCTATTTTAAAGCTCATCTTGGGTCTTTTTTTAGGGTCAAGATTTGACTCGTCTAACCAAAAAAACCCACGAGATGGAAAATTTTGGGTTAATTTGGATCTGTGAAGAAAGCTTTTAATATTTTACTCACGAATATTTGGTCCGTTAATATATCTGTGAGGGGTTAATTATAATCTTCTGCATAATACATCCAATAAAAGCTACTAAGTCAATATTTATAGCAAATAGATCTCTAGTTTCTAAGCGTGCCTCAACTTTAGATTAAAGTTCTTACCCAAAAAAGGGGAAATAAGGATGTTTTTTTGTTTTGTTTAAGTCGAATACATTTTATTTCTATAAGGAGTTTGAATCTTAGATTTATACATCTCCCAAGACAATGGTCAAAACAGATCACAAATACTATTGAATAAGATTAGCCGTCTCTCTCTCTATGCATAATAAGACACTTAAGTAGAACTGTAGAACAAAGATCATGTGAAACAGAAAGGTAATTACTAAACCTTTAGGTAGATATATATTTAAACATGGGTTGGTCACTTACGTAACGTTTACATTTTGTTTTCAGATCTTTTTTTGTAAACTATTTTCATAATCGCTCGATTTACTCATATACATATTTTGGGACATACCGTATACGACTCCCATATGATACGAATACCGAAGTGTTTTACTATGAGTAGCTAAAACGTTTAGTCCTTAAAACATTTGAATTTACGGTCTCACCACCAGAATGATTTTTAATTTACCACTTCGTTTATTGCTAACTCACAGGTTTGTTCTATTGTCCGTGGGGTAGCTGTTCTTAAAATATTTCTTAATGTTTTTTTGGAAAATATTTTGTCTTGTCTTTCTGCCTGTGGATTTGTCTACGTGCATGATAAGAGGTTTATTGTAATAAATTATTCTTCTTTTGTAAAGGTATATTGCCTTTAAGTTACATAACATATACTATATGAAGGAAAAACAAAACTGTACTATATGATATATAAATTTTATATAACATAAAGCAAAAGAAAATGAGTGATGCTGTTGAAGATTAGTGGTTGTGTCCAAAACTTATACAAAACACACTTAGCTGTATATAAAATTTGTGACCCTTAACCATGTTTAGGGCCGCATATATATCACAGTCAATTAAAGATTTAACTAAAATTTAATTAATGCGAGGAAAAAGTAATACCATAATATTATGTAGTCCATTTACAGTAAAATATCCAGAAATTAATACTTAAGAAATGATATATTCCTTTTCAATCCAAATTAAACTATTAAAAATTATCAATTTTTGATAAAATAATATATGTTAAAATTTCTATGTAAATATATAATTTCATTAACATTATAAATTAATACACAAATACAACCTGCATTTCTAGTTTATTTAGAGAAGTTTGAAAGAAATAAAAAATCTGTCAACACTTTTTCATTGAAGCATAAATAACACAAAAATGGACAAGTGGGTACAAAACATTTCTGTTCCTTTTTATGTAGATTTTTTTCTCCCATTTAGATTTATGAAGGTCTTGTCCTTTGACAAAAAAAACGTTTACCAAAAGATATGTCTAGTTTTTAAAAATATGAAATTCCGTTGGAGCTTGTTGGGAGTAAGGTGAGATTGAAATCAACATTCTACAATGCGTCAGATGAAGCAACGTGAGACACTCCTGAAACGATTGATGTTAAATAAGTATGGTTATCTCTTTAAAACACTTGTGGATGTGGGAAGATGGACATGCCTGACTATTTCATGATTATTAAGCATCATATGGATTTAGGAACTCGAAATGGCAAGTTAAGGACGGGAACATATTCAATCCCATCAGACATTTCTGCTGATGTCCGTCTTACTTTCTGCAATGCAATTACAGATAAAATGGCTGATACTCTCAGCAAGTTTTTAGAAGTGACGTGGAAAACTATTGAGAAGAAGTCTTTCGAAACCAAATCTCTACTAAGTAACTCTGGTAATCGTGCTGATAAAGAGACTGCAATGCCTGAGCATTTGACTTTACAGGAGAAAGATGAATGCAGTGAAACATGACAGCTTCTTAGAGCCTGCAAAATAGGTTATGGCAGGTGAAGATAGAGTAACACTTATTTGGGGTCCTTGATCACAGCTCCAAGGAAGGGGGATCTGGAGATGATGAGATACATATTGACATTAATGATCTTAGTCATGATGCCCTGTCAGGATCTCTTAGATGAGTTAAACAAAAGAAAGTTTCAAATGGTGAACCCTGTGAATTAGATATATTTCTCCTTTTATATCTCATGTTTGATCCATTTGATAACATGACTCACAAACAACTAAAGTTTTCTGATCTAGCTTTTGCATGGGCCAGGGCTAGGGAGTTCATTGATGCAACACTACGATGGTTAGTATAAATTTGTGTTTTTTTGCTTGAAAAAAAGTCTTATGTCTTGGTGTGTGATAAAATTGTCACTTTCTTCCTCTTTACTTGCATGGAGTGAAATGGATAGGACGAGGATGTTGACATTGGTAATAATGGGCACCCTAGATCTCGCATTTATCTTGTCTGGACAGAGAATGATATGGCAGTGGAGAACTCCAGTGGTGTGTTTTCTTCATCTCTCTTGTTCTCTATGAAACTTTTGCAGATGATATTTGATTGTTCCACTTCTTATATGTACTTTCACCCTTAGAACCATCTTAATCCTCTCTTGTCAGAAGTGGCCGTCAATCTAGAACACTCATGTTTCCTCTGTACTTCTATTATTTGGACAGTTCTTGTTCCAATAACTTTTTATATTCTGCTGAGAGCAACTTATATTACACGCCTAGTTTGATAGTGATAGACCTATTACATTCTCTATTTGTTTTGCTCCCATATCGCTGTTTACAGTTTTCCTTAGTGATCATGTTATTCCGTGGAGTGTATGTAAACACCTTAGAAAATTAAGCTTTGGAGCTAAGACTGAAAAACAGAATATTGCAGAGTAGAACAGAGTATGTTTGGTTTGTCCCCCGTTTTGATTTGGTCTGGTGGTTAACCAAATTAGTAACCCATCATCGTAAGCTGAATCCCCTTGCCATTGAATGGATATGATACGGTTTCTTATGTTCGTGTCTATGAGGTTTACAATACAAGATGGTGGGAAGAGGGTTCTCCGAAAATGTCACAATTTTGGACGTGGGAGAACAGTCTTGGTTGTAACCAGAAAAGTATGGAAACAGTTGTTGTTGTCATGATCCGCAGCCTAATAAACTCTTAACGAGAACTCAAGGCGATTTCTCAAGGAATTTAACGAACTGCTGAAAACACAAGGGTAAATTTCACCAACAGAAACTGTATAATCTCTTGCGTTTATGCCGCAGGAGTAGTAATTAATTACAAAGTATGTGACTGGGGGAAACACGAATCCCCAAAAATACGATAGACACGCATTCAAATACGGTAATAAGACTGCAAGACACATAGTGGCCGCTGCAATGATTTAATTTGGAAGACCAACGTATATACATATATATATATATATACAATAAGTTAATCATATGTGAATTTTTCCTTTATAATTGTGTACACGACTTGACTTACCCACAAAAGTCCATCGGATGCTAGTTCGTAGAACTAATGTTGGACTTAAGTGCCATTTCTTTATCATTACAGATTCGATCATGTCAAACACGGGCATTGCATAGACATAAGACAAGCCAAGCTGAATTAAGTTCCTGGTGTTTGGTTTGTCACAAGTTTTCTAATTAATAATACGATCATTCTGGTATACATACCTGATAGCTTATTCCGAGGAGATGTATTAACACCAACATGTTGGCCAGAATGATAAGACCCTTGGGGCCATGGAGTGATGTGAATATGTTTTCTTCTACATTGTTCCCTAAGTTCCTATACCCTACAATAGCTACAAGGAAATAGCAGAAAGCTACGATGACATGAGGTACAATGGCTCTTTTCCACATGGGCCGTTTAGATGGATTCTCGGGTGTTGATGGGATCGTTGCTTGAATTTCAAAAGCAACCTTATGACCTCCGTATGCAAAAGCCATCATCCCCAATACACTTAAACAGTCTAACACCACCGAGTATGTTCTTCTTTTTTTGTACCCATACTTGACATTGTCCGGGTCATCCTTTGCCAGTGAGGCTACCCAAGCCATTGTGGAATAGCTGTGGGAAAGATAGATGATATATCCCTCGTCTCCCATCTTTTGTTTCATTCTCTACAGAGACTGAGTTAAAGATGACTTTTCGCATACGGGTTAGGGCCTTACCTTACAGACATGGCGGCAGCTATCAGATAAGGGAACTAGATCCCTTGATTCCACATATCATGCCATGTATCTTCTCTGTATATTCTCAATTACTGTCACATAATCTTCTTTCCCTGTATGTACTCTCATCATATGTATATATGCATCACTATCATCATCAATATAGAATCAAGATTTCCACAGCCTATCATAGTATCAGAGCAGAAAAGAATAATTTTTTGAAATTCCTGTTTTTTTTTCTCTTCCCCTTTCTTTCTTTACGCAAATCATCTTTTTCTACCTTCTCCTTCGTCTACACCTCTGTAACCTGCAACAATCATGTCTCAACCTGAAAATTCATCAGCAGCGAATGCCACTGTATACAATATTAACAACCCTTCAACCACACTCATATCTATCAATATGTCAAACATCACTAAACTCACAACACTCAATTATGTAATGTGGAGTCTTCAGATCAAAGCTCTCCTTGAAGGACATGAACTTCATGGCTTTTTGAATGAAACCACAATGACTCTATTACCCACAATCATTGTTGATGATCAAGTCATTCCTAATCCAGACTATGCACCATGGAGACGACAAGATCGCCTGCTCTACAGTGTTCTTATTGGCGCCATATCTCTTCCAGTTCAATCGGTGGTCTCCACTGCAACAACCACCAGAGAAATCTGGTCCCTGCTGGCTTCAACGTTTGGCAAACCAACTCGCGGTCACATCCAGCAACTAAGGCATCAAATCAAAACATGTGTGAAGGTACCAAATCTATAAGTGAGTATCTCAGGTTCATCAAAGGAAAAGCTGATGATCTTCCCATGTTGGGGAAACCGTATGATGAGGAAGATCTCACAGAACAGATCCTTGCGGGTCTGAGTGACGATTTCAAACCAGAAGTCGATACTATCAATGGGCGTGATACTGGAATTTCGTTTGCAGAACTACACGAAAGGTTGCTGAATCGAGAAGCAATGTTGATGTGTTAAGAAGAACCTGCTCCCATGGCGCCAATCACGGCGAATGCAACTGAGGCTCGTTCACGTTTTACTCGTCCTGGAAAACAAAGCTACTCTAGGAACAACTCAACATACACCAGCAACAACTATCAAAACAATTGTGGAACACGACCTTACTTAGGGAGATGTCAAGCATGTGGAGTACACAGACATAGTGCCAAGTTCTGTTCTGAATTTCGACTCATCTGTGGGTCATCATCAAATGCTCAACCTCAGTATACCTCTTGGACATCTCCACATCCTCCTCCATCTCAATCATGGCAACCTAGAGCACATGTTGCTCATGCTCCAGTTTTAGACTCGCCAACTTGGCTTCTTGACTCCGGAGCATCGCATCACATGACTGCGGACCTAGCAAACCTGTCACTTCATGCACCGTATCATGGTGGCCATGATGTTATCCTGGGAGATGGTTCTGGACAATCAATCACTCATACTGGTTCTTTCAATCTTCCCTCTCTAACTAAACATTTCTATCTTGATAATGTACTGTGTGCCTTCGCTGGATAAAAATTTGCTTTCTGTTTTTCAACTCTGCTCTACTAATGGGGTTGCTGTCACCTTTACACCTACTTACTTCCAGGTCAGAGATCTGAATACGGGGGCGCTTCGTTTGGAAGGCACACCTAGACATGGCACTTATGAATGACCAAAACACAGGTCGCTCAAGCCTCCATCATTGGCTTATGCGTCTGCTGTCAAGACAACAATGTCTGATTGGCATTCAAGATTAGGTCATCCTTCACATTTTATTCTCCAAAAGACAATTTCTGCATTTGATTTACCTTTATCTTCCAAAGTTTTACTTAATAAACCTTGTAGTGCTTGCTCATCTCATAAAATGCATAAACAACCATTTTTTACATCAACTACCTCTTCAAACTGTTTTCTCTGACGTTTGGACATCGCCTGTAACCTCATTTGATGCCTGCAAGTACTATGTTATTTTTGTAGATCATTTTACAAGATATACATGGTTTTATCCCTTAAAAAGGAAATCACAAGTATAAGATGTTTTCCCAAAGTTTAAAGCAATAGTAGAAAATCGTTTTCAAACAAAGATGCAGACACTTTATAGTGATAATGGTGGTGAATTTATAGTTTTAGCTCAATTTCTATCAACTCATGGTATTTCTCATCTTACAACACCACCTCACACTCCAGAGCAAAATGGCATAGCAGAACGGAAACACAAACATATTTTGGAAACCAGTCTTGCTCTCTTGTCTCAGGCTTCAATGCCTAAGTCATACTGGACCTATGCATTAGCCACTGCAGTCTACCTTATAAATAGAATGCCAACACCAGTTTTATCTATGCAGTCACCCTTTGCAAAGCTCTTTGGACAATCGCCAAACTATCTAAAACTGAGGGTATTTGGCTGTCTATGCTTTCCTTGGCTGGGACCATATGCATCTGATAAGTTAGATTCTCGCTCAAAACCATGTGTTTTCTTCGAATATTCACTCACACAAAGTGCATATTATTGCTTAGATAGAGAAACATCTAGGATTTACACTACTATACATGTTGTTTTCCATGAATATGTTTTTCCATTTGCTATCTCTAATCCAATTACAAGTGTTTCTGTACCATACTTAGAAAATGCAGGTTCGGATGCTGCAGATGTAGTAACAGTCAACAACAACATTCAGCCCACTTTCTTGCTGCCAAGGAACACTAACTTGCCTCACTCCACACCACCTATGGTGCAACACCATTCCCATGCAGAATCAATTCATCCCGCACAAATCACAGAGGTCACACCTGCAGACAACTCAAGTCAAATCCCATTCACATCAATGTCTCCGACGGATCCACAAGCTCAGCCAACCATTCCCCCAACTTCTACAACCGAGTTGCCATAACAACGAGAGCAATTATCAGATCATGCTCTGCAATAGACTGCAACAACAACAACACCTACAAGAAAATCAACACGCTAAACAAAACCAGTTCAGAGATTAAATATTAGTGCCAATGTTCAGCAAAGTGCAGAAACAGCACCTCGAACAGTTGCAGAAGCACTAAGAGACTCACGCTGGCGTGCAGCAATGTGTGCAGAGTTTGAAAACCAAGTACGAGAGAATATATGGGATCTAGTCAATCCAACAAAACCTGTGAACATTGTGGGTTGTAAGTGGGTTTTCACCATCAAACGTAACACAGATGGCTCTGTCAACAAATTCAAAGCACGCCTAGTAGCCAAGTGATTCAAACAAAGACCAGGTGTTGACTACACTGAAACCTTCAGTCCGACTATCAAAACCGCTACCATCAGACTAGTACTCAACATATCAGTATCAAGCAACTGGAGCATAAGGTAGTTTGATGTTAATCATGCTTTTCTACAAGGGAGACTATATGATAAGGTCTACATAAGTCAGCCACCTGGATTTGTGGATAAAGATAATCCAACAGCTCTATGGAAACTCAAGAAAGTCATTTATGGTTTAAAACAAGCACCACGCATGTGGTACAATGAACTCCAAGACTTTCTTCTTCAGTCTAGTTTCAAGAACTCATTGGCTGATGCTAGTATTTTCATCTACAACCACAATGGCAACGACGCCAAAAACTTGATAGAGATTTATTTATCTCCACGAGTTTCACCTGAGGTTACTAAAAGTAATCTCAAGAGTTTACCCGAGTTAGTGACTGCAAGTGCACAATTATGCCTCTTGTAGTATAAACGGGATCGATCCTCAGGGAAGGTCTATAACGCAATAGATTATAAGAATTTTTATCTAAACTAAGTGATTCAAGGTTTGATTGTGATTGAAATAATATGAATTTTAACTAAATTAGAACTAAATAATTAAGACGACGAATGAATTAAATTAAGAATGTGTTAATAAGGAAGATAATCCAACCATTGATTATGTACTGGAATGAATATGGATGTGATCGAGATATCAATTCGAATCGTGAATGTATAATTTGCATTTCCAGACAATGAGATTATGAATAGGTTAATACATTCCCATGTAAAAACCCCTATGTTTAGAACTAGATTTGATCAATTCCCATTGCAAACCCTAAAACTAAACAAGCATTAAAATTTATTTCAATTTTCATCAAATCCTCTAGACAACTACTTCCGCAGGCTAGAATCATAAGATTTTCTAATCAGATTATCCTATGAATTCACTATCCCTTTCCCAAGGTGCGAATTCGATAAACCCTAGATTAACTCTTCCAAGATAAAACTAGCATTAAACATATCTAATAGTGATGAATTACACAATCCTAGACCTAAATATCATCTCATGATCTCAATTCCCCTAATCATCTATCCTATTCATGGCTGAATCTAAGAATCTACTCAGACATGATAGAAATTGCAGAGAAAACAATCAGAGGTGAAGAAGACATAATTGAATTGCAGAGATTAATTAATACAAGAATTCTTAAGAAAATAAAACTGTAATTGTCTTACTAAACACCATAGATTGTTGAAGAAATAACTAGGGTTCTCTGTCACTTTTTCTCTCTCAAGGCTGAATAATACTCCTCAGTTTTTCTTCCAACAACATATTTATAGGTTCCCAAAAATCTAATTTATTAGACTAAAAATCTAATTTATCGGACGAAGGGATCGATCGATCCTTGAATCCGTCGTAGACATTTCTGGACAGGTAGATCGATCGATCGTGACAGATATCGATCGATCTAACTTGCTCAATCGTTCTTCACTCTTTCTGATCGGTCTTGGAAATTCACGCAATTATAATCGCATAACCGATCGATCGATCGCTTCAGAATGAGATCGATCGATCTCTTCACATGGAGACATGTATGGGTTCAATCGTCATATGATTCTGTTACTTCTATTGACGCTTCCTTATCATCCTCGGATGGTTGTATCAGCTACCCGTGACTTCAAAAACTCCGAAGACATTCCTTTCTTGCTTTGAATCCTCTGAAAAATAGAAATGTAGAGAACATCCTAGAGTTCTAACGCATATGAAACTAAATGTATCCTAAAATGTGAATTCTAATGGTTGATTCATGTAAATTATGTACAAAATGATCTATTAAAATCATTAAAATGTGGGTTTATCACTGATGCTAGTCTTTTCATCTACAACCACAATGGCGATCTTCTCTACATGCTGGTTTATGTCGATGCCATTCTTCTTACATAAAAAAACGATACTCAGCTCAACAAATTCATTCAAGCCCTTTCCATCTGTTTTTCACTCAAAGACTTGGGCAGACTCTCTTATTTCCTAGGTATGGAAGCTACATATTCAAATAAAGGATTATTACTAACACAACAAAGATATATTTCAGATCTTCTCCACAAACATCACATGATGTATTGCAAACCAGTTCCTACACCGATGTACACTACAACCACACTTGCTCTCAACACATGCGTAATAATGGAAGATCCAACCAGATACAGAGCAATCATTGAAAGTCTTCAGTACCTTGCTCTCACTCGACCAGATATCTCCTTTGTCGTCAACAAACTCTCCCAACTCATGCATCAGCCAAATGATATACACTGGAATGTAGCTAAACAAATTCTACGGTATCTCTCATGCACCAGATCACATGGAATCTTCTACCATCGCTCTAATCCACCTTCTCTCCATGCCTACACCGATGCTGACTGGGCTGGGAACAGAGATGATTATACCTCTACAACAGCTTACATAGTTTACTATGGTCACAATCCCATTGCATGGTCGTCAAAGAAGCAAACAGGTATGGCGCGTTCCTCAACCGAAGCAGAATACAGAGCAGTCGCTGCCACTGCCTCTGAGGTATGCTGGATCAGATCACTCCTCAGCGAGCTTGTCATTACCATAAACACACCTCCTATATATTGTGACAACATTGGAGCCACCTATCTTGCTGCAAATCCAGTATTTCACTCAAGGATGAAGCATCTCGCACTTGACTATCACTTCGTCAGACATCTTGTGCAAACAGGTCAGATTCGTGTCTCTCATGTGTTGTCCAATGATCAACTTGCAGATGCTTTGACCAAACCACTTCCGAAGCTCCCTTTTAAAAAGCAATCAGTCAAGATCGGACTCACCATGGGTGCTCCGTCTTGAGGGGGCGTATCAGATAAGGGAACTAGATCCCTTGATTCCACATATCATGCCATGTATCTTCTCTGTATATTCTCAATTACTGTCACATAATCTTCTTTCCCTGTATGTAATCTCATCATGTGTATATATGCATCACTATCATCATCAATATAGAATCAAGATTTTCATAGCCTATCAGCAGCTACCAAAGAGACACCGGAAATGGAGTTGAAGTTCTTAAGAAGGGAGAGCACAAACTGAGAAGAGGCAAAGTTTAAAATGAAGTTTCGGATTCTCATCTTGGTGGACTTGTCACCTCCCACAGAAAGTTGATGAACCTTTTTCAGCGATTCAGCTCCAGTCAACATATAGATTATGCACGTACTGGTTTCAAGAAGAAGTTGTAGCGGCACGATGATGTACAAACCTAGCTTTTTTTGCCAAAGGCTGCCTGACCTGGCTCGTGGTACCTATAAAACCGTTGCCAGAGCGTGTATAATGTGATGGCCCATGACAGGATCAGCATCACTACCCCAAGTCCCTTGGAAACAGAAGAGGCAACTGGTACGTTATGTCGGGAGCAAGTGAAGTTGAGAAATATGTACATCGCAAAGAGTTTATATGCTCTTTTTCACTTTTCAAAAGAAGGGGTAGATTTGAAAATATATACCATCCAAGCTTTGACATGGCGTAAGGAAGACCAAGAACTTTAGCATTAACTATGGCAGTCACGTTGTGGAAAGCCGGATAGTACCAATTAGCATTTCCTGGTGCTGTGATTGGAAGTCGATCTTATAGATCAAATGATTGATGATCCTATAAGTCCCACAATTTCGACGTGTCCAAATTTCCTTTCGTATGCAATATTATCATCTTACCAACACATCAAGCATCAAAAGGGAAACTCTTTCAAGAACAACGTTTGTTAATTTATCTTACTATGTTACGGAGAATATCTACATATAAGATTTTCATAAAAAGCATACCTCCACAAGATCTTGATTTTGGATTTGGTTTGATGGACTCGGGATCTTCATCATTGCAAACACACACAAACTTAGGAATATTGTGACTTGTGTGGCAATCTTTCTTCCTTTTTTTGTGCTCCCAACAGTTGTATGCAAGAGAAAGAGAGAGAACGAAAGTTTACTTTGACCTAACTGAATATGGGTAGCTATACCTTGAATGATCTATACATTTTTTTTTGTTTGATATTACCTAGAAATTTTAACGTGTTCAGTTTATCGGTATTAAAAATGGTCGTTGATTGGGATACATGTTCTTAATGACTCTCTTGGTGAAGTATATGATTTTAATAAACTGGGAATCTTGGTCCATTACGTGTCATTTCAGTAGTTTATTGTTTTTTCCAGTTTATATATAATAATATCCAAACTAAAATATAATATATTATAGATTAGATGAAGACCCAATGAAAAAAAATTAAAATCTAAAATTAATAATCGTATAATTAAAATTTTGTATATCTAAATTTTAGATTAAAATTCACCTTCCAAAATTATATTTACAATCCATGATCTAAGTTTTTTCGAAAGTAATCTTTTTTGAATAAATACAAGGATTCTAATATTTTTTAATATTATATTATCTAAAAATATATAATTAATGAATAAAGATAAATATCTTAATGATTTCTATGAAAAAAAATTTAGAAAAATTATTTGTAATGGAGTAGATTAAAATTTTTTTAAAAAAACTAATTACGATAATATCTTTTCTTAGTATTATATTGTTTAATTTGTTTTAATATATTTCTTACACTTGTCAAAATATGATATTATTTTTTTAGATATTCCATTACAGGATGTATCATCCAGCTTGGTTCTTCTTTGATGTCGTAGAAAGCACAAAAAGCAAGACATGGTTTTTGATCATCTGCCAAAGCTATATCGTGTTATAGCAGAGGTTCTTAAAGAATTGAAATGGATAAAATCTTTACTCTCCGAGTTTGGTATTTAACATCCCCAGACCTATAATTCTCTGGTGTGAATGAAGCTGCTATTCATATCAGTAACAATCTAATTTTTCATGAAAGAACGAAACACAGATTTGGATTGTCATTTCATTCGAAATGAAATTATCAACAGAACAATCATTACGAAGCATGTCCCTTCTTCGGATCAATTGGCGGATAATAACCAAGCCATTGGATTGTAAGGAGTTCGACATTTTTATTTTTCCAGCTTAAGGGGATATTAGAAAACATAGTATATTTCCTTTTACGTAAATAAAGTATATTACTAGATTCTTTGAACATCTCTATCCAATAGAATTTGTCAAAGTTTCTTAAAAAATAAAAATATTATTATTTTTTTTTAATTTAACCAAATGACATATATATTCTTAAAATTCTTGTTTTAGAATTTGTTCTTATTTTTACTCCTCTCTCCTACTTTTTCTTTTTCTATTATTAAATTTTTTTATAAAAACTTTGTTAAAAACCTTTAATGGAGATACTTTTATAGATTTAGTTTTGTCGCTTTATGGACATATGTACTTGTATGTAAACAGACCATTAGGTCACGAGATTTATACGATGAACATATTCTTTTTAACTTTGAGTCTCTGATTTCTCACAAGCTTTATTTAATAATAAATAAAATCTGAAATTGATAACCCACGTAATTATGATTTATATATATATATATATATAGATTTTAGATTAAAATCCATGTAAAGTTATCTAAAATAATATTTTATCATCTGTTATTGAGAAATCCGATAAATTCATAAAAATATAAAAATTATTATACTATAATATCTTCTTTTTAAGAATAATAATTTACTATAGAATTTCCTTTAAAATATTATTAATACATGTCAAAATATAATGATCTTTTTTTCATTTATAATCAGTAATTATTTTTTCTTGTTCTTTTATTTAATCAGAAAAATAAATTTACACGTGTTAAAATTCTCTAATTATTAATTTTGAGGATTAAACTTTATATAATAAAATGGTTTGGTTCAAATCCCATAAGGAAACACATGCTTTGTTCTTTAAACACTTTTTGATTTATAATTAGTTTCCCCTTTTTGTTTTGTTTACTTTTGGTTTTGTAAAGTGGATTCATTTAAAGTTTCAAACTGTACAAACATATGGTTCGATTTTGAGATGAGCTATTTTGGTTTGGTTTGTCTTGGTGTGGTCCGTGTGGATCAGGTAGTTTGGATAAAGCACTAAGACAGATACATACAAATATTATCTATTTCTGAAATGAGAATTAAAATAGTAGATCTTTTAATTTGGCCGCTTACGGTCGTGGGGACAAAAAGGTCTATAAGCTGGATAATGTAAACTAATGTAAAACCCAGCTCAATACACCCCATAATGGAGGATGAATCCATATCCTAATCTAAACTCCAACTAGTTTCCAGAGTATATATGCATCCACTCTTTTTCACTTAATAATTTTGACATTTGTTAACCCTACTTATCATGTATGCTCAACAATACGAGTCTGAATTTGGAATCGTTTTTTCTTAAATCGTAGCTAAACACAGAGCAAATCACAATCCGACCAGACAAATAGAATGAGAAAAACCAACCATTATTGTTTTCAAGTCTCCTACAACGAAAAGGTTTTTAAGCCATTCTCTAATATCCATCTAGCTGTTTGAAACAAACCACATTCACATATCCCAAACCAAGTACCCCTCCAACACTTAAGCACGTTCTCCTCTAATCCTGCGAGCGAGTTGAATGTCTTTAGGCATAATGGTGACACGCTTAGCATGAATGGCGCAGAGGTTAGTGTCCTCAAAGAGACCCACAAGATATGCTTCGGCAGCCTCCTGGAGTGCCAGCACAGCGTGGCTCTGGAAACGCAGATCAGTCTGCAACCACAGAGAAGCACAAAGGGTTATATAATGACGTAAGATGTAAAAGATGAAACCTTTCCACCTTTTCCAGAGTATATGCCTTCGTTAAGTTACAATGATATCACAGAACTGTATATATTCAGTCACATTACCTTGAAATCCTGGGCGATCTCACGAACAAGCCTCTGGAAAGGGAGCTTCCTGATGAGCAACTCAGTACTCTTCTGGTACTTACGGATTTCACTGTCCCATCAAGAACAAAAAGAGTTTTGTCAAATAAGAGATCAAATCAAAACACAACCCAATAGACAAAATGTTAAATTTGGGGAAAAGAAAACAGATGACAATACCGAAGTGCAACAGTTCCTGGACGGTAACGATGGGGCTTCTTGACTCCACCAGTGGTTGGGGCAGACTTACGTGCAGCCTGAAATTGAAAACATGCATTTATAAACAAAATCAAACAATGTGTTAACCAAAATACTCAGACAAAACGTGAGATAGCCCTTAGTTACCTTTGTAGCAAGCTGCTTCCTTGGGGCCTTTCCTCCAGTAGACTTACGAGCTGTTTGCTTTGTACGAGCCATCTGATCATATTATATAAAAAACATAATTAGACCTTTGAGCTTTCAATTGCTGGAACGAATCGTAAAACCAATAAGATGACATCTAATAAATCCAAAGTGAAATCGAAACCCTAAAATCAACAATCGCCGATGTATCTAACAATCAAACAATTAATTGTCAGAAGAAGCAGAAGATCCTGGCAAAGAAACAATCTGATTCTTCAAATAATAGCGAAAGCGATTCCTCTATAACCAAAAACCCTAAATCCACAAGACGAATCGGCGAAAAGAAGATGATTTGATTATCAAAGAGTATAAACTAATCCGCACTAGAAATTTCAGAAAAGGATTACAGACGATTCAAACGAGTGAACAATTCTAAGAAAAGAACAAAGAAATTCAAAAAATTGTACCTTCTCGCTGTTTTCCTTCGAGAAACCTTTCTCTTGCTTCTCTGAATACAAAAATTTGAGCTCTGATCTCGCCTGAACGGATATTTATATAGGCAACGAATGATGAGGATACAGCAGATTGACAATCGGACGGTTATTAATCGCCTAAACGAATGATGGTAAACAGATTGACGATCGACGGTTATTATCGCTCATCAATGCGTTTCTCATTTTTTTAATCGTACGGTCTAAAATAATGCCACAGCATGTGTTTTCTTGGACCTACGACGGTCCAGATTAAACTCCAAAAATAACTTATTTTTGAGACCTAAAACACCGAGCCATCTAAAAATTATGCTTAGCAGAAAGAAAAAAACATTAAATGAAATGCTAAATCGACTATAATAGAGTCGAGCTCGTGACTCGAGACTCTAATTTCGATTTCAAAAAAAAATTAAAACCCTAATGATGGTTCTAATTCAGTAATATTAAAGTCATTAAATTAATAAAAAAATTAAAATCAAAATAAATAAAAAAACCTAAAGGGAAGAATAAAAACCCTTCGCCACTCGGTTTGTATCAATCACTTTCACAATCACACACAAAAACAGTTTAGCCCCAAATAAGACGAAACAACAACAAAAAAAACCTACGAAACTCATATTGTGTCATCCATGGCAGCCACCACCAGCTTTTCCTCTTCACTGTCTCCTATCGCTAAACCAAACAACCCTTGTACCAACAATAAAACACATCTCTTTGTCCTCCCAAAACCCTTCCTTAAACCTTCCCCACTTTCTCTCTCGTCCTCTTCTTCTCCTTTCCTCGTCCATGGAGTCTCTCAATATTTCTCCTCTGAGTCCTCTCTCTCAGGAACCGGAGACCATTATCTTCCCTCTTTTGATTACAACGAAGACGAGGAAAAGCCTCGAGAAGAGTGCGGCGTCGTCGGAATCTACGGCGATCCGGAAGCTTCGCGTCTCTGTTACTTAGCTCTCCACGCTCTTCAACATCGTGGCCAAGAAGGTGCAGGTATTGTAACAGTTAGCAATGAAAATGTTCTTCAGACTATAACAGGTGTCGGATTAGTCTCCGAGGTTTTCAACGAGTCCAAACTCGACCAATTACCTGGCGAATTCGCTATCGGACATGTCCGTTACTCAACCGCCGGAGCCTCCATGCTCAAGAACGTCCAGCCTTTCGTCGCCGGTTATCGATTCGGATCGATCGGTGTTGCACACAATGGTAACTTGGTGAATTACAAGCAGTTGAGGGCTATGCTTGAAGAGAACGGTTCGATTTTCAATACTAGCTCTGATACTGAGGTTGTGCTTCATTTGATTGCAATTTCTAAAGCTAGACCCTTTTTTATGAGGATTATTGATGCTTGTGAACAACTTCAAGGTGCTTATTCGATGGTGTTTGTTACTGAGGATAAGCTTGTCGCTGTTCGTGACCCTTTTGGTTTTAGGCCTTTAGTTATGGGTAGGAGAAGCAACGGAGCTGTTGTTTTCGCTTCTGAGACTTGTGCTCTTGATTTGATTGAAGCTACTTATGAGAGAGAGGTTTATCCTGGTGAGGTTTTGATTGTGGATAAAGACGGTGTCAAGTCGCAGTGTTTGATGTCTCAAAATGAGCCCAAGCAATGCATTTTCGAGCATATCTACTTCTCGTTACCTAACTCGATTGTGTTTGGTCGATCCGTGTACGAATCTAGACATGTCTTTGGGGAGATTTTGGCTACAGAGTCGCCTGTTGAGTGCGATGTTGTGATTGCTGTGCCTGACTCTGGTGTTGTGGCTGCTCTAGGATACGCTGCTAAGTCCGGTGTTGCGTTTCAACAGGGACTGATCAGGTCTCATTATGTAGGGAGGACGTTCATTGAGCCGTCACAGAAGATCAGAGACTTTGGTGTGAAGCTAAAGCTGTCTCCTGTCCGTGGGGTTTTAGAAGGGAAAAGAGTTGTTGTGGTTGATGATTCAATCGTGAGAGGCACGACCTCGTCTAAGATTGTGCGTTTGTTGAGAGAAGCGGGTGCTAAAGAGGTTCATATGAGGATCGCGAGTCCTCCTATTGTAGCTTCTTGTTACTATGGAGTGGACACGCCTTGCTCAGAGGAGTTGATATCCAACAGGTTGAGTGTTGAGGAAATTAATGATTTCATCGGTAGCGACTCTCTTGCGTTTCTGTCGTTCGATACTTTGAAGAAACACTTAGGGGAAGACTCTAAGAGCTTCTGCTATGCGTGCTTCACTGGTGATTATCCGGTGAAGCCAGAAGAAGTTAAGGTGAAACGAGGAGGAGATTTCATTGACGATGGTCTCGTTGGAAGCTTTGACAATATCGAAGCAGGTTGGGTTCGATAGACAGAGAGACCTGCAAAGACGTTCCAAAGACTATTCTTGCGTTTTTATCATTGGGATCTTATTGTCATATTAATTTATCTATTTCGTTGAATGTGACAAGTTTGTTTTTTTTTATTGTTTTGAATCTTTAAAGATTTTGGTATCTCGTTTTATGAATCCAATCTCATTTTTTTGCATAAGAGTTTTTTTTTTCTTTTTCTTGTAGATGATAGTTTCGTTCCGTGGATGATGATAATATATTCAGATTGTTTGCAAGCTAAAGATAGTTCCTCTTGTTCCATGTTATCTCTAAGAATGTTCTAAAACAACATTTGATTTATGGGAAACGTTATTTTAGTGAAACCGCAGAAAGGAAAAGGAAAAGGAAAAGACAAAAAAACACCAGTCTACTAAACCCTTTATTCTCAATCATGTTCTAATTTCAATAATTCAGGATTATACATTCTAAAATATGCAAAGCAAATCTATATTTATTCTTTTTCAATTCCATGTCCCTCTTATGTTCTTGCTTGCTTAATTGTAATAACTAATAACCCTACTGACAAGGATAAAAGTAAAAGCTAAGACGGGCAGAAAAAGAAAAACTCAAATCTAATCATGCTTGCTTGTTTAACGCAGCTGGCCATCTGTTCTACATAGATTAGTTTAAATAGATCCCTCTTGTATTTTGCAAGAACACAAAAATAACAAATGAAATAGAGAAAAAGAAAACAGAAGCTTTTTGCCATGAATGTACTACAACAGAAACAACATGGAAACAACCAGTTGCAGTAAAAATAAAACGAAGGCAAATGTGGCAACGAGAAGAAGTATACATATATTTTATATATTTGGTGACGAAATGTGAAAGGATGACAAGAGAGAAAATAAAAACAACAAGTAAATATGCAAGACCATAGGTGGACTAGCTAAGTAAGCTTTACTACACTTGGAACGTAAGAGCACACAAGTGGGTAGCAATTTTCGTCCGTCGAATCTCCGAGATCCACTTTTCTCAAGGATCCATCCACTCCAACGATGTAAGCGACGTTGCGAGAATGGTTAACTAAACGTTCTTTGTTTTTATCGAAAGCCACGGCTAGTTTCTTCTCTTAATCAATGAAGAAGGTCGCGGCCGTAATTCCAAACTGAAAACCAAAGCGAGTGAGTGACCTCATATTCACTTCTAAGAACACCTTGGTGTTTCAGGACACAGCGTCCTGCTCAATCTTGGTGGTAACCCAAATCTACATATCTAGTGTATCCCATCGCTGGAACAGAACAGCAAGCTACTCTTCTCTTACACTGGACAGAAGGCAACGGTGGCCCAGATCTCTATCTCTTGTGAAATCATAACAGACTAAGAAACTATCGTCTTCATCCCTTGTTTCTGAACGCTTCTGTTTAGCAAACCGGTACGTATTTCCGTTGAGTGAAGCCACGGTGATAATATTCTACCTTCCAACCTCGAGGGCGATCAAGAAAACCTCCATGAATCAGAGTTTAAGTCGTTGAACTCAATAAAAGAGGGGCGATGATAAGTGACAAACCACAAGATTTTGTGCCTGCGGCTGCACGAGTTGCTGCTCTTCTCGTACCCGAGAGCACACGAATAATTCTCCAATCTGTGAGCTCGATACACCGGGTTTGCCCCGTATACGGGTTCCAAACAACGAGCCTGGTGTTGTTTTTGGTGATGCATAATAATAAGCCGTCACAGTGAAAGACTCAAGATACATCGACTTCATCTGAACCAGAATCGTCTAGGGTTATAAGTTTATCTTCACGCTTGATACATGATTCAACGTTCTTGTCAAGATTGATGCCCATCAAATAAATGCTTAAATCCATCATTATGACTGCCTTCGCTGCTGCTACGCTTGCTTGGCGCCCAAGGTGCTTCTTTGCAAAGCTCCTAACTTTGCATAAAGTCTTCCACTTTTTGCAAGTAGATCTGACCCTTCTCAGAGATGTCAACGGAACCTTAGAGAGCACCTCCTCCGCCAAATACCTTGAAAGATTGGACATCTTCGTCATTGTTTCCAACTCTCAACGATGCAACTTTCACAGAGACTCTTTCTTTCTTTTGCCTCTGTGAATAATCAAAATGTATATATGCATAACAATCGGAGCAACCATTAGCGAAAGAATTTGACGATTACACATTTCCTTTTGTACAACATCGAAACCCCAAAAACGTTTTTAAGGAAACTTTCCTTTTTCCTGTGTAATTACAGATTACTGCCGCCTCTTGGATGGATATACAGTACAACGTAGTTGGTTTACTTGGTGGAATCCTATGACAAATAATGGTTTTATGAATCAAAGAGGAAGCTTGAGATTTATCTCTCAGACAAAACCACTAGCCATTGTCCCATCCCTCATACTTGTGCTCTGAGGAAAACATACACACAAATTGACAAAAACTGCAAAGTGATTACTCTAAGCGATCAAATTCTTTTACAACCAAACCAAGTCATGTGCAGTTAAAAGCTAAGCGATCTGTTAGATTAAGGAAGTCGAAAACTCTGTGAAAATGTAGCAAGACAATATAATTACTCTTTATTAAGCGAAATACGAGTTCTAAAACAGATTCCGAAATCTAAAGATACTCAATGTCGGTTCACCCCCTTATGATCTCATAACGATCATACTCAGACTCATAGCATCTGGGATCCACAACAACAAGCATAGAGATCGAAACCCATTTCCCCTTCCTTATTTATAGCGATAAACATAAAAGCGTATAAACCTCGAACCCTCTGTCTCACTCCAAAACTTTCTTTTACTCCTCATTTAAAATCTCCTTCCCGCCATCTTCTTTGTCCTCTGATATTTCCTCTGCCCAACACGCCATCAGCCTTTCCTTCCGAAGCCCTTTCTTCTCCATTCCTCTTCCTCCTAACGTACATCTGGTGAAACCTATCAATACTGCCCCCAACGAAACCAAGCTTGCCCTCAAGCTTGTAGGATGGAAATTGCAACCGAAATTCCTTTGCTAACATCCAAGAATCTTCCAAAGCTGTGGTGCCCTGCCAATGAATCAATAATTCCAATCCTCCATTGATATTGTAACGAGATGCTAACACATCCTCCGGTACCGGCGGTGAAACCCCATGTTCCATGTGGATAGGTGGAAGTGATTGGACCACGATCCCCGAGCTCAAAGCCTTCTTCAATTGTGAGATGTGAAACACAGGATGAATACGGGAATCGTCTGGAAGTTGCAATTTGTACGCGACAGAACCAATACGCTTGAGAATCTTGTAAGGACCATAGAATATCGCTGCCAATTTTTGACAACCGCGGCGCGCCACAGACTGTTGTCGGTAAGGACGCAACTTCAAATACACCAGATCCCCAACTGCAAATTCCACATGACGACGATGCTTGTCCGCCTGCGACTTCATCATTTGTTGTGTCTTTCCCAAATGGACCTTAAGTTGCATAATCATGTTGTCTCACTGCTGTAAAGACTTTTCTAAATCAAAATTCGAAGTGGAACCCGCTTCAAACGGTAGTAAACGTGGAGGCTCCCTGCCGTAAACCACCATAAAAGGGGACGTCTTCAAAGCACTGTGGTAAGATGTATTATACCAAAATTCTGCCCAACTCAAGAATTGTGACCATGTGTGCGGGTGATGGGAAGCAAAGCAACGTAGATAAGTTTCCAAACAGTGATTGAGTACCTCCGTTTGACCGTTGGTCTGTGGGTGAAAAGCGGTGCTAAACTTCAAAAGGGTCCCCGTTAATCGAAAGGATTCTTTCCAAAACGAACTCAAGAAGAGACGGTCCCTGTCTGAAACGATACTACGAGGAAACCGATGAAGTCGCACTATTTCTGAAGTAAAAGCTTTGGCTACATCGCAGGAAGTGAATGGATGTTTAAAACGCAGAAAGTGAGCATACTTACTTAGGCGATCCACGACAACCATGATTACATTAACTCCCGAAGACATCGGAAGTCCCTCAATGAAGTCCATGCTCACATCCTCCCATATGCGAACAGGTATTGGTAGTGGTTGTAACAACCCCGCAGGAGATAGCGTAGAGTATTTATATGTCTGACAGACGACACACTCCGACACATACTTCTGCACCGTGCGAAGCATCCCTTCCCAATAAAAAGAGCCTTGGATCCGCTTCAAGGTTTTAAAAACTCCGGAATGGCCGCCCACTTGACTGTCATGGCACTCCTTAAGAATCAAAGGAATAAATCTGGAAGTGCAAGGTATAACTAGACGATTCTTCGACCAGAGCTTCCCATCGACCAAAGTAAATTTACCAGACGGACTCTGATCATTCTGCAATAGCTGTATTAGTGATTGAATCCCCTGATCCTGAGCGATCTCTGAAAATAGATCTTGCCATTGCAGAACCTCGGGAACCATCAGCATTAGTAAAACCAACGTGAGGGAGACACTATGAGAGAGTCCATCAGCAGCCTTATTGTCGCATCCAGGCTTATAATAGATGTCAAAATCATATCCCAAGAGCTTAGTCAACCATTGTTGGTACTCTAAAGTCACTTCCCGTTGTTCCAACAAGTACTTAATACTACGTTGGTCAGTGTGAACATAAAATTTTCTGCCAAGTAAATAGTGGCGCCATTTCCGTATTGCAATAACCACTGCCATCAGTTCACGTTCATACGCCGACTTTAACTGCTCTCGTGATGTCAGTGCATGACTAAAATAGGCGATAGGACGGTTGTCCTGCATATGAACCGCACCAATACCAAAACCCGAAGCATCAGTTTCAACGACAATCAACTTAGTGAAATCAGGTAAGGCGAGCACTGGTGCTTGAACCATGGCTTGTTTTAAAACGTCAAATGCTCTCTGTGCTTCCGGCGACCAACAGAACTGATCCTTGTGAAACAATTGTGTGAGTGGCTGCGCTAAGAGACCGTAATGGCGGATGTACTTGCGATAATACCCGGTAAGACCAAAAAAACCCCGCAATTGCTTTGCATTAGAAGGAACCGTCCAGTCTGTCATTGCTTGAGTCTTCAACACATCCGTCGCCACTCCTCCAGAAGAAATAATATGACCCAAGTAATCCATTTGAGAAACGCCAAAAAAACATTTCTTCTGATTTAGATACAGTTGGTGCTGACGCAAAACCGATAACACCCGATGGAGGTGAGTGATATGCTCCTCCCTTGTAGTTTTGTAAATAAGAATATCATCGAAAAAGACCAAGACGAACTTTCGCAGAAAAGGCTTAAAGACTTGATTTATTAAGGCCTGGAAAGTAGCAGGGGCATTAGACAGTCCAAAGGGCATTACCAAGAACTCGTAGTGTCCTTCAACCGTGCGGAAAGCTGTTTTTGGTTTGTCAGCCTCCACCATGCAGATTTGGTGATAGCCCAAGCGCAAATCCAGTTTCAAAAAAATGGTGGCACCGTGTAACTCGTCGAGAAGCTGATCGATGACAGGAATAGGGTATTTATCAGGTACTGTGGCCCGGTTCAAGGCCCTGTAGTCAACACAAAACCGAAAGTTCCCATCGTTCTTGGCAACTAACAGAACCGAAGTGGAGAAGGGACTCACACTGGATCGTATAATACCCGCCTGCAGCATCTCGGTCACCATTTGTTCCATGAGGATCTTTCGTGCCTGCGGATAGCGATATGGGTGCACAGATACTGCAGTCACCCCATAAGCAGTTTAATAGAGTGTTCTTTACCCCAAAGAGGTGGTAAAGAAGTCGGAGTAGCGAATAGATCACTAAACTACGTGAGCAATGCAACAATTCCGGGGGCACAATCTGGAGTAATCGATGTCGCAGCAGTAAGAACCAATGGCTCTTCACTTCCACATTGGTTCATACTGAAGACCGGGCTTAGAGGCTTGAGTGAAATCGGGGACAATGCAATGAACGATCACCCAGCAATGTCACCCGATGTCCGTGGTAGAGGAAGGACAACTCCTGTCACTTCCAATCCACCTCGCATTTACCTAGCGTCTCAAGCCAATGCACACCGAGTATGACATCGACACTGCCCAGTTCTAAAGAGAACCCAAGCGAACCACTTCTTAACCCGGCCTTCCACGCATAAAGCCACCAGGTCGAGTTTCTCCTCATCGAGAAAACGTCCAATCGTGAAGAAGTGTTCAATATCCACAATCCACTCGTGAGTGTTGACCCCGTCAAAAACCGGCATCTCAACCTTTTAGAGCATGTTCTCTCGAGTAGTGACATTAAGAGCTTCCTCGTGTCCACCAAATAAAGGTTCAGTTCGACCCCGGTCATGAATTGGTAACGATCCCGTAGAACGAAAAATCGGAGTATCCGGAGAACAATATTGAGTGTCGGAAGAAGCGGACCGATCGGGTTGTTTACCCAACACCTTCATCAAGGAACGGAATTATTCCTCCATCACCGAAAATCGATGCTTATTCTCAGCCGCTTCCTTCAACAACAGCTGATAACCCCCTTTGAGGAAGGACACCTCTGTCTGGAGTGGGACCTCGTCCTCAACCGATGCATCCGACAACGACGAAGTTTGCGGAGACGCACCCATTGACATGATCGAATAACTGCACACATCTGACGAGCGACGGAACAAAGAAATACCATGCACAACACACAAACAACAACTGCACAGAAATGCAACAACAACCAACCCAAGCAGTACCAAGCAACACCGATCAAGGAAGAAACAACAACCAATCTTCCAGAATAATGAAAACCAGAGAAAACCCACTCAAAAATTCCGGACAACGACGAAATCCCAAAACCCAGCAAAACCCACGAACAGCAAAAACGAAGAATACCCGTTCCGTGGACTCCGATGCGATCTCCACCCTCCTAGGACCGGAAATCGCCACCGATCACCACCCGAAGCCGCAGAAAACGAACGGCTCACCGCACCAATGTTAGATTAAGGAAGTCGAAAACTCTGTGAAAATGTAGCAAGACAATACGATTACTCTTTATTAAGCGAAATACGAGTTCTAAAACAGATTCCGAAATCTAAAGATACTCAATGTCGTTTCACCCCCTTATGATCTCATAACGATCATACTCAGACTCATAGCGTCTGGGATCCACAACAACAAGCATAAAGATCGAAACCCATTTCCCCTTCCTTATTTATAGCGATAAACATAAAAGCTTATAAACCTCGAACCCTCTGTCTCACTCTAAGACTTTCTTTTACTCCTCATTTAAAATCTCCTTCCCGCCATCTTCTTTGTCCTCTGATATTTCCTCTGCCCAACACGCCATCAGCCTTTCCTTCCGAAGCCCTTTCTTCTCCATTCCTCTTCCTCCTAACGTACGTCTGGTGAAACCTATCACGATCACACCCCACTATACATCTCATTTTGCAGCAAGTTTGATACATAAGGGAAACTTTATCGCTCATGTATTGCAGTTTGTGTTAAATCATTCACAGACTCTGATACTGAGACACCACTCTCGTGGTTTTGAATATGCAACGCAAAGACTGTTTTTTTTGGTCTCGGTATATCCACTGCAGTCGTGATCATGGATACTACTTTTGCAATGTTTGGTCTGTCAATAGCTTGTTGTTGGATGCAGAGCAGACCAATCTGAACACATCTAGCGACTTCAACTGGAGAACACAAGCTTAAAATGTCTTGATTCAGTAGATCCACTCCACCAGTCTTGCACCAAGATTCCCATGCCTAATATATGGTTTTAAGTTGACACCATTTAAGAAGTTGTCTGCATCATAAATATTGTGATTTGGAGAACTAGGAGAATAGAGAAATATCTTACATGTTCAATAAGGGTTTTGCCTTCCTCTCCATAGCTAAAGCTTGAAATCTTCTTCCCGCTTATGATTTCTAACTGCAGAACCATGAAAGCATAGATGTCGGACTTCTCTGAGAACGTCCCTGTCCATGCATATTCAGGAGACATGTATCCTCTGTTTCATATGACAAATAGTCTACTAAGTTTATATAAGTAAAGAGTTTGATTGAGCAAGACAACTTGGATATATACTTACATAGTTCCAACAACTCTGAGAGTGTTGTCTTGATGATGGGTTCCTTGAAACAATCGAGCCAATCCGAAATCTGATATTTTCGGGTTCATGTTTTGGTCCAAAAGAACGTTGCTGACCTTCAAATCTCGGTGTATGACCCTAAGGCATGAGTCACGATGGAGATAGAGAATCCCACGCGCAACACCTTGAATGATGTTGAACCTCTTAGGCCAGTTAATCTGAAGCTTTAGCGTCAAATCTAGCCAATATGATAAAGCATAACAATGAGCGAGAAAACAAGTTTTCATATGATGAAAGTACAAGGAAAAATGTAGAGGCAACTGCAGCAAAAGGAGCAGACCAAAGAGAAAAGTGTCGAGGCTTTTGTTCACCAAAAACTCATAAATTAGTAGCTTTTCTTCTCCATCAATGCATTATCCCAAAAGTCGAACCAAATTTCTGTGTTGTAGTTTTGAGATGAGTTTTATTTCATTCATGAACCCTTCTGTACCCTGTCCAGAGCTGCTAGAAAGCCGTTTGACAGCAATTTTCTTCCTGTCTAATAGTTTTCCAGAGAAGC
Source organism: Streptanthus diversifolius (assembly GCA_039880935.1). Taxonomy (NCBI): domain Eukaryota; kingdom Viridiplantae; phylum Streptophyta; class Magnoliopsida; order Brassicales; family Brassicaceae; genus Streptanthus; species Streptanthus diversifolius. The sequence goes on from JAXGFM010000001.1 coordinate 1,677,754, forward strand.
AAAGTTGCAGACAGTCATCCATAGACCAAAAACAATTTGACAGAGACAAGATAAGAGCAAAGGGAGACAATTATCTCTTACCATATAAACTGGACCAAATCCACGTTGACCGAGTTTGTTTGAGGCATTAAAGTTATCAGTAGCAGATCGTATGGTATTCATATCAAAGAATGTTAAACCTGAGATTTCTTGTGGTTCCAAACCATTTTTCCATGAATCTTGTGAAACTGCTTAAGAACCAACAAAATTTTCTGCTTCTGTTGGTTAAAAGTAAAAGAAAAGAAAGAGAACTAGTGTGTTTTACGGTGTCTCACAATTTGGTTTTGCTCGGTATCTCCAGTACTTATATGAGGCAAAGGCCAATATTACAATAATGGAAAGGCAGATACCACCAAAGATAATCATGGTTCTATTGCTTCCAACTGAAACATTTAAAAAGTAAAACAAAATTGTAAAAATGTAAAACTAAGCTGCAATATAAATGAACACAAGAGTAAATGTTATGCTGATAAGATGTTTTGCATTCTCTTTATATTTTGATGCTTTACATTTTGAATAAGTATTATAATAAAACAAATAGATGAATAAACGCTAGTCTTTCTCCTTCCAAAGACAATGTAACCTTGACCTTGACCATCTCAAAGAAATTTGTATTATTCTACAAATTTTATAATACTTGGTCCAAAAATGTATCAATCATCATACGGAATAAAGTACTGTACTTTGAATACTCAACTGCACAACAATAACAAAAGATTGTCACTTTCCCTGAATGAGGTCAACGAAAAACAGTGCTCCAAAATGATGTAAGTTATCCGAATGCTACGGAATCATTTTGTTAACTTGCGCAGATATGATCATTTGATCAGTTATATACTTAAAACGATAAATGAAGTAACCAGTGAACTACACGTTGACCATTTAGAGTCACACTCATAAGTTGTATTGTATCGAAGATGGTGTCAAGAAAAGTGGCCAACATTCATAACTCACTTGGAGGAGTTTAATAAATGCAAATTTTACTCTAAAAAATACATGAAAATTTCTCTGCCGACAGTGTTAATAAGATTTTTCAAGTTTTTTATTTTTACTTTGTTGTAAAAAAAAATATATTCATTGACTTTTGTTAAAGAGATCACACGTGTCTCGAGAACATTTGGATCCCAAATATTTAAAGAGTATCAAGTTAGAAAAAGAAAATGAAAAAAGATAAAATTAAAAAGCAAGAAATTTTTGCTTGGGTCGTCTCAATTCACGCTATTTTACGAGACTCTTTTATTTATTTTTTGATACTTCATTCCTCTCTCTTTTTTAATATTCAGCATGTGGTTGCTCTAAAATCAACAGATGATCGATGTCCACGTGGATTGTGATCAAAGCGAACTCACACATATTTACAAGGGACCGAATAAAAGTGACTTCACAACTGGTTTTCCCTCTCACGAAACTCGAAGAAAATAGAAAGAGATCTTAACTTCTCAATCGACTTCTCTACATTTTTTTGCATATTGATTTTTTCCTTGCGCCGTCCGTTTTCAGCAATCTCATAAATGGTAATTTTCCGATTTTAAATTGATTCGACTCCAATAGTGAAAAACCATCGACTCTCTGGAGAAGAAGAAGAAGAAAAGTATGGAATTAGGGGTTGTGTGGTTGGTTAGAGCCGCTTGGATCGCTGCTATACTTCCTATGGTGATTGCTTCGATACCAAGTTCAAAGCTGAGATCTTTTCAGGAACTCGTTCTGGGTTTCGCCAGGAGAGGCAAGATTCTTCAGCCTTCGTCTTCTCAGGTTTTGTTTGACTCTTGCCTTCTTCATTGTCTCGTTTTATTCGTCAAAAGTTTATAACTTTATTCAATTGCTGTCAAATTGGAAGTTTCTCTTTTTTTTTATTCCTGGAAAATATGAGAATTTATTCAATTGCTGTGAGAAAGGATTGAAATTTTTTCTTGCGATTCCTCGACCTTTTGTTATGAATCCGATTGAAAATTCATTATCTGATTGATAATGTGAGTTTCGCACTGAGAGGCATGCTACGTTTAGTTTGAAACTCAGGTTTCAGTTACAGAACAATGATATTTATCGAATGTGGAAAGGATTTGAATTTGTTCCTTTTTATCGAATGTTTTCGGTTTTGTAAGTTTGTCGACTCTTAAATCCAATATTGAAAATGTTCGTCTCTCAGTTCAAAGCATGTTACTTTAGTTTGGATCTCAGGTTTTTAGTTTCAGAACTGTTCAGTTTCGGTTGCTGAAGATGAAATATGTTTAAGCGATTGAAACTTTTCTGGTTTTGTAAATCTTCCTCTTTGCTTGTTTATGGATGCAAAAGTGGACAGTTCCTCAGAAATACTTTGCTCATTTCTATGTTCTCGGAGTGGCGTGGACGACTCTCTTGCTCGCTGCCACTTGGATGTATGCTTTCAAAACAGCGCCTTTATCGTTTGAGGAGTTCCAGCTGTCCGACGTTGCAAGCCACTTAACCGGAGGTTCTCATGTTTTCTCCTTTCATAAATCCCATTTTATTCCTGTGGAGCACCGTTTCAAAGTGTCATTCTATGTATTCAAGTATAGCCCTTCTGCTCGGCTTCACATTCTTGGTTATCTCGCAGGATGCTTGTAAGTTTCTCTCAATGAAACTCCTCACGTTGTCAAATGCCTATAGTTCAATTGGCTTTAATTTGGGGTTTGTAGTTTCTATACAGCAGCGCCTTTATCACTCTGCGTCAATATTGCTCCAGAGGTAGCAAGATTCACTGGAAATCAAGTGGCTGAGTTCATTGCTAAAGGGAAAAGGCATAACTCAGCCTCTGAGTTTGAGTTATTATCACGTTTAAGCCCTCTGATGAAGCTTGGGTGGTGCCAGTTGATTGGTGGAGTCATTTTCCTCTGGGGATGGTTACATCAACGCCGATGTCACGCAATTCTTGTAAGTTTTTCAACATTCTGTCTCATTGTTTGTGTGTTGATTAGATCCTAAGAGATGCAAAAACGTTAATGCAGGGATCGCTACGGGAAAATCCTAGCCAAGCAAAAGAGTACATAATCCCATATGGAGATTGGTTTGAGATCGTCTCTAGTCCACATTACTTGGCAGAAATCGTAATAATACCTTCCCACTAGTAGACATCTTCATGTTCTTCTTTCCTTCTCTTCGTTAAATGGTATGATGATCTATAATTTAGGTTTTATACGTGGGCTTGCTGATTGCGAGTGGAGGAACAGATATAACTATCTGGTTACTTTATGCCTTCGTGGTACGGTGCACTTTCTTATTGTCAAGACTATGAATGAAAGGCTTTGTCTTTTGAATGTTGTTTGTATTAAGAAGAATTTTATTTATGTCCTTTTCTTTGTAGGTTGGGAATCTGACACTAGCGGCTGGAGAAACTCACCGGTGGTATCTCCGGAAGTTTGAGAACTATCCGGCTAACCGGAATGCCATTTTCCCTTATGTTTATTAAATTGTTTGAGAGATAAGAACACAACTTAACCAAGCTTGTACGGTCGTTGGATATTCATGTAAATGCTAATAGCTATGTGCTTCTCATCTTATGTTTATGTGTCGTTTCTTTTGTGAAATGTGTACTGTTTATCATCTCAGTTAATGAATTTACTAAAGCATGCATGTTTTTATTCTTTAGAAAAGAGAAACTTCTATGGCCAATTTCTTACTTCCTTACCCCTAAGAGGACTGCTGAGTATAGTAAATAATTTTCACCAAATCCCATAGTGATAAACAGAACAGGTGCGTAGAAGAGAATGCAGTTTACGCCAGTATCTGAAATATAGGCATGAGAATCACCATGACAAGCTGAGGTCTGTGGCGTTTCTGAAGAATGTCCTTAAAAGGATGTTTGATAGAATTCGCAAACTCGCTGGCATCTATCATATCTTGAAACTCGGCGTTGATGTTTTTCGTTCCTCTTAGTTTCTCAAAGACATGACGGCCTATTTCTCTCCAACCTCTTTCGATCAAGCTGTTGGGAGTCTCGGGAAGGAAATAACCACCAAGAGACATGAGCAGATGACCCAAGAGCGAGTCTCCAGCGCCAAGGATGAAGATTTTGCGTTACGTAACTGATCATGCTCGCCGAAAAGATCCCAAGAGTTGTTGCCAATTGAAACAAAATGGTGAGACCACCTCTCATATGGGCTGGTGCTACCTCTGATAAGTAAACAGGAACTGCCTGTAAGAGCAAAAAGAGTGGTTGTCTCGTTAGGTAAGATTATGTGTTTTCCATTACACACTTTACTTCTCTCACATAACCTGAGTTTCAAGTCCAACGCCAAAACCGAGCATGATCCGTCCGAGAAAAAGAATCGCGAGGTTCATCGATCCGACATTTACAGCAGCTCCTACTAGGAAACGGATCCCAGCGCATATGATGCTTACACGTCGTCCATAATTTCTAGTGATTTGTGAGGCCATAAGAGTTGCAACCAAACCAGCAATGTACAGTGATGAGTTGAATGCGGCAAGTCTTTAATAGTTGAATTTTCAATAGTTATTTTCATGAGCATTTTAGATTTAGCATCCACAGTGGGGAAAAACTCTCTGAGGAATTCACCAGTCGATGTGACACCTGTTGGACAAAAATGTTATTAAGCAAAACATGTTATTAAAGTGAATATGAAATGGTCTTAGAAATTATATCCATTGGGAATAAGTGGAATTTAAAAAAGTCTCACATTGCTTAGGAGGAACTTTTTCCATTTGCATATATAGTGGAACAAAGTCACTAAGTTTCAAAATAGTTTATGGGGAGAAACAAGGGGCCACACACGCGCACCACCACCACCACCGCCGCTCGCGCTTGCTTTGGGCTTTGGGTTTTGGGCTTTGTCTCGTCGTCAAGGAGTCCTATTTTTTTGCGACTGAAAATGAATCGACCATCCTTACTGGACCGATCGATTCATCCTCGCGAGCATTTCCAGGATCGATCAGTCCTCTACCAGATCGATCGATCGCGTGCTACGGATGGTTTTTAGCGTGAGTTTCTGGGATCGACCGATCTAAACGAGATCGATCGATCTCGTTCTTCGTGAGATTCCAGGATCGACCGGTACATTCCGGATCGATTGATCGCCTACAGGATCGATCGATCTGATTTTTAGATCGATCGATCGGGTTCAAAATTTTGTTGTTATCCGCGAATATTCCAGTCAAAACGGTTACAACCACTTGCGGAATTTTCGGGATTTCCGCCAAAAGTCAGGATTTTATCCCAAAACCCCCTAACTACTTCTTCCCTATAAATAGAGACCTAAAGCGATAATCCCGAATATCCTGAGTTTTTCGATAATCTCGAAAACCCTAAAATCGCATATTCTCTAAATTCACAGAAAAAGGTTCAATTCTCTCTCTCATTCGTTTCTCTCTTTCATAAACGATTCTTGTTCTTGAGTATATCATAGATACTGTGTTTGCAGATTCCAGATTTGATGTTGCAAATAGGTCTATAAAAGGTTGTATCTTGGATTCAAAAGGCGTATTAAAACCGTCACACTACGGGTGCTTTATTGGGTTAAGAAAAGAGATAATCTCGCCTCTTTTGTGGATTTCATAAAAATCGTTTTATAAATCGTGTTCTCTACAAATTAATTTCTTCTTTTTATCACAAATATCAAATCGTATTTTCTTATCCGGTTTTATATTTCCTACAACACCACTTGTGAAACCAAAGCCCTTGAGTCGTTTAAGACACATAATACACTCATCAATTATCCATTAGAACCTGCGACTCCGACATCATATCCAAACATGCATCCACTAATGGCTGCAATAAGGCAAGCCATGATGATGAAACCTGTGATCTTCCCTTGGTATTGCTCTTCTTTCTCAATTGCCATTTTCTTTTTTCTTTTTTTCAGTTTTTTGTTAATCAGATTAGTTAATGACTAATAGAGACCAAAGAGAGTTATTGACCTGTAAACTTGTTCCTACCAAGGTTAACAGTTTCGAGTTTAGGTTTAAAAAAAAAAGAGACAGCTGGATATCGAGCTAGAGAGGTTATTAAAGGAAAGGTTTAAGTACTCAGATTCTTGAGTTCGCTCAGAAACTCAGGTACCAGACCCTTCAGGTTTGTCCAGCTGAGCCACAGGGACCAGAGATGTTTGAGCTTGGTGATGGTGGGCGAACTTTACCGGTAAGGTTAGGGAGTTTGCGGAAGCTAAGGAAATTCAGAAAGGGTAAGTTGCCAACTTCAGGCGAATCTGACCGGAGATAGGATCATTTGATATGTCTAGGGTGATGATGCGGTAGTTGACGCTGGCGTCACCGCACTCGAGGCAGCACCAGGAGTAGCTTGTCTTGTACATATGGCTTGAGCGTTAGTCAGAATGTTTGCTTTCAGGTCAAATAACCATCAAACAAAAAATAGGATTTGGTGGAAAAATAAAGAGTAACCTTCTTTATGAGATTGTTAGCAAGATTTTTCTGGAGTACAATCACATGTGATGTATAATCATGTTTTAATAGATAACATCTATAAAAGTCTATTTAGTTCTTGATTAAAGGTTTACTAATGATTTTACGGGAGAGGTCTGAGGTTGGAGTTTCAGAATGCAATTTATTATTAATTATGCATATTAACGGAGAAAAAAGTTTATAAGAGATTTTAATAAATAAAACAGTTAACTATGAAATTTCATAAGGTGGTTAAGTGTGATGCGAACAGACAGATGAAATCGTGTAATGTAGATTCTTGTAAAACATTAGAATCATGGTTCTAATAATTCTCATAGTTGTTATAACTCAATACAACTTCAACCAAATAAAGAAATAGGTAGCATCAAAATGGGCCTACTCGACAAGGAAAACAAAAGAAGCAAAATGGGCTAAACCTCGGCCCAAAATTGCTGCAACGTGTTTTCAACTCTATAATACAAATAAAAAAAAAAATCCGAAAAAAACAAAAAATATCAGAGAGGCTCGCTACGAAATCCAAATCTCTCTCTCCCCAGATTTGAACTTTTAGATCCGTGAGAAGATGTCTACGTTCAGCGGCGATGAGACTGCTCCGTTCTTCGGCTTCCTCGGCGCTGCCGCCGCCCTCGTCTTCTCCTGTAAGCATTGCTTCTTCTCCAATTCGCATCTGACTCATTTACTCTCTTCTCAATCCGTTTGATCTTATCGTATCCTGTTTTCTGAAAACCGAATGAGATTCATATAATTGCTTAGATAAATTGTTGAGAAAGATGTTCAACTTTCTTTAGAAGCCTTTGTATTAGATCGTTTTGCCTAAATTATGGAATGATTAGTTTTTTTTATTCGATCTGAATCCACATGATCATCTCTTCGAACATTGTATTATGTATTGTGTAAAATTGATCCTGTTTTAACTCTTAATCACACCTGATCATCTGTTCGAACTATGCTATTGTATCATCATGTATGCAACGTGTAACTTAGTTCTAATGGCTAAAACTCTTTCTGAGAGGTCACAGGTTCAAGTCACGTTGGGAGGGGTCTGCTCCCTCAAGAGAGTTAAATTATGGTTTTGAAGTATTGATTTCTCTCAAGCACACATTTTTCTGCAATATTTTGGCTGTAACCTGAATGTTACTTGGATTGGGTTTAGGTATGGGAGCTGCTTATGGAACTGCAAAGAGTGGTGTTGGTGTGGCTTCAATGGGAGTGATGAGACCTGAGTTGGTGATGAAGTCTATTGTCCCTGTGGTTATGGCTGGTGTGTTGGGTATCTATGGACTCATTATCGCTGTTATCATCAGTACTGGAATCAATCCAAAGGCTAAGTCTTACTACCTCTTTGATGGATACGCACACCTCTCCTCTGGTCTTGCCTGTGGTCTTGCTGGTCTATCAGCTGGAATGGCCATTGGTATCGTGGGAGATGCTGGAGTCAGGTTTGTTCCTCTTTGCAACTATGTAAAATCCTCACCGAGAATGTTGAATATTGACTTATTTCGGTTTTGGAAACTTTTTTTCTCAGGGCAAATGCTCAGCAGCCTAAGCTTTTCGTTGGGATGATTCTTATCCTTATCTTTGCGGAAGCACTTGCTCTCTACGGTCTTATTGTAGGCATCATCTTATCTTCTCGAGCTGGTCAGTCCAGAGCAGAATGAGAACCAAAAGATTCCTTATGGATCAACTTTGTAGCATTGGGAACCGATTATTTTTGCGGATTCTTGGAACTTTGATTGGGGTGGTTGTTTGAATGTAGGATGTTGTTATTGTTTGGTTCGGTAATAAATGAGAGTTTGGCATGTTTTGTATTCTTGTATTGTGTCCGTATTTGTCTTGAAGAACTTGATGGTATCTTTGTTTGTAAAGAAGTTTGCTTCTGAAACTATCTTTGAGTGTCTTTTAATTCTGATTTTAAATGTAGCTATTTTCTTTTTACTGAATAAAACATTAATTACAGAGGTGAAGATAATAACTAAAGTGATGAAAATAAGTTTTTTTGAAGATAACTTATGGGTAAAAAAATATTTTTATTTATTTATTTGTCAACTCAATTTGTTGGAATATTTAATATCTTGTTTTATTCGTTTATTTGGTGAGTAAATAAAATTTGGTAGTTGACAAAAAAAAAATGGTCAGTTATGTTCACTTAATTTTGGAAAATTTTGTTTATTCGGTTCATTCTGTTATTTCAAATTTATGGACATGAAATTTTCTTCAATCATAAACCTAGAAATTATGATGAGCTAAATCCATTTTTGTTTGATCATAAACGTTGCAAATTGTAATAGAATTAACTGTTCATAAACCAAATTGAAAAGTAGGCTCATATTGTCGATACAAATTGAAAAGTTTAAGAACATAATTGAAGAGGTTGAGATTAAAACAATATAAGTCATGTCTCTTCTTCCTAGATGCAGGCAGTTTATGATTTCTTAATCCAATAAGAACCAAACCAATGAAACGTATTCAATTCAAGCTCATGAATCGAAACCAGAAATATAATTTTGACAACCAAAAACATATTTCATCAAATCCACAATTTGAAAAGATGAAAATCCACAATAAACACTAAACATAATCAACTCAAATTAATACATAACATTCACGGTTTAACAAAACAAAACATCAACAACTCGAAGTTTTAAATATTAGTACTTTCATTTGAACTAAGCCTTATTTGGACATGTCTGTGATTTCCAAAAATTTATAAAAAGATTATTAAATTCTTATTCATTATTCAACCAAAAAAAGTTTGTTACAAAAATTACAGAGTAACAAAAAAAAAATCAATTTCTTTCAACATTTACGTCAAGTTTGTGATTTGTGATTTGTGCTTTAAATTGATTTGGAGTTTGCATCTATTATTGTGTGCATATTAAGACCTTATCATATAAGAAGTCAAAAATTATCTTTTGTCATTAGGAAATAATAATAAAAAATTCAATTTTTTTATAAGAGTTCAATTTTACTCAACGATGTTGGATTAACCTCAAACAGGAGTTTAACATTTTCACCAACAGTTTTTTTTTCTTGAACTATTTGCACTATAATTTTCCATTTTAGCGAATTTCTTTTTAAAAAATATTAATTTCATTTTCCAACTAAAGTAACAATAGGAATTATGTAAAAAAATGACAGTTATTTCTGAAATTCATCATACATGTTTGGAGTTCAAACCTAACATTTCACAATATCAAAAAAAAAATCAAAGTTACTATGTTAAATTGACAAAAAACTAACAATGACTATTTTTTCATTTTTATTTTAATGCATTATCATTTTTTCACAAAATAATGTTTGCCACTTGAATTAATTGTTTTTTTGATAAATATCAAAAATTATAATAATTATTGGACATGTGTCATGAATATGACAATTTTTTAACATAAATATGACATATATAATCATACAACTTATTAAATTCTGGTAAAATGGATGGAACTTCATAGAATAATAACCACTTCTGAAATTCATCATATATATTTGAAGTTCAAACCTAACATTCTGTAATATTAAAACCAATAAATTAAATTGACAAAAAATTAACAATGACTAAAATTTTTATTCTCATTATCATGCATTATCATTTATCACAAAATACATTTTTGCCACTTGAATTAATTTTTTTGACAAATATCATAAATTATAATAACTATTGGATATGTGTCATGAATATGACTCTTTTTTAACTTAAATATGACATATATAATCATACAACTTAATAAATTCGTGAAATGCATGGAACTTCATAGAATAACATATTGCGGCATGAGATAAAAAAGTTGAATGTATTTATTCCTTTCTGAATAAATATAATTTCTAAGTTAAAAAAAAATCATATTTTCTACAGAAAAAAACACTGTTTAACGTAAACGAACAGTCGCTGGCGACCAACAAACGAACAATCACTGGTCGCAGTCACAGCGACTGGTAAACGAACAACCCCAATATATTCCCCAAAATGACATCAAAAGTCATTGCTTTAACACCAGACTATAAGAATATAAAAGGTATTAAAATGATAAAACGTCATAGAGTGTTGAAATATATAGAAGGTGTTAAAAAATGTATACTAAATATTCATAAGATGAAATTTATAGAAAATACTTTCAAATTTACATAAATCAAACATAATAATAAATATTCTATAATTTTTTATATGAAATCAATATAAAACATTTGTCACATTCACAGGTAAAAGTAAGTAAAAAATGGTAAGTAAAGTTAACATAATATTACAATCAAAACGAATTACTAGCTGTCAGAATCATGTGGCATAGTGGTAGTGACCACTTCTAAAATTTATGATATTGGGATTCGAACTCAACACTCCTCAACAGATATTAAAGCCACTAGACTATATTAAAAAAAAAAACGAATTACTAACTGTTTTAAACACCATCATTATCATTTTATCTACTTGCACATTAAATAGTAAAATTTATATTAAGTTTTGCGTGGACAGGAATTGATTTTCGCTTTCGTTAACGGATAATAAAAAAAAAAAACAAAAGATACGGAGAAAATCACAAATAGGGCCCAAGCCCAAATTTAACCTCACCCACAAATCTCACATTCTTCTCCTATATAAACGTTCATCTCCCCTTCATGCAATTCTCGCTCATCTCCATTTCTCTTTTCTCCGCTCTCTTCTTGCAAAGATTTTCCCTAGAAAATTTCCCGAGAAAATTATCATTCTCATTTTCTTTCTTTTTTTTCCTCCCTCCTCATTTTTTCTTCAAAAATTCCGCATTTGCATGGTGAGGGAATCTTTCAGGGAATAGTTTTGTTGCCGATTTTCAGATTTGGAAATTTTTCCTTTCCCTGTTTTATTCTCTCTTAACCTTTTCTCCTGAACGTTCACCGTGGGGAATTTTGGGTCGGGTCGGGTCGTTAAAGGCGGGTTTCACGGTGGTGATAGATTCACCTCCTGCTTCTTCTGAGGGGGTTAGCCCCGAGGCTCTTTTGCCTCGGCGGATTTCAAAATCCCCCCATCTTCACAAAATCTCTCCCAACCAATAATTTTCTTTTTCATTTTCTCTTTTTTTAATTGAAAATTGATTCACCAATTTTGTTTTTTTTTCCTCTTTCGAATAAATTCGTTTATTAATTATTATCGTCGCTGAAGGGAGAAAAAGGAGAAGAAGATGCCTGCTTTAGCTATCGTTGATATTCCCGTCGAGACTTTTTCTGGTGACTGCTCCGGCGTTTTCATTCCGACGTCACCAAACTCCGCCGCTTCCGTTGATTGGTCTCCGTCACTCTCCGCTTCGCTTTACCGAATCGACGGATGGGGCGCTCCGTATTTCACCGCCAATTCGTCCGGCAACATCTCCGTTCGTCCTCACGGCTCCAACACGATGCCTCACCAAGACATTGATTTGATGAAAGTCGTTAAGAAAGCCACAGATCCCAAATCAACAGGTGGTTTAGCTTTGCAGCTTCCTCTTATCGTCCGGTTCCCTGACGTTCTGAAGAACCGGCTTGAGTCTCTTCAGTCAGCGTTTGATTTCGCGATCCAGACGCAAGGGTATGATTCTCATTACCAAGGTGTTTATCCGGTTAAATGTAACCAAGATCGGTTCATTATTGAAGATATCGTTGAGTTCGGTTCGAGTTTCCGGTTTGGATTAGAAGCTGGTTCGAAACCGGAGATTCTTCTTGCTATGAGCTGTTTGTGTAAAGGTAATCCTGATGCCTTTCTTGTCTGTAATGGTTTCAAAGACGCTGAGTATGTCTCATTGGCGTTGCTTGGGAGGAAACTGGAGTTGAACACAGTGATTGTTCTTGAGCAAGAAGAAGAGCTTGAGTTAGTTATTGATTTGAGCAAGAAGATGAACGTGAGGCCTGTGATTGGGTTACGAGCCAAGCTGAGAACTAAACATTCTGGTCATTTTGGTTCTACTTCTGGTGAGAAAGGCAAGTTTGGGTTGACAACGATCCAGATTGTTCGTGTGGTTCGGAAGCTTCGTCAAGCTGGTATGCTTGATTGTCTCCAACTACTTCATTTCCACATTGGTTCACAGATTCCGTCGACTGCTTTGCTCTCCGACGGTGTGTCTGAAGCTGCGCAGCTTTACTGTGAGCTTATCCGTCTTGGTGCTCGTATGGAAGTGATTGATATTGGTGGTGGTTTAGGGATCGATTACGACGGGTCTAAATCCGGTGAATCGGATCTCTCTGTTGCTTACAGTCTTGAGGAGTATGCTGCAGCTGTTGTGGGGTCTATTAGGTTTGTTTGTGATCAGAAATCTGTGAAGCATCCGGTTATATGCAGCGAGAGCGGTCGAGCTATTGTCTCTCATCACTCTGTGTTGATCTTTGAAGCTGTCTCAACTGGTCAACAACATGAAACCCCAAGTGATCATCAGTTCTTGCTTGAAGGTTACTCAAAGGAAGCTCGAGGTGATTACGAGAATCTTTATGGCGCTGCCATGCGTGGTGATCGTGAAAGCTGCTTGCTTTATGTTGATCAGCTGAAACAGAGATGTGTTGATGGGTTTAAAGAAGGTTCTTTGAGCATTGAACAATTAGCTGGTGTTGATGGGTTATGCGAGTGGGTGATTAAGGCGATTGGTGCATCGGATCCGGTTCTTACTTACAATGTTAATCTATCGGTTTTCACTTCGATTCCTGATTTCTGGGGGATTGATCAGTTGTTTCCTATCGTTCCTATCCACAGGCTTGATCAAAGGCCTGTGGCGAGAGGGATCTTATCGGATTTGACTTGTGACAGCGATGGTAAGATCAACAAGTTCATAGGAGGAGAGTCGAGCTTGCCACTGCACGAGCTGGATAACAGTGGTTGCAGCGGTGGGCGATACTATTTGGGAATGTTTCTGGGTGGAGCTTATGAGGAAGCTCTCGGTGGAGTCCACAATTTGTTCGGAGGGCCAAGCGTGGTTCGGGTTTTGCAGAGCGATGGACCTCATGGGTTTGCAGTGACCCGTGCTGTGATGGGCCAATCTTCTGCGGATGTCCTTAGAGCGATGCAGCACGAGCCTGAGCTCATGTTTCAGACTCTTAAACACCGAGCGGAAGAGTTATCTTCGGTCCATAAAGCTGGTGGTGATAAAGGAAACGACAAACTAGCAGCGTCTTGTCTTGCTCGTTCATTCAACAACATGCCTTACCTTTCCATGGAAACGTCCACAAACGCTCTCACCGCTGCGATCAATAACCTCGCCGTTTACTACAGCGATGAAACAGCGGTTCGTAGTGGCGGCACGGATGGAAAATGGTCTTATTTCGGTGGATTGAGAGAGACGTGAGACATCCTCTGCGTTTGATCTTCACCGTACGATCCTAGTTCGTATTTGTCTTTATATTATCTTTTTTTTTAAGTTTAAAGTTGTTTATGTGTAATAATAAGGCAAACTCTTAGCAAATTTTTAATGATTATAAACTAGTGTTTGTTAACAACAACTAACTGTTAACCATGTTAATGACCTGTTAGAAGCGTTTAATATTCATCTTACCAAGTCTTTTTCCGAATATTCAAACTAAACTGTTCCTAACCTTTAGAATAGATGCATTTGGACCATTTGAACAGTAGTTAAAATAAAACAAACGATTATTCAACGTAAAGAGACAAGACAATGTGTAGGGGATGCAAAGTAAACGTGACGACGCCGGATCAAGAGAATAAGTGAAGGATGTGGTTGTTAGCCGTACAACGTGACACCACACCACACACACACGTGACAGAGATGGTTTCTGACTGTATTTTACTATTTTTAGTTTGGAATCCTTATTTTGTGGCTCTTCTCATTCTGTGCTTTGGAGATGCCAATTTTGGACCTTCCATTTATAAAGAAGCATATTTTGGAAATAAACCTTTAAAGGTTCGGACTTCGGAGTTAATGGTCGATCATGGACCACGTTTCCATGTGCACATCTATTTTATTTTTATTATTTTGATCGTAGGTTTCACATCTATTTGTTGGGGATGTAATATTTTTACATTTTAGAATAACAACACTGTATATGGGAAATTTGAATATGTTATTCTTTCCAACATCGTTACGAAGTAAACACATATAACATTTCATAGAAAAGAAGAAAAATAATCTAGTAGCAGTTGAGTATGTGACGATCTTGAGAAAACTTCTTTTTTTCATTAAAAGCCTCATAATCTTATAATTTTTTTTGCAACACAATTTGCATGAATATTAGTACAACTGAAACGTAATGTAAATTTTTAGTTATTTAAAATATTTGAATGATGATTTATTTTTCAAACTAGATTACTACCCGTCTAATAGACAGGTAAAAATAAAAAATTTAAATTTAAATTTAACTATCTGAATAGTTATGATCTATATGTTTAAATTAATATGAAAATTCATATTAAATAATATAAAATAACTTCTTATGATCCGTAATTAAGAAACCCAAAAAATTCATAAAAATAATTTAAAATTTTTTGAAAAGGAAAACCTCTAAATGATAGAAAAGGTTTTCAAAACAGATTTTAAATTAAATATAATTTATAAATAAATAATTTTTTAATATACTCTATGAAAAAATCAAGATGTCTTATATTTCACAACTGAAAAAGATATTTAGTTTACAATTAATATTTTAATACATAACCACACATAATAATAAATTTTTATTAAATAAACAACACTAATATAATAAAATCAATCATATATTTAAAATATTATAAGTAATGTTAAGTTATCCAAAATTCATGTTTTATAACTCGCAATTAAAAAACTAAGGAACTCAAAAAATAATTGAGATTTGAAATTGAATTTAAATTATCTAAAAATATATTCAAAATGAATCTTTGAACACATAATGACACACAATAGAAGACTATTAGGAAATTTTTCAAATTAAAAACTATTATGAAATACCAACATCATCATAGTATAACTGATCACATTATTACATTAACTATTATTAGAAATTAACATAACAAAAATGAAAAATAATATGTTCATATATATTATTGTTATTTTAATTATTTATATAGAGATAAATTTCGTGGATGTGAAATTGACAGAAAAATGAAATTTATCATTTTTTTGTGGAATTATATTCTCTTAAAAATAGTATTATAAATTTTTATAATAATATGAGTATTTATAATCCTTTTTGATTTTTTTGAATTACTATTATATAATTTTATATTCATTAAAAGAGAAAATTACTATTAAATTGTTTTATATTTGTATAGGAAAAAGGATAAACTTTTTCTTTTATGATTAATTAGGAAAATTATTTTTTTATAATCTGAAGAAAACAATATTATTTAGCATTAATTTATTCTTTTTAAAATTTATTGACATATCTTATATAAAAGTTTGATCATTTAAAGTTACTAATTAACAGGATCATGAAAATTGGTAAAAAGATCATTATATATTTTGACATATGTCATAAAATTAATAATTGTATATATATCAGTAAATTAAAAAAGGAAAGATTAATGCTAAAAAGGATTAGAAAAAGTTATTTTCTTAAATTAATCCTAAACAGAAAATATTATCATTTTTCCTATAAAATCTTCAATAATGTGGTTGTCATTTGTCACAATCTTCTTAATTAGTAACTTGGAGAGAGAAAAAATTATATAATAAGATGATGATTTATTTAGTTTTTAGTGTTTGATTATATTTCTCAGAAATAAATTTATTGATAAAGATATTATTTATTATAAAAATAATAAATAATACCAAAAATTATTAGTAAAAACACATATTTATTTATAAAAAATATTATAAAATTAAAAATAAGTACAAACTAAAATGATTGTGAATTCCATAAAATGCAAAAACTTGAGCTCAAATCCCTTTTGTATATTGCATATATAAAAGTATTATTATGTTTTCCATCTTTATGGGAATCAGAGTTTTCATTAGCTATATTACTAATTATATGGTCTGGATCATAGACAACATTTTCATGAGGACATCTATTTTTAGGTTATAACACTTTATATTTTATATTTATGAAAACAACATTGTATATAGAAAATTAGAATATTTTATTTTATGAAAATTAGAAAATTGAATATCGATTGTATGAAAAAAATACATAAAATTTCATAGAAAAGGGAATAAAAAATCAGTAGCATTTGAATATGTGCAACTAATTTGAGAAGACTTCCTTTCCTACATTAAAAAAATCATATTCAAATTTATGAATTAAAAACGAACAAATTTACATATAAAAAACGGAATTGTTATACTTTTATTTGTTTTTGCAACTCAATATACATAAATATTAGTATCACTTTGTTGTATAATGAATTTTGCGACAATCATTAAAAAATATAGCAGCTAAAAAGGGATAATGTATTGGATAATTCATATTTCTATATGTTATGTTTTTACATTCAAAATTCAAAATAAATCAGTGTACGGTTTAAAAATCATGTTTCTGGTGAAATTGTCATCTATTTGCAGCGTGAATACATAATTTAAATTGATGTTATTCTATACTATTTTATAAAAAATGTATATTTTATTTACTAGCATAGAAAACTGTATATTATATTTTAATTTAATATATTTTGATGTATAAATTGAAAATAAATAAATTGTGTTCTATTATCATTTTCTGTCATTCATACTATATTATATGGCTAAAAAATAGAAATAAAGAAATTTTGATCTACTCATTGTTCCATCTTTATGATGTGTATAAGTTATATGTTATCTTCAATATCTTTTACTATCTATATTATAGTAATTGTGTTTTATTCCATTGTCCATTTTTGATTAATAATTTATATAATTTTAAAACATAATAAACTTGACAGAAGATGAAACAAATTTATAATAAACCAAACCAACATCACAAAACGTATGTAGTCATTATAGCATATCATAATATAAAAAGATAAAGATATACAATTCTTATGAAAATATTACATATAATATACATGATAACTAAATTCCATATACTTATCAATTTAACTTCTAAAATTTCATATTTATCTAACTCTTTATAAGACCAATTCCAAAAACTCAAAATAACTAATTAAGAAGAAAAATAAAAAAAATTCTTGCTAATATGATAAATTGATAATTAACATATATAAGCTGTCTTCATTTCAACAACCAGAAATATAACACAAGCACTCACGGAATGGCCAAATTCCCTCGCATTTGCCATATTCGAAACTCAAAGTATTACAGTCTCTATTGCAGTCATCGCATGAATCAACGTCGATCAAGTAGCTGCATATCTTCAATTGTCCTAATGGGGTATCTTAAACCCACAAAAGAAATGAATATAAATATGAAATTTTGTTAGACAATTTTCAATAAATCAGATCGGGCGTGCACACACATTATGAACCACTAATTACCTTGACTCGAGAAGACTGACTGTTGGATAAATGATCCATATCGTCTCGGTGGCGTTTCTTTAATTTCATCATTAGCTAAAACTATTTCAACCTCCAAAAGAGGCTTATGCTCGCGCTTCTCGAATACTTCAGCTTTGATTGTATCTACAAAAATATATATTTTTTTATGGCAAATTCGTATATCATTGTCTCCAATATACAACACTGTAGAGAAACATAAATTCATTGAAGAAAAAAAATTACTTAAAAAAATAAGATACTAAGGTATGAAAGTTGATATGGTACCGGAGAGAAGATTGAGAACAATTGCGAAAATAAAACCAAGCTTCACCATATCCTTAGCCATGTCTCTGTTTAGGTGTTGCTTGATCTTGGTGAGACCAATCAATTCTAAGGGTATTTATAAGCTTACAATCAGAAAAGAAAATGTGTACACATATAGAAAAAGACAAAGAAGATAAGATAGAGCTCAAAGTGACTACAAGGTATAAGTATGTAATATAGTTTCTGATTGTTATTGCTTATGGCTTATAAGTTCTCCATCACACAAAAGTTGGTTACTTTGCAAAATCCATGTTTTTTTTGGTCTTTGGTATATATGGCTTTCAATAACAAATTGTCACTGTCCAGCAAGTTTGAAGTTGAAGAAGTTTTATTTTAAACACTCTGTCATTCATTATTAATAGGATTTGAAGAAGTTACACAAAACATAGCCTACACATTTGTAGAAGCAATATAATTAGCAATAATGAAAAATTAAACAAAACCATTATTTTTGTGGCTCAATTTCAACTTAAATATTCATCCAAATTGTTCTTACAATATAAATATATCAGCTTTGACTAAATGGTTGGCCCAATCAGGCACAATATAAAGGCTACAAACATAACTTAACAAGGAAAGATTTTCTTGGTAATTTTATCGGACATTTTGTTTCTCTCTCGAGAATGGAACAAAACATAAGACTCACCATTACTGAACATAAGCATCTGAATATCTTTATTTAAGGGCTGTAGGAGGGACTTAATGGACGTCACTTGCTTCTAGCCTTGACTACCTCTTCGGCATCTAATTCAAAGATTACACGTTTATAGCCTACTCCATGAACAGAAAGTACAGCCCACCGTATTGCTTTTTTTTTAAATAGACTGGTCAAGAGTCTACAAGCTTGGCCTACCTTGTATGACTCCTTTAAATTCAACTTTTTTTTTAGACTATGGAAATATTGTGCCTCTTTGACTTCTCATTTCCTTCTAGCCATTTCTCCAACCATCTTGTTATTTCCTTATACATATTTTTGATCGTATCTTGTACTGGAAGTGAACCCTTAATTTTTCATTACTCAATAGATTTATCTTTTTTGGGCTTGGAGTCACATATATTCTCCCACTCATTATTGACTCTTTTTAAATTACTTTCCAACTTTCTTAATTATTCATTGTTGTTTTTCATGTTTTGTATTAACTAGTATATGCAAGTATACTATATGTAAGTATCCTTTACTATGAAGATGTTGCTAAAATGTGGAATAATCAGTTTTTGCAGTTTAAAGTTAGCAATCTTCCTAGGTAGTATCAGCTTGAGCAATCTGTCATGACTCTCAAGCAAGGAAATCTTGATTTGTCCACATATTACACGAAGAAGAAGACGCTATGGGAGCAACTGGCTAACACCAAAGTTACCACAATGAAACGTTGTAAATGTGATCAAAAAATTAATGGCAGAGGTTGAGACAAACAATATTATGTAGTTTCTTATGGGATTGAATGATAACTTTGCCAATATACATGAACATATTCTAAACATGAAGCCAAGACCAGGATTAACAGAGATATATAACACTCTTGACCAAGATGAGAGTCAGCGTCTTGTTGGTGGATCAGTACACATCTTAAACCCTGCTGCTGCTTTTCAAGTTCAAACTCCTCATGTTCTTTATCAGTCTCCGGTCTTGTTAGCTCAAAATAGTTATCAGAAAACGAAGTGTTCTCATTTTCATAAGCTGGGACACACTGCTGATAAATGCTACAAGCTTCATAGCTATCCTCCAATATCTGCTCCTAAGTGGAAGAAACCACAGAATATTGGTACCAAAAATATTGTGGCTACTCTTTTTCAGCTTGCTACGACTCTTCTCAAGTCTTCATCTGAGAAACAACAACCTCCAAAATCAGATTCTTCTATGAAGATATGTCTTAATGATCAGATCCAAACCATGGTTTCTTATATAAGTTCCAAGCCTCAATTCTCTACTTTGGAATCTACACCTGACAAACCTTGTGGTTCGACATATACTTTTGTGCCTATTCTCTGATATATCTCAGGTACATTTCTGGATCTATGTTAAAAATCCTATTATGAGATACTGAACCGTATGTCTCTTGGGTTTTAGATTTAGGAACCACTCACCATGTAATTCACAATAGAAACCTTTATGTAGAGTATCATCTTTTAGCGAATATCTTTGTTACACTGCTAAACAGTTATACTGTTAATATAGTGGGCATAGGTTTTATCCAATTAACTACATTTCTATGAATAATGTGCTTTATATATTTGAGTTTAAATTCAACTTGATTAGTGTTAGTGTATTAACTAAAACTTTGCATTTTATGGTTAGTTTTACTTATGATCAGTGGTTTATTCAGGAGCTTACACATGCATTGATGATTGATCAAGATAGTCAAATTGGGAATTTATATGTCTTGGATTATACTGAGTCTGGTCCTGCTCTTTCTTTAATTCTACCATTTATTCTTCTCCACCCATTTATTCTAATTTTATCATTGATGTAAGAATATGGCATGATAGATTGGGTCATCCATTGGAATCTAAAGTTGATATACTTTCTGATATATTATGCTTAAAAGATAATAAGAATAAAAAAACTTCACATGTTTGTCATATCTGTCAGTTATCCAAGCAAAAGCATCTTCCATTCAAGCCAAGAATTAATATTATTCTTGCATCCTTTGAACTTGTGCATATTGATACATGGGGTCCTTTCTCTGTTCCTATAATTGATAGTTTCAAGTATTTCTTGACAATTTTTAATGACTAGAGTAAGACTATATGGGTTTACTTAATGAAAAAAGTATGATGTATTGCATATTTTTCCTGGGTTTCTTGCAAATAGTTGAGAATCAATATAAAACGAAAGTACAATCAGTTTTTTTTGAAATTTACTGACTTTTTTTTCTGAAAATGGCATAATTTCTTATCACTCTTGTCCTAAAACTCTTTCGTAGAAAAGAAACATCAGCATATTATGAATGTTGCTAAAGCCTTATTATTTCAATCGAATATTCCTTTAGAATTTTGGTTAGGGGTTGTGTTTACTTATGAAAAACTCACTAACAAAAAAAAAACATGATTATCATTCTTTAAAAAGTTTTGGTTGTTTATGTTATAATTCAACATCTCCTAACAATTGACATAAGTTTGAACCACGGGCTAGAGCTTGTATTTTCCTAGGTTGTTCAGCATATTATGTATATAGAGACACATACCGTTTCAATCTCAAGACTTCTTTCATCATTTTCAGTCACCTGCTTCCCATGATGTCTTGCCTTTTGTGCAAACATCCTCTGATGCATATTCTCCCTATAATGTGTCATCTTTCGAGGCTTTGATTCCTTCTGAATCTAAGTCTCACAGAACAAAAAAAACTCGTAACACCTGCATGATTTTTATTGCTATAATACTAATTGTACTACTATGTATTCCATTGCCAATTATATTTCTTACTTGTATATATCTGAGTCTTTCTATGCTTTCTTAAATACCATTATCCAAAGCATTGTCCCACAAAAATATTTAAAAGCCAAAGATTCAAAGGTATGGTGTATGCATGTAAGGTTGAAATTGGTGCAATAAAACAAACTCATATTTGGGATGTTACGATCCTACCACCAAACAAGAAGGCTATTGGATGTAACACCATTAAATATCATGCTGATGGAAGAATAGAGAGACAGAAAGTATGACTAGTCGCTAAGGCATACACTCAGCAGGAAGGTTTGGACTATGAAGAGACATTTTTCCTTTATGGTGAAGTAAACATCAGTTCGTGGTCTTTTCTTGTTGGCAGCTAAGATGAATTGGTCAATCAGTCAGTTGGACATTTCTAGTGCGTTCTTAAATGATGGCTTTGATGAGGAGATATACATGAAGATCCCTCTAGGCTATGCTGACCTTCAGGATGATCCTTTACCTCTGAATGATGTTTGTCGATTTTAATGTCCATTTATGGCTTTAAACAAGCTTCTGGACAGTGGTTCCTTAAAATTTCTGCTACTTTCGTATGGGTTTCTCCAAGTCGAATGTTGATCATACACAGTTTATGAAGTTTAAAGCAGCTACAAATCTTGGCATCTTGGTCCATGTTGATGATATCTTGGTTGTTAGCAACAATGATGATGTTGTGCTTGCTTTCAAAGATGCTTCGCAATCTTATTTCAAGCTTCGTGATATTGGTCAAGCCAAATATTTTTCTTGGTCTTGAGATTGCAAGGTCTGATGCTGATATATCTATTTGTCAGAGAAAGTATATCTTGGATACACAAGTACACAACTTGATATTTCTTATGCACTCAATACTTTGTATTAGTTTTCTCATAATCCCATAAATTATTCATCTCAATGTTGTATGAGTCAAGGTTTGTTTAATTAAGATGTAGGGGCTGTTCGTTTACCAGTCGCTGCGACTGCGATCAGTGACTGTGACCAGCGACTGTTCGTTTGTTAGTCGCAGAACCTGCGAGGTTTTGAAGGATGTTTCAGTCGTTGGTTTTTCCTGCGACCAGCGACCAGCGACTGCGACCAACTATTTATAAATAAAAACTAGAGACTGTCAAACAAATAACACTGCGGCTGCGACTGCGACTGCGACCAGCGACTGTCAAACGAACATCATAACAGTCGCAGGTTGCAGTCGATAATCGCTGATCGCAGTCACAGATCGCAGCGACCGACAAACGAACAGGACCGTAAACCATTTTGGTTATTTCTAGTTAAGTGAGTTTGTTCACTATAACAATCTTGTAACAAACACTTTGATCATTAATGAAAATTCGGATTTACATCATAAACGAGATATTCTAGAGTTCATAACATATTATGTGCAAGTATACTATATGTAAGTGTATACATACTAATATTAGTCCAACTTTGAATTATCTCTTTGGTTTAGTCTTTAAGAGAAAACTTGCTTTATAAAAAACAACTTTTAAAAAAATAATGTTCAAATGAAATCGGGTAGAAACAATTTTTAAGTTGTAGTTAATGATCTAAATGCCAAATGTGCAAACTGATGATACGTAATTATATTCAGCTTAATGATAATATATTTTGCAGAAGAAGAAACAAAAAAATAAAGTTGAAGAAAAAACATAAAAAAATAGAACTTGCAATGGAGCAGGTTCGAACCAGGGACGCGATAACCATCATCAGAGTCTAAACCAACCGACCTTGAAATGATTTGATAACAAAAATAAATAAATTATTGTATATATTCAAGAGTGATTGCTCCACCCGAAAATGTTCAGTCCCCTCTCCTACGTCTATCATTCTTGTAAAAAACAGTTCATCCCGAATTTTCACCAAACAAATTATCCTCCCTCCCCCTCAAAACCCTAACGCCTTCAGATCTCTAGAGTTTTCCGTTTTTTTTTATTTGTTCCCAATTTGTATCTACC
Source organism: Streptanthus diversifolius (assembly GCA_039880935.1). NCBI lineage: Eukaryota > Viridiplantae > Streptophyta > Magnoliopsida > Brassicales > Brassicaceae > Streptanthus > Streptanthus diversifolius. The sequence continues at coordinate 1,701,205 of JAXGFM010000001.1, forward strand.
GGGAATTTCCTTGTGATTCATGGACGACTGTTGTAGTCGGCGAAGAAGACGAAGCTGATCCCTTTTTTTCTTTAATGGATTCCGACTCGGCGAAAGCTTCCGTGGAGTCGATGCAAGATGACGTTGAATGTATTCATGTTTCGAACGAATCAAATCTCACAGGAACATGTGTTGATTCGCCCCTTGCCGAAGAAAGAGGCCGAGGCGGAGGCGGATGCGAAGAATTTGGTGCGATTGACACCGCCGCTGCGTCACAGCTCGTGGCCCCGGTTGTCGAAGGAGAAGGTGCGATTTTGAATTCCGTCGCTGAGATCAGTGATGTGGCTGAAGCGCGCAGTCCCGTTTCCGCAGAACTGTCTCCGGCGGTCACGGAGGGAGGTGGAGGAGGAGGAGAAGAAGAAAATGCAGCTTTCATTGTTCTCAAGAGGGATTTCATGGATTCGGTTGCGATGGAGGAACCTTCCTCGGTGGTTGGTCAAGGAGGAGACGAGGAACGCGCGGCTTTAATCGTCAAACAAGGGGATTCAGCGGCTGAGCACAGTGAAAAGGATTCGACTTTAGAAGAGAATCTCGAGGAAAAGAAAGAAATTTCCATGAAAGAACCTCCATCACTTGAACTTCCAGCTTCTGAGGTAAACGGAGATGATTCTCTAAGAGAGGAAGGACAACGGGTGGTTTCTGGAGGTATGGCTGATGAGAAGAGTAGTCAGGCGATAGAGAGTAACTTAGGGCAGAACACAGATTCCGGAAAGGAAGAGGCTGATGTCATGGAGGAGGACAGTATAGCTCAAGCTGCCTCCTTGGAAGATATAGTTAGTGTTGACATGGAAATTCCCGATGTTAAAGAGGTAGCTAGCGTGGCTGGTTTTACTGAAATTCCATCTCAAGATAAAGGAAGTGAATTTGTAGAGGAAGGAGCTCAAGATCTGACAGATGGAGGTTTAAAAGAAGATGTCGATGTCAAAGAAGATGCTATGGTTAATCAGGAATTAAAGAAAACAGAAGAGGAAGAAAAGCTTGATGCTGTTGCTGTATCGGAGATCCAAACTAATCTCCAAGAGGTGGATGATGTGGCTACCAAAGTTCCAGACAAAAATGTTGTTTTAGTGGGTAAATCAATATCATCTGCTGGTACGGAGGATGCGGTGAATGAAGATGTTGAGAAGGATGCAGAAGCTGGTAAATCAGTGGACATACATGTACCAGAGGCTGCAGAAGAAGTAGAAACAGATGATAAGTATGGTGCTGGAATAGAGAAAGAAGGCGATGGGATGGGAGTTGTAGGTGAAGCAGGGCAGACAGTTGATTTGGAGGAAAACGGAAAACTAACTGAGGAACTTGCTAAAGGAGACAAAACAAAGATTGCTGAAGTGTCTGAAGAAACAGAGGCAGTGATCAGAGATGATGATCAGGAGAAAGATGATGACATGACTGATTTGGTGGAGGATGTAGAAACCCGTGGAGACTCCTCGGTAGTTGATGTTGAGGAGAGGAGGGAAGAGCATGAACAGATAGGAATGACAGAAATTACAGAGACACAGGAGAATAGTGTTGAGGGTAAATCATACGGAACAAAAGTTGATGAAATGTCAGAAGAAACAGAGAGGAGGATCGAAGATGAGGATCAGGAGAAAGATGATGACTTGGCAAATGTGGCGGAGAATGTGGAAACGCATGGAGACGGAGACACCTCGATAGCTGATATTGAGGAGGGGAGGGAAGATCATGAAGAGAAGGGAATGACAGAAATGACAGCGACACAGGAGGAGAGTGTTATGGGTCAAGTAGACCGAACAAAAATTGCTGAAATCTCTGAAGAAACAGAGACAAGGCCCGAAGACGAGGATCAGGAGAAAGATGAAAACATGACTGATGTGGAAACGCATGGAGACTCCTCAGCAGCTGATGTTGAGGAGGAGAGGGAAATACAGGAAGAGATGGAAGTGACAGAATTAACAGAGACACAGGAGGATAGTGCTATGGCTGAGACGGGGGATGAAGAGCCAGAGGAAGTTGAGGAAGAAACTAAGAGTGCTGGAGGAAAGAGGAAGCGCGTGAGAAATACAAAGACAGTGAAACGGACGGGAAAGAAGAAAGAGGAAGATGTTTGTTTCATGTGCTTTGATGGGGGCGACCTTGTTCTTTGTGACCGCAGGTGAACATTTATTTGTAGTTTCTTTGCCTTTACAGCTGCTCTTTCTCCTTCTTTCTTCTGGTCCCTTTAACAGATGATAATGTTTGTTGTATAAAATGTGTGATTCTGTTGGCTTGCAGGGGATGCCCAAAAGCTTACCACCCTTCCTGTGTAGATCGAGACGAGGAATTCTTCCGTTCGAAGGGGAAATGGAACTGTGGTAAGTTTTCTGTCTGTTATTTGTTCATTAGGTTTCTGCTTATGTATGTATTCTGTAAGCTTCATCGTTGAAGGTCTATTTCCATGTTTTTCTATTAGAACCTAACACAATGTTGCATTTTCATGAATAGGATGGCACCAGTGTAGCAAATGTGAGAAAACTGCGACGTACTTGTGTTATACATGTATGTTTTCATTATGCAAGGGCTGCGCCAAGGATTCTGTCTTTTCTTGCATAAGAGGTAATAAGGGTTTGTGTGAGACATGCATGGAGACAATCAAATTGATAGAAAGAGAAGAGCAGGAAAAGGAGCCGGTATGCTTAACATACTCTTTTAAGTTTTTTTTTTCATATTTATTTTTCTTATTTTTGTGATAATGACCCGATAACACTGATCATGTTGAAATCCCTCATGATCTTATCAAACATTTTGTGGACGAAGGTTGGAAAGTCTGAGAAAGCGTAGAAAGCTCTATGTGCACATCTTTATGAGCTTTCAACTGGGTTGATGCATTATTAGCATACATGTCTTTCTTTTTACTTTACTATGTCTGTTATTCACTATGACTTTATTAATCAGTTGTCTTACACCGATTAGTTCATTTTCATTTTCATTTATGCCTTTGTTTGAATGTCAGTTTTCTGTTTCTGATTTCTCTCCCTGAACCCATTTTGTCTCTTACAGGCGCAGTTGGATTTTGATGACAAGACCAGCTTTGAATCTCTCTTCAAGGATTACTGGATTGATTTGAAAACCCAGCTCTCTTTAAGTACAGAGGAACTTGATCAGGCTAAGAGCCCACAGAAAGGAAATGATTCCCATGCTGGTAAACAGGGAACAGCCAGGGAGAGTGACTTTGTTACTGATGGAGGATCAGATTCAGATAATTCCCCGAAAAAGAGGAAGACCAGGAGCCGATCGAAGTCTGGGTCTGCTGAGAAAATCCTATCACCAGCTAATAAAATGTCGTCAGGTGAAACTACGGAGTGGGCCTCCAAGGAACTTTTGGATGTGGTCGCGCACATGAGACGTGGTGACAGATCTTTCTTACCTCACTCAGAAGTACATGTGCTCTTGCTTGATTATATAAAAAGATACAATCTTCGTGATCCCCGTCGTAAAAGCCAGGTTGTTTGCGACTCCAGGCTTAAGAATTTGTTCGGAAAATCTCATGTTGGGCACTTTGAGATGTTAAATCTCCTTGATACCCATTTTCTTAAAAAGGAGCAACCGTATGCGGATGATATTCAGGGTAGCATTGTTGATACAGAGCCTGATAATGCGGATGTTGATGAAAACTTGGACCATCCAATGAAAAGTGGGAAGGATAAGAAACGTAAACCGCGTAAAAAGGGCACCAGGAAAGGGCGTCAATCTAATCTTGATGATTTTGCGGCTGTTGATATACACAACATTAACCTGATTTACTTAAGGCGGAGCTTGGTGGAGGATCTACTTGATGATTCTACAGCATTCGAAGAAAAAGTAGCTAGTGCATTTGTAAGGTTAAGGATATCTGGAAATCAAAAGCAAGATTTATATCGACTGGTTCAAGTTGTTGGTATGTTTAGTTTCCGTTTTACAGATTATTTAAATATGGTTGGTTCAAAGGTTGACTAAGGTCTCTTTGGTTTGAAACACAGGAACAAGCAAAGCTCCTGAACCATATAAAGTTGGCAAAAAAACAACAGACTTTGTACTAGAGATACTGAACTTGGACAAAACAGAAGTGATATCCATTGACATCATATCAAATCAAGATTTCACTGAGGTGACACACTCCTGCTGATATCCAACATCCTTTTCTTGTCATCGGGAATGAGATAACATGTTCTGATTTGTTGGTTTCTACATAGTATTTTCTCTTACACTTGCATATGTACAAGCCCATGAGGCAGTGGTTGTTTTTTCACTATTTTCTGAGCAATCTTCTCCTGATTAGTGGGCAGTAAGTGGTCAAGAATGCTATATGTTTAATCTATAACTTCCATGCAATAATTTCAGGATGAATGCAAGCGTCTAAAGCAGAGCATAAAATGTGGATTAATTAACAGGCTGACAGTGGTATGCTTCATATTACTTGAATTTTTCATTAGTTGTGTCTATATTTCTGTCAAGCATGGGGCTTTACTTTTTAGATATTCTAATGTCAACTGTTTTTAGGGTGATATACAAGAAAAGGCCATAGCGCTGCAGGAAGTGAGAGTGAAAAACGTAAGTTGTTTTTTTTCCTGCTGACGCTATTTCCTGTCTGTAATTCTCCTTTTGTTCAGATTGGGAGACGGAAGAAAACTGCATACGTCTATCTAGGCAATGTGCATGATTCTAAATTTATCGTCTCTCTTAGGTTCTGGGGTTTCAGGTTTCTTAATAATGCAAAGCTATCACGATAGTATTTGAGATATTTAACAATAATATACACCTATGACTGCTTCAGTTTTCAAATTTACTTCTTTATAAATGCAGTTGCTGGAAGCAGAGATCCTACGTTACAGTCATTTGCGTGATCGTGCTAGTGACATGGGTCGCAGAAAAGAATATCCTTATCTGTTGAAACCTTCGAGTTCTTTGTTGAAATGATTATTGCCATTGCTCTTGGAATGCTTCTCTGTGTATTTTTTTTTTGTATTTCAGGGGAAGAGCATCTGATATGTGTCATTTGTAGTGAAAAGCATATAATTTCATTATTTTCTATTCACTTACTATGTATTCCTTAACCTATGATTACGCTGCGAGAATGTGTTGAGAAAGTGCAACTACTGAAGTCTCCAGAGGAACGGCAGCGCAGGCTAGAAGAAATTCCAGAAATACACGCTGATCCCAAGATGGATCCTGATTGTGAGTCGGAAGATGAAGATGAAAAAGAAGAAAAAGAAAAAGGTTTCCTTTAATAAATCAAGTTTTTACTTTCAGTTAAATGAAAATCTTGATTCTGATGTTCTTATCGTTTGGCATTATCTTTTGTAACGTTTTCCATCTTTGGCTGTTTCAATGCATTTAGAGAAAAATCTGAGGCCGCGAAGTAGTAGCTTCAACAGAAGAGGAAGAGATCCAATATCTCCACGAAAGGGAGGGTTTAGTTCCAATGAATCATGGATTGGCACAACTAACTACTCATATACAAGTGCAAATCGTGAATTTAACAGAAGTTATTCTGGTAGAGGCTCTACTGGCAGAGGGGATTATCTTGGTAGTTCTGAAGACAAGGTTAGGGATAGTCTGTGGACTTCGGGTAGAGAAAGAGAAAGAGAAATGCAACAATCTTTAGGCTCTGAGAAGCCGAGATCTGTTTCTCTTCCCGAGCCTGCTCCCAGAAGTTCTCATGCTGTTGCGCCACCGGAATTGTCTTCTAGGATTGCCCCCGAAATCTCAACGGCACCTCCTGCTGTTATTCCGCAGCCTGCTCCCAAGTCAAATGAGTCAGAGAAAATGTGGCATTACAAGGACCCATCTGGTAAAGTTCAAGGACCATTTTCCATTGCGCAGCTCCGTAAATGGAACAACACAGGGTACTTCCCTGCTAAGTTGGAAATCTGGAAAGCTAACGAGTCATCGTTGGACTCTGTTCTCTTGACTGATGCATTGGCTGGACTATTTCAGAAGCAAACCCAATCGGTAGATAATAGCTATACTAAACCTCAGGTAGCAGCTTATTCTGGTCAATCAACCCAATCTGAACCCAATTTAGGCTCTTCTGCTAGGATCGCTCCATCAGTTCTTGATATTCCTAAGAATTCCCAGGATAGTTGGAGTTCAGGCAGTAGCCTTCCATCGCCTACTCCGAATCAGATCACAACTCCGACTTCAAAAAGGCGAAATTTTGAGAGCAGATGGTCGGAGACCAAGCCATCTCCACAATCAGCTGTTCAGCCGATGAAGTTTCCTTCAGCACAATCTGGCCCGACTCAAGCTTTAAGGACAGATATCCCTGTGGTTGTAAACCCTGCTGGTGCACTGCAGCCTGGAACCCACCCTGTACCAACACCAGATTCTGTTAATCACTACGGTTCTGCTGCTCCTCTTCCATCTCCCACACCGGTAGGCGGAAATCAAAGCTGGGGTAACATGCAGACTGTTAAATTTGATTCCCATGGTCGTGGAGGAGGTGATGCTCCCTCTTCTTCTCAGAATATTTCTGCGTCTTATGGCAACCCAACTCCAAGTGTTATACCCTCGCAAAGTCAATCAGGCTTTCCATCATCTGATTCATGGAGGGTTCCAGTTCCAAGCCAATCGAATACTCAGGCTCAGGCACCAGCATGGGGTATGAACAACAGCCAAACTTCAGGACTACCTCAGGCTCCAGCAAACCAGAACAGCAGCTGGGGTCAAGGGGCTGGAAATCCAAACATGGGATGGACTGGTCCTCCTCAAGCTGGATTGAACGTAAACTGGGCTGGATCTTCTGTTCCACCAACTGGTCAGGGAATGCCTAATCATGGCTGGGGTGGGCCCGTCCAAGTACAACCACAAGCTTATCCAAACGCTGGATGGGGTACCACAGGCCAAGCTCAATCCCAAGCTCAAGTTCAAGCTACAGGGAATAGTACAAGCTCGGGATGGATGCAAGCAGGTCAAGGGAGTCAGTCTGGGAACAGTAATCAAAACTGGGGAACTCAAAATCAGACAGCGATGCCAAGCGGTGGGTCAGGTGGGAATCAAGCCGGTTACTGGGGAAACCAACAGAACCAGAATGGGGAATCTGGGTATGGTTGGAATAGGCAGTCAAGTGGAAGTGGAAGTGGAAGTGGTGGGCATAACAACTTCAAAGGGCAAAGAGTATGCAAGTTCTATCGAGAAAATGGACATTGTAGGAAAGGAGCAGCCTGCAATTACCTCCACAACTGAAACAGCTTTTCTCTCTTTATTTCTGCTTTTAGGTGATGTTTGTTGCATCCCTAAGAAGCAGGCGTTAGGCGTTTTAGACACCTTGTTTCATATGCACAAGAGTCTTTGTTGGGATCCTTTCACTCAGAATTAGCTGACATGTTCTTATTTTTGGGGGTTCAGGGCTTTAGTATTTGAATGTCGTGGTGATGAATGTGGTGATATAGTATGTCCTCTTACATATAATATTTGCTAGGCATATTATCCGAACCGAATACATGAACTAGAATCAAACCAAAATTATGGGTTCGGATCTGTTTCGGTTTCATGAAAATGGTCCCATGAAAATATGCAATCGGATTTTGTTCTCTGATATTTTAGGTATTGATTTGGTTTGGATATTATTTTATATTCAAACTAGTATTAAGGAGAGACTTCACATAATTTTTAGGGTTAGTAATCCTCTTGCTGTTACTCTCTTTCTGTTTCTTTGTTTTTTCTTTAATTATTTTGGTTTGGGTAATATTTACTTCGCACACTCGGGTGATATAGTAGGATCTAGTTTCGATTTTCTATAAATGTTCTAATGGATTTTCAATCTAATAATTAAAAAACGTGATAATTCTATAAATATTCTAATGGATTTTTAATTTAATAACAAAAAACTTGATTTCTGAATATCTGAACCAAATCCAAATTGAGTACTAAAATATCCATACCTGAATTTTTTTTAGTAGTCTTTATTCAACCATACTTTGTGTTTCATTATAACTTATACTAAATTTTAATGAAAAACTTTTATAGAAAAGTTGCTTTCAAATTTTAAGATTATCCGGATTCACCTAAATATTAAGATATTCGGATCTAGATCTAGATTCGTCAACTTTTAAAAATATATTAAAATATTGAAAATAATATTAAAACAAAATGTTATATAATTTTTTTTTAAAAATATAATATTACATTATAAACATTAAAATAAAATATTATAAAAATGAATTTAAATTTAATTATATATATAAAGCTTAATATATTAAATTTTGTTAATAAAATATAATATTTTAATATTTTTGAAAGATCTGGATATCTATGCTTGAAAAATAAGATATCCGGAGCTGGATCCGATTTTGGTGAACCAAGATTTTATTATCCGGATCCGTATCTGTCCTTCGAATATATGATTTTGTGTAATCAACTACATGTGTGAGAATACATGTTGAAAAACTATTATGCATAAGTGATAGTTGAAGATTAAAGTCATCAATTACAAATAAATGAAGTTGTAAAATCTCAAGCTTAGATTAGTCTTTTTATTCAGCACAATTTGGAATCGAAATTACGTAAAACCAAAAATCAAAGGAAAAAAACAAAGAAGCTGAAGAGATTGTATACCTAGTGTTCACCTCCCCTTCCAATGTGGAAGACAGTTATACTCACTGTGGCTAGACTAGCTAGCAATCTACTATAACCAGCTCAAGACTCAAGTTCCGGTTACAACCCTAATCGCACGTCTCATTTTCTCTTCTATCTTTCACGTTTAACCTCTGAAGCTTCACATATTTATACGCGTGCAAAACCAATATCTAATCTACTTATGACTGTGTTGTTGGATAATTACTAAATCAATATCTAATCACTTAAACCGACTAAACCAAAACCGAAAAAAACATTAACATATTTGAATACAACTACACTTAAACCTTCAAAAGTATTAAATAAGAATTTTTCAGTTGCTATTTGTAACAATTATATATTTGAGGGTATAATGAGATTATACAGAAAAACCACAGTTGTTAGAATTGTGTACTCTTTTATCATATGACAAATTATTTTTCTAAATGATAATTTTAGATGGCAAAAGAAAAAGAAGAAAAAACGAACCTTTTAGGCAAACCGTAAACGACAGCGTTTATTGGTTTTATTGATAATAAAATTTTGGTAATAGCCAAAGGGGGTAAGTTTGTAAGTCAAACCCATCTTTGTTGAAAGTAGAAGAACCCTCTCTCAAGGTTTAGCTTCTAAAAATCCTGTCTCCACGCGCGGAAATCAATAGCGAGATTTGGGTTCATATTTGTTGCCCATTGATTTTGATTTTCCGATTTTTCAGTTTCCGCCAAAGACAAAGTTTCCTTGTGATCGATGAACTTGTCAAAGCGATTGGCTCTGTTAGGGGCTCAATCCGCGCTTTCGATCGCGAAACCACGAGGTCTCGGCTCCTCCTACGGCTTGATTGATCGTTGTCCGTTCCAGTACCGAAAAATTTCGGAACTCACTAAAGCCAATGGGAAGCGTGCTTTTCTCGTCGATACATTGGCTCTGGTAATATTTAGATCTAAAGCTAAGAATTAATTTGTAGAATCAAGAACGTGCTAAAGGCTCTCTTTTTAGTTTGGAAACTCGACTCCATCGTCATGGGTTTGTGATTTTACAAGTTGCTCTTGAAGAAAGAACGAATCTTTGTACCTTCTTGGGTTCATTGGTTTGTGATTTTACAAGTTGCTCTTGATGAAAGAACGAATCTTTGTACCTTCTTGGCTTCATTGGTTTGTGATTTTACAAGCTTCTCTTGGAGAAAGAACGAATCTTTGAACCTTCTTGGGTTTTTGATTTTGAGGTTTTTTGGTTATGCGAAATGTGAGGAAGAGTCTCAAGTAGCTTCTTGGGTTTATTATTATGTATTGATGTTTTTGTTTATGTGAAAGGTAAGGAGTCTTGAAGCTCAAGGTGTTCCATCCAAACAAGCTGAGGCGATTACTTCTGCCATCACTGAGGTGTTGAATGATAGCTTGGAAAATGTCTCAGAGTCTTTTGTTTCAAAGGCAGAGATGCAGAAGGTGATAGTTTCACTTACCATTTCATTCAATTGTGTGTTATTGCTGTGGGACATTACTTTAGAAATGGAACTTTTTTCTTTTCTTACTTTTGTCTTGTGGCTGCAGATTGAAATGCTTCAAGATTCTAATCTTTCAAAATTTAAATCTGAAGTAAAGAGTTCTCAGGTAATGTATACATGTTCTAGTTTGGTTTCTTGCATATGGTAGTAGTTGTGTAGAACCTTGTAGATAGAGGCTGTTATTGTGGTTTGATGTACAACAGTTGTTGATGTTGAAAAACTTTCTGAGTTGGGATGTGTTTTGCAATCTCTAACACCATGAATGTACATTGTTGTTTAGGATTACAGAACTGGGTTGCTCGTTAGTATGTGGCACTACGTGCTTATATCCTTGTGTGTGGTCTGTGCGTTTTATACTCTCATGTTCTCCCGTTTTGTTATCGTCCTTTAAGAATGTTTTTCTTCTCATGAGGATGTGTTACTTTGAAATTCGAAGATCGAGTTCCTCGTTGAGTGATATTGTGTAAGGTTTCTTTGGTACTTTTCTTGCATGCCGATTTATTGCAACTGATCATGAGTTGGAGTATTAGGTGCTTGTAGCTTGAAAAACTGGTGAAATGTATAGATTTCTTCCCATCGTATTGCATTTTTTCATATAATGTTGAGTGCAATTTTTTAATGCACAATAGAAATGCATTTGGTTCCCTTCATAAACCAGATTCCAACTTTTCTTTCACTTGTTTTGCAGGAGCATCATTTTACTGTTTTACAACGCGAGACAGAAAAATTACGAGGGGATATAGAGAAGATGAGAAGCGAGCTAAGGTTTGTGACCCGCTTCTTATATATATATATATATATTTAACAATCTGAAACTAAGACATCTCAGCTGAAACAGGTACGAAATTGATAAAGTAACAGCAGGACAACGCTTGGATTTGAATCTTGAAAGAGGGTATGGAAACTCCACATTTCGCACATAACTATTACCATTTTCCAACACAGCTATCTGCAAGTGGAGGGCTTGAGGGTTTTGGTTATCTGGCAGATTATTTTGGTAATCTGATTCTGTTTGTCTTGTTAATTACAGTCGGATACGTGATGAGCTAGCTAATCAGAATTCTGAAACAACAAACCTCACAAACAAGCTTGACAGAGTATTGCTATCTCCTTTACTCAAAAACTTCATTATACACTGTTCATTGTTGAACTTGGAAAGATTATAACACAAAATATGTTTGCTATTGCAGGAAATTCATGCCTTGAGAGCTCAACTAGAAGCGGCTAAATACGAAGTTATCAAATACTGCATTGGTACACTTGTCTCAATTTCAGCAGTCGGACTCGCAGTCCTTCGCATAATGATGTAGTTGGATCTAACTCTCAAGACCTTTGTACTTAAACCACATTGGTAGATTCTCATTTATTTCCTGGAAACCCAATAGGTCGTTCTTTTTTTGGCGATCAGAAAATGGGAAAAAGAACAATGTTATTTTATTTGTGATCTTTATGGCTTATGGTCCTTACTAGAACAGGTTATGAAATTTGGATAATCAATCAAAGAAATAAGAATCATTGGATGACATGTTAGTGTAATTCAACGCTGCAAAAAACGTCAAGTAATACTAACCAAGGTCTCTCTCTCTCATGCTGAGTTTGACCAGTTTACTTGGAATAAAAATTTGAAATAATTTGGTGGGTTTTTGATTTGGGCAAGAATATTCAACTACACCGACTATGTTTCTATGGTACATTCCCTTTTGGAACATATGTCTAATTCTATTATTCCCCAATTTTGTTTCATCGTTAGTACCAATGCATACATATGCTTATCTTGTTAAGACAGAATCTTAAAGAAGCTATAGTGTCTCTGTCTTTTGTCCTTTTGATAGCTGTTTTGCAGCCACCAACAAGCTTGGTCTTCTAACATTTCTAAAGAGATCTAGTTCTTAAAACCTCAAATAATTATGGTAAATGCAAGTTGAGCTCCGTAAGAAAACTCTGATCTTTGTGACACCAAAAATGCTATAAGCTCATAAATCATCTCGAAAGATACAAATGAAAACACTTGACACAAGCCAGTCCTCAAAAGATTTAAAGCAGGAAAAATCAAAAGATACTAGGCCAAAAAGATGACAAAGGTAAAATTGATCTTTGATATTCTACTAGCATTTGATCTGCCCAAAATAACACCTGATCAAACGAGCTTGATATGCTCATGAAAACTGGATTTGCAGCAATGTGAATGGCTGCCTTACTATCACAGAAGAAACGTGTAGGACTTGTTTGTTCAGCTCCCAGTTCCTTCGATAAGCGATGAGTCCATTTGGTCTCACGAAGTGCAGTAGCCATGGACCTGTACTCTGCTTCTACTAAGGAATGAGAAACCGTATTCTGCTTCTTAGTCTTCCATGACATTAGAGATCTTCCTAGCATTACTACAAATGCACTTAAGGAGCAACGTGTCAACGAACACGAAGCCCAATCCGCATCACAGTAGTATCGGAGTTGAGCAGAATACCTTGACCCGGCGAACCCTTTTAAAAACCGAACAACCGAAGCTCAGCAAGCCAATGATCTTGTCGAAGCACTTTTGGTCAAGATAAATGAAAGACTAAAAGTTAACGAATTATTATTTTATTTGATATAAAATATATTAAATTAATAAGTAGTTTATTTATATTTTTAAATTGGTAAAAATGTTTTCATTTAAATTTAAATAAGTTTGATATGAAATAAGTTATTGTATAAATTAAAATAGTAATAAAAACTATATATATATATTTAAAAAATCTATAATCATATTATATAATAGTACTATAAATAACAAAATTAATATAAATTATATAATATTATCATTTACAACAAAATAACATTATCAACAATAAAGTTTGATTTCTACAAAGTTAAAATTCATAAACTGAAAATGTCGTCTGCCTTTAGAGCAGATTAAAATTTACGCGTATATCAAATGAAATTTTTTTATATCTGTAAATAGATTTTATTCAATAAATAAATTAACAATTTTCAAAGTAATTAAAATTAAAAACTAGATGTTCCTTTCCATTAAATTAAAATTAAAAAAATAATAATCTCGTTCTAGCGCGTATCGCGGATCACAATATAATTTAAATTAGGAATCATTCCTTGATTCAATGTGATTTTTAATCCAATGAAATTAATAAAATGTAATCAGAAATTAAGAGCTAACCAGTTTGGTGGTACAAAGCAGATTGATGTATCAGGATTTAGACCCAAAATTACAGGCCCATTTAAAAGCCCAAACCAATAATGGCGCCAAAATCAAGTGAAGTCCCGCCTAAATCATCTTTTCTCACTAAATATCGCCGAAACCTCCTTTACGCTCCGTCTCTCTCTCAAATTTTCCGATCAGCCATGGCTTCCGACTCTCCTCCCGGCAATACCAATGACGGTACTCTCTATGTTCTCTCTTTCCCTCTCTTTTACAGTCTGAAACCGTTTCGTGATTTTGATTAGTCTCACTACTCGCAGGTCCTTCCTCTCCCGAAGAGAACGCTTCCAGCCCAATCGGTAACACCTACTCTTCCCCTGCCGCACTCCGAAATCGCCGGCGAGGAAGATCCTCTACCCCTACGCAATTCGCCACTCCTCCACCGCCTTCACGCCTCGGAGCCTCAAACTCCACTCTTCCAACATCTCGTCCTTCCGCCGCCAGATCCAACGGAAGAAATGGCGGCCCAGCAACACCATCATATACTGACGAAGCACCTCCCTCTTCCGAAGACGGAGAGGAAGACGGCGCCGACGATACCACTCCGACTTTCGTCTGGGGAACCAACATCAGTGTGCAAGATGTGAAATCGGCGATTGAGATGTTCGTTAAGCATTTCAGAGAAGCTAAAGAGAATAGTGAAGATTTGTTTAGAGAAGGGAAGTATATGGCTTCGATACGTAAAGTGGTTGAAATTGAAGGAGAGTGGATCGATGTTGATGCGTATGATGTGTTCGATTATGATCCTGATTTGTATAACAAGATGGTTCGGTATCCTTTGGAAGTTCTCGCTATCTTTGATATTGTGCTGATGGATATTGTTTCCTCGATCAATCGTTTGTTCGAGAAACATGTTCAAGTGAGGATTTTTAACCTCAGGACTTCCACTTCCATGAGAAATCTCAATCCTTCTGGTTAGTTTTGTTTTCATACTTCATTTTTTCCCATGGTTTCTTAGTTTCTCTAGTGGCTTTCTTAGCTTATGTTTTGCTTTGTCAGATATCGAGAAGATGATATCTTTGAAAGGAATGATAATTCGGAGTAGTTCAATCATTCCTGAAATTAGGGAAGCTGTGTTTAGATGCCTCGTTTGTGGTTACTTCTCTGACCCCATCATCGTTGATAGAGGTAATTTTATCACTTGGAGTTATTCATCTCTTTATATGTCTGTATAGTTAGGGAAAATATATGTTTGTTTTATTGTCAGGGAAAATTAGTGAGCCTCCTACTTGCTTGAAACAAGAGTGCCTTGCCAAAAATTCCATGACATTAGTGCACAACCGATGCAGGTAAGTGCTAAACATATAATTTAGCTTGCTGCTGCATGATAAGCTCCTCATTCCTGTAACTTACGCCCTCCATTTGTCAATCAGGTTTGCCGATAAGCAGATCGTGAGGCTTCAAGAAACGCCTGATGAGATTCCTGAAGGAGGAACACCTCACACAGTTAGCTTGTTGCTGCATGATAAGCTAGTTGATAATGGAAAGCCTGGTGATAGAATTGAGGTAAAAGCAGTAATGTTTTTAGGTTAATGCATGCGTTACTATGGTTTTGGTTGACAATCAAAGCTTGTGTTCTTGATAGGTAACCGGAATTTACAGAGCAATGACTGTCCGAGTAGGGCCTGCTCACAGGACTGTTAAATCTGTGTTTAAGGTATGTCATATATCTTTTCTTCCGTGAGTTTCCTCTTTATTCTCTTATTACATTCTGACATTTTCATTTATTTTCTTGAGCACAGACCTACATCGATTGCCTCCACATAAAGAAAGCAAGTAAGACAAGAATGACTGCTGAGGATCCTATGGATATTGACAATACTCTTCGTAGAGTCGATGAGGATGTCGAGTTAGATGAGGAGAAGGTTCTTCATCCTTTTAACTAAATAGATCTTTAGTTTGTAACTTGGTCCTTTGTCCCTCCATTCCAATTATTTTTTTTTGTTAATTTTTAGCTGAGGAAGTTTGAGGAACTCTCTAAACAACCAGATATATATGAGAAGCTTGCTAGATCACTAGCACCAAACATCTGGGAGCTGGATGATGTAAAAAAGGGCCTTCTGTGCCAGGTAATATATCTCCTTCGATACTTGGTTATAGCTTCAACTAATTCTAAACAACATGAGCTCCTTTTACTGAGACAAATTCAAATGTGAAGTTATTTGGAGGGAATGCTTTGAACTTGGCATCTGGTGCTAATTTTCGTGGTGACATCAATATCTTACTTGTTGGTGATCCTGGTACAAGCAAGTCCCAGCTGCTTCAGTACATTCATAAGCTTTCACCCCGTGGCATTTACACTAGTGGGCGTGGGAGCTCAGCTGTTGGTTTGACAGCTTATGTAGCTAAAGATCCCGAGACAGGAGAAACTGTATGTTCATTTTTTACAATTTTTTTTTCAAGTATTTTCAGAATCTTCTCAAGCCTGGTCTGTTAACGTGAATGGTACATCGTTTAGGTTTTGGAGAGTGGAGCTCTTGTTCTTAGTGACCGAGGTATCTGCTGTATTGATGAATTTGACAAAATGTCTGACAGTGCGAGGAGCATGCTGCATGAGGTGTTTTACTCTCTTTACTCTTAGCATTGCTCAAGTTGTAGCTTACAGTTTCTAGGTGGCCCTTGTAAATGCGGTCTCTAGTCCATAAGATTGCATTACTGATGTACATTGTTGCCCTGCCAGGTTATGGAGCAGCAGACTGTTTCAATAGCAAAGGCTGGTATTATTGCATCTCTAAATGCTCGGACCTCTGTGTTGGCTTGCGCAAATCCTAGTGGCTCACGCTATAATCCACGGCTTTCTGTTATTGATAATATTCACCTTCCTCCGACTTTGCTATCTAGGTACGCTGAAATCCTTCAATGAAAGTGACATTTTTATTTTAAGCTAGTAATTTTGACTTCTGAAGAAGGGGATTTCTATCTCTTGTTAATGATTTATCTCATTTTGCTTCTTAGATTCGATTTGATCTACTTGATTCTTGACAAGCCCGATGAACAGACTGACCGACGGCTTGCGAAGCATATAGTGGCCCTACACTTTGAGAACGCAGAGGTCTTTTATCTTTTTCCTCAGCGTCTGAAATTTTGATAGATGATTGTGTTATCTTAAGTTAACTGGTATTATTCAATCTGCAGAGTGCACAAGAGGAAGCATTGGATATCACTACACTGACAACTTATGTTAGCTATGCCCGCAAGAACATTCATCCTAAACTATCAGACGAAGCTGCAGAGGAGTTGACCCGAGGATATGTCGAGCTTAGAAAAGCAGGGAAGTTTGCCGGTAGTAGCAAAAAGGTGTGCCCTTGGAATTTCATGTTTTTTCCAATATCATAACAGTGGCTTATAAAAAATATGGTATGGTAAGTCTTATGCCTTTGAAATCTCTAAATTTGGCGCAGGTGATAACAGCAACTCCTAGGCAAATTGAAAGCTTGATCAGACTTAGTGAGGCCTTGGCTCGGATGCGCTTCTCTGAATGGGTTAGTAAAACACTCAAAGATGTTGACCTGAATCTTTGAAACGATTTCCTTTCGTCATTTCACGCCAATTAAAAATGGTTCTTGTGATGGACAATAAAGGTTGAAAAACATGACGTGGACGAGGCATTTCGACTTCTCAGAGTTGCAATGCAGCAATCAGCAACCGATCACGCCACTGGTAAGCTTCTTCACAGCAAACCCATTATAATCATGTAAGATAAGAGAAAACACCTGTATTTAAAAGAGAAACACCGTTTTTATTTTGGTGAAGGAACCATTGACATGGACCTGATAAACACTGGAGTCTCAGCAAGTGAAAGAATGAGACGGGATATCCTTGTGTCGTCAATTCGAGACATGGCTCTTGAGAAAATGCAAATTGGAGGATCAGCAATGCGCTTATCCGAGGTATTATACTGCTCTACTTCTTTATCTTCCCAATTTGTTTATAATGCACAAAGCAAGAGAAACCGTTCTATTGAGATTTGCTAACTACAATGGGAATGTTGTGCAGTTACTGGAAGAACTGAAGAAGCATGGAGACAACATAAACACCGAGATTCATCTTCATGATGTGAGTCATTTATAAACATATCATAAGTTTTTATCTTCTCATGAAGAACAAAGAAACTAACAAAAGTGTTGTTTTTGTGACACGCATTAATCAGGTACGAAAGGCGGTTGGAACGCTAGCTAGTGAAGGGTTTCTGGTCGCTGAAGGTGATAGAATCAAGAGAGTTTAAGTATAATTTCATGAGGAAAGCTTAATATTTTGCTGTGATTAGAGTTATAAGAAGACGAATTGAGCAAGCTTAATTAATAGGAAACTTAGCAAGTGATGGACGGGTCCATGTGGCTCGGCCCATACTCTCACTAGTTGTTAATTTGTAATGGGTTTCAACTATTTATGACAATCTATCTTCATACCCTTTCAATGTCTGAACCCATCTTTCTTTTGGGTGTCGCTAGGTATATATCTACATGCGCAAAAAAAAATCATAATAACATGCAAAATAAGATTGTATAGCTTCCATGTATGGGGTAGTGTTTTAAAGGTTAGGTTATAAGTTAGACATATTAAAAATGTAACTTTAGTAACATGTTTTAGTAATTATTTACACAAAAAATGTAAATTTGCAAAGTACTTTCGGAAAAGAAGATTTTAGTTGCAGTGTTTCTTCATATTTGTTCTCTGAATTTATTGGTCTTCACTCCTATTCCTCTAAAGTCTAAACTATACTTGAATTGATAAGTTAGTTGGTAATATTTTCACATGATTTAAAACGTTTTCTTTTTTCAAAAAGCGATTAAAAAAACTGAGCATTGCAAATTACAAACTTTTTGGCATGAAAAAGTGGAATGGACAAAAGAAAAATAGTTAGAAAATTATATAAATCGGGTCCACAGATTGAAGAATACTGCATAATTGATAGATATGTACTACAATGAGAGTACAATTCACCAAAAAGTTAAAAAGATCAAAGTAAAAGATACGATTGGTCTCAACTTTCTTCGTCTCTTATTCGTCGTAAGGACGTCGAACTCGTTGCTGTTTACGACTCTTAGTGCTACCCATCTCTCTCTCTCTCACCTAATTTTTTTCAAAGGTCAACTAGATTGTATTTTGAATCACTACCTAGACGATGAACAAAAGACTATTATTGCGGCAAGAATTCACGCGGCGTATTATTATTATTATTATTATTTTGTTTGGTCATTAAATTATTATATTGAACATTAAAATCAGAAATTACATAAACTAAAACATAGCCTAAAAATTCCCGCAGCTTATGATTATTTATATACAAAAGACTATTTATATAAAGTTTGACATAGAAAATCCAAAAATATGTTTTTATCGCCGTTCATTCATAATTTTAAATATAACGCCTACGTGAAGATATTACATTTTGTCTAATTTCAACAGCTACAGGGCAGAGTGAGCTAGGTCGGAGGAGGCATTTAATATACAATAACTCTTCTAAAGGTCAGTGGGCGCACAAGATAAGATTCTATAAATATGTTACTTATGAAAAAAGTAAAAAATCCCAACCCAACCCTGAATTTTTTTATTAAACATCCATAGTTGAACACTGTTCTGACCATCCGACAAGATAACCAAGCAAAAATCCACATTCACTATCCGTTGGAGATTTTTTGGATGAGAAATTCATTATTTTTCCCATCTAGACAATCTTTAGAGATCCCTGTCTCATGTGACTTTTCAGAGGATGGCCGGAAGAACACCATGAAGGCAAGTCTTTACCATCCCACTCCGCACCAGATTCCTTATTCTCCCTAGTGGATGTTTCTTTAACTTTTTTTCGATTTTATTGTTTTTACCTGTTTTTTTTTTTCATTCGATCTACAAATAGGAAAAACTCGTAGAATTTTTCATTATATTGACTACAAGGTGACTATATATTTTACCGGCTTAATACCAGTACACCTAACCCAAAACTGGTACACCTACCTAAAATACTGTAAACGTGGTTTTTGCACCCAGATTTTACGATTGATTTCCGACTACGTAGCAATCCTCCGTATATAGTCGTACATTTGTCACCACTTTAGCGTTTATTTTACGACTACTAACCCCCAGCTGCCACATATTCGTAAATTAGTCGTTAAATTTAGCGACTACACCTGTAATCATAAAATAGTCGTTAATTTAGCGATCATTTTTCGACTATATACCCGAAACTCAGATATAGTCATAAATTAGTCGCTATTTTGCGATTACATGCCGACTATAACCTTTAGTCACAATATAAAGATTAATTTACATCTAATATTTTAGTCATTAAATTGTAGTAAAATAATCACTTTTTGGCGTGTAGTCTTGTAGTCGCCAAATGTAATCACCGAATACTTGTGTTTCTTATAGTGAAACCGGTAAAAATATGGTCTCAAACGAGCCAATTTCTAAAAAACTCCTCAAACTTAAAACTGTTTCTCATATACTCTTCCTTCTTTCTTATTTTTTATATTTTTTTTATACCTAAAATTTATACAATTACCAAAAAATCAATAAACTTAAGTTTATTTACAACCCATACCACGACCCATTGGGTAACTGATATTGATCCAAATCAAACCGGGTCAAATTAATAAATTAAAAATTAAAAATTTGTGGTGGAGCCCACAAATCTCTTTTTCTTCAAATCAACATTCGCGCACACACCTATACTTGAACCGACATTCCCATTGAAGAAAACAAATACATCAACCACTAGACCAAGTCAAGATTTTTGTATATAATGTAAAATTATTAAAAAAATAGCAAATAAAAAAGTTGAACTCGTTACCGTTGAATTCAAATAATAGAGAGTTAACCAATTGATCTAATGTGTTTTTGTAAATATTATAAACACATTAGTATTAAAAACTCAATTAGTTAATAATTTATAATTATAATTACATTTATATATAAATTATAATTAAATTAAATTTATCTATAAAAATTCTAGTTAAATTAAATTATCTAGATTATAATTAATTTATACTTATATTAGATAATATATATGGTCACATCTCCAAAAATTGCGACATCCTCAATGGTTACATGCTCAATATCCATACAATAGTAGTTGATTAGTAGTTTATTTGTAAAAAATATGAATTGTATATTAGATAAAACTATGTAGTTGTGTATAAATGAGTATTAGTTAACCAGTAGTATCATTATAACTAAGTATCAATAAATACAACTATATTTTATGATACAAATGAGTATAAATAGATATAACTACACGTTATTGTACAACCGAATATCAATTGATATAACAACTAACAGAAAATATGCTTGGATTACATAGATTGCAAGATATTGAGCCACTTGCACCAGAACATTTATTCTTCAGAATTTTGATTATGTCTTTAGGTACTTTTGGCTTTATGTGGATATTGGCATTCACACTTGCACATTCCCAGTGGTTGGTCGATGGAAAGAAGAAGATTTTCTGGCAAGACATCTTCGATGTAGACAAAGTTGGTCGAGCATTGACAGTGATGATGAGAGTGATGGTGGTGATGGTGAGGATGATGGTGGTGAGGATGGTGGTGGTGGTGGTGATGGTGGTAGTGGAGGTGGTGGTGATGGTGGTGGTGAGAGTGATGAAGACAATTCAAGTCCATCTAAGAGGCTGAAAAGGAAAGCATGTCCAGAATACAACTGAGTTTTAAGAATACAATTGAATACAACTATGTAATTAACGAATACAATTGAGTTTTGAGAATACAACTGAGTTTTGAAAATACAATTGAATACAACTAAGTAGTACGAATACAACTGAGTAGTACGAATACAACTGAGTACGACTGGTGCTAAATCACACGCATCTTCCCGCGCGTTCACACTACTGTTCAATAAAAAATATTAAATATTATGCGTTCACACTTGTTCACACTAGAAGCATTCACACTATAGTTGTACATAATAATATAAATAACATGTAGTTATATAAAATGTTATTTTATGGTTTTTTTAGTTATATCAATATTTGTAGTCAATTTTTGAAGTTGTATCAATTACATTAGGTTATTAAATTATGATTAAAAACTTTCACAATAAACTTTAACAACACACATATATGTTTAGGGTTTGTAAGATTAAAACATGTTATTTTTATATTTTTTAGATTAATAATTGGATATCATATTTAATAGGGTAAATGTTGGTTTTAATATCACAAATACATAAATATAACCCATAAAACCAAAACCTTTAACCCAAACTCTAATTCCTAAACCCTAAACCCTAAACCCTACAACGTAGTTGTACCAGTAATACACAGTTGTATTTTCTAATACATAGTTATACGAATAATACTAGTTATCAGATTACACATAATTGCATAATTACTACTTTCAGATTTTTTAGTTATATCAGGATTTTTATCGTTTGTCCTAGTTGTTTTGAGTATAATAAATCAATAAATTCAAATTAGTAAACTTTCATAATAATTTCTTTTCAATATTACAAATTTATTAAAATTTGCATCATAATGACTATAGTAGTTAACAATACACATACATGTTTAATATATTATAATATTACAACAAGATTTTTTTTTTTTTTTGAATTAACTTGAAAAATATAATAAGTAATAGCATGATTATAATCCATAAACATAAACCTAAAATTCTAAACCTTAAACTATAAATCATAAATCCTAAACTATGTTGTGAGTATGGTGAAAAATATGTTGAAGAATAATTAAAAAAATGTTGATGGTGGTTGAGATTGCAAAGGAAAAGAAAAAAAAATATTAAATTTTGCGGGTCCATCACATTTATTTTAAATAAAAGAATTTTTTTTAATAAAGACGAGGAAGATGAGTGAAGGTATATTTGGGGAGTAAAATTTATTTTTTAGGTGGGACCTATCATAAGAGTGTTTAAGAGAATGTTTGAGAAATTATATTTGACATTTAGAATATTTTAGAAATAAACTAGTCTCAAACCCATCAATAAAAAGGCGCATAATCATTTCACTAATGATGGAACGAACCCGCATTATTAACCATGGTGAAGCGAAATACATCTCAGAATTGATGTATAACGCGCAAAATGGAGTTATCCATGCTGTACGTCTCACCAGACGACGACACTTGGACACTAATCCCTCAAAACTCAAGTAGAGCACGATCGGGCCCATAATAAGTCTGGCGCCAGGAAATGTTCTCTCTGGTAAATCATCTGAGGACAACAACGGGAGACAAAAAATGTTAAACGGGCACGATCTCCAAAGCAATCCCCAAGAAGCAGCCAATATGCTAAAAGAAGCGCATGCAATAGTGATTGGAGTACGTGCTCACGGGCACGAGATGAAAAGTTCTAATCACCCTCAGAGATTGTTTCTTCAACCTCCTTCCTTCAATGTTTTCCAGTTGATATGGATAGTATAAATAATAACATATATCTAAATAAGATGAGGATAGATGTCGCTTAACTTACGTCAAGATACACCAACATACACCCTCATCTTCATAGTATTATTGGCTCCCCACCTTCTCGTTGTGAGTAATTCAGAGATCCAAAGGTCATTGTTGAGAATCATTTTTTCAATCAAACCAATGGGAATCCCACCCGCATGATGTACTATCATAACATTGAAATGTTGTCGGATGAACTCTAACAACTATCATTAATGTTGGCGATAGTTAGCAGGAGTGGAGCAGGTGTGCCAGCTCTGGTGAAAGCACACATTTGAGGTGGCCTGAAGAAATGATAAGTTTATGTGTCAAACAATGTAATTGTATGGGTCAAACCAAGGAGGATCCAAGCTCCAACCCTGGCGTCATGCAATTTTATAAACATCCTTCTTAAGTATTATGCGAAAGGAAGATAATTTATAAAGTTCTATCATAAGACATTATTTTTAGAACTATTCTCATATCCAACTTCTTCTTATATATTTTTATACCGTAAAGATACATTACATCTTATAAAAATTATTTTCAGTATTTTTGCTTTCCGTTTAATCCGGTGTCAATATTGACTTAAACGTTGGAGATTAAATGGAAGAAACACCTTCTTTGGATATCTTGTGATCTTCATATTCATTTGTTGGAGGTTACTTTGTTTTTTAGTGTTTGAAACAATTATCCGGATTCAAATTTAGTGAGTGCATAATAATATTTCACATAAACATATGAAAATTATTTCCAAACTCTTTTTTGAAGAGAAAAAAAAATAAAAACTTGAAATATTTGAGTTTTGTTTTGTGGAGTAATTGTTAAGATAATTTGAAGAGATTGTTCAAATTTTGATTTGATATTGATTTTGCTTACTTTTTTTTTTCTAAAATATTTAGAAAAAAAATTACTTTAAATAAAATGTAGAAAAAATCAAATTAATATATTTCTATTATATATTATTTTTTTATAAAATTTATTTGTTTTATTAAAAATTTAATTTGAACCGAATGTATGGAATCATTTATTTTCGCATTGTTATTGTTATAAATCCGAGAAGAATAAGAACCAATTAAAAATAAATCCGAACTGAAGTATGGACTGAACACCTTGATTAGTCTTATACAAAATTAAGAAGAAAAGACAAGTTAGTTGATATGTCCAAACAAAATAAAAAAACAAGTTAGTTGACAAAAATAAAGACAACAAAAAGGAGAGCATAGATTCGTGTGTCCGGATCAGATTATCAAAGAATATAAAAAATTTCCTACCGCTATTTGGGTCAAACAAAACCAACAAGAACGTAAGAGACTATATAAATTTATGGTTTTACACCAAAATCGATAGAAATTCAAGTATTGATTGGTTTCGAGAATATTCCTTTCCTCAAACCACTAATACATTTTCTGTTTATAGTAATTCAAGTCTTTTTAAAGGAATTTTCTCCCTTGCTAATAGGAAAACATTGAGAAAGTTGGGAAAGAAAATCTGAGAAAATGGGATCATATTTATTTTCAGTTCTTCTTGTTCTTGCTCTGGTCTTAAACAGTTTGGTGTTGTTCTGTAATGGAGGCATCACCAGTAACTATGTCAGGAAAGAGGAAAAATCCATGGATATGCCTCTTGATAGCGATGTATTTCGTGTTCCTCCTGGTTATAATGCACCTCAACAGGTACAAACATCTTTTCATTTTGTCTTAAATCAACAATCTTTTTCAGAGTTTTTCTTGTGGGTTCTGTTTATTAATTATTAAATTTCAAACCTTTTGTTACGTAGATGTTTTTCCAATTTAATATTTGGTATCACTTTTTGTTTTTTTGTTTTTTTAATCTTTGTTTCAAGCTTTGCTTATTGGACGTTTATAAAAACATATTAACTTTTCCTTTTCTTCTTCATAATAAAAAATGATCTGATTTGATTTGTGGTTTCCACAAAAAGGTGCACATAACACAAGGAGATGTAGAAGGGAAGGCAGTGATAGTGTCTTGGGTGACACAAGAAGCACCAGGATCTAACACAGTCCTTTACTGGAAAGAGCATAGCTCTAAAAAGCACAAAGCTCATGGCAAAACCAAAACTTACAAGTTCTACAATTATACTTCTGGTTACATCCATCATTGCACCATCAGAAACTTAGAGGTCCATCATCAATA
This sequence comes from Streptanthus diversifolius, assembly GCA_039880935.1. Lineage (NCBI taxonomy): Eukaryota > Viridiplantae > Streptophyta > Magnoliopsida > Brassicales > Brassicaceae > Streptanthus > Streptanthus diversifolius. The sequence goes on from JAXGFM010000001.1 coordinate 1,726,027, forward strand.
ATCTAATCATCAATCTTTGCTTTTCTTGTTATCTGATTTTGTGATTCTCTTCTCTACAGTATGACTCCAAGTACTATTATGTGGTAGGCGTGGGACAAACAGAGCGCGAATTCTGGTTCTTCACTCCTCCTAAAGTTGGTCCTGACGTTCCCTACACGTTTGGTCTTATTGGTAATTGTCTAGAAACATATTCATGTGTTGAACAGCCTATTATTATTTAGCTTCTCATGGACTTGAACTTTGAGTTGCAAAATTGTTGTACTGCAGGGGATCTTGGGCAGACTTTTGACTCAAACATGACCTTAACACATTATGAGAACAGCCCAAAAAAGGGACAAGCGGTTTTGTTCGTTGGGGATCTCTCATACGCTGATAATTATCCAAATCACGACAATAATAGATGGGACAGTTGGGGAAGATTTGCTGAAAGAATTACAGCCTATCAGCCCTGGATCTGGACCACAGGAAACCATGAAATGGATTTTGCCCCAGAAATTGTTAAGCTTCATCTTCTTTCTGTTTGGCTTTGGGCTTAATAATGATATAAGAGCATCTAGTTAGACGCATTACATGGATAAGACTGAGACTGAGATTGAGATTGATTCTTTTTATGTGCTCTGCAGGGAGAAAACAAACCGTTTAAACCATTCAAACATAGGTACCGTACTCCTTACCGATCATCAGGCAGCACAGAACCATTCTGGTACTCGATAAAGAGAGGACCAGCATACATAATTGTGTTATCTTCATATTCAGCATATGGTAAATGCAACTTTTAAATCTTGACACTTACTTTCTCATTACATACTCTCAAATCCGAGTAAGCTATGTTCCATACTCTAAAACTCGAATTATCTGTCTTTTCTTGAACAGGTAAATACACGCCGCAGTACTCGTGGCTCGAACAAGAATTCCCAAAGGTTAACAGAACGGAAACTCCATGGTTGATTGTAATGAACCATTCACCTTGGTACAACAGCTACGAGTACCATTTTATGGAAGGCGAAACCATGAGAGTTATGTTTGAGTCGTGGTTCGTCAAGAACAAAGTAGATGTTGTTTTCTCAGGTCACGTCCACGCCTACGAAAGATCAGTAAGATAGCTTATAACTTTGGCTCCTCGTGTCTTTTGAAATTTTAGATGCTTATAAATCTGAGCTATTTGTGAAACCAGGAACGCATATCAAACATTGCGTACAACGTGGTTAACGGCAATTGCACTCCAGTAAAAGATCAATCTGCTCCAGTCTACATCATCATTGGTGATGGAGGAAATATAGAAGGATTGGCTACCAAGTAAGCTATATAATAAAACAATTATGATCATTTTGCAACCTATTTTGTTATTAGATTCAAATGGTTGAGTTTTTAATGTGTGATGTTGTTTTTACAGAATGACTGAGCCACAGCCTAAGTACTCTGCCTATAGAGAAGCGAGCTTCGGGCACGCGATATTCTCGATAAAGAACAGGACTCACGCGCACTATGGATGGCACAGGAACCAAGATGGTTACGCCGTGGAGGCTGACACCATGTGGTTTTACAACAGATTCTGGCATCCTATTGATGATTCTTCTACTTTTGATTCTTGAAAATCTCAGAATATAATTTTTCTTGTTGTTGTATACATTACTAGGTCTGGGCATTCGGATAATCGGGTCGGGTTCGGTTCGGGTATTTCGGGTTTCGGGTATTTCGGATCTGAGGTTAAGGATCCATTCGGATATTTTTTATTTCGGATCGGGTTCGGTTCGGATCCGGTTCTTTCGGATATTTGATAAAAGATCCGAAATTTATCCGATACTAAGTTGTATGATTTATGTTCTAGTATTTTAGTACTCGTAAAATCCATAATATACGAAATACATGAAGTACCCGAAATACCCAACTATTATATTATCCGAAGTATCAAAAATATATGAATTGTATCCGAAATATTAACATATATTTTTAAATGATAACAATCAAATATAATATAAATCAAATTTAAAACATTAAAACATTGTAATATTCATCAAACAAAGTAAATGTAATAAACAAGAAACAAATATGACAAAAGAAAGCAAATATGACATAGTTTACATTCTATAATATATTTAGAATTCAAAACTACAAAAAAAACAAATATGAATGGCCCTCTTTAAACTGTGAATGTTAGATCAAATCTACACTTGCTAATATAAAACACGGTATTAGAAAAACATATCAAATTAGTACTTATTAACTAATAAGTCAGTGAAAAACCAACCAATTAAAATTACAAAACAAATAAATTAATAATTAGCTATAAACATAAATATATGTAAAACTAAATTCGGTTCTAAAAAATACTAATTCGGGTATCGGTTCGGATCGGGTATTACTCGATACCCGAAGTATTGGAAGACAAGATCCATTCAGGTTTTTTAATACTAAAATAGTATATCCATTCGGGTATTTTCGGATCGGATCCGGTTCGGATCTTCGGATCCGGATATTTTGCCCAGACCTATACATTACTATAATTTTTGTACCTTTATATTTTATAATATTATAAATAAAATAACAATTAGTTTTTTAAAAATTTAACTTCGTAAACGATATATTACAAAAAAAAAATACTAAAATATAGTCTTTCTTGCATTTTTTGCCACAAAATCATATATAAAACTCATATAGTTGAGATCTTTAACCATAATTGTCTCGATGGATAGCAAAACTAACACATTCAATCTCTCTTGTGACACGTTAAATCGCAAATAATTATTTATAATTTTTATTTTTGAAAAACTTATTTTTGCAATAGCAACTGAAACCAGAATGGTCAACAATATGCGATAAACGATTCATGTATTTGGATAACAACTTTCCAATCTTTTAAAAAAAAACAATTATTTTAATAGGTTTACCTACTCATTCGGTAAAACATTTGAAACATAAAAAAATTGAATCTTTAAAGTTTTTTTTCTATTAACTAATAAATTTTTTTCTTAACTATTAATTGCAAATATAAAATTAATTAAAAAAAATAAAGAAACATTCCTATAAAAAATCACTTCATGTGATAATAGAAATGGAATGAACAAATTTCTTTAAAAAACAAATTTTAAAGTCCATTAAAAATATATAGTCAAATTTTGATGTCCATAAAAATATGATTTTTTGTGATATCTTAGACTCAAGCCTTGGTTACTTGGACCCTGGGCCAGACTTGATGGCAAGAGAATGAGCCTCAAATTTTATAACAGTTTCTTAGCAGAATTTCTTAATAATTTTTAAAATTAAAATAAATAGAAAAAATTGAGTAAGTTTCTTAAAATATATTAATAAAATATTTTTAAAAAACCTTGAAGGTTCTAACCAATCTCCAATGGAGATGCTCAGATGACGCGAACTAATTGGCTATGATTAGATTGGTGTTATTAACCAAAAGTCGTTGACTATGTTAACCCATTCCAGATTGTTTTTCCACTGTGTATTCTCTCTTGTGACTTTGAAATGTCTAGTTGATTCTCGAAGTGGCTCAAAAGTATGTTATCAGTTGATTTCATTCTAGCAAACTCCATCTTTAATCTTTACCAGCTTATTAGGAGGATAAAAGGAGTGTCTCTGTTGTTTATTTTGAAGCTAGTATTGGTATGAGATATGGAATCTATTCTACTCTTGTCACTCAAGGAAACATTGTCTCTTCTACGGTTTATTTCATCATATTTAACCTTGCTTCATGCTCTCTGGCCTTATTTCATGTTTAGTTAATCTCAAATGCAGAAATATTTGAAGAGAATTGATATTCACTTTGATTATATCTGGTTTTTTTCTCTGTACCACATTTCCTAATTGTTTCTTTGCGCAACCAAGTTACTATTGTGGCTTAGTTCAGGTACTCTTTATCCAGCTGAACCAACATACCCAGTTGAACTAATACTTCTAACGCCTGCTTGATACTTCCACAATTTCTGTAGTGATCTTTAGCAACATAACATAGAGTCTTCTTTGCCATCTAATCACTCCTCTGCTTCAGTCTCGTTTAGGCTCTTCTTTCCTCTCGTAACAACTTAAAACTTACTAAACTCTACCTAAACAGAGCAAAGCTTAAACAATCTAATTAAACTATTTTCAAGATTTACAAGTGTAGTCTCCTGATGATATCTCTCTTTCTCTCCAACTAGAGTACAAAGCTTGCCGTCCCTTTCTAGCTCGTGATGTTATTAACGGACCTTGACAAAAAAAGATCGACAATGTCACATGGGTGAAAGATCGTAGGACGGTCCTCTTTGCTTTGGCTGCAAACCTACCAACTTTCACGAGAAGAGGTTTATCTTTGAAACTTAAAGCTGGTTTGTACTCGAATCTTGCACTTCTCTTGGAGTACTGTCTTTTGTGGTCCTTTCACTGATCAAACACTTCACGTCTCTTATTTATATTTCTTTTCCTGAAACTTATAATCTTCCTGCTTGATTAGAATATACTTACTTGGTTCTGAAAATTACTTTAACATACTGAGAAGAACAAAATATTGGTATGTATTTTGGTATGTATGTCCTTGACAACAACAAATAAACAATATTTATGTGGGAATGAAATATCCCTTATCATGTCCACCACTTAGCATATGCCTTGCTTGGTGGTGCGGCCCTGGTTGTTCTAAACCTGAGGATCGACTTGAAGGCAGGTAGGATGATGATTAAGAGGTATGGAAGGAGGCTACTAGCTCTCCTTAGGCAGCGGATTGATGATTTGAATGGAAGGGAGCTACTAGCTTCCCTTGTAGGTAAGTGATTGATGGCGGTGATTAGGGGTTTAATTGGAGGTTACTAACTCTCCAATTGATGTGAATGATGAAGGGGTTTGATTCCACTAGCACAGGATCACCCTGCAAAGAGCTATGGAATATCACAGTAGATTACTCTACTCTTTAGTGATCAAGGGTCAATGTTCTTAGGCTGAACAGAGAAAGCAAGAAGCAAAATAGCTTTAAAATTGTTTATAAAATTCGATGTGTGTCTTTACAATGGGGAAGTGAAGCCTTTTTATAGGCAGATAATCCTATCTAAATTAATCTACAGAATAATATCCTAACTACTTTATTCCTATCTAAATAATATCCTAACTAACTAATCTAATCCTAAAAGAATATATCAGAATAATATATTTAATCTATTATATCCTAACTAACTTATCTAATCCTAACAAGATTATACCAGAATGATATATCTTATCTAATCTACTCTAACTAACTCTCTGGTTTAATTTTAATGACTAATTATAAACCAAAACACATTAAACCAACAGGCTGGTTTATTTTTAATCTTATTTTTCTACTTGGACCACGTCCATATCCATCCATAAGAGCCCATGGTGGTCGATCCTTCAGCTTTATGGGCCAATATGGGCCCTACTCAACTTTCATCTTGTTGGGCTTATCCTTGAGTAGGCCCAGCTCGTCCTTGGTGTCTTCCTGGGCCTTTTGAGCCTTATCTCTTGTATTTGGATGAGCTAAGACGTTCCTTGGATCATCAAAAACAAGTATAGCCTCTTGAACTTGCTCGGGTGGTCGAACTAGCTCTCTATGGTCCAACAGAAGGAAAATTCGACCATCTCTTGATTCAATATGAACCAATTGAGTTTTGGCACTACCAGAATCTCCATAATATCTAGCTAGTTGAGAAAAATAGTCTTGGTTGCTTGATTCATGGTTGATCTTCAAAAACTTAAAATTAAGGTTGATCGAGATCGCACCATCCCCTCCTCCTTTGAAAGGATTTGTCCTCAAATCCGAGCCCTCTAAGATGATGGATAATGCTCCTGGATGATCAGATATGTCTCCAGAATGATTATATTCCTCTCCTGGTCGCCAAATTTTGGTTTGTAAGTGGTTGAATCTGTGAGCTTGCAAACAGGGCAAACCAAGCATCTCCTGGTTTAGAAGTTGAATAACTTTTAAACCATAAGAAATTTGGACATGAATCCAATTCGACAGGCTCCTATGAAGGGTTAGGTTTCCAAAAAAAGTTGGTTCATAACTTGGTTCATCCTGGTTCTCTTGGGGTCCTTCAATAAGTAAACGATTATGTCCTTCGGATTCAATGGTCGTTTGCCGAATTGGACGTTGAATATCTCCTTCATCTGAATAGATTTTGATCCAATTCTTTTTTTCAGTGATTTCTTGATGAGTTGAGCTTCTGTAACAAGTCGATTTGTTGCTTAATTCCTCTGGTTCTGGTTTGTATGATCCGTTGATTGGTTGTATGTCTTGTTTGGGTTTGTTGATAGTCTGCAAGATGGAATCTTCTGTATCTTCTTCATGTTTATTTATTTTGAGCTCCTTAGCTGATGGTGATATAGACGTCACTCTGGTTGGGGTGGATTGGTACTGCACTACAAATTCTTCATGCATCCGTGCCTTAAGATCTCTCCAATCTAGCACTGAATTCTTGTAGATAGTTGGAGGATTTTCCTTTAACCACCATTCATGAGCTTTTCCTGTGAATGCTGAGACCACTTGTGATAACTCCAGTTCCTTGGGAATTTTGTTGAATTGTAGCCACTTTTCCATATCGCTTTCCCATTGCAAGTATACTTCAGGATCTCTATTTCCTGAAAATAGTAGGGATCGACCTCTGTTGTTGGCTTGCTTCTTTGGACTTACTGGTTTTAGATCATGCGCTTCCCACCTTGGCTTGTGGAATTTTTTTTCTCTCATTTGATTGTAGATCAGATCTGTTAGATCCTCTAATTGCTTCTCACTCAGGATCACAGTTTGGATAGGTGCAACTCTCTCCCTTGTTGCTTGTTGTTTTGCCTTCTCTCCATATTTTCTTTTGTTCCCAAAAGAATACATGGTAGATTTGCTGGATATATGATTAATAGATTATGAATCTAGGATATATTATTCCAACAAGTTCAAAATAGATCAAAGCCCAATCACCTTAGATCTAGAGCTAAACCTACTGGAACTTAAGATAGAAAGATTGCAAGATTTTTTTTTTTTTTTTTTTTGATTTTCCTTTTTTTTTTGTTTTTTTTGTCTGATTTTTGTTTTTTTTTTTTTTTTTTTTTTTTTTGCAGTTCTTTTTTTTAGATCATTTTGTAATTCAGAAAAGACTCAGCTGACTTACAAAAGATAGAAAGATAAGAATTTGTTTATGAAACTTAAAAACTGAAAAGAAATTGATGGTGGTTTTGAAATCAAAGTGATTTCACAAACCCTAACCTTCAAGAGGCTCTGATACCACTTGGTGCGGCCCTGGTTGTTCTAAACCTGAGGATCTACTTGAAGGCAGGTAGGATGATGATTAAGAGGTATGGAAGGAGGCTACTAGCTCTCCTTAGGCAGCGGATTGATGATTTGAATGGAAGGGAGCTACTAGCTTCCCTTGTAGGTAAGTGATTGATGGCGGTGATTAGGGGTTTAATTGGAGGTTACTAACTCTCCAATTGATGTGAATGATGAAGGGGTTTGATTCCACTAGCACAGGATCACCCTGCAAAGAGCTATGGAATATCACAGTAGATTACTCTACTCTTTAGTGATCAAGGGTCAATGTTCTTAGGCTGAACAGAGAAAGCAAGAAGCAAAATAGCTTTAAGATTGTTTATAAAATTCGATGTGTGTCTTTACAATGGGGAAGTGAAGCCTTTTTATAGGCACATAATCCTATCTAAATTAATCTACAGAATAATATTCTAACTACTTTATTCCTATCTAAATAATATCCTAACTAACTAATCTAATCCTAAAAGAATATATCAGAATAATATATCTAATCTATTATATCCTAACTAACTTATCTAATCCTAACAAGATTATACCAGAATGATATATCTTATCTAATCTACTCTAACTAACTCTTTGGTTTAATTTTAATGACTAATTATAAACCAAAACACATTAAACCAACAGGCTGGTTTATTTTTAATCTTATTTTTCTACTTGGACCACGTCCATACCCATCCATAAGAGCCCATGGTGGTCGATCCTTCAGCTTTATGGGCCAATATGGGCCCTGCTCAACTCTCATCTTGTTGGGCTTATCCTTGAGTAGGCCCAGCTCGTCCTTGGTGTCTTCCTGGGCCTTTTGAGCCTTATCTCTTGTATGTGGATGAGCTAAGACGTTCCTTGGATCATCAAAAACAAGTATAGCCTCTTGAACTTGCTCGGGTGGTCGAACTAGCTCTCTATGGTCCAACAGAAGGAAAATTCGACCATCTCTTGATTCAATATGAACCAATTGAGTTTTGGCACTACCAGAATCTCCATAATATCTAGCTAGTTGAGAAAAATAGTCTTGGTTGCTTGATTCATGGTTGATCTTCAAAAACTTAAAATTAAGGTTGATCGAGATCGCACCACTTGGTGATCAAGGTTTGTTGAAACATTCATTATCAGTTATAATTATTTTAAAAATGTGTGATTAGTTTATATTAAGATCCTTATTTTTAATGTATAAAAGAAATAGAAGTCATTGTACTAAGAGATAGCTATATAACCAGAATATGTAAACAAAAAGACAAAATTATTTCAAATAAAGAGACCAGATTGAATGGGACTTGCTAAAACCAAAATATTACTTGTGTAGAGGAAAATGTTTTATCTCGACCATTTGTTTTTCTTGCGGGTTATCATGAATTTCAAAGTTTTAAACATAGCAAAATTGAAAAACCGAATAACTTTTAAAAATATAAAAATTCCAAAATTTAATTTGGATTGAGCTAACAACTAGTTTGAAAAGAGAAGTTAGTTGACAAAAATAAATAAACAGAAGACAACAAAAAGCAGAGCATTGACTAGTGTAATATAAAATCTTCCAAGCATTCACATATGCCATTTGACTGGTTTTTTATAACAATATCAATAAAATAATATATAGCTGATCAAGTCTATGAAAACAATTGATATATATCATGGTTGATAAGAGATTTATTGCAGTATCCACTAAGTTATCCGACAATGTGTTTATTATCTATGCAATGAGTGATATTTTTATATTATCAAAATAAATTTTGTATTTGCTAAATTTTTTAAAATAAATTTAATAATAATTGTCGTAATTATGTGGTACAATGGTGATCACCTCTGAAATTCATGACATAGATCTGGGATTCGAACACATCACATTTCAATGTTATGAGAGATATTAAAACCACTAGATTATGTTGACAAAAAAAACTTAATAATGATTATTTTTTTAGTGTATACATTTAGCTAGTTTAATTAAAAAAATCAATTTAATAAAACAATATCATTTTTATTCTTTAAGTCGTAGGAAATAAACTCGATCGAAAGTTGACACGGCTCCATCTAAAGAAGGTCTCAGTAAAGAATGTTTCGTTGCTCAAGACAACACATGCATCTATCTTCTTTATAAGGAAACTTCCACGTCTTTATAGGAATAGCTTGCTCAGAGGACCTCGCTTCACACAAGACAATGTAAGCACTCAAAAAATAAAAATAAAAGATGAGAAAAATGGGTCGTCGTCTCCATGGATTAGATATATGTTCCTTTCTTCTTTTTCTGGGTTTGGTTCTGAACAGCTTAGTGCTGTTGTGTCATGGTGACACAACAAGTAGTTATGTCAGGAGGTTCGAGGCAACGGTTGATATGCCTCTTGATAGCGATGTATTTCGTGTTCCTCCTGGTTATAATGCACCTCAACAGGTACGTGCACACCTTTTCTTTCTATAATCAAACAATCTTTTCTAAATTTTGTTCTGTTTTCCAATGATTTTATTTCGAAGGTTTTTAGTTTTCCTTTTCCAATGGTATCACTTTTTAATCTTATTCTAATGGTGGAAAAAATAAAAGCTATTCCTTGGACGATTCTGATTGATTCAGCTTTTGCTTATAGAAAGTTTATATAGATGCGAAAGCTTTTCTTTTTTTATAACAATTGATGTAAATGAGTTTTTAATTTGGGTTTACTACAAAAAGGTGCATATAACACAAGGAGATGTAGAAGGGAAGGCAGTGATAGTGTCTTGGGTGACACAAGAAGCACCAGGATCTAACACAGTTCTTTATTGAAAGGAGAACAGCTCCAAAAAGCTCAATGCTCATGGCAAATCCAAGACGTACAAGTTCTACAACTACACGTCTGGTCACATCCATCATTGCACCATTAGAAACTTGGAGGTCCATAATATTTTCCTAAGTTTTCATCATCATTATCTCAATCTTTGCTATTTGTGCTTATCTGACTTTGTTGTTCTCTTCTTCCAGTATGACACCAAGTACTACTATGTGGTAGATGTGGGACAAACGGAGCGTCAGTTCTGGTTCTTCACTCCTCCTAAAGTCGGTCCCTACACGTTTGGTCTAATTGGTGATTGTCCTTGTAACATTAACTTTTTATTAGTTTGCTTCCCATGGACTTTCTTGAGTTGCAAGTTGTTGTTTTTGCAGGGGATTTTGGGCAGAGTTTTGACTCAAACTTAACTTTAACTCATTATGACAATAACCCAACGAAAGGGCAAACAGTTTTGTTTGTTGGGGATTTCTCATACGCTGACAAATACCCGAACCACGATAACAATAGATGGGACACTTGGGGAAGATTTGTTGAAAGAAGTACAGCTTATTAGCCCTGGATTTGGACCGTAGGAAACCATGAAATCGATTTTGCCCCGGAGATTGTAAAGTTTCTTGCTTCATCTACTCTGTTTTGGCTTTAGCCTTCAGTTAGACATGTATTAGACTGAGATTGAGATGGATTGTTTTTATGCGCCGTGCAGGGAGAAACCAAACCATTTAAGCCATTCACTCATAGATATCGTACTCCTTACCTATCATCAGGCAGCACAGAACCATTCTGGTACTCGATTAAGAGAGGACCAGCGTACATAATCGTACTAGCTTCGTATTCAGCATATGGTAAGGCATCTTCAAAACCTTAACACTTTTGGTGCAATATTCTTAAAGCCTAGACTAACATTCCATCTTTTCCTGGACAGGTAAATACACGCCTCAATACAAATGGCTCTAAAAGGAATTCCCAAAGGTTAACAGAACGGAGACTCCATGGTTGATCGTTCTGATGCATTCACCGTGGTACAACAGCTACGATTACCATTACATGGAAGGCGAAACCATGAGAGTGATGTATGAGCCGTGGTTTGTAATAAACAAAGTAGATGCTGTTTTTGCGGGTCACGTCCACGCCTATGAAAGATCAGTAAGATCAATTAACTTTAACTTATCATGTCTCTTTAAACTATAGTTCCTGACAACTCTGAGCTATTGTGAAACCAGGAACGAGTATCAAACATTGCGTACAACGTGGTTAACGGGATTTGCTCTCCAGTCAAAGATCAATCTGCTCCTGTCTACATCACCATTGGTGATGGAGGCAATCTTGAAGGATTGGCAACAAAGTAAACTATAATCAAATACTTGTGATCATTTCAACCTATTTCTGATTAGATTCAGCATGATGAGTTTGAATGTATGATATGGTTTCTGTAGAATGACTGAGCCTCAGCCAAAGTACACTGCCTTCAGAGAAGCGAGCTTCGGACATGCGATATTCTCGATGAGGAACAGGACGCATGCGTACTATGGATGGCACAGGAACCAGGATGGCTTGGCTGTGTGATAGAGATTTATTTATCTCCACGAGTTTCACCTGAGAATACTTATAGTATCTCAGGAGTTTACCCGATTTTATGACTGCAAGTGCACAGTATGTTTCTTGTAGTATAAGCGGGATCGATCCTCAGGGAAGGTCTATAACACAATAGATTGTATGAATTCTATTCTAAGCTAAGCGATTTAACGGTTTGGTGAGAACGAATTAATAGATATTGTAACTAAATTGGAACAAAGTAAATTAAGTAATTAATGAATAATGAACTGGAAATAAATCAATTAAGAAAGGTAATTCAACCATAGATTAGGTTTTAGAATGAACAGAGATGAAATCAAGACATGAATCCAAATCCTAATTGTGCAGGTTTCAATCCTAAACAATGAGTCTATGAACAGATTAATACATTCCCATGTAAAAACCCCTATGCTTAGAACTAGATTTGATCAATTCCCATTGCAAACCCTAAAACTAACATGCATTTGGCATCCATCTCATTGACTATCAAACGACCTAGACAACTACTTCCACAGGCTAGAATCATAAGACTCACTAATTAGATTATTCTATGGATCCACTATTCCTCTCCCAAGGTGTGAATTCGATAAATCCTAAATTAACTCTTCCGAAATCAACTTAGCAATAAACTTATCTAATAGTGATAGATTGTTCAATCTTAGACTTAAACATCAACTCATGATCTCAATCCCTCTATTCATCTATTCCTATCCATGGCTGAATTTAAGAATCTACTCAGACATAACAGAGATTCCAGAGAAGATAATAATGGATGAAGAAAACATAATTAAATTGCATAAACTGATTGATACAAGAATTCTCAATAAAATAAAACTGAAATTGTCTTACTAAACACCATAGATCTCTCAATGAAATACTAGGGTTCTCTATCACTTTTTTTTCTCCCTGGAGGCTGAATAAAAACGTGTCGTGTGTTTTTCTCCTCAAAACCTATTTATAGGTTTTCAAAAACCTAATTTATTCAATTAAAACGAGAAGATAAAGATTGAGAAATTTACGGGATCGATCGATCGGACGAAGGGATCGATCGATCCAAAATCCGTCGTAGGAAATTCTGAACTGGTAGATCGATCGATCTGACGGGTATCGATCGATCTAAACTTGCTCGATCGTTCTTCATACTCCTTGATCGATCTTGGAGATTCACGCAAATTGTTGTCATATGAGCGATCGATCGATCATTTTAGGAGGAGATCGATCGATCCTTTTGTGTAGATAAAGAGTGGGTTTGATCGCTTTCGAACTTGACCTTCTTCTGATGCATCCTGATCGTCTTCAAATTTCTGAATCGATTGCCCTTGACTTCAAGATTCCAAAACGTTCCTTTCTCGCTTGACATTTCCTGAAAAATCAAAAACTGGAAAACATCCTAGAGTTCTAATACATATGAACCTAAATGTACCCTAAAATTTGAAGTCTAATGGTTGTTTCATGTAAATTATATACAGAATGACCTAGTAGAACTGCTAAAATGTGGGTTTATCAACTCCCCCAGACTTGTCTTTTTGCTTGTCCTCAAGCAAATAACTAGGATGTGGAAAGTGGTAGACCTACTGGAACTCAGAGCCAAGCCATATCAGCCAAATATTATGTTCAATATCAAAGTCAAGAATTATCGAATGCAAAGTGTACCAGTCTACTCAAAGATTTTAGCCATGCCCATCACAGTTCGCTTTAGATAATACTTAGTCTACACAATGCGCTAAGATCAACCAGCTCTTTTAACATTCATTAAATAGAAACTCGTGGATCATGTTAGACAGCTTCAATGAACTCATTTGGCTAAAGGTAAGGTTAAGAGATGAAAATAATATCTTCTTCCATAGGGTTATAAATGCCAGAAGTAGGGATCTCTCAAAAATGGAATGAACTTTAGAAGAATGCTAAAGGTAAGCTCCAATAGATGCATACAAGACCAGATTCTCATCTACCCGAAGTACATGAACCAAAGCTACTTGAAAAGCTAATCTTGTCGGTTCCTACCTAACACGTTCTACCAAGTTCATTCCGGAAAAAAAAGGCCTAAAGCACTCGCTAATATAGGATGGTTTGAACAAACGTTTAGGCTTAGGGTGGGGCAATCTACTTGGATAACAAAGAGTGGTAAATAGGTGAAAGGAATCCAAGTATTTATATATGAAATCCATGAGTTCACATCCGGAAGTCTAACCTGATAATTCTAAATCCAATATAAATTCCAATAAGTAAGAGATGGTTTCAAATAAAACATGCTTCAACTAAGAGTAATCTAAAACCTAAAGTTCCAGGCATGGATCAATCTTATGTTTCAACTAGTATATAATGCATCAGATTATTCCAACCTATCAACTAAACTAATAAAATGAGCAATAGACTATATTAAGGCAGTTTCGTCATGGTTCTTTATGCAAGTGTGAATGCAAGACTAAATGAATGACGAAAGACATGCAATAAAACAGAGGTTAGTGCAACACAAATATCCTCCCCCAGACTTATTTTACACTGTCCCGGTGATAATTCTAAATCCAATATAAATTCCAATAAATAAGAGATGGTTTCAAATAAAACATGCTTCAACTAAGAGTAATCTAAAACCTAAAGTTCCAGGCATGGATCAATCTTATGTTTCAACTAGTATATAATGCATCAGATTATTCCAACCTATCAACTAAACTAATAAAATGAGCAATAGACTATATTAAGGCAGTTTCGTCATGGTTCCTTATGCAAGTGTGAATGCAAGACTAAATGAATGACGAAAGACATGCAATAAAACAGAGGTTAGTGCAACACAAATATCCTCCCCCAGACTTATTTTACACTGTCCCGGTGTAAAAAGAAAACTAAAGGAAGATACAAAAAAACAGAAATAAGGATAAAAAGAAAATAAAGAAAAGTACAGAAAACTAAAAATAAAAATAAAAATAAAAGCAAAAGAAAGAAAAATTACAAAGTCAATGATCTTCAGGGCTCACGCTGCGGCTCTGTCCAGGTCTGCGCCTCCTCCTCGGAAGTCTAGCCTCCTCCTCGGACTCCGTGTCCTCAGTGTCTGCTCCTGTCCTGTGTCCAGCAACATCAGGAATGTCTGCAGCTCCAGAAGCCTCCCATGTCTCCCTGGTGCGTGGTCCTCGAAAGCATGATGGTGGCGGTGGGCATCTCGTACGAGCTAGCGCGTCCCATATCCTGCGCATCATCGAGTGGGACCTCCTCTGGGACTCTACCATCCAATCGCGAAACTCCGCCACTGTAGCGCCGGAAGAGTATGGTGGGAGGTCGTATTCCCCTGAATAGGGCGGTAGTGCATACGACTCCTCCGGTGCCTCCTGTGTCTGACTCTGGTAGAAGTCAGGGACTCGGTCGTCCTCCTGCTGAGGCTGTGAGGCATATGCTCTGGATGAGCTACCCCGTTTGCGCAATCCTGAGCTAGGCTGATTTAGTCGCTCAGGGGGAATGGTGAACTCCAGATTCGCCCTGGAGCTCAAGGCAGTGAAGTCACGCAGCGGCAGCTTGCAGAGCTGTGTAGCGCCAGTGCGATCCTGGAACTGGTAGATGTATCCCGGCTTTAGTATCCCACTGTTCCGGAAGTACTGCTCGTCAAATAAGGCGATCTTCTGCTCGCTGGGTGTGGAGCTAAGATCGATGCCGTGGTGCATGAACAGGGGTGTCAGGAGGCTCCCAATCCGCTCTACCTTCTTGTTGACGGTGTTGAGGCCGCGAGCTTTCTTGGAGACCAGGTTCTCTGCGAAGATAGCACCGAGGTTGGTGCGCAGCGATATCGGAGGTGGGCTGGTGTAGATGGTGTGGGCTGAGGCAGGTAGGCCAAAGTGCAGCAGCATGAGCTCGTCCTTCCGCACTGCTCCAGACTCCTCCTTGGCGAACAAGATGTTGCCAAGGATCTTCGCCACCACTCGTACTACTGGGTTCCGGATGTGGGTCAGCTTAGCTGACCTAGACTCATAGCCTCCTGGGCCTATCAGGTTCCACAGCTCAACAGCCTGTGGGAAGTCGGAGGGCCAGCTACAGAGCTCCTGGGTCCTATCAAACCCATATATGTCGCTGAGATCTCGGAGTGAACTCCACTGGAGAAAAATGATAGGGTCCCCTCGCTGGCAGTGGGAATGGCCCCGTCCTGGTAACGTAGCTCGGCTGAGGCAAGGAACTGGCGCACCAACTCCGGGAATAGTGGGTAAGTCTGGTACGCGATGGTGTCCAGTCCGAGCCTCTGCAGCATAGCTCGGACTTCCTCTCGGATGCCCATCCTCTCCAACGTCCTCTTGCAGACGAACCGAGTAGGCGCCATCTCAATCCTGAGGAGTCCATTGTAAAAGGTACAATGGTGATGCGTTCACGCCTCTCCATAGCGGTAGTTCTGGAACCGCAGATCCCGCTGTATCTCCCGCATAGTCGTGTGCGGGACAACCTCCGTCCGCCAGTGTTGTTCGTCATCTGGGTAGAAAGGTGTGTTATCCGGTCGAGGCCACGGATATGATGTGGTCGCTGGAACCTCCACCTCAGCTGGCTGCGCTGAAGTAGATGTTGCTGATTTACCGCGCTTCTTCCTCGTCAAATCTCCTCGGGCCATTTCTGCAAAAACCGGAAAACAAAATATGCATTAGATATCAAAGTAAAGATCGATCGATCCAACCGTTCATTGGTCGATCGCAATACCGATCGATCGATCCCATTAATGGAACGGTCGATCCCAAGATGTCACGGCAAAAATGTAAAATTGTGGAAAGATCGGTCGTGAAAGTATCGATCGATCTCCGAACTATACGGGTTTTGGGCAATCGTACGTAATAAACAGCGATCAATCGATCCAAAAATGGATCGATCGATCTGCAACCCGATCGCGAACCTTAAATCCCAGATTTTCTAATTTTGTTCCAAATCTCGTAAAATCTATATGGGTAATACCCTAAACAACCTAATCAACTATCATCCACATTCTATTTGCTCTAAAACTCATTAAATCTAATGATTCCTGCGAAAATCCTAAATATGCTCTGAATTGGAAATTTCAAGATTTAGAGTTGTACCTTTGTAGATCGAAAGAGATATGCACAGATTCGAGTAGAGGATGGAAATCCGAGTAGATTAGTCTCAAGAAATCCTCAAATCGGTTAAGAATCGAAGGAGATATGAGATTATGAAATTTTGAAGTGTTTGTGGAAGTTTTAGGGAAAGTGATGAAGAGAATAGTGTTCGTGCGTTGTGTGGTCATGTGTTAGGGTTTTTAAAGCATTTCTCGGTTTATTTTAAGTAATTGTTAACCGGTTCACTTACCTGGGTACACGATCGATCGATCGTAATGACGATCGATCGATCGGGGATGTTTACGGCCAAAACAGATCGATCGTTCGCCTTGTCGACCGATCGATCCCTATGGTGTACGGCTCTTCCTGATCGATCGGTCGATCGATCGTGGCGTTCGTGTCCAGGTCGGTCGACAAAGCTTACGGATGTTCGTGTATCAATCCGATCGATCGATCCGTCTTGGCAAGGTCGATCTGATTTGATACGTCAAATTCTTTTTGGTTGTAATCGATCGATCCATTTTTCCTGATCGATCCTTGAATACTCCGCAAAATGGATCATGTGTTGGATCGATCGATCGTATAGGCATGATCGATCGATTGTGCGACGAGCTTCACCTGAAAAGTTAAAGACAAAGTTAGTAAAATTAATAGCGAGAACTAAAAAAAAAAAAAATAGAAATATGTACAAAATGAAACTTGGATTGCCTCCCAAGAGCGCTTGTTTAACGTCACTAAGCTTGACGTCCTGATGCTTAGGATCATGCATTTTGGGGTTCAGAGAGAGAAATTTGTAAATTCTCGCTCTTGTCTTCTATTGTTAAGTAAGGCTTGCATCTTTGTCCATTAACCGTGAACTCTCCCCCAGACTTATTCCAAAGAACCACTGCTCCATAGGACCTGACTTCTTTGATAGTGAAAGGTCCAGACCATCTCGAATTTAGCTTTCCCGGAAAGAGTCTCAATCTGGAGTTGAAAAGTAGGACTTGATCTCCTTCTTTGAATTCTCTGCGCAGGATTCTTTTATCGTGGAAAGCTTTCGTCTTCTCTTTGTAGATTTTGGAGCTCTGATATGCTGCCTGTCTTGTTTCTTCAAGTTCCTCCAAGTCTACTAGACGTTTCTCCGAAGCTGTTTTAATGTCGAAGTTGAGTAATTTGACAGCCCAAAGTGCTTTGTATTCCAATTCTACTGGTAGGTGACAGCTTTTCCCATATAGCAGATTGAATGGAGTGGTGCCGATTGGAGTTTTGTAGGCAGTTCTGTATGCCCACAGAGCATCATCAAGCTTGGTAGACCAGTCTTTTCTTGATTTTCCCACAGTCTTCTCGAGTATTTCTTTGATTTGTCTATTTGAAACTTCCACTTGCCCTGATGTCTGCGGATGGTAGGGTGTTGCAACTTTGTGTTTAACTCCATGTTTCTTTAACAGATTTTCGAAAATCTTGTTATTGAAATGACTGCCCGCATCACTGATCACTACTCGTGGTACTCTAAATCTTGGGAATATGGTGTTCTTGAAGAGTTTGATGACCACTTTTGCATCGTTTGTAGGGCTTGCAATGGCCTCTACCCACTTAGAGACATATTCAACTGCTACTAGGATGTATTTGTTATTGTAGGATGATGGGAATGGTCCCATGAAGTCGATCCCCCACACATCAAATATCTCCACTTCAATAATAGGATTTTGTGGCATTTCGTTCCTTCTGCTCATATTGCCTCTTCGCTGACATGCATCGCATTTGGTAATATGCTCATGATCATCTTTGAACATCGTAGGCCACCAAAATCCTGCCTGCAGTATCTTTTGGACTGTCTTGAAGGTAGCAAAATGTCCTCCATATTCAGAACTGTGACAATGTGTCAGAATTCCTCCTATCTCTTCCTCTGGAATGCATCTTCGAAAAAGGTGATCTCTGCATTCCTTATAAAGATAAGGTTCATCCCAAAAGTATTGTTGAACATCTCGGAAGAACTTCTTTTTGCTGTAGCCTTGCAGGTCAGGGGGTGGAATTCTGCATGACAAATAGTTCACCAAGTCTGCATACCATGGAAGGCTCAGTTCAACAGCATTTGTTTCAAGAAGACTATTCAGCTCACTGTCTACAATTTGGAGCATCTGAATTGTGTGAATCTGCTCCTCTGGCAATGAATCATTGATAGGCAAAAAACTTTCAGCAGCCTTGGTTTTGCATCCTTTTTAGCTAGTAGGTGTCTCAGGGCTGCATGATCTGTGTGCACTACTACTTTAGACCCAACCAGATATGTTCTGAACTTCTCAAACGCATACACAATTGCCAGCAGCTCTTTTTCTGTGGTTGCATACTTGGTCTGTGCATCATCAAGCGTCCTGCTTGCATAGTAGATGACATTCAACTTCTTGTCTACCTTTTGTCCCAAAACTGCTCCTACAGCATAATCACTTGCATCACACATTACTTCGAAAGGTAGGTCCCAATTCGGTGGTTGTACTATTGGAGCACTTGTTAGAGCTTCCTTGAGTGTTAAGAAGGCTGCCATGCACTCCTCATCAAAAGTGAATTCTGTATCCTTGCACAGAAGTCTTGTGAGTGGCCTCGCAATGCTGGAGAAGTCTTTGATGAACCTTCTATAGAATCCAGCATGTCCTAGGAAGCTCCTGATTTCTTTGACAGATTTCGGAGGCGTGAGTCTAGTCATGACATCAATCTTAGCCTTGTCTACCTCTATTCCAGCTTCTGAAATCTTGTGCCCAAGCACAATTCCTTCCTTCACCATGAAGTGACACTTCTCCCAGTTTAGAACCAAATTCGTCTCTTCGCATCGCTTAAGCACCTTGCATATATTCGAAAGACAGGCAGAGAACGAAGAACCATATACAGAAAAATCATCCATGAATACTTCCATTATTTCCTCAATCATCTCAGAGAAAATAGACATTACACATCTCTGGAAAGTCGCAGGAGCGTTACACAGTCCAAATGGCATTCGTCTGTAAGCGAATGTGCCATAAGGACAGGTGAATGTCGTTTTTTCCTGATCCTGGGGATGAATGGGTATTTGAAAGAAACCAGAGTATCCATCGAGGAAGCAATAGTATGAATGGTTAGCTAATCTTTCTAACATTTGATCAATGAATGGCAATGGGAAATGGTCTTTCCTAGTTGATGCATTCAACTTCCTATAATCTATGCACATCCTATGACCAGTTACAGTTCTTGTTGAGATTAATTCATCCTTTTCATTCTTGATTACTGTGATTCCTCCTTTCTTTGAGACTACATGTACAGGTGAAACCCAATTACTGTCTGAAATCGGATAAATGATCCCTGCACCTAGCAATTTCAAAATTTCTTTTTTCACTACTTCTTGCAAATTTGGGTTTAATCTTCTCTGATGTTCTATTGACGATTTAGAATCGTCTTCTAAGTAGATTCTATGCATGCACAATGAAGGGGAAATTCCTTTGATATCTCCTAATGAGTAACCTAGGGCTTTCCTATACTTTTTCAGTTCATGCATTAACATAGATATTTCATTATCAGATAGTGAGGCATTAACAATCACCGGGTAAGTTGAGTTTATTCCAAGAAAAACATACCTTAGCCCTGGCGGTAGTGGTTTTAGTTCTAGTTTTGGTGCACATTCTTCACTCCAATCATTTTCGCTGCTAGTCTTACCATTGCTAGCTTCTGGTTCATCCAATGGAGATCTGCTGTCTCCTTTCATTGGTTTGTGCGAGTCCAAGATTCGCTCATACTGGTTGGCTTCTTGGTTGATGTTTACTGACTTTGCAGACTCCTTTGTAAGAGCTAATTGAAGAGGATCTTCAACAGCGAACTCTTCTAGATATTCTTCAACCATGTCCTCCAGCCTCTCAATGTAGAATACCTTCTTTTCGATTGTAGGCTTCTTCATGACTTCAAGTATGTCAAATTTTAGCACTGAGGATCCAAGGTTTAGATCGATAATTCCCTTTTTCACATCGATTATTGCTCCAGCTGTAGCTAGGAATGGACGCCCAAGAATGATTGGATCTGTTGGTTCATCATCCATTTCTAATACTACAAAATCAGTAGGAATTATGCACTCCCCTACTTTCAGAGGCAGATCTTCAAGTATACCAATTGGGTACCTGATGGACCTGTCTGCAAGTACCAAAGAAATCCTGGTCTTCTTGAAGTCTGTCAACCCTAACTTCTTTGACACTGTTAGTGGCATCAGACTGACACTAGCTCCCAAGTCAACAAGGCATTTTTCGAAACTCAGAGGTCCAATAGAACAAGGAAGTGTAAAGCTTCCAGGATCCTTGAGTTTCCTAGGCAGATTATTCTGAATTATGGCGCTGCATTCATGGTTGATCAGAACCATGGCTTCCTCTAAGGCTTTCTTTTTAGTTACTATGTCTTTTAGGAGCTTGTTGTAGATTGGACAGTCTAGAACAAGATCCATCAATGGCATAGTAACTTGAACTGTTCCCAATAGCTTCTTGAACTTCTCAAACTGCTTATCTAGTATCTGCTTCTTGAATCGCCCAGGAAATGGAAGTTTAAGCTCATAAGATGGCAATGCAATGTCGATTTTGTCTCCTGTAGTTGTGCCCTTATTAGTTTTGACACCCTCAGTGATGTATTCTTCACCAGTAGATGCTTTTGTATCCTTTTCGCTGACTGCTTCCTCTCCTGCTGTTTCAGTAAACATGTTGTCTGGTTCAAGTTTCCTTGTTGTCATTTTCTCATTCTGCAGTTCCTTTCCACTTCTCAAGGTTACAGCTTTGCAGTATTCTTTAGGGTTAGGTTCTGGGTGTCCCGGTAGGATTCCTTTTCCATTGCTCCTTGAAGATGAAGCTACTTGAGCAATCTGGTTCTCCAGACTTTTCACATGAGTTGAGAGTCCCTCGAACTTGGAGTTCAGATCATTGTAGCAAGCTTTCATCTCGGCGATCTCTTTCTTTGTCCCTCCTTGCCCCTCTAACAACTGCTTTAGCATGTTTTTCACTTCATCATCCTGAGGGGGTTGATTTGAGTTGCTACCCCTCTGCTGGAAGTTGCTGAACTGTGGTCTTGGCAGATAGCTGCTGCTGGAGGAGGCTTGATTGCCGAAGTTCGAATATCCTCTAGGTTGGTTATTCGCTTGCCCTTGATAGCTCCCTTGGTTCACATAACTGTTCCTCTGGAAGTTCCCTTGACTTTGTTGATTGAAAGGCCTAGGCTGGTAGTTGTTTTGACCTTGCTGAGCTGATTGTTTCGATTGGTAACCTTGATTCTGGTTCTGGTATCCTTGTCCTGGTTGTTTCAGAATCGGTGGGTAGACTTGATCCTGTGGATTTTCCACATTTTGGCTTTTGTAGGAGAGGTTGTTGTTGAATGGTCTTTAGTTTCCTTGATTTCCTACATAGCTCACTTCCTCAGGATTCCCTTCTGCTGCATCATTCATGAGATCTTGATAGTCTTGTTGGTAAGTGTCTTGTTGATCTAAAAAGTGGACTTGTCTTTGGTTCAAGTTCAACACCTTATCCAACTTATCAAGCTTCTCGTTGATCTCCTTGAGCTTCTGGTCTTCTAGTTTCACCCCTCTTGATGATCGATCATAATCTTCATTGTAGCACTGGTTGCTCTGAGCTAAGTTTTCAATCAGTTGTTCTCCTTGATCAACATCCAGATTACCGAAGCTTCCGTAGCTTGTCGTGTCAAGAGCTATTCTGTATTTCTCATGAACTTCTCCGTGGAAGATTCCGAGGAGTGCATCTTTCTCAACTCCATGATGAGGGCATGCTCTTGTGTATCCTTTTAGTCTGTCCCAAGCTTCATAGAATGACTCATTTTATCCTTGTCGGAAGGTAGTAATGTCATTCCTGATTTTAGCTGTCTTCTGCTTAGGAAAGAACTTGTTAGTGAATTCTTTCTTGCACAGAGCCCATGTGGAGACCAGTTCTGATGGCACATTATGTTCCCACTGAGCAGCTCTGTCTCCCAAAGAGAATGGGAACAGCATCATCTTGATTGCATCTTGAGGGACACCATTGATCTTAACTGTTCTGCAAAGTCTCTCAAAATCGTCCAGATGATGAAGCAGGTTTTCACTGGGTAGCCCATAGAATTTGGACCCCTGCACCATGTTGATTAAACTCGTCTTGAGTTCATAGTTGTTGTTGGCAACTGTGGGTGTAGGAATGCCAAGACTTATTGTTCTTTCACCAGGCTCATCGAAAGCTCCAATACGCTTGCGAGGAGCTCTCGCATCAACTTGTGGAATAGGCAATGCTCCTATCCCATGCCCTTGGTGTTCTTCCTGATGAAAGTGTTGAGCTTCTCCTCTGTGATCTTCCATACTCGGGTTAGGAGATTGTTCCAGTCTCTCCCTTAAACTTCTCAGACGATTTTCTCTCTCAAAGTGTCTTATCTCTTGAATCAGTGGTTGCAAGTTTTGTTGACCTTTGCTTCTCAAATTCATGAACCTGCAAAACAAGAAGATTCTCGAGTCTAAATCAGTGACACGAGGAAATATGTAACAAGTGTGATAGACTTAGTCTTAGATAATTTCGTAAATCTATTGGCTAAATTGCTTCCCCGGCAACGGCGCCAAAAACTTGATAGAGATTTATTTATCTCCACGAGTTTCACCTGAGAATACTTATAGTATCTCAGGAGTTTACCCGATTTTATGACTGCAAGTGCACAGTATGCTTCTTGTAGTATAAGCGGGATCGATCCTCAGGGAAGGTCTATAACACAATAGATTGTATGAATTTTATTCTAAGCTAAGCGATTTAACGGTTTGGTGAGAACGAATTAATAGATATTGTAACTAAATTGGAACAAAGTAAATTAAGTAATTAATGAATAATGAACTGGAAATAAATCAATTAAGAAAGGTAATTCAACCATAGATTAGGTTTTAGAATGAACAGAGATGAAATCAAGACATGAATCCAAACCTTAATTGTGCAGGTTTCAATCCTAAACAATGAGTCTATGAACAGATTAATACATTCCCATGTAAAAACCCCTATGCTTAGAACTAGATTTGATCAATTCCCATTGCAAACCCTAAAACTAACATGCATTTGGCATCCATCTCATTGACTATCAAACGACCTAGACAACTACTTCCACAGGCTAGAATCATAAGACTCACTAATTAGATTATTCTATGGATCCACTATTCCTCTCCCAATGTGTGAATTCGATAAATCCTAAATTAATTCTTCCGAAATCAACTTAGCAATAAACTTATCTAATAGTGATAGATTGTTCAATCTTAGACTTAAACATCATCTCATGATCTCAATCCCTCTATTCATCTATTCCTATCCATGGCTGAATTTAAGAATCTACTCAGACATAACAGAGATTCCAGAGAAGATAATAATGGATGAAGAAAACATAATTAAATTGCATAAACTGATTGATACAAGAATTCTCAATAAAATAAAACTGAAATTGTCTTACTAAACACCATAGATCTCTCAATGAAATACTAGGGTTCTCTATCACTTTTTTTTTCTCCCTGGAGGCTGAATAAAAACGTGTCGTGTGTTTTTCTCCTCAAAACCTATTTATAGGTTTTCAAAAACCTAATTTATTCAATTAAAACGAGAAGATAAAGATTGAGAAATTTACGGGATCGATCGATCGGACGAAGGGATCGATCGATCCAAAATCCGTCGTAGGAAATTTTGAACTGGTAGATCGATCGATCTGACGGGTATCGATCGATCTAAACTTGCTCGATCGTTCTTCATACTCCTTGATCGATCTTGGAGATTCACGCAAATTGTTGTCATATGAGCGATAGATCGATCGTTTTAGGAGGAGATCGATCGATCCTTTTGTAGATAAAGAGTGGGTTTGATCGCTTTCGAACTTGACCTTCTTCTGATGCATCCTGATCGTCTTCAAATTTCTGAATCGATTGCCCTTGACTTCAAGATTTCAAAACGTTCCTTTCTCGCTTGACATTTCCTGAAAAAATCAAAAACTGGAAAACATCCTAGAGTTCTAATGCATATGAACCTAAATGTACCCTAAAATGTGAAGTCTAATGGTTGTTTCATGTAAATTATGTACAGAATGACCTAGTAGAACTGCTAAAATGTGGGTTTATCACTGTGAAGGGTGACACCATTGTTAGTGAAAATACAGATGCAGATCAATCTCACGTTTTTAATATGTTGCTTTTATTTAATATAATAAACAAATAAAATTGAAAACAAACTTAGAATAACTAACTTGATGATTTTTTTCGGATTGTTATGATGAATAACTTTAGAATGATAGAGACTTGCTTCAGCAATATCCTAAGACAGAAATTCTCTTTACCGTGGTGTGAGTAGTTTCACGGACGTCTATCTTGCAGGATACAACTATCAATCTTCATATTACACACCTTACGAAGATCCTGGCAAACTATACTCTAAGTTTTCTTCAGAAAATGGTTTGTGGGGAAGGAGAAGATTAGATCACTTTTTTCTATCATTTATGTCTCTTTATATAATAAATCAAGAGATATGTTGAATGGACTCATACAAATGGCCACAAACGAATGGGCACAAATGAATGGACACAAATGATTGGACACATCTGTTGGAGGTGATCGATTGATCATGAGTTAAATCTCCAACAATACCCCACATTTTTCTATTCAAACTAACAATACCCCACATTTGAATAGAAAATAAGTTTATTTTATTTTTTTCTAAGAAAGTAGAATCAATATGCATCAGAAACGGTGACTTTTGGACTTCAACATTTCTTAGTAAAAACTTATCGGATTTACTTTGTGGGTAATGAACTATAGTCTTGAATTAACCACTTTTGATAGTAAATCGAGACAATAAGTGAAACACATATATTATCAACTCATTTCTAATTTATACGGTTGAGTTCGGTCCTGAACAAATTCCGACTTCGTGAGAGCTCTAGAAAATTTAGTCATATCAATATTCATAGGTGCGACCTGACACCACTCGCATATAGGTAATGTTAATTAAAGATACTTCATTCTATCTCTCTTCTAGAAAAGATATTAACATTATTAAGAATAAATTATTCAGCCCTTGTACATTAATGGAAACACATTATTACTTCATAGTAATGAGAAATGTGTGAACTTCAGTCTTGAGTCTTCTTTAACCAGTTTGCCTATTGAACCTAGACCATGGGATCTCCAATGTTGCTAGGTTAGATTTTCACCATGTGATGACTCATTGTGTTGGCTTGAGACTCATTCCCCTCGAAGTGAATACAACTTGCTCTTTAGGAAGGCCTTTAGTCAAAGGATCAGCCAAGTTTTCCCTTGATCTAATGTAATCCAATGCGATCACTCCATTAGAAACTAGTTGTCATATTTAGGCATGTCTTCGTCTAATATGCCTTGATTTCCCACTATTAATTTTATTTTTCCCTCTATTTAAGGCAGCCATAATGTCACAATGAATGCATAGTGCAGTTACAGGCTTAGGCCATAATGGAACATCTTCAATAAAATATCTAAGCCATTCGGCTTCTTCCGAAGCTTTATCTAGTGCGATAAAACTCGGATTCCATTGTAGAACATGCAATACACGTTTGTTTAGATGATTTCCAAGACACAACACCACCACCAAGTGTAAACACATAACCACTTGTAGACTTACTATCTGTGCTTTCTGAGATCCAATTTGCATCATTATATCCTTCTAAAATAGGAGGAAATTTTGTGAAATGCAGACTATAATTAATTGTATGCTTTAAGTATCTTAATACTCTAACTAAAGCATTCCAATGTTCTTTATTTGGATTGTTTGAATATCGACTTAAACGACTCAATGAGTAAGCCAAATATGGTCTTGTACAATTCATAATGTACATGAGGCTTCCAAAAATATGAGTGTAAACTAACTGAGATACACCTTCTCCTTCATTCTTTGAAAGCTTGCATGGATCAAACGGAGTAAGTACTCGTCTATCATCAAATAATGAGGTTGAATTAGTGAATAACCATTTGGCTCTCGTTTAACTTTAATTCCAAGAATTAAATCAGCCAATCCCATATTTTTCATATCAAAGTTATCACTCAACATTCTTTTTATGGTATTGATAATATATTTACTTGTTTCCATTAACAACATATCATCCACATATAGACATACAATGATCGTATCATTCTTAGTTTTCTTAATGTAGACACACTTGTCACATTCATTTATAGTAAAACCATACGACTTCATTGTATTATCAAGCTTCTCATGCCACTGTTTTGGCGCTTGCTTAAGTCCATACAAAGACTTTTTAAGCTTACAAACTTTCTTTTCTTTCCCTTTAACTATTAATCCTTCGGGTTGTTTCATATATATTTCTTCATCTAGTTCACCATTTATGAATGCAGTTTTAACATCCATTTGATGAATCTCTAAATAATATATGGCCGAGATTGCTATTAACAATCTTATAGAAGTGATTCTTGTGACAGGAGAATATGTATCAAAGAATTCAAGACCTTCCTTTTGGCGAAATCCATTTTCCACTAATCTTGCTTTATATTTCTTAATAACTCCAACTGGTCTGAGTTTCTTTGTAAATATCCATTTATGTCCAATTAGTTGATTTCCATGAGGTAAATCAACCAATTCCCATGTATGGTTACTCAAAATGGATTCTACTTCACTTTGAATTGCTTCTTTCCAATAAGGTGCTTCTAAAGATTCCATTGCAGCCTTATAAGTTTGTGGTTCATACTTACTCAGGTATGTCATAAAATCAATACCAAAATCTTTGGAAGTTCTTGCCCTTTTACTTCGTCTTGGTTCATTTTCTTCTTCTTGAACCTTTGAGGTACTTTTATTATCATCTCGAGCTCGTTTACTACTCGTGAGTGTTGGCTCTTTGTAAGGAAAAATTTCTTCAAAGAACTCAGCCTCATTTGACTCAATAATTGTATTCACTTTTACCTCAGCATTTTCAGATTTATGAACCAAAATTTGTATGTTGCATTGTTTTCTGCAGGACCGATGTAAACACAATCCACCGTTTTTGGTCATATCGCAGTTCTCTTAGGTAAAGGAATTTGAACATTTGCAAGACAACCGCACACTTTCACATTTTTATATGAAGGACTCTTATTCTTCCATATTTTATATGGGGTTTTGTCACTCTTTTTATGAGGGATTTTATTTAATATTGAATTTGCTGTAAGAATAGCTTCAGCCCATAAGCTAAGTGGTGCACCAGAGTTGTTTAACATGGAATTCATCATCTCTTTAAGCGTTCTATTTTTCCTTTTGGCAACTCCGTTTTGCATTGGAGTACAAGGTGCTATGGTTTGATGAATAATTCCATGTTCAGAACAAAATTCTGAGAATTCTTTTGATTTGTATTCTCCACCACGATATGATCTCAAAATCTTTATTTTCTTATCTAATTGATTTTCAACTTCTGCTTTGAATTTCTTAAACATATTCAAAGCCTCATCTTTAGTATCAATCAAATATATTTTGCAAAACTTACTATAGTCATCAATAAAAGAAATAAAATAATTCTTTTTCCCATGACTTGGAATTGATTGGAAATTACATAAGTCATTGTGTATTAAACCAAGTAATACATTTGATTTTTCTACAGATTTGTAAGAGTGCCGTGAATATTTTGATTCTACACATATCTCACATTTGCTTCTTTTAATATTATTTAGATTGTGCTTTGGTAACAATCCTAAACTCATCATTCGGTATAGAGAACGATAGCTGACATGTCCCAATCTTGCATGTCATAAAACACTTGAGTCAATCAAGTAAAAAGAAGCAAAGCTATTGTCTGCATTTTTATTAATGACAGATACAACATTCAGTTTGAAAAGACCATCGCAGAGATAGCTTTTTCCTACATACATCCCACCTTTAGTGAGTACAATTTTATCAGATTCAAACACAATTTTAAATCCTTTGTTGCTAAGAAGAGAACCTGAAATCAGATTTTTTCTAATCTCAGGAACATGAAGCACATTTCTAAGTACAAGTTCCTTTCCAGAAGTGAGTTTTAGAATCACTTTGCATTTTTCTTCAATGGTAGCGGTGCTAGCATTTCCCATATAAAGTTTCTCTCCACCAGAATCTTGTTCGTATGTTGAGAACATACTCACATCGGAGCACACATTCTTTGTTGCACCAGTGTCAACCTACTAATCATTGAATTTTGTCATCACATTTGCCTCAGAAATAACAGCAACAAACTGATTTTCTACACGGTTTGCGTTACTTATGTCTCCAACGCTTGGTCCATCCTTTTTATGGCGGCAGTCTTTGGCTCTATGTCCAGGCTTTCCACACACCCAACAAGCATCTTGTGGCTTCTTTTTAAAGTTATAGCCCTTTTGAAAAGTGAGTGGCTTTTTCACCTTCTTGGTGTTCTTAAATCTCTTGAACTTGGAGTTGTTTCACTCAATTACATTGGTCTTTGCTTCCATAGAAGAAAATTCAGACTTTTCATTCTTTCGGTTTTCTTCTTCTACACAAATCTTCAGAATGAGTTGTTCGAGACTCATATCTTCATGTATGTGCTTCAGATAGATCTTGAAGTCTTTCCACATTTGAGGCAATTTCTCAATAAATGAAGCAACCAGAAAAGCTTCATTCAGCCCCAAACTTTCATCTCTCAATTCATGAGCAATAATCTGGATTTCTTCCACTTGTTTCACCACAGAAACTGTGTCACTCATCTTGAAATTCAAGAAATTTCCCACAATGAACTTCTTAGTAGTTGCAACTTCAGACTTATATTTCTTCTCTAGTGATTCCCACAACTGCTTTGGAGTTTGGAATATATGATAAACATCGTAGAAATAATCGTCCAAAGCATTTAGAATGTAGTTTTTGCATAAAAACTCGTTTTGAGTCCATGCCTCTGATGCTTTCACGAGATCATCACGATATCACCTTCTACAGGTAACTAAGGTCCTTCAGAAATCATGCATTGTGCCAGGTTCAAAGTCATGAGATAAAACATCATCTTTTGTTGCCATCTTTTGAAATCCACTTCTTTGAATAGAAAAGGTTTCTCAATGTGATTTTTCACAATTGCAGCAGATTGATCCACCTATCAAATTTGAATAGAAGAAGAAGAGAGATGAAGTAGAATTATGTCTTAGATTGTTAGCGAAAATACAGATGCAGATCAATCTCACATATTTA
Organism: Streptanthus diversifolius; assembly: GCA_039880935.1. NCBI lineage: Eukaryota > Viridiplantae > Streptophyta > Magnoliopsida > Brassicales > Brassicaceae > Streptanthus > Streptanthus diversifolius. The sequence goes on from JAXGFM010000001.1 coordinate 1,755,788, forward strand.
ATATGTTACTTTTATTTAACAGAATTAACAAATAAAATTGAAAACAAACTCAGAATGATAGAGGCTTGTTTCAGCAATCTCCTAAGACATAAATTTGCCCCTATTATGGTGTGAGTAGTTTCACGGACGTCTATCTTGCATGATACAACTATCGATCTTCGTATTACACACCTTAAGAAGATCCTGACAAACTATACTCTGAGTTTTCTTCAGAAAATGGTTTGTGGGGAAGGAGAAGATTATATCACTTTTTCTATCTTCAACAAAATCATTTGTCTCTTTATATAGTAAATCAAGAGATATGTTGAATGGACTCATACAAATGGCCACAAACGAATGGACACAAATGAATGGACACATCTGTTGGAAGTGATCGATTGATCATGAGTTAAATCTCCAACAACCATGTGGTTCTATAACAGATTCTGGCATCCCATTGATGATTTGTGGCATTCCATTGAATTATAAAACATATAAATTAGATTTTAAAGTTGTGAACATATGGTCTTGAGATTTTTCTTGCCTTGTAAACGAAACTGATGAGAAAGATAAATTTTGCTGAAGAAGAAAAGCATCCATGTTCGAATAACCTTAGAAGATGTTGATATTGGTCATGTGTATCATTTGAAATTTCTAAAATTAAAGTCAATATCCATATGTTTAGATTCACAGAGAAACACTAATTATGCAATTTCATCATCAATAAATCATAAGAGTAAGGGACAGATTACCACATATGTGATTTGAGATATGAAGTTTGGAGATTGGATTGAGACAGAATGAGAGTCTATCTAGGCGGCTGGAGAAGAAAAAAAAACAAATGGAGAAGATTTTAGAAATAGGTTAAATAAACATGGCAGTGGAAATTTGGTGGGAAATTACTAACAGATTTTCCACAGAATCTAATAGTGACAACACTTATACTGTTTTCTCATCGATTTTTGACAGATTTATTTGTTGTACGAAAATGGTCCGTAATTTCTTACCAATTTCCTAGCGTTTGGTTATGGTGGATATGACCGATTTCCCACCAAATTTTTTCATCCAGTTTTGACCGATTTTGTGGTGGGTATTTTCCCACCGTGTTTAAATTCAGTTAGAAGGAAAAACAGTTGCTAATATTTCCATATCAAAATTTCAATGCAAAAAATGGTAGAAATGTGTTATGTTTTATTAATTGAATAATTTGAGAAAATTCCACAAATTATAAGGTTATCTATAGATATATATTTCTTCTTATAAAAATATATAATTAGGCTTACAAAATTTATAATTGAGTTTATAAATTTTGTAATTATACTTATAAAATTTCAAAAATATATACTTAAAGTTACAAAAAATTGATTTTCATAATATCTCATTTTTCTACATTTTTTTGGCAAAAAACTGAAATTATATTTTGATATTAAATGAAATTTTACGCTAATTTCAGAAAAAAAAGAAAATTTTATATTTTTTTGGCAAAAAAAAGTAAATTTTACATTTTTAGTGAAAAATAAAATTTTTTTTTTTAGTAGAAAAACAAAAAAAAATATTTCTGGAGAAATAATGAGATTTCAACGAGACAATGAGATTTTTTATTATTGGTGGAAACAAAAAAATTATATTTTTTTATAAAAAACAAAATTTTACAGATAAAAAATTACGTTTTAATGGGAAAATGGCACGCTACGTTTTTGCTAGAAAAATAGAATTTTGTATTTTTGACAGAAATATGAGATTTTATGTTTTTTAAAATAAAAAATTTACATTTTTGGAAGAAAATCAGAAGTTTGGCAGAAAGACATGATTTTTTATTTTAACGTGAAAACAAAATTTTCTGAAAACATGATTTTGCATTTCTAGGGGAAACACTATATTTTATCTTTCTGATAGAAAAAAAAAATTTATGTTTATATACAGAGCAAAAAAAATAATTTATCTAATATTATTTTCAAATTTTATTTGATAATAGAATAAGAATAAAAATACAACGGTTTTTCTAACCAAATTGGTAGCATCGGATTAATATACACCATCAGTGTTGGAAATATTTGTGTGCACTGCATGTTAGATTATCCACTTTTAAATTGGTTGGCTTGGGGATGAAAGAGATCCTTGTTATTTTCAAAGTTAAAATAATTTATAGTTAAAACTGTAATTTACCTTTTAAAGTATTAAATAAATCATTTTGAATTCACCTTTTAAAATATTAAATAAGCCATTTTGAATTTAATGATTTAGTTTAAATAGAAACCTTACCGATACCCTAAACCATAAACCCTTTTTAAGCTATGTATAAAAAGATACCGGTCCATTTTGAACATTTTTCCTTTTATATTAAACGGATTAGGTTATGGACTTTAATTTTTGGTAATGTTTAGGGTATTCACTGTGTAATTACCCATGTTTAACGTCCCTAGATTCTACTTATCTCCTTCAGTTCACTAATCTGCTATAAACAATAAGCTACTCTAGTCTTTCGCATGGTCTTCTCTCTATGAGGCGATTTTTTTGTGCTCAAAAGTATGTTTTCAGATGATTTCTTTCAAGCATACTCCATATTTACCCATATCAGCTTATTAGGTAGATCCAACGGAGATGTCGATCAAGAGATTTAGTTCCCAGAAAAACATGACATCATTTCTTGTCTCTGAAGGAAGCATTGGTTTCATTATATATATTGCAACCTTCCTTCGAATTCTTTGGGCATAGGTAATGTTTCTTAAACTCAAATGCAGAAATGTATGAAGAAAACTGATATACATTTATTGCATTGTGATGAAAGTATAATCTATAGTATTTTTTAGTATTTTCCTCTATACCACATTTCCGAATTTTGTCTTTGCGCAGCCTAGTTATTGTACGTATCTTGTATAGCCTTCTAACTATTGGCTATGGAATGCTTTAGTTATATTATTGTAACATTAAAGTGTAAACTAGAAAAAGATATGACATTTCTTTATAAAGAAGATTCATCGAATTGCAGATTCAAGTTTGAAATATGATTTTTTCTACCCTTTTTTATACGAATAACTCAGAGGGTTTCTCTTTGGATAAGAAAATACAGAAAATGGTTCCTGTCCGAGAATCAGATTTATGTTCGGTTGTTCTTGTTCTGGGTTTGGTTCTGAACAGCTTTGTGCTGTTCTGTAATGGTGGCATAAGCAGTACACATGTCAGAAGATTAGAATGAACATTGCTATCAAGAGGCATAATAACGGTTCCTTCTTATCTCCTCACATATCTATTGGTTATGCCCCCATTACAAAACATCACTAAGCTGTTCAAAACCAAACCAGAACAAGAACAACGGAACGTAAATAAACCTCGGACATGATTCGTTACAAGAACAACAGAACATAAATAAACCTCGGACATGATTCGTTATCCTAAGAGAGACCCTCTGAATGTTGAGCTTCTTCCAACAAATCTTCCCAAGGTGTCACATCTGTTACTATCATGAGTTGGATAGTGATCAGCGTGTGAGAGATCCTGACAAACAAACCACTTGCCTTTTTGGTGGGCTCTTCTTAATATATGTGAAGGTTATGTTTGAGTCAAAACTCTGCCCAAGATCCCCTACAAAAACAACAATTTGCAACTCAAGTTCAAGTCCATGAAGCCTTCTAAATTGCCCCTTTTGTTAAAAAGCATGAATATGTTTAGTACAATTACCAATGAGACCTAACGTGTAAAGAACGTTTAGAGTCTTTGGACCAATAGTGAAGAACCAGAACTTGCACTCTGTTTGTCCCACATCGGGTTTGGCTCAGTCATTTTCCATAAACCATATCACACATTCAATCTTGTCATCTGAGTCTAATAGCTTACTTGGTGGCCAATATTTCAAGATTTTCTCCATCACCAATGGACTGGACTGCAAATAACATATCCACGTTGCGAGCTATGTTTGATACGCGTTCCTGGCTTTCACAATAGCTCAGATTTGTCAGGATCTATAGTTTAGAGATATATGAGCAGCCATAGTAATTGATCTTACTTACCGACCCAGAAACATATTTGATCCTCAAAAACGACCCATTTCTAAGTTGTTTTCTTTTTATCCCAAGTAGCAGATGCTGAAAAATCTATAAACAAGTGGAGAAAAAAAATAAAGAAGTGCAAATTTTTTTCTCAATTACATCGACGTTTCTTATATATACAGTACATTGGAACGCTAAAGCTATTCTATTCGATATATATATAAATAATTCGAAACTCTTAATTTAAAACCAAATCATAGCAGATCATGTCCTCATGGATGTGATGTAATGCTTCTGACCAGCTTACCTAACATCTACCTAACAACTGGAGGAAATTTAGCAACAATAAGCAATAAAGCTACGGACTTTAGTAATTAGATGCAGAAGTACCCACAACAACATGACTCAAGAAAGATAGTTGATTTTTAGAAAACTGAACACCTTTAAACTTCGGCTGAAAGCGTACAAGTTTATTAGGAGGATCCAAGGAGTCAGTGTCGTTTTATTGTAGCTATGTCACTCAAGTAAACATGGGCTCTTGTATGATTTATTAATTTATTTCATCATTTTCACCTAGTTTCAAATAATGTTTAGCTAAACTCACACAGAATAGTTAGTGTTGACTTCAGTCAACTAGAGATATGGGTTTGGCAAAGTCTCATGGGCCAGCAACCTTGGTTAAGGCTGAGTTTGTTACAGAATTATTATTTTTCAAATAATAAAAATTCATTATTTCTTTTATTAAATTAAATTCATCAAATGAAATTTTATTCATTATGTTATCATTAAATGAAATCTTAGTCTAATGTATTCTTCTAAAACTTGAACGTTGGTGATCCTTCATAAAAACTGGACCGCATGGTCCAAACCAACATCTTGTGCTTGATTAAGTTAAAACTGTTAACTGTTGTTGAGTATATACGTTAACTGTTAAAATTGTTAACTGTTGTTGAGCATGTCCAACGAGGAAAATTCTTTGGAGAATCTGTAAAAAGTTTCTTAAACAAACTTTTTTTAATATATTTAATTAAATAATTATTATTATTTAATTGACCACTAGTTAGCAACAACCGTATAACTTGTTTCTTAATTTTTTAACAAATCTAAATTAAGAATAGATTCTACACTGTAGCATTTATTTTTTATTATTTTTGTATTCTAAGAAACTCATTAAAAATCATTATTTTGATAGTTTTCATTTTTAAAAAAAAATTGTCGGAATCATATAACATAATTATTGGCCATTTCTAAAATTAATGATACATATCTAGAGATTGAATCCACTATCAAACAATACTAAAAAGAGATATTAATACCACGACAAAAACAAAAAAAAATTCAATATAAACCAGTGCAATAAAAAAAAAGCTGAGTAAGTTCACTTATATTTATCTTGTATACAATATAGATATATATGATGGTAGAGTTTTATATTACACAATGGAGCGTGATCCGACTTTGTCAAATCTTATCTAGCAGATTCTGGTTACGCTAAGACAAAGATTTAGACCCATAGTCTAACAACTACTTCAACTCAAATATTCTATACCTATGTGAAACCTATTGATGTAATGTATGAGTTTGTATCAAAAGAAACTTTAAGCTTTGTAAAGTAGAATCATCCAAGTTTACACCAAAGTTCCATCGATCTTGAATGGCCAACAGTGCTAGTTGTTGCAAAATAAGGGTAAATTGTAAAAACGAAAATAACTGACTTTAATGCAAAAATTGGCAAAAACTCTGAACCTGATTACACCAAATAAAAAAAGTGAGAGAAAAATAAATTCAAAATAAAGTACAGGGTTGTATATGTAATAATAATTAATTTATGATATCGCCGAGTTTACTCCTATAACTTTCGGTTAATTACGTTTCTGAGTGTAAATCTTCATTGATTCTTCGAATAGAAGATTCAAGTTTTAAAAATGAATTCGTTCACCCTGACAAATCAAACAGCCTCAAGAGTCGGAGAGAGTCGAGAGACTGATTGTTTCGTATGTTTTCCTTCTGAAAATCCAACCGATTGGTTAAGAAGAAAACTTCAAACCGATCAATTGATCTTTCACTCACCTTTCTGCCAACTATTTGGATGCTCGGAAGGTAAAATAACATGGAAAAGGAGACAATCCTTGTGAAAAACGGATCAGAGGTAGAGATCGGTGATAGTATCAAAGAGAAAGATGAAGAGAAGAAGAAGAAGCAATCAAAGGATCTCGAGTTTTTGAGCTGTATGATGCAGCCAACAACAGCAGAATCAGATCCTCAGTACGTCGGAATCCGCCGCATTCTTCTCCATCGGAAAGCTGATTCTGGCGCTATCTTTCGCCGTTATGTGAGCTCTTTTATCTCTCTTCATTCACTTAAAAACCTCGCGTTTTTAGCTTGATATGCCTTCGTTAAAGGATTGATTGTTGTTGTTTTTGTGTTTCGTTCAAGGAATGGAGATGCAATGGGAAAGGATATGTTGCTTATCGTAATTTCATTAGCAGACCTAGAAAATGGGAGAATTTGCGAACGCCAAGCCTCTTAAGTAGTCCAGGAAACAGGTTCGATTCTGCGACTTGAAAAGTTTCTTCTTTTCTTTTTTTTCACTGTAAAAATCTGTGCTTTTTGGTTGCTTTCTGCGGATTTATGTTCCCCATACAATTCTGACATCAGGTTAATTTACTGGTTGATGCATCAGTGGTCGATGGTTGCCTTCTCCAAGTCCTCTCTCTCACCAATTTGAAGCCGAGAGCTTTAGTTCTAGTCGGGTAAGTAGAAGTCTTCCTCCATTGTTGAAGACATGCAAATTTAGCTTCTTGAAAATATATAAAAAGAACGTTTAACTTATTAGGTGTTTTTATTCATAGGATTTACGGAGTGCTAATCAGGTTTCAAGCCGAAGAGCTAGTTTTAGCTCAAGTTTGAGTGATGGTGATCATCCGTATCGTCGTAGTGGTGGTGTTGAACACGCTTATTCTTTTGTGGGAATGCATTGCATCTTCGATCAATGCAAATCTTCTGGTATTTCTTAGATTTTTTTGTGTGTTTCATTGACTCGCTTTGTGATTTTATCTCCTTGGAATGAGTATTGTGTATCTCTTATGTAGTTACTGTTTTGAAGTTTGGCCATATGAGTTCTGATCTGCTTGCATATGGAGCATCAGATGGAACCTTGACTGTTTGCAGTCTCTCCGAAGAACCTTCTGTCCTCAAGCAGTTGACAGGGCACTCAAAAGATGTCACAGGTTCGTTTGACTGGTATTGTTTCCTTTGTCTTTTTCTGTATCTTGGGTAGACCTGCCTGCCATTTTGAAATGCTCTTGGAAACTGAGAATGTAATGCATGATATTTTGGCTTGTTTGGGGTAAGATCTTAGTGGAAAGTGTAAAAGAATTTTTTTCTAATGGATAGAGCCTAAGGCTGTATGTATGGAAATCATTTTAGATCCTCTGTCTAATTTTAATTTAACCGTCTTACTTTATATGTTTCTTAAAATACTTCCAGATTTTGACTTCTCGTCAAACAATCAATACATTGCGTCTTCATCACTTGATAAGACAATACGAGTATGGGAGTTGTCAAGAGGTGTTTGTATTAGAGTTATATATGGAGTATCTGCACAGTTTTGTATCCGTTTTCACCCTGTAAGTTTGCGGTATCTTCAATTGCTACCCAAGATTTTCTGATATAAGATTGAGGAATTTTGTGGTTTTTTCTTGCTTTTCCATTGAAGATAAACCATCTTTATGTCTTTAACAGGTTAATAACAATTTTCTTTCTGCTGGCAATGCAAACAAGGAAGTCACGGTAACTTCACTATACCTTGTAGCCAAATATATTGGTGTATTGCTTTTGTGTTTACTTATTTGATGCCTAATACCTCTCTGCTTGACAAAGTAGGTGTTCAATTTCAGCACTGGGAGAATTATTAAAACATTGATGTTCGACGGTGAAGTGACAGCTATGGACCATGACCACACTGGCCAAATCATTTTCTGTGGGGATGGGCAGGTAACTTTTTTTTTCTCTGTATTGATGTCAAAACATATAAACTAGGGAGATGCTCTTTTATGGTTGTTTATGCCTATATTGTCTATAATGTGGGCAGTCAAGACTAGAATCAGTTTATGCATTGTTCAGTCTGCTGGAAGGAGTGACCAGATGACTTTAACTGTTAACTAGATAAAATTTGCGTGTCATTTGAACATAAGTCTTAATTAGGTGGTTAATAAAAATTGCAGGGAACTGTATATTCAGTGAGCATGGATTCCCATACAGGTTCATTATCCAGGTCTCATCGCCATCGTACTAATCACAAATGCCCTGTCACAACTGTGAAGTACCGAAGCTTCTCTCTCCTGGCATCAGGTCCTGTACTTCTCACATGTACTCAGGACGGAAACTTGTGTTTCTTCAGGTTCAGCAACTAAACTTGTTTTTTACTCTGAGCTGGACTTGTTCACATTTTTTCTAATAGACCATTTAATTTAACTGTTTTTCTGTGTGGGTGTTGAAGTGTTGCGCTTCAAATAAAAGGCTACCTGACATTGCGTTGCTCCCTCAAATTAGCCCCGAGAATACACAGAATCCAAGCATCGTTTTGCCCGCTATTATCCCTAGAGAAAGGAGAGTACATAGGTATGAATTCTAACCTTTCACTCAACTATAGTTTTGGTAATAGAGAATGCATCGGTTTCTTGAAAACTCCAACTCATTTTCTTTGCATTTCCTGCTGATTAAAACTATAGTTGCTGGGAGCGAAGACTCGAATGTCTACTTCTACGATCTAACCAAACCGAAACACACATGTGTAAACAAGCTACAGGTGAGACAGTTCTTTTGTCTATATCATAAACTTTTGTGTATGGATTGGAAAGTCTGGACTCAAGAGTTGTGAGAATTGGGATACTGCAGGGTCACAGGTTTCCAGTAATGTGCGTTGCGTGGAACCATGGAGAGAACTTGTTGGCCTCGTCTGATTTCTATGGTGTTGTTATTGTATGGAAAAGAGCAAAGACAAGCTCATAAGATTTGTCTATAATTATGACAAATGAATCTAAAATCCGCAATCTTTTTTCCAGAAAAAGGCTTTTGGTTTCTTAATTCATCACTGTATCGCTAATCATCTTAACTGTCATTTTTGGTTTTTAAGTTTGTTGTTTGAAACTAAGAAGATGGATTCTTGATTAATTGGTTCATCTATAGAAAAGTTCAGGATCAAGATTGATTGGTTGGTTTTTAAGCTAAGCATGGAGTCACTTTCCGTTTGGTAGAAATTGTGTACAAATCAAGATAACACCAATTAATAAAATATTACATTGCTCATACAATTATCAATAAAAGATTACATTGCTCATACAATCTTCTGATTTGGCAATGTTTTTGTTTTATCACATCCATTAATTATGTTGTTGAGATCCCTATCAAAATAAATTGACAACTATAATGTAATGCAGGTTGTGTTAACAATAATCCGTTGTAGTCTAGCTGGTCAGGATACTCGGTTCTCACACGAGAGACCCGGGTTCGAGTCCCAGCGACGGAAAATTTTTTTGTTTTATTATATCTTTTACGTTGCATATGAATCCCTTTTTCTTTCATTATTTTACAATATAAGTTTCGTTACTCTTTTTGTTGGCTAACGCCACCACCTAATTAGACAACAAAATTAGAGGGTGTTAATGCTTTGGAAACTTAAAAGAAAAAGTAAAATTTTATAAAATCTTTTTCAATTCCTTTTTTTTTACTCACATGTTTTTTGTTTTCTAAAGCCTACAATACATGGTCTAATTCAGTTAAACAAGAGTTCGTGAAAATGGTCTATTTTTTCTTGGACTAGGGTTAAACAAGAGTTTTAGGAGTTTATTTGTTCTTAATCTATACTTGAGTTATCTAATTTCAAGAGTATTGAGGTTCATTTTGTCATCAACTTTGCTCGGTTTTATTGTTCGATTGAAGTTCAATGTTCGCTTAGATTGTGTGTTCTTTTCAGTGTTTTATGTGACTCCCACGTTTAAGCTGTAGATTCAAAAGCCATATGTGTAGTCTATCTATTTTAGTGTTTCATCCTTGTTCTTACTCAAACTTTGATAATAAAATTACAGATGAAAAAATAACAGTTTCTTATTTCCATTTTTAAAAATAAAAACCTGCAGTTAAATATTTTAAAAGTCTTAAACAAGTACCCTCTAAGTCTGTCCATTTCTCATTTTATTCACGTTTGAGTCTTGTTTCCCATTTATATACTTATCTGAGATTATTTATTTTATTCAAATGGATAAGAAAGGAGAATGGTATCAAACAGATATTCGCTTCAAAACTAAATATTTAAAATAAAATATAATATAATATATATTTTTTTTAAAAAAAATGGATGTTTTTACCAAATCATTATCCAGTTAATGATATATACACCATATTTATACCTTTTGTATTCCATCTTACTGAACAAATGGAAATACTCACAACTTTTTTTGGCCACAAACATGTTCCCAACTAGAGTCTTAAAGAGGAACGTGAAGGCATGCAGTTTATTTTATGTGTCCATGCAAATTATCGATCGTTTTCCATTGTGGATAAAGTTAATTTATAAAGTTTAGCCTAAAGACGTTGTGTAATTTGTGTTTTAAATATATAAATCATATTTGTCATAAGTCATGATAAAGACGTATCTAGTTAGTGTTAAACGTCCTAATCAAGGTGAACTATAAGTCTTTAACCAATATGTTCACTGTCGTTGAGATGCCTATTGTAAGACGAATCGAAACTAACAGTAACACATGTGTGTTACAAAATATCTTGATCTTCACAATAGTCTCTCTTGCGTCATATAATTAATAGCCATTAGCGTTATAATATAGACAACCAAAATATAAACAAACTCTAAACATATTATCTTAAAAATTGTAACTACTGTGAACGGGTACAATGTATATGACAAACTCAAATTTTAGTGTCAAAACATCTGTAAAAAATTAACTCATATTGTTTTGGTTTTACAAGACGAGTGATATATTGAGATTTTCATGGTTTTAACACCATTAATATTGTTAGAATTTTTTATTAAAACTCCACTTGACTTAGATTAGGCAATTGCTTGTAATTTTAATGTGTTATAACTACAATGACATAGCCGTAGATTTACAAGCTGAGTATTGTGAGATTTGAAATAAAACTTATTTTATTATCATAGGTTCACATAAATATATTTAAAACTTATAGATTAACCCAAAAAAAAATCTAAAATATGAATTCAGCGACTCAGCCCATCAATCACAGGCAGATTTAAGGACACCCACAAATTACCTAATAATGATGATATCTGATTAGATGAGTCATGACCAAACTTAGTTCAACTTCATTCAGCCAACAAAGACCCCAAATATTAAGATTATAGCCAACTATAAAATTCATTACATTACTTACTATTCATCAAACGAGAAGTGGGTTTGTATTGATTTTCTAACCAAAACCAACCTTAAAATCTCAAGTTCAACATTGAAGCTTAGAGCATCACAGTTCTCTTATTGACCAACCAAATATCCCTACTCATGTCGTATAAGATTCTCTTTCTCTGTCTTTTACATTATTTGTTCTTATCATTATTATTAAGAACTGTTGGTTGGTCGTATATAAGTGTCACTCTTCCCTATCTCTCTGTAGGCTGACTCTGACCAAGTCTCTCCCTCTCTCTCTCTCTCAAATTCTGCCATCTCTGACCCAATTCAGACATCCTACCTCTCCTTTTCCTTTGGCCACCCATCAATTCACGTTTCTCACTTATCCACCCCAACATTATTTTATTCATTTATTATATATATTTTTTGTCGTTTGTAATTTCAAATTTTTGAAGCTCAAAGTCTTGTTTGCGCTACTTAGTTAAAGTTATAAATAGTTCCACCATGTTATAAGATATGGACCTATACTCATTGAGAAGAAAGTAAAAGCTAAAAAAGAAAATGTATTAACCAGTAAGTACCTTGAAACTATTAACATTAAGAAGACAAAACTGAGTGGGGAAGTGCACTTATTCATTATCTATAAGAAAAAGATAGAGAAGGAAATTTTTTTTTTTTAAAGAATGTTTTTTTTTGACAAAATATTTCTCTGCAAATGCAACTACTTAGTAGCATGTGGACCCTTATAACAAAATAATATTTGAAAAGAACAAAAAATGTTGAAAAATGACATTTAAAGACAAAGAAGAAGAAACTGTAAAAGTTTACCAAAAAAGTGAATATTTTTTTATTATTGAAAAAGAAGTGAGCATCCGTGTGTAAACTTTGACACGTCTACTCAAATGATTCTCACTTTAATCTTACAAAAGATGACTAGTCTACAAATAAAAAATATATATATTTTGGGTGCAAATCGGACTTAAAATATATAAAAGTTTTACTGAACCAATATCAGATATGAAAAGTCCCATTAATTTTTGTCTTTTCTCCAAATCTATGGTTTATGAACACACCATCTTAAAACAAATTAGAAATAGATTTATTTTTGGTAACCAATTAGGAATAACACAATTTAAATATTAATTAAAGAAAAACAGAATATGATTGTATGGTTGCTATTGCTTCAATCAATTCTACTGCAGCAAACAAAACAAAATGCCATAGAGAGAGACAATAGACAGTGAAAGGAGAGAGAGAGACGTTAGGGTTTAACTATTTAACAGAGGGTTTTAGATGTGCTACATCAGAAGCTCCTTAAGATACTTTTAGTTTAAGCCATTTTGATTTGTTTTTCTTATCTTCACCAAAGACTTAGAGAAGAAGAAGAAGAAGAATCAAAGAAGTAAGTTCAAGCACTAACCGGCTTTACAGCAATATCTATTAACTCCTACCCAAAAAAGGAAAGTTAAATAAAACTTTCCTTTTCTTTTTCTTTTCTTTTTTTTTCATTTATTTGTTAAAAAAAAGTATCTGGGTCATGGAGATGATGATATGGGTCTCTCACGTGTGGGGTTAATGAGATGATGAATTCAAATAATATACCCATTGGAGAAGAAGGTAAAGAAGAAATCTTTTGTTTCTTTTATTTTTCTCTAGAGGTGAAGACTTTATATCTCAACATTTTGATCTGAGGGAGATGAGTGTTTCTTGTTAATTTTGTGTTCTTGGGATCATCAAGAGAAAAAAATTGTTTTTTTTTTTTTTTAATAAAAATTTGAGATTTCATAGTGTCTCCTTTAACACCCACAACAGTAGTAGCCAGCTGATGATTTCCTGGTAATTTTTAAATCTCTACTTTTCCTTCTTTCTCAATTTAAAATTATTAAAATTCATGCAGAGAGGTAGGATTCACATGTTCCTTGTAATCCTTGCTCAAACTTTTCTGAAAGTTCTGATTTTGAAGTTCTAAAAAGAAAACCTTTTCTCCTTCTTTAACAGTTTGTAACATAATGTGAAAATGGGTTAGTGTTGTGAATCTGAAACAGATCACTTATGTTTCAGATAAATTTGATCTGTTCATAAGAAGGAGAGTATGGCAACTTATTACAAAAGTAGTGGCTCAAGTGACATTTATTCCAGACCAAATGTATCCGAATTTGTCCCTGGAAATGCAATGATTTACACGAATCCTGCGGTTTCTTACTCTGACACGTTTCCTGGAGACGGTAACAATGTCTCAGCTTCAAAAGAGATTCAAGTACTGTCAAGTTTTGGTGGAGGAGCTTCACAAATGCTGGAGATTCAAGATTCTGGTTCTTGGAGAGATCAAGAAGACAATGGCAGGAACTGCTTCCCGATGTTGATGCATCCCACCACGGGACAGGGACTGTCCCTTGGCCTCAGCTCGCAGATTGAGTCATCGAGAGGCAATACTAACAACGAGTATGCAACACAGGTTGTCTCGGGGTTTACTCGAACCATTCACAACTCAAAGTATCTCAAGGCTGCTCAGGAGCTTCTTGATGAAGCTGTTAATGTTAAGAAAGCTCTGATGCAGTTTCAGCCAGAGGGAGACAAGATTGATGAACAGAAAGAGAAGAATCTTCAAGAATTAAGCACGAACCCTGATATCCCTCAAGCAGAGAGACAAGAACTACAGAGCAAGTTGTCGAAACTCCTATCGATATTGGACGAGGTAACTCTGCTTTAAAACATCTCCTATATTCTCTTAATAATTGATCTTGATTGATATTAAAATGAATGGTGTCTCATTGTTTTGTCTAAAGGTGGATAGAAGATACAAGCAGTATTACCATCAGATGCAGATAGTTGTGTCATCTTTCGATGTAATAGCCGGATGTGGAGCAGCTAAACCATACACGGCACTTGCGCTTCAGACTATCTCGAGGCATTTCCGTTGTTTAAGGGATGCGATATCTGGACAAATATTGGTGATAAGGAGAAGTTTAGGAGGGGAACATGATGGATTAGATGGGAAAGGAGTTGGGATAAGCAGATTAAGGAATGTTGATCAACAGGTAAGGCAACAAAGAGCGTTGCAGCGGTTAGGCGTGATGCAACCTCACACTTGGCGGCCTCAACGCGGCTTACCTGATTCCTCTGTTTTGATTCTCCGTGCTTGGCTCTTTGAGCATTTCCTCCATCCGTAAGTCTCTCTACTACACTTGTGAATTGTTGATTCATCACAAGAGATTCTGTTTGACAAGTTGTGTTTTGTAAACCTTGAACTTAGTTATCCAAAGGATTCGGACAAGATCATGCTAGCTAGACAAACAGGATTGAGCCGAGGCCAGGTATTGTAGTGTTTTGCTTTTGTGTCTTCTCTCATCCCATTGCATTTTATTTTGTTGTGTTCATTTTCCGTTGTTTTGTTTGATAATTGTTGAAAGGTGTCGAACTGGTTCATAAATGCGCGTGTGCGTCTATGGAAACCAATGGTGGAGGAGATGTACAAGGAAGAATTTACAGACGCATTGAAGGAGAATAGTACCAACTTGTCTTCCAAAAACACACCGGAAACCACCGAGATTCAAGAACAGCAAATCGAGTCTAGTTCCAACAACGGCCATGTATCTGGTGTGTCAAGCAGTAGCATGGGACAGAACACGGTGGCACGTGGTGGTGACAGGTTCATGATGGTGACCGAGATGACAAGACATGGTAGTGGTGGGATGTCTTTAACATTGGGGATCCAGAATTCTGAAGCTCGTGGCGATGTACCTATGTCGGGTGTGGTAAATAATTATGAGAATACCATCCCGGGAATGGATTCCAGTACTTAAACTCCGTCAACCGCCTGCACCGGCTTGGTTCTTCACAATCGTTGCATGATTTTGTAGCTTGATCAATAGAGAGGTGTAGTAACATTCTTTTGTGATAGTAAACCAACAAATGAATTTGTAGATTAATAAGAAAACTTGAGATCTTGGTGAACACAATCTAAAGACTTGATGCGATTTGTTTCTTTCTTGGGTAAATAACAAAATAGAATATTTATGGTCAGAGGCAAAATGAGGCCAAAGGTTTGACATCAGAACTACACTTCAAAAAAAACTCTTGAGTTAACAATCTTTCATAAAGTTCAAAAGGATCTACCCCGAAGTTATCTTATTGACAGGGTTCAAAGATCTAAGCATGTCCAAGAGCGCAAGAACAGGTTTCCGTCAGCATTATGTCTTTGTTTTATCTTAAAAAAGGAGCATTGAGGAAGTTTAATAGTAACAGAGAGAAAGATGAGTTATGTGTGGATCTGTTCATAACTGATGTCACCTTTTGTAGAGAACTCTTATGTCTTTTCTTAAGGCAGGACTTTCAAGGAACATATCACCAGCATCATCCACATCGATTGTCTCTACCTCAAAATTCCGGTATCCACAGAACTCGTTCCACTCGAACCACATCTTTGAGATGACTTCCTTTTTGAAGCAAGTGCTGTGATCCTCTTCCTCAGGTGATGACCCAGCGATCAATCTATATGCGTGCACTTTCTTCGTTTGTCCGGGTCGAAAAGCTCGTCCAATCGCTTGGCGTGTCACAGAAGGGTTTAGAGGGACATCCAGAATCAGTATGCGAGATGCTCCAACAAGAGAGATACCTTCTCCACACGCTCTTATCGAACCGAAGAAGATTTTGGCGTCTGGCGAATTGTTAAACCTTTCCATTGACAACTCACGCTGCTCAGAGCTGGATTCGCCTGTCAGAACAAAGACTTCTCTCCCTAGTTTCCATCCCTTAGCTACAGCAGCTAGTCTTTCAAGAAACTTCAGAGGCACAAGATACTGGCTGAAAACCAAGAGCTTTTCACCTGCTGAGTCACACAGGTCTATCAAGTTAAGGAAGAACTTTGCTTTCACGCCTTCATTCACGTCTAGCTTCTCTAGCATTTCGTCCATAGTTGTATCAGAGACATTATCAGACTTGTCAGAGAAAGCTTTCAGCTTGGGATGAAGGTAAAGGGCACTTCCCACAGCCGAAACCTTAAATTTTCTCTTCTCGCGCCTTAACTTCTTCACTTCAGTCAACTGCCTTGGAGACAGATTAAGCACCACAGTGAAATCATCAAGCCCAGGAAGCTCATCTAAGAAATCTCCTTTATAGTAATGAAGCACCTTCTTTGTCATCTCCCGCAAATCTTGGATCATGTTAATTTTCATCCTGAAATCCTCGCCCTTCTGCAGTGTGTGCTCCACAATTTCATTGAAAGCCGAAGACACATCTGAACTGCTTCCCAGATGAGATCTGACATCGGATATAGGAGCACGACTCAAGATCCTTTTAACGATAGACTTGGAGGTGTCCAGCTTGAGGAACTTAGGTCGAACGAGGTTCAAAATGTTGAAAACCTCCTTTACATGGTTCTGATAAAGTGTTCCTGACAGGACAACTTTTCTTGGTGTTTGGACTTGGGCAAGGGACTGCAACACATTTGTGTCCTCATTCCTTGGGGTGTGTCCTTCATCCAAAATGAGGATCGATGGTACTTTGAGCAGTATCTCCTGGCAAGAACGTGAGTCGGTACTTGTATCATCACAGACAATAGTTGAGAATTGCTTGTAACCAAGAAACAAGATGCTCTTCTTCTCCATCCACTGTTTCAAAATAACCAGCTGCTGTGCACGGCTATCTGCTTTAGCGCTATAGAAATCAAGGAGTGGTATATCCTCAACTTGCCATCTCACAAACTCTCTTTTCCAGGTAGATAAAATCCCTTTTGGAAGCACAACCAGTGGCTTAGCCTGAGGATACTTTGCAAGGAAGCTCTGCATAAAGCTGATGATCATGAAGGTTTTTCCAGAACCTGGAGCATGAGCCATGATACAACCACCAGGCTCATCTGCCACTAAATTGCTGCAAAGAAACCGGAAACCCTCAATCTGATGAGGCTTCATCTTGCTAGCATGCATTGGATGAGCTGAAAGTCCACCTATCATCAGCCCTTCTTCAGATAGCTTAATTTCAAAATCAGATTCCCCAAACTTTTTAATGCGAGTTTCAGAGGCATATGTTCTCGTGCTTCTTTTCGCCTACAATGAAAAAATAAGTTGTTGGAGGTAATAGATTACAAATAGAACATAATAAAAATTCGTTGAGCATAAAAAAACATAATTTTCCATCAAAGCAGAAGATAGCATAGTATCAGAAGGAGATTTACTTTA
This sequence comes from Streptanthus diversifolius, assembly GCA_039880935.1. Lineage (NCBI taxonomy): Eukaryota > Viridiplantae > Streptophyta > Magnoliopsida > Brassicales > Brassicaceae > Streptanthus > Streptanthus diversifolius. The sequence goes on from JAXGFM010000001.1 coordinate 1,773,311, forward strand.
CTGAAATTCACATCAATTATATTTAGAATGCTTTTCTCAATAACTCCGCAGACACGGCAAACATAACCCATGTCGTCCATTAGAATGAATGAATGCTCACAGTCTTCCACTTCATCAGTCTTTGATTCGTAATGTAAGGTCTCCCCATCCTGCACGTTTACTGTGATCTCAATGAACACATGTGGCAAAAGAAAATATAATATACATAACGATTTCAAAATAAGGAGACTTCACAACTACTACTATCTCAGATGCAAGAAATCTAAGAGATATAAGATCACGCACTAGAACCACTATAATGATATACCTTGGAACACACTATTGACGTGGCCATTTGATTCCAGATATTACCAAGATCTTCATCTGCTGCTTCAGACTCATCATCACTTTCATCATCCTCAACTCCCACATAGACACCTTTATCGTTGACCACATCATTTTCTATGGGAAGAACCTTTTCTCTCCTTTTTTGTCCCACGTAGACTTCGTTGTCATTAGCCATACCATTTTCTATGGCAAGAAATTTGTCTCTGCTTGTTAGTCTCTCCTGTGAAAATTACAAAAAACTATAAAGTTCAATACAAGTGACATTTAATTTGTAACATTGAATGAAGTTTTAAATGCATTACCACATAGCTCGACCGAAAAAATGAACTTACCACCATGGGCTTAATGGGACAAGGCATCTCCATTCCCTTCCCTAAAACGATCTCCTCAACAGCGAATTGTGGTGTTATAGGCTGCATATCTCCTTGACTCTTCTGATGCTGCACAAGATTTGACTGAAACGGATACTTAGGCTTCTGACTATCAGTATCTTCATCATCAGAATCAAGAATAACAATCTCATTCGAAGGAACCACACAAAGAGCTTTCTTTGAAGCATCAGTATCATCATCATCATCATCCAAGTTGATGACACCTTCCGCAACCTGTTGAGTTTCCAAACTCACAGGTTCCATCTGACCATTGTCTCCTCCAAACACGGTTTTCGCTAGTGATGGGTATAACCAGATACAACGCTTCACCAACCCCATCCTTAGCTCAGCTATTTCTTCCAATTCTTTCGTCACACTCCCAAACTTACCACCATCTAAAGCTTCAAGCATGTTGCTGATGGCAAACGGTTGAGAAAAGTCAATAACTTTCGATGAGATCCTTAGCCGCTTAACTCCAGGTGTAACAGAACCGAGATAGACTCCATCATCACGCTTTCTTTTGTGGTAACCTGACATTTACTCGAAAAATGAAACCCTAAATTACAATCAAACCACACCGACCCAAAGATGAGAAATTTGAATCACAATAATCATTTGCCCAAATAATCGGAAGAATAAACAGAAAGTTCAGGTTTTTAGAAACGACATGCATTCAATGAAATCAGAAGGAAATCTATCTCTTTGCTACAACCACACTTTTCACTTGCGAAATCGAAAACTTCATACAGATTATACCGTTTGAGGTAGCTTGATCGGGATGGAGAATCTCCATGAAAACCAGTAAAAGGTGAGTCGAAGATCAAAGAAGGAAGAAACGAACAATCCAAAAGCTGGAATCTTGATTTTCTTCTCCTCGTGCTTGGAAGCTGGGTCAGTGAGACGAGACTCTCTTTACTCCGGAAAATTTCCAGCGATTAAATGTTTTTTTTCTTTTTTGTGTGTGACTAAAGCGATTTTATTCTCTTTTTTTTTTATGACATCTGAATGTTATATTTATTGGAATGTTCAAACAGAAGTCATTTTACATAGCCTTCTCGATGACATTAGACCACACTAAGTCCATAAGTTGGCACGACATAGAGACCAACAGTTCATAAAAGGGAAACATAGCCCCAAAAAATATGTATATCACAATTCCTAGTTGTTGGAATCGGATGAATAGTTAAGAACCCTTTTCGAGAGGTTAGGCTATACGATGGGAAATCTTTTCGACAAGTTTTATCCAGTTTCCATGCGGAGGCAGTTGCGTTAAGCTGGGCATGTAAATGTCTCTCTAACATGAGATATCAAATAGGTTATTTTCTATTTAGATTGCTCAAACTTTGTATCGACTGTGGAAGCTCATATGCAATGTGCTGAGCCAAATTCCAAATTTTTCTCTAAAACTAGTTAAGAGGTAGGGCAGACGCAATAGAAAAGTGTATTCAAAGTTGTCTCATTTATTATGCCACAATTGACAATTTGTTGTCACCTTAGTTAGACACCTTTGTAGGTGGTGACAAAAATGAATCACTCTGAAGTTTTTACTTTTAATGGAAATGTTGAATTGCTGTTAAAAAAAAAACTAACGGAAAAACAAAATCAGTAAAATGAAGCAAGACCAAAGCCCTAAAACCTATTCTCCCGTAAGATAAACATGGGCTCTGTCACAAATTTAGTCCAGTGTTTCTTACATTATTGGTGTATTCAATGAGGAATATTTATTATGTCCACTAGACAATTTAAATGGATAATTCATATATATATATATATTATGGTATATTTCGAGTAAAAATAAAAAAATTATATGGTAATATCATTCAAAATCTTCAGAATGTCTTTAAGTTGGCAGAAACATGGTTTATTACAACTTCATTCTTTTGTTAAATTTTGAAGGATATCTAATTTGGTTCAAAATAGATGATAATACCATATAGATGACTCACTAAGATGCATTTATATATTCCTCAGGGTGCTTTTAAACTGATCTTGTTTCGAGAGAGGATATTGTTGTTCGCTCGCCATTCTTTTTTCTTTTTTTTTGATGAGGGAGGGGAGGAGTCAAAGTGGTTTGCTGATTTAGAACCTGAAAAACTAAAATAACAAAACAAAATCTTCAGACATAGACAAAAGAATGTGGAAAGTAATTGAAAATATTGTCTTAAATGTTAAAGTTTCTCTAAGTTTTTCATCTCACCAGCCTCTTCTTCTTCTTCTTTTTCTTCTCCATGTAGGCAAGAATCTCCTTCTGGTTGACGATCGTTTCATCCAAAGCCTAAACCAGAAAAAGATGCCAAATCAATCCTTTTGTGGCAAAACGAAATGTGTTATTTAAGAAAAAAATTATGGTGTAAATGGTGATGAGTGAAAGGAATAAAATGGTACTATATTATATTTCTATGTTAATATCTCATTTATCAGATGATATATATATATATATATATATATATATATTAACACATTCAATATTGGTAAATCCTTTAGGAAAAATAACAAATGAGTAAATTTTTAAAATGACTTGTTCATCGTCACTATTAGTTTTTTAACTGTTTCTATTTGGTGTTTTCTTATAGTAACTTTCTACAAATGTTATTTTGCTAATTAAATCTTTGTTCTTTTTCAATTATTTAATTTATCAACTCTAGCTTGATTGAGGTTAGATCTTACCTTTTTGGTCTCGGATAACTCATGCTCAAGTACTTGAACCCGGCTTAGCGCAGCTTGAAGTCTATTTTCTTTCTCTAAAGCTTCATCATCCGCTGGTTTCGGTTCAAGGGACATGTATTTTTCTTCAAGATCGGCCATTCGTTTTACCATCAATACATACTCGGAGTTTGAGACTGGTGCTGGAAATTGATCTTTGTTTGGTTTAGTCAATTTTGATTCCTCAAAGTAAACTGAGTTGCCAATTATTGCAGCCTCCGTGAGCTTCCGTGATACGTCTTTAGATAGTCGAACCATTGCTAAAATTCCCATAACAAAGGCGATAACCCCTCCCATAAGAAAACCATCGTCTTTCTTTTGTGGCCCCTTCTCTACGTAACAGTGCATGGAAAGAAGTAAACAAACAGGACTTGTTCACAAGAAATGTATACATCTTCAGACTTGAGCAATAATATCAATACATATTTACCTTTTTTTGGGATCTTTCCAGGTTTTGCAGGCAAAGACAGAGCCATGAATTTGTCAACCGCGGCAATGTTCTTACACACATCGTCTTCGATGGTTTTCTTTTTGTTTCTCTCTAGAGGCTACAAAGTTAATGCATAAAAGATTCTTAGGTATATGCTTCATGAAAATTATATATGTTTGAAGGAAAAGAAATTGTGTTTAAGTTTTTTGGATTGTTGAAAAATTAAGTTCTTAGCTTACTTCAAAGACCATCGACATTACTGTTCCTTCTTCTACAAGCTTGTCTTCGTCCTCTGTAATAGTTGAGAACTTAGCTTCAGGGTTCCTCACCATCTGCTAGAACATACTTACGTTGGGTAAAACTCTCTAAACAACTTAGTTAAAAAAAAATATGTATTAAGCTACAAAGTTGACCTTAACAAGCTCAGGATCATTCCATGGACCTTTATCTGACCGCATGCAACCACCTTTGTCTTCACAAGTGCAACGGCCGCCAAAGAAATGTGGCAACTCGCTAAAACCGCAAATGAGATTTAGTAGAAAATTTGCAATAAGTATAGTAGTCCATGATTTCTAACACAAAGCAAAATATATAAATGAGTACGTAGACTGATAATCTTACCTAGCGTCGATGGCTTCGAGCAGTTTGGCCTCGTATTTGCTCCCAAGAACATGAATCTTTGATGTAGTCTTTGGATCAAGGAATGATTTTACTGGGCCCCACAAGAGCCTAAATCCAGGACCCGCATTGATGATGAACATTCTTTTCAAAGTCTGCGAAAAGAAAAACTTATTTAACATTTTTGCTAACGTGTTTGAAATGATACGATGTTTGAGATTAACTACCTCAGGGTAATTATCATTATCAATCTTAAGAAGGCGTTGAAGAAGCTCTCTCGCGCATTTGTTGAAGTTCTTAAGACCCTAATATTCGAAAAAAAAATTGCTATAGTTTTGAACATTTAAACTTTTTTCGCATTGGTAAGTTTTCCAAAAGAAGAATCAATATATAAAAAGGTAACGTACCACGCCATGCACATCAAAAATGGTCGTGCTTTGATCAATGTTCTTCTTGGCTGCGGCTGAGCAAGATGGCTGCGGCTGAGCAAGAAGGGAACTTATTCGTGAACATCTTCTCGAACTCTTTGACATCGTATTTCTCGTACCTGTCCATTGTAGTCACTTGCAAAAACTTGTTAGCATCGATTTGACCTAATCTCTCAATGTATACCGGCCTTCCTTCTTTGTCCACTCCATGATAGCCTTGAGGATAATGTTTGACTACTTCATCAATCTCTTCGAAATCAAAATTCTTCCCCATCATAAAAGGAAATATAAAAGAAGATGTCATAGACTGTATTTTACTCGGCATGAGATATTCCAAGAGTCATGGACAAAAGGTGAACCTCAATAATCATGTCGGCTCCAAAAATCTTTTCTCCATTGGAGCATGTCACTCCACATTTGCTTGGCTTTCTCAATGTCAAGTTTTCTCGCCCTTAAGAATCTGTGTTGATCAAACAAACATCGAAGATTGTAACATTGTAATATGACAATGGCAGTGATATATTTTCATTACATTTAAGTGAGAATATAAATTTTAAGAAGATTGAGAGTTTAAAAGAGATTTTAATAAAATATTAAGAGGTTTTGGAACTCCATAATGGATTTTTTGTATTGTTTTTTCTGAGCTTGTTTTTTACATCAAAGGGATTACATGTTTTGTAGACAAAACTAATTAGGACTGAAAGAGGAGAGCTCCTGACTAAAGACGATACAGCCTTTATTTGTTTTTATGTCTAAAACGACAATCGGATCGATCGATCTAAAGTCAGATCGATCGATCCCAAGTGCTACCGGTTGATCCCGTGTGAGAATAGTCGATCTTGGAAATACCCGCAACTTTACGTAAAAACGGATCGATCAATCCGTATATTACGATCGATCGATCGTATCTCCACACTCCCTCTCAAGTTTAACCATGGTGAATGGTTGAACTTGGATATGGTCCTCATGATAATGGGATCATGGAGATGGAATCTTTGTGAGTCCAAGCTTAGCATGGATGAACTCACATAACTTGGTACTAGCGGCTTTGGTGAATATGTCTGCTAGATGATCAGAGCTTCTTGTGTAACATGGAAGAATGGTCCCTTTCTCCACAGCTTCCCTCACCTTGTGACAGTCCACCTCTATATGTTTTGTTCTTTCATGAAAAACTGAATTAGAGGCAATATGGATTGCAGCTTGATTGTCACAGTTCATAGTGATGGGTGTTTTGGTTTCAATGCCAAGATCTTGAAGAAGTGCTTTCAACCAGATGCACTCAGTGGTAAGCTTCCTCATGGCTCGGTATTCAGCTTCAGCGCTTGAGCAAGAGACAACCTTCTGCTTCTTAGTCTTCCAACTAACCAATTTTCCTCCTTTGAATGTGCAATAACTTGTTGTAGACTTTCTGTCCTTCCTATCTCCAGCCCAATTAGCATCACAATAACCAACAATCTCAGTATTTTCATTGTTTCCCATCCATATTCATTGACTGCTTGTTCCTTTCAGGTATCTTAGAATACGGTGAACCATCATCCAGTGACTGATATTTGGTTCTTGCATGTGTTGACTGATCTGATTCACAGCAAAACACAGGTCATGTCTAGTAATGGTAAGGTATTTCAACTTACCAACCAATCTTCTGTATAGTTTAGCATCTTCAAATGCGCCTTCTAGCTCCCCCTCATGTTCAACTTTGTAACCTTCTTCCAATGGAGTTTTAGCTGCTTTGGCGTCAAGCATTCCTGCAGTGGTTAGTAAATAAAGTATATATTTCCTTTGTGATATAAAGAGACCTTCCTTAAACCTGCACACTTCAATTATCAGAAAGTATTTAAGCTCACCAAGATCCTTAATATCAAACATGGATTTCAAATATTCCTTAGTAGATGAGATACCAACCTTGTCATTCCCAGAGATGATAATATCATCTACATAAATGAGAATGACTATTATACCTTCCTAGCTTTGAAGTGTGAACAAAGTGTGATCAGCTTCCGATCTTCTAAAGCCTCTATCTCTCAGTGTGACATTGAGCTTGTGGTACCAAGCTCTAGCTGACTGCTTCAGACCATAAATTGTCTTTCTCAGTCTCAGCACTTTCCCTGGTGTCACAGAATCCTCAACACCTGGTGGTGGAGTCATGTAGACTTCTTTTTCCAATTCGCCTTGTAGGAAAGCATTTTTGACATCCATTTGTCAAAGGTCCCATTCTAGGTTAGTGGCTAGGGACAAGATAACTCTGATTGTGTGGAGTTTAGCAACCGGTGCAAAGGTGTCTCTATAATCATCACCATAAGTTTGAGTGAATCCTCTTGCAACCAATCTTGCTTTGTATCTCTCAATTTCCCCATTGCTCTTACACTTGATAGTGAAGATCCATCTAGAGCTTACTACTTTCTTTCCTTTTGGTAAGTCTGACTCATCCCAAGTGTGGTTCTTAACCATGGCATGATGTTCATCTCCCACTGCATTTCTCCAGACCTCATGTTCCTTTGCTTCCTCATAAGTTCTCGGAATTTGCTCCTAATCAAGGCTGCTAATGAATGCATGATGCTCTTTGGGTATATATGCCATATTGCATACTATCTGGTAGTAGATCCTTGTGTCTTTACAGTGAGAAGGGAATTTCAGCCTACTACTTCTTCTTAGAAGAACCATCTCCTCTTGGCCTCTTTGTAAGCCTGGGCACGGGTACCCGTTACCCGGCCCGTACCCGTGACCCGGCCCGTACCCGGCCCGTATAAGCGGGTACTTGGTATTGACGGGGCAAGTAGCAGGTATGATTTTAGAAAGACCCGCAAGTCCGGGTCAAGTATCAGGTATAACAAAAAAAAATGCTACCCGGCCCGTAAATACCCGTTACCTGTTTTTTTAAAATTAACCAACATTAAACCGATACATAAATCGGTTATTCCTTTTGGTTTTCGAATTTAGACCGGATAATAGGTGAATAACCTAATCTCTCGGTCTTGGTTCATCGCGATCCCTCATTTCTTCATTTTTTTTTTCATCGTTCTCTCTCTTTCTCTCGGGCGATTTTATCGCCGATTCGAAGTTTTCTCTGTAATCGTTCGCTCTCCTTCCTCTCCTTCTTAAATCTGTCTGTTTCTTCTCACTTTTCCTCTTCTTCAACGCTCGATATCTCATATCTTTCGAAATCGTAAGTTTCGAAACCCTAATTTTTACTTTCATTTTTTTTTGTTTTGGGGGTTTTTGATTTTTTAAGCGTAGAAGTTGTTTATGGTTGAATATAAGTAGGATTTGATGTTCGATTTTGTTTAAAGTGTTCGATTTCTGCATAATATTTTTGAAACCCTAATTTTTATTTTCAATTTTTTTTTTTGGGGTTTTTGATTTTTTAGGCTTAGAAGTTGTTTATGATTGAATATAAGTAGGATTTGGTGTTCGATTTTTTTTAAAATGTTCGATTTCTGCATAAATTTTTTTGAAACCCTAATTTCGATTTCGGATTTTCAATTTGGGCGTTTTGATTGTACATGAATATATGATCGATTTGTGTTCGATTTTGCTTGGAATATTTGATTTCTGCATTTTTTTTTTGAAACCCTAATTTCAATTTTCGGATTTTCAATTTGGGGTTTTTGATTTTATATGATCGTTTGTGTTTTTTCTATCTCACGGTTAGTCGGTTATGCTTCATATACTAACAAATTCTTTGTTTTGTGTAACATATGTAGATGGAAGACGAACCACAGACCACCGAGAGACCATCACAGTCACATTGTGATGGTCAAGCTCAATCTCAGGATCCAACCATCGAATCGGTTGAGTCTAAGGTAAATTCTCGACAACGATCCTCTGCATGGGAACATTTTAAGAGAATTGAGGATAATAACAGAGCAAAATGTAACCATTGTGGTTCGTTAGTATCGATTAGGACACGAACAGGAGTGAACACTAGTACCATGCTTAAACATATCAGTAGGTGTAAAAAACTTCATCCTGAACATGAAGAAGATGTTGTTGCTGGTAAAAGATTTAAGCAAGCTACTTTGATGAATCAACATTCGAAATCTGATAATGTTGCATCATATTTGAAGTTTGATAAAGAAGAATGCCGAAAATCTCTAGTAAGGTTCATAATTAAAGATGAGTTGCCGTTTAGGATTGTTGAGAAGGAAGGGTTTAGAGAGTTTATGTACACGGTTCAGCCACGATTTGAAATACCTTCACGCAGGACAATCACTAGAGATTGTTTCAGTTTATTTCTAGAGGAAAAGAAAAAGCTTAAATTGTTCTTTGAGAAACACAAAGGGAGTGTTTCTCTTACAACAGATACTTGGACATCTGTTCAGAATATTAACTATATGTGTCTAACAGCACATTTCATAGATGAAAATTGGAATCTCCAAAAAAAAATTATCAATTTCTGTCAGATTCTTAGTCATAAGGGTGAGGTGATTGGGAAAATGATTGAGAGGTGTTTGGTGGCTTGGGGAATTAGTAGGGTTTTTACGGTAACAGTAGACAATGCAAGTTCAAATGATGTTGGAATTCGGTTCTTAAGAAGAAGACTTCAATCATGGGGAACTAGTGTAGTCAATGGGGAATTTCTCCATATGAGATGTGGTGCACACATCTTGAATTTGGTTGTAAAAGATGGGTTGGCAGAAAACAAAGCCTCAATTAGCCGCATTCGCAGTGCTGTTAGGTATGTTAGGTCATCTCCAGCTAGGTTAAATAAGCTAAAAGAGTGTCTTAGTCATCTAAAGCTAGGAGACACAGTCGGTTTATGTCTAGATGTTGAGACTAGATGGAATTCCACCTACTTGATGTTAGAATCTGCTTTGAAACAGAGAAAAGCTTTTCAAATGCTTGAGTTAGAGGATGAAAATTACATGGTAGAGCTTGGTAGAATAGATGGCTTACCGACTGAATCAGATTGGGAGTATGCGAAAACTTATTTACCCATTTTGAAGTTTTTCTATGATGCGACTCTTAAAGTTTCATCAACAAAACATGTCACTGGGAATTCATATTTGAAAGAGGTTTTTGGAGTGGGTCTTATGATTAGGAAGATGAGTTTGAATAGGACTGATCCAAACCAGAAGGAGATGGCTGTTAAGATGAAAGCTAAGTTTGATAAGTATTGGGGAGATGTGGATGCTATGAACTTAGTTATCTTTATTGCTTGTGCTATGGATCCTCGTTATAAGCTGAAGTATGTGAGCTGGTTAATCCGTGAGAGTTATGGTTCAGGACCCGATAGCATAGCTGAAAGTTTGATTGCCAAAGTAACTTCGGCTCTAGATAGGATGTTTAACTACTATAACGACAAGTTTAGTAGTTCAAACGAACGCTCGCCTACTCCAATGACTACTCAAGGCTGTAGAGGGGAAGGGGATGTTGAAATTTATGACTTGGATTCATTGATTGAACAACATGAAACAAGTGAAGAACACTCGGTGTATCAATCAGAGTTAGAGAGTTACTTAGCTGACAGTTGTGTTTCTAGAGTAGATCCTAGCTTTGATGTTTTGTCATGGTGGAAGAGGATGGAATCAAAGTATAGGATTCTTTCTCTAATTGCTAGAGATTTACTCGCTATACCCGTGTCATCTGTTGCTTCTGAGTCTGCTTTCTCCACGGGTGGACGGGTTATTGATCCATACCGTAGCTCGCTTACCCCAAGAATGGTTGAGGCTTTAATATGTACTCAAGATTGGATTAGAAGTGACTATGAACAAGTGTCTTTGGAGGATCAATTCCGCCAGTTAGAGATTTTAGAAGACGGTAAGTTTGTTTTTGTCTTTGTGATTTATATTTTGATTGTTTACACTTTACACACTAACGGTTTCATCTATTTTGCTAGAGCTTGCCACTTCAAATGAGTATGGAGCTTTGGGAAAAGGAGTCAGCTTAAGTATGGAGGAAGAAGAGTGATAGCCATTAGCCTGATAGGTAATCATTCTAACTTTTTTAGTTATTTGAATGATTGTTCATTTGTTTGTGTCTGTGAGTATGAGTCTGTGACATTACTTGATTGTTTGTTTCACTTTCACATGTTTGTACTTTGTAGGTTCCAGTCTTCACGTTAACGGTTGTGGCCCTTTGTGTGTGTAACAATTATGCAATTGTGTGTTGTTACTTGTTAGAAACTTAGATGTGTAAGTTTGTAAGATTTGAGAACAAATTCTATTGATGAACAGATTAACCTCTTCACTTTGCATGCAATCATGCATGTTTATTGCTTTAGGTTTACTTTGTATTTACATTTGAAAACATGTTAATGTCATTTGCGGGTATTACATGCGGGTATATTTGCGGGTACTTGAAGTGGGTACTTGCAATTTCAAGTACCCGTACAAACGGGTACCTGAAAAACGGGTACAAGTAACGGGGCAAGTAACCCGCGGGTAACCCATTTTTATACGGGTACTTGAAAAACCGGGTACTTGAAACGCCGGGTAACAAGTACAAGTCCAAAATGAAATACCCGTTCAAAAACGGGTCGAGTATCAAGTATGCCTTAAAAGCCGGGTACCCGACCCGTGCCCAGGACTACCTCTTTGTAAAGTGTTCGAGATTGGTTCTTCTTCTTCTTGCGCTGTCATACTTTCTTTGCTGGTCTGGACCTCTTGATCATGACTCCCTGAGTATTCAGTTTCACTATTGCCCCCCTCATGGTCAAGGGGACTAAACCACTCTTCAGGTATAAATTTTGCAGTAGCCGTTTCATTGGCATTGGTATTTATGGTTTCTGCAGGAGCAGAGGTTGAGGTAATGCCAATGTTTTCCAGAAGCTTCCATAGGTGTTCAGCTCGGTCAGCAGAGCTAGACGACAGATCTTTGATAGTATCTCAGTTTTGATCATCATAGAATGTCTTGGACTTCATGAACTTGACGTCTCTGGAAACCAATACCCTTCTTGTCTCTGGGTTATAACACTTGTATCCTTTCTGAGAGGGAGAACAACCAATGAATATAGCTTTGGTGCTCTTTGGTTCTAGCTTGTTGCGTTGATCCCCTGGTACTAGCACAAAACAAACACAAGCGAAAACCCTTAGATGATCAAGATTAGGTTGAGTTTTGTACTTACCTTTGGGATATATGACCTAAAACATTTTAATCTTGGCATTGTACTGGTTAGTTATGTAAGTTTGAACATTTATAAATGCCTCTAAAACCCTATCCTTAGAAGGAAGCAAAGTGATCCATGTGAATTTTGATTTCTCATCAATGAAGTGACAAAATACTTATGATGTTCTCTAGATTCACATGGAGTAGTCCAAACATCAGAATGCACTAAGTCAAAACAATGATCATAAATGGTTACAAATTTCAGAAAAATAGATTTGCAATGTTTTCCAAGGATACAAGCTTCACAATCAGCATTGTTAAAATTAATCCTAGGAAACAACAATTCGGAAACTTTATTATGGGGATGTCCAAGTCTAGCATGTCATAAATCACCATTTATTTCAGACTTATTAGAACTCGAAAAACAGTAAAGAGGTAATTTAAAACAATCTTCAAGCAATTATAGGTCGTCTTTGGTTCCTCCTTTTCCAAGAATTCTTTGTGTCTCAATATCCTGAAATGAAATTTCATTAGGACTGAAAATGACATTTCAATTGAGATCAGTGGTAGCCTTTTTAAGAGATAGAAGATTAGAGGTAAAGTTTGGCATCTAAAAAGCTTTAGATTTTTTTCAAATAACCTAAGTTTTCGGGAAAACGATCCAGATCCCCACGAAATTAGCCACATCTTATCAGATCCCCCCAACTTTCTAATCAAAACTTGTATCCCCATTGTATCATAGTTTTAGATCTAATAACCCCCGAATCAATAGTTTTGTCTTAATTCCCCATAATTTTTGTTACGTTTGTGGTTTAACTAATCTCTAACCCAGATTAAGAAAAATGTTAACAATAACCTAAATTAAACCATATTAACCGATTATTGTTAGTAAACCAAGATTATTGTTAGTAAACCAAAATTATTGTTAGTAAACCAAGATTATTGTTATTTTATCCCAAAATATTAACCAAAACCTAATTTACCTTAATCGATTTGGGGAAAACCAAAATTTCAAAAAAAAAAAACGAATTGCGAAGTTCTCGGCGATGAATCGATCGGCGAGGAATAGATCAGCGATGGAGATGACCGTATGGGATGAAGGTCCTCCTCCTATTGACGAAGCTCCGCCTGTTTCCGATGAAGTCCCTCCTCCCAATTTCGATGACTCCGGTACCAATTTCGATGAAGAAGCTTGCGCAAGGGATGAATTTCATTGTGAACAATTGGCGCGAGATTTCATGGAGTCAGAATCTCCAATTCGGCACGATGTCTTCCCAGACAGTGACGATGAGCGGGAGCATTGTAAATCAAGAGAGGAATTCATGGGGCGAGGGAACGGGCTTTTGTACAAGGGGCAGACGTTCTTTAATGGTGTCGCCTTCAAGGAAGCGGTTGTAGATTATGCCCTGCACACCGGATTCAACATCAAACAATACAGGTATGATAGGGATAAAATCGGGTACAAATGCGTAGGTGGTGAAAATGGTGGTTGTTCTTGGCAAGTGTATGCATCTTCGTTGCCTAAGGACCCGATGTGGAGAATTAGAGTGCATAAGATAGAGCATAAGTGTATTCCGAATGGTCAGTGTGAATTGTTCAAGGTTCCAGTGATAGCTAGGATTTTTTTGGATAAAATTAGGGATGATCCAGACTATTACATGCCTCAAAAGATCGAACAGATGATTAAAGAGAAGTGGAAGATATCTGTAACTCGTCCACAATGTCAAGCAGCTCGCAACAAATGTTTAAAGTGGATAGAGGCTGAGTATGATGAGCAATTTGCGCGTCTTAGAGATTATGCAGCAGAAATATTAGACTCTAACAAAGGTTCTGTCGTAGAAGTTGACACAATTGAGAACGAAGCTGGTGAAGATGTATTCAATAGGTTTTATGTGTGTTTTGATGTGTTAAGGAAGACTTGGAAAGAATCTTGTAGGCCTTTGATTGGTGTAGATGGATGCTTCTTAAAAGCAAAGCTTAAAGGCCAGCTGTTGGTAGCAATAGGCAGAGATGCAGACAATGCGATATACCCAATTGCTTGGAGTGTTGTTCAGGTTGAGAACACAGACAATTGGCGCTGGTTTATCAATCATTTGAAGAATGATTTGGGTTTAGGTGAAGAAGGAGATGGGTATGTCATGGTGTCCGATAGACAGAAGGTATGTTTTTTTTTTTGCATTGTGAATTATTAGAATAGTATATTAATTACCGTGGGTAATGTGTTACTTATGTTGGCATAGGGACTACTAAAAGCTGTCGAACTGGAACTACCTAAGATTGAGCACCGGAAATGTGTGAGACACATATATGGAAACCTGAAAAAGAATCATCCATACAAAGCACAGCTAAAACCGCTCTTGTGGTCATTGGCTTGGAGTTACAATGAAACAGAATATAAGCAAAGATTGGACAGGATCCGTTCTTATGATACAAAGCTCTATGAAGATGTGCTGAAAGCAAAACCCGAGACATGGTGCAGAGCATTCTACAAGTTGGGCTCTTTCTGTGAAGATGTGGAGAACAACTTCACAGAGTCTTTCAACAAGACAATCAACAAGGCCCGAGAGAAACCGTTTGTTGCAATGTTGGAGATGGTTAGGCGCCTAGCTATGGTTAGGATTGCAAAGCGTTCTGCTATATCACATTCGCACACAGGTTCTTGGTTTATGTTTTAAGTTTGTACTTTGTGTTTTAAGTTTATACTTTATGTTTTAAGTTTGTACAAATTTAAACTTTATGATTTATGTTATTACCTCAGGTAGGTGCACACCATATGTGGGCAGCTTTCTTGCCAAAGAGCATGAGCTTGCGGCTACATGTAAGGTTAGTCGTAGTACAAATGGAATGTATGAAGTTGAACTATCCGACAATACCTACAGAGTGAGCTTGAGAAGATACACTTGCACCTGCATGAAGTACCAAATAACAGGCATTCCTTGTGAACACGCCTATGGAGCCATCATAGCAAATAAGTTCACGGTTGAAGAGTTTGTGTGCCACTGGTTCAGGACTTCGACGTGGAGGAGAAACTATGTAGAAGGTATTATTCCACAGAGAGGAGCTGATTTTTGGCCTGCTTCAAACGGTAATACCGTCCATCAACCTCAACAAGAACAAGAAGAACCCACACGAAAAAAGAACAAGGTCAACAAAGCAGATAAGAAGAGGAAGAGGGGTGTTCATGAGTCACCAACAAAAAAGTCAAAGAAATCAAAGAAGAGGGTGATGCATTGTGGTCTATGTGGATCGGAAGAACATAATTGCAGGTTTCATAAGAAACAAGGATCACAGGTAACCACATAACATCTTCCTCTTTCAGTTTTCTCTGACTTTTTGGTTGATGTCTCATGATCAACACAATTTATGCAGGCTCTGGAAGTAAGCATGACTCAAGAATCACAGGTTTTCAATGATTAATGGAGGTAGGTTTTCGAGTGTTAATGGAGGAATGCGGCTGTGGTGAAGTAGGTTTTTGTGTACCGAGTTTGGTGGAGTAGGTTTTGGTAGGTGGTGGTGTCCACTAGGTTTGTCTTTTATATTTTGATATGCACACCGCATGTGGTGAGGACCATGTTGTGTTCCCTTGTTTTTAGTTGTATCAAACTATGTTGTGTTTGAATTTGAATGGACTAAACTACTTATGTTTGTGTTTTATTATCTGTCATTTCTGCTATTTTCAAACCAAGAGGTAACGATTAAAAGAAAGATTCATTTAACACACAATTTCCATTAAACAACACCACAACATCGACAACCCACACACAACATACAAAACACATATGACAACCCACAACACACACACAACACATATGACAACCCACAACACACACACAACACATACGCGTTTACCCACAACACACACACAACAACACATTAAGCTAACTTACTAATACTAAACACTAAGAAAAACACACAAACGACACCGAACACCATCTTCTTCATCATACTTGTCCTAGCCATTTTTTCTTCCAAAAGAGCACACTCAAACTTCTCATATATGGTGTCAATTATCTTTTGATTCTCCTTAATCTCATTTTTTAAAATCTCAACTTCCCTTTTCAGTTTCTTCACATCGAACACCATAGCTTCATCAACCCACTTAAACAAGTGGTTGTCATTAACCATCTGCACACAATTGCAAGAGCCGATTATAATCTTCTATACATTCTATCATAACAGAACAAAAAAAGAAAGAGAAATTACCTTATTCGCGTGAGCGAGTTCACAACGGAAGTAGCGACGACATGGGTTTGGCTCAGACTTCGACATTCTCGCAACAACACCATTCTCGCACCAACATTTCTCAGGTATTCCGTCGCACCTATATCGCCCGACGCAAGTACCAATTGATGCGGTGGAAGAAGCACTCATAATGGACCCAGAATTTTAGGGTTCTTCGTCGGGAAAACGAGAAAGGGGAAAAACTGAATTTTAAAACATCAACAATTACACGGCCGATTGGTTATTTTTAAACGGTCGATTGGTTCGAAACCTACCTGATTGGTTCGAAACTTACCCGATTGGTTTGTAAATTGATTTTTAATTTTGTTCAAAACCAGATTCATATGATACCGTATTTGGTTCGGGTACGTAACCAATCAATTTCACAACAAAACCAAGCGTAACCAAAATTATGGAGAATTAAGACAAAACTATTGATTCGGGGGTTATTAGATCTAAAACTATGATACAATGGGGATACAAGTTTTGATTAAAAAGTTGGGGGGATCTGATAAGATGTGGCTAATTTCGTGGGGATCTGGATCGTTTTCCCTAAGTTTTCATATCCTTTTAATTGGTATTTGAGCTCCATTTGCAATCATAACATTCCCTACAGTTGGGTTTATATCCTTTATCAAGTGCAAGTCACTAATCATATGGTGTGAGGCACCAGTATCAATAATTAGAGGCTTAGAGATATTTGATGCATGATAAGAAGCTTGAAGAGATTTACCCAACACATTACCGGAGTTTTCTTTGAGTGCCATGATGAGAGCCTCAAGGTCTGATTTCTTGACAAATTTCTCTTGAGGAGATGTCATCATGGGCCGGACCTCCTTGTTTTGAGTAGGTGTCGCCTTAAAGGATGACCCATCATGGTACACAACCATTGAAGATGTAAGACCTTTCATTGTAGGATCCGGCTTCTAGGGAGAACTGAGCTTGTGGCTGAGCATTCCATCTGCTTTGCTTTAGGTGAGGATGCAGAATTCAACACTGCTCTTTGGTGTGTCCTCTTCTCTTGCAATGATCACACAAGGTCTTCTTGTCATCAAACCTCAAAGTGTTTCTGTTGAATGTGTGTTGAAGGCGCTTTTATTGGCTGTGAATAGCTCTCATTTCTCCTTTCCACTAAACAGACCAATTGAGCCTTCCTCCTGAATTTGAGCACACACCTCATCAAGACTAGAAAGTTTATCAGCTCTTAGAAGATGCTTCACAAGGTCACCAAATGTTGGAATTAGAGTGAGTAACAAGTCCAAAGACCTTGTCTTGCTCCCTTCTTTCAAGGATCACAGTCTGATCCATTGTGTGTGGTCTGAGCATTTCTAATTCAGCCCAAAGGGATCTGAATTTTCCAAAGTGCTTGGTGAAGGCCTCCTCCTGGTTGAGTTCATTAATTGCCTTTTTAACTTGATAAATGCGACTCAAATTTGAGGTATTTCCAAACACATTCTGAAGTGTATCCTAAAGCTCCTTGGCTGTCTCACAGTAGGAATAAGATTCCAGGAGAGATGCTTCAAGAGATCCTTGAATGATAGACAATACCAATTGGTCTTCTTGGAACCACTTTCTTTGACCAATAATTGCTTGGTCTTGGTTTTCATTGGTGTCTTCTTCAATATGAGACCATAAGTCATGGCTGCAAAGAGTTGTCTTCATTGTTCTTGACCAGAGTAGGTAGTTTAGGCCCTTCAACATGATGCTCCTTAGCTTCTCTATAGTCTTCACGATTTGTAATAAATTAATAGGAAATACGAATTGATAAATGAAATCTAGGAAAAGAGAATTCAAAACTAAGAAGAATCAAGACTGAGAAAGAGAAGGTTTTTTTTTCTTTTTCATTTTTATTTTATTGGAGAGATGAATGCTTGAGAGGGGAAATGGTGGAAGATGTTAATGGAGAGGATTATTTGAAACTAAGACATGTAGAAAAAGTACTTTATGTCAATCTAAACAAGCCATTGATAAGGTCCAAAAGTTTTTCTGGTTTACAACTTGTTTTGTCTTAATATTTGGAAAATGAACACGTGTGGGATTGAACAAGACCAATCATACATGTACAACAACCTATATATATATATTTATATAAAAAATTTGACGAGAGAGTGTCGCCAATGCTGACTAAGTTCAGCCCACTACTTCGAGATTAAACATATTATACATCAACCATGATATGAAGTGTTTTAGATTAGTAAATTAAAACACATATACACGTAATATAGGAGTCGGTAGACACAATTGTATTAAGTAGTTGAATTTGATGAGTTAAAAGCTAAAACGGACTTTTGGAATTATAAATTTTCAGATCACTTTTCTAAAACTGAATCACACGTGTTGGATTTGGTTTTGCATACACCGAATAAAGCATACATGTATGACAATACTACTATTTTAAAAGTGGGTTTAAACACGTGCGATTTTATCTTAATTTGCTGTTGTTTTAAGTAATTGCCTTGAAGAAACCAGTAGCCAAGAGAGAAGAGGAGACAAATGGGTTTTTTTTGCCCACGGCGGTGATAACACCACTCGCTGGAAAGAAAAATTAGAAGAGGAACATGCGGTAGCATTAAGATTACAGGCCGAGGAGAAACAGTCGCATCTCAAAAGCCAACTTGCGTTTGATGAAGATATATTTCTTCTGTTTTTTTTTTTTCAAATTACGATAGATAATTATAATTGGAGAGAGAATAATGAGTGTAGACACAAGCCATTACTAATCTGATTGCTTATCTTACAAAACATTGGGAAAATATAGATTTTTCATCCAATTTGATGGATGAAATTTATGTGGTATAATAATAATTATATCTAAAATTTATTATGTATGTCTATAGTTAAAATCAAATATTCAATATTAAATGAAATATTAAAGTTATATGGTAAATCAAATCATGTGACACAATGGTGGTGATCTTTAAAATTTATGACACATATTTAAGTTTTGAATCTAACATTTCATAATATTAAAAAAGATATTAAAACTATAAAATTATTATAGTAAATAAATATGATAGTTTATTTTTTTGTTTGTAAATGCTATTTTGACAATAAAATACTTTTTTTTTGTTAATTCAATAAAGGGATAAATGTGACATTAGAAAAAAAAAATTAAAACAAAAACCAATTTATATATTCGTTGTCATTTTGTAAATTAATTCACTATGATAATTAGACCGAAAGGGACACGTCTATTAACAATGCCAAAAATCTAATTGAGCGTTGTTCCCTCCATTCTCTCCCGCTTATCATCTCTCCCTGTCCCTTTTCTAGCGCGAGAGTTTCTCAATCAACAACACACCACAAAACTACAACAGTAGGTGAAGACAAACGAGGCTTTACCTTACCGAAAAACCCAGATTACGTCCCGACTTCGTCTTTGAAAATCCCTTAGTTCTCTTCTGGGGTTTCGATTCTCTTTTCGGTATTTTCCCAATCCGTCAAAGATTCTTCCTTTCGCCTTCAAATCGGTCAGTGATGGATTTTCTTCTCTTCATCCCATTTTTCCTTGAGCCTACGATCGTTGTTAGAGTTATACAAAGTCTTCGTTTTGTTTGCAACTTAGGCTGAAATTTCGATTCTTTTGATTGTTTTGGATCTTATGAATCTTAATCTGGTTGTTGATTGTCTCAGTCTCTGCTCTGTTTCCCCCAAAGGCGGCTCTTTTAACTCTATCACAAGCCATCATCATTCGTTTCAAACATCTCCAAGTTTTTGCTTTCCACTATGGCAACTACTCTCAATGGCAATGCTGACACCATGGCTCCAGAGCCTCAGAGGACTTACCAAGTTGTGGTAGCTGCAACTAAAGAAATGGGTATTGGTAAAGACGGTAAATTGCCATGGAATCTGCCTACTGATCTCAAGTTCTTCAATGACATAACTTTGACCACATCTGATTCCTGTAAGAAAAACGCTGTTGTGATGGGTAGAAAGACATGGGAGTCTATACCCACTAAGCATAGGCCGCTTTCGGGTCGACTTAACGTTGTTTTAAGTCGTTCTGGTGGTTTTGATATAGCCAATACTGAGAATGTTGTGACTTGCAGGAGTGTAGATTCTGCTCTTGATCTATTAGCTGCACCACCTTATTCTTTGTCTATTGAGAGGGTGTTTCTTATCGGAGGTGGTGATATATTGAGGTAATGTGTTAATTTTTCAATTCTCATCCCTTTTGGTGATACCTAATCCTGTTGCTGTTTCTTATTGTTGATTTTTTGTATTTGCAGGGAAGCATTGAACAGGCCTAGCTGTGATGCTATTCATTTGACTGAGATTGATACAAGTATTGAATGTGATACGTTTATACCTGCGGTTGACACTTCTGTTTATCAGCCTTGGTGTTCATCGGTTCCTATAAGTGAAAATGGACTTCGGTTTTGCTTCACGAGTTATGTCCGTGTAAAAAGTTCTGCTGATGAATCCTCTGATGAAAGCAACGGGTCACAGTCTCTTCAGTTTGATGGGAAGAGGTTTTCGTTGCTTCCCAAGATGGTTTTTGATCAGCATGAGGAGCTCCGGTATTTGAATATAGTTGATGATATTATCTCAAATGGTAACGTGAAGAATGATAGGACAGGGACTGGTACATTATCAAAATTTGGAACACAGATGAAATTCAATTTACGCAGAAGTTTTCCACTTCTGACAACAAAGGTATGCTCACTTTTTCCTTCACTTACCACGGTTATCCGCATAATGAGAATGCTTTGTCTTCTTTCATATTTGGGGGAAGTTATATATCTACATTTTCTCGTATGAAAGCTCACGCAATCTGTTAGAATCTTATGTTTAGAGAGTGTTTTGGAGAGGTGTTCTTGAGGAACTTCTATGGTTCATAAGCGGCTCAACTAATGCAAAGGTAAAAAAAGAGATATTCTGTTACCATGATCGAGCCAGATCGTCTCTGGCCGTGCTCTAAACTATGAAAATGGAATTAGATAGTTCTCTGAGAAGCTAGTGTATACATGTGCAGGTCCTTCAGGAAAAAGGTATCCATATATGGGATGGGAATGCGTCGAGAGAGTATCTTGATGGGTAAGTTTCTCAACCAACATTATCCTTAAAGAATTGAAATTTCATTCTCATGGCCTTTTTGCTGACAAGTCCACCGTTCAGTATCGGCCTGACAGAGAGAGAGGAAGGAGACCTTGGACCTGTATACGGATTTCAATGGAGACACTTTGGTGCTAAGTCAGTAACATTTCTATGCATCTCCTGCCTTTACTTCTCTATTTGGCTGGATTTGTTTTGGTGAAAAGATTTTTTTTTATTGTTTTTACAGGTACACGGATATGCATGCTGATTATAGTGGCCAAGGATTCGATCAACTCGTAGATGTAATCGACAAGATCAAGAACAATCCTGATGATCGGCGCATTATATTGTCGGCTTGGAATCCTTCTGATCTCAAGTTGATGGCACTTCCTCCGTGCCATATGTTTGCACAGGTAGTTCCACTTTATGTTCTGACTCTTTTGTTTTATTACAATGACTTTGATTTATCTTTTCGTTTTTTTTTTTTTTTGCAGTTCTATGTGGCAGAAGGGGAGCTCTCATGTCAAATGTATCAGCGTTCAGCGGACATGGGCCTTGGTGTGCCGTTTAACATTGCTTCTTACTCTCTTCTAACTTGCATGCTCGCTCACGTATGTGATCTTGTTCCTGGTGATTTTATCCATGTTATTGGGGATGCTCATGTGTACAGAACTCATGTGAGGCCTCTGCAAGAGCAACTTAAGAATCCACCAAAACCTTTCCCTGTAAGTATCGTAGACAATGATGTTCAAGGAATGCGCATATTCATCTATCCTTAATGTGTTTTTGTTATCTCCATGGGCTCACTAATGCAGGTATTGAAGATAAACCCGGAGAAGAAACACATTGACTCTTTTGTGGCAGCTGACTTTGACCTCATTGGCTATGAACCTCACAAGAAGATAGAGATGAAAATGGCGGTTTAGCGCTCATCTCTTACTGGGATACATTGAGTAATGAGACAAAAAGCGGAGTACAGACAAACTGATTGTGCCGTTTCCAACGACAGAAAGCTTCTCTTTCTTTTTGTTTCCTGTACTTTGGGGGATGTCAAGTGTAAGATTGAATTCAGATGAGTGATCCTCAACGTCTGGACCCAAATTCGCTTTTGTGGGTGATAACTTATTACTGATAGATGTGTTGGAATCCTTTAGTTCCAGAGGTCTAAGGTGATTTAGGGGTTTATATTTTGTGACCATACTTGTTTCTTGATGCGTGTTTCGTTTCTGAACAATTTTTGGCCTGAAAGTTCTTGGCCTGATCTTTCTATACTTGTATTTTCAGTTTTTTTCTGTAGGCTCTTAGCTTTTTTTAGCTCAAGAGCAAGACTAGGGTGTGATGCCTGAAAATGCCCGGCAATCCAAAATTTCCAAGTCCTGGAGGACTTGCTAAACCGAGTAAAATTGCCAACCAAAACCATATAATAGGGTTAGAGCATTTGTGACAAAAAGATGCAGCAAAAGCCTTAAAAAGTGCCAACCAAAACCATTCATAGGACCAAGTAATATGATGCCAATTTTACAGAAACAAAGACATACTGATGAATTCTATGTTCGTTTGACAGTGATAAAGTGTACACCTGCACAAACTACACTTTCACCTACAAGTGCATTCTATGCCTTGGATGCTCACAGGCTTAGCAACCCAATTTGTCCTGTTATCGTCGCCGAGCTCCACATCTTGTATTAAATATTTAGCACTTTGTTGAAATCCATCATCAACATTGCTAAATCTTATTGACACATTGAATAGATGAGTTAGACCTTTGTGACAGTTATGTTTTATTCTTCAGAATTTAAATTGCTTTTTGAGTATTTTTATAAATGTATTTGGGAAATAATATTGTAGAGATGGTAATATTCAAGTTAGCTTTCGGTTAAAATGATTAACAAAGACGCCATGTCAATTTAAATAAATATTACCAAAAATTCTTGCATGAACAGTGTGGTCCGACCCTGCCTTTCTGTTTTTCAAATCTTGTATTCCATAGGAAGGTCAGTGCAACTCTTTGAAAAGATTACTATGGCATCAATACATAGGAAGGTCAGTGCAAATTAGTCGGATCGAATCTAACTGAGTTGTGCAGTTTCAAGATATTGGTATATAATTCGTTCGTTGGATATGAATTTTAATATTTTGTAATTTTAATGGATAAAAATATAATACCCACTCAGTCTTATATTATTTGAAGTGAAGTATATTTGTTTAAAATTTAATAATGTTTCAGTTTTCAATATAAAATTTATTAGATTTTATTTATTTTTAAATATATCATTAATGATTGTTTCGTTTTAAAAAAATAAAAAATAAATGTTTTCTTAATTTATATATTAAGACATAAAACGAAAAAATAAAAACAAATTAAGTACACCATTTTTAGAGCATATCCAATCTATACTCTATATTTTCAAATATAAAGTTTTTTTAGATGTTAACATATACTTTAAATGTTATATTTTGAAGTTTTGAATTGTGATACTCTATACTTAAAGTGTCATACTTCTTGTTGCATTTCAGTTTCCATAATTATATAGCAAATGAAAATTTTCAAAATTTTCATTTTTACCACTTTAGTCAATATAATTTTATATCTCAAAAATATTTAATATATATGCTTATAAATTTAATTTTTCACACACAATACTAAATGAACACCTTCAAAATAAAATTTAATAGATAGTAATAGAAAAGAGATATTACATAATATTAAAACAGTTTTTCACAATAACAATAATACAATAACCAATTTAATAACATAAATAACAAAAAATGAAAATATTGCTGAGTGTAGTGATAGATATATGTGAGCATTTCAGAAATAGTTTTAGTAAATCATTTAGTATTATATTTTCATTTATGTACAATTTATTATTAAGTTTATGTGTTTATAAGTATTATAAATATAATTTTATATTTTAGGGTAATTTTTATTAATTAATAGTTTTTAATATGTTTTATATTTATTTTAAAGTTCTATGGTTTTAAATAATTATAATTATAATTGACAGATTATATTAAAATTACAAAAAAAAATTGAATTTAAAATTTACCATTGAAAAAAAACATCTTGAAGTTTCAAATAAATTGTGGAAACTTGTTTAGGTTAACTGGTATCGACCGACATTGAATCAGAAAATGATTTCTTGAAAATTTTGGCTGGTGTCTAGCAACACTGGCCTCTGAAATTCAAAACCCTTTTTCCTATTCTTCAAATCCCACAAATTCATCTGCACTTCTCATTATGATAACATTAACATGATGCTTTGGGTTGGTATCAGTCCGCATAGAAAGGAATCCTTTTTGCTTTTTGGCAGACTCAGAAGTTCTTATGACCCTCCAAAATCTGTTCTAGCTTCTTGACAAGAGTGTTCAAAGATTCAAATTTTCATTCAAATCAGTGTACAAGACATTAATTTTCTCACTGAAATCAACAATCGATTTTGCTGACCCTCCAAAATCTGTTCCAGCATGGACTCCATCTTACTTTATGAGGTTGGTCGAGGAGAAGCTTGGTAAGAAGAGGAACCATTGTTCCTTGTGAAACTATTGCTGTTCTGAAAAAGGTTTCTGGTAACAAGAGGATTTTTTATTGCCTATGAAGGTACTCTTCTGACCATGAAACCAACTCCATTGATGAAATTAACATCCTCTTCCCCATATTTTTCACCTTAATCAAAGGATTCAACTTTAGCAGCAATACTTGCTTCTTACCCATAAAGAAATTTTGGATATAATCCAACTTAGCTTTCACCTCAACATTCTGATCTTCATCCATGTATCCAACTAATTTCTTTCTATCATGGTCTGCATTCTTGGTACTATTACTAAATGTCAAGTTCTCAATAAGCTCTTTAGCTTCTTCTGGACTTATCGTGTTGAAATTTCTCTTGCTGGCAGCATCTAAAGCGTACATTTAATCTATGCCTCTGAAGAAGATACCCAGCAGCTGAACATCATTGAAGTTATGGTCTGGCAAATCTCTCTGATATGGTCTAAATCTCACCCAAGAAACATTGAATGCTTCAGTTGGTCAGAATGTGGAGGTTTTTGTTCTCAGCTCTTAAGACTTTGCATCATCAAATAAACTGTTGAGGAAGGAAATTGTAGTATCCTGTTAGGTGGTCAAAGATCCTGACTACAATTGTTTGAGCTAAAAAGTTGCATCCCAACAAGAGAGTATGAGAACAATTTGTAGAAAATATAGTTTTCAGAGACACCGTTGTACTTGATGTTTGTCACTATGTTCTAAAATTTCTTGATATAGTCCTTAAGATGTTCATGAAGAAGACCATGAAAGGAATGTTGACTCACAAGAGTGTAGTATGCAGGTTTCAGCTCAAAATCATTCCTCTGAAATGCAGGAGGTCGAATTGCAAACCTGTTAGTACTGATCAGACCTGTTGAAATCAGTAACCGTCCTACGAACAGCTGCAACTTGTCTGTCATGAACAGCTAGGGCATTTTGACCATCTGCAGGAATCATCTCATCAATGACATTCCCTTATGCATCGATTCTATGTCCATCCTCGTTGTACGGTCGACCATCAAAATCTTATAAGACTCCAACAACATCATGCTTTATTATCACTGTGTTTGGCTTCCTGCTTATTTCTTAGCTTTTCGATTCGTTTGTTTTGTTTTAGTTAGCTTCTGATCAAAATGTTTTACTAGATACTTATCCTTGTTGCTCATGGTTTCCTAATTAAGTATGCATCTGAAACACAAAAAAAAAAAGAAGAAGGTTTCAAATTTTCTTGTAAACTTGACAATTTATATAAGCATTAATTATCATGTTTGAAAAATCTCTAAACTAAATTTCTTTTACAGGTAGACATTTTGCTCATCTAAGATCATTCAGAAAATCAATAACATATTTTGTATTAACCTAAGATCATATTCTAAATCGAGAAGCTAGAATAAGCAGTAAAAAATCCTTTGATGATATTAGCGTAACAATTTGGTTTAATTTAATAATGAATAAATAATATTATATAAAAGAGTTTAATAAGTTAAATAAAGAAGCAAAAGAATTCAAAATCTTTTCTCTGATTTGTCTTTCCAAAAGTTCTGTTACAAATCTCTCTGAAAAACCTCAGATGTAAAACATAAGTTTAAATAATGACTTATAAATCTTATTTATAACATAATAACTCGTAAAAAGCTTATTTGCACAACTTCTAGTTTAGCTTCAAAAACGCTTCATAATCTTCAAATATGTCACAAACATAACTAAACCTCAAAACACTCTAAAAACTCCAAAATACTAAAAATACTATAAATAAAATTTATTTATAGTCAAAAACCAATAAAAACCATGATATATCATTGACTTCACTAGACCCTCTCTACTATTGAATCACACATTCAATTCTTCAAAGTTTTC
This sequence comes from Streptanthus diversifolius, assembly GCA_039880935.1. Lineage (NCBI taxonomy): Eukaryota > Viridiplantae > Streptophyta > Magnoliopsida > Brassicales > Brassicaceae > Streptanthus > Streptanthus diversifolius. Next base: position 1,799,873 of record JAXGFM010000001.1, read on the forward strand.
ATTATCATCACTAGTTCTCCCAATCTTATAAAATTTTAACTAATTCTATACAATCAACAAAATCTATTTAAATTGTGTTTAATTAACTATAACATATTTAACAAATCATGTGTTATATTTAATATAATATCTTATTAATACATATTTTGATAATATATTAAACATATGGTTTGAATGTGGAGAAACGTGATTTGTTAAAAATATTTAGTTAACTAAACATAATTAATTGATTTTTCTTATTGTGTAAAATTAAGTAAAAAATTATAAAATTGAAAGACTTGTGAGTTTATAAAAAATGCATATAGAATTTAATAATAGAGAAAGTTTAGTAAAGTCAATCCAACTTTTTTTGGAACAAAAATGTGGAAACTTAAAAATAAAATAAAATATGGGATTGAGATGATCTTACGAGTAAAAAAAAATAAAATAAATATATATATATATCTTTTGAAAATAATAAAAATTATGTTTTATAATTAGGGTATTTGAGAACATGTTTTTGAGAGTTAAATTCCAAGGCCCGTCTCTATTCACAAAAGACGCTCTCTTTAGGTTTGTTTTTCTTCAGCTCCTTCGTCCATCGTAGCGCCGCTTCTCTGTTCTTCAGTTTCTTCAATGGTGGGTGCTCCCTCTGTCACTCTCTCTCTCTCTCTCGCTCTACCTGTCTGCTTTCGTATGATGATGGTCTGATTATGGTTTCTCTTGCTGATTCCAGGCACCGAAGAAGGACAAAGTTCCACCACCATCCTCTAAACCCGCTAAATCTGGCGGTGGAAAGCAGAAGAAGAAGGTCATTTCTCAACAAATCACATCTTATTGCATTGTATCGACGTTGATCCGTGCGTTTGGTTGTTAACGTTGCTCTTTTCGTTTCTTGATTCAACAGAAGTGGAGCAAAGGAAAGCAAAAGGAGAAAGTGAACAACATGGTTCTCTTCGATCAGGCAACTTACGACAAGCTTCTGTCTGAAGCTCCCAAGTTCAAATTGATCACTCCTTCTATTCTCTCCGACCGTCTTCGGGTAATTATTAACTATCTCCACTCTTTAAAGTTACCATTTTTTCGCTGCATAAGCTCTTAAAGTTGTCTGTTTGGGGTTTTCTTTAAGCTTTGAAAAAAGTAATTCGATGGGTTTGGATAGTTATTAGTATCTTTTTGCATCTATTTATCAATACTCAAATCTTCGGGAGAGTCGGAATCTGTTATTGAGGTACTCTGGTAATGCCTGAGCAAGAAATGTACTTTCTAAAGTTTTAACTTTTCTCTGGATATGCTCGCTCTTTATGGTATGTTTAGTTTTTCTTAGCTTCGACTAGTCTAATTCGATGGGTTTAGATAAGTTATCACTGTCTTTGCATCAGTTTTTTATACCTCAAAAGCTTCCTGATTTCTGGAATGAATGATTTTGTTTGTCATTGGTTACACTTGTGATAAAATAATCTGATTTCATATGATTTTACACACAGATGTTGTATTGGTTGTGTCCTTATTTAGAGTTTGTGACCTGATGATATGTGTGCGTTATGCAGATCAATGGATCTCTTGCTAGGAAGGCGATCAGAGATTTGATGGCCAAAGGAACGATAAGGATGGTCTCAACTCACTCAAGCCAGCAGATTTACACTAGGGCTACCCACAACTAAGCCTCCTTTGGTTGTTTTTCTCTCTTTTGTCCCATGTATTTTTCAAGTCTTGACTCAATGTTTAGATGTTGATCTTTTTCCCTTCAATCAAGATTTTCCCAATAAGGAATCTTTAAGTTTCCTCCTGCCTTCCTTAGCTAAATGTTTGTACGAAATTATGACTATAATGTGCTAAGGAAATAACAGCATCAATTACAAAATGGAATAGTGTTGCTGTAACGACTATAAGAAGTTTTATTATTCAAATTAGTAATTCATACATAAGTAACTGATAAAATAGTGAGGCCGACCCCTAAGTAGACTTGATGATATAGGACTTGTCAAAAGCTTACATGTTTCGAATTCAACTGAAGCCTCTGATATCTAGTTATGGTGTTCTTGTCTCTATGTTGTAATGATAACGATGAAGATCTGGATGATGATTTTGTTTTTCCTACCTTAAATCCCGAGCATTCCAGACCATGAGAGAGTCGGTTTTTTTAAGACCATACGGGTTTAAACCGCTCAGAGCCTTCCCCATCAGTGCCATGGCTGCAATACTCGGATACTGTTTCTTCTCGTACTCCTTTTGGTTCTCTGGTTCAAAGCTAACTTCTTGCCCTTCTGGTTGATCTTTCGATGTAGCTTTCTTCTTGCACCATCTCTGGATCCATGGGTGCAGAAGGGTAATGTCTTCTCCTCCCTGGTTCAGATTCTTGATTTGTGAAGTGACGGGTTCTTGATTTCTTGGTTGGAGATTGTTGATTCCTGATTTCAAGATTTCAAGGAATAGGTTATTATTGTTCCCTTTTTGGCCAGGTGATGCTTCTTCATTCTTCATCAGGCTCTTGGTTTCATCATGGCCGCTGGAATCCGAGGCAACGGTTGTTTTCAGACGCTTGACCCATCTGCTGCTGGGTTCCAGTTCTGGTTCCAACCGCACGCGTTTGCAGTCTCTTGACAGAAAGTGGTCCACGTTCATACTTTGAGTAGCCGAGTTGCTTGTTTCTCCCTGATGCCCATCTAATGAGTTCTCTCTATCCAGAACCAGAGGCGGTTCTTCATTCATGTCAGGTATTTCAGTCCTAGGAATGGCTGAATCGTCTCTCCGTCCTTTGCGCTGTAAAATTCTCAAGATTAATGATTAAGGTTCTAGAAAACGCTTATAGAACAGAAGACGACAGATGTAGATTGAACAATATATACCTTAGTTGATGATGAAGAAATGGAGCCTGCCAAGAAGAATGTGAATCAGAAAAGAATAAGAATAGACAGAACAAGCAGCTAACGAAAGGACCTTAAAACATGTACTTTAAGTTTCAATATACCGGAAAGATGTATTGTCTGAAGTCTATCCATTTCCAAGATATCAGTCTCGGCAGATGATTCATTTTGTATTGGCCCAGCTTCTTCGGTATCCTTTGAGCTTTCTAGAGATTGCAGCGTTACTCCACCTTTATGTTGGCGATCTACATTAGGAAACAGATCAAGATACCCACCAAAAATCTTCCCTTTCAGTTTCATGGAAACCTTGGAACCCTTCAATAGCTGATGATCATCTTCTTCTGGCAAGTTGATCTCTCCAGAAACTCTTTGAACCGAATCAACCGTTGCGTAAAACCTCACAGGTCTTATCAACTCTAGCAGGTTCTGTGTAGTCTTTTCTTGAATTGGGAAATCAAGACCGTTATTAGAACTGAATTTCTCTTCGTCTCCTTGCACATTCATCCAAGGCATTCTATTAGCCATCACAGCTTTCGAACTTGAACCCACATCTTCTTTAGTTTGAAGCTTTGTAGTACTATCTCTCTTCTGAGAAACCTTGAACATAGGAAACGGCAAGACCTCGACTCCTTCTTTGCCAGATTTTCTCTCTTTTACATTATCTTCAGGCTTAATCAACTGCTTGGAATCACCATTACTCTGATCATGAAACTTCACCTCATTACCTAACTGACTCCAACGACCTAACCAAACAGATTCATAATCTTGGACTGAAGAAGTCTTGCTCATTCCTTTGTTAACTTCACCCATAACCATAACCTGTTCAGACATTGTACCAACAGATCTTCTCCAGACGTTTTTTTTTTTATCAAATCACCTATAAGTAAAATTCATTTCTTTCTCAATTACAAAAAGAAAAGTCTCATCCTTTTTGCTCATCAAGCTTCCAGATTTCACCCATATATCTAAACAGTTTGTAAACCAAATTTCACATAATTTCAAAATTGAATTTATTTTCAATCTACTGAATCAACATATTTTCTTTCAATCCATTCTCCATAAAAAAAAAAGACAAGCAATTTGCATAAATTTCACTTACAGAACATATAAATCGATGCAAGAGATAAACAGCTTTTATCTGTTAGAGATTTGAGGTTGAGATTATACCAGAGACGAATACGTGGAGAGAAACTGTCCAAAGAACGAAAATAAAAAGATGGAAGCTTTTCTTTTTTGCTTATAACCAATTTATTCTCTCTAAAGGGAAAGAAAGAAACGAAATTTAGAAGAAAAGAAAAAAACCCTTTAACTACAGTTCATCAGTGTCTTCTTCTTCTTCTTGATGAAAGTAGAAAGGAAAAAAGAACAATCAGAAAGAAACGAGTAAGAAAGAGAATATCACCAATCCATTTCTATAAGAAGGAGTTAAAAGAAACCTCGTATTTTGCATAGCATCAACGAATTACAATTATTTTCGAATTTCTTTAATAAATTTAACATATATTTTAATTGAAAAGATGACGTGTTCCTTTTCCTGCCATGTCTAAATGCAATTGGGCACAATAATATCAGACCAATAACTGTACATATATCTAGATATTATTTTGTTTTAAGTGTCACGTTGTAAATATCTTCTCGTCCTACGAACTTAAATTTCTTTTATTTAATTAGTCAGATTAAATCTAATATTTTAACAAACTTTGGGATAAGAAAAATGCTGAGTTACAAAAAAGTTTAACAATAATATAATGCAACATGAAAATTAATAGTTCTAATTTTTAATGACTCTTGAGATACCACTAGAAATATAATTTTGGAAGAGTTTTTGTTTTACAACAATGTGGAATTTTTGGAAGAGTTTTTTAACAGAACTACATTCATATAAAATATAACTTTTTTAGTTACCAATTCTGATTTCAAGTTTTGATCTTTCGATTGTTGATACTCAAATTTCCATTTTATTACTGAAAAATTTAGTGTTAGTGAGAACGATTCAAGTCTTAGTTAGTCGATTTCGTCCACGAGTATGATATTGTGTTCAGTGTGATGGAAAATTTTGGTTAAAGAAGCCATTTTTGAGTTTTGTGAAAGTATCTGAGTCTTTGTTTGTCTTTACCATTGTATACTGAGGAACAAGTCAAACAATTGATTGGACTATCTTTGTTATGTTTGCAGATTCTTTGATATCACTGTAAATGGAGGGAGTTGGAGGCGACACTGCTTCGATCTTATCACCTGTACAACAGCTTTCGAATGAGGCGTGGAGGCTGTATCAGTATTACTTAAACAAGACTACGCCTCACGCAACCAATAGGTGGATCGATACACTTGTGATGGCTGTAATATTCTGTTCAAGGGTTTACTTTGTTCAAGGTTTCTACAACATTTCTTTGCGCTGGGGATTTATGTTATGAACTTGCTGATTGGGCTTTTATCACCTCTGGTCGATCCTGAGCTTGATGCTTCTGATGGTCCGATGCTACCCACAAAAGGTTCAGATGAATTCAAGCCGTTCATTCGTCGACTTCCAGAGTTTAAGTTCTGGTAATTTTACAGTCCAAGCTCTGTTTATCTGCTAATATCAGCTGAACTCTTTTGACTTGTGGAACATGTTATACACGGAATATATGCTATTGTGTCATTATGCTATGTTGCTGTTTCACACGTTGCTTCAATGGATTTTCTAATTGAAGATCAAGATTAATGAACCATGTCAAATAGAACCATATGTGTCGTTGTCTTAGAACTAGAATAGAGGTGAAGTGATGTTAAATATGCTTTTTTTGTCAATGGAGACAAGTCTCTATGTTAATTTTACAGTACAAGCTTTATCTATGTGCTAAGATCTGCGCTAATGACTGGTGAAGCATGTTATTCACGGAGAGTATATGCTATTGTGTTATTATGTTCTGTCCTGTTTCACTCGTTGCTTCAATGGGTTTTCTAGTTGAACATAAAGAACGATGGATCATGCCAAGTCAAACCAATGTGAGACATCCAGAGTATGCCTGCTTGAAATCAAAACATATCTCTGCCGAGTGGCTTAGGGAAACTGGTGTTAAATCTGTAATTAGTTACTGGCGATGACTCTCTAAGTGACTTATACTAACAGACATCACATTTTTTTAAACTCTTCTGTATTAAGTCTGTCAGAATATCAGTTACATATGTGAGCTCTCACTCACTGCATGTCCTTTGGTGTATCCCTGTCTTTTGGCCGATACTTCTCTGCTACTGGATCGTTCTGTCTGTTTTGACAATGAGGCGCCAAATCGTACACATGATGAAGTACATATACATCCCCTTCAGTCTTGGAAAACAAGTAATATCTTCTGCTTAGAAACATATATTGCTTTTGAATATTGATTTTGCACATTACTTGATCTCAAACAGAAATATGGAGGGAAGAAGGCCTCTGGCGTTAGCAGCATCAACTCTCGCGCAGACTGAAGTATATGGACATTTACTCGTATATCTCTTTCTATTTTGGTCATACTGACCCTCACAGAAAAGATAACATTGAATGATAACTCGAAGCATTAATCACTTTAGACTTGGTTTAAACCACAACCGCAAGAAGTGGATGAAAAAATGTCTACATAATGAGACCAAAGCATCATAATTCATAGCCAATTTTTGTTAATGAGTGACCAAGTTACAAAAAAAATACAGAAGACCGTTAGTTAGGTCGAAATATGAGTGAGTTGGTTTAAGCTCCAAGTAATCTGCAATCGAAAATGCAATCAAGGATAGACTTACGTTGTCATTATTAAGTAACACTAATCTTAGGAATATGATCACTTGGAAAACCTATATTATTGACAATTTCAGAAACCAACATTTAGGTACTAGGCAAAGCCCATAAAAAGATTCTGAAAATAAGACTTATATCATGATTAAAAACCTATATAAGTCATAATATATATCACTTTCCAAAATATTTATATAAAACATTTTTAAGTAATTGACTGTTAATGTTTTAACCTCTCGTTATACAGTATCGTTAAAACTTATATGACCATTATTAAACTAACACTATACATTTCAGGATATGACGTATGTTTTAAGGCTTGTTCAAACAAAGTTCTCAATTTGAATTCAAATCTGAAAATTTCTCAATTTGAAAGTAAGAATTCTTCTTTCAAATCGATTTCTGCTGTAAGTAACCTCATATAAATGGTACATACTCAATAATTCAATTTTGGTTTTAGTGAATATTTAGAAATATATTTGGTTTCAAATCTCTCACTAGTTACTTTCAATTTTTTACAGAAAAATTATTGTTAACTTTGGTTTGATATAAAAGATGAATTCTAAATTTCAATTTGGAGATTTTTGGTCTATGTTTCGTACCACCAAAAATAGAGTATACGAAGAAGATATATACTTGGATATCTAGAATATATCTTAATAGAGTCTCTTGGATGCCTCTGGTTTTTTGGGGGCTGCAATGTGCTTTAACAGACAACAACTCGGTGATAGCTAAAAGAGAGGTAAACAAGTGTAAGAAGCTAGCTTTGGAAACACATAGACAGGGAATTTCTCAAGTGTGGGAAGTTGGTTCTAAGATGAGTCTTTTTCAGGGTTAAAGATCTTGTGTCTATGTTGCAATTTTCTTGTTGTAAGCGCTTGGTAATACGTGATTCCAAGGTGTCGTTTTAGGGGATATGTAGGTTTTGTAGAAAATGATGCGAAATAAGAGAATAGAGAGAATAGAAAAGTAAAATAGAACATGAGTGATTAGAAACAATCTGTATATTCACTTAATATGATATGTACACAAACATATATATAGGATAAGCTAGATGTTTAAAATTACTTAGATCTTACGGATGAGACAACTTTACTTCATCAAAGGTGAACAAATATTAAATTAGCTTCTATATTAAAATTTAGACGGTAGAATAAATGTTCCTAGCTAGCTAGAGCACGAGAATGATATTGGTTTCAATTTGATTGGAGGACCAACAACAATATTCTAACAGGCATAACCACACCGGTTAGCTAAACTAGTTTACTTTCAAGTCATTTTAAGTTATCGAAGAGAGAATGGACAGGGTTACAAGGTGTTGGAGATGGAACCTGAGGTTTTCTGGACATATTATTGCATTGGTTTAAGCTTGATACTTCAAAAGCTAAAGACGCCACAAATGCGAGCAAACAGAGCTTAAAAACACGGGTCATGAGGCAATGGTAAGGAGCTTTAAGTTGGCAATTAGAGAGAACAAAGGAGAAAAAGATACGGAAGCGTCTTCTTCCAGTTATCTGCTTTTTACTCCCTCTACATGCAAATATATATAGAGACGTCTATTGTCTGCCTCATGCATGCAGAAACATTGTTTTTCTTTTCCTTTCTTTTGGTTAAAGATGCAAATTCATATATTTTTATGACATTTTGTGGAATCCTTGGACTTCCATTAACACTCTTCCGGAAACGTAATTAAGGATAAACTTAATCAAGAATGCACAGACGACGACTTTTAAGAGAAAACAAATAATTTCTTTTTTTTTTTTGGACAGATGCAACCTCTATAGCACATGATTTTTATAAGTCCAAAAAGCTTTCATTTTCCTCTTCAGGCTTTTATTTACTTTTTTTTAATAGATAAATAAAGGCCTTTTGATCTATTTAAGTCTTGCTAGTGGCTTTGATAATTACTGGTTCTGTTTCTTTTTTTGTTATCTAGGTATGGTAACAGCGATTCCGATTTCCCACAAATTTTTTCTAGATGCTCAGAATGCATGAAGGGAGAATTTGAGAAATAAATAAAACTTAAGTGGGAGAATTTGAGAAACAATTCTCAAAGTTATTAATTAAGAATTGATTCTCTCAAGTTTATGTACACCTGTCTCTTTACGATTTGTTTACAGTTTTATAAAAATTAAAATTTAATTATTTAATAAATATAAAAAATAATTTTTTTAGTAAATAATATACTTGATAATAAGTGAGTTTCTCCCATCTAGATGCTCTTATAATTCAAGAAATTTGAATTCAGACTCAACCAATCGTATTTTTCGGAGAAAGTTGTGTCCTCAATTTCATAAAATTCCCATGCCTACTAGAATTTACAGGTCCCACAAAACAATACAAGAATTTGGTTATCAGATGATTCTCATAGACAATCTCTACTATAGATAAAGTTTAACGCTAGTACAACAAGACTCTATAGAACACGACGTGAGAGTTATTCCATTAGAGTTGCGTTTCCTCCATTGGATTGTGAAGATGGTAAAGATTTTGCAGTAGTAGCTGGAGTGTTTGGATTTAATGATGTATAGAAGCTGTGACAAGCGATGGACTATAATGGAGGTTCGGTTTACATCATATCGAGATGTGGTTTCATTCAACGGCCAGTTTTGTGTAATGTTGATATTAGTGGACGGGGACATGTCTTTATTATCGAACCCTCTTTGGAAGTTAGTGAGATCCTCTCAGTCACAGTCTCATGAGTCTTTTGCTAAGAGACTGATTGTCTCAGGAGATGATGAGCTCTTGCTGGTGCAGCGATGTACGCCAGGAGCTAATGGTCATGAATATATGCATGCGTAGTTTCAGATTGTTTAGGCTCGTAGAAGAAGGCCAGAGGAGATGGGTTTGGGTTACTGACTTAGAGGACAGAGTTGTGGTTCTTGGGGTTAACTGAAATATCTGCTACTCAGCAAAGACGATTCCAGGAATGAAGGGGAACTGCGTTATGTTTTTTCTTTGGTTCTAAGGATAAATCTTATTAAAACCAAAATATCATTTTTACAGTAAAATATTAGGAGAATACGGTGAATAACTACGAGAAATTAAACCATCTAAGAGAAAAACAGATGTCCCAATAAATCTTTACTAGGAAATCCTTTTAAGGTGACTCCGTTAAAGAGGGAGAACAACCTGAGAAGAAGGAAAAGCTAAAGAAGAAAAAACAGAATCTAAAAGAAAAAAATGAAAATGAAAATGACTGCCTTATTAAAATTTATATTTGAAAAAAAAATTCAAAAGAGAAAAAGGGAAATAGAGTAAAAGAGTACAGTAGAAGGAAATGATGATGGATTAGGAATATTAACGAAGAAATCTAAAAAGCGGCATGTGAGATTAAAACTCGAACAATGACTCCAGCAAAGGAGTATCACTTGTAAATGAGGGAAGTAGTGCAATCAGTTTTGCCTTGACAATGATCTGATTACCCCGGGAACTTTATATAACAGAATTAATTGTATATATCAATTATAAAGAGGTTATACATCGTTTTATACAAAGCTAAAGTGAGTAAACATGGAATGTGCAATCTACAATTACTTCTAAATATATTCTTTACATATTCATCTAATACGCTCCCTCAAGATGGAGGGTCCTTTGAAGACTCCAATCTTGGAGCATGCTTGATGAAACCTAGATCGTGGTAAGGGCTTTGTGAGAGTGTCCGCTAATTGATCGTAAGTGGAAACGTGAGAGACCCGAAGCATACCAGCTTGGATATGGTTGCGCACAAAATGATAATCAAGTGCAATATGCTTCATTCGAGAGTGGAAAACTGGATTGGCACACAAGTATGTTGCACCAACGTTATCACAACAAATGACCGGTGCGGTGGGAAGATAAATCTTAAGTTCTGTGAGCAGAGAGCACACCCAACGTATCTCAGTCGCAGTGTTGGCAACAGCTCTGTATTCAGCTTCAGTCGATGACCTTGCAACCCCGTTTTGTTTCTTTGAAGACCAAGAGACCAGATTGCGACCAATATACAATAAATAGCCATTTGTAGACACAAAATCATCCGTATCACCGGCCCAGTCAGCATCAGAATAAGCATGTAACGTAAGTGGAGAATCACGATGAAACGTAATACCGTGAGTTGTTTTGCCAGCAAGATAACGTAAAACTCTTTTAGCAGCTCCCCAATGAACCGTGGTTGGCTGATGCATAAATTGAGAAAGGCGGTTTACTGCATAGGCTAGATCAGGTCTTGTAAACGCTAGATATTGAAAGCTTCCAACTAGAGAGCAATAACTGGTGGGATCATCAAGAGGAGTGCCGTCACAGCGAGACAGTTTTGGTGTAGTTGGAAGTGGAGTAGTGACTGGTTTTGAGCCAATCATGTTGTATTTGGCTAGAAGATCATTGATGTATTTCCTTTGCATGAGATGCAGCCCCGTTTTTGTTCTGGTTACTTTGATACCCAGAACATAGTGAAGATCCGTTGGGTCTTTTATAGAAAACCGCTCAGCCATTCTCTGAAGTACTTGAGAGACCCGTGATGTATCATTGCCTGTGACAATGATATCTTCAACATAGACAAGGACATAAGTGATTGTATTACCCGAGGTGTGAACAAACAATGACGTGTCTGCAAGGGATAGAGTGAAGTGATCATCAATGAGGTGTTGTTTGAGGGAAATATACCAAGCTCTAGGAGCTTGCTTAAGGCCGTAAATTGGTTTGCGGAGACGACATACAAATGATGGTCTGTCTTTGTCCACAAATCCTGGTGGTTGAGTCATATATATCTCTTCCGTGAGGTCGCCTTGAAGAAACGCGTTATTGACATCAAGTTGTTTAAGCGGCCATGAATTTCTAGTGGCTACGTCGAGGACAATGCGGACTGTTGTTGTCTTGATAACAGGACTAAATGTCTCTGCATAATCAACACCATATTGTTGTGTGTAGTCCTTTGCGACAAGACGTGTCTTGTATCGATCAATTTCACCATTAGGAAGATATTTTGTTGTGAAGACCCAGCGACAACCCACAAGATTTTGTGTTGGTTGAGGTGGAACAAGATCCCAAGTGTGATTTCCTGTTTGTGCATCAAATTCTTTAGAACACGCACGTCGCCAGTTCTCGTCTCTAAGAGCTTGAGTAATTGTTTTTGGCTCGAGGGACACTGAATTTGGACCTGCAATAGTTAGCGAAAATTTTGTTTTTGGTTTAAAGATATTATCTTTGGCTCTTGTTTGCATTTTATGGATATTTTGGTTTGGTGGATTATTGGTTGTTTCAGTTTGGGGATTTCTTTGGTTTGAGGAGGATGTCGAATTGTTTTGTTCTCTGGTTTGGGTTGGAGAGGGATTATTTGTGTTTGGTTGGGCCTGAATTGTGGGTTGCAACTCATTTTGAGTAAGAGCAGTGGGCTCTAACGGAATAGGGTTTGTCTGGGCCCTGGGTTCATGCCCATTTTCATTTTGAGCAGTGGGCTCAGCTGATGTTGAAGATGAGGAAGGAGACAATACCTGCGTGTTGTCGAGAACTGCTATAGTTGGTGTGGAGTGAGGATCTGTTGCCGGGGGTCCCGTATGAGCAGCCGGACTAGAGTTGTTGATCATGATTTGTGTGACCGGTGGAAGTCTGGAGTTATACTCATGCCAAAGAAAATAAACCATCGCCTAGAGTATCAAGTGGGCAATGAATTTGAAATGCTTACTAGGCAAAAAAGCACGGGAACCACTGCAAAAGAGAGAGTAAAGTTGAATGAATAGAAATCATGTGAATAACTTGTATTTGTGTTTGACTTAGACCATCCACATCTATAGTACTTAAATAAATATTAAAATAATATAATAAAAATAAATTTAATGCAAAGAGTGCTCCCAGATCATCTGAGTAAGACTTCTCGAATTAAAATCTGTTTTTTTTTTGTTCTTTTCTTTTTAATGTACGAAATGCATCCTCGTATGTACAATGTGCGTGGTCTTAGGAACCAGAAATGTTTGTTCTCATGTGGAATTGTGAAGATGTCAAATCAAGCAATCAACATTTAAAATTCATTAGACCTGTTCTAGAAACTCATACCACCACTCAGATCCCTTCACTAACCTGCCGTTCAGCTTTTTCATCTTTTAACTTTTGGTTGTTTATATTTGTTCAAATAAATTTCTTGTTTGAAAAGAAGCTTCATCATCACTGATCAAGTACAATTGCGTTTGTCTTAATACAATTCTTTTGTTTGATCAAGTATTATTTTTCATTAAAAATTATACATTTTTATACCAAATTTAGCAATGGTTCTTCATTATTAACAAATAAAAAGGGCCACCAAACAGAGGAAAAGCATTGCTAAGGTAGAAAGTGTGAAATGAAATCAAGCTGCAACTTCAGATTTATTTGGAATGAATGACATGGTCAAACTTTTTTGGTTCTAAAATATGATTAAAAATTTACTTTATTGAACTTGGGTACAAAGTTAGAAATACAAAATAGAAAATACAATGATGAAAATATAAAAGAGTAGTAAGGAGTGAAGAAAATTTACAAGTCATCTCTCACTAAATTTACAAAATGGTTTTTTTTCTTCTTTATATATACAAAAAGTAAGCTTGCATAAATGATCATATATCTTTTGAAAGAGCTTTGAGGAATGAATAAGTTTTGAAAATGGTTATGTGTCATTATGTAATAATATTTGAAAATGGTTATGCTGTACTCATTAAAGCATAACTCGGTCTTAATGATGTATACAAGCAATGATAATAAGTGGACAAAACTCGATGAACCGGAAGAACCAACGAACCTTGATAAACCATGACAACCATGACAATTATGGTGATCCATGGCAATCCCAAAGATCCAGATGATCTAGATGAACCAACAAACCACGACGAACCTTGATGAACTCTAACGATGAGAATGTTCATTTGATAACTTCTAAAACTTGTGATATAAGTTTGACATATAAAATCTGTATGTAAAAGGAGAATATTATAACTAAGACCAAATATCATATTTATTTTGAGAAATTATTCAATAAAAGTACAAAACACACAAAAATGGTTTGATAAATTGTATCATTCTAAAATTTTACAGTATTGGTTCACTGATTTAAGCAATAAAGTTAGGGGAAAAAAACATAAACAAAGACGTTAGGCTTCCGGCCTCGTGGGTATCTTTATGTACTTTTGCTTTATTCTACTTTTTCTTTTAAATAATGGAAGAAAAAAAGTATTTTTACTAAATCTTTCAATATAATACACTTTTGTACTCCTAAGTGTATTGGTTCATTGTTCAAAGCAATAAATCAAAAAATAAACAATCACGAACAAAGACAATATTTTTGATAAAGATCATAAACGGAGGCTTGTTCTTTATCTTCATCTTCCATAAATGTTAGCTATTCACATTATTGCTCTTTCCGTATAAGGCCATCAGCATCTTTGAGACTGATTACAGTTTTCATTGAAATAAATTAATATTAAATTTAACAATAATTTATTATTTGAGACTTATTTAAAAACTCAATAGAATTACCTTTGTAATGGTGAGACTTAAGTCAATTTCTTAAAAAAATTTAAAAATTATTTAATTTATTTAAATAACAAAATTTGAATAAAGAAAAAAATCAGATTAGTTTATATAAATATTTAAAATTATATTAAAAAAGTAATACAATTCTAGATTTTTGATTTGATTTTTGTAGAAGATATCTAGAGGAACACCAAAGAAAAGAAAAGAAGAAATGAAAAAGAAAAAAAAAAATATTTTTAGGGAATAAAATTAAGGAGAGAGAAAAATAAAATTACACATTGAGACAGTCTCAATAGACTCATCTCACTGAGATGACTCTACATATTTTTTTTTCTTTTCTTTTAATATGCTTACACGTACAAGACTGTCCTTAATTTCAAGGATGCGCAAACTGGTCGTCTTTTCCAAAAGATTTGTTGAAACGTATCAATGGTCAGTTGGAATTTTTTTTTCAATTTCTATTTAGTGGTCATAAAAGTTTATTAGAAACATAAAGAAGATTTAGTTGAAAAATATCTCAAACCTCTCAGTTCTAATATTTTGATTAGTAATCGCCATTATCATTCTACAAAGTCATGAATTCAAATATTATTCATATAATAATGTTTTAACCTTTAATAATCAAATAAGATATGATTTTGGGAAATGCATGAAAGTATTGTTAATATTGTTTTTGTTGGTATTGTTTATTTTTTTATTTCCAACAAGTGGTATCAAAGCAATATTTTTCTAACAAGTGGTATCAGAGCCATAATCTTTGATTTGATTATTGAGATTTGCACATATCATGTTTAAAGATATATTACATGATTTGATGTTTTATGGATCTTAATCTTGTTCGATATTGTCATTATATTTTTAAAATATTTATTCATTGGAGTAATATTTTAAGATATACATATATTTAAATTGTACGCATATTTTTTGAAAAGAATTCTAAACTTATATATATGTGATATATATGTTACTAAGGATTTATATGATATATATATATATATATATATAAACATTCATTTAATGAATATATGATTTAATGAATATATATAAGTGGTTATGATATATGTATATACTTAATGAATTATGTGTATATATTTACACATATGTAAGGTTTTATTTGACATATACATATATTAAAATTTAAAGTTTTAATTATTTATGCAAGATTTACTCTTCCCAAATGAATGCAGTTTTTGGCCAAATAATTATACATTTAAAATAATAATAATAATAATAATAAATATGATTATCATATATTTAATCATCTTATATTGCTAAAGTTATTTATGTGAACACTTACCAACCCAATGGATGGTAGTGTTTGACCAAATAATTATAAAGAAAAAATAAAATATATGATGGTCATTTACGGTGAAAAATTATTTATGGGAGTCATTTATATGTTCTATATATAATTAAAGTATTTTAATTTTGCATAATAAATAAATGGTATTATTATTCTTGAACTCAAATAATTACAATATTCATGTTGTATAAAGATATGACATCATCAAGATTTAAGTAGGACCAATAAAGAAGACAAGTATAAGGATATTTGACATGTCATTTCATCCATGTTGATTTTTTTCATTGCATGTACTTATATGGTGATCATGGTAGTTTGATCATGACATTTAAATGACCAAAAATCGCGTTGGTTCCATTATTTGTAAATGTGATGGACAAAATTATTTAAAGAACAAATTCATTATAAATAGCATACACATGCACATAAAATATTATAATATAATTGCTTAAAAATGAATATGATATTCAAATAGGAGATTGTTGGAATTTTTTTTTTCAATTTCTATTTAGTGGTCATCATATTTAATATAATTATATTACCTATTTAGTGGAGTAATTTATTCTAAAAACTGAAAATAATTAATTCATATGGACTAATTTATTCCATGAAAATAATTAATTTATATTTTAACTGAATAAATAGAATATTAATAGTCTAAAATGTGGTACTTATGAGATTCTTATATTTGATTATATAAAGACACACATGGTTAAAATCCCCAATATACTAAATCAAAAAATTTTCTACCTACCCATAAAGAAAGAAAACATAAAAGTCTCTTAGAGATATAAATAAAATTTAGTTGAGTAAGATCTCAAACCTTTAATCTTTTAATTAGTAGTCGCCATCATCATTCCACAAAAATTATGGATTCATATATTATCCATATACTAATGTTTTAATTTTTAATAATCAAATAAAATGTGATTTTAGGAAATAATGGTGCTCAGCCGTACCTCCGCCGAGCTATATGCGTGGCTTACGTGTTAATACCATTCTTCCCATTTTCAATGACAACCCTCGGTTTGATAGCGTTAAGCATTGCATAATAAAAAGGATTCCAGTTTTCTTCCTCAAGTTCTAGACTCCTTGAGTACTGATTATCTGGTGATAGGGATATACTAGAACAAAACCGGTAAGCAGAAGTTGCTGTCTCCATTGATAGATTATAGTTTGACATCTATTTATGGAATATGTAGTTCTTAACACCTTTAGCTCCTAAATCATCTCCTTGGGCCATTAAACAATCTTTGACGTAGGTAGCTACACCAACAAAACAGTATGCAACAGAAGATGAAAATTTTCCAATAAAGTTGTGTTTCTTCAATTGGATAGTAATTTCGTAGTGGTGGCTGGAGTGTTTGGGGGTTTTAATGATGTAACAAGCTGTCATAAGAAGTGGACAAAAGTCGACGGCTGGTTTAAATCGTATGGAGATTGTTCTCATTCAAAGGAAAGTTTTACGTTGTTGATATGTGGACATGTCTGTGGAACAATATATTAATAAATATATGAAATTATAATATATAGTTAAAATGTGAATGAGAATTTGTTTAGGGGAAGTCAAAAAATTTTTTGTAACTTATAAATTTTGGTATTAAAAACCAAATAAATTTGACCATTAAATCTATTTGACCACCAATTTATTTTTCTCCTATAAATACCAAGCTACCTAGAAGGAAAAAAATATTCTCTTCATTCTGAAAAAAAAAAACACCGTTAGACACATTTAGATATTCTTTGAGAAGTTTATAAGTGTTGAAACTTTCTTGAAAAATCTTCTTGGTTGTTGGTGTTATGTGCTAGTAGCTAAGGAATTCACAAGGTTTAACAGGTTCCTTCATTCTACCTATTCTATTTTTCTCTTTCAAAAGTAGATTCTTGATCTTGAGTATATAGTAGATAATTAGCTCGTAGATTCAAACATGAATGAAACATGTTTGTCTTAATATTGGTTGTATCCTGGGATTCAAAAAATGCATGAAAACTGTCTCAATGCGGACATTTTATTGAGTTAAGAAAAGAGATCATCTCGCCTCCAAATGTTTTTGTTTTTTGTTCTTATGATTCTAAAAACAAAATTATGTTTAAGATTTTTATAGTTCATATTTGTTATTAAGTTATGTTAATCTTATTTATTATTAAGTTTTCAATATTAAAATAATTGTTAAGGAATCATGCATTGTTAATATTGAATATAATAATTATGTTCATAAAATTAATAAGTGAAATATGAAACTATAATTCTTGGTCATATAATAATTTAAATATTGTTAGCTTTTATGCTCTTACTAAAAATTATAATGATCAATCTTAGAATTGATAATCTGAATAATTGCATGGTCAATATTGAATTTATTATTCATGGTCAAAAATGTTATACTTAACTATATAATTTAATATTTTTGAATTTTTTTTTGTCAACTAATATTGTTGAATTATGTAAATGATATTATTATTTGTTGAAATAAGTTATGGCCACATAAAATGACAATATTAATGTGTGTGCATATATATATATATACGTCCATATTAATAATATATATATAAATATGTGAGTTTAATAGTTTATTTCAATTTCAAGAAATAAATTGTATTGCAAATTGATATTTCTAAAATCCGGTTTTACAAGGTTTTTTAATCTAAACTCAATAAAAATTTGCTTTTTAACGGATTTGTTGTGTGAAAAATCGAATTTGCAAAAATCAAAGTTTTGTTTTTGATTGTTGAAAAAAAAAAAAAAATCGGTTTCAAGATTTCGTGACCGGATCAATCGATCCGGGTCTCAGATCGATCGATCCTTATCGGCCGATTGAGAGAAATCAAACAAATTGAACACCGAAACTGGTACCAGGGGTCAAGCTCTCGTAAGATCGATGTTGTTAACAGAATTTTTTTTTTTTAAAATTAGAAAAAACAAAAACAAAAACCAATTTAAAACTAATTTTTTTTTTTAGCAAATGTTTTTTCAAACCAAATATTAGTGGTCTAATACCATTTAATTTATTGGTCAAATATTATTTATTTCAATATATAAAATATTAAAATATTATTGGTAAAACGTTATTAAATATTAATAAATTATGGTAAGATGTTATTTAATATCAATCAATTTTGGTAAAACGTTATTTAAAATCAATTAATTTTTGCAATTAATTGGAAAAATGTTATAAGTACCGATTAATTTTGGTATAACGTTATTAATTATTAATAAATTTCTCCAGACGTGTTAATCGAGTTTGCGATTCGATTTTAATTTTTTTAAAACAAACGCTTAAATCGCTAAAAATAATTAGCGATCGTGATTTAAAACGCATATAATAACATATACATTAATAAATTTATGTTAGTGTTTTTGTTTTGAAAACAGAAATAAGACAAATCATGGTAATGATCTTTTTGATATTATACGATTTAATCATATAAATATGATTTGCTCAATTCAACAGTAATTCAAAGAGTAATTGGTGATATTATTTTGTTATTGTGCATTGTTAATCTAGAAAATATTTTTTACTTGGTCTGATACTTGTTGAATTTTTCAACAAAATTTCAGAAGTAATTAATTTATTTTTCTACGATTTATTGCTGCACTAATTAAAATGATTATTTTTTTTCATTCTAAGCATAGAGAAAACTTGTTTAAAACGTTCGCAAAAGTCACACTTTCACTTCTGTGCTGGAATTTAGTATTCTCATTAACATTTTAATTATATATTATAAGTCCACATGCTTATTAATATATTATTCAAATAATAAAAATTTGCTTTTTAAGCGGATTTGTTGTGTGAAAATTCGAATTTGCAAAAATCAAAGTTTTGTTTTTGATTGTTGAAAAAAAAATAGTCAGTTTCAAGATTTCGTGACTGGATCGATCGATCATTAAGGTCGATTGAGAGAAATCAAATAAATTGAACACCGAAATCGGTACCGCGTGTCAAGCGACCAATCGATCGGCTGTTGTTAACCAAAAAAAACGTTTTTTTTTTTTTAAAAAAAAACCAATTAAAGATCAATTAATTTTTTCTTTTTGGTAAATATTTTTTCAAACTAAATATAAGTGGTCTAATATCATTTAATTAAATTGGTCAAACATTATTTATTTCAATACATAAAATATTGAATATTATAGGTAAAACATCATTAAAATTAAGTAATTTTGGTAAGACGTTATTTAATACCAATCATTTTTGGTAAAATGTTATTTAAAACCAATTAATTTTTGCAATTAATTGGAAAAATATTTTAAGAACCGATTAACTTTGGTATAGCGTTATTAATAACTAATAAGTTTCTCCAGACGTTTTAAGCGAGTTTGCGATTCGGTTTTAATTTTTTAAAACAGACGCTTAAATCGCTAAAAATAATTAGCGATCTTGATTTAAAACACTTATAATAATATATACATTAATAAATTTATGTTAGTGTTTTGTTATAAAACAAAAATAAGACAAATCATGGTAATGATCTTTTTGATTTTATACGATTTAAGCATATAAATATAATTTGCTCAATTCAACAATAATTCAAAGAATAATTGGTGATATTATTTTGTTACTGTACATTGTTAATCTAGAAAATATTTTTTACTTGGTCTGATACTTTTTGAATTTTTCAATAAAATTTCAGAAGTAATTAATTTATTTTTTTATGATTTATTGTTGCACTGATTAAAATGATTTCTGTTTCATTTTGAGCATAGACAAAACCTGCTTAAAACGTTAGCAAAAGTCACACTTTGATTTTTTTGCTGGAATTTAATATTTCACTTATTTAATAATTATCTGGAAATTAATTGGATGATTATGCAAGTTATCTGAATAGTTTAAATTGCTTCATCATGCCCTTGTATTAAATTAAATTGTTACTTTCTGAATTTAATAAATCTAGAATTTAAAATTTAATTATTATTGAGGTACTATTGGTCACGAGTCTATTGAGTTGACACATCAAATTCAGTTTGATAGTGGTCTGCCATATATGACTATGCCAAATTCTGATGTATATCAGAGTGTCATGTGAGTGCCTAGTGCTATAAGCATAAGACTAATGATTGACAAAATTGATGAAGCTCAATTTATTATATGGCATGAGAAGATCTATATCTCATTGACCATGCTGAAATTAGAGACATAACTCAAGGAGAATATCATATGTTTTCTCTTGAGAATACTAAATAATAAACCTATGAGTTTAATTCACACTGATTTGTGCGATTTATTTACCCATTAGAGGAGATAAAAAGTATTTTGTGACTTTCATTGATGATAGTAGAAAATATTGTTATATTTACTTGTTACAAAGCAAAAATGAGGCTTTGAATAAATTCAAGGAGTATAAGCTGGAAGTTAAAATCAACTAAAAAAAACTATAAAAATAGTTTGAAGTGATAGAGGTGGAGAATATGAAGGACAGTTCGATGCATTTTATAGAGAAAATGACATCATTCATCAAACAACTGCTCTTTACTCACCATAATCAAATGGAATTGCAGAAAGCAAAAACCGAACTCTGAAAGAAATAATGAATGCAATGATGCAAGAATCTGGCGTAACCCAAAACATGTGGGGGGAAGCTTTAATGACTTCGAATTATATTCTAAATAAAATCTTGCACAAAGTGACGGGAAAAATGTCATATGAACTGTAGAAATGTATAGTCCTTTCATACAAATACATGAAAGTGTAGGGGTGCCTAGAAAAAGTGGAAGTACCTGTTCCGAAAAAGGTCACAATTGGACAGAAAATAGTTGATTGTATTTTCATCGGATATGCGCACAACAGTAGTGCTTATCGATTTATGGTTCACAAATCAGATATTACAGATATCCATGTAAATACAGTTATAGAATCGCGAAATGCATCATTCTTTGAAGATATTTTTCGTGTAAGGATAAAATACACCCTAAACGGACTAGGGAAGAAAGAAATGTAGGTGAATCAAGCACTTCTATCATTGGTCTAGACAATGGAGAAAACACTGAAATTGAACTCAGACGTAGCAAAAGAGCTCGAAAAGAGAAAAATTTTGGTGATGATTTCTGATGATTTTACTCACATAAAATGAACCAAATACATTTGCGGAAGCGATGTCTACACCTGACTCTTTATTGGAAGTAAGCAGTCAACAGTGAATTTGATTTAATTATGCAAAACCATACGTTTTACATAACGGATTTACCAGAAGGTTTCAAAGCTCTCAGTTGTAAATGGATCTTTAAGATCAAACTAAAAACCGTGGGACTATTGACAAGTATAAAGTCAGACTTGTGGTCCAAAGATTTTGTCATAAAAAAAGTCTAGACTTCTTTGACACGTATTCTCTTGTGACGAGAATAACTTCTATAAGAACTATCATATGCATCACATCATTACAAAATCTGGAAATTCACCAGATGGATGTAAAAACTGTTTTTCTTAATGGAGATCTTGAAGAAGAAATATACATGAAACAACCTGAAGGGTTTGTTATTCCTGGACAAGAAGACAATGTTTGTAGACTTGTAAAATTGATGTATGGACTTATACAAGTTCCAAAGCAATGACATGAGAAATTTGACAAAGTAATGATGTCAAATGGGTTCCGCATAAATGAATGCGATAAATGTTTGTACTTCAAAACTATGAAATATGTATACATTATGTTATGCTTTTACGTAGATGATATGCTTATCATTGGAACTGACAACGACATTATAAATCAGACTAAAACCATGTTACATGGACATTTTGAAATGAAAGATATGAGACTAGCTGATGTAATTCTCGAAATTAAAATCACTAGATATCATGTAGGATATATATTATCCCAACATCATTACGCTGAAAAGATACTGGATAGATTCAAGAACTATTAGACTGGAACCTCCACAACACATGTGGATACCACATTTCACCTGACGAAAAATTCTGGTGCAACGGTATCACAGAATAAGTATACTCGAGTAATTGGAAGCCTAATGTACTCGACTAATTGTACTAGACCAGATTTAGCTCACTCGGTAAATGTACTAAGTATGTACACGAGCAATCCAGGACACACTCATTGGAAAGCGATAACGAGAGTATTAAATTACTTACGCTTTACCAAAAATTATGGACTGCATTACGGTTCATAACCTGCCTTGTTGAAAGGATATACCGATGCTAATTGGATATCAGATTCCAAAAACTCGAAATCCACATGTGGATATGTGTTTACACTTGGGGGTGCTGCAGTATCATGAAAATCTTCAAAACAAACAGTGCTGGCTAGGTCAACAATGAAATCTGAGTTCATTGCGTTAGACAAAGAAGCAGAAGAAGCAGAGCATCCTCAAAATTTTTTGGAAGATATTCTGATGTGGGAAAAACCAGTGTCATCGATTTGGATACATTGCAAGTCATGTCACATACGTAGACGACATAAGACTATTAGAAAATTGATCTCAAGTGATGTAATTTCGCTAGATTACATCAAATCAGCTGGTAACTTAGCAGATCCTTTTACGAAATGTCTGACCAGATATCAAGTATTGAAATCATCAATAGGAATGAGTTTAATGCCTATGATTTAACGATTAAATTTGCGGTAACCCAACCTATACTTTCTAGGTTCAAAGGGACAGCTAAGTCAAATTAAGTCTAAGAAAACACGGTGAAACTCATGTTTCTACCCAGTTCCTAATAATGATAAACAGTGTTATCTGCAAATTTGAGGGTAAGCGTAAGCTTTTAATGATTTCATCATATTTATTTCAAGGAAGTAAAGTAGAATACTTCAAAATAGAATATGAGAATCACCTGTTGAGTGTGAAATGGGGCAGTTTCTAGGAGAATAAGGGAAGGCTGTATTCTCCAAATTCACTCAAGAAATATCAGGCATGTTCAAGACCAAAATGAACACAACGAGAGAGCGAAAGTTCTTTTATCTGTTATATATATTGTTTCAGTTTACACTAGAAATTTGGATGGTTCAAGACATCGTGTTCACCAACTGGGCTTGTAAACTCGATAGATTATAACAATGATTGGTTCAACGCCGAAAAATGCAACCTTTTCATATACAGTTATTTTTCGCATATACTCAAAAAAGTCTTCTTTCAGCTTAAATCTATCCTAAAAAGGTTTTTAAAAATATCCTCAGTGTTTTAGTCAATAATATTCATGTGGGGGATTGTTGGAACAATATATTAATAAGCATGTGGACTTATAATATATAGTTAAAATGTGAATGAGAATTTGCTTAGGGGAGGTCAAATATTTTTTTGTAACTTACAAATTTTGGTATTAAAAACCAAATAAATTTGGTCATTAAATCTACTTGACCACCAAACTATTATTTTCCTATAAATGCTACCTAGAAGGAAAAAATCATCCATTCATTCTAAAAGCAAGAAATATTGTTAGCTTTTATGATCTTACTAAAAATTATGATGGTCAATCCTAGAATTGATAATCTGAGTAATTGCATGGTCAATATTAAATTTATTATTAATGGTCAAAAATATTATACTTAAGTATATAATTTAATATTGTTGAATTATGTAAATGATATTATTATTTGTTGAAATAAGTTATGCCCACATAAATGACAATATTAATGTGTGTGCATATATATATGTCTATATTAATAAAATATATATATAAATATGTAAGTTTAATAGTTTATTTCAATTTTAAGAAATAAATTATATTGCAAATTGATATTTTTAAAATCCAGTTTTACAAAGTTCTACAACATCTTTGTTATCGAACCGAAATGGAAGTTAGCGATATCTACTCAGTCACACAGTCTAACGATTCTTCTGAGGAGAGACTAGTTGTCTCAGGAGACGACCTTTTGCTGGTGCAGCGATTCACGCCTAGAGAATTCGGTGATGAATATATACATACGTGGTTCACATTGTTCATGCTTAAATAGGTTTATTAATCAACTCATTAATAATGCAAATATGGCGCGTCATGATAACATTTTATTAGACAGCAGAAACAATTTCCTAGCTGAGGGAGCAGTGCAGATGAATGTAATTCAATAATTGTTTTTTGGTTTTTTTTATCATCTTAAATAAAATAAAAAGATAGAATTGAAACAGTTATAGTTCACAAGAAATATAGACAAAAAGAAACAATAATTTCTAACAATGAGTTTTAAATCACAGCAAAAAAAACATAGTCATAACAATGAGATTGTATTCTTTCACGGTTAACACTAGGAGAAGCTCATGAGTAACGTATATTAATTATTATTATTTTTTGTCAACTCAGTCAAGTATTTTTAATATTTTTTTAATATTACAGGTTATTGGATTCAAAACACGAACATGTGTTATGAATTTCAAAAATGACCGTTATTGTTTCACATGATTCCAACACATATATTCATTATTATTAAAAGGTTTATTAACATTTCCTTTGTTTTTGTCTACTCTTCTTTTAAATAGCATATGAATAGAGAAATAGAAGACATACAAAGACTTTCTTTAAAGGGAATATGCTTTGTAGCCTTTACAGCCTTGAGTGTTTAAGCAGATAAAGCAGGAGAAAAAAAAAACATAAACAAAGACTTTCTCTTTTGTTTAAGAGCATAAACAAAGACTTGTTGTCCTTCATCTATTATCTTTACTCTTCACAGTATTGTTCTTGCCATATATCGGATCTAAAGATGGCAAATTGGTCCTTGCTACCCAAAGACTTGTTAGAACTAATCAATGGTCGTTTTGAGTCTTGTTTTGAAATTGTTCACTTCCGCTCTGTCTGCAGCTCGTGGCGGTCAGGAGTACCACCGCCGAGCAATAGGCACGGCTTAGGCGTTAATAGCCTTCTCCCTATATTCGATGACAACCCTCGTTTCGATGGCGATAAGCATTGCACACTTCAAAAGATTCCAGTTTTCCTCTTCAGATTCGAGACTCCATTTGGTGATGATTATTTGTTGGTTGGTGTGGTCGAGGGAGAATCAGGTAAACTGAAACTGTTGTCTCCATTAGAAGATAGTAGTTGGAGATATAAAGGAGTAACTCTCAACATTCTTAGCTGCCAAATCTTCCCCTTGGGATATTACTACAAGGTTAGTTTTTCTGTAAGAAGTAACTCTGTTTCATTATCAACACACAAAAAAACACTTAAAATTTTTTTCTTTGATACAGATAAATTTCTATGCTATAACAACTAGACGTTATAGAACACGACATGAGAGTTATTGCAAGAAAGTTGCGTTTCTTCCACTGGATAGTGAAAATGGTGATGATTACGCAGTGGTAGCTGGAGTGTTGGGGAGCTTAATGATGTATAGAAGCCGTGACAAGAGTTGGATTAATGTCGAGCGTGGGGTTAAGTCATACCGAGATATGGTTCTATTTAAAGGAAAGTTTTATGTTGTTGATATGACTGGAAAGGGACGTGTATTTGTAATCAAACCGTCATTAGAAGTTAGCGAGATTCAATCAGTCACACAATCACACAATACTTTTGAGGAAAGACTGGTTGTCTCAGGAGACGAGCTCTTGCTGGTGCAGCGATTTACACCAGGATCGTATGGTCATGAATATAAGCATTCGTGGTTCAAATTGTTTAAGCTGGAAGAGGAAGGCCAAGGGAGATGGACTTGGATTAATGACTTAGAGGATCGAGTAGTGTTTCTTGGGTATGATTGGAATCTCTGCTACTCGGCAAAAGAACTTACGGGAATAAAGGGGAACTGCGTTGTGTTCTTCCAACCGAATACTCTCACTGATAGAATACTTGTGTTTGACTTAGGAACCAGAAAGACCAGTAATGCGTTTACTGCATGCAGAGGCTATAAGGGCGCATTCGGTAATAATCTAGGATCTTTGGTGTCATGTGGAACTCTGACGCTGCCAAATCCACCAATCTATGACCTTGACAGTGAAGATGAGTTCCATAATTGTTAAAGAGGTTGGTGTTGATCTCTTTCCATATGTTCTCCATGTGTTCTATAGTCTTGCGTTTCTTATTTTCATCTATCATTTTATTCTATCAGAGCAATCGTACGTGAGAGATAAACGAGAATCAAGAGAGTTAATCTTCACGAAACGAACGTTATATGTTGTTAATTTAAGTATTGAATCTCTCATGTCTTGTGGACTTGTGACCATTCCCAACCCATCAACAAACATCTCTGATTTATAAAGTGAACCTGAGTGACTTCTATAATTTTATTAAGTTTTTTCATTGCTTTATTTTACTTTTCTTTTAACGTTATAGAACATATTATACTCAATTTGTAGCCTTTGTGACAGCCTTAAGTATATAATATTAATCTTTCCTTGAGTGAGTGTTCGCTGATTTAAGCATTAAACCAGAAAGAAAACACAAACAAAAAGACTTGGTCCTCATCTTCAACTCTTCACAGTACTACTTTTTCAATATCTCGTTTCTAACCATGTTATTCATAGCTCAGAAGCTTACATAACCTAAGCGTGAGTGCTACTTTCATGTTGCTTCGAGATCTTGAGTAACATAACATCCTGAGTAAGTGATTTTTATCGTTGTCTTGTAGAGACAGTTTGGTGATCTCTTCACTTGCACAAGTATTCGTTTGCTTGAGTCTTTAAACATTAAATAATCTTCTCTCATGATTATTTCGCAGTCTCTTTTCGTTGCTTGTCCAAGACTTATAATATTATGCTTTAGCTCGGGAATCAGATAAATGTCTTTAAGTGCTTTGTTTTCGCCGTTTTTGCATTCAAAGAGTATTGTCTCTTTCTCCTCTATGTCTACATATGAGCCGTCACCAAACCTCACTTTACCTTTTTATATTTTTGTCTAGATTTGAGAAGAATCCTCTCTTTCCTGTCATGTAATTACTTGCTCTATTATCTAGATACCAAACGTTTTTTTCGTTTTTGTTGGTATCAAATCTCGTCAGGAATAGCTTGTCTTCGTTTAATAACACGACCTTATGGATATAAAGGGCATCAGATTATTGTGTCTCATTCAAGTTCACCTTCTGATTTTTTACTAATTTATCGGGACAAGTTGTCGAGAAGTGTCCAGATTTGTCGCATCTCCCAACAAATCATTTTGGAGCGATCTTTCTTCTCTCTTTGATTGTTTTTTGTGGTTTCTCCGTTTTGGTTTTGGCCATTTGTCCTCTCTCGTCCCCTGTCTCTACTACGTGCTCTTCTACCTCTTCCTCGAAAACCACTGAATCCTCCTCGGTTTCCTTGTTGTAGATGTACATTAGTCTCCCTCGTCTTCTTTTACGGTTTCTTCTCCTATACATTCTTCATATGCTTTTAATCTCCCAAAAATGTCTTCAAACCCCATGGTATTTGCGTCTAAAACTTGCTCAAGAGATGTCACAATATGAATATACTTTTTCCTAGGAATTCCTTTTAATAATTTTTGACCATCTTGGACAACATCTCCTAGAGAGGCTGATTTAGAGGCAAGACCCGATATCTTTCCCGCAAAATCATCTATCGAGTCGTTGTCATTTATCGTAATTCTATCAAACTCTGTCATCAAGGTTTGATGTCTTGTATCTCTCACTCGATCTGCTCCTAGATATCGTGCTTTTATGACCTCTCAAATCATCTTTGATGCAGTTTGTTCTCTTGTTTGGAGAATTAAAGCTCCGGGGATTGATTGAAAAAGAAGAGCTATCGTGATATCATTCTTTTTCGGATCTTCAATTCCCGGTTTGATGGTGTCCCGTACTTCGTATACTCGAAGTAACACCCTCATTCTCATTGACAAAACTGTATTGTTTGTCGATGAAAACATCAGATATTGGATCGATGAGGATCCAATCTCTTTCGTGCGTGACTGCATGGTTATCACGCTTACATGTTATGTTTCGTAAAACTTTTGACAATGGTGGCTGTTCTTCCTTCGTCTTTCGTCGATGAACCATTTTAACAACAAAGCTTTGTTAATCGGTCAAAGCCTCAACATGTTTCTCCTTCATCGATGGTTCTCCTCTCAGATCATTTGACCAAACTCGGCGATCGATTGTGTGCTAGTACTTCTTCGATCGTCGTTGGTTGAGGCTCTGATACCAATTCAAATCTTAAGAACTCTATAGATTTATAAAACAATTTTTTGAATTGGTTTAGAAATTTTTTTAAACTAAATCTCTCTCTTAGAACTTATGAAACATCTCTTCATTAGCTCTCTATTTATATAAAATTAGACAGTTCCTAATCCTATTTAGAAAGTATTGATCATTTCATCATATTTCTCTTTTTCAAGTTATTTTTCCTTTTTCCTAAAACCAACTTGTTTTGGAAACATTCATTTTAGTTAGTTTGGAATTAGCCAACAAATACTTGTCGGAAAGAATCAATGGTTATTTGAGACATGTTCTGAGATTGTGCACTTCCGTTCTGTTTGCAGCTTGTGGCGGTCAGCCATACATCCACCGAGCTGTAAGCGCCGCTTAGGGGTTAATAGCCTTCTCCCTGTTTTTAATCACGACCCTCTGTTCGAAGGCGATACGCATTGCATACTTCAAAAGATTCCAGTTTTTCTCTTGGGATTCCAGACACCCTTTGGGGCTGAGGTTATGTTGGTTAGGATGATCGAAAATCAATATGATAAACTGAAGTTGCTGTCTCCGTTAAATAGAGTCTAGTTTGGCATCTAAATATGGGATATTTCTCAACACTCTCAGCTCCCAGATCATCCCCTTGGGTCACTTACTGCAAGGTTAGTTCTGTTTTTACTTTTCTTTTCTTTTTTTTTTCTGAAAGAATTACTCTGTTTCATTGGTTTGATTCTCATAGGCAATCTTTAGTATAGCTAAAGTTCAACGCTACTACAACGAGACGTTCTAGAACACGACGTGAGAGTTATCGATTCTAGATGCTGTAGAACACAAACGTGAGAGTAATAATCCAAGAAGCATCACATTCAATGTACAAGAACAATCGAACAATTAAGAAAAAAAAAACACAATAAATAAGGCAGACAGAGTGAAGTAGTAGATTAGGACTAACCATAACTGACACCAAATAAAATGGTTTTTGATTGAATCAGAAATCAAGCTTAACCGGATATTGGTCAATGCAGTGTTCCCATGGACTACTAACCGAAGGTTTGACATTGTGCAGAGCCACCCAAACCGCACTGTTACACTTAAACCCACTTCCAAAAGCAATTTGCCAAACCCTGTTCCCTTTCTTCATCCTCCCTTTGGCTTCTATGTAAGCCAGCTCATACCATATCGAGCTCGAAGAAGTGTTTCCAAATCTGTGCAGTGTCATCCTTGACGCCTCGACATGTGTTTGCGAAAGCTGCAGATTCTTCTCAAGCTCATCAATCACTGCTCTACCACCAGCATGGATACAGAAATGATCAAATGCAAGTTTGAAATCAGGGATGTAAGGCTTCATCTTAGCGTTAAACAGCTTCTTCCAAACCAAAGTCACGAAAAACAGAATCTGCTCGCTTATAGGAAGAACCAAAGGACCCAAAGTAGTGATGTTCGCCTTAAGCGCTTCACCAGCTATAGCCATAAGATCTTTCGACAAAGAAACTCCTGTTTTGCCATTATCGTCCTGTTCTTGGTACACACAGTTGAAAGCCTTCTCAGCAGCTCCTTTATGAGTCCTAACCGTATGAACCATCTTGTACTTGGACCGTCTACGATCACTAGACTTGTTCGAAAGCAAAACCGCTGTTCCACCGACGCGAAATAAGCAATTCGGGATCAACATGGCCTTTTTGTTTCCAAAATACCAATTCTGAGTAATGTTCTCTGTGCTAACCACAACAGCATAAGTGTTCCTATGAACTTGCAACATATCTTTAGCTAAATCAATGGAGATAACACCAGCACTACATCCCATCCCACCAAGATTGAAACTTTTAATGTTCCCTCTAAGCTTATACTTGTTAACAATCATTGCAGACAAAGAAGGAGTTGGATTAAACAAGCTGCAGTTCACGACCAAGACACCAATATCCCTAGGGTTAATTTTGGTATTCTCGAAAAGTTTGTCGAGACAACCAAACATTACCTGCTCTGCTTCCTCACGCGCCGCCACCATGGTGGTACGAGGAGGGATGCAGTGTAAACCCTCAGGGAGATAAGTCTCTTCTCCTAAACCCGATCTCTCAAGAATCTTCCTCTGAAACTCGAGAGAAGACTCGTTGAAATCATCGATAAGCTTAGAATGATCCATGAACTTCTTGTATGGGACTTGAAGACTGGCTTGAGGGAGATAACAAGAGTAATCAACGAGGTAAACGGATCTGGGTCGGGTCATGATGAAGACGGTGGAGCCGAATACGGCTAAAGCAGAGAGGATGATGAAAGCGAGGAGATTGTATTGGAGATGAAGCCAAATCTGGTAAAAATCGTCTGGTGTTAAACGAGAAATCTCTGTTATTACAACCGCCATTAACGGAACAAGACAGAGCTTGAAGAGATGTGTGATCAGGTAATGGTAACCGAGCTTGACGTATTTCATGTTCACGCTTTGTAAGAAATTCGGAAGCTTTCGTGACCCATTCTCGTTACGGATCTGTACCGATCCTCCATTGACTGGCTCTGAAGCTTCCATGGCCGAATGATAATTTGCTTCTCAACGGAATCTCCAACAAAAGTGGAAAACAAATAAATAAAAACGTTAACTTTCGTCTGAGCGTGGACGAATGGGCAAGTGGGTTTTAGTGAAAAGACGTCATTGATGAAACACGTATATGGAGAAAAGAGGAAAACAGGTGATCTGCCGAAAACTTGTGTTATAAATTAGAGAGAGAGGGAAGAAGAACAAAAGAATAGGTTTCGGCATTCAGGTACCCATTTGAGTTTGGGTCCGTTATTTCGGGTATCTGCTCTTTTCGGATGAAGATCCATTCAAGTACATTTAGAATTTGGTTTGGATTCGGTTCGGATCTGGTTCTTTCAGATATTTACTTAAAGAACCGAATTAGATCCAATATTAGTTTAAATATTTTTGGTTTTAGTATTATAGTACCCAAATATATCTGAAATATTAAAATTATCCGAATTTATCCGGATATTAAATATCCAAAATAGTAAAATTACCTAAATTTACTGGAAATACTAAAATTAACTAAATCAAAATAATATAAAATATATTAATATAGAGAACTATCGTTACATAACTCTAAAATCCGTAAACAAAAATAATATTATATTCGATTTTTATAAGTACTAATTTGGGTATCAGTTCGGTTCATGTATTACCTGATACCCAAAGTATTAGAAAACAAGATGCATTCGGATATTTTTAAAATTTTGTTCGGATATGGTTTGAATATTTTTGATTCGAATTTGGTTCGGATATTTGGTTTCATGTATTTTGCCCAAGTCTACAAAAGAATATGTATTTTTATAGATTTGTTTTCTTAAAGCTTTTCTTGTGTTTGTTTCTTGTATGAAGATAGATATACATAAGCTAAAAAAGGTATCCGCACGAGTCAAAATGACGATCTATCTGCTTAAATTAAAGGGTGAATGTGTGATTGCAATCAAGGAGAGAGATATAGCTGACATTTAGTTGAACGTCCGGTCGAAGTAGAAAGTGAGAAACTGTTATTAAATTTTGACAACTCGACTCAAATCTTTTGGTATCAAAACAACTTAAGTTAACTTCATCTAATTTGCTTTTTGGGTAGAGACTAGAGAGAATAGTCATGTATGGACTGTGATTCTGTAGTGGGCCTATCATAGTTTTTCTAAAGGCTTGTGAATGGAATGTGTGCAAAACAGTTTTTGGTATTTTTATAGGTACGACATTAATTTAAACAAATAAATTTTAATTTTATGTATGTTATTATAGAGAAATTAGATATGTTCAACCATTAATATTTATTTGTTTTGTCTTACTAAATTGAATATATTCGAAGTAGAAAGTGGTAAATGTTATTAAATTTGACAACTCCAACTCATTCTTTTGGGTACACTTGTCTTGTAAGGACTGTTGTTCTATCTTGGACCTATCATATATACTTCTCTTTTTTTAAAAAAGATTTGTGAATTTAATTAGTTAATGTGCTTTTAAAATAATTTGTGTTTGTGTTTTTTTTGTCAACAGTGTTTTTTTTGTCAACATAATTCAATAGTATTGTCAGTGTTAGGTTCAAACCCCAGATAAATTTTAGAGTTGGCCACATAATTTTGACACAGATAATTTGTGTGTTTAAAGGGTATAAATCAATTTTTTAAGAATAAAATATTATGTATGCGATAATATAAAGGGTAATGAACCATCAATACGTTTTTCTAACTAAATTTTATATATAGTAGAAGTAAAATGTGGCAACTCAACACAATTTTTAGGGTATCAAAACGACTTATAATTTGCCAACTACTTATTTGTCTTTGGGTACATGATAACTTTTTAAGTTTTTATTTTCCAAATTGTGTAAATGATAATAGTTGAATTTTAAATCCGATTGAATTAATATGTGAGTTTTAGTAGAGAAACCGCTAGAATAGTTAGAAGTTTAAATAGTGAAAACTGAAAAGGACTATTTCAAATTGAATGGGATAGAATCTAACAAATTAGTTTATTAACAAAATAATTAAATGTGTCTGGTAAGACTGTAAGAATTGGACCAATATATATGCGATATGCAGTATGTGAATGCACCTATAATAAAAAAATCACTCTTTCACAAAAAAGGTAAACAATTTTAATAAAATATACAGATTTTATAGTTTTCATTTTTCCTTACTTTCTTTTTCTATTATACACTTTATGTTTAAAATTATTTTCAATATTCATTTCCTCTAATTTTAATTATTTGGTTTTTTTCTATTTTATTATTTTTCCGTTCATAATTTTCATTTCTTTCCTTACTTTAACTTTTAAATAATTTTAATTTTGTATAAATTTTTGTTTTTTTATTTACTCTATTTATTTATTTTCCTTACTTTAATAGCCGTAGCAATCCAACGATTGTATCAGATTCCTACATTTTGAAACAACCTTTTTAGTATTCGTCTAACGGTCAAAAATATCCAAAGCCGTCATTTTAAATTCAGATCAGAAGAGTCTTTACAAAAGAAAAATACAAGGAGCCGTTACGACACTCTCTCTATCTCCCTCTTTCAAACTCTTCTTCATTCTCAGGGCATTTCTTGATCTTCCGATTTCTTTGCCTACTGTTTCATCAACCAAACAACAAAAGATCTCAGATTTGTTACCAAATTAAGCATCGGAACAAATTCATCGGTCATGGCTTCTCCTGCCAACAACAATTCCTCCTCCTCTCCTCCGATCCCAAACAGACCAAACCCTAAACCCAGAAACTCTGAGGCCGGTGATCCTTTGCGCCGGAGTTTTGGAGGCAACCCATTTCCGGTCAACTCTAAAGTCAACATCCCCTCAGGTTAGGGTCTTTTCTCGATTCCCTCTTCTCTTCAAAGTTTTGATTTAGGGTCTTTGCAGGTTTCTTTAATCTGAGTGATTGTTCAGAAAATTTCTTAGGATTGGACTTTCTTGATGTAGATTTAGTCCAAATTGATTGATGCGATTCTTGATTACTGACTGTTGTGATGCTTCTGTTGCTTAAGATTAGGGTTTAACTTAGTCGTTGCAGATATATGTCGACAGTCTTTAGTTAGAGTTTAATCTAAGTGTTTGTTCATGAAAAAAAAAAATTCTTGCTGTATGTTTATTTCGCTTTCATTGATATGGTTATTGACTATTTGAGTGTTGTGATGCTTGTGCTGTTGCTCAGATTAAGATTTAACTTTGTCGTTGCAGAAATTTGTCGACAGTCCTTAGCTTAGAGTTTAATCTAAGTGTTTTTTCAGGGAAAAAAAACCTTTCTTGTTGTTGGTTTAGTTCACTTTCATTGATATGGTTCATGATTATTGAGTGTTGTGATTGTTTGTGTTCTTCAGAGTTTATTCGGAGGAACTCTTTCGGTGGCAGAGAAAATAGTCGGCTTGACTTTAGCGATAAAGAGAATGAGACAAAAGCTCTTCCACTTCCAAAAGGTTCCAAGAACTTCATGTCACCAACAATCTCAGCTGTTTCTAAAATCAATCCATCTCCAAGGAAGAGAGTATTGTCTGATAAAAACGAAGTGTCTCGGTCCTTATCTGACGTTAAAGGGCTAGCCTTGGAGGAAAACAAAAGCCATCATAATGCACGGTCATGTGTTTCGTTTTCTGATGTCATACACGTTGTTGGTATCGATGAAAATAAGCGGTTTGAGAGACCACATGACATGACTGTTACTGATTTCGATGAGAATGAAGTTCATGAGGACAAGGGGATTGTATATTCTGATCCAAGGTTTAGGATTAGCCCTCGCCCTTCTGTTCCATACACATCTCCTGAATTTGCAGATCGTGAAGTTGAGGCCTTAGATCCTCCTTATGATCCGAAGAAGAATTATCTGTCGCCGAGGCCTCAGTTCCTTCATTATAAGCCGAATCCAAGAATTGAGTGCAAGCAGCTCGAGGAACTTTTCATCTCTGAAAGCTCTTCTTACGACACTGAATTGTCCGCAGAGGAATCTGAAAAATGTAAGGAACAAGAGAAGGATGATGCTTCTCATGAAGGTGGAACTAAGGCTGTAGTAGAAGAAGAAATTGCAAAGGAATCTGAAAAATGTGAGGAACAAGAGAAGTATTCTTCTCATGAAGGTGGAGCTGAGGCAGAAGTAGAAGAAGAAACTGAAGATGTTGAGCCACTGGAAGCAGAGGGTGAAGAAGAAATGGTTTGTGAGAGCATTGAAGAAACAAGTCACGTTCCAAAGCAGTCTAGTTTCAGGAAATTCAAGTTCCTTGGATGGTTTCTGGCTTTGGCAATGACGTTTTTGTTGGTTTCAGCGGCCTTTTCTCCACCAACCGAACTTTTTAGAGAATTACCTTTTTACGAGTTCAATATCCCAAGAGAAATCACAGAGTTTGCAAAAGGTAACAACTTGGAGCAGTTGAGTGAAAAGCTCTGGACTTTGACAGAATCATTGCTTGTATGTATGGATAAGCTGATCTCACATCTACAAGCAGAAGAGGAATATGGTCCATTGCAATTTCACAACTTGACCTATACTTTGGAAGATAATACTGTTTTCCAGCCAACAAGCGTTGAAATCAAGGAAGCACCATTACAAGAGGAGAGCAGAGGTGATTACAACCTTGAAGATGGCTATGACAATGAATTTGAGGAGGAGAGTGGAGTAGAGGAAAACTTAAAAGTAGTTTCTGAAACAGAAGGTGAAAATGCAGAAAGTAATCAAGTTTATGAACAGACTGAGATGACACCAGGCACAGATATAGCGTTGAATGAAGGTGAAGAAAACTTGGAAGCTCTTGTCGTAGAGTGGAATACTGAAAAAGAGAGAGATTCTGAGGTGATTCTTCCTGAAGCCAACAAGGATGCAGGAGGTCTTGAAACCTTAGAAAAGCTTGGAACAGGATCAACCAAAAAGGACCAAAAAGAGAAAGAAGCTGAATCTGAAGCTATCTACATCAACCAGCATGATGTTGAAACCGCTGTCATCAACCAGCAAAAAGAGGGTGTCTTATTAGCTGATGTTAAAAGTGGATCAGAAGAAAGTTATAGGGAAATTGCAGCAGAAACTAGTGATGATCTTCATCCTAAATTGCAGCAGAGTGAGGTGGCTGATGCTGAAAGTGAATCAGAGGATGGTTTTAGGGAAGGTCCAGTAGAAACTACTGATGACCTTCATCCTGAGTTTCAGCAGAGTGAGGTGGCTGATGCTGAAAGTGAATCAGAAGACGGTTTTAGGGAAATTGCAGCAGAAACTAGTGGTGATCTTCATCCTAAAGCAAGGTCTTTTAACCATGCGATGACAGTATCGTCCGGGACCGTGCTGGTTCTACTCGCAGCAGTTGCTTTCTTATTCCTTAAGAAGGCAAAGCCTGTGGCTGCATCAGCTCCTGAACCAGCATCTGAGAAACTGAACTTGGCTCATGTGTCAGTGGAGAAGCTGATGAAAGAAAAGCTTACTTCACTGAATTTCCAGGCAGAAGAAGAAGTTGATGACAGAAGTGACAGTGTCCATAAAAAGAGCTCATCCCTCAGCAACAACAAAGTTCCTAAAGAACATCAAAGCTTAGGAGGCAACAGCAAGTTGAGAAGAGAATCAATGGCATCCTCAGCATCAGAATACTCCGTAGGCTCTTTCTCGTACGGAAGTTTCACAACTTACGAGAAAATACCCATCAAATGTGTAAGCAAAATCATTTATCCAATGATCTCTAAACTAAAGTTTCTTCTTTTAGAGTTTTGCATTGTATTAACACCAACCCGTTATATTTGCAGGGTGATAGAGAAGAAGAGATGATTACACCTGTGAGACGTTCAAGCAGAATCAGAAACCACCACCAACCTTCTGGACAATGAGAGAGACAAAAGACTTGCTTTCAATTGATTCATTGCACAACTCTGCAATTATTTAGTTTCCCATGTATTAGAATTAGCTTTTGAGTTTGTACCAAACTTGATTCAATTGATATTGATTCAATCCAAAGTTTGTTTCTTTATGTCAAATCTCCTTCATTCTAAGAGCAATCTTGGAGAAACAAAAACATCAAACACTTGGTTTATTAATTTTTTTTACATATGGAAACCAAACAAACAAAAGATCAAATCCAGAAACAAAAAACAACAAAGACACAAGGCTCATTCTCTCCAGTTTCCTACGTCAGATCGGCCACTGTAACCTCCGTCTCCGTAACCGCCACCACTGTAACCACCCTCACGACGGCCACCTCCATAATTACCACCACCCCCATATCCACCTCCTCCACCACGGTTGTATCCACCTTGATCACGACTGCCTCCGTAGCCACCCCCACCACTTCCATAACCACCGCCTCCATAACCTCCACCACCACCTCCGTAACCGCCGCCTCCTCGGTTATATCCGCCGCCGTTACCACCGCGACTACCGCGAGCCTGAGCCTCGTTGACAGTGATGTTTCTACCATCAAGTTCTTGACCGTTCATCCTATCAATCGCAGCTCTCATCGATTCTTCATCTTTAAAAGTCACAAATCCAAACCCTTTGGACCTCCCTGTCTCACGATCAATAATGATCTGATCCAAAAACCATAAAAGTCGAAAACTTTGAATCAACCACATCACAAAAACAAGAATAGGATAAGAAGATGATGATACGTACCGATTGAGGTAAAGAGTTAACAAATTTTAGTAACAGAGTAACAAAGAGAGAAAAGAGAAAAGATAACACAAAAAACAGAGCCGGCAGATTTTTCGGATCCGGATCGGCTTAACGGACCTTGGAGTCGAGAACTTCTCCGAATTCGCTGAAAGTTCTTCCGAGAGATTGCTCGTCGGTGGCCCAAGCTAGGCCTCCGACGAAACACCGGTACTCGCTCTCTGCCGAAGCCATCTTAAAAGTCTTTAAGCTCAAATGAACACAAGAAAAAGAAAATGCTCTTAAAGATTTTGATGATTCGGTAATTACGAGGGAGATGACGTGTCCGAAGCCTAGAAACATCGTTTCGATTGTTGTAACGTTGACTCGGTGCGTAACATGTATGTTTGGTCACATGTACAAAGATTTCTCTAGATATGTTTAGATCCGTCTCCAAACATGGTGCATGTCGCTTTTCTCTCTCCACTGATGCGTAGATATTATGATTATGTAGGCGTAACTATTCGCACCGCATGACTTCTTCCACGTCATCAGAATCAAAACAAATATGTTGCCTAATCCAATGGTCCAGATCCAATGTCCCGTATGTAGTAGTTTTGGCTAGGACCCATTGGTACACGTGTCGTGATCTTGTACTTCTTATTTAGTTCGTACACGTTGGACTTGTTGTGATATGTCTATTTATACGGAAGGATATAAGTGAAAAAAGAGTATTTATATGAGGATAAGACATAAAAGCCAGCTCAAAGTCAAATTTGATTTTTAACTTTAAATATTCATCTTTACTAATTTTTTTTGTCAACCTAGTGATTTTAATATTGAGTGTTGGATTCGAATCTCAAATCTGATATAATAAATACAGAGATGATTATCATTATGCCATATAATTTATATTATTAAACCATGTTTAAAATGATGTTTTGGGATGTTTTAATTTCGCTCTTGAACTAAAATAAACGCACCATAAATATAAAAGCATAAGGAATATATATTTTGAGACTGCAATGGGGTTGATTAGTGTACATATTAGCAGAAGCGATTTGAACAAGTAGCCCCTGTAAATTCAGATCATAAGCTATTGTAGTTGACCAACGCATAGTATTTTAGTTAAATCTTGTTGAAAGTTCATTTATTGGATCATTTGATTGTGATGTGAGAACTTTCTCGAAAGTAAAATAAAAAAGTAGAGAATTTCAACCTTTTTTTTTAAAAAAAAAAAATCCCGTTCCCTAAGAAGCTTTTTAGTTTCATTTTAAAATTATTTT
The DNA here is from genome assembly GCA_039880935.1 of Streptanthus diversifolius. Classification (NCBI taxonomy): domain Eukaryota; kingdom Viridiplantae; phylum Streptophyta; class Magnoliopsida; order Brassicales; family Brassicaceae; genus Streptanthus; species Streptanthus diversifolius. The sequence goes on from JAXGFM010000001.1 coordinate 1,838,599, forward strand.
GGTTTTATTGCATAACATGTGACCACCCAATCTTTGATGATGTGGTGGTTGGAACATGTCTATAATTCCAAATAATTCATACAATAACTAATTTTAAATATTTTAGAAAAAGGGGTCTGCAATTTTTGTTTTGTGTAAAATTATTTTCGATAAATGTAAATATATTCTAATTTAATATAGTATATATATATATCAAACAATTTTATATACACAATTATTAGAGATTATATTATAGCTCCTAATCAAACTGGGAGATGTAGATAAAATGCACCAATTTCAACAAAATTATAATCACAATTTTGTGGTAATTTGCAGAATATTTCATACATAACTAATGGGACCAACAACTCATTTCCACACGAAATATGTCTTATAGCACCAGATCCACACAAACTTAAGACCGCTTGTTAAACCCCCACACACTAAAGTTCTAATATTAAATCTCCACCGTACCAAAATTCTAAATATATTTTCCCACGAAACGGAAGTTCAAAACTTGAGAGAACATAACCGAATTGAACCTATGGTTTAAACAAAACTAGATATATTGTAACCAATGAAAAAAAAAATTAAACCGACATTTAACCAATAAACCAAGATTATAACCCGAATACAATCCGATTATGACCCGCTTTAATCCTAACCCACGGAAGAAGATGAGGAAGGTTTCTCTGTCGAAAGCGCCAGGAGTAGCGGTGGATGTGAAGCCGTGGAGATGAAGAGGTAGATAGAGAAGAAAAAAACCTACTAGATTTACTCGTGGATTGTTAATTTTGTAATGTTCGGAAATGATTTTCGGTCTCTACAGTCATCTGTTGTTTCTTCAAATCGTTAATATGAATTGTATATTAAATAATAAATAACTTGCATCATAAATCAAACTGTTCTAATAATTTAAATCATCGGTGCAATGTCTTTTGTGAATCCTACGAATCTTACAAGGTCTTATGAAAAACTATTTGAATGAATTATTTAGTTAGAATATTATTTTTCAACTCTCCACTACCATTTTCTCGAGAAAATGAGAGAAAACAAAAAATGAAAGGAAGAAGATACGCTTTACTCTTTACTCTTTGTTTCTTCTTCCTCTTCTTCCTCTCTATCTATTCCATATCTTCCCTTCCTGCTTTCCAAACCCTAATCCCCAATTCTTATTCTCTTCCTTCTGCTTCGCCCACCTTCTTCCAACCCGAATCCGATCCCGATTCTGAGTCGTTAATAGGATCCGAATCTGAACCCAGATCCAATTTTTGAGTCGTCGATTACACAAAGCTCAACCACATTGATGCTCTCACCTCCAACAAAATGTTGGAAGAGCTCTTCAGATTCCGTCTCTAACACGACTCCATGTGCGTAAAATCAATCGCCACACTCGCCGTCTAAATCCCCATAAGAACTCCGGCGAGATACTTCACGCGCCTTAGTGTCGAAACTCCGGCGAGATACGTTTACATGGTGCTCGACACAGGAAGCGACATCGTCTGACTTGTGGAGATGACGATGATGGATGATACGTTCATCTGACTTGTGGAGATGACGATGATGAGAATCGGGTTTCGAAGGAGAAAAAAAAAAAGAGTCGGGTTTTTTTTCTGTGTAATCGGGTTTTAAAATTTTGTTTACGGATTTCATGTTTCGCATCGGTTAATTACGTAAACCGCTTTAAATCAGGATTGTGGAGAAATAGAATTAGAAGTTCGGTAGGTTGGAAATTTAAAATTAAAACTTTAGTGTGTGGGGGTTTAACAAGCGGCCTTAAGTTTGTGTGGGTCTGGTGCTATAAGCCATACTTCGTGTGGAAATGGATCGTCAGCCCTAACTAATGGAATTCACTAAAACATGTTCTTCTTTTGTTTTTGACTTTTTTCTATAGCAAACTGTTTTGGTAAAAATTTATCGTCAAAATCGACACTATGATGTTTGAGCTTGATTCAGAGAAATGCTTAATTATAAAAATTGACAAAAAATTGACTTGACATTCATAAAATAATATTTCGAATCGGCGTGAATTTTAATGTTTAAAAAATTACAATCTAATTGTTTTGAATCTGACATTTTCTTTCACATTATACATAATTTTTAATTATCTTTTCGCTATCAACAGGTAATCGAGAGATCCCAACCTACAACCAAAAGCATAGGAAGAAAAAACCTAAAGGATTATACAATCATATATACATACACATATCTACCACATGGTATATTCACTTTACATCTATCAATTGTTTTTGTTTTCTTTATTTTTTATAGGATTTAATCCCTTAAGACCAATCAATTTTCAAATTTTAATTGAATTTTGATTTTATTTTATTTTATCATTTAAAATTTTAATATATACATTTACAAATACTTTTAAACCGTCATATATTCTGCGAGTTCAGTTTCTTATAGTGAAAATATAATTTGGTTTTTCTTGTTAATTATGCTGATTTGGTTTATTACTATAACACATTTTTTATAACATTACACCCTTATTTAACCATAATTGTATTTTTTTTTGAAAATAAAAAAAATTGAATTCGTAAAAATCATATATCATCTCTGAAATTAATCATATATAAAATTTAAATCTAACACCACTATAATAAATTGACAAAAAAGAACAAAATTGGGTTTTCAATATTATAGTAATTTTTTTTATTATTCGCATATTAATGATCAAGAGATTCATAAATTTAGTAAGTGTTTTTAAAAAACCTATGTTTATATGAGACAATTAAAATCAATTATGTTGATGGTCACGCTAGACCATGCCATGCAAAAATGATAGAATTTGAATATATGATTTTGAATGTTCTTATTTTGGATTAGAGAATTGGTGAACAAAAAGGCATGTAGACAAGACGCCTCATAGTTTTAAGGAGATCTAAGAAAAGCAAATGGGGCTTTATAAGTTGACTGCATGTATTCTATGGAGACATCGACAATGTAAACAATATAATAGCCAATCGACGATTAAAATATTATTTAGCTGAGCATATTTAGCAATATTTTGGCATAAGATTAAGACCGAGTTAATTATGTTTTTATCATGTTTTCATACATTTTCTTTCGTTCTATGGGTTTACGGATTTTAATTTATATATAAAATTTATGCAGTCTATTGTATTATACTTTTTTAATATAATCTTCAATATTTATATAAAATAATTTGATTTTTATTCATTATTTAAAGATTAAAAAAATATTTTAAATTTTTAAAAATTTACTTGAATATCACCATTACACAAACATTTAATCATTTCTGCAAATTTTTTAACTAAATATCAAATAATAAATTATTATCAAATTTATTCTTATTTTATTCTTATGAAACTTTAAAAAGTCTCAATATACAGATGTTCTAAAACTGAGATTTTGAAAATAATTCAATTTGTTATGGAACAATGATTTCTTAATCCAGAACTTTTTCACTTAAGAACAACTTATCAAAAGTGTCACATTTAAAGTTTTTTTGTTAACAAATTATTTTTACCTAAATTCTAGCTATCCAATATGGTAGAGAATTACCAACATAAACCGCTTCCGAAGAAAGTCTCCTTGTATTCCTTGCCAAATTGTATGTTATTGTGTTCGTCTCCTGTGGTATATATGTAATTTTGATATGTTGAAAGTTATTTTTGCATATGTTGATTTTGTCTAAATAAATGGTGAATGTTGGCTACTCCTCCGATATAAACACCATCTTCACAACATTATAACAATTGGTTACGAACACTACTTTTAGTCGCTGGTAATATAATATGCACTCCATTATCCAATAAATACTTCTAACTGACAAGTAAAAGGGATTCACTACATCTAATATTTTTTTGCTCCAAATAGATCTTCAGTCTTATTCTTTGAATTTACTCATTTTTGACTCAGAAAATTAAAAACTTTGATTGGATGATTAGGCGCCTATAATTTACCTGCCTCTCCTGCAAAAACATTAAGTTTGAGATAATAATACAATAAAATAAAAAATAAAGAAAGAGAAAAAAGGAACTTTTGTTCCCAACCTTTTATAGGAATAGTAATTGCGGCAAAAGCTTAGCTGGCTTCAGGCGGGATTACCGGGAAAGTCAAACCAAACATTAAACGACGTCACTTGAAACCAGCTATGTTTTTAAATAAAACATAAAAAATATAAATGCTAAAATTTCAAACTAATTTTTAAAAACAAGATTTTCTCTTTATCATTTTTGTCCACTAATTAGTAGTACTAATTATTAATTTCCACTTAGTTCTCTGTCTTTTTTAATCTCTTTTATAATTTAGAAGTTTCTTACAAAGACGAGAGAGGAGTGTCACAGTCTACAGTTGTTTTCTCAACAATCTCGATCTTCTCTCTCTCTCTAAGATTTTTTTTTTTTTTTTTTTTTTACAAAATCGCTTTTGTTTTGGTTCGAATTTTTAAGGATTTAGTGATTTCTCTCTGAGCTTAAGAATTCGGATTTTTAGAGAAAGAGAGAGAGATAGAGAGACAGAGAGGTGCTTTAATGTCTGTGAAGGTAGGAACTGTATGTGGATCCACATATACAGAGTAGAACCAGCTTGATATCTGTATCTGTCTTCTCCAAATTGTCTCTAGGGTTTTAAATTTTGGGTTAAAAAATTCGTATAAATTCTAGGGTTAATTTTGGGTTTTTGTTAGTGTGATTTATGATGTTCGAGAGTGGAAGATGAGTGTTGTTGTTGATAAGCAATGGTGGATCGAAGAAGAAGCGAATTGGGTTTAGTCTCATCGTCGTTGCTGTTGTTGTTGTTGTGTTTGTTACTCTTCGACTGTGTTGTTGTCGTTGCGAAAACTCGATTCGACGAACGTCTCACTCTTCTTCGTCTCAGGTCTTCTCTCGGATTAAAAGGAACAGATTGGCCAATCAAAGGTGATCCTTGTGGTGTTTGGAAAGGGATACAATGTGATGATAACGGAAGTATTATCGGGATCAATGTTTCTGGTTTCAAGAGGACAAGACTCGGTAAGCGAAACCCGAAATTCGCTGTTGATCCACTCGTTAACCTCACTCGTTTGTCTTATTTCAACGCATCTGGTCTCTCGTTACCTGGTTCTGTTCCTGATTGGTTTGGTGTTAGTTTGTCGACATTGAGTGTCTTGGATCTTAGTTCTTGTTCCGTGAGTGGTGTTCTCCCTGTTACTCTCGGTAATCTCACAAGCTTGACGAGTTTGAATCTCTCTCGTAACAGTCTTACCGGTTCGGTTCCCAACAGTTTAGGACAATTGTCGAATCTTTCTGAGCTTGATCTCTCTAGGAACACACTAACTGGAGCGCTTCCTCCATCTTTCAGCTCGTTGCTGAATCTGACGAATCTTGATGTTTCTTCTAACTACCTTACGGAACCAATCCCTCCTGGTGTCGGATTGCTGTCGAAGCTTCTTTATCTGAATTTCTCAAGCAATAGTTTCTCGTCTTCGATTCCTCCACAGCTGGGTGATCTTGTCAATCTTGTTGACCTTGATCTCAGCATCAACTCGTTGTCTGGTTCAGTTCCTCAAGAGTTGAGAAAGTTAACTAATTTGCGGAATATGGTGATTAGTGATAACCTCTTGAGTGGAACTTTACCGGCTGATTTGTTTGGTGCTAATAGCCAACTTCAGAGTTTAGTTCTGAGAGAAAATAGTTTCTCTGGTAATCTACCCGATGCGTATTGGTCGTTGCCTAATTTACGGATTCTCGACGTTGCTAAGAATAACTTCACGGGAATGCTACCGAACACCAGTTCTGATACGAACAAGATCGCTGAAGTGGTTGATATCTCCTCGAACACATTCTATGGCGAGCTCACACGGATTCTCACAAGGTTCAGTGCCATGGACCTCTCTGGTAACTATTTTGAAGGTAAGGTTCCAGACTATGTCCTCAAAGCAAATGGGTCTGTTACGAGAAACTGTCTTCAAAATGAGAAGAGACAGAAGTCGTTAGAAGATTGTTCATCGTTCTATACAGCTAAGGGATTAGACTTTGATGATTTCGGACGTCCCAACACTACGCAACCTACATCGAAGAAGGCTTCTTCAGGGATAAGCCACAGGACAGTAATTATATTAGCAGCAGTTGGTGGAGGAATTGGTTTTATTCTGATCTTTGTTCTCTTACCGATTCTTGTGGCTTTTTGTATACGTCGAAGAGGCAGAGCGGCTCAAAGAGGAAACACTGATAGGCCTAAACCTGTAACAGAAGCTTCACAACCACCTAAAGGAGCACAGACTTTTGATTTGTCGCGTCTTGGGAATGCGTTTACGTATGAGCAGCTTCTTCTAGCAACAGAGGGGTTCAATGATGCCAATTTGATAAAACGTGGCCATTCCGGGAGTTTGTTCCGTGGTTTCTTGGATAACGGCACACCCATTGTTATGAAAAGGATCGATCTGGAGGAAAGTAAAAACGAAGGGTATATATCCGAACTTGAATTGTTTAGTAAAGCTGGACACCAGAGGCTGGTTCCTTTTCTGGGACACTGCTTGGAGAATGAGAGCCAGAAGCTCTTGGTTTACAAGTATATGAGGAACGGAGATTTAGCTAGCGCTTTGTTCAGGAAATCAGACAACGAAGGTGATGGATTGAAGTCTTTGGATTGGATAACGAGGTTGAAGATTGCTCTTGGTGCAGCTGAGGGACTAGCTTATTTGCATCACGAGTGTTCGCCACCTCTAGTTCATAGGTACTCTCCTTCTCCTTCTCGTAATAAAGTGTTGATTCTGTTGAAAGCATTGACATAACGAATCCTGTCTAGTATAGTTAAATGTGACATTTGTGAACCAGGAAAAATATGTAATTTGTTGATTCTGTTTCTAGTATCATATAATCTTGCATGTTAATCGGAAGTGAGATTTATTTATGGATTGTTAGTGTTTAGCTTCATAGATGGAGAAACACATTGATACTTGCTGCTCAAATGCCTCGTAAGCACAAAAGCGAGAGTACTCATGTGTGGGTATGTTAAATGTTATATAGAGATGTGCAAGCAAGTAGCATACTTCTTGATGATAAATTTGAGGTACGTCTCGGAAGCCTAAGCGAGGCATATGCTAAAGGTGATGCTTACCAAAGCAAGATTTCTCGTTTACTTCGGTTACCTCAGTAAGTGTTTATGACATTAATCATACTCTGTATGTTGTCTCAACACAACAACATTTTAGAAAGCACTTTCCAGCTTTACTAATGCTTCTCCCTCTTCTTTTCTCTCTTGCAGATCGACTGAACCATCCTCTTCAGGTATGTATGCTTTGGATCATAAAACCTTCCATCACGATATAAACTTTGCTCTAAATCTTCTAGTCTTTGAAGTATACCTTTGTGTAACAGTTCAGTTGCTTCTTGTCTAATATTAAGTTATTAGGCTCTAGTAACATGTGTTTCAAAGAAACCGGTTCGTGGGTGTATTTATAGGGGGCTTGTAGTTTAGGAACCAATGGAACCATATATATGATTGCTTTGTAAAATTAACCAATAGGCGTAGGAATTTTTGAAGGCATCTGATTGAGTTTTTCTTTTCAGGTGCAGCAAATGCAACATGCGCCTATGATGTCTACTGCTTCGGAAAAGTGTTACTTGAGCTAGTCACGGGGAAGCTCGGGATCAGCTCACCAGACAACGCAGAAGCAAAAGCATACATGGAAGAAGCTTTGCAGTACATCAGCACAAACGAGAAGGAACTAGTGACCAAGATCTTAGACCCGTCGTTAATGGTGGACGAGGACCTTCTAGAAGAAGTATGGGCAATGGCTATCATCGCCAAATCATGCCTAAACCCAAAACCAACAAGACGGCCATTAATGAGACACATTGTGAACGCTCTTGAGAATCCAATGAAAGTAGTGAGAGAGGATACCAACTCTGGCTCAGGCTCTTCCCGGTTGAGAACAAACTCGTCTAGAGGGTCTTGGAACGCTGCTATATTTGGAAGCTGGAGGCAGAGCGCGTCAGATGTAACAGGGGCTCAAGTTGGAGGAACAACAAGTGGTGGTGGTGGTGGTGGTAATGGTAATGGTTTGAGAAACTCGGGGTCGCAAGGGAGCAGTGGAAGGAACAATAACAATGGGAACTCATCGTCGAGAAGACGGCAATCTTGTGAGATTGTGCCGGAACCTGCTTCTTACGGGGAAGATTTATAAGTGCTCCGGTGAGAGCTTATGGGGGAGAGTTAGAGGATAAATTTTATGATTCGTTCATCGATTCTTTGTGTCGATAATAACAGAGGCAAAGAGAGTCCTCTCAGGTAGCATAAAATCATTTAAGATTATTATTGTTCTTCTTCTCCTTTATATTGTCTTTCTTTTTCTTTTCTTTTTTTTTTTTAATTTTGGGTTAGGATTGGCGGAGTTAGAATTGTAATTCACTTCCTTTTTTTTTTTTTTGTTTTTGTAAATTGTAATTCTTGGAGATTGGGTTTTTTTTTGGTTTCTTTCTTATTGAAAGGCCGGAAAAAGAAGTGAAGGTGGTTTCGTTTAAATGTTTCAGTTCCACTTTCGTCGTTTTCATTCGATCTGATCTAAAATACCGTTGACTATTCTTTAATTTGCACGTGGGAAACTTCAGTATAATTTGGACAAAAGAAATAAAAGGAAAGGCCAAAAATGAGGTTCTACCGAGAATTGAACTCGGGTTACTGGATTCAGAGTCCAATGTCCTAACCGCTAGACCATAGAACCACTTTTTGTTAGATTATGCTTTCTCTTCTATTTATATAAATAAACTATCTACATAAAATAGTATTTTTGTTTCGAAACGATTTATTTTGGTAAGAAAAATATCAAATAGCAGCATTAACCGATACTATGAACCCGTGTTATATGTACCAAAAAAAGACTTAAGTATCTAGTTCTCTACAACTTAATATAAGAAACTTAAGAGCGCATGAAGCTTTCAGACGGTTTACTAGAATACTTAAGAACCAATAACTATGTAATTCAAACAGTAAACCAATATTAAACCCAATATGATCCGATTTCACCTAATTAACTCTTTTTGTTTTGATGATGTTTTTGTCATTCAAGTTAGCTTAATAGCTGGGTTATAACCCTAAACATATGTGATAAGTTTTACAGGTGACCAACATCATGCCACACAATTTTAACGTTTTTGATAATATTTTATTATATTTTTTAGTCTTTATTTTATTTTATTTTTATTTTTAAAGCACATTATCTAAATAATAACAAATCTAAAATTAGTTTGTGTTTTAAATGTTATGATTAAAAGTTTTTAAAATGATTATAAATAAATAAAAATAATAAATATAGAAAATATGATTTAAATGGCGACCAAAATTTTTTTTAATAATAATTTAATCAAAATTTTTATTTATAATTAGACTGATATATATTAATTTTATAATATTATTTGAAAATTAAGTTTCCTATATCGCGTCAACATTAATTATCACAAATGTCAATTACATAGATATACTTAATAAATTAAAAATTATAATGAGTAATTGCTATTATTACTATTTTTCAGTTTCTTTTTTTCTCAATTATAATTTTTATTCTAAAATATTGTTTCCAGAAAAAAATAGAAAATATCTCAAAATCTTTGTAACATTATTTGAATATTCTGTGATTATGTGTTACATTCTAAATCTCAAAAGACTAATCATATAAATATTTTTAATAAAATTTCAAAAAAAAAGATTTAAAAACTAATTCTGTTTTTAAATATGGCAATTTTATGAAAATATAATCAATTATACATGCATATATATCACCTCTTGGCATCGTCAATGGGAAAATATATGTAACTGGATACTGCTATTATTACTCGAAGAGGCTGATGTTCAATACAAAAACACAAATTTGAGAACCTGGGGTTATAACGCCAGCTGACTTGGAGTTGGAGCTAGAGACCCCTTGGGCTGCTGATTTTGTGGTGATGGCTGATAAGACGTACATGAGAAATTTTCAGAGTAGTATTGTTAACGAGCAGAAAGAAACTAAATGGAAAACGGACGAGATGCTGAATTTAACAAGTGGAAGAATGCCTATGTGGTTGATGACGTTTTGTACTACCCTGATAATGTTTTTGATAACAAGTTGAAAGCTTATATGATCCAGAGCAGAGGTGTTGGAGTCGATGAAATGTTGGTTGAAGGGAGACACGCAAGGTGGTCAGAGACTTTGAGTTACGATAGGAAGCTGGTTTTGTTCATTCGTAAAGGAGAAGCAGATATTTGGGGTGCCGAGATTTCGCTAGAAAGACGCCACGGAGGAGAGATTTGGGGGTCAAGTTGAGTGGTGTTATCAGGTTATGCCCACAGGTTATACTCAGGCCCTGTTCAATATTTGTTTATGCCTTATGCTTATATAAATTTTATATCCCATTCAAATCCATTCAAAAATTTTTGATGCCTTATAGTAGTTCTTAAAAATAAATTTTTTGTGTGATGCCCTAAGCCCAAGCTTTAGTAGCTTGGGCTCCTGGGCCGGACCTGTATATACTCCCTGAGCATGCAAGAACATGAATGCTCAATGAGTGGAATGATGTCTTTAGCTAGTTAACTTTGAAACGACCTTTAAATGTTTCTTTGCGTTGTATTTGACATGGACCGCTGTAAAACTACCAAAGATAATGAAAATATTTCACATGCTAGAGGCTGATATTTTCACTTTCTATAAAAATCAAAGTTCCTTATGTCTCCTATACAAACTTCATAAGGTCATGTTTTTTTCTCACCTCTTTAGTATTTAATATAGGAACACACTTACGTGATAGAGAGAAAGACATAGATAAGGAAGAAAGCTGCACGGTGATAAACCCACATTTTGATAGTTTTAATAGATCATTATGTACATAACTTGCATGAATTAACCAGTAGATTTCACATTTTAGGACACATTAAGTTCATATGCATTAGAATTCTAGGATGTTTTTCACTTTTTGTTTTTCAGAGGATACAAAGCAAGTTAGGAACATTTCCGGAGTTTGCGAAGACACTTGTAGCTAGTGCAACGCTGCGAGAATGATCAGAACGTGTCACTGGGAGGAATGAACTCAAATGATGATCGAACCTGTACACCCTTTGAAGTGAAGAGATCGATTGATCCAAGTTTACAACGATCGATCGATCGTTTATATGACCGTCTATGCGTGAATCTCCAAGACCGACTAGAAGAAGAAAAGAATGATCGAGCAAGTTTAGATCGATCGATAGCCGTCAAGATTGATCGATCTACCAGCCCAAAATTTCTACGACGGATTAAAGGATCGACCAATCTCTTCGTCTGATCGATCGATCCCATAAATAATTCATTTTTTATATCGTTTTAGTTTAATAAATCAGGTTTTTTGGAACCTATAAATAGGTTGTTTAAGGAAAACCTAGGGATCACGTTTTATTCAGCCACCAAGAGAGAAAAAGTGAACAATAGCACAAGGTCTTCCTTTAACAATCTATGGTGTTTAGTAAGACAATTATAGATTTATTTTCTTAAAGATTCTTATATTCTTCAATCTCTGCAATCTAATTATGATCTTCTCATCTATTATTGTTTTCCCTGCAATTTCTGTCATGTCTGAGTAGATTCTTAGATTCAGCTATGGATAGGATAGATGATTAGGAGAATTGAGATCATGAGATGATATTTAGGTCTAGGATTGTGTAATCTATCACTATTAAATATGTTTATTGCTAGATTGATCTTGGAAGAGTCAATTAAGGTTTATCGAATTCACACATTGGAAAAGGAATAGTGAATTTATAGGATAGTCTAATTAGTGAGTCTTATGGTTCTAGCATGCGGAAGTAGTTGTCTAGGACATTTGATGAAAATTTAGATAGATATTAAAGCATGTTTAGTCTCAGGGTTTGCAATGGAAATTGATCAAATCTAGTTCTAAGCATAAGGATTTCTACATGGGAATGTCTTAATTTATTCATAATCTCATTGTCTGGAAATATAAATTACACATTCATGATTTATAATCATAACTTGATCTTAACCTTAGTCATTCTAATACCTAATCCATGGTTGAATTGCTTCGTATATTAGCTTATTCCTAGTTTAATTCATCGCAACTTTATTTATTTTGCTATTAATTAGTTTAATTTTCTATCAGTTCGAACATAATCAATTCTAAATCTCTTAGCTTAGATAGAAATTACTGAAATCTATTGAGTTATAAGTCTTCCCTGAGGATCGATCTCGTTTATACTACGAGAGACACTAACTGTGCACTTGCAGTCACTAACTCGGGCAAAACTCTTGAGGATACTTATTAGTATACTCAGGTGAAACTCGTGGAGACAAATAAATCTCTCTCAAGTTTTTGGCGCCGTTGTCGGGGAAGCAATTTAGCCAATAGATTAAAGAATTTTTCTAAGACTAAGATTGTTACGTTTACTACATTCCTCTTGTCGCTGACTTAGACTCAAGAATCTTTCTGTTTTGCAGGTTCATAAATTTGAGAAGTAAAGGACAACAAAACTTGCAACCACTGATTCACGAGATATGACACTTTGAGAGAGGAAACCGTTTGAGAACTCTAAGAGAAAGACTGGAACAATCTCTCAATCCGAACATGGAGGATCACAGAGGAGAAGCTCCACATTTCCAACCAGAAGAATATCAAGGACATGGGTTAGGTGCATTGCCTATTCCACAAGTGGACGCGAGGGCTCCTCGCAAGCGCATTGAAGCTTTCGATGAGCCTGGTGAAAGGACCATCAGTCTTGGCATTCCAACACCAACTGTTGCCAACAACAACTATGAACTCAAAATGAGTTTGATTAACATGGTGCAAGGCTCGAAGTTCTATGGTCTGCCTAGTGAGAACCCATTTCATCACCTCAATGATTTTGAGAGGCTCTGCAGGAGATTCAAGATAAATGGCTTTCCACATGATGCAATTAAGATGATGCTATTTCCATTCTCTTTGGGAGACAGATCTACTCAATGGGAATACAATGTGCCTACAGAATTGGTCTCGACATGGGATTTATGCAAGAAAGAATTCACAAATAAATTCTTTCCCAAGCAGAAGACGACTAAGATCAGGAATGACATCACTACCTTCTAACAGGGACCAAATGAGTCATTCTATGAAGCCTGGGATCATCTGAAGGGATACACCAGAGCATGTCCTCATCATGGGGTGGAGAAAGATGCACTGCTAAGAATTTTTCATGGAGGAGTTCATGAGAAGTTCAGAATAGCTCTAGACACAGCGAGCTATGGGAGTTTTGCTAACTTGGATGTTGATCAAGGAGAGCAGCTGATTGAGAACCTAGCTCAAAGTAACCAATGCTACAGTGAGAACTATGATAGGTCATCAAGGAGTGTGAAGCTGGAGGATCAGAAGCTTAAGCAGATCAACGAAAAGCTTGATAGACTGGACAAGGTTCTGCACTTGAACCAGAGACAAGTCCACTTTGTGGATCAACAAGATGCCTACCAACCAGACTATCAAGACCCTACAATGAAGGCCTTGGAAGGAAACCCTAAAGAAGTTAGCTATGTAGGAAATCAGGGAGGCTATTAGTATAAGCCTTACAACAACAACATGTCCTACAGGAGCCAGAATGTGGAGAACCCACAAGACCAGGTCTACCCACCGATCCTGAAGCAGCAAGGACAGGGATATCAGAATCAAGATCAGAGCTATCAGTCTAAGCAACCGAACCAGCAAGGACAAATCAACTTCCAACCTAGACCTTTCAACCAACAAGGTCAAGGGAACTTCCAGAGGAACAACTGCAGCAACCAAGGAAGCTATCAGGGGCAAATGAATAATCAATCCAAAGGTTACTCAAACTTTGGCAACCAAACTTCTTCAAACAACAACTATGTGCCAAGACCACAACTCAGCAATTTCCAGCAGAGGGGAAGTAATTTGAATCAACCTCCTCAAGATGATGAAGTGAAAAACATTCTGAAGCAACTGCTGGAAGGAAAAGGGGGAGCAAAGAAGGAGATAGCTGAGATGAAAGCTTGTTACAATGATCTGAACTCTAAGTTTGAAGGACTTGCAACTCATGTGAAAAGGCTGGAAAATCAGATTGCTCAGGTGGCTTCATCCTCAAGAAGCAATGGAAAAAGGGTTCTACCTGGACATCCTGAACCTAATCCTAAGGAATACTGCAAGACCATAACATTGAGAAGTGGAAAGGAATTACCAAGTGGAGGAGCAACAGGGAAGAAATCTGAGTTGGATGACACACTTACTGAGACAGCAGCAGAGGAGATAGCTGGTAAAGAGGTTGAAGAAGATTCTCCTGCAGAAAGAGCATCGCTGTGAATGTTAAAGCTGACAGAAGCAAAGCTACAGGGGAGACAGCTGATTTTGTTCTCCCACCTTATGAGCCAAAACTTCCATTCCCTGGAAGATTCAAGAAACAAATCCTAGACAAGCAGTTTGAGAAGTTCAAGAAGCTGCTGGGAACAGTTCAAGTCAAAATGCCACTGATGGATCTTGTTCTAGACTGTCTGATCTACAACAAGCTTCTTAAATACATAGTGACCAAGAAGAAAGCACTGGAGGAAGCTATGGTACAAATTAATCATGAGTGCAGCACAATAATTCAGAACAACTTGCCTAGGAAGCTCAAGGACCCTGGAAGCTTTACATTTCCTTGCTCTATTGGACCTCTAAGCTTTTAGAAATGTCTGGTTGATTTGGGATCAAGTGTTAGTCTAATGCCACTGATCGTATCGAAGAAATTAGGGTTGACAGACTTCAAGAAGACCAGGATCTCACTGGTGCTGGCAGACAGGTCTATCCGTTATCCCATTGGTATTCTAGAAGACTTACCTCTGAAGGTAGGAGACTGTATAATTCCCACTGATTTTGTGGTATTAGAAATGGATGACGAACCTACATACCCAATCATCCTTGGGCGTCCATTCCTAGCCACAACTGGAGCTATCATAGATGTGAAGAAATGGATTATCGACATGAACTTGGGATCCTCAATATTAAAGTTTGATATACTGGAGGTCATGAAGAAGCCTACGATAGAGAATAAGGTCTTTTACATTGAGATGCTGGAAGATATGGTTGAAGAGTATCTGAAGGAGTTAGCTGTTGAAGACTCTCTTTAATTAGCTTTTACCAAGGAGTCTGCGAAATCAATAAAGATCAACGAGGAAGTGGAGCAGTATGAGCGGATCCTAGATTCTCACAAGCCACTGAAAGGAGAGGTTAAATCAAAGTTGGAAGTTCCAGAAGCTATCAATGGTAAGACTAGCAGTAAAGACGATTGGAGTGAGGAGAATGCACCAAAGCTGGAACTCAAACCACTACCACCAGGGCTAAGGTATGCTTTTCTTGGAACAAACTCTACTTATCCGGTGAGTGTTAGTGCTTCTCTGTCTGATGATGAAACGTCTATGTTATTGCATAAGCTGAAAAAGTATAGGAAATCCTTAGGTTACTCTTTAGGAGACATCAAAGGAATTTTCCCATCATTATGCATGCATAGAATATATTTAGAAGATGACTTTAAGTCATCAATAGAACATCAGAGAAGACTGAATCCAAACTTACAAGAGGTAGTAAAAAGGAAATCTTGAAATTACTAGGTGCAAGAATCATTTATCTCATTTCAGATAGTAATTGTGTTTCGCCTGTACATGTAGTTCCGAAAAAAGGTATCACTGTGATTAGAAATCAGAAAGATGAACTGATATCTACAAGAACTATCACTGGTCATAGGATGTGCATAGATTATAGAAAACTGAATGCATCGACAAGGAAATATCATTTTCCGTTGCCATTCATTGATCATATGTTAGAAAGACTAGCTAATCATTTATACTAATGTTTTCTATATGGGTATTATGGATTCTTTCAAATACCCATTCACCCTCAAGATCAGGAAAAGACGATATTTACTTGTCCTTGTGGTACCTTCGCTTATAGGATAATGCCATTTGGACTATGTAACGCCCCTGCGATTTTTCAAAGATGCGTAATGTCTATTTTATCTGAAATGATTGAGGAGATAATGGAAGTATTCATGGATGATTTTTCTGGAATTGTACTTGGACACAAGATTTCAGAAGCTGGAATAGAAGTAGATAAAGCCAAAATTGACGTCATGACCAGACTCACACCTCCAAAATCTTCAAGGAAATTAGGAGTTTTCTCGGGCATGCTGGTTTCTACAGAAGGTTTATTAAAGACTTCTCTAGCATTGCCAGAACACTCACAAGACTTCTGTTCAAGGATACATAGTTTATGTTCCTACTTTCTCCCTATTCTATTTTTCTCTTTCAAAAATAGATTTTGTGTTCTTGAGTATATGGTAGAATATTAGCTCGTAGATTTTAACATGAATGAAACATGTTAGTCTTATATGTTTGGTTGTATCATGAGATTCAAAGAATGCATATAAACCGTCTCATTGCAGACATTTTATTGAGTTAAGAAAATGAATCATCCCGCCTCCAAATGGTTTTTATGATTTTATAAAATATGTTTATTGTTTAAATTTTAGTTTCACACATATTGTTGTTTTAATACATGTTCATCTTATTCTTTATTTAAGTTGTCAATATTAAAATGATGATCATGAAATTATGTATTATTAATATTAAATTTAAGAATTATGTTTATAAGATTAATATATATGTAAAATATAAAACTATAATTCTTTGTCAAAGAATAAATTAAATATTGTTAGCTTTTATGTTTTTGCTAATAATTATGTTGGTCATACTTGAATTTAGTATTCATGGTCAAAATGTTATAATTAAGATGTAATTTAATATTGTTGAATTATGTAAATGCTATAATTAATTTGCTAAAATAAATTATTACACATAAATGTCAATATTAATGTTTGTATATATATATATAGATATTAATATATATATATATATTTAATAGTTTATTTCAATTTTAAAACCTAAATTATATTGCAAATTAATATTTCAAAAATCCAGTTTTATAATTTTCCTACCAATCAGCGAGTACATCTCTACAATTAAGATTTAAGACAAAAGCTTCTGAACTAGTCTTTCGAAATCCCGTAGATGGACATAGAACCGGTCTCGAGACTTGTGATAAATAATTACGGGTTGAGGTCTATACATATGAGTTATACATTTTTTCATATGATTTGGAGTTAAATAATTTATGTATTAAACTTTGGAAGCTAATACGAATATTCATCCGACTCTACAAGACTGGCGCTGCTGCATTACATATGTAATCTACTACCACGAGCCTTAATAGAGTATTAAAGTATTATATCCTACCACAGCAAATATTTTGAATTTTTTTGAAAATATACATGTCAGTCCTGAAGAAAATTAATTCAAATACAGTATTATAAAATCAATAAAAATTTAGTTAAAATTCCCTTGATATTAGTATTAATATTATTATGGTAAGAGACCAAGAGTCCCAGGCAAAGACGTCAGCACGTGCGTTGTCGTTAACCCAGCACATATGAGCATTGGGATTCTGTGAAGAAAACAGTTTCCTCTCGTTCACATTTTATCGATTAACTAATTAGCCGACAATAAACTAATTAAATATTGAATGATTTACATTTTAGAAACAATTTTTAATATATTAGACATTTTGGTGAATTTTATAAAAAGAATATTTTATACACTATTGAAAATATAAATCTGAAATTTCTCAGCGTAGATAATTTTTTCTATATTTAAATATTTATTTTATTATATTATATATTAAATAAAAAATTCAATTTGTTCAAAATACAAACTTCAAAGAAATGATAAGTTGTGAACGATGTAATATGAATAATTGTTGGATAACTTATGTGTAAGTATTGTAGATAGCTAATTTGATTTCAAATACCTCGGTTATAAAAAAACTAAATAATACATACTTTTTTGTTTAGTTTTTCTAAATTTTAAATTTATGGTGTGAAATTTTAGATTTGGATTTTGATATAATTTTCATATCATTCACAATATATTTAACTAAAAATTAATTATTTTTATATAGAACAATTAAAAATATTCAAAATGTTGGGTTTTTCATTTTTAATACACTATTTTTGGTTTTATTTTTTAGAGCACAAATTCTTTGAAGTTAGAGTTTAATAATTTAATTTTAGACAGTTTTTATTATATATTTAAAATACGTTATTTTTTTTAAAAAAAATTGTATGATATATGACCTTTTATATTTTATCTTGTGTTAGTATTGTTTTTCCTAACAGTTAATCACTAACCTTTTTCGGAAAATAATTTTATAAATATAAAAATTATAATTACAAAACCAATAGATAAGATTTCTAACAAAGTATTGCATAAATAAATATATGAATCATATAATAAAAACGATATCACGTAAAAATTAAATATGACAAAGTGTTTTTAGAATAAATCTTATTCGCTAATAAAATATTAAATTTATTATTTTTTCTTATTCTAATGCAAATACAGTATATGTTTAGTTAGCAACTCTTTGCTAAATCTCAAACTAACCCTCTGCTTTAATTAGTCATTTACATTTCAATATCTCACTTGCTCCACATTCCTCAGCATCCATGGCTCTCTCCATCCTCTTCTCTCTCCTCCACCTCCTCTTCCTCTTCTCTGTTTCACCGGCAAATGCACAGTCCTTTGTCGGAGTAAACTACGGTTTAATCGCGGACAACCTCCCGTCACCGTCTGATACAGCCAAACTCCTCCAATCCACCTCCATTCAAAAAGTGAGGCTATACGGCGCTGATCCCACCATCATAAAGTCATTAGCCGGAACCGGCGTCGGAATCGTCATTGGAGTAGCCAACAGCGATCTTCCCTCTCTCGCCTCCGACCTCAACGTCGCCTCTCAATGGATCAATACCAACGTCCTCCCTTTCTATCCCGCCTCAAGAATCATCCTCATCAATGTCGGCAACGAGGTTAATACCACACAACAACTTGAAAAAGAAAAAAAAAATTTCTCATATTTTCTCGAGAAAATAATAAATTTAATCTCTTCTCATTTGATGCAGATTCTTTTGTCGGATGATCTGAATCTTGTAAACCAGCTGCTCCCGGCGATGCAAAATGTCCAAAAAGCCCTTGAGGCGGTTTCACTCGGCGGGAAAATCAATGTGTCTACGGTTCACGCAATGACGGTGCTTGGTCAATCTGACCCACCATCGGCCGGTTCGTTTGCTCCCGGTTATCAAGCCGGTTTAAAGAACATTCTACAATTTCTTAGTGAAACCGGGTCGCCTTTTGTCATCAACCCGTACCCGTTCTTTGCGTACCTGAGCGACCAGAGACCTGAAACGTTGTCGTTTTGCCTCTTCCAGCCTAACCCTGGACGTGTTGACTCCAATACCGGAATCAAGTACATGAACATGTTCGATGCTCAGGTAAATTATTAGTTACAGTTAGCTCTCAGGAAGCGGGTTCTGTCCTAACCAAATTACAATATTATTAATATGATATAAAACAGTTGAATAACATGAGTTTTGCTATAAACATTTTCTTTAACTTGTTTTTTTTCGAATTGCCAAGTAGCTAAGTTTTTCGTTTTGAATTTGGTGGACTATTTTATATCTAATCTTACACCCAGCTGAAAACTTTATGATATACAGTATTACTAATTATTTAATCAAATTAACAGCAAATCATTGTTTATTTGGTCTCAATCCAATGGTATGGTTCGTTCTTTGTTATAATTTATTTTACACCGAGATCTACAATTCTCTATTATAATAATATAGTGATTGTATATCATGTGAAAAGTCGGTAGTTGAACGTTGGGAATCCAATTCTATATAACTTAAATCTAACATAAATATTCGCAATAGATTTTGTAGCAAGGAACTTGGTCTCTCTTACATTTCCATTTAAAATCAAATAGTCTCACTATAATAGGATCGAAGAAGCGTTTGTTTCTTGCCAGACACGATATACTCATCCATTAAACATGGGATTTTGCTTAGGTTGATGCGGTTCACTCAGCTTTAAAATCGATGGGATTCGAGAAAGTGGAAGTGGTGGTGGCTGAAACAGGTTGGCCAACGAGCGGTGATAGCAACGTGGTTGGTCCGAGTGTTGAGAACGCGAAGGCATACAATGGGAACCTTATTGCTCACTTAAGGTCCATGGTTGGGACTCCCCTAATGCCGGGCAAACCCGTCGACACTTACATTTTCGCTCTGTTTGATGAGAATCTTAAACCTGGCCCTTCCTTTGAGCGATCTTTTGGCCTTTTCAAGCCTGATCTTTCCATGGCCTACGACATTGGCCTCACTAAACCTAGTATTAGTAGTGGTAGTCAGGTAATTAGCTAGATACCATGACCAATTAATATTGATTTACTTTCAACGGTATTTTATTAGCCATTGGTAATAGACCAGAAGTTGTAACATAATGGTTTATACTTATATGATCAGTGTTTCACCGATATGGATCAAACTCAACCTAATGCATGTGTTGAAATTGGTTTTAGCCATGTTAATGAATGATGTTTGTGATGATAGTAGACGTCACAGTCTCCATCGTTGGGGAAAGCAGCATCCATGGGATGGTGTGTGCCTAAGGAGGATGCAACTGAAGAGCAATTGCAAGCGAGTCTAGATTGGGTTTGTGGACATGGAATCGACTGTGGTCCGATAATGCCAGGAGGAGTATGTTTTGAGCCTAACAATGTCATCTCTCATACAGCTTATGCCATGAATTTGTATTTCCAAAAATCTCCTGAAAACCCTATGGATTGCGATTTCTCTCAAACTGCAAGGATTACGTCCGATAACCCTAGTAAGTCTTGTGTTTTTTCTCCTCATTTATCATATCATCATCGTCATTGTTGGGGATCACGAACTTCTGATTCTTCAATACAATTCATAGTAGATGGAGTGATGAATATTTTTAATATAATAGTGTTAGTCTTTACACACTTTTGATGTGAGATCTTAACAACCATATGCTTGCATTTGGTGGAAACAACACTTGATACATTCATGAGCAAATTAGATTCTTGATTCATGTGCTACATGTGTTCTATTGAAAGAAAAAAAAAACACATAAACCCAATGATCCTAGATCAATAGATCATGCTAAATCAAACCAAATATCAACTTTCATCAATAATAGGTAGATTAGTATATTATCCAAGATTATATTATTTTTGTATTTTGCAGTTATACATCTTGCTTGCGATCCTCTTACGCTTGTGTTTAGGTTGAGGTTAGATAGAAATACAATATAGAATAGGTTGTTATGATTTGTGTATTATAATCTTGTTATTTGTTTGGATACATTAAGAGTTTGACTTGCAAATGTGATTTATAAATTTCTAGAACTTGATTGGACTCAAAATGGATTTGAAGACTAAACAAAAAAGTCTCTTACACTTCAATCACAAACTATTACTGATATTCTTTATTTTGGCTTTCCTGATTTTAGGCTATAACAATTGCATCTACCCAAGAGCAGGATCGATTGGAGATGAAAGCGTAGGAGGAGTGATGAATAAATATGTGACTTCAGACAAAGCCATAGAGACGAATGGATCAGAATGCTCCTCTTCTCTGTCTTTGCCTCTCTGTATGATCATCTTTGTCTTTGTTCTTTCAATTTCACACCATGTGAATTTGTAGTAGTTGCCTTATTCATTACTCTCTGTTGGTAACCTTTCTGCCCTTTTATCAGCTATCATTTTTGTTTTCTTTCCATTCGTTATAAGAATCGGTTATTAAATATATATTTAACAGATCGATGATGTTCTTTCTTCGTTGGGTTAATAAAGACTTTCTTTAGAATATATGCCTTCTTTGTTCTTTTATTGTTTTCTTTCGTAATCAGGGCACATTATACTTGTAGTAGAACATGATACTTAATACCCATTTATGTATTTTTTTTCAAAAGCAGGTTGCAAAGGTGAAGTGGTTTTTTCAAAAGTAATTTATTCCTTTCAATTTTCTTTCTTATCTCAAATATAATGGGTGCAAATGTTCTAAACAATTTTCTATTTTATCAACTTAGTTTAGTGACTTTTTAATATCCCTTTAGCTCTGCATGATCAATTATCTTTGTGATAAGAACTTTTTTTTTATTATTGAAACTTAGACGGGTTTGATTATAAAGTGACATATAGCAAATACAAACGCGATGTATTTGACACTTTGTCAGTAATAAGAAACAATTTAGTATAATAAATACATATATTTTCAACTCTTGTCAAAACCTTGCTTTCTATATATACATGGGGATGCTTATGCAGGCGTGTGTAGTCTTCCAATACATATCAGAGTAGGCATTGAAAGAGAGGAAGTGAGAGATGGGTTGGTTTATTAAAGAAAGAAGAGGAGGTTCATGGAAGAGAGGATGGTTAGAGGAAACACTGTTGACTTCATCAGCACCTCCTCTTAAACTACTAACTCTCTTTGCCATCATATCTCTGCTCCTCTTCCTCTCCTCTTACCCTCGTTACAGGTATGAGGTTGAGAAAACCACCACGAATCTCAAGCTCTTTCTATTGTTCCTCCCAATCATCTTTGTCTTCCTGCTGGTCTCTCTACAGTTCGTCCATCGAGTTATCTTCAGATCTTCTTACTACGTCAGAGCAAACCAGGCCACGTCCCTTTTTGGTGAAGGCCACTTTCCCTGGGGAGTCTTGCTTATACTAGTTCTTCTACTTCTTTTAGTTTCTAAACAATCCTACTTTCACTCCTTATGGTACCCAAACTTATGATCTTTCCATCGTTTCTTTATTGTTCAAAAACATATATATTTGTTTTAGATTGATGTTTGCTTCTTGTAATCCATCCAACCACTACGTACATGTATAAGACATTATGTGTTAACCAATTTTGCTATATTGTTTCTTTTAGTAACAAGTATTTCTGATAAGCTGGGATGAATACACAAATATTATACATGAAAAGTTTATATTTACGAATATAACACACCAAATGATCAAAATGTTCATAAATCACTAAATGGGAATAGCTTTCCCAGTTACAGAAAATTTAAGATACTCTTCGATGTTAATTCCAATTTACCATAACAAAATCAAATGGTTTTTAGTTTAGTGGCGTTATGGTGTGTCCTTTCAAAGGAGATTGGCCCTAGTTCCTAGACCACTATTCCTGCTTGGGACGCTTGAGAGAAAACTCGTGGATATTAATCACAACTTACTATAATAATTGAATGGCTTAAGATGTTTGATCATCTCTAGTATACAATATCAAATAAAGTATTTGAAACAAAATATGGAACAATATATCAATCCTGACAATTGATATACTATTTTATCTGGACAACGGAGCAAATAGGTCGAGACATATGCTGATTGTAAAGCAAAACGCCTATCTCTCTACCAAAGAAGAACCAGGAGGAACCAGGTTTCATGTATAACTCCTTTGGGTTTAATTTTGTCTCGCATACTTTACACCAGTTAGTCAGAGTAAGCATATGTATATCATGCTTAAACCTACCCTTTTGAGACAAAGTAACACATCCAAAACATCAGGCAAAGTCACACTCAATGCAATTGAATGTTTGTTGTGTGTGCATAGGGCTGAGCATTTTGCTAAAACAACATTTTCTGTACTCTCCTAGTTTGGATTTTAGGAATAAAGGATTCGTATGACTTTCATTGACTAATGGCTCAGAATTGTAGCACAATGCACATATAACTTACGATAACATTCTTGTTTACGGCACTCATATTAAAAACCAGCTACGCACAACCAAGTACAAGTTGAACATATATTCTCACTTTTCGCCACACCGTCATATCCTGCCATTAGAGTGAGCGTATGTGGATGTACTGGGTGATGTATTTTGCGAGAAAGATTTTCACAGGGTTCATGTAGAATGAAATAACATTGCATACATGGAATAGAAGCTACCACCAAAAATTGGCATGATGCAAGCTTGACACAACTTTTTGTCGTCGTAATCTCGACTGATGTCATCATCAAATTTCAAATGATGATGTTGATGACTGAAATGTTGAATGATTCCATCGCTTAACCTTACAAACGGCTCAACTTCTTCTTCTATAATGTCTTCTAGCACTCCTTCAAGTTCAATTCCATCCCACACATTTCTCTGTGTGGCACATCTTGAATGATACCGATGCACCTTTGATGGATCACAGTCACAAGGGCCACATATATAGCAAAGGACAGCTTGAATCAGCCAAGGCACAGACATCGCAAGTTAAGCAACTCTTTCTTGGACACAGAGCAAGTGTATGTTCATGCCACATAGGATGGTCTATAGATAAAACTCGTGGTTTTTCATCACAAACTATGTTCATAGCATAATCACAAACCAAACAATAATAAAAATACCTCTTTGAGATATTCATCACAGCAGAAACATTCCCTGGTCATTACTCCCTCGTTAAACCAATCTTAAATATAATATCTGAGATTAGGTTTACTCGTACAATTTTTAATATAATATCTGAGAATTGTTATTTTTTTTTTGGGTTTCTTTTAGCAATTTAAAAATAGTTCAATCATGTGTGAAATGAGAAACCTTAAATCATTGATCATTTTTCTTTGACGTTCTCGAATCCGAAGTTTGTTCTTTAATGCTCTTTTTTTTTATCCCACTTTAACAACTAGTGCGGGTTTTAAATGTTTTAGAATTTAAAGAGATAAAAGATCTTTTCTTTAATAAACCATTGTTTTTCTATTTAGCCTATCCACATTAGTAACATTGTGACACGTACATCTTTTCCACAAAAACAAATTTTTAATTTTCTGGAAAGTAAATATAATATTTTTTACTATAACTTTTCTAATTTTTCTACTAAAAATGATGAATATAGTTTGATCCTCAAATGCTCAAAAGAATATTTATACTAATGGTAAAAAATAGCAAACTCCAAAAATTGTTTAGAAAAACGAAAGCACCATCAAAAGACCAAAAGGGCAAACGCTCCCAACAAATCTGAGGGCAAAAATATTAAAAAAAGAACCTCTCATGTTCGTGAAAAAAAAAAAGAACCTCTCATGTATTTGATCTCTCCGGCAAGAACAGTGAGAAGTTTTAGCCGGAAGAAACAATTGAGTGAATCGCTTCGCTGACAGATTGATTATCTGCTCTAACAGCCAGTTTCATTACAATTTCCTTTGTGTTGTCCATTCCAAATTGTGCCTTCACCAACACTTTCACGTTCCCTATGTATAAACCTGATAGTAAACATGTGTGTGACCTTGCGTTGCTAACGACCGTCTCCGTCCCCTGCAACCAAAAAAAAAAAACAATGCATTAACAACGACAATGCGAGAGTTTCAATAAACTATCAAATATCAGTTAGTCAGAGACACAGAAACGATCTATCATCGCGCGCGCCTAACCTCACAAGACTGCATGCCAAGAACATCAGTTACAGCTTTGACAGCTTCACCTAAGCTGTCTCTTTGGCCAAGGCCATACTCATCTACAAGATCGTTCTCTGGGTCCATGTTTTCCCATGCGTTCCTGAAATTGGAAACGCTGACGTTCACCATGTAGTCAGAAGGGACAACCTCAAGGTCCTCGAGCTGGTACTCATCTTCCACACCATCGTCCTCTGCTTCACCTGTGTTTTGGTCAACCTGTTCATACCCATGTCAAGAACCAATCATGTTATTACTTTATTTATTATGCTAGTCAACTAAAAGCGGGTGAATGTGAAAGCTTATGAAGCATGTACGTACCTCCTTAACAATGAAAGTCAATGTGTTTGAGAACTTTCCAACGGGGACGCCTTCTGGCTTCTCAAACGCCACAAAGGCCTGTCCAGGGGAATCGTAAGGGAGCGAGTTTAGTGGCTTTGAAGATAATTCACTGAATTCCTCTGCTTCTGAAGCATCTACGATGACATTAACCTGCAAAACAAGAGAGGAGGAAAGGAATTGCCAAGGAGAAAAGTCTTTCAGTTGCTTCCAACTAATATATTATGTGGTACATTATCATGCTCATTACCCTCTCCAACAATTGCTGTGGTACTGTGTTTGTGCAATTATACTGAAAGACAACGTGACTCTCCAAGATATGCTTTACAACGTTGACTGAGTATTCTGTTTCTGCTTCAGTTAGCTCCACAGATGAAGAAGACTGAGAATAACACATGTGTAACCAATAAGGATTAGTGAGTCAGAGTAAACTGAAGAGTAAAGCGATGTGCAGAAAACTAGTTTACGAACCTTGAAAACTTTCAAAGGAAGCAAACTCTGGAATAGACGATAGAAGTCTTTCATATGCATCAAAATCAGAAACAGGTGCAGGTGGTGGAGCACCGAGACCAGTGGGTTTCTTACCCTTAGCTTTCTTCTCTGCCAGTGACTGCGATTTGACTTCCTTAGGCACAGAGTCAACATCAAAAGCTTCTTCAGAGGGGTCCTGCAATATCAAAGATATAATAAGATAATTGAAGTCCCAAAGAGTATATATATAGAGTAGAAAACGAGGATATCGGAAGCTCACATAGTTTTTCAGACTTGTCTCCATGTTGACAAGAGGGGCTTCCAGGGAACCAAATAGAAACTCTCTGCTATCTTTGTCGGTGTCAAAAAGGCCAACGTTGCTAAGTATACTCAAGTAGAGTGTTACTCTATCACGAACCTAGAGATAAAGAGGTTGAAACACAAATTAAAAACAACAGTTTGTGCAGACAGAAACCCGTGCCTGCAATCGGAACACAACAAGACATACATACTGTATATTCACAGATTTACTACTGCAACCAATGACTAGAAGGCAACTTTTAAATAGGACCAGGAACAAACCTCGTCATTACTGTCATAGATGCAGCGCTTCAGCAAGACAGTAACCTGGGGCTGCAAGACAATTATTGATATTCAATATCTTCGTCACCAACCGAGGATGATAATTAAAAGATAAAACTTAATGATGCTTAATAAGAAGACAAGTATACTTTCAAAGCTTCAACCATAAACCCAAACTTTGCAAGTGTGCAAACAGCAGCTGCTCGAACAGTTGCATTCTCCAAATGCACTCGGTTGTATATATACCGGATATACTTGCTAGGATCTGAGGTGTTCAGCCCTTCAATTCCCAGGAAATGAAGGATCTATGCAAGAAATATAATATTTAGAATAATGAAAACATAAACAACTACAACTACAATCCTAGATAAGCAATGGAGAAAAGCGATTACCTGTGTTGAAAGATATGTGAATTCACAATCTTCGATAAACTCGCAAAGATGGAGCAGTCCATTTTCCTTTGCATCTGGAATATCTCTGATAATCGTTACAATAGAATCTACAATTGCCCTTTTAAACTCGAATCCACCTTCTTCCCTAAGAATGTTACTCAAGAAGTTCATCCTACAAATGAAAAGAGTGAGGCAGAGTTACCATATGACACAGCGACACAAATCATGACATCTTGATAGAATAGCAATTTCTACAGACCAGAATTAGTGTAACAAAACCTAAATTTTCACTTACAGTGATCTATACTTCAGAGGAAATTTTAAACACAATGATCTTATGGCTTCCACGACCACAATTTGAACTCATCGGCGATATCAGACATGAAATTAGTTATCTGCTTCATCAACCGTTCCACACTAGATTCATTCCCTATTTTCAGGAGTGTGGTGATAGCAAGCGTAGCAATACATCTATTCTGATCAGAAATTAAACTCTCCATATCGATGTTGCAGTTGGTGACAGCCATAGGATGAGTCATTGCAACCTGCGTAGTTCAGACCTCCATTCAGAAGATTTTTCAATGTCTGTCACTTGTACATTATCTCGTAATCCTCAGTAAAAGACAAAGATGAAGCTACTTAGGATAACTCAAGACCATGGCTTCAATGTTTGTCGGGAAATAAAGAGAATACTTATGTATTGAGAGGATTCCAAGAAAACAAAGATAAGCATTGCACACCTTGTTCAGAGTCCGGACAGCAGCAAATCTCAGCACTGGTTTAGAGGAATTCAAAAAGAGCTGGAGCACAGTGATTGCTGGAGCCAATTCTCGGCTTGACACACCATCAAGCTCAGTGATAGCCCTGGCAGCCTCAAGGATCACCATTTCTGCCTTATGGCGAAGGCAACTCTCTAGAAAATCATAGAAAGGACGTTCCCCAGACTGGCTGTGGATGCCCTTGTCCCGCATGATCTGAATAGTAAAGTTGGATCAAGCCAAGACTTTCACCCTCACATATCATTTTATCATAATATATAGAGGCCAAACCTGACTGGTGTAACGTATCAAGAGACACTGGGCCAAAGGAGAGCGAACAGCTCCCCTGGTCAAAGTACCAACCAACTTGCTGACAGCCAAGCGGTCATTTTGGCGTATCTGGATATGGTAGATAATCAATAATTGTAAATATTCATAAGATCACTTCTCATTACCATCTAGTAAACAAGGGCAGACATCTAAATTGAAAAACATCTACGACAACGGAACAGCAGCTAAGCATATATGATCTAAAAAACCCTACAGCAGAGTTACATGATATATAGTCACTCGGACCTACTACAGACTGAACCATATGGTTGGATAAAGCAACTCAGGATTTCAACTCTACATATGTGGCATGGTCTCATGAAAGAGTAGCAAAATAATGAAGCATACATATCCACATAAACACGTGAAAGGTATGCAGCAATGACCATACTATATAAAGTATATAACTACAAAGCTTATTTATGTTTCTACTTTCTAACCAATACAATTAGTATTACGCTACACAACCTTTCACATGAAAAATGCTACTTGTCAATGATAACTAAATCCCCAATGATAACATTCTGCTAATACGAGATCAAGAAATGTACCTGATGAAGCAAAGCCAAGGCATGAAACTGAACAAGGGCTGCTCTGGACTGGACAGCTTCTTGAACCTCGTTGCTCCATCTTTTGACAATTTCTGGATTTGTCTGTAAACCACAACGCATGTGTATCAGTCAAAAGCTCACACAAAGAAACAGCCTAATATTTTTGGTGTATAAGGGATACCTTTAGCATGTGAAGTCCACTGACTAAAGCTGCACTTGAAAAAACAGGGTTCTTATCCACAATAGCTTGTTTCAAGTACCGCTCAATTTGTGTAAGAAGGGTTCCATCTATTATTTGGCATAGGACAAGGATAGCATTTGCACGGTACATATCAATCTTACTGTTCATATCCTTCATCAGGGAGCTTGTTACAATAATACCTACAGAGAAAGACACAAAACATATCAGAAACTATACCTACAGAAAGTGTAAGATTTCCGCTACTGAGCCAAATACGGACCTTTATAATCAAGTAGACCATTCTCCTCAAACCAGTCTCTTTAGATTGGAAAAGCTTTGTAACGGAAAAGAAAACTTCTGTTGCTTCAACCTGCACACGAGGCAAAATGAACAAAAAAAAAACTCCAGTAAATAACAATGCATTCAGAATAAATGTAGCTACAGAATGTTCCATAAGCATGTATTTCGTTTCCAGATGAATAAAATTGGAATCCACATAATCATAACTAAGACTGACCTTGGTGAATGACTCCCCTTGGTTAAGCAAATAAAGAAGTTTCGTGATGACCTAACAAATTTCACACGAAAACATCTGGTAAGGTGCCACAGAAAGAAACAAATATAACGAGATAAAAAAGACGCAATACAAAAAGCTTTAGTGATTATTACCTGAGAGCACCTTCTAGGATCAAGCTGAGGGTCATTGAAGACTCTAGCTTCCTGAAGCACTGCTCCTTTCTCAATTCCCATGAATGGAGAAAAATCCACTGAGCCACAACATACACAAAAAGTATGTATACACATTCTCACCACCATTATTCTAATCCACAAAACGCAGTAATTCGATTCCTAAACCCTGAATAACACTTGTAATTTCCTAAGAAACCTGACAGTCAAATCAGAATCGAAGATTGTGTAGATCTACGCGTCGTAGGCCTCGGCCGCGTTTTTAGCAGTACTTGTTACTTGGTTTGGCCCGGCTGGGTAATCATAATTTAGATATGTATTTGCTATCCGTTTTAACAAGTACCCATTGTTATAAGTACTCGTTAATTTTTCTATGCTTGCGGGTTACTTGTTTTGGTATTTGGTACCCATTTTTACAAGTATTTGGGAAACCAAATACTTGAAATATCAAGTACCCGCATGCAAGTACTCGCTTTTCATTACCTGTTACCTGTTTTAAAACTATGAAAAGATGAAACTTAGTTTCTTACATGTTACATGATACAATACACAACTTAAAACTTGAAAGTTCTAACTTCTTATTACATCTCATTCGACATTCAAGCATTACAACAACTTTAGAAAGTTTTGAATCATAGTTTTTACACTACTGTTACAGTGTCACTACAAGGTCGAGTACTCGAGTTCCCAATAACTTAAAAAACATATAAGTTATCTTGCTTGTATATAAGAAGAATAAAAGTTGTGAGTATTGAGTAATGAGGCTTGAGGAGTAAAACTGTAAAAAGCGGTTGATGAAAGCTTACCTTCACTCTTATTCCTCAGATGTTAAACAAACTCTTTTCACCAATGATTGATATTCAGGTGAATTGGCAAACTCTGTCAAACAAACAGAAATTATTAAAGGTAGTGGCTAAGTTACAAAAGTTATATAATTACAAGTTAGAAAACAAAAACATACCATCTTCTACAATCTCGAGTTGGCGGATCTGATCCTCCCAATTAATTTGTTCATAGTCACTTCTAATCCAATCTTGAGCACAAATTAAAGCTTCAACAGTTTTTGGAGTCAAAGAGCTACGATATGGATCAATCACATGACCGCCAGTAGAAAAGGCAGACTCAGACGCAATAGAAGAAACCGATATAGCTAGCAAATCTCTAGCCATTAGAGAAAGAATCCTATACCTGGATGCGATCTTCTTCCACCAAACCAAAACATCAAACGTTGAATCGGTTCTAGAAACACAACTATCAGTCAAATAACTCTCTAACTCTGATTGGTGCACACTACTTCTCCATGATTGAAGTCTTCTTCTTAAGAATCTTATTCCCACATCATTCGAACTAGCATTATCAACTGTGACTGTGAATATCCTGCTAATCTCCCACGACACCAAACATCTCTCAATCCTTTTCCCAAGAACTTCCTCTTTGTGACTCAGAATCTGACAAAAATTTAGTATTTTTTTGTAGATTTCAATCATCATCTATGTAATGTGTGGTTAAACACATGTAATTTATGTTCTGAACAGATGTCCAAGTATTTGTAGTAAGCGAAACACTTGAATTGTGTTGCGCAAAGAACATTTTCAGTTTTTTCTTTTCTTCCATAAACAAGCTAAAACAATCTCTAGTGATTGTCCTACGAGAAGGGATTTCAAAACGTGGCTGCAGCGTGTAAATGAATTCCCTAAATCCTTCCTTTTCCACAATCCTAAATGACAACTCATCCTTAATAATCATCCTAACAAGAGACTTGCGACAATCATCTTTATCAAACTTTAAGAATGATGCAACATCATCAGATTTCCTAGGTTGATTCATTAAGGTGGCTTGTTTCAATCTTTTACCAGCAACAATGTCTTCTTCAATCTCAGGGTGAAGTTTTTTACACATACTTATGTGTTTCAGTATTGTACTAGTATTCACCCCAGTTCGTGATCTATTGCAAACTACCACACCACAATGATTGCATTTTCCTCTGTTGTTATCATCAGTTTTCTTGAAATGTTCTCATGCAGATGATCTTTGGCAAGCAGTTACCTTAGATCCAACGGATTCAGCGGTTGGAGCATATGATTGAGTTTCAGCTCCATGTTCTTGCTGTCCTTGTGTCTTCTCTGCTTCATCTGCAAACTCTATCTAATCCTCGCAATAACCAAAGACAAAAAGACAACTGATTAACAACAAAACCTAACCGATCACTACACCAAATAATTCAAGCAAATACAAAACTAACCGATGACAACACCGAAGAAATCAAGCATAAGCAAACATAAATTTTCATACAATAACCGATTATAATTTCATGTTCATATTCCAAATTTACAAAAATCAAACAATCAAAACATTAAATTAACACCAAATCTTAGTTAATAACACATATATAGCCCTAAAACCTAATTAGATTTCAAAAACCCCAAATCGAAAAATTGAAATTCGCAATTAGGGTTTCATGTTCATCTTTGAAAATTCCAAAATCAAACCATAAATACATAAAATGAACACCAAACCTAGTTAAAACAAACATATACAACCCTAAAACGTAATTGGATTTCGATTTCCTCAAATCCAAAAAATTATATTCGAGATTAGGGTTGGGTATACTTACTGATAATCCAACCGATTGAGGTTTTTCAACTTTTCCAGATGCTGAAGAGTGAAGAAGAATTCAGATGATGACGGTTTCAAATCGATAAGGTGAAGTTTCAAATCGAGAAGGTGAAAAGTTTTTTTGGAGAAACTGTCGAAGTCTCTAGAGAGAAAGAAAGTGGAGTCGACGAGGAGAAATGAGAAAATGAAGAAATTAGAAATCGATTTTTGTTTCATAAATCATGTAGATTGGTTTGATCAAATACGATTGTGATTAACTGGTTTAGTAAAAATCTAAATCGGTTATTGGAATGATTGAATTGTTGGATTTAAATCGAATCGTTTGGTTTTCTATTATTTTGATTAAAATCTATTTTGGTTTATTGGTTACACTTATATTGGTTAAAATTAAATAGTTTATCTAACCAAATAACAAGTACCAAGTATTAACGGGTCAAGCCTTTAAAATTTTATTCGTACATGCTACTTGGCCCGGACTTGCAAGTAATGCGCGATGAATGCTTGTTACCCAACCAAGTACCCGCACTAACGGGCCGGGTACGGGCTGGGTAGCGGGTACGGGTAACAAGTATCCGTGCCCAGGCCGAACGCGTTGCTTACAGTAAACGTCAATACATAAAACATCACAAATCTAGAAGCTAACAACTGATCCGAGACTTTGAAAACCAGAAATTGTACAAAAAGAGAGAAAAAAGGGGAAAGACGAAGAAGACATACGCTCATCGTTGTGATCATCTTCTTTCTTCACGAGTGGTTGCGCCATTTCTGATCTTCTGAGATTGTGATTCAAGAAGAAACGATCAGATCTCTCTTCCTTTCGAATTTACAATCTGCACAGACACAATGGAGCAAATGTTCTAAAAGGAAGAATATCGACGAGACTCGAGGTGAAGAGCATGAAAGAAGAGAGCAAAAGACCTAAAGAGTTAGAAACTTGGGAAAATTTTAGACGATAAGAGAGCTGTGATCTGCTGCATCCGCATAAGATTCGATTGCTAAATACAAATTGCCGATCTCCGCCACGTCATATCTCTGGTATTTGACGGTCTTAACTAAATGTTTCAGTTTGGTATTTGGGATTTTCTCATTTTCTGTATATATTTTTTTTTTGTTTAGAAAAATAGAAACTGTATTAAAAAGATCAAAGATTGGGATAACTGACCGTAGTGTTGATGCAATTGCAAAAATGAGTGAATATAAATTTTAAGAAATGTTTTGTAAATTGGGTATAATGTTATTAGATGAAGTAGTTCAAGGCTATATATGAAGATGTGTCTGCAATAATTAGGTGTCTTTTCTAAAAACCAAATGTATAGGAGTCATGGATCAATACTATACATATAGATTACTACCAAAATAGATCCAATAAAATGAGTGATTTCAAACTGATAAATTTATGTGTGTTTAGTGTTACAGTATTTCATTCGAAATACTATAACCATAACTTTGGTTTAAATCTATCTTCTAATTATTGGTTTATGTAATTTCTTTGGTTAAATAACTTGTCTTTGGTTTACTTGCAAACCAAGAAGATCACGCTTATGTAATGCCGTTGCAGCTGTAACGAAAAGCTAATCGAATATTTTCAGAAATCTCTCTCCTCTCTCTCTCTGTCATCATTCTCGCTTACCACCATTACCGAACTTTCCATCTTCGAAGGTGACTTTCTAAACCTTGATCATCTTCTGGATCGATTGTTTCCCTGGTTTGCGAGCTTAATCTTAAGTTCTAAATCAGGATTTTCGGTTACGAATTCTCACTGTTTCATTGGTATCAGAGCTCCGATTTCTGTTGACCTACATCAACAATGGATACTAGAGCGCAATCGTTGATCGAGATGAATAAACAGCTTGAAGAAATGAAGTTACAACAAAGAGAAGAAGTGAGCGTCGAGTTACTGGGTCTCAAGAATGGGTTTGAAAAACGTTTCTCTGAAATCCAAGAGGGTATGAACTATAAGCTCGCCGGATTCACAATGGGTATAAAGGAAAACTTTAAGGATATGCTTACAGAAATTTTTTCCAAGATGCCCTGATAAATAACCTGAAAGATTTACCCCATAATCATCGGCGTTGGGGTCGATACTCCAAACGCCTAAACCTCCTGATCCTTCATTACACACTCATTTTTCGGGGGGATCCACCAATACCAACGATACTCATCAAACTAATAAGATCGGTTTTCCGGATTTTGACGGAAATTTCATTATGGACTGGTTGTACAAATGCGATCACTTTTTCCTGCTAGACAACACGCCGCCGGAACAGAGGGTTTAACTGGCCTCCATTCATATGTCCGGGAAAGCTTTGAAATGGCACCATGACTTCATGAGTGAAAGGTATGGTATATTTCCTACTTGGTCGGAGTACATCATTGCGTTATCTAAACGTTTTGGTGAACATTACGACGATCCATTGTCGGAGCTACTGACTATCAAACAAGAGGGCGATACTGTTGACGAGTGTTTGGAAAAATTTGAGAGTGTGTTGACACGGCTGTCATTACCACCGAGTAATGCTTTGAGTATTTTTTTAGCTAATTTAAACCCCCATTTGACCTTACAAACTCAGCAATTTGACGTAACGAGCGTGGCTGAAGCAGCTAGAATTGCAAGGTTGCACGAAAATTATCTCTCGCATACGAACCAGACTAAAACCAGAGCTCCCTTCATCCAATACACTCCAAAACCTACTATCAACCACAAACCAATCGCAAACACCACTCAGAAATCCGCGGAATACTCTAAACCAAATTTTATTCCCCGGAATACGAGTGATAAATATCCGAGGAAATATTCGTACGAAGAGATGCAAGAGAGAAAGAGCAAGGGCCTTTGCATGTTTTGCGATGAGAAGTTTACTCCTGGACATCAACAGAAACATAGGAAAGCCCATATTTATGTTATGGAGTGTGAAGAGGAAGGGTTTCAAATGAATGAAGAGGAAGAAATCGAACAACTACAACCCGTTGAAACACTGGAAGGAGCTCCAATACTTTCACTAAATGCGCTTAATGGCTCTACTACAATTAACTGTATGCGATTATTGGGTTTTTGTGGAAAGGTGAAGTTGTTTGTACTAATAGACCCCGGTAGTACACATAACTTCCTTGATATTGACAAAGCTAAGGAAATCGGATGTCTACTCGAAGAAACTAAATCGATGGCAGTAGCTGCAGCACATGGTGATAATATGATCACTAATTATAGATGCACGGATTTTGTATGGAGTATACAGGGTTACAAGTTTCATTTTGAGGTCAGAGCACTACCCCTCTCTTGTTGCGACCTTGTTCTGGGAGTGCAGTGGCTAACAACTCTAGGCCCCATCTGGTGGGATTTCTCCAACCTACGTATGGAGTTCACAGTACAAGAGGTGAAACATGTTCTCCGGGGCTCTGCAAAGTCCAGTGGTAAAGAGATCAAGGGAAGCAAACTCAACAAAATCCTGCTACAGAAACCTCAACTTGCAATGATGCATATTCGGGAATTTCAAAGTGAGGTACAAGAAACAGCAGTGGATCAGGGGTTCTCCCTCTTTCATATTTCAGTTCCCCAAACAATACAATCATAATCTTTAGACTTGAAGTCGCTACTGGAGTCATATGCTGATGTTTTTACTGAGCCTGATTCTTTACCTCCTTTCCGAGAGGGATTCGATCACAGAATTCCACTAATGGCCAATTCAACTCCGGTGAGCCAATGTCCTTATCGGTATTCGTCAATGCAGAAGGACTTAGTGGATAAAATGATCAAGGAAATATTGAGTAACGGTACTATACAACACAGCTCCAGTCCTTACGCTTCTCCAATTGTCTTAGTGAAGAAGAAAAACGGTAATTGGCGTTTGTGTGTCGTCTACAGGGGATTAAATCGTCATACAGTTAAAGATAAGTACCCTATTCCTTTATTGGAGGATATTTTGGACGAATTGGGTGGTTCTAGATATTACTCGAAACTGGATTTGCGATCCGGATTTCATCAGTTGCGAATGGATCCTTCATACGTGTATAAAACGGCTTTTAAGACTCATGCTGGACATTTTAAGTATCTAGTAATGTCGTTTGGGTTAACGAATGCATCATCCACGTTCCAGAGTCTGATGAACCACGTTTTCCAAGATGTTTCACGAAAGTTCGTTCTCGTTTTCTTTGATGATATACTGGTTTACAGCGCTACGTGGAATGATCATCTACACCATTTGAATATCGTATTCTCTTTGCTGCGGGAACAACAACTCTACCTCAAGCCTTCTAAATGCACTTTCGGTTCCACCAAGATAGAGTATCTGGGACATTTTATTTCAGCTGAAGGAGTGAGCACTGATCCCACCTAAATCAAAACAATTCGAGAGTGGCCAATTCCAACCACTCAGAAACAATTGCGTAGCTTCTTGCGGCTAGCAAACTATTACAGAAGATTCATCTGCTCTTATGGAATAATCGCAAAGCCTTTATTTGAGCTGCTTAAGAAAGATGGTTTTACATGGAATTCAGATACTAATCACTCATTTGAATCACTAAAGGCCGCTCTGACATCGACTCCGGTTTTGGTATTTCCTGATTTCGATAAGGTTTTCGTAGTCGAGACAGATGCTTCAAACAAAGGCATTGGGGTGGTGTTAATGCAGGATGGACATCCCATCTGCTTTATTAGTCGTGCTTTCGGTCCTCGCTATATACACTTATCAGTATATGAGAAGAAAATGATGACAGTTGTTCATGCAGTTCAGGCGTGGAGCGCATATCTAGCACATCAGTATTTCATCATTAAAACAGATCAGCGCAGCCTCAAGTTCCTGAGCTCACAGAAGGTCACCACGCCATTCCAACATATGTGGCTTTCTAAGTTGATGGGGTATAACTTCAAAATTCAGTATAAACAAGGAAAGGAAAATCAGGTTGCGAATGCTCTGTCTCGTGTTACGAATGGGGAGTTATTGCAGATGACACTCTCTCATGTTCATGATGAATTTTACTCTGCACTTCGGAAGCTTTGGGAGACTGATGCAGTCCTTCTTCAAATCATCTCTGATTTAAAGGAAAACAATAAGTCTCACCCTCACTATTCCTTTATCGGTAACGAGTTGCGCTGTAAAGGAAAACTTGTAGTGGGTAATGACGCAGCAGTGAAGCTCCATATCTTCCAATGGTTGCACGACTCTGCCTTAGGTGGACACTCGGGTAGGTATTCAACTCTGCAGCGAATCAAAACTCTGTTTTATTGGCCGAGAATGAGTTTGGAGGTTCAGAATTATGTTCGTAACTGCACAATATGCCAACGAAACAAATACGATACTGCAGCCAAACCAGGTCTACTCCAACCTCTATCTATACCACAGGGAATATGGGAATCAATCAGTTTAGACTTCATTGAGGGACTCCCCGCATCCTTCGGTAAACATTGCATACTGGTAGTCATTGATTGGCTGAGTAAACAAGCTCACTTTCTCGCTTTATCACACCCCTATACGGCATTGGATGTTGCTCAGCTTTACATGGATCAAGTGTTCAAACTACATGGTATGCCGAAAGACATTGTGAGTGATACAGATCCTTCCTTCCTAAGTGAAACATGGACAGAGCTTTTTCGGGTTCATGGGGTGGATCTCCGCTTCTCCACGTCATGCCATCCACAAAGGGATGGCCAAACAGAGGTAACAAATCAGACTCTTGAAACTTACTTACGGTGTATGACCTCGGAATGGCTACCCTTAGCTGAATGGTGGTACAATACGACCTATCACTCTGCTATACGTTGCACACCATATGAAGTCTTATTCAGACAACCACCTCCTATACACCTTCCGTACTTACCTGGAGAAAGTACTTCTGCTACAATTAATCGCAGCTTATCCAAGCGTGAAGAACTCATTTCATTGTTGAAGTTTCACCTGCTCCGCGCTCAGAATCGGATGAAGCAATACGCGGATGCACGACGATCTGTTCGACAGTTTGCAGTAGGAGATCATGTGTACCTTAAACTACAACCTTATCGGCAACATTCACTGAAACAGCGTAAGATACCTCATAAACTATCTCCCCGCTTCTATGGCCCCTACCGAGTTATTGATAGAGTGGGAAATATTGCTTATAAGCTAGCTCTGCCTGCCGATTCTGCCATACACCCGGTTTTTCATGTCAGTCAGCTCAAACTCTGCCCCAACCCTCCATCGGTTATACCTCCACTACCTCAATACCTTCGAGATCACATAAAAGACAAAGAACCCGAAGCCATACTAGAGACCAAGATGATACGAAGACAAAATAAAGCAGTCACTAAGGTGCTTATTCAGTGGAAGGGTGAACCTCCTGAGAAAGGAAGCTGGGAATTCTATCAAGATTTTATCGCCAAGTACCCTGATTTTGATCCTTGAGGACAAAAATCATCTGAAGGAAGGAGTAATGTTACAGTATTTCATTCGAAATACTATAACCATAACTTCGGTTTAAATCTATCTTCTAATTATCGGTTTATATAATTTCTTTGGTTAAATAACTTGTCTTTGGTTTACTTGCAAACCAAGAAGATCACGCTTATGTAATGCCGTTGCGGCTGTAACAAAAAGGTAATCGAATATTTTCAGAAATCTCTCTCTCCTCTCTCTGTGTGTCATCATTCTCGCTTACCACCATTAACGAACTTTCCATCTTCGAAGGTGACTTTCTAAACCTTGATCATCTTCTGGATCGATTGTTTCCCTGGTTTTCGAGCTTAATTTTAAGTTCTAAATCGGGATTTTCGGTTACTGATTCTCACTATTTCATTTAGTTACACAGATTATAACTAAAACATTGGTGATGATGTTGAAAGAAAGTTTAGGATTGGGTATTTCTGAATTTGGAATTATTATACAGTGATTTTGAATTTGAGTATATATGTTTATTTGGTTTTTTCTTGCTTTTTTAGGTTGGGCTAGGTATTTTTCTGTAAAGAGGTCAGAACAAAAAGATTAGATGTATGGCTTATAAATGCAATGTGATTTGGGATGAAGATATTGCCAGGAGATTAGTTAGTAAAAGCCAACCAGATTTAGCGGAGAAGTTTGATCGTTTTCTTATCGAGTCGTACATTGAAGATAACAAAATGGTCAAGTGGTGTCCGAGCACTCCGCATTGTATGATGTGGGACCTATGGAGGAAAAAATGCCACAATGAGTGTGAGACTTTTAATTGGATAACTGTTCATACAAAGCATCACACTTGGTCTAAAATCTCGGGTCATAGTTGTGGTCGGTATCAAGAAATCAAGGAGAAACAGCTAGAGAGAGCTAAAATGGATCTTTACCGGTATATGCATTACCATAACCGTTACAAAGGACATATCGATTCCTCCAAGCTAGAGGATGTAGGAGCTATAAAACCGGATAAGAAAATACGATTTGATATTAGAGATAAAGAAGGAGAAATCAATTTGTAGAAGCACGATTTATAAAACGATTTTTTAAGAAATCCAGAAAGGAGGCGAGATGATCTCTTTCCTTAACTCAATAAAGCGCCCGTAGTGCGACGGTTTTAATACGCCTTTTGAATCCCAGGATACAACCTTTTGTAGACCGATTCGCAACACTCGAATTCGGAATCTGCGAACACAGTATCTACGATATACTCAAGAACTAGAATCGTTTCTGAAAGATAGAAACGAATATGAGAGAAAGTTGAACCTTTTTCTGTGAATTTAGAGAGTAGGCGATTTTTAGAGTTTTCGAGAATTTTGAATTTCTCAGGATATTCAGAATACTCAGGATATCTCGAATGCCTGCTTTAGCTCTCTATTTATAGGGAGGAAGTGATTAGGGATTTTTGGGATAAATCCCTATTTTCTGGGAAAATCCCGAAAAATCCGCAAGCAGTTGTAACCGTTTTGACTGGAATATTCGAGGATAAAAATCCCGAAAATTCTGCAAGCGGTTGTAACCGTTTTGACTGAAATATTCAAGGATAAAAATCCCGAAAATTCTGCAAGCGGTTGTAACCGTTTTGACTGGAATATTCAAGGATAAAAATCCCGAAAATTCTGCAAGCGGTTTCAACAACTTTATCCTGATTTTCGGTTCAGATTTTTAATCCCAAAAAATCAAAAAATTCCACTTTACTTAATGAGTCTTAATTTATGCTCATTTCCCATTCACATTTATCAACATATTATAAGTCCAATATGCTTATTAATATTTTGATCCAACAATCCCCCACATGAATAGAAATGACTCTAAACTCAGGGTGACTTTGAAAAACTCTTTAGGATCGAGAAAGCTAAAAAAAAAAGACTTTCTTGAGTATAAACGAAAGATAACCGTATCTGATTTAGTTGCATTTTTCAGCATTAAACCAATCATAGTTAATAACTGTCAGGTTTACAAGGCCAGGGGGTGAATATGATGTCTTGAACCACCCGGATTTCTAGTGTAAACCGAGACAACAATTATAACGCGGTTATATTTCTCGTAAAACTTTTGGTTCTCTTGTTGTGTTCGTTTTGGCCATGAACAGCCTGGTTTTTCATGAGTGAACTTGGAGAATACAGCCTTTCATTTATTCTCCTAGAAACGGCCGCATTTCACACTCACAAGGTGATCTTTCATATTTGTATTCTTTTTCCCGAAGTGATCTGCTTCACTTCATTGTGTTAGAATATATGAATTCATTAAAAGCCAATGCTTAACCTATATAAATGCAGAAAAACACTGTTGTCATCTATAGGAACTGGGTAGAAACAAAAGTTTCACAGTGTTTATTTAGATTTAATTTGACTTAGTTGTCCCTTTGAACCTATCAAAACATGTAGGTGGGGTTACCATCAAATCTCATCTTTAGTTCATAGGCTTTAAACCCATTCCTCTTGATGATTTCAAAACTTGATCTCGTGTCAGACCTTTTGTGAAAGGATCTGCAATATTATCAGCTGATTTTATGTAATCGAGTGAGATTACCCCACTTGAGATCAGTTGTCTAATGGTCTTATGTCGTCTACGTATATGACGTGACTTGCCATTGTACAAATTATTGTTTGCGCGAGCTATAGCCGATTGGTTATCACAGTGTATGCGTATTGATGACACTGGTTTTTCCCACATCGGTATGTCTTCCAAGAAATTGCGAAGATGCTCGGCTTCTTCTGCGGCTTTGTCTAATGCAATGAACTCTGATTCCATTGTTGATCTAGCCAGAAGCGTTTGTTTGCAAGATTTCCAGGATACCGCAGCACCTCCAAGTGTAAATATATAACCACTTGTTGATTTTGAGTTTTTGGAGTCGGATATCCAGTTGGCATCACTGTATCCTTCCAAAACTGCAGGTTCGGAACCATAGTGCAACCCATAATTTTTGGTAAACCTTATGTAATTTAATACTCTGGTTATAGCTTTCCAATGGGTGTGTCCTGGATTGCTCGTGTACCTACTTAGTACATTCACTGAGTGTGCTAGATCTGGTCTTGTACAATTTGTCAAGTACATTAGACTTCCGATCACTCGAGCATATTCATTCTGTGATACAAGTTCACCTGAATTTTTCGTCAGATGAAGAGTAGTATCTACAGGAGTTTGTGAGGTTCCACTTGAATAGTCTTTAAATCTATCAAGTACCTTTTCAGCATAATGTTCTTGGGATAATATGTATCCTCCAGGATGTCTAGTGATTTTAATCCCTAGAATTACATCAGCCAACCCCAAATCTTTCATATCAAACTGTCCATGCAACATAGTTTTAGTCTGATTGATGATATCGTTGTTGCTGCCTAGGATAAGCATATCATCTACATATAAACATAGCATGACATAAGCATTTTTCGTAGTCTTCGAATAAATGCACTTATCGCTTTCATTTATGCTGAATCCATTGGACATCATGACGCTGTCAAATTTTTCATGCCATTGTTTTGGAGCTTGTTTCAGTCCATACAGCGATTTCACCAGTCGACAGACCTTATGTTCTTGTCCTGGTACAACATACCCTTCGGGTTGTTTCATATATATTTCTTCTTCTAAATCTCCGTTTAGAAATGCAGTTTTTACATCCATCTGGTGGATTTCCAGATTTCGTAATGCTGCAATGCTTACGAGATTTCTAATAGAAGTTATTCTCGACACTGGAGAATATGTATCAAAGAAGTCTAGACCTTCTTTTTGGCGGAAACCTTGAACTACAAGTCTAGCCTTGTATTTATCAATTGCGCCATCGGTTTTTAATTTGGTTTTAAAAATCCATTTACAACCGAGAGCTTTGAACCCTTCTGGTAAATCGGTTATGTAAAACGTATGGTTTTGCATAATGGAATCGAACTCACTTTTGACGGCTTCCTTCCAATATGGTGCGTCTGGCGTAGACATTGCTTCAGCGAAGGTCTTTGGTTCGTTTTCAGTGAGTAAGATCATTAGAAAATCGTCACCAAAGGTTTTTTCCTTCCGAGCCCGTTTACTACGCCTGGGTTCAATTTCAACAACTTCTCCATCAGGAGTGCTTGCTTCGCTTGCGTCTCTTTCTTCCCTATTCCGCTTAGGGGTTAATTTATCCTTACAAGGAAAAATATTTTCAAAGAAGTACGCATTTCGCGATTCCATTATTGTATTTACATGGATATCCGGTATATCTGATTTGTGAACCTGAAACCGTTAAGCACTACTGTTGTGTGCATATCCAATAAATATACAATCAACCGTTTTTGGTCCAACTGTGACCTTTTTAGGAAGCGGTACTGCAACTTTTGCTAAGCACCCCCACACTTTCAGGTATTTGTATGAGGGAACCGTTCCTTTCCATAATTCATATGGTGTTTTTCCCGTCACTTTGTTAGGAATCTTATTAAGAATATAATTAGAAGTCATAAGAGCTTCCCCCCACATGTTCTGGGTTACGCCTGATTCTTGCATCATGGCATTCATCATTTCCTTTAGAGTTCGGTTTTTTCTTTCCGCAACTCCATTGGATTCAGGTGAGTAAGGAGCTGTTGTTTGATGAATGATTCCATTTTCTCTGCAAAATGCATCAAACTGTCCTTCATATTCTCCACCTCTATCACTCCGAACTATTTTAATAGTTTTTTCGAGTTGATTTTCAACCTCTAGCTTATATTCCTTGAATTTATCTAGAGCTTCATTTTTGCTCTGTAACAAGTAAATATAGCAGTATTTTGTGCAGTCATCGATGAAGGTCACAAAATACTTCTTACCACCTCTTGTGGGTAAGTACTTTAAATCGCACAAATCTGTGTGGATTAATCCTAGAGGTTCAGTATTTCTCTGGACTTGTGGTGATGGTCGTTTTGTAAGTTTTGCTTGTACGCAAACTTCACATTTGTCTTTACTTTGTTTGCATTTTGGTATTAGATTTGAATTCATTAATCGGTTTAACGATTTATAATTCACATGTCCTAACCGTTCATGCCAAATATCAAAAGACTCGACCAAATAAGCAACTGGAGCATTGTTATTAATAGAATTGTTTGTTACAACTTTTGGAACGACTGTCAATACATTCATTTTGATCAGTCCATTCTTAACAAAGCCCTTTCCCAAATACACCCCATTTTTCTTAAGTACCAACTTATCAGAATGAAAGTTGGCGCAGAATCCAGCCTTGCTGTGGAGAGTGCCAGAGATCAAATTCTTCCTCATGTCTGGAACATGCTTCACGTTGGTGAGAGTAATCTGATGTCCTGAAGTCAGCTTCAGGATTACTTTACCACGTCCTGCAACCTTGGATGTTTGGGTGTTGCCCATCAGTACTTGTTCATCATTGTTGCATATTTGATAAGTGTTAAACATGTCCTTATCAAAGCATATATGGGTCGTAGCACCTGTGTCATACCACCAATCTAGAGGATTTCCCTCAATGGTGTTGACTTGGTCAATGATAACACAGCAGAGATCTTCCTCTGTCAGGTTTGCATGATGATGTCGCTTTTGTTTAGGCTTACTGCGACAAACATCTGCCTTGTGACCCATCTTGCCACAATGATGACACTTTCCACGATACTTCTTTTCACCAGAAAATTGTTTCTTGAAGCTTGTGGAGCCAGAGGACTTGAAGTTCTTGAACTTGCTAGTCTTTTCCTCTGTTTTGCCTTTGCCTTTTGCCTTAAATTGTTCGGCTAGGTATGCTTGATACCCTT
Source organism: Streptanthus diversifolius (assembly GCA_039880935.1). Lineage (NCBI taxonomy): Eukaryota > Viridiplantae > Streptophyta > Magnoliopsida > Brassicales > Brassicaceae > Streptanthus > Streptanthus diversifolius. The sequence continues at coordinate 1,882,875 of JAXGFM010000001.1, forward strand.
TTTCCTCATTCTTAGAGAGGCGAATCACAGCTTCATTGTGAAGCCTAGAGATCAGCGATTCCAGAGACATCTGCTTTCGCTTGTGTTTAAGGTAGTTTTTGAAATCTACCCAGCTTGGTGGAAGCTTTTCAATGGTGCAGTCAACTACGAATGCTTCAGGAAGGATCATACCTTCTGATGCAATCTCGATGTTGATCAACTGCAACTGTTCAACTTGATCCATGATGGGTTTTGAATCCACCATTTGAAAGTCAAGAAGCTTTGCCACAGCATATCTCTGAAAACCAGCATTTTCAGACTTGTACTTTCTTTCCAAAGCAATCCATAGATGCTTGGCTGTGGGATATTCCTTGTCATTGTTGTAGACAGAGTATAAGTTGTCTACCAGACGACTAAGGATCCATCCTCTGCACAGAAAGTCAGAATGCTTCCATGCATCAATACTGGATAGCGTAATCACATCCAGGTCTCCATCAGGAGTGATTGGCTTATCCTCCGTGAGGAATTTGTTCAAATTCAGAGATGTCAAATAAAAGACCATCTTCTGTTGCCAATTCTTAAATCCATTCCCATCAAACTTTTCAGGAAGGAGTCCACTGGTATCCAGTGCCATTTTCGGAGTGACTTGAGTCGTCTCCATCATTGCAATCTCACTTTTGTTGAGAGTGTTCGCGTTAGTTGCCATCTGTTTCACAAAAGAAACGATAGTCAGAAACTTGATTTAAACGTTTTGTTTAAACCAGTCAAACGAATCGCAATCTCGCTGTGTAGCGTTCGCGGAAACGTCACAAGATCGATTGATCCTTTAAATCACGATCGATCGATCCAATATAAAATCGTTCGATATCGTTTTGCAAACTCGCCTTTTGAGCGTCTGCAGAAACGATTCAAAATCGTATAATATTCGTTTTGCAATCTCGCTTTTCAGCGTTCGCAGAAACGATTACAAATTGATTTAATAAAAATGAAAATCGTTTTTCTTAAATCCGATTGTAGCTATTTGCTAGAAGCGGATTTATTGAGTTAAGACTGTAGGAGCTATAAAACCGGATAAGAAAATACGATTTGATATTAGAGATAAAGAAGGATAAATCAATTTGTAGAAGCACGATTTATAAAACGATTTTTTAAGAAATCCAGAAAGGAGGCGAGATGATCTCTTTCCTTAACTCAATAGATTCGCAACACTCGAATTCGGAATCTGCGAACACAGTATCTACGATATACTCAAGAACTAGAATCGTTTCTGAAAGATAGAAACGAATATGAGAGAAAGTTGAACCTTTTTCTGTGAATTTAGAGAATAGGCGATTTTTAGAGTTTTCGAGAATTTTGAATTTCTCAGGATATTCAGAATACTCAGGATATCTCGAATGCCTGCTTTAGCTCTCTATTTATAGGGAGGAAGTGATTAGGGATTTTTGGGATAAATCCCTATTTTCTGGGAAAATCCCGAAAAATCCGCAAGCGGTTGTAACCGTTTTGACTGGAATATTCGAGGATAAAAATCCCGAAAATTCTGCAAGCGGTTGTAACCGTTTTGACTGGAATATTCAAGGATAAAAATCCCGAAAATTCTGCAAGCGGTTGTAACCGTTTTGACTGGAATATTCAAGGATAAAAATCCCGAAAATTCTGCAAGCGGTTTCAACAACTTTATCCTGATTTTCGGTTCAGATTTTTAATCCCAAAAAATCAAAAAAATCCACTTTACTTAATGAATCTTAATTTATGCTCATTTCCCATTCACATTTATCAACATATTATAAGTCCAATATACTTATTAATATTTTGATCCAACAGAGGATAGGCTTAGTGATACAATCCTCAAAATGGTGTCAGTTTTAGAGAAGCGACAGTTACAACTTAAAGACTTCAGCTGTGTTATCAATGGACTTCAGCGGTTATTTAGATCAAGATGAGTTCTCTTAAAGACTTGTCCAAATCATACGAAATGTACAGATTATAACTCAAAACCCTCTACTTTGATATTTTTTCTTTACTTTCATTGACCTGATTCTTCCCCGGTTCTGATAAAAAGGGTCAGTGTGGTTATCTTCTCTAAAAAAAAATTTAAATCGGTTTCAGAATTTACATAGAATTCTAGTTATGGTGGATGGTATATTTTGGAACTCTTAATGTAAACGGCTTGAAGCTGTCTTTAAACTCAGGCTTCTCTCAACGCCTCTTGGTGTAAATTTTTAATTCTTAACTTAAAAGTGAGGATCATTCCTAATTTATGATAAGAGTCTCTTCTCCATACGTCATCTCTTATGCTCTATATATGCAATGAAAAATCATTTGGTAAGACATTATATTTTCGCAAAACAATAAAATGTTTTAATTGGCTTACGCTTAAGGTCTACAATTTCAAACAGTATTTAGAATCTTTTTTTATAATCTATGTAGAATGATAGGTTTTGTCATCTTTCTAATAAATCCAATTCTGCCTCTTATCATTCTTTTTTCTTTTCCTAAAATGTTGAAAATAAGAAAAAGATATAAAATGTTGAATTTTTTGTGGCCGTTGATTAAAACCGGGAAAGTAGCAGTAGAAACTAGAAAGAAATCTGAAAATCTGAGTAATAGCCAACCACAATCACGCCTTCTATTCACAACACTCTCGACTACTCCAAATCAAACTTGTCTCTTCCCCTCACTAACTTACAAAAGCCCTAACCCTAATTTTTGTGTTGCCCCAATTTTCTCCTTCACTCTTTTTTATTTTCGTTCTTCTGTTCAATCGCTGAAAAATGGAAGACGAAGAAGGGATCGGGTTAATTTTAGCCAGAGCCACAGAGCTCAGACTCAAGATAAGCGATTGTCTCGATAGCTCCAGCACTGACGGTTGTAGAAACGAGGTTTCTTCTCCTGGTGAAGGAAAGAAAGATGAGATTATTGGCAATCAAGAGAAGGATTTTGACTCAATCAGCTCTGACGATGTAGAGGAGGACGAAGCTGAACGGCTTTTGCGTATACGCGATGCTCTCGAATCTCTTGAGTCTCAGCTTGCTGCTTTACAGGTTCGAAACCCTGGATTTCATCTGCTTCTCTGTTTTTTTTTTTTTTTTTCAATTAGCCCAAACCAGACCAATCTTGAAGATGTTTTTTTTTTTTGGTGTGAATTTCTGTTCATTGTTCTGTAATTGTAGGTATGAAACTCAAAGTTTCTGGCTTTTAGTGTAGATATGTACATTGAAAGTTATAAGTTCTGCTTTTTAACTAAAATTGAGCTCGTCTGAATTGGTTTCACTGTCTTATATTCTCAGTTAATGTGGAAATGATTTGTTTGTGGTAATAAGATCTATCTCTCATGGTATTGGTTTTATTGTAAAAAAAACCAGAATCTACGGCAAAGACAACAGTATGAGAAGCAAGTAGCTCTCTCTGAGATTGATTACAGCAGGAAGAAGTTGCTTGAGAAGCTGAAGGAGTACAAAGGGAAAGAGTTCGAAGTACTACGCGAGGCTTCGAGTTTTGCTGGCGAAAGAGTTGATTATGAGCACGATCTTCTCTTACCTCCTTACCCTGTTCATCCTCCTCTCTCCCTCGGTTTAGAAAACAATGGCTACTTACCTCATTTACCGTCGAAGCAGAAATCTGATGCAAATGGATTTGGCTCAGGACATGTGAGAAAGGAAACAGAGGTGAAAGGTCCTAACGGTGAATCTGGAGGCTCAAGTCATGGAGTTATTCGCTTCTTAGGCTCTGTTGCAAAGATCATGATACCAATTATCGGTGTCATTTCAATCTTGTCTGCTTCTGGATATGGTCCAGAGATGAGGAAAAGAGGAGCGTCATTGAAACTTCTGGAGTTTCTCCCGCAGCGAGTAGTCGGAGGGAAGAAAACACCGAATCAATGCCCGCCAGGGAAAGTTCTAGTGATTGAAGACGGTGAAGCACGATGTCTTGTTAAGGAAAGAGTCGAAATACCCTTTGACTCTGTGGTTGCGAGACGCGATGTAACTTACGGATACGGTTAAAAAAAACACCCTTCTCTGTAATCTTCATTGCCTCTTGAATTCAGTGTGTAAAGTTTCAGCCTTTTTATCTCTTTAGATGTGAAGCTACATAACTCCACCCCCCAAAGTTTTGTTCTTGCATGTGATGATTCTTCAGCAAATAATCTTAGAGAGAGAGAGAGAGATCCATTTGCAGTAGTATATCTGTTCTGATGTTTGATCAGGTGGAGTCAATGTATCACAACTCGCGCCACTTGTGTAATTCATAGCCAAATGTATTATGAATTAGTAAAATAATGAGATAAATGTGGTCTGACAAAAGATTGGTCAAAGAAATGGAACTCATCCATTATAAACCATGTTCTCTTACAGTATACTAGCACATAGTTTCAGTTTCTTTTTACCAGACAACTTTATCTGCAACTTGTTTAATAAGTACCGTCTCTTGGATCACACAAAAGGGTCATTATCAAAACCTATATATACATAGGACATCTTTCCTAATTGCAGATCACACAGTTTTCTTTATAGTAAATCAATTAATTTAGTTTCTGAGGATATGGAGAGTGAGGGAATGATTGTGTTTACAGAAGAGCAAGAGGCTCTTGTGGTGAAGTCATGGAAAGTCATGATGAAAAATTCAGCTGATTTGGGCCTCAAACTCTTCATCAAGTAAGCCTTAATGATCCCACTGAATCTTTCCATTTATATGCATTTATGTATAATCTGTGATATGAACAAATTTAAAAACGTAGGATCTTTGAGATTGCACCAACAACGAAGAAGCTGTTCTCGTTTTTGAGAGACTCACCAATCCCTGCAGAGCAAAACCCAAAGCTCAAGCCTCATGCCATGTCTGTTTTTGTCATGGTAACTTAAGAAAACTTCAATACTCAATATCTGGATTATTAATTTTCATTTCTACTAAAAGTTGGGAGTTTTGGGTTTATCAGTGCTGTGAATCAGCAGCATAGCTGAGAAAAACAGGGAAAGTTACAATGAAGGAGACAACTTTGAAGAGACTTGGAGCCAATCATTCTAAATACGGCGTCGTTGATGAGCACTTTGAGGTTAGCTAATTATATATTTTAAATGTTCTTTATTAATAATTTAAAAAATATTTTAAAATGAGGAAAATCTTTGCAGGTGACAAAGTATGCATTGTTGGAGACGATAAAGGAGGCGGTGCCGGAGATGTGGTCACCGGAGATGAAATCTGCTTGGGGTGAAGCTTATGATCACCTTGTTGCCGCCATTAAAGCTGAAATGAAGCCTTCCCCTTAAGGCCTTAATATCTCAATATATATAATAAGCAAAAGATGTCTACTTATTACAAAACTTGTAATCAGATTTGAATATGAGTTAATTGTGTCCAATTTGGTTTATTTAGATAGTAATCATAGTAATAACAGTGTGCATTCTCAATTTTTTCTTGTCACTCCATGAGTACTTTCATAGAAAGTTTCAGCTTTAAACCGTGTTAAAATACACTTGAGGTTTTGATAAATATATATATCTTTGGTCCACGTAACTACATAATTTCTACATATAGCTCTGAATTTTTATATGCCAAAACGATAACGATCACTCACGCTACGAATATGACAGTAGACAATTATTGGACTTTTTCGTTAACGGAGATTTTGATTTTTTCAAAATATTCAATTGTTTCTGATTGTTGAACTTGGTAGTTCCTATAAACTTGGTTTCTTCAACTTTGCATTATTTTCATTTTTTTTTGTTGTTCCTTTTTATAATATTTGCAATGAAAGCGAAGGTTCTATAATTTATGATCAAACCATAACATTTTATTTTCCTACCAAAACATATTTTCTATCAAAATTATAAATCTACATTTTTTTTAGAATTGCATTTAATACGTGATAATTAACTCAACAAATTTTAGACACAAAATCTGATTCAGGATAAACTATAACATCTGAGTAGTAAGGTTGATTACACTATTTCGATCAATATTTATTTTTGCTTAAATTTAATAGTTCAAATTTTTATTTTAAAGAAACTTTGATTTATGTTGAAATTAATACAGTATCACAAAATTAAGCTTTAAAAATGATGGAAATTATTGAGGTTGAAATAGACCATTTTTCTAAAGGTGTTATAGTGTATTTTTTGGCAAAATAGTGGTTAGTTTTAAATTTTATTATATCTAAGGTTTAAACACATCACCCTAAATATTAAAAAAGATATTAAAAAGATTAGTTAATTTAAATAAAACGAAAGTCATTTAACTTTTACAGGTGGAAGTCGTAGGCTATTAATAGCATAAGTCAAGCTAAATTATAGGACGAAGAAGCCAAAACTAGAGTATGGAAGTCGAATTTAGGAGAAGGTCGAAGCATGTGATTGTGAATCGATAAGTTGCAAAGTTTTCGGCACGGTCTCATCTCCCAAGTTATCTGAAAACGCTCTGCTTGAGGAGTAGTTCTATGATGGCAGAAGAAGAACTGAAGAGGAGAAACTCACTAAAATCTTCCAGAAGATTTAGTATTGGAGATACTCTCTAGGGTTCCGGCAGTTTCTCTGGCACGATTGCGTTCCACATCGAATGGATGGAACTCTATGATAAGAGATGGGAGACTTGCAAACAAGAACTCTGCTAATGCTCCAAGACAGTCGTCTCTGATGATCATGTTGATTCGTTTTAGGGTTTATTTAACGAGCGTTGATCTCCATGGACGAAATTGTAAAGGTAACAAGTCAATTTAGCCTTAAACATCCTTTTTCTAAATCTTTGGAACAAGTCGATATACGTGAGGTCTTTCACTGCGATGGCTTATTGCTATGCACCACCGACGATAATAGACTTGTGGTTTGGAATCCATGTACAGGTGAAACCCATTGGTTCCAACCCAAAAAATCTTACAAGAAATATAATACCTAGGCATTCGGTAAATCCTCCTGCAAGTATTAATCAAAATAGAAATATGAAGCCATACCTTGTTCAGTACGCAATCTATGACTTTACCTCTAACTCGTGGACGTCTGTGAATGGCTTGTTTCTAGTCAAAACATACCAAGTGTAGATATCTTAATAAGTTTTGATTTTTCAACCGAGAGATCTGTTACTATGTCTCTTCCGGGTGATAATCTTGTTTTTGCTTTATCAGTGACTAGAGAAGAGCAACAGCTTTGTATGTTAGCTACTCTTGACAGGGCTATTAATGATGTGGATATAGATGTATGGATAGCAACCAAGATCGAGAGTTCTGGAGCCATGTCATGGACCAAGTTTCTATCTGTAGAGAAGCGAGTCTATGGCCAACATCATTTTTGCATAGCTGATGGGATGAAGTTTTTTGGCTGACTGTGAGAAAAAAGTCATAGTGTGTCGCGGTAAACATTGGGTCTTCAAGGACTTCTTAAACATTGTGGGAGAAGATAAATTCATACAAGTTATTTGTTCAGTTTCCTTATGTTTAACTACCTTGACTAGACTTCTGGTTCTTTATGTCTCATCGAACCAATTGACTGGGAATGTACTCTCTGCTCTCAGTAACCTTGGATCTATGTTTGATAACGACTTCGAAGACTTCTTCTCAGTTGGTTCACTCGCCAACCTCTCAGAACTTCAGGTGTTCAAACTTGGTTCAAAATACAAATTGCTTCAAGTAGAGTTTGAAAGTTTGTGGAATCCAAAATTTCAGTTGAATGCTATTGTACTAGGATCTTGCAACTTGGAAAAGGTTCCTTGTTTTCTCCTACACCAGAAGAGTTTGCGTCAAGTTGATCTCTTTGAAACATTTCGGAAAACAATACGGAACTCAAGATTTTAACTCTATATGATAATAATTTTACGACCTTCAAACTACCAAAATCTGCTCATGATCTGCTTTTTCTAGATGTTTTTTCTCATCGGTCTTGTTTGACGCCATCAACCCAACATTTTCGACAATGAAAACCATCATTATGAAAATAAACATCTATGAATTATATAGCATAAATAAATTGGTAAAACACAAAGATCGTTATTTTTTAACCTTAAACACATTGCAAATACAATATCTTCTTCATAAGTTGGATAAAGTTTCAGATGTCTTAACGATGATATTTCCATCACATAGAAAAACTTTTGGAATCTCATACTCACTACCAGCCATGACGTAAAGCCTGTCAATTAGGTTCTTGTTTCTTTTTTGTCACTGTAGCTAGGATCAATATTATGAAAAGAGAAAGAGAGAATGAGCGAATTTAGAATGCCAAATCGAGATCTTAATCTGAGAAAATGAGGAATTTGAGAATATGAGAAAGAAAAAGATAAAACGAAATAACTTGAAAAAGAAAGAGAAATGAAAGAGAAATGAAAGAGAATGAGAAAAACCAAATATTAAAGAGGAATGCGAAAGTTGGAAGTTGTAATTTTGGGAAAATCAAATTTACCTACTTGTGCGCCAAAGGATAAAAGGAAGGGAAAGAGGGAAATTCGATTTTTGTTGAATAAAATTCAACTTTTTGGACATGACCACCAAAAATATAATCCACAGACCTTCCAAAATTTTGAAAAAAAATTGTACTTAATTGTATTGAGGATCGTAGTTTTCAAAAATTGCTACTGGTTGTATTTTTGAATTTCTCATTATATTTAGTTTTTTTACTAAAAAAATTGTTTTTACAGTTTTAGCGTTGATTAAAGTCGATTAACGTAGAATTCTAAGTGTATTATGCATTAAAAATTAAAATGTATATTTTTCAACAGAACTTGACTATTATTTATAAAGTGACATCAAAAATATAAAGAGTACATTAGCTATATTCTATCATAACAAACTAATATGAAATAATTTAATAATTTTTATCTTAATATGCATTTATGACATTTAATACAAACTAGTTTTATAATGTCAATTGAACTATATTTCTTGATAACATATAATTTTAAAATTATCAATTTTCATTAGTTATACCAGTTATATCTGATACAACAAATAGAACTATCTATAACTACAGCTAGTTGTACAAAAAAGAAGAAATATGGAGAAATTACGGCTAGTTGTACCAAAAAGTAGAACTAGACTAAAACTACGGCTAGTTGTACAAATAAAATGTATAACTAGGTACACTTACTGCTAGTTGTACAAAAAAATTAGAACTAGGGTAAAATTACGGCTAGTTGTACAAAAAATAGAACTAGAGTAAAATTACGACTAGTTGTACAAAAAAGTAGAATTAGGGTAAAACTACGGCTAGTTGTAAAAAATAGAATTAGGTAAAACTATGGCTAGTTGTACAAAAAATTAGAAATATGGTAAAAATACGGCTACTGTACAAAAAATAGAACTAAGTACAACTACGGCTAGTTATACAAAAAGTAGAACTATGATAAAACTACTAGTATTACATAACGGAAAATTACATAGTTATCCATACTATAAAATCAAACTTAGTGTCGTCCAAATACAAATCAAACACTACCAAAATCTCCATGTAACAACCATTGGAGTCTTTGTCATGCATGCCTTTTATTTTTCATCCTTGGACGCCGTTCTCCATCCAACGGAAACCTCTTTACTTTCTTTCTACCATTCTTTTTGATGAGATCCAGAGGTATGATATGCAATTCATTGAAGTAATCTGGGAAATTCCACTCTGACATATCCGACAATACAAAAATTGTCTTGTAATACATTAATGTTCATAGTTCCAACCAATAGTATTTTGAGCATAAATCATGTAAATGGATATCACGACCTCTATCTTCATGCCTTTTGATTTTAATGAAAATGGCTAGTGCATAACACACGAATACCTTTCAATATCGAACATCCTGCAACTACAACTTTTTAAGAGTAAGTTCACTAAATAAGACTTTCTTTCACTACCAAAGATATTGTATTACAACTCGTAATTGTTTAGCTCTGTCGTAACTAATTTCTCAACAGTAGAACATGTGTCGTGCATATTATTCTTTACTAATGATCATTAAACCATTCAAAAAATTTTTTAATGATCTTGTCAATCATAGGTAGTAATGAGTACTTCTGTACGCTCTTAAAAACATTGTTATCGACATAATTGTTTGTTATATGTTGTATATTTTTCCTGGAAAACAACACCTTACCCATTTTTCTTTCACTGTAGTCTCCTCCAAATACTTGGCCGCAAAAAGAAATATCGTTTTAAAATCACTATAAGCACAGTTGAACTCAACCACTGTGTAAAGCCTATTGCACTCCATGAATCTCCATATGACTACATCTTTGTTGACGTTTGTAGCATGAATTTTCATATTTGGGACAAATACCATATACAATATGCATGATAAGTGCTCATATACACAATAGCTATGACACCGATGAGGCTTGAATTTAAGTCACTAATAAATAGTATTTCAGAAGTCTTTATTGTTTTTAGCATCTCGAAAAACCACTATCAACTTATACTATTTTCACCATTAAGTACACCAAACGTTATGGGATAATGATCACGATTAGGATCTTGAGATGTGGCAATCATTGGTACACCACCATATCCTTTTTTGAGAAAAGTTCATCCACAGTTATCACTTTCCTCATGACTTCAAACTCTTGAATGCTTGCTCCCAAAGCGATAAATAAGTACTTGAATTGTTTGTTCTTATCCACTTTTATATTTGTAATTATATCAGGATTAATCTTCACTAACATGTACAAATAACAATACATCATTCTTGTAGTTTTCTTCTGGAATACCACGCAAATCATATAAAACTTTATTTTTCCCTCTAAATGCAGTAGAGTATGATATCTCCACACCCAATTGTTTCTGAACAAGATCCATGATATTTTTAGGAGTTGAATTTTCAATTTGTCCTGGAAAATTGTCATTCAAAAGAGTTGCAACTAATTGTGATGTGTATTTCCTCTTCTGGTTGCTTTCACTTTGACTTGCCCGAGAGCATATATGCATTTTGGTGTATCTTCTAATCCAGAAAAGATCTATCTTCCCTATTATTGCAGCTCGTATACCATATTTATAGCTTTATTTACGACATTTTATCACTAATCGGGTATTATCTAACTTTTTATAACATATCTAAAACAGTTCACAAATGCGGCTCTATCTACCAATTCTTGCATTGTCCTCTTATTTGAATTCTTGATATACATCCACACCCAAATATTACTATATGTGCAATAATACTGAGTTTTTAGTTTTACTAGGTTTATTATTTGTACTAGTTTTACAAATTTTATTAGTTTTACTAATTTTAAATAGTTTTATTAGTTTAACTATACTCTTCAGTTATATTAGTTTTACTGAGTTGTCCTATCGTAAAAATTCACATTGCAATTCTATCTATTCTATTTACAGTTTACTACGATTCTACCATTGCAATACATTTATAGTCCTAAATGACCTATAAAACATTGTTTAAAACTTGTTGAATTCAGTTCAATGCAATGAATTTGAAATTGAGTTCAACCTGGATTTGAAATCAAAATCTTTGTTACAACTCCAGGATGGAACAAATGGCTGTCAGAGGTGAATGAGGATGACGAGAAGCTGAGAGGGAGTAGGAGATGCGGCGAACGAGGAGAATCAAAATCAATTGCGAGAGTTCAAGCTCGTGGAGAAGAATGCGAATGCCATCGAGAAGAATTGTGTTCACCAATTTTTTTTATTAATTTTTTCAAGGTGGGAATATCAGAATTATTTTCAATGCATAGTCATAATCGACCCATAAGAAATGGTTAAAACTTGTTGAATTTAGTTCAATGCAATGAATTTGAAATTGAGTTCAACGTGGATTTGAAATCAAAATATCTATTGCAGTTCCATCTCAAACGGCTGTCGGAAGTGAATGAGGAGGATGAGAAGCTGAGAGGGAGGAGACGCGGCGAACTAGAAGAATTGAAATCAATTGGGAGAGCTCAACCACATGGAGAAGAAATGTGAACGCCGTCGAAAAGAATCGTGTTCACCAAATTTTTTAAAAAATTATTTTCTTAAGTTTTTGAAAAGGTAAAATGGGAATAGCACATTTCATCCCTGTTCGAAAACATGGCCGTGGACCCGCGGTGCCTGATTAAGCGGCGGTGATGCGTTTGAAGATGGCTCACCGTGGCGATTTTAATATATTCGGCTAACAAATCGGATTCATCAAGATAATTTACTTTTTAGACTTTGAAATCAGTTAATCAGTTATCACTGATTAATCGCGGACTAACTGATTCCGCACTAACCGCAAGGCAACCGCGTAACGAATTTTCGAACATTGCATTTCATTAATAAAAGGATATATTTAGATTAAAGAAGGGTATAGTGAATATTTTGGAAGAGGAGATGTTGACTTTTCTTCTTCTTCTTTATTCAATTAATATCAGATTTTCATAGTAAATCTTAAAATTGCTGGCAATTTTTTTACATTTTCCTTTACTTTTTTCTTTTTTGGAACAAATAAGATAAATTGATTAGAGAATAAATCACATAAAATTGTTTTTAAAAGTATTATTAAATTTATATAGTGATTTTAATAAACCTAATTCTTCATATTAATATATGTAAATAGTTTAGTGATAATAACGAATATTGGATATCTTTAAAAAAATTTATCTTGTTTTATTTTTTCCGAGATTTTCTAGATCTCCCCCTATAAAACTTATCGTCAGGTTGTAACTTGTAAAACGAAACTAACCCTAATAGCTCTGCAAAACTTTCCTGAATTCTTCTCTCAAGGTATATTATTTGTTCATCTTCTTCTGAATAATCCGTTGATTGCTCTTTGTTTTCTGCTCTTAAATTGGAGACTTTCTTGTTGGACAAGATCCGCTTAGATCGTTGCGATTTTCTGCTTGGTTGTGTGTGCTAACGAGAAGTGTACTTACTTTAATTTGTTTGCAGATGGTGATGCAAATCTTTGTTAAGACTCTTACAGGCAAGACCATAACCCTTAACGTCGAAAGCTCAGACACTATTGACAACATCAAGGCAAAGATCCAAGATAAGGAAGGAATCCCTAGGGACCAGCAGAGGCTTATCTTTGCCGGTAAACAACTCGAGGATGACCGGATCTTGTCTGATTACCATATCCATAAAGAGTCAACTCTCCACTTGGTTCTCAGGTTGAGAGGTGGTATGCGAATCTTCATAAGGGCTCTTACAGGCAAGACCATTACCCTTGAGGTCGAAAGCTCAGACACAATTGACAACGTCAAGGCAAAAATTCAAGATAAAGAAGGAATCCCTACGAACCACCAGAGGTTGATCTTTGCCTGTAAACAGCTCGAGCTCGAGAATGGCCGTACCTTGGCGGATTACAACATCCAGAAGGAGACAATCATTCATCTTTTCCTTGGTTTACGCGGTGGAATGCAAATATTTGTGAAAACACTCACTGGTAAAACCATTACCCTTGAAGTTGAGAGCTCAGATACTATTGACAATGTAAAGGAAAAGATTCAGGACAAGGAAGGGATCCCACCAGATCAACAGAGGCTCATCTTCGCGGGTAAACAACTTGAAGATGGTCACACCCTTGCAGATTACAATATCCAAAAGGAATCAACACTTCACCTTGTGTTGCGTCTTCGTGGTGGGATGCAGATATTTGTCAAGAATTTGATGGGTAAGACCATCACTCTTGAGGTCGAAAGCTCTGATACGATTCAAAATGTGAAGGCCAAGATTCAAGATAAAGAAGGCATCCAACCGGACCAGCAGAGGTTAATCTTTGCCGGGAAGCAGCTCGAAGATGGTCGGACTTTAGCAGATTATAACATTCAGAAAGAGTCAACTCTTCACCTTGTTCTCCGTCTCCGTGGTGGAAGCTTTTGAATAATAAACTATGGCGGTCACAACGGTGGCTTGAACATCGACCACTTGAGAGACTCGTTAGTGCTTTAATTTGGTTTTTTTTTTTTCTTTTCTTTTTTATGTTAACTTTTGGTAGTCTTTAGCCTTTGACTCCAGAGTCTTGTCAGTAATAATTCAACTTCTTTTTATTTCTCTGTTTAATCATCAAAACTTCAATTACAATCACATTAAGTTTAGTATTCTAAATTCTGATAATGCAATGCACATACTATATCGAAGAAGCGAATAGTATATTTCAAACTTCAATTACAATTACGTTGAATGTGGATTTACTTGGCGATATATTCTTTGTTCTAATATATAACTTAAACACATAAACGTATACTTTACTGAACTCTTATTTTTTCGATGTTCTGTTCTTGTTTTATTTTGTTTCATAGTTGACATTTTTCTTATGGACACAATACTTGATCGGATTATCAAATTCTAATATATGTTTCACTGATCTGATGATATCCTCGTGTAAGAGTTTAATAACACGATGATTAAACACACAAAGTAGAAAGACCGAGATACCATCAGAAGCGGAATCATCCTCTGGAGATGAGGGAGCCAACAACTCCGGCAATAAGGGCCGTTGGATCACCGAGCACAGCAGAGATAACGAACTGCACGGCCATTCCGGCGATCTCACAGCATTTCTGAACTTTGCCTTTTCTGCTACTACGGTGGTGATGCTCAAGCGTGTTCTTTAAAGCCAGGCTCTTGCCTTCTATGCTTTTACCATTTTTTCCTTTGTACAACTCTCGCCAATTCTCCACCAACATCTCACTCACGCACGCTACGTGGAGATTGTACATTTTGCAAGACGACCTGTATTTATTAATTCAGAACCAGTTCTTATATGATTATGTCAAAACTATCTAGCAATGAGTATGCATCTCTTAATCACGGAATTTGGCTCTTTAGTCTATATCGTTTCAACAAAACTTATAATTTATAAGAACCCTATTTTCTTTAGAGTTTGGAAACATATTATTTGTAACAGTATTATAAAAAAACTTATAACTTAGTGTGCACGTTATGTAACTTGTATACCAATTACACCCAAGTTCATTTCTTTAAGTAAAGGAGAGAGTATTGTGTTTAAACTTTAAATGACATTGCTTTAAATTCTTGTTTTAATGCCATTGCTTTAATTTTTCTTTTGATTTAAACATATATTCGTTATAAAGACGAAACTCATGTTCAAGAATCAAACTATCAACGTAATCCAAAATTTTAACTCGACTTGCTTTATTAAAAAATATTCTTCAGAGATGTTGATAAAGAATATATGCTAATGTTGACTAAAACCACCAATGAAAATGTTCACAACAAATACACTTAAGCATGGTCTTTTTCTCTGTTATCATAACTTGATTTGTTTCGTTGATCTCAACTTAAAACAAAAGCACTAAACCATAATATTTCACCAAGTGATTAGACCTGGGCACGGGTACTTGATACCCGCCCGACCCGCCCGGCTCGCCTCGTACCCGGCCCGTCAAGCCAAGTACCCGTTTAAAACGGGTCGGGTATCAAGTCCAACTATTAATTACTCGCAAGTAACGGGTCGGGTATCAAGCCTTCAAAAAAAATTCAATACCCGGCCCGCTACCCGCTCCGTACTCGTTACCCGCAAGTACCCGTTAATTACCCGTTAAATACCCGTTAAATACCCGTAAAAACCCGTAAAAACCCGTAAAAATCTGCAAATACCCGCAAGTACCCGCGGGTAACGGGCCGGGTAACGGGTAACGGGTAATGGGTAGCGGGTAACGGGTATTAACTTTTTTTGCGGGTACTTGCTTCTACGGGTACTTGGTTCAACGGATATCAAGTCCGGGTCAAAAAAAATATTTTTTGCGGGTAACGGGCCGGGTATCAAGCCCACTAAAAAAAACGGGTACTTGATCCGTGCCCACCCCTACGAGTGATATTATAATAAATAAATAAATAAAAAACAGAATAGAATCAAGAAACCTGTAACTCCAGCTACGGCCTTTTCTTCCACATCGATGGCAAGATGAACTAACTTTGCGGTAAAGAAAGAGTTTGGTCTCTCCATCGTCCAAAACCATAGGAAGCATAGCGCAGCACGGGTGAAGATCAAACCCGCATGCCCTGCAATGGTACACGAACCCCGACACATCCTTCTGGCACGCGTTGCAGTACCGCCTCTCGTTCCCTGGCGGCTTGGCCAAAAACTGAAACGTACATTTTTTGTAGAACGGATGTGTTATGGAGGCGGAAGGTAACGCACAATAAGCATGAAGATCAAAATCGCAGCTTTTCAGATCATTGGAGCAGCGATAGCGAGAGCCGATGCCGACTTCATTGCAGCCATCACACTTGAAAGGCTTCTCGGTGTAGTCGAATTTGAGGTTGTGCTGCGGGTGGCTAAAATGAGAAATCTCTGCGTATTTCATTGTTTTTGTATTTTTTAGATGGTTTCTATACATGAGTTTAGAAGGAATCGTAATTTATAGAGGGGACATTGGAGAAGCTTTTATCTGACTTGGAGCATCAAAAGAAAGAGGAGAGTTATCAAGTGGAATCTTTAAGTTGCTGCAAATGTAAGAAAGTCCATATGGAGAGAATAAGAATGTAGAATATGAAGGTATAAAACTTTTAACCCATAATTGAGGAGACTATTGCAAAATAAAACTTGAATTTTCCTAATTTTCTGTTTGAAACCTTCGTTTTTTTTCAAGTTAAACTCGACTCTTCTGAAACGAAGAAAAATATTCTTTGGGGGAAATTTATTAACATGTTGAGAACTACTCTAGCTTGCTAAAATTATGTTACAACACTATGTCCTTAAAGATCGCTTGGGATTAGCTACATGAAATACATAACAGAGTCAAATTGACATACTTATTGCCTATAACTAGACGCTTACACGTAGTTATATATGTAAAGCTTATTTGACACTCTCATATGGCTACGCTTCTATATGTCACGTGATCATTCGCTGATTTCTTGAAAAAGTGAAATTACCCACAACAGTTTGTGAATATTAGTTTTCCGGTATAGTGTGATATCAAACCCACAAGCTAGTTTGGTCGCGCGCGTGGGAGGTAAGACTCAAAGCTCTTTCACCTCTAAAGTTGCTTGGAATCTACTCGGATGAATAGACAACTACGTCCTTGGGCACCTCTAGTTTGGCATAAGGCTTCAACTCCAAAGAATGCTACAATTGTTTGGTTATTCATTCGATAGAGTTTCTTTTTGGAGTTATGACATTGAAAAAACAAGCATCCTATGTGGTTCATAATATCAAGGAAACACTTGTTTTTTGAGTGTCAATTCTCATCACAAACTTGGATGGGGGTCACAGCAAAGCTGCATTTAAGCTCTTCTCCTCAATCATGGATGCAAATCTTGCTGTGGCTCCATATATAATGCAATGCCAAGTAAAGTCGTTAAGCTAGCATTTTTTTCAAAAGTGGCGGTATGCTATTTATAAGATCTCGCGTGAAAGGAACCGCTTATTGCATGATGGTTTAACTCTTTCGCTTCAAAAAGTTTTGAAAACAATATTTTCTGTAATTAAAAAAAAAAACAAGATCCTCAAGATGAAAAATCTGCGTAACCCTCACTTGTTCTTATTCATCTTACATCTTCTGTTTGTAAGAATTGTTGTGTTCTCCCTTTGTTATTTATTCGTTTATTACTTATTACTTTTTTCTAACTATTACTTATTATTGTTAGAATTATATGGTATAATAGTGACCACCTCTAAAATTCATGATATAGGTTTAGGATTCGAACATATCACCCCACAATATTAACATGGATATTAAAGCAATTAGATTAAATTAACAAAAAAACTATTACTTATTACTTTATAATCTGTTATTTATTAAAATTAAGAAATCATTTCACTAAACAAATAAATGATCAGAGTTTCCAATATTTGATTAATAATATTAATTTATATAATATTTAAGAAGCAAAAAACATTGATTTTTTGACCAATTTAGTCAAAATTTCAAGATAAAAATTATTTTTATCATTATAAGATGGATTTTAAAACATTGGGATCCATTTTTGAGAAGTCAAATATCTATGATAATTTTCACTTACTTATGCAAGTCAAGTGAAAATTTCGATGTTGTGAACATTAAAATTGGTTTTGATTTTTGAAATAGGGTCTGATGTGACTCTTTTTTTTCTCTTTCTTTCCATGAGAGAGAATTTTCTAAAAGTAATATCATTAAGGGTTTTTTATTAAGATTTTTTGTTAATTTAGTCTATTCATTAAATATCTATGTATTAAAAATAAAAATAAAAATAAGAGAGATAGAAAAACAGTTTCTCATTTGAGAGATCAAAAAATCTCTCTAGATACTTTGCATATAGATGTCATTTTTAAGTGGTTAGTTTTTCAAAAGAAAATAAAATTTAATTGCATAAATATATTATATTAAAAATGAATATAATTTTATGGAAAATCCTTTTACTATGGAGATCCTCTAAAGTTTTCAAAAAAAATACTAGCATTTTAATATAATTTAAATATATAATTAAATTTTTATATTAGAAATAAGATTTGAATTAATGAAAGAATAACAAATGTTTTAGGGAAGTTATTGTGAGTTTTCATATGAGAACCCCTCCTCATTCTCTTTGTTTTTTTTATTAATTTTAATATTTTTAATGATAAGAAACTTGGAACCCCTAAAGTGCTCTTATTATTATAACATTTTGATAACAAGTCCCCCGAGAGAGTACCAAGTTGTATGTAATACTTAAGACTTAGGAAAGTGTTATAACAGAACACAACTGATCTTAAAAATGTCAAGCGCAACACTAAAACGGATCTTCCATCCGAACCGGAAACCCAAACCCGACTCCACCCTTTCAATCTCTCTCTTCACCACCGTCCATTCTCCACCGTCCGATTCTTCCTCAAACCCTACTTCACCAGATCCTCTCATCACCGACGCCGTCTCAATCCTAACTCACCACCGCTCCAAGTCCCGATGGTCCACTCTCCGATCACTCAACCCTTCCGGCTTCACACCATCCCAATTCTCCGAAATCACTCTCCGCCTCCGCAACAACCCTCATCTCTCTCTCCGTTTCTTCCTCTTCACTCGACGCAATTCTCTCTGCCTCCACGACATCGATTCATGCTCTACACTCATCCACATCCTCTCTCGTTCTCGTCTCAAAAGCCACGCTCGTGACGTAATCCGTCTCGCTCTCCGTCTCGCCGACGACGACGACGGCGAAGATCGCGTCTCGAAAGTGTTCCGTTCGTTGATTAAGAGTTACAACCGATGTGGCTCTGCACCGTTCGTCTTCGATTTGCTTATAAAATCTTGTCTTGACTCGAAAGAAATCGATGGAGCTGTGATGGTAATGAGGAAATTGAAGTCTAGAGGAATCAGTTTACAGATTAGTACTTGTAATGCTTTGGTCTCTGAAGTTTCAAGGCGTAGAAATGCTTCAAATGGATACAAGATATATAAAGAAGTTTTTAGTTTAGATGAGATTAGAGACAATGAAGCTAAGAAATTTGTAGCTAAGATTAAACCAAATGTAAACACTTTCAACTTGATGATGGTGAGTTTTTACAGAGAGGGTGAAACAGAGATGGTAGAGAGGATTTGGAGAAAAATGGAGGAAGAAGCTGGATGCTTTCCTAATGCTTATAGCTATAGTGTTTTGATAGAGACGTATTGTGCACGAGGGATGATGATTGAAGCAGAGAAGATATGGGAAGAGATGAAGGTTAGAGGAGTGGTTTATGATGTTGTGGCTTATAACACTATGATTGGTGGGCGTTGTAGTAACTTTGAGGTTACTAAAGCGAAGGAGCTTTTTGAGGAGATGGGGTCAAAGGGAATCGAGTGTACTTCTCTAACCTATGATCATCTTGTTAATGGGTATTGTAAAGTGAACGATGTTGATTCGGCTATGGGTGTTTATAGGGAGATGAAAAGGAAGGGTTTTGAAGCAGAGGGTTTAAGTATTGAAGCGTTAGTGGAAGGACTATGTGATGGTAACAAAGACAGAGTTGTTGAAGCCGCAGAGATTGTGAAGGGTGCGGTGAGAGGATCCGAGTTTTGTCCTAGTCGGAAATGTTATGAGTTGTTGATTAAGAGGTTGTGTGAAGAAGGGAAGATGGAGAGAGCATTGAACATTCAGGCTGAGATGGTGGGGAGAGGATTTAAGCCGAGTCAAGAGACGTATAAAGCTTTTATCGATGGGTATGGAACAGTAGGTGATGAGGAAACATCAGCTTTGTTAGCTATAGAAATGGCCGAGTCACTTAAGCTAAGAGGAGGAGAAGAAGAAGAAATCTAGAATGAGTTTTCTATGTAGTTGCAGAGAAATCTGAAATGACATAACTTAGTTCAATCAACAGTTCCACACTAACAAACACCTCATGACCATTTTTATTTCCGAAATTTACTTGTGAATAGGTCAAGAAGGTAAAACTATAACCACATTGGTTGACAAGTTATGAGATACAAAATCATACAAATCACTCTTACATAAGAGAAGAAGAAAGCTGGAATCTGAGCTGTCTATGTATTTGCAAAGAAATCTCAAATGACAAATCTCCTTTCAATCCACAACAACAAACACCTCATGACCATTCTTATTTCTGAAAGTCTTGACTTGTGAATAGGTTATGAGAGCGAGACAGAATCATAAAACTGTTACATAAAACAAATGTGGAAAAGAAACAGAGAGTTGTGAAGTGATCATGGCTTAAAAGATAATACCCCAAATGGGGTAGACGACGAGAGCAATGATCCCAAGGGTGTTGGAGATGCCATTAGCTTTAGTGAATGCGTTTCTAAATCCACCCGAAGCTCTAATGTGTTCTTGAAGCAAGTAACATCCAATCCCTAAGCATATAAATAAACCAACCCAATTGTCTCTGAATGTGTAGGCTACTAGATTCGGGGCCACCACGATGAGTAGAATCGCA
This sequence comes from Streptanthus diversifolius, assembly GCA_039880935.1. Taxonomy (NCBI): domain Eukaryota; kingdom Viridiplantae; phylum Streptophyta; class Magnoliopsida; order Brassicales; family Brassicaceae; genus Streptanthus; species Streptanthus diversifolius. The sequence goes on from JAXGFM010000001.1 coordinate 1,903,584, forward strand.
GCCGCTGGTAGTTCAAACCATTCTAAACAAGAAAACAACAGAGATTAGCTAATCAGCAATGAGCAAATGAAGAAGAAGAAGTCAAAAGTCTTGTTCTTTATAATGGAAACAAACCTCGGAAGTATTTAGGAAAGAAGAGTTGTACAACAACAGCTACAATAGCAATCCATTTACCAACTTCTCCTCTGTGAAGTTTAAGACACAAGTTACAGAAAAGTCTTTGTTTTTTTTGTTTTAGGAAAATTAATCGATTTTGTTTTGTTTGGGTTACCTGAAAAGCCCAAAGATCAAAGAAGGAAGACTGAAGAAGATGTAAGGAATCAAAAGTGAAGTAAGCATATTCGTCTTCCAATTAGTTCGATCCAAGACCAACAAGTATCTGCATTTATTACATCATAAGATCAACACAAAGAAACGAAGTAAGAGAGAGATAGAGAGAGAGAGAGAGACAAGAGAAGAGAGAGCTTGCATGGCGGAGACTGAAGCAATCCATTCGAGGATAGAAGTACCAAGGCCTAAACCAGTGAGCATGAAGGTGTCATTCGCGAGATTCTTAGCAGCGGTAGCGAGCTCGTTAAAATCAGATCCGAGCATATTCTTAAGGGTTCCTTGGTCACTCCTCCTCATCGCCGTGAAAGTCATTTACTTCGCCGGAGATTACAGAGGAAGGAGGAAGGAAGAGAAAAAGTTGGGAACTTTGAAAATTAGAGTGGAGAGAGATGGTTAGTAAAGACTGATTAATTTTAGAACATATAGAAGTGGATTGATGGATATTTCTCCGCCACGTGGCACGTAAGATCTTTTTAGGAAATTCATAGAAATGTGTAATCGAAACCAGATAGATATTTTATACATTTATAGTATAGTTTACTAACCCAATCGATTATTGACGAAGTCATCTGACACGTGTCAAGTAATTACTCCCTCACATGTGACGATGGACCTTCTACGAGTGTCTGATTGGTGGACGTAAGCAACTATGGTCCGAGCCAGCTGTATTTTCTAATTTCTAACTTTTTTAAAAAAGTTTAACAGATATAAAACCAACTTTTAAACTATCTTAACTATACATATTCTAGTATAATAATATGATGATGGACAATTAACCGCGCTACAAAAAAGTTTTCTTTATTTATAAATTACATCTTTATAATTTATAATAATTTGTTTATAATTTAAATTTTAGGTTTATTATGCTGGAATATCTTAGCATGGATAAGATTAGGATAGGGAACATCGGATGTTAATATCTAAATAAAACATAGACTTTATATATAAGTTTGAGAAATTTTAATACAACTAAATTGTTACATTATATGTTTCAACTAGTTTAAAATGTAATAAATAATGAGAAAAACATAATCATACTTTGAACTCGTATGGTTTCGAATTGTCTGTAATGGTTCCGATTCATAAAAATCGTAACCAGAAATCGAAAAAATACTTAATATAAATAAGATACTAATTCGTTTCCCCGAAGAAAAGCAAATCGAACCTTAATGATAAACAGTTGAGCTAAAAAATCATAAATGTCTAGTAAACTTTCAAGCAGGATCAAATCAATTTATTTCTTTATATTTATTTATTTATTATTTGATGTCGGCAGAAGTTTCACTTTTTTAACATTATTATTGTCTTGACTAGCACCCACCAAATCAAATACGAAAATCGTTTTTAACAGTGTTTTATTGATATTGGTTGCAAATGTTTTTGGTTTTCTCAGATTTTTTTTTTTTAAAATGCTTTTGATTTTTGTTTTCTATTAATTGGTTGATATGTTATTCACCTTTTAAGAAAAACCTGATTTGTTAACACGAATCTATATATTTAGATAAATAAATATTTTGAGAAAACCAAAATATATACAAATTTTAAAACGAACATAAATTTTTCAAAAGTTAAATAATTTTTTTTCACTATAAACATTTAGTTCAATTCTATATTTATTCTTTAGAATAACAATGTAACTTTTCATAAAATGCTGAATTATATATTTTCTGTAAAAAATTACAATTTATAAAAAAAACTTAATTTAGCATATAAATTATATATAATATTAACTATATATCAATTTGTTATATTTTTCAACATAATTGTTAGGACTAATTTCACACTAGTTAATAGAAAAACACTACGTGAACCTGAAATATATTTTATTAATTTTTGAGAAATCTTTGGTGCGATGAAAATATACATATCATGTTTTTGCAGCCGGCCAGTCTATATGATAGAAAGGCGGCATATAAACGACCGTAAGGCATATTCTATCCTTGCAGTCGGCTGCAAGAAAAAGTGGAAGAACATGTCTCACGTGTATGAGAGATATGTTTATAAATAGAGATCTCCTATATAGAAAAAGAGATCCAGCACAAGTCAGGAGAGAGAGATAGCATGAGATATGTCCGATCTCAGCTATAATCTCACCGTCATCTGGTTAAGTTATATGAGAGTTCTAACCCCACTCATGTGTTCATCCAGATATACAAAACATATTATATATCAAAAGATTATTTCGACTATGTACGCGGGACTATCAAACCATAACCATATTACCACCTAATAAATCCACTATCGGTTCGATGATGTTCTTAAGCATCATAAATTTTTCAGGAAGAACTATTTTTTTTCCTCCTTTGGATCCCCCTTTACTCATTATGTTCAATAAGTAAATGATCAAACAATGAAGATAGCTCAAAAACAAAGAAACGTAAACAAGACATTCCTCATATTTCTGACTCCGCTCAAGATGTAAATTGTAACATCTGAAATGATATTTATCATTTAGCAAAAAACACTAAAAACATGAAAAAATGTTTTTGGATATTTGATTGTTTATTATTATTTTTTTATTATTAAGCAAATTGCATTGGTTAATTATTATTTTTTTATACTAAGCAAATAAAAAATCAAACAATTTCTCTTGAATTTTTAGCCACCTCGTTTTTATACCTGTACTTATTTATCTTTAAAATAACGATATGAATGTTTTTTCCAATGGTACATATTTAAAACTATCTTTAAAAACTTTTATATTTTACATCATAATCTTTCAGATTAAACATAATTGATTATAATGATTAAAATTTCATAAATATCTATTAAACATATATGAAAAATATTCATATAAGAAAATAGTATTCCTTTCAAAATAAATAGCTATTGGGAGGTCTTCTTTTTCCACTAATTCATTGTCATCGATCCATTAATATTCATATAAGAAAATCTTGAGAATTTAATCTATGTTATTCATTAAATCTCCTCCATCACTCACCATTATATTAAAATTTTATCCAATGAAATTGATTCATGTATGAATATTAGACAATAAGCAATGACAAACTCATACTTTAACAAACTTCTTTTTTCTACACAAAAATATATGGAAAGAAACAGATGCTCATAATTCAGTCAACATGAAGATGATTTATTGGGTCATGTATATTTAGAAATATCACAAGATCCAATTGATAGCAATAACCAAACATTAGAAAATTTATGTGAAAAAATAAAAATAAAATAAGTTACAATGAAGACAATGAGAATTAAAAATTTAGAAGCAACATACATTTATGCTGTTAGAAATTTGAAGAGATGCGTGACAGAAATGGAGAATATGCATCCAAGTGATGTATCTAAAGATGATATTGTAAGTACATCCTCAATGATCATGTGTTTTTTTTCTACTCTATATATATAAATATATTTTTGTTTGTAAATTTAATTTTTTTTATATATATTGGAAAATTTCAAGAAATTGTTGATACAAAATCACAAACTTATAAGAAGTTTTTAAATTTGATCATATGTGGGTTTTGATGAAGGATATCCCAAAGTTTACAAACGAAATTTTAATATGAATATTCCATATACTCTTAAAATTGGAAGGGAAACCGTCGGTTCTCCAACACCACAATCTCCAAATATGTCTTCATTTTCAATAAATTTAAGTTGTGATGATGGTTTATCAAATTCATCTCAACGTCTCATTGCATCAAAGAAAGCAAAGCTCAAAAGAAAAATTACTGAAGATAATAATTCATCTCTTGAAACTTTATTTCATCAAATGAATTGTTTTTTGATTTCTTAAAAGAAAATGCAGAAACTAGAAATAAGGTAATGAGATAGCTCTATTACGTATGTAAAATCAAACTAAAGAACTAGCATTAGAAAAATGGAGCAGGAAAATAAAAAATATTATTAAAAATGAACTCCATCATTGATAGTAATACATGTAAATTTATTTGATATAAGAAGTTAGAATTATACAAAACAAACCTCAAGAACAACAACAACAATCTTCCAATGCTTCAAATTTTCATAGATGATATTCTGGCAATCTTGGAGGTTCATGATCAAATTTACTTGAATATTATTATTGATGTATGAATTTTAATTTGTGTAATATTTATGTATCTATGCACTTTTATTTCCTTGTGTTATTGTATTTTCATTTGTGTAATAGCTATATGTATGAAATTTACATTAAACTTGTTTGATGTAATATTATTATTGTGGAACTTTTATTTTTAATGTTATCTAATTTGTTCTAAATATTTTTATTTTTATTTTAGGTTACATTTTTATTTTATTTTATATATGATGATTTAATTTCTAATATATATAATAAATATTTATAAGATACACAATTATAAAATTTAAAATGATAATTAATTGATTAATATGATTATTTGTGAGAAACATAAATTAGAAAGACTAAAACGCAAATCAAAAAGATTTTAAGGATGTGAATAATAAAACTTTATATTTGAGATTCACTCTCTATATTCTTAAAATTTAATGACATAAGATTATTATTATTGAGGAACATTAATTTGAGTATATAAAAGCATCTCCATTGGTAGGAATCATTTGACATAATGGTAGCCACTTCTGCGTTCATTACACTAGGTTTGGGGTTCGAACCCATCACCTCACATGTTATTGAGGATATTAAAGCCACTAGACAATGTTAACAAAAAAAAACATTTCCATTGAAAAGATGTTAAAAGAATTTTTAAAATTTAATAATATAAAAAAGAAAAGAAAAAAAAATAGAATGTAGAGAAGTTAAGAAGTAATTTCTATTTAGGAACTTTAAAAATTTGTGAAGAAACAATTTTTTACATTTGTCACATTCTAATTGGTTTATTTTTATAATAAGTATTTTTATTTATTTAAATAGATAAGTTTTGTTAAAATATTAATATTTTTTATTTAGAAATCTACATAGAGAATCTATTTAAACGATGGAAATGCTCCAAGGAAAGTTGGAGATGCCGTTACCTTAGTTCTCTGAGTACGCACACTCACAATATGTCGACGTGGGCTGGCTGAAGTGATGGGCTTGGTAAAATGGGCCTGGGAGGTGATGACTCTTAGATTTGATTGATTGATCACTTCAGAATTCTAGTTTGTATGGGTATTTTGATGGGCTTTTCCAGGCCCCCAACAAAAAAGGAAATATCGCTTAAACCTGGTTGAAAATATATGAATTCTAGAATAAATGAACAAAGATGGTAGGCAAATAATTATGTCGTGTTTCGTGTAAAAGGAACTCTATGATTTTCATAATTTCTTGTTTTTTCTTTTTCCTAGAATGGTGTGGGTCCTATGAATGTCCATAATTATAGAATGAATCGAAAGTTCCATCTTTATATGATTCTGGATCGGTCTACTAATTGAACACTCTAGATTGAATAAAACAAATTATTGCTCCCAAAACACTTGAACACATTGCTTTCATAAATTTACAAGGAAATGTAAGAATATGATAACATCTATAGACATAGATATACATGTAATTCTAGATATATATATACATATTACCAAACCGGAGATCTCAAAATAGTTCATTGGGGTATCACCATGGAACAAAACGGTCCATGAGAAGACATACAGTGAGCTCAGACATGGTTGCAACTTCATCTTTCTCTCTTATCTTTTGTTTAAGTCCTCTTTCTTCTTCTTCTCCTTGCTGTTGTTTAGACACAACAGAAGATGTACTCTTCTTCCTTTGCATCAATGTGTTTCTAGGATTTATCTTGTCACCTATCTTTTTCATCTCTCCCACCCAAACCTCCATAGCTTTTGCCATTCTTCTTTTTTTTTTCGTCTTGTTGATCCTATTATGAAATCATGAATGACAGAGAGAAACACATGTGAGCTTTATGTAGACAATGAAAAGAGGGGCTTTATGGTCTTTTGACATAGAAAACCATGGTAAGTTTTGATGGGTTTTTCATTTAATTGTGTTCTTGATCAAGAAAGGAGAAAAAAGTGGTATCTTGGTGGGGTGGGGTTTACACTTGGAGACCATTCAATAACACAAGTCAAGAAGAGTTGTCTTTATGAGATATATAGCCAAATCATCAAAATAATATCTTGCGCCTTCCTGAAATTTTCAAGTCATGCAAGTAAAAGACAATGGCACGTTTGAACTATATTTTATAAATATCATTGTGTAAGGGGAGTTTCCAAAACCGACCTTAGCTCAGTTGGTAGAGCGGAAGACTGTAGTCTGTGACAGCAAATCTTTAGGTCGCTGGTTCGATTCCGGCAGGTCGGATTTTTTATCCTACTTTTATTTGCAAGGGTAAAACTGAAATTTCCTATGTTTGTATGATAATACGTCTTTTAGGCGTGACGTGTCATTATTAAGTAAGATAATAACCCAAAATAAGATTGCGCTTGTTGCAATTGGATATGCTCTCGCCCAATCCTAATGTTCTTCTTATCTTATTCCATTATTTTGTACTTTTTTTTTGGAACCCCACTTGGCACTAGTTTGGTTAATCCTTCATCTTTAAATGATTGTAGCTGACTTGGATTGATATGTATTTTTCAACTATTATTATCCATTTCTTCTCGATTCCTTTTGTGGCCTAGTTGTTGAAATTACGTGTTTGTTTCATTCAAAAGTAGTTTGATAAGTTTTTGAAACTGAAAACGCAAAATATTAGTGTCTGGTCTAACAATAATTGAGACTGTTCATACTAAGTAATTTTCTTATATTAGATTGTGAAAATATAAAAAAAACTGGAAAACTAGATAGAGATGTTATTTATATTGACAGAATTATTGGCAAATATGGGTTATTATAATAGTTGGTTGTTAAATATGCAAACTGATCCCAGCAATCACCAAACTGAAACTGTACACACAATAGGAGATTGGAGTTTAACGTCGTGCTTCTGCATCTGAAACGTTAGGAGCAAACAGTAGATCTCAGCTCTATTGAAAGAAGCCCCACAAAAGTTTAAAACGCTCTCTCCTTTAAGATGTCTTTCACCGTGTTCTGCTGATGACTCCACGACCTTTAGGTCGCGTTTGGTGCGCTGAAAGTGGTAGCAACAGATTAAGATGAGTTAAGTAATTCACACCCCAAAATGGAACTGAAGAAAAAAAAACTTTCTTTATTACAAATAAAATAGATCTGTCTCTTGATTTCAAAATAGCATACCTCGATAACACAGCCACAACGTTGAAGCTTTAAACCCGTTTGTAGACATGCCCGTTCCAATAGCAAAGGTAGAGCCGTTTTCTAACACCAATGACCGGTTGAGTGCAACATCATGTGACAACAAATGTGTCAGCAATAACCTGATGTGGCATATCTCCGAGACTTGAGGCGACATGTTGGTCAAACTTTTGTCTGATTGAAATCATTTGTCTAAATCCACGGAGTCCAACCTTCATACATGTTGCAGAGGTTATCAACACTTGTGGCTTGCTTGATAAGATAACCCACCTGCTCTGTAATACTAACCTCCCTATACAAATGGTTACAAGACTTGCTGATGTGAGCTTTTAAGTTTACAGTCCTACAGTAAGAGTTTATTGGCAAGTTGGTTACTGAAACGTACCTATTATCAGTAAAGTTCCGACCATCTATCTTCATCTCCATGGACTTGAGAACTGACAGTGCATAAGCATTTTTACCTGCATTTAACATTGCAGAAGCCGCCTTAGCTTCTCAATTTGCTTGGGGCATATCGGACATAAAGATGACTGTAAGCACTTAGATGGATGGACTAACCTCTTGTGATTCGAGTATGTGTCTGTGTTGGTGGAGAAGCCGTATCACTTTGAAACTCAGTTTGTTCACTTGCAATTTGTGCGAGCCTAGTTAACATTGGATATAGACCCTTCACCGAAGATGCAATAGATGGTACTAAAGGCCTAAGGTTCTGATAGCTCTCTGCAATTTTTGCACCATAAGTTTCATATATAGCTTGTCCATGAATGGACGAAACTTCAATGTTTTTCTCGCTTTCCCTGGTCATAGCTTCAGCAATAAGAGCATTATCCTTTGACAAAGTTGAGTCTAGCGGAATAAGGATTGCATTTGCCTGTTCGTATATTTAAGCAATAAGGTATTACGTTTTGTGACTTGCAAGAAAAATAAAAAATTCAAAAATTCAAAAACAAAAACAAGTCTAAAACCATAAGCACAGAAGTGCAAGATATAAACACCTTTGAAAGATCATCCACGAGAGAACAGTGCAAAGTGGCTGCCTCCTTTCCCAAACTATGAACATCATGCAGATCCCCTGTTGTTGCGAGAACCTACAATTTATTAAAAATTATATCACATACGTAACATATATGCCAGCGAATTTATGAGATCCAAACTTGTCAGACCATCGCAAATACTTGCAACCAATCAAAATTTCAAAGCAAATCAGATTCATAGGTCCATGAACTTGCTAGTACTCACAAAACGAAAGAATCCCTAAAGTTCAGATCAAAAATTCACTGCTGAATTTATTGCATTCTTGAATCAAAGACAATCGTTGTTTCAAAATCAAGAACTAAATTCCTCTAGTTCTAGGCGCTCACATAAAGCATCAAAGATCTGATACTACACTTGGCTCAAAACCGAAAGAATTGCAGATTATATAGTCAGTGGCATTTGAGTTTTCCAGAGATAGAATGTAAGAATTCACTTCATAAGCAGGAGAACTTGGATAGATGGTTCTATTCTCTTACAAGTAGAGATATGATTCGAATTTTCAAGTAAAGCTTTCAGTAGTATCCTGGCAACAACATATTCAGATAAGTCAGGGAGTCATAAATGGTGAAGCTAAGATTTTCCTTCATAGGAATACCTCTTTGAGCATTGCACCAGTTTCAGTGGTCAAAGCAGTGTGGCCTCTTGATGCCCGGATAAAAGAAGATAATGCAACACCAACTTCATGCGTGCAAGCTCTCACTGAGAGAATAGTACTTTGCAGATCACCTGTAATATTAAAGACATAGATATCAAATCATACTTGTTATATGCAACAACAGTACCTAACCACGATCAACAAAACAAAGAATATGGCATGGGAACCTGTTGTAATCTGAGAAAGGCAAAGACTGTAGTAAAGCAAATACAATTTCTAGAAAGTGGGAATTCTATGCTATTAGGATGCAAAATCTAACCTGACGCAGATTTAGCTTTAAGGGAGGCAATAGAAAGCTCATTTGTGGCAGAATATAGGCCAGTCGAGGCAGCTTCTAAGGTGCTTTGTGCAAGCTTCCATTCTTGTTCAGCATCTTAAACATAACAACCAAGCAATATAATTATTACTCAAAAAAACTGTGTTACATCGGCAAGATGTACAGAAATGCATCTTTTTCTATTGAGATGATTCAAGCAACTTACTTGTGAAGGATTGATAAGTAACCTCTAGTCGTGCAACTAAGTTCAGATAAGTTTTCTGCCATGCCCTGGAGTTCCCCATGATTCTTGCATCACCCTCAAGGGCCTCACGCGGATTTCGGAAAATTCCATCTCTTGATGCTTCAAACTCCAGAAGAGACATGCAGATTTTGGCAATGCTTGATGCCTTCTCTCTAGCATCCCAAAGCAACTGCCGGCGTCTCGACAAGTGATCATGAAACTCAGGAGGTATACCAGACATCTTGGCCGAAGAATTTCCAGCAGCAACAGAACTAGATCCACCGCAAGCCCACCCCATTGCTCTTTCTAGCTGTCCTTCAGCTGCGATTGAGTTTTTCTCGCAAGCTTGTAGTCTTTCTATCGATCTAGTGATTTGGGGAATAGCAGCACGTATAGTTTCCAGCAACTTGGATCTGTTGAAGTCTAAGAAAATAGGATGTAAGTTATCATCACTGGCAAATAATTGTTGCATTGTAGTCCTAATATTTTGTGAAGGGGTCAATGCAGTGTCGTTCATCCATTCCATTTGGACAATATCGAGGCTTGTCCGACGAAGAGCATCAGTTATGTCCTTAACGTGTGTTTTCATACGAGATGCTGCTGATTTTGCTGCGCTAGCAGTTTCATGAGCATTGCAATATTCCTCGAGCATTGTATGGACTTGTTTCAAACGACTATATTCTGGTTTGACTTGATCCCCTTTAGCACTGTTTTCCTCTGAGAAGTGTTTCAAACGCTCGTTTTCTTTATCCAGCTGAGATAAAAACGCAGGAGCAACGCTTCCTGCTAGGTAATAATCTACTCGTTCTTGAAGTTGGAACTCAAACTTCTTCTTCATAAAGAGAATTAGCTGCTCAAATCCTAATGTCTGATCCACAGACAGGCTAGCATCACGTATGCATGAATCAAGGAAGGAGTATATGATGCCTACCTTCCAGATGAAGAAGGAATGATCCTTAAGTACGCTTCTGAAACGCCATATGCTCTCAGATAGTGATTGCTCACAGTTCAGGAGATCCCCAAAAGCAGGAAGCAAATCTGACATAGAAACAGAGCTGCTTAAGGAGGATAACGTTTTATCTAGCTGTTCCAATTCACTGAATGGATTAACCAATTCAACCAATATCCCTGGACTTCTAAGATCATTACGCTTTTTGCATTCATCTGCATTAGTGAGCAGCTGAAACTGTTTCTCAGCTGAGACAAGAGCACTTTTAACTTGAGCTTCTTTTTTTATGAGGGATGATAGTGTCTGGCCCCACGATTGATTAAGTTGGTCAAGCTGTGTCCGGCAAGCCTCTCCTTGAGAAGAAAATTCCTCAGCCTCTTCCCAGGATAGATGTTCCCTGCTTTTCAAAGCTGCTGTTTCAAGAGCTAGCTGCCCCTCAGTAATATTGCCAACCTTTTTCAAGTAGTCTTGCTCAAGTTCCACCAATGAATCTCTTTCCACCTTTATCACCATGAGCTGCCCCAGTGCAGTATCTATGGATCCACGGATCTGTGAGATCAATCCAAAAGCATCCATAAGATCTGAATTATTGAACAAGTACGTTTTTAAAACACCAGGAACAACAACTTCTGTCATTTGTGCAATCAGTGTGTTAGATGAAAGCAAGGTTCTGTGGAAGATCAAAGCCCAATTCTCTTCAATACGGTGAGCAGACCCGGTCAAACTTTCTCCCACAGTAGAAATCTCCTGACCAGCGTAATGTTTTACCTCGTTAAGAAAGTCCACTAATATCATACACATCTCTACCTGCGCCCCTAAATTAGAGCTCAGACTCCTAGACTCGGATACAAAGCTTTCGTTTCTTTCTTTTCTTTCCACTGAGGCACTCAAAATATCATGCACTTTTTCCTTTAAACGATCATAGAGGGAACTGATGGATGTGTGCAACAAATCTAATGCCTTCGACGTTTTCTTTCCGGAGTCCTGAAGATTCATTCTTTTGGTTGCCTCATATTTATCAGAAAAAACATAACTGGCGCTTTCCAGAAGTCCTGGAGACTGCATATAATTAATCAAACCATAGAAAAGACGATCTTTGGCCTTTAATTCAGGCCCCACTCCAATTGAGGCAGCCAGTTCTGCATACTCTCCTTCCACCTTCTTTACATTTTCTGCATACTTCTCTATTTTACGACACAGATCATCGTAGCAGTTCCTGACAGATTGAGAGTCATCCCCCTGAATTCTTGCAAATTGTTCACCAGCCTGCCTTTTGGCAAGGGTAAGGATATCCTTAGACAGAGCATGTGCAGCTAATTGCAAGACTTGCGCCCAATCATATACATGACTTGTTGTATGGTAGTTAAGAGGTAAAATTCTTTGCAAAGCCAAAGAATATGTTTGAAGTGCAGTCAAAGCAGAGGAGAGGCCGTTACTGAGGTCGTTAACTAGAAGGGAAATTTCTGTGTCAATATTGTTGCATTGTGCTTGTGTTGGCTCCGGAACTACAGTCAGTCGAACTCCAGCAACAAGAACAGCAGATGTCAAAGACAAAGAACCCAATATGTCCGTCAGCATTGTGGGGGCGGTAATCTCAGGGATCATATCTCTTCGTAAGGCACCAAGGATCCTTCCACGCTGTTCCATCCAAACCGCTGTTTCTTGAGCTTTTTCAGAGGCTAAGGCTTTTGCTTGAGAAAATTCTTGAGCCTGAATCTCCAAAGAAGCGCGAATGTTTTCTGAATTGCACGCTGCTTCTGCAACTGCTGTCTTTGCAGATGTCTCACGCAGCATAAGTTTTGACCTTTCTTGATCAGCTTGAAGAAAAACAGATGATGCGATTTCATATTGATTCAGCACCTTGGAAAACCGCTGAAACACAAAATTTCACCATCATTAAGCTAGCAAACGGGTCCAATACTAATTCATAGACACTGAAAGAAACCATCTAACCTCCAGAGACAATTCAACAGCTGGTAATGTAGTCATTAAAAGATCATGGTGCTCCTGAAAAGAAAAAGTAAAACTAGTATAGTTAGAGTATGCAAGTAAATCAAGCTTACTCTGTCGTTGTAAGTGGCACCTAATGCTAATTCTACCAGAATCTAGATTTCCAGGAGAAAGCATGTGCTGTGAAATAAGTGACTGATGCACATAAACAAGAACGGAAACAATTATGATGTATTATGTCTGCTTTAGTGCAATGACTGCTTACCTGCAACCGAACACGTATTTCTTGCACTCTTGATGCAAACAAACTCAAGCTCACGGCGACCTCCATATCTTTTCTTTCCTCACCACCAATGGCAGCATCATCATGGGATTTTCCTCGGGTCCACTCAACAAGTGGGTCCCATACAAAAACCTCCATCAACATTAAGAGTATGTCTTTGTTTTGCCGTAGAACACCAAGAACAGCTTCACAATTTGCTCTAAATATGCCTTCAACACCTGTCAACCCTAGTGCAGCTTCCATTGTCTGGGTTAGCCGAAATGGTACTATCTCAGGAACTTCAAGCCGTTGCCCTTTATCAAAACAGACATTGTAATCTATATGTACCACATCCCCGGTACAGAAGTCCATGAGAATGTTATCCAAATGTCTGTCCCCAAGGCCAAGCATGTGACCAACTATACTCATAGCTGCAACACTACCAGAGTACCTGTAACTCAAAAAATTTCTGAACTTTATTTTCAAATTACCAGAATAACCAAAGTGAATATGTGACGATGTCTAATATCACAGCAGCATAAGAAACCATGGGACTTAAACACCAGATTTGATCTATTATAGCCACTTTTGAACAATTTAATTCTAATAATTTGTATCTTAACAATCAAGGTTCAATTAGAAGGCAATCAGACAACGTTCCCAAATCAAATTATAATCTCTTAATGTTTCTCAAACCGATAGTGCCTTACAGAAAACAGTGATCATTTCATACTCTTCTTTTTATTCCTTGTTCAACTAGTCAGGAAAGGGTCTGCAGTGTTAACAAGAGTTTTCCAGGGATATTGTTAAAAGAGTAGAGTGTTATATATTTTCTTCGAAATACCTTTTAAACTTTGTTGTGAAGGCTTTGAACCCTTCACTAGCACACCATAGTTCCCGGTGCAATAGTTGTTTCGGCACCTCCTTCATAAGATCCAATAGTACTTGACGCTTAACATCATCAGGCCAGTCTCTTCGTGAAATTACTCTTCTTATCCCTTTCTCCTTGAGGGCCGGGATCATTTTCCCGTAAAACATATCATTTGGTCGAGGAACAGGAGGTAGATCTGGATTTTTTGCACTACCAGAAGCTGATGGCGGCATTTGGGCAAGCTTGGCACGTGTCTGCCAGGACCTGAAAATGCTATATATGCTTATAACATTGTCTACCCACTGGATTAGACCAGCTCTACCACTAATCGGAGTGACGGAATAATAGCGAATGCCAATAGTACCACCATCTGTTGCTCGAGAGGAACAGAAGAAAGTGTTTATTGCCTGAAGCAATTGCATAATTCTAGCGTCAAGGCGTAAGTCCTCCCTCCCTTTTAAGAGATAAATATATTTCTTTCCATCCGAGCCAAACATAATAAGCTTTTTAGGTCGTGTCTTGGTTGGAAGAATAGTCACATGATCTGAAAGAGAAGAAACTGTGACTATACCCTGGAGTGAAGTGTCAGATTCAGACAAGGTGGGCTGCTTCTCCAGACCAGGCATTGGAATGTTACAGGATGATAACAAAGACAAATTAGGAGCAACTTCCTTTAAAGATATCGATGACTTCTTTTGATGAGAAGCCAAAGAGGCAGCAATACTATCAAACGGACGCCAAACATCCCCCACAGCAGCAGGCGAGGGAGGAATTTTAAATGTCAAAATTGCTGATTTTATATGCTCTGTGTACTCCTCATAGAACCAAACCTCATGAGGTGTTTCAGGCTTCCTAGAGGTTGACGCCAGGCGACGTTCCAATGCAACAATAATAGGGGCCATCATGGCAGAATATCTTGCAGCATTTATCTCGTTCTTCTCAGCCTGGCTTAGAGTAACATTTTCTGAAACACGAGCAGCCTCTTCTTTCAGCAGGTTTATCCGCCTTATTACATCTGAAAAAAAAAAATTTAATCAAATCTACTTTCCTCAGGTTTTTTTTAAAGAAATGATTGCGAAACAACATTGGAAATTGAACGAAACACAATATCAGAGGTTCAAATTGCTTTATTTTTAGCTTAAACCAAGAAAAATCTTTTAAAAATAACACCTTCAGAACTCTATATATTGTCTTCACCAAAAAGACTTTATTTTTAAGGGGCATTCATAAATTTGTTAAGGTTCCTTGGAACGATGTGATAAAACCCTCCTCTACTTCTTCATCTGAACCAAAGTACACCTTCAGATGAACTTTTTTACATGAGTTCCCATCCGTAAAACCCAACCCAAACCGTCACTGATTACCAGAATGAATCCACACATTATGTTGCTTCCCCTTTTGAACCACTGACAGACACTTTATATGACTCATTGTAGGTTGCTCTGTTGACACTATTGTCATATCTAGTATATTCAGCCTATTCTAGATATACTAGACATATATTGCACCTGAATAAGTCGTCTATTGCATATCGAAGGTCACTTAGATAAGAGGAGCTACAGAGGTCCATATCAAATGATAAATAAATATACTGTAATCAATGGATTAAATCATACGCTAGAATTTTAAGGTTACCCATGTGGAGATCTTGCAGTGTGCTGAGCCACAGTTCCTCCCAAAGGACAGTCACATTGCCAAGTTCATTAAGCATAAGCTGCACATCCTGGATTAATCTTGGATATAGTTCAGTCTGTACAGGAACATCATAAGCACATGAGTTGTTGCGATCCTACCAAAACAAGTCTCAGATTGAACGAAAAGCTAAAATAGATATTATGACAGTCTGCTTAGATAGAAATTATAAAAACAAAACATCAAGGTATTGAAAACACTCCATGACATCAGAAAAGTGCTAAGGATTCGGGATGTTGTTCCTTAAGAGAAGACAATCACCAAGTTTGACATGTGTAAAATCAGGAAATTTAACGATGGGTAATTTGGTAGCTTTAGCTTGCAATTTCCATGTGACAAATGCCTCGTTATGCAGCATTTAGATTAAAAAGTAGGACCAATTTACACTTAGAATGAAGTTGAAGGAATAAATCTTACCAGACAGGCCTTTACGTGCAACAACTCCTCAGAAGGCTTCTCGTCACAAGCATTTACGTCGACAAGTGTTGGATACACTATGGACCAGGGACACAACTTCGCCAGCATTATCAGTAAGCCTTCTATTTCTTTACGCACTACCTCCTCGGGGTGAGAGCTCAACCGAGCAAACAGCTGAGGTGTTACTTCCTGTGCAATATTGTTATCAGAAAGATTAGAAATTCGATTAGATTAGAGACACAGAAAAATAAGGGAGAGAGCTTCTCACCTGCCAAGACTCCAAGGGAACTATCGAAAGAGCATGTGTCAGTGTATCTTTTAACTCCACTCCGTAGTTCAGAAGGATGTGCAAAATATACAGTGTTGATCTTAACGTATGGCTACCGTGTTTTTTGTTCAGTGGATCATAGTCTACACCTGTAAACTCACTAGAGTGCAGATTTTTTGACGAATAACGAAGGTATTGTGTGAAACCAAGTGCGGAATGCCCAAAGAGAGATACCCTTCTTTTTCTCAGCGGCCACCAAACTTCAATCAGCCTTTTAACTATAGGTGCTATATCAGTATCTTCCACGTTTTCCTTTGCGTGTAGCAGTAAATCATTTAATTGGGAAGCTAGATGAACAGAGAGACTATCCCAGTCACAATCTTCTCCACCAGGAGCTGCAGCGGCATTTTCTATCGTTTCAATCACTTGCTGCTGCAATGCTTTCTTTTTTGCGTCCGAATGGTCTGCAGTAGTTGTATGATGGCTTACATCTTGCCCAGTGTTTGTGAGATCCTTCGAATCATCCTTCTGAAGAAGCTGCATAACAATAGACTCCACGGATTCAGTCTCATCTGCAGTCAAGTGAAACCTTCCAGGTTGGAGCTCTGGAGCAAGAATGCTTGAAAATGAGGTTGAGTGGAGGGTGGACTCATTAAATTTGCTAAAAGAATCTGTTGCCTGACGAAAACACCAAGAAGCATATGAAATCCATGATTTTCCCATTGCAGAACAAAGTTGGGTGGATACTTTTGTAACCGTGCCAATCATCTCCTCACAAATAACATTTATGCTTCGTTTCGAGCTCTCGTGTAACAGAGGCTCGCTACTTATAGATGAAGGAATCTCAGTTTTGTTAAAATCTGTTGACATTTTAAGGACGGCATTTTCCAAATGCGCAGAACTAGCATCCCCTTTGAGCCAAGTTGCAAGTTTTAAGCATGCTTTTGCTTTTAAAAAGGCCACACCAGCATCCAAACATAATGGATCTAACGCAGTTACCTCTGGCTGTACAAACGACCAAAGATCCAAAACAGCATCTTGAACTTTGTTTTCTTCATACATCAGCAAGGCTCCCTGGTACTGCAAATCTGATATAAGAAAGTCCCGTAGCTTAACCTCATCACAACTGGATACATGATCATTCAAATAGTCTTTAAGATGATTTGCAAGCAAGAAATTTCCTTGCTTCCGGGAAAATCCAAACAAGTCCATGCAAAGCTTCAGAGTAACCCAGGCTGTCGGCGAAATTGTCCGATAAATTCGTAGAACTTTTAACCAAGGGCTGCAATCACGATGAATTCTATTGATCATAGACTGCATTGACCAGACGCAAGATCTTAACATCAAATTACTGTGTTTCTGTTTAGGTTCACTTTCTCTCAGCTGATGACTCTCTTCAAAAGAAAAGAGGCAATGCAACTGTGTGGCATATGGTGCTGTCTCAGATAATCCATCAAATGACAGAGCCAGTGAAGTTTCATCTAGCATTGATCGGGCCTTCTGTAAGGTATGTGAAACCTTTTGGGCATTTCCTTCAGCTTGGAAAAGCATTGCCTGTAGAAGCATCTGTTCACTTCTTTGCAAGGCCAGCTTTGGGTTAAGTGATGGCTCAGCACTAGTTTTAGGCGTTAGATCAAGACACGCCCATGCCGCCTGAATATCACCTTCATCAAACCGTGCCAAGGCCCGTATTGCGTTCATTTCATTTCCAGCAGCAGTCAACGAACCTGAAAAGCTTTTGCCTGCATGCCTTGCACGAAGCGCCTGCAACTCTGAAAGCCAGGAATCTAGAGATTTCCAATCAGATAAAGCAGTATAACTCTCAATTATCCGTTCAATTACAAATTGAATGTCATCAGAACCCATAGAGCTGAGACAGTCCTCTTCCTCTAATAAATGAGAAAAATATGCAGCCGCTTTCTCATATCGTCCATCTGACTGATAAATCAACCCTGTGATCCATGGAAACAATGCTAATTCACCACTGTTCTTCTGAATGTCGCTTTCTTCTGCGACCAAAGGAGCTAAATTCATTGAAACCCATTTGTTAACGCCAAGCAGAGCATGTGTATCATGATTCTGACTCAAAGCCAATGACATCTTCCGTAAAATCCCTGAGATGTCTGACGATATCCGAGCTCCAGTATTGTGAACATTTTCAAAGGCCTGCATTTTAGGCTTTTCTTTCTTCACTACTGTTGCACGACTTTTTAGCTCTTCAAGCCGCAATGTGCAATACTCAACCGTAGCATCGTGAGACTGGAGTGATATACCAGCATTCATCATTGGTTCGGATATACGTGAAAACCATTCTTCGCAAACTTTCCGGTTGGCTCGGAAAAACAGGACACTTTGTTGAGGCGCTGAGGATAAAACAGCAGTTCCCTCATACGCATTGTACACGTTTTTTTTCAACGCCTCCACAAAATCCAACAATAACCTCATTGGTAACAGATGGGCACCAGAAGAGCCAACAACATTTTGCTCGCTATCAACCTGCAGTACAGTTGTGATGTCTAAAAGCATTCGCTCTAGGACTGCAAAAGTTTGAGTAGGACCACCAAAGTTAGTACGTAGACGTGTGCTAACACAAAACCTAGCAGCTTCATGCACAGCCCACCAAGCGCCTGCCAGGTTATTTGCCACGCAGATTCTCTCGATCGAGCTTTTCTCAGCTTTTATAACCAACCACCCATTCTTAATCAGATTTTCATCAGGATGCGCGACACCAGTATCCTTTGATCCCTGAAAAGCATTTATAAGCCCTTGGATCCACGAAGAAAAAGGAACTTTCCATCTCTGGGAAACATAATTCAAGACAGAAACAAGTTGCTGCGACTGAAAATGATGGTCTGGTTGCTTCAGTGCAATAACTTGCTTCCAGTGCAAGTAACCGTTTCCTAGCATAAGAACTTGGGGCCTAAGAGCCATATGTTCTACCTCACTGTGCATGCCACAAACATACTGGGTAACTGGCAAGATATAGGAAAGCAACTTAATGAATGCATTCTTTATACTCGTATCTGGATCTCCAAGCTTTTCAAGGAGGATCTCAGCCAGGGAGTAGAAATAAATTGGGTGTATCAGCTTTACCACCAGAAGCAACTCTAAAACCTTCGCAGATCGACTCCTCACTTTTGGTTCGCTATCGAATGCTGCATCTAAAACCGCCATAATTATATCTCTAACTGCACCAGCGTATGGAAATGTTTCGCAGAAGTAAGCATCCATGTTCAGATTCTTCGATATTGCAATCAAATTCTCACAGAATTTCTGAATCCATTCAAGCGAAACTAGTTTTACATCAAGAGGGGATGAAAAACTAAGAGCTTTAACCATGGTTAAGCTGTATTTCCTTAAATGCTCAATTACCATGGTAAAGAATGTACACTTTAATGGTGTTTTCCCATGATTCATTTCCTTAAGAACCTTGTTGTCAGGCTGAATTAGCATGGAACAGTTGCTAAGGAGCTCAACTGCAGCTAAACACTCTAACATCCTCATAATGCTGACTTGCAACTCTGAACAGGCATCAATATATGACTCAGAAGGATTCAGCTTTTCAAAAACAAAGGAAATTAACTTCTCTGACCTCTTAAGATACAACACGGCAATTTTGGGTACGTCACTCAAACTTTTTCTTCCTCCAAGAGAAACACAGGAAAGAAGAACCTTCATATCAAAGTTAATCATTGCCAAAAGGTCATTTTTTGAAAAGGAATCATAGGTTGTAACATCAAAAGTCTTGTTTTGGCTTCCCGATGAGTCTACAAGTACAGTCTTTAACAACTCAAGTTCGTTCATCAATAATTCCATCGCTTGTTGAACAATTTCTTCACTCTCATGCTGAAGCAAAAATATATATGTGTCAGAAGAGCCTGCTGTAACTAAACCATTTGGGTGCAATCGCAACTGAGATATTGGAGATTCAAAGCAGAGCAACTTTGGCACACATGATGAGAGGAGGCCTTTCTTCTGTAGAGACAGTAACTGAAGATTGATTTTCAAGGTCCCATGGATCTGAGAAGCTGTCATCTTCCCATGAACTGCAGAAATCACAGTATCATTCTGTTCTAAGCTCTTGAATAACATGTCAAGAGAAGGAAAATAGTAGTTCGAAAACTTTTCCCGCAATATTTCTGCCAGAAGAGTCAAGCACTTCCATAGATCTTCAATCCATTTTGCCCATCCAAACCTCTGCCCCATGGTAGATAAGAAACCCAATAGCCGAGGAATCATTTCGCTGAGAGGTTTGTCCATCTTATCAAGCAGATTTTTCTCCAACAATCCAGAAGCAGTGGACCGCAAGATTGCTAAGAAACAAGAAAGCAAAGCAAGCAACCTGTGAAATTGTTCCAGGGTTCCTTCACTACCATCACTAAGCAATACATCCATGTCACCAAGAAACTTCGATAACAACCCAATTGAGAAGTCTAAATTAGCTACCCAATGTTTCTGAAACTGCAAGAAGCTATCCAAAACAATCTGCCTGTCACAGTCAGCTTGGTCTTGTAATAATGCCCAACCAAGCAACATATCAACAATATCAAGAAAGTGAGGATGGAACAAAATATTAAACTTTGAAGAGATCAACAAAAGAACACCCAAAGCCTGATTCAACAAAGGTATAGAAGTTCTCTCATCTTCAAGAAGCGATTTGCATGCGTCTAGGATCGGCAAAGCATACCTATCTATCACATTAACATCCCCAACGGAAAGAAACTCCCTGATACCTTCAAGTGCAAGCACAGTGCTCCCATCTCGAACACTAACATCCCTAATCAACGGCAATGCCCAATCAATGAAGCTATCAACTAGCATCAAAAGGTTTTGTCTTCCAATGAATTCTACAGGAATAGAGCACACGATAGCACAAAGAGCTCCATATGCAGAAACACTAGCATGCCTCACATCATAAGACCTGCACACAACAGCGATTCAAAAGCTTCAGACTTTAAGCCGGAGAAAGAAAACAAAGATTCAAAAGCTTCAAACTTTAAATCTGAGAAAGAAAACAGAGATTCAAAAGCTTCAGACTTTAACTCGGAGAAAGAAAACAGTGAATGGGTATAACTAATCAAACTCGAAAGATAGGTTTGAGAAGCGATTGGATTACTTGTCAGAGAGAAGTTGCCAGAGACCAGAACAAAGGTACGAAGCTGAATGTGCGATGAGAATCGAGTTCGGAGGGTAAGTAATTGCTCTGTGGAGAGACTTCAATGCAGCGAGACGACCCGAATCGATGTTCTTCTCCGATTTACTATCCCTTTGTCCCAAAGGAACTGAAACAATTTTCTTTTTGGTCTTTTTGGTCTTTTTTGTTTTGAACGGAGATGAAGCATTGTAACTACCAGCCGACGTTGATGGTGGAGCGACGGGTTCCGATGAAGAAGAAGATGGAAGAGGGGAAGCGGCGGAGGGGTTAGTTGGTAAAGCTGCGGAGAGAAGCGAAATCAGCTGCTGTTGCTGCTGGTGGTGGAAGCCTTGCATCATATCAAGTCAATTGCAGCTTCGGAGACGGCGGCGATTGTAACGGCGGCGACGATGACGGTGGCCGATTTTGCATCTCTTTTTTCTTTTCTTTTTTCTCCTCAAAAATTCATCGGTTGTTTTTATATATCAACTACAAGAAAAAAAAAAAACTACACGGACAAAGTTATGAATATATATAAAGATGAGGGCTAATTTGAAAAGAAAAATGTAAATTAATTGTAGATTAAGAAGTTAAATGAATATTTAATAAACGAAAATGGAACTTGGAAGTACAAGGATCAGACATAGCCATTTCATAAGGGAAAATAAAGTTGTCTAATGAAATTTAAAACCCTAAATGTTGTGGATATTGTCATTTCTCTCAACAAAAGATACAGTGTCTACCATGAATTTATCAAAATGGTGGAGGTTTATTTGGACGATGGTGCAACAACTTGAGTATACAGAGATTAGTTAGACACTCAAAAATGACTTTTTAGCGTTTTAGCTGGCCGTTTATTTAACGAAAGCAAGCGGTAACAACCTGTATGTCGGTTTCTCGACAAGTCATTCCAGTTCTATAAGGCACATGTGTTAAGAACTGAGTGGACAATGTTGCGTTGATGTTTATGTGGGAAAATGGATTGCAAATGCGGTTGATTGTAGGGTTTGTACGTACAGTAGAGTTGAAGCTCAAGTGGTCCACTGAGCCTAGTCGCTTGCCCCAAAGCTTTTATACATGCAATACTCTTGCGTATATGAGTTTCTTGGACAATATTTTTTATTGATGTTCCTTCTCCAGTTTGTATCCCATCCCTTAAACGTATCAACCTTGTCCATGTATAGTATACAAAGATGACGACTCTCCTGTTATTCTCTTATCAAACTGTCACATTCTCCAGTATTTGTCTGTGGATCGGCATGCCAAAGACAACTTAAAAGTGTTTAGTGTTGAAGTGTCTTCTCTAGAGATCTTAGTGTATCATTATTTATAAAATATAGATAATTTAGAAGGATTTTTGGCTATAATTCTGCGATATTAAAAGAAATCTTTTACATAGATTTTTCACCAAACATTTGCTCGACTGAGAACAATCCTAACTTCGAAAAAGCAGGTATCAGCGTTTTTCATAACCATCATAACAAGTTTATGAAGTCTCTTTCTTCGGTCATGTATCTCCAATTAGTTTTGAACATCAGAACAATACATATTGCTATTTTCAACCTCAATTATATTTATGATCATATTTACAACATCCATTTATGTGTTGTTATATCCACTAAAGGTTTATATCTTTTGTGCAAAATGTACTTCTGCATATCAGAATCTAGTAGCATATTTGCTTCCCTCTTGGTCCTTAGAATGATCTTGTGAATCACATGGTTTTAATAATTGTGATTCACAAGATCTCCAACATGCTTTAAGATCTCCGAAGAAAAATATTTGAAGATGTTGAGAGTAGCATGGTCACAAATACGTTGTGCGAACAGCCGTTTTGTTTCAGGTGTGGGCTGGTGTGATTTTAGGTCATAAAAATCTTCCTCAATTTTAAATTTTGGAAAAGTTTATAAATTTTATATAGTGTCTCATAATCCTAAGTTCAATATCAATTTAATCAATTAATATCAATGGCTCAAACTTAAAGTTTGGTTCTCTTAACCAAACCCAATTGGTTTTAAAAGATAATGTACACTAGTTTATTTAGGTTTCACTAATTTTTAATTAAAGTTTATCATTTAAGTTTTAGGATTTAGGATTTAGATTATAGATTTAAAAAATACTAAATATTAATTAGTTTGGATTTCCTGATCCTTAGTTAGGAGTAATCAAAGAGTAATTAGGCCGGAGTCCATACCCTAGATGGTAAGGTTCCTCACTTTAATAAACACTAGAACACATGGTCGGAGTTCAATTTATAAGAAAATTAGGAGTAATCATTGAAGGAATAGATTTAAAATTTAGATTTTAGTGTTTAAAAATATTATACACTAATTAGTTTAGATTCACTAATTCCTAATTAGATTTTATCATTTAAGATTTAGGATTTAAAAATTAGATTTACTGTACATGCACTAATAGTTTAGATTCACTAATCTTTAATTAGGGTTATCATTTAAAGTTTATTTTGTCAACTTAGCCAAGTGGTTTTAATATCCTTTTTAATATTACGGGTGTTGGATTCAAATCTCAGATGTGTCTTGAATTTCAGATATGACCACCCTTTTGCCAAATGATTCTGACATAAGATTTTAATATTTAAGCTTTAGATTATAAATTATTTTTATTGTTACTATTCAACAAATTATATAATATATATAAGTTTGATCCCTCAAAATTACTAATTAACTTGATATGTGTTAAGTAAATTTATCAGATTTTGACATATATAAATTTATTTATTTATAATTAAATAAAAACAATAAATTATTAATTTCAAAAGAAAATGTATTATATTAACTAATGTTTTAATCTAAAATTTAAATATACAAAACGTAATCACACAGGTTATTAATTTTTAATTTTAAATATATTTTTTCATCTACATATCACACATCACGCTGATCCTAATCTAAATATTAATATTTCCAAAAATACTATTTTGTTAATATCAACTATGATAATATTATCAAGAGACTAACTTTTATAAGAAATACAGTTAAACCTCAATAAATGAATATTCGATAAATGAATAACCTCGATAAATGAATAAATATTTCTAATCCCGACTTGGTCTAATGGACTAAATGAATAATTTTGCTAAATGAATTAATGAATAACTTTTTTAAATCCTTAAAGACCATGTGTAAATATAAATTTTAATCATCACATTTCATTATATATATATATATATATTAAAAAAAATTCAATTAACAATGTTCATACAATAAGTCATACTTTTACAGAAAAAGTCTTATCTTTGATTTTTTATAGCGCAAACAAAACTTTATAAGTATATTGCTTGTGTTGTAAAAAGTAGTTCCATAAGGTGATAACAGCTTGATATGCTTATTTTGATGATATATTTGATGTGATGTTATTATCATCTAGTTCTGGATCATTCTCATCATTCAGTACAAACTCAATAATTTTATCGTGTAATTCCATAACGACATCATTCTCGTTACGATATTTTATAAATTCTCTCAAAATTAAACAACTTTTTTCTTCTCTCTACCTCTTTCTTAGGTGATATAATTCATCACCAATACTTATGTTTATATATATTATATTTAATCTTAAGAATTAGAATTTTTTTCTAATTTTGTCGATAAATGAATATATTATTTATTTATCGGTAAATAAATAATTTCGTTAAACGAATATTTTATCTTAATTCTAAAAATATTGATTTATAGAGGGATAACTTAAAAACTTTCTCAAAGCGTTAGATTGTTAAATGCCTTTTAATTAACATTCGTGAAACAAATTGTTTCGGTGAAATGGGTTAGTCATGCAAATGCTTCATTGATATATGCCTCATTACGTCCTTTCAAGACCTAGTGGGAGACTAAATCTACATCAAAGTTCGTAGGTGATATTATTCAAGCTATTATGATATTTAGAAACTTTTTTTTTGTTGGAGTTATTTTAATTCCAATCGTAAGCCTCCGACTACTTCCAGGGCAATAAAGTTACAAAACAATAGTAACAACGACTTGTTATGATATAAAAACCAAGTCATTTGTTCGATTGACTTTGTGGATCAAAATGTAATTTTCTGAAGTATGAGATCGTTTGCTAATAATTCATAAAGTTCGTTGACTAAATAAAAATACTATAAAAATATATAACTCTCGGTCCTCACAACGTCGAATAGATACATTTAACGCAGCGGCGGAGCTCAGACATACGGTGTGCCCTAATTTCTGCCGGAGAAGAAACTAACAGTAGAGGTTTTTCGAAACTTCCGGCGAGGTTTTAACGATGTCATATGACGATGTGGAGATAGAGGATATGGAGTGGAACGAAGAGATTCAAGCGTACACGTATCCTTGCCCATGTGGCGATTTGTTCCAGATTACGAAAGAGGATCTCCGTCTCGGCGAGGAGATCGCGAATTGCCCAAGTTGCTCTCTCTATATCACTGTTATCTACAATATGGAGGATTTTCAAAACGACACGAAGAATAATAACGAACCTAAGAGTAGCCAGCCCATCGCCGTCGCGTGAGGTAAATCTCCCAAATCTCCCCCCAATCTGATTTCAAAACCAATACTTTATGCTTAGACGAAATTGGGTTTCTGAAATTTTGTCTTAAAGTACGAAAATTTTATTGGATGATAGATTTTGATTGTCTTTGATACTGGTTTTAGTCATTTGTTTTTGTGTTTTGATGTTGAAGAAGATAAAGCTGTTGACTTTCTTGAGATTTATAAATAACCCGAATTAGCTTATACTTAAGACTCCTGCTCTAAGTGGAAATTTGTGAAATCTGAATGACAAAGGATTAAGAAATTTGCTTCCTTTTCTGGAATATTTGTTGCTCGTCTCTTTGTTGCTTTGGATTTGATGAGGATCGAAACTGTTTGAAAGAGGGAAACACTGTTTAAAGAGGCTTCACTTTTTGCAATTAGGTGGTATAAAATGAGTAGACTTGTTGGATGTTAGCAATTTCAGAGTCTTACCAAGCTTTGTTCGAAAAGTGATACACTGCTTTCTCCTCGAGTTTGGATCCAAAACAGTGTGCGTGGGGTTTTAGTTTTGTCTGCGAGAAGTAGCAAATGAAGTAATTGTAGCCATATGATTAGAAGACAACCCGGGAAAATACACCTTAAACTTAATAGCGCAGGCTTACTTCTGCTGCTTTTTTGTCGAATACTTACATGAGAATATGTTGCTTTCGTTGCAGAATGTCATGAAATCGATTAGAGAACAGCAGAAGAGATCATTCTGCTGTGCAAAAGTTTTGGAAAGCATATGGAAGTGTCACCATACTTAGATTATGGGTATTAACATTAACCACATGTAGAGATAAACATGGAGACAGAGTGTGTGGTGTTGCTGCTGGGTCATTTATGATTATTAAAAACCGAATTCTTTGTACTTTCTTTGCACATCTTTTGAATATACGTTCTGATTTGGTTTGGAAAAAGATTTGTATGGCCTCCTTTTTTTAGGTGTTTGGATTGGAGTTTGAAAATCTTGATGAAGCAGAATGATAAAAACACAACTTGTGTGACTCTTTTTTTTTTTTTTTTCAGTTGACCTTTAGCTAGTTTGGTACTAGTATTGAGGTCGTCGTTTTACGTGTGTTCCGTAGACACGAAGTCAAAGGTAGCTTTTGTGATTGATGATGTTTCAACCCCATCAGGCCATCAAGTTCATAAAGTAAATCCCTTTCACCATCATTAGAGAATCAGGCAAATAGAGACGCACACAAAGATTCAAATATGATTTCCATTTTAATTTGACCAATGTAATCAGATAGTCAAACTCAATCGTAACCATAAATTACGTTTTTGTTAATAAGAAAATAACTATTTTGGGAGACAAAGATCCATTTTTACAGCCGAAATAACAGTTTGCCGCGTTTTAACTCCCATGATTTCATTTCCTTTTGAAGGATCATAAACCCATAAAACTCACCTTGGAAACAATCTTCATTCTGATTCTAATCCATTCTTTATAACATCGATCGAAAAATCTCTATATATTCTGGATTTGGAAGGTACGTCGTCAGTCAAAGCTAATAAATGCGTTATACCATTTACTCGTTGTTGATGCATGTGTGCATAGCGTTTTCTTAGGGAAGAAGAAAACAAAAGATATACGAAGATCTCATTAGCTCTGAGAATGGTGAAATTAACAATCTTAGGAAAGATCACCATTACCATGATGATGATGGATGTTTTGGTTGGATCATCGGACAATAACGTGGTGTACAGTCCATGTTCAGACACTCAGATAACCAAAGGAGATGGTTTCACCATTGGTGTTGCCATCTCAAGCAAAGAAGCTTTCTTCCTTGACCAAGTCCAGCTTTCCCCTTGTGATTCTCGTCTGGGTTTAGCTGCGAGTTGCACAGCTCGCGCTTTTTAGACCTAAGGTGGATGAGATCTCTCTTCTCTCCATCGATACAAGTAAGTTTAAGCCGGTAAGTCTCTCTCTTGCTATGTATGTAAATCTCAGTGGGACACAATCACACAGATTCAAGAAGTATATAAGCTTATTTGGGATGTTGTTGTCTTGTGAAAAGAATGAAGCAGGAGGATACATGGTTGGATTCGCAGGCTCGAAATACGCAGCAAGATCTTATCCTGTGAAGGTCGCAGATGGAAGCAACACAA
Source organism: Streptanthus diversifolius (assembly GCA_039880935.1). NCBI lineage: Eukaryota > Viridiplantae > Streptophyta > Magnoliopsida > Brassicales > Brassicaceae > Streptanthus > Streptanthus diversifolius. The sequence goes on from JAXGFM010000001.1 coordinate 1,931,420, forward strand.
TCACAGCTTTCACTCTTGTAATGATTAATAACCTTTAAAAAAAAACCTTGTCGAAACAAACAACATAAAAAAAAAAAAAAAGAGAATTGAATCACTGAATTTGAAAAATGTATGGTAGGTAATGGAATTTCAGAAGGGAGTGTTGCAGAATCTGTTCTGGAAGAGCTTTGGATGCGATTCGTGCAACGGAGCATCTTCTTCTGTGTGTCTGAATGGGACAGATTGTGCAGTTCCAACATCAAAGTGCAAGGCTAATGGAGGTGAAGCTAATTGCAACATTGGAATTCAAGTGGCGTTTTCAGGGACAGACAAGAACCTTGAGTCATTGAACTCTTGGTACGAGGTAAGCAATCTGAGGCAGTACTCGCTTACTGACCTCTATGCAAATGCTGTAGATTCTTTGAGTGGAGGACTTCTGTAAGAGAGACAAATTGTAATGCAGCAGGTACTATGTAACTAAGGTTCCTAAATAGATTTTTTAACTTTCATATCTTAATTAACAAGATGAAACAAATAACTTACACACCTCAGTTTGAAAATTAAACCAACAATTTCTATAGATCAATGCAAAAGGAAACAATGTCTATTTTACTTACATGGAACCAATCAGACCGGTTTTATGTGAACAGCATTTGAGGAAAACTCGTTTCAAGAATCACCACTGATGCAAGGCAGAATGATTCTTTCAGTAAAATTTTCATGCAAACATCACATAATGTTTGACTAATAGATCGAGAGAACAGCATATAAACTCAATAATACTTCTTTTAAACAAGAGCTATATGGTCACTTATCGACACGAATACAAATTGTGGAACAAAATATTAATCGATAATACAACAAAACTATTTTGTATGGACATCGCTTTTTACGGTTGTTGGTCGCAGGTTTTGAAGGATGTTTTAGTTGCTGGTTTTTTCTGCGATCAACGACTACGACCAATAATTAATAAATAAAAATCAGCGACTATCAAACGAACAACACTGCGACTAGTAAACGAACAACACTGCGACTAGTAAACGAACAAGGCCAATACTTGTCTCCTTTCCATAAGAAAGAGTAAGCATATGTTTATCATGTTTATATATCACCATTTGAGGTAAAATATCACATTTGAAACACAAAGCAAAGTCACATGTTTCACTTGTGATAGAACGTGTTGATGTTTTGCAAACACAACATCTTCTTCGTTCTCCTGGTTTGGATGTTAAGAATGAAAGATGTATATGACTTTCATGGACTAATGGCTCAGAAATTGTGGTGCACTACACGTGTAGCTTGAAACGACATCTTTTTTATACCGCATTCGTAAATAAAACAAGCTGTGCAAAACCAAGAACAAGCTGAACATTTATCTTTAGAATAGCTCCTAACATCATTGTATACTCCCACTAGAGTGAGCAGATGTGGATGTATCGGGTGATGCATCTTGCGAGAAAGATTCACACATGCTTGTAGAATGAAATCTTCACATTGCAAACAGTTGTAGTAGTTACCGAAATAGATTGGCATGACGCAAGCTTGACACTGTTTATTATCGTCGTATTCCCTACCCCTGTTCTTGTCAAGCTTCAAATGATGATGTTGATGACTGAAATGTTGTATTATTCGGAGGCTTATCCGTACGGACGACTCAAGCGCTTCTTCTTCAATGCCTTCTGGAACTCCCTCAAGATCTACATCATTCCACACATTTATTTGTGTGGCACATCTTAAATGTGCTGCATATGAACAACCTTCCTTGAAGCAAGAATAACCTCCGTAATCATTGTTGATCTATTTGCGACAAACACCACAACACCAATATCCTCTGCCAGAAGAAGTAAAAGAGATACGATGGATGTGACGAGATATCCTTATGACACGTGGTAAGCTGACACAACTCTGATGCACCACAAGGTCACAAGGGGGACACATATCGAGAGAGGAGAGGTTGAATCGGCCAAGGCACAGAGATTGCAAGTTAAAGAAGTCTGTATTGGAAACAGAATAAGTCTATGCTCATGCCTCTTGGGATGGTCTACAAATAAGACTGGTGGTGGTTTATCCACACAAACTATATTCATAGAGGAATAAAAAAACATCTTTTGGAGATCTTCATCACAACAAAAGCATTTTCTGGTCTGAACCCACCTCAACCAAAGTATTTACACATTCTTCATGGTCCTCGCCATTGCAATCTCGGCAGTGAAAATGAGTAGCTTCTTTTACTCTTACAAAGCAGACTTTCCGCCGATTGTCGGGGTGGCACTTGCCCTTTTCTTTCTTCTTCCGCACAGCTTTACCCGTCACATGAAATTTTCCTTGCACAAGTTGTACTTTTAACTTAGAGGACAAGGAAATAAGCTGATGTGGCTCTCAAACTTCCTCCCACTTGGAATCTGTATCCAAGTCAATGAGGTTTAGTATTATTGAAAATTGATTCATACTTCAATCATGTAACTTTAGGATTGCATAAACTATTTAATTAGGAACCAAAAACACTAGGAAATAAATTATTAACCGAAGAGATGCTATTTATGCAACTTGTGCCTCTTCGTGTAATACAAGTAACCGACACAACTCTTGTGTTTGGGTTGCAATGGTTGATCATTAGGTGTGTCTGTCTTCTATATATACACCACAACATCTGTAAACTTTTCTGAACTTAAGTAATAAGAATTTGTGTTGTTTTGATCTTTTTCTTGTTACACACAAAACTTGTGAGAGAAGAATTATACGAATTAGTTTCGTATAATTTGAATTCGTATAAGTCTTTTATGGTATCAGAGCGATGGATGCAGCAATGCAACATGTGATCCCAATTTTTAAAGGGGAAGCTTATGGGTTTTGGAAGATCAAATTGAAGACAATACTTAAAGCAAATAAACTCTGGGATGTGGTTGAGAATGGAATCACCACAAGTTATGTGGTGAGCCAATCACGGTCGCAAGGCCAAGTGAGGCCACAATTTTGAAAGATAAAATGGCACTACACATTCTACAATGTGCAGTCTCTGATGCCATATTTCCAAGGATAGCACCGGCCTCTAGTGCACAAGAAGCATGGATGCTATTGGAAACAAAATTTCAAGGCGGTAATCAAGTAAGGATGATCAAATTGCAAACCTTAAGAAGAGACTATGAATGTCTGAAGATGGAAGATGATGATAGCATAAACACCTTCACAAACAAGTTGATGGAAATCTGCAATCAACTAAGACTACATGGTGAAGTGAAGCCGGATTATCATCTTGTACAAAAGATCTTGATCTCTCTACCAGAACGTTTTGATAGCATTGTAACCGTTCTAGAGCAGACCAAGGATCTATCAGCCTTGTCAATGACCGAACTCATTGGTACATTGAATGCCCATGAAAAGCGAGTGGAAGTACGAAATAAATCCACTTTGGAGGGAGCCTTCTATACGAGAATGAAGGGAAAGTATGTTTCAAAACACATTGAGAGGTGGTGTGACATATGTAAGAAGAAATCTCATGATGAGAAATCATGTTGGAGAAAAATGAACAATGAAGAAATTCTTAAAGTCGAAAAAAGAGGAATCAGATGCTTTACTTGTGGAAGACCAGGACATTTCTCAAAATATTGCAAGACTAAGGCTCATGAGGGAGCAAATATGAGTCTAGAGCAAGGAAATGATGACCAAGAAGAAGAAGACTAAGGCTCATGAGGAAGCCGAATACATCTCATTATGCTTTGCAGCAAATCAAGCGATTTGGCTACAAAGGTTGGTAAAAGAAATGGGTTTCAAGACTGAAGAAGACGTGACCATACTATGTGATAACATGTCAACAATTGCAATTGGGAAAAATCTGGTTCAACACAAAAGAACAAAGCACATCGACATCAAGTATCATTTTGTAAGAGAGGCAGTTCAAGAAGGGCTAATTCGATTGGAGCATTGTTCAGGAGAAATACAACTAGCTGATATACTGACCAAACCATTAACCGGATCAAGATTTGAAGAACTTCGTGAGAAGATTGGTGTGACTTCGAAGATGATGAAGCATGATTCAAGAGGGAGTATTGAAAATTGATTCATATTTCAATCATGTAACTTTAGGATTGCATAAACTATTTAATTAGGAACCAAAAACACTAGGAAATAAATTATTAACCGAAGAGATGCAATTTATGCAACTTGTGCCTCTTCGTGTAACACAAGTAACCGACAAAACTCTTGTGTTTGGGTTGCAATGGTTGATCATTAGGTGTGTCTGTCTTCTATTTATACACCACAACATCTGTAAACTTTTCTAAACTTAAGTAACAAGAATTTGTGTTGTTTTGATCTTTTTCTTTTTACACACAAAACTTGCGATAGAAGAATTATACGAATTAGTTTCGTATAATTTGAATTCGTGTAAGTCTTTTAAATATTAGAGTAACGAGTAAATAGAGATATGAATCCGAGCTTAGAGAATACATATGAGAACCTATATGATTCAGGAGTATCATGAGCTCCATGGTGGCTGCTGCTCCGGATCTATAGAGCGGATGAGAGGGACCATGCGAGCCACGAGTGATATGAGCACCCATTCTGGATCTGAATGCGATATACAGTCGGCGACAGAGTTTATTTGAGAAATGATGGTATGATCCCTGACGCAGGCTTTGGCTACGAATCCAAATCCAGAGTGCTGAAGAGAGATATTAGTTGACTTATTAGTGATACGATAAACTTTGGCCTCGGCTCCGACTCCGTTCCCGACTCTAACTCCTCGTCCAAAGTTCTAATGAGAGATGCTATTTGACAAATGAATTTTGTGAGCATCGACTCCAGTTCTGAATCCATAGATGTCGAAAGAGAATGTTTTGAGTAGTGAATGGAGATTTTGAGTAAGGAGTATAATTTGACTATGATCTATGTATATCGATATGTTTTCTATAGCTTTGCTTATTTGAGACTTTGAAAAATGATTATAAAAAACGTAGTGCTCTCCATATCTGTTTTAATTTAGTATTTGTACGTAGCTTGAGGAACTTGTCTTGGTATATGCATATTTTAAGATAATTGAAACAGAAATCACGATATGTTGATCGTGAAGTCAATGGGTAGCGACATCTCAGAAGACTTCTTGTTTTTTTGTTGGGTAAAGAAATCTCAGAAGACTTGTTTGAATTTTATTTTTTTTCTGTTTGTTGTGATCCTAAGAAGGTGCTGTTACTTGTGCAATTTCACACACACGATGTTTTATATACAGAACCCTTTTGTCATTGTTTTGTACAAAACCTCACAAGTTGGTACTACTACCACTTGTTTTTCTTACACACATGGAATCATTTTTATAAGAATCCCCCCAAAAAAAATCTCAAGATTTAGCAAAAAAAAGGCAATCAAAATTTAACAAAGAGAAAGAAAAGCAACTGGTTCAAGTCAACTTGAGGCTACCTCCTCCACTATAAACATGTGCTTATTACTGTGATCGACCGTGCGAGTTCTCCCTAATGTCTCTCAGAAGATCTTGCAGCTCTGGGAAAACCGACCGGAGTAGCAGCTCCAGTATTGCAAATGTTAGTTGCTTTATGCACACGTTTGACTGCGATTGATGATTCACATTTCAAGTATTAGTCAGACCAAAATGACGGATGATGCAACAACCGAATTAAACCCTTTACGTCAAAAAAATTAAACAATCGTAAGTGTGACATAGAAGAAGACTATAACCTGAGTGAAATAGAAGATGTCTCTCGCGCATCTCCTGTACTGCTTGTGGCCTACCAAGCTCACTAAGGCTGTTGGGGCGCCATCTGATCAAACACCAAAAAGTTACTTCCAATGAGACTAGACTAACTCAATAAGTCGATTTGAGGGAAGCTAAAGGTACTCACCGAAGAGGAATTTCTTGATTTCACTAGCCCTACGTGAAGCTTCGCGTTGCTGCTCAAAGGAACTTGGTTTAGCCACCTTCATGCCACCAAGTTGGCCTGCGATTTGGAAAGTTTTATCACTAGGGTCGGTCTCATCCGAAGCCTCTTGACCGTCACCTACTCTGGTAAAGAATACGCCATTTGGCCAAAGAAGCTGGAGAGAAAATCCAAATAAGATTATAAGCAACACAAAATGAGAGATCACTCGACTATTACTATTATTTCCTCTGCTTTCTTGCAATTATCAAGCACAGAAAGCATGTTTTGATAGATGATACGGCTGAATGATCATCGGTTTTCCTACTTAAGTTGTAATAGATTTCAAAGAATGATCAAACATGATCTCGGATCTCAAAGAGGACAAAAAAAAGATGAGGTAAAAACTTAATTCTTACATCTTGAGCCCAACGTATTCCATGAGCTACTGTGTCTTCATTCCGCAGCCAACACACCTCCCTCAGGAGCCAGTCATCCACAGCATCTTCCATTACTAACTGTAATATTTGCTTGGATATCCAGAAAACTTGCCTCCTATAATAACATCATATTAAGATTATTCGACAATCCCATGTGATAGGGGACCTCTAGAGTCAAGTAGAACAGCATCTATACAACAGAGTTAAGAAAGAATAACTGCTTTTTCTCACCTTAACCAACCTCTTTTATTTAACTGAAACACTTTATCAACTAGGTTCAAAATCGGCACACTGACATTGGGCGGCATCCACTATAAGGAAAAACATAGGATAAGCATGAAGTTATCCAAAATTAGAAGATGCCAAAAGAGTAGACAAACAACTTCAAATCTCTTTGGTGATATGTCTCATTAAGCAGGTGCATGAAAATCATCTCATGCCTGAAATATTCCAGCAAGGGAACATACACAAGCCAAATGACACAATCTGAAAAAACTGTAGATAATGCAAGAGACTAAAGGGCTTTATGATGTACCTCGGGTGGCATGCCAGAAGGATTATGAGCCAAACTTGTCAATGGATCGGCATGATGTGAATCGCTTAACCCCTTTACTTCAGATTTTGCCTTAAATTGATCTTCCATCTCCGTGGGTGGATTCTCAGGCTCTCCAAGATGTCTAACCACTCTTGGTGGGAAATACTTAGAGTCCAATTCATTATCTGAGTGCCACCCATTAGCTTCTGAAACAAGTCTACCTTCCCCTTGGGTGCTCTCTCCAAGTTTGTCAATGTCTTCATTATCAGAAATGCTGCTGTGCATCGATTCAGTTGCAGCTTCCTTAGTGAGGTGAGTGTTTATATCATGTACACTCCAGGAGAGGTGGCGGGCAGGAGCATCATTTTCTTCAAGTGGAGATCCTACAACCTTGCGCATAAGGCCATCTGAAACCCCTTTACACTGACGTACAAAATCGTCCACGGCATCATCAACGTTAACTGCTCAATTCCACGAAATTTTTTTTAGTAGAATGGAAAAGTAAAGCAATAAGCACTCCTCTCTTCATTCTGATTGTTTTTTTAGGAATTCAGTTTCTTAGCACAACAAGACTAGCGACTAGCGAAGGCTGAGCTTTAGATACAGCTAACTGTTACCAAAACAGTAGTGACAACAATACCTGCAAGAGTTTTCATCACGGATGAAGACTTTCCAAAAGAATAATTCTACAGAACCAAAAACGACAATCGTTAGATCCTCCATCTAAATGAAATAGAAAGCAATGAAATTTGGGGCGGCATTTTCTTACTTTTGAGAACTCACTTAGAAAATCCCAAACTTCATGCTGCTCAGCAACATTAGCTATAGACAAGAGATCCTGCAGACAAGTGAAACAAATGCCCTGATAAGAGAATGTTGATGGTAGATATGTTTTCAATGTTGCTAAGGGACTAAATAATACTTGTAGAAACTTGTCCAGCTGAATACAGCGGCGATGAACAAAAGCATCTTCGGTGCTTGATGAGAATATACGCTTGGGGGGCAATTGTAAATTGTAATTCGGGATTTCTTTGAGTTGACGATGCAATCGCTCGAAATTACTGTATCTGGAGGGAAGAAAATAAATACTTTATGCTCAAGCAGCAGCAATCTTGTCCCTTGAGAAATTCAATATTAAAAGCTCGTGACATGAGTAAAGAAGCCCAATGATGTACAGAAGAAATGATGAGAAATAACCTTCTCTTAACAAACCAAGTTTTGTTTTCCGTATCTGTCACCGCAATAGAATATACTGCAAAAGATTTTGACGATTGCTTCTCAAAATAAGCTCCAAGAACCTGCAGCAACACAAACGTAAGATATAACCTTCTGAGAGCTCTTCAAGACAAAAGAAATAGTGATCTTAAGTGAACAGCATTATAAATCATAAAAAGCATACACAAAACTTGTTCAAGTGCACGTCTGTCACACAAAAAAAAAAAAAAATCAGGTACCGAGATTGAGCTTACCCGACATTTCACCTTTGGGGAATGCTGACTCTCTTTGTGAAGAACGATGTTTGGGGATTTAATATCACTTGTATACTTCTCATTGTGCTTGATAAAATCAGTGGTGTAGAATTCTGTGATAAGAGGCCCCTCACCGACTCCTAATAGTGCCAGCCTCGTTTCAGGATGCAAAAGATCCGACGTACTATTAGATCTCTTAAGTCTATTCTTATTTCCATCAGAAGGAGATTCCTTTCTAACATCAACCTCATAGATGTGGCGCCCTCCTTCACATGAAGCTGTTCTACTAAAATCCTCTGCCATTTGCGCTTGTGAGTGCTTATCGACGCTTACTCTAGGGGGCAAATGTGCCACTGCTTTTTCTTCTGCTACAGTAGTAGTCCCCGATATGGAACTACGGTTTTTATGTTTGGCTTCTATTGGATTACTAACCGAAGAACCTTTTTTCAGAACTTTTTTGTACTCTTTCTTTTTGTAGTTTCTTCCTTTCGTCCACATGTTTTCGAGGTTTTCGGGAGTAAGAACCTCGGTTCTCCTTTGAGTTGCGACCTCTAGCATTCGAGCCCAATCACCAGAAGGCTGTTGAGTACGCAATTCAGAATGTCTTTCATCGTCTAAGGATGGTGTTTTTTGCTCATTTACTTTTGTAAAATTCATATTTTTTGCTTGATTATCGGAGGCTGGCAATGAGGCAGGGTTAACACACTGTTCTTCCCCCGAAAACTGCTCAAAGTTGCCCTCTTTAATAACATTGATAACGATCTCAATCACTTCATTGATACGCCTGCAGCAGAACGGAAAGTTAATTAGCATCTCTATCTAAGACAAACTAAAGGCAGGGTATGAAGTAAATGGCAAATACAGTTTATCCAAAGTCATTCTTCTGGTAGCTTAATCTTATCAATTGAAATAATAAGTTGTTCCTAGCTAGCATTATTCCCCAAATACAGTTTCTGAAAGACAGAGATAGGTCAAAAACTTACTCAGGGGATGCTAAATTCAAAAGAGGTTGAACTACCAAGCAAGTAACAATCTCTCTAGCTATCGTTCGAACAAGAGGGCACTGAGCTTCTCGTGGTCTGAGAACCACAGATAATATGCCAGCGACTATTTTCTGAAGAACCTGTTAGAAAAAAAAAATAGCATGTGTGTAAATTTAACCAATTTAGGAATGAAACTAAAAATGTCTTAGCGAACCCTCTCTCATACCTTGTACTCACTCTCAGGTGATATGAGTGCAGGATAAAGCTCCCCAGAAACCATAAGATGGTATTTTAATCTTTCATCTCTCTCCTCAGATGACAATGTCTTCATAACATCTCTTCCTATAGCGGCGTGGTTTCTTCTAAATATTTCCAAATGATCACCTATCAGATCAACTATATCCCTGCACAATTAGACATTGATTCCATCATCATCCAATAAAGATACAATCTAAACTAGGAGACGTTTGACGACGTAATAGGACTAAAGGATGGCACCTGGTTAGCAAGTCGACGATATTTATCTCTTTTACCCTTACTGAAATTTCACCAAGAGCATCCATGATAACTCCACGGATCAGTTCAGGGGCCTCTTTATCAGGCGTAATCAAAGAGTACCACAAATTTATCACGAAATCATTAAGGATTTTGTCGATAAAATCATTTATCGCAGCTTCCACAACAGGAGAGTCGATTTTCTTCTTCCACCTTGGAGGAGGTGGGGTAGTGGAAAGACGAGCATCATTCAAAGACAACTGCTTCGTTTCGTAATAAGACAACTGGCTTTGTCTTGGATTTGGCATAACTTTCCATCTGAACTCAATCTGATTAAAAAGAATCCGCAGGCCGAAAAGCAAGAGAATTGCCATAGGCAAATTCATCCACATAGACTTACTTGTATCTGCATAAGACCACAACCAAAAAAAATTCAAGAACAAGAACGTGGCAACGAGCAAAACATTTAAAATGATTAAACTTGACTCCAGAAAAGGAAAACAAGAACAGAGTAAACAACACTTCATCTATCAATCAGATAAGGTTTCTTCTAAGTGAAGTGAATCTTAAATTCATTCTAATTCAAAAGGGTAAAACGCAAATTTCGCAGCTTTGCGACATATTAAACGAAATCTCTTGTATAAAACTAGAAATTAAGAGCGAAACGAAGAGGAAAGGTTTGAAATTGACATACGGGTCAAGAAGTATGTGACGGAGAAGATGCATAAGCCCCACCATACGGTACGTACTTTGGCTTCCTCGATCAGATCCTGTATAGTCTCCATCGCCTTCATCGTCGTCTTTCTTTTAACCCTCCTCACGCTCGAATTGCAGAAGACTAATCAAACCGAAAATTACCAATCCAATCTTGAGGAAATTCGAATTAGCTATTCTAAAAAAGCGACGACGGAGAGGGATTTGTTGAAAATCCTAGCTTTACTGTGATGGAAACCCGAATTGGTGAAACAAAATGCAGAAGATTCAACTCGAGCTGGGTTCAAAGGTCGTTGAGATTTGAATCAATTAGTAATGATCAAACATGGTGGATTCTTCGTTCTTGTACCTATCTGGCTTTCTTTTTCTTTTTTTTTTTTTTGCTGGAATCTTATTTATTTATTGTTCGTCTCTCTTTTATTAGACTGCGGAGGCAATTGGAGCTTGTCCTCGAGACATATCGAACGAAAGCAATACGGTGTCGTTTGCTTTCGGATGCGAGTACTGTAGTTTACAATAGAGATTTAATCAACCGTTTCAAAATAGTTTTTTTTTTTTTTATGTGAGGACTAAGGATCGAATTCCAACTCTGAAATTTAATATACATTAGAGGAAACTTCCTCATATACGCTATTAATTTTTTTCTTTAAATAACAAATTGTTGGAGTACATTTTTTTTAACTTCAATTCATTTCATTATTCAATAATAACATGGACACATGTTACAATTTGGTCATCATAGAGGCTGTGGGTTATCGATAGAGGTATATAAAAGATTTTTTTTTAAAAAAAAACAAAAATGGTATGTTGGAGTAGAATTTAAATTCCGATTTAGAAATTAAGATTCAATAGAACGTAAACCAAATGTTCAAAAGGTAAGTAAATACCATTATTAAGGTGAAAATCATAAAACAAAAATTAAATAGTATATTCAGATCTACATAAAAAAAATAATATTATCAAACTAGGACGATCAAACTTTATGTCCATTTCGAAATAGATAAAAAAAAACTTATTTAGAAAATTTGATTAAAACGACTAAATTTACACAAAAAAATGCTATTTAAAATCTAATCAAGCAGAATAAGAAAAGATGTTAAACACAATAGACATAAGAGGATGAATTCTACACAAAGGTTATGCATACTACTCATTTTCATATTGATTGTCTAATTATTTTGATTGCTCAAATCTTGTAAAAAGATTGTAAAATCGTCCATACTAAAATTCAAATGCTTATGTTTCTCTCTTTATTACTACTCACTTTGTTCACCTTGCTCTCAAGCTAAATCTCTCGCATTTTTGCTTTAAAAACCACTCGATTAGCAGGATGGAAGTCACAGTGTTGAAACCACCATTAGCATGAAGCTTGAACCATATCAATACTTTTCTTCCACCTCCACCCAGTTTGCCACTGACGTTTCCTTCCCTAAAGATGGATCAAAAAGAGCCAAGACACAGGAGTCTACATGAAGGAGTGGGTCAATTCAGTTTGGAGTAAGTCAGGTCGAGAAGTTAGATCTTTAATACATTTATAAGACTTTTTCAGAGACCTGAGAATGACATAAAGATACGAATTCAAAATTTTATCATGCACAAGCGCGGCACCATAGATTGAACCTGAACCATGGATGAATAGAAGCTAATCAAGCATGGGCTTTCGGGCCTGGTGCGACCAATGATGAACGAGACTCAGACATGGATCCAGGAGACACAGACTCAACCCTTGGGCAGTGAAGATGAGGTGGCTCATGGAGAAAGCTCAAACAAGGCGGCTCAGGAAGCAGAAGATTCAACCAATGCTGCTCAAGAAAGAGACTCAAGCCAAGCGGTCCAAGCCCAATGATTCATGGATATATGGCTTAGCCCACTAAAAAATTCTGGAGAAAAGGCAAAAGCAAGGCCATTTATGCCTTAGTGCAAATCGTGGCCGAAGAAAAGAAATCCAAAAAAAAACATGTTGGTTTAATTACTTTTTGATTTGTAATTAATCACTTAAATTAAACCAAGTTTTAGTTAGATTTAGGAAGTAAAATAAAGGGGCCGAATTTTAATTATTTTTAGGATAATTAGACAATAAACCATTCTGGTTTAGATAGGATTTTCTTTAAAATGTAAGTCACCGATTTTGGAGAGGAATCTTCTCTGGCTCTATAGCAGGGTGAGCATGTGCCATCGGATTCGCTAAAAATCTTTAGGTTAACCACAACCTTGAAGAGAAGGCCATCCACGCAAATAGAGTGCTAGTAGCCTCTATCCCATTCGTCCAATTTCTTCAAGTGGATCCAAGTGTTCATCACATATCCAAACCGCACCATGGCCTGATAGGTTATTAATTCTTAGGAGCCAATCTTAACAAAAATATATATTACTAGGGCAGCTGGTAACAATTGGGTATGGGGAGTACTATGTGATGGGTTATGATATGATTATTGAAAGTATCAAGACATGTGTTCATTATTCGAAGCGTATCTGTTTAATCATGAAGAGTTAATGCATGAAACCACTTGAAGAATGTGCTCTGCTCAATTACATAACTACTCAAATAAGACCGAAATCAAAACGGAATTCAGATGAAGGATTTATTCAATTTACAATTAGATAATTTCTATTTTACTCGATTCAGACATGTGCACATTTAAGAAAAAATTCCGGCCAGACCATAATGAATTAAACTACAAACCGGGTTACTATATAATTTTGGTTCATGATAGAAGTCCACAAAAGTTGATTCAGCCCAAAAACAATCAAGGAATATCAATTTTCGTCCATAGCAAAGAATGCATTTAATTCTGTCGATTTTTCTCTCTTACTTGCACTTTAGTTTGAATTTCATCTCCTTAGATGCTCTGCATGTTAGTAAAATATTACATACAATTTTTTTTTTTTAATTTTTTTACATATTGAGGCTCATATCATGAATAAAAATAAGACTTGATTATTATTTTTTGAACTTTGAGAGTGATTTTCTTTTCCTTTATCAATGGTGTGTAATATTCATTGATTGATCATGATATGTAATATTCATTGATCAACCTGATCCGTCTTGGTGTGTCATATCCAAAGGATCAACCGGTATATCAAGAGTCTTCTGCATCTCTTGCGCGACCATTCAATTTTGGTATCAAGAGTTTTTCACATCTCTTTTGTGGAACCAATTCGTTTTCACCGCTTTGTTTTTTATATTTAACAATTTTAGAAGTCATGGATTATCCTCTTACCAACTTAAAATGTCGATTCCTTGGGAATATTCCATCATTTGGTTCCGGAGCACCACTTTAAACTTGGTTTTATAATTCTACCATTTCATCATCTTCTCATCTTCTCTTTTTTTTTAATTCATCTTTTTCATCTCCTTTTTATCTTATTTTTTTAGTTATTTTCTTTAAAAAAGAAAATCAAAAGTCTTGTTGTTCTTCATCCTGATCATTTGTTACTTTGTTCACCAACATAATTTCATGGATTTCGTTGATCAAGTGTTAGTTGTGTTAGGCAATTTCGCCAAAAGGAGATTAACTCTAAAATATTGTAAACTAGTCAGACAAAGTTTTTACCACTGTTGGACACGTAATCTGTTGAATTTGTGGTGTATTGGATCTTGAACTTGGTATACCTGATCAAGATTCAATACTCTCTACGTTATTTTTTTTTTGCAAAGCATCTTTGGCAATGAACTTGGTTTGGTTCCTTAATCTTGGAGCGTTTGATGTCTTGGAGAGAGTTACCATTGGATGTCACGGTTGTAATGTTGGGTTGGTGAGCATGAATTTTTGATAATCCAAATCTTATCTACTTGAGTTTTTTTTAATATTTTATTTTATTAAACACCTCCAAATATTTGGGCTTTGAGATACATGAGTGAAGCAAATACTATCGGAATGGGCAACAATTTTTATCGGAATGGGCCAGATAAAAAACAGTGTGAGATACGGACCTAAGCCCAAGCGCTATGGGCTGAAAACGCTAAACGCAAAAACGGAAAAATGTTAGGGTTAAAAAAAAAAACGCAAATGATCGGGAAAAAGACACTCTATCCTTCCTCGCCGCCACCAGCGGACACAAGACCGGCGAACATGAGACCAGACGAAACTGAACTGAAAGGAATGGGATGTCCAACTCCGCCCTTCAGAACCAATAACCACCATGAATCGGAGCTGCCAACTTCCGGTGGAGAGAAGGAAACATGGCGAGTCTCCCGCGGCTAAAGTTCGTGCTTAGCAAAAGATGACATTGAAAATTTGCGAGTCACCATAGATTTGCTAATGCTTCCTAGGACTTGTTCCAAATACAAGGTCCAGATCATGTTTTCTTGAACCATATTGAGCTACAATACTTTTTGATTATTCTATATTTTTACTCTACAATTTTAAATTGAGAATTAGGAACACAATCCATAGTGAACACTTGCTGTCCAGTATGACAGAAATAAATATTCGGTATGATTTGAATCTTATCATCAACTAGGTGAAACCGGTTTATAATTGAGATAATTGAATCGGAGATATTTTTAAAAAATAATAGTAAAAGAACATATGTTTTTTGGAGGATGAAAATAAGTTTGGATATGCTTTAAAAATCTATATATATATATATATAGAACCAAATTAAATAACCTGTGTGCTGGTCATAGGAGGGGGACAAATTTGGATATCCAAAATTTTGAAGGTATCTAAATTTGGATTTAGTATTTTAATTATTTAGATAAAATATTTAGATATATTTTGGATATCCGTCTAACTATTAAAACATAAATCATATTTCTATTTCTACAAATATATTAAAATATGAAAAATAGTTTTAATTTTTAATTTATATATAATATTTTAAAAATATAATATAGTATTATAAAAAAATAAAAAAATGAATATGATATCCAAATTTGAGAACTGAAATATTTGAATCCATATTCAGTTTTGATGAATTCAAAATTTTACTATCCTAATTTAAATTCAAATGGATCATTCTAAAAATATCCAAATTTCGAAAATATATATGGAATCAATCTTAAATCTTAGAGCATCTCCATGATGAATTTTAAAAAAGTTTTTAAGAGAGTTTCTAATATCATAATAAATATAAAAATAAGAAAATTAAAAATTTCTTAAAAAACTTTTTCTTAACTAAGTTAAAAATAAAACAGTTCTTAAATTTTTTTAAAATTTTTTTTTATAAAATATTAATAAAAATTCGTTAAATAGTTCTACCATTAAAAATGAGTTTAGATAATGTTTCCAGCACTAGTTGATTGGTCTGAGGGAAAGCCATCAGTAGTCTCTTCGGTAAAACCCAAACGGTGTGTTTAAGATATTTTGATATTTTGATAGTTTGACCCAATCAAAAAGATATTTTATACAATCTTATCTGCAATTATGAATATACACAAAATTAAATCAACGGCGATAAGCCTGTGGGCCAATAAATTAATACTTCATTTTGCTTTTATTCTTGTCTCTATAAAAAAAGTATCTGAAGCCTTATCCACTTCACTCTTCTCATCTTGATCATTTCGAACATTCAAAACAAAACCTTCTTTGCTACTTCCCAGTAACAATATCTTTCAGTGAAGAAGATGATAAAGTCGGTGACTCTTCGCTCGTTTCCTCTCCCTATAGAGTTTAACAGCAAGGCTAAGTTCGTCGAACCGTCAACGTCTTGTTTTCCGACGAGATCCTTCTCGGTGGTTAGGTGTTCAAGCTCGAGAGACGTGCCCAAGCTTGAGCTCTTCAGCCGCGGAAAATTCGACCGGATTCTTCAAGATCCGCCGTTAATCGAAAAAGCAGAGACCGAACTCTCTGGTACGTTAGAACAAAAACTATATAAAATTTGAAATAGAATGGATCAAAAGCTGTAGTTCTTACAGCAAATATATAAAGCTTAACGAATCTTGTTGTCAAAGAAAACGTTTCTTGTTATGTTTTTGGATGTGTGATATGGAAAGATCTAGTTGAGGAAATTTGAATGTTATTAGATCTTTAAGACATGTTTGTTTTTTTTATTACAGATTACTGTTCGACACTTGAAGGAGATGACTCTTACAGTTGCTGGAGAGCTTACTTTGAACTCAAAGACCTTGAGGTAATACTTCAAACAACTTTAGTTTATGTTTACATTTAAAAGATTCCTTATATTGTTGTTGAGAGGTTTATCATTTATACATCATTTTTGGTTTATGTGTGATGCAGAAAGAGAAGCCAAAGGTGGAAGTTGAGAATCTAATCTTGCAAACAGGCGGTGTGAAATTGCTAATCGGGTGTTTACATGGACTTGCTTCAATGGAGAAGAAAAACAAAACCAAGAATGGTTTAGAGGTTACAGAGAAATCAGATTCAGAGAAAGGGATGAAACTGCATATTCATATTCCTGATGGTTTACCAAAATCTCAAGAAGAGATGGAGGAAGAAGAGAAATCGAAAATGCCAGATTCTGCTTTCACAAGATTGCTTAGAACAAAAGGAACTATCCCTGCTTGGTTTTCTCACGCTCCTTACAACGAAACAAACTGAAGAATCCCTCTCACACTCTACGGTACTTTAGAAAAGTTGTTTCTTTACACAGTTTTACGTCTATGTAAATATAGCAACAAAGTGGTTTCTTGATTTTGGTTTAAACATATAATTACTGTAATATATCTTTGTTAGCCCATTTCAAATGTGATTTTATTTCCAATAAAATGTGGTTGTTGTTGCGTGATGTTCTGGAATGGTCGATAATAAGGATGTTTTGAAGCCGTGTGCTTATTTTAGTAGTTACAAAGAGATTTCTATTCTTGATTATGTTTTGCCTCCGGAAGTGAAGCAAAATCCTTCAAAAACAAAACAAGAGTGTTCTAAATATAGGCAAAGAATGTTTGGTGGTGCAAAAATGAAAATCGTTTGGCATTATTAATAATAACCTTTTGGTGTCTTCATACTTCCATGCCCATATCTATAAGCAGCCTTGGGTCTTTTCCAAGGTTTTGATCAAAGCCATGATTAAACCTCCTCCATTTTCTCTCCCGGCCTTTGGCTGCTTTCTTTTATTCTTCTCTTTCTTCTTCTTCTCTTTCTCCTCCGTTGTTTTATCCCTCACCGACGCAGAAGCTTCATTCATTGCGCAACGCCAGCTCTTGACATTACGCGAAAATGATGATTTTCCCGAAGATATCGAGTACGAAGTCGATCTCAAGGTGACATTTGCGAACCACAGGCTTAAGAGAGCTTATATCGCTCTCCAAGCATGGAAAAAAGCAGTCTTTTCAGACCCGTTTAATACCACAGGGAACTGGCATGGACCGCACGTTTGTGGCTACACAGGTGTGTTCTGCGCACCAGCTCTTGATGATCCTAACGTCGCGGTTGTGGCAGGGGTGGATCTTAACGGTGCAGATATCGCTGGACATTTACCGGCTGAGATTGGTTTGATGACGGATGTGGCTATGTTCCATCTGAATTCGAACCGGTTTTGTGGTATCATACCCAAGAGTCTTGATAGGTTGAAGCTAATGCATGAGTTTGATGTCAGCAACAACCGGTTTGTAGGACCTTTCCCTTCGGTTGTACTTTCGTGGCCGGCTGTTAAATTCATTGACCTAAGGTTCAACGATTTCGAAGGTCAAGTCCCTCCTCAGCTTTTCAAGAAAGATCTTGATGCTATTTTCTTGAACAACAACAGATTCACTTCTACCATTCCTGAGTCTCTCGGAGAATCCTCTGCCTCCGTTGTGACCTTCGCTCACAACAAATTCAACGGTTGTATCCCTAAAAGTATTGGAAACATGAAGAATCTTAACGAGATCATCTTTAAGGACAACAGTCTTGGTGGTTGTTTCCCATCAGAGATCGGAAAGCTGGCCAATGTGAACGTTTTTGACGCTAGCATGAACTCATTCACCGGTGTTCTACCACCGAGTTTTGTCGGGCTTACTGGTGTCGAAGAGATTGATATCTCTGGGAATAAACTTACTGGATTTGTCCCGGAGAATATCTGCAAGTTGCCTAAGTTGGTTAACTTGACCTACGCCTACAATTACTTCAACGGACAAGGTGATTCATGTGTTCCGGGTAGTCAGAAGGAGATTGCATTCGACGATACACGTAACTGCTTGCCAGATAGGCCTAAACAACGGTCGGCCAAGGAATGTGCGGTCGTGATTAGTCGTCCCGTTGACTGTAGTAAGGACAAGTGTTCTGGTGGTGGTTCTAGTCCCACTACGCCGTCGAAGTCGAAGTCACCATCACCGGTGCCTACTCGGCCGGTACACAAATCACAACCACCAAAAGAATCACAAAAACCAAATGACCCACATGATCAGTCTCCTGTGAAGTTTAGACGTAGCCCACCTCCACCACTAGTTCTTTCCCCTCCTCCCTCACCACCGGTCCATTCACCACCACCACCGGTTCATTCACCACCACCACCAGTTCATTCTCCACCACCACCGGTCCATTCACCACCACCACCAGTTCATTCTCCACCATCACCGGTGCCTACTCGGCCGGTACACAAATCACAACCACCAAAAGAATCACCAAAACCAAATGATCCACATGATCAGTCTCCTGTAAAGTTTAGACGTAGCCCACCTCCACCACTAGTTCTTTCTCCTCCTCCCTCACCACCGGTCCATTCACCACCACCACCGGTTCATTCTCCACCACCACCCGTCCATTCCCCACCACCACCGGTTCATTTTCCACCACCACCGGTCCATTCTCCACCACCACCAGTTCATTCTCCACCACCACCAGTCTATTCTCCTCCCCCACCACCGGTATATTCTCCTCCGCCACCACCAGTCCGTTCACCACCACCGCCGGTTCAGAAACCACAATCACCGAAAGAGTCACCACAACCAAATGACCCATATGATCAGTCTCCCGTGAAGTTCCGGCGCAGCCCGCCTCCGCCACAACAATCACATCCCCCCGTGGTTTCTCCTCCGTCTCCAGTTCACTTTCCTCCACCACCGGTATATTCTCCACCGCCCCGACCAGTCCACTCACCACCACCACCAGTACATTCTCCACCGCCTCCAGTCCGCTCACCACCACCGCCGGTACATTCTCCTCCACCGCCAGTCCATTCTCCTCCACCGCCAGTCCATTCACCTCCACCGCCAGTTTATTCCCCGCCGCCACCACCGCCAGTCTATTCACCACCACCACCGGTTTATTCTCCACCACCACCACCACCAGTCCATTCACCACCACCACCAGTACATTCTCCTCCACCACCAGTCCATTCACCACCACCACCGGTTTATTCCCCACCGCCGCCACCACCAGTCTATTCACCCCCACCGCCAGTCCATTCACCACCTCCTCCAGTATACTCTCCACCACCGCCACCACCTGTCCACTCCCCTCCACCACCGGTCTACTCCCCTCCACCACCGGTTAATTCTCCGCCACCACCATCACCAGTCTACTCTCCTCCACCGCCAGTTCGCTCCCCACCACCACAGTCACCACCACCAACACCTGTTCAGTCTCCACCACAAAAGCCGGTCAACTCTCCTCCCCCACGAGCACCGACACGGACGGTAGAAGCACCACCTCCAAGTGATGATGAATTCATCATACCACCATTCATTGGCCACCAATATGCATCGCCACCACCTCCAATGTTTCCGGGCTACTAATACTAGAAAGATAATATACGATAATATGAAACAGCGTGAGAAAAATAAAGGAAGATTCGGAAAAATTTGAGGAGAACAGAAGAAGAAAACAGAAGGAGGGCAATGTATCGTAGTGGCATTAACTCCTTAACAAGGAATCGTATAAAGTTTGTGTAGTAACAGTTAACAACATCTTTTTGTTTTTGCCCGTAAAAGACTTTACATTTTGAAAAGAACGAAGTTGTTATGCTTCTTCTCTTGTGTTGTTAATGTTTAAATACTTATATGAGAGTGTTATATGAGAGTTATGGAAAAAATGTTTTAAAATTTAGGAGGCAAAAGAGAAGTATGAAAAAAAATGCATATAGTCATTTAGAACAATTTAATAACTTATAAATTTGATTACAAATGAAGAATGAAGGTATTTTTAGTCTCTATATTATAAAATATCTTATATAAAAATGTATATTTCCTAAAAATAATTTAAGGAGATGAAATTGTTTAAAAAAAAATTTCAAAAAATTCTAGAATTTGAATCAAGTATTAGATTGGTCTAATAATTAAATATGATCTAAAATCAAGTTTACTTTCTGTTATATCTTACAATCTACAATTTGATCAAGTACGGTAAGAAATCACTAACTCTTCAATATCATGTGCAAACTATCAAATAGTTGTTGTTGATTTAGTGGTTTTGAGAGTACTAAGGATCTAACCCCAAAAAAAAATACATACAATATACTCAACAAAACTAGAATATGAAAACTCTTAAAATCGAAAACTCATACCATAAGGACAATATGCTAGGAGTAGGAGAAGATCTGAACAAAGAGATAATGAAAGCTGGTAAAGGGAGAAAAGTCTCATATCTAAATCGTGACATGGCAATAACTAAGAATGCATAATTTGCCAGTAAGTTAGGGAGAGGCAACAATGGTGAAGCGAGAAACAGTAGATGCTCCTACTTCTCACCGCTTCAGACGCATACGATCGATGAAAAGATTTTAGATACTGGTTATTCTTTTCATATGACTTGTCGAAGAAAATGATTCATTGAGATAAAAGAGGTTCAAGCTGGATATGTTAGAATGAAAATGCATACTTAGATGTTAAAAATATTGACAATATAAGGTTAGAAAACCCAATGGAACTTAAGTTGTTCTTATAGACATCATACACTGATGTTATGTACATATCCAACATGTCAAAGCATGTCAGAAACCTGAGATTAGTAATAATCAGTTAACATGTTTGCTTTTAAGAGAAAATGCCTTACATTTTTTATGGATTTTATCTTTTATGAGTTTGCTATCCATTCTTTTGAGGGATATATGTACACTTCTAATCTGATGGGTTAATGTGAACCGAACAGTTTGATCAAGTATACAAAAACCCAAAATACTTCCACTGAACCGAAGAAACTCAGTTAAGAAGGACATAATAAGACATTTCTATGTTCCCTTAGTTGAGTGAGCTCGATCTCCATATTTTCATTTTACCATTTGCATAATTATGTCTTCATATCTATAATATCGGTGATCGACTTTTGTTTGGTTTGTGTATTTAAAAGTCTCAAACACCTTGAGGTCAAAGATAATTAAACAAACTTTATTGCAAGATCTTATGCATGATGCTTATCCTATTGGTAGCAATGAATCTAATAGGGTTTAGTGTATATAAAGCTGTTCACATGTGATTCTCCTGGATTACAAACTTTCAAACTTGATCTCATGTAGTAATGTATGTACTAACTACTAAGAAAGTTGTAAGGGGAGTTTTATCTCTTTATCTAAACTTTTTAAGGGACTAAAACAAGGCTAATGGCCCAAAGAATAAAAAAATATTGGGCCGAGGAAGAAACGACAACGTATCGTCAGTGATGCTTATGCTGCACGACGAAGCATAAGCATGATCTTCCGGTGAAGTCTGAAGTTGAGCTAACTGAAATACAGTTTTGATTACAACTTTTTCATTTCATTTCTCCCTTTCGACATTTCTCAGAAAACCCTAAAATCGCACATCTCATTTCTAGTAAATATCCCAAATTTGGAGATTTTTGACGAAACCCTAATTCGATCTCGAAAATCGCCAACGACGATGGAAGAAGACAAACAAATGCACGACGCGAAGAAATCATCATCCTCAGTTGAAGAAGAAGAACCAATTCGTAGAGAGGATCCCGAAACGGAAAACGCGGAATCGCCGCTGAAGAAGAACACAGGTGGATGGGGCTGGGGGTTTTCTGGCTTCTCGGTGCTCTCGGATCTTCAAAAAGCTGCTGAAGATATATCTCGTAATGTAATAATGTTCCGACTCCAATTTTTTTTACCTAGTTTTTACAAATTAGTGTATATTCTGTAAATGCCTTACAGATATCGGATCCGAGTTTATATGATATCGACTTAGTGTATTGTCTTTCACTAGAAATCTACATTGTGTATACGTTTCTTTGACGTGGACTCGTTTGCTAAATTCACATATTCTAGAGTTTTTTGGGAATGATGAATTTGTGGTTTTTTCATGTAGGCTGCAGCAGTGGCAGAGAAAGCAGTGAAAAGCATTGCGGATATGCAAGAAGCGGATGAAGACTCTGAATCTTCTGCCAAGGAAGATGGGAAAGCTGGAGAGCCTGATACAGAACAGGATACTGATGATGAGAGTCAGAAGTTAAAGAAGTTAGCGTTAGGTAAATTGGAGGATGCTAGTGAAGAATCACTTCTTAGCCAGGCAAGTTTTTTTTTTTTTTTAATTGCTTTTTATAGCGAAATGCTAATGCTCTTTACTACATATTGATTTTGTTTCTGCCACAAGTTTTTCTGTTGGTTTGTCGTTCGCTCAAGTCATCAAATCATTATTCTTTATTTGCTTATATGCTTACGATTTACGTAGTTTCTTGATCTTGCCTTTTCCAGGGTTTGAAGGTTTTCGATGATTCAGTTGAGAGTTTCACTTCTGGTGCTTGGCTGGCGCTAGGAAATGCGTTAAAAGGGGGCACAAGCCTGGTCCAAAAGTATGTTACTTTTTATTTTCTTTTTGTTTCACTGAAAGCTTACAAACTTTGTGAATAGAAATGGGTAAGGCCAATAAGCTTATACCCTGAAAAAAGGAAATAAGCTTTAGTTTGACTGTTGTAATTTACAGGATTTATCAACGCTCCTTTAATTTCCTTAAGGAAAGTCTGCAATTTCTTCAATTGTTCAGAGGTTCAAAGCATTTTATACTTGGTTGTCTTAACAATACCATGAACCTGCTCAGTTTATGTAATTTCATGGATTCTTCTTCTGGTAAATTTGTATGCTCCTTTGGTTCTCCATTACCAATAAAACGTTGAGTAGGCTATATGTATCATTTTCTGAAGATATGAATACATTTTTACTGGCAAGTGTTTAGACTGTGGTAGCTTAACGAATCGAGAGGTCTTGTGTTTCTTTAGTAGGGGCTGCTTTTCCTAGGAAAAGACAAAGGTCAAGTTATTGATGCTCCCATTATTTCTCTTGTAGGCTTGAAAACAGTGTCCAGCAAGACTCTTCGCCGAGGGAAGCTGGATCTGGTGCACCGTCTCTATTGGAGGTTTGTGTTGTTTGTGTCTTCTTCTGTGTCTTTCTTTAGCTTAGCATTTGGTTTAGCCGTTACTTCTGATATGCAGACGGGAAAAGCATTAACTGCCAAAGGAATGCAAGTTCTTGAGTTTGTGGGCAAGGAGACTATGGATTTATTGATTACAGAGACTGGTATTGGAGTTGAAAAGAATAGGGAAGGCTTTAAGGATCAAATGATTGAGGAAGTGACATTTGACCGATGCTTTTACATATATGGTGGTCCTGAGCAGCTTGAGGTGAGCTAATTTATTATGAAAATCTCCTGTCAGATTTTGTTTTTTTGGATAATTTATATTGTTTTCCCTCAATTAGTCGATATGTGGTGATTTCAGGAATTGGAAGCATTGTCAAGCCACTATACTCTGTTGTTCAACAGGAGAAAGGGGAAACTGTCACAAGATGATAAATTCATATATGACGGAAAGCTCAAACAGATCCAGCAACTGTTTAGCTTCGCTGATGAAATGAGTGGAAGTAAAGCAGAGTCTGACAAAGGGAAGAAAATAGACACCGAAACTGAAGGCAATAATGATGACATGAAGAATCTGCATAACTCGAGTGTTAGCAAAGCTGCTGATATGGCTGCTGGGTAATCATGATTATTCCCATTTGCGTCAGTAGATTTCTCATGTTGGGATGAAATGGTGGTATATGTGTGTGGATCATTTTACTTTGATCTGTATTTTATTTATTTGCTCTTCACTTGTGATGTCTTTTAGGTTCACAAACGCTTTAACTGGACTAAACATAAACGATATGATCCAGCGGACTGGTGGCAGGCTTGAATCTCTTCACTCAGAAGGAGTTCATGTGCGAAGAGTGTTCCTTCCTTATCTCTGTTAAATATTGAAGATTATCATTCTGTACCACCAGTATGCTTCCAACTGATATGAAATTGTGTTCTGCAGAGAGTTTCGGAGATGTGCTGTTTTGCAGTCACTCATCTGCTTATTCTCGGCAAGTCCATGATATCTCATGCCAACAAAGTTCAGGATGAAGACACCGAAGCATTGAAAATCGAGTGGCCAGAGGATCCCACTGAAAAAGCTAAGCTGATTAGAGGCAAGGCAGAATCGATGGCACAATATGTTGAAGCAGTTTCCAACAGTTTTATAACAGGTCGGTCCGCATTTACTCTACTTACTTCGGCCTTGAGAACAACTAGAGTATGAAGAGATACTTAGCATATAGGTACTTTGGAAATTGTTGCTTCCACCAAAATGCTGGCTTGATCCCATTTCAATACCTTGACCGCCTAAATATTTGGGTTTTCTCTTGCCTTTAGTTCGTACTGGATTTTAGTTTTGTATATTTAGCTTCTTGTGATATTTAAACAGAAGAAGGTATGCTTGTAAAACTCGAATACCCTTTTCCACATTGCAGGTATAGCAGATGTGTCTGAAACATATGCTGCTGCGATCAAAGGAGCTTCGGCTGTTGATTTCAAAGATAATCTTCTGAAAACATCAACCATGGAAGAGAAAGCAAACACCTTCAACGATAGTCTTCGCTCTGACCAAACCACAGCTATCACAAAGATCCAGGAAGGACTTCAGTACCTATCCTATGTCGTGATATCTACCTCAATGCCCTCTGCTTGATATAATAAGAGAGTCAGATCGGTCTTATTTGTGGGTTTTTTTCTTCATATATGACTCATGATCCGATTTAGTTTTCTTTGTAGATATTATCTCTTTTTCTAGTTGCTCTTATCGTAAGTTGCTCCCACTTTAGCTCTACTTCTCTGTTGTTTGGATCTTGAAAAGTTTGGGAAAATCTGGAAAACAAATATTAAAAGAAGGGAAGAGAGATTAGCTATTTTATTTTATTTTTTTGTTATTAACAGCATCTAATTATGCTGTTAATCTATAAACTTTGCTGACTCATGGATTTGCGTACGCGTTTGGAAGTAACTCATCTTTCGTCGGTATGAAGGACAAAGTGGTTTACCTAGGCTTTGACCGGTAAAATTTTCAGGGTAAGTAATAAGTGGAATTAAAAGAAAAAGATAAGAAGAAAAGTAAATGAATGAGAACAATAAACTCTTTTTATTTTTAAAAATTTACATTATTTACAAGGAAGATTTACAAGTAATTATTCATTTCTCATTCCTTATTTTGTAGAAAATTATAAAAAATAATATCTTTTTATCAAATTTGGAATGGAATAAGCAGAAAATATAATTTTTTTTTTTTACTATTTTGTTCTTTATCATTTTTTCTTTTAATTCCTATTATTCCTCAAATGGTTACCAGTTAGAACCAAAGATTATGTGATAAGTTTGATATACAGTAAAATTTCTGTAAATTAATAATATTGAGATTTTGAATATTAATTATTTTATTGATATATTAATTAATCGATAAATTAATAGTTATTAATTTATAAAGATTATTATTTCACAATTTTTTATAATTTTTGTTTAAATTTTCATATAAAATATCATTTCCATATTCTATACTATGTTAATATTCTTTTTATTATAATTTATTTATTTTTTCTCTTGTACGACATACAATTGCATTAGTCATAATACTTTTATTTGATTTAACTAAGAATTTTTTTATTATTAAAATATCATTTTTTACATTAAACTTATCAATGACTTCTCATTTAAAAGATGTTTTAAAATCAACAATAACAAATCAAATACTAAAAACATTATGTTAGTATAAAAAAATCAAACATTATACACTAAAAAAATTGTAACTATGGCTTGAGAAAAGAGATTTAAGTTTTAGAATTCTTTAAATTTATTTTTGCAGATTTTGAAAACAATACCAAATTATTAATATAGTAAAAAAAAATAGAGTTCAGCTTCAATGAGATTTCAGTTTTAAAAAAACAGCTAGAGTTATATTTTACTTTACTAAATAATCTTAGGTATGATTGCCTAATATTTATATTTATTAATTTATGTTATTGTTACAACTATTTTATTATATTATCAAATTTTGTTAATATTTATATTAAACTAACTCGTGTCCAACTCGGAACCAAAAAAATATTTATTAATTTATAAATTATTAATTAACGAAAATTTTACCGTAAATTTACTCCATCATGATGAACGTAAACACCAAACGTTTGACTTGTATATCCAGTAATCTCTCATCGAAAGTTAACAAGTGACTAATCACCTGCTAATAAAGTCACTTTCTTGTGTTCTCTAAATGTTGAAAATGAAATGTAATCCGAAGAAGTGGTTATACGACCTTAATCATATTGACGTCGATTTTTTAGTACATGTTAGCAAACTATATACTATTTTATCATCGGATAAAGAAGGTTTATAACATTTAATCTATACAATAATTTTTCATACGGTGAAGGAGTTAGAATGCTACCATCAATTTGAGACATATAGACGTGCATTTACTCCATTACCAACCCACATTTCATTACTACTATTCTCTTTGTTTTTTAATTAAATGTCATTTAAGAAAAAATTTCGTAGAGTAATTTTTTTTTTGTTAGTTGACTGTTTCAATCATATCAATATAATTAATATAATTATGTTTAAATTTTTTACTATAATTATATTAAAAACTGAATACGATAGATAATTAAAAATAAAAAATAAATATAAAACGATTCTTAATTAAAAAATAAGAGAATATATCTTAATGTTTTTCTCTGACCATTTATGTTTTTTTCCGAAATATTTATCTGACCATTTATGTTATAAATGCAAAAAATAAAAAATTTACCCCTTCGTCAAAACTTTTGGTTGTCAATCAAATTTTATAAATAATATTTTTTGAAAGGAGATGCATGAATGCATCATTTTTAGTTTGAAAGAGACTCTTAAAACTATGTTAAAATCAACATAATACAGTCTAATCCCTAAATCTAAACCTTTGAAACTAAATCATATACCTTAACTCTGAAAAATCAAATTTGAAAACCTTATAAACTAATTTTTTTACCCAAATTTTTATTTCATTGTTTTAAAACAACTAGCCTATTTTTTGATCTAGATTTCAAGTACATTTTCGTAACTGTCCCTTGCAACTATTAATTAGTCGGAGGTACATATATTACATAATTATTTCATTTATAAATTTTCCACTTAGAATATTTAGTCACTTTCTTTTTATATATCAACGTCAGAGATTCACTTCGCCGTCCGTCCTCGCCTGCAGCTCGCAACTAACTTTTATTTATTGCAAAAATATGAAAATAAATAAGCTCGTATATCAAAATAAAATAAACAAAGGCTCTATAAAAAATAACAATCAAAGCTTGAATGAAAGGTCCTCACAAGGATTCCGAAAAAGAAAGTAAAGAAATGGTCCTCTAAAAAAATAAAAAAGTATTTTAGCAAAAAAAAATACAAAGCATTTTAGCAAAAAAAAAAAAATAACTATCTATGATTGTTGAATAACATAAAATAAGTTGATCAAGACTTTGTTACCTTATAATTTATGGATACAAGTAACATGAGTAGATATCACTACAACTAACACGTGTTTGTATTTGGTCGAACATTGAATCTAAATGAACATAACATGCTCAAACTATAATTAGCAACACATGCACAACAAATTACATATTTCCAAGCATTGCAAAATCTGGGAAGGTTTCATTTTAAATACTCCCAATTTCTTTCTATGTCGGTAACCAAACATAAGATGAGAAAAAGAGAGATTGGATTCGATTCACAGTTCTTACAAAATTTTATAGATCTTTATAGGATGTTTTTTTTTTCTAATACGGGTTTTAATGGTCAACCGGACTTGAAAAGAAAAAAAAGGAAGCAACCCAATTTTTTTTTTTTTTGTCAAAAAATAATGTAAACCCTTATCCGGATCTTGTCTAATAAAACATTTGACAAGTTAAGCGGTGGATCAATTTAATTAAGAAAATGGTTTGAACCTAGACATACATTTCTTGTCCGAGACGGGACCATTTTCCATTATTCTCTTACTCTTTTTAGATCTATTCCAAAACTCCCCCTTTCTCCGTTAGATCCATTCCAATGTTCAAATTTTAATCATTACGTTTGTTTTTAGTTCCACATCGAATTCGAACATAAGAAATTAGAAAACAGAATCAAAGAGGAAAACCACAAGAGAAAGCAAAAGCACATACAAAATTAATTCGGAAACTGAGAATAAGAAATGTGCTTAATTAGGAAACTAAGTAATTTACAAGATAACTTGGATATTTAGCTTTGCATGGTTTGTGTTAGAGCTGCCACTGCCAGGTTTAAATCCATATAATACATGTTATTAAGAAAAGAAGAAACTAATTTACATTAATTTGTTATTTACAGAATATTACAAAGATTTATAATCTCAGCCTCAGGGAAGATAGCTTTGTTATTTACAGAATATTACAAAGATTTTATAATCTCAGGGAGGATATTTAGCTTTGTTATTTACAGAGTATTACAAAGATTTATAATCTCAGGGAAGATAGCCAATCATGTAAGAAGGGTGAGAGGAGGAGGCGGAGTAATAGTAGGGGCCATGACGGAGGAGAGCGGGCGGAGCCTGAGGAGTTTGTCTCAAGAAGACTCTTGCGGCTTCAGCCACCACCACCACTAAATCCATTGTTATCTTCACAATCTCTATGCAAAGCTCTATGCTCTTTATCACCATTGATCCTCTCTTTTCCTTTTCTCTACCTTCAAATTCTTTACTCCATCTTCTTTGCCTTCGTATTTATATCTCAAGACATGCATGCCATGTGAATTATTTGTGTATAACTTTAAAACAAAACTATTGTTTAATTAATTTTGAATATTTTTGGGGAGTAAATAACCAAAGAAACGATGACGTGCTGTGAGTTTTAAAAAGAAAAAAATGTAAAGCATTGACTTTGTTAAAATAATAAAGGATTGACTTTGTTAAAAAATAAAGCATTGACTTAGTTTTAGTTTTTCAAAAGCCAAAATCAAGATTTTCGAAAGTTGTTTTCCTAGAAATAAAATTTGAATCCATAAACAAAAAAAAACAAAAATCATATTTACAAATCAAGGATTGTAAAAACTATAGTTAGAAAAAACTAAATTAATAATATTATTCAAAAATAAAAAATAAATTAAAAATTAATTTAAAAAAAAAGAAACTAAAAAATTACTATTCAGGTCTTTCTAGAAGCAGAAATCTTCAACAAAAATCAAAAACCCAAAAGCAAAACCAAAAGCTAAAACTCGTAAGAACTACCATTGTTCAGAATATAATATTCATTCTAATATTATATTCCGTGATTTTTACGATTCCCCTTGTATTATAATTCATTAATAAAAGCCTAAAAGTGAGAGAATGATTTTCGTTTTTTTTTTGCAATAAAGCAACGTCTCTATCTCTGTCTTTCTAACTCTACCTTTGTTCCAAATACAGCAATTGAGTCGATACACAAAGAATCCAATGTGTCTGAAATAAGCATAAGCTAAAGAAGAGCTTAACCAGAAATTGAGTCCATTAACCAGAAAAAAAAGCCATTGAGTTAATAAAAGAGTTGAAAGAATTAGGCATGCTTAATTTTTTTAACTTTTTTCCTCCATAGAGATATTATTTTGGCGTCTTAAAAAAAAAACAGGAAAATTAAGCAAGTACATATAAGAGAAGTGAAAGAACCCCACATCAATATTATTTCCACTGTAGTACGGAAAATTAACTGCGGTGATTTTAGGATAATAGTAACAGAAATAAAAAGAAAATTAGGGAAGCAACAATAAAGATAAAACAGTTATGTTTGTAGAATCGTTTTGGATGTGTGATTTGTTGGTGAATGTTCATTTTGTGTTTCTCATGGAATAACACCTGAACAAGGGATAGAAGATTGTTCGTTGAGAAAAATAAGGTGTGTCTTTCTCATTATTGATACTCGTTGGGTGGAGGGTTCAAATGTTCATCTACATGGAAAGAGAAATGAGCTATCGGAGAGGATATTTTTACTAGTAGACTCTCTAATGTTTAATTAAGAACATCAAATGACCAAAACTATGTTTACTTTAAAAATAAATGGGTTTGATTACCTCGCCAATCAGTCAAGATAATCATATATTTATATGGTATTTCTTAGTTCGATCCAGGTGGTCGGAGGGAGATACTTGTCTTTTGGTCCATCTCCTTGGCTCTGCCTCTCAGTAATTGTTTACTTTCAATCTTCCTTACCCGATCCAGTCTGGTCATTTCTTTCATGTTCAGTTGTTTTTGTTAACTCATTTAGATTGTTGTCCCAGTTCTGTTCACACCTATTTATTTGATTTTATTTGATTTTCTCAAAATTTATATTTATTTAATATAGTGTGACTATCAATATTTTTTGGTAATTTTTTTATTATTGGTTTAAATGATTTTAATTAACTGTTTAAAATAATTGTATGATAAACAATTATATTTATAATTATTTTTTTATTAGTATAAAATGTTGATTTTACATGTTATTATGTAATTAAGTAATTATAAAACTTTGATTCCATGAAAAATCTATTTCATAATTAATTTTCCGTTTAACGAAAATTTTTTTTTATTTTTTTCAGCAAAAACGCAAGTCTACATTTTTGCACTTTCTTTTTTTTATTTGGCAATTTTTTTTTTGATTAGCAAAATAATTACAATTATGTTATTCTGCATGTTACTAATCAGAGCCGATATCACACAAAATCTTACGATTCTTTCTATAGAGTTACTGAATTTAAGTTCTAGAATTTTTTAAAAAAATTTAAAGTTGAACTTCCAACTATAAAACAAAAAGAAAAGAAAAAAGCTTAATAGACATTTGACGTTTGATGTTTTTTTGTTCGAAACGGGACCAGTGTTTGCTCACGTCTTATTCGTCAACCTCTTTTCCATTATTCCTACTCTTTTAAGATATATTCCAACATTCTTACTCCATTACAAAAATAAAATAATTACATTTTAATTCTTACGTTGTTCTTAGCTCCATATCGAATTCAAACATTAGAACCCAGAAAACAGATTCAAAGAGGAAAACCACATGAGAAAGCAAACCCACATATATATACAAAACGAATGCTTACTGATCAAGTGAAATAAGAAATGTGAATATTTTAATTTTGTGAAATAAGATATACAACTTGGATATGTAGCTTAATTAGTGGTTTGTGTTTAAATCAAGTAACTTACAGAAATATTACAAAGAATTACAATCTCAGGGAAGATATCCGATCATGTAAGGGAAACGATGAGAGGAGGAGGCGGAGTAATAGTAGGGGCCATGGCGGAGGAGAGCGCGTGGAGCCTGAGTAGAGTGGTTCAAGAAGACTCTCGCGGCTTCAGCCACCACTACCACTAAATCGAGTGCTATCTTCACCATCTCTATACAAAGCTCTATTGTCTTTATCACCATTGATCCTCTCTTTTCTTTCTTTTTTTCCTTTTTTTTCTAATACCTTTCAAATTCTTACTCATCTTCTTTGTCTTCGTATTTATAGCTCAACACATGCATGCCATGTGAATTATGTGTATATAACTTGAAAACAAATATTTACTTATTTCGAATATTTTTTTGAGTAAATTAATCAAAGAAAGTATCACGTCTGGTGAGTTTAAAAAATAAATAAATTAAACCATTGACTTTCTGAAAGAAGTTATGGTTTTAGTTTTTGAAATCAAGCTAATCGGATAAATCTCCGGTAGAATGAAGTGAACACATATACTCATAGGTTAGTTGCAGATTATTAATTGAAAGAGAGATTCTAGTCCTAGACGAAGATAGAAACAAAATCATGAAATTGAAATTTCAGAATTAGTACTGTGATTTTATTTGAAAGGTTCAAATACCCAAATATATAATTATAAATGCAAAGTTATCAGTTATTTTAAAATTAAAATAATCAAAACACTAAAAAAACTAAAATTTTTAAATATTTTGAATTATAAATTAGGACTGGAGACAAAATCTAAAAAAAATCTAAAAACCAAACTTAGAATCGGATCCGAACCAAACTCAAACTGAACCCGAATGGTATTTGATTACAAAATAGAATTTAAAGTATGTTACTATAACTGAATCGAACCAAACATAAACCGAACTAGAGAAATACTCGAATGAGATCTAAAACTTTCACTCTTGAAAATTTAAATATCCCAAAAATCCGAACCTACCCCAAACAGACTCCTACGACTTGAGTATTGAAAGTATAGTTTTTCGCTAACAATTAATTAAGACAACGACAATAAATAAACTATTTTTGCTCAAAGACATTTTCTCAAAATATGATAAATTCCAACGATCAAAACTACTGCGTTTATAACAAATCATGAAATTTATTATTACAAGATGATATCTTTCATCTTCAAATATGCTAGAACAACTTATCAGCGATTGGTAAATAGTATATTCATGGAGCAGCTTAGAAAAATGTGAAGGTATACATCAATTGATGATATATTTGTAAATGGTTACATGATCTCTTGAAGAAAATTGATGAGCAGATTCATGCATTGAAGTAGTGATCTGTTTTTCCTTATTCTAGAATAAGTGATCTCTGTAATTATGGTATAGGAGTTACCATTCTTCTCCTATATGTATGCAGTCCTGCACTCTTGTAAAACAGACAAAAAAGACATTGTTCTACATCTCTTGTTTAACTAAAATGATCATGTAATACATCTAACAAACTACTTTAAAGAGTTAAACTTGCACAATACGAAGCTCAACCCAAATAAGTATAGATTCGCAGTTAAATCTGAAGAATTTCTCTATTTTCTCGTCACCCACTAAGGTATCAAATCAAATCAACACTTTGAACCCATTTGTTTCACGTTCCACCGACAAATGATTGCCAATTTACGATATCCTTAACTTTAATGATTTCATGGTTAAAACAAAACCAATGTTTGTAAATTTTGTGACTTTTTCACAGTTGCGATATTAATTTAATATTAATAGACCCAAACAATTTTGTTTTTTACTCTCGAAAATAGACCGGCCATTCCTAATTATTATTACTATTATTTTTATTACAAAAGAAAAGCAAACAATTTGGAAAGAGATTCATGGCGTGGAACATTATAGTCTGACCTTATTAAATAACACTTTATAACCTATCAAAACATATTGCACTAAACAAACCGCTTTAGAAAGTCAAAACCTTATCATAACATCCTGTTATATAAATAAGCAACATTAATTTTCAATAAACACCACATGGTTAACAAGAAATTTGAATAAAATAAGCAAAGAGGTTTCAATAAAATGATAAGTGATTTTAATAAATAATATTGGATAAATAACATCTTTCACCATCTATCTATACTATTATTAAAGTAAATTTGAGGGAATGGAGTTCCCTCATTAACTCTCAAATTAAAATATTTTAATCACCCTTAATGAAATCGATTTGTTACAATCCTATACCATTATTATTAAATTAATAAAGTGTATTTATTAAACTTAAGCCTAATGAAGCCCTAATAATATTGCTTTTCCCATGGCCGTGGTCTGTAGCCCACAAGCTATAGCCGGTTATGTCACTTCCGGTATAAATAAATAAATCCTAATATTTGAATATGGATTTAAATGATCCGATTCTACTCCTGAGTTTTTGGACTGGTTACATAGGTTTTTAGTTCCTTTTATTAGATGATCATTGTGATCTTCTATTTGATTAGTGCTAAGCTTATGAAATTAAGTGATCAAGACTAACTTGGCGGTGCCAAGCGCTTTTTAATGTCACTATTTAAAAAAGTGTTTTAAGAATATGAAATTAGCATGGTTTAAAACTAAATTTGCCAAGACGTATTTTCCAAAAGCTTTTTATGTCACTATTTTAAAATGCTTAAAGCATGTTAAATTATCATCGATTGAAAGCTGATTTTCCAAACCATAAAACTTTTATGTTGGAGGATTTATATTTCATAAGAATTCTTAAATTATATGTTCATTTGGGTGTAGAATTTTTTCCACTAACAGATTGGTGATCTTGGTATTGATTTGCCTAGCATTTCATACACATTGTTGTAAGATTATGTCACATCCTATCTAGCCTTTTTGACGCAATTGAAAGTTATGATTGTATCATTGGGATTGATTGAAAACTGGAATTGCATCAATGTTAAAAAACTTTGGTGTCTAGAAATTAAGTTTAGATTCTTTTCGCTACCAAGTTAGAGAGTTTCTATAATTGGTTGCTTGATTTTTGGGGATGTGTCATTTAGAAAGTAAAGGAAAGACGAAAAGTGGAAGGACAAGATGAAGGAAGAGTTGTGTCCACACTAAGTGGAGTTTACGGGCTTGGAAGGATTAATCATATGAGAAACAAGAATAAAAGAAAGCATAATAAATTTTTTTCGAAACAAAATCATTTTGTAGGAGCTTTTTAAAGCGTCAAATGATTGGAATCTATTTCTTGAAAGCAACAGCCGTTTCCTACTAATGATGTTATGGTAGATGATTTTCTCAAACAATTCAAGGATTTTTATTTTTTTTTCTGGATTTAAAGTAAAAATATCACGAAACTGGATATTGCGGTATTTACCCTTTTTGTAAGCTTCGTTTTTTCCTTAGCAATACTAACTTCATTATTCATTTTGAAAGTTAGTGAAAAATATTTGCTCCTTATCAACTCTGGATCAAAATCAGAGTGTTCTAAAAGGTATGTTTTATTTTAGGTTTTTTTTTTTTCTTAAATAGGTTTCAATTATTTTTGTGTTTTAGAAAAAAAATATCATACTTGAATTTGACGATTTGGATCATGAAATTTAATTTTTGAATCAGAATGATTAAGCCTTGGTGAAAATGGTGGGAATAAGTGGTTTCATATGTAATATACTTGAGAACTTATTCACGATTGTAGACTAAAAGAATTTTCTTTGGGCGTGTTTTGAAGCTATTTGGCTTTAATAATTATGAACCTATTGCATTCTCAGATTTTTTAGTATTGCTTATTTAACTTTTATGTGAATTAGAATAGAACCAGCGCCAACGTTTGAGTTATATTTTAGTTTATATAAATATTTTTAATTTCTTATCTCGGTTATTAAATTAATATTTTTTTTTGGTATTTCTTTATAATATTTCTTTTGTATGATCCTAATAATTTGATAGATAAAACATACCCTAACACACAAGTGTTTTTCATTTGTATTATAAATAATGTGTTTTCATACATTTATATTGATTTTTCTGTGTTTTGTTTTCTGCAAATGATTTGTTTTCATACAAGTGTTTTTTGATCATCTTTTTTAATTTCTTCCATATATCATTTTTTATATATTTACTTGTTCCTCATATTCTTTTTATTTATCTCAGTATCAATATTATAAAAAAAAATTCACTTTTCCAACTTACCATTTTGATTCTGTTTATTTTACATATATTTTATTATATTCATTTTTTTTATGTTCTTCAACTTTTCTATTTTTGTTATTTTTATCATTGATTTTTCTTTGATTGTTCGTTAGAAATTTTGTGTATTATAGTTTATAATTTGGATTTATTTTAGTTTTAAAATTTTTTAGCCTATTAACCTCATTTTTGTTATCATAAATTTATTTTGTTCACTTATGTATATAGATTTAATTATGATATGACGATTAAATTATGAAAAATGTAAGATGATTTTAAATCTTATACTATATAACATTTTTATTTTATGATATTTTATAATTAAATCAGACTTTCATTTCTTTTATGTTTATATTTTAATTTCTTAAAAAAAATATTAAATTAATTAGTTTTAAAAAAGAAATGATGTGGAATAATGATGACGAACTAAGATGTTGGAATATTCCCCTTATCTTTTTATAGTATATATATATATATATATTTTTTTTTTTTTACAAACAAATAAGTTGGAGAAGTAATTGTGTGATCGATTTAAATGTTTCCCAGTTGGGAGATATTTATGTTTATGTTCTTTACTATCATAGATCTACAGATTTGAAAATTAAAATTTTGAATATAAAAGATTTTCTCTTAAATTTAAGATACAGTTTTTTCATTATCAGCTAAAAAGCTTTAAAAGTTAGTGAATTAATTTGGCCATTATGTAGCCAGGACTTAACCTTCATAATTGCTTAGTTTCTCCCTTAACTTTCCACCCAATCAAAATCTATAAGTCCAATATGTAATTTTTAAAAAATCTTATTTATTAGTTTGTGTTCCCCAATGATTTTATTATGAGATATTAGTATCTCGCAGGTGGGAAGTGTCCATAACTGACTCCAGGACTTATGATTTGCTCCACCCGTGAGACACCATCAAAAAGAGAGGTTGCAGGATTTACTTAGCACAAGCGGCTTCGATAATGATATATGATACTGATATCATAGTTCATTTTGGGAAGAAGTATCTTAAGATTTTCCATTGGGAAGCAGTTAAACTAAAGAGTACACACATTTTAAGATTAAGACCAAGTCTCAATCAGTGTCATACTTATTGTTTAGAAGAAGCTACGGTTGACGAGTGAAAGCTTCGGAGGTTTAGAATGATGATGATGCCAAAATCTGTCTTAACATGAGATAAAAAAATGAAATATATGATCATACAACAAAGAAATTTATGTATGTAGTGTCAATTTAATGTTAAAAAATCTTTAAAAAAATTGAATTTATTAAAAATGAAATAACTATAATAAGATTTTCATATAATATTATTTGGATTCAGTTTTAAACTTGTGTGATATAAACATTACAGATTTTAGAACATTACAATTCTGAATGATGATCAAAAGATGAGAGAACAATGAATTCATTTTCAGTTCAAAGAAAACCAATTATTATTATTATTATTATTTTTTTTTTTGTCAACATAGTCTAGTGGTTTTAATATCCCCAATAACATGCGGGGTGCTGGGTTCGAACCCCAGACCTGGTGTAATGAATGCAGAAGTGGCTACCATTATGCCACATGATTCCTACCGACCAATTAATGAATTGGATATGAGCATAAAAAAAAGATAAGACCAAAACAATTGAACTGGAAAAAATTAGGAAAAGATTAAAAAATAGAAAATGAAAAGACTAAAATGAGGATCTGAATCATCTATTCTTTTGTTGCGCATATGCAAAAGCTGTTTGAGCGAGCTCTCCAGCTTGGTTTTTCTGGTCAACCTCGTAGGATTCCATATATTCAAACATGGTAAGATGTCTATAGCAAAGGACCAGAGAGAGGACATAAGCTGTTGGCCATGGTTGCTGTGGAGAATTTGGAAATCCAAGAATGCTTTCGGTTCTGAGGGGAAAGATTTTACCCATGGAGACATGTAGTACGACCATGGATGATGTGGAAGAATGAAGGAGGCTCAAGGAAACAGATTTAAGTTTCTCATCGAACAACTCATCAGCCCCTCCTTTCACTACCAACCTGGTTCAAAGAATTGGCCAAAAATTTTCTCCTAACAAATGGCGATCTCCAATGATAGGTATGGTGCTATGTAATGTTAATGTATCATGGACCATAAACACTTTAGTCTCAAGAATATGATAGATTATTTGACATGTCCAATGTACTTTTCGACTATATGAAGCAAAGGTTTATCCATATAGTCGTTCTACTTTACATGCTGAAGCGACGACCTTAGTTTAGGCATGTCAATGTCTCTTAAACAAGGAATATCAAAAAGTGTATCTCAAGTGGATTGCCAAAAATCTCTTCAAATCTGTAAAGGACCCAATACAATGAACAATCTTTGAAGCTTCTCTCCTGGATATCCAAGAAGTAATGCTTAAGCAACCATTATACATTGGCATATGCAATTGTTAGGACAATTAGATGTTTTCCTATGTACTTCTTCTATTGATAACATGCTATCTAGTTAACTTAGTTCAGTTGTTAATGGTGACAATCTATAACTCATATGAGATTTAATGTAATAGTTTTAGTAGTTAGAGACGTCAGATACTACTTTTTATTTTTTTCTTCATCTTTTTTTTTCCTTTTTTTATTTAATAAAGTAATAATATAAAATTATTTATGATATCTAACCAAATATGATGCTTCATGGAGCAAGGAGGCAGGGTAAACAGGTACGGGCTGGATTCTCCGCAACACAGATGGCATAGTTAGGCTTTTCGGGGCTAAAACCTTTCCGAGCCTCTCCTCCGCGCTACATGCAGAAGCGGCAGCGCTTACCTGGTTGTTATCTTGCCTAAGGAATATGAGGTGCACTAACGTTTGCTTTCATATGGATTACTCAAATCTTTTCAAAGCAATCACAGACAAAGATCAGTGGCCAAGCCTGGATAATTTTCTGCAGGATATTCATGTTATTATGTCGGAGAATTGTTCCTTTTCTTTTAAGTTGGTTCGTGCAGCGGATGCAATAGCTCGTGCTGCACAATCGTATCCTGTTTTTTTTGCGTCCATTGATAACATATTATCTATTTGGTTAGCACCAATTGTTACAAGTGATCTGATGTAATGTGGTTCATGTTTTGGATGAATGAAAGTATTTAGAGTTAAAAAAAAAAACCAAATCTGATGCTCTAACTCACTGCACTATGGAACTTTAATGAATTGAGAAAAGTCGTTTTGTGGTGTTCAAAAAAAAAGAAAACCAGATTTACAGATTAGACTGTGACAAAAAAAAATCCAACGGTCCTGTGCAACAATGATTGTTAGTGGAGCTTGCGACTTCTCTTCATCACTCTCCGTCGCCTCTCCGCTCGCCGCCTTCACTGTCACCATCCCGGCCTTCAGCGTCTCTTGTCGCTATCTCCGCCGTCTCTCCTTCCATCTAAACAAAACCCCACCAGTTTCATTCACGTCTAATCCCGCTTCTTACCGTAACAGGACTTTCGTCGAACACGTTACCTGCATTAAAGAATCACCACACCGAACCAGCCAAGTCCACGATTTCGGAGATTTAGAGTCTGCAAGGAACGATTTGAGGAACGTAGCGACTCGCAAAGTCGAGACAGATGTGGAAGTGAGAGAAATAGAAGACTTGCCGGAAGAGTGGCGACGCTCGAAGCTCGCGTGGCTGTGTAAAGAAGTTCCGTCGCATAAAGCCGTGACGCTTGTGAGACTCTTGAATGCACAGAAGAAATGGGTTCGTCAAGAAGACGCTACTTACATCTGTGTCCACTGTACACGGATTCGTGAGAACGAAACAGGATTCAGGGTAATAATAATAAAACCTTTTCCAAACAATTCATCAGTTTTGCAAGTTGATTTGTCTGATTTTTGTGGTGAAAGTTTGAATCTTTTTAGGTGTATAGATGGATGACGCAGCAGAATTGGTACCGGTTTGATTTCGGTTTAGCTACAAAGTTAGCTGATTTCTTAGGGAAAGAACGTAAATTTACGAAATGTCGGGAGGTTTTTGATGATATTATGAATCAAGGTCGTGTTCCAAGCGAATCCACGTTTCATATTCTTGTAGTTGCTTATCTAAGTAGCTCTGAGGAAGGCTGTCTCGAAGAAGCGTGTAGTGTTTACAATAGAATGATTCAACTTGGAGGTTACAAACCGCGTCTTAGTCTGCATAATTCTTTGTTTAGAGCTTTGGTTAGCAAACAGGGAGGACCTTCGAATGATGACGTTAAGCAAGCTGAGTTTATCTTTCATAATGTTGTGACAACTGGGTTTGAGGTACAGAAGGATATATATAGTGGACTAATCTGGCTGCATAGCTGTCAAGAAGAAGTTGACAAAGAGAGGATAAACTCTGTAAGAGAAGAGATGAAGAAGGCTGGTTTTGAGGAGGGTAAAGAGGTTGTTATTTCGTTACTTAGAGCATATGCTAAGGAAGGAGGCGTAGAAGAAGTTGAGAGGACGTGGCTTGAATTGATTGGTTTGGATTGTGGTATTCCTTCTCAAGCGTTTGTGTACAAAATGGAAGCTTATGCAAAAGTCGGCGATTCTGAGAAAGCTTTGGAGATATTTAGGAAGATGGAGAAGCATTTAGGTGGTGCAACAATTTCTGGATACCACAAGATCATTGAGGTTCTGTGTAAAGTACAGAAACTGGAACTTGCGGAGTCTCTCTTGAAAGAGTTTGTAGAAAGCGGGAAGAAACCGCTTCTACCGTCATACATAGAGATAGTGAAAATGTATTCTGATTTGGGTTTACATGAGAATTTGGAGATGGTTTTTGGTGAGTGCTTGGAAAAATGTCAACCAAGCCAGACTATGTATAACATATACTTGGATTCATTGGTTAAGGTCAGTAACGTTGAGAAAGCAGGGGATGTTTTCGATGAAATGAAGAACAATGGGACGATCAATGTGAATGCTAGATCCTGCAACATCCTTTTGAAAGGATACTTAGATTCTGGAAATCATGTGAAGGCAAAAAAGATATATGAGCTGATGAATTTAAAGAAATATGAAATCGAGCAACCACTTATGGAAAAGCTTGATTACATCCTGAGCTTGGTGAGGAAAGACGTGAAGAAACCGTTGAGCATGAAGCTAAGCAAAGAACAGCGTGAAGTATTGGTGGGTTTCCTGTTAGGTGGCTTGCGAATTGAATCAGACAAAGAGAGGAAGAGCCACAAAATCATGTTTGAATTCAAAGAAAAGTCTCAAGCTCATCTGATACTGAGACAACACATACATGATCAGTTCCGGGAGTGGTTGCTTCCTTCGAGCAACTCAGAGGACAATATACCGTTCGAGTTCTCCTCAATTTCTCATTCATACTTTGGATTCTACGCTGATCATTTCTGGCCAAATGGTCGACCTGAGATTCCAAAACTAATTCATCGGTGGCTCTCGCCAGAGTCACTCGCGTATTGGTACATGTACAGCGGCTTAAGAACATCGTCTGGAGATGTTATCTTGAGGTTAAAGGGAAGTGTAGAAGGTGTTGAGAAGGTAGTGAAGGCTCTGAGAGCTAAATCTATGGAATGTCGAGTTAAGAAGAAAGGAAACATTTTCTGGATTGGACTTCAGGGAACAAACTCGGCTTCGTTCTGGAAACTAATAGAGCCTCACGTTTTAGAGGACTTGAAAGATCATCTGAAACCTGCTTATGAAGCAATGGACAATGATGGGAAAGAAGAAGCATATTAGATGAAACTCAACAAAGTTGATGTGAACTAATTTGGGTTTGATAACATTGCTGAATCCATCTTCTGTATGCCAAATATAGGAAGTTAGTAAATATATAGCTTATCGTCTGTTAAGTCTGTTTTAACCTTATCTTTATGGGCTTTTACTACTGTCATGGGCTTCAATTAATCTGATTCGGCCCATATTCTCAGGCAATAACCAGCTCACACTAAAGTGCACGGAGGATTAGGTTGAAAAGAGAACGACAACTCACAAAACCCAGATAGATAAGACAATGAATAAATATTTTAAACAATTTAATAATCAATAAAACGAAACATTTATTGTCTAGTGGCCATAGTTGGTAATCACCAAACCATCCATTGTTATTGTTATGGTATATGAATGTACCCGAAGGGACTAGAGATAATCAATTATTTATTACAAATAATAAAATAAATATAAATTTGTTGGAGGGGAAGAAAGTGGGTCCTAGGGTTTTCTCACTCATGCGTCTCTCTCTGTCGTTTTGATTTCCAACAAGTCTCCTTCTACAGTCTTTAAGAGACGGAGCCAAGTGAGAGCGAGAGAGAAAGTTACTCTACGTTCTTTGTCTCTTCAGATTCCTTCTTTCCCTCTCTCTCTATCTCTCTTCTTTATAGATACAGCAAACAGCCGCTTGAATCTAACACAGAGAAAGAAACAAGAAAGAAGAAGATGGGTAAGTCAAAGTGTTTCATGGACATTAGCATTGGAGGCGAGCTTGAAGGAAGGATAATTATCCAGCTTTACGATGACGTTGTACCCAAAACCGCTGAAAATTTTCGATCGCTTTGTACCGGCGAGAAAGGCATCGGTCCCAATACCGGAGTTCCTCTCCACTACAAGGTCTCCTCTCTCTCTCTCTTTCTCTCTCTCTCTCTCTCTCTCTCTCTCTCTCTCTCTCTCTATCTCTCTCTCCCTCTCTCTCTGTGTATTTGCTTCTATGAAATGTAGAAATGGGTATTTGCTGTTTTCTGAGATTTAGGGTTTGTAGTTTAATAGGTCATTCGTCTTTTCTACTTTAAAGCTTCTGTCTATTGTAATTAGTTTACTGTAGATGATAGTAGTATAGGAAAGAACAAAAATGGAGGATGCAATTGTACTATAGAACGCTTCTTTGCCACATCTTTGTTTAAAAATCTTGCAGAAGTATAAAGTTGTTTCCTTGACGAGTTATGGAATTAGTATATTTGTTTCAGGGGATGAAATCGTATAAAATTTGTTCCTTTATGAATTATTGCATTAGTAAATTTGTTTCAGGGGATGAAATCGTATACAGTTGTTTCCTTTATGATTTATGGTATTGGTAACTTTGTATCAGGGGAATCGATTTCATCGTGTTATCAAGGGGTTTATGATTCAAGGTGGGGATATTTCGGCGAATGATGGTACTGGTGGTGAATCAATCTATGGGTTGAAATTTGATGATGAGAACTTTGAGCTGAAACATGAGAGGAAAGGGATGCTCTCTATGGCTAACTCTGGCCCCAACACTAACGGGTCTCAGTTTTTCATCACGACGACTCGCACTTCCCATCTTGATGGGAAACATGTTGTGTTTGGAAGGGTTACGAAAGGAATGGGAGTGGTTCGTTCGATTGAGCATGTTACCACTGAGGAACAGGCTTGTCCCTCTCAGGATGTTGTGATTCATGACTGTGGAGAGATTCCTGAGGGTGAAGAT
This sequence comes from Streptanthus diversifolius, assembly GCA_039880935.1. NCBI lineage: Eukaryota > Viridiplantae > Streptophyta > Magnoliopsida > Brassicales > Brassicaceae > Streptanthus > Streptanthus diversifolius. The sequence goes on from JAXGFM010000001.1 coordinate 1,974,744, forward strand.
GATGGGATATGTAACTTTTTCAAAGACGGTGATGTGTACCCTGACTGGCCTATTGATCTAAATGAAAGCCCTTTAGAGTTGTCTTGGTGGATGGAGACAGTTGATTCTGTCAAGGCTAGCGGTAACGAGCACTTTAAGGTCTGCTTTCCTCTCAACGTTTTTGAATTGGATTATATGTTCGTATTCTTCAGTTTTTCAGTTTCTCAGTTTCGGTGAATCTGATCTGATTTTTAAATTCAATACACTTCTTAGAAACAAGACTACAAAATGGCTCTTAGAAAGTATCGCAAGGCTTTGCGCTATCTGGATATTTGCTGGGAGAAAGATGGCATTGATCAAGGTTTCCCTTACTTTTTCTCTCTACTGCATCTCAGGGATATTGATACTGTGCATACCAATGTCTCTCATTCACTCTATCTACTTGTAATATTTCAGAGACGAGTACTGCCTTGCGTAAGACAAAGTCGCAGATCTTTACTAATAGTGCTGTAAGTTCTTGCTTTTACCTATTCTTAATCTAAATTTCTTGTTAAATCTCCTGCTGTGAGTGAAGTCCATATAAACTATATATGTTGTCTGTTTATGTACTATCCGAAGTATTACAGTCTCTGGGATCTGTTAGTTTTTTCAACACAACTTCTGTATCCTCTTACTCTGTCGGTTCTTCAGCATAGATAGTTTGATTGAATCAGCTTAATCTTTAATGAATGAGCTGTATAGAATGATAAGCAACTGGAAAAATATTGTGAACTAAATTTTGAAGTTTGATTACATTATTGACCTGCCATTTATGTTGCTTTTTGGGAATAGATAGGGTAGGTTGTCCTTGAGATATGCTAATTATACATACATTTATAAAACTGGTTGCAGTGTTTTCACTAGTCCAGCTTAGATTGCGTTGGCTTCCCTCTGTAGCTGATTTTATTGTACTGGTGTCAACTCTATGTGTCGTAACTCATAACTGGCTCTTTTGGCAGGCCTGCAAACTGAAATTTGGAGATGCAAAGGGAGCATTATTGGACACTGAGTTTGCTATGCGTGATGAAGATAACAATGTTAAAGCATTGTTTCGACAAGGACAGGTACGTAAAAAGTTTATTGCTCGACCGTACTCTACAATCTAGGCCTAGGTATAAGTATTACAGATATTATGGATTTCTCTTGAGATAAATATGATGTCTGCTTCACAACTGTGATTGTTGGTAATATTAGGCATACATGGCTCTCAATAACATCGATGCTGCTGCTGAAAGCCTTGAGAAAGCTCTTAAATTCGAACCTAACGATGGTATGTCTACCAAGAATCTTTTTGTTTTGTGGTTTTGCTCTTATGGTTTGTGGTTATTAATGTACGAGTGTTTTACACACCTAAGCCAATTGAGAGAAATCTAACTACAGTGTGTTTTTACGTGCATGATACCTGATGTTGGTTTCCAGCTGGTCTGAAGAAAGAATATGCTGCTGTAATGAAGAAGGTCCGTTGATGTTTCTTTGTTTTGCAGTGTGACTTAAAATATAGCATAAGTGTCCTTTTAGTTGAAGTTAATAACTTAAGCTCTATATGTGTGCAGATTGCCATTAGGGACAATGAAGAGAAAAAGCAGTACCGCAAAATGTTCGGATAGAATGTTCTGCTACGTTTTAGGGGTAAGCCTAAATGAATCAATTTGACTGTTGCATTTTCGTGCAAGCCACCAGAAAACGTTTTACTGATGGAAATAATTTGATGTCTTGGTAGGTTTGGTTGGATAGTGGAGAAGAAACTAACAAGAAAAGTGAAAAGAGCATATAAAAGAAAGAAATATTCAATAGACATTGAGGAATCTTTATGTTTCCCTCATTTTGGTAAACAATGTTTACTTCTGCATTCCAGCAAAGACTGATGCATAATTTTATACCCAAAAGACAGATTCAGTGAGACGATTGATGCTATTTTGAGGTATTGCGGTCGCTCTTATTCTTGCTCTCTCCCCCATGTTTTATGTACTAGGAAATGCAGAAATAATCTGTAATAGGTACACAACAAACTTTCTGAAGTTTTTTAGATAATTAAAAAACAGAGCCATATAGACAAAAGTCGCAATGGCTGTACAGATTTTACAAAGATTATCTCAATCTGTGATTCTCTCTGTCTCGTCATGAAGAAGAAGAAGCATCACGAAGCAAAACAGAATAACTTATACGTTGCAGTATCCCGCATTCTTTTATAATGATGGGATCGTCACGTTTGGTCTCGAAATGAAGCTTGAACACAAAATCAAGCTCGGAGGAAGTCACTTCCTCTGCATCAATGTCGAATATGTATAGATGCTCCGAAAGAATTGGTCTTCCGATGTATTTACTTGTTGCACACACAGTGCGAGCATCCTGTTTGGATGTGATTCCACATTTAGGTTCATTAGAGAATCCGGAAGCTCTGAGATTGATACCAGCTTCTTCATATTGTCAAGTACAAGCCGACTTAGACGAGAGCATCCCTTGACCCACGGACCAATCTCTTGTATTTTTTGTATCGCTCAAGTGATGCTCAGTGATGCTGTCAAGGACATACGGTAATTCCTTGAGGTTTTCAGAGTATGGCATGTGCAATTCTTCAAGAAAAAACATGAAGGAACTTCTTCTATTGAGGTTCCAATGAGATTGAGATGTTCGATGCTGGTTGAAATTTTCAGGAAAGGTTTTTAACGACGAGCAATAACTGAGATCAAGTTTGGTGAGGGATACCAAGTTGATATTAACTTTGAGCATTCACTAATATCCAGATTTTGTAGATTAGTTGCATTCCCAATAGAAAAAGGAAGCTCCACCAGATTTGACAGTAACTAAGATTCAAATTTGTGAGATATGTTACATTTCCAATAGAGGATGAGAGTTTCACCAGATTTGAGCATCTTCTAAGATCTTTTTTTTTTTTTTTGATTAGTTGCATTCCCAGTAGAGAAAGAAAGCTTCACTAGACTTGAGGAAAAACTAAGATCCATTTTTTTTTGATTAGTTGTATTCCTAATAAAGAAAGGGAGCTCCACCAAACTTGAGCAAGAACTAAGATCCAATTTTCTTAGATAAGTTACATTCCTAATAGAGGAAAGAAGCTCCACCAGACTTTAAAAAAAACTAATATCCAATTTATTTAGATTAGTTGCATTCCCAATAGAGGAAAGAATATCCACTAGACTTGAGTAGTAACTAAGATTCAAATTTGTGAGATTAGTTGCATTCCCGATAGAGAAAGGGAGTTCCACAAGACTTGTGCAGTAACCAAGATTCAAATTTGTGAGATTCTTTGCATTTCCAAAAGAGGATGAGAGTTTCACCAGAGCATCTCCAAAGATCCAATTTTTTAGATTAGTTGCTTTCCCATTAGAGGAAAGAAGCTCCACCAAACTTGAGCAAGAGCTTAGATCCAAATTTTTTAGATTAGTTGCATTTCCAATAGAGGATGTGAGTTTCACCTGACTTGAGCATCTCCTAAGGTCCAATTCTTCTAGATTAGTTGCATTTCCAATAGAGGAAGGAAGCTCCACCAGACTTCAGCAAAAACAAAGTATCAAATCTTGGAGATTAGTTTCATTCCCAAAAAAGAAACGAAGCTCCACAAGACTTGAGCAGTAACTAAGATTCAAATTTATGAGATTAGTTATATTCCCAATAGAGGAAGGGAGCTCCACCAGACTTAAGCAATGGAAAAGATCCAAATTTTGGAGATTAATTGCATTCCCAATAAAGGAAGAGAGCTCTACTAGACTTGAGCAGTAACTAAAATCCAAATATATTAGTTGCATTTCCAATAAAGGAAGGGAGATCTACCAGATTTGAGCAGTAACTAAGATTTAAATTTGTGAGATTAGTTGCATTTCCAATAGAGGAAGGAAGTTTCACCAGACTTGAGCATTTACCAAAATCCAATTCTTGGAAAGTAGTTGCATCCTCGATAGAGGAAGAGAGCTCTACCAAACTTGAGCAAAAACTAAGATACATCTATTTCAGATTTGGAAGCCGCTGTATAGACAAATAAAGACATGATAAACTTACATACGTTGCAGTCGAGCAGATAAAAAAAAAATACGCATAAAACTAATGAATATGCTATTAGTATTTAATCAAATTAAACGAATAAAAATGAAAAGTGGAATGGTCTATTTTTTCATAATAATTTACTACATATGAAATCATTTTTAAGATTCGAAACAAAAATTAAAATATTACTTACTTTAAGTCCATCCCACAGCTTCTCAAGCTTGCTGTTTTCCATTCTTAATTTGACAAGGAACTCCAAATTGTCAATGAAAGACGATCATGTCATCGAACAAAATTTCCAATCTAGTAATCGAAGTTAAGGAGATATATAGCGCAGACACTCCGGATTATTAATGAAAGCTGATATGTTACGAGTACTACTGAATCTTAAGAATTAGAGATTAGACATTCATTTAAAGACTCTCTTACTTATTTCTAACTTGTTCCTATCGTGAAAATCTATGCCTAAAACACTTCTAGTATCCTGAAAAAGACAACAAAACTAATTAGCAAGGATAAAATTAAGTCAAGTTGTAATGAGCAATGCAACAAAAAACTAATGGGCAAAACTTACTGCTGTACAATCAGTGAGAACAGATTGTTTGCAGACAATTTGTTTACCCAGTTGGGCCAACAAACTATGCATCTCTATCATTCCCTCATGAATAGATATGAGAGATTTATCAGCTAAAAAGTGAAGCTGTTGTCTCACATACAAAAACCTCTTGGCAAGAAGTTTTACCACTTTCTCAACCTCTTCTTCATTGAAAAAGCAAGCTATATGAAGGAATAACTCTTTCTCTTCATCATATAAGAAAGCATCATAACTGAACTTCAAAATGGTCTCAATTTTTCCGTGAAGGTGTGTCCTTAACCTTGGTTGTTCCATTGACCATTCGTGCTTGGTCATTCTCTTGAAATGTGAGCCCATAATCTGTAGTCCTAGAGGAAGTTTACCGGCAAGGTATGTAAATTCCCGAGCAAGGTCCGTGAAACCATCCTTAGGGAACTTCTGACTAAAAGCATACATGCAAAACATTTCAAAAGCCTCATCACTTGATGGGAAACTCACCCTTTATATATGGTTGATCCCATGTGCCTTTAAAATTTTTTCATCTTGTGTTGTGATGATAATCCCACTTCCATGACCAAACCAACAAGTTTCAATCCCATAGCTTCTAATTGTTCCAACTGATCCACATCATCAAGGACGACAAACACTTTTGTGTATTTCAACCTCTTTTTGACAATTCCTGAAGGTAGAATCTTGACACCAAACTGTTGATATAAATTTGAGTCCACTGAGTACAAGTACTCAAAGACAAGGAATTTTCGTGACCCACAGAGGAGTTTCCTGTATTTGTATATCCTTGATGTCTAGCACTCTGATGATATCAAGAGCATGCAAAAATCCATCAAGAATATCATTGTAGGATAAGTCCAAGTAAAATGACTTCATCGATGAAGACAATTCTTTTATTGCAGTTCCTATGATGTTGAGAGCCCTAATGTTTGTGGAGATCTGGGGAAAGCATTTTAAGAAGAGATTTACAAGATTCCAGGTTAATAGTTGTAGGGAGAACCTATAGCTTTGTGCATCCACGTAAAGTCAAGTTTTGCAATTTATGAAGATTCCCAATATATAAAGGTAGCTCCTCCACCATACTAGTGCACATATCAATGATCAAACTCCTAAAATTAGTTGGATTTCCAATAGAGTAAGGTAACTCTACTAGACTCAAGCATCCAAAGTGATCCAAGCGTAGGGGATTAGTGGCACTTCTGAAAGAGGAGGAGAGCTCCATAAAAGATGTACATCTCTTGAAATTTTAGTGGCAGTTGAGAGATCAGGCAGCCCCTCAAGTCCATCCACTTGAAGTTTCCAAGCGGATGCACAAACAAACAAAGGCAAATAAAAGAATTACTAGCGAAGAAAAAGAAAAAAACGCAAACCACTGAGATTAAATTTCAATAAAAATGAGTGATGTTGTAAGAAAAATAAAACTAAAAATTTAAAATTGGAGAGAAAGACATAAGTCTCGTACCCTTTCCTTCCTACAACTTCTGAAGTTTGCTGTTTCGCAAACATAGTTCGACAAGGTACTCTGTACAAACAAATTAGAAGGGAAACATGTCAAGAAAATGATCTGGTTCTAGCAATCGCAGTTTCCAACTATTAGAGTGAATAAAACAAAGGAGAGGTGGAGACTGATCAAAGTAAGAAAATACCTTAATAAAAGCCTAAAGGGAGGCCTGAATGAAGGTTTAAAGGGAGGTCTGAATGAAGGCTTAAACGAGAGGTCCATAGAAAGACCTAACGAAAAACATAGATGAGATGCACAAATGAAGGCATACACAAACCTTCTAGAAGCACTTAGAAGATCATTTGGTCATCAAGGGAAGAGATACAAGAGATATTACGCATAAATCCATTTATGGAAAATTAATAATGTCTTTCTTTCTTGTATCTCTCATATCTCCCACTATAAATATTGTAACATATGCAAGAAATTACTCAAGGAAATATAATTATCCTTCACATATTCTTTTATTCTCTCTAATCTCATAATCTCATATTCTCTCTTAATTTATTTGTTAATCTATCTTAATCTCTCACTAAACTCTTATGAAAAACTTATTTTACTTTCGAAAATTCAAACATAGTATCAGAGCCCGATCCACATAATTCAACCCGATCCATTATCGATCTGACCCAAAAATTGGTCTATCGATCCTTGCCCAAATATACCAAGATTAATGTCCAAAGAACCATTATCTCGAGGGGACGTATTAGGACATAATGTCCTACATCAGAAGTTGATAGAGATGTTAAGTAATATATAAGAGATATGAGTCAATCCACTAATTGCCAATTCGTTTTTAGTGTGAAACCCATCTAACTTAACATGGTATCAGAGCATAAGATCAATCTATGCTTCTTCTACTCCTTTCTTTAAAACTGATTTCAAAAGCTTTGCAAATTTTGTTTCAAAATTGTTTTTAACCTTGGTTGAATAAGTGACAATAAAGAGGAAGGAATGGTGGTAGTAATGAAAAATTACAAGGGAGAGAAAGAAGAGAATGGTTGCCTTTATCTTTTACCCATTTGTCTCTAAAGTGCATCCTTTTGGATATAAGACACTTAGAGAAGGGTTAGGTTTCTTCTTCTCCCTAAACCACATCCCAAACTCTAAGTCACATTTTCAGATTTTAAAATTTTTTTCTTTAATTGTTAAATTTTCAAAAAATATTTTTTTTATTATCCATTAGACAATAAGCTTGAATTATTGGGTATTAATGTCTTTCTTTTGAGAATGTAAAACACTTCAAGCCATAACCTGCTTAGATCTCCTTGGATAACAAACCACAAGTTCTTTTAAAACCTTGGACTTGTCTCCTTTCTTATGAAATGAGAGACACTTAATTTCATTGTAGTTGTTGTTTAGACTTGTGGTTTATATTGTTTAAAACCTTAGAAAATGTTTCCTTTCTTGTGAAATGTGAAACATCTAAGTCCATTGAAGTTTAATTAAATTAATTCTTCTCTCCTCCACTTTAATGGTGTGTGAGCTTTGTCCCTAGTCTAGTTGATGTCTCTAGACAAAGCTTGAGGGAGGGAAAGAATTCGAAAATGCTTCAGCCATTAAAGCACCAATCACTTATTGATTATTGGATGCTTTTGGCTGTTACAGCAACCGCAAAAGTTAAGAAAACAGAGCAAAACTGTCCATAAGAACTCTTGAGCATTGGGGGAAGAGAACCAAGGAAGGCTTAACTCTTATGAGTATTAGCATTAATGCCTTGATGAATCCAAATATCCTCAATGATCTTTATAAGAAGAGGGAAGTGAATCTAGGCGGACTATGCATTGCATTTAGGGCCTTGTTGAATCCAAAAGTCCTCTTCAAACCACTTAAGGGAAGAGAACTTTGATCTTCTTTTCTCTTATGAGCATAAGAAGTCTTGATGAATCCAAAAGTTCTTAAGGGAAGAACACTTAATGTTTATCTTAAAATGATCAAATAAATGTGAACTATAACTATCTTACTCCTTAGAGTTTAAGATGAGAAGTCATAATGAATCCAATATTTCTTTGTGATTAACAATTTGTAATAATGAATCAAATATTGGGGGAAGAGAACCAATGAAAGCTTTACTCTTTTTGGTATTAGCATTAATGCCTTGATGAATCCAAAAGTCCTCAATCCATTTTATAAGAAGAAGGAAGTGAACTTTGGTGGACTATGCAATGCATTTAAGACCTTGCTGAATCCAAAAGTCCTCTTGAAATCCATTTAGGGAAGAAATCCTTGATTTACTTTACTCTTATGAGTATAAGAGATCTTGATGAATCCAAAAGTCCTTAAGGGAAGAAAAAAATAAATATTCTCTATGCTCTCACCTTCTCTTGTTTAAAATTTGTCCAAAATCTCAAACAGGTTCAATCTTTAAAGATGGTGTGGATTTCACTTGATGTCTCAAAGAAGACATAGCAAGTGTGGAGTTTTGAAACAGTCATGCGGACTGAAGAAAGAAGCTGTTCACTTATCAGAGCCTACATGAAGAATGTTTATTCCTGAAGGTGGAACAGAGAAATCACTAAACAAGAAGGCACAACACAATGCTTGAGATTAGAACCAAGTGCCACCAAGAACAGCCGCCACAAGAAGTGAAGAGGAAAGACTGGTGGAATATGATGAATCAGCTCTCCCTTAGAATCAACTCTCCCATAGAGTCGTTCCTTTTGGTGATTAAAGAAGTTAGTGTGCACTTGAGTTTGAAGATCAACAAAGCACAAATGTTTTCATCTTAGTACAAGAAACCGTAGCACAATGCTTGAGATTAAAGTGTGATGGAGTGAGTAAACCACAAGCGTCAGAAGAGACTGATCAAAGCATGTGTGTTAGTGTGATGCTTCACGGGATCGATTGATCCAACACATGATCGATCGATCCTTCTCAGCGGTATTTTCTGGGATCGACTATGCATTTGATGATAGATCGGTCTACCTGAGGATCGATCAAACCCAATAAGGATCAATAGATCCACTATTGACAGTTCTCCTCCTCATTTCAAAAAGGCTAAACTCTAAACTCTATCCCATTTAATTTGTTTAAATTTCATTACCTTAGTCTGATAGCTATAATTTACCCTCTATATGAAATCTTAATTGAACATTCTAAAACTTTGATATTCTTCATGGCATATACTTAAAATTCCTTTTTCTTTTCACTTGTTTAAGATTAAAGGAGACCATGAGAGTCTCAAAGAATTATAAGATGGCAAATAAGTGGTTCATAAAAAGAGAAATCAAGTCATAAAAAGAGAAATCAACGGAAATAATGGAGGAAGGATGCGGATTTAAACTCAATTGAAAATCAAGGTCATAGCTAAACAAAACAACCGAGAAGGCTTTACTCTTTTTCCCTTATCATGATTTTATCCCAAGAGGTTTTACATGGTGAGGTTTTTAATGAGGTAGTCATTCACGTGTTGCAAGATTGACCTTTGGTTCTTATGGCGTCCCGACGACCAAGCTTAAAGGAGGGTATTAGAGTGAATAAAGCAAAGGAGAGGAGGAGACTGATCAAAGTAAGAAAATACCTTAATAAAGGCCTAAAGAGAGGCCTGAATGTAGGCCTAAAGGGAGGCCTGAATGAAGGCTTCAACAAGAGGCCCATAGAAAAACTTAAAAAAAAACATAGATGAGAGGCCCAAATGAAGGCCTACACAAACCTTCTAGAAGCACTTAGAATATCATTTGGTCATCAAGGCAAGAGATACAAGAGATATTACACATAAATCCATTTATGAAAAATTAATAATGTCTTCATTTCTTGTATCTCTCATATCTCCCACTATAAATACTGTAACATATGCAAGAAATTACTAAAGAAAATATAATTATCCTTCACATACCTTTTTATTATCTCTAATCTCATAATTTCATATTCTCTCTTAATTTATTTGTTAATCTCTCTTAATTTATTTGTTAATCTCTCTTAATTTCTCACTAAACTCTTACCAAAATCTTATTTTACTTCCGCAAATTCCAACACCAACCAGGACACTTAAATCCTAAGAATTCCTTGAAAGTTTAAAAGCTTTTCTCACTCAAATTTAATTCAAATGGCATATTGATAAGTCCAGTTTCTCTCCCAAATAAATGATGCATAGCATCATTATCGTTTAGGAAGAACACGTCATTAGGTGTTGGTGTTTCGTGTTTCCCAAGTTACGCTTTTCTTTCTCGTATGTTTTTTTTTTTTTTTATTTCTAGTAGATTTGGTTTTTCATATGTTTCCTATTTTCATTTTCGTATGGTTTTATTTTATTTAGGATACTATGTGATTTTCTCGCGACTTGAGCGAGATTAAATGCTATTTTGTTAAAAAAAGTTACTAAAATGAAAATTAAATTTAATATTTAATTTTATTTTAAATTTTTGGTGTTACTGAATTTTTTTAAAAATGAAAATACTAAAAAATCAATTTTAAATTGGTTCGACTTTGATTTGGCTTAATAAAATTTTCATTTGATATTCGGTTTTGATTATATTTGGTTTACGATAATTTTAAAATACAATAAGATAATGGTTTTTGTTTATATTTGAATTAGTCAAATAATGGTGACGTATGTATTTACTTTTAAACAACTTATGATTTTCATATTAGCTTAACCATCTAAGTAATTGTTAATTGCTCGACTGAAATACTATGCGATTAAGCCCAAATCAAAAAACGAACAATCGGAGTTGTTACTTACGACTAATGACCTTCAACCAAAAACCCTTTTTGGGTTCTTTCGGAGGCTTTTATATTATTAAATTCTTATTGCCTTAATTAAACTGATTGATCCTTTCAAAATTTTGACCAAAAAATCCAAAATCGCTAATTATTTTTAGTTTCTTTTTTTTTTTTTTTTAATCTTTCATAATAGTTTTAGTAGTTCCAAATATAGTACTAACAAAATGTCAAATTATGTAATTTATATTGTAACTTTGATGAAGAATCAATCACATATAGATTACAAAAAGAAATTTGTTAGAAATCTCAATAGCAGAATAAAGTGTAATCTGATTTATAGTTAAAAGTTAGCATAAATAGCTCTAAAATTGGTTGGGCTCTGATTTGGGGTGATTTAGTCCAAAATAGGAGAATTTAAAGATTTTGTTTTTCACCGTTAGGATTTGGATCAACCGATCGATCTGCTTGATTGTGTCCAGCTGGATAGATTTGTCCTTCGTGGTAGCGATTGATCTTGAATCTCTTGAGGAATGATTAGTCTCTGTGGAGGATCGGTCGATATTTAAGATCTCGAAAGCTTCTTTATCTTCTCAGTTGCATGCATTAACCGTTCCACTCCTTAGACGACTGACTAATCCGTGGGGTTTTTTTGGCTATTTTGTTCGTTTTTGTCCACTTTTTCTCTAAAAACTCTATTCTTCATAAAAAATCACGTTTTGACTTGAAATATTTCTTTAAAAAACTAAAATACTTGATAAATAAATACTACAAAACACCAGTTAACATGCGTTCAAAGGTACCATATCACACATGAAAAAGTCGATTATATGCCTATAATGTTTCTACTACCATCAAGAACGACCAGAAAGGAAGGATATGGTACCTATCTTGTACAACTCATATATATATCCTTGTGGTTTATTATTTTGGGACATATTTTTTTCCTATAAATGCAAGTTTGCATTATGGTCATCAAAACCCAATGGACTTGTATACATTGATTATTTGGTACCTTCCATAAAGAGATTCAAATCAAAAGTGCCAATGTTGGAGAGTTGTTTATATAAAGTGTTATCTATATTTTAAAATTCACTTTAAAATAAAATTCATAAACAAAATTTATAATATTAAATAACATTGGTTTTCAACTAATATTTAAAAGCCATTGACTTTAAATTAAATTATTTGAACCTATATTTTTTTTAAAATTAATCATCATATAACATAAGATTTTGTTTAGATTTCTAAATCTATTAAATACAAAGTTTTTTGAGTTTACATATTTTTGTCTCCAACTAAAATTATTTCTAGATTCCCTAATGGAAGTAACTTAAGATTTTTTAATCAGGTTGAATGTTGATATTGTTTTTGTATAGTACTCTATGTATTGGGCATGGGAGAATATTAACGACAAGCACGCTTTGAGCTCTATGATTGATCATCTTATCGTCACTCAAACGTAATTAGGAAGATTAATTTATGACGAAATAAGGTTATATGTAAAATTTATGTTTGGATTCGTCAACGTTAATTAGTTCAAGTCGCAATTGAAGCAGTGAAGAGTTTCTTCCACTTAAAAGGGTTATTGACGTGCTAGTCAACGCTCTTCCACTAAACAAGTCCAATGCAATCCACTCATCTATTTGGTTTCTCACTACCATTCCCAATTTCATCTTTATTTTATTATCTCTATATTTCAAACATTTACGGCCATTCCTTACTTTTTTACTCAATTGATGATACTTCAAAAACATGCATTCTTCTTTTCTTCTTAATATTTTACAAATAATTGGTGACTAAATTTTCACATTTCCGGCAGTTTTGCACCATCTCTCTTCCACCTATAAATAGCCAACCTCTAAAACTCCAAAGAAAACCATAACAATCACAAATAACTATCAATTCACAAGAAGAAGCGATGGCACACTCTCCTTGTCTAAACCTTGTTTTATTCCTTGTGACCATTGCCTCCATATTCTCCACATTTGCTGAGGCCAATAGGGGATTTGGCTGGGGTGGAGGTGGAGGCTCCAACTATTCAAGTGGATCAGGTTCAAGCTCGGGATCGGGTTGGGGTTGGGGCTCTAGCCGGAACGCCTCAGGCTGGGGTTGGGGTACAGGCTCCAACCATTCAAGTGGGTTAGGTTCAAGCCCCGGCTCAGGATGGAGTTGGGGTTGGGGTACGGGCTCCAACCATTCAAGTGGTTCAGGTTCAAGCCCGGGCTCAAGATGGGGTTGGGGTTGGGGCTGGGGTCCTAAGAACACAAACAACTCGGGATATGGTAGCTCCGGTTCTGGCTGGGGCTGGGGAGGACACTCGAAAGTCTGTAACGCCACTTACAATGCACCAAGGAAGATCATAGTCGGTGGAGACAAAGAGTGGACTTATGGTTTCAATTACTCCGACTGGGCTTCTAAGAATGCTCCCTTCTTTCTCAATGATACACTTGGTGAGTATTACTCATTATTTTTTCTACACAATCTCGCAATTTCTTAATTAAATAAAATATAATATAGCTTAGGTAGCAGCACATAAGGCTGATTAATCCCTTATGGATAATATGTTCGTAGTAGAATTAGTCAATATATTTTGTTTATCTAAAACATAAAACGGTCTAGTTTGCATCTTATTAGTCAACAAGTTTGACAATAATATTTAATGATATGATCGTCTAAACGCAGTATTCAAATACAACCCACCGGCCCCATTCACACATAGTGTCTACTTGTTTTCGGACCCTTGGAGCTACGAAAAGTGCGACGTGAAGAAAGGAAAGATGATTGCGTCCCCAAAGCAAGGTGCTGGAAATGGCTTTGAGCTTGTTCTTACAAAAATGAAGCCTTACTACATTTCATGCGGCGAGCACGATGGTGCTCACTGCAGCAATGGTACCATGAAGTTCACCGTCATGCCTATCCTCCCCCGTTGGTAAATTTGTTTGGTATTAAGAGCCAAATTCCATCGTCAAAAGTATCAAACATTAGGTTTTTCATTTCGTTGTTGTCGTCAATAAATGAGATTTACCATTATTCACATTTTGTTGGGATTTGTTTGTGGTTTTGCTTCATGTTTTTTTTTTTTTATTATAAGATCACCATTGTTTATGTATATTACCATATTCTCATGATAAAAATTAATGGCAAGACTTGTATTTTTATGACTAAAATAATGAGAGTTTGGTAATTTTATGACTAAAATAATGAGAGTTTATTATGCGTTCCCGATATTGATTGAAGTACAATCCAAAATGACAAAATCAGTTAGCTTGCGATATAAATTAGAAACATGATCCCAATCCTCTACCTGAGGAATAAGAAGTCAATCCTTTAGGTGTATGCTTTTTAACTTTGGATTTAACTTGTAAAAGTTTTTGTTCATGGACAAATCACCAAAAAAACCCAAAAAAAAAACTGTTTTACATATACATGCTATCTGTGGAAAGTAAAAACAGAACTAGAAACTTTCAAGTTCGAATACTAAACCAGAAAACTAATCTTTCTTCAAGATTCTTGTCTCCTGCTACTCTAGCTGCGCTGAGACGGTTTCTCACGGCCTTGTCAATGAGTTTGATCAGCCGAGAGGGTGGAGATGGCTTTTCCCCATGCTTTCTCAGATTCTTTTCTCTCCAAATTCCATATAGGACAGCTTGAAAAACATACCTCAGTATAAACTGTTGAATACAATCCTTTGGTGCGGTTTGAAGAAAGGAGAGGATATCTGACCATACCATCGAGAAGTTGGTCTGCATTAGTCCTCTTAAAAGTCTTTCCCAAACCTTTGTGCAGTAGGAACAAGTGAAGAAGATTTGGTCTCGGGTTTCAAGCGGATGAGTGCAAAAAACACATTTGGAGTTATGTGATTGGTTCCAGTTTTTGAGTTCTATCTCCAGTAGTTAATCTGTTTCGAAGGGCAAGCCAGGTTAGGAAAGAGTATTTGGGAGTGGCTTTTGGAAACCAAATACTCTTTGCCCATAGTTGCTTGGTTTGAACTTGAAGGATTTGGTTCCAAGTGTTTTGCTCTGTAGACGTTTTCCCTCTGTTTCCACAATGCAACATCGTTTTTTCCTGCATCTCTATCCTTACGATAGCTTTCAATAATATCTTCTATCTAGTAGAGGTATGGAACTCTGTGTCTTCTTCTTCTGTGCGTGAGCAGGACTTCTTCTACTGAAGCATTTTGAGTGATCCCCATGTCTATGAAACATCTGTTGCCTAAGGTTTCATGAAAACGTCCAAGCCTGGACCAGTTATCATACCAGAAGGAAATGTTCCGACCATTATGTATCTCTACACGACGGAAGGTTTGTGATAACATCCTCAGCTTTAACACTTTTCTACACATCCATGAACCTGCTTAAACCGAATTTTTTTATGACCACAGCTTCGGTATATAAGCAGACTTTATTTCTGCATTCTGTTTCTTAAGCGTCATTTACATTCTCTCGATTGTAACCGCCAATGTCCTTCTTGTTGAGGTATGTTCTTTTTCACGTGTTCAACATTAATCTTGGCAACAGGATAGTTTTAATCTATGCTTTAACTCTCGAATTTTATATATCTCTTTTACCTTTGACTGCAAATCTCTCTATGTCATCAACTCATACAATGGTATCATAATTAATTTTAGTTCAGTAGGTTGCTTATTTTATTATTTTATGCACATGATAAGTTTTGGACATGATTATCATTGTTACCAACTGGATTAACAAAGATTACAGAGAATGTTAGATAGGAAGACTTCTGATGCTCTTATTTTATAGTTAAATTCTCTAATTTTTCTGTCATTTAATCACTTACTCTGCATCTCAATGTTCTATAGTGTTCCCTTGATCAGCGATTAAAAGAAGCTTCTGGTGTAGCCATCTCTTTTTTTGCTAATATGTTACTGCAGAACCACACAACACGCTATTCCTTATCTTGCTACGTACTTTCGTCATGTTGACTGCACCGCCCTTTCACTTCCAACACGTACTTGTGCATACTCTTAGGAGAGAGGTCTAGCGAGTGACAGCTGCAGTTTTTCTCTATACCTTTGTTATTTGGTGTATGCACCCCTTGTACCTTGCAGGACCAATCATAAGCTTCAATGCATTTGCTTTTCAGGTCGAAGGTTCTTGTTATGCCTTGACTTTTGCATTCCTTTCATGTCGACAAACAAACACCTTGTTTTTTTTTCTTACTTGATCTTGTCTTTATGAGCTCTCACTACAAGTCGGTACTTTCACTGGTGGATATGCCACATAATACTCATTCAGTCAAAGATGTTGCTTGGTTATTCAGCTGCTTGTTGCTGATGGAAGCTATGACACAGTTCTTCTATATATTACAGTGACTTTGTGATCAGGTGAAACTCTTTCAGAATAAGGGTGATAGTTAGACCTTATTGGTTTTTTTCCCTTTAGCTTTTAGTTTTACAAGCTGCTAACTTCTTTGCATTTTTGACAGTGGTCCGTGGAAATATATACCAAAAATTATGTATGGTTCCTTGGGAGCCTCATGTGGCCAAAGACAAATGATACCTCCATAACATCCTTTGTAATTTGGTTTCTTTTGCGTTTGAAAAGAAAGTACACTGAAATGAAAACAAGACTAAGCGGCAAAAGTCTTGTTAAATAAAATAAGACTAAGCGGGAATAGATTTAAGACGAAAAAACTGTTGCTAAATGAAATATTCTCGTTCCCAAATCAGTTGAGATTTAGCCGTTCTCCTTCTCTATAAATACGTTTGTCATCACAACCTAAACAAGAGTATCAAAATTCACAAAAGAAATTGTTAGGCAAATCAAAGCAACGTAAGAAGAAGAAGAAAAGAAAATGATGACTCTCTCGGGTTCACAAAAGAAGCTGGTCCTACTCGTTTTGGCTTTTGCATGTCTTTCCTCATCAGGCGCAGAGGCGTGGAGCTGGAGTTGGAGCAACGGGTCGGGTTGGGGCTGGGGATCTGACGGCTCAAGCAGCTCTATCTCAGGCCCTGGTTCCAATTCCGACGGTTCAAATTGGAGTTGGAGCTCGAGCCCTGGTTGGGGAAGGAATTGGGGATCCGACGGCTCAGAAAACTCGGGCTCAGGTTCTGGTTCTAGTTCAAACTCTGGTTGGGGTTGGGGCTGGGGCTGGGGATCCGATGGGTCGAGCAGCTCGGGCTCAGGTTCGGGTACCAATCCTGATGGTTCAAGATGGAGTTGGGGCTCGAACAGTAATTCGGACAGTGAAGCGCCAAGCAGTTCACGATCGATCTCGGACAGTGAAGCACCAAACAGTTCGGGCTCCGTTTCGAACAGTGAAGCGCCAAGAAACATCGTCGTGGGAGGATCCAATGGATGGAAAAAAGGGTTGAATTACAAAGAGTGGGCTTCCAAGAATGCTCCTTTCTACGTCAACGATGTTCTTGGTAAGTAACTTGATTTGGTTACATATATTATACCTTATATTTTCTGTGGTAAATCATTAAAATTGTTGTTAATGAACAATCTTTTTTTGACATGGTGCAGTATTCAAGTACGACAAATCTGCCAAGAGAAGGAACAATGTGTATTTGTTCCAAGATCCATGGAGTTACATGAACTGCGACATCAAGAATGCAAAGAAGATTGCTTCGTCGACGGATAAAGGATCCCAAGAAAGCTTCAAGTTTACACTTCAAAACATTCAGCCTTATTTCTTTGCCTCGGGAGAGCATGATGGTGATTATTGCACCAACCACAACATGAAGTTCACCATCTTCCCTGTTCCTCACCATTCTGACTAAAGATCTTTTAGCTTCTTTATATTTGAGTTAGGTTTTTTGTTTCTTTGTTAGAATCTTTGTCTTGTTTTTATTTGTTTTTTTTTGGATATGAGATTGATGGAGATTCATTTTTTAACTTCATAGAGGTAAAATTTTCAATATGTGAAAGACGTTATTAAAAAAGAAACACGTAATGAAATATAGTACTTCAACCAGAAAGATTAGCTGTGACTCTATTGACATCGCATGGTTCAAAAACACTGTTATTATTCTAGGTATAGCATCTAGAGCTCTATAATACTGTGTTGTTAACTTGGTATATATAATATTCATATTATATAACAACCGGATATATACATAATCAGACTAATCTTTATATTTAGAGATTAAAATATATAAAGGGTTATCAATTAATTTATATATTGTAAGCTGCCTACCATTGATCGTTATTATGTGGATCATCGAGTTTTAAATCCGCTTGAACAAGAGATTGAGTGAAGCAGAGTGGTGTTGCCACTATTGTTATTATGTGAGATGCAACCATGCACGTGTGTGTAACTTCTAGGCCAAATATGAGAGTTCGCAAAGATACTTGAGAGACAAATATGTTGAATATGTTCTTTATTGTAGCTTGACAGCTTCTATTAATGACAATTTTGTCTACGTATATTAGAATATAGACAAGGATTGGATCCTTGTTGAGGACGAACATTATTTTGGCAAAAGGGAAAGATGGATTCCTAAACTTCAACCTATTAGATTTGGCTTGCTTGATCAGTTATGTTTCTCAGCTTGCTCTGTCTTGCTATCAGACGGACTAGTCTTTAGTGTTTTAGGTATACTTCTAGATATAACGATGAATCTGCTTCAAATCACATATAAATGAAAGTTAACATCATCATTTATCTTGTGTTTAAATTTGAATAAGATCAAATGGTGATAAATCTTTCATTAATCTGCAGTCATTATGGTTTTTTTTTTTTTGAAATGAATGTTAAATTTGAAACCCAAAGAAAAAAACTGTTTTACATACATGCTATCTGTGGAAAGTAAAAACAGAACTAGAAACTATTATGTTCGAATGCTAAACCAGAAAACTAATCATTCTTCCAGTCTCCTGTAGCTGCGCTAAGACGGTTTCTCACGGCCTTGTCAATGAGTTTGATCAGCCGAGAGGGTAGAGATGGCTTTTCCCATGCTTTCTCAGATTCTTTTCTCTCTCAATTCCATATAGGACAGCTTGAAAAACATACCTCAGTATAAACTGTTGAATACAATCCATTGGTGTGGTTTGAAAAAAGGAGAGGATATCTGACCATACCATCGAGAAGTTAGTCTTCATTAGTCCTCTTACAAGTCCTTCCCAAACCTTTGCGCAGTAGGAACAAGTGAAGAAGATGTGGTCTCGGCCCTCTTGCTACTCTTCTCGGTCCTCCCGCCATAGTGACCACTGGCATATGCTCACATGCTACTGTCCATGATGCTATCTTCTCCAGACATTGGCGTCTCTCCACTAGGTCCAGGAACCCTGTAGTAGTTTTCCTTTGTGGTATCCTACCTGATCCGAACACTTTTCTTAAGCCTTAAGATTCGGATACCTTCCATTGGGTATACCACGGAGACACACCGCCTTCTCTTTCCCCTACGAGATTCTCAGCTTCCAGGACCTTCCTTGCCATCTACCCCCCACCTCCGGAGTTCTTTTGGCATAGATTTGTTTGGTTCTCGGGTTGGATACCTAAGCATTCCTTCATCACTTGGCTAGCTATTCACAACAGATTAGCTACGAGGACTCGCATCCGTCGTTACTCACTTTTCATGTTGGTGTCTTGCCTGCTCTGCAATATTCACAATGAAACAAGGGATCATCTCTTTTTCTCTTGTCCTTATGCTTTTTACCTTCTTCAGATTGCATTGCATATGATTCCTGCTCATCGCTGTATTTTGCCTCTTTTGCAGTGGCTTCCCAGATCATCTCCTAACCATCACCTCAAGTATATCGCTCACTTTATCCTCCAAGCGAAAATATATACACTATGGAGGGAGCGTAATTCGAGGCTTCACTCAGGCGCCTCAAAGCCACCAGAGATCATGCTTAGAGACATCCAGACGACCATCAAAGCAAAACTCATAGGCATTGTTTCTCACAGGAGAGCTTCTACCATGGAGCATGACGGCCATACCCTGTTGGAGTCTTAGTTCGGTTTGCAGTCAAATGACCATCATTATGTATTTCGATCTTTATCGATCTTTCTTTCTTATGGCTGTACTCTTTTACCTTGTTTAGATTTTTTCCCTCACAAGTTTTTTCTAAACAAGGATTTTAATGAGGCAGCCTTTTCTCCTCTCTACTTCTCTTCTTGTATTCTCCTTCTTTCTTTCTTTTATTTTACTTTTCCTCCTTTGCTTCTTCATCTTTATATCCATTAGTTAAGTTAGTCATCTCTCGGTTTATTTTGAGTATATCTATGATTACTCAGTCCAACTATTCCACTGTAAAATGACTTTGACATTAATATTATTTACCTTTAAGCCAAAAAAAAAGATATGGTCTCGTGTTTCAAGCGGATGAGTGCAAAAAACACATTGGGAATTATGTGATTGGTTCCAGTTTATCTCCAGTATTTCTATATGATTTGCCGCTGACGATCTGAGTCCACGGAGAGGAAACCTGCCGAGAGGAACAGTGGGATTGTGCAGCGACAGCGGTAGGGCTGCCGCGATTCTCGGTCATATGACGAGGAGACATAGAAGAAGAGGGAGAAGAGCTTGAGTTATTGGTAGCGGCGGACGCCATCATCAGTGGACAAAAATTAGGGTTTGTTAAGAAAGTTGATGAGCTCCGATTCGACAGTATATCTAAATAATCCATTTAACCCCAAAAAAAGGAAAGAGAGTTAGCGGTGAAAGAATCCGACGAAACCTCCACGCGATTCAGAAAGTTATGGTTTAGGGTTTGAGTAAATTCAAAATGAAAAAGGAAACACAACAATTCTTCCACCAAAAAAAAACAATTCCCAGAAGGAGAAGACGATGGAGCAGTGCAGTCTCCTCTCTCTCTCTCTCTCTTTAACTTTTTTTAGGGTTTTTATTTGTTTTGTTTTGGATATGAGATTGATGGAGATTCGTTTTTTAACTTTTAGAGGTAAAATTATCAATATGTAAAAGACAATATTAAGAAAGAAACACTTAATTAAATAGAATACTTCAAGCAGAGTGATTAGTTGTGACTCTATAATGACATCGCATGGTTCAAAAACACAGTTAGGTGATGTTCATTTGGATATCTGAACATAATATCAAGATGCAGCATCAGATGTAGTATATGTACATAACATTCGGATGATGTTCATTTGTTTTTTTAATTCATGCGTATAGAAATTGTGTTTAGATGTTGTTATGATCGTTTGGTATTTTTTTATTTGTATCTGGACGCGTTTAGTGTAAAATGACCAAAAATATAATTTTGTAGTTTTGGCAAAAAAAAAAATTTTGTGGTTTAGGTGGAAAAACAATTCTGCGGTTTTGCGAAAAAGTTCAATTTTGCGGTTTTGGTGAGAAAATGCAATTTTGCGATTTTGGCGAGAAAATACAGTTTCACGGTTTTAGCGGAAAATGTAATTTTATGGTTTTGACGGAAAAATGCAATATTACGATTTTGGCAAGAAAATGCAATCTTTGTGAAAAATACAATTTTGATGTTTTGGCGGAAAAATGCAATTTTGAAGTTTTTTAGTGAGAAAATGCAATTTTGAAGTTTTGGAACGAAAAATACAATTTTACGGGTTTGGCGGGAAAATTTAATTTTTCAGTTTTCACTGAAAATTGTAATTTTATGTTTTTTTGCGGGAAAAATACAATTTGCAGTTTTGGTGAAAAAAATTCAATTTTACGTTTTTGAGTGGAAAATGAAATTTTGCGGTTTTTACCTAAATTATGATTTTGCAGTTTTGGCGGGAAATACATTTTTGCGGTTTTGGCGAAAAATATGATTTTGCGGTTTTGACGGGAAAATAAAATTTGCGGTTTTGGTGAGAAAATACGATTTTGCGATTTTTGCAAATGTGATTTATGATTTTAGCAAGAAAATACAATTTTATGATTTTGGCAAAACAAATGTTATTTTTGGATATTTGGCGAAAAATGTGATTTTGCGATGTTTAACGAAAACTGTGATTTTGCGGTTTTGATGGAAAAATGTAATTCTAGACTTTTTAAAATTTGGATGCATTTTGGTGTGTCTAAACGCTTGTTTCAAACTCATCCAAAATACCTAGTTATTTTAGATAAGTTTCATTTTGCATCTAGTATTTGCATCAAAACATATTGTTATTATGTGGAATGCAACCATGAACGTATGTGTGTAACTTCTAGGCGAAAGAAGTATCAGAATTCGCCAAGATACTTGAGAGAAAATATGTTGAATATGTTTTTTATTACAGCTTCCATTAATGACAATTTCGTCCACGTATATTAGAATATAGATGAGGATTGGATCCTTGCTAAGGACGAACAAAGAGGCATTAGCAAGTGAGTCCTTGATTTATCTGTCTTTTATTTTTGACTGCAAATCTCTCTATGTCATCAACTCATACAACGGTATCATAATTTTAGTTAAATAGGTTGCTTATTTTATTATTTTCTGCACATGATAAGTTTTGGACATGATTATCATTGGTGCCAACTGGATTAACAAAGATTACAGAGAATGTTAGATAGGAAGACTTCTGATGCTCTTATTTTATAGTTAAATTCTCTAATTTTTCTGTCATTTAATCACTTACTCTGCATCTCAATGTTCTATAGTGTTCCCTTGATCAGCGATTAAAAGAAGCTTCTGGTGTAGCCATCTCTTTTTTTGCTAATATGTTACTGCAGAACCACACAACACGCTATTCCTTATCTTGCTACGTACTTTCGTCATGTTGACTGCACCGCCCTTTCACTTCCAACACGTACTTGTGCATACTCTTAGGAGAGAGGTCTAGCGAGTGATAGCTGCAGTTTTTCTCTATACCTTTGTTATTTGGTGTATGCACCCCTTGTACCTTGCAGGACCAATCATAAGCTTCAATGCATTTGCTTTTCAGGTCGAAGGTTCTTGTTATGCCTTGACTTTTGCATTCCTTTCATGTCGACAAACAAACACCTTGTTTTTTTTTCTTACTTGATCTTGTCTTTATGAGCTCTCACTACAAGTCGGTACTTTCACTGGTGGATATGCCACATAATACTCATTCAGTCAAAGATGTTGCTTGGTTATTCAGCTGCTTGTTGCTGATGGAAGCTATGACACAGTTCTTCTATATATTACAGTGACTTTGTGATCAGGTGAAACTCTTTCAGAATAAGGGTGATAGTTAGACCTTATTGGTTTTTTTCCCTTTAGCTTTTAGTTTTACAAGCTGCTAACTTCTTTGCATTTTTGACAGTGGTCCGTGGAAATATATACCAAAAATTATGTATGGTTCCTTGGGAGCCTCATGTGGCCAAAGACAAATGATACCTCCATAACATCCTTTGTAATTTGGTTTCTTTTGCGTTTGAAAAGAAAGTACACTGAAATGAAAACAAGACTAAGCGGCAAAAGTCTTGTTAAATAAAATAAGACTAAGCGGGAATAGATTTAAGACGAAAAAACTGTTGCTAAATGAAATATTCTCGTTCCCAAATCAGTTGAGATTTAGCCGTTCTCCTTCTCTATAAATACGTTTGTCATCACAACCTAAACAAGAGTATCAAAATTCACAAAAGAAATTGTTAGGCAAATCAAAGCAACGTAAGAAGAAGAAGAAAAGAAAATGATGACTCTCTCGGGTTCACAAAAGAAGCTGGTCCTACTCGTTTTGGCTTTTGCATGTCTTTCCTCATCAGGCGCAGAGGCGTGGAGCTGGAGTTGGAGCAACGGTTCGGGTTGGGGCTGGGGATCTGACGGCTCAAGCAGCTCTATCTCAGGCCCTGGTTCCAATTCCGACGGTTCAAATTGGAGTTGGGGCTCGAGCCCTGGTTGGGGATGGAATTGGGGATCCGACGGCTCAGAAAACTCGGGCTCAGGTTCTGGTTCTAGTTCAAACTCTGGTTGGGGTTGGGGCTGGGGCTGGGGATCCGATGGGTCGAGCAGCTCGGGCTCAGGTTCGGGTACGGGATCGATCGATCCACATTCTGATCGGTCGATCCATATTTGCGTAATAATTTGGGATCGACTGCATGTGCAGGATTGGTCGATCCCGCGTCGGATCGATCGATCGCGTTAGGATCGATCGATCCTAAAACTCGATCACAATTTAACACTCCCCCTTGATTGAGTTTCTTCCTTACTCCAAGTTTTCTTCTGAGATCTTCAAACCTTGAAACAATTAATGCCTTAGTGAAGGCATCAGCAAGTTGATCTTCTCCTTTGCAATATTCCAAATGAATGAGTCCCTTCTGTTCAGCCTCACGCACATAGTGATATTTGATCTCTATGTGTTTAGTTCTCCTATGTTACACCGGATTCTTTCCAATTGCTATTGCTGACTTATTGTCACAGTAGATGGGAACACCTTCTTCAAAACTTAAACCAAACTTCTCCAAGAGTCTCTTCAGCCATACTGCTTGATTTGTGGCTGCACACACAGCAATGTACTCTGCCTCTGCAGTTGATTGAGCCACTGTTTGCTGCTTACATGATTGCCAATAAAACATGGTTGTTCCAAGAGTAAAGGCATAACCTGAAGTGCTTTTCTTGTCTTCAATAGAACCTCCCCAATCGCTATCTGAATAGCCTATTAATCTTGGTGTTTCCACTTTGTTAAATAATACTCCATAGTCAGATGTTCCTTTGACATACCTTAAAACTCTTTTTGCTTCTTGATAGTGCTTCATACAAGGTGATGACATATATCTTGCAAGATAAGAGCTTGCATACATCACATCAGGTCTTGATGCACACAAATACAGAAGCCTTGTTCCAAGAGTAAAGGCATAACCTGAAGTGCTTTTCTTGTCTTCAATAGATTCTCCCCAATCGCTATCTGAATAGCCTATTAGTCTTGGTGTTTCCACTTTGTTAAATAATACTCCATAGTCAGATGTTCCTTTGACATACCTTAAAACTATTTTTGCTTCTTGATAGTGCTTCATACAAGGTGATGACATATATCTTGCAAGATAAGAGCTTGCATACATCACATCAGGTCTTGATGCACACAAATACAGAAGCCCTCCAACAATGCTTCTGTACCTTGTTGGATCTCCATAAACTCTGTCATCTTCTTCTCCTTTATTTTGTGGTGTAAGTGGAGTACTTACACTCTTGCTTCCCTTCATTCCAAACTTATCAATAAGTTTGTTAGCATACTTTTCTTGTGAAAGAAATATGCCTTTTTCATCTTGTACTATCTCCATTCCAAGAAAGTAACTCAACAACCCGAGATCTGTTATCTCGAATTCCTTCTTCATGTTCTCCTTGAATGTGTTGATCTAATGAGTGTTGTTGCCTGTGATGATAATATCATCAATGTATAAGCTTATGATCAACACATCCCTGTCATTCCTTTTGATGTATAATGCTGCATCATTCATACTTCTTTTAAACCCATTTTGTATGAAGTATGAGTCTATCCTTCCATACCATGCCCGTGGGGCTTGCTTTAGACCATACAAGGCTTTGTATAGCCTTAACACCTTCTCTTCCTTTCCTTTAATCACAAACCCAGGTGGCTGTGTGACATAAACCTCTTCGTTTAGATCACCATTGAGAAAAGCTGACTTAACATCCATTTGATACAACTTCCACTTCATTTGAGCCGCATATGCAAGTAAAGCTCTTATTGTATCATGTCTTGAAACTGGGGCAAATGTCTCAAGGTAGTCAACTCCATATTCCTGAGAGAAACCCCTTGCAACAAGTCTTGCCTTGTGTTTGATAGTATTGCCGGTTGCATCTGTTTTGATCTTATAGATCCATTTAACACTTATCACGTTTTTCTTCTCAGGCTTGTCTACTAGCTTCCATGTCCTGTTCTTCTCAATCATCTCTATCTCTTCATTCATTGCTTCTCTCCATTCTTTTATGCCATAAGCTTCATTGAAGTTTTGTGGTTCTTCATGTGCCAAAAGACATGCTTCTATTATTTGTGCTGCTTCTTCAACTTCTACTCTTGGTGCTGTTGACATAATCTCAGTCATGGATCTGAATCTCCTTGGTGATTCAGAGTTTTCTTCTTGTTCAGTAATAACTTGACCACTGCCTTGAGTAGAAACAGGGCTAGTGACATTCTCCTCCTCTTCTTGTGATTGATGATCATTTGTGGGTAATACCAGAGTCTTCTTGACTTCTTCTTTCCTTTCCCAATCCCACTTCTTATCTTCTTCAACTTTAACATCCCTTGATACTTCAATCTTCTCATCTTCCAAGATGAACATTCTATAGCCTTTTGATTGATTGCTATAACCGATGAAGATTCCTTGTTTTGCCTTAACATCTAGCTTCCTCCTCTTCTGGTCTGCAATATGCACATAACATATGCTCCCAAAGACTTTTAGATGTGACATATTTGGCTTGTATCCACACCACTTCTCCATAGGTGTTACATCATCTTCTATTGCCTTTGATGGTAGTCGGTTTTGAAGATAAACCGATGTATATACTGCTTCAGCCCAAAACTTTAATGGCAAACCCTTGTCTGCAAGTAGTGTTCTTGCCATTTCCACCAGAGATCTGTTCTTGCGTTCTGCAGCACCATTCTGTTGTGGTGAATAAGGCAAAGTGATTTGCCTTTTGATTCCTTCTTCTTCACAATAATGATTGAATTCTTGTGAAGTGAATTCACCACCTCCATCAGATCTTATTGTCTTGATAGTAGAATCTGACTGCTTCTCCACCATGGCTTTGAACTTCTTAAACATAGAAAATGTTTCAGACTTTTGCTTTAGGAAGTATACCCAACACATGTGAGTATAGTCATCCAGAAACAAAAGAAAGTAACGACTTCCATCAAGAGATTTGGGTTGCATAGGCCCACATACATCTGTATGCACAATCTCCAATTTCTCCTTTGTCTTGGTTTGAGATTCTTTTGGAAAACTTTTCCTTGATTGCTTTCCAAGATTACATGCTCCACATGCTTCCTTGTTGACAGTAAACTTTGGTAGTCCTTCTACCAAATCTTTGTCTTGCATTTGTTTCAACCGAGCGTTGCTTACATGGCCAAATCTCTTGTGCCATGTCTCATTTTCCTTTAGCTCACTTGTATGCATGGCTTCCTCTTGAACCGAACTCATCTTGATTCTGAAGCTCTTGTGAGTCATAGGAATTTCCATTATCTTTTTGCCTTTTGCATCTAGTATGATGCATGTCTTCTCTTCAAACAGTACTCTATAGCCACTTGAGATAATTTGTGGAACACTCAACAAATTTTTCTCTAAACCCGGCACCAGGAAAACATCTCTGATTATTTTCTTGCCAAACTTTGTCATGACGGTAATATCTCCTTTACCGGCTGTCATGACAATTTCACCATTTCCAACTTTGATTGGAACTTTGATACTTTTATCAATCTTTGAAAAGTATCTTTCTTCTTTGGTCATATGGTTAGTGCATCCACTATCTACTAACCAAATGTCCTCTTTCAATGTTGTTAATGCTTCTTCAGTTGCACTAAACAACATGTGGTCTTCTTCCCAGTCTTCATCTTCGAGACTTACGTGTGCTCTTTCCTTTTGTTTTGAGCGACACGAATTTGCATAGTGGCCGATCTTACCACATTTGTAACACTCCTTGTTACTCCTCTGATTCTTGCCATGATCGTCTTTCTTCGGTTTCCTCCAACACTCACTCAGTGTGTGGTTGTTACGCTTGCAAAACTCACACCACTTCTTGCTTTGATAAGCACTGTTCTTGGTGTTGTTTGTCTTGAAACCGGAACTCTTTCTTCTTGCTTGAACATTGAATGCTCCTTCATTTGTTCTTTCTTCTCTTGCAATCACTCGTGCTTCATGGGCTTTTAAAATGCCGATTAGCTCTGTCATCGTCATTGAAGTCAAGTCGCGAGTTTGCTCCATGACGCTTACAATGCTATCGAACTTTGTTGGGAGAGAGATGAGTATCTTTTGTATGAGTTGATAATCAGTCTTCTTCTCACCATGATAAGTTAATTGGTTTTCCAACACAATTAACTTATCAGTGAATGTCTTGATGTCTTCATTATCAACCATCTTTAGATTTTCGTACTCCCTTCTTAATGATTGGAGTTTAACCAATCTGACTTGAGGGAAACCTTCATACTCAGCCTTCAATGCATCCCATGTCTCTTTTGATGTTGTTGCAGATGCAATGCGTGAGAAAATTTGATCAGTAACAGCAGTTTGCAAGATTTGCAAAGCCGTCATATCATTTATGTATGCTTCTTCCCACTGTCTTCTTGATAGCACTGCTTCAGGACTGTAATCATCTTGGGCAAGACGGTCTGGAAGACCTCCTTCCACAACCTCCCAGATTTTTCTTGTCCTGAAGATTGTTGCTATCTTTATGCTCCAGAAGTCATACTTCTCCCCATCAAATATGGGAATCACTTGGTGTGAAGAGCTTTGCATTGTCTCTTCACTTTTACACTTATCTCTTTGGTCCACTCAATCGAAAAGCTCTGATACCATGTAGAACTTTTGGAATGAAAGAAAGAAATTTGTTTTTGTGTATAAAAATACACACTTGTATTATTCATGTTGCCCAAAGGCATGTATAAATAGTTTTACAAACGACATTAAGTGAAGAAACATAACTCTTCACCAAACAACACAATGTTTCATGAAAATAACAGTTTTTCGACTACGGGATCGATCTATCCACATTCTGATCGGTCGATCCATATTTGCGTAATAATTTGGGATCGACTGCATGTGCAGGATTGGTCGATCCCGCGTAGGATCGATCGATCGCGTTAGGATCGATCGATCCTAAAACTCGATCACAATTTAACAATTCGGACAGTGAAGCGCCAACCAGTTCACGATCGATCTCGGAAAGTGAAGCACCAAGAAACATCGTCGTGGGAGGATCCAATGGATGGAAAAAAGGGTTGAATTACAAAGAGTGGGCTTCCAAGAATGCTCCTTTCTACGTCAACGATGTTCTTGGTAAGTAACTTGATTTGGTTACATATATTATACCTTATATTTTCTGTGGTAAATCATTAAAATTGTTGTTAATGAATAATCTTTTTTTGACATGGTGCAGTATTCAAGTACGACAAATCTGCCAAGAGAAGGAACAATGTGTATTTGTTCCAAGATCCATGGAGTTACATGAACTGCGACATCAAGAATGCAAAGAAGATTGCTTCGTCGACGGATAAAGGATCCCAAGAAAGCTTCAAGTTTACACTTCAAAACATTCAGCCTTATTTCTTTGCCTCGGGAGAGCATGATGGTGATTATTGCACCAACCACAACATGAAGTTCACCATCTTCCCTGTTCCTCACCATTCTGACTAAAGATCTTTTAGCTTCTTTATATTTGAGTTAGGTTTTTTGTTTCTTTGTTAGAATCTTTGTCTTGTTTTTATTTGTTTTTTTTGGATATGAGATTGATGGAGATTCATTTTTTAACTTCATAGAGGTAAAATTTTCAATATGTGAAAGACGTTATTAAGAAAGAAACACGTAATGAAATATAGTACTTCAACCAGACATATTAGCTGTGACTCTATTGACATCGCATGGTTCAAAAACACTGTTATTATTCTACGTATAGCATCTAGAGCTCTATAATACTGTGTTGTTAACTTGGTATATATAATATTCATATTATATAACAATCGGATATATACATAATCAGACTAATCTTTATATTTAGAGATTAAAATATATAAAGGGTTATCAATTAATTTATTTATTGTAAGCTGCCTACCATTGATCGTTATTATGTGGATCATCGAGTTTTAAATCCGCTTGAACAAGAGATTGAGTGAAGCAGAGTGGTGTTGCCACTATCTTTGTGTGCATCCTATTAGTGCGAGCTAAGATATATGTGCTGTATTGTTATTATGTGAGATGCAACCATGCACGTGTGTGTAACTTCTAGGCCAAATATGAGAGTTCGCAAAGATACTTGAGAGACAAATATGTTGAATATGTTTTTTATTGTAGCTTGACAGCTTCTATTAATGACAATTTTGTCTACGTATATTAGAATATAGACAAGGATTGGATCCTTGTTGAGGACGAACATTATTTTGGCAAAAGGGAAAGATGGATTCCTAAACTTGAACCTATTAGATTTGGCTTGGTTGATCAGTTATGTTTCTCAGCTTGCTCTGTCTTGCTATCAGACGGACTAGTCTTTAGTGTTTTAGGTATACCTCTAGATATAACGATGAATCTGCTTCAAATCACATATAAATGAAAGTTAACATCATCATTTATCTTGTGTTTAAATTTGAATAAGATCAAATGGTGATAAATCTTTCATTAATCTGCAGTCATTATGGTTTTTTTTTTTGAAATGAATGTTAAATTTGAAACCCAAAGAAAAAAACTGTTTTACATACATGCTATCTGTGGAAAGTAAAAACAGAACTAGAAACTATTATGTTCGAATTCTAAACCAGAAAACTAATCATTCTTCCAGCTTATAGTCTCCTATAGCTGTGCTAAGACGGTTTCTCACGGCCTTGTCAATGAGTTTGATCAGCCGAGAGGGTAGAGATGGCTTTTCCCATGCTTTCTCAGATTCTTTTCTCTGTCAATTCCATATAGGACAGCTTGAAAAACATACCTCAGTATAAACTGTTAATACAATCCATTGGTGTGGTTTGAAAAAAGGAGAGGATATCTGACCATACCATCGAGAAGTTAGTCTGCATTAGTCCTCTTACAAGTCCTTCCCAAACCTTTGCGCAGTAGGAACAAGTGAAGAAGATGTTGTCTCGGCCCTCTTGCTACTATTCTCGGTCCTTCCGCCATAGTGACCACTGGCATATGCTCACGTGCTACTGTCCATGATGCTATCTTCTTCAGACATTGGCGTCTCTCCACTAGGTCCAGGAACCCTGTAGTAGTTTTCCTTTGTGGTATCCTACCTGATCCGAACACTTTTCTTCAGCCTCAAGATTCGGATACCTTCCATTGGGTATACCACAGAGACACACCGCCTTCTCTTTCCCCTACGAGATTCTCAGCTTCTAGGACCTTCCTTGCCATCTACCGCCCACCTCCGGAGTTCTTTTGGCATAGATTTGTTTGGTTCTCGGGTTGGATTCCTAAGCATTCCTTCATCACTTGGCTAGCTATTCACAACAGATTAGCTACGAGGACTCGCATCCGTCGTTACTCACTTTTCATGTTGGTGACTTGCCTGCTCTGCAATATTCACGATGAAACAAGGGATCATCTCTTTTTCTCTTGTCCTTATGCTTTTTACCTTCTTCAGATTGCATTGCATATGATTCCTGCTCATCGCTGTATTTTGCCTCTTTTGCAGTGGCTTCCCAGATCATCTCCTAACCATCACCTCAAGTATATCACTCACTTTATCCTCCAAGCGAAAATCTATACACTATGGAGAGAGCGTAATTCGAGGCTTCACTCAGGCGCCTCAAAGCCACCAGAGATCATGCTTAGAGACATCCAGGCGACCATCAAAGCAAAACTCATAGGCATTGTTTCTGACAGGAGAGCTTCTACCATGGAGCATGACGGCCATACTCTGTTGGAGTCTTAGTTCGGTTTGCAGTCAAATGACCATCATTATGTATTTCGATCTTTATCGATCTTTCTTTCTTATGGCTGTACTCTTTTACCTTGTTTAGATTTTTTCCCTCACAAGTTTTTTCTAAACAAGGATTTTAATGAGGCAGCCTTTTCTCCTCTCTACTTCTCTTCTTGTATTCTCCTTCTTTCTTTCTTTTATTTTACTTTTCCTCCTTTGCTTCTTCATCTTTATATCCATTAGTTAAGTTAGTCATCTCTCGGTTTATTTTGAGTATATCTATGATTACTCAGTCCAACTATTCCACTGTAAAATGACTTTGACATTAATATTATTTACCTTTAAGCAAAAAGAAAAGATATGGTCTCTTGTTTCAAGCGGATGAGTGCAAAAAACACATTTAGAGTTATGTGATTGGTTCCAGTTTTTTGAATTCTATCTCCAGTATTTCTATATGATTCGCCGCTGACGATCTGAGTCCACGGAGAGGAAACCTGCCGAGAGGAACAGTGGGATTGTGCAGCGACAGCGGTAGGGCTGCCGCGATTCTCGGTCATATGACGAGGAGACATAGAAGAAGAGGGAGAAGAGCTTGAGTTATTGGTAGCGGCGGACGCCATCATCAGTGGACAAAAATTAGGGTTTGTTAAGAAAGTCGATGAGCTCCGATTCGACAGTATATCTAAATAATCCATTTAACCCCAAAAAAAGGAAAGAGAGTTAGCGGTGAAAGAATCCGACGAAACCTCCACGCGATTCAGAAAGTTATGGTTTAGGGTTTGAGTAAATTCAAAATGAAAAAGGAAACACAACGATTCTTCCACCAAAAAAAAACATTTCCCAGAAGGAGAAGACGATGGAGCAGTGCAGTCTCCTCTCTCTCTCTCTCTCTTTAACTTTTTTTAGGGTTTTTATTTGTTTTGTTTTGGATATGAGATTGATGGAGATTCGTTTTTTAACTTTTAGAGGTAAAATTATCAATATGTAAAAGACAATATTAAGAAAGAAACACTTAATTAAATAGAATACTTCAAGCAGAGTGATTAGTTGTGACTCTATAATGACATCGCATGGTTCAAAAACACAGTTAGGTGATGTTCATTTGGATATCTGAACATAATATCAAGATGCAGCATCAGATGTAGTATATGTACATAACATTCAGACGATGTTCGTTTGTTTTTTTAATTCATGCGTATAGAAATTGTGTTTAGATGTTGTTATGATCGTTTGGTATTTTTTTATTTGTATCTGGACGCGTTTAGTTTAAAATGACCAAAAATATAATTTTGTAGTTTTGGCACAAAAAAAAATTTTGTGGTTTAGGTGGAAAAACAATTCTGCGGTTTTGCGAAAAAGTTCAATTTTGCGGTTTTGGTGAGAAAATGCAATTTTGCGATTTTGGCGAGAAAATACAGTTTCACGGTTTTAGCAGAAAAATGTAATTTTATGGTTTTGACGGAAAAATGCAATATTACGATTTTGGCAAGAAAATGCAATCTTTGTGAAAAATACAATTTTGATGTTTTGGCGGAAAAATGCAATTTTAAGGTTTTTTTAGTGAGAAAATGCAATTTTGCAGTTTTAGAACGAAAAATACAATTTTACGGGTTTGGCGGGAAAATTTAAGTTTGCAGTTTTCACTGAAAATTGTAATTTTATGTTTTTTTGCTGGAAAAATACAATTTGCAGTTTTGGTGAAAAATGCAATTTTACGTTTTTGACTGGAAAATAAAATTTTGTGGGTTTTACCTAAATTATGATTTTGCAGTTTTGGCAGGAAATACATTTTTGCGGTTTTGGCAAAAAATATGATTTTGCGGTTTTGACGGGAAAATAAAATTTTGCGATTTTTGCAAATGTGATTTATGATTTTAGCAAGAAAATACAATTTTATGATTTTGGCAAAACAAATGTTATTTTGGGATATTTGGCGAAAAATGTGATTTTGCGATGTTTAACGAAAACTGTGATTTTGCGGTTTTGATGGAAAAATGTAATTCTAGACTTTTTAAAATTTGGATGCATTTTGGTGTGTATAAACGCTTGTTTCAAACTCATCCAAAATACCTAGTTATTTTAGATAAGTTTCATTTTGCATCTAGTTTTTGCATCGAAACGTATTGTTATTATGTGAAATGCAACCATGAACGTATGTGTGTAACTTCTAGGCCAAAGAAGTATCAGAGTTCGCCAAGATACTTGAGAAAATATGTTGAATATGTTTTTTATTACAGCTTCCATTAATGACAATTTCGTCCACGTATATTAGAATATAGATGAGGATTGGATCCTTGCTAAGGACGAACAAAGAGGCATCATAATCAATTTTAGTTCAGTAGGTTGCTTATTTTATTATTTTCTGCACATGATAAGTTTTGGACATGATTATCATTGGTGCCAACTGGATTAACAAAGATTACAGAGAATGTTAGATAGGAAGACTTCTGATGCTCTTATTTTATAGTTAAATTCTCTAATTTTTCTGTCATTTAATCACTTACTCTGCATCTCAATGTTCTATAGTGTTCCCTTGATCAGCGATTAAAAGAAGCTTCTGGTGTAGCCATCTCTTTTTTTGCTAATATGTTACTGCAGAACCACACAACACGCTATTCCTTATCTTGCTACGTACTTTCGTCATGTTGACTGCACCGCCCTTTCACTTCCAACACGTACTTGTGCATACTCTTAGGAGAGAGGTCTAGCGAGTGATAGCTGCAGTTTTTCTCTATACCTTTGTTATTTGGTGTATGCACCCCTTATACCTTGCAGGACCAATCATAAGCTTCAATGCATTTGCTTTTCAGGTCGAAGGTTCTTGTTATGCCTTGACTTTTGCATTCCTTTCATGTCGACAAACAAACACCTTGTTTTTTTTTTCTTACTTGATCTTGTCTTTATGAGCTCTCACTACAAGTCGGTACTTTCACTGGTGGATATGCCACATAATACTCATTCAGTCAAAGATGTTGCTTGGTTATTCAGCTGCTTGTTGCTGATGGAAGCTATGACACAGTTCTTCTATATATTACAATGCCTTTGTGATCAGGTGAAACTCTTTCAGAATAAGGGTGATAGTTAGACCTTATTGGTTTTTTTCCCCTTAGCTTTTAGTTTTACTTCTTTGCATTTTTTGCAGTGGTCCGTGGAAATATATACCAAAAATTATGTATGGTTCCTTGGGAGCCTCATGTGGCCAAAGACAACTGATACCTCCATAAGTTCATTTTTAATTTGGTTTCTTATTTTACATATTTATCATCCCAAAAGTTATTTTTATTGTGGTTAGATAAGTTATGAGTTTGAAAAGAAAGTAAACTAAAATGAAAACAAGACTAAGCGGGAAGAGTCGTGTTAATAAAAAAAAGGACTAAGCGGGAATAGATTTAAGACGAAAAAATTGTTGCAAAATAAAAAATATTTTCATTCCCAAATCAGTTGAGCGTTCTCCTTCTCTATAAATACGTTTGTCATCACAACCTAAACAAGAGTATCAAAATTCACAAAAGAAATTGTTAAGCAAATCAAAGCAACGTAAGAAGAAGAAGAAAAGAAAACGATGGCTCTCTCGGGTTCACAAAAGAAGCTGGTCCTACTCGTTTTGGCTTTTGCATGTCTTTCCTCATCAGGCGCAGAGGCGTGGAGCTGGAGTTGGAGCAACGGGTCGGGTTGGGGCTGGGGATCTGACGGCTCAAGCAGCTCTATCTCAGGCCCTGGTTCCAATTCCGACGGTTCAAATTGGAGTTGGGGCTCGAGCCCTGGTTGGGGAAGGAATTGGGGATCCGACGGCTCAGAAAACTCGGGCTCAGGTTCTGGTTCTAGTTCAAACTCTGGTTGGGGTTGGGGCTGGGGCTGGGGATCCGATGGGTCGAGCAGCTCGGGCTCAGGTTCGGGTACCAATCCTGATGGTTCAAGATGGAGTTGGGGCTCGAACAGTAATTCGGACAGTGAAGCGCCAAGCAGTTCACGATCGATCTCGGACAGTGAAGCACCAAGAAACATCGTCGTGGGAGGATCCAATGGATGGAAAAAAGGGTTGAATTACAAAGAGTGGGCTTCCAAGAATGCTCCTTTCTACGTCAACGATGTTCTTGGTAAGTAACTTGATTTGGTTACATATATTATACCTTATATTTTCTGTGGTAAATCATTAAAATTGTTGTTAATGAACAATCTTTTTTTGACATGGTGCAGTATTCAAGTACGACAAATCTGCCAAGAGAAGGAACAATGTGTATTTGTTCCAAGATCCATGGAGTTACATGAACTGCGACATCAAGAATGCAAAGAAGATTGCTTCGTCGACGGATAAAGGATCCCAAGAAAGCTTCAAGTTTACACTTCAAAACATTCAGCCTTATTTCTTTGCCTCGGGAGAGCATGATGGTGATTATTGCACCAACCACAACATGAAGTTCACCATCTTCCCTGTTTCTCACCATTCTGACTAAAGATCTTTTAGCCTCTTTATATTTGAGTTAGGTTTTTTGTTTCTTTGTTAGAATCTTTGTCTTGCTTTTCAGTGTTGTTATTTGTTTTGTTTTGGATATGAGATTGATGGAGATTCGTATTTTTAACTTCGTAGAATTAAAATTTTCAAATTCAATATGTGAAAGACATTATTAAAAAAAAAAAAACGTAATGAAATAGAATACTTTAACCAGAGTGATTAGCTGTGACTCTATAATGACATAGCATGGTTCAAAACACAGTTATTATCCTAGGTATAATTGTCTAGAGCTCTATAATACTGTGTTATTAACTTGTTATATATAATATATTCATGTATTATATTACAATCAGATATATACATGATTAGAGTAATTAATCTTTATATTTAGAGATCAAATATATAAAGGGTTATCAATTAATTTATATAATGCAAGCTGCCTACCATTGGTCGTTATTATGTGGATCATCGAGTTTTACACCCGCTTGGACAAGAGATTGAGTGGAGCAGAGTGGTGTTGCCACTGTCTTTGTGTGCAATATATTAGCACATATCTTTGTGATGTATTGTTATTATGTGAGATGCAACCATGCACATGTGTGTAATTTCTAGGCCAAGGAAGTATGAGAGTTCGCCAAGATACAAAATATGTTGAATATGTTTTTATTGCAGCTTAACAGCTTCCATTAATGACAATTTCATCCACGTATATTAGAATATAGATGACGATTGGATCCTTGCTGAGGACGGACAAAGAGGCATTAGCAAGTGAGTTCTTGAATCTGATAAACCCATATTTTAGTGGTTTTAGTAGATCATTCTGTATATAAATTACATGAATCAACCATTAGATCTCACATTTTAGGATGCATTTAGGTTCATATGCATTAGAACTCTATGATGTTTTCCACATTTTTATTTTTAAGAGGATACCAAGCAAAAAAGGAATATTTTCGGAGTTTATGAAGTCATGGGCAGCCGATGCAACTATTCGAGGATAATCAAGATGCGCAAATAAAAAGAGAGAACTCAAGTGGCGATTGAATCCTCACATGTCCTTATGTGAAAGGATCGATCGATCTCACCCTGACAAGATCGATCGATCGACTATGAAGTCGATTACGTGAATTTCCAAGACCGATCAAAAAGTGTGAAGAACGATCGAGCAAGTTTAGATCGATCGATACCCGTCAAGATCGATCGATCTACCAGTCCAAAATGTCTACGAAGGATTCAAGGATCAATCGATCCCTTCGTCCGATCGATCGATCCCGTAAATAACTCATTATTTTTTTCGTTTTAGTATAATAAATTAGGTTTTTGGGAACCTACAAATAGGTTGTTTTTGAAGAAAAAGGGGGACGTTTTATTCAGCCTCCAAGGAGAAAAAGTGAAAGAGAACCCTAGTTATTCTTTCAGAAATCTATGGTGTTTAGTAAGACAATTATAGTTTTATTTTCTTAAGAATTCTTGTATTAATCAGTTTCTGCAATTCAATTATGTCTTCTTCTTCCTTAATTGTTTTCTCTGCAATTCTGGTTATGTCTGAGTAGATTACTAGATTCAGCCATGCATAGGATAGATGATTAGGGGAATTGAGATCATGATATGATGTTTAGGTCTAGGATTGTGTAATCCATCACTATTAGATGTGTTTAATGCTAGGTTGATCTGGTAAGAATTAATATAGGGTTTGTCGAATCTACATCTTGGGAAAGGGATAGTGAATTAATAGGATAGTCTGATTAGTAAATCTTATGATTCTAGCCTACGAAAGTAGTTGTCTAGAGAATTTGATGAAAATTGAGATGAATCTTAATGCTTGTTTAGTTTTAGGATTTGCAATGAGAATTGATCAAATCTAGTTCTAAGCATAGGGGTTTTTACATGAGAATGTACTAATATTTTTATTCTCAATCTCATTGTCTGGAAATGCAAATTACACATTCTTGATTCGAGTTGATATCTCAATCTCATCCCCATTCATTCTAATTCCTAATCCATGGTTGGATTATTTTCTTTATTAATACATTCTTGGTTTAATTCATTCATCATCTTGATCATTTAGTTCTAATTTAGTTTAAATTCATATTCCTTAAATCACAATCAAATCTTAAATCACTTAGCTTAGATAAAAATTCATATAATCTATTGCGTTATAAACATTCCCTGAGGATACTACAAGAGGCATAATTGTGCACTTGCAGTCACTAACTCGGGTAAACTCTTGAGATTACTTTTTAGTAACCTCAGGTGAAACTCGTAGAGATAAATAAATCTCTATCAAGTTTTTGGCGCCGTTGCCGGGAAAGCAATTTAGCCAATAGATTTAAGAAGTCATCTAAGACTAAGTCTGTTATCTTTGTTACATACTCTTTCTTGTCGCTGACTTAGACTCGAGAATCTTTTTGTTTTGCAGGTTCATGAATTTGAGGAGCAAAGGTCAAAAAAATTTGCAACCACTGATTCACGAGATAGGACACTTTGAGAGAGGAAATCGTCTGAGAAGTTTGAGAGAAAGACTAGAGCAATCTCCTAATCCGAGCATGGAAGATCATAGAGGAGAAGCTCAACATTACCAACAGGAAGAACATCAAGGGCATGGGTTAGGCGCACTGCCTATTCCACAAGTTGATGCGAGAGCTCCTCGCAAGCGCATTGGAGCATTCGATGATCCTGGTGAAAGGACCATCAGCCTGGGCATTCCTACACCAACAGTTGCCAACAACAATTATGAACACAAGACGAGTTTAATCAACATGGTGCAGGGGTCCAAATTTTATGGTCTACCCAGCGAGAACCCACTTTATCATCTGGATGATTTTGAGAGACTCTGCAGGACAGTCAAGATCAATGGTGTCCCTCAAGACGCAATCAAGATGATGTTGTGCCCATTCTCTTTGGGAGACAGCCGCTCAGTGGGAACATAATTTACCATCAGAACTGGTCTCCACCTGAACTCTGTGCAAGAAAGAATTCACTAACAAGTTCTTTCCTAAGCAGAAGACAGCTAAGATCAGGAATGACATCACTACCTTCCGACAGGGACCAAACGAGTCATTATATGAAGCTTGGGACAGACTGAAGGGATACACAAGAGCATTCCCTCATCATTATGCACTCCTACGAATCTTCCATGGAGGAGTTCACGAAAAGTTCAGGATAGCTC
This sequence comes from Streptanthus diversifolius, assembly GCA_039880935.1. Classification (NCBI taxonomy): domain Eukaryota; kingdom Viridiplantae; phylum Streptophyta; class Magnoliopsida; order Brassicales; family Brassicaceae; genus Streptanthus; species Streptanthus diversifolius. The sequence continues at coordinate 2,013,540 of JAXGFM010000001.1, forward strand.
TAGACACAGCAAGCTATGGAAGTTTTGCTAATCTGGATGTCGATCAAGGAGAACAATTGATTGAAAACCTAGCTCAGAGCAACCAATACTACGGTGAGAACTATGATAGATCATCGAGAGGAGTGAAGCTAGAAGACCAGAAGCTCAAAGAGATCAACGAAAAGCTTGATATGTTGGATAAGGTACTAAATTTGAACCAAAGACAAGTCCATTTTTTGGATCAACAAGATGCTTACCAACCAGACTATCAAGACTCCATGATTGAAGCAATGGAAGGGAATCCTGAAGAAGTAAGCTATATAGGAAATCAGGGAAGCTACAGACCCTACAACAACAATTTGTCCTACAGAAGCCAGAATGTGGAAAACCCACAAGATCAAGTCTACCCACCGATACTGAAGCAACAAGGGCAAGGGTACCAGAACCAGAGTCAAGGCTATCAACCCAAACAAACGAGCCAGCAAGGTCAAAACAACTTTCCACCTAGACCTTTCAGCCAAAAAGGTCAAGGAAACTTCCAGAGGAACAATTACGGAAACCAAGAAAGCTATCAAGGGCAAGCGAGTAATCAATCCAGAGGACACTCAAACTTTGGCAATCACACCTCCTTCAACAGTAGCTATGTGCCAAGACCACAATTCAGTAACTTCCAGCAGAGGGGAATCAACTCGAATCAACCCCCTAAGGATGATGAAGTGAAAAACATGCTAAAGCAGCTGCTAGAGGGACAAGGAGGGACAAAGAAAGAGATTGCTGAAATGAAAGCTTGCTACAATGACCTGAACTCCAAGTTCGAAGGACTCGCAACACATGTGAAGGGATTGGAAAACCAAATTGCTCAGGTAGCTTCATCCTCAAGAAGCAATGGAAAAGGAATTCTACCTGGACATCCTGAACTTAATCCTAAGGAATACTGCAAGGCCATAACATTGAGGAGTGGAAAGGAATTGCCAATTGGAGAAGCAACAGGGAAGAAATCTGGATTGGATGACACACCTGGTGAGATAACAGCAGAAGAATTAGCTGATGAAGAAGCTGAAAAGGAATCTCCTGCAGAAAAAGACATCGCTATGAATGCCAAAGCTTATAAGGGTAAAGCGACAGAGAAGACAGTTGATTTCGCACTTCCATCCTATGAGCCAAAACTTCCATTCCCTGGAAGATTTAAGAAACAGATCCTCGACAAGCAGTTCGAAAAGTTCAAGAAGTTGGTGGGTACAATTCAAGTCACTATGTAACTCATGGATCTTGTTCTAGACTGTACAATCTACAACAAGCTCCTTAAAGACATAGTGACCAAGAAGAAGGCACTGGAGGAAGCTATGGTACAAATCAATCATGAATGCAGTGCAATAATTCAAAACAATCTACCCAGGAAGCTTAAGGACCCTGGAAGCTTCACACTGCCTTGCTCTATTGGACCTCTAAGCTTTGAGAAATGTTTGGTTCACTTAGGAGTGAGTGTCAGTCTGATGCCACTAATTGTATCAAAGAAGCTCGGTTTGACAGATTTCAAGAAGACCAGGATATCATTGGTACTTGCAGACAGGTCTATCCGGTACCCAAATGATATACTTGAAGATTACCTTTAAAAGTAGGAGATTGCATAATTCCCACCGATTTTGTAGTGTTAGAAATGGATGACAAACCCACAGACCCAATCATTCTTGGGCGTCCATTCCGAGCTACAGCTGGAGCTATAATTGATGTGAAGAAGGGAATTATCAACCTCAACCTGGGATCTTCAGTAATAAAGTTCGACATACTTGAAGTCATGAAGAAACCTACTATCGAAAAGAAGGTATTCTACATTGAGATGTTGGAAGATATGGTTGAGGAATATCTAGAAGAGTTCACTGTTGAAGACTCTCTTCAATTAGCTCTTACAAAAGAGTCTGCGAAATCGATAAATATCAACCAAGAAGCTGAACAATATAAGCGAATCTTGGACTCACACAAACCACTGAAGGGATAGAGCAGATCAGCATTAGACATTCCAGAAGCTAGCAATGGTAAGACTAGCAGCGAAAACGATTGGAGTGAGGAAAATGCACCAAAGCTAGAACTCAAGCCACTACCACAAGGGCTAAGGTACGCTTTTCTTGGAATAAACTCTACTTACCCGGTGATTGTTAGTGCCTCGTTATCTGACGATGAAACATTTATGCTATTGTATGAGCTAAAAAAGTATAGCAAAGCCTTAGGTTATTCATTAGGAGATATCAAAGGAATTTCCCCATCATTATGCATGCATATGATATATTTGGAAGATGATTATAAGTCGTCAATAGAACATCAGAGGAGATTGAACCCAAACCTACAGGAAGTAGTGAAAAAGGAAATTTTGAAATTACTAGGTGCATGGATCATTTATCCAATCTCATATAGCAACTGGGTTTCACCTGTGCATGTAGTTCCGAAAAAAGGAGGAATCACAGTAATTAAAAATGAGAAAGACGAACTGATATCTATAAGAACTGTCACTGGTCACAGAATGTGCATATATTATAGAAAACTGAATGCATATACTAGGAAAAACCATTTTCCATTGCCATTCATTGATCAAATGTTAGAGAGATTAGCTAATCATTCATATTACTGCTTTCTAGATGGATATTCTGGATTCTTTCAGATACCCATTCATCCTCAGGATCAAGAAAATACGACATTCACTTGTCCTTATGGCACATTCGCCTACAGACGAATGTCATTTGGACTATGTAACGCTCCTGCGACTTTTCAAAGATGCATAATGTCTATTTTCTCTGAAATGATCGAGGAAATAATGGAAGTATTCATGGATGATTTCTCTGTATATGGTTCTTCGTTTTCTGCTTGTCTTTCAAATTTATGCAGGGTGTTAAAGAGATATGAGGAGACAAATTTAGTTCTGAACTGGGAAAAATGTTATTTCATGGTAAAAGAAGGAATTGTGCTTGGACATAAGATTTCAGAAGCTGAGATAGAAGTAGACAAAGCTAAGATTGATGTCATGACCAGACTCACACCTCCAAAATATGTGAAAGAAATTAGGAGTTTTCTGGGACATGCCGGTTTCTACAGAAGGTTCATTAAAGATTTCTCCAGCATAGCCAGACCCCTCACAAGACTTCTGTGCAAAGATACAGAATTTACGTTTGATGAGGAATGCATGACAGCTTTCTTAAAACTCAAGGAAGCTCTGACAAGTGCCCCAATAGTGCAGCCACCAAACTGAGAACTCCCTTTTGAAGTAATGTGCGATGAAAGTGATTATGCTGTGGGAGCAGTTTTGGGACAGAAGATAGATAAAAAGATGAATGTGATCTACTACGCAAGTAGGACACTTGACGATGCGCAGACAAAGTATGCTACAACAGAGAAGGAGCTATTAGAAATTGTGTATGCGTTTGAAAAGTTTCGAATGTATCTTGTTGGCTCTAAAATAGTAGTACACACAGACCATGCAGCATTGAGACATCTATTAGCTAAAAAGGACGCGAAACCAAGACTTTTGAGGTGGATATTACTTCTGCAGGAGTTCGACATGGAAATCAAGGACAAGAAAGGGATAGAAAATGGAGTTACTGATCATCTATCTAGAATGAAGGTTCCGAAGATTCTACCTATCAATGACTCATTACCTGAAGAGCAGATTCATACGATTCAGATGCTTCAGATTGTAGACAGCGAGTTAGACAACCTCTTAGAGACCAATGTCGTTGAGCTAAGTCTTCCTTGGTATGCAGACTTTGTGAACTACATGTCATGCGAAATCCCACCTCCAAAACGCCAAGGCTACAACAAGAAGAAATTCTTCCGAGAAGTTCAACAATATTACTGGGATGAGTCATACCTCTACAAGCAGTGCAGAGATCACCTTTTTCGAAGATGCATCCCCGAGGAAGAAGTAGCAGGAATACTGACGCAATGTCATGGTTCTGAGTATGGAGGACATTTTGCTACTTTCAAGACAGTCCAAAAGATACTGCAGGCAGGATTCTGGTGGCCTACGATGTTCAAAGATGCTCATGAACATATTACGAAGTGTGATGCATGCCAGCAAAAGGGCAACATGAGCAGGAGAAATGAGATGCCACAAAATCTCATTCTTGAGGTGGAGATATTTGATGTTTGGGGGATTGACTTCATGGGACCATTCCCATCATCTTACAACAACAAATATATCTTAGTAGCAGTGGACTATGTCTCGAAGTGGGTGGAAGCTATTGCAAGTCCTACAAATGATGCGAAAGTGGTCATCAAATTGTTCAAGAATATAATATTTCCTTGATTTGGAGTACCAAGAGTGGTGATCAGTGATGGAGGCAGTTACTTCATTAACAAGATTTTTGAGAATCTGCTAAAGAAACATGGAGTCAAACACAAAGTGGCAACACCCTACCACCCACAAACATCTGAGCAAGTGGAAGTTTCAAACAGGCAAATCAAAGAAATCCTTGAGAAGACTGTAGGAAAATCGAAGAAAGATTGGTCAAACAAGCTTGATGATGCTCTATGGGCGTATAGAACTGCTTACAAAACCCCAATCGGTACCACTCCATTCAATCTGTTGTATGGAAAAAGTTGTCACCTACCGGTAGAATTCGAATACAAAGCATTTTATGCTATCAAGATACTCAACTTTGACATCAAGACAACTTTGGAAAAACGTGTGGTTGACTTGGAAGAACTTGAAGAAACAAGACAGGCAGCATATCAGAGCTCCAAATTTTACAAAGAAAATACTAAAGCTTTTCATGATAAAAGAATCATGAGACGAGAATTCAAAGAAGGAGACCAAGTCCTACTTTTCAACTCCAGACTGAGACTTTTTCCGGGAAAGCTAAAATCAAGATGGTCTGGACCTTTCACTATCAAAGAGGTCAGGTCTTACGGAGCAGTGGTCCTTTGGAATAAATCTGGGGGAGAGTTCACAATTAATGGGCAGAGATGCAAACCTTACCTAGCAACCGAATACAAAAGCGAGAACTTACAAGTTCTTCTCTCTGAACCTCCAACTACATAATTTCAAACATCAGGTCGTCAAGCTTAATGACGTTAAACAAGCGCTCTTGGGAGGCAACCCAAGTTTCATTTTGTACATACTTCTATTTTGGTCATTTAAGATTTTAGCTTTACTAACTTAGTTTTTAATACTGCAGGTATCAACACACAAGCAGATCGATCGATCTTTAAACTGATCGATCGATCCTGCTGACGATTAATTTTGCGTATCCTTCATGGATCGATCATGCCAATCCGAACGATCGATTGCTGCAAAGAATAAATTTGTTCGAGCAAAGAAGATCGACCGGTCTACTTTCGATCGATCGATCTGTCCTAACATGCAAAATCCCGTACGTATTACTGATCGACCTGAACAAAGAAGAACGATCGATTGACCGATCGATCGAAATATGCCGAGAAAATGTGCGATCGATCGATCCATACTGCGAACGATCGATCCAACCTTAGCCGAACAAATTCCCGATCGATCGGTCGAAGACTCGACCGATCGATCGCCTATCCAGGTAAGTAAACCGGTTTCGAATTCACTTAAGTTAAACCGAAAATACCTTTATAAATTCGAAACACGATCCTAAGAATCAAAAACCCTAATTCTTCACCTTCTCCACTCGCGAAAACCTCCAAAAACACAACTCTTTTCAATTCATTCAAAATTTGTCAAATCAGCACCGATTTAAGCAGTTCTTGAGCCTAATCCGATCGGATTTTCATCCTCTACCCGATTCTGTAAACATTTCTTTCGATCTGCAAAGGTATGACTCTAAATCTCTAACATTTGATTTCGGAAAATATGTGGAATTTTCGAGGAAATCTATGGATTTAGATAGTTTTAGGAAGAATGAGAGTTGAATGGAGGTTTGTTAGGTTGTCTAGAGCATTACCCATCCAAGATTTAGGAGATTTGGCAAGAAATGAGCGAATTTAGGGATTTGATTTCGTTATCGGGTTCACGATCGATCCCTATTGGGATCAGTCGATCGTGTTTCATATAGAACAACAAACCAAAATCCGTAATATTTTAGGATCGATCGATCAATTTCGGATCGATCGATCGGTTATTTTGAAATTTTGCCAAACCATTTCGGGATCAGTCGATCGTGTTAGAATATCGATCGATCGCAACTGCGATCGACAATCCTTCACTTAGATCGATCGCTCGTATCCTTTTAATTCACCTACTAACAATAAAACTTGATTTTCTGATTTGTGTAGATATGGCTCACGGTGATCAAACCCAGAAGCGTCGAGGCAGAGCCACAGCATCCAGCTCATCTCAGATAGCAGATACAAATGCCCCGGTGACTACATCATATCCGTGGCCTCCCCCGGATAATACCCCATTTTATCCGGGTGACGAGCAAGACTGGAGAACGGAGATTATCCCGCACACTACTATGCGGGAAATGCAGAGAGATTTGCAGTTCCAGAACTACCGATATGGAGAAGCCTGGACGCACCACCATTACACGTTCTACAACGGGTTGCTGCGTATCGAGATGGCGCCTACCCCTTTTGTCTGTGAGAGGACCTTAGAGCGGATGGGCATCAGAGAGGAGGTCCGAGCCATGCTGCATAGGCTCGGACTTAACACCATTGCGTACCAGACCTATCCACTCTTCCCGAAGCTGGTGCGCCAATTCCTCGCTTCTGCTGAGCTCCGCTACCAGGACAGAGTTATTCCCGCCGCCAGCGAGGGGACCCTCTCATACATCTCCAGCGGGGTCCTCTACGAGATTTCCCTCTGAGAACTCTGTGACCTATATGGGTTCGACAGGACCCAGGAGCTGTGCAGTTGGCCATCAGATTTCCCGCAGGCCGTGGAGCTGTGAAATTTGATTGGCCCCGGAGGCTACGAGTCCAGGTCCGCTAAACTGACTCACATCCGGAACTCTATGGTACGGGTAGTGGCGAAGATCCTCGGCAACATCCTGTTTGCCAAGGAGGAGTCTGGAGCAGTGAGGAAAGACGAGCTCATGCTACTCCATTTCGGGCTACCTGCTTCTGTCCACACCATCTACACCAGCCCTCCACCGACCACACTGCGCACCAACATGGGTGCTATCTTCGCGGAGAATCTGGTTTATAAGAAAGCTCGCGGCCTCAACACAGTGAACAAGAAAGTCGAGCGGATTGGGAGCCTCCTGACTCCTCTGTTCATGCATCATGACATCGATCTCGGCTCCACACCCAGCGAGCAGAAGATCGCCCTTTTCGACGAGCAGTACTTCCGGAACAGTGGGATACTCAAGTCGGGGTATATATATCCGTTTCAGGATTGCACAGGAGCTACCCAGTTCTGCAAGCTCCCTGTCCGCGACTTCACGGCCCTGAGCTCTAGGGCGAATCTGGAGTTCACCATTCCACCTGAACGACTGCATCAGCCTAGCACTGGGTCGCGACGACGAGGTAGCTCATCCAAGGCATATGCCTCACAGCCTCACCAGGAAGACGACAGAGTCCCCCACTATTACCTGCCCCAGACGCAGGAGGCCCATGAGGAGATATATGCACTCCCACCATACTCCGGAGAGTACGACCTCCCACCACACTCCTTCGGTGCTACAGATGCTGACTTCAGAGATTGGGTGGTGGAGTCCCATAGGAGGTCCCACTCGATGATGCAGCGGATGTGGGAGGCTATAGCCAGGATCAGATTCCACAGCCACCTTCCTGCTTCAGAGGACCACAGACCAGGGAGAGAGGCGAGTCTTCCGGAGCTGCAGACATTCCTGATGTTGCTGGACACAGGACGAGAGCTGACACAGAGGACACGGATCCAGACGACGGGGCTAGACTGCCCAGGCGAAGACGCAGACCGGGACAGAGTCGCAGCGTGAGCCCCGAGGATCATTGACTTAGTACATTTTCTTTCTTTTGCTTTTCCTTTGTTCTTTTCTTTATTTTTATTTTTCTTTCGTTTTGTATCTTCCTTTAGTTTTATTTTTACACCGGGACAGTGTAAAATAAGTCTGGGGGAGGATATTTATGTTTGCACTAACTTTCATTCTCATTACATATCTTTCATCATTCATTTAGTTTTGCATTTACATCTGCATAAGGAATCATGATGAAACTGCCTTAATATAGTTTATTGCTCATTTTATTAGTTTAGTTGATAAGCTATTGAATAATCGGATGCATTATTTGCTGGTTGAAACATAAGATTGATTCATGCCTGGAATTTCAGGTTTTAGATTACTCTTAGTTGAAACATGCTTATTTGAGGCCATCTCTTACTTATTGGAATATAACCTGAATTTAGAATTATCAGGTTAGCCTTCTGAATTTGAACTCATGGATTTCACCTACACATACTTGGATTACTTTCACTTTTTTACCACTCTTTGTTATCCAAGTAGATTGCCCCACCCTAAGCCTAAACATCTGCTCAAACCATCCTATATTAGTGAGTGTTTTAGGCCTTTTTCAAAATGAACTTGGTAGAACGTGTTAGGTAGGAACCGACAAGATTAGCTTCTCAAGTAGCTTTGGTTCATACTTTTAGAACCAACTATGACTAGGTGGGTACTTAAAAAAGGATAATAGATGGTTATCAATGGAATCATAGACAGAAAAGCCAAAGGAATGAAAAGTTAGGAGAGAAAGGGAAGAAAAGAAAGTAAAAGACAAAAGTCTAGTAAAGGGTAGTGGAAATAGCAATAAACTTGTGGATTAATAAGAGGTTTTTGAAAAAAAAAAAAAAAAAGAAAGGCAAAGAAAACCAGCTAAAAGAAAATCCAAACCCGCTAGACAGATTAGAATTAACCCCTCTCCTATACTTAAGGTTAAAGAAAGCTTTTGTATATGACCTTAAAGTCCAAAATGTCTACGAAGGATTCAAGGATCGATCGATCCCTTCGTCCGATCAATCGATCCCGTAAATAACTCATTATTTTTTTGTCGTTTTAGTCTAATAAATTAGGTTTTTGGGAACCTATAAATAGGTTGTTTTTGAAGAAAAAGGGGGACCTTTTATTCAGCCTCCAGGGAGAAAAAGTGAAAGAGAACCCTAGTTATTCCTTCAGAAATCTATGGTGTTTAGTAAGACAATTATAGTTTTATTTTCTTAAGAATTCTTGTATTAATCAGTTTCTGCAATTCAATTATGTCTTCTTCTTCCTTAATTGTTTTCTCTGCAATTATGGTTATGTCTGAGTAGATTACTAGATTCAGTCATGGATAGGATAGATGATTAGGGGAATTGAGATCATGATATGATGTTTAGGTCTAGGATTGTGTAATCCATCACTATTAGATGTGTTTAATGTTAGGTTGATCTGGTAAGAATTAATATATGGTTTGTCGAATCTACACCTTGGGAAAGGGATAGTGAATTCATAAGATAGTCTGATTAGTGAATCTTATGATTCTAGCCTACGAAAGTAGTTGTCTAGAGAATTTGATGAAAATTGAGATGAATCTTAATGCTTGTTTAGTTTTAGGATTTGCAATGGGAATTGATCAAATCTAGTTCTAAGCATAGGGGTTTTTACATGGGAATGTACTAATCTATTCTCAATCTCATTGTCTGGAAATGCAAATTACACATTCTTGATTCGAATTGATATCTCAATCTCATCCCCATTCATTCTAATTCCTAATCCATGGTTGGATTGTTTTCTTTATTAATACATTCTTGGTTTAATTCATTCATCATCTTGATCATTTAGTTCTAATTTAGTTTAAATTCATATTCCTTCAATCACAATCAAATCTTAAATCACTTAGCTTAGATAAAAATTCCTATAATCTATTGCGTTATAAACATTCCCTGAGGATCGATCCCGTTTATACTACAAGAGGCATAACTGTGCATTTGCAGTCACTAACTCGGGTAAACTCTTGAGATTACTTTTTAGTAACCTCAGGTGAAACTCGTGGAGATAAATAAATCTCTATCATAATCCAATGGACATTATAATCAATCATAGCTCATTATACCATGCTTGAGGCGATTGTTTGAGATTATAGATTGGCTTGCGTATGTGACAGGCATGATTTAGTTTGTCCTTCTTGAGAACATCAAGAAGATGATATTTTGAATTTGACTTCTTGATGTTGTTCATCGACGGTGTGGTCATACGAGTTGTGGTCTTTTGAGGTACCAAACTTGGCTGAGTTGCACACTATTCGTCACAGGAGAAGAGCTCGAATGTATGATGCATCCGAATCGCTTTTAGGATCTTCTAGTGATGGCTGTCTCATAGATGAAAGTGAAGCTAGCTGTGGTATAAGTGGCACATGACCAAGCGGAACAAAAGAATCAGAGTAAGTGTTTCTTTGTTAGAATCTTTATATTTGAGTTACGTGTTTTGTTTCTTTGTTAGAATCTTTATCTTGTTTTTATTTTTTTGTTATGGATATGAGATTGATGGAGATTTGTTTTTTAACTTCATAGAGATAAAATTTTCAATATGTGAAAGATGTTATTAAGAAAGAAACTCATAATGAAATAGAGTACTTCAAACAGAGTGATTAGCTGTGTCTCTATAATGACATCGCATGGTTCATAAACACAGTTATTATTCTAAGTATAGTCATATATAGCTCTATAATATTGTATTGTTAACTTATTATATATAATATTCATGTATTATATTACAATCAGATATACATGATCAGGTTAATCTTTAAAGATTAAAATATATAAAGGGTTATCAATTAATTTATATATTATAAGCTGTCTACCATTGATCGTTATTATGTGGATCATCGAGTTTTAAATTCGTTTGGACAGTCCAAGAGATTGAGTGGAGAAGAGTGGTGTTGCCACTGTGTGCATATGTGTTGTATTGTTATTACGTAAGATGCAACCAAGGAAGTATGAGAGTTCCATTACGTGAGATACTTGAGAGAAAAATATGTTGAATATGTTTTTTATTGCAGGTTAACAGCTTCTGTTAATGACAATCTCCACGAATATTAGAATATATATGAGGATTGGATCCTTGTTGATGAGGAACAAAGAGACATTAGCAAGTGAGTTCTTGAATCCAATGGACATTAGAATCAATCATAGCTCATTATACAATGCCTGAGGGTCTTGATTGAGATCATAGATAGGCTTGTGTAGGCAACATGCATGATTTAGTTTGTCCTTGTTTACAAAGCCTGGTGGATGGATATGTACATTTCTTCTTCAAGAATTTCTTATACTAAGATATTATTCAAATCAAGTTGTTGTAGATCTCATCGTATTTCTACAGCCACATCAAAAACAAGTTGAATTGTATCATATTTGATAACCGGACTAAATATCTTTTGAAAGTTAATCTCAAGCCTCTGATAAAACATTTCTCCTACTAATATGGCTTTGTACATGTTTAATACAAAATATTCCTTTCCAACTCACTAAACTTTTCGCTTCGTTTATTGGCACCAGTTCAATTGTTCCATTCTTGATGATGGCATAGAATTCTTAGCTCATAACTCTACACCTCTTTTGTCTTGTAGTGTAAATTTGTAATAACTAATTAGAATTCATTTATTAAATTTAAAAGTTATTAAAATATATACAAATTACAAATCCTATATAAATTTATAAATAAACTAAAATACATAAACAAATACCACCTTTTAATGTTTTCAATTTAGATAGTTTGTTTTATTCTAATTCACAAGAACACAACTCACACCCCATAACAAGAAAGAAATCAAACTGGTGATTCACTACTATATAAAGTTAATACACTACACATCCGATGATCTATCGTCTCAGCTTGAATAAGATATTGTGAGAACAAAAATCTCCTAAATGGGATTATTAATAACCATGCAAATTCATGATGATTTTTTTTGTAACGCAAGCCTGTACCAGAACAATCTCCACCACGTGGATCTTCACGGACCGCAGCAATATTCAAGACGTGGCTTTCTATTCACCGTTAAATACGTCGAACAAATATCAACCAAAAATAGTAAACCAAACGTCTGTATCATATAATGTGATACGCTGGAATGTAGCAAGAAAAAATATGCTAAATGAGAGATGTTTTTTAAAGAAAATAAATTATTTCCCTTGAAGAAAATAAAATACAGATGCAATTTGATAAAATCAAAAAATTGTTGCAAAATCAAATATTTTCATTCCCAAATCAGTTGAGATTAAGCCGTTCTCCTTCTCTATAAATACGTTTGTCATCACAACCTAAACAAGAGTATCAAAATTCACAAAGAAATTGTTAGGCAAATCAAAACAACGTAAGAAGAAGAAGAAAAGAAAACGATGGCTCTCTCTGGTTCACAAAAGAAGCTGGTCCTACTCGTTTTGGCTTTTGCATGTCTTTCCTCATCAGGTGCAGAGGCGTGGAGCTGGAGTTGGAGCAACGGGTCGGGTCGGGGCTGGGGATCCGACGGCTCAAACAGCTCTATCTCAGGCCCTGGTTCAAATTCCGACGGTTCAAATTGGAGTTGGGGCTCGAGCCCTGGTTGGGGATGGAATTGGGGATCCGACGGCTCAGACAACTCGGGCTCAGGATCTGGTTCTGGATCAAACTCTGGTTGGGGTTGGGGCTGGGGATCCGATGGGTCAAGCAGCTCGGGCTCAGGTTCAGGTACGAATCCTGATGGTTCAAGATGAAGACTAGCCGTTATATGAAGACTAGCCGTTGCAGAGGAGAGCCGTTGCAGAGGAGTTAGTCAAGTTATTTTGTTTTTCAGTATTTCAATAAGTCATGTGGAGTACCTAAAATGTAGGATGTTGCAGTAGAATCGGGTGGTTCTGTTTGTCTGCAAAGCTCTATTTAACGAGCTCGTTTGATGTTGAATAAAGACACACGAACTTCTCAGACTTACATTCTTATCTTCACTTAATCAACAAGTGGTCCCAGAGCAAAATTCTGGGATACAAACACATTACAAAATAACCATAAAACGATTGTGAGAGAAACAAAGTAAGGAAAGAATGAGTGATAGAGAAGCGTTGGTAATTCCCAAATTTGATGGGGATTATCAAGATGCAGCATTCAGATGTAGTATCTAGACGCAACATTTGGATGACGTTCGTTTGTTATTTTGACTCATGCATATAGAAATTGTGTTTAGATGTTGTTATGTTCGTTTGGTGTTTTTGTATTTGTATCTGGATGTGTTTAGTGTAAAATGACCAAAAATATAATTTTGTAGTTTTTCAAAAAAAAATACAATTTTGTGGTTTAAGTGGAAAAAAGTTCAATTTTACGGTTTTAGTGGGAAAATACAATTTTGCCATTTGGCGAGAAAATGTAGTTTCACGGTTTTAGCGGAAAAATGTAATTTTATGGTTTTGACGGAAAATGCAATATTATGATTTTGGCGAGAAAATGCATTTTTGGCATAAATTACAAGTTTACGGTTTTGGCGGATAAATTCAATTTTGAGGTTTTTTGGTGATAAAATGCAATTTTGCAGTTTTAGAAAGAAAAATACAATTTTACGGTTTTGGCGGGGAAATTTAATTTTACAGTTTTTGCTGAAAATTATAATTTTACGTTTTTTGCGGGAAAAATATAATTTGCAATTTTGGTGAGAAAATACAATTTTGCGGTTTTGACTGGAAAATGAAATTTTGCGGTTTTTACCTAAATTATGATGTTGCAGTTTTGGCGGGAAATACAATTTTTCGATTTTGGCGAAAAATATAATTTTTCGGTTTTGGGGGGGGGGGCAAATAGAATTTGCGGTTTTGGATAGAAAATATGATTTTACGATTTTTGGAATTTGCGGTTTTGGATAGAAAATATGATTTTACGATTTTTGCAAATATGATTTTATGATTTTGGCAAAAAATTACAATTTTTCAATTTTGGCAAAAAATATTATTTTATGATATTTGGCGTAAAATGTAATTTTGTGATGTTTGGGGAAAACATGTGATTTTGTGGTTTTGATAATTCTAGACTTTTGAAATTTTGTATGCATTTTGGTGCGTCTAAACGCTGGGTTCAACTCATCCAATATATCTAGTTATTTTAGATGATTTTTAGTTTACATCTAGTTTTTGCATCCAAACGTATTATGTGAGATGCAACCATGCACGTGTGTGTAACTTCTAAGCCAAGGAAGTATGAGAGTTCGCCAAGTTGAGAGAAAAATATGTTGAATATGTTAACAGCTTCCGTTAATGACAATTTCCACAAATATTAGAATATAGATGAGGATTGGATCCTTGTTGAGGAGGAACAAAGAGACATTAGCAAGTGAGTTCTTGAATCCAGTGGACATTAGAATCAATCATAGCTCATTGTACAATGTCTGAGGGGCTTGTTTGAGATCATAGATAGGCTTGCGTAGCAACAGGCATGATTTAGTTTGTCCTTGTTTACAAAGCCTGGTGGATGGATATGTACATTTCTTCTTCAAGAATTTCTTATAATAAGATATTATTCAAATCAAGTTGTTGGAGATCTTATCGTATTTCTACAGCCACATCAAAAACAAGTTGAATTGTATCATATTTGATAACTGGACTGAATTTCTTTTGAAAGTCAATCTCAAGCCTCTGATGAAACGCTTTTGCTACTAATATGGCTTTGTACATGTTTAATACAAAATATTCGTTTCCAACTCACTAAAGTTTTTGCTTTGTTTAATGGCACCAGTTCGTTCCATTCTTGATGATGGCATAGAATTTTTAGGTCATAACTCTACACCTCTTTTGTCTTGTAGTGTTTTTGAGACCGTAGTTGGTTTGATCTTCTTGAATGTATGATGCATCCGAATCGCTTTTAGGATTTTCTGGTGATGGCTCTCTCATAGAGGAAAATGACGCTAGCTGTGGGATAAGTGGCACATGACGAAGCGGAACAAAAGAATCAGAGGAAGTGTTTGTGATAAAAGAGTCAGAGGAGGTGGTAAAAGATGAAGAAAGAAGATTATTTTGGCAAAAAGGAAAGATGGATTCCTGAACTTCAACCTATTAGATTTGGCTTGCTTGATCAGCTTATCAGCTTTATTGTTTTAGGTATATCTCTAGATATAACGATGAATTTGCTTCAAATCACAAAACATATGAGATATGAAATTTATCCAATCTCCAAAATGCTTTAAATTATGGTGACCAGAGAAAAGTCTGAAGCAGAGCCTAATTCTGATCTGAGAGCATGTGCGTCTTGCAGATATTTCAGATTTTCTTGTTTAAGAAAAAGCAATGGCAATCGTTACACCTATTATAACATTTTAAAACCAAAAAAACAAAAAGAGAAAATGAGATTTTTTATAAAAATGAAAGTTTGCAAAATTAACAACTCCATGGGCCATGGCCAATATGCTGTTAAACTATGGCTAAATAAACAACTATTTATTTTTATGTTAAAATAGTGGCTAATTAGGCTAGATAAAGACGGTTTGGCCACAGAAATTATAGTTAAAAATGGTAATTAGTCTAGCCAGTAGCCATTTGATGACCACGGAATTGGCTACATACTTGAAAATTACAAAAGTGACTGATATTGATGAATGAAAATAAATCTCACATCAGTAATTGGATATATAATTAAGTAATACATAAAGGGTTATAGTCAATCTATTCATTATCAATTGGTTTTGAGAAAAAAATTATGATATAATCAAAATTTAATATGGTGTCAAAGTCACCTTCTTTATCCTTTAGATATTATTTCTTTAATTTTCCACGATTCGAATGTTCACGTCTCTCCGTAAAAAGAGTGTTAAAGAATGAAAAATCCAAAACCAAAATAAATACTACAAAAAATAGAGATTTAGTGACTGCAACAATAGTCGCCAAATAGTTGCTAAATGATGGGTTACGATTGCATTACGACTAATAGTTATATTCGTAAATCTTTAGTCGCTAAAATATTTTAGTCGTAAAGTAGTCGCCAATTTGCAATTACGTTACGACTAAATGACGTAGTCGTAATTTAGTCGTAAATATTTACGTCTATACTACGACTAAGTTACAATTAATCTTCATGAATAGAAGTAGTTATAATTTAGTCGTAAAAAATTAGCGACTAATAGTTGAGTATTGTCCCTCGTCTGATAATTAGTAGTGTTTTACTCACCAAATTAGCGACTAATGGCTGACTACAGTTCCAAATATAATTAGTCGCATATTAGTCGTCAAAATAGCGATTAATAGCCGACTACTGCCCCTCATCTTATATGTAGTCTTAACTTAGTCGCTAATTTACGACTACATTACCGACTTTTGCTTATAGTCGTAAAATAGCAACTAAGTTATGACTAAAATTACGGAGTCATAAAAGTGTCACAATGTAGTCGTTGATTAGTCATAAATATCGGCGACTAAATATTTAATCGTTAAATATAGTCGTAAAAACATTGTTTTCTTGTAGTGAAAATCTCTCATTTCATCATTTTAAATCTTTAATTTTTGTATATGTTCTGTCATAAACATCTCTAATTAATTGGTCCCAAAAACAAAATCTCTAACTAATCAATTAACATTGTACATGTGTATTGGTGGAGTGTAATACCAAAGTCAATAATCGTCTCCGAAATTGCTGAGTACCGAGAACTCAACAAACTTAAAACAGAGAACAATAAAAGAACAAGACACAGAGTTTTTTTACCCGGTGTTCACCTCCTTTTCCGATGTGAAAGACAGTTATATCTCCAGCGGGGCTAAATTTACTAGCAATTCACTATAACTAGCTCAAAACCTGAACTCCGATTACAATCCTAATCGCTCACCAGCTCAAAACTTGAGCTCCGATTACAACTCTAATCGCTCATCAGCTCAAATCCCGAGCTCTGCTTAATCTCTCTGTATATCAAACCTCAATAGCTTATGATATTTATATGAAGAGATATTTCATTTTCCTAACAAAATTTACTAATAGTTTGCAAACACCGAATCTATTAAAATCTTGTATGTTCTTATTTCGATAATATTAAAAGACTTTTTGATCATAATCTTATTTAAAATTCAACTACACTGAACCTTTAGTATGAAATGTTCAATCCATGTTAATGTTTCTTGTGTTACGATCCAATTCAATAATGTTTCATTCATTTGATTGATATTACAGAATTTTATATTCTGAACGTTGTGTTCTTTAGCTTTTTTACGTGGGGATAAAGGTAAACTAGTTCATATAATTTTATGTTATGCTAAATGATTCTTTTTCGACACTTTCGTTTTTTTTTTAGGATAATGGAACTTATTTTACATATTTATCATCCCAAAATTTATTTTATTGTGGTTAGATAAGTTATGAGTATGAAAAAAAAGTAAACTGAAATGAAAACAAGACTAAGCGGCAAAAGTCTTGTTAAATAAAATATGACTAAGCGGGAATAGATTAAAGACGAAAAAACTGTTGCTAAATGAAATATTCTCGTTCCCAAATCAGTTGAGATTTAGCCGTTCTCCTTCTCTATAAATACGTTTGTCATCACAACCTAAACAAGAGTATCAAAATTCACAAAAGAAATTGTTAAGCAAATCAAAGCAACGTAAGAAGAAGAAGAAAAGAAAACGATGGCTCTCTCGGGTTCACAAAAGAAGCTGGTCCTACTCGTTTTGGCTTTTGCATGTCTTTCCTCATCAGGCGCAGAGGCGTGGAGCTGGAGTTGGAGCAACGGGTCGGGTTGGGGCTGGGGATCTGACGGCTCAAGCAGCTCTATCTCAGGCCCTGGTTCCAATTCCGACGGTTCAAATTGGAGTTGGAGCTCGAGCCCTGGTTGGGGAAGGAATTGGGGATCCGACGGCTCAGAAAACTCGGGCTCAGGTTCTGGTTCTAGTTCAAACTCTGGTTGGGGTTGGGGCTGGGGCTGGGGATCCGATGGGTCGAGCAGCTCGGGCTCAGGTTCGGGTACCAATCCTGATGGTTCAAGATGGAGTTGGGGCTCGAACAGTAATTCGGACAGTGAAGCGCCAAGCAGTTCACGATCGATCTCGGATAGTGAAGCACCAAACAGTTCGGGATCCGTTTCGAACAGTGAAGCGCCAAGAAACATCGTCGTGGGAGGATCCAACGGATGGAAAAAAGGGTTGAATTACAAAGAGTGGGCTTCCAAGAATGCTCCTTTCTACGTCAACGATGTTCTTGGTAAGTAACTTGATTTGGTTACATATATTATACCTTATATTTTCTGTGGTAAATCATTAAAATTGTTGTTAATGAACAATCTTTTTTTGACATGGTGCAGTATTCAAGTACGACAAATCTGCCAAGAGAAGGAACAATGTGTATTTGTTCCAAGATCCATGGAGTTACATGAACTGCGACATCAAGAATGCAAAGAAGATTGCTTCGTCGACGGATAAAGGATCCCAAGAAAGCTTCAAGTTTACTCTTCAAAAAATTCAGCCTTATTTCTTTGCCTCGGGAGAGCATGATGGTGATTATTGCACCAACCACAACATGAAGTTCACCATCTTCCCTGTTCCTCACCATTCTGACTAAAGATCTTTTAGTCTCTTTATATTTGAGTTAGGTTTTTTGTTTCTTTGTTAGAATCTTTGTTTTGTTTTTATTTTTTTTGTTATGGATATGAGATTGATGGAGATTCGTTTTTTAACTTCATAGAGGTAAAATTTTCAATATGTGAAAGACGTTATTAAGAAAGAAACTCGTAATGAAATAGAGTACTTCAAACAGAATGATTAGCTGTGTCTCTATAATGACATCGCATGGTTCATAAACACAGTTATTATTCTAGGTATAGTCATCTATAGCTCTATAATATTGTTTTGTTAACTTATTATATATAACATTCATGTATTATATTACAATCGGATATATACATGATCAGGCTAATCTTTATATTTAGAGATTAAAATATATAAAGGGTTATCAATTAATTTATACAATTGTAAGCTGTCTACCATTGATCGTTATTATGTGGATCAGCGAGTTTTAAACCCGCTTAGACAAGAGATTGAGTGGAGAAGAGTGGTGTTGCCACTGTCTTTGTGTGCATCCTATTAGTGCGAGCTAAGAAATATGTGTTGTATTGTTATTACGTGAGATGCAACCAAGGAAGTATGAGAGTTCCGTTACGTGAGATACTTAAAAGAAAAATATGTTGAATATGGTTTTTATTGCAGGTTAACAGCTTCCGTTAATGACAATCTCCACGAATATTAGAATATAGATGAGGATTGGATCCTTGTTGAGGAGGAACAAAGAGACATTAGCAAGTGAATTCTTGAATCCAATGGACATTAGAATCAATCATAGCTCATTGTACAATGCCTGAGGGGCTTGTTTGAGATCATAGATAGGCTTGCTTAGACAACAGGCATGATTTAGTTTGTCCTTGTTTACAAAGCCTGGTGGATGGATATGTACATTTCTTCTTCAAGAATTTCTTATAATAAGATATTATTCAGAACAAGTTGTTTGATATCTCATCGTATTTCTACAGCCACATCAAAAACAAGTTGAATTGTATCATATTTGATAACTGGACTGAATGTCTTTTGAAGTCATTCTCAAGCCTCTGATGAAACACTTTTGCTACTAATATGGCTTTGTACATGTTTAATACAAAATATCCGTTTCCAACTCACTAAACTTTTCGCTTCGTTTAATGGCACCAGTTCGTTTCATTCTTGATGATGACATAGAATTCTTAGGTCATAACTCTACACCTCTTTTGTCTTGTAGTGTTTTTGAGACCGTAGTTGGTTTGATCTTCTTGAATGTATGATGCATCCGAATCGCTTTTAGGATTTTCTGGTGATTGCTCTCTCATAGAGGAAAATGACGCTAGCTATGGGATAAGTGGCACATGACGAAGCGGAACAAAAGAATCAGAGTAAGTGTTTGTGACAAAAGAGTCAGAGGAGGTGGTAAAAGATGAAGAAAGAAGATTATTTTGGCAAAAAGGAAAGATGGATTCCTGAACTTCAACCTATTAGATTTGGCTTGCTTGATCAGCTTATCAGCTTTATTGTTTTAGGTATATCTCTAGATATAACGATGAATTTGCTTCAAATCACAAAACGTATGAGATATGAAATTTATCCAATCCCCAAAATGCTTGAAATTATGGTGACCAGAGAAAAGTCTGAAGCAGAGCCTAATTATGATGTGAGAGCATGTGCGTCTTGCAGATATCTCAGATTTCTTGTTTAAGAGAAAGCAATGGCAATCGTTGGACCTATAAATATTGATATTTTATATCAAAAATATAAAAATATATCATTGATGCATTTCATAGCTTAATACATGCCCTTATATGCTATTTATAATTCTTTAAAATAATATTTTATTAAGAAATCGAGATACTTTTGAACAAATATGATAGTTCAAATACTTTTTGAAAAGAACATCCGACAAGATAATTTAAAAACGACTTAGAGAAAATATTGAACTTTTAAAACCAAAAAACGAAAAGAGAAAATGAGATTTTTTATAAAAATGAAAGTTTGCAAAATTAACAACTCCATGGGCCATGGCCAATATGCTGTTAAACTGTGGCTAAATAATTAACAACTATTTATTTGTGTGATAAAATAGTGGTTAATTAGGCTAGATAAAGACGGTTTGGCCACAGAAATTATAGTTAAAAATGGTAATTAGTCTAGCCAGTAGCCATTTGATGACCACGGAATTGGCTACATACTTGAAAATTACAAAAGTGACTGATATTGATGAATGAAAATAAATCTCACATCAGTAATTGGATATATAATTAAGTAATACATAAAGGTTATAGTCAATCTATTCATTATCAATTGGTTTTGAGAAAAAAAAATTATGATATAATCAAAATTTAATATGGTGTCAAAGCCACCTTCTTCATCCTCTAAATATTATTTCTATAATTGTCCACGCTTCAAATGTTCATGTCTCTCCGTAAAAAGAGTGTTAATGAATGAAAAATCCAAAACCAAAATAAATACTACAAAAAAATAGAGATTTAGCGAGTGCAACAATAGTCACCAAATAGTTGTTAAATGATGGGTTACGACTGCATTACGACTAATAGTTATAGTCGCTAAAATATTTTAGTCGTAAAGTAGTCGCCAATTAGCAACTACGTTACGACTAAATGACGTAGTCATAATTTAGTCGTAAATACTTACATCTACACTACGACTAAGTTACGATTAATCTTCATGAATAGAAATAGTCATAATTTAGTCGTAAAAATTTGGTGACTAATATGCGACTAAATTACAATTAATATTTATGAATATAAGTAGCCGTAGTATAATCGTATAATTTTGCGACTGTCTGATGACTATGTTACGACTATTTGGCGACTATTATTTTTAGATTACTAAATTTGATATTGTTTTCAATTTGGTACAAAATTAATTTTTTTTTAAAAAATAAGAATATAATTAATTTTTTGTTTATTATTATAATATTAATTTAAAAACAACATTCAAAAAAAATATTTATTAATTTGACAAAAAAATTAATTACAACTAAAAATAAAATTCAATAAAATTAAAAATACGACGATAGTGACAGGAGAGGCGATGGCAGCGAGAGGAGGAAAGGCGGCGGCAGCGCGAGAGGAGATCTGCGAATTATCGTACTTACAATCGTCCTGAAACCAGATCTCGCGGCGGTGAGAGGTTTGCTTCTTCAGTTGTTCTAGTCTCATATCTTGAGGCGGCGACCCATCAATGGCTGTCTTCAGTTGTTCTAGTCCCAGACCTTGCGACGACAACTCGTCAATGGCTGTCTTCAGTTGCTCTAGTCCCAGGTCTCGCGGCGGTGACTCGTCAATGGCTGCTGCTGCTCTAACCACCAATAGTACCCGAAGAACCAGATCTCGGAGCTTCACTCGTCACTGGATTTGGGAGTGAAGATGATGTGATCCTCCCAAGGAGTCGGCATTCTAAGTTGGTAGGGATAATCCTTAATTTCTAAAGAGTGGTTAAACTCAAGAAACAAGGCGGTGGAAATGAATTTGTAGCACACAAGAGATGTGGAAAGCTCTTGGTACCATGGATCGAAAGGTCGCACAAGGGATGCGGTAGGCCCTTGATATACCAACCTCAATGCCCTAGGATATGACACACCTAGTCGACAAAGAGGGTGATCCCTTGGATATGACGCACCAAGACGGATCTCATGGATTTTTTAGATATGATACACTAAAGAACCCAAGCATTTCTGTTAGATACGACACACTAACATGTGATCGAAAATTTTAGAAGTAGAAACTCTCATTAAAAATTCGATGAAGATTACAAATGAGCTAGCCAAGTATTTATAGTGGTGAAAGGAGACAAATCTTGCATGCTTGGAACAACTTCCAAGAACATGGAAGAGCATCCAAAAAACCTAATTAAGAGGATACAAGGCTGCATGCTTGGACAGAACCCAAGAACATGCAGCAACATGCAAAAGACTAAGATTAAATGCATTAAATATCCAACTAACTTCTTGTCTCTTTCTTTGATGGCATAGGCAGATGGGTTTGGGCATTGGTTACACTTTACTGGGCTTCTATCATGGACTAGAATTATAAAATAATTCGGTTTATAGCTTAATTTATCCTGATCTAGCGGAAATTCTTCATTGAATGCGCACAGGTCTGAATCGCGTGAAGTGAAAACAACCGGATTTGTAAATTGAATAACTCCTTCATCTGAACTCAGTTTGATTTGATTCTTTTTTCAGGAGTTAGATAATTGAGCTGAGCACATTCGCCAAGTAATTTCATTAATTAAATCTTCGTGGTTGAAAAGATACGCCTTGAAAACTGAAAACATATCTGGGTGCTTTCCATGATCACATCAGAAGAACAAGAGGAGACTTTGGGGAGAAGGGGCATGGCTTGAGGAAATGGAATCGCCTGCAGAGTCTGAAGGAGGAGTTGCAGGTGAATGGAAGAGAACGGGATGTAAGACCCATATTAAACAATTAAACAGAAGGAGAAGATCTGGTCCATTGGAAATAGTATATCAACGATGGATGATAAAGGAAATGTGAATCCTTGTCAATGTGGCTTAGCCAATTAAAAGCTTTGAATTATTTTTCCTTGTATTTAATTCTTTTTTTTAAGGCAAGTTCGAGTTTTAATGGTAAAGAATTAGAAAATGAAATAGTAAGCCAATTGTGAATTTAGTTAGGAACTAGAAAATGAATAAACATTTATGAAATTGGAATTTATAAATAATGGCATCTGACTTTAATTCCCACTATTCTATAATAGCACTCAATATGGTGACGAAACAATGGTGACCAACTCCCACTTCGCAACTGCCAACCAGCTTTAAATAAGGATTAGCCGGGCCGGTTGTTATATTAGTACGACGTAAAAGTGAGCAGAGCAAAAAAGGGGCTTCTTGCTACGCTACTTAACTATATAAATCCTTTAGTAATATATAAATGGAAAGATAGATCCATCCATCTATCCTATCCGATTTCCATTTTGATATCTAAAAAAGAAAAAGTGAGGCACGTATTATTCAGCCTTCAGAGAGAAAATGTGACAGAGAATCCTAGTTATATCTTCAACAATCTATTGTGTTTAGTAAGACAATTACAATTTTATTTTCTTAAGAATTCTTGTATTAATCAATCTCTGCAATTCAATTATGTCTTCTTCACCTCTTATTGTTTTCTCTGCAATTTCTATCATGTCTGAGTAGATTCTTAGATTCAGCCATGGATAGGATAGATGATTAGAGGAATTGAGATCATGAGATGATATTTAGGTCTAGGATTGTGTAATCCATCACTGTTAGATATGTTTAATGCTAGGTTGATTTGGAAGAGTTAATCTAGGGTTTATCAAATTCACACCTTGGGAAAGGGATAGTTAATTCATAGGATAATCTGATTAGTGAATCTTATGAATCTAGCCTGCGAAAGTAGTTGTCTAGAGAATTTGATGAAAACTGAGACGAATCTTAATGCTTGTTTAGTTTTAGGGTTTGCAATGGGAATTGATCAAATCTAGTTCTAAGCATAGGGGTGTTTACATGGGAATGTATTAACCTATTATAAATCTCATTGTCTGGAATTGCAAATTACACATTCGCGATTAAAATTGATATCTCGATCTCATCCCTATTTATTCTAATGCCTAATCCATGGTTGGATTGTCTTTCTTATATAAATATACTTAATTTAATTCATTCGTCGTCTTAGTTATTTAGTTCTAATTTAGTTAAAATTCATATTATTTCAATCACAATCAAACCTTGAATCACTTAGCTTAGATAAAAATTCCTATAATCTATTGCGTTATAGACTTTCCCTGAGGATCGATCTCGTTTATACTACAAGAGGCATAACTGTGCACTTGCAGTCACTAACTCGGGTAAACACTTGAGATTACTTTTTAGTAACCTCAGATGAAACTCGTGGAGATAAATAAATCTCTATCAAAATTAATGACTAATGACCCCATATAATTAGGCGCATGTTAATCGCTAAATTAATGAGTAACAGTTGACTATTGTCCCTCGTATGATAATTAGTAGTGTTTCACTCACCAAATTAGCGACTAATGGCTGACTACAGTCCCAAATATAATTAATCGCATATTAGTCATCAAATTAGCGATTAATAGCCGACTACTGTCCCTCATCTTATATGTAGTCTTAACTTAGTCGCTAATTTACGACTACATTACCGACTTTTGATTACGGAGTCATAAAAGAGTCACAATGTAGTCGTTGATTAGTCATAAATATCGGCGACTAAATATTTAGTCGCTAAATATAGTCGTAAAACATTGTTTTCTTGTAGTGAAAATCTCTCATTTCATCATTTTAAATCTTTAATTTTTGTATCTGTTCTGTCATAAACATCTCTAATTAATTGGTCACAAAAAAAAATCTATAACTAATCAATTAACATTGTACATGTGTATAGGTGGAGTGTAATACCAAAGTCAATAAACGTCTCCGAAATTACTGAGAACTGAGAACTCAACAAACTTAAA
Organism: Streptanthus diversifolius; assembly: GCA_039880935.1. Classification (NCBI taxonomy): domain Eukaryota; kingdom Viridiplantae; phylum Streptophyta; class Magnoliopsida; order Brassicales; family Brassicaceae; genus Streptanthus; species Streptanthus diversifolius. The sequence goes on from JAXGFM010000001.1 coordinate 2,038,383, forward strand.
ACAGAGAACAATAAAAAAACAAGACACAGAGTTTTTTTACCCGGTGTTCACCTCCTTTTCCGATGTGAAAGACAGTTATATCTCCACCGGGGCTAAATTTACTAACAATTCACTATAACTAGCTCAAAACCTGAACTCCGATTACAATCCTAATCGCTCACCAGCTCAAAACCTAAACTCCGATTACAACTCTAATCGCTCATCAGCTCAAATCCCGAGCTCTGCTTAATCTCTCTGTATATCAAACCTCACATAGCTTATGATATTTATATGAAGAGATATTTCATTTTCCTAACAAAATTTATTAATAGTTTGCAAACACCGAATCTATTAAAATCTTGCATGTTCTTATTTCGATAATATTAAAAGACTTTTTGATCATAATCTTATTTAAAATTCAACTACACTGAACCTTTAGTATGAAATGTTCAATCAATGTTTATGTTTCTTGTGTTACGATCCAATTCAATAATGTTTCATTCATTTGATTGATATTACAGATTTTTATGTTCTGAACGTTGTGTTCTTTAGCTTTTTTACGTGGGGACAAAGGTAAACTAGTTCATATAATTTTATGTTATGCTAAATGATTCATATAATGGAACTTATTTTACATATTTATCATCCCAAAATTTATTTTATTGTGGTTAGATAAGTTATGAGTTTGAAAAAAAAGTAAACTGAAATGCAAACAAGACTAAGCGGGAAGAGTCGTGTTAATAAAAAAAGGACTAAGCGGGAATAGATTAAAGACGAAAAAATTGTTGCAAAATCAAATATTTTCATTCCCAAATCAGTTGAGATTTAGCCGTTCTCCTTCTCTATAAATACGTTTGTCATCACAACCTAAACAAGAGTATCAAAATTCACAAAAGAAATTGTTAGGCAAATCAAAGCAACGTAAGAAGAAGAAGAAAAGAAAACGATGGCTCTCTCTGGTTCACAAAAGAAGCTGGTCCTACTCGTTTTGGCTTTTGCATGTCTTTCCTCATCAGGCGCAGAGGCGTGGAGCTGGAGTTGGAGCAACGGGTCGGGTTGGGGCTGGGGATCCGACGGCTCAAGCAGCTCTATCTCAGGCCCTGGTTCCAATTCCGACGGTTCAAATTGGAGTTGGGGCTCGAGCCCTGGTTGGGGATGGAATTGGGGATCCGACGGCTCAGACAACTCGGGCTCAGGATCTGGTTCTGGATCAAACTCTGGTTGGGGTTGGGGCTGGGGCTGGGGATCCGATGGGTCGAGCAGCTCGGGCTCAGGTTCGGGTACCAATCCTGATGGTTCAAGATGGAGTTGGGGCTCGAACAGTAATTCGGACAGTGAAGCGCCAAGCAGTTCACGATCGATCTCGGACAGTGAAGCACCAAACAGTTCGGGCTCCGTTTCGAACAGTGAAGCGCCAAGAAACATCGTCGTGGGAGGATCCAATGGATGGAAAAAAGGGTTGAATTACAAAGAGTGGGCTTCCAAGAATGCTCCTTTCTACGTCAACGATGTTCTTGGTAAGTAACTTGATTTGGTTACATATATTATACCTTATATTTTCTGTGGTAAATCATTAAAATTGTTGTTAATGAACAATCTTTTTTTGACATGGTGCAGTATTCAAGTACGACAAATCTGCCAAGAGAAGGAACAATGTGTATTTGTTCCAAGATCCATGGAGTTACATGAACTGCGACATCAAGAATGCAAAGAAGATTGCTTCGTCGACGGATAAAGGATCCCAAGAAAGCTTCAAGTTTACTCTTCAAAAAATTCAGCCTTATTTCTTTGCCTCGGGAGAGCATGATGGTGATTATTGCACCAACCACAACATGAAGTTCACCATCTTCCATGTTCCTCACCATTCTGACTAAAGATCTTTTAGTCTATTTATATTTGAGTTAGGTTTTTTGTTTCTTTGTTAGAATCTTTGTTTTGTTTTTATTTTTTTTGTTATGGATATGAGATTGATGGAGATTCGTTTTTTAACTTCATAGAGGTAAAATTTTCAATATGTGAAAGACGTTATTAAGAAAGAAACTCGTAATGAAATAGAGTACTTCAAACAGAATGATTAGCTGTGTCTCTATAATGACATCGCATGGTTCATACACACAGTTATTATTCTAGGTATAGTCATCTATAGCTCTATAATATTGTTTTGTTAACTTATTATATATAACATTCATGTATTATATTACAATCGGATATATACATGATCAGGCTAATCTTTATATTTAGAGATTAAATATATAAATGGTTATCAATTAATTTATACAATTGTAAGCTGTCTACCATTGATCGTTATTATGTGGATCAGCGAGTTTTAAACCCGCTTAGACAAGAGATTGAGTGGAGAAGAGTGGTGTTGCCACTGTCTTTGTGTGCATCCTATTAGTGCGAGCTAAGAAATATGTGTTGTATTGTTATTACGTGACTGAATTGTATCATATTTGATAACTGGACTGAATGTCTTTTGAAGTCATTCTCAAGCCTCTGATGAAACACTTTTGCTACTAATATAGCTTTGTACATGTTTAATACAAAATATTTGTTTCCAACTCACTAAACTTTTCGCTTCGTTTAATGGCACCAGTTCGTTTCATTCTTGATGATGACATAGAATTCTTAGGTCATAACTCTACACCTCTTTTGTCTTGTAGTGTTTTTGAGACCGTAGTTGGTTTGATCTTCTTGAATGTATGATGCATCCGAATCGTTTTTAGGATTTTCTGGTGATGGCTCTCTCATAGAGGAAAATGACGCTAGCTGTGGGATAAGTGGCACATGACGAAGCGGAACAAAAGAATCAGAGTTAGTGTTTGTGACAAAAGAGTCAGAGGAGGTGGTAAAAGATGAAGAAAGAAGATTATTTTGGCAAAAAGGAAAGATGGATTCTTGAACTTCAACCTATTAGATTTGGCTTGCTTGATCAGCTTATCAGCTTTATTATTTTAGGTATATCTCTAGATATAACGATGAATTTGCTTCAAATCACAAAACGTATGAGATATGAAATTTATCCATTCCCCAAAATGCTTGAAATTATGGTGACCAGAGAAAAGTCTGAAGCAGAGCCTAATTATGGTCTGAGAGCATGTGCGTCTTGCAGATATCTCGGATTTTCTTGTTTAAGAGAAAGCAATGGCAATCGTTGGACCTATAAATATTGATATTTTATATCAAAAATATAAATATATCATTGATGCATTTCATGGCTTAATACACTTATATGCTATTTATAATTCTTTAAAATAACATTTTATTAAGAAATCGAGATACTTTTGAACAAATATAATAGTTCAAATACTTTTTGAAAAGAACATCCGACAAGATAATTTAAAAACGACTTAGAGAAAATATTGAACTTTTAAAACCAAAAAACGAAAAGAGAAAATGAGATTTTTTATAAAAATGAAAGTTTGCAAAATTAACAACTCCATGGGCCATGGCCAATATGCTGTTAAACTATGGCTAAATAATTAACAACTATTTATTTGTGTGATAAAATAGTGGTTAATTAGGCTAGATAAAGACGGTTTGGCCACATAAATTATAGTTAAAAATGGTAATTAGTCTAGCCAGTAGCCATTTGATGACCTCCGAATTGGCTACATACTTGCAAATTACAAAAGTGACTGATATTGATGAATGAAAATAAATCTCACATCAGTAATTGGATATATAATTAAGTAATACATAAAGGTTATAGTCAATCTATTCATTATCAGTTGGTTTTGAGAAAAAAAAATTATGATATAATCAAAATTTAATATGGTGTCAAAGCCACCTTCTTCATCCTCTAAATATTATTTCTATAATTTTCCACGCTTCAAATGTTCATGTCTCTCCGTAAAAAGAGTGTTAATGAATGGAAAATCCAAAACCAAAATAAATACTACAAAAAAATAGAGATTTAGCGACTGCAATAATAGTCGCCAAATAGTTGCTAAATGATGGGTTACGACTGCATTACGACTAATAGTTATAGTCGTAAATCCTTAGTCGCTAAAATATTTTAGTCGTAAAGTAGTCGCCAATTAGCAACTACGTTACGACTAAATGACATAGTCATAATTAAGTCGTAAATACTTTCATCTACACTACGACTAAGTTACGATTAATCTTCATGAATAGAAATAGTCATAATTTAGTCGTAAATTTTTGGCGACTAATATGCGACTAAATTACAATTAATATTTATGAATATAAGTAGCCGTAGTTTAATCGTATAATTTTGCGACTGTCTGATGACTATGTTACGACTATTTGACAACTATTATTTTTAGATTACTATATTTGATATTGTTTTCAATTTGGTACAAAATTAATTTTTTTTTTTAAAAATAAGAATATAATTAATTTTTTGTTTCTATTTATAATATTAATTTAAAAAAACATTCAAAAAATATTTTTTAATTTGACAAAAAAAAATAATTACAACTAAAAATAAAATTTAATAAAATTAAAAATACGACGATAGTGACAGGAGAGGCGATGGCAGCGAGAGGAGGAAAGGCGGCGGCAGCGCGAGAGGAGATCTGTGAATTATCTCACTTACAATCGTCCTGAAACCAGATCTCGCGGCGGTGAGAGGTTTGCTTCTTCAGTTGTTCTAGTCTCATATCTTGAGGCGGCGACCCATCAATGGCTGTCTTCAGTTGTTCTAGTCCCAGACCTTGCGACGGCAACTCGTCAATGGCTGTCTTCAGTTGTTCTAGTCCCAGGTCTCGCGGCGGTGACTCGTCAATGGCTGCTGCTGCTCTAACCACCAATAGTACCCGAAGAACTAGATCTCGGAGCTTCACTCGTCACTGGATTTGGGAGTGAAGATGATGTGATCCTCCCAAGGAGTCGGCATTCTAAGTTGGTAGGAATAATCCTTAATTTCTAAAGAGTGGTTAAACTCAAGAAACAAGGCGGTGGAAATGAATTTGTAGCACACAAGAGATGTGGAAAGCTCTTGGTACCATGGATCGAAAGGTCGCACAAGGGATGCGGTAGGCCCTTGATATACCAACCTCAATGCCCTAGGATATGACACACCTAGACGACAAAGAGGGTGATCCCTTGGATATGACGCACCAAGACGGATCTCCTGGATTCTTTAGATATGACACACTAAAGAACCCAAACATTTCTGTTAGATACGACACACTAACATGTGATCGAAAATTTTAGAAGTAGAAACTCTCATTAAAAATTCGATGAAGATTACAAATGAGCTAGCCAAGTATTTATAGTGGTGAAAGGAGACAAATCTTGCATGTTTGGAACAACTTCCAAGAACATGGAAGAGCATGCATAAACCTAATTAAGAGGAGACAAGGCTGCATGCTTGGACAGAACCCAAGAACATGCAGCAACATGCAAAAGACTAAGATTAAATGCATTAAATATCCAACTAACTTCTTGTCTCTTTCTTTGATTGCATAGGCAGATGGGTTTGGGCATTGGTTACACTTTACTGGGCTTCTATCATGTACTAGAATTATAGAATAATTCGGTTTATAGCTTAATTTATCCTGATCTAACCGAAATTCTTCATTGAATGCGCACAGGTCTGAATCGCGTGAAGTGAAAACCACCGGATTTGTAAATTGAAAACTCCTTCATCTGAACTCGGTTTGATTTGATTCTTTTTTCAGGAGTTAGATAATTGAGCTGAGCACATTTTCCAAGTAATTTCATGAATTAAATCGTCGTGGTTGAAAAGATACGCCTTGAACACTGAACACATGTCTGGGTGCTTTCCATGATCACATCATCCCCTCCTCCTTTAAAAAGATTTTTCCTCAAATTTTGTTTTTCATTGAACAGCAAGACTTTTTTTTTTAAATGAAAATGAATAAGAAATAAAAATAGAAGAAACGAAGATGAAAGGTAGGAGATGAATTGAAAGAAAGTGAAAAAGATGAGAGGATGAAAGAAAGATAGAATGATAAAACCAAACTTATAATGTTGCTCTGATACCAAATGATGTGATCCTCCCAAGGAGTCGGCATTCTAAGTTGGTAGGGATAATCCTTAATTTCTAAAGAGTGGTTAAACTCAAGAAACAAGGCGGTGAAAATGAATTTGTAGCACACAAGAGATGTGGAAAGCTCTTGGTACCATGGATCGAAAGGTCGCACAAGGGATGCGGTAGGCCCTTGATATACCAACCTCAATGCCCTAGGATATGACACACCTAGACGAAAAAGAGGGTGATCCCTTGGATATGACGCACCAAGACGGATCTCCTGGATTCTTTAGATATGACACACTAAAGAACCCAAGCATTTCTGTTAGATACGACACACTAACATGTGATCAAAAACTTTAGAAGTAGAAACTCTCATTAAAAATTCGATGAAGATTACAAATGAGCTAGCCAAGTATTTATAGTGGTGAAAGGAGACAAATCTTGCATGCTTGGAACAACTTCCAAGAACATGGAAGAGCATGCAAAAACCTAATTAAGAGGAGACAAGGCTGCATGCTTGGACAGAACCCAAGAACATGCAGCAACATGCAAAAGACTAAGATTAAATGCATTAAATATCCAACTAACTTCTTGTCTTTTTTTTTTGATGGCATAAGCAGATGGGTTTGGCCCTTGGTTACACTTTACTGGGCTTCTATCATGTACTAGAATTATAGAATAATTCGGTTTATAGCTTAATTTATCCTGATCTAGCCGAAATTCTTCATTGAATGTGCACAGGTCTGAATCGCGTGAAGTGAAAACCACCGGATTTGTAAATTGAATTACTCCTTCATCTGAACTCGGTTTGATTTGATTCTTTTTTAAGGAGTTAGATAATTGAGCTGAGCACATTCTCCAAGTAATTTCATGAATTAAATCTTCGTGGTTGAAAAGATACGCCTTGAAAATTGAACACATGTCTGGGTGCTTCCATGATCACATCAGAAGAACAAGAGGAGACTTTGGGGAGAAGGGGCATGGCTTGAGCAAATGGAATCGCCTGCAGAATCTGAAGGAGGAGTTGCAGGTGAATGGAAGAGAACGGGATGTAAGACCCAAATTAAACAATTAAACAGACAGAGAAGATCTGGTCCATTGGAAATAATATATCAACGATGGATGATAAAGAAAATGTGAATCCTTGTCAATGTGGCTTAGCCAATTAAAAGCACTGAATTCTTTTTTCTTGTATTTAATTCTTTTTTTTTTAAGGCAAGTTCGAGTTTTAATGGTAAAGAATTAGAAAATGAAATAGTAAGCCAATTGTGAATTTAGTTAGGAACTAGAAAATGAATCAACATTGAGGTTATGAAATTGGAATTTATAAATCATGAAATACAATTTGTAGAGGTATTTATGACTCGACAAACCAACTATGATTGGGTTAAATAAGTGAATAGATAAATTAAGCCAGACGAATTTAAAAACATTGTTTATTATATTCGTTTTTCTCGAAGTACACTTGGTTTTTAAAAGAATCTTCATGATTCTCAATCCTCCTGATTCCGGTAAAAAAATGAACATTCACCGAGAAGAGAGTGAAGCCGATTAGCCAATTAAAACAAGTTTTTTTATTTATATTTTAAAAATTAAAGCTTATGCTATTGTAGGGCTTTTATACGGACTGAACTGATTTCCGGGTAATCGTTTTTAAACCAAAAAAATAGATTCGGTTTAGAATATAATTAGACGCATAATAGTCGCCAAATTTGATAAACCCACATTTTAGCGGTTTTAATAGATCATTTTGTACATAATTTACATGAATCAACTATTAGAATTCACATTCTAGGATACATTTAGTTTCATATGCATTAGAACTCTAGGATGTTCTCTACATTTTTATTTTTCAGAGGATTCAAAGCAAGAAAGGAATGTCTTCGGAGTTTTTAAAGTCGCGGGTAGCTGATACAACCATCCGAGGATGATAAGGAAGCGTCAATAGAAGTAACAGAATCATATGACGATTGAACCCATACATGTCTCCATGTGAAGAGATCGATCGATCTCATTCTGAAGCGATCGATCGATCAGTTATGTGATCATAATTGCGTGCATTTCCAAGACCGACCAGAAAGAATGAAGAACGATCGAGCAAGTTAGATCGATCGATATCTGTCACGATCGATCGATCTACCTGTCCAGAAATATCTACGACGGATTCAAGGATCAATCGATCCCTTCGTCCGATCGATCGATCCCGTAAATACTCTTTATTTTTATGTCATTTTATTCCAATAAATTAGGTTTTTGGGAACCTATAAATAGGTTGTTGGAAGAAAAACTGAGGCACGTATTATTCAGCCTTCAGAGAGAAAAAGTGACAGAGAACCCTAGTTATTTCTTCAACAATCTATGGTGTTTAGTAAGACAATTACAGTTTTATTTTCTTAAGAATTCTTGTATTAATCAATCTCTGCAATTCAATTATGTCTTCTTCACCTCTGATTGTTTTCTCTGCAATTTCTATCATGTCTGAGTAGATTCTTAGATTCAGCCATGGATAGGATAGATGATTAGGGGAATTGAGATCATGAGATGATATTTAGGTCTAGGATTGTGTAATCCATCACTATTAGATATGTTTAATGCTAGGTTGATTTTGGAAGAGTTAATCTAGGGTTTATCGAATTCACACCTTGGGAAAGGGATAGTGAATTCATAGGATAATCTGATTAGTGAATCTTATGAATCTAGCCTGCAAAAATAGTTTTCTAGAGAATTTGATGAAAACTGAGACGAATCTTAATGCTTGTTTAGTTTTAGGGTTTGCAATGGGAATTAATCAAATCTAGTTCTAAGCATAGGAGTGTTTACATGGGAATGTATTAACCTATTATAAATCTCATTGTCTGGAATTGCAAATTACACATTCGCGATTAAAATTGATATCTCGATCTCATCCCTATTTATTATAATGCCTAATCCATGGTTGGATTGTCTTTCTAATATAAATATACTTAATTTAATTCATTCGTCGTCTTAGTTATTTAAATCTAATTTAGTTAAAATTCATATTATTTCAATCACAATCAAACCTTGAATCACTTAGCTTAGATAAAAATTCCTATAATCTATTGCGTTATAAACCTTCCCTGAGGATCGATCCCGTTTATACTACAAGAGGCATAACTGTGCATTTGTAGTCACTAACTCGGGTAAACACTTGAGATTACTTTTTAGTAACCTCAAATGAAACTCGTGGAGATAAATAAATATCTATCAAAATTAACGACTAATGGCCCCATATAATTAGGCGCATGTTAATCGCTAAATTAACGACTAATAGTTGACTATTGTCCCTCGTCTGATAATTAGTAGTGTTTCACTCACCAAATTAGCGGCTAATGGCTGACTACAGTTCCAAATATAGAAAATTGCATATTAGTCGTCAAAATAGCGATTAATAGCCGACTACTGCCCCTCATCTTATATGTAGTCTTAACTTAGTCGCTAATTTACGACTACATTACCGACTTTTGCTTATAGTCGTAAAATAGCAACTAAGTTATGACTAAAATTACGGAGTCATAAAAGTGTCACAATGTAGTCGTTGATTAGTCATAAATATCGGCGACTAAATATTTAATCGTTAAATATAGTCGTAAAAACATTGTTTTCTTGTAGTGAAAATCTCTCATTTCATCATTTTAAATCTTTAATTTTTGTATATGTTCTGTCATAAACATCTCTAATTAATTGGTCCCAAAAACAAAATCTCTAACTAATCAATTAACATTGTACATGTGTATTGGTGGAGTGTAATACCAAAGTCAATAATCGTCTCCGAAATTGCTGAGTACCGAGAACTCAACAAACTTAAAACAGAGAACAATAAAAGAACAAGACACAGAGTTTTTTTACCCGGTGTTCACCTCCTTTTCCGATGTGAAAGACAGTTATATCTCCAGCGGGGCTAAATTTACTAGCAATTCACTATAACTAGCTCAAAACCTGAAATCCGATTACAATCCTAATCGCTCACCAGCTCAAAACTTGAGCTCCGATTACAACTCTAATCGCTCATCAGCTCAAATCCCGAGCTCTGCTTAATCTCTCTGTATATCAAACCTCAATAGCTTATGATATTTATATGAAGAGATATTTCATTTTCCTAACAAAATTTACTAATAGTTTGCAAACACCGAATCTATTAAAATCTTGTATGTTCTTATTTCGATAATATTAAAAGACTTTTTGATCATAATCTTATTTAAAATTCAACTACACTGAACCTTTAGTATGAAATGTTCAATCCATGTTAATGTTTCTTGTGTTACGATCCAATTCAATAATGTTTCATTCATTTGATTGATATTACAGAATTTTATATTCTGAACGTTGTGTTCTTTAGCTTTTTTACGTGGGGATAAAGGTAAACTAGTTCATATAATTTTATGTTATGCTAAATGATTCTTTTTCGACACTTTCGTTTTTTTTTTAGGATAATGGAACTTATTTTACATATTTATCATCCCAAAATTTATTTTATTGTGGTTAGATAAGTTATGAGTATGAAAAAAAAGTAAACTGAAATGAAAACAAGACTAAGCGGCAAAAGTCTTGTTAAATAAAATAAGACTAAGCGGGAATAGATTAAAGACGAAAAAACTGTTGCTAAATGAAATATTCTCGTTCCCAAATCAGTTGAGATTTAGCCGTTCTCCTTCTCTATAAATACGTTTGTCATCACAACCTAAACAAGAGTATCAAAATTCACAAAAGAAATTGTTAAGCAAATCAAAGCAACGTAAGAAGAAGAAGAAAAGAAAACGATGGCTCTCTCGGGTTCACAAAAGAAGCTGGTCCTACTCGTTTTGGCTTTTGCATGTCTTTCCTCATCAGGCGCAGAGGCGTGGAGCTGGAGTTGGAGCAACGGGTCGGGTTGGGGCTGGGGATCTGACGGCTCAAGCAGCTCTATCTCAGGCCCTGGTTCCAATTCCGACGGTTCAAATTGGAGTTGGAGCTCGAGCCCTGGTTGGGGAAGGAATTGGGGATCCGACGGCTCAGAAAACTCGGGCTCAGGTTCTGGTTCTAGTTCAAACTCTGGTTGGGGTTGGGGCTGGGGCTGGGGATCCGATGGGTCGAGCAGCTCGGGCTCAGGTTCGGGTACCAATCCTGATGGTTCAAGATGGAGTTGGGGCTCGAACAGTAATTCGGACAGTGAAGCGCCAAGCAGTTCACGATCGATCTCGGACAGTGAAGCACCAAACAGTTCGGGATCCGTTTCGAACAGTGAAGCGCCAAGAAACATCGTCGTGGGAGGATCCAACGGATGGAAAAAAGGGTTGAATTACAAAGAGTGGGCTTCCAAGAATGCTCCTTTCTACGTCAACGATGTTCTTGGTAAGTAACTTGATTTGGTTACATATATTATACCTTATATTTTCTGTGGTAAATCATTAAAATTGTTGTTAATGAACAATCTTTTTTTGACATGGTGCAGTATTCAAGTACGACAAATCTGCCAAGAGAAGAAACAATGTGTATTTGTTCCAAGATCCATGGAGTTACATGAACTGCGACATCAAGAATGCAAAGAAGATTGCTTCGTCGACGGATAAAGGATCCCAAGAAAGCTTCAAGTTTACACTTCAAAACATTCAGCCTTATTTCTTTGCCTCGGGAGAGCATGATGGTGATTATTGCACCAACCACAACATGAAGTTCACCATCTTCCCTGTTCCTCACCATTCTGACTAAAGATCTTTTAGTCTCTTTATATTTGAGTTAGGTTTTTTGTTTCTTTGTTAGAATCTTTGTTTTGTTTTTATTTTTTTTGTTATGGATATGAGATGGATGGAGATTCGTTTTTTAACTTCATAGAGGTAAAATTTTCAATATGTGAAAGACGTTATTAAGAAAGAAACTCGTAATGAAATAGAGTACTTCAAACAGAATGATTAGCTGTGTCTCTATAATGACATCACATGGTTCATAAACACAGTTATTATTCTAGGTATAGTCATCTATAGCTCTATAATATTGTTTTGTTAACTTATTATATATAACATTCATGTATTATATTACAATCGGATATATACATGATCAGGCTAATCTTTATATTTAGAGATTAAAATATATAAAGGGTTATCAATTAATTTATACAATTGTAAGCTGTCTACCATTGATCGTTATTATGTGGATCAGCGAGTTTTAAACCCGCTTAGACAAGAGATTGAGTGGAGAAGAGTGGTGTTGCCACTGTCTTTGTGTGCATCCTATTAGTGCGAGCTAAGAAATATGTGTTGTATTGTTATTTCGTGAGATGCAACCAAGGAAGTATGAGAGTTCCGTTACGTGAGATACTTGAAAGAAAAATATGTTGAATATGGTTTTTATTGCAGGTTAACAGCTTCCGTTAATGACAATCTCCACGAATATTAGAATATAGATGAGGATTGGATCCTTGTTGAGGAGGAACAAAGAGACATTAGCAAGTGAATTCTTGAATCCAATGGACATCAGAATCAATCATAGTTCATTGTACAATGCCTGAGGGGCTTGTTTGAGATCATAGATAGGCTTGCTTAGACAACAGGCATGATTTAGTTTGTCCTTGTTTACAAAGCCTGGTGGATGGATATGTACATTTCTTCTTCAAGAATTTCTTATAATAAGATATTATTCAGAACAAGTTGTTTGATATCTCATCGTATTTCTACAGCCACATCAAAAACAAGTTGAATTGTATCATATTTGATAACTGGACTGAATGTCTTTTGAAGTCATTCTCAAGCCTCTGATGAAACACTTTTGCTACTAATATGGCTTTGTACATGTTTAATACAAAATATCCGTTTCCAACTCACTAAACTTTTCGCTTCGTTTAATGGCACCAGTTCGTTTCATTCTTGATGATGACATAGAATTCTTAGGTCATAACTCTACACCTCTTTTGTCTTGTAGTGTTTTTGAGACCGTAGTTGGTTTGATCTTCTTGAATGTATGATGCATCCGAATCGCTTTTAGGATTTTCTGGTGATGGCTCTCTCATAGAGGAAAATGACGCTAGCTGTGGGATAAGTGGCACATGACGAAGCGGAACAAAAGAATCAGAGTAAGTGTTTGTGACAAAAGAGTCAGAGGAGGTGGTAAAAGATGAAGAAAGAAGATTATTTTGGCAAAAAGGAAAGATGGATTCCTGAACTTCAACCTATTAGATTTGGCTTGCTTGATCAGCTTATCAGCTTTATTGTTTTAGGTATATCTCTAGATATAACGATGAATTTGCTTCAAATCACAAAACGTATGAGATATGAAATTTATCCAATCCCCAAAATGCTTGAAATTATGGTGACCAGAGAAAAGTCTGAAGCAGAGCCTAATTATGATGTGAGAGCATGTGCGTCTTGCAGATATCTCAGATTTCTTGTTTAAGAGAAAGCAATGGCAATCGTTGGACCTATAAATATTGATATTTTATATCAAAAATATAAAAATATATCATTGATGCATTTCATAGCTTAATACATGCCCTTATATGCTATTTATAATTCTTTAAAATAACATTTTATTAAGAAATCGAGATACTTTTGAACAAATATGATAGTTCAAATACTTTTTGAAAAGAACATCCGACAAGATAATTTAAAAACGACTTAGAGAAAATATTGAACTTTTAAAACCAAAAAACGAAAAGAGAAAATGAGATTTTTTATAAAAATGAAAGTTTGCAAAATTAACAACTCCATGGGCCATGGCCAATATGTTGTTAAACTGTGGCTAAATAATTAACAACTATTTATTTGTGTGATAAAATAGTGGTTAATTAGGCTAGATAAAGACGGTTTGGCCACAGAAATTATAGTTAAAAATGGTAATTAGTCTAGCCAGTAGCCATTTGATGACCACGGAATTGGCTACATACTTGAAAATTACAAAAGTGACTGATATTGATGAATGAAAATAAATCTCACATCAGTAATTGGATATATAATTAAGTAATACATAAAGGTTATAGTCAATCTATTCATTATCAATTGGTTTTGAGAAAAAAAAATTATGATATAATCAAAATTTAATATGGTGTCAAAGCCACCTTCTTCATCCTCTAAATATTATTTCTATAATTTTCCACGCTTCAAATGTTCATGTCTCTCCGTAAAAAGAGTGTTAATGAATGAAAAATCCAAAACCAAAATAAATACTACAAAAAAATAGAGATTTAGCGACTGCAATAATAGTCGCCAAATAGTTGCTAAATGATGGGTTACGACTGCATTACGACTAATAGTTATAGTCGTAAATCCTTAGTCGCTAAAATATTTTAGTCGTAAAGTAGTCGCCAATTAGCAACTACGTTACGACTAAATGACATAGTCATAATTAAGTCGTAAATACTTACATCTACACTACGACTAAGTTACGATTAATCTTCATGAATAGAAATAGTCATAATTTAGTCGTAAAATTTTGGCGACTAATATGCGACTAAATTACAATTAATATTTATGAATATAAGTAGCCGTAGTATAATCGTATAATTTTGCGACTGTCTGATGACTATGTTACGACTATTTGACAACTATTATTTTTAGATTACTATATTTGATATTGTTTTCAATTTGGTACAAAATTAATTTTTATTTAAAAAAATAAGAATATAATTAATTTTTTGTTTCTATTTATAATATTAAGTTAAAAAAAAACATTCAAAAAATATTTTTTAATTTGACAAAAAAAATAATTACAACTAAAAATAAAATTCAATAAAATTAAAAATACGACGATAGTGACAGGAGAGGCGATGGCAGCGAGAGGAGGAAAGGCGGCGGCAGCGCGAGAGGAGATCTGTGAATTATCTCACTTACAATCGTCCTGAAACCAGATCTCGCGGCGGTGAGAGGTTTGCTTCTTCAGTTGTTCTAGTCTCATATCTTGAGGCGGCGACCCATCAATGGCTGTCTTCAGTTGTTCTAGTCCCAGACCTTGCGACGGCAACTCGTCAATGGCTGTCTTCAGTTGTTCTAGTCCCAGGTCTCGCGGCGGTGACTCGTCAATGGCTGCTGCTGCTCTAACCACCAATAGTACCCGAAGAACTAGATCTCGGAGCTTCACTCGTCACTGGATTTGGGAGTGAAGATGATGTGATCCTCCCAAGGAGTCGGCATTCTAAGTTGGTAGGGATAATCCTTAATTTCTAAGGAGTGGTTAAACTCAAGAAACAAGGCGGTGGAAATGAATTTGTAGCACACAAGAGATGTGGAAAGCTCTTGGTACCATGGATCGAAAGGTCGCACAAGGTATGCGGTAGGCCCTTGATATACCAACCTCAATGCCCTAGGATATGACACACCTAGACGACAAAGAGGGTGATCCCTTGGATATGACGCACCAAGACGGATCTCCTGGATTCTTTAGATATGACACACTAAAGAACCCAAACATTTCTGTTAGATACGACACACTAACATGTGATCGAAAATTTTAGAAGTAGAAACTCTCATTAAAAATTCGATGAAGATTACAAATGAGCTAGCCAAGTATTTATAGTGGTGAAAGGAGACAAATCTTGCATGTTTGGAACAACTTCCAAGAACATGGAAGAGCATGCAAAAACCTAATTAAGAGGAGACAAGGCTGCATGCATGGACAGAACCCAAGAACATGCAGCAACATGCAAAAGACTAAGATTAAATGCATTAAATATCCAACTAACTTCTTGTCTCTTTCTTTGATTGCATAGGCAGATGGGTTTGGGCATTGGTTACACTTTACTGGGCTTCTATCATGTACTAGAATTATAGAATAATTCGGTTTATAGCTTAATTTATCCTGATCTAACCGAAATTCTTCATTGAATGCGCACAGGTCTGAATCGCGTGAAGTGAAAACCACCGGATTTGTAAATTGAATAACTCCTTCATCTGAACTCGGTTTAATTTGATTCTTTTTTCAGGAGTTAGATAATTGAGCTGAGCACATTTTCCAAGTAATTGCATGAATTAAATCGTCGTGTTTGAAAAGATACGCCTTGAAAACTGAACACATGTCTGGGTGCTTTCCATGATCACATCATCCCCTCCTCCTTTAAAAAGATTTTTCCTCAAATTTTGTTTTTCATTGAACAGCAAGACTTTTTTTTTTTTAAATGAAAATGAATAAGAAATAAAAATAGAAGAAACGAAGATGAAAGGTAGGAGATGAATTGAAAGAAAGTGAAAAAGATGAGAGGATGAAAGAAAGATAGAATGATAAAACCAAACTTATAATGTTGCTCTGATACCAAATGATGTGATCCTCCCAAGGAGTCGGCATTCTAAGTTGGTAGGGATAATCCTTAATTTCTAAAGAGTGGTTAAACTCAAGAAACAAGGCGGTGAAAATGAATTTGTAGCACACAAGAGATGTGGAAAGCTCTTGGTACCATGGATCGAAAGGTCGCACAAGGGATGCGGTAGGCCCTTGATATACCAACCTCAATGCCCTAGGATATGACACACCTAGACGAAAAAGAGGGTGATCCCTTGGATATGACGCACCAAGACGGATCTCCTGGATTCTTTAGATATGACACACTAAAGAACCCAAGCATTTCTGTTAGATACGACACACTAACATGTGATCAAAAACTTTAGAAGTAGAAACTCTCATTAAAAATTCGATGAAGATTACAAATGAGCTAGCCAAGTATTTATAGTGGTGAAAGGAGACAAATCTTGCATGCTTGGAACAACTTCCAAGAACATGAAAGAGCATGCAAAAACCTAATTAAGAGGAGACAAGGCTGCATGCTTGGACAGAACCCAAGAACATGCAGCAACATGCAAAAGACTAAGATTAAATGCATTAAATATCCAACTAACTTCTTGTCTTTTTTTTTTGATGGCATAGGCAGATGGGTTTAGGCCTTGGTTACACTTTACTGGGCTTCTATCATGTACTAGAATTATAGAATAATTCGGTTTATAGCTTAATTTATCCTGATCTAGCCGAAATTCTTCATTGAATGTGCACAGATCTGAATCGCGTGAAGTGAAAACCACCGGATTTGTAAATTGAATAACTCCTTCATCTGAACTCGGTTTGATTTGATTCTTTTTTAAGGAGTTAGATAATTGAGCTGAGCAGATTCTCCAAGTAATTTAATGAATTAAATCTTCGTGGTTGAAAAGATACGCCTTGAAAATTCAACACATGTCTGGGTGCTTCCATGATCACTTCAGAAGAACAAGAGGAGACTTTGGGGAGAAGGGGCATGGCTTGAGGAAATGGAATCGCCTGCAGAATCTGAAGGAGGAGTTGCAGGTGAATGGAAGAGAACGGGAAGTAAGACCCAAATTAAACAATTAAACAGACGGAGAAGATCTGGTCCATTGGAAATAATATATCAACGATGGATGATAAAGGAAATGTGAATCCTTGTCAATGTGGCTTAGCCAATTAAAAGCACTGAATTCTTTTTTCTTGTATTTAATTCTTTTTTTTTAAGGCAAGTTCGAGTTTTAATGGTAAAGAATTAGAAAATGAAATAGTAAGCCAATTGTGAATTTAGTTAGGAACTAGAAAATGAATAAACATTGAGGTTATGAAATTGGAATTTATAAATCATGAAATACAATTTGTAGAGATATTTATGACTCGACAAACCAACTATGATTGGGTTAAATAAGTGAATAGATAAATTAAGCCAGACGAATTTAAAAACATTGTTTATTATATTCGTTTTTCTCGAAGTACACTTGGTTTTTAAAAGAATCTTCATGATTCTCAATCCTCCTGATTCCGGTAAAAAAATGAACATTCACCGAGCAGAGAGTGAAGCCGATTAGCCAATTAAAACAAGTTTTTTTATTTATATTTTAAAAATTAAAGCTTATGCTATTGTAGGGCTTTTATACGGACTGAACTGATTTCCGGGTAATCGTTTTTAAACCAAAAAAAATAGATTCGGTTAGAATATAATTAGACGCATAATAGTCGCCAAATTTGATAAACCCACATTTTAGCGGTTTTAATAGATCATTTTGTACATAATTTACATGAATCAACTATTAGAATTCACATTCTAGGATACATTTAGTTTCATATGCATTAGAACTCTAGGATGTTCTCTACATTTTTATTTTTCAGAGGATTCAAAGCAAGAAAGGAATGTCTTCGGAGTTTTTGAAGTCGCGGGTAGCTGATACAACCATCCGAGGATGATAAGGAAGCGTCAATAGAAGTAACAGAATCATATGACGATTGAACCCATACATGTCTCCATGTGAAGAGATGATCGATCTCATTCTGAAGCGATCGATCGATCAGTTATGTGATCATAATTGCGTGCATTTCCAAGACCGACCAGAAAGAGTGAAGAACGATCGAGCAAGTTAGATCGATCGATATCTGTCACGATCGATCGATCTACCTGTCCAGAAATATCTACGACGGATTCAAGGATCAATCGATCCCTTCGTCCGATCGATCGATCCCGTAAATACTCTTTATTTTTATGTCATTTTATTCCAATAAATTAGGTTTTTGGGAACCTATAAATAGGTTGTTGGAAGAAAAACTGAGGCACGTATTATTCAGCCTTCAGAGAGAAAAAGTGACAGAGAACCCTAGTATTTTCTTCATCAATCTATGGTGTTTAGTAAGACAATTACAGTTTTATTTTCTTAAGAATTCTTGTATTAAACAATCTCTGCAATTCAATTATGTCTTCTTCACCTCTGATTGTTTTCTCTGCAATTTCTATCATGTCTGAGTAGATTCTTAGATTCAGCCATGGATAGGATAGATGATTAGGGGAATTGAGATCATGAGATGATATTTAGGTCTAGGATTGTGTAATCCATCACTATTAGATATGTTTAATGCTAGGTTGATTTTGGAAGAGTTAATCTAGGGTTTATCGAATTCACACCTTTGGAAAGGGATAGTGAATTCATAGGATAATCTGATTAGTGAATCTTATGAATCTAGCCTGCAAAAATAGTTGTCTAGAGAATTTGATGAAAACTGAGACGAATCTTAATGCTTGTTTAGTTTTAGGGTTTGCAATGGGAATTAATCAAATCTAGTTCTAAGCATAGGAGTGTTTACATGGGAATGTATTAACCTATTATAAGTCTCATTGTCTGGAATTGCAAATTACACATTCGCGATTAAAATTGATATCTCGATCTCATCCCTATTTATTATAATGCCTATTCCATGGTTGGATTGTCTTTCTAATATAAATATACTTAATTTAATTCATTCGTCGTCTTAGTTATTTAAATCTAATTTAGTTAAAATTCATATTATTTCAATCACAATCAAACCTTGAATCACTTAGCTTAGATAAAAATTCCTATAATCTATTGCGTTATAAACCTTCCCTGAGGATCGATCCCGTTTATACTACAAGAGGCATAACTGTGCATTTGTAGTCACTAACTCGGGTAAACACTTGAGATTACTTTTTAGTAACCTCAAATGAAACTCGTGGAGATAAATAAATAAATATCTATCAAAATTAACGACTAATGGCCCCATATAATTAGGCGCATGTTAATCGCTAAATTAACGACTAATAGTTGACTATTGTCCCTCGTCTGATAATTAGTAGTGTTTCACTCACCAAATTAGCGGCTAATGGCTGACTACAGTTCCAAATATAGTAAATCGCATATTAGTCGTCAAAATATCGATTAATAGCCGACTACTGCCCCTCATCTTATATGTAGTCTTAACTTAGTCGCTAATTTACGACTACATTACCGACTTTTGCTTATAGTCGTAAAATAGCAACTAAGTTATGACTAAAATTACGGAGTCATAAAAGTGTCACAATGTAGTCGTTGATTAGTCATAAATATCGGCGACTAAATATTTAATCGTTAAATATAGGCTCAAGAGCCTTCAATAACAATGCCATATCTAATTTTTTAGTCTAAGTAAATTGTTCACCCACGTTGAGATAACTGATGCTATCTTGACATACCTCTGCTATCTTGACATACCACCTTTCATACTATATAACTAATTAGTTGTGCTTAGTAAAAACATTGTTTTCTTGTAGTGAAAATCTCTCATTTCATCATTTTAAATCTTTAATTTTTGTATATGTTCTGTCATAAACATCTCTAATTAATTGGTCCCAAAAACAAAATCTCTAACTAATCAATTAACATTGTACATGTGTATTGGTGGAGTGTAATACCAAAGTCAATAATCGTCTCCGAAATTGCTGTGTACCGAGAACTCAACAAACTTAAAACAGAGAACAATAAAAGAACAAGACACAGAGTTTTTTTACCCGGTGTTCACCTCCTTTTCTGATGTGAAAGATAGTTATATCTCCACCGAGGCTAAATTTGCTAGCAATTCACTATATCTAGCTCAAAACCTGAACTCCGATTACAATCCTAATCGCTCACCAGCTCAAAACCTAAACTCCGATTACAACTCTAATCGCTCATCAGCTCAAATCCCGAGCTCTGCTTAATCTCTCTGTATATCAAACCTCACATAGCTTATGATATTTATATGAAGAGATATTTCATTTTTCTAACAAAATTTACTAATAGTTTGCAAACACCGAATCTATTAAAATCTTGTATGTTCTTATTTCGATAATATTAAATGACTTTTTGATCATAATCTTATTTAAAATTCAACTACACTGAACCTTTAGTATGAAATGTTCAATCCATGTTTATGTTTCTTGTGTTACGATCCAATTCAATAATGTTTCATTCATTTGATTGATATCACAGAATTTCATGTTCTGAACGTTGTGTTCTTTAGCTTTTTCACGTGGGGATAAAGGTAAACTAGTTCATATAATTTTATGTTATGCTAAATGATTCTTTTTTGAACTTTCGTTTTTTTTTTTAGGATAATGGAACTTATCTTACATATTTATCATCCCAAAATTTATTTTATTGTGGTTATATAAGTTGTGAGTTTGAAAAGAAAGTACACTGAAATGAAAACAAGACTAAGCGGTAAAAGTCTTGTTAAATAAAATATGACTAAGCGGGAATAGATTAAAGACGAAAAAATTGTTGCTAAATGAAATATTCTCGTTCCCAAATCAGTTGAGATTTAGCCGTTCTCCTTCTCTATAAATACGTTTGTCATCACAACCTAAACAAGAGTATCAAAATTCACAAAAGAAATTGTTAGGCAAATCAAAGCAACGTAAGAAGAAGAAGAAAAGAAAACGATGGCTCTCTCTGGTTCACAAAAGAAGCTGGTCCTACTCGTTTTGGCTTTTGCATGTCTTTCCTCATCAGGCGCAGAGGCGTGGAGCTGGAGTTGGAGCAACGGGTCGGGTTGGGGCTGGGGATCTGACGGCTCAAGCAGCTCTATCTCAGGCCCTGGTTCCAATTCCGACGGTTCAAATTGGAGTTGGGACTCGAGCCCTGGTTGGGGATGGAATTGGGGATCCGACGGCTCAGACAACTCGGGCTCAGGATCTGGTTCTGGATCAAACTCTGGTTGGGGTTGGGGCTGGGGCTGGGGATCCGATGGGTCGAGCAGCTCGGGCTCAGGTTCGGGTACCAATACTGATGGTTCAAGATGGAGTTGGGGCTCGAACAGTAATTCGGACAGCGAAGCGCCAACCAGTTCACGATCGATCTCGGACAGTGAAGCACCAAACAGTTCGGGCTCCGTTTCGAACAGTGAAGCGCCAAGAAACATCGTCGTGGGAGGATCCAATGGATGGAAAAAAGGGTTGAATTACAAAGAGTGGGCTTCCAAGAATGCTCCTTTCTACGTCAACGATGTTCTTGGTAAGTAACTTGATTTGGTTACATATATTATACCTTATATTTTCTGTGGTAAATCATTAAAATTGTTGTTAATGAACAATCTTTTTTTGACATGGTGCAGTATTCAAGTACGACAAATCTGCCAAGAGAAGGAACAATGTGTATTTGTTCCAAGATCCATGGAGTTACATGAACTGCGACATCAAGAATGCAAAGAAGATTGCTTCGTCGACGGATAAAGGATCCCAAGAAAGCTTCAAGTTTACTCTTCAAAAAATTCAGCCTTATTTCTTTGCCTCGGGAGAGCATGATGGTGATTATTGCACCAACCACAACATGAAGTTCACCATCTTCCCTGTTCCTCACCATTCTGACTAAAGATCTTTTAGTCTCTTTATATTTGAGTTAGGTTTTTTGTTTCTTTGTTAGAATCTTTGTTTTGTTTTTATTTTTTTTGTTATGGATATGAGATTGATGGAGATTCGTTTTTTAACTTCATAGAGGTAAAATTTTCAATATGTGAAAGACGTTATTAAGAAAGAAACTCGTAATGAAATAGAGTACTTCAAACAGAATGATTAGCTGTGTCTCTATAATGACATCGCATGGTTCATAAACACAGTTATTATTCTAGGTATAGTCATCTATAGCTCTATAATATTGTTTTGTTAACTTATTATATATAACATTCATGTATTATATTACAATCGGATATATACATGATCAGGCTAATCTTTATATTTAGAGATTAAAATATATAAAGGGTTATCAATTAATTTATACAATTGTAAGCTGTCTACCATTGATCGTTATTATGTGGATCAGCGAGTTTTAAACCCGCTTAGACAAGAGATTGAGTGGAGAAGAGTGGTGTTGCCACTGTCTTTGTGTGCATCCTATTAGTGCGAGCTAAGAAATATGTGTTGTATTGTTATTACGTGAGATGCAACCAAGGAAGTATGAGAATTCCGTTACGTGAGATACTTGAAAGAAAAATATGTTGAATATGGTTTTTATTGCAGGTTAACAGCTTCCGTTAATGACAATCTCCACGAATATTAGAATATAGATGAGGATTGGATCCTTGTTGAGGAGGAACAAAGAGACATTAGCAAGTGAATTTTTGAATCCAATGGACATTAGAATCAATCATAGCTCATTGTACAATGCCTGAGGGGCTTGTTTGAGATCATAGATAGGCTTGCTTAGACAACAGGCATGATTTAGTTTGTCCTTGTTTACAAAGCCTGGTGGATGGATATGTACATTTCTTCTTCAAGAATTTCTTATAATAAGATATTATTCAGATCAAGTTGTTTGAGATCTCATCGTATTTCTACAGCCACATCAAAAACAAGTTGAATTGTATCATATTTGATAACTGGACTGAATGTCTTTTGAAAGTCATTCTCAAGCTTCTGATGAAACACTTTTGCTACTAATATGGCTTTGTACATATTTAATACAAAATATCCGTTTCCAACTCACTAAACTTTTCGCTTCGTTTAATGGAACCAGTTCGTTTCATTCTTGATGATGGCATAGAATTCTTAGGTCATAACTCTACACCTCTTTTGTCTTGTAGTGTTTTTGAGACCGTAGTTGGTTTGATCTTCTTGAATGTATGATGCATCCGAATCGTTTTTAGGATTTTCTGGTGATGGCTCTCTCATAGAGAAAAATGACGCTAGCTGTGGGATAAGTGGCACATGACGACTAAATGATGTAGTCGTAATTTAGTCGTAAATACTTACATATACACTACTAAGTTATGATTAATCTTCATGAATAGAAATAGTCATAATTTAGTCATAAAAATTGGGTGACTAATATGCGACTAAATTACAATTAATATTTATGAATAGCAGCCTTAGTATAATCGTATAATTTTGCGACTGTCGGATGACTATGTTACGACTATTTGGCGACTATTATTTTTAGATTACTATATTTGATATTGTTTTCAATTTGGTACAGAATTATTTTTTTAAAAAAAAATAAGAATATAATTAATTTTTGTTTCTAATTATAATATTAGTTTAAAAACAAAATTCAAAAAAATATTTATTAATTTGACAAAAAAATAATTATAACTAAAAATAAAATTCAATAAAATTAAAAATACGACGATAGTGACAGGAGAGGCGATGGCAGCGAGAGGAGGAAAGGCGGCGGCAGCGCGAGAGGAGATCTGCGAATTATCTCACTTAAAATCGTCTTGAAACCAGATCTCGCGGCGGTGAGAGGTTTGCTTCTTCAGTTGTTCTAGTCTCATATCTTGAGGCGGCGACCCATCAATGGCTGTCTTCAGTTGTTCTAGTCCCATATCTTGCGACGACAACTCGTCAATGGCTGTCTTCAGTTGTTCTAGTCCCAGGTCTCGCGGCGGTGACTCGTCAATGTGATACAGGGTAAGTACCCGATGTATATTCTCCGGTTGTTCTTCACAAACAAACAGAGGAATCCAGGTGGGATTGATCCGCGAATTCGAAGAAGGATCAAGACCAACTCAATATTGATATTCAATAGAGAAGGAGAGAGATTTCGGAAGTGATTTGAGTCTGTATTTTTTATAAACGTAATCGTAAATGTTATACACAAGTTCATTTTATACTCTGTTTCCTATTTTACAAAACCGTTAGTTTACTAACGAACATCCCGCGCATCTCTGTGATTGGCTGATATCGTCAAATGTGATCATGCCGCGTGTCAACCTCATCACCTGTAACAAGCCCCCCTGCTGAAGAACCTTGTCCCCAAGGTTCAAATTGCGGAAATCTTTTCAGAAGATCATATAAGAATTCCCACGTTGCTTCCTCTTCAGTTTCGGCGCTCCATTTTACAAGTACCATTGTCGTCGGCTTCCCACGTCGTTCCACCAATTTCCTTTGTAGAATAAGTACAGGTTCCCTTAATAACGCATCCGCAACTTCCTCCGGTAAAGGCGTGGTCACCGAACTTGTTCCTGTTTGCTGTTTTAATTGGGACACATGAAAAACAGGATGAATTTTTGAATTAGAAGGGAGTTCAAGTTTATAAGTGACTTCCCCGCATTTGTCCAAGATCTTGTAAGGACCATAATATTTCGGAGCCAACTTCTGGTTAACCCTTTGAGCCAATGACTGCTGCCTGTAAGGTTGTAGCTTAACCAAGACCATATCACCTATTGTAAAACTTATTTCCGATCTGCGTCTATCCGCCAGCTGTTTCATTCGATTCTGAGCTCGCATCAAATGAAATTTCAAAATCTGTATCATCTGTTCTCTCTCTTGTAAACATCGTGCTACGACTGCAACTTTTGATTCACCAGGTAGATAAGGTAAGTGTATAGGTGGTGACTGACAATACACAATTTCATAGGGTGTTGTTGTTGTAGAGGTGTGATAGTTGGTACTGTACCAATATTCCGCGAGTGATAACCAACGACTCCACATGTGAGGTCGATCACTACACATACACCTTAGATAAGTTTCTAAACACCTGTTTACTACTTCCGTCTGACCGTCGCTTTGAGGGTGATAAGCTGTTGATCTATTTAGTGAAAATCCTTGAAGAGAAAACAACTCGGTCCAAAACTCACTCAAGAACACCGCATCCCTATCACTTACAATGGATTGTGGTAACCCATGGAGCTTGTAAATGTTGTCTAGGAAGGCTTGAGCGACACTCACGGTCGTGTAAGGATGGCTTAACGCAACGAAGTGCGCGGCTTTACTCAATCGATCTACTACAACGAATATAACCGAGTTACCTTGGGATAGAGGAAGTCCTTCTATAAAATCCATAGTGATTTCCGTCCAAACTGTCTCAGGTATAGGTAGTGGTTGAAGTAATCCAGGAGAAGCTGCATTATCGTACTTACATTTATGGCAAACCTCACAGTTTCTTATGAAACCTTGTACCTCTTTAGCTAGACCCTTCCAATAGAATAGACTTTTTACTCTGTGAACCGTGAAGTCTCTCCCCGAGTGACCCCCCATACTCGAGCCGTGTAACCAATCAAGAATGTAGTTCTTAATTCTTAGGCTTTCAGGTATAACTATCTTATTCTTTCTTCTCAAAAGTCCTTGTGCCCAACTATGGTGTTTCACCGAGTTCTTATCTCTCAGTAGCTTATTAATGATCACTTGTAGATGCGTATCCTCTTGATATGCCTCCTTAACGCTGTTTAACAAGTCCATCTGAGAGGTATTGATAGCCATCTGAAGTACTTATGCACCTTCCATCCTTGAAAGTGCATCTGCCACTTTATTTTCAGTACCTTGCTTATATCGAATCTCATATTCGAATTCAAGCAGCTTTGGTAGCCATTGTTGTTGTATGGGAGTGTTTAATCGTTGTTCTAACAAGTATTTCAAGCTCCTTTGATCTGTCTTTATGATAAACTTCCCATTCAATAAGTAATGCTTCCATTTCTGTACTGCAAAAACTACTGCAAGTAGCTCCTTTTCATAGATGGATAAGTGTAGCTGCTTCCCTTTCAAATGCCTACTTACATATGCTAACGGGTGACCACTCTGCATTAACACTGCTCCTATACCCTCTCCCGAAGCATCAGTCTCTACCTCAAACTGTAGATCAAACCTTGGCAATGCTAGTACAGGGGCTTCACACAAAGCTTTCTTCAACTCCTTGAAAGCTTTCTCCGCGTTTACATTCAAAAAAAAAACCATTTTTCTTTGTCAATTCCGTCAACGGTTTTGCTATCCCCCCAAACCCCTTAATAAAACGTCTGTAATAACCTGCCAGCCCCAAAAACCCTCGCAACTGCTTCACGTTAGTTGGAATTTTCCATTCCTGAACCGCTTTAATCTTGTTAGGATCGGTTGCTATCCCATCTTTCGAAATGTAGTGTCCCAAATATTCAACTCTGTTAGTAGCAAACTCGCACTTACTCTGCCTAGCAAACAGCTTATTCTGCAACATTAGCTCGAAAACTTCTTCTAAATGTTTCCAATGCTCTTTCAATGAGGGAATATACACAAGAATGTCATCAAAGAAAATGAGTACACTCTTCCTCAACAAACTCTGGAAAACATCATTCATCAGCCCCTGGAAGGTGGCTGGAGCGTTCGTCAAGCCAAAAGGCATTACTATGTACTCATAATGTCCATTATGAGTTTTGAATGCAGTCTTATGAATATCCCAGGGTGCCATTCTAACTTGGTGATACCCGGCTCTTAGATCGATCTTTGAATAAACAGTAGAACCTCCAAGTTCATCCATCAAGTCTTCTGTGAGAGGAATAGGATACATATCCTTAATAGTCAAGTTGTTTAGTTGTCTATAATCCACACATAACCGCCAGGAACCGTCCTTTTTCTTTACCAGAACTATGGGGGATGCATACGGACTAGAACTCCTTTGTATAATTCCATTATCCATCATTTCCTGCACTAACTTTTCAATTTCGTTCTTCTGGTGCAGAGCGTATCTATATGGTCTGAGATTGACTGGATTCGCACCTTCTTTAACTATTCTATGGTCATGAAATTCCCTGTAAGGCGGTAAACTACATGGTTCTTCAAAGATTGGAGCATACCTTTGAATTAGATTGGTGAGCTCTCTGTCATCAAAGTGTCCTTTGTCACTTGTTGTCTTGTTGCAGACCAATAGCTTTTCATTACTCACATCATTTTCCAACAAAAGCATAGATATTTGTGCTCTTTCATTGACATGTCTATTCATTTTGTTTGCCTTGATCTCTCTAACGGATCCTTGATGCATTCCTTTGAGTACAACCTTGGCAGATCCCCATTTAAAATGCATTTCGAGAGTCTTGAAGTTCCACTTAACAGGCCCCAAAGTCTCGAGCCATTGTATTCCTAACACCATGTCACAGCCATTGAGAGGGATAACCATTAAATCTGTTTCGAATTTCTGATCATGGAAAGTCCAACAGAAACTTTTAACGCGTCCTCTAACGTTCAGCTTGCTACCATCAGCTACAGTTACTTTAGTCAATCCGGAATCTTTAACCCTGCAGCCTAATCTTGTAGCTACCTTCTCATCAATGAAGTTATGCGTTGATCCCGAGTCTATCAACACATAGATCACCGACCCTCCCTGATGGCCTCTCACCCTCATAGTGTGGTAGTCTGTAATTCCATTAACGGCGTTGACTGATATCTTTGCTATATCTCCTGATTGTTCTTCCCAAATATTATCCTCATCAAAGATTGCCGCTTCTTCTTCGTCTACTTCTTAGACATACAATTGACTCTTTTTGTGTTGACTCAAGAAGTGTTCTCTTGTGTACTTTTCATCACAATAGATACAAAGACCCTTCGCTTTACGCTTTGCGATTTCCTCATTACTAAGCCATTTCCTTCCCTTATCTATTCTTTTATTCTCAGGTTCTTTCTTAGGCTACAATAATCCTTTACCTGGTCAGCTTGCCCCACGGTTATTATATAATGACAACCCTGATGACTTAGAAGGATGTGCCTGCTCGTATAACTTGCCCAACATAAGACAATCCATGGTGGTCTTCGGCATGAACATCCGGATATGCATCTGCGTGTCCAATCGTAGACCCGCTAAGTACTGACTTACCAAATACTCCTCCGGGAGATTCACCCTGGTCTTAAGCAATTCAAACCTGCCATGATAATCCACTATACCATTGTTTTCTTGCAGGTTCTTGAGTTCTGCGATGGGATCCTCAAGAATCTCGCCAAATCTTCCCACTAGTTCTGCCTTATAGCTATTCCAGCTTCTGCATATATTGCTTCCCGAGAAACACTGACACAAAGACCTGTGCCATGTTGCTGCAGCACCGTCGAAATGAATCGAAGCTAGCTTGACTTTTGTGTTTTATTCTGTGCCGTCCATATCAAAGAATTGTTCCACTTTGAAGAGCCATTCTTGGACATTGGTACCATCGAAACGGGGAAACTCAATCTTGGCCAAACGAGTAATACCTGAATACGCGGTTTGCGAAGATCCACCCTGCGAATCTTGTGTGCGAAACCGAGAGGTATCCGCCGTAGAAGCTAGATTAGGATTCTGGATTAATGTTAGAGTTTTCATAGCATCAATCATCTCCATTTTGAACTGATTGAATTCGTTCTGTAAAGATGACAGAGTCATCTGTTGTTCCTCATGCTCCACGGATGATGACTGAGTTCGACTAGCCGCAGTTTTAGAACGAGTTTCCGCCATTTGATATCCAATGACGAATTGCTCTGATACCACTGATACAGGGTAAGTACCCGATGTATATTCTCCGGTTGTTCTTCACAAACAAACAGAGGAATCCAGGTGGGATTGATCCGCGAATTCGAAGAAGGATCAAGACCAACTCAAGATTGATATTCAATAGAGAAGTAGAGAGATTTCGGAAGTGATTTGAGTCTGTATTTTTTATAAACGTAATCGTAAATGTTATACACAAGTTTCGTTTTATACTCTGTTTCCTATTTTACAAAACCGTTAGTTTACTAACGAACATCGCGCGCATCTCTGTGATTGGCTGATATCGTCAAAATGTGATCATGCCGCGTGTCAACCTCATCACCTGTAACACAATGGCTGCTGCTGCTCTAATCACCAATATTACCGGAAGAACCAGATCTCAGAGCTTCACTCGTCACTGGATTTGGGAGTGAAGAACAAGAGGAGACTCTGGGGAGAAGGGCCATGGCTTGAGGAAATGGAATCGCCTGCAGAGTCTGATGGAGGAGTTGCAAGTGAATGGAAGAGAACGGGATGTGAAACCCAAATTAAACAATTATTTTATGTAACAAAGGTGATGAGGAAAAACAGAAGGAGAAGATCTGGTCCATTGGAAATAATATATCAACGATGGATGATAAAGGAAATGTGAATCCTTGTCAATGTGGCTTAGCCAATTAAAAGCTTTGAATTCTTTTTTCTTGTATTTAATTCTTTTTTTTAAGGCAAATTCGAGTTTTAATGGTAAAGAATTAGAAAATGAAATAGTAAGCCAATTGTGAATTTAGTTAGGAACTAGAAAATGAATAAACATTGAGGTTATGAAATTGGAATTTATAAATCATGAAATATAATTTGTAGAGATATTTATGACTCGACAAACCAACTATGATTGTGTCAAATAAGTGAATAGATAAATTAATCCAGACGAATTTAAAAACGTTGTTTATTATATACGTTTTTCTCGAAGTACACTTGGTTTTTAAAAGAAGCATCATGATTCTCAATCCTCCTGATTCCGATAACAAAATGAACATTCACCGAGCAGAGAGTGAAGCCGATTAGCCAATTAAAAACAAGTTTTTTATTTGTATTTTAAAAATTAAAGCTTATGCTATTGTAGGGTTTTTACGGACTGAACTGATTTTATGCCGGGGTAAGAACGGATATAATTAAGACCGGGTAAACGTTTTTAAACCAAAAAATTAGATTCGGTTTAGAATATAATTAGATGCATAATAGTCGCCAAATTAACGACTAATGGCTCCATATAATTAGGCGCATTTTAATAGCTAAACTAGCGACTAATAGTTGAGTATTGTCCCTCGTCTGATAATTAGTAGTGTTTTACTCACCAAATTAGTGACTGATGGCTGACTACAGTCCCAAATATAATTAGTCACATATTAGTCGTCAAATTAGCGATTAATAGCCGACTGCCCCTCATCTTATATGTAGTCTTAACTTAGTCGCTAATTTACGACTACATTACCGACTTTTGCCTGTAGTCGTAAAATAGCAACTAAGTTATGACTAAAATTACGGAGTCATAAAAGTGTCACAATGTAGTCGTTGATTAGTCATAAATATCGGCGACTAAATATTTATCCTGATCTAGCCGAAATTCTTCATTGAATGTGCACAGGTCTGAATCGCGTGAAGTGAAAACCACCGGATTTGTAAATTGAATAACTCCTTCATCTGAACTCGGTTTGATTTGATTCTTTTTTAAGGAGTTAGATAATTGAGCTGAGCACATTCTCCAAGTAATTTCATGAATTAAATCTTCGTGGTTGAAAAGATACGCATTGAAAACTGAACACATGTCTGGGTGCTTTCCATGATCACATCAGAAGAACAAGAGGAGACTTTGGGGAGAAGGGGCATGGCTTGAGGAAATGGAATCGCCTGCAGAATCTGAAGGAGGAGTTGCAGGTGAATGGAAGAGAACGGGATGTAAGACCCAAATTAAACAATTAAACAGACGGAGAAGATCTGGTCCATTGGAAATAATATATCAACGATGGATGATAAAGGAAATGTGAATCCTTGTCAATGTGGCTTAGCCAATTAAAAGCACTGAATTCTTTTTTCTTGTATTTAATTCTTTTTTTTTTAAGGAAAGTTCGAGTTTTAATGGTAAAGAATTAGAAAATAAAATAGTAAGCCAATTGTGAATTTAGTTAGGAACTAGAAAATGAATAAACATTGAGGTTATAAAATTGGAATTTATAAATCATGAAATACAATTTGTAGAGATATTTATGACTCGACAAACCAACTATGATTGGGTCAAATAAGTGAATAGATAAATTAAGCCAGACGAATTTAAAAACATTGTTTATTATATTCGTTTTTCTCGAAGTACACTTGGTTTTTAAAAGAATCTTCATGATTCTCAATCCTCCTGATTCCGGTAAAAAAATGAACATTCACCGAGAAGAGAGTGAAGCCGATTAGCCAATTAAAACAAGTTTTTTTATTTATATTTTAAAAATTAAAGCTTATGCTATTGTAGGGCTTTTATACGGACTGAACTGATTTCCGGGTAATCGTTTTTAAACCAAAAAAATAGATTCGGTTTAGAATATAATTAGACGCATAATAGTCGCCAAATTTGATAAACCCACATTTTAGCGGTTTTAATAGATCATTTTGTACATAATTTACATGAATCAACTATTAGAATTCACATTCTAGGATACATTTAGTTTCATATGCATTAGAACTCTAGGATGTTCTCTACTTTTTTATTTTTCAGAGGATTCAAAGCAAGAAAGGAATGTCTTCGGAGTTTTTAAAGTCGCGGGTAGCTGATACAACCATCCGAGGATGATAAGGAAGCGTCAATAGAAGTAACAGAATCATATGACGATTGAACCCATACATGTCTCCATGTGAAGAGATCGATCGATCTCATTCTGAAGCGATCGATCGATCAGTTATGTGATCATAATTGCGTGCATTTCCAAGACCGACCAGAAAGAGTGAAGAACGATCGAGCAAGTTAGATCGATCGATATCTGTCACGATCGATCGATCTACCTGTCCAGAAATATCTACGACGGATTCAAGGATCAATCGATCCCTTCGTCCGATCGATCGATCCCGTAAATACTCTTTATTTTTATGTCATTTTATTCCAATAAATTAGGTTTTTGGGAACCTATAAATAGGTTGTTGGAAGAAAAACTGAGGCACGTATTATTCAGCCTTCAGAGAGAAAAAGTGACAGAGAACCCTAGTTATTTCTTCAACAATCTATGGTGTTTAGTAAGACAATTACAGTTTTATTTTCTTAAGAATTCTTGTATTAATCAATCTCTGCAATTCAATTATGTCTTCTTCACCTCTGATTGTTTTCTCTGCAATTTCTATCATGTCTGAGTAGATTCTTAGATTCAGCCATGGATAGGATAGATGATTAGGGGAATTGAGATCATGAGATGATATTTAGGTCTAGGATTGTGTAATCCATCACTATTAGATATGTTTAATGCTAGGTTGATTTTGGAAGAGTTAATCTAGGGTTTATCGAATTCACACCTTGGGAAAGGGATAGTGAATTCATAGGATAATCTGATTAGTGAATCTTATGAATCTAGCCTGCAAAAATAGTTGTCTAGAGAATTTGATGAAAACTGAGACGAATCTTAATGCTTGCTTAGTTTTAGGGTTTGCAATGGGAATTAATCAAATCTAGTTCTAAGCATAGGAGTGTTTACATGGGAATGTATTAACCTATTATAAATCTCATTGTCTGGAATTGCAAATTACACATTCGCGATTAAAATTGATATCTCGATCTCATCCCTTTTTATTCTAATGCCTAATCCATGGTTGGATTGTCTTTCTAATATAAATATACTTAATTTAATTCATTCGTCGTCTTAGTTATTTAAATCTAATTTAGTTAAAATTCATATTATTTCAATCACAATCAAACCTTGAATCACTTAGCTTAGATAAAAATTCCTATAATCTATTGCGTTATAAACCTTCCCTGAGGATCGATCCCGTTTATACTACAAGAGGCATAACTGTGCATTTGTAGTCACTAACTCGGGTAAACACTTGAGATTACTTTTTAGTAACCTCAGGTGAAACTCGTGGAGATAAATAAATATCTATCAAAATTAACGACTAATGGCCCCATATAATTAGGCGCATGTTAATCGCTAAATTAACGACTAATAGTTGACTATTGTCCCTCGTCTGATAATTAGTAGTGTTTCACTCACCAAATTAGCGGCTAATGGCTGACTACAGTTCCAAATATAATAAATCGCATATTAGTCATCAAATTAGCGATTAATAGCCGACTACTGCCCCTCATCTTATATGTAGTCTTAACTTAGTCGCTAATTTACGACTACATTACCGACTTTTGCTTGTAGTCGTAAAATAGCGACTAAGTTATGACTAAAATTACGGAGTCATAAAAGAGTCACAATGTAGTCGTTGATTAGTCATAAATATCGGCGACTAAATATTTATTCGCTAAATATAGTCGTAAAAACATTGTTTTCTTGTAGTGAAAATCTCTCATTTCATCATTTTAAATCTTTAATTTTTGTATCTGTTCTGTCATAAACATCTCTAATTAATTGGTCCCAAAAAAAAAAATCTCTAACTAATCAATTAACATTGTACATGTGTATTGGTAGAATGTAATACCAAAGTCAATAATCGTCTCCGAAATTGCTGAGTACCGAGAACTCAACAAACTTAAAACAGAGAACAATAAAAGAACAAGACACAGAGTTTTTTTACCCGGTGTTCACCTCCTTTTCTGATGTGAAAGATAGTTATATCTCCACCGAGGCTAAATTTGCTAGCAATTCACTATATCTAGCTGAAAACCTGAACTCCGATTACAATCCTAATCGCTCACCAGCTCAAAACCTAAACTCCGATTACAACTCTAATCGCTCATCAGCTCAAATCCCGAGCTCTGCTTAATCTCTCTGTATATCAAACCTCACATAGCTTATGATATTTATATGAAGAGATATTTCATTTTCCTAACAAAATTTACTAATAGTTTGCAAACACCGAATCTATTAAAATCTTGTATGTTCTTATTTCGATAATATTAAATGACTTTTTGATCATAATCTTATTTAAAATTCAACTACACCCTAGTATGAAATGTTCAATCCATGTTTATGTTTCTTGTGTTACGATCCAATTCAATAATGTTTCATTCATTTGATTGATATCACAGAATTTCATATTCTGAACGTTGTGTTCTTTAGCTTTTTCACGTGGGGACAAAGGTAAACTAGTTCATATAATTTTATGTTATGCTAAATGATTCTTTTTTGAACTTTCGTTTTTTTTTTTAGGATAATGGAACTTATCTTACATATTTATCATCCCAAAATTTATTTTATTGTGGTTATATAAGTTGTGAGTTTGAAAAGAAAGTACACTGAAATGAAAACAAGACTAAGCGGCAAAAGTCTTGTTAAATAAAATATGACTAAGCGGGAATAGATTAAAGACGAAAAAACTGTTGCTAAATGAAATATTCTCGTTCCCAAATCAGTTGAGATTTAGCCGTTCTCCTTCTCTATAAATACGTTTGTCATCACAACCTAAACAAGAGTATCAAAATTCACAAAAGAAATTGTTAGGCAAATCAAAGCAACGTAAGAAGAAGAAGAAAAGAAAACGATGGCTCTCTCTGGTTCACAAAAGAAGCTGGTCCTACTCGTTTTGGCTTTTGCATGTCTTTCCTCATCAGGCGCAGAGGCGTGGAGCTGGAGTTGGAGCAACGGGTCGGGTTGGGGCTGGGGATCTGACGGCTCAAGCAGCTCTATCTCAGGCCCTGGTTCCAATTCCGACGGTTCAAATTGGAGTTGGGACTCGAGCCCTGGTTGGGGATGGAATTGGGGATCCGACGGCTCAGACAACTCGGGCTCAGGATCTGGTTCTGGATCAAACTCTGGTTGGGGTTGGGGCTGGGGCTGGGGATCCGATGGGTCGAGCAGCTCGGGCTCAGGTTCGGGTACCAATACTGATGGTTCAAGATGGAGTTGGGGCTCGAACAGTAATTCGGACAGTGAAGCGCCAACCAGTTCACGATCGATCTCGGACAGTGAAGCACCAAACAGTTCGGGCTCTGTTTCGAACAGTGAAGCGCCAAGAAACATCGTCGTGGGAGGATCCAATGGATGGAAAAAAGGGTTGAATTACAAAGAGTGGGCTTCCAAGAATGCTCCTTTCTACGTCAACGATGTTCTTGGTAAGTAACTTGATTTGGTTACATATATTATACCTTATATTTTCTGTGGTAAATCATTAAAATTGTTGTTAATGAACAATCTTTTTTTGACATGGTGCAGTATTCAAGTACGACAAATCTGCCAAGAGAAGGAACAATGTGTATTTGTTCCAAGATCCATGGAGTTACATGAACTGCGACATCAAGAATGCAAAGAAGATTGCTTCGTCGACGGATAAAGGATCCCAAGAAAGCTTCAAGTTTACACTTCAAAAAATTCAGCCTTATTTCTTTGCCTCGGGAGAGCATGATGGTGATTATTGCACCAACCACAACATGAAGTTCACCATCTTCCCTGTTCCTCACCATTCTGACTAAAGATCTTTTAGTCTCTTTATATTTGAGTTAGGTTTTTTGTTTCTTTGTTAGAATCTTTGTCTTTTTTTTTTTTTTTGTTATGGATATGAGATTGATGGAGATTCATTTTTTAACGTCATAGAGGTAAAATTTTTAATATGTGAAAGACGTTATTAAGAAAGAAACTCGTAATGAAATAGAGTACTTCAAACAGAGTGATTAGCTGTGTCTCTATAATGACATCGCATGGTTCATAAACACAGTTATTATTCTAGGTATAGTCATCTATAGCTCTATAATATTGTATTGTTAATTTATTGTATATAATATTTATGTATTATATTACAATCGGATATATACATGATGAGGCTAATCTTTATATTTAGAGATTAAAAAATATAAAGGGTTATCGATTAATTTATATATTGTAAGCTGCCTAACATTAATCGTTATTATGTTGATCAGCGAGTTTTAAGCCCGCTTGGACAAGAGATTGACTGGAGCAGAGTGGTGTTGCCACTGTCTTTGTGTGCATCCTATTAGTGCGAGCTAAGATGCAACCAAGGAAGTATGAGTTCGCTAAGATACTTGAGAGAAAAATATGTTGAATATGTTTTTTTATTGCAGGTTAACAGCTTCCATTAATGACAATCTCCACGAATATTAGAATATAGATGAGGATTGGATCCTTGTTGAGGAGGAACAAAGAGACATTAGCAAGTGAGTTCTTGAATCCAATGGACATTAGAATCAATCATAGCTCATTATATAATGCCTGAGGGGCTTGTTTGAGATCATAGATAGGCTTGCGTAGGCAACATGCATGATTTAGTTTGTCCTTGTTTACAAAGCCTGGTGGATGGATATGTACATTTCTTCTTCAATAATTTCTTATAATATGATATTATTCAAATCAAGTTGTTGGAGATCTCATCGTATTTCTACAGCCACATCAAAAAAACAAGTTGAATTGTATCATATTTGATAACTGGACTGAATTTCTTTTGAAAGTCAATCTCAAGCCTCTGATGAAACACTTTTGCTACTAATATGGCTTTGTACATGTTTAATACAAAATATTCGTTTCCAACTCACTAAACTTTTTGCTTTGTTTAATGGCACCAGTTCGTTCCATTCTTGATGATGGCATAGAATTCTCAGCTCATAACTCTACACCTCTTTTGTCTTGTAGTGTTTTTGAGACCGTAGTTGGTTTGATCTCCTTGAGAACATCAAGAAGACCATATTTTGAATTTGGCTTCTTGATGTTGTTCATCGACGGTGTGGTCATACCAGTTGTGGTCTTTTGAGGTACCAAACTTGGCTGAGTTGCACACTATTCGTCACAGGAGAAGAGCTTGACTGTATGATGCATCAAAATCGCTTTTAGGATCTCTCATAGAGGAAAATGACGCTAGCTGTGGAATAAGTGGCACATGAACAAAAGAATCAGAGGAAGTGTTTGTGACAAAAGAGTGAGAGGAGGTGGTAAAAGATAAAAGAAAGAAGATTATTTTGGCAAAAAGGAAAGATGGATTCCTTTTATTTTTTGGCTTGCTTAAACAAATTATATTTGGCTTGCTTGATCAGCTTGCAGCTTTAGTGGTTTAGGTATACCTCTAGATATAACGATGAATTTGCTTCAAATCACATATAAATGAATATTAACATCATCATTTTCTTGTGTTTAAATTTGAATAAGATCAATTGGTGATAAATCTTTTAGTTGCTGCAAAACGTATGAGATATGAAAATTATTCAATCCCCAAAATGCTTGAAATTATGGTGACCAGAGAAAAGTCTGAAGCAGAGCCTAATTCTGATCTGTGAGCATATGCGTCTTGCAGATATCTCGGATTTCTTGTTTAAGAGAAAGCAATGGCAATTGTTGGACCTATAAATATTGATATTTTGTATCTAAAATATGAAAATATATCATTGATGTCTATCATGACTTAATACATGTCCTTATATGCTATTTATAATTCATTAAAATAATACTTTATTAAGAAATCGAGATACTTTTGAACAAATATGATAGTTTAAATATTTTTTTATAAAAAAAGATCCCATAAGATAATTTAAAAACGACTTAAAAAAAATACTGAACTTTTAAAACCAACAAAAGAAAAATAATTAAACCAAAAAGTGGAAATGGAAAATTTTATAAAAATGCAAATTTGCAAAATTAACAATTCCATGGGCCATAGCCAACAATGAGGCTAGATAACGACGGTTTGGCCACATAAATTATAGTTAAATGGTAATTAGGCTAGCCAGTAGCCATTTGATGACCACGAAATTGGCTACACCCTTGCAATTACAAAATTGTCATGCTGATGAATGAAAATAAATCTCACATCCATAATTGGATAAATAATTATCTAATATATTTATGGTCAATCTTTTTATCAATTGATTTTGAGTTAAAAATTCATGATAAAATAAAAATTTAATATGGTATCAGAATCATTTTTCTGATATTGGATCATTCTCTAGATGTTATTCCGAAAATTATCTATGTTTCAGATGTTTATATTTCAGCATGAAGATGATGTTAATAAATGAAAAATCTAAAATTAAAAGAAGATTTATCATTTAAGCATTTGAAATCCTTAATTTTTGTTTTCCTTTGTTGCTATATGCCAAGTTAGCCCTTCAAAGTATGTACAAGACCACCAGTACCTCTTGCCTTTCCCGTTTGTTTTATTAAAAGCCTCGATACCGTACGTTTCGAAAGGTCTAAATTACATGTTTTAAAGACCTGGCTAAAACATCTTTAGTATTTGTTCTGTCCCAAACATCTGTAATTAATTGGTTCCAAAAAAAATTCTCTACTAATCAATAAACATTGTACATGTGTATATGTGGAGTGTAATACTAAAGTCAATAATTGTAAACCGTGTACAACCGTTTAGACGTTGACGTTTGGCGTTTTATTTGATAAATACTATCCCCAATTTCTAAATTTTGTTTAATATAATAATAAACCATCGACTGCGACTTGTCCAATGCTTAATAAATTAAAAACTTGATTTTTATCAAATAGCAAACACGAGAACAACATGCAAACATTATGTTGTTTAGAAAATATAGATAGAGATTTATTTATCTCCATAAGTTTCACTTGAGTGTATCTAGAAGTATCCTTAAAAGTTTATCCGAGTTAGTGACTGCAAGTGCACAGTTGTGCCTCTCGTAGTATAAACGGGATCGATTCTCAGGAAAGACTTGCCACACAATAGATTTTCAGAAATTCTTATATAAACTAATTGATTTAAGATTGATTGTGAGCGAAACAATGAAAATTTAAACTAACTAAAGACAAAGTAAATGAAGTAGCGAATGAGTTAAAACTAAGAATATACTAATTAAGAAGGCAATTCAACCATGAATTAGGCATTAGAATAAATAAGGGTGAGATCGAGATATGAACTTAAATCATGAATGTGTAATTTGTATTTCCAGACAATGAGATTATGAATAGGTTAATACATTCTCATGTAGAAACCCCTATGCTTAGAACTAGATTTGATCAATTCCCATTGCAAACTCTAAAACTAAACAAGCATTAAGATTCATCTCTATTTTCATCAATTCTCTAGACAACTACTTCCGCAGGCTAGAATCATAAGATTCACTAGTTAGACTATCCTATGAATTCACTATCCCTTTCCCAAGGGGTGAATTCGAAAAACCCTAAAATGACTTTTCCAAGATCAACCTAGCATTAAACTCATCTAATAATGATGGATTACACAATCCTAGACCTAAGTATCATCTCATGACCTCAATTCTCCTAATCATATATCCTATCCATGACTGAATCTAAAGGTCTACTCAAACATAATAGAAATTGCAGAGAAAATAATAAAAGATGAAGAAAACATAATTCGATTGCAGACATTGAAGAATACAAGAATCCTTAAGAAAATAATTCTATAATTGTCTTACTAAACACCATAGATTGTTGAAGGAATACCTAGAGCTCTTGTTCTCTTGTTCACTTTTTCTCTCTTGGTGGCTGAATAAAACGTCGTCCCTAGGTCTTCCTTAAACAACCTATTTATAGGTTCCAAAAACCTGATTTATTAAACTAAAACGACATAAAAAACAATGAATTATTTACGGGATCGATCGATCGGACGAAGGGATCGATCGATCCTTTAATCCGTCGTAGACATTTTGGGGTGGTAGATCGATCGATCTTGACAGGTATCGATCGATCTAAACTTGCTCGATCGTTCTTTTCTTCTTGTAGTCAGTTTTGGAAATTCACGCATAGACGAACATATACACGATCGATCGATCGTTGTAAACTAAGATCGATCGATCGCTTCACTTCAAAAGGGTGTGCACGTTCAATCATCATTTGAGTCGGTTCCTCCTATTGACACGTTCTGATCTTTCTCGCATCGTTGTACTAGCTACTGGTGTCTTCGCAAACTCCGAAAAACATTCTTAACTTGCTTTGTATCCTCTGAAAAACAAAAAGTGGAAAACATCCTAAAATTCTAATGCATAAGAGCCTAAATGTGTCCTAAAATATGAATTCTAATAGTTAACTCATGCAAATCATGTACAAAATAATCTATTAAAACTGCCAAAATGTGGGTTTATCAACTCCCCCAGACTTGTCATTCTGCTTGTCCTCAAGCAAATGACTAGAAATAGGAAAAGTAATAAACCTCCAAGAATTTAGAGCCAAGCCACATTGGTCAAATAACCTGTTCAACATCAAAGCTAATAGTTTTCGAATGAAAAGTGTGCAAGTTTACTCAAAAATTTTAGCCATGCCCATTACAAATCATCTCAGATCAAACTCAACATACACAATGCATTCAGATCAACCAACTCTGTTAACATTCATTAAACTTGAAACTCGTGAATCATGTTAGACACTTCAACCATATCCTCCAGCATCGTAGGCTTCTTCATGACCTCCAGTATATCAAACTTTAATAATGAGGATCCCAAATTCAGGTCAATAATCCCCTTCTTCACATCAATAATAGCTCCAGTTGTGGCTAGGAATGGACGCCCAAGGATGATTGGGTCTGTAGGTTCATCATCCATTTCTAATACCACAAAATCGGTGGGGTTTATGCAGTCTCCTACCTTTAGAGACAAGTCTTATAGGATACCAATACGATACCGAATAGACCTGTCTGCCAACACCAGTGAGATCCTAGTCTTCTTGAAGTCTGTCAACCCTAATTTTTTTGACACAGTCAGTGGCATCAGACTGACACTTGATCCCAAATCAACCAGACATTTCCCAAAGCTTAGAAGTCCAATAGAGCAAGGTAATGTAAAGCTTCCAGGGTCCTTGAGCTTCCTAGGTAGATTGTTCTGGATTATCGCGCTGCACTCATGATT
This sequence comes from Streptanthus diversifolius, assembly GCA_039880935.1. Lineage (NCBI taxonomy): Eukaryota > Viridiplantae > Streptophyta > Magnoliopsida > Brassicales > Brassicaceae > Streptanthus > Streptanthus diversifolius. The sequence goes on from JAXGFM010000001.1 coordinate 2,079,169, forward strand.
TATTTGTACCATAGCTTCCTCCAATGCTTTCTTCTTGTTCACTATGTCTTTAAGAAGTTTGTTGTAGATTGGACAGTGTAGAACAAGGTCCATGAGTGGCATTGTGACTTAAACTGTTCCCAGCAGCTTCTTGAACTTCTCAAACTGCTTGTCTAGGATTTGCTTCTTGAATCTTCCAGGGAATGGAAGTTTTGGCTTATAGGGTGGTAGCACAAAATCAGCTGCCTCCCCTGTAGTTTTGCCTTTGTCAGCTTTGGCATTCACAGCGATGCCTTTTTCTGCAGGAGATTCTTCCTCAGCTTATTCACTAATTATCTCCTCTATTGCTGTCTCAGCAGGCGTGTCATCCAATCTAGATTTCTTCCTTGTTGCTCCTCCACTTGATAATTCCTTTCCATTTCTCAGTGTTATGGCTTGCAGTATTCCTTAGGATTGAGTTCAGTATGTCCAGGTAGAACCCCTTTTCCATTGCTTTTTGAGGATAAAGCTACATGAGCAATTTGATTCTCCAGTCCTTTCACATGCGTAGTCAGTCCTTCAAACTTAGAGTTCAGATCATTGTAACAAGCTTTCATCTCAGTTATCTCCTTCTTTGTTCCTCCTTTTCCTTCCAGCAGCTGTTTCAGCATGTTTTTCACTTCATCGTCCTGAGGAGGTTGATTCGAATTACTTCCCTTCTTCTGGAAGTTGCTGAGTTGTGGTCTTGGCACATAGCTGTTGTTTTAAGGGATTTGATTGGAAAAGGTTCGAGTATCCTCTGGATTGGTTGTTTGCTTGCCCTTGATAGCTTCATTGGTTGATGTAGTTGTTCCTCTGGAAATTCCCTTCACCTTGTTACTTAAAAGGTATAGGTTGGAAACTATTTTATCCTTGCTGGTTCGGTTCCTTGGACTGATAGCTCTGACTGTGATTCTGATACCCTTGTCCTTACTGCTTCAGGATCGGAGGGTAAACCTGGTCTTATGGGTTCTCCACATTCTGGCTCATGTAGGACAGGTTGTTGTTATAAGGCTTATACTGATAGTTTTCCTGATTTCCTACATAGCTAACTTCTTCAGGGTTCCCTTCCAATGCCTCCATTGTAGGGTCTTGATAGTCTGGTTGGTAGACATCTTGTTGATCCACAAAGTGGACTTGTCTCTGGTTTAAGTTCAGCACATTTTCCTGCCTATCAAGCTTTTCATTGATCTCCTTAAGCTTCTGGTCTTCCAGCTTTACTCCTCTTGATGACCTATCATAGTCCTCACTGTAGCATTGGTTGTTGTTCAACATCCAAATTAGCGAAACTTCCATAGCTCGCTGTGTCAAGATCTATTCTGAACTTCTCATGAACTCTCTCATGAAAGATTCCCAGCAGCGCATCTTTTTCTACTCCATGAGGAAGGCATGCTCTGGTGTATCCTTTCAGTCTATCCCAGACTTCATAGAATGACTCACTTGGTCCTTGTCGAAAGGTAGTGATGTCATTCCTGATTTTGGCTGTCTTCTGCTCGGGAAAGAATTTATTAGTGAATTTCTTGCACAAAGCCCATGTAGAGACCAATTCTGAAGGCACATTGTGTTTCCACTGAGCAGCTCTGTCTCCCAAGGAGAATTGGAATAGCATCATCTTAATCGCATCCTGAGGAACGCCGTTTATCTTGACTGTCCTGCAGAGCCTCTCAAAATCATCTAGGTGATGAAGTGGGTTCTCACTGGGTAGACCATAAAACTTCGAGCCTTGCACCATGCTGATTAAACTCGTTTTGAGTCATAGTTGTTGTTAGCAACAGTTGGTGTCGTAATGCCAAGACTGATGGTCTTTTCACCAGGTCCATCGAAAGCTCCAATGCGCTTGCGAGGAACCATCGCGTCAACTTGTGGAATAGACAATGCGCCTAACCCATTTCCTTGGTGTTCTTCCGGTTGGAAATGTTGAGCTTCTCCTCTGTGATCTTCTATATCCAGATTGAGAGATTGTTGTAGTCTTTCTCATAGAATTCTCAGACGATTTCCTCTCTCAAAGTGTCCTATCTCGTGAATCAGTGGTTGCAAGTTTTGTTGTCCTTTACTTCTCAAATTCATGAACCTGCAGAAAGATTCTCGAGTCTAAGTCAGCGACAAGAGGAATGTAGTAAATGTAACAATCTTAGTCTTATAAAACTTCTTAAATCTATTGGCTAAATTGCTTCCCCAGAAACAGCGCCAAAAACTTGATAGAGATTTATTTATCTCCACGAGTTTCACTTGAACGTACCTAGAAGTATCCTCAAGTGTTTACCCGAGTTAGTGACTGCAAGTGCACAGTTGTGCCTCTCGTAGTATAAACGGGATCGATCCTCATGGAAGACTTGTAACACAACAGATTTTCGGAAATTCTTATCTAAGATAAGTGATTTAAGACTGATTGTCAGCGAAACGATGGAAATTTAAACTAACTAAAGACAAAGTAAATGAAGTAGCGAATGAGTTAAAACTAAGAATATACTTAGGGTTGGGCAAAATAACCAGGACCAAAGAACCGAACCGAACACGACCCGAAAAAGTAGTACCAAATCGAATTTAGAATTGACAAATAACCGAACGGATCCTAAACTCTTATATCCGAAAAACCGAACCCAAATCCGAACCGAACCGAGAACCAATGGGTACCCGAAATATCTAAAATATAATTATATTTTCAAATATATTAATTATATTTAGGCTTATAATAATTTAAATACTCAAATTATAATAATAAATTTAAATTTTATTAGTTAATTTAAAATTAAAATAATCAAAATATTCAAAAAATTGAAATATCTAAAAAATTTAAGTTATGTTTGTCAAAATTTAAGCAATTTTTTTAAATTTAATTAATTTTTATTTTTTAAATATATTATGAGTACTCGGACCCGATCCGAATTTTGGTGGAACCGAACCGAACCCATACCAAAAATTAAAAATACCCGAACTGTTCCTATTCTCTAAACCCGAAAAAACTGAAAAACCGAATTACCCGAACCGAAACCGAATGGTACCCGAACGCCCAGGCCTAAATATACTAATTAAGAAGGCAATTCAACCATGGATTAGGCATTAGAATAACTAAGGGTGAGATCGAGATATGAACTTAAATCATGAATGCGTAATTTGTATTTCTAGACAATGAGATTATGAATAGGTTAATACATTCCCATGTCGAAACCCCTATGCTTAGAACTAGATTTGATCAATTCCCATTGCAAACCCTAAAACTAAACAAGCATTAAGATTCATCTCAATTTTTATCAAATTCTCTAGACAACTACTTCCGCAGGCTAGAATCATAAGATTCACTAGTTAGACTATCCTATGAATTCACTATCCCTTTCCTAAGGGGTGAATTCGACAAACCCTAAATTGACTATTCCAAGATTAACCTAGCATTAAACTCATCTAATAATGATGGATTACACAATCCTAGACCTAAGTATCATCTCATGATCTCAATTACCCTAATCATCTATCATATCCATGGCTGAATCTAAAGGTCTACTCAGACATAATAGAAATTGAAGAGAAAACAATAAAAGATAAAGAAAACATAATTTGATTGCAGAGATTGAAGAATACAAAAATCCTTAAGAAAATAAATCTATAATTGTCTTACTAAACACCATAGATTGTTGAAGGAAGACATAGGGCTCTTGTTCTCTTGTTCACTTTTTCTCTCTTGGTGGCTAAATAAAACGTCGTCCCTAGGTCTTCCTTAAACAACATATTTATAGGTTCCAAAAACCAGATTTATTAAACTAAAACGACATAGACAAAAATGAATTATTTACGGGATCGACCGATCGGACGAAGGGATCGATCGATCCTTTAATCCGTCATAGACATTTTGGGCTGGTAGATCGATCGATCTTGACGGGTATCGATCGATCTAAACTTGCTCGATCGTTTTTTTCTTCTTCTAGTCGGTCTTGGAGATTCACGCATAGACGGACATATACACGATCGATCAATCGTTGTAAACTAAGATCGATCGATCGCTTCACTTCAAAAGGGTGTGCAGGTTCGATCATCATTTGAGTCGGTTCCTCTTATTGACATGTTCTGATCATTCTCGCATCGTTGCACTAGCTACTGGTGTCTTCGCAAACTTCGAAAAATATTCCTAACTTGCTTTGTATCCTCTGAAAAACAAAAAGTGGAAAACATCCTAAAATTCTAATGCATAAGAGCCTAAATGTATCCTAAAATATGAATTCTAATAGTTAACTCATGCAAATTATGTACAAAATGATCTATTAAAACTGCCAAAATATGAGTTTATCAAATATGTCAGAAGCAATATATGTTTTTGTGTATAAAATAACTAAATAAATAGTGTATGATTTTCGATAAATAAATAGTTGTTTCTATACCATCCATAGTGGTCGTAAATGGCCGATTATAATTTACACAAAAGAAATTTGGAGTTATTTTGTTTTAAAGGATATCCAGAGTCTATCTATTATATAATGTAATCCGGAGTATGTTATATATATAAAAACAGATTATAAATCAGGTATTTGGAGGAATATAGCCGCCATTAGTTTGACAATTACATGCATTAATCACGTAAAAAAAAACAATTCGATAAGCCATCTCTATTGAACATGAAAATAAATTAAATTAGATATGTTTCATTACAGTACAAAAACCTGCAATGGAAGTCAATATTCATAAAACAAAAGGATCACAATTAAATCTTTGCTGCTTAAGAAACCGAATCATTTCCACACATGAGTTTGACCAGGTTTTGTTTTTAGTTCACTTTTTTCTTGTGGTGAAAACATCATATACGAGAGGCTTATACATAATTATGAACATGTGTCCAGAAAGCAATTCAGATTATATATCCAAAAAGTTCCGGACCTTGATTCGTAACTTCTTTGCAGTTCGCACCGATGACCAAATTTGGCTAAATAAACCTTTTAGATATTCGAAACCAATATTCTTTGTTATGCTGATTTGTTGAAGGTTAAAGGTTCGTTTTACTGAAGGTTTAGTTTAACCGGATCATATATAATAAGGTTATGCTTAGCTGAACGAAGATGCTACTTTAGGTCAAATGAATAAGGGTCCTGAAAAACAAAATTCTTTTAACAGACCAAAAGTTAAAATTCCGATTTTAGTTTACCATAAAAATCGAAGCAAAACTAAAATACACTTGGAATTTGAAAATGAATTATCAAAACCAAAAACAAAAAAGTAAAAAAAAAAGAAGAATATCGTTTAGTTAAATTGATCAGAGAGCAACAATGTATATGCTATGATGAATATTACTTTTAAAAGGTTCTACTTATATATAGATATTCTAAAGTGTCACAAAAATCTATTCAAATTTCAGTCTGGAAAGATGTAAGGACTAATAATAGTATAAAACCCTCTTGTTATATTTATATAAAAAAAAAATTTGGTCCAACAAACATAAAACTAAGAGTTAATAAATCACAATAATTAAATCACAACCCATGAAGTAGGTGAGACTTATAAAGACAGGGTCTAATTCAATCACCATTCATTTTCTCCATCTCTCTCCCTCTCTCTCTCTTTTGGGGCAAATCCATATCTCTCTCTTTCTGGAAAGTAAAGCTTTTCGTCTGAAAGGGAACACCTTCCAAGAACCAGAAAGAAAAAGAAGAAGAGAGCATACAAAGAAGAAGAAAACTCATCCATTAATGGAGACAGATGCAGCAGTAGCAGAGACATCAACAGAACTCAATTTCGACAGCACAACTTCATCTCCGTACATAACAGCTCCTTCAAGCCCAACCCGATTTGGCAACAACAATGCTTTCTTTTTCAGTCCACCGTCAAGCCCTTCACCTTCAACTTCCTCGAACATACCCTTTGACTGGGATGACCAACCAAGAACTCCCAAGAAGAGATCAGCTAGCGATATTGATGATGATTTCGAGTTCAATTTCAGTGGTCAATTGGATAAATCTTCTTTCTCTGCCGCCGATGAGCTCTTTGATGGAGGAAAGATTCGACCTTTAGGGCCCTCACTCCCTCCTACTGTTTCTTCTTCTCCCAGATCTAGTTTTCTTGAGAGAGAAGATTCTGATAGAGGAAGAGACCGGTCTCCCGGATCTTCGTCGCGTTATGATCGTAAAGGAAGCCGTTCTATGTCTCCGTTGAGGGTTTCAGACATTATGGTTGATGAAGAAGAAGTACATGAGTCAACAAAAATGGTTACTTCTAACACAAGTAACCAAAAATCCTCTGTTTTCTTGTCAGCAATTCTATTCCCTGGTCGAGCGTACAAAAAGTGGAAACTCAAAGATCTGTTGTTATTCAGGAGTGCATCCGATGGAAGACCGGTTCCAACCAAAGAGTCCTTGAAAAGATATGATATACTTACAAAGAAAGAGGCCGAAGAAGCGAAAAATTCAAGTATCCGATCAAGAGAGAGTTGTGATTCGTCGGTGTCTAGGTCCAGGAGGAGGCACGGCGCAGTGGTTTCGGCACATGAGATGCATTACACTGAGAATAGAGCAGTGTCGGAGGAGTTGAAGAGGAAGACATTCTTGCCGTACAAGCAAGGCTGGTTAGGCTGTTTAGGGTTTAACCCTGCTGTCCATGAAATTGCAAGAGTTGGGTCATTGTCACGTGCTTCCTCTTGATCCCTCTTGTGCTTTTTGTTTTATATATTAGTTTTTGGATGGCTTTTAATTTTCAGATGTGGTGGTGAGATTCCATTGAATTGATGGAGTATATGATATTGTTTAATTCGTATAACGTTTCATACAAATGAATAAAAGGAAAAAAAAAATTAAATTACTAAACAGTAACAAAAAACCCACATAATTAACGAAATTTATCCCACCATAGTAGGCTAGCAGGCTAGAGAGAGTGCTTATTGTTTTCCCGACCTCCTTATTTAGAAAGTACTCTAGTTTTTAAATCAGATATATGGTGGTGCACTAAAAGAATATAAAACAATTAATTTTAGAAAATTCAGTATCACTAAGTGTAAATCAACAGTAAAATATAATGAACATTAATCAATTTATAAAAAATTTCAGATATTTTTAGCAGTAAATTCATGATATATCATATGTACTAGAGTCCAACAATTTTAAATATCCTATAAAGAAAAGTTGAAATCTTGAATGAATGAGTCCAGAGAATCATAATTTTGAAAGTGCATTTTTGAAATCTTACATTTTTTTTTCAATTTACTTTATTAAATTTAATATCTCTTTTAATATTATTGCGGGTTGTTAAATTTAAAATCTAAACATATGTGATGAATTTAAAAAATGATCACCATTATATCACATTTCTAAAAACTCTAACATAGTTAAGTATTAATATAAGATATATATATATATGTAATTTATTATCAATTAATTTTGAATTAAAGGCCAATTAACTTTTGTCATAGCTGCCTATACATCACCAGCATAAATTTAATTTATATATAAAAAAAAAATCTATTTTCAAGATAACCACATATATAATATAGTTTTAATTCGACTAATTCAAAGATGAGTGGCTAACTAGAAATTTAATTTCACTAATGTGAATGTTGGGAAGAGGTTTCCATTAGCATGCGAAAAAAAAAAACAGAAACAAGTGTGTATCTATTAACGATCGAAGTCCTTACATTTTTAATTTAGCTCGCAATCATAAAAGGATAAATTGTAATTGAAAAAAAAAAGGATTTTAATTATTTCAAGAAAAAAATTATTGGATATTTAGTTTACCGATAAGTGCATAATTTACTCCTAAATTGTAGTGGATTAAAAAGTGTTGGAGAATGAAGCAACAATGAGGCCAAGCCGAAAGAGAAATAGTAAAATAAGAATTGCAATGCTCCTTAATCATGAGGTTTGTGCAATAATAATGTTAATGATGCTCTTAACAGAATAAAGTTCGTGGACCACTTATAAATTATTAATGAATTATTAATTTAACATCTGATTAACTGATTACAACACAATATGAGTTAATAACTTTATTACTCTGTTTTTTTTTCTTTTTCTAAACAAGTTTATTGCATCTAAGCAGTACAATGATGAATTCATGGGGCAACGCCTGGCGTTTCCTCTTTTTCTTAATGTCTTTATTTGTCAACTTTTTTTTAATGTTTTCCTAATCAAATTTCTTTTTGATAATTTTTATATTTAGCGATACTTTAGAGATGTATAAGATAGATGAGATGGAAATTATTGTAATGTTATGTTATAATAACCCTTTTATGTCAAATGGAGTATATTTGTATATAGTTAATTCGCATGTTTAAGCATTTATGATCTGAATCAAAAAATAATTGATTGGCGACAGATAAAATTAAGATAAGATCAGAGAGGTGGGTGACCATTTATTAAGATGTTTGATTATAACTTTGATTAGACAGGTTCTATGACTATTCTTAATTGTAACTGATGTCTACTTTTAATGTACTGAACACTTCAATACAATTAATGCCAAATAAAAATAACTAACGGTAAGGGAATATTAACATCAATGAAAATGTGTTAAAGGAATACTATAAATACGTGATTTCTTAACACAAAGGAAGATATATTCATTTATAAATTGTATTAAGTGATTCTTATGTGGTGATACATCGAAAGATATAATTTGTTAAATATTTTGTTTTCACTTGTTTATAAAATTTAAAAATTGTATACTTTACATATAAAAAATAAATAAAATATTATCTTAAATATTTTTTTTCAGTTTATTATAATAATTTTAATATCTCTTTTAAGCGAAATATTGAATTTGAGTTCTAGATATATATTATAAATTTCAAAAATGGTCACGATTATGTCACATAACTTTCACATTTATATTATTATTTTAACTAAATCGATGATTTTAGATATACGAATTCAGATCAATTTTTTATATATATTAGGTTATAGCAAATTTTCAAAATTGAACTACAATTTTTTAGATTTGATTAAGCAAAAATCAGATTAGTTTTATTTAATTCGATTCTTTTTTTTTAGATTTACAATCAAATGATAAAATTTGAAGAAAAGTCACGAATGATGTTTAGTTATGGGCTTCAAAACCATATTTTATTCAGGAGACTTTAGATTGATATAAGTTTCCACAATCTCCCTTGGCCGCCACGAGAGAAAAATTGAAGTTACAAACAAAATCTGGCATTGGTCCATTGGATGAGGTTTAACATTGTTGTTGGTTTAAAGATTGGTTTACGTCTACTATTTTGACGGCATATACTAAACCAGCTTCTGAAATAACAAATACGGTGTCGCTTATTTAAGTAGGCTGTAGATGGGTCGACTGGGGATGGGCTGGATGAGTTTTAATAAACCCAAATAAATCTATTCGTGTACAGCTTTTTTTTAGGAATCATATGGTTACTCCTGAAATTAAAATCATTGGACCATCCGATGTTTTGAGAAGGAAATGCCATTAAGAGTCCCCCATCTTCTATAGAAAACGGTCGAAAAGAAATTAACTTTGTATCATTGGTACATTATCAAAGGCATGACCATGATTCTATTAACAATGGAAAAGAATTTGATGCATCAAGTTTGTCCGGTGAACAAGTAAAACAAAAGCAAACATGACATGGACTATCCTATGGAACCGTGTGCAGTAATGAGAATGGAGAGAAAGAAGAATGTGTAACAGTTTGGAGTGATACTCCTTGAGATCATCACAGGAAAAAGTAGTAGCTACAGAGATGGGAAGTTTGAAGCTTCGGGTCTGGTCGTTCTCTTTTCTCTTGTTTATAATTATCTGTCGTTCTCTTTTTTCAACATAATTTTGGTTAAAAAAATCTAAAAATAACCTCATTTAATATAACACTATTTATAGTAAATAAATATCAAAAACCAATTATATCCAAAAATCATTATAATAATCATTTATGATAAGGTTAAAACAACCAATTAATAAGACTCCTTAATCTACGAGAATTTTTCTAAAACGACAATTAAAAAAAACCGGAGGGAGTATTTGTTAATCCGACATAGCTCACAGTTTTTTTCTTGTTAGAAAATGAATCTAACAGAGTGAGATAAAACAAATCAAAGACATGAAAGTAGATATAAGAGTGAACAAGTCAATAAGTAACTTTGAGTTCCATGAAATATATCATTGAAGAATCTTACCTAACTTTAGTAATTTTGCATAAAAACGAAATTTGCATGTATTAAAAATGAGTAATTGCTAGCAGAACAGAATTTCAAGTTTTATACTAAAAGTTACATATTGTAGATATAGAGAAAACAACCGAATGGAAATTAAAACCCTGAGCCTCTAAACAATTTTTTCCTGGTTTATAGTAAAAGTTACAAACTTATAATTATTGAATACAATCAAAGCAAGCTCAAGAAATATAAAAACACACTTATATTATTTGTATTAGAAACTTAGCTCAAAACTAATACACTTACACAACTCATACTCACCTAAGCTTTATCTCATTAGATTCTAGATAAGTTATAGAAGTCTTCTTTCTTTTTTTTAACTCAAAGGTAGATTAAGAAAACCAATATATATACAAGAGTTTAAATCGCCTAATATAAGTGGCCTTAGCCAAATAGGCAATTGGTTATCAATAGAAGCAAAATAAATATAACATTTTCTAGAGGCACGAGTTAAATAACCGGACCCGAAGAACCAAACTGAATCCGACCCAAAAAAGTAATACCGAACCAAATTTAGAATTGACAAATAACCGAACGGGTCCTAAACTCTTATATCCGAAAAACCGAACCTGAATCCGAACAGAACCGAGAACCGAATGGGTACCCAAAATATCTGAAATATAATTATATTTTCAAATATATTAATTATATTTAGGCTTATAATAATTTAAATACCAAAATTATAATAATAAATTTAAATTTATTAGTTAATTTAAGATTAAAATAATCAAACATTCAAAAAAATATTAAAATATCTAAAAAATTTAAGTTATATTTGTCAAAAATTTAAACGATTTTATTTAAATTTAATTAATTTTTATTTTTATAAATATATTATGGGTACCCGGATCCGACCCGAATTTGGGTGGAACCGAAACGAACCCGAACCGAAAATAAAAAAAATACCCAAACGGTTCCTATTCTCTAAACCCAAAAAACTGAAAAACCGAATTACACAAACCGAAACCGAACGGGTATCCGAATGCCTAGACCTAGCGTCTGCAGCTCGGTTGGCCTATCTTCTAATTAACTTGAATTTGAATGATGGATTTCTGGACCGCAATGCACTAAAATCTTGCAAGTAAGAGTCTAGACTATGCCACATTTGAAGGTTGGAGATTGCTGTGAATAGCTGCAAACAATCCATCTCGAACATAATACTGTGGCAGTCCATATTACTTAGGCAATTCATTGCCCATAATAGTACAACAGCTACAACATGCAACGGTGATGGAAGCTGAGGAAAAGCTTTTGCACCAAAAACTCTTATTGTTCCTAAAGAGTTCCTAAGAATCTATCCAGTCCCCAATACCATAGAATTTGTATGCCATGATGCATCTATGTTGCAAATAAAAGTACCTAATGGTGGGGGATGTCAATTATTTGATGGTCGATTATGTGCTGAGTGGCTGCGGTTGCTTGTTGACATTAATAACTTCTGAGGGAGATGCTCTTGAGCCTTTCTCCAATCTTCTGTGTTGCACATTGCCATTCCATTCTACCCATCTCCATTGGGCAAATATTTGTTCCTTCATATAGAAACTGATTTCGCCCCTTCCATAATCAGATTCAGTCCCATCACTTGATCTGAGTCTACATCCTTCCTTAAATAGTTATACCAAACTCTATATTGGGATTTAACCGTATATAAACTATCCACCTGATAATTCCAGTTATACTAGGCAAGCTTCTACTAGATTTTATCTTGCATAACAAACGACAAAGTTATAGAAGTCTAAGTTTATCTAAACTTATTTAACCTTATCTTAACTTATCAATTCATCTTTATCTATAAAACAATAACTCTATTTTATAGATATTTGGTTAATAATTAAACTCTTAATTAAAACCTAAATCTTAACTTATTAATCCATCTTTATCTATAAACAATAACCTGTTTTATAGATATTTGGTTAATAAGTAAACTCTTAATAACCTGTTTTATAAACGTGTTTTTATTTTCGAATGTTTTTTTTCTAAAATTCGATAATTGTTTTTTACCGTTTTCATTGGTTAATTTCATTTTTTCTACTAAAACGAGATTATTTATTGATTTTAATATATTTTATTTCATTTTTTCAAGTTATGCGACAGATTTTCATGACAATAATCATATTATAAGCAAATTAAGAGGATGAACCAGATCATCTTTTCTGATTACAATAGAACTCTCAGTTCCTTGATAAAGAATGAATCAAATTAAAATCTATCAACTTGATTAAGAGAGAACACTAAAAGATAAAAAAGATTTGCAAAACCTGTTCGCGGCACTAACAAAATTTTCCTACAAGTTGATGGTCTGACCATTATCCGAGAGAGGTTTATGTACATCACTCTCTCCTAGTGTTAGTTCATTCACTTGCGGTAATCTTCAAGTAGAAAGTTTTCATAATCTGTCCCTTTCAGTTTCGTTTGAACCTCTTCCCAGTTTTGTACGTGCTGTGACAAAGGACCATGGTGAATCTTCACTTGCCGACTCTTTAAATTGAGTTTCGGGACCTTTAGAAACTCTTGGACATCATCTAGTCTCTGCAAACAGGAAACAAAATTAGTCTATAAAGAACAAAGTGTACAGTGAAACTAGTTAGGAAACGAAATGTTCTCACGGTTCGATTCTTGACAACATCTTCGTAATAGAGGAAGATATGGCGGGTGGTATTGAAGTAAGAAAGTGCTTTTATAGTCATGTCTTGAACCTGCTTCAGATCACCTATTAAAAGGGTTGTGTTGATTAATGGCTTGTAGCGTGCCAATATCTCAGCCTGAAACCCATTTGTTTCACATGTTTAGTTTCACAGAACCAAATGTGCACATATGTGTAAAAGAAGGAGAAAGAGAGAGAAGGAAACCTCTTTAGGGGAATGGACATGGGACTTGTGAGTACCATTCAATAGCTTAGCATCTCTATCATAAGAGTTTGCAAGAACTGAAATCATCCGACGCAAGAGGTTTCTTCTAAAGAGGAATATAGCTGAGACGCCTCTGGTTTTAAAGTATTCTACTATCTCTTCATGGTGTTTCATTAGACCCTGCACGTTTCATCCCCAACCACATTACAACATATATAAAAAAATGAGAAAAGATACAATGAAATATGAAAAGTCATGTGAATTATAAATATAAAGAACCCACCAATTACCCAAAAACGCAAAGAAGCACACTAAAACTATTGGGACTCGATTCTCCTTTTAAGAAGATCAGAAACATCAGAAATCGATCAAACACACAAAGGCGACAAGTACAAATAGAAATCAATCAATACCAGAACCTTATCCTTCACTAATACCTTTCCTCTAAAAAGTTTATCAGCATAATTAATCACAATGCAGTTCTTCCCTAAAGCAAACAAGTCTGATTTCAGGATCTAACAGAAAAGATTGCAGCTCAGCTCTAGTCCAATATCATATCACCTGGACACTGACAAAGGAACCACAGCGGAAAGCATCTCATAGTTTAGGTTCTGTCCTAAGGACATAAAACACAAATCTATAGTTCCAGCATCTAAACTATACTAAAACACTGAGTAAACGTTCTGTATAAAGCATAGAGGTGATAAACACAGATCTTTATCTTTTGTTGCATTAAATGATTTTAGACCTTTACCTGATTAAGCATCCACTTCAGGCCAACAGCAGAAGTACACTCGTTCTTAGAAGCACTACTCAACCAATCTAGATTATATACTTTGTCCAAGGTCTCGAAAATGGTCGACACGTTAGCCCTCCTATCTTTAACCGAAAAGATCTCCCCGTTGGAGCTTATGTTAGTATGATTGTTTAGTAACGTCTCAAACCAGCCGCTACCAGATCTCTGCATTGAAAGAATCGCAAAATATCTAACAGGATTGCACGAACATTCCTCCCTAAACCAAATTCCAGACCCCACAAAATCACAAATCAACACCATAAGCAGCATTAGAACCGAGAACCAAACAAATCAAGAACCAAACAAAGCTAATAATCCAGTCAGTTACCTGCTATAAGTCTTAGGTTTAGGATAATGGACATACGGTATGTCCCATGGTTCAATGTTAGGCTCAGGACACGGTCTCTCAAACACTTCAACGTTCAAGAAACCAGCACTGGGGACGACACCGATTTGCTTAAGACAAATTGAGCAAATGTAAACAGCGCAGACCATAACAAACAAGAGAACGACCATTCTCAACACAAGTGGGGATTTTTTAGGGAGCTTGAAGACGAAACTATCCTGCAATTAAACAATACATTTACAACCTCTTGTTTAATTTACTTGTTTTAGAAACCAATTAAAACCATAAATCAAGGGCAAAAACAACATGGGGCATCAAAATATTCAAAATTACGCAAGACTTAGATGTCGAAAGATTCGATTTTTACAGATACCCATATCGAATAAAACGAAATTCCTCAGGAATCAGCTACTGATTACTCCAGAACAAACCCTAATCAGATTAGAACAAGCTTAAACAGAGGAAAAGCTTTAATACCCATTAAACAAAAAGATACCTTTGGGATGAGAGAGTGTTCGTCGCCCATAGCTGCTTCCGTTTAGAGAGAGAGAGAGGAAGGAGAGAGAGATTTAGAAAGGAAGAGAAGAGAAAGGCATTGAATTATTCAGACACCTTCCAGCTAAAATAAAAATAAAACACAATAATGAAAAATCGAAAAACACAAAAGTGGCTTTTCTCTGATTTGTTTTGAAAAAGAAACAATTTTTCCAGGAAAAATATATATAAAAAAAAAGAAACTCTGAGAAAAATTTTGATTTTGAAAAACAAAACAATGATTAGCGATCCCCGAGGAACGTTGTTTGTGGAGCTTTTTCTGTTCCGTTGGATTTGGGGTTGCTTCGAATTTACGGATCTCTTAATAATTAAAAGATTAATTGCGCCATGAGAGGAATTTATATGTTTGGCACTTGAACAGAAGAAAAGAAGAAACTTTTGGAGGAACCCAAAAAATATATATATATTGAAAGCGCAAAGTTCGAGACGAAAGACTCTTGAGCGAACGAACGACATCGTTTTGTACGTTTCCGACTTGCTTACATGGCATCTTCCATTTTTAAATAATTTTATTTGATATACTCTATTTTATTCCAGTTTAAGAAACAACAATTAAGATAATAGTATTAGCATAATTAATGTGACCCATTCCATTTTTTTAGGTTTGACTTGTGTTTTTCTTTTTTAGTTATTGGAACCTCGGATTCTCGGGTTAATTTTTTTTGACTTAATCTACCTGATTAGCTTCTTATTTTTATTTTATTTTTATATCGAATGATTGTTAGATTCGTATTCCTTCTACGTTCAGTTTTTTCTTTTCCTTTTTCTTTTCTTTTTGCAGTTCTCGTGTCACAACCGACAAACTTGCATGCTCTTTTTTTGTGTGTATATATATTGGAGTTTTTTACAAACACGTGAAAAAAATGGAATGTAGAAATAGTAGACTAGAACCAAAAGCAAGCAACAAATATAATGTTGTGTTTAGATAATTCAATAGATTGTACAAGATAATGTATACAAGTTGTGATCAGATCCCACTTTAATAAAAGAAAAAAAGAGGTTATGATAAGATCTTTGGAAGATTATAATCTAAACAAACAGAGATCTGAATATCTATAAGCACAGTTCATATTTTATATGGACTCTGTCCTAAACTAACAAGACTCATGCATAAGCAAAATTTTAATTTAATGTAATAAATCATTAATATATGGGAAAAACTTTATTTTAACCCGTATTTTAATTCATATAAAATTTGTGATACTTTTTATTATCTAAACAAACAGAGATCTTGGTGCGGCACTGATTATGTTTAAACCTCTGGATCGACTAGAAGGTGATGTGAGTTGACGATTTAAGGAGGCTACTAGCTTTCCTTAGGCAGCAGATTGATGATTTGAATGGAAGGAAGCTACTAGCTTCCCTTGTAGGTATGGGATTGATGGCGGTGATGAGGGGTTTAATTGGAGGTTACTAACTCTCCAATTGATGTGAATGATGAAGGGTTTGATTCCACTAGCACAGGTTCACCCTGCAAAGAGCTATGGAATTTCATAGTAGATTCCTCTACCATTAAGTGAATGAAAACAATGTTTTTAGGCTGAACAGAGAAAACAAGAAGCAAAAATACTTTGAAATATTTTTATAAAATTCAATGATGTATTTACAAAAGGGGTGGAAGTCTTTTTATAGGCAGAAATCCCTAACAAGATTATGGCTACAAAAAAGAATATCCTAACTACTTTATTCTAACAATAAAATCTTAACTAATTAATTTCTAATTTTATGCCAACAGATTTCTTGACCTAATCTATTATTCTGGTTTAAATTAAATGACTAATTACAAACCAATAAATTAAATTAAACCAGCCTAATTGGTTTACTCTCTTTCGGCTTCATTTTCCTTCTTAAACAGACTCAAATCACTTGCATAATGAGTTTTCTTTGGGTTTTAACTATGAACCTGATTATTGGGCCAAACCACACATCCATGATTCCTTGGGTTTGGGCTGCTTGGCTTGAGTCTTCTTCTTGGGCCGCATTGGTTGGATCTTCTGTTTCTTGGGCCGCTTGATTTGCTCATCTCTGGGCTTGGTTCAACACCACGTCCATGGCTGCTTCTCCAGCTCCTTCTCACTTGCCCACACAGCATTGATGGGCTGTTCCAAGCTTTCCAAGCCTCTGATGCCCATGTTTTCCTTGTTCTGGTCCAGCTTCATCTGATCAAGATCCTTTTCATGTCTAGGTCGCTTAACATCCTTATTGGGCCTTTCTAGGATCGCACTATCCCCTCCTCCTTTGAAAGGATTTGATCTCAAATCCAATTCATCTGCAAAACAAGAAAACAAGTTAAAATCTTTGAAGGTATGATTAAGGGTGTACTTACCTTGGAATGTTGGAAGCGGTTGCCAAATAAGAGTAAACAAGTGTTCATTTGGTCCATAATCAACTTGTTTGTCCAGACCCTGAATCCTCCTTGTTCTTGGAACAAACTCTATAACCTGTCTATCCTGCTTTTTTTAAACACTAGGAAAACCACATCAAATGTGCGACAGAGATAGACAACTGAATTCCCTTGGTTTAAGATTTTAAAAACAAGATTCAGGTTCATAGAATCACCATCTAAGACAAGATCATAAATCATTATAACATTAGAACACTCACTGGAACAAAATTTTTCTTTTGAACACAAACCAAACAAATAGATATCATTGCTAGCAAACAGATTGGATTGTGCTAACTTAGAAACTTTCTCAACATATTCAAATTCAGAACTTCTCTTAGCTCTAAATAGATCATGCATGTTCCTAGACCACCATGCTAGCAATGCAAACTCATGATCTAACTTGGACAAACTCTCAAAAACGTTTTCTCTCAAGGTTGAGTTTATATCACAAAGTTTTAAAACCCAAAAATCTTCACAGCACAAAGTTTACAGCTTTTTCTAACTGATTTCAAGTTATGCAGCACTTTATTAGAGAAACATTCATCAATCACAAGATCTGCATCAATCCTCACCGATTTATGTTCTAATGTTCTCCTAATCAACTTATGACTCAAAGCAAACTTTGAACTCTCAGTTTTAGCAATCAAAGAACATTCTGATCTAGAAAACATTTCATGCCTAGGTTCTTCAAAATATTGAATCATCTTATCAAAAATAAACCTAGAAACACAAAGTTCTTTCACATTCTCTAAACTAAATTGTTTCTCTTCTTCAAGTGTAACAATCACAAACAAACTAGGTAAAGAATTTTTCACACCAATATCCTTACAGAGTTTGAGACGACTTTTATCAATGAAAGAAGGAGTGAAGAACTTGAACTCCCAGCTATCTGTAGGCGCTATGTTGTTGTCCAATGACAATCGCTTTGGTGTTTTCTCTGGTAGCTTATCTTCATGGTCTTGCAAAGAAAACTCTCTGATACTCGGTTGCACCGGTTTCAGATTAGTTAAACCTAGACAAGTCTCATCTAATACTCCAACTGATGGAACATAGAAAGTATCCTGGTTAAACTCACCCTCAGCTACTGATTCCTTACCTTCAAACGATCTTGGCAATGGACCATACATCTCTTGTCTTCCTCTAAATCCATTGGTGTCTTTAGCAACTTCCAGCATCTCCATGCGTCTGCTGGTGGTACTTTCTTGGGTACCTCTCCTGGTATCTCCTCCTCAAAGTGCTGCGAAGAGAAGACAAGGCTACTCGGACTCACCGGTTCACATGTGGTTAGTTCTCTACAAATCTCTTCTCTTAAGCATAAAATCAATTTGAGAAGATGGTAGAAAACACTTTCCTGTGTTAGAGTCATTTAAGAACTTTTTAGTCCCAAACAACCTCCTGGAAACCATGGCTTCATAAGGAGAATATGAAGTTTCAAAAAAAAAAATTCTTACTTTTGCAAATTGGACTGTAATGATTGGTTTCTGGCTGTTGGGAAACCGATTTCTCCTTTGAATACAGATGTTCTTGGTGTGTCTACTGGATGGGTGATGGTCGTGAGCTTGGTCTCCTCCCTTGGCTGCTCCTCATAGTTTTAGACCTTCCTGATCTACTCCCAATAGTCCTCAATTATGAACTCCTTTGGTGTATGTCCTGCACATAACCAAATTTATTATAATCTGGAGCAAACCTCTTTTTCATAACAAATTTCATCTCAAACCAAGAAGCAATCTGAGGTTCTCCATTGTACCTCTTTGTGGATGCAATTTGATTCCACCAATGGATGGCATGACCACTGAATCCACTTGTTGCAAGTTTGATCTTCTTTGCCTCAGTGTAGTGATAATAATTGAACACCCATTCCATCTCTTCTTCCCATTCCAGATAAGCTTCAGGATCAATCTTCCCATGGAATGATGGAATCTCAAGGTATTCTTCTGATCTATGGCGACGATGGCGATAAGAGTTAACTCCTGCTTTTCTGCCTGCAGAGATTGAAAAGTCATGAAACTCATTAGCATAGTTAGTCCTATTGAAATCTTGTTGCAGTTTCCTACTGATCTTAGCCATCATAGTTTCATATTGGAACTGATCAAGATGGAAAATCTTATCAACTGAATTTCTTCTTGCCATGGATTCTCTGAAACAAACTTAAACAAACAGATTAGAAAATCCTCTCTCTGTTTTTTTTTTGGTTCTCTCAGTGTTAAATCCTCTTGCTATTCCCATAAGTTCAGAATAAATCAAAGCCCGATCAAAGCCCAATCACTTAAGATCTAGAGCTAAATCTATTGAAACTTAAGATAGAAAGATTGCAAGATTTTTTTCGTCAGCTGATTGACCTATTCCTAGCAAGGTTTCTCTTCAGCTTCCTTTTTTTTTTTTGAATTTTCAATTTTTTTTTTTTGTAGATCCTTTTCGTAGATCTTTATTTGTAATTCAGGAAAGGCTCAGCTGACTTACAACAGATAGAAAGAAAAGAATTTGTTTATAAAACTAAAAAAATTGAAAAGAAATTGATGGTGGTTTTGAAATCAAAGTGATTTCACAAACCCTAACCTTCAAGAGGCTCTGATACCATTTGGTGCGGCCCTGGTTATGTTTAAACCTCTGGACCGACTTGAAGGGGATGTGGGTTGACGATTTAAGGAGGTTACTAGCTCTCCTTAGGCAGCGAATTGATGATTTGAATGGAAGGGAGCTACTAGCTTCCATTGTAGGTAAGGGATTGATGGCGGTGATGAGGGGTTTAATTGGAGGTTACTAACTCTCCAATTGATGTGAATGATGAAGGGTTTGATTCCACTAACACAGGTTCACCCTGCAAAGAGCTATGGAATTTCACAGTAGATTCCTCTACCCTTAAGTGAATGAAAACAATGTTCTTAGGCTGAACAGAGAAAACAAGAAGCAAAAGTGCTTTAAAATATTTTTATAAAATTCAATGATGTATTTACGAAAGGGATGGAAGTCTTTTTATAGGCAGAAAATTTCTAACAAGATTATGCCTACAAAAAGGAATATCCTAACTACTTTATTCTAACAATAAAATCTTAACTAATTAATTTCTAATTTTATGCCAACAGATTTCTTGGCATAATCTACTTGTTTGTCCAGACCCTGAATCCTCCTTGTTCTTGGAACAAACTCCATAACCTGTCTATCCTGCTTTTTTTTAAACACTAGGAAAACCACATCAAATGTGCGACAGAGATAGACAACTGAATTCCCTTGGTTTAAGATTTTAAAAACAAGATTCAGGTTCATAGAATCACCATCTAAGACAAGATCATAAATCATTATAACATTAGAACACTCACTGGAACAAAATTTTTCTTTTGAACACAAACCAAACAAATAGATATCATTGCTAGCAAACAGATTGGATTGTGCTAACTTAGAAACTTTCTCAACATATTCAAATTCAGAACTTCTCTTAGCTCTAAATAGATCATGCATGTTCCTAGACCACCATGCTAGCAATGCAAACTCATGATCTAACTTGGAAAAACTCTCAAAAACGTTTTCTCTCAAGGTTGAGTTTATATCACAAAGTTTTAAAACCCAAAAATCTTCACAGCACAAAGTTTTACAGCCTTTTCTAACTGATTTCAAGTTATGCAGCACTTTATTAGAGAAACATTCATCAATCACAAGATCTGCATCAATCCTCACCGATTTATGTTCTAATGTTCTTCTAATCAACTTATGACTCAAAGCAAACTCCGAACTCTCAGTTTTAATCAAAGAACATTCTGATCTAGAAAACATTTCATGCCTAGGTTCTTCAAAATATTGAATCATCTTATCAAAAATAAACCTAGAAACACAAAGTTCTTTCACATTCTCTAAACTAAATTGTTTCTCTTCTTCAAGTGTAACAATCACAAACAAACTAGGTAAATAATTTTTCACACCAATATCCTTACATATTTTGAGACGACTTTTATCAATGAAAGAAGGAGTGAAGAACTTGAACTCCCAGCTAGCTGTAGGCGCTATGTTGTTGTCCAATGACAATCGCTTTGGTGTTTTCTCTGGTAGCTTATCTTCATGGTCTTGCAAAGAAAACTCTCTGATACTCGGTTGCACCGGTTTCAGATTAGTTAAACCTAGACAAGTCTCATCTAATACTCCAACTGATGGAACATAGAAAGTATCCTGGTTAAACTCACCCTCAGCTACTGATTCCTTACCTTCAAACGATCTTGGCAATGGACCATACATCTCTTTTCTTCCTCTAAATCCATTGGTAGATTCCTCTACCCTTAAGTGAATGAAAACAATGTTCTTAGGCTGAACAGAGAAAGCAAGAAGCAAAAGTGCTTTAAAATATTTTTATAAAATTCAATGATGTATTTACGAAAAGGGTGGAAGTCTTTTTATAGGCAGAAATTTCTAACAAGATTATGCCTACAAAAAGGAATATCCTAACTACTTTATTCTAACAATAAAATCTTAACTAATTAATTTCTAATTTTATGCCAACAGATTTCTTGGCCTAATCTATTATTCTGGTTTAAATTAAATGACTAATTACAAACCAATAAATTAAATTAAACCAGCCTAATTGGTTTACTTTCTTTGGGCTTCCTTTTCCTTCTTAGACAGGTCCAATTCACTTGCAGAATGAGTTTTCTTTGGGTTTTAACTCTGAGCCTGATTATTGGGCCAAACCACACATCCATGACTCCTTGGGTTTGGGCTTCTTGGCTTGAGTCTTCTTCTTGGGCCGCATTGGTTGGATTTTCTGTTTCTTGGGCCGCTTGATTTGCTCCTCTCTGGGCTTGGTTCAACTCCACGTCTATGACTGCTTCTCCAGCTCCTTCTCACTTGCCCACACAGCATTGATGGGTTGTTCCAAGCTTTCCAAGCCTCAAAAACCCATGTGTTTCATTGTTCTGGTCCAGCTTCATCTGATCAAAATCCTTTTCATGTCTAGGTCGCTTAACATCCTTATTGGGCCTTTCTAGGATCGCACCAGATCTGGATATGTATAAGCCCAGTTCATATTTTATATGGACTCTGTCATAAACTAACAAGACTCATGCATAAGCAAAATTTTAATTTAATGTAATAAATCACTAATATATGGGAAAAACTTTATTTTAACCCGTATTTCAATCTATACAAAATTTGTGATACTTTTTTCTATCTAAATCAATATTACGTTTTATTTATCTTTAAGTATAATAAATATACTTAAAATTTTCTTTGTCATAACCAAAGAAAATTATGCATAATAAAAATAAATATAAAGTCTTAAGCAAGAACTTGTAGTTATTAATTTTTTAAAAATACAAATTATGGTTGTTCATTTTCAAGGTTTTCTATTTTTTATATATTTATTCATTCTAAATAGAAAAAAACCTAGTTGATTTCATATGTTTCTATTGTTTTTTTATACTTGTTGCTATACCATTATAAGTATTAATGTGTTTTTATAATTTTTAAAAAAACATAATAACTCAAATGGTTAACTATTTGTTCTCACGGGTCATGGGTTCGATTCTCCTAAGAAGAAAAAGTTTTCAATTTTTTTTTTAAAACAACGTTGTTTTGCAAAATTAATAGTTGACTAACGTTTATTTGTCAAAGTTGTTTTTTTGGTATTATGATGTTAAGTTTGGATAGAAAATTCAAATATTTGGATGAATTAGATATGAAAAAACACTTAAGATTGGTTTAGATAGGAAAAAAAAACACAAAGGATTTTGTACGAGTTGAGATAGGTCCTTCCCTCATCATCTGAATGTATCTTATTCTTCATATTGAGCCCTAGTTTTGTATTTTACAGCCTGTTTACTTCTGTAATTTTTAAGGAAATTAAAGCTCTTATGAGTTGATAAAAAAATTAGGAAAATTAAGTTTTCGCACATTCTACCCAATGTAACTCAATATCTTGTTGGATCAGCAAGCTAGTTGTGTGAAGAGGCCTAGAAAACTGGCTTGCTACTCAAACATATGTTGGACCAAAATGTTATTAAGCACATTGGGCTTGAAACATGTTGATAATGTGAATATGAAATGGACTTATAAATTAGACCCATTAGGGAATAAGTGGAACTTAAAAAAGTCTCACATTGCTTAGGAGGAACTTTTTCCACTTGTATATATATGGAAAAAGTCACTAAGTGTCAAAGTGGTTTAAGGGGAGAACCAAGGGATCCACACGCGCGCACCACCACCACCGCTCGCTCTGGGCTTTGGGCTTTGGGCTTTGTCTCGTCGTCGAGGAGTCCTATTTTTTGGCGACTGAAAATGAGATCGACCAATCCTTACTGGACCGATCAATCCATCCTCGCGATCATTTCCAGGATCGACTGGTCCTCTTCTGGATCGATCGATCACGTGCTACAGATGGTTTCTTGCGTGAGTTTCTGAGATCGACCGATCTAAACGAGATCGATCGATCTCGTTCTACGTGAGATTCCAGGATCGACCGGTACATTCCGGATCAACCGATCGCCTACAAGATCGATCGATCCATCGATCGATCTGATTTTTGGATCGATCGATCGTGTTCAAAATTTCGTCGAGATCCGCGAATATTCTAGTCAAAGCGGTTACAACCGCTTGCGAAATTTTCGGGATTTTCGCCGAAAGTCGGGATTTTATCCCAAAACCCCCCTAATCACTTCTTCCCTATAAATAGAGACCTAAAGCGATTATCCCGAGTATCCTGAGTATTTCTACAATCTCGAAAACCCTAAAAATTGCCTACTCTCTAAATTCAGAGAAAATGTCAAATTCTCTCTCATATTCGTTTCTATCTTTCAGAAACGATTCATGTTCTTGAGTATATCGTTGATACTGTGTTCGCAGATTCCTAATTCGAGTGTTGCGAATCGATCTATAAAAGGTCGTATCCTGGGATCCAAAAGGCGTATTAAAACCATCACACTACGAGCGCTTTATTGAGTTAAGTAAAAAAAATATCTCGCCTCCTTTCTGGATTTCATAAAAAATCGTTTTATAAATCGTGTTTTCTACAAATTGATTTCTCCTTTATCACAAATATCAAATCGTATTTTCTTATTCGATTTTATAGCTCCTACAACATATTCGCTTACGTCCGCATATTTGTGTACATCTTCGCTTCATGAGTCATTATGATGAATGACATTGATCTTCCATCTCAAAAAAGGAAGAGAACTTTCTGATCTTTGAGTAAAACTCGATTGGAGAATGTTTTTTTATGTTGAAGATTCTCATGTCTAAATAAAATGCATATATTAGCTATGAAAGTTTGATCACAATCTAAACTCTATAGAAAATGCAAACTCAATCAACGATCTCACCATGATTGTATATAGACTCATAGCATCTAAGATTACAACAAACAAAGCATAAAATCTACTAATATATTGAGTCCTCTTCTTACACTACTTCCGTTTCAACGAGCTTATCCAACGTTTTCTAACCAGAGCTTCTAAATGATCCTGAGTTTCCTTTACTATTTCTCTCTGAACCATTCGTCAGTCACTCTCATATCTTCACTATTTGAAACCTTCTTCTTTTGGTGGTAATAGTATCGGTGATGCCTATTATAATGGCCATGACCGACCTTTGCATGTGTCCTAGATTAGATAACTATAAGTACAATGAAACATAAGAGAATAACAAAACTAAAACATATAAATCGAAACATAAAAGGTTATGTGGAATAACGTTAAAAAGTAGATTGTTTTTAAAAACTAGATAATTTGAAAAATCAAACCTATCTAAGACATTGACAAACGAGTATTAAAACACGAGCAACATCGACATAACTAAATAGCATGTTTATGGTTAGGGATATGTGAAGATCGTGATTAGTATAATTAACGTGTGATCTTAACTTAAATGCAATTAGTTTTTCCAAGTTCGAGTAGGTTATTTCAATTATTACGTTGCGCCTACAATCAAATATAAAATTCCATAAAATAGAATAACCATTAAAAAAAGGAAAACTTTGCAGTTCTTGGTATATATATACAACTTTGTTCTCAGCACGAGGCGTCGAGGAAGAAAACAATATCTATTTATCGTATTTGACCGTTACTTCCACGATAAACGCCATGACGTGGCAAACGACGTCGTATGAAAAGGCGCACTATAAAGCTGAGTTAACTAAAATACGCTACAACGATCTGACGTGGGTGATAACAACAACCACCGAAATCTCAAACATCTCAACTTTTTTTCGAGTGGTTCATAAAAAAAATCACCAAATCTCTGCCTGACGAGTTTCAGCGTCAAGCTGAGTTTTTGAAATCGTCGGCGGAGCTTTTAAACCGGTAAAAATGATCGGTGGAGGAAGGGTATACTGGGGGAAGAAAGCGGATAAAGAGATTGACGACGGTGGATCTAACGGCGTCGTTGTGATCTTCGCTTGGAGTTCGATTAACGACAATCATCTCACGAATTTCGTTGATCTCTACTCTTCTCTCGGTTGGAACTCTCTTGTTTGCCGCGCTGGTTTTCTCACTGCGTATGTTCCTTTTCTTGAAATCGATTCTCTCTTCTTCTCTCTGAAGTTTGAAGTTTCCGACGACTTCCTTTCATTACAAGAAGATGAACTTTCGATATGTCGATGCTTTGTAGTTAGCAAATCCATAGGTTTTTTGTTAAAGTTTTCGTTTTGTAAAAACAGCATTATCAGAATCAGAATCTTTTGCTTCTTTATGCTTTTCTTGGAAATTGATTTGACCGGTTAGAAAAAGATTCTTCGAATTTGAAAAGGTTGAGAATTCTATTCGAATTGTTATCATTTACAACAATCTGAAAGATACCATAGCTACCTTTTTTGGATATTCCAGTTTTTTTATACTGTTTATTTGTTTGAGAATCTCTTTAATTAGGTTTGCTATTTTGTCTTTGATTTTCAGGTTTTATCCAGAAATGGCTCTCTCTTTAGCTTTCCATCTTCTTTCTGAGCTTGTTGAGGTAAGATTCCGACCATACGTTTCTATGTTTCATCTTAGAAGTTCTGGTTAAGGAATTTGATGAATTGTTACGTTTTCTGCGTTTTTACGTTCTTATAACTGATTCTTACTGGTTTGGTGTGTTTATTTGTTCAGGAGCTAAAGACTAGACCATGTCCTGTTATCTTTCTAGCTTTCTCCGGAGCTCCAAAAGCTTGCATGTATAAAGTCTTACAGGCATGCTTTAAAAGGATTAAACTTTCAGCTATTTTATATCCATCTTGTGCTGCTTTATGTTTTTGTCCAATGGTATCTAAAGAGTGGTGAAACTGTTATACAATGTAGGTGATCATGGGTGATTGTGAAGCTCAAATTCATCCAGTGAGAATCGTCTCCTATACAGTTTTATTTAAAACTTACTAGTGATATAGTTTCTTCAGTTCAATTTTAACTCAACCATTTTCCCCCCAATTTGTGAAGGATGATAGCCAGTTGGTTACAAACTGTATTTCTGGACATGTCTATGACTCTGGCCCATTGGATTTCACTAGTGATCTGAATGCGAAATTTGCATTACATCCCACTATACGGCAAATGTCTGTGCCTTCAAGATTAGTATCTTGGATGGCCAAAGGGATTTCTTCAGGGCTTGACGGTTTATATCTTACAAGATTTGAATCTCAACGCAGTGAGTATTGGCAAGCTCTCTACTCGTCTGTTGTAAGTTTCCACCGAACTTCTATATACCTTCTCTGAGTATGGCTTCTCAAGTTGGTAGCTTCAAAAGATTTACTTTTCCTTCTGTTTTTTTTACCAGGAACTTGGGGCTCCATTTCTAATTTTGTGCTCGGAGAATGACGAACTTGCTCCCCACCAAGTAATTTCAAGCTTCACTCATCAGTTGCAGGAATTGGGAGGAGAAGTTAAAGTTGTCAAGTGGAAAAATTCTCCTCATGCAGGTTAGTCATCATGACATATAAGATGTTATGTCTCTTATTGCAAATTCTGAGCTTTTTGTCTGTTATGCTCCTCTCTTTCTTCAGGACACTACACACATAACCCTATACAATACCGAGCTGTTATCTCCAACTTTCTAGAGAAGGCCATATCAGTTCACGTACAGAAAATCCGGCAGCTTGGAGAAAGAGCTCGCACGCATGATGAAATCTCTGAGTTAATATGCGACCTTCAGAATGTAGCTGTGAACTCTAACCAAAGCCTAAGAAGAGTAGCAACTGGGCCAAGTGACCACTTTTTCTTACCCAGCTCAGCGCCGTATCAAAGCAGCAACAACGATACATCGTCTTCACAAGAAGAACAGAGAGAAAGATCTTCCTTCCGACCGCTTCAACCAACGTGCATTAACGCTCACAGCGTTCTCGGGCAATTCCTATTCGACTCTTGTGTTCCAAAGAACATCGAAGGGTGGGATATAAGATTTGGTGGTTCTCTCAACGGTCAACCATATGCCATTTCTTCTTCCCGTAAGAACTCAAATCTTGGTTTCAAGAAACGCATCTTACGTTCAAGACTGTGATGACCTTCGGAAAAACCCGAGCAAGGTACACTCGTAATGGCAAGTAGTAGAGAGATGTAAATAGAGTGACCCATACCTACGACCTAACATACCTGAGAGTAAATCTTCGAAATGTTGCGAGTACAAGTATCAAATAAGTCTGTAGATAAGACATCTTTTATTTGTGTTAATAAAACAATACTGTAAAATTTATGGCTAGTGTAAAACGAATAAGAGCGGAGACAAAGGGTCACCTTGACGAATGCCTCTTTGAGGCGCCACTAAGCCATACAGTTTATCATTAGTCAAGACTGAGTACGTAACAGACGTCACACATCTCATTTTCCAAAGAATCCACCTCTGATGGAACCCCAAGGCTTTAAGCAGAGCTTCCAAATACTTCCACTCAACTTGGTCGTATGCTTTTGACATGTCGGATTTAACTGCACTTAAATCCTAAGAGATTGACTGATGAGTGCGCATAGCATGAACCACTTTGTGAGCAATTATAATGTTGTCTGAAATCAATCTTTCATCAACAAACGCTGTTTGAGTTGGAGAAACTAGCTCAGAGAGAAACGGTTGAAGCCTGCGAATAAGAATCTTGGAGACCATCTTGTATAACACCGAACATAAGCTTATGGGTATGAGTTGCGACATCAACGGTGGATCCACAACCTTTGGTAATAAGCAAAGGTGGGCTGCAAAATACCCATTTCGTAAAACTCAGAACTTCTTCACATAGTTTATCTCCTATGAATTCTCAATAATGCTGGAAGAAGAAACCATTCATGCCATTGACTGAATTCTCTCATTAGAATTAAGAACATTATCCTTCTTCCATTGACTGAAAGCTTTCCTACAAAGCTTAATGCGATCACAGACCGTGTTGAAGAATTCCTTGTCCAAGCTAGCTTGATTCTTTCTTTCACCATCGGTTTACACCTCATTCTTCTGTTATATCTGAACCGCCCACGATAAACATTATGAGAAGCAGAAATATTCCCTAGTACATGCCTATGGTCACATCCGCTTAAAATTCCCTAAACATCTGTCTAGTTTGCACTGATTCCACTTTTTTGTATCTTATTTCTCCCCAAGTAACCATTACTAATCTAGACGACTGATATTATTTTATTTTATTTTGTGAACACGACTGATATATTAAGTTGGATGATAGTTGTCCTGCATTTTTGGAACAAACAAGTGACATATGCAAACTTTTGATACTTTGAGGATTGTTTTGAAAATTCCTATTTTTCTTTCCTGCGTTATCCTTGTCCTCAATCAATCAGGGTTTTTGTTCATCGCAGGGTTTTTGGTCCGAAAATTCAGAGATATGTCTTCTCTAATGGCGATTCGCTGCGCATGGACCCATAAGATTGCCACAATAGGTTCTCTTCTTCAGGTACGTTCTTATTCTCCCCGTCTATCCTCTCCATTTGCACCCGGAGCCAAAACCTTTGCCGTGAACTCAATCTCGAGCAAAAATCTAAGCACATCCGCCGCCACGAATGATTATCACCGGAATAATCAGTCCGTCGCATCTTACCCGCCGCCGCAACGGCCGAATCAATCTCCAGGCTTCGACTCTCAGCGTTTTCAAAATCAGACTAACACTAATCAGAGAGCTCCTCAAAACCCTAATCAATGGATTCCTCAGAATCCTAAACACGGTGGTTACAGGCCTCAACACAGTGGTAACAATCAAGCCAATTATCAGTATCAGAATGTTCAGCAAACCCCTCAAGGCCAGCATTATCCAGGAAGCTCAAACCAAAGCCCTAATCAAATGAGTAATCGGAGCAATGAGATAACTCCTACTGTGGAAGAGATAGTGCGTTTGTGCAAGCTCAGGAGATTTAAAGATGCTATCGAATTGCTTGATAAGGGAGCTTTGCCTGATAAAGATTGTTTCTTTTTGCTGTTTGAGTCTTGTGCGAATCTGAAATCACTTGAGCATTCCAAGAAGGTACATGATCATTTCTTAAGGTCTGGTTTTAGAAGTGATCCGAAACTGAACAATGTGGTGATTAGTATGTTTGGGGAGTGTAAGAGTGTCACTGATGCGAAGAGAGTGTTTGATCATATGGCTGATAAAGATATGGATTCTTGGCATTTGATGATGCGTGTGTATAGTGATACCGGAATGGGAGATGATGCGTTGCAATTGTTTGAGGAAATGCCGAAGCAAGGGTTGAAGCCGAACGAGGATACTTTCGTTAATGTTTTCTTGGCTTGTGCTTCTGTGGGTGGAATAAAGGAAGCGTTTTTGCATTTTGATTCGATGGAAAACGAGTTTGGGATTAGCCCGAAGACAGAACATTACTTGGGTCTTTTGGATGTTCTTGGAAAATGTGGACATCTTGTTGAGGCAGAACAGTACATCCGTGACCTTCCGTTTGAAGTTACAGCTGATTTCTGGGAAGCTATGAGGAACTATGGTAAGTTACATGGAGATATCGATTTAGAGGATTACGCAGAGGAGTTGATGGTTGATCTTGACCCTTCAAAGGCTGTAACCAACAAAATTCCAACCCCTCCACCGAAATCATACAGGGAGAAAAGTATGCTTGCTAGTAAGTCTAGGATCCTTGAGTTTCGGAATCTGAGTTTTTACAAGGATGAAGCGAAGGAGATGGCAGCAAAGAAAAGCGCGGTTTATGTTCCTGACACTCGATGTGTTCTGCATGACATTGATGAAGAGGCTAAACAACAGGCACTACTCTACCACAGTGAAAGGTTAGCGATTGCTTATGGTATCATATGCACCCCACCTCGGAAGAGCCTTACAATCATCAAGAATCTCCGTGTGTGTAATGACTGTCACAATTTTATCAAGATCATGTCCAAAATCATTGGTAGAACGTTGATTGTGAGAGACAACAAACGTTTCCATCACTTCAGTGATGGTAAGTGTTCTTGTGGCGATTACTGGTAGAGCTCAGGTTCTTGAGTGGCAGCGTTCCCGGTGGCTTTGTTTTCCCATCATCTATAGTCCTCTAAGCTCTGTAGAACTCTGCTAGCAGTTGGGAACTGAGATAGTATTTGTAACAAAATTCATCTGCTTTGGACTCTTTTAAATGAGGTATTAAGTTTGTGTTTCTCCACCATGCTAAATTTTGAATAATTTATTGCTGTTTTTAATATATCTTTGCTTCTATTATGGCAGACCATTTGGAATCATGTCGGTTTAAAGTTGCAAGATTTCATTTTTTTGAAATAAGATTGTATAAATAACGAAGTTTAGTTACAATAACAGAAACAGAGAGAACAGATAGAGAGAGAGAGAGATCTGTTCAGGTAATGTTCATAGTTTGAGTCATCATCTTCATGAACTCTTCCATATTAACCAATCCATCTCCATCTGCATCAACAGCTCTCACCATCCTCTTGCAGTCTTCTAAGCTACACCTCTCCCCAAGCTTCCTTAGAACCGACATGACTTCCTCTGCGCTTATCTTCCCATCGCCGTTCAGATCAAAAGTCCAGAAAGCGTTTCTTATATCCGAAGATCTAATTCCTCCATTTCTCTTATGTGCTTCTATAAACTCCTTGAAGTCAATAAACCCATCACCGTCCAGATCCACGGCCTTAAAGATCTTGGGCACGTCCTCGATCGCCCTCTCTTGACCTAGAGCTCTCAGCACCACCTTGTACTCAGTCTGAGAAATTTTCCCGTCTTTGTCCGCGTCAAACCTTTTGAAAACGCGTCTCATCTCGTTGATTGTAGGCTGAGGGACGCCTCCTGATCCAGGTGAAGACAGCTTCCCTGAGGATTGCCTGTCTCTAGAGAACATCCTTGAAGGTTTCCTCAACATCTTGTTCTTAGATAGCTTGTATTTCAACTCAAGAAAGCCCACGTTTGACATGTCTGAATTCGATCACCAATATTGTCTTGGGAAGGGCCTTAATCTCACAATATATATACTGCAAAGCCTTCAAGGGAACAAAGAGAAAAAAATGATTCCTCTGGCAAAAAGAGAGAGTCTTTGAAGAAACGTGTGACTTTATTCCATGGCAACTTAGGCTTCAGGTTGAGAGAGAGATTCGGGAATGAAGAGGATAAGATTAACAAGGAACAAGATCTATGGCTGAATAAGGCAAAGAATGAATAATGTTTATTCGACCGAAAGTTAGAGAAAAAGGTGATTCCTTTACGGTATAGAGCTCTTTATTTATATATTTTTGTTGAAGAACTTGTACGTACGTTTTGGGTTATCACAAAGACAGAACCTGATACCAGGAATTATACTGACTGGTCGGAGCAACTTACGGATGTTAAACGTGGAATAAACTTTTATTCAGTGGGTTCGGAAATTAGGTTAGAATACTAGGAGATGATGCAAACTGATACAAGCTATTACGGGAGCTGTGTGACAAGACGAGAGGAGCTGGTCCTCCTGTTTCTTCTCCAACGCTCAAATCAATATTGACACAAGACTGGACAAACCGAAAGCAAAAATAACATGATAATAAGGCTTCTTTGAAGGAAAGTTTCTCTGATCGGATAACAAGTGAATATGATTATCCGGTAGTTATCTATATAGTTAAAAGATCGAACTTGGTTTCTAGAAGTTATCTTCCTCTTGCTAAGCGCTTAAAGATTTGTTTTTTCCTGACATCCGGGTCAGAGTTTGCATCGGTGAGTTTTTAGGCGTCTCATCTCCTAAATTTCTTTTAAAAAAAAGAAAAAAAAAGAAAAAAATTAAAAACTGCTTGAGACGTCTCTACCAGAAAAAACCTATGAGACGTCTCACCTGTGGTCTTTTCTTCTTCTCTTTCATCTTTTTCTTCTTCTTCTTCATTTTTCTTCTATCTGTGAATTTGACGTTCTCCTCTCCTCTCTCTTGCCTCCTTTGATCAGATTGCAGCATCTCACCTTTGCGCCGTATCCTCCGTGAAATTCTCCTTCGATGGCTGCGTCCTCGCTTCCGCCTCCTCTGACAAGACAATCTGATATAGGGTTTGGGGGGATGGAGAGTGGTGTCTCTTAGGTCACAGATTATCCTTGCGGCGATGGGGTTTTGCCTCTCTGGTCTGGTGTCATTTGCTCCACCATCAGCAATTACCGTGACGTCATGCTGTAATCTTTCGACTCACATAGTACTTTGAAAATTTTGTTTTTTCTTTCACTTAAATGCATGTGTATTGTGATCTTTGAAGAGAAGTGGTTGCAATGTCCATAGTGGAGACTTTCCCAACGGTTGTAACGAATCTCCTAGATCTCACTGTTCTGTAATTTTAATCTTTCTCTCTTTTTGTTGAGAATTTTTTTAAAAAAACTTAGGTTCTTGTTAGTTCTGATATTCATGTTCTTTAAGTTGAGTAGAATCCCTTGAATTGAATTGATTGTGGTCCAACCAGTGTAGAACATTGAGATTTAGTCTATGTTTTCTTTTTTTCCCATCAATTTAACAAAGTGGCTGTTGTGTTTCACGGTATGCATAACATCATTATGGCAGTTCTATTGAGTTATTCTAAGACAGAGTACGACATCTGCAGTGGCTGGTACAGCTGAAGTGTGTCTACTTGGAACCAGGTTTCACAACTGACCAATGGATATCCAGAACAGAATGGACCATTAAGCACGTCTCGTTTTGATTCTGTGTTGCGGCATTTGTAGACTGTAGAACAAAAGCAATGGCATGGAAAGGAAACATATCGAGGTCTCTTTAAGAGCTCAGGATTCTTCTTTGTCAATCTTTTCTAGCTAGCGCTTCCGCCAGGTTTCTTCAGCTTTTCTCTTCTCCTTTTTTTTTTCTCTTGAATAGAGTTTAAATATACACATTGACACCAAAATTCAAAGCATTTGTGGTTATGCTGCTACACTAAAGAAAGTTTGACTTAAAACTGTTCAATGTAAATAGAGTTGAGATCATTGTGCTTATTGGGAAACATGTTACTTCAGTGACAATGAGAGTTATTATGAGCTGTGTGTTCTTTAAACATTTGACATGAATGTGCTCATTGGTAGTGACAGATGTAGCTTCTTCTTTTTTCTACATTCATATTTTTTAGAGGAAGAGTCTTTATAACAGCTAGTGCTTTTAAGATGTGTGTATTGCTGTTGGTACTTGGTAGTTACTTGAATTAGTCGTTAGAGTATCCGCAGCCTCCATATACTCAACCTGCAATTTTCTAGCATCAAAGGAGAACATAACTTGTACCTGAATTCCTTAAAACTTCTGACCAGTTTCTGATTCAAGTTTTTTAGTTGACAAGCTCTTCCACTTAGTGTGTAAGCTTTAATAGTAGAGTTTTCTTTTGTTTCTTGATGATGGAGCATTTGGAGGAAACCATGGAGATGATGAATGATAATAACACAGCTCCAAGCAGACTGGTGGAAGAAAGACTTGATGAGATTCGTAAAGTAATGAGCAAAGCCAATGACGATTTGTAAAGTAATGGGCAAAGCCGAAGACTCGATAACTCTAATAACAAAGTTTCCTAATTTTTTTAAGTACATTATCTTTTATGTAAGTTTTTCTCTTAGGTTTTGGTGCACACTTGTTTATAATTTGAAAATTAATACATATTTTTTTTTTTTTTAGAAACTCATTTAGAGTTTCACCATTGCACCAAAAATCTTGAAAGTTTCTAAATAAGTTTCAATTAATAAATTATTAATAAATTTATTATTAAACTATTGTTATGATACTCTTAAGAGTTTTATGGATGATGATGCTTAGTATTCCACCTTGTTTGATCACTTTGTTTAACTAAGTAGTTGTGGTCTAGTGGTTCCCATTTGAGAAGATATTGCCCTCTTGGTCCAGGTCAGGGATCAATTTCCCTCAAACGTGGAAAGAAAAACCCATCATTTCTTTGACGTATTGATCAGTCTACCATCGGTCAAAAGCTTAACCAACGCAAACTTATATCAATAATCGTTTGACCAACTTTCTTGGATTAATCTTTTTTCTCAATCAGTAAATAATTGAGTCATACACTTTGTTTCCTAGAAAAAAAGGATCAGAGTAATTCACTTTTCAGTTCTCACGTTGGTTACTTCCTTGTTTGAATAGATTCATGGGTCAATATAAACCAAAGCAATTACCAAAAATAATAAAAAGATTCGGCTTTTGCGTCTTCAAAGACGCAACCTTACTGTGATGTGTTTTAAAAACAAAACAAATTCATTATAACAAAAAAACAGTTACTTTCTTTTATATTTAATCAAATCCAAATTTCGATATTAATGAAAACAGGTAATTATGGAACTAGCTTTCTCAAACTCTCATTACAAGACAGAGTGATATATAGAAAGAGAGTGAGAGGGAGAAGAGTAAGTTGAAGGGAAAGAGATATTGTGAGTGAGCTTCAGACAGAAGTGTTACAATGGCTACAAACCCTGGTTTTCGTCTGTGAAAAGAAGTAAGGAACAACCAGAGATTCTTCAATGTTCTACAAGGCCTCTTCAGAAAACATGGTAACTCTGGTTTAAACTCTTCATGTTCATAAATTAGGCTACCTCCTTATTAGCTTGTCAGAGTTTGTATGGATATGTTGAATGTTTCGGTTCTCTACTTCTCTAACTGATTTTATCTCTTTAACAAACTCTCTTCCTCTTTCTGTTCTGTGCTTGAGAAGAAGTTGAGTCTTGTTATCTTTGTATTAAAGATGAGATATTTTCCTTCTCTGTGTTTATTGGTCTCAAAAGAACTCACTGCTTCATCTTGTTTGTATAAACCACAGAGATCCATTCCTTAGAACTTCGCGAGAAGTGTCTCCCAATATGAGCTCTCCGGTAAGATGAAGATAACAGCTGTTGGGATATAGGAATCTCCAGGAATCCGAGATTCTACTTCATGGAGAAGGCTGGATGGGACAAGTTTGTAATGGAAACTTTCCTGGGAGACGATGAATTCCTTACGTTCACTCACGAAGGCAAAATGCGTTTCAATGTGAACATCTTCAAGGCAAATGGCTTAAAGATGATCCATCCTCCATAATACATGGTCTTCTTGGCTTCTTCTAGTAAGAATCGATTTTATTTTAATGAAACAGTGAACTAGATAAAGACATTGATGCTTTATTTTTGATGATGAAACAGTTAGGATTAAGAGGGAACGAGATGAGTAGGTGCCGACAACAGCTGAAACTATCGGAGGAGGAAAGGACAAGAGGAAGCTCGAATTTGGGAGGAAGAAAGCTAAGGAATCAGATAGTTCCAAGATGACCAAGAAACCAGTTAGTGCCCGAAGATGCTACAGGGGCTTCTTCCTCCTCTTTTGTTGCAGAATTTACCATCTTCATGAATAAATCATACCTCAACACTGTGGTAAGATAAGACAAACAAAAAGACTAAACACAGTAAACACATTGGCTTTTTCTTTTCATAAGATGATATGCGAGTCAAAACTACTTTTTTATAAGACGATCTCGGTATCTATTACAAAGGATCAAACGCTGAAGGAGACAACTACGTTTAAGATACATCACCCGGATATGAAGAGGTCATAGGATGTGGTTTACTTGCCTAGGCGTATAGGTACGTCATTCTTCTCTGGTGGATGGAAACGCTTGACCAAGGAGTATCCTGTCGACTTTGAGGACTCCTGCAAATTTACATTCTTGAACCCGACCGAGCTGCTTCTCGTCGTCTCCAAACCCATAGTGGAGATTCTCTAATGATGACCGATGTGAGTGTCTTATTTTAGAGAAGTTACTGAGTACACATAATTTAATGGTGTTGTTTAAGTATCCATAACTTTACTTCTTGTCTAACGGATGGATCTCTGTAGCTTGATGTTTTTGAACCAGTTGGTAATCTGTTGTTACCGTGAGACTTTTTTGTTCTCTCTACTCGTAGTTATATTCTGGAACCTAAATGTGTCGATATTTGGTTGAGATAGATGTAGAACAAACTGTTCATCATCAGAGATGCATTATAAAAATTAAGTGTCTGAAATACATCAGCCTAAACAAACAAAATGACTGCAGTAACATGATACTATGAACTAAGGAACATAACCTGTGAACCAGCCATACAGGTTACATAATGACTTAGAACAATCCAAATTCTCAGGAAAACTTGTTTCTCAAACGATGAGTTAATGGAGCTGCAGATCTCCCTTCATAACTTCAAGCAGCGAAGAATCAATTTCAAGTGAAAGATCATAGCCTAAGCTTACAAGTGGACTTTGGTTTGCCAAGATCAATCAAGTATCAGACTTTTCTGCATCCTATTCCAAACTAGACATTGCCTCAACTACAGAGTAGTAGGTACTGTCATTAGGAGTAATCCCTTCACTTTTCATTTCCATTAACAATTCTTCTGCGAGTCTCCCGTCCTGGTTTTTACTCAAACCTTTTAGCAGAGCATTGTAGGTGAGAAGGGTTGAATTAAACCCGAGACTCAACATCTCATCCCGAACCATGAAAGCTTGCTTTGTATCTCCTTTCTTACTATACCCACTTATCAGAGTGTTGTAACTAATATGGTCCGGTTTAATTCCTCTTCTCTTCATCTCCCCCATCAGTTCACGAGCTTCTTCAAACTTTCCCTCTCCACAAAGCCCTCTCATCAAGCAATTGTATGTCACATCATCAGGATCAATTCTCATCTTATCCATCTCCTTAAGAAGTGAAAATGCACGGTCCATGTTACCAGTAGAACAATGGCCATCCATCAAGGCATTATACATCACAAGATCAGGCTTCATTCCCTTGCCTACAACATTCTCAAACAACTCATCTGCTTCCCTCATTTTCTTTCTTCTACATAAGACATAAATAAGCGATGTGTAAGTAAATTGCGTCGGCTCAATTCCATCGGTCATCATTTCGTCGTGCAAAGCAAAAGCTTTCTGTGCATCTCCATGCTGACAATATCCATTTATGAGTATGTTGTAAGTGACAGCATCCATAGCTAAACCCTTTTCTCTAATCTCCTTTATCAATATCTCAGCAGCTTCTATCTTGCTCTCCATAAATAAACCATGAATCAAGGTGTTGTAAGTATAAAACGTTGGCGTGAAACCTTCTTTCATCATCTCATTCCTGTAAGCAAAAGCTGACTCCAAATCCCCTTTGTTACTACAACCACGGATCAAAATATTATACGAAACAGAGTCCGGACCCAAACCGATTTCCTTCATCTCCCTCAGTATCTCAGAGGCTCTCCCTTGACCACACATCCAAGACAGAATTGGATTGTATGTCTGCAAATCTGGTTTAAAGCCTTTAACTTTCATTTCTTTGATAACCATACGAGCTCCTTCTATTCGTCTTCTCAAAGAAAACCCTTGAACCACAGTGTTGTAAGTGACAATGTTAGGCTTAACTCCAAAACACTCCATGATTGCTAACATTTCCTTGGCCTTCTTCAACTTCCCTTCCTTGCACAATACGTTGATCATAATGTTGTAAGTGTATATATTCGACTTAATCTCCATTCTATACATATCAGCATAGAAGACCCAAGCGTTCTCAGTTCGATTCAACCTTGATAACGAACTCAGAATGCAATTACAAGTTTCTGTCTTTGGATCAAAACCTTTTTCCTTCATAAAGTAAAAGCACTCTATTGCTTCATCCACCATCTTCAATTGACAGCAACATCTGACCAAGAAATCGAAAAGAATGGTGCTTTTAGTCTCTAGTCGATCACGAGCAAGCACCAATTCATCGAAAATGTCTCTAAAACTAACACTTCTCTTACTTATACTACTAACTACTTCGTTAAGTAACTGAAGAGCTGGTTTGGGAGAAGAGAGCTTAGAGACAAGAGCTATTGCTAGGCACTGTGTTGGGAAGTCCAAGCAACGAAGATTGATGCGGTTGACGAAATTGAGAGCTAAATCTGGAGTCTTGACGAGGCTGAGCAGAGTTGTTGATATAAGTGAAGGTGTGAGCTTGTCCGAAAGGTGTTCGACGAAATGCCACTGAGAAGATCGTACTGAGTCGAGCAAAATTTCAGAACTTATATGTGGTTGTGAGGACTCCGCCTCGGTGGTGGATGTTAAGGGCAAAGAAGAAAGACGTGCGGTGGTACGAGAATAGCCGGCAGTGCCGGAAAGAATTGAGATTCGGTGGCGTAAAAGACAGGGAAAAGTGAACTGTCTCATTTAAGGGTCTTTATTTTACAGTGAGGGTTGAAAAATCGAAGAATTGAAGGAGAAGTAGAGGAAGAATGGGGTTTAAGAGTGATCGATCGCAAATTAACCGTGGTATATATTTGTTTAGTCTCTTCCTCATATATCACATTCTTTTTCTCCTTCCAACAACGAATTTTACAGGTGAAGAAAATTTTTTTTGATCTCTTCAGTTCCTTCAGACAAAGATTTTAAAGTACCAAGGATGCTGGTACGACAAAAACAGACTCCATGGAGTCCTTAATTACAAAATAGGGCTTCAGCCACAAGAAACCGATATAATTGTTGCTTCTTTCCCCAAATCGGGCACGACTTGGCTCAAGGCACTCACACTCGCACTCCTTCAACGATCAAAACACCCTTCTGATGATCATCATCTTCTAATATCTCATAATCCTCATGAGCTAGTGCTATTCTTTGAGGAGATTTACCGTAACAGCTCAGAACCGGACTTTAACAAGTTCTCATCATCATCATCATCATCATCATCATCATCATCATCATCTCCAACATTGTTCTCAACTCATATGCCGTTGCATACTCTTTAAGTACCCTTCAAGGAGTACTCTCCTTGCAAGATCATCTACGTGTGCAGGAACGTGAAAGACGTGTTCGTGACCAGCAAGGGAGTGGAGGCATGGGGTGTAAAAAAAGTTGGGAAATGCACGCTTGAGGCTTTGTTCGAGTCATACTGTAGAGGAGTTGCCTTATTGGGTCCTTTCTGGGACCAAGTCTTGAGCTATTGAAGAGGAAGTTTGGAAGATCCCAAGCATGTGCTTTTCATGAGGTACGAGGACTTGAAAACAGAACCTCGTGCTCAAATCAGGACACTTGCAGAGTTCTTGGATTGTCCTTTACTGGTGAAGAAGAAAAAAACGGAAATGTGGACAAGATCTTGGATCTCTGCTCTCTGCGTAATCTAAGTGGTTTGGAGATCAACAAAACCGGAACAAGGTGGACCGGAGTAGGTTTCAAGAGTTTTTTCCGTAGAGAGAAAGTAGATCACTCGACATGATCATAGAGGATAAACTCAAAGGTTCGAGTTTGAAATTCTAGAGTTATATCTATGCATGTGTAGTTTGTGATGAATGTCAAACCAGCATCCCCTATCACTAATACTGCAGGTTTGTGATTTTCTTGAATCCATTATAATAAAAGGTTACCTTGCTCCTTTGGCTGTATAATTCTGAGAGTTGTGGTTTTCATTTCCTTTGTTGCTTAATAAAGGTACTTTACTTACTGCTTTGTTCATTTGATATATGACTAATAAAGAATCATAATTTCGTAATATATCATGAGTCATGGCATATGCCATTATTGAAATACGGTGAAAATACAAGTGTTATGCATTAATCTAGGCTATCTAGCTATAGACATTCGTATAATGAGACTAAAATATTAAATATTCAAAAATATCAAAGTCATTCCTCTTTAATTATATATTTACAGTGGAATCATCTCCTAGTCTATACTTGACTCACATACCGTTGTTTGCACCGCAATAGGCTCTCAAAAACTATCTATGCAAGATTATATACTTATGTAGGAACGTGAAAGAGGTGTTGGTGTCTCTTTGGTGGTATGTTAAGTCCAATTACAAGAACACTTAAGGTTGAGAGAGAAGCACTATCAAGTCTCGGGGCTATGTTTGACTCGTTTTTGCAGCGGATTTTTCTACTTATTGGGATGTTTTTGGGACAATATGTCTTTAGCTATCTCAGACGGAGCCTCCCAAGAATGGGCTTTTCATGACGTAGGAGGAAGCTTATATTTGTGAATATGAAACATAATCTTATCTCCAGCTTAGCCTAGATTCATGTTCGTTGGACTCTAGAGAATGTAGATATGTAAATGATTCATGTTCGTCTTCCCGTTGCAAATGAAACGAGTTGGCACAGATTGTTCGACACGCAAATCTTTCAATAAACGACAAAGCCATTTTATTTGATGAAGAGGTGGAACCATATTCTGCCTCTGCCACAGATTGAGAGATTGTTTTTTTTTTATATACTTTATCTTCCAAAAAGTAGGTGAAGTGCGGAATACGATAGCAAATGGACTAAGAGGCCGTCGAGTTATAAGATATGGTATCCAATATGTATCACAGTAGTATACTGTAAGAGATAACGACCTTGCTATAGAAAGAAAGAAACGATGTTGAGAAGTTATCAGATGGTTGGAGCGATCCTCCGACAAAAATTTCTAATTGAATTTGTTGTTACTTTTCGAAGTGAAAGATAAATTCTTCATTTTTAATTTGATGAAACATATTATCATAAAAATGTTGCGCAAATCATTACTAATAACGTAGCAAATTGTAAGAAGAACATCTATACAGCAAAGAATGTAGAAAGGAATGAAACAACATAAAAACTGAATAATATAAAATTATGGAGTTGTGCTCGCAATAAAACATTTCGTCATAAACCAGAACATGTGACTAGCAATCATTAGTAAGTTCTCTCTCTCTTTTAAATTGCTTTTGATTGCTGATACATGTTTTTGCTTCCATCATTGTGCTACATAAGAGATCGAAGCTTATCAAAAGAGATCTTTGAGCCATGGTGTAAGTGAAGAGTATTCTATTTATAGAGAGGATGATATGTGGAAATCAAGTTTTGTTGAGGAGAAAATTGTGAATGATGATTTGTGGGAACAAATGTTTTATATTATTGATACAAAACCTATATATCAGATGATTAGTTTTGTGACATCGATAAAGAATGCCTTTACTTGGTATACAAGATGTGGGATACTATAATTGAGAATGTGAAGCTTGTAATCTATAAGAGAGAAAGCCATCATTTATTGTCGGAGTTGAAGTTTTAAAGAATTGAAGAACATGAAGATTCAAAGAATTGTCGGAGTTGAACATACAATTTTTTAATCAAATTTACGGTATAATTATGGTTTAAAATGGGATTGGATTATCCAAATATCTAATTATTTATTAAATATTTCGGGGTTAAATATTATTTGTTATGTATAATCCTAATTTTTTTTTCGTAAAATCTAAAATTTATTAAGTTATTATTTGTTGTCAATTTAATTTAATGACTTTTATTATCTTTTTCATTGTAATTCTACATATATTGATGAATTTCAATAATAACTACCATTATGCTACATAATTTTCACAAATCACTTTTTTAGACAAAAATATTAAAAGAAAAAAACTGGTATACTTTTTATTGGAAAAACCTTCAAAGCATGTACGGAGTCATTTGAACAAACCATTATGACTACAACTGATTTGACTTTGATTTGGATTCAGATCATTACAATTGTTTCCTCATAAATATCCACAAGAAAGACGAATGATTAAGTTGACTCAAGACAAAATTTAAAACTTATCATTTTTATAAAGTTTATGGCAAATAATCAGAATTATAACAACATTGATTAAAAACAAGATATTACAAAACAACTAAAAACAAAGTTACAAATTACAACAAGAGCTACAAAACCCAAAATTTATGGGCACAAACACAAAGTATCATGTATCAAATTTTTAAACGAGAGAAAGAGAGAGATAGAGAACCATTATAGTCCATAACTTATTAAAAATCCAAAAAGCTTTGAATCAATCAATCTTCATTCTCTTCTCTCTCTCTAGGTACAGCACCAAATTCTTTCACTAGAATCTCAGCAACCAATGGAACCAAATCCGTAACACGAACACCTTTCTTATAAATCTCTCCAATATGCGAGTCGCTTCCTATTCGTCCTCCAACGTACACGTCAGCACCCTCCACAGGCTTACCGTTCTCGCCACGTGTTAAGCATCCCATAAATCCGATATCCGCCACT
Source organism: Streptanthus diversifolius (assembly GCA_039880935.1). Classification (NCBI taxonomy): domain Eukaryota; kingdom Viridiplantae; phylum Streptophyta; class Magnoliopsida; order Brassicales; family Brassicaceae; genus Streptanthus; species Streptanthus diversifolius. The sequence continues at coordinate 2,121,559 of JAXGFM010000001.1, forward strand.
TGGACTTGTCCACAAGTGTTGGGACATCCTGTCCAGTGCATCCTTATTGGCTTTGGCACAGCTACAAGTCTCTCCACTTCTTCTGTAACTTTTAAAGCTCTTAGTTTTGTCTCGATTATCGCTTGTCCACAAAACTGGTTTCCGGTACAAGCAACTAAACCTTTCATCAAGATCGATGGCTCAGGGGAGAACCGGTTCTTGAGAAACGGTTCTTGAAGCAAAGCTTCGGTTTTCGAAGTTTCCACATTTGGGATGATGATGTTTTGCTCTACCGTGAGTCTTAGCTCGCCTGAGCCGTATGTGTCAGCTAATCGAGCCAGCTCGTCCATGTCATCCGCTTGTAGCCTACCAACCGGAACGTGAAGGCCAATGTAGCTAAGACCTTCTTGTTTCTGAGGGTGGACTCCGAAATAGTCTCTCCTCTCCCATTGTTTGTTCACAAGATCCTCCGAAGAAGCTCTCTCGAGTTTCCCTGTTGCCATTCTCTTCTCTACTTCAGCTCTAAATCCTTCAATACCCTTTACCATTTTTGCAAACAGATAAAAAAAATCAATAACTTCCAAAACCAAATTTTCTAAGTAAAAGTCGCAAAAAGAGTGAGGAGTGTACTTACAAGTTCGTCAATGAGCCACATCATTCTCGTTTTCTGTCGGTTTCCTCTAGTTCCAAGATCTCTGAAGGCCTCAAGAACAGCTTTGCAGAGTGGAAGAACATCTTCAGCGGGAACCCAAGCATCAAGAGGAATAGCTTCTTCACATCTTTTGGGACTAAAGAATCCTCCCACAAGCAAATTGAATCCAAACCGTCCATCTTTAGTGGCAGGCATGTAAGCTAAATCATTGATATGTGGATGCTCATAAAGATCATGAGTCCCAACAACACACACATTCCACTTTCTCGGCCTGCAACAAAACAAAGAAACAAAAACTCCTCTTAACATATTCATTCACTCACCAAGCACAACTCAATCTAAACATCAAAAACGAAAATGTAATCTCACAAGTTAGTGAAATCGGGATTTCCACGGGAATTAGCAGTGATGAACTGCGAGAGTAGGTTCGTGTAAGGTCTTGTATCGACGATCTCCTCCGGATCAATCCCAGCTACAGGATTCCCAACAGGGTTCCTCACATTATCCATCCCACTCTGTAAACTCGTCAACCCAACAGAAGCAAGACCTTTCAAGATCTCAGGAACATCAGGCAACACAACACCACGGATCTGCCAGTTCTGTCTTGTTGTCACATCAGCACATCCATCTTCACCATACTTCCTAATCACACTCGCTAAGTAACGAGTCTGCGCACTTGTCGTCACACCATTTGGTAACTTCAATCTCATCATAAACTTTCCATCTGCAAACAACAACAAGAAGAGTCAAGATGAGACCTTTTAAATCCTAATCAAATATTTCACAATTTAGTAACTAAACTAAATAAAAATCTTGACTTTTTTTCCAAATTCCATCACAAAGATCTTAACTTTTTGTCTAATTCAGTAATAAAGATTCAAAAGAGGATTAGAGAAGAAGAGAACCAAACATACACGAATGCTTCCTGCGATGGAACAAACCAAGCCACTTGAGTCTAACATCAATATCTTCTTTAGAAGACTTTTCACTATCAATCTCTTCCATAGATTTCTTCGCGAGCTCTTCAATACCATTCTCCATGAACAGCTTCATGGGCTCTCTCTCGATCTTAACCTTCTCCTGTGGATTAATCCCTTTTCGAAACTTTTCTTTGAGAATGAAAAACCCATCTCTCAATTCAACTCTTGGTTCAAGCCGATCTGCGCCAACGGAGGGAGAAGCGGTGGTTCCCGCCGGAGTAGCGGTCTGTGCAGCGACGATGACGGATCTTCTTGGTTTTGAAGGGAGGAGAGTGTGAGGAGCTGTGAAACGGAGAGAGAGAGAAGTTGAAGAGGAAGTCATGGCGGAAGGAGGTTGTAGGAGAAGGTTGGAGAAGTGCGGCCATTTTTGTAGAGGGACGAGATGAGCTCTTGAGCAATTCAAAGGGTCAAGTTTCTTCTCTGTTGTGAGGAGGAAACAGACACTTCCCTGATTTTCTCTTTTTGTTTTTAAAAAATATAATTAGGATCCAAATCAATTTTTAAACTTGGATTAATTGTATGGTTCATTTACTTTTTATGTTTTTTTTTTCTTACATCTAGAGGATGTATTATATTAACGGAACATTATAATATTAATATTATTTAAAATTCAGTGGACAGCACAACACTGTACTATATATAACTTTTTTTTTTTGGCATGACTATATATAAATGTTAGCTAGACTCAGTTAAAATAATTCAACATTTCTTAGAGAGAAGACTCAAGTTTGATGTGCCAATAGGAAATGATAAAGCAACGTCTTTATTATAAACTACTAAAACAAGTTGTGTTGTGTAGCATCTAGGCTTGTTAAATTATGAATAGCCTAACTCAATGTCCTAGTGAAGGTATATCTGGGTCATTAAAACTTTATCTACTTGAATTTTTTGCTTAGGTAAATAACATTTATTTTTAGCTAAAATTAGTTGTGTTTTAGACATATTTGATTCTATTTTTTCTTATATCTTTAGGAATCAACACCATCATATTTTTTTCTTACATTCAAAGATATAAATTACAAATATCAAATTCAAAATTGCTTATATAAAATATTTTCCAACTTTCCCTTTTTTTTCCAGAACACTTTTTGAGTTCCATTTATGACTCAAAACATGGAAAAATCATAGGATAACATTACAAAACTGTACCAAGTTACAGTTACTTTGCATGTAATGATAAAATTATTTTATAAGAACAGAAGGACCCCTACTTTTTAGGGAGGATATTATAAAAAAAAAACTATAATAAAATTAGCTAGTGGCTCTTCTAGTTATTATAATCTTCACGACATAACTTACGACTTCTCACGACGTCTAAGAAACAAAAAACATGAGAAAGACATTTCCCGGTTCGGTCCAAACCGGCAGCTTCCAAATTATTTTCCACCGCTATTTCACGTGTGGCTTCCACACTTGCTCACCTCCTCCTATGTAATCCTACAAGAGGATCGGCTACAACCAATAATTGACCAAGTGAATATATCCATAATCAAACTTGATTACTAACCTGCACAACATAACTACTCTTGGTGTTTTAATATGGGGATCAGTCCGACCAATTTAATTTATAAATCTTCTATCCACTTTGGATAACTCGGTTTGGTTAAATTTGAATAAACCTAAACTTTAATGATTTATCTAAACTCGTGAAAAAAATATAAAAATCTATGTTACAGCCTACAGACACCGAGAACTAATCACCTGGTAGCTTCTGGGATCAAGATCACAACTTCTTAGTTTGATTATAACATTTGAATCTTAATTTATTTATATATTTAAATTCTATGGATCGTTTTATTTTCTTCTATTTGGTTTTGAAATTAATTCATATTTTGCTCATATTTTATGTTTTCACTACACGAAAACGTGGAAAAAGCGACTGCTATAATAGTCGCATTTTTGTCGTTAAAATTAAGTTTACAACTACGAAGCGACTAAAACATGTAGTCGTAAATCCTTAGTCGGTGATCGTGATAGTCGTATATTTGGTCGTCATTTGGCATTTATTTTACGACTAAAGAGAGATGTCCGGGAGTGATCGTTAAATAGTCGTAAACATTAACGACTACATTACGATGAATAACCGATTGAACTATGTTGTTATATACTGTACTTTGTAGTCGGTATTTAGTCGTAATAATTTAGCGACACAATGATGACCACTTAATCTAAAATGTTAATTATTTTTTGTAGTCTTAAGGTAGTCGTTAACTTGAGATGGCTGATTATCGACCATTTTACGACAAATAAGGAGTCGTATCATTGTCGTAAAATATGGTTTGTAGTCGTAATGTTGTCATATTTTAGTGGTCAAGTTGAGTGACTAATCACCGACTAATTAAAGATTAAATTGGTAGACGTTTATTAGTTACATTTTAGTCATTAAATAATAGGCGACTACGTAGTATTTAAATTGCGATTATTTTTTGTTGTCGTCTGGTAGTCGTTTTTATGTTGGCGTCTATTTTGTAACTCTGTTACTACTTCTTGACGACTATTTACCTACTTTAAAATGACTACAAAGATGGATCGTTGCAGTTTGATTTGCATTTTTACTGGTAGGGTTTATATTGCGTAATGATGGAGTTGGTACTACTCATTTCGTTTACAAAATTACTTGAACATAAAAGAACTGGAACTTAGTTATTAAGCAAGAACACATAACATATGGAAGCTTGTATCATGTTTTGCAAAACCAACTAAAACAAAGAAGTGCAAAGTGTAGGTAGCAACAGGACATGAAACATAACCTAAGGAATTAGAGATGTGGTGGGAGCCGTTGGTGTTGTAGCAGGCATGTCGGTTGAATTTGAATCTGTAGCAGGTTCAACTGCCTGTCCAGCCATGAAGTCAAGGAATGCGGGATCCGTTAGACGTAAGTACTTCTCCACCAGTGACAGTTGGTGTAGTTTCTCTTTCTGCTCAGCCACAATTTGTGCATGTTGAGCAGCCTGCTCTTCTATTTTCCTTTGAGCTTCCTTGAGCTGTCCTTCCAATGTCAGAAATGATGCGGATGGTCCTGAGTGTGATGAGCTTCCCGTAATTTCTCCTATATTGTCCTTCAGGCTGCCAAGTCCATAGTAATTCCCCCTTGAATCTTTCTGTGTTGACTGAGGAAACAGATTATAACAAAAACAGTTCGATATATTACTGGAATGAATTGTTAGTGGAACTCAAAATGATTAATAAAACAAGGACAGACTGTGTACTTGAAGGAAGATTGCACTGAATTCCTCAGTTGTGAGGTCCTGCACCCGTGAAGCACCATCAGAAACGGTTGAATTATCTGCCTCAACCTGGCTTAACTTCTCTTGTAAGTTCTTTTCATATGTTTCTATGATCTTCTTTGCCTTCCGATCCACATAAGTACCATCTGCCTTTGTATGAGTCTTGATGAAAACTTCACCAAGACTCACAGGTCTGCCTAATTCCTCTTCCTGCAAAAATTTTAAGATTTCATCAGTAAACTTTACAATAACATTAAACTAACTTGCTTTCAGCCAATAACCATTTGTTGTTGGATTTGGCGATATGAAGTAGGACCGGATAGATGGACGTGGGGTCCGAGTCCATTACGGTCAGACAAACGTGCAGTTGAATATATTCGGCTCTTTTCCTTTGATTACGTATTTGAATTTACTTTGACAATATGATTTAATTTGATTTGGATCAGCTTTTTTTGTTGGAATGAATCTTAAGCTTGGGGACGCCATATTTAATCAATTTGTTCTGTCATTTGCTTTATCACAAATTTGTGAAAAAAATACACAACTCTATTAGGAATAAGTACATAGACGAACACAAGAAATGGGGAGTCTTGGAAAAGAAAAAGCCTTTACTTTTGTCAAAAACATAGAAAAATCCAAACAAAAATCCTCACTTTTGTAATAAATAAACATATTCCATAAAAATGATTAGTGTTTTAAAGATATTTTGACAAAAATGAAAGTTTCTTTACCCATTTTTTTCTTAAAATTTGAAAACTTACAAAATATCTAAAGTTTACTAAATTTTGATCTGAATTTTTTAACGTGTGACATGCTAACATTAACGATATGGGTAAAACCCTTACTTTTTTCAATAACATGAAAAACCCCGTGACATTTTAAAGGTTTTTAATTTATGAGTGTGTTTTAGATATTTTAGTATCGAGTTAAAGTAAAAGGAATCGAGTCACGTTTTACTAGTTTTCAAAGAAATAAATATCAAATTTAAAAGTTTATTAGAGGAAAATGAGTTTAAAAAGGATTTTTTTTTGTTGACTTTGTGGAAATCATGTGATATAGTGACCAAGACTATCTCTTAAAGTAATTACACATATATAAAGTTTTAATCTAGGAAGCATGGAATTTGTGAAAATGATACGCTTCCCGCTTCACAATCGGAATCAGAAGTAGAATCGCTCGGAATCTCTTGGAATCGTCTCGGAATCGTGATTCTAAAAATGAAACATTTGGAATCATCTCGGAATTGTATCGGAATCATTTTGGAATCACGATTTCAAAAATAAAGTATTTGAAATTATCTCGGAATCATTTTAGAATCGTGATTCCAAAATTATAGTGTGATAATTTCCAAAATTAAAATTTGATGTCATCGTTGTCGTAGAAATCGTCAAATTATTACTAAGTGAACTCATTCTCGCATTTTTTTTATAAATGCATCGTAGAATGCTCTATGTAAATAAATCAAAATAAAGGGATATGATAATAATAAATTGTTAAAAAAAGTGAGACAAAATATTAATAAATAAATAGACCATTATATTTAAAATTATTTTCAAATAAAACATTTTTGATGAGATAAATCATTTATTTCTCCTATATAAACTCAAGATATGAAAACAGAAAAAAACACAAAATTTAATTATTAAAAAAAAATATTGTAAACCTATCTGTATAATTTTGGAAATGATTCACATAGAATTTGGCGATTTCTACAACAACAACATTTTATGTTTTCAATATAATTTTATTATAGTATTATATATATGTATATATACGCTTCCAATACGTACCCGATTCCTATATATTTTTTAAAAATCGTTTCTATGTTTCTTAACGCTTCCGTTTCCGCGTACCTGCTTTTGATTCCATGCAACTTAGGTTTTAATCCATCATTCCGCAATATTAAAAGAATATTAAAGTTAATATACTAAATTGAATAAAAAAAAATTAAGTATGGTAAATTTTGAATTTGTTATGAGAAGTAGGGTAACTTTTTATTTTGCTCAATAGATAGTTTTCACTGTTTGGTAGAACTTTTTGCGTCTTTCCATTTGTCCTCTGGGAATCCCATTGAGTAATTCATGACCTTGCGAATTGTGTTGCCCGAACTTATTAAGGCTTCTTCTCCTGAACATTAGTGTCACAAATTTTCTTTGGTCATGACTTTGATAAAGGAAACTTGGTGAAAAAGTTGGTGGAGGTGGGAGAGAAGTGTGGCCCAATATCCCTTCCACCCATTGGTGGTATCGCTGCACTATGGCTTCATTGGTCGTTTAAAAGTGGATTTGGTATTATAATATCGCTGCACAAAGGGACTATGCCCGAAGTTGTTTAGATCACGATTGATATTATTAATATCAGTGTTTGGATCGCAATTGGAAATATTATTTTTGGTGTTTGCATTGCTTTTGGTCTTTTGCGAACTGTATATATATATGAAACAAGGGGTTGATGGTGAAGAAGATTGGGTTTTGCATCAGAGCTGTGAACAAGTCTGAGTTTAGTATATCAAATCGAGAATGTTTTTACAAGTATAAGAGCAAAAAATACAAATGTAAGAGTAGTGTATAAAGTGTTGTGATTAAAGGTTGGGTTAATTGCGTTAAAAAGGAGTAACAAAAGAGTTGGGTTAACTACATTAATAATGGGCTGCTTGCTGTAATTTTCCATCTGCAAGACTGCAGGCCCTTTTTGTGTCTTTTTTTTTTTTTTTCATCATACATCTATCCATTCTGGTCGAACATGACCGATATAAACCGCTTTTGATAACATTTTTCTTGTACTCCTCGCCATCTTGTCTGCTATCGTATTCGTTTCTCTTGATCTGTATATAAATCTGATATCCCGGAAGTTGTCTACGCGTCTGCTGATTTCGTCCAAGTGAACTGCATATGCCGGCCACTCCTCAGGTGAAGACACTATCTTCACGACGTCATCGCAATCGGTCGTGTAACCGTTGAATAGTCAAACTCATTTGGGTTAACCTTTGAGTTGAATAGTCAAGGAAATGACTAAAATCATTTCCTTACTCTTACCTATCTCATGTGTTTCGATCATTTCCCAATCCTCATCAATAAACTCTGACCGGGACACCTCAAGGCTGGCTTCCTCACCAGGACTAACCTTAGAAGTTTCAATTATTCCATCCACCATCTCCTCACCTCCTAACTCCATTGGTTCATAGATTCCTTGTACGACATCTCGTTTAAGACCATCAGTAACCTCTATCTAATTCTTATCCTGAAATGCCTAACCGGATTGGGATACCTCAGTGGCTCCGTCCTCCAAGAGTACAGTCATAGCCATTTCCACCATGTCTCCTTGTACATCCTTCTCTTCTGGTTCTGAATGGTTACATGTGTTGTGCATCAATGCGTCGTTGCCATGGAAAGCCTCCAACATCAATCTCAGTGGGTCTGCAAGATCTTTCTCCTGTGTAGAGGTTTTCAATATATTTACCCCCTTGGCTACTGCCACAAACCTCGGGCAAGACTCATGTGATGAAGTGTGTCATGTTAACTTATGCCTAGAGCCTGATGTTCTCTCCTGAATTCTCCCTTCTCTCTTTTGACCTTCTCCCTATTTTTTTGGTGTGTTTCGTGACCATGAATGCTCCTTTCCGACCACTCTTTCCGTTGACTTTGGTCCCTGTTTCTTTAGACTGAAAACTCTCCCCATTGATCATTGTTCCTTCTTTCTGGCCCAAATTAAATGCACTTTGTAACTCTTTTATGATTTTGTACATCCTCTCTTCTATCAGAGAAACATTTATGTGCTCCCCTACTCAGTGTACATGAATCTAGGTCGTGGCACATGATACCTCACAAGTATCCAAAAAGCTTCTCGTAACAAAGCAGGACCACCGTCCCTTCACCATTGTAAAACTCAACCTCTGTCTCAAAGACAAGCGGTTTGAAGCCATCAATCATCACTCAAACCCATGTCTGATACTTTGAAAAGTAAGATATGCTCACCATTGAAGAGGGACACCCATAACCCTGACCCAGAAGTGTATCTTTGAAGGATATTTTTTGTCCATAACTTGCTCCCATTGTACCAGTGAAAGCATGCAATAGTCGAAGTTGAAAGGTTCTATTTAGAGGATCTCCGTAATGTGTTTTTCCAAATCAAAGTCTAACTGAAATTGCTGCAGCCCCAAGTCTTCCCATGCCACCTGATCTTCCATATTTCATATCCTGGATAACATAAACATGAATGATTTCATGTCATGCACCGCCCAATCAGTGTCCTTGAGTAGCCCTTGATGAGGGCAGAATTATCAAACCGAGGGACAATAATCTTTATTCTTTGTGGAGCCAGCCTCCCTGCTTTCTCTGTACTTCTCATTATAATTTCATGACTCTGAGACATGATGATATACCACCTACGAACCGCAACCGTGTAGGACTTATGTGTTGTCTTCTCACACACTAGAAAGTGTGTGTTGAGTCAAGTGAAATAACCAAACTGTGGAAAAGTCACCCCTTTTATTGCTTCTTTCCTATGGTCTATTCGCAAGATCCCATACAATCAGTATAAATTCTGGATGTACCTGCCAAATCTTGAAGATCTCCCTCTTTTCGCTCCCTACAATCGGAATAAAAGTCATGTATTTAGAATCATCTATAACCTTTAATCTAATTCCCTCAATATCCTCTAAACAGATCAGTCATGATCTCACATTCATTCCGTTGTCGTAAAACATTGACTGTGAGTAATCCTCTATACTTATTTCATTCTAATCCTGCAAATCAGTTCCAAGTATTATTTCCATACTACTTTCCCGTAAACCCAGTAAATTTAAGAGATGTCGAATTATTTTAACTGAGTCTAGCAAACATTCTTTTAAACACCATTTCATTAAATTTCAAAACTGAGGTCAAATGTGTACAAACTTTTTACCATTTATAATTGGGACTAACCAATATGACAATGCATTATCTATAGTAGCATAATACAAGGGACACTCCCTAACTTTCCGGGCTATGGCATCAGCCACAAAATTTGCTCCTCTCCTACTCAAGGGTAACTGTGAAATTCGGGTTTTGACAAGCGATAGCTTGGATGTCTTGAAGAAAAGTGTCTAGACTAGGCCAATTTCCAGAGTCCTTCACTGCTGTGAATAGGTTGGAGTAGTCTACTTGAAAACATACATTTTTGTATCTCATGTCAGACTAGCAGGTAATAAGCCTAACTCAAAGCTGCTACCTCAGCGTGAAGGAACAAAGACAGCTGCTGATAAACCTTTCCAGCTAAAGGTCTAAACTGTCTGAGGAAATTCCTAACTATCTATTCGGCTCCATCAACTAAAAAATCAGAGATCTAAGATGCATCAATATTACAAATGATATTACCAGGTGGAGGAGATTGCCAACGGTTGATTGCACATGAAGCTTTGGAATTTTGTACTTTGTTCCCTTTCTGGAGGTGAGCCGGCATTGGTAGGGTGTGAGGATGAACCCCCGAGTCTTGCACTTTGCTCCATTCATCTGCATTTTCTAAAGCCTTCTTGCTGGTGACAATAGGGGAATGGTTCGTTCCTTCATACATAAATTCATTTCATAGCGAACATTTATATATAGTCATACAAATATATATATATATATATATATATATATATATATATAATACAGTGTTGTTCTGTCCATTGAATATTAATTATTACTTATATTATAATGTTCCAAATTCATGGATCTAATAGATAAATTGTTTGAGTAACGATTCACATGAGTTTTGACTCTGGCTTTGGCTGTGAATCTAACGAGAGAGAATATCTAAGAAATGAGTGGTATGAGCTTCGAGAACTGATACGTATATAACAACCGATGCAGACACATAGGTTTGTCAAGAGACATTAGTTGAGAAATGAGTGATATGAGCTCTGGTTCGGAATCAGAATCCATAGAGTTGCCTGAGAGAGATGATTTTGAGTGAAGAATGTGATTAGAGAGACTTTTGAGTACTCCATTATACGGTTTCTGGGAAGTTAATCGGTATGAAAGTGGGAGTATATATGGGCAACTACATTGTACTCCAGATTAAGCCAAATAACACTTAAAAATCAAATTAAATTATTACTTATGAAAATATTAAGTTGGAACTGCCATGGCCTAGGCAGTAGGTGGACAATTACTTATTTAAGGGAATTATGGTACCAGAAAAACCAGAGTTTTGTTTCTTTCAGAGACAAAACAAAGTAATGTTTTTGTGCAACAATTTCGACATCATTTTGGTTACGGTTATTTACATACGCTAGAACCGCGCGGGACCAGTGGAGAACTTGCATTATTCTACAATAATATATATAAAATTAATATAGTATACTCCAGAAATTCAGAATGACAATAGCAGGACAGAAGCAGAGGTTAGGGAGGTGGTTGAAAATTGAAGGAAGCTTACACAGATGAAGAATTTTTCTGGCAACAAAAAAGTAAGAATTTGTGGCACACAATGGACGATCGAAATACAAAATTCTATCATGCCTTGACAAAGCAGAGAAGAGCACATAATAGGATTGTTGGGTTGTATAATACCCATAATGATTGGGTAACTAAAGACGCAGAGGTGGAAGCTGTGGCAGTGAATTATTTCTCAGATTTGTTCACTTCTACATCTCCAAAAGATATTGAAATTTTCTTAGAGGAGGTCCCAACCGTAATCACGGAACAAATTAACGAGCAACTGACGGGTATGACCACAGAAGATGAGCTAAGGAGGTTGTTTTTTATGATGCATCCGGAGAAGGCACCAGACATAGATGGAATGACGGCTTTATTCTATCAACAGGCCTGGCCGTTAGTTAAGGGGGACCTTTTAAATTTGGTTAATGATTTTTTCTGAACTAGCTGCTTCGACCAAAGACTAAATTGCACAAATATATGTCTTATTCCTAAGACTGCTCGTTCAAGTAGGATGACGGAGTTGCGGCCTATTAGTCTTTGCAATGTGGGTTATAAAATAATATCAAAGTTATTATGTCAAAGGGTAAAAAGTATCTACCAGGTATGATTTCAGAAACACAATCAGCATTTGTCACAGGCAGGTTATATAGACAACATTCTAATTGCCCAGAAAATGTTCCATAGATTGCTGACAAATCGGGGTTGCCAAAGTAAATACATGGCTATCAAAACAAATATGAGTAAAGCATATGATATAGTATAATGGCCCTTCATACATAAACTTTTGCTTAAAACGGGCTTCTCGAATATATGGGTTTCATGGATGATGAGGTGTATTACATCGGTAAAATATAGAGTGTTGATTAATGGGGAACAACGGGGAACAATTATACCAGAGAGAGGACTACTTCAGGGGGATCCCTTATCTCCTTATCTCTTTATAGTCATGACGGAAGCGCTGATTGTAAACATTCAAACGGCAGAAAGGGAAAATCAAATAACAGGACTGAAAATTGCAAGATCAAGTCCATCTATAACCCACCTCTTGTTTGCGGATGACAGCTTATTTTTCTGTCAGAAAAAACGAGAGGAGTGTCAAGCTATACTGCAAATACTTAAAAGGTATGAGGCAGTCTCAGGGCAGAAGGTTAATTTAGACAAATCTTCAATACAATTTGGACATCGGGTTACTGACGAGATAAATGAAGAGATTAAACAAACGTTAGGAATTACTAAAATAGGTGGTATGGGAACCTATTTAGGGATACCAGAAAGTCTTGGAGGGTCGAAAACTAAGGTATTTGAGTTTATTAATGAACGATTACAAGATCGAGTAAATGGATGGACGCTGAAGTTTCTATCCAGAGGAGGGAAGGAAGTATTGATTAAATCAGTCTTAAGAGCATTACCCACATATGTGATGTCTTGTTACAGACTACCGAAGACAGTAATAAAGAAGCTAACAAGCGCGATAGCACAGTTTTGGTGGAGTTCTAATGGGAACAATAGGGATATGCATTGGATAGCGTGGACAAAATTATGTCGTTCTAAGCAGCAAGGTGGTCTTGGATTTAGGAATATCGAGGACTTCAATACAGCCATGTTAGCAAAACAATTATGGAGATTGATGGAGGCACCAAATTCCTTGTTTACAAAGGTTTTTAAAAGTCGGTATTTCAGGAATACGGATCCATTAGAGCCATTACGTTCATACTCTCCATCTTTTGGGTGGACGAGTATTATCACTTCTAGATCTTTGGTTAAAAAATGACTAATCAAACGGGTTGGAACAAGTTCAAACATCTCAGTATGACATGATGCTTGGATTCCAGCCCCTTGCCCAAGATCAGCAACATGTAAATTTTCAGTCTACCCTAGCACATTTAAGGTAATAGATCTGATCGATACTCAGACCATGAAATGGAATACACCACTCTTGGAAGCGAAAATTATCCCAGAGGATGTACATATTATACAGTCAATAGCAGTTAGTCGTTTCGGCCGACCAGATACAGTGGGGTGGCATTACACCAAAAATGGAATGTATTCGATAAAATCAGGATATATGAATGAACAAATCTATCCAGAGGAGGTGATCAAGGATAATCTGATGGTGGGTACAGTTAGGAGAGTGAGGAAACATGGAGTGAAGAAGAAGTTGTTTCCTCCCCTGGCCATCTTTGTGCGGAGAACATCAAATAAACTAATGGTGCATGCATTAGTCTCACCCCAAAAATTGGCATCAGTCAAGGTCGCTGGAAAAAGTGGGAAATGTGTGGAATTGGAGGGAAATAGACAAGTGGAACGTTTGAAGGCGCAGAGCAAGGGAGTTCGGTAATACTTCAATGAAAAAGATATACGATTTTGGTTTGCATATGTTTTATTTTAATACAGGATTCTCATTAAGCAAGGATACTCATGTTGTTTTAATTGTGGTTTTTGTTTTTCAACTTCACGTACTGTATAAAGTTCGATTCCGGACTTCCAAGATTTCAATAATTGTTTGAGGTAAATGAAAAATTTAAAATCTGTAAAGTTATATGGTGTATGGTTCTTTGGGACAAAGAAATCATAAGCTGGTGGTATAATTTGTTAATCTCAGACTTACGAAACATGTATAAAAACAGTGTGTATCACATGTTGGGCCATCATATTTCATTATTGCATAAAAATATATTTTTGAAGTTTGATAACAATAATTGGGCCTATTGAATATTTTATAGGTCCAACTGAATTGCCTATATCAGCAAACTCTTCACACATCAATCGTAAGTAAGCATGTACATGCACAATTTCTCGACGTTATCGGCAGAAATGGTGTAAACGGACATCACATTAGACCAAAATCATGAAAAAATGGAGCTAATGGGTGTAACAATATCATAGATATTAATATGTGGATATGTCATTGGAAGTACATGATATTAAGGAAATGGGATATCGAACGGTATTACGGTTTCATAGGTTTTCGAAGAAGTTGCTATCTTGGAATAATCTGATTGGCAAAAAAAGGATATAACAAAAAATAAAATGAAGATTTTGAGTTGGAATTGTCACGGTTTATGAAGTTGATGGACTATTAGTTATTTGTGGAAGATTTGTTTCAAACACAAACCAGAATTTTTCTTTATGAAACTATACAAGATTTTGCCTTTGTCCAAATATAGGACCATTTTGGTAACGACAACCTTCACACGGTGGACCCTAGTAGGGCTAGTAGAAATTTAGCATTATTCTATAATAATTAACTAATGTTACTATCATATACACTATCAATTGTATTATACACATTGAAGCACAAATTCAAGGAAAAAAGATGTGTCTATCTTTTGTATAGGGAGAACCTATTCAACGGTTACACGACCAAGTTTGGGAAAAGTTAACCCAAATGAGTTTGACTAAAATCATTTCCTTACTATTCAACGGTTACATCATTTCCTTACTATTCAACGACCCAGCCAAAGCCACTGTTGAAGCTCATATCACTCATTTCTCAAAACTCTAAAGATGCCGAGCTGGTTTCAAACCTGGTTATATAAACATTACTACTCGAGACAGAGCCAGAGCTCATATCACTCATCCATCAAATACTCTCCATCGTCATCTCTATGAATGCAAAGTGGAAGAAACTTATCTCCTTATGCCCTGATAAAGATAGATTCAATATGGAAGTCTCGCAGAAGATAGACAAGTGGGACTGTCTCCCTTTAAGCTGGAGGATATTCAGGTCAAAAGGAGAAGACGCTACCCATTTTTACTGCATCAATTGCAATGGCAGAAACCATGAAGGTCATGACAAGGCTCCGGTTAAAATCAAACACTATTTGTCGACAACACTCTTTTTTGCTCGTCTTGGATTACAGTAGTAGAACAGACAAATGTTATTGCTGTGATGAGAACCTCGAAGAGGTATATTATTTTTGTTCGGATTGTGATTATGCTATGAATATAGCTTGTGTGGAGAAACCAAGAGTCTTATCTATAGACAACAGCAAGTGGCACGAGCATAAGCTTGTTCTCTTTCCAAGACGGGCTTTCTTAACTTGCAACCTCTGTGCATTGGATAATTCAAGCTCTCCTATCTACATGTGTCCCCCTTGTGACTTTGTGGTCCATCTAAGATGTCTCATACTACCGCGTGTCATAAGGATATCACGCCATGTTCATCGTATTTCTTTCATCCCTTCTTTTGACAAAGGAGATTGGTCTTGTGGTGTTTGTCGCCAAAAAATCGACAATGAATATGGGGGTTATTCTTGCATCAAGAACGGTTGTTTATACGCTGTGTAAATTATTCTTTATGATTTCAATTTCTGAAATCTATCCCAAAACCGTATAAACCATTTAAAATCCACAAAACTTTTATATTGATGATGAAAACCTTTAATCTAAAACAATGGAGAATAGAAAACTTACGATTATCCATTGCTCTTGAATTGCTGTGTGAAATCCTTTGAAGATCACTTGTTGATCTTCTCCTCTACACCTTTTTCTTTTTATAATTCCTTTGATGGAGAGGAATTTCTCTTCTTGGTTTTCTTATTGTTCTCTCTTTACTTTCTAAGAGTTTAGTCTTAATCTTTTCAACCCCACAACCTCACTCCCTCTTATGTCCTTTTATATATGTCAAATGGACATGATGTGAAAGGTTGTGTCTTTTAACTTTTCTTTATTTATTAAGACATCCTTATATTCTTATTTTATTTCATATATAGACACACATAATTAAAACCATATTATATGTGTATATACATATCTTTATGAGAACAAATATAATGTTTATGGTTAGAGGAGAGGGTTTCAACGTACCCTATCTAATACTCTTTTATCGAGACCGATCCATCACGGTTTCGTTTATAATGTATTAGATACCATAGACTTTACATAGAACTTGAACTTTAATAATCGGACTGTTAATACATCGGCCACTTTACAGAAAATATTCTTACATTCTCCCACTTGGCCGTTGTGTTAACTTATCTGTCTAATACCTTTTCATGCGCATCTTTACATCAAGTTCAATAAATTGTAAGTACCATAAATCCAGAGCTAGTCGAGTCATGACGGTTACCCAACATTTACTGCGATGGGGTCCCTTCCAAGCACCACACACCAACTCCAGCTTTACTACTTCTTTTCTATTGAGATTTCACTTTAATTCTCAAAATCATTTATGTTGAGATAAACCATAATTCTCAACTTTAGATGTTATCTTAAAAAAAACTTTACATGCATAACCATTATGATAACATACTTTAATGTTATATATGTCAAATGGACATGATGTGAAAGGTTGTGTCTTTTAACTTTTCTTTATTTATTAAGACATCTTTATACTCTTATTTTATTTCATATATACACACACATAATTAAAACCATATTATATGTGTATATACATATCTTTATGAGAACAAATATAATGTTTATGGTTAGAGGAGAGGGTTTCAACGTACCCTATCTAATACTCTTTTATCGAGACCGATCCATCACGGTTTCGTTTATAATGTATTAGATACCATAGACTTTACATAGAACTTGAATTTTAATAATCGGACTGTTAATACATCGGCCACTTTACAGAAAATATTCTTACACGCTGCTCATTCCAAATGTGCCACACAGATCAATGTTTGGGATGGTGAAGAACTCGAGCAAGTGCCAGAAGAAATTGAAGAAGATGTTCAGCCTTTTATCAAGATAAGCGATGGAATCATACAACATTTCAGTCATGAACAACATCATTTGAGACTTTGATGAAAACACGGGCAGAGATTATGACGAGGATAAGCAGTGCCAAGCATGCATCACTCCAATCTATTTTGGCAACTTCTACTCTTGTATGCAATGTGACTTCATTCTACACGAATCATGTGCAAATCTTTCTCGCAAAATACAAAACCTCATACACCCACATCTGCTCACTCTAGCTCTAGTGGAAAGAAAAGATAGTAGTGTACCCCAGATTCGTACATGTAGAGCTTGTTTAAATTATTCCACAGCTGGTTTCTTCTATGAATGCAGTAAAGGAGATAAATGTTATTTCGATCTACACGTGCAATGCGCCACAATATATGAGCCATTAGTTCATGGAAGTCATATACATCCTTTATTCTAACATCGAAACCAGGAGACCAAAGGATGTATTGTGTTTGCAATTCTTATGATTACGTAGAAACATTCAATTGCATTGAGTGTGAATTTTCTTTGTGTTTTGGATGCGCTACTATACCTCAAAAGGTGAGGTATAAGCATGATATGCATATGCTCACTCTTTGTTATGGAGAAGAGACAAGAACTATGATGAATTGGTGTGAAGTTTGCGAGAGAGAAATAAAGCCAAAAGAAGGATTTTATATGTGTGATGAATACTGTTGTGTCACACTGCACATTAAATGTCTGATTGGGGAGGACTTATACATGAAGCCAGGTTCATCATTCTACTTCTACGGTAGTAAGGTAGGTGTTCTGGCCAACAATCATCATATGTCTCGGCCTATATGCAAGATCTGTGCAAAGCGTTGTCTATACAAAATAGTTCTACAATGTTCTGGTTCAACAGTGTGTTCCCTAATGTGTTTCAAAAAGTATCCATTTTTGTTTCGTAATAAAAAAAGAGCATTTGCTCTAGGGAGAGGAAAATTGGCCATTGCTCTTGTTGTAAGAAATATATTATTGAAATTTGTATTATTTTTTTACCTGTCAGACTCCAGTATTGTGTTAGAGAATTTTTGCTCAAAAGAATTATTTTGCTTAGCATCGTTGATGATTCTTGAACGAGTTTGTTTTACTTTTTTTTTTACGTATGATATAATACTTGATTGAACTAGAATATGGTTTTGAAACACAATAGTAATAAGAGGGGACAAAATGAGACAAGAGGAAAATATATTCAAAGTTGAAATGCTTTAATTGGTTAGATGAAAAAAAACAACATAAGCAAATGTTGGCTTTGCAAAACTGAAGTATATGTTGGTTATTAAGAAAAATAAAAGGCATAATTGGCTTTAAAACAGATCAAACAGTTTGATAACTTAGAGATATGTTCTTATTATTATTTGACAAATACGTAGCCATCATATACATTTGTAAATTCCCGACAAACTAATAACCCATTTCAATAATTCTTTTTTTTTCCGTGATTCAAGTGTCACAAAATGGAAATTTAAAATTGATCATAATTGTCGAAATCATATAGCAGAATGGTAATCACCTCTGAAATTCATGACACATGTCTAGGATTAGAGCCCAACATCCTACAATATTTAAGGGGATATTAAAACCACTAAACTAAATTGACAAAAAAAAAAATCATAACAAAACAAAAATCATAACAAAACAACAATCAATAATTGTTAATTCTAATTCACATTTGCTTCAGAAATCCTAACTAACAATCAAAATCACCAATTCGCCAAACTGTTCAACAGCTTCAACAATAAGATAAAGAAAATCATTAAGTAGCATCAGTCAGCATTATATTACAAAAACTGACATTCTTTTGTACATATCATTGGAACATATTCGAAGTGCATTAAATTGGTTTCCCCGAGAATTGCCGTACTGAAAAACCGACCACCTGAGCCCATTGCTTCAGCTTCTGCTTCATTGTCTTCCGATCATCACCTTTACAAATAATTGCATCATAACAATATATTTCTAAACATCTTAATCATAGTGATTTGCTATAATCAATATGATATTTGGTCTTAGTTCTAATATGTATTCGTCTTTGGCTTGTTGAAAAAACCCGCAAAAGAGCTGATTCTATAGTTTGAATTCACGTACCTTTGTCGACAATAGTCGTGGTGCTAGAGCTGCTGCCGTCACGTTCCGACGCGAACGATGAAGTACGTGACAAATGGTTACTATATTGTCTATGAACAGCGCAGTACAAATCCAGAGCAGGGATTGTATCGGTGAGCCTTTGATTCAAGTCAGGAGAATCTGGCTCAAAACCAAAACCAAGCTCGATGCAACCTTTAAGCTCCTCAAGATCGTCGTTCGTGACGCTCTTGCTGCGACGAATGAGATCCATTCGTCGTTTCTTTTTCTTCCGTAGCCAAGCCTCGTTGCGACTCAGATCATGCGACCATGAGTGCTGCTTGCTCAGATGCCTCGGCGGCTGTGGTGCGTTGTGGTTCGACATTGTAGTGGCTATGTTTTTGATTGTGTACGATTCAGTTCTGATATGTATGACAACTATGATCTACACAGACAAAGGTAACACTTCTTTTTTTTGAAATAGAAGGCCTCTAAATTTCTATAATTTACTTTACCAAATTTAATTTTCCTTTTTGGGGTAAATTTTGGGAAATTACATTCCACTATTAGATGTACCAACTGTGTATCTAGATATTGTTTCCACTAATGGAGAAATTCCTATCTCTAAAATCTAAACGTTTGATATAAATAAGGAAGCAAATATTAAATTCCAATAGATTTTATTTGACCAATACCATGACTTATTAGAAATTAATTTAAATAATTAATATATATAAAGGTAATCTAAGAAATAGCAGCTTTAAATAGCATAAAATATTAATATTTTGTATTTAAGCTTTTAAAGGAAAGAAAATATAAATCCATTCTTTACCTATATATGCAAACATGTTTTGTTGACCAGAAATTTTCTATAAGGTTATCTTTCAAAAAAAAAATTTATAAAAAAATTTGAAAATGTTGAGCATATGTTCTGTATGAGAAGTGGGTTATGGGTCTTATTAGTTGGAAAAATTTATAATTGTTGTAAAAACAACGAAAAAGTGAAGGAGAAAATAAAATATATATATATATATATATATATATATAAGTTGGGTGTTGAAGTTAAATATACAGTACTTCTAGGGGATTTGTCAATTGTTTTTTGCCGCTTAGATTCATCTTATTTCTTGTATAATATTTTGGTCCTTTCTAATGTATTGGATCTTGATTTATTTCTAGCTAGCTTTGCCAGATTGTTTGAGTGTTCTACTTTATCAAATTACTTTTCTTCTTCCAACCTTGCGATTGTAGAATAGTTTAGAGCTTAAATGTTATGCAACCAATCAACTATGGCAAACCATCATTAAATAAATCACTAAAATTCGAACCAATTTACATCAGGAAATAAATAACTAAAAAACGTTTGACCAGTGATCTACGGACTAATCAGATCCAAGAAATTTAGCTATAAACATATGTAAGCATGAAATATTACAATAGAGTATAAGCGGATCAGAAAAATTGAGACAATAGTCTTATATTTGTAAATGAAAAAGAGAAATTGTTATAAATATACATCTTTTGAAAAATATATCATTTTTAATATAATTTTACCATAATACCAGTAATGAAATAAGTAATAAAAAAACTATTTGTTATGAAACATGTTAAATACATGTGATTAATCTAATTACTTATTTTGTAAGAATGCATATCTTCTACCCATACATCTCCTTTGATATCATTATCCTACAAGTAGATTTGCCTCCAAGTTTGACGAAGTTTTCTCTCTAAACTATTCTAGTGTTATAAATAGCTGAATTTAGTCATTCTTTGTATTTTTTTCTTTCTCTCTTTCTCATATTCTATCATACTAAACAAAGCTACACACATATATATATTAAGGTATAGTTTATAACAATTTATGAGCACAATGCTCTACTCCGTTCATATATTTCATAGGTAACATTCAATCTTATGTTATCATTTTTATTATTGTTTATGGAGTGGTAGGCTATACCTCCAACTTATTATAGGTTTTGCCTTCTCAAACTTATGGTAGACTATACTTCCTCAAACTTATGGTAAGCTATGCTTCCTTAAACTTATGGTAGGTTATGCTTCCCCAATTATATAAAAGTTTATGCTTTTAATTATTTTAATATTTTTTACGTTAATTTTTCTAAAAGGATTTATTATATCATTTAAAAAAAAAAAAAATTGTCAAATTAATCATTATAATTTTTTTATTTAGTTATCATGTCAAACTTGACAAAGCTGGAGATCGCCGTTCTTGAAATAAGTGGAAAAAAAATATATGACATGGGTAGTAGGTGCAAAAATGCATCTTAAGATGAACTAGTTTCTGAAAACCATCGAAAGTCAAAACGAAATCGGATGAGAAAAAGACATAAGCCATGATCTTTTTTTTGCCATCACATTCATCATGGTTTAAAATATGAATACATCACGCAAAAAGATCATGCAGATCTATGACAATCACTTAAACATATGTTTGATCACCATAAATAAGTGATCTTACCAAAAGCCAGACATGATAGCTCAATCTCTGGTTCCAAGATTATAAAAGTGTAAGTGAGTATAATTTCGTGTTATTCGGAATCACATCTAAGATGATGTTGTGTGAAGAAAAGATAACTGATTTTGATATAATAGAAGAAACTCTCTCCACATTCCATCCCAAAATTGTAATCCTCAGCAATAATGCTGGGGAAAAAGAGTCTCCAATTACACAGAGTTGATGCAAATCCTCCTTATTTCTAAACAGAATAATGAACTCGTGATATTAAACCATCAAACTCGTCCAGCTGGATCAGCATCAATTCTAGAATTGAATATTGCGTCATTCAGTCAAAATAATCATCAATGACATGATCACAAACAAGGCAGATATTACGGTTTATGGTCGCGGTCGCAAACGTGGTTGTGGACGAGGAAGGGTAAGTAATGATGGTTAAAAATATATAAAGCCAAAGTAAAATGTTTGCAACAAATGCGATATGAAAGGACACATTGGGCACATACATGTTGTACACCAAAACATTTGAATGATATGTGCCAAGAATCATAAAAGGTTAAAGAAAAGGATGTTGAACTTAATCTCTGAAGAAGATAGACCATCTTTTGATAGCTAAGTGATTATGCTCATGCCGATGTGGCGGACTTTCTTGTTGATCCAGAAGAATCAACGGAAACCAAGCGGCTAAAATTGATGTGAAATGATGTTTTATTGAAGAATATAAGAAGAATAAAAATTTATTATATTTTAAAAGTTTTTTAATATCTTTTTAATATTTAATTTAAAAAGCTATTTTTAGTAATATAAAATAATTTTGATATAACAAAACTATTATACATATATGTTTTGTTTTATTAATATTTTGTTTTTCTTGTGAATATTTTGATAGTAAAAGATATCAAATTTTATGATTAAAGATGGAGATATATGTCTAACAGACAGTGTGACAAAACACACAATATTTAAAGATAAAAGTATTACTTCGATCTTAAAATAATGTTCTTTGTTGGAAGTGTGAATACCACATATAGTATGCAAAAATTATTACAGGTTTCGGAAGAGTAAATTTTTCAATATCAAAGGGAACAAATTTTGAAATGCAAAAAAAATATATTCTTTCGTGTCTCAAAAAAAAACTTATCAAGTTTCCGGATATCCGCAAAAATGGATATCACATATAAATACTATGAAAAGAATGATATTGAATATCTTTGCATTACATCCGAAAAGAAACATTTATAGGAAAAGTTACCAATGATGTCCTCAGATTAAATTGAATTATATGTTGCAGTAGACCATAAGTTTACTAGTACATTTAAGGTGTGGCATGAAAAATTGGCCACCCTGATTCAGTTGTGACGAGAAAAATTGTGCAAAATTCAAGTGGTTATCCATTGAAAAACCAAAAAAAATTTTAATAGAAGGTTTTCATGTAGTATGTAGTGCATGTTCTTAGAGAGAATACATGGTGTTGATTCACCCACGTGTGGACCGTTTCTATATTTCATGCTATCAATTAATGCATCCAAAAGAAGGTCACATGTGTTTTTTAACCACAAGACATATGGCTTTCATAAGTTTATTGCGCAAATAACAGTTTAAGAGCGTATTTTCATGAGTATACCATAAAGAAAGTCATACTTGATAACGCTAATGAATTCACTTCAATAACCTTTAATAAACATTCCCTTCTCCATCTGCATACACAAAATGGCATGGTTGAGTATTTGATTAAGCAATTAAAATTGCTTGCAAGACTGTTGATCTTGAGAACAAAGCTCATAACAACTGTAGAGACATGCTATACTACATGTTGGGGTATTGGTCTAGATGAGATCAAATGCATATTGTAAATATTCTCTAATATAGTTAACATATGGTTAGAAGCCAATCATATCTCATCTTTGTGTTTTCGGGTGTGTAGTATATGTTCTGATAGCATCACCACAAAGAAAAAAATGAAACCAGAAAAGAGTAGGAATATATGAGATCAAATGCATATCTTAAATATTCTATAATATAGTTGACATATGGTTAGAAGCCAGATATATCTCATCTTTGTGTTTTCAGAAGTGCAGTATATGTTTTGATAGCACCACCACACAAAAAAACAAAAATGAAACAAAAAAAAAGATTAAAAAGTATATGTCGAATTTTTGTTACCAAAAGAATCAACAATTGGTAACATATTTACGACACATTTTGCCAATCAGTACGTGTATCTTTTTTTGCCATGAAACCAATCTATAGGTCAAAATATTTTGTTTTCACAATTTGTAACACCTAAACATGTCGTTAAACAATTTTAATGATATTTATATTTCAGCAAAAAGTAGTTTAATTTTATTTAAATTCCTAAACACTAAAATTATTCATAAAAATTTATCGAGATATATGACATTAAAAATATTGCATTTAATTCCAAATGTCCATTCTGCAGTAAGGGCAATACACATTGGTGTCTAGCCAAGGCAATAAACAGATGGTGTGAAACTTATGGGCACATGGTAGGTGGACCAATGTCTCACCCATCTTGAACTGGTCTAGACATATAGCACACTCTTGTCGTTCCCTGACTCGCCATACGAACCATTCGACCAGCCTTCCTCGGCCCTTCTTCAACCCAACCACCTCTGTCGTTAAATCCTTGAGAGATTTACATTTCCCTTGCTCCATTTTATTTACTTGGTCTTTGCCATTTTGCCTGAACTTGAAAATTCAAAGCAAAATTGGAGACAAGTAAATGTCAAATTTGGCAATTTAGGAAGCTGCCTAGTGGTTTCCGGGAAGTTTCCATTATAATACAAAAACACGCAACTTAATATTAAATAGAGAGCATTCGCTAAAATGCGCCTAGCAGAGAAAGTGGGTTAACACTAAGAGATATAAAAATAATCGTCCGACAAAAGGCAATCTCACAATTATATTCTCATGTGATACCACATGTTTGAAAGATAATAGTACATCATCATGGGTCATTATCATAGAATAAATGCAAAAGGCTTGAGATGGTTCGGTGCATTTTAAGATGAATTAGGACTTGGTTTGCTACCATACGCTTGTTTAACCAAATCGAACCTTCTTCTTGGGTTTCTCAGCCTCTCGTCCAGTCTTTCCTTAGCCTCTTTAGCTGCTCCTACGAGATTCTCATCGTTATTCTCACCGTAAGATTTGTTCCTAACATTTCTTTCCTGTATTTTTTTATAAAGTTTAAAACTTACAATATTATTCAAGAAACTGTTTGAAACTTTTTATTTTGTTTTAGAAGTTCCATTACCGAGAAGGAGACATAGGCTTGATGACTCTCGTGATTGGTAGTGTAGAGAGAGAACGATGGTCGCCGAGTCCAGACGTGTCCCCTCGCTGCCGTCACAGAAGCCGTGTTGGATAAGTCAATCGGTGGAGCACCGCCGTGGAACCGCCGCCTCCTCGCGCACTCAACTCCGGGAAGCATACCAGCCATAGCTTTATTCTTGTTGTGTTTTAGTTTGCTTAGAGAGAGAAATGCCTGATAGCTACAAAGATATATATCACTAATAATTGAGGAGAGCAATATTGGTATTACATACTTGATAATGATATAAAGATGGGTTTATTAAAAAATATTTTTCTATATAACATTATAATTTCCTTTCTCCTATCTTTTATATCTTGACACGTACAAATTTTAGTAAAGAAACTCGAATGAAACATTGATCATAAGAAGAAAAAAAAGAGAGTAATGATCAAAAAAAGAAAAAAGAAAAAAGAAAAAAGAAAAAAGGAAAAAAAAAAAGAAAAATGAAAAATGAAAAATGAAAAAAGAAAAAAGAAAAAAGAAAAAAGAAAAAAGGAGTACTGTTGTCTTCTTTTTCTTTGGGACAAACCAAGGTAATGTTATCTTATAACTAATCTTGGGAATAGTTCTAAAGAACAAAAAAAATTGTAAAAATAAGATCAAAATAGTAAATTATCAAATTGAAAGTAAAACAAAAATGATAATCATATGGTAAAATATTGTTGGACCAAAATGTTATTAAGCACATTGGGCTTGAAACATGTTGATAATGTGAATATGAAATGGACTTAAAAAGACCCATTAGGGAATAAGTGGAACTTAAGAAAGTCCCACATTGCTTAGAAGGAACTTTTTCCACTTGCATATATATGGAACAAAGTCACTAAGTGTCAAAGTGGTTTATGGGGAGAACCAAAGGATCCACACGCGCGCACCACCACCACCGCCGCTCGCTCGTGCTCTGGGCTCTGGCCTCTGGGCTTTGTCTCGTCGTCGAGGAGTCCTATTTTTTGGCGACTGAAAATGAGATCGACCGACCGATCCATCCCCGCGAACATTTTCAGGATCGATCGTTCCTCTTCTGGATCGATCGATCGCGTGCTACGGATGGTTTCTTGCGTGAGTTTCTGGGATCGACCGATCTAAACCAGATCGATCGATCTCGTTTTACGTGAAATTCCAGGATCGACCGGTACATTCCGGATCGACCGATCGCCTACAGGATCGATCGATCTGTTTTTTGGATCGATCGATCGGGTTCAAAATCTCATCGTAATCCGCGAATATTCCAGTCAAAACGGTTATAACCGCTTGCGGAATTTTCGGGATTTCGTTGAAAGTCGAGATTTTATCTCGAAACCCCCCTAATCACTTCTTCCCTATAAATAGAGAGCTAAAGCAATCATTCTGGACATCCCCGAGTATCCGGAATATCCTGAGAATTCTTGAAATCTCTAGAACCCTAAAAACTCTTTGCTTTCTCTAAATTCACAGAAAAAGGTTCATCTCTCTCTCATATTCGTTTCTATCTTCCAGAAACGATTTTTGCTCTTGAGTATATCGTAGATACTGTGTTCGCAGATTCCTAATTCGAGTGTTGCGAATCGGTCTATAAAAGGTTGTATCCTGGGATTCAAAAGGCGTATTAAAACCGTCACACTACGGGCGCTTTATTGAGTTAAGGAAAGAGACATCTCGCCTCCTTTCTGAATTTCATAAAAATCGTTTTATAAATCGTGTTTTTACAAATTGATTTCTCCTTATATCACAAATTATCAAATCGTATTTTTTTATCCGGTTTTATAGCTCCTACAGTCTTAACTCAATAAATCCGCTTCTAGCAAATAACTACAATCGGATTTAAGAAAAACGATTTTCATTTTTATTAAATCAATTTGTAATCGTTTCTGCGAACGCTGAAAAGCGAGATTGCAAAACGAATATTATACGATTTTGAATCGTTTTTGCAGACGCTCAAAAGGCGAGTTTGCAAAACGATATCGAACGATTTTAGATTGGATCGATCGATCGTGATTTAAAGGATCAGTCGATCTTGTGACGTCTCCGCGAACGCTACACAGCGAGATTGCGATTCGTTTGACTGGTTTAAACAAAACGTTTAAATCAAGTTTCTGACTATCGTTTCTTTTGTGAAACAGATGGCAACTAACGCGAATACTCTCAACAACAGTGAGATTGGAATGATGGAGACGACTCAAGTCACTCCGAAAATGGCACTGGATACCAGTGGACTCCTTCCTGAAAAGTTTGATGGGAATGGATTTAAGAATTGGCAACAGAAGATGGTCTTTTATTTGACATCTCTGAATTTGAACAAATTCCTCACGGAGGATAAGCCAATCACTCCTGATGGAGACCTGGATGTGCGTACGCTATCCAGTATTGATGCATGGAAGCATTCAGACTTTCTGTGCAGAGGATGGATCCTTAGTCGTCTGGTAGACAACTTATACTCTATCTACAACAATGACAAGGAATATCCCACAGCCAAGAATCTATGGATTGCTTTGGAAAGAAAGTACAAGTCTGAAAATGCTGGTTTTCAGAGATATGCTGTGGCTAAGCTTCTAGACTTTAAGATGGTGGATTCAAAACCCATCATGGAACAAGTTGAACAGTTGCAGCTGATCAACGTCGAGATTGCATCAGAAGGTATGATTCTTCCTGAACAATTCGTCGTTGACTGCACCATTGAGAAGCTTCCACCAAGCTGGGTAGATTTCAAAAACTACCTTAAGCACAAGCGAAAGCAGATGTCTCTGGAATCGCTGATCTCTAGGCTTCACAATGAAGCTGTGATTCGCCTCTCTAAGAATGAGGAAAAAGGGTATCAAGCATATCTAGCCGAACAATTTAAGGCAAAAGGCAAAGGCAAAACAGAGGAAAAGACTAGCAAGTTCAAGAACTTCAAGTCCTCTGGCTCCACAAGCTTCAAGAAGCAAACTTCTTATGAAAAGAAGTATCGTGGAAAGTTGACAGAGGAAGATCTCTGCTGTGTTATCATTGACCAAGTCAACACCATTGAGGGAAATTCTCTAGATTGGTGGTACGACACAGGTGCTACGACCCACATATGTTTTGATAAGGACATGTTTAACACTTATCAAATATGCAACAATGATGAACAAGTGCTGATGGGCAACACCCAAACATCCAAGATTGCAGGACGTGGTAAAGTAATCCTGAAGCTGACTTCAGGACATCAGATTACTCTCACCAACGTGAAGCATGTTCCAGACATGAGGAAGAATTTGATCTCTGGCACTCTCCTCAGCAAGGCTGGATTCTGCGCCAACTTTCATTCTGATAAGTTGGTACTTAAGAAAAACGGGGTGTATTTGGGAAAGGGCTTTGTTAATAATGGACTGATCAAAATGAATGTATTGACAGTCGTTCCAAAAGTTGTAACAAACAATTCTATTAATAACAATGCTCCAGTTGCTTATTTGGTCGAGTCTTTTGATATTTGGCATGAACGGTTAGGACATGTGAATTATAAATCGTTAAACCGATTAATGAATTCAAACCTAATACCAAAATGCAAACAAAGTAAAGACAAATGTGAAGTTTGCGTACAAGCGAAACTTACAAAACGACCATCACCACAAGTCCAGAGAAATACTGAACCTCTATGATTAATCCACACAGATTTGTGCGATTTAAAATACTTACCTACAAGAGGTGGTAAAAAGTATTTTGTGACATTCATTGATGACTGCACAAAATATTGCTATATTTACTTGTTACAGAGCAAAAATGAGGCTCTTGATAAATTCAAGGAATATAAGCTAGAGGTTGAAAATCAACTCGAAAGAACTAATAAAATAGTTCGGAGTGATAGAGGTGGAGAATATGAAGGACAGTTTGATGCATTCTGCAGAGAAAATGGAATCATTCATCAAACAACTGCTCCTTACTCACCTGAATCCAATGGAGTTGCGGAACGAAAAAACCGAACTCTAAAGGAAATGATGAATGCCATGATGCAAGAATCAGGCGTAACCCAGAACATGTGGGGGGGAAGCTCTTATGACTTCTAATTATATTCTTAATAAGATTCCTAACAAAGTGACGGGAAAAACACCATATGAATTATGGAAAGGAACGGTTCCCTCATACAAATACCTGAAAGTGTGGGGGTGCTTAGCAAAAGTTGCAATACCGCTTCCTAAAAAGGTCACAGTTGGACCAAAAACGGTTGATTGTATATTTATTGGATATGCACACAACAGTAGTGCTTATCGGTTTCTGGTTCACAAATCAGATATACCGGATATCCATGTACATACAATAATGGAATCGCGAAATGCGTACTTCTTTGAAAATATTTTTCCTTGTAAGGATAAATTAACCCCTAAACGGAATAGGGAAGAAAGAAACGCAAGCGAAGCAAGCACTCCTGATGGAGAAGTTGCTGAAATTGAACCCAGGCGTAGTAGACGGGCTCGGAAGGAAAAAACCTTTGGTGACGATTTTCTAATGATCTTACTCACTGAAAACGAACCAAAGACCTTCGCTGAAGCAATGTCTACGCCAGACGCACCTTATTGGAAGGAAGCCGTCAAAAGTGAGTTCGATTCCATTATGCAAAACCATACGTTTTACATAACCGATTTACCGGAAGGGTTCAAAGCTCTCGGTTGTAAATGGATTTTTAAAACCAAATTAAAAACCGATGGCGCAATTGATAAATACAAGGCAAGACTTGTAGTTCAAGGTTTCCGCCAAAAAGAAGGTTTAGACTTCTTTGATACATATTCTCCAGTGTCGAGAATAACTTCTATTAGAAATCTCGTAAGCATTGCAGCATTAAGAAATCTGGAAATCCACCAGATGGATGTAAAAACTGCATTTCTAAACGGAGATTTAGAAGAAGAGATATATATGAAACAACCCGAAGGGTATGTTGTACCAGGACAAGAACATAAGGTCTGTCGACTGGTGAAATCGCTGTATGGACTGAAACAAGCTCCAATACAATGGCATGAAAAATTTGACAGCGTAATGATGTCCAATGGATTCAGCATAAATGAAAGCGATAAGTGCATTTATTCGAAGACTACGAAAAATGCTTATGTCATGCTATGTTTATATGTAGATGATATGCTTATCCTAGGCAGCAACAACGATATCATCAATCAGACTAAAACCATGTTGCATGGACAGTTTGATATGAAAGATCTGGGGTTGGCTGATGTAATTCTAGGGATTAAAATCACTAGACATCCTGGAGGATACATATTATCCCAAGAACATTATGCTGAAAAGGTACTGGATAGATTTAAAGACTATTCAAGTGGAACCACGCAAACTCCTGTAGATACTACTCTTCATCTGACAAAAAATTCAGGTGAACCTGTATCACAGAATGAATATGCTCGAGTGATCGGAAGTCTAATGTACTTGACAAATTGTACAAGACCAGATCTAGCACACTCAGTGAATGTACTAAGTAGGTACACGAGCAATCCAGGACACACCCATTGGAAAGCTATAACCAGAGTATTAAATTACATAAGGTTTACCAAAAATTATGGGTTGCACTATGGTTCCGAACCTGCAGTTTTGGAAGGATACAGTGATGCCAACTGGATATCCGACTCCAAAAACTCAAAATCAACAAGTGGCTATATATTTACACTTGGAGGTGCTGCGGTATCCTGGAAATCTTGCAAACAAACGCTTCTGGCTAGATCAACAATGGAATCAGAATTCATTGCATTAGACAAAGCCGCAGAAGAAGCTGAGCATCTTCGCAATTTCTTGGAAGATATACCGATGTGGGAAAAACCAGTGTCATCAATACGCATACACTGTGATAACCAATCGGCTATAGCTCGTGCAAACAATAATTTGTACAATGGCAAGTCACGTCATATACGTAGACGACATAAGACCATTAGACAACTGATCTCAAGTGGTGTAATCTCACTCGATTACATAAAATCAGCTGATAATATTGCAGATCCTTTCACAAAAGGTCTGACACGAGATCAAGTTTTAAAATCATCAAGAGGAATGGGTTTAAAGCCTATGAACTAAAGATGAGATTTGATGGTAACCCCACCTACATGTTTTGATAGGTTCAAAGGGACAACTAAGTCAAATTAAGTCTAAAATAAACACTGTGAAACATTTGTTTCTACCCAGTTCCTAAAGATGACAACATGTTATCTGCATTTATATAGGTTAAGCATTGGCTTTTAATGAATTCATATATTCTAACCCAATGAAGTGAAGCAGATCACTTCGGGAAAAAGAATACAAATATGAAAGATCACCTTGTGAGTGTGAAATGGGGCCGTTTCTAGGAGAATAAATGAAAGGCTGTATTCTCCAAGTTCACTCATGAAAAACCAGGCTGTTCATGGCCAAAACGAACACAACAAGAGAACAAAAAGTTCTACGAGAAATATAACCGCGTTATATTTGTTGTCTCGGTTTACACTAGAAATCCGGGTGGTTCAAGACATCATGTTCACCCCCTGGCCTTGTAAACCCGAAAGTTATCAACTATGATTGGTTCAATGCTGAAAAATGCAACCAAATCAGATACGGTTATCTTTCGTTTATACTCAAGAAAGTCTTTCTTTTAGCTTTCTCGATCCTAAAGAGTCTTTCAAAGTCACTCTCAGTTTAGAGTCATTTCTATTCATGTGGGGGATTGTTGGACCAAAATGTTATTAAGCACATTGGGCTTGAAACATGTTGATAATGTGAATATGAAATGGGCTTAAAAAGACCCATTAGGGAATAAGTGGAACTTAAGAAAGTCCCACATTGCTTAGAAGGAACTTTTTCCACTTGCATATATATGGAACAAAGTCACTAAGTGTCAAAGTGGTTTATGGGGAGAACCAAAGGATCCACACGCGCGCGCACCACCACCACCGCCGCTCGCTCGTGCTCTGGGCTTTGGGCTTTGGGCTTTGGGCTTTGGGCTTTGGGCTTTGGGCTTTGGGCTTTGGGCTTTGGGAATGTCGTCGAGGAGTCCTATTTTTTGGCGACTGAAAATGAGATCGACCGATCCTTACTGGACCGATCGATCCATCCTCGCGAACATTTCCAGGATCGATCGTTCCTCTTCTGGATCGATCGATCGCGTGCTACGGATGGTTTCTTGCGTGAGTTTCTGGGATCGACCGATCTAAACCAGATCGATCGATCTCATTTTACGTGAAATTCCAGGATCGACCGGTACATTCCGGATCGACCGATCGCCTACAGGATCGATCGATCTGTTTTTTGGATCGATCGATCGGGTTCAAAATCTCATCGTAATCCGCGAATATTCCAGTCAAAACGGTTATAACCGCTTGCGGAATTTTCGGGATTTCGTTGAAAGTCGAGATTTTATCTCGAAACCCCCCTAATCACTTCTTCCCTATAAATAGAGAGCTAAAGCAATCATTCTGGGCATCCCCGAGTATCCGGAATATCCTGAGAATTCTTGAAATCTCTAGAACCCTAAAAACTCTTTGCTTTCTCTAAATTCACAGAAAAAGGTTCATCTCTCTCTCATATTCGTTTCTATCTTCCAGAAACGATTTTTGCTCTTGAGTATATCGTAGATACTGTGTTCGCAGATTCCTAATTCGAGTGTTGCGAATCGGTCTATAAAAGGTTGTATCCTGGGATTCAAAAGGCGTATTAAAACCGTCACACTACGGGCGCTTTATTGAGTTAAGGAAAAAGACATCTCGCCTCCTTTCTGAATTTCATAAAAATCGTTTTATAAATCGTGTTTTTACAAATTGATTTCTCCTTATATCACAAATTATCAAATCGTATTTTTTTATCCGGTTTTATAGCTCCTACAAATATATCTAAAATAGTTATAATACACGTAAAATGTGAGTCGCAGAACAAGTAAGATAAATGCATTCACTCTGTTAATTTTACAGATACCGTGAGGTGAGGTTACGTTTTGGTATAAAACGTTAAACCCGTTTGAGTTTACGTGAAAGTCCAAAATATTTTCTAAACTAGTAACATTTTCTCTTAAGTCTCATATAACTATTCCGAAATAATTTTTTTTTAAAAAAAAAACGTCAGTGATATGATATATATATATACTATGTTATATTTGAATTAATGAAAATAATTGATAATTTTGCATTTTAAGCTATACTATCAAATTTGATAAAACTCACTAATCGTTTTTAAAAAAAAATTAAATTCACTAATCGTTTAACATTAATAAAGAATACTCATGTAGTAATAAAATTAATCTAAAATTCATATGACAAAAAAACCGATAAAATGGCTTCATAGGTCTATGAGTTCAAGTTGTAAACGAGTTGGTGACTCATCGTAAAGCGAATCTAGTGTACACAGGGTGGGGGGGCAAGTGTCCCAGTGTTTCTAAAAATTTTAATGTAATTTTTATATAAATTGTAATTATGCCTCCATTGTCTCTTTTTTTGTTACTACACCAAATTAAAAAAAAAAATATATATAAAGATGAAACTTTTAAAACAAACAAATAAATATATGTTATATATATATATAGATGAAACTTTTAAAACAAACAAATAAATATATGTTATATATAAGATGTTATTTTGATTTTAATATTTCTTTTTATATTATGGAGTTCTGAATTCAAACTAAAGATATTTATGATGAATTTTAAAAGTGATTACTATTATGCTACATATTTCCACTAATATAAAATCATTATAATATTTTTCAAAAATTATTTAAATTCTTGCTCCCTAGTAAATGCGTATACTCAAAATTGAAAGTTAGAAAATATTAAATATTTTTCTGACTAACAAATTATTTATTATGCTAAAACCAATAAAAGGAATTACTTATAATATAATTTTTGGACCACATATATTATGTATGGACTATAGTATAAAAGGTCATTTGCATTTCAGATAATAAGGTACAAGATGTGAAGATTGACTGTGGACCAAGAAAATGACGAAACAAAGAAAGGAACTTTCGCGGCAATTTACTTTGTCTCCCTCTCTATCAAAAAACAGAACACAGCACAACTCATGCATTCATCTACATCCAGACGTCTCTTTCTCTAAGAAATAAGTATGGATTTGACTGAGAATCCCTTACAAATCACAAAATATGGACTGAAAAAACAAATTAATGAAAAGTTAGTACTATATTGATACACTGGTTTTAAGTATTATCATTGTCTATCGCAAATGCACAATATATAAAATATTATTGATAGATTCGAATTTCAAAAGACTAATATTATATTTAATTTTTATTATTTAATTTTTAGGAGTACTAAAATTAAATTAAGATAAAATATGGATTTTGGGATGTGAAAATAGCACTGAAAATAAATATCAATATGATAAAATAATATAACCACTAGTTCAAAATTGATTCACCCGAAAATATTGTTTACAAAGTATTACTCTCTGTTTTTGTGTTGCTTTATCAAAAAATATTGTTTACAAAGTATTATAAATTAAAGTTGATCGTTTATTTTGAAGAATAACTAAAAGATTTGTTTATGAAATCCCAACAATGCAGCTCGCAACGCGAACAATACAAAATATCTTTTAAGTTATGTCGTCGGATGGCACTTTCACCGGTTCTGCTTGACTGACGCAGGAGCGTAGAAGCAACCTCATATACATGTCATAACGAGCCTCACACAATCACACATTAAAGGCTCTATTATATATGAAAACATCAATCATTGCTCTCCCAATCGGCTTCCGCCATACATCAAAACTTGAAAAAAACTTATTTTATTACCAGCGGACTGTTTTCTCCGAAGACTAATAAATAACACAAAATATCATGTTTATTGGTGATATTAATGAGTGTAGTGACTGTAGAAAGATCTAGAAGATATGGATCTTAATATTGTTAATATTGTGAATATTTGTAAATATGGATATTTATAATTACAATAATATGATTATATCAATGATTAGGTTAGATCAGTCTTCTTCTTTTTTTCTTCATGATACTATATTAGAGTGGAATATAGAGTAATATTGTTCTTACAGCAAGAGATAAACAAACAAGGACATAAAAACACACCAAAAATTGAGCATGACGATCCCTAAAGAAGGACCTCCTATCGGTTTACCTAGACTATTCAGAACCAAACACATGTAGAGGCTACTCTATATTAACATTTCTCACTTTCAAAAACCATTCCAACCAAAATGGACTACCTACAAACACATAAGATGATATTTGTTGCACTTTGAGCTATCAGAAAAGCACCTCTATTTGTTGGCCTTAGTTCCACCATAGATGACCAATTCTTCAAAGTGTCTAAACTTTTCAAAAGAACCTTTACTTTATAACTAAAGGATGGCCAAGCCTTTGGGGGATCAATCACACCTAGTAGATTCTTGTCCTCCATAACGATCTAAACATCTTCAATTCTATGAGAGATGAGGCATTTGATAGTCCAATCTAAACATAAGAAGTTAGCCTCATCAAGCATATTCGTAAACAATCTTCTGCTGTGAAGGATCACCTCACCTTCTTTATTTCTCAGAACCCACAAACCTCCAAGAATGGACTTTCGCTTAATCCAACAAACCCCAACATTTCACTTTAGAGAGTTCCTTTGAGGTGCCTTCCATTTGGTTACCATCCTAACTCTAGACGGCTGCGAAAACATCTCACATTCTATGTTTAGATATTGAGCCAGGAACCAAACTTCGATATTATCTCTAACCTTATTCATTAATTCCAGAGCCTCAAACTTAGTTCCATCAAAGAAACACTTATTCCTATTTTTCCATAATCTCCACAAGATCCATGGATACCTTCTCCTTATGGGTAGAGGGATGTTTATGTTTAATCCCATCGTGAATAAGTATTGTATGTTGACATACATCAAGTGAGGATGGAAACCATACTCAGGAGAAGGAAAGTCCGAAAGACCCCAAACCTGTCTAGCCACGGTGCATGTAAAGAATACATGATTTGGAGATTCCCCTTCTAAGCCACATAATTGGCATGTAGGGTCAACAGCTATATGTCTGGCTATCATGTTATCCGCCACTGGAATAACATCTGATAAAATTATCAAAATGAGATTTTTAATCTTCGGTGCCGTTTGGACATTCAAAGCTTTTTGTTTCAAAATATTGATGGAGGGTTGGGCTAAAGCTTCTTGGAATTCAGCTGCAAGTTTTCTTTTTGATGCTAGCCAATACCCGGATTTGACCACATACTCCCTAATTTTCGTATGCTTCCAGACCCAAAAATCATTCAAGTCAATCATCAGTTTGATTTTCAAAAGCAAGCTCACATCATCATCAAAGAAATGATCTTTATAGTGTTTATATTCAAACCACTTCCATCCTCCTTTAGGAGATCAAAAACCCGTAGATTCAAGTCCACCAGCGGGTTTTATATAAATGGAGTTTTCCTAATCGGTAAGTCAATCCAGTGATCAATCCACACTTTGAGAGACTTACCATTTCCAACCTCTTTTCTCAGGTTTTTTGCTAACAATTCATTTTCAAACATAAGACTTCTCCATCCAAAAGATGGTCTAACACACATTTTAGCTTCCAAAAACTCCCTATTTTTGAAGTATCTACTTTTCAGAACACGGCTCAAAAGGCTTTTTGGATTCTGCATAACTCTCCAAGATTATTTAGCCAGCAGTGATTGATTGAAGCATTGAAGCATTCTATATCTTTAAACCCGAGTCCTCTAAAATTTTTGGGAATACATAGTTTTTTCCATCTGATCCAATGAATCTTCTTTCTATTCTCCTTTGAATTCCACCAAAAATCTACCATTGCACTCTTTAGCTTTTTGGTTGTTCCTTTTGGTAATTTGAAACAGCTCATAGCATAAACCGGCAAAGCTAAAACTACAACCTTAAGAAGGATTTCTTTACCTCCTAATGATAGGGAATGGATAAACCAACTAGAAATTCTTGTGTTGAGTCTTTCGGTAATATATTTTAGAAGCTCCACTTTTGATCCACTGAAACATTCTGGTAGACCCAAGTATTTACCAACATCCATTTCATTGAAAATGTTTAAGCAGTAATGAATAACTGTACGAACTTCATTCACTATCCGAGAACCAAAAGTAATAGCAGATTTTTGGTGATTAATGACCTGACCTGTGGCATCTCCATAAATGTTAAGGATGAAGTTGTAGGCTCTTTACTTCTTCCACTTTTGCTTTGCAAATGAACAAACTATCATCAGCAAAAAGCAAGTGACTAATAGATGGCTCCTCTGGCGAGAATCTTACTCCATTGGTAAAGCCCGCTTCTTCTGCTTTTGCCAGCAAATGGGATAGGTCTTCTGTACACAGGA
Organism: Streptanthus diversifolius; assembly: GCA_039880935.1. Classification (NCBI taxonomy): domain Eukaryota; kingdom Viridiplantae; phylum Streptophyta; class Magnoliopsida; order Brassicales; family Brassicaceae; genus Streptanthus; species Streptanthus diversifolius. The sequence goes on from JAXGFM010000001.1 coordinate 2,158,626, forward strand.
CAAATAAAGAAAAGGATAGTGGATCCCCTTGTCTTAACCTCTTTCAGGTTTAATGAGACCTTGCGGTTTTCCATTTGATTAAGAATGAGAATGAAACCGTCGTTACACAAAACATCACCATCTCAATCCACTTTTAGTGAAATCCTAACGAACCTAGTAAGCTTCGAATGTATCCCCATTTTACTCTGTCATACGCTTTTGACATATCCGTTGCCATGAAGTTCTTTGCAATTGGAACCACTGATGTAGTACTATGTACAATCTCATGAGCGATCATGATATCCACGATTTGTCTTTGTAGAACGAAAGCAAATTGCGACGGAGAGACAATTTGAGGTAGAAATGGTTGTAATCTTCTCACCATCACCTTAGAGATTATTTTATATAGCACCGAGCAAAGGCTGATAGGTCAATGATCTGACATATTGATAGCATTGACTGTTTTAGGCAGCAAAAACAAATGAGTTAAGTTCCATTCAACCGGGAAGGTCGATGTAATGAATAAATTCTTTACTTCCTGAGAGATCTGAGAACCAGTATCCATCCAGAATTGTTGAAAGAAAAATCCTTTCATCCAATCTGGACCAGGAGCACTTGATGCTTTGATTGAAAAAACCGCCTCCTCTATTTCCTCTAACTTCTTTGATTAGGCAACTGTTCATAGGTTCATCAACCTTTGGACTAAAGTCTTCAAATAAATTATGGCTACCTCCCGGGTTTGCAGACGAGAAAAGCTTTCTAAGGTATTCATTTGCAACTGATCATTTATCCTTATGTGTCCTATGTTCTACCCCATTACTATTCAAAACTTTTTTCAATACCATTTCTATTCCTCGCCATTCTCACCGAGGAATGGAAGAATTTGGAATTCCTATCCCCAAACTTCAACCATTTATCATGGCTTTTTTTGCTCCAAAACAATTCATCTTCTTGATATGCTTTCATAAGTTCCTGCTTGAGGGTTTGAACAACAAATCTTTTGGAACACAACCTAGATTCTTGATCATCCAAAGCATCCTGAATATGACCAATGTTATCTCGAGCGTTAAGGTTAAAAGATTTTTTCCAATTGCTTAGAGCTTTCCTACACTCTCGGATTCTCTGAGACACCTCACTCCCTCTTCCATTCCTTTGATCATACCAAGCATTGATCACAACTTTCCTAACATTTGGTAAACTTAACCATCTTTTATCAAAATTGTAGGTACCTCTGAATGATTTTTTCTCCTTATTCACTTGCAGAATGACAGGCCTATGATCTGAACCCCTTTTTTGAAGGAAGATTTGATTTGAATCCGGAAAGAGCCTGAGCCAAGCCTTATTACCAAATCTTTTATCCATTTTGCATTGAACCCAATGAGAGCCTCTTCGACCTCCCCACGTAAAATGATTCCCTTGACTGGGAAATTCACTCATCTGACAACAACTCAGCATGTCATTAAAATCTTTGAAAACCGACTCACTCCTGCGCACTCCTTTAGCTTTTTTACCATTGTTACAAATGACATTAAATTCTCCTATTAAACACTAGGGATCTTTCCTACATAGACCAATCCTCATAACTCGTTCCCAAACTAAGTTTCGCTTCTTCTCATCTGGGTTTCCATATATGCATGAGACAAAAACTTTGCATCTCCAAGCTGTGCCAAGAAATCAATGATGTTTTGGTCTGAGAATTTTAATTCTAACTCCACTATTTTCTTTCAGAAAACTGCTAAACCTCCTCTTTTCCCAACTGGGTTCACAATATGTACACAGTCGAACCCCAACCAAACTTGAATATCTACAAGCACATTTGTACAGTTCATTATTTCACTCAAGAACATGACTTCTGGACAATGTTTTTTACACATCTCCATTACCTAGGAATTGTCAAACCTTGACACCGTCCCAAGCCTTGGCAATTCCAAGCGAGAAAGGCCATTATGCGTTGGACGGTCCCTCATTTGGGACCACCAATTTAATGTTGTTCAACTTTACCACCTTAATCCTTCCCTCTGTTGAATCCTCTGCCTTTCTCTTCTCCAACATATTGCATTCGTTTAACGATATCGGGTCCAAGAAATCTTTAAGCGGCCTTATTTCATGTCTTCTCTGTGTCTTTTATGTTTTGGTGGCCTTTTTCTCGCTTTGAATTTCGAAACATGATTCCCAGAACCTAACTGATTTTTACTATGAACCGTTGGAACATTTTTTTAGAAACGCTGGAGTTCCCAAAACATCGCTACTCTCATCAAAAGATGACTTCTGTGATAAACGAAGCTATCTTTCAAAAAAAGGAGATGACCTTATAGCATCTCCCATGAGTTTATGACCTTGAAGTCTTCAGTTTCATAGCCAAAAACAATACATTTTCTTTTATTAAGATTTGTGGTGATAATCGGAGGCGGTTCTAGACGAAACATTGACATCATAGGGTCTTCTTCCACTTCTTTCACAGATTTTTTGACTCTTTCTTCTCTAATTTTATTTTCTTCTCCATCTGGTGTCAACAGATATTGTCTCATTCCTTCTAAAACATCTTCCGCAATTCTTGGTCTTATATTAGATGGATTAATTCCAACTTGACTTTCTTGTAGGACACCAAATAAGGGATCATGCTCCTTCAGGAAAGGGGCCGAAGAAATCACATCAGGGGAATCCTTTCTCTTCTTTTAGCAGCCATTTCCTATCTTTGCTTAACAAGAATTGGACATACTAACATTCTATGAGTTAGGCTTTGGCAGTGATAACATCTCTTATGCACTTTTTCATAATAGTATGAAACAGTTTCCTTGCCACCCTTTGGAAGAGATATAATTTTTTTCTGATTAGAGGATTGGCAATGTAAAATAGAATCTTCACCCTAACGTAATCTTTGCTTTGTGTTTTCATAGGATCAAACGCCACTTCAGTGACTTGGCCAACCAAATTCCCTAGGAAAGTAATCGCCTTTTCAGTATAATATTTGAGAGGTATATTCTTTATCTGCACCCAAATTGGTACCCTCTGCAAATAGCTAGGAGGAGGATCTTCAGTCCATCTTTCCAATACTAAAGACCATTCATTGTATGATTGTAATCATTTTTCCAACACATCTTCTAAATCATGTTTATTATTGAAAATAAACTGAAATTTTTATTTAGATAGAGCAACTCCACGCACCTTTCCAACCTTTTGCCATTTCTGTGGCATATCATGTATCATGCTTGATATTTTTTGACGATTCGGATTGAGTAATCTTCCAACGATACTTAGGATGTTCTTCTCGCTAGAGCAGTACTCGGGTAAGTCTGGCATACACACTTCAATCTCTTCTTCATCTAGTGACATCGCCAGCAGCGCTTTATCCATGACCGAAGACATCACGTAGCTTAAAACCCCAGCTCTTTCAATTTTTGCCTTTTTTTTTTGAACAAACTTTGCCCCTCTAAGTAGAAACCTTGTAGATCTTAAAACAGTTTTTCACCTCTGACCAACACCCAGAATAATTAGAAATTTGCAGAAAGCGTGAGAAATCCACATCTCTTGGAACATTCAGAAGGAACCAACCACTGAACCAGTATCACTGTCGTAACACTACGGCTATTCTTCGACGGATTCATCTTGAACAACGTGAAAACCATCCTAAAGCTAGATTTCTAAAAAAATTAGAATACTCTTTTAGAGAAAGAGAGTCTTAAGCTCAAAAAAGAGATTTCTTCGAAAAAATTTTACTTTTATTTTTTGATAAAAGTTCTATCTTCCAGTTTTAACTTTAGATCAGTATAAATGTAACTATTGTAACCATTTATTCTATTAACTGAAAATGATAATAGAATCAATATTTAATCATATGTTATATTATACAAAATATTACTGAATATTAATGATTTAATTAAATTTTATTAAGGATAATTATAAAAATAATATTATCTCTACTACAAATGTTTCCAAACAAAACATACAATATTTAAATATGTATCTAAAATATAAAAATAGTAGATCTCACTTCCTTAATTAATTAAAAATCAAAAATAAAAACAAGATATATATATTAAATTATTAAATCAAGTAATGAATGTAACTAAATAATTTAGTACATCAATTATTTTATAAATTATAAAATCAAATTTTGGTCAACACACAAAAAAATATAAAAAATATATATTTAGAACATATTTCAACTAACAAAAAATTAAAAAATATGAATAAAAGAAAATCAAAATTAATATTTATAAATTTCAAATTATAATATATAAAATATTAAAAATTAAGAAAAAAATTTTCACTTGATAAAATTAGTATTGATGTTTTATGATTTATGATTTTTCATAGATTTTTCTATCAAAATATTCAAGATATTCAAATCAGTGCAAGACTCATTAGTCTATTTCGATAGGAATATTTTTTAAAAAATTGTTGACCACTAAAAACTGATTAAGATGAGCTAACATATCAAATGAATGGATTAATTTATTTTGATTATCATTAATCATAATTATATTTATATAAAAAATATAATTTAATTTTGAAAACATTAAAAATAAACGTAAATTATTCAATTTATAACATATTTTATTACTTAAAAACATAAAATAAGATTAAATTTATATCACATTGTTTTATAACAATTATTTTGTTAAAACTAAATTACCTTAAAATTATTTCAAAAACATAATCATGTGTTACACCATAGGTCCAGACCCAGTTGTGATTATGGGAGAAATAACATATTCTATATCTTTCATCACATTATCAGCAATTGCAAAAGTTAATGTTGGAAGTATTTTTGGATAAATGATTTTGGCCAATATTCTATTGGTTTTTTTCAAACAGCACAATTTTCCTAATAACTGGATTGTGGAGTCGCTGAATTCTTTGTTTTGAATACTATAAGATTGTGTAATATATGTCAAAAATGGAATTTGTTTATGTTGCGCCAAAGTCAGTGATTTAGAAAGCTTGCAAAACTTCATATTTTGTTTATGTTTAAAAATTAGAAAATGTCCCAAATTGTAAACACAAAGTGAAAGTCATCTAATGTATAGAGTGGAGAAATCAGATCAAAACTCAAAAGTAAGAAAATAAATAAATAAATAAATATACTTTAGTGTACTGTGGAGAGGAGATATCCAAGTTGAACTTAGGCTTCCGGTTTTGTGATTTGGTAAATGAGTCAACCGATCAAAAATAAATTAAGTTCTTTTTGAGTTTTTGTTGTTGACAAAGTCAACAAAATATCTTTTCCAATTATGTTGGTGATCGACCTGAATTATGGGGAATTAAGTGCAAGGTCAATTTGATTTTGTAACATATACAGTCTTAATGCACATCCAAATAATTATTATGAGAATGAATTTTCAATCTCTTTTTATTGCCTTACATTGAGTCAGGACCAGCCGATGGTATACACGGTTCGCTGCTACACTGGATACACGGTTCGATCAAGTTGAATCTAACACAATCGGTTTCCACGGTATGATTAAGTTGAATCTAATTCAATCGGTTAACCAGTGTTTTATTGATTGTTTTACCATCTAATTGATCATGATACGTAACATATCTTATGAGATAAATGAGCCTGATGTTAGCAAATTCGCCACTCTTACTATATTGTTATAAAACAATTCGAACAGGTGAACCTCGTAGAATAACGGTCGAACCGTCCTGGGTTTATAAAACCACGTGATTAGTGTGACAAGTGTAGTTCGGTGTACTGGGACCCACTTTCTCCCTTTTCGTTTTCTCAGATCTGCCAAATAATAGAAATCGATCACTCACTATTTCATTATTTCCCCCAAACTTTCTAATTTTGTTTTTCTTGACGAAAACCCCAAAAACTCTTCTTTAATGACAATTTCTTCCTCTTCCTCAATATGTTTCAACTCCGTACGATTTTCCTCACCTCGATCGATTTCTTTTCCGTCGCGTCTCTTCCCAGTCACTAGCATCTCCCCTCCCTCTCTACTTCTCACCGATAGACGATCTCTCTTATCTTCCTCTGTCTCTCGCCTCCGATTCTCTGCTCTCTTTGTCCGTGATTCTAAAGGTACTTCTTGCCTTCCTAGATTTTCTTACAGCTTTATGAATCAAATGAGTGTTTCTGTGATTCTAAAGTAGAAATCAAGGAACTTTCTTCAATATTTGGTCAAGATTGTGCATGATTTAATTGAAGTTTACTTCTTTTTTTGGGAATCCTTATGAATTGTGAAGTTATAGTGTTCATTAGAAACTTTATGTCTTATGGAAAAACTTTTTTCTTGATCTCGATCATAAATGTAGGTATAGCTAGTTTTCTTATTGTTGATATAGTTTGAAATCTGTGAACTTGGAGATATCTGCAAAGGCTGAGAGTGAGATATAATTGGAACTAAAGAAAAATGTGAGGTTCTTGCAGGTTGAGATTGTAGAAATCTACTCAAAAGTGCTATGGTTGAAAGCTCCTTTGAGCTCATAGCTTATAAGTGGGCATGAATATGCAACTACTAGAGATTCTTTGACTAGTAAATATGGTTGTGAGAAATTGGAGGTATCTGCAAATGTCACGAAGTCAATTGAGAAAGAAAGTAGTGGATTACGGTTTTAGTGAAGAACTGATGGTTTAGATAATAAAAAAGCTACTTAAAAGTGTGAAGGAAAGTAGATTAGGTATTGGTCTAAGCTCCTTGGAGTTCATACTTTATTAATAGGCATGAATATGCAACAACTACTGTTTATTCAAAATTTTCTGTAATTATTATATCAGTTCTTCTTATCATTGGCTTACACTGTTCCCGTCTGGTTGTATGAATTGATACAACTCTAGTTTACTTCCACTGTTTAACACAATCATAGAAATGTAGATGGTTTGGTTGACATGTTCAAGTATTTTCTCAGCATTTTCAGTTACACAGGCGATAGGACACTCCTTAGAGTTCTTGGTGGTAGTATTCCTCTTGTTGTTTGGATTATTAGTATGATAGGAAGAATATTAAGTTTTGAAATCCTTTGTCCTTTTTCCGGTTTGACTATGTGCAGCAGCTGAAGTTACAGAAAGATCGTGGGAAAACTCGGTCCTGAAAAGCGAAACGCCGGTGCTAGTAGAATTCTACACGAGTTGGTGCGGTCCATGCAGGATGGTCCACAGGATCATAAACGAAATAGCAGGAGACTATGCCGGAAAACTGAACTGTTATGTCCTAAACGCCGACAATGACTCGTTGGTGGCTGAAGAGTATGAGATAAAGGCTGTACCTGTAGTTCTGCTCTTCAAGAACGGAGAGAAACGTGAGTCTATCATGGGTACAATGCCTAAAGAGTTCTACATTTCCGCCATTGAAAGAGTCTTGAACTCGTGAAGATGGTAACAACATCATTGATGAGAATTTCTCACTAGCACTTTGATATGGTTAATATCTCATTGAGACCCAAGAAAGTGTCTTTTGTCTTAATCTGAACCTCTTATGTTTTATTTCTTTCTTTCTTTCTTCTTTGATGCTCTGTGAATATAACTGTTGGATTTGCGGAACGATGACTCAGTTATTGTGAATACATGTACTTTCCATCTTCAGTGATCTAAATTTTCTTTCGTTTTGGTTTTACTTTTACATCTATGGAAGAGAATACAAAGTTTCACGGACTAAAACGATTTCACCACCAGGATGAGTGACACTGAGAATCTGATATTACTTGGTAAATCTTCAAGCATGGAGAATACTGTAATCTTCGACCACTCTTGCTTCTTAGCATCCTCCTTAAGCCACAAGTCTACATCCTTGTTAACTTTGTTCAAATATATGCATCCTAACTTCCCTTGGTTGTTTACAAGACTCGAATCTCCACTCAAGTGAGCCGTCATATTTTCAGGAGCCTGAAGATTATTAAATTCCTCGGACCTAACATGGAAACTCGCCAAAATGTATGTCTCATTCACTAGTGTAATTTTTTTTGTAATAGATTGCCCGTTGATACATATGGCATGAATCATGTTTTCCACAGTAGACACATTGGGTAAGGAGACAGATTGGCCTGTCGTAGGGTTGTGTATTGTGAAGTGACTACAGTATAATGACCAAACCCGATCAAGCCACGTACGTATTGAAACTCTGCTTCTGTCTGGCAGCTGCTTCTTCCGTTTGGGTAAGTATACAAGAAGAAGGAGACACGTACAGACGATGAACTCTTGCTGAAGATGAAGTGGGGATCACGAGGCGGTTGAGTCAAAGACCGAGTCACGATCGAGTTTATAACTATGAAGTCACTGATAATAGGATTCCAGTGCTTGGAGACGCATATGAACCTCATAGAGACATTTCGCTGGAAGTTTCTTCAGTATCTCCAACGTTAGATCAAGGGTGATATTGACATTGCGGGACCTTTTACGGCCATGATCCCACGGAAGTGAACTTTCAGCAGCTGCGATGATTTAGGAAATTGTGAGGTGTTTTTGGTGCTTTTGTAAGCTCTAATTAACATGGAAGACCTCTATATACATAAATGGTCTGTTTTGTTTTTAACCTTATGCTTTACTAAAATATGGGATCATTTCCTTTCCATTTAACGTAGATTGTATATATGATAATTTCCTTCTTTTCTAACATACATTTTTTTCTGTCTAACAAAATAAAATAAAAACTCAATAATTTCATCCTCGAACTATTTGAATAATTAAACCAATAGTTCAGAATTTATATTAACAACTAGATTAGGAACCGTATCATACGTAATTTTTTTTTAAAAAAAAATATTTAGATTTTAAAATTGATAATATGTGTAATTATGACTTGTATAATTATATTTAAATTTAATATATGCACTTTATTACCCAAAAAATTACAATTTTTTAGAAGTATCCAAAAACAAATCTCTCTAAATGAATGAAAATGTGTTTTTTTTTTATTTTAAACATAACATAACTTAAAAATTCACCTACTTGATGAATAAACATCAATTCAAAAATATACATCTTGCGAGACTAAACATCAATTTAATGATTCTATTTTCTTTCAAAACCTTTGAGATAATTGATTCTGAATTCTCTGGTAGAGTAGATATTGATGCCGTCTCTTGTAACATATTCGAGAGAGGAGCGATTCATGATATCCTCACTGATATTCCAAGGGTCAGGGATGTAGTTATCCGTAGCCATAATTGGACGGTATCCATATCAATATCTACTTCCTGGAAGAACTCAACAATCCTGGAAAAACTAAAGCTTGATACTTAATATATGCAAGAAGAAAAGCATGTCATCCTTAATGAACTCTATGCAATGCCAAGATGTTCTAGTGCTTGTGAAATCTCATGCTTTTAATTTACTATACTAGATGATGACTCTTCCGGAATTTATAAATATTTATATAATTAATGTTTTTTTCATTAGTTTTAGTTTTGTAAGTTAGTACGAAAGGACCCCAGCTTGATTCATTACATCAACAAATGGTTTCCCTGTAGCGAATCAAGAACATCAATGATAAACTGATGACAGATTATAATTTGAATTTATATAGAGATTCAGCTTAACTTAGATGGATACACAAAAATTTTCTACTACCCATCAGACCACAAGAAAGCATTAAGCGTTTATTTGCGGAAATTTATCAGATTTTACATTTAATTTCACGAATGTTCTTAAAAAAATCCTAAATTCTAAGAAAACTCTAAAACTTCTATATAAAAAATAAAATTTCTATATAAAAAAATCCTAAATTCTAAGAAAAACTCTAAAATTTCTATATAAAAAAATAAAATTTTACTTTGTGTTTTCGTAGCTTCTTTAGGATATATTTTTTTTTAACAGCATAGAAAAACTTCCATTGATAGTTAAATGCTCAAAGAGACCATGAATAACTGGTGTTAACCAGGAAAGTGTTATATGTTCAATTGTGGCAACTTACATGGGTTGATTACTCATTTTTCTTGCTATCAGATCTGCTGCTCTATTTGCACCCCTTTTGATTAGTTGAATGGTGACAGTAGGGTTCTTGAGCATAATAGATCCAATGTCAGCAATATATCCATCAAGTGATGGCCATTGTTATGGATTTTTTTTATTGCAAGACTAAGATTTGAACAATCGATTTGAAAACAAACATTAATCATGTCCATATTAGCTAAGCAATAACACGCCCATCCTAAAACCGCTGCTTCAGCATGCAATGGAGATGGAGACTGTGGATACACCTTTGCTCCCCATATCCTAATGTTTCGATGTTCATTTCTGACTATTCATCCAGTTCCCACTCCTAATGCATGTGGCGTCCATGATCCATCAATATTGCAATAAAACGTACCTGGACTCGGTTTGTGCCAGTTTGATGCTGCATCTGAGCGTTCACAAATCTGAGATCCCATCATACTCTGCCCTTGTGCAGAGGGATTAGTAGAGACTGTTGTCCCTTCCATTGCATTATCCCGTTGCTTCACATCCTCTTGACCCTGTAAGCTAACATTCCAAGGTTGTGTGCTTTCTCCCTCAAAGAGAAAGTCATTCCGAGATTTCAAAGTTGCCAGATTATCCAAGGCCAGTACGAGATATCCACTCCATGTGTTTTACCCCAAAGATATCTTGCCATGTTAGAGTAGATCGACTCCTCCAAGATGGTGAAAATAGGAACCAAGCAGTAGAGGAGGCCCATACCGCTCTCGAGTAAAGACAGGTGAAAAAAAGATGATTGCGGTCCTCTACACAATGTCAACACGAGGAAATTATGTCTGTTTAGTCAAAGTTCAATGTTTCAGGTTGTCATTGGTTGTAATGTTGTTGGAGAGGATACACCAAAGGAGGTATTTTATCTTTGGAACCGTTCTAAGCTTCCAGATTCCTTTGTAAAGCTCATCAAGGTGTGGCCTATTTAACTGTAAGGATTCTAAGTGATTCTTTAACCTTTTGCGCTAAACCTTATAACCCGACTTGATTGAGTACTGACCATCATCTTGATGGATCCATGTGTAAGGTAGTATTGACGAACTTCTACTTGGTCTCACTTGACAGATGTGTTTGCACTCTTGATTAGAGAAAACTTCCTTGAGACGCTGAAGATTCCACTCTTCTGAGGAAGACTCAATGAAGAGATTAGTCTGAGCCCATCACAAATCCACACCATGCTTGATAACTGGAGATATGAGTTGTGAAAAGGAGTCCACAATCCATGGATCCTCTAACATCACTATCTCCGTTCCATCCCCAAAATTCTTCTGCATACCTTCCGTCATTAGCCGCTAAGCATGGTACAGACTCTCCATGGTATGTGTCCTAAGGGAGCTGTAAGGATGTTTTTAGCGTTAAAATAACGTCCCTTTAACACTTGGGGATAGTTTGTTATTCTCCATATATGTTTCTCAACCAGAGCTAGATTAAACCCTTTAAGGTCTTGGAATCCAAGTCCTCCTTCCATCTTAGGGCAGCACAAATGTTGCCAATGTGTCCAATGAATCCCTCTATCCAAACTTTGATTACGCCACCAGAATCTGGATATAGAGGCATTTATAATTCGGCAAGTTCTTTTAGGTAGCAGAAAACAAGTCATGGCAAAAGTTGGTAGGACTTGGGCTACTGCTTTGATTATAGTCTTCTTCCTAGATAATGACAGATATCGATATTTCCAAAAATTTAATTTTTTAACGATTCTCTATCCAATGAAGTTCAGAGAGAACTTCTTCGATCTAGTGAAAGTTTGTGACAATCCTAAGTATATTCCTTTCCCGAATTTATTCTGAATGCTTCTTTAGGATATATACAATCCAAAATATTATTTTTTTCCAAAGAAGAAAAAAAAGAATGTTTACAAAGAAATTACAAAATGGCGTATTTTGGGCTTTTACTACATAAGCCCACCAAAGAGGAACCTTAAAGAGAGAGTCGGTGAAGAAAGCCCCAAACAATTTAACTTTTTTTTCCGCCGGAGAAGAAAATATCATCTTTCCCTAAAAAAAAATTCTGCAGAAAATTGTAAAATCTTCAAGATCCATCTCTCTCTCTCGTGAATCAGGTATTATAGCTTCGATCTGCTTAAGCTTCATCTCAAATTCTCTAATTACAAAACTTTTATAAGCTGAAGTGAATTTGTTGTTTGTCTCTTCATAGAAGCCATTGATGACGATACAAAAAGCCATGACGTCATCAACATCAACTTATAATCCATCAGAAACAGCCATAGTCTCAGTAGATTCCGATTTCAACAACATGATGACATCATCAACAACAACTATAACAAGACAAGGTCCATTAGCGATACTTTGGGACATTGAAAACTGTCCTGTACCTAACGACGTACGTCCTGAAGACGTAGCTGGTAACATAAGAATGGCTATAAACTTACACCCAGTTGTCTCCGGTTCGATCATTGTCTTCTCAGCTTTCGGAGACTTCAATGCTTTCCCTCGTCGTGTTCGTGAAGGTTGTCAGAGAACAGGTGTGAAACTTGTTGATGTACCAAACGGTAGAAAAGATGCAGCTGATAAAGCTATTTTGCTTGATATGTTCTTGTTTGTACTTGATCATTCACCTCCTTCGACTATTGTTATCATTACTGGTGATGTTGATTTCGCACCTGCGCTTCACGTTTTGGGACAACGTGGCCACAATGTGGTTGTTATTATACCTTCTGGTGTTTATGTGAATCCGGCTTTGACTAGTGCTGGTAGGTTTGTTTGGGACTGGCAAAGTATTGTTCATGGTGAAGGGTTTGTTCCTTTGCCTAAGTCTCGTGTTGGGACGTATCTAATAGGTTGTGGAGTTGATGAAAGTTGTAATCTTGATGGGGTTAATGAAGATGAGACGATCCTTTACAGAGGTGTGTCGCAGAGTTGTAATAGAGAGTCTTCGTCTTTGATGGTATCTCAGTTTCAGAATGAGTGTAGTAGTAGTACAATGTCGTGTTATCCTCCTCCTGGTCACCTTGAGAGCACTATGTGGGCAGCTCCTGGAGATTTGAATGGTTTGAAAGGGCAGTTAGTAAAGCTTTTGGAGCTTTCAGGTGGATGTATGCCTCTCATGCGTGTTCCTTCTGAGTATCAAAGGAATTTTAGTAAACCGCTTTTTGTTGGGGATTATGGTTCGCCTAAGCTTGTTGATCTTTTCAAGAAGATGGGTGATGTGATTGCAGTGGATGGTAAAGGGAACAAGAGATTTGTTTATCTTCGGAGTTCCAAACCGAACCTTGTCTCTCCTTCTCCTACTCCTGTGGTTCTACTGAGAAGAGAGAGTAAAGGAAAAGAGATCATCACGACCAACGGTGGAATCTCATCTGATGAATTGTCGGATACGGGTTCGGTTCAGAGCGAGAGGAACTTGGAAGAGTTCAAGCTCGAGCTGCAAGACACTTTGGTGAGCTATGGTTGTAGGGTACGGATGGATTGTTTTGAGGCTGTATACAAGCAAAGGTACAAGAGGTCATTGGACTACAAAAATATGGGCGTTGATCAGTTGGAGCAGCTCTTGGACAAGTTCAACGATGTTGTTGCTATATATGAAGATCATGCTACAGGGACCAAACTCATAAACGCAATTTAGGGGAGCCCAGCTCAAAGTCATATTTGATCAGACGGTGCGTTTTGTGAACCGTTTTCTTTCTCATTGAGACAAGCAATGTAAGCTCTAAGCCTGAGCAGGTCCGAGTTTTATTGTACATGCTCCCTACTACTCTTTCCTTAGGACACAAAGTTTATACATAAGCTGTAATTTGAGCATTTATACTGTTACTTTTGAGTAACTGGAAACAAATAGTCTTTGTAAGAAATTTAAGGCATGTTGTCATCCCTAAGAAATCAACAATCAGTTATCAACAATTACAAAGGATTCTAGTAAAAAAGGGGAATTCTTCTCTCTCCACGGATTTTTATGACTTTGTCATAATGTTCTTTGAACAGTGTGACATAACAAGTAAGCATAACAAATATATTTTTCATATGAGATACTGCGGATAGATAGAACAGATCTTTAAGATCTCTATTTTTATTTTTTCTTTTGGCATGCGAAGATGATGAATGGAGCCGGGAGGTGCAGGTGGGAGATGAAGGAGGAGGTACTATCACGTCGTTAATGCCACTGTCTTACAAATGGGGCAGAGATTCTTGAGCATGACCCATTCCTTGATACAGTCCTTGTGGAACTCATGGCCACATTCCAAGGTTCCAAGATCATCACCTTCTACATACTCTTCCTGTTAAAAACAGCAGCAAAAGCAGTTTCACATCAGTTCGTGAGTTGAGCTGAGCTAGCTTAAGAAGAGACACCGAAGAAACTAAGGTTATACCAAATTGACATTTTCATTGAAGAGTAAAGGAAACAAGGCGGCCTCAATTCACGAAACACAAACCGGAGGACTATTGCTTGATGAAACAAGCAGGCACAGGGACTAGTGATAACTGATACGAACAAAGTACAGGAAAGCATATTTTGATAACAATTTCCTTTATTTCTCTCTTTAAATTGCCTATGAATCAAGGAACAAAGAGCTATAAGTCCACAAACTCTCCCAAATCCCAGAAGGCCCCCAAACAAACCAAAAAACCAATTAAACTCTGGTTCAATTTATCTTATATACAGTATCCTATTTCACTCCATACGTATAGAGAAACAAATGAAAGCAGTCTCATCATCAACACCACTTTACTTCATCTTTCATCCTTAATTCCTTATTAATTAGTCTGTACGATGGGTAACTATCGCGTAAGAAATGGCCTTTTAGCTAAGTAGTATACAGAGGTATGATCAATTTAGAATAGTTAAGAAGGCTACAAGAGTCAAACACTTAAGGTTCATAATTAAATACCTGGCAAATACAGCAAGGCTCCTGATGCAACTCAGCAGAAGAAGATGTACATTTGTGCTGTTTCATTGTCTTTAGAATGACATCTTCCCTTAGCCCAGTGCTCACATCTCCTATTTGTTCCCCAAGTGCCAATAGCTCCTACATTCATTCCCACGCGATATTGGCAAATGGGAAGATTGCGGTTATACAGTCAAAAAGGAAATTAATACTGACCTCGTACGACATGTTGTCAACATCAAGGCGCATTTCCTGATGCCTATCGTGCATTTCAGTCATACTCTGGAAGATAAGTGGACCGAACACCATGTAATCCTATCATATTGAAAAAAAGAAGAAGATCAGCTACATATATCTTTATAATGTGAGACCTATAATACTTAAAAATATGTTACACTGCAGCTATAAAGATGTCAGACACTTAATTGCAGGACAATATGGCTTAAAGGTAATAAAAAGCGAACACTTTTATTAATGGCAGGGCTTGTTTCTTCGCATCAGGACACAGATGATTGAAAAATTACACTTCAGGACAAAATGTTTACCAAGAACTGTAAAGTGTTGTATCCATTAACTTGTATTAGCAAGCACGATCGTTGAAAATCACTTGTGTCAAAATCATACCTCTAAATATTCCCCTCTTCTCATGGCGGTCAACACCTGACGTATCTGCGAACAAAAAGAGGAACAAGTGGAAAGGAGGTTTATAAACCAGATGTCGAGAACAAACATCCCAAAACGTAACACATCAATTTGGTTTGCATATGGAAGTCATATCATAATGCATCAAACTTCTCTGGCTCTCATATAGTTAAAGTTATACATTTCAGAAAAGACACAAATTTGAGCTCATAGGCCAAAAAGCTTTCTAGCAGAGCCCTTTATATTTTTACTAACCAAAAGTGATATATCTCCTAGTCTTGTAACTTTGCATCCAAGAAAATCTGATTTCGACCCAATTATGGAGTACATTCAAGTCTCAAAACTTTTGATCAATAATCTGCCCCCACATAGCCTTACTTCTAAAGAAAATAGTTACCTCAAACAGACCATGCACGGATCAATTCTTTTAACTCTATCTATGATCACAAAAAAAAGTTGACAGTTCAAAACACACCCTAGAGTTATGCAATCAAGATTTTAAGATTCTACAGAGAAAATCACAAGGAATCCTCAAAACAAAAAGACGACAAACTAAACTAGAAGCCCAGAGGTTCAATTAGATGCACATGAAAAACTAAAATCCATCACTACAACCCATAATTGCATACTCTTAACTCCCAGTTATTAATAACATGAGATTCTCCTATCAAACAATTGACTGTTAAAAAGATAGTGAAAGATGCTACAAAGATTCATTTACATCACCAACGAACTTATCATAAAAGAGCAGCATTTTATAGAACACAGACCTCAGAGATGAGGTGATCCCTTCCTTCACTGTCAGCAGCTAAGCTCCTCCCTAAGTGACGCAAGTGGAGAAGCTCATTCTGCCTCTCCGATAACAACCCTGACCTTCTTTGCCGTGAGCGATGGCTCCGGCTATTAGAACTAGATGGCATTGCAGCCTCATTTGAGGAAACAGAAGGACCTGTGGGCAATAAGGGAAGAGATGCACCACGACTAGCAGATTGAGATTCAATACTAGGAAATAAAGACCAAGAAGAAAGTTCAGATGTTCTCAATGGATTATGTAGCGGCGCACTCTGAGGAGGAATCCATGCTGGATTTGGTTGCTGCGCATGAATAGCTGAACTTGGCCCTGCTCGAGAAACAAAGGGAGAATCTATAGATGAACCAGGGTTTCCACGAGAGAAACTCCAGACAGATTGATCATGCACATGATTTCTTATGTCAGTTGCATGTGCAAACATGGGCTGCTCTGGATTGCTTCTTGGTGTTAACCACTGTGGTCCTAATCGCTCTGCAGGCATCTCAATACCCGAAGAACTGCTTCCTCTCGAACTGAAAGAAGCATCCCAAGCAAATTGGTGTATATTCCTTGTCAAAGCAGGGTGATGGACTATATTTGTCTGATTCTCACCACTGCTTGAGCCACTAGTGAAAGATGTTGATCTCACATCTTGAGGATCTACGAAAGGAGAGTTTAATGGTAAACTCTGTTGCAGAGAACCAGTGGGACGCACCGAACCTCCACTATGTGATATGCTGAATGCTACAGACTCCTGAGGCTGTCTGGGATTTAAACGTCTGCCGGGTCTAGATAAGGTATCAGTGTTTCTTACAGAATGAATAGCATTAGTTGCAACCGTTCTTCCACCACCAGATCCAAACATTTGTTCTGTCCGACCAAAATGATCAGTAACATTTGGAAAGTTCTGCGAGGGTGTAGCCAAACTCAAACTACTTGAAGCACCATAATGAGAAAGACCTGCATTCTCGGTCTGAAAACCGCAGTCAGGAGTTTCACCAGAAAAAGAATGACTAGGAGCTCCTTCAAGAGTCTTTCTTTTGCAGGACGAACCCCAACCACCCAACGAAGAAGCTGGACCACTGCTGCTCTCTCCAGCAGCCTGAACAGAGCTTCCTAATGAACTCCCATAGTTATTATGACGGAAAACGACTCCTGAAGTCTGTGCACCATAATCCTCATTGTCCATGTCCATGCTCATATTCACATTCTGTGGGGTAGTATTAGAGCCTGAACCACGTAAGAAAGTAGGTCCATTTCTGATGTAACCGGCAGCATGAACCCCTCCATGTACCATCATACCATTCAAACCTAATTGCCTTCCCTCAGATCCATAGCCAACAAATTGATGACCACCATCTTGGGGCAGCTGGTGATTTGTCTTCATCCCGACCTGATCAGATGGCCCTGATACCGAGCTGGATTCCCCAAATCTCCACCAGCTATGATTTTGAGTAGTATGAGAACTAGAACTCGGGTAAGTTGGTCGTCCTGAAGCCGAACTACTGTTTGGAAATTCATTGTCTACTGGATTCATCATGTTATTCAAAGAGGCATCTGTGATATAAACCGATTCATTATCTCCTTGATTCACTTCAGTAGATGAACCACCAGTGTTCCGTGGCCCTTGCATTGGATTCATAACTTTGACTAGAACACAAGAACTCAATCAAAAGTTACAAGAACTTTGAGGAGACCTAGAGTCACACAAACAGTAACAGACAAGAAGATTAATAATGCATAACAAATAATGGACGAGAACTCGTAGGTAACACAGCTAAAACAAGTGCAGCATTTTACCATTACGATCATCACAGACCAGCCTGCTATCTAGCTTCAGGCTTTGCTCAGGCTCCAAGTATAGCTTCTGCATTATGTTTCAAAAATTGATCATAATGTTAAATATCTTATCATATATCAAAAGCATTATTAAGAACTTCATGATGTCTCCACTGAAGGACAAAACTGATACATAAAAACATGATCTTGGCATTTAATTTCGTGTGAGATTAGCAATTGAGCAACTAAGAACAAACAACTTGTACCGAACTTGTAAACTTCATTAATGGATTCTTCGACATAGAAGATAAAAGTACAAAGAAATTAGATTACTTTGACACAACAAGCGACAATAAATCACATCTCCGGACTCATATAGTCCTATTTCAAGAAGCTTAACTAACAGATTTCTGATTCAAATTACCAAACAAAATCGAGGTAATTACAAATAAACCGAATCAAAAACAATCAGAAGCCAAATTATAAATCCAATTTTGCTAACCTAAAGTGGGTCAATCCCGATCTGCCCAAGCTATTGCAAATACATCAAATCAAGAACGATCTGAACAATGAGGAAACCAATTAAAAGAACGAAACTTTCGTTAAAGATTGAGAGAAATGGGTTACCAAGAAAAATTTCTAGAGAATCAGATGGGTCTCGAAAATAAAATTGAGATTAAATTAAGAAAAGTTTGTTTCTTGTTTCTTTAAATTTGTGGGTGTGGTGGTTGTTTTTTCCTATGCACGATTCTTCAGGCTTTTCTCAGTCTCTTTTTTCTTTTTCCCGGAAAAATGCAAAAAAACTTCTCGGAGAGACCGTAGAGAAAGAAGAAGAATTAGAGAAATGAAATGGAAAAACGAGAATTTTTTTTTATTGCGAGGAAGGAGAGGATTACAGATTTCATGTGACATTTGTTTTCCATAATAAATCTTCAGTATATTTTATTTTATTTATATAGTTATTGAACTTATTGTAACTAAAGTTGAAATTTTTAGCCCAAAACAAAAAACAAAAAGAAAGTTAAAGATACGATTTAATAATAATAAAAAGTTTGGTGCTAATGAATGGTTCTGCCATTATTTAGTGTAAGATTTTACTAGACGTCACTTGTGTCAATTGAATAAAATAAAATTGTAAAATATATAAAATTGTAAATTGGATAAATTTAACTTATTTAAATAAAAACAAAACAAAAAAAAATAATTATCAAAAAATTTGTTGTAATTTTTTTTTTATATACTACGATAATCAAATCACTGTCGATTGTTTTCAATCTTTAATTTCTATAGATTCAGAATACCATATTTTTCACTGGATCTTCTATCTTAAACGCTATAATTATTATTGTTAAAAGCCTATTGAAGTTTATCCGATGAACTTTTTCACCAGTAAATGTGAATCCATGTAATCTCACTGTTTTGCTATCTTGGATGTATATTTTGTAGGTGAAAATTGGCTTCTAATGTCACAATATAATATGAATATTTATCAATTTTTTGGTTTTGCCGTTAAATTTTTATTGATGCATTTGAACTCAAATCCGCAGTCATTATATTTATCTATATATCTATTATATGTTTGTTTTTATCAAAGAGAATATATAATTTCCTCTTTCTTTGTATCCCAAAAGTTTGAAGAAATGAGTTTGAGTTGTGCATAAAAAAAAATATGATGAGCTATTTACTAAGAAATAAACAAACATTATTTTTGTAAAACAAACTTTTTCACTAAGAAAATCAATGCTCTTTTTTCATTAATCAAAATCTTACAACAATGCTATTAGATAAGATAATAACACATCAATACTATGTGAACACAACACACATGAAGTCAAACACCAACATCACATATGAGATAAAATAGATTAAACTGTTAATAATTAAATAAAATAAAATTGTAAAATATATAGTAACGGTAATAATAAATAATCTGTATAAATTTTTTTATATTCGGAAAAGTCGTTGACGATAAAAATGATTTGTGTAATTTTCTTTAAACCGTGAATGAACACGATCTATCAAAAATCAAAACCAAAAAGATAATAAAATAATGACAACGACGAGTTGGTTACTAAAAATAAGCAAATATTTTTTTTGTAAACAAATGATTTTTTACTAAAACCCCAATGTTCTATTTTTTACTAATCAAAATCCTGCAACAATTTTATAAGACAACATTACAATACATCAACGTGGCCTGATCACAACACACACGAAATCAACCAAACAACAACGAACAACAACGTTATATAGGAGGTAAAATAGATTAAAGTGTTAATAATTTAATAAATTAAAATTGTGAAATATGTGGTCACAGTAATAATAGATAGATAGTGTAATATTTTATATTCAGAAAAGGACACTAACGGTAAGAATGATTTATGTAATTTTCTTTAAACTAATTTTGGATGTTTTCAATCTCTCAAAAATCAAATAAAAAAATATAATTAACAACTGTAGTCAGTTGCTTATTAAGAAATAAATAAACTTTTTCTTATAAACAAGTGTTTTTTCTACTAAGAAAACTAATAAACTTTTTATTATTAATTAAAACCATGCAACAATATTACAATACATGGATGCTGCTTCAGCACAACACACACAAAGTCAAAACAATAACAAACAACATTAATACATCGGAGGCAAAATAGATTAAAGTTACAAATAAAATTGTAAAATATGTAGTAAAGGTAATAATAGATCATTTGTATAACTTTCTTTGTATTCACAAAAAGACATTGATGGTATGAATGATTTTTTTAACTTTCTTTAATCTAATTGTGAATGTGCTCAGTCAGTGAAAATTTAAAAACAAAACAAATATTAAAAAATCTACTAGGAATTGTTTATTAAAAAATAAAAAAAATAATTTTTTTTGGTAAAAAATATTTTTTTTTTACTAAAAAAATCAGTGATTTTGTAACCTTTTTGGTATAAATGATTTTTGTAACTTTCTTTAATCCAATTGTGGCTGCGCTAAGTCAATGAAAATTTAAAAACAAAAGGTATATTAAAAAAATACTAGGAATTGTTTGTTTAAACAAATATTTGTTAAATAAACAAATATTTTTTTGGGTAAACAAATAGTTTTTTACTATAATAATTTTTTTATTAATCAAAATCTTTCAAAAATGTCACAAGACAATATTACAACTCATCGATGCAGTCTGAGCACAACACACACAATCAAACAACAACGAACAACATCATCACATATGAGATAAAATATATTAAACTGTTAATAATTTAAATTGTGAAATATTTGGTCACGGTAATAATAGATAGTTTGTATAATTTTTTTATATTTGAAACAAAAATGAACAGCAAAAATGATTTGTATAATTTTCTTTTAACCAATTATAGATGAGCTTAATCTATAAAAATTCAAAAACAAAAAGGTGATAACAAACTATGACGAGTTATTTACTAAGAAATTAGCAAAAAAAATTTTTTAAAATAAATTTTTTGTATTTACTAAGAAAACCAACGTTACAACACATCAAAGATGCATGAGTACAACGCACATGAAATCAACCAAATAACAATGAACAACAACATCACATAGGATGTAAAATAGATTAAATTGTTAATAATTTAATAAAATAATTATTTTTAAAATATGTCGTCACATTAATAATATATAATTTGTCTAAATTTTTTATAATCAGAAAATACTAAATTATTATAGTACCATGTGCAACAAGTATAACATATTTTCACTTTCAGTCAACTTACCATATGAGTCTATATGTGTCTATATGTTGCATGTAACTCCATTTTCCAACCTCAAATAATATTGTTGGAGCGCAATATTCGAGCCATTCATGTGTACTAGATTCGGAAATGGTACTATTGCAAATTGTAGAACAAGAAAAAAAAAAAAGGCAAACGACGAAACCAAAGATTCATCACCAATAACCAAATAGGCACTTGAAAAAAAATTATACAAAATAATTTCAGTAACAACTTTTAGTCATGCAAATGAAATTAAGAAAAAATATTATGGATCGTTGGCAAGTTGAATTTTTGATATATGACAAAATCTAACATAATTTCCAAAAGGATGACAATTTTAAAAAATTAGAACAAACAAGTAATATGCAATACCTCTTCAAAATACTAATATACCTAGACCATCATCAAAGAAACCAATGAATGGGTAGTATCCAACCGCTGATAAGTTCAGGCTTCGAACCTCTTCAAAGGGATGCAGCAAAGAGAGATTTAAGAGAGAAGGCTCTTTAAGTCCATCTTAGCCAAAGGAAGTCCTGATAACCGGACCGCTTGTAGGATTGCACTCAAGGCCCTTCCACAGGCAGCAATCACTCTTTGTTTCATTAGTCCAAGTAGGGAGAAGATAGTCATAGCCATAATCTTTACTCTGTGAGACTGAGACCAAGTATTTCTTGAGCTGCAACAAAGCTTTCCTTTCTATCTGTTTACAGCTTTTGTATCCATTTATCATCCCCAACAGTAACATCACCCATAACAAGTATTGGCTCAAGAAAAGCTTCCCTTCCATTTCAAATAAGATAAAAATGCAAATGAAATATTTATGTGTGGATAAATGAAGGATATATACAACCATACTAGTATGATCTATACTCTGTGAGACCATGTATTTATTCAAATCCAACAAACTTTTTCTTTCTTTTTGTTCTGAAGGCAACTTTTGTATCTATGTAGCTACCTCGACAGTAACATCCCCATGTCAGGTTAAAATAAATTCCACAAACTAAGAAACTTAGAGTGTATGCTTGATGCCTAAACACCTCCATGTATAACCTGCAGTATCAACACCTCCAAGCTGCATAAGAAAATAAATTTGACTAAGAGTGATGTGGAATATAGTGTGAGCCAATTGTCTTTATCCATCATTCATGAGTTGTACTTTCTGGCCCATTCCTCTAATTCTGTTTCAGGTCTGCAATATTAAAAAAACAAAAGGACATTGTTCAGAGAATGGATAACGCCCAAGTAGAAAAAAGGCAAAGTCTCATAAGAAAAAATGTTGGGATATTAATACACGTGTGTTCAAAACTGATCTATCTACTTATGAGATGGTTATCTGGATATGTATTTAAAGGATTTTAGATGAAGGTGGAACTGACGTTGGTCACGTTGTAGCTTAAGAGGTTGTGGGAGGAAGGTCTGGTTTTGTGCTTTTCTCAGATGTCTTGGGACATCTGATGGTTCGTTGCAAGTTTCATAGAGGTCTAACAAGAATCTAACGTGTGAACTTGAGATTAGAAACATTGAAGTGGTTCAGTATTCTCTTGGGAGAGAAAGTGAATGAGACTAGTTGCAGGTTATGCATAATGTCTCAAGAAGCATCGATGCAAAAGCAGAGTTCAATGTTGTTATGCCTTAAAAGGATAAAGAAAATCAGGCCATCTCTAAGTTGGTGAGCAACTAAATGAAGAAGCATCAGACTGCATAGAAATGTAAAGAACAAAAGGCTCATTTGTATCTTTGCAGCACTGCAAAGGAAAGAACGAAATAAATCTTCTCAGGATAATGAAAAAAAGAGAAGTAAAACTCATGTGAGGTTTGCAAGTATTTAAAAAATGGTTAAAGAATGCTGATGAATCAGAAGAAAGAACTGATTAGAAGAATTTTGTGATGCTAACACCAAGTCTGGTGTATTCGTCATCATACATGTGAATAGAGAGGAGGGTGTTTCAGCTGGGAGCGATATCAGGGGATCTAGAAGTGATATCAAGGAGAGCTGGTACAAGAGAAGTCTCAAAGGTATCATTGATCAGTTGGTATGAGACAAGCTGAAAGGAAACTAGCAGTATGCTCCAAGACTGTTAGAAAGGGTTTGTTTAAACAAGAAGCTTAGATCGGGGTTTGTTGTCGAAAGTCTATCTGAACGGTTTGGTATGTTGATGGCTCGTTCTGCTGAGTATCATAACGGTACAGAGAGGAACCCAAGGCTGTGCTTTGGAAACAAAAGGGTGTTTTGAATGAGGGATTGCTTCATTTAAACCATATATGATTCAGGTGTTCTGCATTTGATTCAAGGGAAATTTGACTCTCAGTGCACATGAGAAGAACCAAAAGGATATTAGAGGAAATCAAGTTGCAGAGGGAGGATTAGTTTAATTATTATTACAGATTCTGTATACCTCTCAGACAGGGATTTGGACTTCCAAGGTCCTTCACTGTCCTCATCAAATCACCAACATATCTTATGTCACTCTGAATGGTACGTTTTACTTTAGCTGTCTGCGTGCACGTGAAGTACTCGTAGCTCATGAATTCTATTCTGAATCCGACCAGTTTCGGGTTGTGCAATTACCGTACTATTCCGCTGACAACAAAAACTTCAGACGACGAACCTTGACTACATCCGGAGGCTTTGTCATGTATGTAAAAGCATTAACTCATAAGGAACTGTTTTGAAGATTTGGAGGTTGAACAATGATAGATGAATCTTGGCAACTTTTGGGGGAAGTCGGCCTCCCTCCGGATGATAGGTAAACTTGCACCCATTGCAATGCATCCATTTGATATCGGTACTTTCTATCTATGGAGTCAACAGGATCATCATTCGGTATCATGTAACTTGCGCACACAGAACTATACAATCCGAGTTGGTTAAAAGACATTGTGTAATTGGAACTGGTGGTGTGTGGTTTTGTTTTTGTTCTATCGTGTTTCAAACTATGCTCTAATTTTAGAGGTGACTCTGTTCCAGTAATTAAGTAATAGCAGTTTTAAAAATAATAAAGATAACAACCATCAAAGGTTGTACGATCAAACAACATTGGTGGGCTATGGAGTTAAGCCACGACCATGATAACTGATTTGGTCCTTTATGATTTCTAGCCTCTAAGAATCACCTCTTTGTTAAAATTTGGTCAGCGTGAGGTATTTCTTACTAGTAAACCCTTGGAAATTGATTTAATAACATCTAATCATTTCTTACTAGTGAACTCTTATTTGGTGAAACACACCAACCACAATAAAATATCAAATCAAGTTTTCAAACAAAACATACTAAGTTTGAAGGGTGGAGGGAGAAGCACAAACCATGTCAAAGAATCCTACAGAAATAGAAAGATCCTCCAATTGTGTATGCAAAAGACAAAAGCCACACTTTGAATATTGTGTTTTCCAATCGAACAGAAAGACAAGAACACTTAAGAAACAAGGTTGTCGCTGAGGTTCAAGGAAGCAAGCTGCTCGGCTGCACCACCTGCTGCGACACTTCTGAGAACCTCCATTGCCTCGGCTACTTTAGCCCTGAGAGCTTCAGGTGACTCCAAGAGATGGAGCACTTCAGTCTGGTCCATCTCCAAAAGCATCCCAGTCACTTTGGCTGCTGACTCTGCCTCGAGCTGCTCCACAAGCGGATACAGATTCTCACCCAGCATCTACACATCATAACATCACAATCAGATTTAAGAACCAAACCCCAAGGCATAAAAGTAAAGAAAAAGCTCTCACCGTCCTCTGGTGTTCTGGAGAAGCATTAGCAAGGGATGTAGCCAAAGCTCCAATAGGAACATGCTGAGAAAGCACAGGGTCACGCAATGGCATATTACTAGGCATCTCATATGGAAGCATTCCAGGAACATCAGGGTGACCACCACTCCCACGCCCTTGGGGATAGCGGAACATTCTACCCCTCAGGTGCATCTAATGTTTACCCACAAAGAAAGATTATCACGGAACCCTACTACCAATGTATAACGGAGAGATAACTACGATTGAGAAGGAAAAGAACCTGATGCTGCTGCTGCATCATCGGAGCTTGCTGCTGCGGCTGCTGGGATTGCTGGATTACTCCAGGGCGTCTCCCTCCAGGACGTTGCTGGCCCTGCTGAACCATTGGCATGAAGAAGTTGTGCATCGGTGCCCCACCAGGTCTCATACCAGGAACCATCTGCTGCTGGTAGCCAAACCCGGGCTATCATGCACAATCACAGGTTACAAATCACCAAACAGTTGTCAGCAAAACTATAAAACCAACATTCTTAGGAATGAGACGACAGATAAATTAACTATACATTACTACGCCTTACATCATCATGATAAAGGGTGTTTAAATCAGCTTGGAGATACTAAAGGAATGCGAGGTAGAAGATGCAAAACGGACTATTGAATTACATGACCATGAACAAAGTTTCTCATTAATAAAAGTAGTGAATAGGTTATTAGGAAAAATAAATACCTGTGGAGGAATCATAGTAGGAGGTGCCTGACCATAAAACACTTGTTGTCCAATACCGGGACCAACCGGGGGATACATCTGCATACGAGGACCAACGGGTGGTGGCATTGCAAGTGGTCTCATTTGGGAAAACTGAGCCTGTTGAAATTATTGTATAAAATATCCGTTATTACATGAAACTTTCACGACCATAAGAGTTCAAATTTCAGAGGTAAAATAAAAAGTTCTAAAAAGCATTATCTAAATCTTAGATTAAAGGATGCATAACAGCTAAAGGATGCATAACAGCTAAGTGGTTTTCTTTGTTACTGTATACACTAACTATAACTGAAAATAATGTACTCTGAAGTTCAACAAGTCAGGAGCCATTGTTTTTTACGCATATTTGGAAACATATGAAAACGAGTGCATGATAGATACAAATCTATTTTTTAACGACGAATAATAAGTCAGATGAATCACATAGATTATCAAGAGGCATCTCTTCGTTAGTGATAAAAGTTTCATTTCCAAATTTCATATTGACGGATCCATGCTTAAAATCGAGAAAAAAAAAACAAACAAAAAGAGCTTGTTTTCTGTCTACACGAGGTAAATTTAAGAGAACGAACCTGCAGCCTGGCCCTTCTATCTTCCTTTCTCTGAGCAACAGCAACATAGAGCGGTTTGTTTTCGATCATTTTTCCACTCATCTCTGACATCTGTACAAATTCCCACTGTTAATATATGCTGAAAAGCTATCTTTGTTCATCATGCATGAACTCAGCAAGAGATTACAATCGGCTTACAGCTTTGGTTGCTTCTTCAGGAGTTGAGAATGCTACAAAACCAGAGCCCCTGCTTATGCCATTAGGATCCCGCATCACCTGTTATGTTTTAGAGAAGGGAATTTATATATGCAATCCAGCACATTCAGATTAGCAGAGAAGGGAATATTAGACCTTGCAAGATGTAACAGTGCCGTAAGGTGTAAAAAGCTCCTTGAGTTTCTCGTCAGAGACGCTGTCATCTAAATTTTTAACATACAAGTTAGAGCTTTGAAACTTGTCTGCAGCTTCCCTCAAACTCTGCTCATACCGGACCTTTAGTTCGGTTTCCCTTTCAGACTTCTTTTGGGCTCTACCAACATACCATTCCTTATCATCAAATGTTTTCCCATTAAGAGCTTCCACAGCCTTTGCAGCATCATCGGCATTGTCAAAGTTAACAAACCCAAAGCCCTTTGACTTCCCATCTCCATCTTTCATCACCACAGCACTTGTAATCTTTCCAAACTCACCAAAAGTGTTCTTCAAATCATCATCAGTAGTTGATTCAGCAAGATTCTTCACATACATGTTGGTGAATTTTGTTATGTTAGCAGTAGAATCTCTTTCTTGCCTCCTGAGGAAGGGCCCAACATACACTTGCTTGTCATTCAGCAACATGCCGTTCAATTGAGCCATAGCTTTCTGGGCAGATTCTTCAGTTTCATATTGCACAAAACCATAGCCTTTTGATTGCCCTGAAGAATCAACAGCTACTTTGCACGAGATAATGTTCCCAAACGCAGAAAACGTATCATGCAACGCTTTGTGGTCTATGGACTTGTCCAGATTCTGCCATATATAACCAGGTTTACCACAAGAGAGGAGGAAACAAACAAAAAAAAAAGAGAAGGCAAAATTGAATAAAGGAAAAGCATCTACAAAAACACTACATCTTCGTCGGAAAAGGAAAAGCATTTAGCGAGTGTTGAAAGAACAGACGCAAAAGAATACCTTGATGAATATGTTTCCGGCACCACTTCGGCGAACACTAGGATCACGGTGAGAGTACATAACCCTGACAGGTTTTCCATTAAGAGGTATGTAATTCAGTTCCTGAATCGCCCTTGCAGCTGCCAAAGAAACGCAACATACAATCCCATCAGAAACTCACATAATAAACTATATAAAGGACACGAATTATCCACCACAGAGCATAACCAACGTTGTGAAAGGCACAATCTTTACATGATGCAAGAAGACAACAAATTACATCTGATTTTCTTGAACCCCAATCTTGATAACAAATAGATAGCACTATACCCAAAAATCCCCCAACTTTTTGTATTAATCTTGATAAAACCCTAAAGAAAGAGAAACCTTCTTCATTCTTTTCGATCCACTATCTCCCTAACACTAAGCAAACTTAAAAAAAACTACGTATTACACAACTGAGCAAATCCAGAATAAATTTTGCATCTTCAAAGCAGAAAATTCTAACTCCAATGAAAATGGTAACAATAAAAAAAACCCTAAATCAAGAGAGCCCTAACTAACCATCTTGAGGACTGGTGAAGTTGACATAACCATAACCGAGAGATCCGCGAGTAGCCAAATCCCTACAGACACGAACCGACACAACTTGGCCCATCTGACTAAACGCATCGAAAAGCTGCGAATCCGTAACGTTCGCATCCAGATCTCCAACATAAAGCGACGTCGTACCAAACTGAGCACCCGCTGCTCCAGAACCAGCCGCCATAACCGGCGGAACAGAACCGTTCTGAGTTTGACCTTGAGATTGAACCTGAGCCATTTTTTTTTGAGTTTTTAGAACTTTTTTCTACTTTTTTTGGGGTTTTTCTTTTGCTCTTCGCTCCCCTCTCGTTTATTTCAGAGCAATCAAGATAGAAACGAAAAACAAAGGCGATAGAGAAAAAAACTGAAGATAACAACGAAACGGAGATATTTCTTCTTATGTCTTTCTTTTATGGGTTTTATGATAAGAGGAAGAGAGGGGAAATGAAAAAAAAAAGGGTAAATAGCAGTTGCCGGCGGCAAAGCCTGCGGCGGCGCGTGCGATATCGAAGATAGTTTTGGTGAGAGAATTGGGGGAAACTGAACGACAAACAGCGAATAGGAAAGAGAGACACGACGATTCCCATTTTTATGTTTTTAATTTAAAGGATTTAAAATTTTCAACAATACTTTATTTTATTAGATTAGTTATTTTAAATTTTTGTCAAAATTGTCAGTTATTTGTGTAATAACGTAAATACTAATGGAAATTAATCACACATATTTTGTACCTAGTATCTGGTAATATTTAAGAGGATATAATAGTCATTAATATAAATTGATCCAAAAAATACTGTGTAAATATTAATTGAAATTTAATGTTATTCAATCTTATATTTAATATATTTGATTTTACAGTGAATTTTAATATATCAAGCCCAAGACCTAGATGATATTTTAAGCCCAAGACTTGTTCTCTTAAATTAAAAAAAAAAAAACTTGGATTGACGACATTCTGTAAATCACAATTTTTTATTTTTTATTCTTTATTATTATTACTTTTCTACAAAAATCCCTAAATTGAAACTGTCGATATCCCCAAATTGAACACTTCCGGCGATTAAAGGTTTCTTACGGCAACAAAGATTCGTGGGTTTTTCCGTCGACAAAAGTATGTAATTGCATTTAAATTTAGTGTATTTGTAAAATATTATAGAATAGTTATAGATTACCATGTAGAGTATTATAGAATATAATACATATTATTGAATTGTCTTTTGTATAAAAATATAAGATACAGATATATAGTGGTAATATTAAGAAAATGTTAACCCACAAAATGTAAACTTTTTTAAACAGAAAAGAAATATGCTAAGAATATATTAAAGTCTACTTGTTCTTTTCATTAGTCTTCACGGACTTGACATGTTTCACAATCTGAGTCCGCAAGATACATAGTCTCCAACAATATTTCATCGCTGTTTTGATTCCTCTTTCGGATTCCAATATTGAAATGTGTTTGCTTCTTTTACTTCTCTTGAATCTGTCTCTTTAAGTCGAGTTTGATTTTTGTCATCATAGTTGAACGAATGGTTTCTCTGTATTCTTACTTGCTTGCGTTAACCATCGCCTACTGAAGAAGCTTGCTCATCCAAAACGAGAAAAGGAACCATGTTTTGTCTATGTGAAGCTTTCTGAGAATTTTGTCTAGGCGAACATGTCCCATGAGTTGTGTCCGGAGAGACCTTTATTTGGCGGTGCATTTTCCATCGCATTCCCTCAAAGATTCGAGGTCTGTCTCCACAACCTTTTTATTGGCTGTTAATTGGATTTACATCAATAACATCCTTTCTTCAGGATGCGAGTAATATCCAAAAAGTTCCAGATCATCAGGTTTGATTCTTCTCTATGAATAATTGTTAGAAAGATCATACAGAAGAATCTCTATAGACTTCTTGTTGTTTTTAATTATTTGGATTTAGCAGGAAGTGTTTGTGGATCCTTCAAGGGATGAAAGTTTGATATTTGAGCTTTTGGATTTCAAGACTGAGGTTGGTGACAATGGCAGTGCTTCTTGGTTCCTTGATGATCTTGCTCGTGAGCAAGATGCCCAAGGGTTTAAGGTAAAACCCATTAATAAGTTATGTTTCTAAAGGACTTTGTCTTTACTAAGATTGATTGATATCCCGAAGGATTGTTTTATATGAATAGAGTGTAGTACATGTTGCTACGTAAATTTAGTTGATTGAGCAATCAGAGATCATTGAGGTGCCTGGACTGTCTTTTAGAAATCTTCATCTTAAGAGAGTTGAAACAGATGTCTTAGTGACTGCATATGAACCTATTCTCATCAAGTAAGTCCCACCAACGTTAACCATGAGTCAATATTTCAAGCAATTGAATATGAGTCTGCTTTGTTGTTGTTCTTGTTATTCGACATTGTCTTTGGTCTCATCTCATGTGTTTGCATATTGTGCAGCCCTCTGAGTGAAAGTGCAAATGCTGTAGGATCTGGTTTAGCTGTACCAGCTTCACAATCTGGAATTATGCCAATGTGTAATGTCATTAAGCAATTTACTCTCTACTTTCAAAGTCAATGACTGGAGTCTTTTTCGGTTCCTCTGCTTGAGTCTATGTTTCATCAGCTAAAAGAAACGATGCAAACCTGCCAATTGGTGTTTACGTTACCAGAGTGTACAGAAAATGGTAACTCTGAAATTAGAAGCATGAAGTGGTGGGATCTGTTCTGTTTGATATTATCTCTGAAGATTCCAAGTGTCTTCCTTGATCAGAGTCCTTGAATGCGTAAGTACAGATCAAGAAGTACGTTGTTCTGTTACATAATATACCAAATATATTATACATAAATTAACCATACATCATAATATACCAAATATATTTCCTTCCAATCTATACGATTGTGTATTAAACCTTTATTATGTAAAGGTTACACTCTAGACTTATCTCTCAACAAACTCAACCTGTAGTAGCTAACAAAGTCAAGAATCCAGCTCCCAACATAAACACATGTTCTGTTTTTCTTCATTCACATCTTCCATGAACTTGTTCAAATCATTATAAGAAGACCCTCCTTCCTCAACAGCGGCTTTAGCCATTACGCCTAGCTTCTTAGCCCGTTCACGCCTTTCCTTTGCCTCTTCCCCAACCATTACTTCTCTCACTGCCTTCTCCACTTCCTCTCTACTAATCAACTTTCCTTTTTTCACCAACTCCGTAGCTCCTACATTCACTCCTATTTTCAACACTTTTGTCAATAACTTCTCGTTGTAGAACTGTTCCGCTCCCATTGGCCACGTAACCATAGGTAACCCTGCAGCAATACCCTCCATAGCCGAGTTCCATCCGCAGTGTGTCACAAATCCTCCAACCGCTTTGTGGTCAAGTATCAGCACCTGCGGGGCCCACCCGCGTATGATCAGTCCTTTCCCTTTTGTTCTTTCCTCAAACCCTTCAGGCAACCACTCTTCATTTTCACCTGTCCCAACCACATCAATACCATAGTTAATTTCATAATTGTTACGAAATTCAACATCATGCTATCAAATGATATATAGCAATAACGAAATATAGACAACTGTTAATTCTGAATGAGATTATCGGATGAAAACCATGCTGATCAATAAGGTCGAGAGATGAACTCATTACCTTGGTTTTCATTTTTTCTAACCACCCAGATGAAGTTTTGTCCAGAGCCTTCAAGACCAGCAGCGATCTCTAATAGCTGCTCGTTGGTGAAGTTAGTTCCGCTGCCAAAGGACATGTAAACTACTGAACCAGGTGCCTTAGACTCAAGCCATTTGAGGCATTCCTGCTCATCAATATTTGCCTTTTTCCCTCTTCCAGCTTTCTCCGCAAAACCTCTGTTGCATAGCGAAAGCGGACCGATATGCCAAGCTCTTTTCGCAACAAAACTACGGTAAAAATCAGCATAAGTCGGTTCTAGCTCGTAGAAGCTATTCACCAAAACACCAAAGCTAATGGACACCGATTCTCTGACTTCTTTCATTAACTTTCCCATTGGAGTTTCTTCGTCGGCAACATTGGCTTGCTCTGCTGTGATAACTATGTCCCCAGGGAGACGAGGGATTACAAAAGAAGTAGAACTCGTAGCGACTTTCTGGTGTGGCTTATGAGTACTCATGTTATAAGAACAGCACAAGGAAAAGAAAGATGTTCCGTGGAAGACAAGTCTTGGGACACCGAACTTTTCTGCGGATTGCGTCGCCCAAGGGAAGAACATATCGGCCACAAGACAGCTCGGTTTGGTTGTTTCAAGGAAACTCTCCAATTGCTGTTGCAGATACTTGGTAGAAAAAAGAAGCTTTAAGAACAAGTTACCTGAGTCAGGTTTTGGGCATGAGTTGATGAAATCAACGTTCTCGCACCCTTCAGGCAATCCAAGCTCTACAGAAGGGAAATCGAAGATCTTGATTGCAATATCGAGATCAGGGTTTTGATTCTTGAATGCTTCAATGGGTTTCTCCAATATCTTAGAGTTGATTGGGGTGGTGATGATGGTTGATTTGGCTCCTCTGCTCGAGAAAAGCTTGGCCATGTCTAGAATTGGAATCATGTGGCCGTGAGCCATGAAGGGGAAGAAACAAACCTGAATCTTCTCAGAGACTTCGCTATTCATGTTTGGTTGTAGAGACAAAATCTAGATTTTACAGGATGAAGCAGAAAATCAAAAGAAAAAACTGATTGAAAATATAAAATTTTGTCGGTCCGATCAGACAATAGAGGATTTCTTGTCTGGATTTTATTTTTCTTTCTTTGTCTTAATTTATACTTCGACTTTAGGACATTCGAGAGATATGTATACGCAGGCGTCCACGCACTGAAAATATCAGATAAATTAATGGAGCGGCGAATATCACAGCTTCTCGATTGATATCTATTGATATGATATAATTAAAAGAAAATAAAAAATTTATAAGACTTTTGAAATTATTTGTATCATAATATTATTAGTTTAATATTTATTTAGGCGCCTCTTCTTACACACAGCCTCGCACTCTTCGAGAATACAAAATCCTTTTTTTTTTTGTGCTAACTATTTTCATGTTTGATACATCGGTTGCTTTTTTGCTCCACATTCCCCACCACTCCTAGTTATCATTGGATATATATATATTTTTGCACTATTAATATAAAATTTAAGAAATATCTTTTCAAAATCGTTCATTACTTTTGAAAGAAGCATAATCATGTAACTAGAAACAGATTATAAAGACGTAATTTAATGATTATATAACTTTACATTAGAAACTATGGAGCATCAATAGTTATGATTTTTCTTTTTTTGTTGCTTGACACATTTATAATTGAAAAAGATGATAATGGAAACAAAGCAACGGAAATATGTTGTGTCAAAGAAAATATATTCCCTGTTTGAACATGTATGGTGTGTGGTTAACCACACAAAGATAAAACAATTAAAAATATACTTTTCTTCAAATTAATCATTAAAATTTATATTAAAAATAATTGAACTAATAATAAAAGAGTTATAAAATAAAACTGATTACAAACTTTACAGTAAAATTGAAGTTAATAAAATTATTATTATATTTTAAAAGACTACACATTCTCTAAAACATATCAGATTTTGAAACGAAAAGAGTATATATCAATAGTTCTTCGTAAGACATGTAGATCACATATTTAATTCTATAAATGAATTTTTAACACAATGTATGAATCATGTGACATAATGATAGTTATCTCTGAAATTTATAACACATGTTTGGAGTTCAAACTCAGCACTCCGCAGTGTTTGAAAGGATATTACAGTTAATAGGTTAATTTAACAAAAAAAAATGAATTTCTTAACATAAATAGGTGATAAAATTATTAAAAAATGTTTAGAGATTGGTTTACTTTGTGTTAGGCCCGCTTTTATTTGAAATAAAAAGAGCTGAATTCGAGATAGAACTATATTTTGAAAACTGTTTTCTATACAATTTTATAAAACTTAGCAAAAACTGGTATGTAAATGAAATAGTGCACTATTGTTATTATTATTATTATTTATAATATGAGGGTGTTTAGGCTGAAGCCTAACTAATCCTGTACCGACGATTAGACTAGCCCCGACACTACTAATTTTTTTAACCACAAAATGATTATATCTGATATACTAAGATGATTACAAAAAATTATACAAACATAGAATAACGATGAAGATAGTCAAAATGACAAATGAAAGTTGAACGGGTTTCATCATTGCGAGATGATAAAAATGAATTGATAATGTTGTAAGAATGTAAAAGAAAGAAAAAATCATACTTATATATAGAAGAAGTTAGATGCAGTTTATATTGAAACATATCTAATTTAAGCTAACAACCTTTTAACTTCGATTTAAAGGGATCTTGATTTATACAATTAACTGTTAGGTTTTATGCATAGGTCTGCGTTAGTAATTTCGTTTAATATTTATTGGTTAAAAATTTAAATTATGAGAAATCTGATAAATTTTATAAAACTATTTAATACAAAAATGTATTTAAAATATGATATGTCGTTGTTTATTTATTTCGACGATTGATTTTAGTTTTGTTGAGAAGCTAGAATGATTGTACAAGAAAACTTATTTATCCATCAAATCTAAGTTTAACTTATATTTCTATTCAATTTAATCATTCAGATCATTTTTATTTGTACTCTGTCTTAGACTATTATTTTTAAATGCTTTAGGATGTGTGAAATCTTCGTTATTCTTTCTCACTGATTTAAGTTTGACAATTTGAACATCATTCATAATCATAATTATATTGTATTTTATTTCTTAAATAAAAATTTAGAATGTGTTATTCATAAGTAGTTTCAGATATTTGTAGTAGCTATGTATAAAAATTTGAAATTTTACTACTTGCTGTGTTTTGAGCACAATGCTGCTTATATAATATTTTTATTTGATTAATTAAATTAAAAAGAATGGCAAAAATTGGATTTTCATATTTCATTAAAATAAAAAAAGAATAGATTAGTTTGTGATATAGTGAATTATTTTTTCTACAAAAGAGGTATACGGGCTTATGTCTCAATAAAAATAAGGCATATATTATACATCCAATCAAGCTTCATCTATGATACAATCTTTGATCATCACATTTTAGGAATGTATATATTCTTTTACATATCATATCCCTAACTTATAGCAAAATATCTTTGGAATTTTCTATGTATTAATGTATTCTTCTACTAACAAATAAAACATTAATTCACATAACACTCAATTGGTATTAGAGCTGTGACACTTACATACTTTTTTTTCTTTTTCTCTTCTCTTCTTCTTCTCTTTTCTTTCTATGTTCTTCGACAATGTCAAACACTCCTTCTCCCGTGACATCTGCTGAAACCATCATCATCAACAAATTCCCACAACTTCTCAATATCAAATGTCAAACATGACGAGACTCACCTTCAACAATTCCTCATGTGGAGCAGACAAGTTCATGCTCTTCTTGATAGTTATGAACTCGCAGCTTATCTCAAATAATGGATCTCACCACCAGCTCCTATGCTGATGATCAATAATGCTGCCACCACCAACCCAAAATTCACGAGATGGAAGTGACTTGAAAAAATAATCTACAGTTCTCTGCTTGGTGCCATCTCCAACACGAACCAGCCACTACTCTCACGACAAAAACTGCTGCTGACATCTGGTCCAGACTTACATCCACCTATGACAAACCAAACAGAAGTCATATTCAGCAGTTCAAGCAGCAGGTATAACAATGGACTAAAAGTACAAAATCAACTGATGAGTACTTTCAAGGTTTTAGTATACGCTTCAATAAACTCTCTTTGGGAAAAGCCATTGATCTTGAAGATCAAACTGAGCATGTGCTCCAAGGATTACATGATGATTACAGATCTGTGGTGGAAGAAATTGAAGGTCGTGAGACTCCACCATCCTTGACTGAACTACATGAGAAGCTGCTGAATTTTGAAGTGAAACTCAGAATGCAGAAAATGTATATGTTCACCATCCTATTGCTGCTAATGTTATTCATACCAAAACAAACACCCCTAATAATGCTTGTGGTCAGAACAGGCAGAGGAATAATTGTGGCAACAAAAACAGGCAGCCACACAATCAACAGCCGCAATCATACTCACCTTGTCTCTACAATGGGAAATGTTACCCTCGCAGCTACAGCTTCAAGGCACCTCTTTTAATCAGCAACATACAGCTCCAACATCATGGAAACCCCATGCAAATATAGTCTCCGCTCAGCTTCAGTCAAGCAATAACTGGTTCCTTGACAGTGGTGCTACTCATCACATTACCATTGATCTCAGAAACTTAGCTATTCATCAACCTTGTAGGTGGCGAATAAGTCACTGTGTCTAACGGTAAACTATTCCAATCAGCCATACTGGCTCTGGAATACTTTCCATTCCTTCTAGCAATTTAACATTAAACAATATGCTTTATGTACCTACAACAATATTGATGAGGAAATCGGCTCTTCAACAATGCCAGTTGAACCAGAAGGAGTGGAGATCATACCTCAAGTACCAAGCGTACCTATAACTCGCCAGAGAGCCAGAGCCATTGGAAACAAGTTCAACCACCTAGTAGAATTTGTGCTTGAGCAAGGATTAGCCAACCCTTGTCCATTCTCAGTCGCCGACACCAGCAAGGGAGAAGACCCAGTTTCTAGCATTTCAAGTGAGCTTCTTCAGTTTCAGACATCATCTTCTGGTGTCTGTAATATCACCATAGAGTAGAGATACACAAAGACATGCTAGAGAATTGTACTCTTTTTCCTACATTCTGTTTTGTCCCAATGAGTTTTCCTAAGGGGATTTTAACGAGGCAACACCTCTACTGTGCAAGTCGGGGTCTGTTATATGATAATCATCTTTTACCAGCCCTGTAAAAATCAGAAGATGATGACTCTCCAATGAAGACAAGCTACAACAGTCTTCAACACTTAGAATAATTTTTGGTTTTTAAGTTTTAAACTGTTTGTAGTTTTTGTGTAAGTTTTGAAGGCCTTGTTGTTTTTCTTTTAGAATTACTTGTTGTTTTTTAAGGCTAGGTTAATTAAAACCTTAGCCTCCCCCTGGAATTGACAGACACGTTTTTTTAACAGCCAAAATTTAGAACCCTAGTAGATTTCTTTTAGTCTGTAGCAATCGAATTCTTCT
Source organism: Streptanthus diversifolius (assembly GCA_039880935.1). Classification (NCBI taxonomy): domain Eukaryota; kingdom Viridiplantae; phylum Streptophyta; class Magnoliopsida; order Brassicales; family Brassicaceae; genus Streptanthus; species Streptanthus diversifolius. The sequence goes on from JAXGFM010000001.1 coordinate 2,196,183, forward strand.
GTCTTGATCCAACATCTAGGCGTTAAGAACTTTGGTGTATCACGAATCCATCCATCCCTCGTGTGGTCCAAATCGCTTCCTCTTCGTGTTTAACCAGGAGAGATTCTCCCTTGTTTGCACAAACAACATCCCATCGGATCTGGATCCTCTTCTGACAACCAGAGCTTGTATCAAATATGCTTATGCAATAATAACAAAGTCTCAATTGAATTTATTTATGCTCATTTTCAAGTGAAAGATCTAACTACGGGGTCCAATTAATCCAAGAGAAGATTGATAATGATTTGAACGGTTGGACTACAATGATGAACAACTACACATCTCTATATGCTTCACCATCATTCAAGGCAGATGTGAACTTATGACACTAAAAACTTGGGCATCCCATATTTTCTACCTTGAAATATTTTCAGTTTGATCTACCTCTTTCTCACTCTTTACACAAAGAGTTCATGTGTAAGGATTACTTGGTCAATAAAACCCACAAACTTTCCTTTTCTACAAACACTATATCTTCCAAACACCCTCTTAAAATCCTATATTGACATCTCCCACTCTCTCAAATGAAAATCATAAATACTATCTCCTAATTGTTGATACAAATGGCTATATCCAGTTCAAAGAAAATCCCAAGTCAAAGATACAATTGCCTTTAAACGTTTGGCGGAGAAGCGATTTAATCAACAGATTTGTGTCATTTATTTTGACAATGGCGGTGAATACATAGCTATTCGACCATATCATAGCAGCCATGGAATCAGTCACATGACAACACCTCTGCATAAACCATAGCATAACAATATTTTTGAGCGAAAACACTGTCATATTTTGGAAACGGGTCTGTCTCTTCTCAGCCAAGCCAGTGTTCATCACCAATTCTAACAATACACTTTCAGTGTTGAGGTGTAACTGATCACAAATTACCAACTCAAACTCTCGATGTTATTTCTCCTTATCAACAATTATTCAAGCAAAAAAAAATTACCTGAAGCATAAAACCTTTGAATGTCTTGCTTTTCCATGGCTGTGCTCGTATGGTACCACCAAGATGGATTCACGCGCTCTCCCCTGCATCTTTCTTGGTTGTTCGCAGACTCAGATGGTGTACATTTGTCTCCATCAAGAATCTGGCCAAATTTATATATTGGCATATGCAATTTTCGGAAACGAATTTTCCTTTACACCAGACACAAAAATTTAATGCAGCTCCACCATGTGCCAATTCATCACCGGCACCGAACTCAGAGTATGTTGCTATCATCGTCCCTACAGAGCAACTCGTACAATGAAAAATCATTGGATCCCCAGCAGACCTTAACCACAACGAAGTAGATTCATCAAAGACGTCGTCATCGAGAACTTCAATACATCGTTTTAGTGAGAATGACACAGCCTCTCCTTTTTGAATAATATTTAATTCAACGTGCCATGTTTATTCTGGCCCACCAACAACAAGCGCAGTTAACCTTGGTCAAAATAATCTTCATATGATTTAATCCCAGCGACATCTACATCCAATGACACGTCTCCTTCATTTGCAACATCTGTCTCATTAACCCAACTTCATGTTATTCATCTCTACAACACCGTCTTCTCCTTCAAAAATTGAGCCGTCTCACCCTATTTCCTCATTGACAAATATTGATACTTCATTGTTCATAATTTGTTATGATGGTAAAATGGTCTATGTATTGATATATCTTGATGATATTCTAATCACTGGAAGTGATCATCATATCATCCTTAGCACCATCTCGCAACTGGCAACTAAATTCTCTCTCAAGGACCCATCAGATTTTCACTACTATTTTGGTATCAAAGCAACAAGAAAAAAGCGGCATTCATCTAATGAAAAGAAAGTACATCAACGACCTCCTAATCAAGACGAATATAGTGAATCTTAAGCCAATTGCAACTCCAATTACTCCTATGCCAAAATTATTGTTGACCTCCGGACAACCACTTGAATATCCTACAGAATAACATCGTGTCATTAACAGTCTTCAATGTTTATCCTTCACTAGACCGAACATAGCATACGTGGTGAATCATTTTTCTAATTTATGCATCGTCCCGGTGATGATCATTGGCATGCCACCAAGCATGTTTTCCACTCTGGTATTTACTTCTGCTCCGACTCTTCTCATGTATTACACACGTTTTCTGATGCAGATTGGACATGGACACTGACAACTTTGTCTCCACATATGCCTGTGTGATCTATATTGGTGGTAATCATGTTTCTTGGCCAGCTAAGAAACAATGTGGTGTCGCTCGATCATCTACAGAGGCTGAATATCAAGCTGTTGCCAACACAGCTGCTGAACTAAAATGGATTTGCTCGGTTATAACTGATCTTAGCATCTCTGTTCTCTCACGACCAATCATCCATAACAATGTTCAAGCTGGTGCCTTACGTGTCTTCCATGTGTCAACAAAAGATCAACTAGCTGATGCTTTATCGAAGCCCCTACCTCGACCACACATCTTATCAATTATGTCCAAGATAGAGTTTGTGACCTGCCTCCATCTTGAGGGAGCATATTAGGCCTCCAATCAACTTCCTTCTATGATACAATCTTTGACCATCACATTTTAGGAATGTATATATTTTTTATATATCATATCTCTAACTTATAGCTAGATATATTTAGAAATTCTCTCTGTAGAAATGCATTTTTGTATTAATGAATGAAACATTGATTCACATAACACTTGCATAATATACTTGACTCAAAAGATTATAATATTGAAATCGGTTTAAAAATAAACCGGAAGATTTAAGGAATTAGATTTAGTTTAATTAATAACCGGTAGAATATCACATGTTATCGATAAATTGTTTTTTTACATTATTATTACTCAGCTCGTTATAAAACCCAAAGTTAGATTTGTGCACAGTGAGTGAGTTATCGGTTTAACTTCATTTCATATACTGATATGATAAAAAAATATCTCAAATTTGTGGATTCAATTGATTTTCCAACATTGAAATAATATATCTAACATTGAAGTAATATATCTAACATTGTACAATAGTGATCATAGAGATGTTAAAATGGTTAAACTCAACCCATTTACACCAGCTCCATTTAAGAATCACAACTCGTATAGACCCATTTATCTTTAAAGTGTATTAGGGATACCTATTTAAACCCATAAAAATATTGAACGAATTAGACCTTATTTAAACAAGTTATATTTAATTTTCTTTTAATTATGATGTAAAATGAAAATTTATTATATATATATATAAATTATATATAATTTATTATATATATATATATATATAAATTATATATATATATAATTTTTTTTATTTTTTTCATAAAAAACTTCTTTTTATATATAATAAAATTTAAATGATGTTCATAAGAATTTGAAATATACGTTACTTACATTTGTAAATTTTATTTATAAGTTTGTAAAAAATCAAATAAATCAAAATAATTCAAAATAACTCACAACTATCAAAAATAAATCACAATAATCCAAAATAGTTTAGAATAAACCATAATAAACCACAATACTGTAAAACAAACCATAAAAGTAGCACAATCCACATTCTGCAAAAAGAAAGTTAAAATCAAATAATGTTCAACAAAACAAAAGCAACAAGATTTTTTCTTCCATGTCCCAGAACTTGCAAACGATATGATTTAGCCACAAACTATGTAAGACTGATTTATTCAACCAAAAGACTAATCCAAATTTACCTTTGTTTCATGGCATAGTTGAATCTTCTGATCTCGAGCACTTTACGCCTACTCTACTTGCAGTCTTCCTTGCAAAAAAATTGACATCTTCAACAATATATACAATTCAATGTGTGAACTAGTTAAAAAACACTTATGATTATATAATAGTTTTTGACATTTATGAAATTTTACTTTCATATTCTATAAATTCACATAACTAATTACGAAGATAATGTAAAGCTTGAACATTTTTGGAAAGCAAGTGGTTCCTATATGGACTTAACACCCGAGTTCCAATGCTAAAAGCAGATCCTAATACTACATTAGTGATTGCGATGCTAATATAACACGTGCCAACGATGTTAAATCACCAAATTTAAGTTGTTGTTCCCTCAAGTAGCTCAAAACATCTAAATCACGAAAGATTTTCTATCTAGCTTCGGCTCGTCCAAATACATATCCAAGTGTGTTTTTGGTTATCCACACTATTTCTAAGGTTTTTTTTTCAGCTCAAAGAGTCAAAGAGGTCATTTAATAACAAAATAAAGCAAGTTAACCATGAGTGACCACCCGCTTAAAACTTAAAACCATAATGAAGGAAATAAGTGAAGATGATTAAAACTTATATTGTCGAAATCATCATCAAGTGGAGATTCAGTAATTAGCTCATGTGGAGTTGGTGCAGATGAAACATTTGAAGAACTTCCCACAATTATATTTAATAAATGGGTCCTAATTGGGTAAACCTAGTTAATAAATGAGCCTAAATGGGCATTTATTCTGATCAAATACCCATTAAAAACTCGCATAGGAAACCCATTATAACATCCCTAGTCTGAGCATCAGTGTTATTAAAGTTTCATGTCATGGGGAATGGTAAGTTGAGTATTTTTATTCTTTATCTTACTACACATGCAAAGAATAAGAACATTAGTTATCAATTAGTTAAGAAAAGAATATACATTGCAACCTTTTTTCTTTTCTTTTCTTTACATTATTATTACTTAGCCTATTATAAAATTCAAGGTTAGATTTGTACACAGTAAATGAATTATATGTTTAAATTTATTTCAGATACAGAGATAATAAAAAAATATCTCAAGCTTTGGATTCAATTGAGGTCTCAAATCTTAGCATTTGATTCTCCAACATTGAAGTAATCTATCTCACCTTGTACAATGGTGAGCATCATTATTGTTAAAGGTTCACGTCATGGAGTATAGTAAATTGAGTATTTGTATTCTTTGTCTTACTTCTCATATATTCATATGCAATGAGTAAGAATATTAGTTACAAACTAAGAGAAGAATATACATTGCAACGGGATTTTTCTTTTTATTTTTTATTCAGAAAAGAACTATCAAAAACTTAAAATCTAAACATTTCTATAAGAATCCAATTCTTCCTTTGTGTGAAAAAGTTTGAAAAGAACAATCAATTGCAATACCTGGCGTAGACAATACAATTATTGGCTAGTATATATATATATATATATATATATATCTTAATATAGCTTGAGTAAATTCCATCAAAATTAAACCTTACCTTTTGCCATTCACACCAAAAAAAAAAAGAAGAAAAAAGTAAAAATAATTATTAAGCCTCTAATAAGCCATGGATCTTCTTGACCACACTCATTCCTCTCGGCTTATATGCCCCGAAAAAAGATTCCTATGTAGTGGGAAAATCTGTCACACAATCAGCAGTTCCTATGTAGTTGATGATGACTCTGAGGACAAAAATCATCTTCACTCCTTGTTCCCTTGTTAGAAAAAAGAAGACAAATTAAGACAATCTCAAATTTTGTTTTGCTTGTGTGCAAAGACTAATAATAGGTAACCTTTATTACTTCAGTTGTAACTATTGTGAATTTGACTACCAAAAAGATTGTTGTTGAGTCATCCTCCGTGTTCCATTCCTCTAATCATCCCAAACATTCACTTCAGCTTCTTTGGTTTGATGATATAAGCCAGATCATTCAAACACTAGGTCATTCTTGTGGAGAACCAAATCGACATTTATCGTACTATTGTTCTATTTGTGATTTTATAATCCATCCTATTAGTACAAAAAACCCAACCCCTCTTACTATAGACAATCAAAAGAGGCATGAGCATACGCTGCATTACTTTCCAAGGAGATCCACTTTGGTTTGCGATGTTTGTGGGCTGGAAGACAAAACCGATCATTGTTCACAAGCGGTGTATCTACTTAACTTATGTTATTCAAGTATCTCGTCACCTTCATCGTCTCAAATTTACTCATATTCTTCCATATAAAGAAACGAAAATTACGGGGAATACTCTTGCATAAAAGGATGCACTTATGCAGTTCATTCTAAATGTGCGATGCGAATTGATGTGTGTGATAGAAAAGAACATGAAGGAGAATCTGAAGAAACATTTTAAAATATTCCTTGTTATGTTGATGATAATGTGTATAAATGCATCCAATGTGAGGTATGTGCATATATTCCTCGTGTGAAACAATTCATGTTACATGTCCATCCATTGACTCTAAAATGCGATGATTCAAGATGGTTCTCTTGTACAAAATGTCAGCGTGATTCATGCGGTTTCAGATATGAGTATAGTATCCAAGGATGTGATTGGATGTTAGACACACTTTGCGCTTCTATATGTGAGCCGTTTGAATATCACTCTCATCCCCATTCTTTGTTTAAATTGTGTTCAGTGCTTCTTTTATTTGTGTTTTCATTGCGCTACGCTTCCACATAAGACGAAGGATGATTTTGATGAACAATTTTTCACTTTGATGTACGAAGATAGAAGTGATGACGCTTATTTTATGAAAGATGCGAGGAAGATATAAATCCAAATAAAGGAAGAATTACACTCCATATTGAATGTTTGCTAAGAAGAGATCCATATATGAAGCCTGGACAAAGCTATCTAGACGGGACAGAAAGGATCCATGTCCTTCCTAACACTTATTCAAGTCGTGTTCATACAACATAAGGTTAGAAACAACTCTAGGCACAATATGTTCTTTTAAATGTTATTACTTTATACGAAAACATCGTATTTCTGAGCAAGATCACGATCGGAAACATGGGTTTATGCAACGGCTTCCCACCGAAGTCGAACCGCCGGTTCTAATTCGTCGGATAATAAAACACAATGATAGATAATCTTACGATTGTTCCTAAAAATTTAATTTCAAAAGTATGAAAAACCCCTTGGAAAAACGAGATTTTTAGGAATTTGGAAGCGTTAACTATGAAGGCTTTTTCATAAGCAGATATACATGAAAGTTGGTATCAAAATCATTTGTTGTTGTTGTACTTTTAACCCTACTAATATAACCCTATATATTTTCCTTTAAGCTACATAACTCATTATAAAACCACCTAATATATAATTTCTCTTTTTAATCCTTATAAAACCACCTAAAAATTATAATTTCTCTTCTTAAGACCCCATAATAATTATAAAAATACCTAAACATATAATTTATATTTCTAAAATCTTATAATATTTTATGAAATTTTATTCTTTTTAACTAATATCAATTTTTGTATAAAATAAAATGCTATAATATTTAATATTTGAAAACTAAAAATATAGATATATGTATCTATATATATTAAAATCTATAATGATATCTCTTATTAAATTTTGGAACATTAAAAAATATCCCATAAATTAAAATATTATAATGTTTTAAAAATAATGTAATATAATTACTAGAATATCATAAATTTATAATTAATTATAGATTTTTCTAGTCTAATGAAATTAATCTAATTAATTATAACTTTATGATATTGTTTTATTTGTATTTCATTATTTTAAAAACATTATAATAGTTTAGTTTAAGAGACATTGTTTTAATGTTCTAAAATTTAATAAGGGATATCATTCTAGATTTCAATATATTTATATACAGATACATATATCTATATTTTTAGTTTTCAAATATTATAGCATTTTATTCTATACATAAATGTTTGTTAGTTAAAAGAATAAAATTTTATATTTATGAAAGATTATAAGATTTTAAGAATATAAATTATATGTTTTTATAATGATTAGGGGGTTTAAAAAAATAATTATAATATTTATGTAGTTTTATAATTATTTGGGGGGGGGTTAGAAAGATAAATCATAAATTAGATAGTTTTATAAAGAATTATGTAATTTGTGGGGAAATATGTATGATTATATTAGTAGGAGTGATTTTATGCAGTCATCCCAAATATTATTGAGATTAAACTTGGATAGGCTGGTCTGAGTGGTCTAACCGTTACCCTTGACCCGTCTGTTTTTCCAGTCCGGATTATCATTAAGGTTAGGATTATTAAAAACTCTTATTAAACAGGAACACCATCTAAATCTTCAAACCGAGAGTTAAACCGGTTAACCCGGTGATAAATCTTAAACTTTAGGACATTGGCTCTTAAGCCTAAATTAAACTGGACAACTTATTATTGCTTTTACTTGTATAAAACCGTATGTTTCTTCTCTCATCAAAGTTTATTCCCTTGCCAATCCATATCACACTAGCACACATACACAAAAGAAACAGAGAGAATCCGAGAATCAAAGTCCTTTGATTCTTTCGATTTGAATCCAAATTTCACACCAGAAGGATGTGATCTCACTGAATTCGTAATAATCTGATTTCAACAAATGAGGAAGAAGAAAGAGAGACTAGACTAAAAAATTATGACCTCGAAGTCAGATTAAAAATAAACCGAAAGATTTAAAGATTCAGATTCGGTTAACTGGAATGATATCGATAGATTGAGCCTTTACATTATTATTAGTCAGCCCATTAGAAAACCTAAGGTTTTATTTGGGTAAAAAATGTTGTTTAAATCATCAAATTTTCAGTTTTGTCCATTAAAAGTTTCAACCCAAAAAGTCTAATTTTATGATTATCTTTTGTTGATTTTTTAAAAAAATATAGAACTTATGTTGACTTTTCCATTAAAGGCACATCGTTAAATAGTCTAACGGAAATAATTAATAGCGTTAAACGTCCATTTTACGGTGTTCATTTAATCTAAACACCATGATTTGTCTACTTAAAATGATGTTGTTTTGTACAAACCCAAAACCGAAAAATTAATTAAAGTCCAACCCAATAATCTGAGCCCAAATCGTGAGCCCAAACCATATTCTCTTTAAAACCATCTTCCTCACGAACCCTAATCCCCAATTCGCAAATTAAATTCGACGATTCAATACACTCTCCTCGGTTACGTCGAATTTGAATTTGATTGGATTTTGTCTCTTCCTTCTTTCTGGGTTTATTTTGTTCTTGATATTTTGATGAGTTCAAGCTCGGTTACATTGGCTCTGGTCGGAGAACGTGGTATCCCGAGGAAGTGGTATTGTGGCTTAGATGTGATGGTCTTCATTTCTAGAACGCAAGAAAATCCAGGAAGACCATTCTTTCGGTGTATAAGCAAACAAAATTCTCTTTCATGGTCTACTAAAAGAGATGTAAGTATATGGGGTTTTGTCGGAAAGTGTCATTGTTTTAAGCGTAGTGTGTGGTTTTTTTTGTAATAGGGACATTTGTTTAAGTGGATTAAGGATGCTGTTGTTGAAGAGGTTGAGGATGCTACACAAAAATTAGCAATAATTAGAAACGAGACTAGCAAAATTAAAGTCGAATCAATTGAGCTAAAAAGTGTGATTGAAAAGATGAAGGAAGAACTAATTCAAAGCAAGCTAGAAATCCGCAAGTGGAATATGTACTTGAAAGTTTGTTTTCTGTGGGTTTTCCTTATCACCATTGTGATTGTATATGTGTTAGTTGGTAAGGCTATTGATAAGGAGCTCATTGTTGGGTATTAGGCAATGGGATAATATGTTGTGTTTTGTGAACTTTTATTGTAGTGGTATGTGTTGATCTCGGTTTTTAAATGCAGACAAGTTCATTGTAATATGATTCGTAGCTCTCTATTAATTTGTAATCGAAATTTCAAAGTAGCATAGAAACTTCAAAGATATTGTATGATACATATGATATTGTTTCTTTCACAGAGAAGATGATCAATGAGATGCCAAAGAAAGATGATCTAGTCTGGACCAAAAGAAACTAACTTGGTTTTAGTCATACAAAAGGCAAGCACAACAAAAGGTTTTTACCAAACAAAAAGCTCAACAACAAACACGGTTTCAACAACAAACACGGTTACCAAACATAATGTTTCTACATATTCAACCAAACTAACAACAATAATTGCCTAATCAGATCATGACCATGATCCCCATGATCCTTGCGTCTTAAGTCCTTCTGATGCTTGTGGCTGTGATCCTTGTGGGTGTTGTCCTTCTGATACTTGTTAGCCTTGTCTTTCTTGCCGGTTTCCTTGTGTTTCTTGTGGGTCAAACCCTTTTCCAAACAAAATAATTCTTGGCTCCTGAACTCAATCACATCAAATGGTTAAATCAAACAAACATATAAACCAAATGGTAAATATTCAACAAACATACCTCTGCTTTTCGTGGGCGACCCCTTCGACGTTTAGGTGGAGTCGCAACTCTCTCATTCTTGCATCCTTTGACATTGTGTCCTTCTTCCTTGCAATTTGAGCATGTCATAACTCGGTGCCTTCGGGATAACTTTGTTGAAGAAGTCTCATTCACACCTTTCTGTCTCGCATAATTTTTAGGTCTTCCAGGATTACTTTTTCTCCATGGTGGTGGCAACACACCAATTCTATTCACGCGTGGCCATGATTGCATGCCTTGTACAGGTCCGATACCATCCTCATACGTTAACGACCACATTTTAGTAGTGTACCAATTACTAACATAATCTTCAACTTTTTGTTTCTTCCCTATTATGACAGATACAGCATGAACACAAGGTATACCAGTCATCTGCCACTTTCTACAACCGCAAGTATCTCATTCATATCCACCAAAAAGACGTTATTCCCCAAGCGAACCTCATGTTTATTGTATCTTTCCATCCATCTCTGACAATGCCTAGACCCCTCAATCATCTTCTCTATCTCTGCATGAGTTCTCTTTGTAAATCTAGTCTTAAACTTCGATGCAATTAGATGTCTTTTCTCATTACAAACCATGCATTGCCGTCTAATATCTTCCAATAGATCTAACAAAGGCCTCCTCCTAGCTACTTTAATTGTTCTATTGAAGGATTCACTGAGATTGTTCAAATTATCGTTGCAACAGCTACCAATCCTAAAGAAAGCCCTAGAACATGTTCTCGGAATAGTGTTTAAGAGACTAGCATAGGCACCTGGGTTATAGCTTTTCAAATCTTCCATATAGCCGGGAAACTCTTCCTCTGTGTAACTACAGATACTATTTTGGAAAATTGCACGGAGTCACTGACGATGTTCAGCTTCTGGAATTACATTGCGAATAGCTTAAACCAAGCCCTGCAATTAAAATGTAAACTTTTGATTAGAAGAAGCGTAAGAATTAAAATATAAAGTGTAAGAATTTAATGTTACTCACCGCTTGTTTATCAGAAATGACTGCTAAATATTGTCCTTCTTGGAGATCTAAACTTGCCGACAGCTTCCTCATAAACCAATCCCAGTTGTCATCATTCTCAATCTCCACAATTTCCCAAGCAACAGGAACAATCCTGTTATCCCCATCCCTCCTAGTTGCGGCTAATAGATGCCCTTTGATATCCCATTTCAGAATGCTCCATCGATTCCTAAGATAGGCCTACATGTGTTCTTCCAAGTGTCTCTTTGAGCTTTAAAACAGACAAACAGACGAAAAAACCTTTGTAAACCTCCTATTATTGGCCCAGGAACTGTCTCGATGTCGAATATAGTCTCAGGATTTGATAAAAAAATATATGCTTGATAGTCCCATATGCGTGAGAAATGCTCTTCATGTGTAGCTTTTTGGTCTTTAAGAACTTTTGTCTTCGCCTTTGTACATTGGCTTTCAGTAACGGTCAAGTTGTACTCCCTTTTGATCTCCTCAACCATCTCTACTGGTTTAATTTTTGGATTCCTTGTAAGTCCTTCCGCGAACAACTTCGCAATTGCCCCTTGCTTCAACATTTTCGTGTAACCTGATCTAACACATGAATGCTCTCCCACATACACTTTAATTTGCATTTTCTTTTTTTTCTTGTCATACGAGCAGTAACACCTCCACTGACAATTCACTTCAGTGTCCGAGCATTTCGTACCTATTCTAAGACTTTGTGACCTATACAACTTTATGTTGTATTTAGTTTTCAGAGAATACCTCAGCACAACGATCTTGAAATCTTCTGGGCAATTGAATGTTTTCCCCAACCTCAGATATTCTTCTCGGCTTTCAGGTTGTCTCTGCGCAGGTGTTGCATCTTCAGCTTCTAATTCATCGTCGCTGGTAATGGGATCCAGAATTGTATCATCGTCCTAAATATCATCACCACTATCTCCATCACTCACACATTCATGACCCTTTCCCACAGCCTCCCAAAACAAAACTTCGAAGTACTTGCATGGAGTTTCATCTACATCTTCCACTTCCTCGGTATCACAATCTTTATCTCCGAATACCTCACAATCATCAGGGACTTCTGCCATTGGTTGAGGAACAGCCGCTTCTTCTGGATTCGGTGGAGGAACAGCCGTTTCGTCTGCCATCGATTCAGGAACAGCCGCTTCATCTGGATTTGGTGGAGGAACAGCCGCTTCGTCTCCCGTCAATTGAGGAACAACCGCTTTGTTTGGATTCAGTGGAGGAACAGCCGCTTCGTCTGCAGTAGATTTAGGAACAGCCGCTTCATCTGGCTTCGGTAGAGGTTCATCGCCTCCGACAGCGACATTTCCTTTGAACCGCCGAGGGGGGCGAAACGCTTCCTTCTTCCTGGCGGCATCAAGAATACTTTCGCGAATTTGAAGATTTTTGAGTAATTTCAAATTGAAATCAAGGATTTTTACGTGAATTGAATCGTCGAATTCAATTTGTGAATTGGGGATTAGGGTTCGTGAGGAAGATAGTTTTGAAGAAAATATGGCTTGGGCTCACGATTTGGGCTCAGATTATTGGGCTTGGGCTTTAATTAATATTTGGTTTTAGGTTTGAACAAAACTACATCGTTTTGAGTAGATAAATCATGATGTTTAGATTAAACGAACACCGTTAAATGGACGTTTAACACCATTAATTATGTCCGTCAAGCTATTTAACGATGTGCCTTTAATGGAAAAGTCAACATAAGTTCTACATTTTAAGAAAAAGTCAACAAAAATTAATCATAAAATTAGACTTTTTTGGTTGAGGCTTTTAATGGGCTAAACCGAAAATTTGAAGATTTAAATAATATTTTCTGTTTTATTTGTGCAAAATGAGTTCTCCGGTGAAGCGAGACTCGCCACCGGATCATAGAAGTGTGTTGGTTGATTCTGCCCATTGCAAAGCGTCTTTGTTGATTATTATGAAGGCATAATATTCATTTTAGGAATCTTATAAGAAATTATTTGGAATCCAAATCATATCTACTTGTTATGCAATGAGTGTTGGATAAATTTTTAGAAGCTTGACGACTAAGACAATTAGGAAAAATAAGTTTTCTAAAACTAAAAAAAATAAGTTTTCTAAATTGATGTAGAACTAGGAAAATAATTTTTTTAATTCTTAAGATTCATTGTCGCCTATATATACAAGTCTTGATGATGATATCAATTATTAAAGCAAGACAAGAAAGAGTTGTTCAGTTTTCAGAGAGTTTATAAACAATCAATAAGAAAAGTTTTCTTATAATCTTTCTTTAATTTTTTGCAAGTTTAATCTTTGATTTTATAACAAGTTGGTAAATTATTGCATGTGAGTCCTTTGTTTGGTAGCAGAGCTTACAACAAAGATATCTGAACAATTGTGTTTCCGATCAAGAAGTGAGAAAGTCACCGAAACATGAGATACCTCACGCCATCGACTTGAAGGAAGGAACTGAGGACATCATCACTGCAGTTTCTTATGTTGACGTCTGCAAACTACATTGTTTGGGCATTGAGGATGAAATTAATGATGAAGATACAACAAATATGAAAGATGATTGAAAGTGGCTTAATGGACTCCAACCAGAACGATATAGCAACAGGAGTACTAATCCAATCAATTCCAAAAAATTATTATACTGCAAGTTGGCTAAGACTCTACAAAGGAAATATGGGAAGCAATCAAATCATGATATCTAGGTGCAAATCGGGTCAAAGAAGCGAAAGAAGCGAGACTTCCAACTTTTATTTCTGAATTCGTTAAGATGAGGATGAAAAACTCAGACACAATAGATATTTTTGCAGAAAAACTATCAGAGATAGCCTCAAAATCAACGTCCCTTGGAAAATCATTGAAGAATCAAAAATTTATGAAGAATTTTCTCAATAGTTTGCTAAGACAGAAGTACATCCACATTATAGCCTCCCTAGAGCAATTTCTAGATCTAAACACAACTTCTTATGAGGATATAATAGGAAGACTTAAAACGTGCGAAGAAACAATTCTCGAGAAGATTTGTGGTGAAACACAGAGAAAACTGATGTTCACCAACTCAGAACAAAACTTTGCAAGGGCAGAGGACGAAGACGTGGTCAAATAGGCAGACGTGAACTCTAAGGCAGATGATCAAGCAGAACAGTTCTATCAGAGTGGCGACTTGGTCCACAGTTATTTCCGAAGTCCTGGATATGTTCATGACCCAAGAGCGCCACCATTTCAACCAGACAACTTCAACAAAATGAAACTGAAGATCCTTCATTTTCATGGTAAAAACGATCCAACCACCTATTTGGAATGGGAGCAAACGATCGAACTTGTTTTCAACTGTCAATATTATTTTGAAATCAACAAGCTCAATGTAGCTATCACTGAGTTTTATGACCACACCTTAGTTGGTGGGATCAAATCGTGACTTCCAGAAAGCGTAATTGCGAGTACCCCATTGTAACGTGGGAAGAGTTGAAACTGGTCATGCGTAAAAGGTTTGTCCCAAACCATTTCTATCGCGACCTACACCAATGGTTAAGGCAACTAAATCAAGGCAGCCGCAGTGTGGAGAAATATTTCTTGTAGATGTAGACGATGCTGATCCGTGCTAGTGTGATTGAGGACCGTGAAGCTACCATGTCCTGATTCTTGGGTGGTCTAACCGTGACATCCAAAACTGTGGAATTGGAAGAGATTTTACATAAGGAAATTCTTGTTGATCAACAACCTAAAAGAAAACCTTACATTCGTTCTACTTTTGATGCAGGTGTCGTGAGTAGCAAGCCTCCTTTCTCACTTGACTTCAAACCAACTCGACCAATGGATTCTAAATTGTCTACTTCAAAGACTGAGACCAACCCTTTCGTCTCCAGACCAGAAAAATAGAATATCCTACTAGATCGCGTGAAATCTGATGTTTTAAGTGCCAAGAACTTGGTCACTATGCCAGTAAATGCGTTAATTAAAGAGTCATGGTAGTCATGGAGAATGGAGAGGTCCATACTGAGGGCGAAGAGGAATTGGAGCCTAAAAATAATTCGGCCTCCGATGAAGAAGTTGAGTCATCTGTTTCTAGTCAATTATTGGTTGCAAGACGATCTCTAAGTGTCCAATTTAAGACCGATGAGAAGGAACAACGAGAGAACCTATTTCACTCATGTTGTATGGCCAAGGGAAAGGTATCTAGTTTGATAATAGATGGTGGAAGTTGTACTAACGTGACTACTGAGTCTATGGTTAAGAAATTAGGTCTTGAAGAGAGGAAGCATCCGAAACCATATCCCTTTCAATGGCTCAATGATTCTAGTGAACTACAAGTGACCCATCAAATCAATGTGCTTTTGGAGATTGGTAAGTATATGGATGAAGTTCTATGTGATGTGTTGCCCATGGAAGCCGGTCATATCCTTCTTGGAAGGCCGTGGCAATCAGATAGGCGTGTGGTCCATGATGACTTCACCAATCACCATTCTTTCACTTATAAGGGCTGCAAGACCACTCTAATTCCTATGACTGCCCATGAAGTATATCTGGACCAACTTCATCTTAAACATGCAGGTGTATCACTAGGTTCACTTACAAGTGCAGGTGGCTGCACATGTGTTTACGCTTCAGTTCTTGGAGTCTATGTTTCAACTCCAACTTTAAATTCGGTATGAGAATTTTCAATTACTGCTCATTCTTCATTATCACTTTCTTCAGCCTCTACAAAATCTTCACTATCCCCCCAGACCAATATGTTCTCCTCTAGTTTAAGTTTCATTCCCATTTAGCATTTTCTTCGAATATCACATCTCTACTTGTGATAACCTTCTTTGTGACCGGATTGTATAATATGTAGGCTTTGAACTCGTCACTAACTCCAAGCAGAATACTCTTAACACTCCGATCATCCAGCTTCACTTGATTCTATTCAGGGATATGCACATTAGCTACATAACCAAATACTTTGAAGTAATTTACTTATGGTTTGATTCTTGATATTATTTCTTCAGAGACCATGCATTTGACTACTTTTTAAGACAACGATTCAGTATATGAACTATCCATCGAGCTGCATCAGGCCATAGAAATCATGGTACTTCCTTCTCAGAGAGTAAGTACCGAACCATAATCATGATTATTTAATTTTTTCTTTCAGTTACTCCATTTTGTTGCGGAGTGAAAGCTACAGTTAGCTTTCACTTTATTCCATTATCACTGTAGAACCTATTGAACTCATTTTATGTGAATTCAGTTTCTCTATCTGTTCGCAAGCCATGGATAACAGTCTTGGACTCCTTTTCAACATAGCTTCTGAAGATTTTGAAGATGTTGAAAGTTAACTTGTTTGCAAGAAAATATATCCATATTTTTTTAGAATAGTCGTCCACGAGAACTAGAAAATATTTCTTACCACTCTGAGATATTGGACTAATGTGGCCACATTGATCAGCATGGATCAGTTCAAGTTTCTCTCGTGCTCTACACTTGCTTTTCTTTGGAAAGCTTTCACATTGTTTCTTTTCCACATTGCATATTGTGCATACCTTGGCTTTAATGTTAACAGTACGTAAGCCTTTCACCATATTTTCCTTATGCATCTCTTGAATGGATTTGAGATTTAAATGCCCAAACCTTCTATCCAAAGAGATGTTAAGTCTTCTTCTTCTAGCTTGAAACAGTTCACCCGCATTTTCTTGGCAAGAATCAAGAAATATGATTCTTTGTAATGTGTGTCTCCATGATTAGTCCCTTCTGAGAGTGATATATCCTGCATATACCATTCTTGATTAGAATAGTCAACTGCTTCTCATGCAGTTGTCTAATGCTCATCCTGCAGTTGTCCAATGCTCATCAGATTGTTGGTGAGACTTGGAATATATAAACAATCTTGCAGTTGTCCAATGCTCATCAGATTGTTGGTGAGACTTGGAATATATAAACATCGCTGATCATTTTTTATTCCTTCCACTTCAATTCTGATTTTTCCCTTTCCTTCAATAATCATTCTAGAGCCATTTCCTAATTTGACAGAGTGATTAAAATTCTTGTTTAACTCAAAGAACCATGAATTTTCTCCTATCATGTGATTTGAGCATCCAAAGTCAATAAACCACACACCTTTGTCTTCAATACTCTTTTATGAATGAGCCATTAGAAGTAATTCATCATCTTCGTTAAATTCCGCATAGTTGGCTCCTTTCTCAAGACTGGTACACTCGAATTGGCAATGACCAAGCTTTCCACATCGGAAACAATTGATGGCTTCCTCCCACGTCCTCTGAAAATGTTTCCTCCTCTTGTGCTTCTTCCTCTTGGTGAATTCTATTTTCCTCTTCCTTTGGCATATCACTCGTTCTCCACCTGTAGGACCTGTTCTTCACTTTGCCTTTCAGTAACCTTGCATTCATGAATTTGCAAGGACGCTTGCAGTTCATCTACAGTGAAAAGATCGATATCCTTAGACTCTTCGATGGAGCAGACCACAAAGTTGAAGTTTTCTGTAAGACTTCGAAGAATCTTCTCCACAATTTTGATATCGTGTATCACTTACCCATAGTTCCTCATGTTGTTCACTGTCTCCATGACTCTAGCAAAGTAACCTTTCACTCCTTTTCCAATCTTCATCTCTAGAGTTTCAAAGGTTGTATGTAACCTCTGTAGTTGTGCTTGCTTTCTTCTGATACTTCTTTGATGTTTAACCTTCATTGATTCCCATAATTGTTATCTCCTTATGAGTGATTGTCTTTAAGGTGGATTTGTCAATTGAGTGAAACAAATAATTTTTGGCCATGAGATCTTTGAGTTTTGCTTCATCAAGATAATTTTTTGAGCTAGAGTGGGAGCTTCAATACTCGACAAATCATCGAAACCATGTTCAATAACGCTTCAATACTCCTTGGATCGAAGGAGATTCTTCATGACCAAACTCCAATGGTCGTAAACTCCATCAAACTTTGGAATTGTCTGCGTGGTGAAGCTTCCAATGTCACTCATTTTTCTCTTAAATGTTTTTCTTCTCAAACACTTGTAATATAATTGTTCTTACACATATATGAAACTGAAGACAATAAATGAAAAAGATACAAAAACTTTAAAACGTAAATGCAGACTTAAATATAAAAACTTTAAAATATCATAATTAAACTTAATTGCAATTGACTCCATGAATCAAGCTTTGTTATTTATAGACTCAACTGAGTCTCCTTTAGAGGAGATTACTCTTGCTACTAAAACTAATGTTAATACCACAATGTCTAAAACCATTGCGGTTGATGATCCATCAATATTGGTATTTGATGGAACTGTTAGAAATATTAGTTTTTATGAACTTTTTCGTTGTAATCTTTTTAATATGTAAATTAAATATCTGATTCTTTTCAGAGAACTATGCGAATTTCAAGACCTATTAAACCCACACAAAAAGTTTTAAACAAGTTAGAATGAACAAACAATCAAGAATTGTGGAAACATAGTTTTCATGGCCGTAATGAAATGACGATTAACATCCATTCATCTTACAACTAATATGCCATATTTGGTTCATTTTTGTTCATATATCTGATTCAAATTTATCACTACAAGAAAATATTAAACTGACGACTACAATTAGCGACTACATATGTAGTCGCCAATATTTACGACTAACTAACTACTACATGGTGACTACTATACGACTCAATAAATATAGTCGTAAATAAGTCGCTATTTTGCGACTATATATAAAAGTTGATATTTTAGTCGTAAATAAGCGACTAATTTAACGTAGTCGGTCAGTAGTCGCTAAATAGACGATTAATATGTGACTTATTAATGATTACATATCAGATGGAGGACAATAGTCGTAAGATAGTCGCTCATTTAGCGACTAATGTGCGTCTAACTGAAATATTCGTATATCAATCGCTAGTTAAGAAAACAAATCTAATTTTTTGGTTTAGCAGATCAAATCTAATTACCCGGTTTTCATTTTCCCCTTTATGCACCACTGTTTCACTCGCTAAACCTAATTTCATTTTCACTTGCAAAAAAGGGTTCCTTGTTTGTCGTCGATTCCGTGTTCTCCGTCTTCCGCCTCAGTCGATTTTTCTGTCTTCTCAAGGTAATACATCGATTTCCAGTGTCTAGTACTATTCGAGGCAAGTTTATTGTTGATTTTGTTCTGTTTTGTTGATTTTGGTGTGTAGAATAAGAGAAAAAGAGTGAAGTTTACGATTGAATCGGTCGATTTCTTCCATATTCCCAAGGTAAACCATTGTTGTCGTATCTTCTCTGTTATCTATGTCTTTCGATTTCTCAAAGTAAATATGATTCCGAGGAGCGGGTATTAGATTTGGGTAATGAATGAAAGATCCTTATAATATATATGAAAATCTATAACATCTAAACTTTGTTTTAACTGACAAATGAGTTTATGGGTTTCACACTGGTCAAACTTTCTATTTTTTTTTTTTTTTTAATGGGTTTATTTGAAAATTTCTTATAGTTTAGTATAGTATTAAACATGATTAATTATAGAAAGATAGAAATTTCTGAGTTGAAAAATTTATTGGATCCGGGTAAAACTAATTCATATACTTCTTGCATTCTATATATCAATATAATTGACGTATTAAACTATAATCTATATATATACTTAGTTACTTACAAAACACAATGACAAGAACACTGGTTTGAAAGAAACTTGTTTCATTCTTTGAGAAAATGCTTTTGTTCTTGATTTCTTCATACACCTTTGCTGCAAGTTAAACACCTTTCTCTTTTGGATACACTTTGATTTCTTTTAGCCGTAAAGTTATGATACACTTTTACTTCTTTGATTTCTTCATACACCTTTCTCTTTTCTATGGTCGTAAGATCTCATTTTGCATTCTTTCATTACTTGTTTCATGCATACATTGATAGGAGTTGCACATATGGTTTCAGGAATATGTTGAATATGGATAGAAAATCATCAGTTATTTACGATTGATAGGAGTTGATATCAGTTAGTCGGTCAATGAGAAATGGACAAGCGTCCTCTTAGCAAAAGATTTAGATGAAATCAAAATTATAGTTTATTTATCCTATAATTTTGCGACTATATGCATGTTTCTATTTCGTATTTTATCATTATGTGTGTGTGTTTTTCCTGTCTCATATATGTATGTGTGTGTTTGCATCTATTACCAGTTACATCATTTACAAATTTCCAATGTTTTTGCAGCACAAAGAACATCATGCCTAAGGTTAGGAGAGGACGAAACAGAACAACTGGACGCAACATTCCTCAGACTCCCGTTCCTCAGACCTCTTCGGGGAATAGACCAAGCAGTTTGCCGAGTCAGTATAACTTTACACCACCAAACCACAGTCCTCCGCCTCAGTCGCAGCAAGCTGAAGGTCCCATTATGCACCAACATTCTACGTCATCAACATATGTCCGAGACTATCCACCTCTAATGAGACTCTATCAACACGAACATATTCTAGAGGTTCCAATGTCTCCACTACTAAACTCTCAACCTCAGAGTCAGGGTGCTCCAAGGTCTCCATTTCGAAATTCTCAAGCTCAAAGTCATCCATCTTCTCAAGGTAACAACTTCCAAGAAGATGTGTTGCCAGAACTTCAAGGGGACACGCTAAGAGCTCTAAATGCTCTGCTTATGGTGCCTGACCATGAGCAGTTAACAACCGTCCTCTCTCCCACACCAAAGCCTAACACGACTTGGTATGAAATACAGCTTCACCTTTTTATTGTTTCTGCTCCGGTTATATGTAATAGTAATGATATGCTTGTGTGTGTTTGTATGTTTGAGATTTACTCGCTATAAAGGATTGCAACTAGTTTGGAAGATTACTAAAGTTTTTACAAACAATTTTGATGGTTTATATTAGAGCTGGACATGTGTGTATCATGAGAGACAAGAAAGATACTTCCTGGAGTTCGCGGTACAACTTTTTGTGATTACTTTGCATATTCTCTTTTTTATTACCACTGACCTCTTAATGTTTTTTTTTTGTTTTGTAGAAAATCCACATTTAGAATCCGTTGATAACAGACACATTTCAACATTATTTTGAGAAGATTTGTCTATGTTGTATAAAAGACATCGTTAGCAATATGAGGACTAGCCGAGAGCGTCCATCTTGGATCACAGAAACTATTTGGAAAACAATGACAGTATTGGGACACTGAAGAAGCACGACACAAGAATGTGACCTACTCCAATGCTCGTATGTCTGACCGTAATGGTCTTGGTCCTCATATTCACTTAGTCGGGCCGACTTCCTATCAACAAGTACATAAAGACATGGTTAGTATTTTCATATATATATATATATATATATTGATTTTGTAACTTTCATATGCAAGTTTCATATGTATGTTAATGAAACATTCATACATATGTTTATTTTGTAACATTGCAGGAAAATAAATTGGGAAGACCAGTGAGTCTTGGTGAAGTCTTCATTAAGACAAATACAAAGCCGGATGGAACTTACATGGATCGAAAGACAGAGAAGATCGCTCAAAATTATCAGAAGAACTTGCACAAGAAGTTGTCTCAGCTTGAGGGAGAGACTTCATCAATTTCAGATGGTGCTTCACGAATCTGACATCTGACAACAGATGAATTTACTGCCATATTTCTTGAGGTAAATTAAAATATAAGATTTATTTATGTTTTTACTTTTTTTCCATATTCTACAAAAAAAGATTCAAGAGGTATTTTATACAAAGTTGGAAGCCTCAAGCATACTATAAATGATCTTACGGTGAAGCATAAGCAAGAAGAAGAGTCTTCTGCGTTTTTGACTTTGCAAGAACAACTAAAGGAAGCTCAACGCAAAATTGAAGATCAGGCTGCTGAGCATTCCCGAGTTGTAGCAGAACAAAAAGACAAGCTCCAGCACTTATCTTTGGTGGAAGAGTATCTATGCCAAATAGATCCAGCATTTTTGGACTTTATAGCAGTCTGTTCAGCAAACGCAACAGCTTCTTCTCCATCAGCTTCATCTCCACCAGCTCCCTAGGTTACTTATCACTCTCCTTTTACAAACTTGTGAACTTAACTTGATGTTACATGTATGTTTTTGATGTTTGATGTTGAACTTAATGTTTGATGTTGAAATTGACAAGTGTGATGTTTTATGTATGAATGTTGGTTTTAAATGTAGAATTTGATTTCTGATGTTCTCAAATATTTGAAATGTATTTTAAGAAAATTATGCATTGCAAGATATCAATTAAAACATACCAATTACAAAAAAAATACTAAAATGTTTTTTAATAAAATTTATAGTCGCCAAACAGTCGCAACGTAATGACTATATAATCGTAAAATAGTCGCATGATAGTAGCAACAATCAAACGATCAAATTTAATTTTTGTAAAATTATTAGTCGCCAAATTGTTGCTAAGTTGTTATTAAACAGTCATAAAACAAACGCAATGTAATCAACAAAGTACACAGTCGTCAAATAGTCGCCAATCTCTGCAGTCGCTAAATAGTCACCAACCTGCGTAGTCGCAAAATAGTCTCCACCTAACATAGTCGCAAAAAAGTGTCACTAACTATAAAGTCGCAAAAAAGTCGCCTAGCTATAAAGTCGCAAAGTAGTCGCCAGATTTGACGACTACATTAACGACTACTTCTGTTCATACAGATTACTTAGAGCATGCGCATCGTTAAAACTATAAAAAGTTTCTTAATAATATTTTATTCTTTATTTTATTATTATTATATTAGTATGAGACAGAGAGAGAAAGAGAAGTACAAAAATGTAAAGAGAAAAAGAAGAGACCGTCTCATACAGATCAGTCTACTGAGACGTTTTATGTTAAATCTCTATAGTTTCATTTTTTATTATTATTTTCTTTTCTTTTTAATGGAAAAAAACTCATGAAGTCTCAGCGATGCCCATGGTCTTAGTCGTAGCTTAGTCGTAGTGTAGTCATAACATTTTATGATTATAATACGACTATAGTTACGATTACAGCTTTTAATCGTAAGATAGTCGCTATTTGGCGACTGCGTTACGACTAAATATTTTAGTGACTAAAAATTTACGACTACTAAAATTAGTCGTAACATAGTCGTAATTCACTATTTAACGACTAATTAACAACTATATTTAGAGTCGCTAATTTCTTGTTTTCTTGTAGTATATGTCTCTCAATTCTAAATTTTCGTTTAACAATTATAAACACTTATTACTTTTAATATATTGCACCAAATTTAGTAAATAAATCAATCATGCTACACAATTTATTTCTCTTAAAATTAGATACCCATTGTATTTGTTCCAATTTTAATGAACAATGTGATACCAAAACGGGTTTCTTTCAAGCTGGTGTGACATGGACGTGCTTATGAACTAACGTGCAGGTTACGAGCTAAATGTTGGGAGCATGGAAGCGCGTGCGGATAAGAACCGAAGAACCTTATGCAGGAATATTTCGTTGTGACTCGAGGCTCGAGGACAGGTATCAGTTCTTAAAGGTTAGGCTAGGGCCAATTTTCTCACGTTTTGCAGGTGACCAGTAAGAATATGTTACGTGCGAAAGCGACTCAGACATAGGTGTCGGTTATGGTGAGGGTGCACTGTAGTGTGTGCTCACGAGTGTAGTAGATTATTTGACTACGTAAGGCGAGACAATGTATTATGGGCCGTGTATGGCCCGGTAGGTTCCTTCGAGTTGGAATTATTTATTTTGTCTTGGGTCTACAAGAGTTTACATCATTTTGGCGGTGTGATAAGGAGAAAAAAATGACTTAACATTAACATTACAAAACACAAATTAGATGAAATGTTACAAATGAGTTTATCATGTTGACAAAAACATTTAGGTATACAATGAACTCTTGATGAATATTGGTTGTTTCAAGAGTTAAAGAACAAGTTCCTTTATTAGGTCAAGTTATGTTGAAGAAGAACAAGTTTCTTCAAAATAAAGAACAAGTTCCTTTTATTTTCTCTCTCTCTTTCTCTTCTCTTCAATTATAAATACTTTTATTTTTATATGTAAATATTTTGTAATTTTATAATTTTAGTTATTAATAATTTTTGTTTTTATATAAAATAATTATTTATAATTTTAATTATTTCTAATTATAAATAGTTTTTGTTGTTGAATAAAACAATTTTTATTTCATAATTTTTATTCATTTTTATTTTAAAAAAAAAATATTTTTATTTCTTTTCTTTTTAGTTCTTTTATTAAAAAATAATCAATTTTCTGACTAATTTTCGATAGCGGTTTTCAATCAAAAAAAAATTGATCTGTTAAAATTTTGTTAGAAAATTGTATCGTTAAAATTCTGTTGAAAAATTGCAGGTCAGAAATCCGTTGGGAAACTGGCCATCAAAAATCTATCAGAAAACTACCCGTCAAAAAATCTGTTGAAAATGTATGTAGTTCGTTAAAAAAAAAATTTACGGATTTTTAACTGATACTGTTTCCAACGCCATACACTCAGTAACAAAATCTATAAAAAAACTGTCGAGAACATTTTTTCCAATGATTTTCTGAAAGACTTAATCGTCGAAAAAAGTTATTTTCATGTAGTTATTATATTGTATAGTACTTAGCTACTATTTGTTTTTAAATTCTCAGTACACCGAGTATTAAACTATCAACTGTAGTGTAATTTGATATTTTATCTTCATTATGAGTCTTACGACTAACAGAAAACACAAAGTATTACAATTCTTTTCTCTTCATTTTCGAAAAATAACCGTTCAGGTAATGGCATCAGATCTATAGCCAGCTCATGTCCTATGGTGCAAGAATAGACTTTAGTCTGAATTCACATAATAACAAGATTCAAGAACAAAAGGATCAAATGTCAGGGACAAAACAGAAGACCACTGCTTCACAAGTCGTTGTTATCTAGCAAGAGTGTACCGTACGGTTAATAAATTGCTCAGGTCCAAAATAAACTCAAACCCGAAACAAAGGGGCAAAACATGGAGCTTTAATTTACTCATCCTCCACGCATATGTGCACCGAGTTCACCAAACTGATCATCAGCTTCAACAGTGTCATCAGAGAGACGGACTGCATCGAGCTTCTGCTTCAGGATATCTATTGCGTTCAGTACTAGCTGCGAAGCCTTGACTGCACCTGTGGATTCAACAGTGAATATAAAACTGTCATCTTTCGGACGGATTTCAATGAGCCCCGGTTTCCCCATTGCTTCTGCTTTCTTGATCACTTCTTCATCGTAAGTGTATGCTTCCGGATCAACCACCACAACCTAAAGACTTAAAGTACCATTAAACAACGATGGTGATAAGGTATGTTGTATGCGATGAGATTATTTTGACAGCTAGGAAAATTCAAACAATAGATGGCGTGAAGAATAAAAAATCAATGTGAACACTGAACCACCAACATGAAATCTCAAACAAAAATTCCATGGTGATTTCGAGTGATTTGTCTTCTCCGTTCTCTATCCCCTTTACTTGACATATATGCAAATAAATTCCATCGGCATTTTATATAATTTGTAAGTGAATAGACATAGAAAGATGTTTCATTTCGGTACTAAAAGTCTATCAGCTGTTTTAATTCACTTGGCTGCGTAAAGTAACTATCCTGACAAGATCTCAACTTAGTAAGGAATAACTAGGTACTTAAGTGTTAACTAGTGCTACTAAACAGAAAGATGACTTCAGAAAATTAGCTAAACGAACTAAACACCTAGAGAAATTCATACACTCATATCACTTATTATATAATTCAAAGCATGGTAGTCAATTAAGTAGGAAAAGGATATTGAAGTCTCAAATTCATAAAATTGTTCAGATGTCATTCTTTCACAATGTTTAAACTAACCTGTCTGGTGATTGAATCAATGTCGAAAACTTTGGTTGGGCTGCTCTCAATCAAGTCGATCTTTTCCTCTTCTGTCAAAGTGTCCATCATATCTTCATTAATATTTATGTCAGGCTCATACATAAACGTAACAGTAGCTGCAGGAGACCATTTCGCATGATCTTTGCCGATTCCTTTCCTTGCTATCGCCCTAAGCTTTAATTCTTGTCCACGGCGCAGTTTCACTATGATAATTCCCCTGAAACAAAAAGAAACGGTCAGGAACAGAATGGGCAAGCACAAGAAAAAGCGACCAACCTACTAAGTTATAAGACCAAAACAAACCAAGAGCAAGAAGAGCTAACTAGAAGGGCATAAAAAATCACAAAGGAAGTACTTTACATCCCTGGGTTACTCTTTAACATTTTCGGAAAACCAGCAAAAAAGATCACTCTTTTAATCTTTAAGACTGTAACCCTCGTAAATTAATCTCAAAACTTGTTTCAGCAGTGCCCTAATTTCAAGATTTATCATTTCAAATCGAGTCATTAAGAGAAAAAGATGATCACATTCCTGCATTTAACAATAGAACCAATAATGAAAAGGAGATACAGGGGGAATGCTTATCACATTCCTGTATTCAACAGTCAAGCACAAAAGAATACGCAGAAAAAAACCACCAAAGCACCAAATGAAAAGATAAAACAATCAAGAGCAAGAAGAGTAATGCAGAAAGGCATCAAAAATAATAAGGGAAGCATTTTTCATCACTCGACTGTTCTGCTACTGTCAGAAAACCAACAAAAAGATGTTATTTTTTATCAGAGTAATGAGGCTAATTCTTTAAGAAAGTAACCCTTTTAAACCAACGTAAAACTTTTCTTAGCAGTACCCTAATCTCTAAACTTTTTACATTTGACAAAGTCATTATCACATTCCTGCATATAAGAACTTGACAATAAAGAAAAAGGAGACACCTTTGATCGCTTGAATCAGCTCCAGATGAATCGATACCGAAATCAACAGGAGTAACAGTAGGATCAGCACTGTACAAATCCCTACTAGTAACATCAAGGGTTTGGTCAGTGACACATTTAGCGCTAAGACGAAACTCAACAGAACAGAACTCGCACTGTCCATCTCCATCGCAAGCATCACAATCACGAGAGAAGCGCATGCTCATAGCCCTTTCGCTAGTGAGAGGGATAAGACCTAACCGATGAGCAATGAACTCATCGTTGAGAACAGAGGAATTAACCTCGATTTCGACGAGATCGATTGCAACAGTGGGGACTTCTGAAATCATAACGCGGCGAAGAGCGTTGGCCATGGATACATCGGTCTCACGAAGCTCGAACTTGGCGTAGTCATCTTTAAGCTCACGAATCTTCACCTTTGGGAATCTTTGGTAAGTGGCACCATTGTCCATCTCAAAGTTCGTTGCTTTCTGATTCCTTTGGAACTTTTTTTAGGGTTTTAGAGATGAACAATCCAGACTTCTTTCTTAACTTACTTCGCCGTAGAAGGAGAAGAAGGAGAAGAGTGAGCGAGAGTGGTAATATACAATTGAGCAGTGGTTTAAGTTGGGCTTTTGGGCCTGATGTATTGCTTTCTGGTTTTTCAGGAGTGCCTATGATCAAGTGAACGAGTCGGTGATTAGATGGTTTGAGTGTCTTTGTCCAATTCGGTGTGAGTCGGTTTTGAGTTGAATTCAGATAATTTTTTATTTAAATTTGATTAATGGTTAAAATTGATTTAATTTTAATTTTAAAGAGTCTAATTTTGGTATATTCTATTTTAAATAATTATTCAGATCAATCCAAACTGCACCAAGAATCTCAATTAACCAAACTCGAAAAGATTTGCCGATCGATCCAGCTGATCAAACTGAAACCAAACCAAAAAACAAACAAAAATTATATTCTGTCCAGTTTAATATATTTAATAAGCTTCACCATATATAACTTATTTCATGTTAATTAATTTATTTCGGCTAAATACTATTTTGAGTAAGAATCATGTGGCATAATGGTAGTCACTTCTGCATTCATTACACCAGATCTGGGGTTCGAACCCAGCATCCCGCATGTTATTGGGGATATTAAAGCCACTAGGCTATGTTGACAAAAAAAAAAAAAAAATACTATTTTGAAAAATTGATTACTCCATCTAATGAAAGGAAAACTGAAACAAAAGTCCTGGTCAGAAATGAATAAAGGAAAGAGATTAATGGCTAAAAGTGTAACGAAAGAGGATCACAAGCAGTCATACGTTGCCAGTGCCACAAACTCTCCAAGATGGGTTACAAGAGGAAAGATCAATTGGCTCTGTATAATGTTTTTTATTTTTATTTTTATTTTTTCTGGATCCAGTTTTGGAATTGGTTTTGATCTCTTTCTTTCTCTGTTATCAAAACTCGTTGTCTCGAATTTTTAAATTTTGAAATAATATTTAAATTTTGCATTTTAAAACTGAAATTTTGCATTTTAAAAACTATCATAAAGTAGCAAATAACTTTAGTTTGCATTTAAAATTGAAATCATCTTATCAAATGAGAAGAAAGTAAATTATCTAAAACATCTTATTTCTTGACACGTTTTTAATTTTTGTAAAGAGAAATATTACATTCCTCCCCTTTTTTTTTCCTCCAAATGGTTCACTAATCTAAGACGTAATCGTTGAAAATAATATGTTTCATTATTACAAATTTCATTGCCTCTATTTCAGTTTTTTTTTTAAAAAAAAATACATTTTATACGTTATACGTTATACATTTTATACAGACTAATGCAACCAATAATTGAGTTCCAGACTTTTTTTGCATTAAAAAAAAAGTGGAGTCACGTTTCGGACTTCGTTGATAGTCACAACTCGACAATCACGCCATTAGAATATTGAGGTCAAAGTCTTGTTTATAAAAATAAGACGAAGTT
The DNA here is from genome assembly GCA_039880935.1 of Streptanthus diversifolius. Classification (NCBI taxonomy): domain Eukaryota; kingdom Viridiplantae; phylum Streptophyta; class Magnoliopsida; order Brassicales; family Brassicaceae; genus Streptanthus; species Streptanthus diversifolius. The sequence goes on from JAXGFM010000001.1 coordinate 2,225,050, forward strand.
TCTTCAACTTCAAATCACAATATGAGTTGTAATGACGCTAGATATATAACTCTTTTTTGTATCATCTCCTAATTATAAGCGATCAAACTAAAGTCAACATGTATCACAAAATTCAGATCTCCGGCAAAGCTTTCAGGGCTTTGGGTTTGAAGATGAAGATTCTGATAACAATCCTGCTTAGTTGCGTACTAATTTTGTCTATAGTGTTACTATCATCCTCAAACACCTTCAAGAACCAGCTCTTTGATGCTAAAACCAACGGTAAGAAAAACTCATCCATCTTTTGTTAACTCAAAGAATCATCATTTTGACTTGACATTCTCATTTTCTTGCAACAGATTCAAAGGCATCCGAAACACCAAGGGATAAACTGATCGGTGGGCTTTTAAGCGCGGATTTCGATGAACGTTCTTGCTTGAGTAGGTATCATAAAACTTTATTGTACCGCAAGGCTTCACCATACAAGCCTTCTGAATATCTCATCTCTAAGCTAAGAAGATATGAGGTGCTTCACAAGCGTTGCGGTCCAGATACAAAAGCTTACAAAGAAGCAACAGAGAATCTTGTTCGTGATGAGAATTATGCAAGCAAATCTGTTGGTGAATGCAGATACATTGTGTGGCTTGCCGGTTACGGTCTTGGAAACAGAATGCTTACTCTTGCTTCTGCGTTCCTCTACGCTCTCTTGACAGAGAGAATCATTCTTGTTGACAACCGCAAAGATGTTAGTGATATCTTATGCGAGCCATTTCCAGGTACTTCATGGTTGCTTCCTCTTGACTTTCCATTGATAAAATATACTTATCAGTACAACAAGGATTACTCTCGTTGTTACGGAACAATGTTGAACAATCATGCCATCAACTCAACTTCAATCCCGCAGCATCTATATCTTCATAACCTTCATGATTCAAGGGATGAAGATAAGATGTTCTTCTGTGAAAAAGATCAAAGTTTGATCAATAAAGTCCCTTGGTTGATTATTCAAGCCAATGTTTACTTTGTTCCATCTCTATGGTTTAATCCAACTTTCCAACCCGAACTAATGAAGCTGTTCCCGCAGAAAGATACCGTCTTTCACCACTTGGCTGGTTATCTTTTTCACCCGACGAATCAAGTTTGGGGTATGATCACTAGGTACTACTATGCTCACTTATCCAAAGCAGACGAGAGACTCGGGATTCAAATAAGGGTTTTCAGAAAAGACGCCGGATATTTCCAACACGTCATGAACCAGATCGTAGGTTGTACACAAAGAGAGAAACTGTTGCCTGAATTGGTTACACAAGAAGAATCACAAGTCAATGTATCCAACAACCCGAAGCTTAAAGCTGTTCTTGTAACATCTCTGTATCCAGAGTACTCTGACAACTTAAAGAACATGTTTTGGGAGCGACCAAGTTCTACAGGAGAGGTTATTGAAGTTAATCAGCCAAGTGGAGAAAGGGTTCAACAAACAGATAAGAAGCTTCACGACCAAAAGGCTCTTGCTGAGATATATCTTTTGAGCTTAACCGATAACATTGTCACAAGTGCAAGGTCTACATTTGGATATGTTGCTTATAGTATTGGAGGATTAAAGCCATGGCTGCTTTATCAGCCAACGGGTGAAACAACACCTGATCCACCGTGTGTTCGATCTAAGTCGATGGAGCCTTGTTACCTTACTCCTCCGTCTCATGGATGTGAAGCTGACTGGGGAAAAAACTCGGGGAAGATTTTTCCTTTTGTTAAACATTGTGAGGATCTTATGTATGATGGGCTCAAGCTACATGATGAATTATAGATCTTTGGTTATCACAGTTGACTTCATTACATTATTGAGTTGTTGAAACAGAGGAGTAATGTTATTTCTTGTTTTGTTTTCGTCTTTAATAATCACCATCTCTGAATGTTCAGTTTATAAAATAAATGCAAAAACAAAAGTTTCATGTTTGTATGCGTAATGGAAGTGCTTACACTTTACAGTTTACAATTTAATAACTGTGTATTACTACGCTAATGCATAGACACATTTAGTTGTTAAAAACGTCTGGAAAATTTGTTTAGTTGTTATTGATGTTTTCTAGAGATTACTTTACGTGTCAAAAAGCTTATGTACATGTAGTTTTTTTTGGTACATAGCTTTTGGTCATGCTTTGCTTTTGACCTGAGAGACGAGAGTAAAAATGAAGAAACCAACTTTGACCTGATATATTCAAAGTTGAATATGGCCTTTAATACTGAGTGTAGAGCTAATTGTAATCTTGCGGAAGTCATTAGATCTCTGCGTCTCCAGTTGACCATTTCTGTCGTTAGCAACCACTACATTTAACTTCATACATCAAACGAATTCGTTCTCCATCTTTCCCAACAGCATAGAGTTACACATTGGTCTAAAAACAACAACAACTATTTCTCCACCTTGTGAAAATCTTTGGCCAACTTTTGTGGCTTGATTTCTGATATTATCTCTATCTGCAGCCTGCATATATATATAAATTAATATAGAAAAGTTAATAATCACTATACAATAATAAATTTATCTGGTTTTAAATCGCACCAATATAAAAATTAACAAAATTTGATAAAATAATTAAATAAATTTATGCAGATATAACTTTGACAACATACGAAAATAGGAGTATAAGTTTTTTTTTTTACTTAAAGCTAATATCTTATTAATGTTTTATCTCTAATTTTATTTATTGTATCTAAAACTCTTAGTAATGATTATCTTTTATATTTAAATCCAATAATTATAAAGAATATTAGACATGATAGTTATTTTTATACTTCTAAATGCTTTCAAATGTATAAATACATTTTTAATTTCATCTTCATCATTGTGGATTATAGTTATTATTATTTTATATATTTTGAACTTATGAACATACACCATTTTTATATGGATACTCAATTTATGTATTAAAATATATTTTAGTGTGATAAAAATTATCATCTTAATAACTTTAAGTATCTGTATGTTATTTTTATTTAGTAGATTCATTTACAAGAAAATAGAATAACATCATTTTTCAAAAAAAAAAATATTTTGGATTAAAAATATTTTTCTATAAATGAATTAACATTAATTTATATATTTATTAATAGCTCTATAAATAAATAAATTTTTAAAGTTTCAACATTATTAATTTATAGAAATTTTACTGTATATCCTTAGTTTCATCAAAATCAGTTTGCCATGTATCTTTTGTGTTCGCAGAGATGAACCTGAACCTACCTGCATCTTATCATTTGTTACATCATCCGTTTCTTCACTTTCTCAGTTTGTACTTTAATTTCCGTGACTTTGTTTCTTCTTTCTTCTTCGTTTCAAAGGCATATGATCTAGAAGGTGGGATACAAAAGACTTTCTCTTGACCCTTATTGGTTTCTCCCAATGCTTAACCATTTTCTGAGCCCTCCAAACATCAGCGTCAACCTCAGAAAGCAAAACATCAAAGAAGCCATCAAAATGAGAGTGAAATTACCCTTTGATTATTTGGTAAAAATAATAAATTTTCTTGTATCCTCTACTCTTCTCAAACCGTTGTCAAACTTAAATTTACAGGTCTTGGGGTACTTTGTCTGCTTCCTTTTACTCTGAAGTTTTAGAGGAATTTAGACAACTAGTTGGTGTATCTTTTGCATGTTGCTTTTGTGGTAACACATGTTTCTCTGTGTCAAGTAAAACAAATAACTACTCTACTTGATTAATAAACAAAGCATCAATGCTTAGATTATAATGTGACTGAGCTCGTATCATCGATGATGTTAGAAGTATGATCCAACCATTTCTTTCATATTTTACCTTCTCTCTAATTTCTTTACAGCACATGAATGATCCACTTGTTGAACCCGAAAAGAATATTTGAAGAAAATCACAATCTATTGGGAAGAAGAATTTTAACAAAATTTATCCAATTTATTAAAACCATTATCCTAACAAAATCTAGTTAACAATAATAGAATTTATTCTTTGTAAAACTATTATTCCAATGAAATTTAACATTTGTAGAATTAATTCACAGTTAGCAATTATAAAACTGTGGCTCGCATACATATTAATTTGAGAAATTTTCAAACACAAAAATGAACCATTGTAATACTATCCTTTATAAATAAGAGCCGTTGTAGTGTGATATTTAATTTACACATTGTTCTTTTGGTGCTTCACATTAAAAATGACTTCTTGATGTATAAAAACTATTAACCGTTATCTTAAAATAGACTAAACGGTATCTGACATCTTTATGTATAAGAACTATTAACCTTTATGTTAAAATATACTAAACGGTATCGTTTCTAACTACCACCGAACGAAAAAGTTTATATTAATACACATTGTTCTTTTGGTGCTTCACATTAAAAATATAATAACCTCTTTAATGTATAAAATCTATTGACCGTTATGTTAAAATAGACTAAACGGTGTCGTTTTCAACCACCACCGAACGAAAAAGATTATATTAATATCCTCTCTCATGTCATTAACCCTATCTTTTCTTTTTTCTAAGCTTCAACGAAAGAAAAGTGGAGAGAACCATCGGCGGCGAGAAAGAGAACACAAGAAAGCAAAGCAAAAGAAGAGAGGCGGCGATAAAGTTCTATGCTTGAAGAGGAAGAGCGATTCGGTGGAGAGGGAGATTTTCTATCGGAGAGTTGACGAAGGTCGCTAACCCTATTTTTACCCTTTTAATCGCCCTTTCGCTTTCCATATTGAAGATGGCTTCGTCTATCTCCTGTCTTGATTTTCCTCTCTCATATCATTAACCCTATCTTTTTCTCAATTTTTGTTTTGTGTTTTTTCAAAGTTTCCGAGGAAATGGTGAAATCGTCTTCGTTTAGGGTTTTGGGGTTTTCACAAAATATGGAGGAAGAGTATGTGAAACTCAATAGAAGAATGAATCCATCGTGGTATTTCAACTTACCATCCTCCTTTTGAAGTCTTCTGTATAATTTTCGATTTGAGTTTTCTATTGAAGTGATTGATAATGACTTTCAAGATCGCAACTTTCTTATTTGTTCTTGATTTGTTTTTGTCTTCTGATGGATTATATGCTTTTATTTTATTAATCGTCTTTTCAGTTCTTATACTTTTCTAAAACAACGAATCGATTCTCGTATTCTCTCTGCTCTTGGGCAGTATTTTATGTCATTTGACCAAGATCACAAACAATCCAAAAAGTGGGTTTCATGTCAATTATGTAAACTTGTTTTTGTGCTTAAGAATATTATGGAATATGTGACTTCTTTCTCCTAAATTCACAATCTTTCTACTTTGGATTTGTGCGAGTCTCCCAAATCGATGAGCTTAGTTCTTATGGATGTGAATATTTGCCTTTCGATTGAAACTGAAAATACTTGTGCTTGTTTGTTTTCAGACGACCTAGAACTTGATGACGAGTCTAGTGGAATCTACAGGGAGTATGCAGGACCTCCATCTATCAAACGTCCTGGAGATGGATGTGATGAAGAAGAGCAGCAGTTCCCTGACCCCAACTCTGATTTCACTGGCCAAGAGGCTAAAGGTTTGGGTGGCAAAGTCTAAAACCACTAAGAGGAATTGGAAGAAGATATGATTAGTAAAATCTCAAGTCATTTTACTCAAGGTAATACTCAAATATTCCTCTGCCTAACTCCATTGTAGTTTTATTATACTTCATTTCTGATTCTTACATCATTGTTGCTTATTTAGGGATGTCCATCCACGAGTTTTTTTTTGTCAATTATGTAAACTCTTTTTTGTGCATAAGACTTGTTGAGTAAACACGTTCTGCTTTCAGAAGCTATGTTTGGGACTACTTTCATTTTTTCTGCTATTATTCAATCGATAATGTGTTTTCTAGTTATCATTATTTTCTAGTTATCACACTGTTTTTGGTGGTTTGCTATTTATACTTCGCCTCCTCTCTCACAATGATGTTTTTTATTTTCCTTGTCATCTGTTATTTTAGTTTTCTTGCTTTTTTACTTGTTTTCCATCGTCTGGTTTTTGATTGTCTTTTCTTTCTTGTTTCGATTTCCTTTTCACTTTTAATCTTGTTTTTCCTCATCTGGTTAGTTTCGTGTTTTTTTTAATCTCACATGAAAACCGTTTTGATATTTTAGTAGTTAGATGTCCATTATTATAGTATGCTATAATAGAAACGAGGTAATCTTAATTACCTCTTCAAGTGTCCCTGATGCCATAACGTAAATGAGCTTATGGTTTCCTGACCGAGCTATAATCCAATGCCTCTATAGAATCGAGGTAATTAAAATTACCTCTCTGAACTGTCCCTGGTGCAATAATACATATGAGCTTGTCTGATTCTATGATTAACTCGGTTTACTAGTCACCGAGCTAAACTAATGTATTACCCGCTGGCTGCTATACTGGAAACGAGGTAATCTTAATTACCTCTCTGAAGTGTCCTTAATGATGTAATAAAAACGAGGTAATCTCAATTACCTCTCTAAAGCGTCCCTAATGCTATAATAGAAACGAGGTAATCTTAATTACCTCTGTGAAGTGTCCTTCATGCTATAATAGAAACGAGGTAATTAAAATTATCTCTAAGTGTCCCTACTGCTATAACACAAACAAGGTAATCTTAATTACCTCGTTGAAGTGTCCCTGATGCCATAACGTAAATGAGCTTATGGTTTCCTTACCGAGCTATAAACCAATGCCTCGTATAGAGTCGAGGTAATTAAAATTACCTCTCTGAACTGTCCCTGGTGCAATAATACATATGAGCTTGTCTGGTTCTATGATTAACTCGGTTTACTAGTCACCGAGCTAAACTAATGAGGTAATCTTAATTACCTCTCTGAAGTGTCCCTAATGCTATAATAGAAAGGAGGTAACCTTAATTACCTCTCTGAAGTGTCCTTAATGCTGTAATAGAAATGAGGTAATCCCAATTACCTCTCTAAAGTGTCCCTAATGCTATTGTTGAAACGAGGTAATCTTAGTTACCTCTGTGAAGTGTACTTAATGCTATAATAGAAACGAGGTAATTAAAATTACCTCTCTGAAGTGTCCCTACTGCTATAATAGAAACAAGGTAATCTTAATTACCTCGTTGAAGTGTCCCTGATGCCATAGCGTAAATGAGCGTGTGGCATCCTAGTCACTAAGCTAAACAAATGCCTCATCCTAGAATCAAGGTAAGCGCAAGTACCTTGAAACGTCTTTGTTGCCAAATGAAATGTCTTGAAATGAGGTAATCTTAATTACCTCTCTTAAAGTCCCCTATGACAGATCACAGATGAATTTGTCTTACGGTTTTCTAGTAACCGTTGAATTTAGGTAATCTTAATTACCTCTTTGAAACATCCTGACCCTGATGCCAAACGGCAAATGAAGTTCCAAAATGCTAGATCCTAGTCACTCAAGAGAAACAAAACGGTAAAAGAATACGAGGTAATCTTAATTACCTTTTGAAATATCCATGATGCCATGACTTAAATGAGCTTGCCTCATGGTTTCCTAGTGACCGAGCTATAAACAAATACCTCATCTAAGCATCAAGGTAAATTGCCTAATGCCATAATACAAATGAGCTTGTCTCAGTTCTATGGATAAACAAATGCCTCGTCCTAGAACAAGGTAATCTTAATTACCTTTTTGAAATGTCCCTGAGGTTGTCGCACCACGTTAAATAACTGGGTTTCCTAGTCTCTGAGTTATAATCAAATGCCTCAAAATAAGGTAATCTTAATTACCTCTCTCGAAGTCCCTATGACAGAACACAAATGAGCTTGTTCTATGGTTTTCTGGTCACCGTAGAATCAAGGTAATCTTTAATTACCTCTTTGAAATGTCTTGTCCTTGATGCCAAACTGCAGATGAAGTGAGGTTATCCCACCTCTTTCGGCTACTTTAAAGCACACAAATGCCTTTGGTATTGCTTGAGATTCTAGTCACTTAAGCTAAATGAAAAGCTAGAGAACATCCTTGATACGGTTTACTAATTACTGAGCCGTACTAATGTCTTGTCAAATACGAGGTAATTTTAATTACCTCGTAAAATGTCTATGATGCCATGACATAAATGAGCTCGTCTCATGATTGAACTGTAAACAAAGGCTTCATCTCGTCGAGGTAATTTTAATTACCTCTTTGAAAAGTGCCTAATGCCATAATACAAATGAGCTTGTCGATGATGACATAGTTTAAATGAGCTTGTCCCTTGGACTCATGTTCACCGAGCTATAAGCTAATGCCTCGTCCTAGAGTGGAGATATTTTTAATTATCTCTGACATGTTACTGATGCCAGAAGTGTATGGGTATTAAGAGATGAGGGAATTACGACATAAGCTTACATACCACTGTCATGAAGTTTATTTTTCCTTCTTCTATTTCAGGTATGTGAATTTATAATTTGGATGCTTTATTTCATGATCAAGTCTAGAGATACATTCGTCTCCGAAGCTTGTTATCTTTTTGTTGTCTTTTTTATGCAGGTACTATCGAGTAGTGAACAAACATACTGATGTTCTCCGGTTTCCAAAGATCAGCACAGGAATTTCAGGTTATTTTCTTCCAATCTTTTTATGAGCTACAGGTTATTTTCATTCGATTCCTTTATTAAAATTATGCATGTTTCTTTTGCTTTTAATTTCTCTAGTTCTAAAAGGAACTACTTATAGATGTTTGAGTTTATAATAAAACTTCCTTCATTTTACTTTGCCAAAACCCCTATCCGTGTTTTCTTGTTGAGTTTATTTCTTTGCCTTTGTAGTTTGAATCACTCTATGTACAAAATTTGCTCTCATAATAAAAAAATTGATTGTCTAGTGCATAGAAAAGCTATCAACAAAATTTGCTCTCGTAATAAAAAATTGATTGTCTAGTGCATAGAAAAGCTATCAACATAACTTTCTCACATACTTACGTGAGGGATCTTTTTGCTTTTAATGTGTCTTTGTCATATTAGTAATGATGTATATCAAAGGCTTGGAGCTGATTTCCACATGATTTCTCTTAGTTTTGTCATCTGTTCTTCAATATGTATATGTTAGTGTTGTAGTCTTCTTTTTCGGTGCTATTCTAAACGTTATTTTTGTTACTTTAATCCGTTTGTATGTCTCTCATCTCTGTTTTGTATGTTTCTGCTCATATAACTTATTAATTTTACTGCTAAATTTAGAGATTCTTTACTTGCTGTACTAATAGTTTTTGTTTGTCAGTTTCACGTTTTCCTTATTACATTGTTTCTTATGATTGATGATTTCTACATGATTTCTTTTAGTCTTGTAATCTTTTGGCATATATTTTTGATTATGTTTTATGTTATTTTTTTTTAGTTTCATTCTTTCCTGGTGATAGTCTTGTTATGGTCTCGCCTTTGTTATTTGAAACTCAGCCAGACTTAGATGAAATCTTAGATGTTGTTATTCATGTTGCAAACTTTGTCATATTGTGTTTTTGCATATAACTTGTTTCTGTATTCTTTTGTCTATGTTTCATATGTTTATTCTCATATCGTGTATATATAGATGCGATTGGTAAATTTAACGCTTCTAAACTTGCTATTCTAACATTTTCTGTTTGTCAAATGGTCGTGGAGATATGATTTGGTGAGAGTCTAAGTATTGGTCAGTGTGTTTAGGTGACTCGACCTTATTTAAGAATTGATGATGTGAATTGGTGAGTGTCATACCTCGTAAAGGTTTTCTTTTTTCATGTTTGCACTCATATCATTTGGAGTCTATTGTTAAGTTAAATGATCTTTTTTACTTGCTATACTAAAAGCTTTGTTATATTCTGTGTGTTCAAGTTTCATGTTACAAATAATCATGTCTCGTTATTTTTCTTGTGCGAAATCAAGTCTCATTCTTTGCATCACAAGTCTGTGATAAAATAATTTGGTCGTGTTTGCTTCTCTTATTCAGATTAATCTTGTGGCTTATCCTTTTGCATCATAAGTTTTGATAAAATTCATCTTGCTCATCTTGGTTGTATTTGCTTTGCTTCTCTTGTTCCTATTAATCATGTAGCTTATCATTTGCATCATGTGTCTTTGAAATCATCTTGTTGGTCTTTGCTTCTCTGTTTGCAAATTCATTTCCTGTTGTTGTCATCTTGTTATGGCTTTTGTGTCTTTGCTTGTTTGGAGTTACTGATTAAATGTTGTAGAAGAATTAGCTGTGTTTGTGTTATTTTGATATGCCGAAACCGAAGTAACTGAACTTAGCCGAATTAGTCAAAACCATACCAAACAGATGACCAAACCATTGAGTTAGATTGGATTTTTAAATACATTTTTTGGTTTCTGTTTCCAAACCGATCCTCAATTTTGCAACACGGTTCGGTTTAGTTTTCCAAACCAATCAGGTCTTTGTTTTTAATATTTTCTCTGAACTGATTTTTAAAAATATTTAAACCGGTTTTTGTCCATACTAATCGAAGAATCTAAACAAAGTGAAACTTAAAATTATGGAAAAATAAGAAATATACCAAAAAACGACTCAATACCAATCCCAAACCAAACGAGTGATGTTCTTATACTAAACTCAGTTAATCCTTTTGATATCTGATAGATTTAACTGAGTTTTACGACAGATGAGTGTATTATCTAGTTTTAATACACTTACAAAGAATTCTTCAATGAATTTCAACTATAATTTTATGCTCCGTCATCAGTGTTCACGCCCTCTCTTCTATCTTAAACACTCAATACCACATAATGTCACCATTGAGCCTACTCAATCACTGACAGTATTGATGATCATGCCTTGGATATATTTCTTTATGTTTAGTGTTTTGCAATTTATCCTACTCAATCACTGACGCTAACAAGATAGTTGCAAGGGCTTACATAATAAGTAGTAACTAGATAGGTTTCACTTCCTTCGCTATGTCGTGGTAAGTAATTCAACTTCATACACTATGCTTTAAAAGCGATTGAAATGAGAAGCTACAAACTTAACATCATCAGGCTAGAGAATGAAGCCTTGGACATCTTTAAGTGTCATTACGGTTTTGTTTGAGTTGGGAAGGCGAGAGCAAGGATATGGAGCAAGTGTCCAAAAGAGAAGTTCTCCACATATATCACCTTCTCCAAGGTAAGAACAATTGTTCTCGTCACCTATTCCATCCGACTCTGTTGTACTTTTTAGTTTAGCTTTCGTGACAATCAACATTTCCTCAATTGGGTCACCCTCTCTCACTATGTAGCTGTTCGCCGAGTTGAACACAGACTTCACCCAGTCGCGCAATGCTTCTAGTAGCCTACCATCATTCATCATGTTGAGCCAAGAAACCTCAGAGGTACAAGGGGAGCTTACTGCTTACACGGTTTAACAGTTTCAGGTAAAGGTGGCGTTTGGTTACAAGCCTGAGGTCTTTTGGAAGGCTTCGAAGAAGAGCTTCGTCTTCTATGCCTCTTATGTTTCTCGCCATTTTTAATCTTCGTATCTCCTAATGCGGTCCTTAAGATAATCTGGTAGCATCCGATAGGACATTCATTTTTCTGTCTTTTTCTTTCATCCATTTCATATATTCTAATAATAGTTGACTGCAAGTACTTCTGTAATAACCAGAAGAATCTTCTATGAATCAGCTGTACGAGATCAAAATCTAGTTTCTGAGATATGAGCATTACCTGAACGTTACCAAAGAGCACAGCAAACAAGAGTAGACCGTGCTCGTAACCAGGTTTTGACCCAAAGCACTATAATCGTTTGCTAAGCTATGATCTTAAGACAACCCAGAGGGGTGGATTTGTCTTTTGGGTTAGCTGTACTAACCTAAGATTTCGGAGACCCCAACAAAAGCATTAGAAGAACTTCCTTGGAAAATCCATGGAGTCTACCACCTCAGACTTTAATGCAGCAATGTACATACCAAAGTCTAATGGACATGAAGTGTTCAGAAAACGACTGTTGTCTCCGCCACCTCGTTCACAATAGAGATTAGTGAGGTTACATGTCTTAACACACGCCTTACACCAGCATCTGTCTTTCTTTTCAAACTAATTCAACAAAATATATTAAAAAAAAAAAAAAAGAACATCTAATATATGCAGCCTACATGTATACATACAGTAGAACATTTATAAACTAAAACTTGACAAATTAATAAAACAAAAAATATTTCTCGTTTTACATTAGCTGAAAATTAACAAAACTCGATAAAATAATAAGATAATAATTTTTATTGAAATTTTTACGTAAATATATATATATATATTCTCAAAAATAATATAAATTAATAATTATATAAATTTATGCACATATAGTTAAGATAATATACTAAAATATGAGTATTTTTAATTTTAAAATTAAGATCTTATTAATGTTTTAATGTTTTATCTCTAATTAAACATATTGTATTAAATTTTTTTAGTAATGCTTATTTTATATATTTGAATCCTAAACTTATAAAAAATTTAGACGATGATTATTTTTGTACTTCTAAATATTTTCAAGTGTATTATAATAATATTTTTAATTTCGTCTTCTGGATTGTAGTTAAAACTTTTTATATGTTTTGAACTTATGAATATACAAGTTATATTAATTAATATACAAAATTTTATATATTAATTAATAGCTCTATAAGTTAATAATTTTTTAAAGTTCCAAAAAATTTAATTGATAGAGGTTATATTGTATATCCTTGGTTTCATCAAAATCAGTTTGCCATGTATCTTTTGTGTTCACAGAGATGAATCTGCATCTTATTTTCAAACTAATTCAAACTAGTTGAACAAAAGATACTTAAAGTTATGAATTAGTTTGAATTAAAGAATCACTACAGCAACAAATCTCTTTTCAAACTAATTCAACAAAATATATTCAAAAAGGCACCTCAAAAGTTGGATTCCATGGAAACGAGAACTAAAGTAGACACCAAAAAGAGGTAATAATACCCTCTATACAATGAGTATATTTGACTTTCAGAAGAAAACGAAATCGTGTAACAATTAGAGAGATTAAAACACTCGATTACTTTCAATCCGAAAGAGTAAGAAAATGAAACTTTTCAGTGAGAATAAAAATGTGGGAAATTTCTTTGAACAAAGCAGTAAACAACTGTAGACTTTTCAACATCTCTTCCAAAAAATCAGAATGTCTGTCAACGATTATGAATATTTTTAGGCTTGATTACGGTTTTGGTAAGAACTTTTTTTTTATATAAAAAAAATTCAGTTTTAGACTAAAAATCTAAATATAAATTAATATTAAAATGTAATGAAAAGTAAAAGTTTTGAATAGGTTTAACAATTAAAAAGACAAATGTCATGGTCATGGACAGGAGGACAAGGTGAACTTATGAGAAGGGGTAGGCGGTGTCAAGTGAATTAATTAATTTAAGTGCATATATGACAGATTTTTGGTGGAATAAAGCAAAAACTTTGGTGGGAATCATGTGATACAATATTAATTATTTCTGAAATATATCACATATATTTGGGGTTCGAACACAGCATAGTCATTAAACTAATTTAACAAAAAGATAAAAAAACTCTTGTATGTGGAAAAATAGAATATGCTTTTAGTTTCTTATTTTCTAGTAGGTACAGTAGATCATTCTTTTGGTTAATCAATTGGAAATTACATTTTTTGAAAAAACTAATCCGTTTCTATCAAAAAATTTCTTATAGTTTAATAATATTCAACAAATATATATTTTCAACTACTACATTTGTAGAACACAAAATAGTGAATCGATTGCGTACAATTTTTTAATTTCGAAAATATACATCACACTGAGAAAATCAGAAAGTTTAACTTAACTTTATTATTTCGTTGATTAGCTAAATTGATTGGGGAAAGTGTAAACGTCTTTCACACAATTCACATAGAGGAAATTTAGATCTGTAAAGTAAAAATTTGTACATTTAATTTTATTGGTTCCAATTTTTCTTTGCATATTTCAGGTACCTAGGGCTTTTTTTCGAAAAAAGATTAGAAAAATATGGAGAAAATCTCGAAAGTTTTTTTTTTCTTCTCAAAATGTGTGGTGTTTGGTGAAACCCTAATTATTTCTTAGTCAAACATGAATCCTTCAAGGCCTCATTGCATTAGTGACAGACCGGTAGTTGGAACTGTGATGGCCAAATACCAGGTCGAACACCTTTATTTTTCTTAGCTTGTTTTATTTTGATGCTAGACAGATCTGTATTTAGTATCATGAGCATATCTTGAGATCTAATTAACCGTTGGATCATCCTCACACAACATGAGTATTTAAATTAACATCATTCTCTATCTTGTGTCCATAATTAGGCATGATCAAACCATGGGAAATTTATGTGGTGTAGTTTTCTCCCAACATATACCTCCAAGGGGAGATAAACGAAGTAAGTATAAATAGGTATTGAATCCACATGGACCTACAAAAAATAGGTTTGATGCAAGTTATGAGAGTTGAATCAAACTAAAACAAAAGAGAGTATGGTTTGTTTTTTTTAGGAAACTAAGGCACATAATTAAACAGTAAATGAGATGAAAGTTCATTAAAAGAAAAGCCTTAGGTCAGCTGGCAACTCACCTAGATTAATCAATGCAATCAATATCAATATGCCAGGAAATCAGTTTTAGAACTCAAGTCATGATTTTATGGTTTTTCCACTGTTGTGGCTCTATATTTTAACAACCTAATATATTTTACTTTAGTTAGTTATTAGAAGTTGAAGATATGTATTAATCAGTTCAAGACACAATTATTTACAATGATCCATAACTTCTCTTTTAATGGTTATGACTCATTACTCACCAAATATTAGTTCAGAAAATAAAGCAAGCCTTTGGAGAGTTTATTAACCTAAAATCTGATGTTAAATGATCAGAAAAGAATACAACAATAAGATAAAACATATGTATTTTCTGTATTTAAATCGATGAAACAGAAGAACTCATTAATTCATTGATTACTAACAATCTAGTAATGCAACTATTCAGACATGGACAAATTGAACAAGCAAGGAAATGAAATATAGTAATCCATCATTTAAATTCGGTAAAATAGAATAAGGGTTTTCAAAATCTTATCTATTGATGAAGTACAAAACAAGATCTCTCTCTTAGAAAACTCCTGAATTAAAAAGAATGAAAACTCCTCTACGAGATAATGTAAAACCACAAAATATAGAGTTTCTCTGGTTTGTGTTTATGGTGTTGTAATGGGCGGTGTCGAAACTAAAAGCTAAAAATAAGTATAAATAGGTTTGTAATCAACTAGGATTAATAATGAAAAAAGAAAGAGTATATTCTTCCTTTCCTAAAACTATATGATGCTCTAGTTAAATTGGACAACACGATTGATGATGAGTCCGGTTCTGGACGGAGTAGGAGGGTGGTAGTTCTAGAAAAGTTTTAAGAAGGAAAGCTATCCACTAATATGGGATCAGAGCTTACCATCAGATAGGTGAGGACATGACAGAGCTCAGGCCTTATTATATGCAGATAAAACACGTACCTCTCCAACGTGGATGGCAAAGGGTCTGCACTTGTGTGGCTTGGCATAGATGGCACATGCCTGGATGATGTTTACCTCCGAGTGGCTTTCCTTCATGGTTCAAGGGAATCTAAGCTGTGGTCTTATAACCAGGGTTTCTCTTTTTCTATCTCTTATCCTTTTCATATATATATATTTTTTCTCATATCACTTCTCTCTATCATCCGCTTCAGGGCCGACCCAGGGCATAAGTAGGGTAAGCAGCCGCTTAGGGCCTAAACACTTTTGGGCACTTTTGTTTTGGTAGGGATTTAAGTGAAATGAGCTGGAAATGGGAGGGTACTGATCCGGTTGTGCGCTTTGAGATGGTTTCTATAAACTTGACATGGATCTTCAATACAGATCAGATTTTACCCAGATAAACCATATGGATACATGTTGCTATTTCATTGTCGAACAATTAATACTCTTCTATGCTTTTTTATTGTTTAGGTGACGCCATACGTAAATAGCTTAGCCGGTGGTGGTGTGGTTTAGACCCTGACACGCCTTGTCCACATACTACAGTGATGATTATACTATGGAGGAGTGAATAAAAGGCCATCCTCACTCTTTTTTGTTTACTAGGATTATATTTTAGTTCCAGATAATAGTCATTTTCAACTCCAATGGTCGGCCCTGAGATTTATGGGGTTATAGACAATTTAGTAAGTTTTTAATAAAAAATTTCTTATAATTTGGCAACTTTTAGTCTATAAATTAACCTTTTAAATTTGGGCTAAAACCAATATTTTATTGGACTATACCTAGAGCTAGATGCCTTGGAAGATGCATGGACCTCACCAGCAAAAGACATGATATTTTTATTTTTATATGTTAGCATATTATATATTGATAAAAACTACGGAACAATGTGGCAGAAGTGACCATCTCTAAAATTCATTATATAAATTTGAGATTCAAACTTAACACCATGTGTAAGAAGATATTAAAGATACTAGATTTAGTTAACAAAAAAAGATCATCGCTAACCGGTGAGTATATATATATATATATATATATATATATATATATTCTAATTTTTTATTTTTTTTATTTGTTCTAGATGAGCATATTTGCTTAATAATAATCTACATTCAGAAATATATATTTTTTTAAAACTTTCATTTTTTATTTTATATTATATCAATCCAAAAAAGCTTACTTCCTTTTTTCTATGGTATATCTAAATGGAGTATATATAGCATTTTAATTTTTTTTATGTTTAGTGAATTGAATACATTTTCATAATGTTTTTAGAAGATAAATATAACTTTAAGATGGTATAGAAAAGGTATTCATTTAACAAATTACTAAAAAAAACTACTCATTTTAACCAGCATATATAGGACTATATCTGTTAGAAATAGAAGAATTAGATGAACTTCACCTTAATAAAGCTTTCCTTATAAAAGAAATTGAATGATTGACCGCAGGAATACAACTTTTCTAATATATATATGGATTGAGCCATAAGTGATAAGTTTTCAAATTCAACATTGGTTTTTCATTCAATCTCTCTATTGATCACGAAGGTTCCGTAAGCATGAAGAATTTATTCATCATCCTCATTTTTCTTTCTGTCCTTGCTCTATTTTCTGGTAAGTTTTTTTTATATTGATCGAATTTTATTAATTTTTATAGTCTAAAAAGTTGATGATTGTAACAGTCGATTAAAGTTTATAAACTACTTCTACTTGATCATAATATCAATTAATTTATTTTATTTTAAATGTCTCAGAAAGATCATTTTCAAATATTGGAGCGGCAGCTCGTCAGAGTGTCTTGGAGCAAGAGTCCGTCTCGAACACGATCCACCAAGAGGCCTCTATGAATGTCGTACATCCACAAAAACCATGTCTACCTGGATGCGAGTGGACATGCGGCTTACAAATTCCAACAGGCTGTGAATGCATATGTTTTCACTATTATGGCTAATATCCATCATAATATATTTGAACCTTTGGTGAAATAAAAATAAAAATCTGATTATTGTAATATCGTGAATTTATATCTTGTAAACCAACAAAAAAAGGTTTGCGATCATGAATTTATATCTCGTAGGAACACCAAATTATTAAGGTTTATACACTACAAAAATAGGTGGATAAAACCGACGGAAATACCAACGGATAATTGGGACTGTCGGTTTACTGTCGGTTTTTGTCGATATAATTCCATTGAAAACCGTCCAAATAATAACCGTCGATTTTCAACAGTTATCGACAGAAATATATTGTCGTCGGTAATCGTAATAAATATTATCGACAAAATTCAACAGAAATGAAGGGACCGGTTGGTTTTCCGACGAAAATCAACGGTTTCCAAAATCGGTCAGAAAATTACCAATGGTTGCCGACTTGGTCAGAAAATTACCGAAGGAAACCGTCAGTTGCCGACTTCAGTCCAAAAATTACTGACGGTTGTCGACATCGGTCAAAAAATTACTTACCAAAACTGACCGCTGCCAACATATAAAATAAATTAACTGACGGATTACTGAAGGAAAACAGACAGACCCGTCCATGTATATATACGAGTACCAATTTTTTAAAAATTCACACAGATTCAAACTAATTATAAACGAAAAATCTCTAAATTTGAAAATATGAGCCATTATTTTCGGTATTGGATGGACGAGCCAATGTTCGATGAAGAATCTTGATTATTAAAAGATGATTACACAATAATTATATACGAGTTCATGGATTTGGTGGAAATGAAGCTTACTCAGGGAAAAAAGGGTAAAATTACTTGTCATTGTTCAATGTGCGGTAATAATAGCAATGTTAAAGTTGAGTTAGTTTGAAATCACTTATACCATAACGGATTTATGCCGGGGTATAAAATTTGGTACTTACATGGAGAAACAAATTTCGAATATGGTAGTTCTAGTCAACCAGATATTGCGGGTAATTCAAGAAAGATAGATATTGGAGTGAATACAGTTCAGATGGTGAACAATGCGTTTGGGGGACATTTTCAAAATTCTTAATATGATGCCCATAATGTTGAATAACCTAATTTAGAAGTCTGTAAGTTTTTCGATATGCTAGATGAAGTAAATAAACCACTATATAGCGGGTGCACAGAAGGTCATTCACCGTTATCATCGGTTAGTAGGATGATGAATATAAAGACAGACTATAATATGTCGAGGAATGTGTTAATGTTTGGGCTGATTTTGTGAAAGATGTTTTGCCAGAAGATGATATGTCACCAGCATCATATTACAAAATTCAGAAACTTGTGGCAGGTCTTGGTTTGTCGTACCAAATGATAGATGTGTGTATCGACAACTGTATGATTTATTGGAGAAAAGATGAAAATCGCAAAACGTGTCGATATTGTTTCAAGATACAAGTGGGAGAGTTTCATTTCAGTTCAAAAGGATGTGGTATTAATGGATAGGTTGAAGCGGCTCTATTAATCCCAACAAACAGCTGAGTTAATGTGGTGGCATGCAGAGCATCGACAAGAGGTGGATATTACACATCCTTCAGATGCCGAAGCCTGGAAACATTTTCAAACAATTTATCCAGATTTTGCATATGAACGGCGAAATGTATATTTTGGCTTATGTAAAGATGGTTTCAATCCATTTGGACGGCATGCGAAGAGAGTTTTTATTTCTTTATGTTCTAGTTCCTGGCCCAGATCATCCGAGAAGATCAATCAATATATTCATGCAGCCATTGATTTACGAGTTAAAAATATTGTGGGATCATGGTGTTTAGACATTTGATGTCGCAGCAGCATAATTTTAACATGTGTTTGGTTCTCATGTGGTTCATAAGTGATTTTCCAGCTTACAGAATGTTACTCGGGTGGACAATGCATGAGAGATTATAATGTCCTTATTGCCAAGACAACACAGAAGCATTAAAGCTACACCACGAGAGGAAGAAATATTGATCTTGTTACAACCGTTTCTCATGTTGGTGATGATATTGTTGACACAAACTCAAAAGGAGTATCTGAAATTTTTTATGATGATTCAGATTCGATTTCTTCGGGTGATTTATCCAAAGATTCAGAATAGCATTGTACATTCCAGTTAAATGTATTCAATGAAATTTAAATTAATATGAGTTATGACATAAATTTTGCATATGGATTTTCAGTTTCTTATATTTTTTTTTAACTTAATTCTTATTTGCATAAAATCGGCTCAGTTAATTATTTTAAAAAGTTATGGTTAAATGCATATGCTTATAACATATTACAATTTAAACCTGGCAGGACAATTGGTTTACTTGATATAAAAAACAATAAGAGAACATGAGTTTGAAACCCGGGAGAGGCGTAAATTAATTTTATTTTGTAAACCGTCGGTTTTCGTCGGTAATTTATCAGAATTAAATGGAGGAGTTGACCTGAATTTATTAGGAGAAAGGTAAGTTTTGTTGTTTTTATTCGGTTTTCACGGTAACTGACGGACTGCTTTTGTCTTCTTAACCTAAATTATTTTTTCTTAACTTTCCTCTCCTCTTCTTCCATAATCTCGTCGCCCCCGCCATCGCCGTCCAGAGAAGCAGACCTTGCAAGACCATTCCCGCCGCCGCCGCCATCGCCATGGTAACTCGTTGCCGCGTTGCTACAGAGTGCTTCGCCGATGCCACCGCTTGGAGCCGCCGTCCTTCTCCTTCCCGTTTTACCGCCATCCATTGCCGCCGCTGGAATCTACAAACAAAAAAGACAAATATATGTGGTTATAAATTATTAGATTTAACTTTTTAATTAGTTAGTAAACTATTAAAATTTAGAAAATGTTAAATATTTAGGGGAATATTGTTGTTTACTCATTGTATTGAATTTAGGTTGTTTAGAATTATCTGGAAAATATTTATATATTTTAATGAATTTTTATATGAATTTTACTAATAATTTACAGCTTTTATAATTACTCAAAAAGGTATTTACTATATTTAAATTATTAATAAGATTTGCTTTGAGTAATTAGGTCTTTTCTGTAAATTTTTAATATTAACATAATTATTAAGGATTATTAAAAAAAAAATTCCAAATTAACAATTAAGTACTATTTATAAAAATTGTAGTTAGCTAAGCATATTTTTATGTGGTAAATTTAATAGTATGTGTAGTAAATATGATAATTTTATTTGAGGTTTTAAATCAATCTTCAGTATTTTCAAGAAATTTTAGAATTAATTATAATTTTAAAATTTAAATTATCAATTAATTAAATTTGAATCCAAATTTAAATTTAAACCTATAATTATTAAATTAAAAATATGTCTATGTTGATAAAAATATAATTATATATTTTTAGAGGTTTTAAAATTAAATAATAATTAGTACTGAAAAATATAGTATTAAAAATCTGATGGAAGATGAATACGTTAGAAAATAAAACTTTGTAATTTTTACGAAGAAGAAGAAAATGAATTTTTCAATATGATAGAATTGTAGTAGAAAAATAAATACAGTGATTATGATTTTCAAAAAATTATACATGATAATGTGAAACGTTTCAGATATATTCGGTTTTGATTTGCACTGGGTACCGGAAAATTAAATAAACGAATCTTCATATTCCGATGGGATGTGAAAATTCCTCAATTTATTCTGGTTCATAGGCCTAGCCCAGACCAAAACCGAATTAACTTGAACTTTTATCATTATCGTATAATTTTTTTTATAAATCTTAGTCACTGTATCTATTTTTTTTCTATGATTCTATAATATTGAAAAAATAAATTTTTTTTCCTTTTCATAAAAATAACGATGGTATGATTCATAATAGTAACCAATTTGCATGGTGTTATTACTTTTATATATAGGTCAAGTACTTACTATTATAAAATACTAAAACCACCAAAAATGTGTATTATAGGTCATATTCCGGTTATATATGTTTGTATGAGGGTTGTGGTGGTAGGATCAGATCGAGTGGTTATACTCAGTCTCACATCCCTCTCGGGTCAGACACGCAACCACCACCACCCGAGCGAATGACGACTTCTGCTCCTATAATTTTAAGCCTCAAGGATTTTCTTACTTAACGGGGTCGAGAGTTATTGCAAGTACTTGACCCAGATTGTCGTGATGGGAACTTGGTATGTCCTATATCTTTTAAATCAATTTAACTTTATGGTTAGTTAGTATATATTAACTTTGTTTTTTATGAAGATTTCAATTCTCCCAGAAATTTCTAAATGCATCAACAAAATGATAAATACAATGCTAAGATGTAGTTATAAGATATTTTTTGTAATGCCTAGTACGGAAAAATAAATTTGGTTTCGTCAATTCGCGGTAATATTATTTAGTTTATAAATTGTAAATTTAATTTTATTAAAAACAATATTGTTGATTATCATTTTTTCTTTTCATCAAGAGTTGAATTGGGATCCAAGAATTACATCGCTCGTTAGAAAAGCTTTCTATGCCAAAGCTTCCGAGGTATACTCAAAGAAGATGAATTAATGGAAAGCTAGATGGGAGAAGATAAAATGCCTAGGGAATTGCTTGACAATCCCAACCTATGGCGATCACTCATACAGTATTGGAGGTCGCCATTATTTCAAACGCAATCAGCAACCAATTCAATTAACCGCAGAAGTAACTAAAAGGGTAAAAGTTCGGCAACCCCGAATCTTGGAGCAACGAGCAAGGCATCCAGGGCCCTCCAACTTGTAAGTAATTAAATTGTTACATTTATTTAAAAAAATTTAATTATATTTTTTAAAAAAATTATGTTTTCAAATTATAGGAACAGATAGACGGTCATCCTCATTCATTGCTTCGTTCCTTTATTTATGCTCACACAAACAAACACACAGGTGTTATCGATGACCCCATCGCTTGGGAGAATTCTGAGATGGTGCGGATGCGCAGTGAAGAGTTCCTCTTTTCCCAAGAATCATTCAACGGACCGCCTTGCACCGAAGTCCCCGTGAAAAATATTAACGAATTTGTATATAAGGTGAGCAAATTTTACAACAATTTTAATTCATTTTATCAAATTATTTTTATGTTTAATATTAAAAATATTATGGTGCAGTTAACTCCGAAAAATAGGGGTCGTCTATATGGGATTCCTAAACAAGGTTCTACATCCTCGGGTTCATCATTTTTATATTTTGGAGACTCGGCTATAAGAGCGGAACTCGAAGCAAGGAATAGCTAGTTCTCGGCACTACAGGCACATGTTGAACTTTTAACGGCACAATGGGCCGAGAACCTCCAATACTGTATGGGACGAAGAAAGAGATACAACCGTCAAATGCAAGAGCAGATGTCGGAGTTTTTTAGTAATAACTCCACTCCGCTAGGGTTATTAGATTTAGAATTTTTTTAATTTATTTTTTAATAATTTTGTATGTTAATAATTTAATTCAGTATTTAATGACATTTTAATTTTAATTTTTATATACAATTAATAATTTAATTACGAATTTATAATTTCATTCAGTATTTAATATATATATATAATCTATATTTGTTTTTAATAAACAAAAATTAAAACTGTATTTCGTCAGTAGCCGTCGGTTAGGTCTACCGTCGGAAACCATCAATTAAGTCTACTACCAAAAATGGGCAGTTAGACTTTTGTCGGTTTCCGTCGGGCATTTACTCCGTCAAAAACCATAGGTTAGAAAACCCATCAAAAACCTTTGATTAGACTAATGTCGGTTTTTGTCGGTATTCTTTCCCATCGGAAACCGTCGGTTATTTTTGTCGTCTGTTTCCGTCAGTAGGCATACTGTCGGAAACCGCTGGTTTGTTTAGCCACCTCAAAATTCTTCAGTTCCTATTTACGATGATTTCCGACAGTTTTGAACTCACGGAAACCGATAATTTTTTGACAACTGTCCACCGGTCTGTTTCCATCGGAAAAAATAACCGACAGAAACCGTCTGTTATAGTATTACCAACGCCCTAAAACAGACGGTTAAATCCATCGGTTCGCAGTCAAGAATAGCCTTTTCCAACGGCGAACCGACGGTTTTGTTTGTCGGTATTCACCCATATTTCTTGTAGTGATACAGAGCAACTTCAAAATTTATTATGTCATACTTAAAGGGAAAATGTTCATTTAATTTTTTAAGTATTTGAATTAGCATATTTATTCTTCAACTATCATGAGTGCACATGAGTGCAGGTTAAATCACCAAATTCATGTTAACTTCGTAAATTTAAGCATGATCAAAGTCAATGTTAAACAAGAAAAAAAGACAATATCTTTCACTTTTCCTGAGTCCAATTTTTTGGAGCCAACACAAATTTAATTAACTAATTTGCCAATTTAAATTTTTAAAACTAGAGAAATTAGTCTGCAATTGTGTAAAATTTGAGAATTAAATTATCCCAAAATCTACTATATTTTTGTCAACAACTTATTATGTCACACTAAAAGGAAAAAATACTCATTGAATTTTAAAATAATTTAAATTGGCCTATTTATTTTTTCAAAATTTGGCTAAATATGTGATATTATAACTGAAACTGTCCCATTACACCTTTGTTATTTTTGGTCCAATTCTGAATATTTTACGCTTATTTAAAATTTGAAAACATAACAAAATATTTTAAATTTTTTAGTAAATTTGAAAAATATATGAAAAGAAAGACGTAGGTTCAAAATTATATTTTCATTTTATTTTTTTGAGAATAAATGATGTAAACAAGATATTTTCATAGTTAGCTAGAATATGCATTCTACATGTTATTTTTGTTAGAATTTGTATTATGTGTTTTACTCATATTTCTACCTAGTTTAGAATATGTGTTCTAAATTTCCTCACATTCTAGCATGTTGTAGAATATGTTTGTTTATATCCTAGTTTTTTCTGCATTCGATGCTAACCTTTTTCTATGTTTTGACTTTGTTACAATATGTGTCGATCTATCATAACTGTTGTTATATGTTCTATTCTTGGTTAGAACACATGTTCTAATTTTTGTTTACATTCTAAATTTGTTAAAAGTCTATCCTAAACATTCCTTTAATAATCTAAGAAACTGGTATGATTTATATTATAATTGTTCCTCTATATTCTAACACTATCTAGTATATTTCACCTACTTTTCCTTGTTCAACCCTTTTTAGAATACAAAATCTAAGAAAATATCTTATATAGAAACTGAGGGAGCAACTTTTCAGGAGCAAAAACATTTAGCAGGCAACTTTAGAATTTTTTGCAATGAAGTATAATTTTGACTATATGATTGTAAAATATGACACAAAGAAGTGGTATGTTCGCTGTTAAGATAACATATACAATTGGACTGTTGTCCAACATGTTACCTGAGTCTACATATTTCATAATCAGTAAGTGTGTGGTTTAGCATACTTCAAAAAAAATCAAATTCGGCAAAATAGCTTCTGCCAAAACAATAGGAAATCTGATTATGCATAAATATAAGGGTATCAAGGAAAGGCCAAAACCAGTTGAAATTGTACAATTTATGCGTAAGGAGCATGGTTGTGAACTCTTTTATTCTCAAGCTTAGGTAGTCTCGCGAGTACGTATTTATTGCTATTAGAGGTATACTAGGAGAAAGTTTTGGTAAATTACTAAATACTTGCACATGCTTAAAGAAGCTAATTCGGATACACACTCACTATGAAACTGATTCCGATGGTAGTTTCAAATATTTATTTTTTCATTTGGTCAATCGAGGGTTCTACAATTCCATTCGGAGGGTGACTGTAGCTTATGGAGCTATTCTAAAAGTAAATATAAGGATTTTTACTTGGGCTACGTCTGTAGATGGAAACTCTAATTGTATTCTATTGCATTTAGAGTCATTGATTTAGAGAATGATAGCTCGTGGGCATGGTTTTTAATGCAATTGAAGGTGATAATTGCTGACGAGGAAGGCTTAGTTTTTGTGTCATATAGAAATTTCTTAATTTTTAAATCTCTTGCAAACATTTACCCTTCGGTTAGCCATGGAATTTCCACCATTTGTTTTGTTAAATAATTTTGTGAATATTTCAAGAACAGAGGTATGATTACATTAATTGAAAAAGCTTCAAAAGAATATACGACAGTCAATTTTCAAAGTAGCTTCAACAAAATTTATAGAATGTGTCATGTCATTGGAACATATCTATAGCAAGCTGATATGAGAAAGTGGGCTCGATGTTAATTTCTTAGATTCAGGTTTGGCATTAAGACCACTAACCCGCTGAATTGATAAATTATACAATGAGTACCTAGAGAGTATCCGATAATTTCTATGATAGATAGTATAAGAAAAGTGTTAACCAAATGGTATTTAGGAGCGTAGAAAATTAAGTTCAAAGCAAAAGTATCATTTATCCGTTGATGTGGAAAAAAATGTTGATAAAAGGATTAGCAAGGCTAAACATTTTATTGTTTATTTGGTTAATCATTATTTATTTCTAGTCAAAGGAGACAAGTATAACTGTGTTGTTAATTTGGAAAGAAGAAAATGTACATTTGGAAAATATCACTTAGGCAAAAAAGTTTAGCAGACGTACTATTCCAGCTATTTTTTCTAGAGGAATGGAAGTATATCAATGCATATACTCCACAATTAGAACAACTCTTATTTAGTATACGCTTGACTGGCACATCGACAACAAAGTATGCAGTCAAGGTTATATGCTTTTTGCTGCCAAGAAGCTGAACTGCCTTCACAATTCAAGAGATCAAGAATGCAAATTTCTCTATGTGATGTATATTTTTCTTAAATGAACAATCAAATACTTCAATTTTTTTCTTGGAAATGTTGACACACATCGAAATCAAATGATTTTGATTGGCAAAGTAACAAATGTAGGGCTAATCAATGTCCACACACCCACACTTTATTGTTTCCTCCATGGGATGGAAACTTATCCTTTTTGCATGATAAGAACAAATTATCCAACGTGAATCATTTTTATCAGCCAAATACTTCTAGTTGGCACTTTTGATTTCAATGAAAAATAAACATGTCAAGAATGCCACACGATCTGATTCCTACCGGCGCAACAATGTATGTTCGATAAGAACATTATTGCATCCATTTTCTATATAAAAAAAAACAATATATTAGTTATTTTACATACCATTTCTTTAACAAAATATTTAATTGACAAATATGACTAACCAAAATACAAAGCCAAGTTTTCTGTCCCACAGTACATGTAGCTAAAACCACATTAAAATCACTCAGACCGATTTGTAGCTTTCTAAAATAGTATAACCAAAAAAATACTTTTATTATAATATTTAACGAATATCATCAACTTGTGAGAAATAAGATAAAATTCAGACTTACATGGGTGATCCAGACTATTTAAATTTTTTGATACATTCATTTTCAGGAACAAAAAACAATGGGGGCAGAAGAACCATCTGGTCTTATTGGACTGTCCCTTAATCTTAGATCTTTCCATGGTGTTTTAAAGGATGTTTCTCCCAAATGAGGCTGTGATATTGGGATATCAACTTTAGTAGATTTTAGCGAAGCCATTGGAGTCCACCAGTCAACAAGTTATTTGGGCTTTAAATGTTGTGTTGGATCAAAATCAGAAATGAATAAATCTTGAGAGAGTCCACTCATGGTCTTTTGTAAGAACTCTTGCATACCCAATTTTAGATCGATCTCTGAACTCTGACTAAAATGTACTCTAAAAAGGTTGTCCGACAGATTACGGTTTACTCCGTCTAACTTTTTGTCTTGTTCAGATAAATCAAAAATCTTATTACCTAATCATCTCATTTTATAATAGATAATATAAGGGAAATGTTAACCAAATGGTTTTTATGAGCATAGAAAATTAAGTTCAAAGCAAAATGATCTTTTATCCATTGATATGGAAAAAATGTTGATAAAAGGTTTTGCAAGGCTAAATAAATGTTTTATTGTTTATTCAGTTAATCATTTTCTATTCTAGTCAAAGGAGACAAGTATAACTGCGTTGTTAATTTGGAAAGAAGAAAATGTAATTTGGAAAGTATGATGACTTAGGCAAAATTTTTAGCAGACGTACTATTCCAGCTATTTTTTCTAGAGGAATGGAAGTATACCAATGTGTATACTTCACAATTAAAACAACTCTTATTTAGTATACGCTTGACTGACACATCGACAACAAAGTATACAGTCAAGGTTATATGCTTCTTGCTACCAAGAAGCTGAATTGCCTTCACAATTCAAGGGACTAAGAATGCAAATTTCTCCATGTGATGTATATTTTTCTTACATGAACAATCAAATACTATAATTTTCTTCTTGGAAATGTTGACACACATCGAACTCAAATGATTTTGATTGGCAAAGTAACAAATGTAGGGCTAATCAATGTCCACACCCCCACACTTTATTGGTTCCTTTATGGGATGTAAGCTTATCCTTTTTGCATTATAAGAGCAACTTTTCCAACATGAATCCTTTTTTATCAGACAAATACTGCTAGTTGACACTTTTGATTTCAATGCAAAATAAATATGTTAAGAATGCCACACAATCTATTTCTACCATCGCAACAATGTATGTTCAATAAGAATATAATTGCATCTACTTTCTTAAATATATATATATATATATATATATATATATATATATATATATATATTAGTTGTTTTACATGTCATTTCTTTAACAAAATATCTAATTGACAGATATAACTAACCAAAACACAAAGCCAAGCTTTTGGTCCCATTATGTGTAGCTAAAACCACATTAAAATCACTCAAACCGATTTGTAGCTTTCTGAAATAGTATAACCCAAAAAATACTTTTTAGTATAATATATAATGAATATCATCAAATTGTGAGAAATAAGATAAAATACAGACTTACATGGGTGATCCAGTCTATTTAAAAAATCTGATAAATTCATCTTCATGAACAAAAAACAATGGGGCAGAAGAACCATCTGGTCTTATTGGACTGTCCCTTAATCTTAGATCTTTCCATGGTGTTTTAAAGAATGTTTCTCCCAAATGAGGTTGTGATATTGGAATATCAACTTTAGTAGATTTTAGAGAAGTCATTGGATTCCACCAGTCAATTGGTTATTTGGGCTTCAAATGTTATGTTGGATCAAAATTAGAAATGAATAAATCTTGAGAAAGTCCATCCATGGTCTTTTGTAAGAACTCTTTCATACCCAATTTCAGATCAATCTCTGAACTCTAACTAAAATGTACTCTAAAAAGGTTGTCCGACAAATTACAGTTTATTCCGTCTAACTTTTTGTCTTGTTCAGATAAAGCAAACATCTTATTTCCTAATCATCTCATTTCATAATAACAAAACACGTAATATTAGAAAAAAAAATTACAAGGAATAATATCAAATAAAAATTATTAAATAGGGTCACATGGTCATAATTAACATTTAAAAGCCCATGTTACAAAAGAGCATATGCTACAAAAATGTCATATTTTACAAACATATGTTACACAAATATATAGTGGATCTCAAAAATAATGAGATAACAAAACAACATTATCAACTTTCTAAGGACATGATCATGCAAAACGATAACCAACAAATATACATAGTTAATACTTAAGTTTTTATTATCTTACTTACCACACGTTTTGGCTGAAAGTTGTCCATCAGTGGCGGGTCTAAGAAGATCAATGGCTCATTATTGCTTGTTGTAGCACTAGTTAAAGTAAGCTACTCCTTGATTTTTACCATCTCATTCTCCATTTTGGTCACCCCTTCATCAATTTTCTTGCATAGATTTTTCTCCAAAGTACTGAAAGAAACCTCAAACATTTCTTTCAAGAAATGTTTCATTTCTACATTACAATTTCCATGCTTTGGCGCTGATCGTTCAGAAAGCAGTCTCTGCTTGTGTTCCTCTGAACCATAATCATGGAGCCTTCTCTTGCACTTATTAGAAGTATAAACTAAAATATCTTCATATGTATCCTCTTCCTCCACTTCTGGAGACACCCTAACAGGCGAAGAAGTCTAAGATGTTTCTTTAACTTCCCAATATGATCAGTTCAGTCATGAACCTTCCTAATTAACATATTCAAATGATCCACTCATCAATCTAACATTTCATCTGGCCATATACAATAGTAAGCATCTTCAAAAATATCAAAATTCCTTCTCCAAGAGATGTATGGATAGAGAAGGTCATATATGAAAGAAAAAAAACTTGTTACGATCGTTTCATGTCAAATGAAACATATAAAACAAATTCAAATATGGTTATTTTACAAGTACTACTAACCTCGGATTCAAATGATTTTCTATAAGATTGATCTCTATATGATCGATCTCTTCATATGACACCTTGGCAGCTCATGGCCAATTATAACATTTAGGACATTCTCTAAAGACATTATCAAGTTTTTGGCCTAAAACCAATGAGCTGAATCGCTTCCATTATCCAAATTCGGGAAGCGTATGAAAACCCATCTTAAACATAGTTGTTGCTCTTCAGCTTCGATTTCTCAGCAATTAAATTTTGTCTCGAGCTTGAAGACGGATTGGAGAAGAAGTTCATAAACTTTCAGACCCCACAGATATGATTGAAACTTCTGAATATCAATCACCACTTTGATGTACTTTTGAGGGACAATGGTCTTGTCACCCCTAGCCATAATCAGACCCGCAATTACACAAACATAAACCAGTCTCATTCTATCCACACGCTTCCACTTATTAGCAACTTTAATGTGCCCATGCCAAATCTTTTGAGGCTGATCTTCTCTTATGTCTTGAGCAAAGTAATCCAGAAACCACCATCAGCATCTCAACTTTCAAAATTGCAATCATCATCATCATTTTCGGAAACTTAAGACCATTGATTGCATGAAACTCTTGCAGTGAAAACTGTAGTGGCTTCCTTGAAAACAGAAACCAAATCTCATGTAATTTATCTGTTATCAGCTGCACACACATGAAGTTGTGTACCAATCTTGTTGAATAACTTAGACAGTTATCATGAATCAATAGAATCAAAGCAAATATAGGATCTCTCTTCACTTCCTTGAAATCCCTTGGCAGATGTTACTCTAATTTGTCCAAAATTGGCATTCTATGGTTGTTGTTAATCTGCAAAACTAGAGGCTCATCCACTGGTCTTAAAAGACGTTTTGAAAGCTCCAATGTCATACCTAAATATGATGAAATAAAAACAAATCGTCAAGACAAGAAGAGTCATTGACAATCAGTATGCAAATTATAATTGAACTACTTTCAAACAGATAATTTGCAATTTGTCAATGTTTCAAAACATACAACCAACGGAGTTAGTTATAAGTATTTGTTTATATATTACAAAAAAGATCAAAGTCATGTCGTTGGCCTGAAATAAGTCAAAACTATTAGTAGACATACCTTAGTTTTTGCTTATCTGGTGCATGTTATCTTTTATTTTATGCTAAAATCTCAAGTCTCTCAACCCTTATTGTTGTGATATCAAACCTTGCATTAGGGTCAAAGAGAAACTAGTAAACATTAGCATCCACATCCTTGATACTTTTAAGAGTATCTTAAATATTTTTTAATATTAAATTATATAATAACTTATTACTTGATACTCACTTAGAAACAACTAAAAATTTGTTATGCATTGTTGAGACTAAACTCAGTTTCTAAAAAAAAAAAAAAATTTTGTGTAGCAGTTTTGTAATCATCTTACTTTACAAGAGTTAACAAGCTTACATAAACAAATCACTCAATGGGGTTCTCCACCTTGTTCTTTTGGAGCCATGGTGATGATGATCTCTTGATGTTTTTCTCGAGATTATCGTGTGGAGCATCCCAACTATGCATACCATGCAGAAACCAAGAATATGAAGTAGAGAAGAGATGAACAAAGCACTTGTGTTTAAGTAAAGAAACACATGATTAAAACACATTTAAGAGTATGCAATGTTAAGTTAAATCAAAATCCAAAATTAATCTAATTCACAGGACATAAAGCAGAGAAATAAACAAAACACATGTATTTTACTAAACAGAGACACAATTACAGATTGGAATATACTTAAATGGTTCCAATAAGTCAAAAACATGAATCTGGAAGCAAACCCCAATCATTTCGAAAGGGAGAGAGAGTAGCAGTCTACAAGAAGTCTTCTTTTGAAAATTGGCAGTGATTCCTCATTCCTGCAAAAGTTAAGACTTAAGAGAACAAAAAATGTAAAAACAATTGATCAGAAACCTGTATCTCTCAAAATACATGGGAAGAAGCAATGCACTACACCAATATGACCCATAAGAGAACTTCATAAGCTAACAGCCGTCACAATTAAAAAAGAGATGAACATGCAAAAGTTACTATCATTTAAAAAGGAAAGTGTAAAGCATACAATTTTGGTTTCTGGTTAAACAAAATTCACGAAACATCTTTAGCCAAAGACAATGCAGTGAACAATATTGTGTTAATGAAATCGAGCTTCAAATTAACTAACTAAACCATAACTATAGCAAAGATAGAAAAGTCGTGAAATTAAGCAAAATTAGGAAATAATAGCGATATCTTTATGTATTGAAAAGCTAATTTGATCTCCACATCCAATATTCAAATATTTGAATCATCACTCACTAAGAACAATTATAACATGACATAAACAATTTAGCAAAATCGTTGAAGCTGGATTAGAGTATATACGCCCAGAAACCATAATATTGTAAACTGAAAAAATCACACACATTAACAATAATCAGTAAACCATTTGGTAGATTTAAGGGAAAACATATACATTAAAAATGATAAAACAGTAATTACCCAGGAAATCTCTCAACAAAAGAAGAAAGAAAATGCATAAGATCATCAAGCTCAAGTCAAGATTTCTGAATTTTTAGGAAAATTGAGAAAAATAGAGACCATAAGAGCAAAAATTCATATTCACATAACCTAAATCGATTAACGAAACAATACATGCACCAGCAAAACAAATTTTAAAAAGAGATGAAAATGAAAAGAGTGAGAGAAGAAAAGTAAAGACAGTTGTTTTGCCAGTTTTTCTCTACCAAGAAGAAAGAGGAGAGGATAATGAAGAAATAATGAAGAAGAGAGAATTATCCAATGAAGCGTTGTTTCATGTCTTATTTAAGCATCTCAACAGTCTCTATTTGTAGAGACGTCTCAAAGGTTTTGAGCTAAATTTATTTCTTTTTCATTTATTTTTGTTTTCGTTGAGACGTCTCAAGAAAAACTGTACGTTGTAGATGGTATCAGCATCCGTGATATTCAGTGAGTCTCTAAAAATAGTAATATTTTAATAAATTATGTTTAATTTTATTAATTTTCAAAATATTATATTATTAGTTAAATATTAAACCAATAATACTATGACATGTGGCAGAAAGTCTCTTGAGACAATCTCTAAAATCTCTTTCTACTGAGACGTTTTTAACCAAAAGTTTCTTAACTTTTATTTTTTATTTATTTTTAATTAGATGATATTCTCAGAGTATCACCAATGCACATACATACTGTATCATATTCAAAAATAAGAATACGATAACTAATTATACTTTTTATGTAATATATAAATAAGTACATTTTGCTTGCATAAAATATTACTCATATTATTGCTCATACAACCAACAAAGAAGAGCAAAAACAAAAACAAATCATACAAGATACATCGAAAATCAACAAGTCTTTTAAGGTTTTGAATAAGATAAATAGCACTCTCAAACGCATGGAATCAATTTGAGTAATTACTTGACAAAATAGATAAATCGTAGGAGCAAATACAACGGCAAAGAAACAATTTTTCATCCGCAAATCAAACATGCAAACAATAAAAAAAAGGTGAAGAAAAAGTACATACCTATTGAGTAAAATCAATGAGATGATGGAGAGAAGAATCACCAAGCGAATGGACTAATTTCAACTGAAGATGAGTGTGAGGATGAGACGAAGAGGAGGAGAAGGAGAACGATGACGACGAAGGAGAAAAAAAAAATGGAACAGAGAGAAGAAGAGAACACAAGAGTGATGTCAACGGCAGAGACGACGAGGTGAAGAAGAATCGACATATTACAGTTGGTCCATTAAAGAACAGTCCAAAGGTCTAAAACGAAGTGACTAGTATAACCAAAGTGAAAGGCTTGATTCACAGTAAAGCAGCAAGCTCAGGACGCCCCCAGTAAATGACACAGTCAAAACTTATATGGTCAAACATGGAATCGACTCAGAAATAGACCAAAGAAACATTCAGTAAGAGCAATTCGTCCAAAAACATGTCTTCCCATCAACACCAAGAAAGTCAAAATGGAATTAAAGACACATGGTCAAAAGTTATTTTTTAATAAAAAAATGGAATTATAAAGAAAATTTTGTTGAAGTGATATAGTTTTTTTTTTCTTTGACAAACACTTAACTCCATTAGATTAAGCTTAGGTGTTACATTAATAAGAGGGAATTATGCATCCTCTTAAATCACGACTACACATCATAAGAAAACTAGAACGTAAAATGGATAGATCTTCATGCGACAGCAAATTAGAAGCAAAGTTTAAATGCGTCCGATGATAGTTCACGGTGTGACGTTGAAAGCCAACTTCTACCTTTGGAATTCAAAGAATTGAATCCAGTTGCATCTTCAGGTCCCGTACAAATCGCTAAG
The DNA here is from genome assembly GCA_039880935.1 of Streptanthus diversifolius. Classification (NCBI taxonomy): domain Eukaryota; kingdom Viridiplantae; phylum Streptophyta; class Magnoliopsida; order Brassicales; family Brassicaceae; genus Streptanthus; species Streptanthus diversifolius. The sequence continues at coordinate 2,259,014 of JAXGFM010000001.1, forward strand.
CAAGATAACAAAACGGTGAGAATGTTGTAAATTTTATTCAGAAAAAGATCCGAGAAGAATATACTTCTCGAAGGGAGATGGTATATAAAGTTGTATCCTCGTGAAGAGAGGATTATGGAATAGATCTCTCCATGCCAAAGGAGGAAAGTGAAATGCTAAACATCTCCCACAAATGGAGAGAATAAACCATTCCGGTAATATGGCTTCGAAGACACTCACGAAGCAATGAGACAACCACATCAACAGTTGGGTCAGGTCTACTAAAATTAGCGGAGCAATTACCTCAAATGGGCTTAGTGGGCAAGCCCATAAAATTAGCTCACTGGGCCATGGATAAACGGCGGGTTGGAAGGTCGGACGGGAAGGCGAAGGTTCGCTATTTTGACACATAACGAACCAAGTTTTTCAAATTATTTTTATTTATTATTTTTTATAATTGCAGTTTTTGCTAGAACAATAACACTTTTATTATAAAAGTTAATGTATGTTTTCTTTAATGATTAAATAAATAAAAAGGACCTGAAAATAAATAAACAAGAAAACACCTTTTGTAAGTGCTCTCCAACAATGTCCCAATCATTCGGAAGTCCAAGTTTTTCGGTCTTATCCAATCTTCTAAATTATTTTACAAATACTATTAATTATAACAGTAATGGAAGTAAAGGTTAATAAAAAATGATTAGTCATATGCTATTAAGTTGTAACATAGGATAATAAACACAAAGGCTTTCTTGGATTAGTCCAAAGAACAGTGTGTCTTTATGCGTAAATTCGTATACATATTCACAATCAGACGATTCTTGTCTCATTCTATCTTTGTCGCTAACATAGCAGCACCGGGAATCAAATTTTTTTAAAATATAAAACTTACTTGCCAAAGAAATCACAAGATGTGGCAATCGAACTATACTTAACGTAACAGAATATGTTTGTTAGAAAGTTAAATCCTTCCTACTAGCGATTTTTCAAGCATTTATTTTATTTTAATTTTTTGGTTAACCAAACAGTTTCAGACAATTCTTTCTACCAAAATTTTTCAAACCGGTTAAAATACATGTTTATTTACTCTCTTTTCATATTATCAGTGGCTAAACCGGTTAAATTACTGAAATCGAGTTATTGTGCGCTTGAAACGTTATAATTAAACCGTTATTCAAAAACAAACTTTTTCTCAGTTGTTCAGTCATTTGATTATGTCTTAAGCATTGACCTTGTACGTATGAAGAGAGACGCCCAAAAGGCAAACCCGACCTCCACCACGTAGAGTTGCCTTTATATAAAGATAAAAACACTCCTTTTAGCTCTTGACATCATTCATTCACACTAAACACTTCAAACCGAAAGCAATGACTTTGTCCATTTTCTTCCTTCGTCTTCTCCTCCTCTTCTTCTTCTTCTTCTTCTTCTTCCTTTTCTCCACCGATGCGCTGACATCACAATCCGATGTATCAGCTTTAAAAGCCTTCAAAGCCGCTGTGAAACCCAACTCAATCCCTCCATGGTCTTGTCTCGCGAGCTGGGACTTTGATTCCTCTGACCCATGCGCATCACCTCGTCGAACACATTTCACGTGCGGCGTCACTTGCTCGTCCGACTCCACACGTGTGACCCAACTCACTCTCGACCCGGCCGGGTATTCGGGTCGTCTCACGCCGCTCATCTCTCTCCTCACAGGGCTCATCACACTCGATCTCGCCGACAACAACTTCTACGGTCAAATCCCATCTTCTTTATCCTCCCTACTTAGCCTCAAGACACTGATTCTCCGGTCCAACTCGTTTTCCGGGTACTTACCGGAATCCGTAACTCATCTCAACTCGGTCGAGTCCATTGACATCTCTCACAACTCACTAACCGGCCCACTTCCTAAATCAATGAACTCGCTCTCGAGTCTCAGACAATTCGATCTTAGCTACAACAAGCTAACCGGATCAATCCCAAAGCTTCCAAAGAACCTCATAGACCTGGCTTTAAAGGCGAACTCGTTATCAGGACCCATCTCAAAAGAATCTTTCACTGAGTCAACTCAGCTTGAAGTCGTCGAACTCGCTGAAAACTCGTTCACCGGAACTCTCGGAGCTTGGTTCTTCCTTTTACAATCTATCCAACAAGTCGATCTAGCAAACAACAGTCTCACGGGAATAGAAGTACACCCTCCGAAAGTTGCCGGAGAAAGTGACCTCGTGGCGGTGGAGTTAGGATTCAACCGAATCACCGGATACGCTCCGGTGAACTTCGCGGCGTACACTAGTCTTTCTTCGTTGTCGCTAAGATACAACATGCTTCACGGCGTGATTCCGCCGGAATACGAACGGAGCAAGACTTTGAGACGACTTTTCCTCGACGGGAACTTCTTGACGGGTAAACCGCCGGCGAGATTTATTAAACCGGAAACGGAAGTGATGGGAAGCTTGGGGAATAATTGTCTGCAGGGATGTCCAGGGAAAGCGAAGATGTGTGCTCCATCGCAGAAACCATTTTCCATTTGCAAGCAAGCTTATGGTGGAAAACCAAAGTCATAGTTTTGTCGGTGTCGGTGACCTTTTTGTGTCAGTGATTTGTATAATAATAGTACTTTTTATTCTTATTTTAATCTTTTGTTTTTTTTTTGTTTTTAGTTTACTACATATAGTCTTGGAGAAGTATTCATATTCATCGAGATCTTCATATGTTGGCACGAAGTAAAACTAAAATTGCGTTGATGGTACACAACCTAATTTTTATAAGTATAAAATGAAGAATGAGATTGGGTTTTAGCTTATTCAATATTAGGGTTTTGAGTGGCAAATATTTTAAAGTAAATAGGTCGATAATAAAAAATACAAGAAATTTTTGTTTATACCCACTATAATCAAGTTTATCTTTCTCTCTTCCATCTTTTTTTTTTTTGTTTTCTTAATGGAATCATTTTCTATTAATAAGAAACTAATGATGCGCATGGAATGTGTAGACTCTCAATTGTATCCCTTCCTCTCCTCTCCTCTCCCAAAAAGGTTCTTTAATACTTAAGTTACTCATCGATCCACTGAGAGTGTTGTGTTTAGAGAATTGAGTGAAGGTCACGTTTGAGAGTACTATTGATATCAAAGTCTCTTTATGATGGAATGTGTTTTTAGGATATCAGGGTTGAAAAGAATGAAGATTCAACTCTCTTTTTATCTATCTGATCTCTGTGTTTCTTTATCTTTTCTCATACGTAAATTAAACCCTACTCCATCATTAAGGAAAATCGGTGTGTATGAGGTGTATCGACTCTTTTACTCGTCACATCTATCATTTCGAACATAATTATTTGGCTATCATAATGGAAGTCAGGTATGACTTTAAAGTAAATGTCTCTTAAAAATAATCTTAACAATAACTAATCATTATATTTTGATATTAATGAGTTGTAAAGAGACTGTTTACCCTTTAATTTTTGAAAGAATAAATATTTGGTTGAAGGTAAATTTATCAGTGATAGTTTCAAATAGAAAATAACGTGTAAATTTTGGTGACTATTCTAATTTAATATCTGATAAATATTTAACTATAATTTTGGATGGTTATATACATTTTTCACATTATTACAGTATGCATATCATGATATCCTAGTAATTATAGTATTACATAATATAACACATGTATATCAAATTAATGATGTAAACTAATTTTTTATATATGAATATACAAATTTAACAAAATAATATTAATTTTAATTTACGTGATTAGCAGAATAACAAACATAAGAATAGGTTATAGAAAGTAATAACGATAACGTTAATAATAACAACGAGTTATATATTATTTTCACATGACAATTATACCAAATAATTTTGTAAATCAAAATATAAAATCCTATAATATATATATATATATATATTTACCTTAACAATTGATTATTACCCGTTAATTACTTTTTTCTGATTAAGTTTATGTTAACCAGTATTATATAAACTATAAAATCAGTATTTAACCATCTTTATCCCCTCTGAACTAAAAAAAAAATCTATATCTATCCTATGTTCAAAAAATTGGTTAACGCGGCCATCTGACCGAAAATTATATTTCAACATTCGATCACCGTAATGAATTAACCATAATCGATTATAAAATCAGAATATTTAAAAACCTTCGCTAAGTTCTTTTAGGAACAACGCAGAGTCAATAACAACTAGAATGAAAAAAATAAATAATCCCGAAAGATACGAGATCATCGTTCAATACTCAAACAAAAAGGAAGAGCCAAAACAGATACATTTTTTTTTTTTATTAGTGGCACCAACAATAAAGTTTGCAAACAAAATTTTATCTTTACACTCTATGCACATGTCTATAAACTTTAGGTATGAAAATAAAACTTATAAGAGCAAGAACCCTCCAACATGACCTTGAGAGACACCAAAGCAATTGATAGCATAACCCATCCAGTAAAAAACATCGAGAAGAAAACTATTATAGTAATATGATTCATATAGTCTTTTTTTTATATTATTATTGCTATCTTTTGTACAACCTTATCCCTTACTATTATACCACTATTCTTTAAATTACCTAACGGAGTCGATACCTTTAAATCAACAAACATTTGCATATTTTTTAGTTTATAGAGAATATTTTTAAAAGGTCATGATGCCCAATATGAATCCACAATTCTTATTATTTGACAGATGGCTACAAACAAAGTTATTTTGTAAACATAAATGCGCATAACCACCAAGTCATCCCCTGACATTGACCTGCCTGAGATTCACTGATTCTCTCTATAAATTATTGTGCTTCTATCATATTTTATAGTATTTTATTTTATTTCTTTACACTCATAATGGACCGCAGTTCCCTAGCTTAATAAACAAACCGCATAATATTTTAATCACTCATAATATTTATATAAACAAACCGCATAATATTTTAATCTCTCATAATATTCTAAATGTCTACAAAATTAGAGCTGAATCACTTTCTAAATTTTGGTTTTGAAGAATAATTGTATAAAACGAAGTTGTGTTAGTCTCCAGTATTAGAATTTTACTTGACACTATAAAAAAGTTTATTAAGTGGATACTGGTCTAATGGTATTTGAGAGGACTGGTTTACCTTTAAAAGGTAATATTATCAATGATTGGTTTCGGATACCAAAAACAACTATGGAGCAAAATTTGGGATTTTCAAATTTGGGGTTTTTAACAAGTTTTACAAATTAATCTAGGTTTTGGTCCATAATATAGATGATTATATATCAAAACATTTGTATGTTATACAACATACCCAAAAAGATAAACCGCATGAAAAAGTATAAAATATTAAAACATTAATAAAATATCAGAAGACACCAATGCCTTATTTTGTTGGAACAAAACAATTATGTGTTGTATTGGTACCAACCAATTTTGTCACTATCAGTATCGGCGGCTTCCCCAAGAAACAGCTGTTTTGCTTCGCCCTCCCATTTTGTCGTGCCTAACTCGATAACAATACGTTTTATTCCAGTAAGACAGCTTTATGCTCACCAGCAAAGGTTGGTATGGGCCTGATCCAATCATCCAGTATCAAGATTTAATCAATAATTATTACTGATCCTCTTTAGTTTTGAGGTTTGAGATGGGTAGGAGCTGATACTTGGGAAAGTTAAAGATATATAAAAAAAACAAAATGATCTTTATGTTTTTTTTTTGTTCATCTTTAAGTATTCGATCTAAAACTAGCATATTTGATAATGCGATGAAAGATTTGTATTAGAAACATTATTTATCCAATCTTATCTTCTTGATATACATAACATCTATTTATATGTAAGTTATACACATAATTTTAGATAATTACAAGAGATATATTGCAATATAAAATAAATCATACAGATTATGATGCGATTGATCAAGTATACTGAAGGAATTCAAACAGAATTAACATACCACACCGCAAATATTTGGAGTCCGATAAAAAAATTTATTTTTATTATTCTTTGGTTATTGTCGTCAATAAATGGAGATTTAATTTTCTTAATATCTAATAATCTTATATACTACACATTTTCTTGTTGTAAGGACCCCATTTTGGTTCCTTATAACTTTTTTCTATTTAAACCAATGAAAATTACAAAAACAGATAGTCATTCAAAAATGACGAATTCTTAACTCTTGTGTTAAAGTTTTGATTAGGTTGAAGACAATGATGGGTATCAAAACATTACTCTAAAAATACTTTTCCATCTTTCTCACGATTTACAAAACTCGTAACACCTATGCCACCACTAATCATTATACCGCCAAGAAAATCAAAAGGAAATAAATCTTAACTCGTATCTCTTTTTAAAAAAAAAAGTCAATGAGAAACACAAAAGACAGAGTCGACATGATGGAAAGTACTGTTAAAATGATGCATGATGACATGTAAAGGCTGCAACCAATACAAGAAAGCTCATTTGACCAAATGAGAAAAGCACTTTCTGGTAATAGTGAAAATAGACAATGTTCCAAAAGAAAACCGTTAAATGCCATATATGGAGCATGTCCATTTCACATCATTTTATCTTGATGGGGGTGGCTAACGAATGGTGGCAAGCCCTATCAAAAGCTCTCCGCAAATACCACATTCCGATCACAAGGGAAGTGTTTGAGGATGAGCTTTTGGGAACAAGTTAACGAATAAAATTTCAATAAGCTTTATCTCGTGTTTGTCAAATGGGGTTGCTTTGTGAGTACAAGGAGGTGTTTACTTACAAAGCAAGGCTCACAGATGGTTCCAAGCAGTGACATTCATGGGTGGAGTCCAACCAGAATTTGCTGATGGAATATGGATGTTTTGTTCCAAAAAAAAAATTCCCAATAAATTCTTTAGTTGTGAAAAGTTTCAAGAGGTGTAGCTTCAATGCCGACGAAAAAGGTCAAAGAACACCACATCTACTCTTAGATCGCATGTTCCTTATGACCATTCCAAAGCCATGAGGTACCACCACATAACTAAACACCGAAGAAGCTTAGTTAGGAGGAGTGAAAATGAAAACATAGCCTTAACCTCTGCTTTAGTTGTGATGAGCAAATACACTGCTAGCCACAAATGCAAGCAATCACTACTATTTTTAATGGAGGGAGAGGATGACAAAGGGAACGAAGATGATTAACAAAACCTCAAAGAACCGTAGATCATGTTGAGTGTCTTAACAAGATGGTTGCAGCCTTTACTCATCAACAATGGCTAACCCACAATTTCATCAGTGAAGCCACTAGGAATCGATTGAATTTGAAGGTTACTTCCGCGACTCATTCAATATATGTGTTGCAGATGGATCTCCCATCCGGTGTACCAGAATCTATAAAAAATGGCAATGGAACCGGGCAACATCATCTTCAATACATATCAATGAAAAATTACTAGGCTGGATATTGTATTAGGTATCCAAAGGCTAGATCTTGATTTCATCATGTTTTCCACATCTACCCTACATTAGGACCACTTGCACCACTACGCCTGACCAGTTTACTTAAACTTAAACCCAACAGATTTCTCAAAGCTCATACTGCGACAAGCGAGAGGAACCAATTCCAGGAACTGTTGGTAAAATGGTACAACATGTCAGAGGAAGATGCTACTCAGCCTAATCAGAATTTTTTCAAACATGAATCTTAAGGACAAACTTTTTTTTTGGCGAGGAGAGTAATGATGCGATCCTTGAAAGAAACAAAAAGAGGTAGTCACTACTATAACAGTATCAAGTAATTAATTCTTGTGTTGAAGCTTTGATCAAATTAGGCAATATTTGATCAATCAATTGAACCTAAGGACTACAAACAGAACTAGCAAACCAAACTGCAAATACTTTGATGATTGAGATCAACATATATTACTATTATTATTGTTCATTTGTTATTGATATCAATAAGTGGATACGTAGTCTTCCTAATGTTATACATTAGAATTTTGTCTCCCACTTTTCTCATTTGCTTCTTGTAAGGTATCCATGAGCCAACCTTTGTTTCTTGGAAGTTTTCCTATTTAAACCAATGAAAACAACAAAAAGATATAGTACTCATTACTAACCCACAAGAAAAATATCAAATTTTTAATTATTTTGTTGAAGCTTTTATCATATTCAAGTCAACATAGTGAAATATTTTATAGAATCTTCAATATTTCTCTATAAGTTTCCTCAAACGGAACTCAAAGTGGTGAAGATGGCAGAAACAACAATTTGAGATTGGTATGAATCCAAATGTGAAAAAGAGAGAGAGAAAGGGGTAGAGAAACATGATGGTGAAAATGTGAGGGTGCGGTAAATCATTGGAAAATAGGTTGCGGTGAAAATGTGAAATAGAGGAAGTGGAGTAGAAATTTCTTGATGGTGAAAAATGGGATCGTGAATGGGTGATGGAAGTGATGATGGAAACAAAATTTTGGATAGACTATTGACAGAGGTGCAACGGAAGCTGAAGAAAAAAAAATTCAGTAAACTTTTTTGTTTGTTGGGGAAAGAATACAAAACGAAAAAATTATAATTGATTTTATTTTTAATAATAATTATTATATAAATCTAAAAACCAAAAGCTTGTGAGAAAGAGAAACAGTTAAGCTTATAAAAATAGTAACGAGTTTATATAAAAATAAATTAAACCTGGAGAAAAAGAAGTCCTCAGGTTTAAGATTTTTTTATAAAAACTGAAAAGCAATGTGACTTATTAAAAAAAAAAAGCTCGATAGGTTAATTTTAGAAGCTCATGGCAAACGTGAATATTAAATAATTGGCTTAGAAAGAACATAAAATAAAAAGTATTTCAGTAGCTTAAAAGAAATAATAAGAAACAAAGTTTAATGAAAAAAACTCAAAAGCATTTAATTTAGCTTGAAAAAAAAATGCAAGAGATAGATGAAACAAGAATTACAAAATCTGGGCGCACCAAGTTTTATATATCTTTGTTGGAAATCTTTAAGATGTTTACAACAAGTAATACACAAAGTCTATGACACACCATCTTGTGACCAAACTTGGGATAGAGTAGGTGAGAAGGTTACAAAAGAATACAAAGTTTTTTTCTCAACTGGATTATTTTCTGGTTGAATGGATTTATACTCAGCTTCACCTTTTGCCCATGATGGTGGATCCGGTGAGAATGTCTGATTTAAAAAGTGTTCATTTTTGCAAGATTATCTCCAAAATTCTGGTTAGACGTCTTAAAAGGTAATGTCTCTTATTCAATTTACTTTTGTTTTGGAAAGATTGATTTATGAAAACATTCTAATAGCCCATGAAATGGTTCATACTCTCAAAACGCTCTCCAAAATTGCTAAGGATTGTGGACAAAAAAAAAATTGCTAAGGATTTTACGGCCATTAATTTAATATGTTAAAAGCTTATGATAGAAGTAAATGAAATTATATTTTGTATGCTCCTCTTTCATGGGGTTTCATCCAACCTGGACAAATTGGAAAATTTCTTGTATATCTTTTGTAATTTTTTCAGTATTGATTAAAGATCAGCCTTATGGTATATGATTGTTCCTCAAAGAAGTTTACGTCAAAGAGATTCTTTGTCTCCATATCTATAAGTGTTATTTATGGAAGGGTCAACGAATAATTAAATCAAGCAGAGAAGCAAAAGATCATTACTGGTATTCACTTTTCTCATGATGGTCCATCTATTCATCATTAGCTTTTTGCAGATGATAGTTTTTTTCATGTGCATAGGAAATTTGGAGAAATGTTCTTTACTGCAACACATTTTGACCAAGTATGGTGAGGCGGTAGGAAAATTAATCAATCTGGATATATCATCAATCGTGTTTGGTGCTAAGGTAGACAAAGTTTTCAACTCTCATTCAACACCAGTTTGGTTTTAGAGTAATGTGAAGCAGGTACATATCTTGATTTGCTAGAATGTTTCATCGATCTAAGACATAAATGTTGGCATACATTAACGAAAGAATAAAAATGTGGCTATCAAGTTGGTTTACTAAATTTTTATCAATGGAATGTAAAGAAATCTTGCTAAAATCTGTAACAATGACCATGCCTATTTTTTTGTAATGTCTTTGGAAAATTTGGGAGACTGTCTCTCAGAATATCTTCGGAGGGGTTGGGGTTAGTTTTAGGGACATTAAATGCTTTAATCAAACTTTGTTGGCGAAACATGTGTGTCGGGTATTACAAGATCCCAACTGTTTGTTATCTGAATTGTTGTAAAGTCGTTATTTTGGTAAGGATGATTATTTATGGAACCTTAGGGATCTAGACCTTGAAGAAGCATCATTCATGAAAGGGAATTACTAAAAAGGTCTTAAATTAAGTGTTAGAAGTAGAAAATCTCAAAAAGTTTGGATTGATTCGTAGGTAATTACTCAAAAAGGTTTTATAAGGATAAACTGAGAGTACCCTGGATCAAAAACACCTTCATAGATTAGAAACTCAAATTTTATAATCTCAAAGTTGGTTTATTGATAAATTTGAAGATTATTTTTCTCCCGGTTGATTTATAGAAAATCAAGCAAGTAAGGCCAGTGGTAAACAAGAATGAGTTCTAGGTATCGTCTTATATTGGCTATAGCCATCAAGGAGAATAAAACTAATTTGATCCAAGAATCGAATTCTTAACCGTTTATAAATGTGTTTAAGGAACAGATATGAGAAATCAGCACTTCTCCATAAAAAAATCAAAACGTTTTTATTGAAGGCTATGAATGGTGCATTGCATGTTGTTGATAAGCATTTTGTCAGAGGGTTGAAGATAGAGACTAGACGTTAGCTTTCTAGTTTGGACACAATGTAAGAAGATGAAGCCAGTTAACTGCATAGTGCATACATTTTCCTTCAGACAGATTTGGAATTTTTCTACTTCTCCTCAGTTTTGTTTTGATTGAGGATGAGTATATGAAATTTTACATCAATTAATCTTTTCGATGAGTAAATCAGGTTTATGACTAGTTGACAGAACTAGGAGTTCTCCTTGATTATTGTGGATTATTTTGGAGAATAGAAACTAGTTTTTCTTTGACGGGAAGCAATTTTTGGCAACAAGCTCGGTATAGAGAAGGTTAAAAAAAATGTTTTATCAATCATTTTTTTCTAGGCACTTAGAGAAGTGTTGATACTTAAGGTTGAATAAGGCAGGGATTGGTGAGGATGTAGAGCGGAGACATCCTCTAGATTCTTGAATAAAATGTAAGATTGGGTGTTCTTGATCTAAACAAAATGGGTGGAGGTTCTTCGGTTTGGAGGAATGCTGCACTAGTGATGTTGTTACATTGTAGACGTAGCTTTGTCTTTAGATGAGGTAGAGGAGGCTTTGTCTTTGTAATGTACTATATCCAAATAAATATAAATCTTGAGAAGGAAAAAGAAAAAAACAATTGAGGAAACATTACAACAGAAAGAGAAACGATTTGACCAAAAGAGAAAACTCTTCTTTATTAGTAACATATTATCTCTGTGCCACCACATAGTTTTGAAGCAGAAGAAATACTAATTAGTAACATTCATAAAGTTTAATATCCATCTTTAAACGGAAATACCTAGCCCCTTCAACCGTATCCGTGGTAACTGTAGCGATCCCACGCGCCAGAAAGAATTCACCAGTCCCACCAGCGACCGGTATGTCTCTTGTCGGCTCCATCATCAAATCCGCACCCATTATGTTCAACATCCCTTTGTGTTCGGTCGAGTTAAACACCAACGTGACACATAACCAGGCGTTGTAGTCCGACTTCATGTCAAAGAAATAGAAGCCTTGTGCACGAGCCACAGGTTCTGAGAGATAGTTATTGTCCATTGTTATGGGGCCGTCGAAGATCACGAACTGTCCGAATTTGAAGTTTCCTAATCCTGGAGGATTCACGATCGCAGCTGAGGTGGCATTTGCAACATTTTGGCCATCGAAGAGGATGCTATGGTAGTAGAAGGAAAAATATTTGCAGGGTTTCTTCAGATCATTTTTTTTATGAGACGCAAAAACAATATTGGAGAAGAATAAAACTAATAGGAAGAACGAGAAGAGGGCTTTGAACATTTTTTTCTCTACTAGAGATGCCATGGTTGTATACTAGTGAGTAGTGAGTTGTGTAAAAAGTGATGATGGCTTAAACTCATTTATGTAGAAGTTGTTAATTACTTGTATTAAGAGAATTATTTTGATTAAAGAATGGATTTTAAAAGTTTTTGAAGGATGCAGCTATTTGAGATTTAAGTTAAAATAAGTTAATGTTTGTTTTTTTATTTTTTATTTTGTCAATTTAGTTTATTAGATTTAATATTGTGGATTAACAAAATTTCAAGAAATAAGAAATTGCCTTTGAATTACGCACACGTCAATAACGCCAAGCACATTCTAGCTTTACCAAGTCATATTCTCTCTATCCCTTATCACCTTGACATTATTTACCAAATCACTTTAATAAAAACGTTGACATTAGAGCTGACGAAGAAATTGACAAAATACAGCATTTGCTATTAATACTTAATTACGGCCAATGTTTATAATTCTTTAACCGAGTTTCATTATATAATTTGAAGATGTAGCAGTGTCATAGTGAAGACAGAAGAGATTAAAGTTAGGGATTAAGAGTAACAAGTAAAAGAAATAGTTCAATTTGTAAGCATTTCGGTAAAATGACTCAAGTTGATATACCTTCTTTTGATATTCATTATAATTCAATTTTTCTGGTCCAATTGGGATTATCTGTTATTTAGTTATGTGGTTAATAGGAGCTTCTGTTCACATTGTGTTGAAATTAAGACATGAGAAATCTTTTTTTTTCTTCTGGCAATTGAATGACCGAGCATGCTGGTTGCATTGGTCGGCGAGGAGCAACTAGAGAAGGTCGATGTTCGAGTGCAATCTCGTATGGACGTGGAAGATTGCACTCTTTTCAATTAAGGGAAATAAATAGTGCATATTATCTTAATTATTTTCTTCGTGAAATTGATTATGACCGTGACACATCTATACATTTTCGTAAAAGTTACTACGCAAATATTATCTATGGGCTTAATATTTTAGTAATTTTGTTAGATAATTTTCATGTAAATAATTTTCACTGTTCTCTTAGTCAACTGATTTTTTAATTCTGCAAATTTAGGCTCAGACTCTACCAATGTATAACCAAATATACTTTTTTTTTTTTTTTTGTCAACATAGTCTAATGGCTTTAATATCCCTCATAATACTGAGGGGTGCTGGGTTCGAACCCCAAACCTGTGTCATGAATTTCAGAGGTAGCCACCATTGTGCCACATGATTCCGACAACCAAATATACTTTGCCTAATAAAACTATTATTTTTCCGAAAAATTCCGCCGTTACCATTTAAATCTCTAGTCTCTATCCCAAAACAATGGACCAAATGTCCAAACAACAAGGAAACAAATTCATTAAGGATGTAAGTAAAGATTTTTCTACTCTAAACTTTATTCACTCTCATTGATAAAAATGAAAAACAAAAGGAGATAACCATAAAAAAAAAAATACATAGAATAGAGAAGACAAAGTCTTTTTTTTTTATTACCGCACACCTCGTACAAGCTTCCTCTCGGAGGAATCACTCCGGAAACTAACAAGCGAAGTAGACCGTTCGGTATTGTTCGGGATAGTGTTGGAGAGCCATTCAAGTCCTTCATATAAGCCTTGCCCAGAGATGGCTGATGTTCCTTGTATAAACCTGCACCATTCATAAATATATACAAAGCTTTTATTCATCCTCTACCTCTAAATATATTGTAAACTAGAACGAATAACAGAAGAAGTTTTCTATTATTACCAACAACGTTTGGTTAGGCCGTGCAGACCAAGGTTGTTAGCAACTTCGTCTACTGTTAGAGCATTTCTTGAATCTTGCTTGTTGGCAAAGACGAGTACACATGCATCTTGTAGTTCACTCTGTGCATATAATTTATTACCAATACAGAAAGTTGTAAAAATATAGAAAGAAGACAACTTTTAAAAATAGTAACACTTGAAAGAGCATATTCATATGATTTTTTACATTGGTTAGTATTCGATGCAGCTCATTACGAGCTTCTGATATCCTTGCACTATCACTACTGTCCACCACAAAGATGAGCCCTTGCGAGTTTTGAAAATAGTATCTCCACAATTTGCGAATCTGTTCAATTTTTTTTTCAGATTAATAAAAATGATTTAAGACTCCATAAGAAATAACTTAACACGTTGAGCCTCGAGAGACAAAAGAGAGAAAGCTGCGTATTGATGCACTTGTGTAGAAGTAAACGATAGACCATAACCGTAATAGGCTAACTTATGGCTCTGTTTTTGTGGATGAGTGCAAGATGAAATCGATATGGAACTTACCTTCTCTTGTCCTCCTATATCCCACACAGTGAAATTGATGCCTTTGTATTCAACTGTCTCGAGGTTAAACCCTGGAATATCGTAAGAAAGGAACCAAGAAGGGATATGGTTAACTTTGATGATCCCAAGGAACACACATATGCAAACACAATCAAGGGTAAAAAGAAAGTTAACTAATCTACTGATAAGCTACGATCCACACAGAGACAGCAAAAAACTATATATGAATCAAAAATCTTGCTCTTACTTCATCATTAATACGTCCCAAAAGAGTGGTTTTCAGAAGCAAAAAAAAAGAAGAAGAAGAAAAGCTTGTGACATACCGATAGTAGGCACTGTTGTGACAACCTCACCGAGTTTCAGTTTGTAAAGGATGGTAGTCTTCCCTGAACCATCAAGACCCACCATCAAAATCCTTACTTTAGACTTAGGCAGAAACCTTTTCGCTATACGTGAAAATCTACCTCCCATGTGGAAAAAGATAATTAAAAAAATCAAGAAATCTGAAATATAGTGAAAGAAAGAGAGCTTCAGAAATTAAACCGTGATTGTCTCAAGCTATAAGTCGCATGAGATCTGTGAAGAATATTGCACACATGAGAAAGAAATGAAAGAATGAAAAGTTTGAACGTAAAAGCAAGCAAAAAGGTAAATATTCATTAGAAGAAAGGCTGTAAAGAATAAATTCTCAAAGGTGAATGGTGAGTGAAGCAAAGAATGCTCTGCCTTTTCTAAACTCAAACGGTCACCGTACATTTTTGCTTCCATCAAATTGATTTCAGACACTGAAGAAGACTGGTCAGATTCTGTGTCCTGGCTCATTCTGGAAGCATATTGTCGGAATCTTATTCCCTCAGTGTACAACACCAGCACGATGGAATATGACACGTACATAGGAGTGACATAAAACTGGAATTGCATAATGACGGTAAAATGGATGGTTTAAAGATAATACGGATATATAAATACAGCACAAAAGTATACGATGCACATACAAAAACTTGTGCTAATCTAATAAGGAAGTGAATACTTATTCCCACTTTCACAGATATTGAAGCCACCATTATAAAAATTTAATTAGGTAGTAACCTATGCCATACGCAGGGTAAAATAACTGTTAATTATTTTTGTTTTCTATAACTATTAATTATTTTATGATTTTTGTTTTTAAAATTATAATACAATAAAAATTTAAATACTAAAATTTACTAATGTTTTAAAAAATTTACAGTACATAGAGAAAAATTATTGTAGTAGATATTTTTAAATTGTATATAAGTTTGTGAATAAAAAGTAAAAATCTATTTAATATAATATAATATAATATTAAAAAATAATAGGAAAATATATATTTTATATTATTGTTTTATGAATATATATATATTATATTGAATCAAATTTTTATACATAAGTAAAATTTAAAATGAATTATAATTCAGAAATAGTTAAGTATGTTTTGTGAATAAACAACATAAACTTTTATTTTGGATAAATAAAATTGGTAAATGACTTGAGTGATATTATATATATATATATTATTATTATTATTATTTTTTGGATGAACAGCAACGACGATAGCCTGAACAATGGTCTGACCAAATGTCTAGCATCTCCACTTTACCATCCTTTTTGTTTAGTTTGGTTCCTCCTTGATCGATGTTATGAATCTTGGCCCACCCTCCGCTGCCACCTTGACTTTGTTCCATTTTCCAAATCTCCATTATTTGTGATGGGACATCGTAATGGATCATCGATAGTATTCCATGGCTTCCTGATAAAGTGAAAAAGCGAGATTCTTGTAATCCTTGTGTGTCACGATGGAAGCAGGGGAGTTTAGGGTTTAGAATTGAGAAAGATTCGTCTTGTAAAGAGAAAGACACGATCTGAAAATCACTAGTGGTCCAGTAGATGAACTTGTTGACGTGAACTTGAGAAGTGGGTTGTAGTAGATAGAGACATGGTCTATGCAACCTTCTCCTAGAGGATACTTGAAGACGACCACCTTCCGCAATATCGATATTCAAGTTTCTTCCAAACCGTGACGAGGCCACTTGGTAACCTTCTTGTACGCTCTTCTTCCAAGTCGTGAGGCCACTTGACGACTTTGTACTGACAAATCCAAAGGAGACGGGACTATCCTTCTTGTCGCAACTGTTGAAAAAAGATGGATACAAAGGAGGGTCCGGTAATTTCACAAACTCCTTATCCACGTGATGGATGCCAGTTTCACAGACAAAGCATACGAGCTGGTGGTGAGAACTCAACATTCTTCGACGGCCATCAGTGTTTAATGCGAACTCGTGGACGAGGTCATTGGCCTTGTTTGTCACAAGTAGATTGTATCCTATTGTATAAAACTTGCTCTGACCACCAAACAACTTTTGCTGGACTGTCGTGAGAGTAAAAATATAATTGCAACTTAAAGATCTGTTTATATGTTAGAATCATTACGTCTTTTCTTAAAAATCGATTTATAAAACCGACTTGAAAGCTAGAAATCGATTTTAGAACATAACATAAAGGGGACACAGGAAGAAACCTCAGAGAACAAATTCACGAGCCAGACCTTATTTTTTCATTCTACCAAGTCCCACCCCTTGAAAGCTACTTGAACAATCTCAAAACTGTAATAAGAAACAAAAACAAGTAAAGCCAAAGCCTTTTCAAGTCCTCACTCATCTTCGGTAGCAAAATTATAGCTTGAGGAACACAAACTCCTCCACAGCTGGAATTTCTCCAATTTTCTTCAAAGTTTCTTTGCTCGGCATGTCGTCCACACCAATCGCCATAACAGCTTGCTTCCTCGGCGCAATTCTCCCGACACTCATGAAACTGACATTAACATTCGACTCTCCCAAGATTCTACCGACAGTCCCGATCATGCCCGGCTGATCCACTTGCCTACAAAGTATAATACTTCCTTCAAGACTCACATCTACTTCAAAAGATCCCACCTTTGTCAAATGCGGGACACCGTCTTTAACCCTTCCTTCAACTTTAACCTCTCCAGATTCAGACAAGGCGCTAGCGAATTTGGACTGAACGTTTCCTAGCTGAACCGTTATGCTCTCAAGTGGACTCTCTGGTGACCCGTCAAGAACACCACGTTCCTCTGAGATTCTCAAACCTCTCTGTTTCGCTGTGTAATCCGCGTTGACTAGGTTTACATACACGTCCGAGATAGGCTCGATGATACCCTTTGTAATCATGGCTCTGAGAAGTCTTGTGTCAAGATCATCAGTAGCTCGAGCCGATGCGTAGGTCACCTTCACCTTCTTCACACCGCTTCCTCCCGCAACCAACTGTATAGCCAGTCTCCCTAATTGCTCCGCCAATACCACATAAGGTTTCAACTCAGCAAGAACCTGTGAATATAATAAGCTTTCGGTCAAACACTATCACACCCAAATTGCTTCTTCAGTCACAAATATAAACGTAAGATGTTATGTTTTCTTGAATAAAATGATCAGACTTTTATGTATTTACTAGCATAAGCTAAAGGCTAACCTCAGCAGAAACCATAGGTGCATTGACAGCAGTAGAAGCAAGCTCTCCATTAAGAGCTCCAACAACAGCTTCTGCAATCTCAATAGCAACTCCTTCCTGTGAATACCATAAGTAAGTAATTGAATTAACAAAAATTCATAACGGAAAAAAGGCATCACTTGAATTGTTGAAATAAACGAAGAACCAAACCTGAGCCTCCATGGTACTTGCTCCAAGATGAGGTGTGACTGTAACCCTCTCGTGCTGCACTAGCTTGCTATCTTTAGCCGGAGGCTCTTTAGTGAAAACATCAAGAGCAGCCTGAGCAACAATACCAGCATCTAAAGCTCTCACTAGCGCGTCTTCATCGATAACACCGCCACGAGCAACATTCACAATCCTAACTCCTTTCTTCATCTTCGCAAACGTTTCATCGTTGAGCATCTTCGATGTAGCAGGTGTAAGAGGCATGTGTAATGAAATGAAGTCAGCAGTACCAAGAGCTTCATCAAAGCTCACTAATTCCACACCAACGGCATGAGCACGGTCTGCAGGAGCGTAAGGATCATGAGCAATGACACGCATACCAAGTCCCTTGGCACGTCGAGCTACTTCTGATCCAACTTTCCCGAAACCCATCACTGCAAGTGTCTTCCCCACAAGTGAAACACCAACATACTTGTTCCTCTTCCACTCTCCTATATCATTTACAAAATCATAACAAAAAACCTTATAATATATAACATCCACAAGTCAGTGAGATCACAATTCATCCACACTACAATAATCATCAAATTTCACAACTAAGAAGACTCGATCCATAAAATACTTTCTTTTTTGGGTGTAAATGTTAAGTTTTAAACCAAATCTTCTTTTCGAGACAGACATTTCAGAAAAAAAAAAATCTACAATGAAAAAAAAAATCTACATCAGCAAAACAAAACCGAACTAAGAAACTAGCAGAAAAGAAAATTTCAAGATCCATACAATACTTAATTGAGAATTTCAAGAAACTCAAGTGAAAATTTGAAAAAGACATTCCAAATCTGTCCTTAATTCATACTTTTGTCTGATGAATGGGATCTTGTCTTGATTCATACTTTTGTCTGATAAATGGGATCTTGTCTTGATTCATAATTTTGTCTTGATTCCCATTAATCAGACAGAAGCGTAAATAAAAAAAAAAGTTTCAATAAGTACGGTAAGTAAGAGAATTAAGAAAAAATGGAAAAAAAGTAAATTCGTAAAAAGTGACTAACCAGCCTTAATAGAAGCATCAGCTTGAGCAACGTTTCTAGCCATCCCCGCTAAAAGCGCGATCCCATGTTCAGCAGCAGCGATCGTGTTCGCTGTCGGAGCGTTAACAACCAAACAACCAAACTCAGTCGCTGCACTCAAATCCACGTTATCGATCCCAACACCAGCACGTCCAACAACCTTCAAACGTCCACGAGACGATTCAAAAACCTCGCGTCCCACTTTCGTCCCGCTTCGTACGATCAACGCATCACAGAGAGAGATCTTCGTGTTTAGTTCCTCGGGGGTTAAATTGTAAGAGCAATCTACGTTTGCGAAGGTTTCGAGGAGTTTAACACCAGCCTCGCCTAGCTTCTCCGCGACGAGGACGGTTGGTTTGTCTCCGTCTCCAGCGGTGGTGCAGGTTACGAGGATGAGACGTTTACGGGCAATATCGCGGCGGCGAGAGTTGAAAGGTACGGAAATGGCTGATTGAAATGCCGATCTTGAGGACAGAGAGGAGATTTTGAGAGGATTTACGGCGAGTTTGGCCGAGGATGAGACGACGGCGGCGGCGGATGAAGACATTGCGACTGTGGTGTAAATGGAGAGAGAGGTTGGTGGCAACGAGGAAGATCTGAGTTTTTACTACAATAATGAACTTTTATACAATTTTTTTTTATTTGGTCAACTTGAATGAATATATAATAGGATTTATAGCGTGTTTGTATGAGTGACTTTTTCTATTAAGTTATAATATATATAATTTAGTTTTCGTTTTTATTATTTTTTAAAAATTATAGTAATATTTTTGGGTTTTAAACAAAAATACAAAACAAAAAACTCAAATGAATTTTGAATTTTGTCAAATTTAGACCTATTATAATACTATACCATCTCCACACCAACCTCAAAAGATTAACTTAGACATATACCATTTCTCATTATCAAAGAGCTTCATAAGCCATCGCAAAGGATTACATGTCACATGTGATTACCTAAGAGCCAAAGACTTCACACTTTGAGTAATAAAAAAGGCACCTCTGTTACCTAA
This sequence comes from Streptanthus diversifolius, assembly GCA_039880935.1. NCBI lineage: Eukaryota > Viridiplantae > Streptophyta > Magnoliopsida > Brassicales > Brassicaceae > Streptanthus > Streptanthus diversifolius. The sequence continues at coordinate 2,279,058 of JAXGFM010000001.1, forward strand.
GTCTGGTTCAAACACTGAACTTCCATCCCTGAAACAAATTGTAATTTCTACTAAACCTCTCAACTCTTGAACGCTAAGCAGGCGCCTCCTTAGGTTTTGCAACGGGCTCACCGAAAGGGGCATTATCCACACAGAAAATACAAAGCTTGACTTTACGAAAGATCATACTTTCCACAAAGGATTAGAGTCTATTGTTCAAAACTCTTAAATTTAAAAAGTATGGCTGAGACACTTTTTTTTTCCTATATTTTAGTTTTTATTTTCTTTTATAAGTAAAATATATAAAATGACCAAAAATAGTTCAATTTGTTAAAAATTACTATTCATACCGCAACTCATCGCGTATAGATCTAGATCCAGGAATTTTGTCGGGTTTAGATTAAATATTAAAACAAAAAAAATAAATGTGATGGAACCCACCACTTTCTACTCTCTTCTTTTTTGTCGAGCTCTCGCTATTCTCCTACCTCCAAAAAAAAAAAAAGTCGAGGGCTCCTCTCTCCTCCCTCCATTTCTTCCTTATTCTCCACCGAAAACTGCAATAAACTGTTTTGTTTTACACGATGGAGTTGTATAAAACTTCAATTCTCAACTCACTCTTCTATTTGAATCATCCAATTTTGAGTAATCCCTAAATCCTCCTAAAACCCCTAATCCTAAATGGCTCCTCCAAGAAAACGCAAACCTCCTTCAGCGAAAGGGAAACTCGGAAAAGAAGGAAAAAGGAGGAAGGCGACTCCGAAAGATGAAGCCCCGCGAGGAGTGAGTCCCCCACGAGAGTTGCGGATGGTGATTTGGAAGCCTCCACCTTCACCTTCGCGTGAACCTTCACCCTCGCCTCCACCGTCACCTTCGAGTCAACCTTCACCTTCGCATTCGCCTCCACCTCCACATTCGGCTACATCTCCACATTTGCCTCCACCTCCACATTCACCGCCTGCACCTCCACATTCGCCTCCACCTCCACATTCGCCGCCTCACCTCCACATTCGCCTCAACCTCCACATTCACCGCCTCCACCTCCTCATTCGCCTCAACCTCCACATTTTCCGCCTCAACCTCCTCCAAATCCGATTGAAGCAGACGCCTTCTCTTCTCGGGTTCCTGCACCAGCGTCGTCTTCTCATGTTTCTATGTCAGTGGTAAACCATTAACATATTGGATATGATTTTGTTATTGATTTGAAGGAATTAGTTGATGTTGGTAAGCGTATTAATGTGTAGTTGTATGTTAGAAATTTGGAATTGCATATTAGATAAAAGAGTATTACTAAGTATTAATGTGTAGTTGATTTGAAGAAATTTTTACTTGTGCATGTTATATTAATATCGCTAGCTATAGGTATATATGGTAGTTGTACTGATCAATATTTAGTAAGTATTAATGGTAGTTGTACTGATCAATTATATATCGCTAGCTATAGGTATATATTAATATACAAATGAGTATTAAAATATATGAATGTATGTGATTGTACAACTAGATTTCAGTAGATACAACTATACATTATTGTGCAACTGAAGATTAATAAATAAAACTAAATATTAATGTATAACTGATTATCATTAAATACAAATACATGTTATAATACAACTGAGTATTGTTTGATACAACTAGACATACAACTGACTATCAATGTATACAACTAATCATTTAAAATGTGTATGGATTGCAGGTTTCTGTGCAGATTCCTCTGGGGAATTTATACTTCAAAAACACAGACTATGCTACAGTATGCAAGATTGCATCGAAGTGTGATGACTACAAAACACTAAACGATATTGCGGTGCTGAAAGATGGTCAAGAAGTGGATTGATTTGCTAATCATCCCAAGTTCCAGCATATATGGCATAGAAAAAGGAGCGGAAACCATAAACTAATGAGAATGTGGATGCTTCTCCTACGCACAGTCCCCATGGAGAAGACGAAGACTTGTTGGTTTGCCTTTAATGGTGTGCTGGTCCGGTATTCTCTGAAAGAGCATGCGTTGATGAATGGATTGATTGCCACGTCTATCCTCCTGATATGGAAACACTTGGGGACTATCATTTTAAGAAAACCAAGGATATAACAGTTAGTGAAGTGAGGGCGAAGATGAAAAATGGTCGGGAATGGAGAGAGAATGAAAATGGCGGTGCTTTTGTTCTTACGAATTTTCATCAAAGGATCGAAAATGTATGAATTTATTGATTCTTTTATTCTTTAAATTGTGGATGCTCTAAAAGTGTGTAACAAGTTTTCGTGGGAGCGATACACATTCGATGATTGCATCAAAGAGATTTTCCACATGATGGATTACTTTAAGGGTTCTGCTAGATCCACATGATGTTTTCCGGGATTCATCATTGCGTTGGAGGTAATTCCCAATCGTTGAATTTTTTTTGTGTAGCTTCTTAATTGGTTCGACTAATAAATTATTGGAATGAAGAAGAAATGATGAATTTAGAATGGCCTTCATGGCTTTTATAAGACCGTGAGTTATAATGTTTAGGGAGGAGTGTCTAAGGCTTGTTTGTGTTCTAGTATTATGTTATCCTTGTAGACATTCATGTATAAGACTATCATTGTATCCAAACTAGCCTAGACTAGATTAGTATAAATATCTCACTCCCTTCACATTTTGTAACTAAGAAATTATATTCTCATTCTCTTAATAAAAATCATTATTTTCTCTAATTATCTCTAATCTCTCATTCTCTCATTCTACGAATCTCTTAATCTCATAATCTTTCATGGTATCAGAGCCAGGTTACATCAAATCTGGGTAAATTTCATCATTCATTCATTGATTCAAGAAGAAATCATCTTCTTCTTCATCCTCTTCTTGTTCGATTTCAAACGTCATCTTGTAACTCAAATTCCGGCCACATCACGACATCTTTTGACTATCTTCTTTCTCTGGATTGTACAACGGCGAGTTCTGAACCCACGAAACTTTGACGTTGATTCCCAGGTCCTTTCGACGTTGATTCTTCATCAAATAGAGTTTTTCTAAATCATAAACGCAAGCCCTTAGAGTCTAGTTTCTGTTTAAAGAAAGCAGAACTCGATTCCATTTAGTTTTAAGGATTTTCTTGAAGTTGTTCCTTAGAGATGTCAAAAATCGCCCTTAACAAGATCCTGGTGATAAAATTATAATCCTTTCTCAGTTTTCTTTAATTCTTTGATTCTGGAAATTTAAATAAGTATCTTTTTAGGGTCTCCATGAAATTTAGTTCATTCTAATAGGTTTAACAATTCAATATTGATTTTCTTGATTTCCTTGTTAATCTTTAGAATTTTAAAATTGGAATCTTGAAATTTAGGATTGTTTTAATTCATATAATTCGAATTTTATTTAAATTTATTTTTTCATAATTGATAAGAATATATAATAAATATTGTTAGGTGGTTGGAGTTATTTCTATCTTGTTGCAGGAGTTGTTCAAAATTTGTTATAGGTTGTTGAGGTTGTTACAAGGTGTTGGACTTCTTGATTTACAAAGCAACTTGGTGAGTCTTCCTCACAACTTTTCATGCTTCTTTTCAAACTTCTTTTACCCCTAATGCTCTTAAATCTTTGGTGGTTGATTCTGGTGCTTCTCATCACATAATTAGTGATCTAGGATTGCTAGAAAATTTAGAACCTGCCCTAGGTAATGTTCTCATTGCTAATGGAATTAAAGTACCAATCAAAGACATAGGAAAATTGAAGTTGTTTGATAAAGAATCTAAAGCCTTTTACATGTCTTCCATTACTTCTAATTTGCTTTCAGTTAAAAGAGCTATTACTGATTTAAATTGTCAAGATATATTTGGTCCTAATGATTTCTATTTTCAGGATATTGAGACTAGTAGAAGATTTGGACAAGGAATCACAAGAGTTGACTTGTATGTACTTGAAAACATGACTAGTGCTAGTGAGTTAGAGGCGGTTTTTCAAACTAGTGCATTTAGTACTGATTCTGATCTTTGGCATGCTAGATTAGGACATCCTCATCTTAGAGCACTTGAATTAATTGTTCATGTGTTGAAAATGCCAAAGAATTTGTGTGATTCTTGTATTCTTGGGAAACATTGTAAAACAGTTTTTGAAAAATTTGTGCATACTTATGATAATTGTTTTGAATTGGTGCATTCTGATATTTGGACATCTCCATTTCCATCTCGATAAAACCATAAGTATTTTGTGACATTTATTGATGAAAAGTCCAAATATACTTGGGTTACTTTACTTAACTCTAAAGATAGAGTATTTGATGCATTTTTAAACTTTCAAGCATATGTTACTAACCAATACAATGCAAGTATTAAATGTTTTATAACAGATAATGGAGGAGAATACACTAGCACCAGACTTCAAGAACATTTAGCCAAGCATGGCATTGAGCATCAAACCAGCTGTCCTTACACTCCACAACAAAATGGAGTAGCTGAAAGGAAGAATAGGCATTTGATGGAAGTTGTGAGAACAATGATGTTCCGCATGAAAGTACCCAAAAGATTTGGGGTGATGCTCTTGTAGCTGCATGCTACTTGATTAATAGGACTCCTACAAAAGTCCTAGATGACATGTCTCCATTTGGGGTACTAAACAAAACTAGACCCAATATTGATCATTTGAGAGTTTTTGGTTGTGTTTGTTTTGTATTAGTTCCAAGGGAGCAAATGAACAAGCTGGACCCCAAGAGTACCAAAGCTATGTTCATTGGGTATTCTTTTACTCAGAAAGGATACAAATATTATGACCCACATACTAGAAGAGTCTTGGTATCTAGAGATATTAATTTCCAAGAAAAAAATGTTTCTATGAAGAAGGAACTTGGGACCAATTTAAGAACATCTCATCAACAAGATCAGACCAAGCTGAATACTTGAGGAAGCTCTTGGAAAGCATTGGGATTGTATCCCCTCAGGCTCAGCAATCCCCAGCCACGGCTCCACAAGCACCATCCATTCCAGTTGTGCCCGGTCCTAGCCACACTGCCGTGACCAAACCATCTGACCCACGGCCATCGACACCATCCGGCCAGTCCCACCAACCGCCGCCAGATGCCTTCAGTTCTCCTGGCCTTCTTCCTCTTGAACATGAGGGGGGGAGAGACATCTACTCATGTTAAACAAGACTCAGCAGGAGAAGAGTTTCTTTTGGTATCAACTTCCAAAAGATCAAGAGAAATACCTACTCCTATTGAAGTTTTAGGTGAAGAGGAGGATCCTATTCCAGAGGCTCCTCCTACTATCCTAAGAAGGAGTACAAGACAAAAGAAACCACCAGTGTTCTACAACGAGAATGTTGTTATTCATCATGATCAGGGAGTTTGTAATATTGTTCACTTACCTACTAATCATGTTGCTTTTATTTCTAGTCTTGATAATGAGCAGATTCCCAAGACATATGAAGAAGCTATGGCCAAGAAGGAATTGAGGGAAGATATTCTAGCTGAGAAAAAAGCCATGGAAAGGAATGGTACTTATGCTTCAGCTACTCTACCAAAAGGAAAAAGGGCTGTAAGTTATAAATGGATTTTTACCATTAAATACAAAAGTAATGGTGAAATTGATAGATATAAAGCTAGGTTGGTGGCTAGGAGTTTTACTCAAACATATGGTGAAGATTATAGGGATACCTTTGCACATGTAGCTAAGCTTCATTCTATTAATGTTGTTCTTTCACTTGCTACTAACCTTGAGTGGGAGTTATGGCAAATGGATGTCAAGAATGCTTTCTTACGAGGTGAGCTAGAAGAAGAGGTATACATGTCACCACCACCAGGTCTAGAGGAGGAGGTTGGAAGCGGCAATACTCTCAGGCTGAGAAAGGTTATCTATGGCCTTAAACAATCTCCAAAAGCTTGGTACCACAAGCTAAGTGTAACTTTAATGGATAGAGGCTTCAAAAGATCTGAAGTTGAACATACTCTTTTTACACTAAAGAGCAAGGAAGGTATTGTGGTAATTCTTATCTATATAGATGATATAATCATATCTGGTAGTGATAATGTTGGTATTGTATCTACTAAAGATTACTTAAAGAGTGTCTTTGATATTAAGGATTTATGAGAACTTAAATACTTCTTGGGAATTGAAGTGTGTAGGTTCAAGGAATGTCTTCTTTTATCTCAAAGGAAGTATGTTGTAGATTTACTAACATCTACAGGTATGATGTGAAAGAATATGAGATTAAAAGATTTGTAGAATGAGAGAATGAGAGATTAGAGAGAATTAGAGAATTATAGAAAAGAATAATTTTATTAGAAAATGAGAATTAAAAATTCTTAGATACAAAAACGTGAAGGGAATAAGGTATTTATACTAATCTAGTCTAGGCTTGTTTGGATACAAGGATAGCCTTATAAATAAGTGGCTACAAGAATAACATAATCCTATAATACAAACAAGCCTTAGACACTCCCTTTGACATAGAAATAAATCGCCTTTTAACATGAATTAAAGGCTTCTATATTTCATCATTTCTTCTTCATTCCAACACTCCCCCTCAATCTTAAGACATAAAAAATGCTTAAGCTTGCAACCATGAAGTATTACCTCATTAAAAACCTAGAGAAGGAAAACACAATTGGGACAAAACCTTTTCTAGGGAAAAAGAGTATAACACTCCATGTTGGGATCATTGGTGTGGAATGGTCATGAGGCCAAGTCTTGGATAGATAGAGGCACCAATTTTCAGAGATGTTACCTTGGTTAATACATCAGCTAGTTGGTCCTCACTCCTTGTATAGCAAGGTAAGATGATATATTTCTCAATAGCCTCTCTTACTTTGTGGCAGTCCACTTCTATATGCTTGGTCCTTTCATGAAACACTGAGTTGGAGGCTATGTGTATGGCAGCCTGATTGTCACAGTGAATGGTGATTGGATCCTCACACTTCACGGCTAAGTCTTCCAAGAGTTGCTTCAGCCAGATGCATTCAGTTGTGAGCTTCCTCATTGCTCTATATTCTGATTCTGCACTATAACATGAAACCACCTTTTGCTTCTTGGTTTTCCAAGTCACAAGGTTTCCTCCTATGAAAGTACAATAGCCTGTAGTACTTCTCCTATCTTCCCTATCTCCTGCCCAATCTGCATCATAATAACCAACCACATTTGTGTTTTTATTGTTACCCATCCATATACCTTGTTCATGTGTGCCCTTTAGGTATCTTAGAATTCGCATGGCCATCTCCCAATGTCTCATCTTTGGTCCTTGCATGTGTTGTGATACCTGATTCACAGCAAAACATAAATCTGATCTTGTGATGGTTAAATAAATAAGCTTACCAACCACTTTCCTATAGAGCTTAGGATCATGAAAATCAATTTCCTCCTCTAGCTCCCCCTTAGTTGCGATTTTATAGTCTTCTTCTAAGGGTGTTTTGGCTGACTTAGCTTCCATCATACCTGTGGGTGTTAGTAAATCTACAACATACTTCCTTTGGGAGAGAAAGAGACCTTCCTTAAACCTACATACTTCAATTCCCAAGAAGTATTTAAGTTCTCCTAAATCCTTAATATCAAAGACACTCTTTAAGTAATCTTTAGTAGATGCAATACCAACACTATCACTACCAGATATGATTATATCATCTACATAGATAAGAATTACCACAATACCTTCCTTACTCTTTAATGTAAAAAGAGTATGTTCCACTTCAGATCTTTTGAAGCCTTTATCCATTAAAGGTTACACTTAGTTTGTGGTACCAAGCTCTTGGAGATTGTTTAAGGCCATAAATAGCCTTCCTTAGCCTTAGGATATTACCGCTTCCAACCTCATCTTCTAGGCCAAGTGGTGGTGACATGTAAACATCTTCCTCTAGTTCACCTTGCAAGAAAGCATTCTTAACATCCATTTGCCACAACTCTCACTCAAGGTTAGTAGCAACAGTAAGAATAACATTAACAGAATGAAGCTTAGCCACCAACCTAGCTTTATATCTATCAATTTCACCATTGCTTTTGTATTTAATGGTAAAAATCCATTTAGAACTTACAGCCCTTTTTCCTTTTGGTAGAGTGGCTGAAGCATAAGTACCATTCTTCTACATGGCTTGTTTCTCAGCTAAGATAGCTTCCCTCCATTCCTTTTTGGACATAGCTTCTTCATAAGTCTTTGGAATCTGCGCATTATCAAGACTAGAAATAAAAGCAACATGATTAGAAGGTAAGTGAGCAATATTACAAATTCCTTGATCATGATGAACCACAACATTTCCATTGTAGAAAACAGGTGGATTCCTTTGTCTTGTGCTCCTTCTTAAGACTGTAGGTTGAGCTTCTTGATTAGATTCCTCTTCTTCACTCAAAACTTCAACAAGAGTAGGTATATCTCTTGATATTTTGGAAGCTGAGACTAAAATTGCATCATCTCCTGCTGAGTTTTGTTGGACATAAGTAGAAGCTTCTCCCCCCCCCCCCATGTCCAAGAGGAGGAAGACCAGGAGAGCCGGCTGTGAAAGGCCGTGAAGGGTTGCCTGAGCCGGAAGGGCCTGCTGTGCATGAAGGGCCGGTTGTGCATGAAGGACTGACTGGTGCGTCCGCGGTTCTAGGGCCGCCTGCTGGTGGGTTGGGTGACATAGGTGAGGAAGCCGTGAGCTGAGGAGAAGAACCACCTACTATTCCAATACTTTCCAAGAGCTTCCTCAAGTATTCAGCTTGGTCTGATCTTGTTGATGAGATGTCCTTAAATTGGTCCCAAGTTCCTTCTTCATAGAAACCTTTTTCTTCTTGGAACTTCACATCTCTAGACACCAAGACTCTTCTAGTCTCTGGTTCATAACATTTGTATCCTTTCTGAGTAGAAGAATACCCAATGAACATAGATTTGATACTCTTTGGATCTAGCTTGTTCATTTGCTCCCTTGGTACTAATACAAAATAAACAAAACCAAAAACTTTCAAGTGATCAATAGTGGGTCTAGTTTTGTTTAGTACCTCAAATGGAGACAGGCCATCAAGGACTGTTGTATGAGTCTTGTTAATCAAGTATCATGCTGCTAAATGTGCATCCTCCCCAAACCGTTTGGGTACCTTCTTGTGGAACATCATAGTTCTCACAACTTCCATTAAGTGCCTGTTCTTCCTTTCAGTTACTCCATTTTGCTGTGGAGTGTAAGGACAGCTTGTCTGGTGCTCAATGCCATGCTTAGCCAGATTTTCCTGAAGTCTGGTACTAGTGTATTCTCCTCCATTATATGTTCTAAAGCATTTAATTCTTGCATTGTATTGGTTAGTAACATATGCTTGAAAGTTTAGAAATGCATCATAAACCCTATCTTTAGAACTAAGTAAAGTAACCCATGTATATTTGGACTTTTCATCAATAAATGTCACAAAATATTTATGGTTTTCTCTAGATGGAAATGGAGATGTCCAAACATCAGAATGCACCAATTCAAAACAATTTTCATATTTATGCATAGATTTTTTAAAAACTGTTTTACAATGTTTCCCAAGAATACAAGAACCACACAACTCTTTAGGCATTTTCAAATCAGGCACAATTAATTCAAGAGCTCTTGGATGAGGATGTCCTAGTCTAGCATGCCACAAATCAGAATCAGTACTAAATGTATTAGCCTGAAAAGCCGATTCCAATTCACTAACACTAGCCATATTTTCAAGTACATACAAGTCATCTCTTGTGATTTCTTGTCCAAAACATCTTCTAGTTTCAATATCCTAAAAATAGAAATCATTAGGACCAAATATAGCATGACAATTCAAGTCAGTAGTAGCTCTTTTAACTGAGAGCAAGTTAGAGGTAAAAGAGGGCATATAAAATGCTTTAGATTCTTTATCAAACAACTTCAATTTTCTTATGCCTTTGATTGGTAATTTAATTCTATTAGCAATAAGAACATTCCCTAGGACAGGTTATACATTCTCTAGCAATTCTAAATCACTAATCATGTGATGAGAAGCACCAGAATTCACCACCAAAGATTTAAGAGCATTAGGGGTAAAAGTTTTACCCATCACATTGCTATCCTTTATTGCCTTGATAAGAGCTTCCAAGTCTGATTTTGTCACAAAATCTGATGCTTGTGACATGATACTGGTGGAGGCTGAATGAGAGAGTGGACCACTGCTTACAACCGCCTTGGATGGCATCATGCCGTGAGCTTGGTTGGCCGTGGGAATGGCCATGGCCGAGTGTTGTTGAGGCCGTGAGGCCCAAGAGGGTTTCTGGTGAGGATAAAGAACCCAGCAAATGATCACAAAATTGTCTCCTCTTCCTATAATCATTTGCTGGTTTGAAGAAACTTTTGTGAGCAGCTACCAGTTCAGCTCTGTTGCCAAACAATCCATGTGATCCTTGCTCCTTTTGAATTTGAGCTCAAACTTCCTCCAAGCTAGGCAACTTATCAGATCTGAGTAAGTAGAATTAAGAGTTAAAAGTAACTCAAAAACCTTATCTTGTTCTTTCCTTTCAAGGAGAAAAGTGGTTCAATAGTGGCTGGCCTTAACATTTCTAGCTCAGCCCACAAAGCTCTGAATGAGCCATAGTGCTTTGTGAATTCAACATCCTCCTGCCTTAATTCATTCAAAGCCTTCTTCACTTCAAAAATTCTCAAAAGGTTAGTGGTCTTTCCATACACCTTAAGCAAAGTATCCCAAAGATCTTTTGCATTTTCACAAAAAGAATAAGCTTCTAAAAGATCACTATCAAGAGAATTTTGTAGTATAGAAAGTACCAACTGATCTTCTTGGTACCATTTGGCTTGAGCTGCATCACTCACTTCAGCCACTTCATTGTCTTCAATGCCATTTGTGGCAATGTGATTCCAAAGACTTTTACCACCTAATGTGGTTTTCATGGTCCTAGACTACAAGAGATAATTTGCTCCATGTAGAATAATTGGAGCTCTAAGAGATGTTTGAATCTCCATGATAGATTGAATTGGTCACTAGATGGTTGGAACGCTGGTAGTACCATGGACAAGACTGATCACACGATGGTCGGGACGTTGGGCTGGCTGGTCGGAACACAAGACCTTTGCTAGCCAGTCACAAGACAAATCGAGTATGCGCTTGGTCGAGACACGGTACACAGACAATCGCAGGCACACCAAGAGTTCGGAACACGCGAACACAGCACGACCAGGAGCAAGCTGGTCGGGAAGCAATCACGATCGATTTTTTGAGATGATCCGCGGTCCGAATGATGCGATTCAAACGGCCGTGGCTTACGAACTCGCCGATGCACAATCCAGAGAAAGCAGATAGACAAAAGGAATCGAGGTTTGGCCGGAATTTGAATTAAAGGATGACGTTTGAAATTGATCCAAAAGATGATGAAGAACAAGATGGATTCTTGTTGAATCAGTGAAAAAAATGATGAAATTTACCCAGATTTGATGTAATCTGGCTCTGATACCATGAAAGAATATGAGATTAAGAGATTTGTAGAATGAGAGAATGAGAGATTAGAGAGAATTAGAGAATTAGACAAAAAAATGATTTTATTAGAAAATGAGAATTATGAATTCTTAGATACAAAAATGTGAAGGGAGTAAGGTATTTATACTAATCTAGTCTAGGCTTGTTTGGATACAAGGATAGCCTTATACATAAGTGGCTAAAAGAATAACATAATCCTACAATACAAACAAGCCTTAGACACTCCCTTTGACATAAAAATAAATCGCCTTTTAACATGAATTAAAGGCTTCCATATATAATAATTTCTTCTTCATTCCAACATGATGAATGCTAAACCAGCCAAAACATCCTTAGAAGAAGATTATAAAGTCGCAACTAAGGGGAAGCTAGAGGAGGAAATTGATTTTCATGATCCTAAGCTCTATAGGAAAGTGGTTGGTAAACTTATTTATCTAACCATCATAAGACCAGATTTATGTTTTTCTGTGAATCAGGTATTTCAACACATGCAAGGTCCAAATATGAGACATTGGGAGATGGTCATACGGATTTTGAGATATCTAAAGGGCACACATGAACAAGGTATATGGATGGGTTGCAATAAAAACACAAATGTGGTTGGCTATTGTGATGTAGATTGGGCAGGAGATAGGGAGGATAGGAGAAGTACCACTGGCTATTGTACTTTCATAGGAGGAAACCTTGTGACTTGGAAAACCAAGAAGCAAAATGTGGTATCATGCTCTAGTGCAGAATCAGAATATAGAGCAATGAGGAAGCTTACAACTGAATGCATTTAGCTAAAGCAACTCTTGGAATACCTGGCCGTGAAGTGTGAAGATCCTATCACCATCCACTGTGACAATCAGGCTGCCATACACATAGCCTCCAACTCATTGTTCCATGAAAGGACTAAGCATATAGAAGTAGACTGCCACAAAGTAATAGAAGCTATTGGGAAAGGTATCATCTTTCATTGCTATAAAAGGAGTGAGGACCAACTAGCTGATGTATTCACCAAGGCAACATCTCTGAAGAATGGCGCCTCCATCTATCCAAGGCTTGGCCTTATGACCATTCCACACCAATGATCCCAACATGGAGTGTTATACTCTTTTTCCCTAGAAAAGGTTTTGTCACAATTGGGTTTTCCTTCTTTAGGTTTTTAATGAGGTAATACTTCATGGTTGCAAGCTTAGACATTCTTCATGTCTTAAGCTTGAGGGGGAGTGTTGGAATGAAGAAGATATGATGAATTTAGAATGACCTTCATGGCTTTTATAAGACCGTGAGTTATAATGTTTAGGGAGGAGTGTCTAAGGCTTGTTTGTGTTCTAGTATTATGTTATCCTTGTAGCCATTCATGTATAAGGCTATCCTTGTATCCAAACAAGCCTAGACTAGATTAGTATAAATATCTCACTCCCTTCACATTTTGTAACTAAGAAATTATATTCTCATTCTCTTAATAAAAATCATTATTTTCTCTAATTCTCTCTAATCTTTCATTCTCTCATTCTACAAATCTCTTAATCTCATAATCTTTCATTCTCTCATTCTACAAATCTCTTAATCTGAAATTTCGTGATGATATCCCCATTGCTGACCCTGGATGTCCGCGAATGTGAAAGCAAAAATGGCAAACACAGAGAAATGGTGGTTATCTTAAAGGGTTTCCTTTGGAAGATATCAACGGAACACTTGGATCAACAGAGTTACATAGTGATACCCAATTATATTATTAAACATTAGTGATATACAGTTATATTATTAAACATTTTTTAAACTAACTATTGGTTTTGCAGACGGATGCGCAGAGAATCATTAGCATCTTGGAACTTGATGCCTTTGAAGTTGATATACTATCATACATATTCAAAGATAATCTAGATGATGAATGTGATTGCTACTTATCTCTGTACTGGAATCGGTGTTTGGTCGATGAGAAGCAGAAGATTTTCTCGAAGGACTTCATTGAGTTAGACAAAGCTGGTCAAGTATTGACGGTAAGAAGAGAGGAAAAACTTCCAATATTGGATGAATCCGTTAACAATATTAATGAAGATGTTCTCGAAAATTTGATGAAGACAATGAATGATGGGTTTGAGAAGTTCAACAAGAGGTTAGATGTATTGGAGAGAAGAGTATAGCTAATGTAGAAGAGTAATGAGGGTGCGGCTGAAGGTGGTGTGGCTGGGGGTGATGAGGTTGGGGGTGATGAGGCTGGTGACAATGCTGATGATGGGTTGTGGGTGTGGGTGATGATATTGGCGGTGATGAAGAGGGGGGTGATGAAGCTGGGGATGATGAGGCGAGGGGTGATGAAACTAGGGGTGATGACGCTAGGGATGATGTAGCTGGGGATGATGAGGCGGGGGGTGATGAAGCTAGGGGTGATGACACTGAAGGTGATAAGGTTGGGGTTGTTGAAGCTAGGGGTGATGACATTGGGGGTGATGAGGCTGGGAGAGCGATTCCAACTCCTATGCCGAGAACTAAGACAAGAAAAACATGTTCATCTAAGTTTCAGAAAAGTCCTTATGTTTAAATGTATATTGAACTATGTTTTTGTATTTTGTTTGTGTGTTGAATTGTCTTTAGTTATCTTTATATACTTTGTGTTTTGAAGTTTGATTAAATATGTTGAAGAAGTTTGGTTATTTAGTTTTTGAACTCTTGCAACTGCGTACAACTGAATACGACTACTTAAGAAATGATTTTGATAAACAGGTCCGAAGTACAAATGAGTATAAACGATTACCACTGTATATAAGTGAGTACAACTGAGTACCAATGAGTAAAACTGTGTACCATGCACACGATGCATCACACGTGCCTCAGTTGAATCACACGTTCACACTTGAAGGTGTGTTCACACAGACGTGTACACACTCTTTTTTATTAATAAAATTTTAAATAATTTGTGGTACACTACGTTTTATTAAAAATTTATTAAATAATTTGTGTTCACACTAGAGGAGTTTATAAAGTAATTATACTTGCAAGAGTAGTATCCAATTACACATAGTTGTATAAATGTCACTTTCGATATTTTTTCAGTTGTATTTGTAATTTTTGATACTATTATTAGTTGTATCAACTATACTTATTTAATAATGCAAGTTTAGTAAACTTTCATAGTAAAACATTTTCGAAATTATAAAATTTGTGTAATTTGCATCAAAATGACCAAACTTGTTAACATTACACATATAAGTTTAAGATATTATAAGATATAAAACATGTAATATTCCATTTTTTTACTAATAATTTAATATATTCATTAATTGAACTAATTATGCTTACATTAACCGATTACAACCCATAAAACGTAAACACTGGACCCTAAACTCTAAACCCTAAAACCTAAACCCAAATCCTAAACCATAAACTATACAACGTAGTTGTCCAGTGATACCCAATTATATGTTTTATTACATAGTTGTGCGAGTAATACTCAGTTGTTTCACTTCCTCATGTCACTACTACTACTGCTACAGTCAAACCATGAATACAAACCTCTCATGTGAGCACTTCCTTTCCTTTGCCGATGTTCTCCAACTGATGGAAACCTTCTTACTTGGGGTCGTCCTCATTTGGTGACAAAATCTAGAGGTATGACAACCAATTCGCGTATATTGTCGGATACTGTCCATTTAGACATATGAAGAACATGATATATCGTTTTGTAATAAGCTAAAGCCCAGTTCGAAATCCAATAATACTTGGAACACAAATCCTGTATTTCAATTTTAGTGTACCTGTTCTTCATTGCTACTGTATCGGTATTCACAATAGTATACTGAAAATAGTTCAAATGTCCAGCTTGTTTTACTAAATCTTGCACCTCTCCCTTGCTTTCAAATTATTGCCCTACTTTCACATTTATACCATCTTCCCATTCTAAATTTGCTACGTTATCTCCTTCTACAAAATGTGCAACCTCAATAGCTTCATTAATAAACAAAGTATTCATTTCTTCTATTTCTTGATCATGTACAACAATAGCATTATGTTCAGACGGTTCACTTGGAGATTGATTCATGTTGCCATTATCAAGTTGATAATTTTCTCACACTAGAAACCATGTATGAACCACTAACAACAAATTGCTTTCCTACATCATCTCTTGGAAGTTTATCATAACTCAGAACTCTGATTATTAGCAAATTCCATATGCAACACACTTTTTGCATAATCTTCATACAACTCCAAATAACAGAAAACACCATCATCGTCAAAGATATAAATTGGTTTTTTGGGATCCACTAAAAGTGGGATGTAACGAATTTTCATTGCATTATTAACTTCGTCCATCCCTATCCTTTTGCATATATCTTCAACCAAAAGCCTATAAGTGACTTTTTCACTTGATTTTTTTTTTTATCAAAAGAGCATGATGAACATTTTCTCTAGAAATCCATACAACATCAACTCTCTTCCTTACATAATTTCTCGCATAATCAAAATGTACTAGAGTCTGTTGTTGATTATTCATTATACCCTGAAAATAATAGAATTCAACATTACATTAATAACATAGTTGTACTCAATTGTATTCCATAAACGTTTTATTTATAATAAGTTATATTCAATTATATTCGTTATATATCTTAGTTATACTCGGTTCTACTCAGTCGTATTCGTTACAAATTATAATAGGTTGTACTCAGTTGTATGCGTTAAAAAATAGTTGTAGTCAGTTGTATTTGTATACTCAGTTGTATTTTGTATGTTATACACAATATCGAGCTACATTTCAACATTATTTTCAATAACCAAGAAACATAATTGTATTTGCAGTTGTATTTTCTTAGTTATACACAAAATCGACCTACACCATTCAATAACTTAGAAACATAGTTGTATTCAGTTGTGCGTAGTTGCATTTTCTCTATTATACATAATTTGAGCTGGATTTCACCATTCTCGTCACAAATCTACAAACAAACATGTAGATTACTCACATTACTTTCGACACAGACCATATATAGACTTGTTGCTCAAATCTTCTTCAATAAAACAAAATTAAGAACAACCACCTTCAGGCTTCAAGCGCCACTTACTCCGTGCCCCGCTTTTCACTTGCAACTTGATTTTAGAAAGAAAATCGTTAGGAATGAAATAAGATATTGAATAATGTGGTTGAGTTTTATTTGTTGTCGTGAGTATGATAAAGAAAAATTTAAAACAGGTGGTTAATATCGCAATGAAAGAGGAAGAGAAGAAAATTAAATTTTATAGGTCTCACTATATTGATTTTGTGTACAAAAAACATGTGTGAAAAAAAAATTTAAGACAAAAAAAAAGAAAAATATTAGTGGAGAATAAAATTTAATTTTTAAATAAAACCCACCATAAAAATGTTTGATCAATCAGAAGAATGTTTTTCAAATTTTCGAAGTGTTTTAGAAATGGACTCATAAGATTATCGGAACTCGAGACTCATCTTCACAAACCAAATTAGAGAAAGTTCTTCGGCTGTGAATCAGTTTAAACTGCACTATAATCATCTGTCTGAACCCAGACTGCGCCCATAACCTTTCTCTTTCTTAATCCGAAACCAACCAATGTTGCACTTGAGCCACTGAGCAGGAGTAGACCAATTCTTTCTCCAAACGCGATTCACTTCTCTGTCCTGATTCTCAGATTCCTTATCACAAGCTTGAGCCATAAACCATTGGTTTGCCTTTTTCAACATCTTTTTCCTGAGTAACTTCAGCAATGATAGGCCAACCTTCAAAAAGGAACATGTTTCTGGCTTTCCAAATATTCAAGATAAACCACAGAATCATTCGCCCACAGGCAAAGATCCAACTCCTATTCTTCCCCATCTCCAATAAATGATTCACATTATCATAAATAAAGAAAAAGATCAAATCCTTTAACTAGTAATGAAATCGTCGATAGCGTCCAAACTTATCTCGCTACCTCACATGTAAACAATACATGATTTATGGACTCCCCATCCTTTCCACTGATGTGACAAAGCCCTTCACCCCTCATACCTCTCTCCAAAAAACCATCATCAACAAGCAAAGCCTTGCTCAAAGCTTTCCACAAGAAATTTTTCACTTTAAGTTCTGTAGTTAGGGACCATACCTGGTGTTTGAGACCGTTTAGTGGTGGTTGAATCTCTGCCTCTTTAATCAAATCCGCATTGCTCTTCTTGATTTTATGGATTTGTTCAATATCATTCGGGCTAGAAAGCTCCTAAAGCTCCTATCACTGACCTTTAGTTGACATCAAACATATAGTTTTTCCTCCACAAAGCTCTCATGACCCTTGCTCATCTTCCATCCATGGGTCAATCCAGAGCTTGAAAGATTCCATTTGCCAATGTTCTTTTTAATGCCTTCCACCAAGAGCTTCTTTCCAAACATAACAATTCTCCAAGCGTATGACGGAGATATCCTAAGCCGAGCTTGCAAGAGTCCCATCATAAAATTATATACTCTTCATCAATCTAGCCAAAAGACTTTCCGAGTCGCTTAAAATCTTCCATGCTTGTTTCGCTAAAATCACTTTTGTTGAAAAGTTCAAGACACCTTTTTCCAACTCATCCAACTAATATTACGAGCCTGCTTTGAAGAGTTCCACCAAAATTGCATCATCAACAAAGTGAGATTGGCACATGTGATTTTTATAATGTGATTGGTGAGTCTATGCCATCAAACTCAAATCAACCTAAAAATTATT
This sequence comes from Streptanthus diversifolius, assembly GCA_039880935.1. NCBI lineage: Eukaryota > Viridiplantae > Streptophyta > Magnoliopsida > Brassicales > Brassicaceae > Streptanthus > Streptanthus diversifolius. The sequence continues at coordinate 2,297,124 of JAXGFM010000001.1, forward strand.
AGTTATATATTTTCATTTGAGATTTAACAAATACATAGTTGCCACCGTGTTAATTAATTGTTAACATATTTTAAAACTAAGCTAATTTTTTACATTTAATTTTTAATTCAATTATATTACATATAAAGAATAAATCAAATATGTAAATTTCAACTATAATGATGTATAAGATAGAACTTGCTAATATTATAAGAATATATTCTTAAGATCTAAAACTAATTTAACAACGTATTATATTAAACCAATTATTAAAGATTTAGAATAAGAAATCTATTTTTAGAATAAGAAAATAAAGTTGGATAATAATGTGAAAGTTAAATGAAATTTATAAAAAAAAAATGAAATTAAGAAAAATAATTAATTATGTTAAAAGAAGTATGAATGTTTAAAAATATAATCTGATCATATTGTACTTCAACAATGTAGAGCTGAGAAATTTAAAAGGATTTATTTCAATATGATACTAACTATTGTGGAGGATCAAAAAACAATTTATATATTTTTAAATTTGAAAAATAAATAAAAAACCATATAAAATTATCCAAAAGTCGTACTCTTGACTTTTACGATGATAAACTAATAAAATAATTTCATACATGAAGAAAATTAACTAACAAGTTAAAATTTCAGTTGAAATCATGCAGAAATCTATCAAACAATAATCTGAGTGGTTCTGCATCTACAAACCTCTTTGATAAAGTGCACAGCATATCATTATTTATTCTGGTACAATTGTGGTTTTGAATGTAAGAAACAATTAATTTAACCATTTAAGCATTTTAATCAAATGTGTCTTTAAATATTATTTCACAATAATAGCAACATAATACTTATAAATATATTTACAAATTAATTCCGTAATTTTAAACATATAAATCACGCTTTTCAACTATTTTCAATAGAGAAACAAATATTTTAAAACTAAAAACAAATAAATGTGAATTTATATTTATGGGTTTGAACACATGAGAATTTACTTCAAGGAAATAATTTTACATGTATATAAAAAACCAATCATAGAAATCATTATTTTACATGTGTTTATGATAAAACTTGTGAATACTAAAAAAAAAAAATTGAAAATTTTTTTTTAAAAAAATATTAATACTAAATAAAAAATACGATTTATGTATGTATTGCACAATTGATTGTTTGAGAAATAAAATAATTAATTTCAGAATTATGAAATGATATTAGATAGTTGTGAAAGTTAAATTCAATCAAAATCAAGATATTGATATTGAAAAGAAACAGTAAAATCATGTTTCTTTCAATATTGTTCAGAAAAAGGTATATATGCTTTCAAGTTAATATAATCTCGTAATATTTTATGTTTATAGAATTAAAAGTTATCTAATATGATGTATTAAAGTATGATACTATATATTATATAGGTTAAGAAAAACTTCAGATTTTCTTATCTAAAAGGCTTATGAATAATATATAAATTATTTTAAAAATGTAAGACTAAATTAAAAGAAAACTTGTCATGTATATACTACACGAATATATGAAGGTTGAAAAGTAAAAAAAAAAAGTCCTATACGAAAAATATATTACTACATAGCTAATGGCTGGAAGACTATTTTGATTTCCATAACACCATAAAAAATATATCACACTTAAAATAAAAGAAAGAATGAAAGGTTAAGCAATCAAATTTTTTGTAAAGGTTGGTGAAGTTATAAAAGATTATGTTTTCTAATCAATCAATATTCATATTTGTTTATAAGGAAGCTTGATTGAACTTAACTAACGGCACTGGTGTTGCCGAGTGAAATGATTTCTCTCTCGCAGGGTTATGAAGATATCTTCCCTCAAGATAATCCTGATGGATAGCCATTCATAAGAGGCACTGAGCACCAAATTAATTTTATACCAGGATCTTGCTTGTCAAATCGTCCTGCATACCGCAATAATCATGTTGAAACAAAGGAATTGCAAAGCCAGGTAGACAAGCTGATGAAGAAAGGTCATATCAGAGAGAGTATGAGTCCATGTGTCGTCCCTGCCTTGCTGGTACCTAAGAAAGATGGCAGTTGGTGCATGTGTTGATTGTAGAGCAATCAACAACATTATGAAGTATCACCACCCTATTCCAAGATTAGATGATATGTTTGATGAATTGCATGGTTCTAGCATCTTCTCTAAGATAGATCTTAAATGTGGATATCATCATATTAGAATGGAAGAAAGTGATGAATGAAAAGTTGCATTTAAACTAAATATGGTCTATATGAGTGGTTAGTTCTGCCATTTTGATTGACAAATGCACCTAGTACATTCATGAGATTAATGAATCATGTTCGTAGAGAGTATTGGACATTTTGTTGATGTATACTTTAATGAAATTTTAGTTTACACCAAAGGCCTAAAAGAGCATTATCAGCATCTAGAATCGGTTTTAAGAGTTCTTTGAAAATAAAATTCTATGCCAACCTTAAAAAAAACATTTTTTGTACATATAAACTTGTCTTTCTAGGCTTTGTTGTAAGTGCAGAAGACGTCAATGTTGATGAGGAGAAGGTTAAAACCAAAGATAGTAGGAGAAGTGAGAAGCTTCATGATCTTGTTAAGGATTTCAGTACTATAGCTGCACAACTCACTGAGATTATCAAAAGGGATGTGGACTTCAAGTGGGAACAAGCACATGAGGAGGCTTTCCAAACGCTTAAAGAGAATCTTACTAATGCACCTTTTTTTATCTTACCTGACTTTCTTAAAACGTATGAGATTGAGTGTGATGCCTCAGGTATAAGAATTGAAGCTGTCTTAATGCAAGAGAAGAATAATATTGCCTATTTCCGTAAGAAACTTGGAGGAGCTACCATGAATTACCCAACATATGACAAGGAGTTGTAAGCCTTGGTAAGGGCTCTCTAAACATGGCAACATTACTTGTGATGTAAGGACTTTGTCATTCACACGGATCATGAATTACTAATCACCTAAAAGGGCAACAAAAACTTAACAAAAGACACGCCAGGTGGGTTGAATTCATTGAAACATTTATTTATGTCATTAAGTACAAACAAGGTAAAATTTTGTTGTTGTTGACGCTTTATCTCGAAGGTACACTTTACTGTCTACTATATGAAACTGACTCTGATTTTCAATAAATCTATAAAACTTGCGAGAAGATAGTTTCAGGACATTATCATAGGCAAGATGGATTTCTCTTTATGAAGTTGCTTGTGTATTCCTAAATGCTCTCTTCGAGACTTGTTTGTTAGAGAAGCTCAAAGGTTCAACCCTAAGGTTTGTATACTCTTTTACCTCTGCTTATGCATCATTGGGCTGATATTTCTATGGATTTATGTGCTTGGTTTGCTTAGAATTAGGGCTGGAAAGGACTCTATTTTTTTGGTGGTTGATAGATTTTTAAAAATGTCGCATTTCATTACATGTAATAAGACTGATGATGCATTGCATATAGCCAACTTATTCTTTAAAGAGATAGTCCATTTGTATGGAATGCCTAGGACTATAGTATCTGACATAGACAATAAGTTCCTTAGTTACTTTTAAAAAACTCTTTGGTCTAAGTTAGGAAATAAACTCTTGTTTTCTACTACATGTCATCCAGAAACTGAGGGCCAAACCGATGTTACTAATAGGACCTTAGAAACGATCCTGCGTGCTTTAATCAAGAAGAACTTAAGAACTTGGGAAGATTGTCAGCCTCATATTGAATTTGCATATAACCATGCTATGCATTCTGCTTCTAACTATTCTTCTTTCCAAATTGTTTATTGGTTCAATCTCATATCTCTTTTGGATCTAATTCCTTTACATTTTTGTGAAAGAACTAACATGGATGGGAACAAGAAGGTTGATATAGTCCAACAGATCCATGAGGATGCTCTGAGATAAACATAGAAGAGAAGACCAAAATCTTTCTAAAAATGCCAACAAAAACAGGAGTAAGATTGTGTTTGAGGTTGGAGATCAAGTATGGGTACAATTGAGAAAAGATTGGTTTCCAGCTGAGAGGAAGTCCAAACTGATGCCCACAATTGATTGTGAATTCAAGATAACAAAAAGAATAAATGACAATTCCTACCAGATTTACAAGATGATTTGGATTTAAGTTAAAATCATTTTTAAGAAGGAGATAATGATATGATCCTAGACCACACTAAGAAATTGGAGCATGAACCAGAGTTTGCACCAGATGAAAAAAAGCTTAACTCCAGATGTTTGGGATGCGCCTGTTGGTCCCATGACCCGAGGAAGAGCCAAGAGGCTCAAGAAAACTGTTGGAGGACTACTCAAGACCCTAAAGCCACGCCTCAGTCATAGCTAAATCAAACCACAGTGGTATTGATTCAAGCCTAAAAAGATCAGCAAATGGGCAAGTGATCAATTTGTACTATTTTCTTGGTTTTTGAGTTTGTCTCATTTGGTTTTCCTAATAAGGTATTTGAATCACTTCTACCTTACCCATTTGTTGAAGCCCAGCCCAATTATATCATGTAACTGACATCCATAATGTGTGCAAGGGTCTCAAGATTCAAACTTAGTTTAGTTTTCAAATTTCAAATAAGTGTGTTACATGTTTGTTGCTAGTTTTTTAGATGAGCCTTGGTATTTTGTAAGACCATTATTTTTTTTCCTTTATATTAGCCAGTTCTATGTCACAAGCACTCATCTATCTTTTTAATATAATCTTATTTAAATTAGATCAATTCTGTTAGTGAGTTTTCTAACTCATTGCAGTAAGATCTATCTCAAATTTCAACCAAAGAGCCACAATCTAGGAAGGATCTCATCACTTTCTCAACTTTGTCCCAATTTCATCCGTTAAAAAATCAGTTTTATCGCGATGGCAAATGATGTGTGATATGTTCTTCATATGAGGGAAATATTTCGTCTTGGTTCTGTCTAGATGAACAAATCTTGTCATGTAACTCTATCTTTTATTGCTTGTCATGAAACTATGGTGTTATGATTCTTCTCTGCTCCGGTCTTAAAGAGGAAAATGAGTCGGTGGTGTGTGGATGTGGCTTAACCTTTTTCTCGACAAGAGAGGCATCATACTGTGGCTTCTTTGACCATTCAAATGTAAGGGAGCCGTGTTGTGGCCCCTTTAATTGTAAATTTGTAGAGGCATGACGTGGTTTCAAACCAAAGCTCGTGTTGACCATTGGTGCGATTAAGGGTTTTACCATTACCCAAAATTGTGTTCGTACTTGCTGAGGTTTCTTTTCTCGGCAACGGTGTTGAACCTACTAGGGAGTTTGTTATGTACCCTGAGCTATTAGGTCATGGATGCATGATACTTCTGATCGTACTTCAGTGATTACTTGTGACAGGATTGCTTGCTCGCTAGTTGATTTATCAATATGTTGAGTAATGGTTGGCCACCACTTTGTCATAAATTTCATCTTGGTCTGTGGTCACATTTTGCTGCATTTCAAAGACATTGAAGATGGTCTTCTGAACGTTTTGGTTGACAGTTATAGTTTCTCCTGTGTTGAAGTTTATAATTTCCAGCTCCCTCTTCCGAGCGCCATATTTTTTTAGTAGAAATCACAACGATTAAAACTTGTAAATAAGAATAGTTAAAGGATCTTGATGATTTCAAAATATTTTTACAAGAATAAATATACTAATTTAGAAAGAATTGAGAAGTGTACTGCAAGTTTATGTTTTTTAAAAGTTTTTTTTATTTTGTCGATTTTTTTCACTTATTTTTATAGTTGGAATTATTTTTAAAGTCTCTCATTTTCTCTGATGGATTTGACGTTTATTGGTTTTTATTTCAGTAAATATGATCGTTACAAGTTAAAACATATTTTCGCTGGCTCACTTTAATGTTGAAATTTAATTCCGCAGACAGAACCTCGGTTGAGTCCAAAAACTTGATCTCGTTTTGTACTTTTTCACATCAGTATTATCTTCTTCAACTTATGGTTTTTCTCCTGGTAACTCTTTATTAAATCCCTTTTGTTCGAACATAAATATTTTGTCTTCATTATCCATTTAATTATATATTTTATCGTTGTTTTTGAGCTAATTGACCTAAATTTCAAATTGATATTTGAACCAAGCTACATTAAGAAACAAAGCATGCTTAAAAAAATCTTAACAATAAAAAAAAAAGTTTAATCTAAACAGATATTTTCTCTAGCACTTGAACAACTTCCTTCATCGACGGTCGCTTCTGAGGCAAGGAAGAGATGCAACCATAGCTTAACCTAAAGCATGCCACCACTTCATCCTCGTGGTGAGCCACGTCACCGCTAATTGTCCCATCGACCAACCTCAAGAACCAACTTTTCTCATCGACTTGAGAATCTCGAACCAATTCCCGATCGACCAAGAAAACTCTACCCATGAGAAGCTCCAAAAGGACAACACCAAAGGAATAAACGTCCCATTTGGGGTTTGGTTTCTGGCTTGTAGACCATTCTGGTGGATGGTGCTGTGAGCTCGGTGTTGGGCCAGCCGTGAGTGAATGAGCTGGAGTGATTAGGCGGTCAAGGCCCGTACCAGTAATTATTGGCTCAAGCTTAGAGTCCAGTAGAATGTTATTTGGCTTGATGTTGCCATGCACGTGCTTCTTGTCATGGATGTATGCAATTCCTCGAGCTATGCCTCTTGCTATCTTGAGCCGTGCCTCAATGGAGAGAGGGTTTTGCGAAGATGTAGAAGACGAGCCTGATTTTGCTGTTTTCACATCGAAAGAAATGTTATAAGGTCATGATTCATAAATGAAAATACCCTTATTTGGAATTTGCTGTTTTCATAGCCTGTTTTTTTTTTCAAAAGTGGGCATGTGCATTTTGATGGCATACTTAATTCATCAAATTACTTAATTCTAAATAGAACCGAAATTATCTTTTAGCTCAAGATTATTTCTATTTAAATGACTAAGGCCTAATGATGCAGATCTAATATCCGGGGATACTAGGATACTTATAAACAAATGGTTCAAAATTATGCAACTTTTTTACAAAAAGTTTTGAAAATTTTCAAAATTTTCTAAAATATTTAAAATTATTTAAACTTTTCTAAAATTTTACAAAACTATCATATTGTTAACAAAATATATATATATTACAAAACTACCCATAATTAATTTAATTGGGTTAATTGCTCCATTTTATTACCGTTAACTATCTGACTAAAATGCGCCCATATATCGAGTCGTATTTCAGCAAATACTTACTAACGTGCGCGGTTAACGGAAACTTACCGTAGATAGAGGAGCAATGTAAGCTTCCATTTGGAACATAGTCGGAGATGAGAAGCTTCTCTTCCTTCCCCCAAACGAAGCCACGAACTCTAACGAGATTCGGGTGACGAAGTTTAGATATTGCCTGAACCTCTCGCTCGAACTCCTTGAACTTCACCGCCGTACAACTCTCCGCTCCGATCCGCCGCACTGCAAAAGCGTCGCCGTTTTGTAACACCGCTTTATAAACAATTTCGCTTCTGTTTGTCCCAAGTACATAAGCTGACGCCTTTAGTAGAGTCTCTAGTTCCATCTGAGTCTCTCCATCAACGGTCACAAGTTGAGTTTGAGCATTGTGTTTCATTCGCTTACCATCAGTTCGATTAAATGCCTCAATGGTTTTTTGGTTCTCTATGTCACTCTCTGATGATGAAGACGATGTCTCGTCGTACCTTCCGTTTATGCACGAGCCCCATCCAGGTTTAGCAGCTGGAGATTTCGTGACCTCCGAGGCGAATACGCTCTGTTTCGATTGGTGACTCGATTTCTTTACGGATAAAGTATCGTTTTTCTCCAGACAATCTTTCAGGACTTTGAAAGTGCTGTATTCTTGGTAGCTTCTGCGTTTCCTGAGCTGATATACGTAGAGGATGAACATGGCTATGATAGCTAGAACAGCTATATCGGCAACTGTGATTACTACAATTGTGCTTGGCTTTAGTTTGCTTTTAGCTGTTTGGTTTGGTGATTCTGGTGTATCTGGTGAAGGGTTTGTTGGAGATGATGGTCTGGGAAAGACTGCTATTGCTGGTGAAGTAGTCTCGGAGATGTTTGGTGGGTCTGAAAGTGTAGAAGGGATTGAACAAGGTGTCTTCAATGGCTGACCACATAAGCCTTGATTACCGGAAAAAGACTCGGTCTTTTGGTTTAGCATTGGTGGGGCACTAGGGATAGGTCCGGTTAGATTATTGAAGGAGAGGTCCACAATGGCGTTTGCTGGAATTTTCTCGGCGAAAGCTGGAGAAATGTCGCCGGAGATTTGATTGTGTGATAAGTTGAGGTAGTGTAGACTTGTTCCTTGGAAATCTGGAGGAAGAGATCCGTCTAGAAGATTTAAGGAGAGATCAAGAACCGTCAGGTTCTTGAGAAGTGAGAAATTTTGAGGGATTTTTCCGGTGAAGGCGTTAGTGGAGAGATTCAGGAGCTGGAGAGTTGCCACGTTGCTAATACTATCAGGCAATTCACCGGAGACGTTGTTGTTCCCAAGAGACAGAACACGAAGCTGAGTAGCGTTGGAGACTGAATCCGGCAGTGACCCGTGGAAGAAATTGTTGGAGAGATCCAAGCTTCTTAGATTTGGGATTGAAAACAAGCTTGGAGAAACAGAACCCAGGAGCTGTTTATTGGGAAGAACCAATCTTGTAACTCTAAACATGTCTGAAGTGTTTGGATTCCCAAGCTCTGTACAGGTAACACCTGTCCAAGAACATGGTGTTTCATCGTCGTAGTTCCAGTTTCGTAGAATTGAGAAAGGGTCATTGATGATGGAATATTTGAAAGTGAGCAGAGTGACACCATCGATGTTAAGAGCTTGGAGTAGTGTAGGGAGAAAAAGAAGAAGATGGAAGATGAAATGATTCGAGACGTTGCTTCTGTTGGAAGTCATGGTTTTGAGTTCTTGAGTTTTTCTTTTTTTCTCTGAGTATGCCTATAAAAAATGTGTATTCATAGGATAGAGAGATAAGGAAGATAAGAGAGAGAGAGAGGGTGAACAACTGCTAGTAATGATAATTGTTCTGTTCACCAAATGTATGAGATATTGGAGCAAAGCAAAACTATGAGGTGTTAAGGTGGGGTGAGAAACAAAGGGGGTTGGTTGCTTTTATTCCTTTTATTTTTATGTTATATTAAAACTCTTTTTGTCGTTGTTATTTCTCATTTAGTGCTGTGTCTTTTGTCGAAGTTCGTAAAAATGTCACGAGAAAATATCTTGTTTGTTTTTTTAATGTGATTTGTTTTTATTGATATGTTTTCTTCTAAGAATGGTTTTTAACTTTTGAATGTTATGATTGAAGAACAAATACTCTAGTGGATTTTAAGGTATGTACATTTCGGATTCTTAACCCAATATATTTTGAATTTTGAATTTTTCATTTTTGATCCAATTTAATCTGATTTTTCATATTTTCATTTTATACCTTATGTGAAATTTCTCGGAGATGATAATAAGTAATGTTATATTTTCTTTTTTTTAACTAATTTCATACCTTAAATCAAGTTTAGTTAGTATAAAAATTGTTCATATGGATAAATTCTACCAATTTTCACTAGAAATTATATTTAAAAAGAAAAGATCATATACTAATATGGTTTTCGCAAACGAATCAGAACGGACATTGAAACGATGAAAATTTAACATAACCTACAAATTTCAAATTAAATACATTTAATTTATCATTTTTCAAAAATAAAAACATCATTTATTTTCAACCTAAATTCAGTTCAACCAAAAGTAAATAAACTGCAAAATACAAAATAATCATAATACATAAAAAATTACATATTAAAAATTAAAAACATCAAAGAATTTAGATAAAAAAATCCTCTAAAACTTCAATTAATATAAAATAAAAAGAAAAGTAATTATCTAATTTTAAATGGAAATAGACCCGTCAAATTAGATTTTCAATCATATTAAGCAAAATCGAACGGTTCATCCCAAATTGATGGTTATTGCTCTAAGCTATCGTTATAGGTTTTTGTTTGTAAACATTTTGATTTTAAAAACCTTGACTTTAGTTAAAATATTTTAGTATAAAAATTTGTATCGTTATTTTATATACTAATATTTTTTCTCAAAAATTCAAATTTATGCTGGATTAAAAAATATATACAAACATATTGATTGAAATTACCCCAAATTAATATAATAAATTTATAATCAAAATTATTTTATCATAAAATAAAATTTAAATATTTAATTATTAGCATGAGTAACTAATATAAAATCTATAAAATACAATAATTTAAAACTAAAATAATAGATAAGTTATTTATTCATTTTAAGAAGAAAAAAATGATTGAGATTTTAAAAAATAATTTATTAGTTTTAAAGAAAATAAAATTAATTCAATAAATAAAAAAATAATGTTTTGAGATCTTCTAATAATTTTATTTTATTAATTATTTAATTTTTTGAATAATTATTTATCGATCCTCAATTATCAAATCTTCCATATGACTTTTTAATTTCTTAAAACTTATAATTAAGACTAATAAGGGAAATTTATAAAAAAAATATTAAATTTTGAAATTTTAATTTATGAATTTTCTACTGAATTTTAGAAGTGTAATTTATTATGTTTTTCTAAATTTTGAAAGTATAATTTATTATCTAAGTCGCTGAAACATTTTTTTCTTTTTTGATGAGGAAAGTTAAATAAATATAAACCTAAAAACAATGATTTACAAAATTAATGACAAAAAGGAGGAGAGCATAATTTCAAAAGTTAGAAAAATGGTTTTAGAATGGTATCATTTATCATTAATGAAAATAATATTTTGCATCAAAAAATAATCATTTTAGAAAAGAAGAAAATAATAATATTATTAAAAATGACTTTTATGGCTTTAAAGTTCTCTAGAGCCTAAAAATTGTGTTTGGAAATTTTTTGGCTTTTATGGCTTTATAAAACAATGAAAACCATAAAGACTCTAAAGTTGCACACCAATCATGGTCTAAACTGATGCAATGTGCATATTATTTATGTATGATATAGTCCAAAGGAGTCCATCCATATCTGCATGAACGGCCAAAAGGCTCTGTCTACACTCCTTAATGTCTCTCTGGTCATCTCTCAGGAATCATTCAAGTCCACCCACTGGCTCTTGCTCAATCCACGAGGCATCAATTTGGCAGGTGGGGATATTCTTGAAACTACCCAAGGCAAAAATCACTTCTTATTCATACTTCTATTTATACATAAACTTTTCCAGCCATGCGTTTTTCCATATCAAGAACTGAATCCAAAACCTTAGACTTAATAAAATGAGATTTTTATCAATTGAGCTGATATAACTTATTGTTCATAATAGAAATATTCCAAAAATTCAGAAATCCCAAAATTCCAAAAATCTCGAAAAGTCAAAAATCTTGAAAACTCATAAATTCTGTAAATTTAAAATTCCCAAAAATTCAAAAAACTCGAATTTTATATACATAATAAGTTAACAACATTCATTTAGTAAATGGATCGTGTTGTTATAATCTAGATAACTATTAAATATAATTCATCATTGTTTTAGTTGAGTTACAATATATTTTTATTGCTTTTGAGATCGTCTTAATTACATTTTTGCATCTTCGAATTATCTAAACTGAATCATAAATTTTGAATTTTTGAAGGACATTACACATAGGAAAAGGTACAAACAACAATCTGAACAAAGAGGTTAAAATACATGAGAGAAAATTCAACTCTAAAATAAATATATTTTTTCGGAAATAAGTATATATTCGTCCGGAGTTGATAGCCTAAATATTAAGATTTCCTTATTTTAATGGACATTAAAATCAAAGATCAAATACTAAACCATGTGAATGAAAAAATATCTTTAAATAAATTCTGAATAGTAGAATAATAGTTTTTGCTCTTAATATTTATCGACCTTCTTTCTCCTTTTCCTTTTCAACAAAAATTAATTTTTCAAATATATATAAAATATAAGTTAGATATTAAAGAACTTATTCAAAACATTAAAATGATAATAAAGTAAAAAGACATCAATATCTCATTAGATAATATTTTCTCTCTTTCATTCTTGATTTGAGAGATAATACTTGTAAGTTTGTTAACCATTTTAAACCTATTTAAAGCACAATCATAGTTCAAGGCTTTTAACATTATATGACATAAAAATTTTATTATCTTTTATACATTTCAAGAGTGAAATCCTTGTAGATATTAAAGTTTTGACATACTTTCCATTATCTCTGGTTTTAGAAAATGCATTAATGCACCACTAATAATATCTAAACCATCATGCACTATAAAGTTTTACATCATATATGAAAAATCTTCTTTGCATAACAAAATATCATCTAAAATGAGTCTATCTTTCAATATCTATTGCATACAATTATTCGTTGTAACATTATTTACAGTCAAAACGAATATTATTTCCCAGTTCTCCAACCATTCAAGATTTATAAATTTTATTAGCTAAGATGTCATCAATATGCAAAAAAATCATATTATAAATGAATTTTTTATATGAAATATTCAATTTTCATGTGCAATCAAAACTATATATTCATATCCAATGATTAGAATCCAACAATCAGAATATGTATCTTTTCTAAACTAAACATAATTTTAATTTTTCCTTCTCATAAATTTTAACCAAATCTATTGCAGTGGTGTTTCTGGTATATAAAACTTGTAATTCTGGTTCAAATAACGAAGACATTCCTTAGGATAAAAAAAAACTCTCGAATATATTTACATGAATAAACCTTTCTTTTAGAAGTTTCATCATTAGTTTTTTTTTCTTCATTATTTCATTATAAAAACTCTATAAGTATTTCTCATAATGACATTCAGATTAAATGTTATACTAATTGACTACCACATTATTCTTTGACCATTTGTTAAAATAGGCTCTCTCTTTTTCATTTTTTAGTGTAAAATAGTCTCAGACATTTGTTCTCCTAATTCATTTTGTATGATAAAAACTTAATAGAATTCTATATTGTGATGTATTAGTTAATGATCGCCCACCACCACCACTATTTTGAAGATGTTAGTTTTTTCATTGTTCCATCATTTTAAACGCAAGCTTAACTATTTTATTATTTATAACTTAAAACAAACATAGAAACGTAGAACCATTGTACTAATAAACCAATTCCAGAAACAATATTATATTTTAATGTTTTAGTTCATATATACAACATTCCAAGATTCTGATAATCTTGTCCAGTTTCTCTCATTAAGCTAAATTGACATATATATTATTATATATACGTTTTTTATATAAAAAAGGTAATAACATGGACTAATATTATATCATCGCACTAATCAACTTTAAATTATCTAAGTTATATTTGTAATCCTCTTAATTATCTTAGTTAATTAACCAATCAAACAGTAAACAAACCAATCAATTAAACATAGCTAAGCAAGAGGATGAAATTCATTAACGAGTGTTTAAAAACTTAAGCTTTAAACTCTTATACAAAATCTTCAACTTATTCACTCATAATCAAGAGTGTTGGGATAAAACACACTAAGAAAACTAAGAACATTTCCACCCAACGACACCAGTTTTGTGATTTAGATTAGATTTGATTGGCTCGTAGATTTTCATTCATTTTTGACGGCCCTAAATATGTTATCATTGTTAACTATTATGTTAAAATACATCAATTTTGCATTAATGTCGTTTTCTCTGGATTATTTTCGTTTCCTAGAAATAAAGAAAATGACCCGTTACAATTTAATCCATGGAGAACAAAGCTCTTGTCCACAACAGTGGAGGCATACTGTCTGCATCAAAAAGTAAGAGAGATTTTGGAAAATGGTGTAGTGATATGACATTCTCGCACCTCTGAGATTCAACCGCTTGATGCTGTTAAGTTCATGTGGGAACAAGATGGGTTTGGGCCTTTTGTATCCCCATATATTGAAGCCCCAAAAATGGGACCAAACGCCAATCAATACAGGAGCCTTTTAAATTTCAGTTTCTTCTGAATTTTGATCTCTAATGTTTGTGGATATCTCTGGAAATGTTTATAATCATAAGCAGTACTTGAAATATAGGAAGAGACACGTTTTAGGTTGATATTGGTTGCAACAGTCTTCAGTTTCTTGAATTCTACCATTTTCATCATCTTTGGTACTAAACTTGAAATTTGTATCATTAAAGTTGTATTTTTTATAATTATCTGATGATTTTAAAAATAGTTTGTAAGAGAAAAAAATATTTTAAATAATGTATTTTTACCATATTATACAAATTAAAATTTATAATACTATTTTTGAGAACCAAAATTTGATTTAGTGCTATTTTAAAGAATTGCCTTTTTAAAGAAAAAAGAATATTCTCCAGGACCAGAAACAAATAATAAAGAAAGGGAAAATCAAAGTATTCTTTCAAAGGCCGTTAGGTACCAAAAAGCCCATTACAACAAGATAGACGAAAGAAAGCCTAAAAAAGCACAAATTCCCAAACTTTACTCTTTTAACTTACAGAGTAAAACATGCGGTCACTACTCTCGCCGCCGGCGAGCTCCTCCGGCGTATCCGCCGTAGCTCTTCGGCCAGGTTTTCAGCCACGCCTCTCAACTCGCCTATTTCCCTTGTATAATCCACTCGGCTTGGCTCCAAACCCGCTCATTTCGCCGAAGAAGAGAGCCACCATATCTTCATACCAATCGCCGTTTTCTCCGCTTCTTTATGGTTTCCATATCCGAGGATCTAAACCTAGTTTCGCACCATCCACGGTGGCTTTCTCCTCTCCGACTTTTCCTGCTTCAGTTTCCGGTGATAATGAGGTCGACAAGGCAAAACTCGCTCAGGTCTCTCCTTTCTCCTTTGGCCCTTTTGACACAATCTTGCTGAATTGAGTGTACTGTCGGACATGATTTTGGAAGTGATGAGAAAAAAGGATTGAAATGCAATTTCCGGATTTTACAGTTCAGACTGATTTTTGAGGAAATGGATAAAAGTTTGGATCCATTGATGTTTTCGAGGGTTTTGTAGGTTTTGTATGAAACTTTTTTTCAGTAATTGAGTCGTTGTAAGAAGCAGAAACTGTATCTCCTTGTAGAAGCTTTATATTGGTGTGAAAGAGAGTTTTTTTAGTATTGAGTGGTTTTCTCAGGTGGCAAAGAGATTAGAGAAGACTTCAAGGTACTTCAAGAGGCTAGGGAGTATTGGTTTCTGGGGGCAGCTTGTGTCGACTGTTGTGGCGGCAGTGATTCTATCTTTCTCTATTGCTGTAACTGGGAAACCCACTTCACCTGCTACTTTCTATGCAACCGCAAGTGGTATCGCTGCTGCATTTGTCTCTGTCTTCTGGTCGTTTGGTTATATTCGGCTCTCAGAGAGGCTCCGTCGAACTGCTGGTGACCCTGCCAAGGTATAATGTCACCGTTCTTCATTGTAGCTCAATCCCAAACAGTAAAGGGATTGTCTTTATTTTGAATCACGAGTTCTCTTGTTCTCTGTGAAAGTGAACACTGGTTAAAATCATGTGTATAACTGGTTTTATTTTGTTTGTCAAAAGCTGGTCCTTCAAGGTTTTATTTAGCAGTAGCTGTTGAATCTTTGGTAATGCTAGGAGAGACCCATCTGATCATATATAAATCTTTAATCTGGTTGTATGTTCAAGTCAGGTTTCACTATTGCTGTTGCTGCTTCTTTTACTCAGTTTCATAGTTTGGTGTCTGAAGTGAAAAATCCAATTTTTAATGAATGATTGTATTGGTTCAGGCCCCGCCTCGTGCTGATGTTGTGAAAGGTTTGAGAACTGGGATTATGGTAAACCTTCTTGGAATGGGAGCAGCAATTGTGGGGATGCAAGCAACGGTTGGGTTTTTAGTTGCAAAGGCTTTAACAACCTCAGCAAACCCTTTCTACCAAGGAGTCTCTCAAGGATACAGCCCTGTTCTTGCTCTCGATGTCTTCCTCGTTCAGGTATTATTACACACAAGCTTTACCATGTCTTTTCTAATTTTTGCTCTTATAAGTCTTGCTCACAAGATTTTTCTGATGGCCTAAGTTCATTGTTTGACTTAAGAACCATTTTGTGCAGGCATCGGCGAACACCTTGCTTTCTCATTTCCTAGGCCTTGTTTGTTCGTTAGAGCTGTTGCGGTCCGTGACAGTGCCTAACTCGGAATCCGTCGTTCCCAAAGTTGCATGAGTTCTGCCTTTAATAGGCTTCACTTCTTGTATTCATAAACGTTAAATGCCGAGACTTGTTTCTTTTTATAATTGAGAACCTGGACTCAACGGCTTTATTATTGCTGAATTACAAATGTGATTTATGGGATAAATTATGGATCACGTAGACAACTTATATAAATGATTAAATGCATAAAATAACTGCAAATCCCCATTACATAAAATTGGTAAGTACGCTTTCGTTAGCAAGAATTGGGACTGAATCATCTTTATTTCTAGAGAGATTACATGGTAATTTATGTAGGCCAAATTATCTATCATTCAGACATTTAATAAATTATGGTATTTAATTGACGAATAGTATTCAGTAGATGGTCACATATACGTGTTTTTGTCTATTTAGAGTAATGTCTATTTAGAGTCCGTTTAAAAAAATTATAGACGAGATTTTGCTGTTTCACAAAAAAATCAGATTTTACAGGATAACAAAATTTTGCGATTTTGAAAGAAAAAACAAATTTTGCAGTTTTGGCAAAAATCTCAATTTTATGTCAAAATAAAAAGATCTCGTTTTCCTGATAAAACTAAAAAATATTGTTTTCTTGCCAAAACCACAAAATCTATTTTTCCGCAAAATCTCATTTTGTTGCCAAATTCGCAAAATTTGATTTTTTTTTTTTGAAAAATCTTGTTTTTCTCTCTAAAACCACAAAATCTATTTTTCTGCCAAAATCACAAAATATCATTTTATCGTCAAAATTGTAAAATATAGTTTTTCTACCAAAATCTCGTTTTTCTGCGATAACACCAACACCAATGCCCTAGATTTTCCTGTGTAATACACGTTTCTGGTGCAGGTGTATGAATCGTCTGCAACTTCTCTGGTTGTTCCGCAAACAAACAGAGGATCAAGTTGTGATTGATTCGCAAGTTGAAGAAGAATCAAGACCAGCTTTAGATTTGTGTTTAGGATGTGAATGGAGTGTTTGGAGAAGAATATAGAAGAATTGTATTGCTTGAATATCAAAAATTGTTATACAGTCGTGCTTTTATACTTTGTTTCGTTTATTCTACTTAACAGTATTATAACGGCTACAACACATGTATACATTCTGCGATCCAATGTCCGCTTGCCACATGCTTCATCCATTCCCTGTATCAAACCCCCCTTTGCTGAAGAGCCTTGACCCCAAGGTTCAAAATTCGAAAACCGTTGCAAGAGATCATAGAGATACTCCCATGTTGCTTCCTCCATTATTTTTGTATTCCATTTTACTAACAGCATTGTCGCCGGTTTCCCTCGTCGTTCCACTAGTTTGCGTTGTAAGATGGTTTCAGGTTCTTTAATGAGTGCATCTGCTATTTCCTCCGGTAACTCCGTAGAAAGAGAGCTTGTTCCCACCATCTTTTTAACTGTGAAACATGATAAACATAGTGAATTTTCGTTGTAGAAGGAAGTTCTAACTTATATGCTACCTCGCTGCATCTATCCAAGACTCTGTAAGGTCCATAGTATTTTATAGCTAGCTTTTGATTAACCCGTAACACCAATGATTGCTGTCTATATGGCTGTAACTTCACGTAGACCATATCACCCACTTCAAATTTTCGTTCCGACCTGTGCTGATCTGCAATTTGTTTCATTTTATGCTGAGCTCTTAACAAATGGAACTTTAAGATATGTATCATCTGTTCTCGTTCTTGTAGACAACGTGCAACCACAACTACCTTTGACTCTCCCAGTAAATATGGTAGATGTATTGGTGGAGGTTGTCCATAAACGATTTCATAAGGTGTTGTCGAATGGTAATTGGTGTTATACCAATATTCTGCAAGAGAGAGCCAATTACTCCACAAGTGTGGTCTATCACTGCACATATACCTCAAATATGTATCCAAACACCTATTTACCACCTATGTTTGCCCGTCGCTTTGTGGATGGTAAGCAGTTGATCT
Source organism: Streptanthus diversifolius (assembly GCA_039880935.1). Classification (NCBI taxonomy): domain Eukaryota; kingdom Viridiplantae; phylum Streptophyta; class Magnoliopsida; order Brassicales; family Brassicaceae; genus Streptanthus; species Streptanthus diversifolius. The sequence continues at coordinate 2,315,169 of JAXGFM010000001.1, forward strand.
GTTTAAAGAGACCCCTTGAAAAGCAAACAATTCAGTCCAGAACTCACTCACGAAGACCGCATCCCTATCACTGACAATTGATTGTGGTAACCCATGAAGCTTATAAATGTTATCTAAGAAGGCTTGAGCTAAACTAAGAGCAGTATAGGGATGACTCAATGCTATAAAATGAGCTGCCTTACTCAGGTGATCTACCACGACATATATGACTGATTTACCTTGAGAGAGAGGAAGTCCATCTATAAAATCCATTGATATATCATATCAGACTGTATCTGGAATGGGTAGAGGTTGTAGCAATCCTGGTGATGCTGCATTATCATACTTACATCTCTTACATACTTCACAGCTTCTGATAAAACTCTGCACATCCTTAACTAACCCCTTCCAATAGAACAAGCTCTTTATTCTATGAATTGTTACATCACGTACAGAATGACCCCCCATACTAGAACCGTGCAGCCATTCTAGGATATGGTTCTTAATAGTGTGGTTGGCAGGTACCACAATCTTATTCATTCTTCTCAAAATTCCTTGTTCCCACTCGGTGTTTGACTGATCCTTTTTCCTGCAAAAGGTTATCAATGATCGCTTGTAAGGACCTATGTTCCACATATGCCTCTTTTATACTATTAAGCAAATCCATTTGAGAAGTAGTGATTGCCATTTGAAGTACTTCAGCACCATCCATTCGTGAAACAGCATCTGCAACTTTGTTTTATGTACCTTGCTTATAGCGAATCTCGTAGTCAAATTCTAGCAATTTGGGCAGCCATTGCTGCTGTATAAGAGTATTTAACCTTTGCTCCAGCAAGTATTTGAGCCTCCTCTGGTCAGTTTTAATGATGAACTTCCCGTTCAAAAGGGTATGTCTCCATTTTTGTACTGAAAATACCACATCTAGTAACTCCTTCGCATAGATGGATAGATGCAGCTGCCTTCCTTTCAAATGTCTGCTCACATACGCTAATGGGTGGCCTTTCTGCATCAGAACCGCTCCAATACCTTTTCTGGAGGCGTCTGTTTCTATTTCAAACTGTTGATCAAACCTAGATAACGCCAACACTGGAACTTCACACAAAGCTCTTTTTAACTCGTCGAAGGCCCTGTCTGCATTTTTGTTCCATTCAAAGTCGTTTTTCTTTGTCAACTCATTCAGTGGTTTAGCTATTACTCCAAATCCTTTTATGAAGCGCTTATAGTATCCTGCAAATCCCAAGAATCCACACAATTGTTTCAAATTTACAGGGATCTTCCACTCCTGCACTGCTTTGATCTTAGCAAGATCCATAGCTATTCCATCCCTGATATATAGTGTCCTAGATACTCTATCCGAGATGTTGCGAATTTCACATTTGCTTTGTTTTGCAAATAGCTTGTTATTAATCATCAGCTTAAACACCTTTTCCAAATGGCTCCAATGCTCACTTACTGAAGGGCTGTATACTAGTATATCATCGAAGAACAAAATTACACTCTTCCTCAACAAGCTTCTGAAAACATCATTCATTAATCCCTAAAAGGTGGTTGGAGCATTTGTCAGCCAAAAAGGCATTACTATGTATTTATAATTCCCATTGTGAGTTTTAAATGCTGTTTTATGAATATCATTTGGTGCCATTCTGACCTGATGATACCCTGTCCTTAGATCTATCTTAGAGTACACCGTGGATCCTCCTAATTCATCCATTAGATCTTCTATCAGAGGAATAGGGAACCTGTCCTTGATGGTCAGATTGTTTAGGTTCCTGTAGTCCACACACATTCTCCAAGTACCATTTTTTTTCTTCACTAAGACAATGGGAGAGACATAGGGACTAGAGCTCCTTTGTATGGTTCCCTTGTCAATCAGTTCCTGCACCAATTTTTTAATTTCGTTCTTTTGGTGTACTGCATACCTGTAGGGCCTGAGGTTAACTGGGTTTGCTCCTTCCAAGAGGGGTATGTTATGATCATGAGTGTCTCTAAAGGGTGGTAGGGTACTTACCTAACTGTCCTTTTTCCTCATTGGTTTTGTTGCAGGTTAGCAAAGCATCATTACCCACATCATGCTCCATGTACAGCATGGATAGCTGCGCTTTGTCATTAATTTGTCTGCCCATTTTGTTTGCTTTGACCTTCGTGACTGACCCTTGTTGCATTCCCTTAAGCACCACTTTGGTTGTTCCCCATTTAAAATTCATCTCCAGAGTCTTGGAGTTCCATTTAATCGGACCCAAAGTTTCTAACCACTGTATTCCTAGCACCATGCCACAACAATTAAATGAAATGACCATCATATCTGTTTCAAACTTCTGATCGTGGAAGGTCCAACAAAACCGCTCCACTCGACCCTTCACCGTCACTCTGCTTCCATCTGCAACAGTTACCCTTTTCAACACCGGATCTTTGATTCTGCAACCCAATCTTGTTGCTGCTTTTTCATCGATGAAGTTGTGAGTTGAACCTGAGTCAATCAATACATATATTATCGAACCTCCCTGATGTCCTCTCACTCTCATTGTATGATAATCAGAGACCACGTTAATAACGTTAATTCTTCAATAAACTTTTCCTCATTCGATCTTGTGGATTCTTCCTCGTCTACTTCCAGGAGGTAAAGTTGGTTCTTCTTGTGTTGCGACAGGAAATGTTCCCTGGTATATTTTTCGTCACAATAGATGCATAACCCCTTGGCTTTTCTTTCAGTAATCTCTTCATTGTTCAGCCATTTTCTTCCTTTATCAACATTCTTCAGTTACGGTTCCTTTCTATATGGGAGCATTCCTTTATTGTACATATTCGACCCTCGGTTAATATTGGTGGAAGGACCGGTTGTCTTGTTAGGTGTGCTTGCTCGTATAGCTTGCCTAACATGGGGCAATCCATGGTGGTTTTTGACATAAACATCCTAACATGCATCTACGTATCCATTCTTAGACCTGCTAAGTACTGACTTACCAGGTATTCCTCCGGAAGATTCACCCGCATTTTAAGCGACTCAAACTTCCTGTGTGATAGTTCACTATGCCTTTGGTCTCATGCAGGTTCTTAAATTCTGCAATGGAATCATCAAGAACCTCTCTGAACCTTCCTATCAATTCCGCCTTATAGTTGTACCAACTTTTGCAGATATTGTTTCCAGAAAACGATTGGCACAAAATAAATAGAAGCCAACTTTACTTTGATTTCTTCTTCCGTACCGTCCATTTTGAAAAATTGTTCAACCATAAAGATCCATTATTGGACATTAGTGCTTTCGAATCGCGGGAATTCGATCTTGGTCAATGCTCTCACGACGTCTATTATCTTGTTTCTAAACTGATGGAATTCGTTCTTCAAGGACGAGAGCATCATTGTCTGTTGCACTTCTTGCTCCGTTGAAGGAGGTTGAGAACGAGCAGCCGCAGCTTTTGCACGAGTCTCAGTCATTGGTTTCCGAGGAAAGATGATCTGATACCATTTACTGGTTACAATATAAATTATATCATTTCATAACCATTTATCTATATATGTTTACATATAACTTATAAATATTTGTACCATATTAATATCATGGTACATATACATTATTAAAATAATATTCAACGTAAGGCAATTACAGTATATAATTATTATTGAAATTATTATTTTATTATCAGATATAATAATTATATATAACTGCTTTTATCACAAATTTTCTTACATTAATTCAACAAAAGTAAACTTAACATGATATTGCATATCTTCCTTATTTAACTACAAACATATTCATTTTAATAGAATATATGTTTATTTATTAAACTAAAAGTACACACTCAAATTTTTTATGAGTTATTCCATATCTTTTTTTTTATTTTATAAATAAACTTTTGGAGTTTAATCAATTATTATTATTTTTATTAATTTATAAAAAAAATTAAAAAAAAACACATGAAATATCATTCAAGTTATTTACTTAATTTATTTCATGTTATTTATTTAAACAAAATCTTTTTGAATTATTAATTCATCTTTAAATTTAGTCATATTTGGAAATTTGATGCAACATTATATATATATATATATATCATGAGATCATCATTAGTTAATAGAAGTTATAATCAAATATAAATCATTAAATAATCAATATAATTTTTTTCATACGTAAAATGTGAATGTTACTATCTAGTTCAGATGTGAATGTTACTACCTAGTTCTCGGTAATTGGGGTACAACCCCCTAGAAAGTATGCATTAAATCGCTGACTACAGAAAACTTTGACCTCTTCTTCTACCTACATAAAAGATTTAAAACGATTTTTTTACTCACAAATTCTTTAATTTGGTTTAAAATTTCATAACCGTGAAAAACTAACTGATTTCGTCTAATAATATACTAAATCGTATTAAAATGTTTAAAATTCCGTTAAACATTTTCAAAATTTTAAACCAAACCAAATCACTGTTGTGCTTTCTCGGTCATGTCATCTCTTCTTTCAGAGTCATTATCTAGAATACCCCTAAAACTAAAATGATTTATAAAATATCTTCTAACATAATTTATTTTTATAAAGAATTATTTTTTAATCGAAAAAGTAGTAAATGACTTAAAACCCACCTAAGTTTTACATATTTAAAAGTTAAACCTGGATTTTATCCATCCATCCAAATTTGGTGGATTATCCACCGGTTTATAAAAAAAGCATAAAGAAAAAAAAAATATCTTCCTCTTGTCGATGGAAAAAAATGGAGTTCTCTTTGTCCCGACTCTCCTGCTTTCCCTTTTAGTTTCCGATGAGCTCTTCCTTCTCGATCTGAATTCGACTCAGTTCTACTCGCTCATCTCGATGGTCCGACAAATCTGAAGAAGGAAAGAACGTGGGTCCAAAAAGAGGAAAAGGAGAACAAATCATGTATGGAAAAGAGGAATAAGAAGATAAACAGAGCGTGCAACAACCGCACCCAGAGCAACTTCATGGAGGTAAAACTATGTGTTATTTACTTAGAACTCGTAAAACTAGGTAAAACTATATGATATATATGTATAACTTGGTAAAACTATGTTGATTACTTAGAACTGATAAAACTATGTAAACTATATGATAATATGTATAACTTAGTAAAACTGGTAAAACTAGGTAAAACTATATGATATAATGTGTTGTTTACATAGAATTAGTAAAACTAGTTAAAACAAAATAAAACAAAATAAAATTATTGATAATTTTTAAGTATCAGATAAAACTTGGGAATAATTGTTTGTTATTGAATGAACAATCCTTATGGATGATGCGGATTGAATGAACAATCCTTATCTATTGTGATTTTACAAAAAATAATAATTCTAATTTACCTTAAAAGAAGTAGAACTTGGTACAACTACCAATAGTTTTACCAAAAAAAGAAGTAGAACTTGGTATAACTAATGCTAGTTTTACCCAATAAGAAATATAACTTAGTACAACTACAATAGTTTTATCCAAAAAGAAGTATAACTGCAAATAAAATCAAACACAAATAAAAGCAAAATATAAGGTTTAAATGCTCAAAAGAGCTACATTGTAGTTTATTGAAAGCAAAATACAACATTTTTTACTACTGCATCTTTTCATTTAAGGTTTTAATCTCCTTAAACACTAGTTCAATATGAAGTTCCAATCTTTTAATCTTCGATTTTTGGGAATCAACCTCCTTACTTAGTTTATCAATCTCTTGTTCGACACCATCAAACTAATCTTTTTTACGATGTGATTCATCATCCTGAAAATATTGGAATATATGAGTTATAAAGCATTAATAATTTTCTAAAAGATAAATATTCTAACCTCAAACTTATTGCAGATAAAGTATTTTTTTCTGGGACCGAATTCGGTTTAAGTTGTATCGACGACTACGATTTGTCCACCACAAGGACAAACTTTCGGTATCCCATCGTCACTATCGGCCATATTGTACAACATTTCATAATGCTTTCTACACCTCTTCTCATCTTCGTAGCTAGGGTCCATAGTATGATAGAATGAAAGAGAAGTTCGAAGTTTGGAAAGAAAGAGGTGCGAAAGGAGAGAGAAAAAGTTTGGAGAGAAGAAAGGACTTAAAAGAGGGTTCGATGGGTTCGATAATATCGAAGTTTGGAGAGAATAAAAGAGGCGTGGAGCGAAAAGAAAAAAAAAAATGAAAAGGCCTGCCAAAAACTGTGTAAAAACGCCAAAAAAGTTTGAAGGAGGCGCCAAAATTTTTTAACATAGTTATACTGAAGATATTAGTTTTACTAAAACTGCAAATAGTTGTAATTTTGGGAGTTTTCATATTAATTAGTTTTACCTAACAAAAAATTTTGTTTTTATAGTTTTACAGTTGACTAAAGTTCATTAACATAGAATTAAAAGTGTTTTATGCATTTATTTTTCTGAAACTAGATTTAGAAAACTTTTTTCAACATAGCTTCACTATTCTTTATAAAAAGACATCAAAAGTATTAGTAGATTATTGTCTATATTCTTGTATACTTTAAACCAATTGTTTATAACTTTTTTTTGTTATACTTTAATATATGTTTATGACATTATTTGAGTTGTTTATAATAAAATGTCAATTTGTTTATATTCGTTTATTACATTTTATTTTAAAATTATCAATTTTACTAGTTTTATCAATTCTACCAATTAAGTAGATCTTCAATGAGGTCTCATCCTCAATTGGTTTTTGTCAATCTAATTGTCGTTTTCCTTTTTATATGTTACCAATTGTACAATTTTTTAAAAAAAATTTAAAAACTACTAGTATTACATAATGAAAAATTACTTTTATATAGCTATACAAAATCAAATCACACTCAAAACGTATAAATTAAATAAAATAAAATCACAAACCAAAATGCATCAGAAAAACGTTTCATGCAACGCTGGTCACTCAAACCAATGATCATGTACTCCTGGTATGAGGGGCAGACTTTTAAATTAAAGTCAGCAACTCAAACCAGGAGTACAAGATCACTGGATTGAATGACAAGCATTGCAGGGAAGCATTTGTTTATGATGCATTTTTGTGTACTCATATTGTTCTTTAGCTTATTCATTTGCTCACTTTCAAAGCTTGCTCGGTTTCATCCATGATAGTCAAAGCTTCCACATACAAAATACACCTACGATTATCTTTATCAATGGAGGTTAGATAAACACAAAGATCCTCATAATCAGAAATATTAAACGGTTCCTCACATCCCACCAGCAATGGAATGTAACTCAATTTTAATTTGACTGCACTTTCATATAACTCAACCTTCTTGCATATCCTAGCTTCAACATTCCATAAAGTTATATCCTCCATTGATGACTTCAACATTAAACTATACATGCGACATTTGCATTTAAAATGAAAGATGATGTTATTGCTCATTTTATCCTGCCAAAACAATACAAAAATTAAATCACTTCAAATAGTTATCCACAGTTTTACTAGTTTTACGAGCTATCTATAGTTTTACTAGTTTTACGAGTTATCTATAGTTTTACTAATTTTACCAGTTTTACTAGTTTTACCAGTTGTACCAAGTTCTCCTATCGGGAAAACAGATAACCGTGAAAAATGGCTGTCGATTCCGCCGATTTATAGATTACTACGATTCAATTACATGCATAATCCTAATCGACCAAAAAATGTTAAAACTATTCGAATCGAGCTCGTTTAATCCAATTTGATTATCAAAAACCCTAATACTTGGATTTAAAAGAGGATCAAAATCCCTAAATTGGAGCGGCGGTCGAATCGAATGAAGATGATGAGAAGCTAAGAGGAGGAGAGAGCTTAATTTGATTCGATTCGATCAAGGAGGAGAGAGATCGACCGGGTGGAGGCGAGAAGGAGGAGAGGGTCTTGTCGGTGGATGTACGATCGATGGAGAAGGTACTCGTCGATGGATAAGAGTTCGAGGGTTCAAGGGAGTGCCTCAGATTTTTTTAATTATTTTTTTATTTTTTTTAGAGGTAATATATGAATTCAACAAATCATTAAATAGAAAAAGATATGTATAAAAAATGGTATAAGAGATAAAATTGTAATGTTGGAGGGTATTTGAGAAAAAGACTCCTCTTCTTTCCCTTCTTTCGCTGCCTCCGGTTCCCTGCGTCGTCTCCTCCATCGAATTGCTGGCCGATCCGATCACGGATGAGGTATTCGCTCACCTCGCCTTCCAACCCATGGCTCCCGACCAGTTTTATTCCCCCTAATTTTTCTCGATTCGGGAGATACGAGACGACGAGGAGAACAACAGAGTGATTACGTTTGCCAAGATTCTCACGCCGTCCGATGCTAACAATGGCAGTGGATTCTCCGTCCAGCGTTACTGCGCCGATTTGTTCTTCCCTCCGCTCGATTTTTTAGGCTGATCCTCCGATGCAGAAGCTGTCCCTCACCAATATCCACCGCGGTATACCGAGGCGACACCTATTGACCACCAGATGGAGCAAGTTCATCAACTACAAGAAGCTTTATCACTGTAGATTCTGTCGTTTTCATGAGAAACCGGTAGAGGAGATGTTCATAGGTGTAAGGTGAGCCCCTATCTCAAACAACGGTGGCACAAGCTACTACGCCAGCGGGGATGAGTTCTTCTCCGGTTATTACCAGAGCAGCGGAGGCGGAGAAAAGGAAGACAATGCTAGTGCGAAGAAAGGGTTTAGGAGGACTGGGAAAGGAAAATTGACACCCGAAACTGTCTCTGAGGCGAACAGAAAAACAGTGTAGGGTCTGCCATTCGAGGTGGTGTATTATCCCACGGCTGGATACAAGAGTGAAGATGGCTATGGAGACTGAAGATTCTTCACGTATCACGTGGTTTCAGGACATTGTCTCCGACGTTTCATGAAACCGGTCCATGGCGTGGATCTCCATGGAAACAACTTCATGTATACATTGTCTATTCCCTTAGATATTTGTATCTCTATAGAAGTATTAGTGTGCAAGCCTTTTCATGAGTAGATAAATTCTCATTCTGATTATTCATATGCCGATTTGGATTTGGAGAATGTGAGGTTCCAGTTGCTGGATTTACTGTGTTGTGGGTTCTTGTTTTGAAATCCAAATGGTTTTGATTGGACACGGGATCAGACAATTTCATAAGAAGATCAATGTCGTACCCTTTATTTTAGCTGTTTGAGATTCATTTTTTTTAAATAGATACATTTTACAAATATAAGGTATCTATGTGGTTTATGTTTGATTTAGGAGTTTTAATTTGGTTTTGGTTCTGTTTAAGAATTTTAAATGGTGTAATGAAATTTTAAACATTTTAGTACGGTTTAGTGTATTATTAGACGAAATCTGTTTTTTTTTTCATGGTTATCAAGTTTTAGACCGAATTAAAGAATTTGCAAATAAGAAACTCGTTTTAAATCTTGTGTGCCTAGAAAAAGAGGTCAAAGTTTTGTGTGGTAAGCGACTTAATGCATACTTTATATGGAGTTGTACCCCGATCACCCACCTAGTTCTTTAGTATTTTGTAAGTCTCTTTGTCACCATATCACTTTCAAGCATTAACGTCAAACCTAACGAACTTTAAGCACATTTGCTTATCATAAACAGCCCCATATTCCAATTAGAGTCACCTATAATTCCCGAAGTTACACATAGACATGGACTTGTTAATGCACAGTGTTCCTATAAAAGGGAATCAAATGAAGCGTTGATTCAAGTGATAAAACCAAATTACACTTCTGTGGTATAAAACTCTCATAGTCTCAACTACTCTATTCATCTACATTCAAGTTGCTTGTTACTTTGCTCTGTTACACCTTTACTCGGTTTTACCTCCTCCCCAACTCAAGTCATATTCTGTCTTGTTTCTTTTACTGCCACTACTAGAAAAAGAGGTAAAAACCGACGGATTTTCTAACGGACTTTGCGGCCGTCGGAAATTTTGTTAGTTCGACGTCGGTTTACCGTTGGTTATCTATTTTATTTTTATTTTTTATTTATATTCGTCAGTTTCCGTCAAAAATTATTTACGAAAATAGACGGAATTTGAAAATCGAATTAATTTAATTTTTTAATTTTTTAAAAAAATCTGTTGGTTTCCGTCAGTAATGATTTTGAAAATTTGAATTATTTTTTTTTTAGTTTTTTTTTTATAATTTCCGTCGGCACCGTTAGAAAATTACTGACGGAACCCGACCAATTTTGAAAATTCGAATTATTTTTTAATTTTTTTTTTCAAAAAATATTTTTTCGTCGGTTTCCGTCAATAATTTTCTAACAGAAACTTACGGATTTTAAAAAATTGAATTGATTTTTTCTAAAAAAAAACTTTTTTTATAATTTCTGTCGGTTTCCGTCAGAAAATTACTGACGGAAACCGACGACCACCGAATCTTCTTCCATAGGATTCTTCTTCTCCTCCACCTCCTTTAACTCCTCCTCTTTTCTCTCCTCATCTCCTCCTCCTTTTTTTTTTTTCTTCTTCTATTCCTCCTACTCATCCTCCTCCTCCTCTTCTTCCTCCTCCTCCTCCTCCTCCATCTTCTTCTCCTTCTCCTCCTCCTCCATCTTTTTCTCTTTCTCCTCCTCCTTTCCTTTTCCTCTTCCTTCTTCTTCTCCTTTTCATTATCATTTTCCTTCTCCTTCATTTCTCTTTTCTTCTTCTCCTTTTTCTCTCCCTCTCTCTTTTTCTCTTTTTCTCTCTCTCTCTCTCTCTGTTCTCCTCATTCTCTCCATCTCTCTCTCCCTCTCCTACAACCACCATCCATTCCGCTCCAATCACCATCGACCTAATCCGCCCTGATTCATCCAGATCCGCACCATCCGTGTCGATTCTGAGCAGATTGGAACGGTTTGGGCCGTTTGTGAATAGTGAATTTTTTTTTTCAAAAACCGACGGATTCTGACGGTCCTCCGGCCACAAAAACCGACGGTCCTCCGGCCACAAAAACCGACGGATTCCGACGTTTCTACGGCCACTGGAAACCAACGGATTCTGACGGCCACTGGAAACCGACGGATTCCGACGGTCCTCCGGTTACCGTAAACTTACGGATTCCGACGATCCTCTGGTTACCGGTAACTGACGGATTATGATAGTTACCGATTGTGGTTGGAATCTGTCAGAAAAATTACCGACGAAAACTGACGAATTTTTTATTACCGACGCTGTAAAATCGACGGTGGAAATCTATCAAAAAACTGTTGGAAACAACTATTTTCTGACAGAAACTGACGGAGCTTGTAGTGTGCATGCAAGGAAAAAAAGTATCACTTTGGTGTGTTCTGTTTAAGGAATACATATGAAACTGGTCAGCACAGGCCATGCAATATTGCCGTATATAATCTACTTTAACAGCTAAGCATATATCGTTGATGTGTTAGTATTTCTATACTATAAACTACATGGCTGATGAAAATGATAATCAGACAACACCTCCTTAAACTGAATTCAAAAAAAAGAAGAAACTTCATTAACGAGAGAAGTCTCTGAACTCTTGACCAATGCACAAAAATCCATAAATTATCCTCCTCACTCTCCATTAAACCGTCAGCTCTCAACTAACTTATGTAAGGTCTGGCAAAGCTACAATTTCCTGCACCACCCCTAAAACTAGTTAAATAGTCATGCATAAGAATTAAGAGAAAACCTATTCAAAAGTGCATTACCGTGTTGAAATGCAACAATGTATCAAAAGGCTTATAAAAAAAGATGGGTCAGTATGCTTACCTATTGCATCTTCTTTATCTTATTCGTGGGCTTAGCAATAAGCTTCTGTAGTAATCTTTCTTCAATCTTCCTATACTGTGTTTGAACCATTCGATGTGTTACACATAGCTTCTCATCAATGTGATGCTGGTATCTCTCGTACAGAATGGGAATCAACATAGTAAGAACAACACCTGTCCATTTGAATCACGACGAGTTTGAGAACATTAACTGCAAAAAAAAACAATACTCTTCCCTTATGTGAACGACAATGTGGAAAACAAAACGTACTCACCAAGATAGAGTATTGTAAGGAAGTTTATGAAACTGCCAACAAATGATACTGTCCACAACACAACACTAACCTGCCATAACAATAGCAAATTTTTTCTTTCTAACGAAATTGCAAATCTACAAAAGCTATACGAAAAAACCAAAGGACAAGATAGTTTTCTAACCCGAAAGAGTTGTTTGGCATTTCTGTTAACGTAAATATCACGAGCAATTGAGAGAACAGTATTAATCAAGACTCTTAGAGAATCAGCAAACATAAGAACAGATGCTTCAGTGATTTCAAGATTAGGAAGTTGAGGCAAAGGCCTAATCCAAAAAAGCAAAAAGATTGAGAAACATTCAGATTCAGAGAGTAATACAAAGCTTATCTTATCAAAGATTCGAGAAAGAAAGCTAAAATGAAGAAGCTGAAGATGAATTAGAATTAACCTATTGAAAAGAATAGCAGATTTAGCCCAGAGGAAGAGTATAACGACGAGAAGAAGCTGAATGTTAGCAACAAAGGGGAAGAAACTATATCCACATTTCTCGAAGAGGAACCATAACAACGTCGCTGATCCGAGAAGAAGAAATCCTCCGCGTCGGTTCTTCCACAGAATCAAATTCGCGACTGCGGAAAGAAAAGAGGAAAAATCAATGATTGAAGTGGAAAAAAAAAATTGAGAAAGATAGAGAGCGACCTGAGCCACCGTTCATAGGTTGATGACGAGATTCTTCCATGGCGAAGTTTTGGTTCCGAGAATTAGGAACCGAGAAGGAGGAGAAAATTGGAGCGATCTCACCAATACCAGAAACTGAGGGAGTCTCTTTTGTTGTTCTTAGCCCATAGTTTGTTAATGTATTTTTTTGGTATGAAAGATTTTTTTTTTTATTGAGATAAAAAGATTATTGAAACCTTTGCAAATTGGTTTTAAAGCTAGGTTTTTTTTTCTGCTTTTAACCATTTTCAACTTTCTCTTTCACCTTTTTTTTACTTCCTTTGAAAAGAAAAAAAATAGTCTAGATAGCAATAAAACATAGATTTTTTTATAAAAAATATAGTTAGAGGGTGTTATTCGTTTATATATTATAGTTGATTTGAAAATTTATATTTTAAAAATTTTAAAAGTTTAACAATTTTCAAATCTAACAAATGTATTTAAATTATTATTTGTAAATTTTTATTTTTGGATTTATTTTTTATATAGAAATCTTTTTCAAATCCACAAAAGTCTACTATGAAATCAATATGAATGGAATAACATTGAATTTTAACTAGTATTTAAAAATCACTAAATAAAATAGCATGTGATAATCCAATAATACATAACTTCATTTGGATTTCAAAAATCATTAAAATCCAATAATCAATAATCTCACTAAATTTTGATTGATATTTCATGGAGTTTTCTTATGTATAAATCTTATTTACCAAACGATTTTCCATTTCCCTCGTATAAATATTCCCTTGGTGTTCTATATTAAAGGTAAAATCTGCGCATTAAACAAAGTTTATCCCAAGTTTTTACCGAATCGTTTGTTATTTCTAAATAGAAACTTTTCACCGTCATTTTCTTAAATAAAGTATCAAAATCTTGTTATCTTAGGCTAATTAATTAACTCTTTAAGAAATTCATTACTTCATCCTTTGCTGCGTACATACACAAACCGGTAAAACTTGCTACAGTTCTTTCCTTATAGATTCATCTAATGTTGAAAAATGAAAACGAAAGGAAAAGAAAGAAACGCATCTTGCAAAGTGATTTTTGAAAAAACCATGTAAAACAGACACAATAAAAGCTATGGACACTTCTCATGAAACCTCGATTTATTAAATATCGGACGTGGACGAGCTTCTACAACAGTCTCTTCTTCATTACCGTCGTCCTCAGATGATACTTCTTCTCTAGGTTGATTATCTTGATCTTCAGTGTTTGGTTTTCTCTTCTTCTCCTGCTTCCTCTGCTTCTTCTTTTGACGTTTCAAACGCTTCTTTGATGTTTTGTCCTCTGCAGCTTTCAGTTTCTCTTCTCTTCTTATAGTAAATTCCGCCATTTTTAAACGCTTGTTATAGTCAATATCCATCCTTGTGAGCCGGTCTTGTTCTCTTCGCCTCATTTGTCGATACTGTAACAGAGAGTGATGCATCATTATCGCACAATCTATGATATGTCTAGTAATTAAGCAAAAGGATGTATACACGTTCTTTCTATATATAAATACATTTTAGAAAAAATGCAGCTTGAGACCATTAAAAGCCAAAAAAAACTAAAACTTGCAGGGCCAAACATCATTAAGCACTCAGCTATAATCAAATAGAACTAAAACAATAATCAGTACCGATTAATCACTAAAAACCACATGAGCCTCCCATAGAGAATGGCTCTTAGTTCAAGCTCTATCAGACTTTTAACCAGGTATGACGGCATTGTGATCCGTCACAAGACTAAGAAAGCAATGTCAGAAAACAAAACACAAGTCTTCTAAGAAAAATCAGATCCCTATCATACCAATGACACAAAAATTCTTTTAATTGATTGAGCTATAGCCTGGAAACCTAACCTAACTATGCCTAAGAACAAAAGATGAATCATTGTTTGCAAATCAACTAACTGAGATTTTCAGTAACTGAAGCAGTTTCAAGTTCTACTCTTTGCAATATTTGATTCCAGAAACTGAAAACTGTCGCATCCCCTCAACGGCTAATCAGCACCGACTAATTACTATCCCACATGAGTCTCCCGCATAGAATTACTCTCAGTTCAAGCTCTATCAAACTGTTAACTAGGCAAGATAACATTGTGATCCGTCACAAAACTTGAAAAAATGTCAGAAAACACAATCTCACTAAGAAAAATTACGATCCTAATGATAAAGTCCCCTTAATCAAATTGACGGTAGCTAGGAAACAACACCTAACTATACCTAAGAACAAAAACCTAAGCCCTAGGCAATTTTCAGACAAAGGACCTTCATATAATTGATTGAGATATAGCTTGGAAACCACAACATAACTATGCTTAAGAACAAAAGACTTAGCCTTGTTCGCACATAAGTCAATTTGTCAGTCAGCAAAGAAGACTCATGTTCTATTGTATGCACTTTTCAGTTCAAAACGCAAGTCCAATACGAACAAAAGACGAATCCCTTATTCGCGAATTGTTCATTCATTAAAGATAGATTCATCTTGAAAACAGTCACGACTCTTCAACGGAGACTAAGAAGCAAGTTATAAAGGATAATATCAATTACCTGGTGGAAATCGCCGGAACCAGAACCAGCGGAACTTCCGGAGGTATTGCTAACGCGAACAGGGACGTTCTCGAGGATTCTTCTGAGCTTTATCTCTAGATCTTCTTCGTCTTCTAGCATCACCGGCGGTTTATACTCCACGATAGATGTAGATCCTCCGTGATCAGCCTTCTTCGCCTCCATTAACGCCGAAGCTGTC
The DNA here is from genome assembly GCA_039880935.1 of Streptanthus diversifolius. Lineage (NCBI taxonomy): Eukaryota > Viridiplantae > Streptophyta > Magnoliopsida > Brassicales > Brassicaceae > Streptanthus > Streptanthus diversifolius. Next base: position 2,330,515 of record JAXGFM010000001.1, read on the forward strand.
GTGGCGGAAACAACCAATCTGGTGTCGCCTTGGTTAGATTTCCCGGTCGACATTGTTGTGTGCTCGTGAAAACCCTAATCCGGTCACAATTGGGGATTTCTTCTCTCTTGCGATTCCCAGCCTCGACTTCTTCTCGTCAAGACGATATTTTTGGCTTTCAGGTGTCTATCTGTTGGGCTTTATGGGCTTGGGCTCGGTTTGTCTGTAATGTTTTCGGTATTTTGGATTAAGTCCACCATCTTAAAATTCTGAAACTTAAAAGGAACCTAAACGAGTGTGACAGTGTGACACATGTAGAGGTAAATCTAGATTAGTCTTGGGCATTCAGGTCGGGTCCGTTCAGATTTTTCATATTTTCGATCTTCCGAGTAGATATGTATTGGAGAGAGAAGTTCTAAAACACTCTCCACATGGAGAGAGTGTGTCAAGTGTATTCTCTATGCTTCTAAAATACTCTCCATGTGGGACCACCTATAATTTTCACACTTCCTTCCATCGATTACCCTTCTCCTTCTCCCCTTCCTTCCTTCCTTTTTTAATTTATTTAATTTATATACAATTCAATCATTCCCTCTCTCCTCCTTTATTTAATTTATTCAACCACTTTTATGGGACCCACAAAAATCACCATCCTCCTTCTTCCTTGGCCATTAACGTGGTACCTAACTCCTCATGCTCATTTTTTTTTTCAATTTCTTCTTCTTCTGTGATTCTCTTCTCTTCATTTTATACCTGGAAATTGTGTACATTCGTCCAGAAAAGCTTGTTCGTCCGTTCTGCAACTATGAAAACTCATTTCCGCCATTAACGTGTAGCTCCACTTTGATGATTTGTAATTTTGGTTGTTGAAGTCAATTTGAGCGGGATTGGAGCTCTGGTTCTTGATTTCAGGTTTTTTGCATCATTTAAAGGTCAGTTTCAGTTTTTAGATGTAGTTTAGTGATAGGATCTGTAATGTATATCGTTTTATTTATTACAGAGAACGTATAACTGAATGTTAGAAAAATACAACTCAATACAACTAGTTGGAAATGTATAACTGATTACAACTGTATACAACTACAGCTTACATTCTACAACTGAGTATAACTATGTTTAAAATATACAACTGAAAACAACCGAGTATTAATAATGTTGAATTTTTTTGTTTTCAGGTTATAATGAATCGAAAGCAGCGCACTCTGGTACACATTGACTACGGTGGAAATTATGTAAAGAAGGGAGATGATGTTGTATGGGTTTCAGCACAAGATGTTCATCACGCTCTTGTGATGAAAAAAAAGAGTGATGAGGTGACGTATGTGCTTTTGGTTGAAGATATATGCAAGAAGATGGGAGTGGATGAAGTTAGGACTGAACTTAAAATTAGTTACATCCCACTTCTAGTGGATCCTAAGAAGCCAATTTATATCTTGGATGATGAAGGACTTATGTGTTACTTGGAGCTCTATGAAGATCATTCGAAAAGTGTGCTGCATGTGGAAGCTGTCAGTAATCAGAGCCAATTTGTTGCAAGTAATTCAGACATGATTTCTAGTGCAAGAGAAGATTATGGCAATACGAATCAAGCTGCAAGTGAGCCATCGAAACATAATGTTATTGTTGTACACGATGAGGAAGGAAGAGACATGGATACCTTGTTTATGAATGAAGTCATTGAGGTCACACCTTCGGTGCAAGGAGATGAGGCTGCAAATCTCGAATGGGAAGATGGTATGAATGTGGAAGTTGGCCAACAATTTGAAAGCAAGGCACACGTGCAAGAATTAGTAGAGAGAGCTGGACATTTAAATTGTTTTCAATATGCTGTTGTTAATACCGATACAAAGCGGTATGTGGTCAAATGTTGTGGAGCTGAGAGAGGTTGCAAGTGGTATTTGCGGGCTACGAGACATGCTGATTCGAGTTTATTCTCGATCAGAAGGTACAACAACATTCATACGTGTTCGCGTGCATCTTCTAGTACAAGTACAAGGAGAAGATGTGGCACAACACGGTTAGTTGCTTCTGTTTTGCATGATGATTACCCAGGAACTCTTGATACACCTAGTACAAAGAATATCATTGATTTGGTACAAGGAAGAGTAGGAGTGAAAGTATCCCGTAGTACCGCGCGGAGAGGAAAAAACAAAGCTTGTGAAGATGTACGAGGTTCTCCGGAGGATAGCTATAAGATGTTGTTTCCTTATATGTACATGTTGGAGAAGATGAATCCGGGTACTGTTACTTATGTGGAACTTGATGAAGAAAATAAATTATTGTACTTATTTTTCGCGTTGGGAGCAAGCATTGAAGGCTTTTCAGCCATGAGGAAAGTGATTGTTGTGGATGGAACTCATATTAAGAATGTAGTTGGTGGAAAGCTAATAGTTGCGACCGCACAAGATCCTGATCATCACCACTATCCGATTGCATTTGGTGTTGTTGATGGTGAGAAAGATTTAAGTCTTACTTGGTTTTTTAGTAAGTTGAAATCAGTATTACCGGATAGTGGTGATCTAGTATTTGTAACGGATAGACACATGAGTCTTATCAAATCAATAGCTGAGGTGTATCCGCTAGCTCTGCATGGTTATTGTACTTATCACTTATCTCAGAACGTGAAGGGAAGCTGCTCATACGTCAACAAAGAAGCACTTGCAAAATGGTTCAGGGCAATGGCAGAAGTGTACACGGAGTGTGAGTTTCAAAAGCAGTACAGTGCTTTTATTAAAAGGTATCCAGCGGCAGGAGATTATCTTCATAAAAGTTGTCCTGAAACTTGGAAATGGGCAAGATGTTATTTCCCGGGAGATAGGTACAACATGTACACAAGCAATGCATGTGAGTCTATTAACGCGGTGTTGAGAGAAGGAAGGAAGTACTCTCTTCTGCCGATGATTGATGTCATTGTTTCAAAGATTGCTGAGTGGTTCAACAAGAATCGACAGAATTCTCTCAAAGATGGGATGTTGGTGCCTTTTATTGAGAAAGAGTTGCTGCGGCGGAGAAGTTAAAGGTGACAGTGTTAAACAGTTATTTCCTTGAGTTTAGCGTGTGTGGAGAAGATGGTAATGTTTATTTGGTTGACCTGAGAATGAATAAATGCACATGCAAGCGCTTTGATCTTGATAAGTATCCATGTGTTCATGCTATTGCGGCCCTTATGGAAGCAAAGAAGAAAAAGTACACCGAAATTGAAATACATGATTTGTGCTCCAAGTATTATTGGATGACGAATTGGGCATTGGCTTATTGCAGGACGATATATCCAGTACCTCATATGTCTCAGTGGATAATTCCTGACCATATTGCTGATAAGGTTGTCCATCCTCCGGATTATGTCACCAAAAGAGGAAGACCCCAAGTAACAAGATTTCCATCAGTTGGAGAATATCGGAGAAGGAGAAAAAGCACGTCCAGGGGAGGTTTGTACTCGTACTTTGATTGTAGTAGTGGTGGTAGTGGTGTGAGAGATTGATACACCTATGTATTATTGGGTATTACTCGTAAAACTATGTAATAGAACGTACAACTGTGTATTACTGGTAAAACTATGTTGTAGGGTGTGGTTTAGGGTTTAGGGATTAGGGATTAGGGTTTGGGTTTAGGGTTTAAGGTTTTATGGTTTGAATCATGTATTTGGGATACTAAAACCAGTTTTTAGTCTATTTATGATGATATCCAGTTATGAATCAAGAAAAAAATGTGGAAAATAGCATGTTCTAATCTAATAAATCCTAAACATATATGTGTGTTGTTAGCTAGTTTGATTAAAAGCATGCGAATTGCTCAAAATTTTTAATTTCGAGAATGTGTTCCTATGAAAGTTTTTTATACGAAATTTGTTAACCTAATGGAGTCGATACAACTAATAAAATTGACTAGAAATATCAGTATAACTGAAAAGCCCAAAAACAACAATTATACAACTACTTGTTATTTATATAACTATGTACAACTATAATGTGAACGCTCTAGTGTGAACAAGTGTGAACGCAGAATATTTTCTATTTTTTAATTGAACAGTAGTGTGAACACGCGGGTGGGGCCTGCTGGCGATAGTGTGAACACGCGGGTGGGGCCTGCTGGCCATAGTGTGAACACGCGGGTGGGGCAACACAAGTTGTATACAGTTGTGTGCAGTTATGTTCAGTTGTATTATAAAATTGTAGTTGTATTATAAAAAAGTAGTTGTGTTCTCAAAACAACAAGAACATCATAATAGAGTTTAATACCTAAAATAACACAATAGAGTTTAAAACCACAAAACAACAACAACAACAAAGTTTAAAACCACATAACAACAACAACAAAGTCTAAAACCACAAAACAACAACAACAAAGTCTAAAACCACAAAACAACAAGTACATAAACAACACATAAGAGTTCAAGCATTAACAAAAGGGTTTTGCCGAAATTTAGAAGGACATTTTTTCCTTTTCAGCCTCTTAGATGGACTAGGGCTGTCTTCATCACTATCGCCACTACCACCATCACCACCATCACCACCATCTACATCACCACCACCCAAATCGCCACTACCACCATCACCACCTACATCTCCACCACCATCACCACCTACATCTCCACCACCATCACCACCTACATCTCCATCACCACCATCACCACCATCACCACCATCATCTCCATCACCACCATCACCGCCTACATCTCCACCACCACCAACACCATAACCACTATAACCACCTTCATCATCCTTACCCTCACCCTCAATCTTCTTCTCCAATAAATCAATCCTTACCTCTAGCGCATCAAACCTCTTGTTGATGTTGTCAAAACCTTCTTCCATCATCTTCATAAGTCTTTCATAACCCTCCACCACTTCCTCAGTTTCAGCGCCAGCTTTCTCCACTTCAATTGTTTCTGGGAGTTTCTACTCTCTCCTCACAGTCAATGCTCGACCAGCTTTGTCTAACTCGAAGATGTCTTTCCAGAAAAATCTTCTTACCATCAACCAACCACTGGTTCCAGCTCAGAGATAAGAAAGAATCTCCTTCATCATCAAAGTTATCTTCAAAAATGTGTGACAGGAGGTCTTGCTCGTATACATCAGGTTCCAAGATGCTTACGATCCTCTGTGCATCAGTCTGCAAAACCAATAGTCAGTCCACACATTATTAATACAAATAGGTACTACTAAATACAACTAAGTACCTCTGTTGATCTAAGTGCTTCATTAATCTCTTCTAACGGAAATCCTTTGAGATAATTCCCACGTCTTTTTTTCCGCCACCTTCGTTTACACATCCTCGGACATCCACGGTCAGCTGTGGGGTTATCTTCGCGAAACTTCAGTCCCAAGTCTGGAATGGCTTCACAAGCCAAAAGCTGCAAATCACTTCCATTAAGCCAACAGTGAAATTTCTACAAATACAATAAACTATACGAAGAAGTTTACCTCTAACGGAATGATGAATCCCGGAAAGCACCATGTGGGTTTAGCAACTCCTTTGAAATGATCCATCATATGGAAAATCTCTTCAATACAATCATCAAAGGTGTATCGCCCCAATGGAAATGTGCTACATTCTTCGAGATCGTCCACAATTCGAAGAAGGAAAGGATCAATAAATCCATACCTTTTTGATCCTTTGATGATGGTGCACAGGAACAATAGAACCGCCATTTTAAGTCGCTCTCTATCGAGTGCCATTGTCTTCAGTTTTGCTCTCACTTCAGAAACAGTTATTTTCTCAGTCTTCTTAAAGTGTCGCTTCACAAACCTCAAGCTCCCAAGTGATTCATACGCTGGAGGATAGGAGCGACAGTCTAATCCACTGATCAACGCATGTTCTCTCAGCGAATACCGCACTGGGACACCACTAACTGCAAACCAGCACATCTTAGGGTTCTCCATTGGGACTGTGCGTAAGCGTAGCATCCACATTCCCATTAACTTGTGGTTATTTCTTCTCTCCTTATGCCAAATGTGCTGGAACTGATGATGATTTGCAAACCATCCCGGTTCTAGTGCCCCTTGTCGTCCATTCTTAAGACCCGCAATCTCGTTCAGCGTGTTATAATCCTCACACTTAGACGCAATCTTGCAGATTGTAACATAATCTGTGTTTTTAAAGAAGAGTGTTCCGGGACCAGGCGGCTCAGGAACCTGCAATCCAAACACATTTTCATTTAGTAGTCATATATGTTGATACTCAATTACATAAATACATGTAGTTGTACAAATTGATACACAGTTATATAAACGCATGTAGTTGTACCGATTGATACACAGTTATATAAACGCATGTAGTTGTACCGATTGATACACAGTTATATAAACGCATGTAGTTGTACCGATTGATACTTAGTTGTAAATAAACATCTAGTTGTATAAATCGATACTCAGTTGTATTACGGTTACTATCATACAATACCAAATTTCTTCAAATCAACTACTAATCTATGGTCTAATTCCGCCTAATTTTATCTAAAATAAGCTACATTGATTAGGGTTTACCTCGGTATCCACCGATGTGTCAGAGGCCGCCGGTTGCGCTGTCGACGGTTCTGCTGCCGCCGGTTCCACTGTCGACGGTTCTGCTGCCGCCGGTTCCGCTGCCGCACTTGTTGGAGTGGAGTCTATTGTTGGAGACGGCGGATTTGGAGATGGCGGAGGAGATGGGGGATTTGGATATGGCGGATTTGGAGATGACCGATTTGGAGGAGACATCGGAATTGTAGGAGATGGAGGGTTTGGACAAGATGGAGAACTTGGAGAAGATGTGCGAGTTGGAGGAGACCGTGGATTTGGAGGTGGAGGGCTTGGAGAAGATGGGAGGCTCGGAGAAGATGGAGGAGTCGGTGGAAATGGAGGACGAGGCGACCAAACAACCATCCGAAGTTCTCTCGGCGGAGATGGAGTTCGTTCTCTCGCCGGAGGATGATTTTTTTCTCCTCCGCTTCGCAGTTGGCTTCTTCGCCGGTGCCTTCTTCCTCTTCGCGGGTTGCTTCTGCGTACTTGTTTTCTTCCCACTTCGCGGAGGAACCATTTTTAGGTGTAGGATTTCACTTCAATTTAAGAAGGAGAAGCTTAATTTAAGCTTTCGTGCGGATTTGCCGGAGAAAACGGAGGGGGAGAGGGCGAGAGGGACGACGGAGATTCCGGAGGAGGAGTGGGGTGAGAGGGGGAGATAATCGACGAGTGGTGGGTCCCATGGGCCGAAATTTAATTTTTTAAAATTTAAAATTTTCGGGTCGGGTCGGGTAAGCGGATAATCCGTTGGGTTATGGTATGGGTTGTAATTATTTTAAATTGCAAATGTTATCTCGTAATTTTGTTATTTTCAATATTAAAAAAATTCAAAAATAAAACAAAAATAGGGGAGGAGTGTTGTAGAACACTTTTTAAACGGGGGGAGTGTTTTAGAATTTGTCTCTGTATTGGATCCATATAGGACTCAAGAATTTTAGGTTCGGTTTGGTTTAGGTCATATCAGATCCGGTTCGGTTTTGGGATTTCAAATAAGAACCACTAAAAGAACCAAATTTTGTTCAATTTGGTAGCTTTTATACGAAAATTCAAATTGCCGATATATATTAAAAACAAATGAGAAATTATTGGATTAATGATTTAGTAGGATTTTATTTTATTTTTAAAATTCTTTCTTATTGTATCTAGTATTTGTAATAATCTTTCTAAATCCAAATTTATTGGATTTAATATTTTTAAATATCTTTCTAAATCTTGACTATTATATTGATCATTTATATAAATTTGTTCAAATCCTCTATATTAGAAAATAAGGATTTCATCAATAGAATTTATCAAATATGATTTAATGAGATTTTAGAAAAAAAATTTAGTTAAAAGTTAAAGAATAGAAATATAACCTCTTATGATGGTATTTGAAGGATTTTTCAAATTTAACTATTTTTTAGTTTCAATCTTAAAAAAATCAAATATTTTGAAATGGTTGTAAGGAAAAAAATATATTTTGAAATGGAAAAAATATTTATTGGAAATCAAAATTATTAACAAAAAAATCTGGTAGAAACTTTTATTTTTTTAAAAAAAAATCTTAACAAATCACCAATAATTTTTAATTTTTTTTTCAAAATCACCATTTTAAAACCACACCACACATGTCTTAGGTTCTAACCCAGTATCCCGCAATCTTGGAAGAGATATTAAATCCATTAGATTAAGTTTACAAAAAAAACTTCACCAAAATCCTCAAAATTTTCAAAATCCTACCAAAATCACATATATAAATCCCTACCAAAATCCTTGATATTCTCAAAATCCATTTAAATTTCACCAAATTTTAAAATCCTCAAATCCTATCAAATCATCAATAAACTTATAAAATCCATTACAGAATGTATCTAATTTGGGTTATTTGAGGATTGAATGTTATTTTGATCAGTAAACTTATAAAATACATAAATTCAAAAAGTTTAAAAACATTGGTGATGTTTTTGGATTATTCGAGGTCCTGAATAGTTTTTGGATAAAAACTAACTCATACCAAAAATCGAATCAATTCTGTAAAGGAATCATTTAGGTTATTTTGAAGAACCGAATCAAACCGAATCATATTTTTTAGTGGATTTGGTTTGGTCTTCTCATATCATATTTTATGTCCAAAATAGTCTAGATTTTTGTGTTTCTCTAAGGAGTAATGAACAATTATTTCAACATATACATGTCGCAATATGTTAGCTTCGATACTTAAATTATAAAATTATAAATAAGAAATTCGATTTCATTAACTGTAAACTTTTGGTTTTAATTATTATTTATTTGCATTACAAAGACAAAAAGACTTTTAATGAAAAATTAATGAGTTATCTAAGGTCGTAATGTTGGATTCATGGTTTGTTCTTTGAAACCATGACATCTACACCTTCCATTATCACATCGACAATCAACACAAGCTTCACAAGCAATGTTCGTTAAACATTCTGATCTTTTTTTGCATTTAAATGAGATGATGATTTCTTTTTTGCCTTCCACCATAGAGTTTGAAACTGCCAAAAACAAAGAAAATTAAATCAAACTATCACATTTTTATTGAAGCGAGCAATGAGTAAAATTTTGTTTGAGGTAAATAAGCTAAATACAAATAGTGGTGAAGACAAGAGCGGCCAAGAATACTGCAATAGTTATGCGAAAATTGTTCATATTTCTCTGAGTTTTGGAATGACTTTCTTTTATAAAATTTAATCAGAACAGTATGGATGTATTTGATTTGTTTTTATTGGAAGACTTTGATTATAGGTATAAATAGAGGAATCACGGGTCAAGAAGGTTACTTTGTTGCCTAAAATATATTATTTTTGCTTATGTTTTCACTTAAGCATATATAATACATATATAAGTGTTCTACTAAATTTGGATATTTTTCATAATGGTAATATTTTAAATTATATTTTTAGTATGCATCATTAAATATTTAATAAAAATTAAAATTTAGTAAAACAAAAATCAAAAAATAAATATGGAATAATTAATTACAAATCCATAGTTTTGACTTTAGATTTTACCAGATGTCAATACTACATTAGATGTATTTTTGGAAAAAAGGTGGTTTATGTTTTCAGAAGGTTACTTTGTTGCCTAAAATGTTTTATTTGTGTTTATGTTTTCATTAAATTAAGCATATATAAGACATGGTAAGATTGTAAATCTCCTATTAAATTTAGATATTTTATTAAACATCATTAAATATTTAATAAAAATAAATTTTAGTGAAGCACAAGTCAAATAGTAAAATCTGGAATAAATTAATTACATATCATAGTTTTGATTTCAAATTCTACCAGATATCAATATTATATAGATGTATTTGGAAAGAGCTGGTTTATCTTTTAGAATGACATGGATGGATTTATAATATACACTATAATAGTGGAAGGAAAGCTCTTCAGCGATGACACATCAACATCTTCAAATGAATAAAAAATTAATATGTATCAATAATTAATTATATAATATTAAATCATTTAATTAAAATTTAAATATTTAAAACAATATTAAACAGAAATGTAAAATAAATGAAAATTATAATTAATTCAAAAATATTATAAACGTGTAAGTATTATATAATGCAAGATTTAAATGTATTTTTTAATGTTTTTAACATTATCTCTAAGCTAACATATAAGTAATGAGACTAGAAATTTACAAACTTATCTTCAATATACACCAAACTAAAAAATACTTGTTTGGATTATAATCTACATAATCACATAAAGGCAGATATAATGAATTTGTGAAGATTGTGTGTATATGGATGAAATAGCTTATTCTTACAACACATTTGTGAATTAGTAAAGAATTTGAAAATATGATGATTTGAATTATGGGAGAGTGGATCCACAAAAATATTATTAAGAAATATACTATATACCTATGTGAATATGACAATTGAAATATTTTTATCATAGTATAAAATTTCTTCTTTTCGTCAAGATGATTGCATCAACGGTACTATATCTTCTTCTGAGAAATCTTCATTTTTTATTTGTTATGCATTAAAAATATATTTCATTTTTTACATCGAAACCACTTTCTCTCTCGACCTTCACTCATCGCGTTGTTGCTCTGATGACCAGCATGCAGCAGCTCCTTCAGCGTCGGTGCAAGTCCCTACTCTGTTTTTATTTTGTCTTTGTTTCCTTTTCTCCTTGTTTCGTCTTTGGTTGATATATTGTTGACAAATCTTTCTATTGTTGAAGTGGGTCTACCCAACCGAAAACGACAAATCTGGTCTGATATGCGCGATTGTCACTAGAATAGTACTAGATAATGGTTCAGATAAAAAATTTTTATCAAGTGGTTTTAATATCACTTTTAACATTGCGAAATACTGGATTCAAACTATAAATATGTATAATAAATTTCAGAGATAACTACTATTGTACCACATGATTCTGACGATCCATATAGTTTTTAAAAGCTTATTTTTGTATATTCAATTTTTTCTTGTGTCAGATAGTCCAAATGGTTCATAATGTCACTTTTTCTTCCTCCAATTATTTCACATGACAATCTTTATTAAAATCTAATTTATAGAAATCTCAAATTCCAATTAAGGGAAAACGATCCAGATCCCCACGAGATTTGTGACATCTTATCAGTTCCCTCCCATTTTCGAACCACAACTTTTATCCCCATGAGACCATAGTTTTAGATTTATTTGAACCCGAATTTATATTTTTCATCCTATTTCCCCATAATTTCGGTTAATCATGGTTTTGTTATGGAATCGACTGGTTTAGGATCCAAACCATATATGGTATCATATGAATCCAGTTTTAAATCAAAATCAAAATCAATTTTACAAACCAAAATACCAATGAACCAATTTTACAAACCAAACCAAAAATTCCTTTTCTGATCTTCCCTTCTTCTCTTCACCGTCGATGGGTTTGTATCGGAGATTTCTTGGTGGAATTAGATTCTCCGTTCCCGAGTTCCGACTGTCCTCTCAATTACAGTTGGCTAATTCTACTTCACCGTCACAGTCTTCGTCTTCGTCTTCATCTTCTTCTTATACTCCTTTTCCACCGCCGGACTCTGCTCCGGAGAAGTTCGATCTCGTGTCTAGCACTCGTAAGCCGTGTTTCCTCGTCTTCCTTTGTTTTCTCTTTCTCCCCGAACTCAGTCTAGTGTCTTCGACACAGTTTTGTCTCTAAAGTTTGAGTTTTTAAGTGTCTGAAGCCTAAATTATTAGATTATCACCCATTTTTCGTCTAATTCGTGTATCAAACATAAAATCTTCCATAGTTTCAAAAGTCTAATGATGGCTTCCGATCTTCAGTGATGAAATTGTTAGTTCTTGATTCGGTTTGCAATTTGGTACTGATAGTTGTTTGGATCTGCAGAGCTAAAGGATGGAAGCCATGTCTTCCGATTCGGGGATGCAAGTGAAATTGAGAGAAATCTTGAGACCGAAGAAAATGCGAGATTCTTAGAGCTAGAGAAGCAACATGCTAAGATAGCAGAAGAAGCCAGTGAAGTTTCGAGGAAACAAGTAGTAAAAGATGGACATACATTGGTCGATCTCGATCCTGTTTCTGAATTGGAATTTTTGGTTTGGTTTGCAAAATTGGTTCATTGGTATTTTAGTTTGTAAAATTGATTTTGATTTTGATTTAAAACCGGATTCATATGATACCAGATATGGTTTGGATCCTAAACCAGTCGATTCCATAACAAAACCACGATTAACCAAAATTATGAGGAAATAGGACGAAAAATATAAATTCGGGTTCAAATAAATCTAAAACTATGGTCGCATGGGGATAAAAATTATGGTTCGAAAATGGGAAGGAACTGATAAGATGTCCCAAAACTCGTGGAGATCTGGATCGTTTTCCCTCCAATTAACTATGGAAATTTTTGACAAAGAGAAACTGTTGGTCTATGAATAAGAAATCAAGGTGCTTACATCATATATACTAATAAAACATGAACATTAGTAAGACATCGAATTGGTGATCACTAAATAAACTAAGACATTTAATCGGCGACCACTTAATAAACCAAATAAATGAAAAATGGACAAAAATTCATTTTTAAATATATATATATATATATATATATAAAGAATTATGGTTTCTTTTGTTTCTCATCAAATTTAAAGAGAAAAATATTCTTTATAAATTTCTCCATACATGAGAAAAATACATAAATAAAGTGGAATCTATGTGTCCAAAACTTGACAAAATTCTTCTCTTAATTGGTATAGAATTTGAAAGACAAGAAATTCACCATAACTTTTTTCGTAAAATGGTCACCAATTAAAGTTTAAGAGAAATATTTTGTCAAATTTGTTGTACACGGATCCTACATAATTCCTCTCTTTTTCTCATGTTTTAAAGAACTAATGAAAAAATCTTTCCTCTTCAAATTCCTTTCTTTTCTTTTAACCAATTTCTCAAATGACATTTTGTTCATTAGTTTATTCATTTTTTGTTCATCATATAGTCACTAATCAAAGTTTAATTTTTAGAATATATTTCACTGTAAATTTAAAGTCAGTTCATAGATCAATAAATATTGTACACCTAATCAAATATGATTAGTCAGATATTATTAGTTATAAAAAGCATTCAACTTATTATTGTTATTAGTGGTAGAATTATCACCTCTGAGTCAGAGGTGATAATTCTACCACTAATATGTAATGATAGTAGATTTCTTATGTTTGATAGTAAATTAAAATTATGTGATAAAATTATTATTTTTTGAGACAGATTTCCGGTAGATATGCTTATACATTTTGAAATACAGAAAATGATGAAATATTAAGGAAATGTGAAGTAATTGTGACAACAATTTTTTTCATGAAACAAATATCCTTACATCTTACAATTATTAGATAGTTTAAACATATATTACATCAAATAAAAAAAAATATAACAGAATATCAGATCAGCATTATTATACATAGCTCGATCTCAGCATGTTGGTACTTCGTTTGGCTTGCATCAAGGTTGCCGTTCTCTGAAAGATAAAATGGGATGGCTTTGTTTGTCAGATTCATTGTTATTACTGAAATGTGTTTGTCATTTTCTGAATTTCGTTCATCTCTGATGGTCTGATATGCTTGATAGCTAATTCAAATTTGGTGAATGTTAGTTCATGATGGATTTAAGAATCTACATTGCGTGATTTCTTTTTCTTTTAAAAAGCAGCTATGATTTTTTTTTCTTCTCCTCATTAGCTTCATTCTGAGGAAATTATCAAACCTCTCTGACTTCGAAACAATTCATAATCCACAGAAACCGATATGTAAACGCTTTGCGTTAGCTCTATGTTCATCAACACTCTTTGGCAATCTTCAAATAGGGAATCCAAAAGAGCTTGAGTCTTTCACGTTGGTTACTTCTCAGAGCCCAAACAATCCTTTACAAGCTTTTGAATTGGCATATACGCAGAGAGGAATATAATCATCAAACGGAAAAGTTGATTCAAGAAGGTTCATATTATGATGCTCCTTGTTCTCCTTGTTTCTATTTTACTACCTCAAAGACTTCCTCGAGCTCTCATATGATTACACCTGTACCCTTGTCATCTCCATTGACTCCAAATCGCTTTAGATAGATTCAGTAATCTTCAATTTCATTAGCAAGAATCTCATTAGGTATGAAAAACATATATTCTGCCACAAGAAACGAAAACTCCACTCCAAATCTAACAGCTTTCACTCTCCTCTTCATCAGATTCTCATCTCGTTCACTCATCTCTTATTTCACCTTCACTGGACTCTTCTTAGGGTCTCTTTTCTCTTCCTTCTTTTCTTCTGCAACTCTGATCTCGACTTCAGGTTCTTCACTACTGATCCATGAAGAACTCTCCTTCTCTTCCTTCTCAGCTTTGTCTCTCATTTTCTTTTTCAACAGATCCTCGATCAAATCTCCAAACACATAATCGTCTTTTCTAAACTTCCATCTCAATCTTTCTTAATATTTTCTCAATAAACTCATCAACCTCACCACCTCCTTCTGCTTTCTCGAGAGTTGCACAATCTTCTATATCGGACTTAAGGCCACTATCTAAAATCTCATTTGCAAGAAACATAACTCTTTCACGTCGTTCTACTTTCCCTTATTTCACACAATCACATTCTCTATCGTAATTAGGATAACGAGACACAAATTGATCACTCGTTTGACCTTTGGTCTCCATTATTTCAGAATCTTAGTTCTTGATTGAAAATGTCGACCAAATCTAAATGGGTTAGGGTTTGTGATACCGTAAGAGTGAAGTCAACTGGGTCTCCATTGATCCTCTGCTTCTGGTCTTCTTCAACTTCTTGTTATTATTCTGCAGTATCGTTGAATTCTTTTCATCAATATCAGCGAGAATAGTTGAAAAATATGAAGTTTCAGGACTCGTCTTCTTCTTCCCCGCATCACTTTCTTCTGCTTCCTTAATCGTTGTTCTTGCCTTTCTAAATGGACTAGTGTGTATAGTCTCCCGCAAGCCGACTTTTATACGACAAGTCAAAACACTTTTCAGATTGATAAAACAAATCTCTCAGCTTCTTTATCAAAACACTTGTCTAACGCAAACAGGAATTCACCGTGTACCAACACTCAAAAAAGTAAAAAGATATTACAGAGGCATTTTGCCAAAGAGATTCAGTGCTCGATAGTATAAACAGTTCTTCCTCGTTGAGAATTGACGGAGTCGCCATGCCTGAACTGAAAGCTTCAATCAATGAAGTAGTGTTTCAAAGGTCGGAATAATGTTATATTCCGACCTATATTCTTGAGAATGTCCTTCCGGGTTAGATAAATCGGTTTACCCCAAATTGTTATTGGTTAAGGAAAAAAAAGAGCAAATCAGTCTAAACCAAGATAAAGTTTGGTTAGCTACGATTTAACGGTTTAAATTTAAATAAATTAAGGATTACACCACCAATTCGAACCTGGTTAAAGTGGTTGAGCCTCCTGTATGCTCCCACTAGGGTTCGATCCATAATGGTACCACAAATATATAACGTAGTAAAATCCCTTCGGCGGTGTGGTGAGGGCACGTTGAGATTAATGTAGTCGCTGTGCGAGAGTGGATGCTTGTGAGCTGTGGTGGTCGTACGATGTTTGCTTAGTTTGTAACAGTGTTGGTTGTGGCGGTGGTCACGGTGGTTTATAATGTTTGCTTAGTTTGTAACAGTGGTCCTGGTTGTTTGGTGGTCATATGAGATGTTTGCTTAGTTTGCAACAGTCTTTTGGGGGTGGACATGGTGTGGTGGTTGTATGAGTTCTTTGCTTAGTTTGTTAAAAGCTAGCATACTAGGTTCATTCTCTCTTTGAACACATTCTCCAACTAAGATGCATATGTATGTTTCTAACAACGAGCAACTACCAAACACTTAAGTGGGCCTGTCGTATCCGGCCCATATATACAACACCCAACAATCTTGCCGTTTCAAGTTTGTCTGACTAGTAAGATAATATATTGTCCCACATCGCTTACACATATAAAGAATAACTCGTGAAGGAGAGTATAAAAAAAGAAGTGGAGATAACGAGCAAATTACTTACCTGGACGGGGTCAACTCGTGATCAAGAAGACAAGTGGCCTAGGCTAGTGACCTCCATTGCACATTAAGGAGGGGTGCTTAGCCTAAGGTCTCCCCAAGTGGGAGAGCCTGCGTCATTATTTGTGGCAGAGGGGGCCTGCGTTCGCGCGGCCCTTACCATCTATTCTTAGTTTTTCAACTTTAATTCGTTTGGGTTATAATTGTTTGTTATTATCTTGTTGAAACAGAGAAGATGATGAAAGCGACTGTGTTTTGGAAAACAGAAATATGTACTCTGAGAAGCGAACTTATCTCCTCCATGCTTTTGGTTGTGAATATAACATAAGCATCCAAATACACACATATGATTCAGTGGAAGTGATCGATTGTAGACCAGTTCAAATGGTGTCTTACGGTCACCCTAAAACTCAATTGGAAGATGAGAGTGAAACCCAAGAGCTAGAGAAACATTAAGGATATGACGATATTTGCGTTTGACACGTCCATTCTGTTTTGGAGTTCAGACGCAAAAAGTTTCATGTACAATTCCTTTTATGAGAAAAATATTCGGAGAGGCAAACAAACTCTGTGCCATTATCACTAAAACTAGTTTTTACTTCACTCGGAAAATGACGTTCAATAAGTGAAATGAAGTTTTTCAGATGTTTCGATACAGCTTGTTTGGATGGCAGAAGATAAATCCATACTGCTCTAAAATAGTCACCGAGAATCATTAAGAAATAACGAGAACCGCAAATCGAAGTAGTTTGTTGAATCTTGACTAATTAGATAAACTTTTGTAAGATCGATTTAGCTTCGACTTTGGGATTTGATCGATTGATCAAGCGAACGAGAAAAGAAAGATTGCAGAAGAAAAGATATAGAACAGAGGACACAAAGGTTTTGTTTACCCGGTGTTCACAATCCTTCCGAAATTTGATAAGAATGCTAATCACCGGGGCTCTGGGTACACAGAGCTTTTCTTTATGCTAAAACTTGAGAGATCTTCCGAGTTACAGACTCAGCAACTCAATGACTCGATAACAACACTCACACACTCCTAAACCCGCTTCTTTTAAACTCAGGATCAGGGAGAATAAAATGACATCGTACTTGGTTTTAAAAAAACTCGATTAATAACAAACATATAACCGACTCTAAACCAACACTATACCTGGTTAACTAATATAAACCAGACATTTGAATTTGGCGCTAAAAACCTTCAAAACTCCACCTAGCACCAAACTTCAAATGTGAGTGCGAGATTTTTCTTCAAACAAGGCTTCACCTCTCGATCTTCTTATGCAGGACGACTTTTGCATCTTCATCTTTTAAAAAAACTTCCTGAGAATACTCCTCAGACTTGAGACTCATCTCCCTAAGCAATCCGCTTAGCTTTGAAAAAATTATTGCTTTTTCTCATCTTTAGCTGTTTGAAACTCGGAGAAACTGCAGAGCTTCTCTAAATTTGCCCACTGGTGTCACCTTTGTAAAAATATCTTCTGGATTGTAATCTGTTGCGTTCTTCATAACCTGCACATGTCCAAGATGAATGAGATCTCTTATAAAATGATATTTTACCTCCATGTGCTTATTCCTGGCGTGAAACACTGCATTCTTTGCCAGAGCAATTGCGCTTTGCGAGTCACAATGTATCTTCACTGTTTTCTGTTTGAATCCTAACTCGTTAATGAATCCTTTCAGCCACATAGCCTCTTTTGTTGCTTCCGTTAAGGCTATGTATTCAGCTTCAGTTGTTTATAACGCCACCACCTTTTGTAGAGTTGACTTCCAGCTTATTGTGTTTCCTCCTGCCGTGAATACTATCCCAGAGGTTGATCTCCTTTTGTCAAGATCTGCAGCATAGTTAGAATCACATAAACCCTCTATTTCAAAGTTCCCTTTCTTAGTGAAACAAAGTTTAATATCTGTATTCCCCCGGATATATCTAAGAATCCATTTAACGGCTGACCAGTGATCCTTCAATGGCTTACTCATAAATCTGCAAACTAGACCGACTGCATAAGCAAGATCAGGCCGCGTACCGATCATTGCATACATTAGACTACCAACCGCGCTTTGGTAGGGAATGTTTTTCATCTTCTGAGACTGTTCTGCAATCTCTTTCTCAGTACCAGACCGAAGCTTAAAATGAGCTCCTAATGGAGTCAAGACTTCCTTAGCAAGATCTAATCCAAAATTCCCTAATACCTTCTGTAGATAGCCAGATTGTGATATAGTGAGAATACCCTTTTCTCTATCACGTTTGATTTCCATCCCTAAAATCTTTTTAGCAGCGCCTAGATCTTTCATTTCAAACTCCGAATTTAATATTTTCTTCAGGTCACTTACATGGTGTTTGCTTGTTGATGCAATCAAGATATCATCCACATAGAGAAGGAGATATATGTTTGTACCATCATTGAGCTCCTTTCTGTAGACAAAAATGTCATACTCACTTCTAAGGTATTCGTGCTTTACCATAAACTCATGGAACCTTGTGTTCTATTGTCTCGGCGATTGTTTGAGCCCATACAAAGACTTCTTGAGAAGACACACTTTATTAGGATACTTCTTGTCTATATATCCTTCTGGTTGCTCCATGTAAATGGTCTCATCCAAATGTCCATGAAGGAACGCTGTTTTGACGTCCATTTGTTCTAATTCCATGTTGTGATGAACAACTGCAGACAACAGGAATCTGATGGAAACATGTTTAGCAACCGGTGCAAAGATTTCTTGGGAATCAACCCCTTTCTTCTGAGAGTATCCCTTTGCAACGAGACGAGCTTTGAACCTTGGAGCTTTTGCCCCACTTATGCATGCTTTCCTCTTAAACACCCACTTACATCCAATAGCCTTTTGCGATTTAACAGGATCTACTAGCTTCCAGGTAACATTCTTCTTTAATGATACCATTTCCTCATCTGTTGCGCCTATCCACAAATCTCTATCTGGATCTTCCATTGCCTCCACAAAGCTTTGTGGTTCTGGTCGACCTCCATCTTCGAGAATTAGATAAGCAAAACCTGCAAGATCCTCATCCTCTGGATAAGTTTTATAATCGTCCAGTCTTAAAGGTGCTCTGACTTCTCTTCTTGGTCGATCTCTAGCTAACTAATAGTCACTTAAATCCTCTGTTTACTCATTTCTTGATATCTCTTCTTCTTGATCTTCTTGCTTTGATTCATCATCTTCAGAAGTTTCTCCACCTTGAACTTTGTTCCCTGCAGTCTTTTGTTCCATATTGTATCTGAGAATCTTAGAGTCTTTAGACTCATTCATATCCTCTTTAGCTTCTGTTTTTAGATCCTTGAAGATAGTATCTTCCTTGAAAATTACATTTCGACTAACGATGCACTTTGCCTCATCTAAAAGCCAAACATTGTAGCCTTTAACCCCTTCAGGATAGCTAGTAAATATCGCTTTCTTTGCCCTTGGATTCAATTTCCCTTCATATGTATGTACGTAAACAAGGCAACCAAATCTTCTGATATTTGACAAGTCCGAGAGAGATGAGGTCCATTTTTCTTCTGATTTCAAAATTTTTAGGGGTGTAAGTGCAGGTCTTGTGTCTTACTATTCCCTCATCTCTACAAAACTTATCAAATCTTTGATTACAAAATTCCAAGCCATTATCTGTCCTCAGCTTCTTCACCCTTTTCTCTGTTTGATTTTCAACCATATTCTTCCATTCAACAAACTTGTCAAATGCTTCGTCCTTGGTCTTTAGAAAGTATATCCAAACTTCCCTTGACCAATCATCTATGAACGAGATAAAGTATTGGCTCCTTCCAATACTTAAAGGTACATTTGGAGACCCTCATAGATCAGAATTGACGCATTGCAGGAATCTGCAATTTTTGCTCGTCCTTGTAGAAAGTAGAGAGTATCTTGATCCTTCCTGTAACCTTTCATAATCACGGTGCATCCTCTTACTATCTTAAGCACTCCATTTGATCCTTTGAATTCACACCCTTTCGCTTCCAAAGTCCCAAGAGATATAAAATTTCTTCCTATTGCCGGCATATATCTTACCTCATTTAGAACAAATGTTGTTCCATCAACATTCTGAAATCGAATAGAACCAATGCCTCTCACATCTATACTGGAGTTATTTGCTACTCTTACTTTCCCTGTGTTTGTTTCCTTGAAGTCTAAAAATATGTCCCTCCTTGGTGTCATGTGGAAAGAGCAGACAAAGTCAATGCAGTTTCTTGCGATATATTCACCTCATAAGCTAGAAGTCCTGCCAGGTCTTGAGCATCATCCCGAGCTATAGATGATTCTCCTTTTTCATAGGTATGATGTTTAACTTTTTTCCTGTCCAGCCATCTATAACATTGCTTTTTAAAATGCCCTTCTTTATCGCATATCCAGCACACTTTCTTCCTTTCAACAGATTTTGATCTTGATCTACTATTATGTCTATTCTTGATTCCGCTAGAGCTTCTACATTCCGTTCTACCTCTCACAAAGAAACCTTCAGAGCTAGCTCTTGTTCTTGAGCTACTTCTAGTTTCCTTTTCCTTTGATCTTGCTGCGCTAGCTACATCTTCTAGCTTAAGCACGTTTATGCTATATTTCAGGGTTTCCTTGAGATGGTCATACCTTTGGGGTAATGCATTCAACACAAGAACGGCTTGAACTTCCTCCGGTACTTGAATACTTAGATGACTTAATTCTCTTACTATCTTGAGAAAATCATCTATGTTTTCATTGATTGTGCGATGACCTTTCATCTTGAATCCATAGAGTTCAAGTTGTGCATGAACTTAATTTGGTAAGGTCTTGGGCATGTATAAAGATTCTAGAAGAGCCCAAGTCTCTGTTGCGGTTTCACATTCTTCAATCTTGCGGAGAACATGATCACCTACACTTAAGAAGATTATGTTCTTTGCTTTATCACACCTTTCGAGTCTTGCTTTCTCTTCTGCAGTCTTCTTCTTGATTCGATCCGAATCTTTTCCTTCCTCTTCTTCTTCATCATTATCTGAACCCAATGATGAAGTCTTTGGAACCAGGACATCTTTAAGGCCTGACACGCTAAGATACGCTTACATCCTTCTCTTCCACATTGAAAAATCACCATCGCCATCGAATTTTTTGATGTCGACCTTTGCGCTCGTCATTTATCGAACTTGATCTTATTCTCCTTTTTCGATAGACACAAGGCTCTGATACCAATTTGTTGAATCTTGACTAATTAGATAAACTTTTGTAAGATCAATTTAGCTTCGACTTTGGGATTTGATCGATTGATCAAGCGAACGAGAAAAGAAAGATTGCAGAAGAAAAGATATAGAACAGAGCACACAAAGGAGTTTACCCTGTGTTCACAATCCTTCCGAAATTTGATAAGAATGCTAATCACCGGGGCTCTGGGCACACAGAGATTTTCTTTATGCTAAAACTTGAGAGACCTTCCGAGTTACAGACTCAGCAACTCAATGACTCGATAACAACACTCACACACTTTTAAACCCGATTCTTTTAAACTCAGGATCGGGGAGAGTAAAACGACATTGTACTTGGTTAAAAAAAACTCGATTAATAACAAACATATAACCGACTCTAAACCAACATTATACCTGGTTAACTAGTATAAACCAGAGATTTGAATTTGGCGCTAAAAAACCTTCATAGTTCTATATGCCCCCAGAGATCACAATTAATCATCTCAAAAACCGAATTTGTTTTATTATTACTTAAAGGAAATGAATCTCTAGTTTGCTTTGTGTGTATAAAATTTCACACGTCTTAAAATCAAAAACACTACCACAAGCTTGATATGAGAGATGTCCCAAATGACAATGTCATAGTTCCAGATTAGTAAATTTGTCCCTTGCATTGCCGTAGCTATAGCCACTCCTATAAGAAAATAAATTCAATTATATTGTTCACCCGTTCCAATCAGCATCTTTGTGATGCGGTCTTGAACAACGCAAAGAACAACACAAAGTCGATCAATAATCAGAAAGACACAGCTAGTGTCTTTCTGATTGAACACTACAAAAAACACATCAATTTTCGACGAAATTACCGACGAAAATAAATCTGTTGGAAATTTTTGAGGGAAACTAAAATTTCATTTTTTTTATTTTAATTTTAGTTTTCGACAAAATTTAAAATTTTGATTTTTGATTTATTTTAATTTTCGTCGGAAATCCCTCTGAAATTTCCGACGGAAACTAAATATTTGATTTTTTTTATTTTAATTTTAACTTTCATCAGAAATTAAAATTTTAATTTTTTATTATAATTTTATATTCCATTGGAAATAATTCAGAAATTAAAAGATTTAATTTTTCCCCAATTTTTCCTCCTCTCCCATCCCCAAATTTTTCCTCCTTCTCTTCCTCCTCCTCCTCCTCCTCCTCCTCTTCCTCTCATTCTTCTCCCTTCTTCTTTTTCCTTTTCTTCTTCTCTGTTTTTATCTCTTCCTCTCCTTTTCTTCTTCCTCTTCTTCTCTCTTCTTTTTTTTTCTTCTCTTTCCTTCTCTCTCTTTCTCTTTCTCTTTCATTTTCCAATTTTTTTCTTTCTTTCTACCTCTCTTTTTCTTTCATTTTTGATTTTTTTTATTTTAAATTTTGCTTAATAACTTTATAATTTAAACAATTTATAATTTTCTAATTTTATTATTTAAAAAAATTTCATTATAATTTTTTTAAATTAATTTTCATTTTTTATTATAAATCACTATAAATTATTTTTGGTTTTCATAGATTTTTTATTTTTTATTTTTTTTTAAAATAGTTTTCATTTTTTCAATTTTTTTTTATTATTTTTTTTATTTCAGTCGGAAATCCGTCGAAAAATATTTTTATATATTTTTTTTATTTATTTTTTTATTTTTTTCTATTTCCGTCAGATATCACTTGGTTTTTTATGATCACTCTAATCCGTCGGAAATCCTTTGGAAAATTCTAAATGATTTCCAGATCTTATTTTTCCGACGCTGTAGAACCAATAGAAAAAACTAAATCTCTCGGAAATGGTTGTTTCTGACGGTTTTTCGAGAGATTTTTTCGTTGAAAAAACACTTATTTTTTTGTAGTGAATTGAGATACATAGATAAGGTGACAATGAAGTCCATCAACATAGAAGATATTACACAGATCAAACGAGGAGTTCAGTTTTACTTTTCCTTATTTATACGATGTAGTGTAACTTCCATTAGGAAGCTTTATCAAAATTGGTACCATGTCCTAAATATCAATTAAAAATTCAATGTTTCTAGTTATGTGGTTTGAAGCTCCCGGATCAATAATTCAAGATTCTAGGAAATACGTATTTGTAAGACGATCATTTGGAGCAGGTTGGTGTTCATCAAGCAATTGCACCCAGGTCTTCCACTGAGCATCGTTCAGTCCACTGATTTCAATATGGTCCAATGATGTAAGGTCAGTATGCGGTATCGAAGCAGACAAAGAACGAGAGTTTGCATGAACATGTAACAATCTAACATGATCATTCATACGTCACTTTACGGGATTTGTTGGGGAGCCAAATTTGTTTCTATTATTTTCTAAAACACTGCTCTGCCAAGTGACCCTGTTTTCCACAATCGGTACAAACAGGCACATTACCTCTGTCTTCTGTAATCATACATGACTTGAATTTGTTTGAATAGAAAAACTCAAATCCCATAAGAAATTGATGAAGTTTTTCTTGTTCTCGTTCTCCTTGTATCTCAGTAGGAGTTTTAG
Organism: Streptanthus diversifolius; assembly: GCA_039880935.1. Lineage (NCBI taxonomy): Eukaryota > Viridiplantae > Streptophyta > Magnoliopsida > Brassicales > Brassicaceae > Streptanthus > Streptanthus diversifolius. The sequence goes on from JAXGFM010000001.1 coordinate 2,354,208, forward strand.
TTCTTTGGTAATCAGACAAACTTGTCCACAGCTTTGTAAGTTGTCCGTAATAGGCTTCCATAGAAACTCCTCTTTGTCGAAAATTTGCAAGCTCTGTTTTGAGTCTTTGAACTCTTGGCCCGTTCTTCACCGAGAAACTTCGTTGGATGTGTAGCCACAATTCATGTGAGTCTTCACTACAAGGTATTGAGGATTGCAGTGTCTCTGAAATCGTGAGCTTGATTCATGAAATCACAAGTGCATTGTTTGCACACCAATTTTCATAGTCTTCTGAATCTTGTTCAGGGCGTGAGATGAGCCAGCAAAAAAACCCAAATTTCTTCCGAGCTTGAAGCACAAGTCTTAGGTTTGCAGACCACTTATTGTAGTTCGGTCCACGTAACAACGGTTGAGAGATAAGAATACTAGGATTGTCTCTAGAATTAAGATCATAAGGAGATATGGGGTGTCTTACATGCTCAACTCGGAGTTTTGATTTAGAAGAAAAGATCGAAGATTGCTCCTTTGATTTTGAGGTTTCTTCATCAGACATTGGAAAATGAAGAAGATAAACTCAAGTAGGAGAAGAAAAAGAGATAGAATAGCGGTAAGAATGATAACCAATAACCACTTTAGGTTATTGCTCTGATACAATGTTAAGAAACCTTGGAAGTTGTAAAGGGTTTTCTTATTTTATTCAATGAGAAAAGAATATCTTATATACAAGTAGATAGATATACTCTTTGACCTAATCATATATATACCGAAATTATAAATACGATGGCCCAATAGAACTACTGCATGCCAATCGATGGTGATAAATTTGCTTGTGATTGTTCCGATTAATCTCATAGAGGATGTGGTGCCCCTACTTACTCATGTACCTTGTCAATCGTGGTAAGATTAGCGACGACATCATAAAGTTCTCTACCGCCACACCACCAAGAGAAAGATCCACACCTGATTGATGAGCTCTGTGATGCGAAGGATGCTTGCATCGCAAGCTGCTTATAAGCGGTTCAAGTCCTTGAAAAGCGACTGTTTTTGGATCAAAAGTTTCTCCTCTTGGATGAACGAAGCTATATGAAGCTAGATAAATTATTTAGACGTCAGGTTTGATCTATACTACTGCTCGCCAATCAATAAGTATTTTCCTCAGATAGGGAATTCTATACGAATATGGGGGACTTGGAATATCGACTGGTACAAATCTTGTCTATGTGAATGGTATAATGTTAAATTAAATTTGTCTATATATCGTATGAAAAAGCTTATACAAATATGAATGAAGACAAATTTAGTATTGATTGTGTTGTATTCTATAGTGGAGTAAGGTAGACAAATATTTATAGATCCTTATATTGGTTAGGGTTTATTTTGGACAAAATATGTTTATATCAACTTTCTTAGACTTAAACATTTGCTTTTACTCAAGCAAAAGAAAGAATCAAAGTAGAACTCTTTACTCATTCAAGTCCTGATCTCACAAACAAACTTACATCTGATTTCTTTCCTCCCATTTTCAGTTTTTGGTCAAGTTGCTCCCTTCTTTTATAGGATATTAACTACTATTCCCTCATAATTTTACGAGATTATTTTCCTTGGACTTGCTTCCATGAGATAAGAAAATTGAAGGGATTAACGACCAATACCCTACTCAATTTCTTGTTATCTAAATTCTTTTAGTTTTTTTTTTCTTTCATTCTTTCCAATTTTTTTTTTATGGAATGATAAAGAGAAACCCTATTCGCACAAACTTATCTTGCTAGAGTCTCGATGTATATCCAAGCCCAAAAATGGGGCAATTAAATTAAGTTTTGTGCATAGTCATAGTTGGATCCTTCAAATACCCATACATATTTGGGTGACATCAAGAGATTTTCCACTTTCACCTCTTCATATGTTTTCATGGTTAAGTCAACCACAAGGTTACCTTCAAGAGATTCCTTGACCACACCTAAATTAACAATTGTTTTTTGCTGCAAAGGGTTGTGCTCGGAAACACCACATACCCTTATTTGGGTGTATCCACATCACTATCAACCCGAGAGTATGAAAAGTAGCAAATCTAGTCGGCTTGTGAAGCAAGAATGAATGGAGCGTATGACTGAAGCCGTTTTCGAGAGTGGACACAAAGTTCGTTTTAACGTTGCCTGAGAACTGGATCATACCAATAACAAGTGGACACAATACACCTCATCTTGAGCATTCCTCGGAATTTAATTTAAGAAAACGCTTTACAATTTTCGATTTAGCACCATTTATTTAAATTATTATAGATCCGTCGAAAATTTGTCGTCGAGAGACTTATGATGAGTCAAATGTTTGCATGTTTTCAGTCAAATAATGGTGTAGCGGTCATTTGACTAATCAGATGAGTAGTAAATAACTAAAAAATCAAACAAAAATCAATTATTCGGACCATTATATGAATCAGCATAATAATCATCTTCTTCGTTCATAATGAACCATATAACTTATACTAATGTTTATGTGTGTTATATGGTGTATATTAAACGTAACGAATTGAGCAGTTTTCAAGCAACCTATTACACAAAACCAATCTAACTTACAAAAAATTAAGTGGTCGAGACACTACAAGAAAACAAAGATTTGGCGACTGCAAAAATAGTCGCTAAATAGTCACTAAATGATGGATTACGACTGCGTTATGACTAATAGTTGTAGTAGTAAACTTAGTCGCTAAATTATGTAGTCGTAAATATAGTCGCCAATTAACGACTACATTATGACTAATTTACGTAGTCATAAATGTAGTCGTAACTTAGTCGTAACATATTTACGACTATACTACGACTAGTTTCTGCGTAGTCGTAACATTTAGCGACTATTTGGCGACTACATATTTTAACGACTATTTGGCGACTACATACTTTAGCGACTATTTAGTGACTACATACTTTAGCGACTATTTGACAACTACATACTTTAGCGACTATTTGACGACTATATATTTTATCGACTATTTAGCGACTACATACTTTAGTTATTTATACACGATGATATAAGCCAATGGAACCACATTCCTCTCTTGCCACATTCCTAGATTGCTTCCCTCTTTCACAAGCGTCACACACTTTTTTTCAATATAGAAAACTTAGGTAAGTTCTCCATTATCTTTAGCCTTTGCATTTCCTTTATTTTGTCGAAGTTGACATGTCCCAATCGCCTATGCCACTTTTTTGATTGATCATCCTCCATTGTGACAAATGCAACTTCCTTGTTCTCATTCCATTTGATTGGAAAACTCTTGTTCTTCATCTTTACTTCCATGATTTCTTTTATTCGTTGATCTTGAATCATACAGTAGTCATTCTCAAATACCAGACGATATCCATTTGATATCATTTGTGCAACACTAAGCAAGTTTCTTGCAAGAGCCGGTACAAATAGCACTTCTCTAATCGTGTGTGTGCCATGTTTTGTTGTAACTTGAATGTCTCCTTTACCTACAGCGATCACATCTTGACCATTTCCTACTTTTACCATGATCTTCTTCCTTTGATCAAGTGAGGTAAAGATACTCAAGTCCCTTGACATGTGATTTGAGCAGCCACTATCGATTAACCATGTGTTATCGAAATTTCTTGGTGATGACTCTTCATGAATGGCGCTGAACAACATATGCCTTTCTTCTTCTTCTTGGTCATCATTTCCTTGCTCTAGACTCATATTTGCTCCCTCATGAGCCTTAGTCTTGCAATATTTTGAGAAATGTCCTGGTCTTCCACAAGTAAAGCATCTGATTCCTCCTTTTTCGACTTTAGGAATTTCTCCATTGTTCATTTTTCTCCAACATGATTTCTCATCATGAGATTTCTTCTTACATATGTCACACCACCTCTCAATGCGTTTTGAAGGCTTGGACTTCATTTTGTTTGACATTTTTGAAACATACTTTCCCTTCTTCATTCTCGTATAGAAGGCTCCCTCCGAAGTGGATTCATTTCGTACTTCCACTCGCTTTTCATGGGTTTTCAGTGTACCAATGAGTTCGGTCATTGACAAGGCTGATAGATCCTTGGTCTTCTCTAGAACGGTTACAATGCTATCAAAACGTTCTGTTAGAGAGATCAAGATCTTTTGTACAAGATGATAATCCGGCTTCACTTCACCATGTAGTCTTAGTTGATTGCTGATTTCCATCAACTTGTTTGTGAAGGTGTTTATGCTATCATCCTCTTCCATCTTCAGACATTCATACTCTCTTCTTAAGGTTTGCAATTTGATCATCCTTACTTGATTACTGCCTTGAAATTCGGTTTCCAATAACATCCATGCTTCTTGTGCACTAGAGGCCGGTGCTATCTTTGGAAATATGGCATCGGAGACTGCACATTGTAGAATGTGTAGTGCCATTTTATCTTTCAAAATCGTGGCCTCACTTGGCCTTGCGGCCGTGATTGGCTCACCATCATCTCTGACATTACTTGTGGTGATTCCATTCTCAACCACATCCCAGAGTTTCTTTGCTTCAATATTGTCTTCAATTTGATCTTCCAAAACCCATAAGCTTCCCCTTTAAAAATTGGGATCACATGTTGCATTGCTGCATCCATGGCTCTGATACCGTAAAATACTTAGACAAATTCAAATTATACGAAACAAATTCGTATAATTTTTGTTTAACTTTTCTCACAAGTTTTGTGTGTAACAAGAAAAGATCAAAACAACATCAATTCTTATTATTTAAGTTGAAAAAAGTTTACAAATGTTGTGGTGTTTATATAGAAGACATACACACCTAATGATCAACCATTGCAACCCAAACACAAAAGTTGTGTCGGTTACTTGTGTTACACGAAGAGGCACAAGTTGCATAAATTGCACCTCTTCGATTAATAATTTATTTCCTTGTATTTTTGGTTTCTAATTAAATAGTTTATGCAATCCTAAAGTTATTGAAGTATGAATCAATTTTCAATAGTCAAACACTTTTCAGATTGATAAAACAAATCTCTCAGCTTCTTTATCAAAACACTTGTCTAACGCAAACAGGAATTCACCGTGTACCAACACTCAAAAAAGTAAAAAGATATTACAGAGGCATTTTGCCAAAGAGGTTCAGTGCTCGATAGTATAAACAGTTCTTCCTCGTTGAGAATTGACGCGAGTCGCCATGCCTGAACTGAAAGCTTCAATCAATGAAGTAGTGTTTCAAAGGTCGGAATAATGTTATCGAATGGTACCACGAGTACTAAACGATCGATCTATATTCTTGAGAACGTCCTTCCGGGTTAGATAAATCGGTTTACCCCAAATTGTTATTGGTTAAGGAAAAAAAAGAGCAAATCAGTCTAAACCAAGATAAAGTTTGGTTAGCTACGATTTAACGGTTTAAATTTAAATAAATTAAGGATTACACCACCAATTCGAACCTGGTTAAAGTGGTTGAGCCTCCTGTATGCTCCCACTAGGGTTCGATCCATAATGGTACCACAAATATATAACGTAGTAAAATCCCTTCGGCGGTGTGGTGAGGGCACGTTGAGATTAATGTAGTCGCTGTGCGAGAGTGGATGCTTGTGAGCTGTGGTGGTCGTACGATGTTTGCTTAGTTTGTAACAGTGTTGGTTGTGGCGGTGGTCACGGTGGTTATATAATGTTTGCTTAATTTGTAACAGTGGTTCTGGTTGTTTGGTGGTCATATGTGATGTTTGCTTAGTTTGCAACAGTCTTTTGGGGGTGGACATGGTGTGGTGGTTGTATGAGTTCTTTGCTTAGTTTGTAACAGTGGTTGTGGCAGTGGTCTCGGTGGTCATGTTTACTTTAATTTGTTTGTAACAGTGGTTGTGGCAGTGGTCTCGGTGATCATGTGATGTTTACTTTGTTTGTAACAGGTGTGGTCGTGGTGTCGGTGGTTTTGGTGGTCGTATACGATGTTTGCTTAGTTTGTAAGAGTTAGTTAAAAGCTGATTGTTAAAAGCTAGCATACTAGGTTCATTCTCTCTTTGAACACATTCTCCAACTACGATGCATATGTATGTTTCTAACAACGAGCAACTACCAAACACTTAAGTGGGCCTGTCGTATCCGGCCCATATATACAACACCCAACAATCTTGCCGTTTCAAGTTTGTCTGACTAGTAAGATAATATATTGTCCCACATCGCTTACACATATAAAGAATAACTCGTGAAGGAGAGTATAAAAAAAGAAGTGGAGATAACGAGCAAATTACTTACCTGGACGGGGTCAACTCGTGATCAAGAAGATGAGTGGCCTAGGCTAGTGACCTCCATTGCACATTAAGGAGGGGTGCTTAGCCTAAGGTCTCCCCAAGTGGTAGAGCCTGCGTCATTATTTGTGGCAGAGGGGGCCTGCGTTCGCGCGGCCCTTACCATCTATTCTTAGTTTTTCAACTTTAATTCGTTTGGGTTATAATTGTTTGTTATTATCTTGTAGAAACAAAGGAGAAGATGATGAAGGCGACTGTGTTTTGGAAAACAGAAATATGTTTACAGATAAATATAGATGGAGTACTCTGAGAAGCGAACTTATCTCCTCCATGCTTTTGGTTGTGAATATAACATAAGCATCCAAATACACACATATGATTCAGTGGAAGTGATGCGATTGTAGACCAGTTCAAATGGTGTCTTACGGTGCAGCAGCTTTGTTGGTGTACAGTTAATCAAATATGCTACTGCGGGAGCACGCACAGTCACCCTTAAACTCAATTGGAAGATGAGAGTGAAACCCAAGAGCTCGAGCAACATTAAAGATATGACGATATTTGCGTTTGACACGTCCATTCTGTTTTGGAGTTCAAACGCAAAAAGTTTCATGTACAATTCCTTTTATGAGAAAAATATTCGAAGAGGCAAACAAACTCTGCCATTATCACTAAAACTAGTTTTTTACTTCACTCGAAAATGACGTTCAATAAGTGAAATGAAGTTTTTCAGATGTTTCGATACAGCTTGTTTGGATGGCAGAAGATAAATCCATACTGCTCTAAAATAGTCATCGAGAATCATTAAGAAATAACGAGAACCGCAAATCGAACTAGTTTGTTGAATCTTGACTAATTAGATAAACTTTTGTAAGATCGATTTAGCTTCAAATTTGGGATTTGATCGATTGATCAAGCGAACGAGAAAAGAAAGATTGCAGAAGAAAAGATATAGAACAGAGGACACAATGGTTTTGTTTACCCGGTGTTCACAATCCTTCCGAAATTCAATAAGAATGCTAATCACCTGGACTCTTGGTACACAGAGATTTTATTTATGCTAAAACTTGAGAGACCTTCCGAGTTACAGACTCAGCAACTCAATGACTCGATAACAACACTCACACACTCCTAAACCCGCTTCTTTTAAACTCAGGATCGGGGAGAATAAAACGACATCGTACTTGGTTTAAAAAAAAACTCGATTAATAACAAACATACCTGGTTAACTAATATAAACAAGACATTTGAATTTGGCGCTAAAAAACCTTCAAAACTCCACCTAGCACCAAACTTCAAATGTGAGTGCGAGATTTTTCTTCAAACAAGGCTTCACCTCTCGATCTTCTTATGCAGGACGACTTCTGCATCTTCATCTTAAAAAAAAACTTCCTGAGAATACTCCTCAGACTTAAGACTCATCTCCCTAAGCAATCCGCTTAGCTTTGAAAAAATTATTGCTTCTTCTCATCTTTAACTGTTTGAAACTCGGAGAAACTGCAGCGCTTCTCTAAATTTTCCCACTGGTGTCACCTTAGTTAAAATATCTGCTAGATTGTAATCTGTTGCGATCTTCATAACCTGCACATGTCCAAGATGAATGATATCTCTTATAAAATGATATTTTACCTCCATGTGCTTAGTCCTGGCGTGAAACACTGCATTCTTTGCCAGAGCAATTGTGCTTTGGGAGTCACAATGTATCTTCACTGTTTCCTGTTTGAATCCTAACTCGTTCATGAATCCTTTCAGCCACATAGCCTCTTTTGTTGCTTCCGTTAAGGCTATGTATTTAGCTTCAGTTGTTGATAACGCCACCACCTTTTGTAGAGTTGACTTCCAGCTTATTGTGTTTCCTCCTGCCGTGAATACTATCCCAGAGGTTGATCTCTTTTTGTCAAGATCTGCAGCATAGTCAGAATCACAGAAACCCTTAGCAAGATCTAATCCAAAATTCCCTAATACCTTCTGTAGATAGCCAGATTGTGATATAGTGAGAATACCCTTTTCTCTATCACGTTTGATTTCCATCCCTAAAATTTTTTTAGCAGCGCCTAGATCTTTCATTTCAAACTCCGAATTTAATATTTTCTTCAGGTCACTTACATGGTGTTTGCTTGTTGATGCAATCAAGATATCATCCACATAGAGAAGGAGATATATGTTTGTACCATCATTGAGCTCCTTTCTGTAGACACAAATGTCATACTCACTTCTAAGGTATTCGTGCTTTACCATAAACTCATGGAACATTGTGTTCCATTGTCTCGGCGATTGTTTGAGCCCATACAAAGACTTCTTGAGAAGACACCCTTTATTAGGATACTTCTTGTCTATATATCCTTCTGGTTGCTCCATGTAAATGGTCTCATCCAAATGTCCATGAAGGAATGCTGTTTTGACGTCCATTTGTTCTAATTCCATGTTGTGATGAACAACTGCAGACAACATGAATCTGATGGAAACATGTTTATCAACCGGTGCAAAGATTTCTTGGGAATCAACCCCTTTCTTCTGAGAGTATCCTTTGCAACGAGACGAGCTTTGAACCTTGGAGCTTCTGCCCCACTTATGTATGTTTTCCTCTTAAACACCCACTTACATCCAATAGCCTTTTGCGATTTAACATGATCTACTAGCTTCCAAGTAACATTCTTCTTTAATGATACCATTTCCTCATCTGTTGCGCTTATCCACAAATCTCTATTTGGATCTTCCATTGCCTCCACAAAGCTTTGTGGTTCTGGTCGACCTCGATCTTCGAGAATTAGATAAACAAAACCTGCAATATCCTCATCCTCTGGATAAGTTTTATAATCGTCCAGTCTTAAAGGTGCTCTGACTTCTCTTCTTGGTCGATCTCTAGCTAACTGATAGTCACTTAAATCCTCTGTTTCCTCATTTCCTGATATCTCTTCTTCTTGATCTTCTTGCTTTGATTCATCATCTTCAGAAGTTTCTCCACCTTGAACTTTTTTCCCTGCAGTCTTTTGTTCCATATTGTATCTGAGAATCCTTGAAGATAGTATCTTTCTTGAAAATTACATTTCGACTAACGATGCACTTTGCCTCATCAAAAAGCCAAACCTTGTAGCCTTTAATCCCTTCAGGATAGCTAGTAAATATCGCTTTCTTTGCCCTTGGATTCAATTTCCCTTCATCTGTATGTACGTAAACAAGGCAACCAAATCTTCTGATATTTGAAAAGTCCGGGAGAGATGAGGTCCATTTTTCTTCTGGTATTTCAAAGCTGATTGCAGATGAGGGTGACCTGTTTATTAGAAACACTGCAGTAGATGCTGCTTCTGCCCAAAAACTTTTAGAAAGTCCACTCTCACTCAGCATGCTTCTAACCTTGTTCATTATGCTTCTATTAAACCTTTCTGCAATCCCGTTTTGTTGAGGGGTGTAAGTGCAGGTCTTGTGTCTTACTATTCCCTCGTCTCTACAAAACTTATCAAATCTTTGATTACAAAATTCCAAGCCATTATCTGTCCTAAGCTTCTTCACCCTTTTCTCTGTTTGATTTTCAACCATATTCTTCCATTCAACAAACTTGTCAAATGTTTCGTCTTTGGTCTTTAGAAAGTATATCCAAACTTTCCTTGACCAATCATCTATGAATGAGATAAAGTATTGGCTCCTTCCAATACTTAAAGGTACATTTGGAGACCCCCATAGATCAGAATGAATATAATCTAGTTTTCCTTTAGTAACATGTTTTGCTTCACTGAAACTCACTCTCTGAGCTTTACCAAACACACAGTCTTCACAAAACAATATCTCATCTAATTTCTCTTTATCTAGACATCCCTTATGAGCTAAAACCTTAAGAACCTTATCACCTGCATGAGCCATTCTACTGTGCCACAGTTTCGTGTAATCTTTTGCAGGTAAGTCCTTAATATCTTTGATTGACGCATTGCAGGAATCTGCAATTTTAGCTCGTCCTTGTAGAAAGTAGAGAGTATCTTGATCCTTCCTGTAACCTTTCATAATCACGGTGCATCCTCTTACTATCTTAAGCACTCCATTTTATCCTTTGAATTCACACCCTTTCGCTTCAAGTCCCAAGAGATATAAGGTTTCTTCCTATTTCCGGCATATATCTTACCTCATTTAGAACAAATGTTGTTCCATCAACATTCTGAAATCGAATAGAACTAATGCCTCTCACATCTATACTGGAGTTATTTGCTACTCTTACTTTCCCTGTGTTTGTTTCCTTGAAGTCTAAAAATATGTCCCTCCTTGGTGTCATGTGGAAAGAGCAGCCAGAGTCAATGATCCATTCATCTTGTTCTGCAGTTTCTTGCGATATATTCACCTCATAAGCTAGAAGTCCTGCCAGGTATTGAGCATCATCCCGAGCTATAGATGATTCTCCTTTTTCATAGGTATGATGTTTACCTTTGTTCCTGTCCAGCCATCTATAACATTGGTTTTTAAAATGCCTTTCTTTATCGCATATCCAGCACACTTTCTTCCTTTCAACAGATTTTGATCTTGATCTACTATTATGTCTATTCTTGATTCCGCTAGAGCTTCTAAATTCCGTTCTACCTCTCACAAAGAAATCTTCAGAGCTAGCTCTTGTGCTTGAGCTACTTCTAGTTTCCTTTTCCTTTGATCTTACTGCGCTAGCTACATCTTCTAGATTAAGCACGTTTCTGCTATATTTCAGGGTTTCTTTGAGATGGTCATACCTTTGGGGTAATGCATTCAACACAAGAACGGCTTGAACTTCCTCCGGTACTTGAATACTTAGATGACTTAATTCTCTTACTATCTTGAGAAAATCATATATGTTTTCATTGATTGTGCGATGACCTTTCATCTTGAATCCATAGAGTTCAAGTTGTGCGTGAACTCGATTTGGTAAGGTCTTGGGCATGTATAAATTATGTTCTTTGCTTTATCACACCTTTCGAGTCTTGCTTTCTCTTCTGCAGTCTTCTTCTTGATTTGATCCGAATATTTTCCTTCCTCTTCTTCTTCATCATTATCTGAACCCAATGATGAAGTCTTTGGAACCAGGACATCTTTAAGGCCTGACACGCTAAGATACGCGTACATTCTTCTCTTCCACATTGAAAAATCACCATCGCCATCGAATTTTTCGATGTCGACCTTTGTGCTCATCATTTATCGAACTTGATCTTATTCTCCTTTTTCGATAGACACAAGGCTCTGATACCAATTTGTTGAATCTTGACTAATTATATAAACTTTTGTAAGATCAAGATTTAGCTTCGACTTTGGGATTTGATCGATTGATCAAGCGAACGAGAAAAGAAAGATTGCAGAAGAAAAGATATAGAACAGAGGACACAAAGGTTTTGTTTACCCGGTGTTCACAATCCTTACGAAATTCGATAAGAATGCTAATCACCGGGGCTCTGGGTACACAGAGCTTTTCTTTATGCTAAAACTTGAGAGACCTTCCGAGTTACAGACTCAACAACTCAATGAATCGATAACAACACTCACACACTCCTAAACCCGCTTCTTTTAAACTTAAGATCGGGGAGAGTAAAACGACATCATACTTGGTTTAAAAAAACTCGATTAATAACAAACATATAACCAACTCTAAACCAACACTATACCTGGTTAACTAGTATAAACCAGACATTTGAATTTGGCGCTAAAAAACCTTCATAGTTCTATATGCCCTCATATATCACAATTAATCATCTCAAAAACCGAATTTGTTTTATTATTACTTAAAGGAAATGAATCTCTAGTTTGCTTTGTGTGTATACAAATATCACACATCTTAAAATCAAAAACACTACCACAAGCTTGATATGAGAGATGTCCCAAATGACAATGTCATAGTTCAAGAGATAGCGAATTTGTCCCTTGCATTGTCGTAGCTATAGCCACTCCTATAAGAAAATAAATTCCATTATATTGTTCACCCGTTCCAATCAGCATTTTTATGATGCGGTCTTGTTTATACGATGTATTGTAACTTCCATTAAGAAGCTTTATCAAAATTGGTACCATGTCCTAAATATCAATTAAAAATTCAATGTTTCTGGTTATGTGGTTTGAAGCTCCCGAATCAATAATTCAAGATTCTAGAAAATACGTATTTGTAAGACGATCATTTGGAGCACGTTGGTGTTCATCAAGCAATTGCACCCAGGTCTTCCACTGAGCATCGTTCAGTCCACTGATTTCAATATGGTCCAATGATGTAAGGTCAGTATGCGGTATTGAAGCAGACAAAGAACGAGAGTTTGCATGAACATGTAACAATCTAACATGATCATTCATACGTCACTTTGCGGGATTTGTTGGGGAGCCAAATTTGTTTCTATTATTTTCACCAAACCAAAGAAGATATCTGACTTTTCTAAAACACTGCTCTGCCAAGTGACCCTGTTTTCTACAATCGGTACAAACAGGCACATTACCTCTGTCTTCTGTAATCATACATGACTTGGATTTGTTTGAATAGAAAAACTTAAACCCTCGATGCACTCTTCATTCATGTGAGAGACCTGTTTTGATTCTTCATCTTGAATGAGAACATTATAAGTGTAAGTAAATGATTCGATTTTACTGCTCCATATATCGAATCATCAAATCCCATAAGAAATTGATGAAGTTTTTCTTGTTCTCGTTCTCCTTGTATCTCAGTAGGAGTTTTAGTTCTTTGGTAATCGGACAAACTTGTCCACAGCTTTGTAAGTTGTCCGTAATAGGCTTCCATAGAAACTCCTCTTTGTCGAAAATTTGCAAGCTCTGTTTTGAGTCTTTGAACTCTTGGCCCGTTCTTCACCGAGAAACTTCGTTGGATGTGTAGCCACAATTCATGTGAGTCTTCACTACAAGGTATTGAGGATTGCAGTGTCTCTGAAATCGTGAGCTTGATTCATGAAATCACAAGTGCATTGTTTGCACACCAATTTTCATAGTCTTCTGAATCTTGTTCAGGGCGTGAGATGAGCCAGCAAAAAAACCCAAATTTCTTCCGAGCTTGAAGCACAAGTCTTAGGTTTGCAGACCACTTATTGTAGTTCGGTCCACGTAACAACGATTGAGAGATAAGAATACTAGGATTGTCTCTAGAAGTAAGATCATAAGGAGATATGGGGTGTCTTACATGCTCAACTCGGAGTTTTGATTTAGAAGAAAAGATCGAAGATTGCTCCTTTGATTTTGAGGTTTCTTCATCAGACATTGGAAAAGGAAGAAGATAAACTCAAGTAGGAGAAGAAAAAGAGATAGAATAGCGGTAAGAATGATAACCAATAACCACTTTAGGTTATTGCTCTGATACAATGTTAAGAAACCTTGGAAGTTGTAAAGGGTTTTCTTATTTTATTCAATGAGAAAAGAATATCTTATATACAAGTAGATAGATATACTCTTTGACCTAATCATATATATACCGAAATTATAAATACGATGGCCCAATAGAACTACTGCATGCCAATCGATGGTGATAAATTTGCTTGTGATTGTTCCGATTAATCTCATAGAGGATGTGGTGCCCCTACTTACTCATGTACCTTGTCAATCGTGGTAAGATTAGCGACGACATCATAAAGTTCTCTACCGCCACACCACCAAGAGAAAGATACACACCTGATTGATGAGCTCTGTGATGCGAAGGATGCTTGCATCGCAAGCTGCTTATAAGCGGTTCAAGTCCTTGAAAAGCGACTGTTTTTGGATCAAAAGTTTCTCCTCTTGGATGAACGAAGCTATATGAAGCTAGATAAATTATTGAGACGTCAGGTTTGATCTATACTACTGCTCGCCAATCAATAAGTATTTTCCTCAGATAGGGAATTCTATACGAATATGGGGGACTTGGAATATCGACTGGTACAAATCTTGTCTGTGTGATTGGTATAATGTTAAATTAAATTTGTCTATATATCGTATGAAAAAGCTTATAGAAATATGAAAGAAGACAAATTTAGTATTGATTGTGTTGTATTCTATAGTGGAGTAAGGTAGACAAATATTTATAGATCCTTATATTGGTTAGGGTTTATTTTGGACAAAATAGGTTTATATCAACTTTCTTAGACTTCAACATTTGCTTTTACTCAAGCAAAAGAAAGAATCAAAGTAGAACTCTTTACTCATTCAAGTCCTGATCTCACAAGCAAACATACATCTGATTTCTTTCCTCCCATTTTCAGTTTTTGGTCAAGTTGCTCCGTTCTTTTATAGGATATTAACTACTATTCCCTCATAATTTTACGAGATTATGAGGGAATTGCTTCCATGAGATAAGAAAATTGAAGGGATTAACGACCAATACCCTACTCAGTTTCTTGTTATCTAAATTCTTTTAGTTTTTTTTTTCTTTCATTCTTTCCAATTTTTTTTTTTATGGAATGATAAAGAGAAACCCTATTCGCACAAACTTATCTTGCTAAGTTTAATTGAGGAGTCTCGATGTATATCCAAGCCCAAAAATGGGGCAATTAAATTAAGTTTTGTGCATAGTCATAGTTGGATCCTTCAAATACCCATACATATTTGGGTGACATCAAGAGATTTTCCACTTTCACCTCTTCATATGTTTTCATGGTTAAGTCAACCACAAGGTTACCTTCAAGAGATTCCTTGACCACATCTAAATTAACAATTGTTTTTTGCTGCAAAGGGTTGTGCTCGGAAACACCACATACCCTTATTTGGGTGTATCCACATCACTATCAACCCGAGAGTATGAAAAGTAGCAAATCTAATCGGCTTGTGAAGCAAGAATGAATGGAGCGTATGACTGAAGCCGTTTTCGAGAGTGGACAGATGTAACACAAAGTTCGTTTTAACGTTGCCTGAGAACTGGATCATACCAATAACAAGTGGACACAATACACCTCATCTTGAGCATTCCTCGGAATTTAATTTAAGAAAACGCTTTACAATTTTCGATTTAGCACCATTTATTTAAATTATTATAGATCCGTCGAAAATTTGTCGTCGAGAGATTTATGATGAGTCAAATGTTTGCATGTTTTCAGTCAAATAATGGTGTAGCGGTCATTTGACTAATCAGATGAGTAGTAAATAACTAAAAAATCAAACAAAAATCAATTATTCGGACCAGTATAGCTTATACTAATGTTTATGTGTGTTATATGGTGTATACTAAACGTAACGAATTGAGCAGTTTTCAAGCAACCTATTACACAAAACCAATCTAACTTACAAAAAATTAAGTGATCGAGATTTCCTCGGGAATTCATAGGATATGTTGGTAATATTCGTGGGAATCCTGACCACTTAATGTATAACAACTTGTAACATCTTTGATGAACATATTGTCTAACTCCTTTATGAATGGCGATATAGAATTGAAAAAAAACTAGATCCGTCGGAAATTCTTTCGAAATTCCTGACGGATTCTAAAAATTACATCGGAAATTTTTTAGGAATTTTCGATAGATTTTGATGGATTTAGATGTGTTAATTTTTAAAAATTTTAATTCCCATTCATATTAAGATGAGAAAATATAGTCCAACTCATTTATAGATTGCTATATAAAATTGAAAAGAACATTTACATCAATCAGAAATCCATGAAAATTACCAACGGATTAGTTACAGATTCTACAAATTTTGTTGTGAATTTTAAAGGGATTTCAGACAGAATTAGTTGTATTTATTAAAAAAATGTTTAACTCCCTATCGGATTGAAATACAAAAATGGTTTAACTATCAAAAAAAATTCATAAGAAATTTCTACCATTGGATTTCCAACGAATTTTTAAAAAGTTGTAGGAAAGCCGTTGGAATTTCCATAGCATTTTCAACGAATTTCAATTTGGTTATTAAAAAATGTTTAATTCCCCTTTCGGTTGAGATACAAAAAATGGTTAAAACATCAAAATACATTAGAAATCTCTTGAGAATTTCATACAAATCTCCAACAGTTGTTGTAAAATTTGTTGAAAAATGCCTCAAAAGGTTGCTTTACGTCTCTCTAAATCTCAAAACAAAAGTGACACGATGTTGTAAAAAATGTTTTTTGGTTGAATACAACTTTAAATTCATGAAAAAATAAATTTGTTGATTTTTTTGGAAAATCTTTATGGGTTTTACGAAAGCTTTTGGGACTCCCAAGCGATTACTGACAGATTTCGATGTTATATTAAAAAATAATACTAAGACTATTAGATTTCAAAATTTTAAATTTATTAAAATAAAATATTTTCGAAACTATTTTTGAACTGAAAAATGAAAATTATAAAAATACAGACATAATTCATTAAAATTTATTCTGAATCTAACAAACATCTGAAGAAAAATTGACTCCTTTTGTAATAGTCAGTTTTATTATTCTATTCGAGTCTGAATAGTTAGTTTTGTTAATTTAATAAGTTAGTCTTAGAGAATTACACTCTAAGACACTTTTAAGAAAATTTTAAGAAACTTTTTGCTATTCACATTTTATAATACTAAAGTATATTTTACTCTCTTTTACTTTGTGCATCTCTTATATTTTTCTCTTCAATTCTCTTTTATTTGATAATAAAAACTACAATATAGTAAAAATTCTATAAATTAATAATGTTGAAATTAATAAGTTTGCTTCTTCCTAACGACCTAATTATTATTTTATGATATTTATAGAAACATATAGTTGTAAAAGTGAATTTTAATTTTTTTATAATCTTATTATATTATCAAATTATGTTATATTTAATATTTTTTTAGCAAAATCAACTTATGAAAAAAGAAATTTATTAATTTTTCATATTTATTAATTTTTAAAATATTAATCTGTAGAGTTTTTATTTGAAATGGATTTTTAATTAAAATTTAGGTTCATTAATTTTGAATTTTTAATCAAAAGTGGATTTTTTTAGAAGGATCATTTTTAAAAGAGAGAAGTGAGGCTATAATTTTGTATGATCAATGGATGGATAAAGTGTTGGGATATTAATTCTGCTTCTGCAGTGAGAATGTTCGATGTAATGCTTGAGAGGAGCATTGTTTTGTACTCAGCAATGTTGATAAGATGTTTTAAGTTGCCTATAGTTGATGAAAAATTCATTTTTCTAGTCATAACCTGTGCAAATGATCCAGCCTTCAAGATGTTTAACTTTTTTAATCATAATCTCTAAAGTGTCCTTTCTTTTTATAAAGTCTATTGAAACTACACCCATAATACAATGTCCAAGGTACTCGTAATCTATAAAACCTTCCCCTGATAATGTTCACATAAATTTCTAATATCATTTATCCACGATATTATGTTTACGAGGTCAACGTTTGGATACACATACTACACACACCAATTTGTAACAGAATTAGAATAATAGTACATATGTATATGTGGATGTTTTTTAACTTTATGAAATTATAAAATTGGTCTAAACTAGTTTTAACAAAATGGATTGTCCAAAACGATATCTATTTGAGTATTCTTGTTTCCGTTTAGAAGTGAACAAATGTTCAATAACTAGTGCATAATAATTATATTTACTCAAAACTTTTATCCACAACTCATCCACCATTTCTTATCCACTGGATAGAGATTTACAAAATTGCTATTCCCTCGTCTCTACAAAACTTATCAAATCTTTGATTACAAAATTCCAAGCCATTATCTGTCCTAAGCTTCTTCACCCTTTTCTCTGTTTGATTTTCAACCATATTCTTCCATTCAACAAACTTGTAAAATGCTTCTTCCTTGGTCTTTAGAAAGTATATCCAAACTTTCCTTGACCAATCATCTATGAACGAGATAAAGTATTGGCTCCTTCCAATACTTAAAGGTACATTTGGAGACCCCCATAGATCAGAATGAATATAATCTAGTTTTCCTTTAGTAACATGTTTTGCTTCACTGAAACTCACTCTCTGAGTTTTACCAAACACACAGTCTTCACAAAACACTATCTCATCTAATTTCTCTTTATCTAGACATCTCTTATGAGCTAAAACCTTAAGAACCTTATCACCTGCATGACCCATTCTACTGTGCCACAGTTTCGTGTAATCTTTTGCAGGTAAGTCCTTAATATCTTTGATTGACGCATTGCAGGAATCTGCAATTTTAGCTCGTCCTTGTAGAAAGTAGAGAGTATCTTGATCATTCCTGTAACCTTTCATAATCACGGTGCATCCTCTTACTATCTTAAGCACTCCATTTGATCCTTTGAATTCACACCCTTTCGCTTCCAAAGTCCCAAGAGATATAAGGTTTCTTCCTATTTCCGGCATATATCTTACCTCATTTAGAACAAATGTTGTTCCATCAACATTCTGAAATCGAATAGAACTAATGCCTCTCACATCTATACTGGAGTTATTTGCTACTCTTACTTTCCCTGTGTTTGTTTCCTTGAAGTCTAAAAATATGTCCCTCCTTGGTGTCATGTGGAAAGAGCAGCCAGACTCAATGATCCATTCATCTTGTTATGCATTTTCTTGCGATATATTCACCTCATAAGCTAGAAGTCCTGCCAGGTATTGAGCATCATCCCGAGCTATAGATGATTCTTCTTTTTCATAGGTATGATGTTTACCTTTGTTCCTGTCCAGCCATCTATAACATTGGTTTTTAAAATGCCCTTCTTTATCGCATATCCAGCACACTTTCTTCCTTTCAACAGATTTTGATCTTGATCTACTATTATGTCTATTCTTGATTCCGCTAGAGCTTCTACATTCC
Source organism: Streptanthus diversifolius (assembly GCA_039880935.1). Taxonomy (NCBI): domain Eukaryota; kingdom Viridiplantae; phylum Streptophyta; class Magnoliopsida; order Brassicales; family Brassicaceae; genus Streptanthus; species Streptanthus diversifolius. Next base: position 2,373,042 of record JAXGFM010000001.1, read on the forward strand.
GTTCTACCTCTCACAAAGAAATCTTCAGAGCTAGCTCTTGTGCTTGAGCTACTTCTAGTTTCCTTTTCCTTTGATCTTACTGCGCTAGCTATATCTTCTAGCTTAAGCACATTTCTGCTATATTTCAGGGTTTCCTTGAGATGGTCATACCTTTGGGGTAATGCATTCAACACAAGAACGGCTTGAACTTCCTCCGGTACTTGAATACTTAGATGACTTAATTCTCTTACTATCTTGAGAAAATCATCTATGTTTTCATTGATTGTGCGATGACCTTTCATCTTGAATCCATAGAGTTCAAGTTGTGCGTGAACTCGATTTGGTAAGGTCTTGGGCATGTATAAAGATTCTAGAAGAGCCCAAGTCTCTGCTGCAGTTTCACATTCTTCAATCTTGCGGAGAACATGATCACCTACACTTAAAAAGATTATGTTCTTTGCTTTATCACACCTTTCGAGTCTTGCTTTCTCTTCTGCAGTCTTCTTCTTGATTCGATCCGAATCTTTTCCTTCCTCTTGTTCTTCATCATTATCTGAACCCAATGATGAAGTCTTTGGAACCAGGACATCTTTAAGGCCTGACACGCTAAGATACGCGTACATCCTTCTCTTCCACATTGAAAAACCACCATCGCCATCATATTTTTTGATGTCGACCTTTGCGCTCGTCATTTATCGAACTTGATCTTATTCTCCTTTTTCGATAGACACAAGGCTCCTCCTCCTCCTCCTCCTCCTCATTCTTCTCCCTTCTTCTTTTTCCTTTTCTTCTTCTCTGTTCTTATCTCTTCATGTCCTTTTCTTCTTCCTCTTCTTTTCTCTTCTTCTTTTTCTTTCTCTTTCTCTTTCTCTCTCATTTTATGTTTTTTCTTCTCTTTCCTTCTCTCTCTTTCTCTTTCATTTTCCATTTTTTTCTTTCTTTCTACCTCTCTTTTTCTTTCATTTTTGATTTTTCTTTTATTTTAAATTTTGCTTAATAACTTTATAATTTAAACAATTTATAATTTTCTAATTTTATTATTTTAAAAAAATTTCATTATAATTGTTTTAAATTAATTTTCATTTTTATTATAAATCACTATAAATTATTTTTGGTTTTCACAAATTTTTTATTTTTTATTTATTTTTTTAAATAATTTTCATTTTTCAATTTTTTTTTTATTATTATTTTTTTATTTCATTTGGAAATCTGTCGAAAAATATTTTTTTATTTTTTATTTTTTTTAATCTTTTCTATTTTCGTCGGATATCCCTTGGTTTTTTATGATCACCCTAATCCGTCGGAAATCTCTCGGAAAATTCTAAAAGATTTCCGGATCTTATTTTTCCGACGCTGTAGAACCAATAAAAAAAATCTGTCGAAAATCTCTCGGAAATGGCTGTTTCTGACAGTTTTTCGAGGGATTTTTTCGTTGAAAAAACACTTATTTTCTTGTAGTGAATTGAGATACATAGATAAGGTGACAATGAAGTCCATCAACATAGAAGATATTACACAGATCAAAGGAGGAGTTCAGTTTTACTTTTCCTTGTTTATACGATATAGTGTAACTTCCATTAGGAAGCTTTATCAAAATTGGTACCATGTCCTAAATATCAATTAAAAATTCAATGTTTCTGGTTATGTGGTTTGAAGCTCCCGAATCAATAATTCAAGATTCTAGAAAATACGTATTTGTAAGACGATCATTTGGAGCAGGTTGGTGTTCATCAAGCAATTGCACCCAGGTCTTCCACTGAGCATTGTTCAGTCCACTGATTTCAATATGGTCCAATGATGTAAGGTCAGTATGCGGTATCGAAGCAGACAAAGAACGAGAGTTTGCATGAACATGTAACAATCTAACATGATCATTCATACGTCACTTTGCGGGATTTGTTGGGGAGCCAAATTTGTTTCTATTATTTTCACCAAACCAAAGAAGATATCTGACTTTTCTAAAACACTGCTCTGCCAAGTGACCCTGTTTTCCACAATCGGTACAAACAGGCACATTACCTCTATCTTCTGTAATCATACATGACTTGGATTTGTTTGAATAGAAAAACTTAAACCCTCGATGCACTCTTCATTCATGTGAGAGACCTGTTTTGATTCTTCATCTTGAATGAGAACATTATATGCCTCATCAAGTGTAAGTAAATGATTCGATTTTACTGCTCCATATATCGAATCATCAAATCCCATAAGAAATTGATGAAGTTTTTCTTGTTCTCGTTCTCCTTGTATCTCAGTAGGAGTTTTAGTTCTTTGGTAATCGGACAAACTTTTCCACAGCTTTGTAAGTTGTCCGTAATAGGCTTCCATAGAAACTCCTCTTTGTCAAAAATTTGCAAGCTCTGTTTTGAGTCTTTGAACTCTTGGCCCGTTCTTCACCGAGAAACTTCGTTGGATGTGTAGCCACAATTCATGTGAGTCTTCACTACAAGGTATGGAGGATTGCAGTGTCTCTGAAATCGTGAGCTTGATTCATGAAATCACAAGTGCATTGTTTGCACACCAATTTTCATAGTCTTCTGAATCTTGTTCAGGGCGTGAGATGAGCCAGCAAAAAAACCCAAATTTCTTCCGAGCTTGAAGCACAAGTCTTAGGTTTGCAGACCACTTATTGTAGTTCGGTCCACGTAACAACGGTTGAGAGATAAGAATACTAGGATTGTCTCTAGAAGTAAGATCATAAGGAGATATGGGGTGTCTTACATGCTCAACTCGGAGTTTTGATTTAGAAGAAAAGATCGAAGATTGCTCCTTTGATTTTGAGGTTTCTTCATCAGACATTGGAAAAGGAAGAAGATAAACTCAAGTAGGAGAAGAAAAAGAGATAGAATAGCGGTAAGAATGATAACCAATAACCACTTTAGGTTATTGCTCTGATACAATGTTAAGAAACCTTGGAAGTTGTAAAGGGTTTTCTTATTTTATTCAATGAGAAAAGAATATCTTATATACAAGTAGATAGATATACTCTTTGACCTAATCATATATATACCGAAATTATAAATACGATGGCCCAATAGAACTACTGCATGCCAATCGATGGTGATAAATTTGCTTGTGATTGTTCCGATTAATCTCATAGAGGATGTGGTGCCCCTACTTACTCATGTACCTTGTCAATCGTGGTAAGATTAGCGACGACATCATAAAGTTCTCTACCGCCACACCACCAAGAGAAAGATCCACACCTGATTGATGAGCTCTGTGATGCGAAGGATGCTTGCATCGCAAGCTGCTTATAAGCGGTTCAAGTCCTTGAAAAGCGACTGTTTTTGGATCAAAAGTTTCTCCTCTTGGATGAACGAAGCTATATGAAGCTAGATAAATTATTGAGACGTCAGGTTTGATCTATACTACTGCTCGCCAATCAATAAGTATTTTCCTCAGATAGGGAATTCTATACGAATATGGGGGACTTGGAATATCGACTGGTACAAATCTTGTCTGTGTGATTGGTATAATGTTAAATTAAATTTGTCTATATATCGTATGAAAAAGCTTATAGAAATATGAAAGAAGACAAATTTAGTATTGATTGTGTTGTATTCTATAGTGGAGTAAGGTAGACAAATATTTATAGATCCTTATATTGGTTAGGGTTTATTTTGGACAAAATAGGTTTATATCAACTTTCTTAGACTTCAACATTTGCTTTTACTCAAGCAAAAGAAAGAATCAAAGTAGAACTCTTTACTCATTCAAGTCCTGATCTCACAAGCAAACATACATCTGATTTCTTTCCTCCCATTTTCAGTTTTTGGTCAAGTTGCTCCGTTCTTTTATAGGATATTAACTACTATTCCCTCATAATTTTACGAGATTATGAGGGAATTGCTTCCATGAGATAAGAAAATTGAAGGGATTAACGACCAATACCCTACTCAGTTTCTTGTTATCTAAATTCTTTTAGTTTTTTTTTTCTTTCATTCTTTCCAATTTTTTTTTTATGGAATGATAAAGAGAAACCCTATTCGCACAAACTTATCTTGCTAAGTTTAATTGAGGAGTCTCGATGTATATCCAAGCCCAAAAATGGGGCAATTAAATTAAGTTTTGTGCATAGTCATAGTTGGATCCTTCAAATACCCATACATATTTGGGTGACATCAAGAGATTTTCCACTTTCACCTCTTCATATGTTTTCATGGTTAAGTCAACCACAAGGTTACCTTCAAGAGATTCCTTGACCACATCTAAATTAACAATTGTTTTTTGCTGCAAAGGGTTGTGCTCGGAAACACCACATACCCTTATTTGGGTGTATCCACATCACTATCAACCCGAGAGTATGAAAAGTAGCAAATCTAGTCGGCTTGTGAAGCAAGAATGAATGGAGCGTATGACTGAAGCCGTTTTCGAGAGTGGACACAAAGTTCGTTTTAACGTTGCCTGAGAACTGGATCATACCAATAACAAGTGGACACAATACACCTCATCTTGAGCATTCCTCGGAATTTAATTTAAGAAAACGCTTTACAATTTTCGATTTAGCACCATTAATTTAAATTATTATAGATCCGTCGAAAATTTGTCGTCGAGAGATTTATGATGAGTCAAATGTTTGCATGTTTTCAGTCAAACATGGTGTAGCGGTCATTTGACTAATCAGATGAGTAGTAAATAACTAAAAAATCAAACAAAAATCAATTATTCGGACCATTATATGAATCAGCATAATAATCATCTTCTTCGTTCATAATGAACCATATAGCTTATACTTATGTTTATGTGTGTTATATGGTGTATACTAAACGTAACGAATTGAGCAGTTTTCAAGCAACCTATTACACAAAACCAATCTAACTTACAAAAAATTAAGTGATCGAGATTTCCTACAAGAAAACAAAGATTTGGCGACTGCAAAAATAATCGCTAAATAGTCACTAAATGATGGATTACGACTGCGTTACGACTAATAGTTGTAGTAGTAAACTTAGTCGCTAAATTATGTAGTCGTAAATATAGTCGCCAATTAACGACTACATTATGACTAATTTACGTAGTCATAAATGTAGCCGTAGCTTAGTCGAAACATATTTACGACTATACTATGACTAGTTTCTGCGTAGTCGTAACATTTAGCGACTATTTGGCGACTACATATTTTAACGACTATTTGGCGACTACATACTTTAGCGACTATTTAGCGACTACATACTTTAGCGACTATTTGACAACTACATACTTTAGCGACTATTTGACGACTATATATTTTATCGACAATTTAGCGACTACATACTTTAGTTATTTATACACGATGATATAAGCCAATGGAACCACATTCCTCTCTTGCCACATTCCTAGATTGCTTCCCTCTTTCACAAGCGTCACACACTTTTTTCAATATAGAAAACTTAGGTAAGTTCTCCATTATCTTTAGCCTTTGCATTTCCTTTATTTTGTCGAAGTTGACATGTCCCAATCGCCTATGCCACTTTTTTGATTGATCATCCTCCATTGTGACAAATGCAACTTCCTTGTTCTCATTCCATTTGATTGGAAAACTCTTGTTCTTCATCTTTACTTCCATGATTTCTTTTATTCGTTGATCTTAAATCATACAGTAGTCATTCTCAAATACCAGACGATATCCATTTGATATCATTTGTGCAACACTAAGCAAGTTTCTTGCAAGAGCCGGTACAAATAGCACTTCTCTAATCGTGTGTGTGCCATGTTTTGTTGTAACTTGAATGTCTCCTTTACCTACAGCGATCACATCTTGACCATTTCCTACTTTTACCATGATCTTCTTGCTTTGATCAAGTGAGGTAAAGATACTCAAGTCCCTTGACATGTGATTTGAGCAGCCACTATCGATTAACCATGTGTTATCGAAATTTCTTGGTGATGACTCTTCATGAATGACGCTGAACAACATATGCCTTTCTTCTTCTTCTTGGTCATCATTTCCTTGCTCTAGACTCATATTTGCTCCCTCATGAGCCTTAGTCTTGCAATATTTTGAGAAATGTCCTGGTCTTCCACAAATAAAGCATCTGATTCCTCCTTTTTCGACTTTAGGAATTTCTCCATTGTTCATTTTTCTCCAACATGATTTCTCATCATGAGATTTCTTCTTACATATGTTACACCACCTCTCAATGCGTTTTGAAGGCTTAGACTTCATTTTGTTTGACATTTTTGAAACATACTTTCCCTTCTTCATTCTCGTATAGAAGGCTCCCTCCAAAGTGGATTCATTTCGTACTTCCACTCGCTTTTCATGGGCTTTCAATGTACCAATGAGTTCGGTCATTGACAAGGTTGATAGATCCTTGGTCTGCTCTAGAACGGTTACAATGCTATCAAAACGTTCTGGTAGAGAGATCAAGATCTTTTGTACAAGATGATAATCCGGCTTCACTTCACCATGTAGTCTTAATTGATTGCTGATTTCCATCAACTTGTTTGTGAAGGTGTTTATGCTATCATCCTCTTCCATCTTCAGACATTCATACTCTCTTCTTAAGGTTTGCAATTTGATCATCCTTACTTGATTACTGCCTTGAAATTCGGTTTCCAATAGCATCCATGCTTCTTGTGCACTAGAGGCCGATGCTATCCTTGGAAATATGGCATCGGAGACTGCACATTGTAGAATGTGTAGTGCCATTTTATCTTTCAAAATCGTGGCCTCACTTGGCCTTGCGGCCGTGATTGGCTCACCATCATCTCTGACATTACTTGTGGTGATTCCATTCTCAACCACATCCCAGAGTTTCTTTGCTTCAATATTGTCTTCAATTTGATCTTCCAAAACCCATAAGCTTCCCCTTTAAAAATTGGGATCACATATTGCATTGCTGCATCCATGGCTCTGATACCGTAAAAGACTTAGACAAATTCAAATTATACGAAACAAATTCGTATAATTTTTGTTTAACTTTTCTCACAAGTTTTGTGTGTAACAAGAAAAGATCAAAACAACATCAATTCTTATTATTTAAGTTGAAAAAAGTTTACAGATGTTGTGGTGTTTATATAGAAGACAGACACACCTAATGATCAACCATTGCAACCCAAACACAAAAGTTTTGTTGGTTACTTGTGTTACACGAAGAGGCACAAGTTGCATAAATTGCACCTCTTCGATTAATAATTTATTTCCTTGTATTTTTGGTTACTAATTAAGTAGTTTATGCAATCCTAAAATTATTGAAGTATGAATCAATTTTTAATAGTCAAAACACTTTTCAGATTGATAAAACAAATCTCTCAGCTTCTTTATCAAAACACTTGTCTAACGCAAACAGGAATTCACCGTGTACCAACGCTCAAAAAAGTAAAAAGATATTACAGAGGCATTTTGCCAAAGAGGTTCAGTGCTCGATAGTATAAACAGTTCTTCCTCGTTGAGAATTGACGCGAGTCGCCATGCCTGAACTGAAAGCTTCAATCAATGAAGTAGTGTTTCAAAGGTCGGAATAATGTTATCGAATGGTACCACGAGTACTAAACGATCGATCTATATTCTTGAGAATGTCCTTCCGGGTTAGATAAATCGGTTTACCCCAAATTGTTATTGGTTAAGGAAAAAAAAGAGCAAATCAGTCTAAACCAAGATAAAGTTTGGTTAGCTACGATTTAACGGTTTAAATTTAAATAAATTAAGGATTACACCACCAATTCGAACCTGGTTAAAGTGGTTGAGCCTCCTGTATGCTCCCACTAGGGTTCGATCCATAATGGTACCACAAATATATAACGTAGTAAAATCCCTTCGGCGGTGTGGTGAGGGCACGTTGAGATTAATGTAGTCGCTGTGTGAGAGTGGATGCTTGTGAGCTGTGGTGGTCGTACGATGTTTGCTTAGTTTGTAACAGTGTTGGTTGTGGCGGTGGTCACGGTGGTTATATAATGTTTGCTTAGTTTGTAACAGTGGTCCTGGTTGTTTGGTGGTCATATGAGATGTTTGCTTAGTTTGCAACAGTCTTGTGGACATGGTGTGGTGGTTGTATGAGTTCTTTACTTAGTTTGTAACAGTGGTTGTGGCAGTGGTCTCGGTGGTCATGTGATGTTTACTTTAATTTGTTTGTAACAGTGGTTGTGGCAGTGGTCTCGGTGATCATGTGATGTTTACTTTGTTTGTAACAGGTGTGGTCGTGGTGTCGGTGGTTTTGGTGGTCGTATACGATGTTTGCTTAGTTTGTACTTTGTAAGAGTTAGTTGTGGAGGTTGTCACGGTGGTTGTGGTAGTAGTGTAAGCTGATTGTTAAAAGCTAGCATACTAGGTTCATTCTCTCTTTGAACACATTCTCCAACTAAGATGCATATGTATGTTTCTAACAACGAGCAACTACCAAACACTTAAGTTTGCCTGTCGTATCCGGCCCATATATACAACACCCAACAATCTTGCCGTTTCAAGTTTGTCTGACTAGTAAGATAATATATTGTCCCACATCGCTTACACATATAAAGAATAACTCGTGAAGGAGAGTATAAAAAAAGAAGTGGAGATGACGAGCAAATTACTTACCTGGACGGGGTAAACTCGTGATCAAGAAGACGAGTGGCCTAGGCTAGTGACCTCCTTTGCACATTAAGGAGGGGTGCTTAGCCTAAGGTCTCCCCAAGTGGGAGAGCCTGCGTCATTATTTGTGGCAGAGGGGGCCTGCGTTCGCGCGGCCCCTACCATCTATTCACAGTTATTCAACTTTAATTATTTGGGTTATAATTTTTTGTTATTATCTTGTAGAACTAATGTTTGGTAGAGAAGAATTGACAACTCGAAAACAATCAAATATGCAAACAAAAATGTTTATAATTAGTTATGTTTGGAGAAATGATCGGAAGTATATATCAAGTAGGTCAGCTTTGTTTGATTACACAATAAAGAAGCTTTCATTTAATTCACTATATTTGGTTGATGCAATATACCAATGAACACTCCATGGAGAAGAGTCAATAGAGGACGCCAATACCAATGGTGGAGATACAAAAAGTGACAAAGCAGAATCGATCAAATAATTGTTTGAGATTGGAAAAGCTGCAGTAGCAGGTTGCAAAGAAGAAGAACTCGTTAATGGAGACAGACCTATTTCTGTTGGTGGTGACTCGTCCTCAGCGTAATCCACAAAGATACTGTTGCAGGTGGAAACAGAGGAGAAGATGATGAAGGCGACTGCAGTAGATGCTGCTTCTGCCCAATTCACTCTCACTCAGCATGCTTATAACCATGTTCATTATGCTTCTATTAAGCCTTTCTGCAATCCCGTTTTGTTGAGGGGTGTAAGTGCAGGTCTTGTGTCTTACTATTCCCTCGTCTCTACAAAACTTATCAAATCTTTGATTACAAAATTCCAAGCCATTATCTGTCCTAAGCTTCTTCACCCTTTTCTCTGTTTGATTTTCAACCATATTCTTCCATTCAACAAACTTGTAAAATGCTTCTTCCTTGGTCTTTAGAAAGTATATCCAAACTTTCCTTGACCAATCATCTATGAACGAGATAAAGTATTGGCTCCTTCCAATACTTAAAGGTACATTTGGAGACCTCCATAGATCAGAATGAATATAATCTAGTTTTCCTTTAGTAACATGTTTTGCTTCACTGAAACTCACTCTCTGAGTTTTACCAAACACACAGTCTTCACAAAACACTATCTCATCTAATTTCTCTTTATCTAGACATCCCTTATGAGCTAAAACCTTAAGAACCTTATCACCTGCATGACCCATTCTACCGTGCCACAGTTTCGTGTAGAAAGTAGAGAGTATCTTGATCATTCCTGTAACCTTTCATAATCACGGTGCATCCTCTTACTATCTTAAGCACTCCATTTGATCCTTTTAATTCACACCCTTTCGCTTCCAAAGTCCCAAGAGATCTATTTCCGGCATATATCTTACCTCATTTAGAACAAATGTTGTTCCATCAACATTCTGAAATCGAATAGAACTAATGCCTCTCACATCTATACTGGAGTTATTTGCTACTCTTACTTTCCCTGTGTTTGTTTCCTTAAAGTCTAAAAATATGTCCCTCCTTGGTGTCATGTGGAAAGAGCAGCCAGAGTCAATGATCCATTCATCTTGTTCTGCAGTTTCTTGCAATATATTCACCTCATAAGCTAGAAGTCCTGCCAGGTATTGAGCATCATCCCGAGCTATAGATGATTCTCCTTTTTCATAGGTATGATGTTTACCTTTGTTCCTGTCCAGCCATCTATAACATTGGTTTTTAAAATGCCCTTCTTTATCGCATATCCAGCACACTTTCTTCCTTTCAACAGATTTTGATTTTGATCTACTATTATGTCTATTCTTGATTCCGCTAGAGCTTCTACATTCCGTTCTACCTCTCACAAAGAAATCTTCAGAGCTAGCTCTTGTGCTTGAGCTACTTCTAGTTTCCTTTTCCTTTGATCTTACTGCGCTAGCTACATCTTCTAGCTTAAGCACGTTTCTGCTATATTTCAGGGTTTCCTTGAGATGGTCATACCTTTGGGGTAATGCATTCAACACAAGAACGGCTTGAACTTCCTCCGGTACTTGAATACTTAGATGACTTAATTCTCTTACTATCTTGAGAAAATCATCTATGTTTTCATTGATTGTGCGATGACCTTGCGTGCACTCGATTTGGTAAGGTCTTGGACATGTATAAAGATTCTAGAAGAGCCCAAGTCTCTGCTGCAGTTTCACATTCTTCAATCTTGCGGAGAACATGATTACCTACACTTAAAAAGATTATGTTCTTTGCTTTATCACACCTTTCGAGTCTTGCTTTCTCTTCTGCAGTCTTCTTCTTGATTCGATCCGAATCTTTTCCTTCCTCTTGTTCTTCATCATTATCTGAACCCAATGATGAAGTCTTTGGAACCAGGACATCTTTAAGGCCTGACACGCTAAGATACGCGTACATCCTTCTCTTCCACATTGAAAAATCACCATCGCCATCGAATTTTTCGATGTCGACCTTTGCGCTCGTCATTTATCGAACTTGATCTTATTCTCCTTTTTCGATAGACACAAGGCTCTGATACAAAATTGTTGAATCTTGACTAATTAGATAAACTTTTGTAAGATCGAGATTTAGCTTCGACTTTGGGATTTGATCGATTGATCAAGCGAACGAGAAAAGAAAGATTGCAGAAGAAAATATATAGAACAGAGGACACAAAGGTTTTGTTTACCCGGTGTTCACAATCTTTCCGAAATTCGATAAGAATTCTAATCACCGGGGCTCTGGGTACACAGAGCTTTTCTTTATGCTAAAACTTGATAGACCTTCCGAGTTACAGACTCAACAACTTAATAAATCGATAACAACACTCACACACTCCTAAACCCGCTTCTTTTAAACTTATGATCGGGGAGAGTAAAACGACATCATACTTGGTTTAAAAAAACTCGATTAATAACAAACATATAACCAACTCTAAACAAACACTATACCTGGTTAACTAGTATAAACCAAACATTTGAATTTGGCGCTAAAAAACCTTCATAGTTCTATATGCCCCCATAGATCACAATTAATCATCTCAAAAACCGAATTTGTTTTATTATTACTTAAAGGAAATGAATCTCTAGTTTGCTTTGTGTGTATACAAATATCACACGTCTTAAAATCAAAAACACTACCACAAGCTTGATATGAGAGATGTCCCAAATGACAATGTCATAGTTCAAGAGATAGCGAATTTGTCCCTTGCACTGCCGTAGCTATAGCCACTCCTATAAGAAAATAAATTCCATTATATGGTTCACCCGTTCCAATCAGCATCTTTATGATGCGGTCTTGAACAACACAAAGTCGATCAATAATCAGAAAGACACAGCTAGTGTCTTTCTGATTGAGCAGTACAAAAAAACACATCAATTTTCTACAAAATTACCGACGAAAATAAATCTGTTGGAAATTTTTGAGGGAAACTAAAATTTCAATTTTTTTATTTTAATTTTAGTTTTCGCGACAAAATTTAAAATTTTGACTTTTTATTTATTGTATTTTTCGTCGGAAATCCCTCTGAAATTTTTGACGGAAACTAAATATTTTATTTTTTTATTTTAATTTCAATTTTCATTAGAAATTAAAATTTTAATTTTTTTTATTTTAATTTTATATTCCGTTGGAAATAATTCAGAAATTAAAATATTTAATTTTCCCCCAATTTTTCGTCCTCTCCCATCCCCAAATTTCTCTTTTTATTTTTTTAACTTTATTTCTTCCCTTTCGCTTTATTTTTTCACTCTTCTTCTCTCCTCCCTAAAGTTTTTTTTCTCTTTCTTCCACTCCTTCTCTTCCTCCTCCTCCTCCTCCTCCTCCTCTTCCTCTCATTCTTCTCCCTTCTTCTTTTACCTTTTCTTCTTCTCTGTTCTTATCTCTTCCTTTCCTTTTCTCTTCCTCTTCTTCTCTCTTCTTCTCTTTCCTTCCCTCTCTTTCTCTTTCATTTTCCATTTTTTTCTTTCTTTCTACCTCTCTTTTTCTTTCATTTTTGATTTTTTTTTTTTTTTAAATTTTGCTTAATAACTTTATAATTTAAACAATTTATAATTTTCTAATTTTATTATTTTAAAAAGATTTCATTATAATTTTTTTAAATTAATTTTTATTTTTATTATAAATCACTATAAATTATTTTTGGTTTTCACAAATTTTTTATTTATTTATTTTTTTTAAAATAATTTTCACTTTTCAATTTTTTTATTATTATTATTTTTTAATTTCAGTTGGAAATCCGTCGAAAAATATTTTTTTATTTTTTATTTTTTTTAATCTTTTCTATTTCCGTCGGATATACCTTGGTTTTTTATGATCACCCTAATCCGTCGGAAATCTCTCGGAAAATTCTAAAAGATTTCCGGATCTTATTTTTCCGACGCTGTAGAACCAATAGAAAAATCTGTCGAAAATCTCTCGGAAATGGCTGTTTTTGACAGCTTTTCGAGGGATTTTTTCGTTGAAAAAACACTTATTTTCTTGTAGTGAATTGAGATACATAGATAAGGTGACAATGAAGTCCATCAACATAGAAGATATTACACAGATCAAACGAGGAGTTCAGTTTTACTTTTCCTTGTTTATACGATGTACTGTAACTTCCATTAGGAAGCTTTTTCAAAATTGGTACCATGTCCTAAATATCAATTAAAAATTCAATGTTTCTGGTTATATGGTTTGAAGCTCCCGAATCAATAATTCAAGATTCTAGAAAATACGTATTTGTAAGACGATCATTTGGAACAGGTTGGTGTTCATCAAGTAATTGCACCCAGGTCTTCCACTGAGCATCGTTCAGTCCACTGATTTCAATATGGTCCAATGATGTAAGGTCAGTATGCGGTATCGAAGCAGACAAAGAACGAGAGTTTGCATGAACATGTAACAATCTAACATGATCATTCATACGTCACTTTGCGGGATTTGTTGGGGAGCCAAATTTGTTTCTATTATTTTCACCAAACCAAAGAAGATATCTGATTTTTCTAAAACACTGCTCTGCCAAGTGACCCTGTTTTCCACAATCGGTACAAACAGGCACATTACCTCTGTCTTCTGTAATCATACATGACTTGGATTTGTTTGAATAGAAAAACTTAAACCCTCGATGCACTCTTCATTCATGTGAGAGACCTGTTTTGATTCTTCATCTTGAATGAGAACATTATATGCCTCATCAAGTGTAAGTAAATGATTCGATTTTACTGCTCCATATATCGAATCATCAAATCCCATAAGAAATTGATGAAGTTTTTCTTGTTCTTGTTCTCCTTGTATCTCAGTAAGAGTTTTAGTTCTTTGGTAATCGGACAAACTTGTCCACAGCTTTGTAAGTTGTCCGTAATAGGCTTCCATAGAAACTCCTCTTTGTCGAAAATTTGCAAGCTCTGTTTTGAGTCTTTGAACTCTTGGCCCGTTCTTCACCGAGAAACTTCGTTGGATGTGTAGCCACAATTCATGTGAGTCTTCACTACAAGGTATTGAGGATTGCAGTGTCTCTGAAATCGTGAGCTTGATTCATGAAATCACAAGTGCATTGTTTGCACACCAATTTTCATAGTCTTCTGAATCTTGTTCAGGGCGTGAGATGAGCCAGCAAAAAAACCCAAATTTCTTCCGAGCTTGAAGCACAAGTCTTACGTTTGCAGACCACTTATTGTAGTTCGGTCCACGTAACAACGGTTGAGAGATAAGAATACTAGAATTGTCTCTAGAAGTAAGATCATAAGGAGATATGGTGTGTCTTACATGCTCAACTCGGAGTTTTGATTTAGAAGAAAAGATCGAAGATTGCTCCTTTGATTTTGAGGTTTATTCATCAGACATTGGAAAAGGAAGAAGATAAACTCAAGTAGGAGAAGAAAAAGAGATAGAATAGCGGTAAGAATGATAACCAATAACCACTTTAGGTTATTGCTCTGATACAATGTTAAGAAACCTTGGAAGTTGTAAAGGGTTTTCTTGTTTTATTCAATGAGAAAAGAATATCTTATATACAAGTAGATAGATATACTCTTTGACCTAATCATATATATACCGAAATTATAAATACGATGGCCCAATAGAACTACTGCATGCCAATCGATGGTGATAAATTTGCTTGTGATTGTTCCGATTAATCTCATAGAGGATGTGGTGCCCCTACTTACTCATGTACCTTGTCAATCGTGGTAAGATTAGCGACGACATCATAAAGTTCTCTACCGCCACACCACCAAGAGAAAGATCCACACCTGATTGATGAGCTCTGTGATGCGAAGGATGCTTGCATCGCAAGCTGCTTATAAGCGGTTCAAGTCCTTGAAAAGCGACTGTTTTTGGATCAAAAGTTTCTCCTCTTGGATGAACAAAGCTATATGAAGCTAGATAAATTATTGAGACGTCAGGTTTGATCTATACTACTGCTCGCCAATCAATAAGTATTTTCCTCAGATAGGGAATTCTATACGAATATGGGGGACTTGGAATATCGACTGGTACAAATCTTGTCTATGTGAATGGTATAATGTTAAATTAAATTTGTCTATATATCGTATGAAAAAGCTTATACAAATATGAAAGAAGACAAATTTAGTATTGATTGTGTTGTATTCTATAGTGGAGTAAGGTAGACAAATATTTATAGATCCTTATATTGGTTAGGGTTTATTTTGGACAAAATAGGTTTATATCAACTTTCTTAGACTTAAACATTTGCTTTTACTCAAGCAAAAGAAAGAATCAAAGTAGAACTCTTTACTCATTCAAGTCCTGATCTCACAAACAAACTTACATCTGATTTCTTTCCTCCCATTTTCAGTTTTTGGTCAAGTTGCTCCCTTCTTTTATAGGATATTAACTACTATTCCCTCATAATTTTACGAGATTATTGTCCTTGGACTTGCTTCCATGAGATAAGAAAATTGAAGGGATTAACGACCAATACCCTACTCAATTTCTTGTTATCTAAATTCTTTTAGTTTTTTTTTTCTTTCATTCTTTCCAATTTTTTTTTTATGGAATGATAAAGAGAAACCCTATTCGCACAAACTTATCTTGGTAAGTTTAATTGAGGAGTCTCGATGTATATCCAAGCCCAAAATGGGGCAATTAAATTAAGTTTTGTGCATAGTCATAGTTTGATCCTTCAAATACCCATACATATTTGGGTGACATCAAGAGATTTTCCACTTTCACCTCTTCATATGTTTTCATGGTTAAGTCAACCACAAGGTGATGAGGACATTGGAGCTTCGAGGACTTCAAGCGAGCCAGCTGACGTAGAGATTATACCTCAGGTGCCAAGTGGACCAATCACTCGACAGAGGGCAAGAGCAATCAGCTACAAGTTCAACCATTTTGTGGAGTTTGTGCTCGAGCAAGAACCAGCTGATCTGAGACCAGTCCCATCCGTTTTGTTCACTAAAAGAGAAGATTCACTCTCACACTTCTCGAGTGAACTTCTCCAGCTTCAGACTTCTTCCTCCGGTGTCTTTACTATCACCAAGAGTAAAGACACATAAAATCATGCCAAGGAATTGTACTCTTTTTCCTATCTTCGGTTTTGTCCCACTGGGTTTTCCGAAGAAGGTTTTAATGAGGCAACACCCTTAGTGTGTCTGAAGTAGAAGACTTCTTTGTCTACTTCAGTAATAAAAATCGTTATTTATTTATATTATTTATTTGTTTTTAGACTAAGTTTATTTAATTACACCAGATTATTTACCAAATGAAGTGGTAAAAATCTTGGTTTATATATTTTTAGGATAGGATTTTATTTAATTAGTTGGACCAGATTATTTACCAAAATTGTGGTAAAAATCGTGGGATGTCTAACTTTTAGGATAGGGTTTTTATTTTTCTGTACTTAGGCTATTTAAAGCCTTTGAGTTAATAAAATTAGACAGACTTTTTACAAAAAAAACTACAGCAACCCTAATTCTCTGAACAACTAGCCGTCAGCCATAGCCTACCTATTGCTAGCGAATTTAGCTTCTTCTAACTTGATTGGATTTTCAGGTTGAAGAATATTGGTGTATCACAGGTTCTCCACCTCCTGTGTGGTCCAAATCGCATCCACCCTTGCTGTGCAATCTCTGGAAGAGTTTCTCTCTGGAGATCACAAACACAACCTTGATCCAGAACTTCATCTGACATCCGGACTTGTATCATCTTTTGGTATCAGAGCTGAAGCTCCTGACGCAGGGTAGTGTATAAACCTATCCCTTGTTTTCTTTTTTGTTATTTTTGATTTGTTTGTCAAGTGTTTCAGGTTCAAGTCACAATCGAGTCTCTATCATTTGCATCCATCACTCACCAATCACGCGATTTGCACAAGGTAAGGAGAGGTGAGATTCTCCCTTTTCATTTTTTTGCATTCATTTGTTTTACATTGATTATTTTCTGTTAATCATTTTTTTAATTAATTAAAAAAAAAAAAAAGTTTGAACGTGTGAAGAAGAAGAAGAAAAAAAAAAAAAAAAAAAAAAAAAAAAAAATTTAAACTCTCGTGCGTGAAAAAAAAAAAAAAAAAAAAAAAAAAAAAAAAAAATTTGAATTTGAATCCTTGTTAGCGTGAGTTGCAAAAAAAAAAAAAAAAAAAAAAAAAAAAAAAATTGAATTAAAATTATTAATTTGTTAAATTTAGATTAAATTAGCTATTTTCTAGGGTTAGATTAAATTAGCTAATTTTTAGGATTTTTGAAATTTTATGCAATTAGAAAATTTAGGATAATTTTATGATATAGTTTTTTTTTCTTTAGCATATAATTTTATTTGCATACTAGGTCTTTAGGTTAAATTTATTTGCATATTAAGTCCTTAGATTAAGTTTATTTGCATACTAGGTCCTTAAATTAATTTTATTTGCACATTAAATCCTTAAATTAAGTTTATTTGCATATTAAGTCCTTAGGTTAAATTTATTTGCATAGTAGGTCCTTAGGTTAATTTATTTGCATAGTAAGTCCTTAGATTAAGTTTATTTGCATACTTAGTCCTTAGGCAAAAAATAATTACACATTAGGTCCTTAGGTCAAACTTATTTGCATACTTAGTCCTTAGGTCAAAATTAATTACATATAAGGTCCCTAGGTCAAAATTATTTGCATAATTAATCCTTAGAAAAAAAAAAATTGCATAAGTAGTCCTTAAGATCTTTTTTATTCTGGTTCTCCTCAAAGAAACAGAATGTCCGACAAGTCGGACCCCGCTGACGTCAACAGTGCCATGTTGCACATGTTGGCGAATCTGAGTGGTCAAATCAATGCTATGGCCACAGGCATAGATCGACTAGGAGAGCTATTAACGGCAACAAGAGCTGAGATCCCGGAATCCTCTCGTCAAGGAGCAGATCGAGGCTTTGAGCAACCACCACCACCGCCACCTTTCCAACCACCGCCACCACCACCTTTCCAAGCTCAACCGCCAACACATCAAGCCCCGGAAGTAAAGCTTAACCCTCCCACGTTCGCTGGTAGAGTGGACCCCGAGGCTTATTTAGATTGGGAGCGCCGGATGGAGCATATCTTTGACTACTATCGATATGCTGATCCGAGGAAAGTAGCTCTAGCTACTGCTCAGTTTACCGACTATGCTCTGACATGGTGGGATAGAGAATGTACCGAGAGAAGAAGAAACCGGTACGGAAACATAGTATCGTGGGACGAACTAAAGTACGTCATGAGCCGACGTTACGTTCCACCACACTTTCACCGAGACATACAAAAACGCTTTAGACGTTTAAGTCAAGGAAGTAAGAGTGTCGAAGAGTACTATGAGGAATTCGAACATCTAAGGAACCGTCTAGGAGTAGAGGATTCCTTAGAGAGTCTTATGGCGCAATTCGTGGACGGATTAAACGAAAAGATTGCTCGGAAAGTCGAGAGGCAGACGTACCATGACTTAAGCGAGTTACTTCACCTCGCTATTCAAATCGAGCAACAGAACAAACGCAAGGTCTCAAGCGTTGTTCGGCCTAAGACTAGTTGGACACCCGTGTCCAAACCAACTGAACGGAGCAGCCAACCGGCTACGGACAACCGGTTTAAGGCTAAGGTGAGTGATTTCACCAAGACTCCACGACCGGGCCCTAGCACGTCTCAGCAGCCGGTCACTACTACACATTCTACAAGAAGTCGAGACATCCAATGCTTTAAGTGCAATGGAAGAGGACATATGGCTCGGGAGTGTCCTAACCAACGAGCCATGATTCTCACTCCAGCTGGAGAGTACGAATCAGAGGATGAAGCAGAGGATGACCTGGACAAGTCCGGAGAAGACGACCTTGAATACCCGGACACCGGAGAACACTTGATGATGAGACGAGTTCTCAACACGATGGTTCATCCTGACGAGGTCGTTCAGCGAGAGAACATATTCCACTCTCGATGCACAATTCAAGGAAAAGTGTGCTCGCTGATCATAGACGGAGGTTCGTGCGCGAACGTAGCCAGTGCCTACATGGTAGATAAGCTCGGCTTAAAGAGGACCAAACATCCACACCCTTATAAGTTGAGATGGCTCAATGACAAGGCCATACTACCCATATCTGATCAAGTTAACGTTTCTTTCAGCGTGGGACGTTACAAGGATCAAGTGTTATGTGATGTAGTGCCAATGCAGGCTGGTCATTTATTGCTAGGACGTCCGTGGCAATTCGATAAGGAAACTACACACAATGGACGGACGAACTTGTATACGTTCGAGCATGAACGACGCAAGTATAACTTAGCACCATTGACACCTCGAGAAGTACATGAGATGCAGGTTCGAATGGCCAAGGATGAAAGAAAGCGTAATGAAAACTTTATTATTAACTCTGGAGACATACGAAAGGCCGTTAGCAGAAAAGACACGCCTGCTATCTTGCTAATGTACAAAGAATTTATAAGCGCTCAAAATATAGACCTCAAGCTGCCATCTGAGGTGAACGAACTGCTAGAGAGTTATGCCGATGTATTCCCCGAGGAGCTGCCTCCTGGACTGCCGCCAGTTAGAGGGATTGAGCATAACATTGATTTCGTTCCAGGTGCCCAGTTGCCCAACCGAGCCGCTTATCGGGTTAACCCAGAGGAAGCTCAAGAACTTGAGCGCCAAATACGAGAACTGATGTCCCAAGGGTATGTCAGGGAAAGTCTCAGCCCGTGCGCGGTTCCAGTCCTTCTAGTTCCAAAGAAGGATGGCAGTTGGAGGATGTGTGTTGATTGTCGCGCCATCAACAACATCACCATCAAGTATCGTCATCCGATTCCGAGATTGGACGACATGCTAGATGAGCTTAGTGGTGCTACCGTGTTTTCTAAGATAGATCTAAAGAGCGGTTATCACCAAGTCAGAATGCGAGAAGGAGATGAATGGAAGACAGCATTCAAGACGAAACAAGGGCTGTACGAATGGTTGGTCATGCCATTTGGACTCTCAAACGCACCAAGTACGTTTATGCGTCTAATGAACCACGTTCTTAGACCATACATTAGTAAGTTTGTCGTCGTTTATTTCGACGACATCCTTATCTATAGTGCGTCGTACTCTGACCATGTGTCACATCTTGAGATGGTGATTCGTACACTTCAAAAGGAGAAGTTGTACGCGAATCTTAAGAAGTGCACGTTCTGCACTGATCAAGTCGTGTTCCTCGGCTTTGTCGTAAGCTCTCAGGGTTTAAAAGTCGACGAAGAAAAGATTAAAGCCATAAAGGATTGGCCCACGCCGACTAGTATCAGTCTAGTTCGGAGTTTCCATGGCTTAGCGAGCTTCTACAGACGCTTTGTCCGAGACTTCAGCACAATTGCAGCTCCGTTAACGTCTGTGATCAAGAAAAACCGCGAGTTTTCTTGGGGAGAAGAGCAAGATCGAGCTTTTCAGCTCCTTAAGGACAGATTGACTCACGCTCCTGTGTTAGCTCTCCCAGACTTCAACAAAACATTTGAAGTCGAATGTGACGCATCTGGCGTCGGGATAGGAGCCGTGCTAACACAAGGTGGCAGGCCGGTCGCGTACTTCAGTGAAAAACTCAGCGGTGCGCCGTTGAACTATCCTACTTATGACAAGGAGTTGTACGCACTGGTTAGAGCTATGGAGACATGGCAGCATTACTTGCTTGCCCGAGAGTGTGTTATTCACACTGACCACCAAACCCTTCAGCATCTCAAGGGTCAAACAAAGTTGAAGCACCGTCATGCACGGTGGCTAGAGTTCATCGAGACGTTCCCTTACGTTATCAAGTATAAGAAGGGAAAAGAGAACGTCGTAGCTGATGCACTTTCGAGGAGATACAACTTAATCTCGATCATGGAATCAAAGGTGCTAGGATTCGAGCTGATAAAGGAGTTATATTCAGCTGATGACGATTTCAAAGAGATATTCAAGGAACATGGGAAGGGCGCCTACAACAAATACTACTTATTCGATGGATTCTTATTTAAGGAAAGGAGATTGTGCATTCCAAGGGGTTCCATAAGAGATTTAGTATTGAGGGAGGCGCATGGAGGGGGACTGATGGGTCATTTCGGAGTGGATAAGACGTTGAGCATGCTTAAGGAACACTTCTATTGGCCGCATCAGAGGCGAGATGTAGAGGCCCATTGTGCTCGTTGTTTGGTCTGCAAACGAGCCAAGTCGAAAATCCATCCTCACGGTTTGTATATGCCTCTTCCTATTCCTACTACGCCTTGGACTGATATTTCTATGGACTTTGTGCTAGGCTTACCTAAGCAAAACCACAAAGATTCCATCTTTGTCGTAGTAGACAGGTTCTCAAAGATGGCGCATTTCATACCTTGTGCCAAGACGAATGACGCAAGCCAAACCGCCAACTTATTCTTTAAGGAAGTGGTGCGGCTTCATGGTATCCCGAGAACCATAGTGTCAGATCGAGACACGAAGTTCCTGAGTCACTTCTGGAGATCCTTATGGAGGAAACTAGGAACCAAACTAGTTTTCTCGACGACTTACCATCCGCAGACAGATGGGCAGACAGAGGTGGTTAATAGGACACTATCGACTCTACTCAGAGCTACTATTGGCCGAAACCTAAAGAGCTGGTTAGAGTGTATTCCGTTTGTGGAGTTCGCCTACAACCGAGCTATTCATTCAGCGACTAAGATGTCTCCATTTGAGATAGTCTATGGATTTAATCCACAGTCACCACTGGATCTCACTCCGTTGTCTCCAGCCGAGATTGTGAACTTAGAAGGAGAAACCAAAGCTGAATTTGTAAAAAAGCTTCATCAGAAGGCTAAGGAGAATATCGAAAAGAGGACAGAAGCCTATGCTCGACAAGCTAATAAGGGCCGCAAAGTAGTGAGCTTCAAGGAAGGAGATTGGGTCTGGTTGCACATGCGGACAGAGCGGTTCCCCCAGAAAAGAAAAGACAAGCTTGCCCCGAGAGGAGACGGACCATTCAGAATCCTGAAAAAGATCAACGACAATGCATATCAGCTGGAGCTGCCAGGTGAGTTTAATGTATCGTCTACATTCAATGTTTCTGACTTAGAATTTTTTGATGCAGGAAATGATCCAGTTTTGAGGACAAAACCTTCTGAAGAGGGAGGGAATGATGAGGACATTGGAGCTTCGAGGACTTCAAGCGAGCCAGCTGACGTAGAGATTATACCTCAGGTGCCAAGTGGACCAATCACTCGACAGAGGGCAAGAGCAATCAGCTACAAGTTCAACCATTTTGTGGAGTTTGTGCTCGAGCAAGAACCAGCTGATCTGAGACCAGTCCCATCCGTTTTGTTCACTAAAAGAGAAGATTCACTCTCACACTTCTCGAGTGAACTTCTCCAGCTTCAGACTTCTTCCTCCGGTGTCTTTACTATCACCAAGAGTAAAGACACATAAAATCATGCCAAGGAATTGTACTCTTTTTCCTATCTTCGGTTTTGTCCCACTGGGTTTTCCGAAGAAGGTTTTAATGAGGCAACACCCTTAGTGTGTCTGAAGTAGAAGACTTCTTTGTCTACTTCAGTAATAAAAATCGTTATTTATTTATATTATTTATTTGTTTTTAGACTAAGTTTATTTAATTACACCAGATTATTTACCAAATGAAGTGGTAAAAATCTTGGTTTATATATTTTTAGGATAGGATTTTATTTAATTAGTTGGACCAGATTATTTACCAAAATTGTGGTAAAAATCGTGGGATGTCTAACTTTTAGGATAGGGTTTTTATTTTTCTGTACTTAGGCTATTTAAAGCCTTTGAGTTAATAAAATTAGACAGACTTTTTACAAAAAAAACTACAGCAACCCTAATTCTCTGAACAACTAGCCGTCAGCCATAGCCTACCTATTGCTAGCGAATTTAGCTTCTTCTAACTTGATTGGATTTTCAGGTTGAAGAATATTGGTGTATCACAGGTTCTCCACCTCCTGTGTGGTCCAAATCGCATCCACCCTTGCTGTGCAATCTCTGGAAGAGTTTCTCTCTGGAGATCACAAACACAACCTTGATCCAGAACTTCATCTGACATCCGGACTTGTATCACAAGGTTA
Source organism: Streptanthus diversifolius (assembly GCA_039880935.1). Taxonomy (NCBI): domain Eukaryota; kingdom Viridiplantae; phylum Streptophyta; class Magnoliopsida; order Brassicales; family Brassicaceae; genus Streptanthus; species Streptanthus diversifolius. Next base: position 2,395,971 of record JAXGFM010000001.1, read on the forward strand.
CCTTCAAGAGATTCCTTGACCACACCTAAATTAACAATTGTTTTTTGCTGCAAAGGGTTGTGCTCGGAAACACCACATACCCTTATTTGGGTGTATCCACATCACTATCAACCCGAGAGTATGAAAAGTAGCAAATCTAGTCGGCTTGTGAAGCAAGATTGAATGGAGCGTATGACTGAAGCCGTTTTCGAGAGTGGACACAAAGTTCGTTTTAACGTTGCCTGAGAACTGGATCATACCAATAACAAGTGGACACAATAAACCTCATCTTGAGCATTCCTTGGAATTTAATTTTAGAAAACGCTTTACAATTTTCGATTTAGCACCATTTATTTAAATTATTATAGATCCGTCGAAAATATGTCGTCGAGAGATTTATGATGAGTCAAATGTTTGCATGTTTTCAGTCAAATAATGGTGTAGCGGTCATTTGACTAATCAGATGAGTAGTAAATAACTAAAAAATCAAACAAAAATCAATTATTCGGACCATTATATGAATCAGCATAATAATCATCTTCTTCGTTCATAATGAACCATATAACTTATACTAATGTTTATGTGTGTTATATGGTGTATATTAAACGTAACGAATTGAGCAGTTTTCAAGCAACCTATTACACAAAACCAATCTAACTTACAAAAAATTAAGTGGTCGAGACACTACAAGAAAACAAAGATTTGGCGACTGCAAAAATAGTCGCTAAATAGTCACTAAATGATGGATTACGACTGCGTTACGACTAATAGTTGTAGTAGTAAACTTAGTCGCTAAATTATGTAGTCGTAAATATAGTCGCCAATTAACGACTACATTATGACTAATTTACGTAGTCATAAATGTAGTCGTAACTTAGTCGTAACATATTTACGACTATACTACGACTAGTTTCTGCGTAGTCGTAACATTTAGCGACTATTTGGCGACTACATATTTTAACGACTATTTGGCGACTACATACTTTAGCGACTATTTAGCGACTACATACTTTAGCGACTATTTGACAACTACATACTTTAGCGACTATTTGACGACTATATATTTTATCGACTATTTAGCGACTACATACTTTAGTTATTTATACACGATGATATAAGCCAATGGAACCACATTCCTCTCTTGCCACATTCCTAGATTGCTTCCCTCTTTCACAAGCGTCACACACTTTTTTTCAATATAGAAAACTTAGGTAAGTTCTCCATTATCTTTAGCCTTTGCATTTCCTTTATTTTGTCGAAGTTGACATGTCCCAATCGCCTATGCCACTTTTTTGATTAATCATCCTCCATTGTGACAAATGCAACTTCCTTGTTCTCATTCCATTTGATTGGAAAACTCTTGTTCTTCATCTTTACTTCCATGATTTCTTTTATTCGTTGATCTTGAATCATACAGTAGTCATTCTCAAATACCTGACGATATCCATTTGATATCATTTGTGCAACACTAAGCAAGTTTCTTGCAAGAGCCGGTACAAATAGCACTTCTCTAATCGTGTGTGTGCCATGTTTTGTTGTAACTTGAATGTCTCCTTTACCTACAGCGATCACATCTTGACCATTTCCTACTTTTACCATGATCTTCTTGCTTTGATTAAGTGAGGTAAAGATACTCAAGTCCCTTGACATGTGATTTGAGCAGCCACTATCGATTAACCATGTGTTATCGAAATTTCTTGGTGATGACTCTTCATGAATGGCGCTGAACAACATATGCCTTTCTTCTTCTTCTTGGTCATCATTTCCTTGCTCTAGACTCATATATGTTCCCTCATGAGCCTTAGTCTTGCAATATTTTGAGAAATGTCCTGGTCTTCCACAAGTAAAGCATCTGATTCCTCCTTTTTCGACTTTAGGAATTTCTCCATTGTTCATTTTTCTCCAACATGATTTCTCATCATGAGATTTCTTCTTACATATGTCAGACCACCTCTAAATGCGTTTTGAAGGCTTGGACTTCATTTTGTTTGACATTTTTGAAACATTCTTTCCCTTCTTCATTCTCGTATAGAAGGCTCCCTCCGAAGTGGATTCATTTCGTACTTCCACTCGCTTTTCATGGGCTTTCAATGTACCAATGAGTTCAGTCATTGACAAGGCTGATAGATCCTTGGTCTGTTCTAGAACGGTTACAATGCTATCAAAACGTTCTGGTAGAGAGATCAAGATCTTTTGTACAAGATGATAATCCGGCTTCACTTCACCATGTAGTCTTAGTTGATTGCTGATTTCCATCAACTTGTTTGTGAAGGTGTTTATGCTATCATCCTCTTCCATCTTCAGACATTCATACTCTCTTCTTAAGGTTTGCAATTTGATCATCCTTACTTGATTACTGCCTTGAAATTCGGTTTCCAATAGCATCCATGCTTCTTGTGCACTAGAGGCCGGTGCTATCCTTGGAAATATGGCATCAGAGACTGCACATTGTAGAATGTGTAGTGCCATTTTATCTTTCAAAATCGTGGCCTCACTTGGCCTTGCGGCCGTGATTGGCTCACCATCATCTCTGACATTACTTGTGGTGATTCCATTCTCAACCACATCCCAGAGTTTCTTTGCTTCAATATTGTCTTCAATTTGATCTTCCAAAACCCATAAGCTTCCCCTTTAAAAATTGGGATCACATGTTGCATTGCTGCATCCATGGCTCTGATACCATAAAAGACTTAGACAAATTCAAATTATACGAAACAAATTCGTATAATTTTTGTTTAACTCTTCTCACAAGTTTTGTGTGTAACAAGAAAAGATCAAAACAACATCAATTCTTATTATTTAAGTTGAAAAAAGTTTACAGATGTTGTGGTGTTTATATAGAAGACAGACACACCTAATGATCAACCATTGCAACCCAAACACAAAAGTTGTGTCGGTTACTTGTGTTACACGAAGAGGCACAAGTTGCATAAATTGCACCTCTTCGATTAATAATTTATTTCTTTGTATTTTTGGTTCCTAATTAAATAGTTTATGCAATCCTAAAGTTATTGAAGTATGAATCAATTTTCAATAGTCAAAACACTTTTCAGTTTGATAAAACAAATCTCTCAGCTTCTTTATCAAAACACTTGTCTAACGCAAACAGGAATTCACCGTGTACCAACACTCAAAAAAGTAAAAAGATATTACAGAGGCATTTTGCCAAAGAGATTCAGTGCTCGATAGTATAAACAGTTCTTCCTCGTTGAGAATTGACGCGAGTCGCCATGCCTGAACTGAAAGCTTCAATCAATGAAGTAGTGTTTCAAAGGTCGGAATAATGTTATCGAATGGTACCACGAGTACTAAACGATCGATCTATATTCTTGAGAATGTCCTTCCGGGTTAGATAAATCGGTTTACCCCAAATTGTTATTGGTTAAGGAAAAAAAAGAGCAAATCAGTCTAAACCAAGATAAAGTTTGGTTAGCTACGATTTAACGGTTTAAATTTAAATAAATTAAGGATTACACCACCAATTCCAACCTGGTTAAAGTGGTTGAGCCTCCTGTATGCTCCCACTAGGGTTCGATCCATAATGGTACCACAAATATATAACGTAGTAAAATCCCTTCGGCGGTGTGGTGAGGGCACGTTGAGATTAATGTAGTCGCTGTGCGAGAGTGGATGCTTGTGAGCTGTGGTGGGTCGTACGATGTTTGCTTAGTTTGTAACAGTGTTGGTTGTGGCGGTGGTCACGGTGGTTATATAATGTTTGCTTAGTTTGTAACAGTGGTCCTGGTTGTTTGGTGGTCATATGAGATGTTTGCTTAGTGTGCAACAGTCTTTTGGGGGTGGACATGGTGTGGTGGTTGTATGAGTTCTTTGCTTAGTTTGTAACAGTGGTTGTGGCAGTGGTCTCGGTGGTCATGTGATGTTTACTTTAATTTGTTTGTAACAGTGGTTGTGGCAGTGGTCTCGGTGATCATGTGATGTTTACTTTGTTTGTAACAGGTGTGGTCGTGGTGTCGGTGGTTTTGGTGGTCGTATACGATGTTTGCTTCGTTTGTACTTTGTAAGAGTTAGTTGTGGAGGTTGTCACGGTGGTTGTGGTAGTAGTGCAAGCTGATTGTTAAAAGCTAGCATACTAGGTTCATTCTCTCTTTGAACACATTCTCCAACTACGATGCATATGTATGTTTCTAACAACGAGCAACTACCAAACACTTAAGTTTGCCTGTCGTATCCGGCCCATATATACAACACCCAACAATCTTGCCGTTTCAAGTTTGTCTGACTAGTAAGATAATATAAAGAATAACTCGTGAAGGAGAGTATAAAAAAAGAAGTGGAGATAACGAGCAAATTACTTACCTGGACGTGGTCAACTCGTGATCAAGAAGACGAGTGGCCTAGGCTAGTGACCTCCATTGCACATTAAGGAGGGGTGCTTAGCCTAAGGTCTCCCCAAGTGGGAGAGCCTGCGTCATTATTTGTGGCAGAGGGGGCCTGCGTTCGCGCGGCCCTTACCATCTATTCTTAGTTTTTCAACTTTAATTCGTTTGGGTTATAATTGTTTGTTATTATCTTGTAGAAACAGAGGAGAAGATGATGAAGGCGACTGTGTTTTGGAAAACATAAATATGTTTACAGATAAATATAGATGGAGTAGTCTGAGAAGCGAACTTATCTCCTCCATGCTTTTGGTTGTGAATATAACATAAGCATCCAAATACACACATAGATTCAGTGGAAGTGATCGATTGTAGACCAGTTCAAATGGTGTCTTACGGTGCAGCAGCTTTGTTGGTGTACAGTTAATCAAATATGCTACTGCGGGAGCACGCACGGTCACCCTAAAACTCAATTGGAAGATGAGAGTGAAACCCAAGAGCTAGAGAAACATTAAGGATATGACGATATTTGCGTTTGACACGTCCATTCTGTTTTGGAGTTCAGACGCAAAAAGTTTCATGTACAATTCCTTTTATGAGAAAAATATTCGGAGAGGCAAACAAACTCTGTGCCATTATCACTAAAACTAGTTTTTACTTCACTCGGAAAATGACGTTCAATAAGTGAAATGAAGTTTTTCAGATGTTTCGCTTGTTTGGATGGCAGAAGATAAATCCATACTGCTCTAAAATAGTCACCGAGAATCATTAAGAAATAACGAGAACCGCAAATCGAAGTAGTTTGTTGAATCTTGACTAATTAGATAAACTTTTGTAAGATCGATTTAGCTTCGACTTTGGGATTTGATCGATTGATCAAGCGAACGAGAAAAGAAAGATTGCAGAAGAAAAGATATAGAACAGAGGACACAAAGGTTTTGTTTACCCGGTGTTCACAATCCTTCCGAAATTCGATAAGAATGCTAATCACCGGGGCTCTGGGTACACAGAGCTTTTCTTTATGCTAAAACTTGAGAGATCTTCCGAGTTACAGACTCAGCAACTCAATGACTCGATAACAACACTCACACACTCCTAAACCCGCTTCTTTTAAACTCAGGATCAGGGAGAATAAAACGACATCGTACTTGGTTTAAAAAAAAACTCGATTAATAACAAACATATAACCGACTCTAAACCAACACTATACCTGGTTAACTAATATAAACCAGACATTTGAATTTGGCGCTAAAAACCTTCAAAACTCCACCTAGCACCAAACTTCAAATGTGAGTGCGAGATTTTTCTTCAAACAAGGCTTCACCTCTCGTTCTTCTTATGCAGGACGACTTCTGCATCTTCATCTTTTAAAAAAACTTCCTGAGAATACTCCTCAGACTTGAGACTCATCTCCCTAAGCAATCCGCTTAGCTTTGAAAAAATTATTGCTTCTTCTCATCTTTAGCTGTTTGAAACTCGGAGAAACTGCAGAGCTTCTCTAAATTTGCCCACTGGTGTCACCTTTGTTAAAATATCTTCTGGATTGTAATCTGTTGCGTTCTTCATAACCTGCACATGTCCAAGATGAATGAGATCTCTTATAAAATGATATTTTACCTCCGTGTGCTTAGTCCTGGCGTGAAACACTCCATTCTTTGCCAGAGCAATTGCGCTTTGCGAGTCACAATGTATCTTCACTGTTTTCTGTTTGAATCCTAACTCGTTAATGAATCCTTTCAGCCACATAGCCTCTTTTGTTGCTTCCGTTAAGGCTATGTATTCAACTTCAGTTGTTTATAACGCCACCACCTTTTGTAGAGTTGACTTCCAGCTTATTGTGTTTCCTCCTGCCGTGAATACTATCCCAGAGGTTGATCTCCTTTGGTCAAGATCTGCAGCATAGTTAGAATCACAGAAACCCTCTATTTCAAAGTACCCTTTCTTAGTGAAACAAAGTTTATCTGTATTCCCCCGGATATATCTAAGAATCCATTTAACGGCTGACCAGTGATCCTTCAATGGCTTACTCATAAATCTGCAAACTAGACCGACTGCATAAGCAAGATCAGGCCGGGTACCGATCATTGCATACATTAGACTACCAACCGCGCTTTGGTAGGGAATGTTTTTCATCTTTTGAGACTGTTCTGCAATCTCTTTCTCAGTACCAGACCGAAGCTTAAAATGAGCTCCTAATGGAGTCAAGACTCCCTTAGCAAGATCTAATCCAAAATTCCCTAATACCTTCTGTAGATAGCCAGATTGTGATATAGTGAGAATACCCTTTTCTCTATCACGTTTGATTTCCATCCCTAAGATCTTTTTAGCAGCGCCTAGATCTTTCATTTCAAACTCCGAATTTAATATTTTTTTCAGGTCACTTACATGGTGTTTGCTTGTTGATGCAATCAAGATATCATCCACATAGAGAAGGAGATATATGTTTGTACCATCATTGAGCTCCTTTCTGTAGACACAAATGTCATACTCACTTCTAAGGTATTCGTGCTTTACCATAAACTCATGGAACCTTGTGTTCCATTGTCTCGGCGATTGTTTGAGCCCATACAAAGACTTCTTGAGAAGACACACTTTATTAGGATACTTCTTGTCTATATATCCTTCTGGTTGCTCCATGTAAATGGTCTCATCCAAATGTCCATGAAGGAACGATGTTTTGACGTCCATTTGTTCTAATTCCATGTTGTGATGAACAACTGCAGACAACAGGAATCTGATGGAAACATGTTTAGCAACCGGTGCAAAGATTTCTTGGGAATCAACCCCTTTCTTCTGAGAGTATCCCTTTGCAACGAGACGAGCTTTGAACCTTGGAGCTTCTGCCCCACTTATGCATGCTTTCCTCTTAAACACCCACTTACATCCAATAGCCTTTTGCGATTTAACAGGATCTACTAGCTTCCAGGTAACATTCTTCTTTAATGATACCATTTCCTCATCTGTTGCGCCTATCCACAAATCTCTATCTGGATCTTCCATTGCCTCCACAAAGCTTTGTGGTTCTGGTCGACCTCCATCTTCGAGAATTAGATAAGCAAAACCTGCAAGATCCTCATCCTCTGGATAAGTTTTATAATCGTCCAGTCTTAAAGGTGCTCTGACTTCTCTTCTTGGTCGATCTCTAGCTAACTAATAGTCACTTAAATCCTCTGTTTACTCATTTCTTGATATCTCTTCTTCTTGATCTTCTTGCTTTGATTCATCATCTTCAGAAGTTTCTCCACCTTGAACTTTGTTCCTTGCAGTCTTTTGTACCATATTGTATCTGAGAATCTTAGAGTCTTTAGACTCATTCATATCCTCTTTAGCTTCTGTTTTTAGATCCTTGAAGATAGTATCTTCCTTGAAAATTACATTTCGACTAACGATGCACTTTGCCTCATCTAAAAGCCAAACATTGTAGCCTTTAACCCCTTCAGGATAGCTAGTAAATATCGCTTTCTTTGCCCTTGGATTCAATTTCCCTTCATATGTATTTACGTAAACAAGGCAACCAAATCTTATGATATTTGACAAGTCCGAGAGAGATGAGGTCCATTTTTCTTCTGGTATTTCAAAGCTGATTGCAGATGAGGGTGACCTGTTTATTAGAAACACTTGCAGTAGATGCTGCTTCTGCCCAAAAACTTTTAGAAATTCCACTCTCACTCAGCATGCTTCTAACCTTGTTCATTATGCTTCTATTAAGCCTTTTTGCAATCCCGTTTTGTTGAGGGGTGTAAGTGCAGGTCTTGTGTCTTACTATTCCCTCATCTCTACAAAACTTATAAAATCTTTGATTACAAAATTCCAAGCCATTATCTGTCCTCAGCTTCTTCACCCTTTTCTCTGTTTGATTTTCAACCATATTATTCCATTCAACAAACTTGTCAAATGCTTCGTCCTTGGTCTTTAGAAAGTATATCCAAACTTCCCTTGACCAATCATCTATGAACGAGATAAAGTATTGGCTCCTTCCAATACTTAAAGGTACATTTGGAGACCCTCATAGATCAGAATGAATATAATCTAGTTTACCTTTAGTAACATGTTTTGCTTCACTGAAACTCACTCTCTGAGTTTTACCAAACACATAGTCTTCACAAACACTATCTCTTCTAATTTCTCTTTATCTAGACATCCCTTCTGAGCTAGAACCTTAAGAACATTATCACCTGCATGACCCATTCTACTGTGCCACAGTTTCGTGTAATCTTTTGCGGTAAGTCCTTAATTTCTTTGATTGACGCATTGCAGGAATCTGCAATTTTAGCTCGTCCTTGTAGAAAGTAGAGAGTATCTTGATCCTTCCTGTAACCTTTCATAATCACGGTGCATCCTCTTACTATCTTAAGCACTCCATTTGATCCTTTGAATTCACACCCTTTCGCTTCCAAAGTCCCAAGAGATATAAAATTTCTTCCTATTTCCGGTATATATCTTACCTCATTTAGAACAAATGTTGTTCCATCAACATTCTGAAATCGAATAGAACCAATGCCTCTCACATCTATACTGGAGTTATTTGCTACTCTTACTTTCCCTGTGTTTGTTTCCTTGAAGTTTAAAAATATGTCCCTCCTTGGTGTCATGTGGAAAGAGCAGACAAAGTCAATGCAGTTTCTTGCGATATATTCACCTCATAAGCTAGAAGTCCTGCCAGGTCTTGAGAATCATCCCGAGCTATAGATGATTCTCCTTTTTCATAGGTGTGATGTTTAACTTTGTTCCTGTCCAGCCATCTATAACATTGCTTTTTAAAATGCCCTTCTTTATCGCATATCCAGCACACTTTCTTCCTTTCAACAGATTTTGATCTTGATCTACTATTATGTCTATTCTTAATTCCGCTAGAGCTTCTACATTCCGTTTTACCTCTCACAAAGAAACCTTCAGAGCTAGCTCTTGTTCTTGAGCTACTTCTAGTTTCCTTTTCCTTTGATCTTGCTGCGCTAGCTACATCTTCTAGCTTAAGCACGTTTATGCTATATTTCAGGGTTTCCTTGAGATGGTCATACCTTTGGGGTAATGCATTCAACACAAGAACGGCTTGAACTTCCTCCGGTACTTGAATACTTAGATGACTTAATTCTCTTACTATCTTGAGAAAATCATCTATGTTTTAATTGATTGTGCGATGACCTTTCATCTTGAATCCATAGAGTTCAAGTTGTGCATGAACTTAATTTGGTAAGGTCTTGGGCATGTATAAAGACTCTAGAAGAGCCCAAGTCTCTGTTGCGGTTTCACATTCTTCAATCTTGCGGAGAACATGATCACCTACACTTAAGAAGATTATGTTCTTTGCTTTATCACACCTTTCGAGTCTTGCTTTCTCTTCTGCAGTCTTCTTCTTGATTCGATCTGAATCTTTTCCTTCCTCTTCTTCTTCATCATTATCTGAACCCAATGATGAAGTCTTTGGAACCAGGACATCTTTAAGGCCTGACACGCTAAGATACGCTTACATCCTTCTCTTCCACATTGAAAAATCACCATCGCCATCGAATTTTTTGATGTCGACCTTTGCGCTCGTCATTTATCGAACTTGATCTTATTCTCCTTTTTCGATAGACACAAGGCTCTGATACCAATTTGTTGAATCTTGACTAATTAGATAAACTTTTGTAAGATCAATTTAGCTTCGACTTTGGGATTTGATCGATTGATCAAGCGAACGAGAAAAGAAAGATTGCAGAAGAAAAGATATAGAACAGAGGACACAAAGGTTTTGTTTACCCTGTGTTCACAATCCTTCCGAAATTTGATAAGAATGCTAATCACCGGGGCTCTGGGTACACAGAGATTTTCTTTATGCTAAAACTTGAGAGACCTTCCGAGTTACAGACTCAGCAACTCAATGACTCGATAACAACACTCACACACTTTTAAACCCGCTTCTTTTAAACTCAGGATCGGGGAGAGTAAAACGACATTGTACTTGGTTAAAAAAAACTCGATTAATAACAAACATATAACCGACTCTAAACCAACATTATACCTGGTTAACTAGTATAAACCAGAGATTTGAATTTGGCACTAAAAAACCTTCATAGTTCTATATGCCCCCAGAGATCACAATTAATCATCTCAAAAACCGAATTTGTTTTATTATTACTTAAAGGAAATGAATCTCTAGTTTGCTTTGTGTGTATAAAATTTCACACGTCTTAAAATAAAAAACACTACCACAAGCTTGATATGAGAGATGTCCCAAATGACAATGTCATAGTTCCAGAGATAGTAAATTTGTCCCTTGCATTTGCCGGAGCTATAGCCACTCCTATAAGAAAATAAATTCAATTATATTGTTCACCCGTCCCAATCAGCATCTTTGTGATGCGGTCTTGAACAACACAAAGTCGATCAATAATCAGAAAGACACAGCTAGTGTCTTTCTGATTGAGCACTAATGAGCTCCTAATGGAGTCAAGACTCCCTTAGCAAGATCTAATCCAAAATTCCCTAATACCTTCTGTAGATAGCCAGATTGTGATATAGTGAGAATACCCTTTTCTCTATCACGTTTGATTTCCATCCCTAAGATCTTTTTAGCAGCGCCTAGATCTTTCATTTCAAACTCCGAATTTAATATTTTTTTCAGGTCACTTACATGGTGTTTGCTTGTTGATGCAATCAAGATATCATCCACATAGAGAAGGAGATATATGTTTGTACCATCATTGAGCTCCTTTCTGTAGACACAAATGTCATACTCACTTCTAAGGTATTCGTGCTTTACCATAAACTCATGGAACCTTGTGTTCCATTGTCTCGGCGATTGTTTGAGCCCATACAAAGACTTCTTGAGAAGACACACTTTATTAGGATACTTCTTGTCTATATATCCTTCTGGTTGCTCCATGTAAATGGTCTCATCCAAATGTCCATGAAGGAACGATGTTTTGACGTCCATTTGTTCTAATTCCATGTTGTGATGAACAACTGCAGACAACAGGAATCTGATGGAAACATGTTTAGCAACCGGTGCAAAGATTTCTTGCGAATCAACCCCTTTCTTCTGAGAGTATCCCTTTGCAACGAGACGAGCTTTGAACCTTGGAGCTTCTGCCCCACTTATGCATGCTTTCCTCTTAAACACCCACTTACATCCAATAGCCTTTTTGCAATCCCGTTTTGTTGAGGGGTGTAAGTGCAGGTCTTGTGTCTTACTATTCCCTCATCTCTACAAAACTTATCAAATCTTTGATTACAAAATTCCAAGCCATTATCTGTCCTCAGCTTCTTCACCCTTTTCTCTGTTTGATTTTCATCCATATTCTTCCATTCAACAAACTTGTCAAATGCTTCGTCCTTGGTCTTTAGAAAGTATATCCAAACTTCCCTTGACCAATCATCTATGAACGAGATAAAGTATTGGCTCCTTCCAATACTTAAAGGTACATTTGGAGACCCTCATAGATCAGAATGAATATAATCTAGTTTACCTTTAGTAACATGTTTTGCTTCACTGAAACTCACTCTCTGAGTTTTACCAAACACATAGTCTTCACAAACACTATCTCTTCTAATTTCTCTTTATCTAGACATCCCTTCTGAGCTAGAACCTTAAGAACATTATCACCTGCATGACCCATTCTACTGTGCCACAGTTTCGTGTAATCTTTTGCGGTAAGTCCTTAATTTCTTTGATTGACGCATTGCAGGAATCTGCAATTTTAGCTCGTCCTTGTAGAAAGTAGAGAGTATCTTGATCCTTCCTGTAACCTTTCATAATCACGGTGCATCCTCTTACTATCTTAAGCACTCCATTTGATCCTTTGAATTCACACCCTTTCGCTTCCAAAGTCCCAAGAGATATAAAATTTCTTCCTATTTCCGGTATATATCTTACCTCATTTAGAACAAATGTTGTTCCATCAACATTCTGAAATCGAATAGAACCAATGCCTCTCACATCTATACTGGAGTTATTTGCTACTCTTACTTTCCCTGTGTTTGTTTCCTTGAAGTCTAAAAATATGTCCCTCCTTGGTGTCATGTGGAAAGAGCAGACAAAGTCAATGCAGTTTCTTGCGATATATTCACCTCATAAGCTAGAAGTCCTGCCAGGTCTTGAGCATCATCCCGAGCTATAGATGATTCTCCTTTTTCATAGGTATGATGTTTAACTTTGTTCCTGTCCAGCCATCTATAACATTGCTTTTTAAAATGCCCTTCTTTATCGCATATCCAGCACACTTTCTTCCTTTCAACAGATTTTGATCTTGATCTACTATTATGTCTATTCTTGATTCCGCTAAAGCTTCTACATTCCGTTTTACCTCTCACAAAGAAACCTTCAGAGCTAGCTCTTGTTCTTGAGCTACTTCTAGTTTCCTTTTCCTTAGATCTTGCTGCGCTAGCTACATCTTCTAGCTTAAGCACGTTTATGCTATATTTCAGGGTTTCCTTGAGATGGTCATACCTTTGGGGTAATGCATTCAACACAAGAACGGCTTGAACTTCCTCCGGTACTTGAATACTTAGATGACTTAATTCTCTTACTATCTTGAGAAAATCATCTATGTTTTCATTGATTGTGCGATGACCTTTCATCTTGAATCCATAGAGTTCAAGTTGTGCATGAACTTAATTTGGTAAGGTCTTGGGCATGTATAAAGATTCTAGAAGAGCCCAAGTCTCTGTTGCGGTTTCACATTCTTCAATCTTGCGGAGAACATGATCACCTACACTTAAGAAGATTATGTTCTTTGCTTTATCACACCTTTCGAGTCTTGCTTTCTCTTCTGCAGTCTTCTTCTTGATTCGATCCGAATCTTTTCCTTCCTCTTCTTCTTCATCATTATCTGAACCCAATGATGAAGTCTTTGGAACCAGGACATCTTTAAGGCCTGACACGCTAAGATACGCTTACATCCTTCTCTTCCACATTGAAAAATCACCATCGCCATCGAATTTTTTGATGTCGACCTTTGCGCTCGTCATTTATCGAACTTGATCTTATTCTCCTTTTTCGATAGACACAAGGCTCTGATACCAATTTGTTGAATCTTGACTAATTAGATAAACTTTTGTAAGATCAATTTAGCTTCGACGTTGGGATTTGATCGATTGATCAAGCGAACGAGAAAAGAAAGATTGCAGAAGAAAAGATATAGAACAGAGGATACAAAGGTTTTGTTTACCCTGTGTTCACAATCCTTCCGAAATTTAATAAGAATGCTAATCACCGGGGCTCTGGGTACACAGAGATTTTCTTTATGCTAATACTTGAGAGACCTTCCGAGTTACAGACTCAGCAACTCAATGACTCGATAACAACACTCACACACTTTTAAACCCGCTTCTTTTAAACTCAGGATCGGGGAGAGTAAAACGACATTGTACTTGGTTAAAAAAAACTCGATTAATAACAAACATATAACCGACTCTAAACCAACATTATACCTGGTTAACTAGTATAAACCAGAGATTTGAATTTGGCGCTAAAAAACCTTCATAGTTCTATATGCCCCCAGAGATCACAATTAATCATCTCAAAAACCGAATTTGTTTTATTATTACTTAAAGGAAATGAATCTCTAGTTTGCTTTGTGTGTATAAAATTTCACACGTCTTAAAATCAAAAACACTACCACAAGCTTGATATGAGAGATGTCCCAAATGACAATGTCATAGTTCCAGAGATAGTAAATTTGTCCCTTGCATTTGCCGTAGCTATAGCCACTCCTATAAGAAAATAAATTCAATTATATTGTTCACCCGTTCCAATCAGCATCTTTGTGATGCGGTCTTGAACAACACAAAGTCGATCAATAATCAGAAAGACACATCTAGTGTCTTTCTGATTGAGCACTACAAAAAAACACATCAATTTTCGACGAAATTACCGACGAAAATAAATCTGTTGGAAATTTTTGAGGGAAACTAAAATTTCATTTTTTTTTATTTTAATTTTAGTTTTCGACAAAATTTAAAATTTTGATTTTTTATTTATTTTAATTTCCGTCGGAAATCCCTCTGAAATTTCCGACGGAAACTAAATATTTGATTTTTTTATTTTAATTTTAATTTTCATCAGAAATTAAAATTTTAATTTTTTATTATAATTTTATATTCCATTGGAAATAATTCAGAAATTAAAAGATTTAATTTTCCCCCAATTTTTCCTCCTCTCCCATCCCCAAATTTTTCCTCCTTCTCTTCCTCCTCCTCCTCCTCCTCCTCCTCTTCCTCTCATTCTTCTCCCTTCTTCTTTTTCCTTTTCTTCTTCTCTGTTTTTATCTCTTCCTCTCCTTTTCTTCTTCCTCTTCTTCTCTCTTCTTCTTTTTTCTTCTCTTTCCTTCTCTCTCTTTCTCTTTCATTTTCCAATTTTTTTCTTTCTTTCTACCTCTCTTTTTCTTTCATTTTTGATTTTTTTTTTATTTTAAATTTTGCTTAATAACTTTATAATTTAAACAATTTATAATTTTCTAATTTTATTATTTAAAAAAATTTCATTATAATTTTTTTAAATTAATTTTCATTTTTTATTATAAATCACTATAAATTATTTTTGGTTTTCATAAATTTTTTATTTTTTTATTTTTTAAAAAATGGTTTTCATTTTTTCAATTTTTTTTATTATTTTTTTTATTTCAGTCGGAAATCCGTCGAAAAATATTTTTATATTTTTTTTTTATTTTTTTTTTTATTTTTTTCTATTTCCGTCAGATATCACTTGGTTTTTTATGATCACTCTAATCCGTCGGAAATCCTTCGGAAAATTCTAAATGATTTCCAGATCTTATTTTTCCGACGCTGTAGAACCAATAGAAAAATCTGTCGGAAATCTCTCGGAAATGGTTGTTTCTGACGGTTTTTCGAGAGATTTTTTCGTTGAAAAAACACTTATTTTTTTGTAGTGAATTGAGATACATAGATAAGGTGACAATGAAGTCCATCAACATAGAAGATATTACACAGATCAAACGAGGAGTTCAGTTTTACTTTTCCTTGTTTATACGATGTAGTGTAACTTCTATTAGGAAGCTTTATCAAAATTGGTACCATGTCCTAAATATCAATTAAAAATTCAATGTTTCTAGTTATGTGGTTTGAAGCTCCCGGATCAATAATTCAAGATTCTAGGAAATACGTATTTGTAAGACGATCATTTGGAGCAGGTTGGTGTTTATCAAGCAATTGCACCCAGGTCTTCCACTGAGCATCGTTCAGTCCACTGATTTCAATATGGTCCAATGATGTAAGGTCAGTATGCGGTATCGAAGCAGACAAAGAACTAGAGTTTGCATGAACATGTAACAATCTAACATGATCATTCATACGTCACTTTGCGGGATTTGTTGGGGAGCCAAATTTGTTTCTATTATTTTCTAAAACACTGCTCTGCCAAGTGACCCTGTTTTCCACAATCGGTACAAACAGGCACATTACCTCTGTCTTCTGTAATCATACATGACTTGGATTTGTTTGAATAGAAAAACTCAAATCCCATAAGAAATTGATGAAGTTTTTCTTGTTCTCGTTCTCCTTGTATCTCAGTAGGAGTTTTAGTTCTTTGGTAATCAGACAAACTTGTCCACAGCTTTGTAAGTTGTCCGTAATAGGCTTCCATAGAAACTCCTCTTTGTCGAAAATTTGCAAGCTCTGTTTTGAGTCTTTGAACTCTTGGCCCGTTCTTCACCGAGAAACTTCGTTGGATGTGTAGCCACAATTCATGTGAGTCTTCACTACAAGGTATTGAGGATTGCAGTATCTCTGAAATCGTGAGCTTGATTCATGAAATCACAAGTGCATTGTTTGCACACCAATTTTCATAGTCTTCTGAATCTTGTTCAGGGCGTGAGATGAGCCAGCAAAAAAACCCAAATTTCTTCCGAGCTTGAAGCACAAGTCTTACGTTTGCAGACCACTTATTGTAGTTCGGTCCACGTAACAACGGTTGAGAGATAAGAATACTAGGATTGTCTCTAGAAGTAAGATCATAAGGAGATATGGTGTGTCTTACATGCTCAACTCGGAGTTTTGATTTAGAAGAAAAGATCGAAGATTGCTCCTTTGATTTTGAGGTTTCTTCATCAGACATTGGAAAATGAAGAAGATAAACTCAAGTAGGAGAAGAAAAAGAGATAGAATAGCGGTAAGAATGATAACCAATAACCACTTTAGGTTATTGCTCTGATACAATGTTAAGAAACCTTGGAAGTTGTAAAGGGTTTTCTTATTTTATTCAATGAGAAAAGAATATCTTATATACAAGTAGATAGATATACTCTTTGACCTAATCATATATATACCGAAATTATAAATACGATGGCCCAATAGAACTACTGCATGCCAATCGATGGTGATAAATTTGCTTGTGATTGTTCCGATTAATCTCATAGAGGATGTGGTGCCCCTACTTACTCATGTACCTTGTCAATCGTGGTAAGATTAGCGACGATATCATAAAGTTCTCTACCGCCACACCACCAAGAGAAAGATCCACACCTGATTGATGAGCTCTGTGATGCGAAGGATGCTTGCATCGCAAGCTGCTTATAAGCGGTTCAAGTCCTTGAAAAGCGACTGTTTTTGGATCAAAAGTTTCTCCTCTTGGATGAACGAAGCTATATGAAGCTATATAAATTATTGAGACGTCAGGTTTGATCTATACTACTGCTCGCCAATCAATAAGTATTTTCCTCAGATAGGGAATTCTATACGAATATGGGGGACTTGGAATATCGACTGGTACAAATCTTGTCTATGTGAATGGTATAATGTTAAATTAAATATGTCTATATATCGTATGAAAAAACTTATACAAATATGGAAAGAAGACAAATTTAGTATTGATTGTGTTGTATTCTATAGTGGAGTAAGGTAGACAAATATTTATAGATCCTTATATTGGTTAGGGTTTATTTTGGACAAAATAGGTTTATATCAACTTTCTTAGACTTAAACATTTGCTTTTACTCAAGCAAAAGAAAGAATCAAAGTAGAACTCTTTACTCATTCAAGTCCTGATCTCACAAACAAACTTACATCTGATTTCTTTCCTCCCATTTTCAGTTTTTGGTCAAGTTGCTCCCTTCTTTTATAGGATATTAACTACTATTCCCTCATAATTTTACGAGATTATTTTCTTTGGACTTTCTTCCATGAGATAAGAAACTTGAAGGGATTAACGACCAATACCCTACTCAATTTCTTGTTATCTAAATTCTTTTAGTTTTTTTTTTTCTTTCATTCTTTCCAATTTTTTTTTTATGGAATGATAAAGAGAAACCCTATTCGCACAAACTTATCTTGCTAAGTTTAATTGAGGACAAACTTATCTTGCTAAGTTTAATTGAGGAGTCTCGATGTATATCCAAGCCCAAAAATGGGGCAATTAAATTAAGTTTGTGCATAGTCATAGTTGGATCCTTCAAATACCCATACATATTTGGGTGACATCAAGAGATTTTCCACTTTCACCTCTTCATATGTTTTCATGGTTAAGTCAACCACAAGGTTACCTTCAAGAGATTCCTTGACCACACCTAAATTAACAATTGTTTTTTGCTGCAAAGGGTTGTGCTCGGAAACACCACATACCCTTATTTGGGTGTATCCACATCACTATCAACCCGAGAGTATGAAAAGTAGCAAATCTAGTCGGCTTGTGAAGCAAGAATGAATGGAGCGTATGACTGAAGCCGTTTTCGAGAGTGGACACAAAGTTCGTTTTAACGTTGCCTGAGAACTGGATCATACCAATAACAAGTGGACACAATACACCTCATCTTGATCATTCCTCGGAATTTAATTTAAGAAAACGCTTTACAATTTTCGATTTAGCACCATTTATTTAAATTATTATAGATCCGTCGAAAATTTGTCGTCGAGAGATTTATGATGAGTCAAATGTTTGCATGTTTTCAGTCAAATAATGGTGTACCGGTCATTTGACTAATCAGATGAGTAGTAAATAACTAAAAAATCAAACAAAAATCAATTATTCGGACCATTATATGAATCAGCATAATAATCATCTTCTTCGTTCATAATGAACCATATAACTTATACTAATGTTTATGTGTGTTATATGGTGTATATTAAACGTAACGAATTGAGCAGTTTTCAAGCAACCTATTACACAAAACCAATCTAACTTACAAAAAATTAAGTGGTCGAGACACTACAAGAAAACAAAGATTTGGCGACTGCAAAAATAGTCGCTAAATAGTCACTAAATGATGGATTACGACTGCGTTACGACTAATAGTTGTAGTAGTAAACTTAGTCGCTAAATTATGTAGTTGTAAATATAGTCGCCAATTAACGACTACATTATGACTAATTTACGTAGTCATAAATGTAGTTGTAACTTAGTCGTAACATATTTACGACTATATTACGACTAGTTTCTGCGTAGTCGTAACATTTAGCGACTATTTGGCGACTACATATTTTAACGACTATTTGGCGACTACATACTTTAGCGACTATTTAGCGACTACATACTTTAGCGACTATTTGACAACTACATACTTTAGCGACTATTTGACGACTATATATTTTATCGACTATTTAGCGACTACATACTTTAGTTATTTATACACGATGATATAAGCCAATGGAACCACATTCCTCTCTTGCCACATTCCTAGATTGCTTCCCTCTTTCACAAGCGTCACACACTTTTTTTCAATATAGAAAACTTAGGTAAGTTCTCCATTATCTTTAGCCTTTGCATTTCCTTTATTTTGTCGAAGTTGACATGTCCCAATCGCCTATGCCACTTTTTTGATTAATCATCCTCCATTGTGACAAATGCAACTTCCTTGTTCTCATTCCATTTGATTGGAAAACTCTTGTTCTTCATCTTTACTTCCATGATTTCTTTTATTCGTTGATCTTGAATCATACAGTAGTCATTCTCAAATACCAGACGATATCCATTTGATATCATTTGTGCAACACTAAGCAAGTTTCTTGCAAGAGCCGGTACAAATAGCACTTCTCTAATCGTGTATGTGCCACGTTTTGTTGTAACTTGAATGTCTCCTTTACCTACAGCGATCATATCTTGACCATTTCCTACTTTTACCATGATATTCTTGCTTTGATCAAGTGAGATAAAGATACTCAAGTCCCTTGACATGTGATTTGAGCAGCCACTATCGATTAACCAAGTGTTATCGAATTTTCTTGGTGATGACTCTTCATGAATGGCGCTGAACAACATATGCCTTTCTTCTTCTTCTTGGTCATCATTTCCTTGCTCTAGCCTCATATTTGCTCTCTCATGAGCCTTAGTCTTGCAATATTTTGAGAAATGTCCTGGTCTTCCACAAGTAAAGCATCTGATTCCTCCTTTTTCGACTTTAGGAATTTCTCCATTGTTCATTTTTCTCCAACATGATTTCTCATCATGAGATTTCTTCTTACATATGTCACACCACCTCTCAATGCGTTTTAAAGGCTTGGACTTCATTTTGTTTGACATTTTTGAAACATACTTTCCCTTCTTCATTCTCGTATAGAAGGCTCCCTCCGAAGTGGATTCATTTCGTACTTCCACTCGCTTTTCATGGGCTTTCAATGTACCAATGAGTTCGGTCATTGACAAGGCTGATAGATCCTTGGTCTGCTCTAGAACGGTTACAATGCTATCAAAACGTTCTGGTAGAGAGATCAAGATCTTTTGTACAAGATGATAATCCGGCTTCACTTCACCATGTAGTCTTAGTTGATTGCTGATTTCCATCAACTTGTTTGTGAAGGTGTTTATGCTATCATCCTCTTCCATCTTCAGACATTCATACTCTCTTCTTAAGGTTTGCAAATTGATCAACCTTACTTGATTACTGCCTTGAAATTCGGTTTCCAATAGCATCCATGCTTCTTGTGCACTAGAGGCCGGTGCTATCCTTGGAAATATGGCATCGGAGACTGCACATTGTAGAATGTGTAGTGCCATTTTATCTTTCAAAATCGTGGCCTCACTTGGCCTTGCGGCCATGATTGGCTCACCATCATTTCTGACATTACTTGTGGTAATTCCATTCTCAACCACATCCAAGAGTTTCTTTGCTTCAATATTGTCTTCAATTTGATCTTCCAAAACCCATAAGCTTCCCCTTTAAAAATTGGGATCACATGTTGCATTGCTGCATCCATGGCTCTGATACCATAAAAGACTTAGACAAATTCAAATTATACGAAACAAATTCGTATAATTTTTGTTTAACTTTTCTCATAAGTTTTGTGTGTAACAAGAAAAGATCAAAACAACATCAATTCTTATTATTTAAGTTGAAAAAAGTTTACAGATGTTGTGTTGTTTATATAGAAGACAGACACACCTAATGATCAACCATTGCAACCCAAACACAAAAGTTGTGTCGGTTACTTGTGTTACACGAAGAGGCACAAGTTGCATAAATTGCACCTCTTCGATTAATAATTTATTTCCTTGTATTTTTGGTTCCTAATTAAATAGTTTATGCAATCCTAAAGTTATTGAAGTATGAATCAATTTTCAATAGTCAAAACACTTTTCAGATTGATAAAACAAATCTCTCAGCTTCTTTATCAAAACACTTGTCTAACGCAAACAGGAATTCACCGTGTACCAACACTCAAAAAAGTAAAAAGATATTACAGAGGCATTTTGCCAAAGAGGTTCAGTGCTCGATAGTATAAACAGTTCTTCCTCGTTGAGAATTGACGCGAGTCGCCATGCCTGAACTGAAAGCTTCAGTCAATGAAGTAGTGTTTCAAAGGTCGGAATAATGTTATCGAATGGTACCACGAGTACTAAACGTTCGATTTATATTCTTGAGAATGTCCTTCCGGGTTAGATAAATCGGTTTACCCCAAATTGTTATTGGTTAAGGAAAAAAAAGAGCAAATCAGTCTAAACCAAGATAAAGTTTGGTTAGCTACGATTTAACGGTTTAAATTTAAATAAATTAAGGATTACACCACCAATTCGAACCTGGTTAAAGTGGTTGAGCCTCCTGTATGCTCCCACTAGGGTTCGATCCGTAATGGTACCACAAATATATAACGTAGTAAAATCCCTTCGGCGGTGTGGTGAGGGCACGTTGAGATTAATGTAGTCGCTGTGCGAGAGTGGATGCTTGTGAGCTGTGGTGGTCGTACGATGTTTGCTTAGTTTGTAACAGTGTTGGTTGTGGCGGTGGTCACGGTGGTTATATAATGTTTGCTTAGTTTGTAACAGTGGTCCTGGTTGTTTGGTGGTCATATGAGATGTTTGCTTAGTGTGCAACAGTCTTTTGGGGGTGGACATGGTGTGGTGGTTGTATGAGTTCTTTGCTTAGTTTGTAACAGTGGTTGTGGCAGTGGTCTCGGTGATCATGTGATGTTTACTTTGTTTGTAACAGGTGTGGTCGTGGTGTCGGTGGTTTTGGTGGTCGTATACGATGTTTGCTTAGTTTGTACTTTGTAAGAGTTAGTTGTGGAGGTTGTCACGGTGGTTGTGGTAGTAATGTAAGCTGATTGTTAAAAGCTAGCATACTAGGTTCATTCTCTCTTTGAACACATTCTCCAACTACGATGCATATGTATGTTTCTAACAACGAGCAACTACCAAACACTTAAGTTTGCCTGTCGTATCCGGCCCATATATACAACACCCAACAATCTTGCCGTTTCAAGTTTGTCTGACTAGTAAGATAATATATTGTGCCACATCGCTTACACATATAAAGAATAACTCGTGAAGGAGAGTATAAAAAAAGAAGTGGAGATAACGAGCAAATTACTTACCTGGACGGGGTCAACTCGTGATCAAGAAGACGAGTGGCCTAGGCTAGTGACCTCCATTGCACATTAAGGAGGGGTGCTTAGCCTAAGGTCTCCCCAAGTGGGAGAGCCTGCGTCATTATTTGTGGCAGAGGGGGCCTGCGTTCGCGCGGCCCTTACCATCTATTCTTAGTTTTTCAACTTTAATTCGTTTGGGTTATAATTGTTTGTTATTATTTTGTAGAAACAGAGGAGAAGATGATGAAGACTGTGTTTTGGAAAACAGAAATATGTTTTGCAGAAAATCACATCGCTAGAGATACAGATAAATATAGATGGAGTACTCTGAGGAGCGAACTTATCTCCTCCATGCTTTTGGTTGTGAATATAACATAAGCATCCAAATACACACATATGATTCAGTGGAAGTGATCGATTGTAGACCAGTTCAAATGGTGTCTTACGGTGCAGCAGCTTTGTTGGTGTACAGTTAATCAAATATGCTACTGCGGGAGCACGCACGGTCACCCTAAAACTCAATTGGAAGATGAGAGTGAAACCCAAGAGCTCGAGCAACATTAAAGATATGACGATATTTGCGTTTGACACGTCCATTCTGTTTTGGAGTTCAAACGCAAAAAGTTTCATGTACAATTCCTTTTATGAGAAAAATATTCGGAGAGGCAAACAAACTCTGTGCCATTATCACTAAAACTAGTTTTTTAGTTCACTCGGAAAATGACGTTCAATAAGTGAAATGAAGTTTTTAGATGTTTCGATACAGCTTGTTTGGATGGCAGAAGATAAATCCATACTGCTCTAAAAGAGTCATCGAGAATCATTAAGAAATAACGAGAACCGCAAATCGAAGTAGTTTGTTGAATCTTGACTAATTAGATAAACTTTTGTAAGATCGATTTAGTTTCGACTTTGGGATTTGATCGATTGATCAAGCGAACGAGAAAAGAAAGATTGCAGAAGAAAAGATATAGAACAGAGGACACAAAGGTTTTGTTTACCCGGTGTTCACAATCCTTCCGAAATTCAATAAGAATGCTAATCACCGGGACTCTGGGTACACAGAGATTTTATTTATGCTAAAACTTGAGAGACCTTCCGAGTTACAGACTCAGCAACTCAATGACTCGATAACAACACTCACACACTCCTAAACCCGCTTCTTTTAAACTCAGGATCGGGGAGAATAAAACGACATCGTACTTGGTTTTAAAAAAAACTCGATTAATAACAAACATATAACCAACTCTAAACCAACACTATACCTGGTTAACTAATATAAACAAGACATTTGAATTTGGCGCTAAAAAACCTTCAAAACTCCACCTAGCACCAAACTTCAAATGTGAGTGCGAGATTTTTCTTCAAACAAGGCTTCACCTCTCGATCTTCTTATGCAGGACGACTTTTGCATCTTCATCTTAAAAAAAACTTCCTGAGAATACTCCTCAGACTTAAGACTCATCTCCCTAAGCAATCCGCTTAGCTTTGAAAAAATTATTGCTTCTTCTCATCTTTAGCTGTTTGAAACTCGGAGAAACTGCAGAGCTTCTCTAAATTTTCCCACTGGTGTCACCTTAGTTAAAATATCTGCTGGATTGTAATCTGTTGCGATCTTCATAACCTGCACATGTCCAAGATGAATGAGATCTCTTATAAAATGATATTTTACCTCCATGTGCTTAGTCCTGGCGTGAAACACTGCATTCTTTGCCAGAGCAATTGCGCTTTGGGAGTCACAATGTATCTTCACTGTTTCCTGTTTGAATCCTAAGTCGTTCATGAATCCTTTCAGCCACATAGCCTCTTTTGTTGCTTCCATTAAGGCTATGTATTCAGCTTCAGTTGTTGATAACGCCACCACCTTTTGTAGAGTTGAATTCCAGCTTATTGTTGTTTCCTCCTGCCGTGAATACTATCCCAGAGGTTGATCTCCTTTTGTCAAGATCTGCAGCATAGTCAGAATCACAGAAACCCTCTATTTCAAAGTTCCATTTCTTAGTGAAACAAAGTTTAATATCTGTATTCCCCCGGATATATCTAAGAATCCATTTAACGGCTGACCAGTGATCCTTCAATGGCTTACTCATAAATCTGCAAACTAGACCGACTGCATAAGCAAGATCAGGCCGGGTACCGATCATTGCATACATTAGACTACCAACCGCACTTTGGTAGGGAATGTTTTTCATCTTTTGAGACTGTTCTGCAATCTCTTTCTCAGTACCAGACCGAAGCTTAAAATGAGCTCCTAATGGAGTCAAGACTCCCTTAGCAAGATCTAATCCAAAATTCCCTAATACCTTCTGTAGATAGCCAGATTGTGATATAGTGAGAATACCCTTTTCTCTATCACGTTTGATTTCCATCCCTAAAATCTTTTTATCAGCGCCTAGATCTTTCATTTCAAACTCTGAATTTAATATTTTCTTCAGGTCACTTACATGGTGTTTGCTTGTTGATGCAATCAAGATATCATCCACATAGAGAAGGAGATATATGTTTGTACCATCATTGAGCTCCTTTCTGTAGACACAAATGTCATACTCACTTCTAAGGTATTCGTGCTTTACCATAAACTCATGGAACCTTGTGTTCCATTGTCTCGGCGATTGTTTGAGCCCATACAAAGACTTCTTGAGAAGACACCCTTTATTAGGATACTTCTTGTCTATATATCCTTCTGGTTGCTCCATGTAAATGGTCTCATCCAAATGTCCATGAAGGAACACTGTTTTGATGTCCATTTGTTCTAATTCCTTGTTGTGATGAACAACTGCAGACAACATGAATCTGATGGAAACATGTTTATCAACCGGTGCAAAGATTTCTTGGGAATCAACCCCTTTCTTCTGAGAGTATCCTTTGCAACGAGACGAGCTTTGAACCTTGGAGCTTCTGCCCCACTTATGCATGCTTTCCTCTTAAACACCCACTTACATCCAATAGCCTTTTGCGATTTAACAGGATCTACTAGCTTCCAGGTAACATTCTTCTTTAATGATACCATTTCCTCATCTGTTGCGCCTATCCACAAATCTCTATCTGGATCTTACATTGCCTCCACAAAGCTTTGTGGTTCTGGTCGACCTCCATCTTCGAGAATTAGATAAGCAAAACCTGCAATATCCTCATCCTCTGGATAAGTTTTATAATCGTCCAGTCTTAAAGGTGCTCTGACTTCTCTTCTTGGTCGATCTCTAGCTAACTGATAGCCACTTAAATCCTCTGTTTCCTCATTTCCTAATATCTCTTCTTCTTGATCTTCTTGCTTTGATTCATCATCTTCAGAAGTTTCTCCACCTTGAACTTTGTTCCCTGCAGTCTTTTGTTCCATATTGTATCTGAGAATCTTAGAGTCTTTAGACTCATTCATATCCTCTTTAGCTTCTGTTTTTATATCCTTGAAGATAGTATCTTCCTTGAAAATTACATTTCGACTAACGATGCACTTTGCCTCATCGAAAAGCCAAACCTTGTAGCCTTTAACCCCTTCAGGATAGCTAGTAAATATCGCTTTCTTTGCCCTTGGATTCAATTTCCCTTCATCTGTATGTACGTAAACAAGGCAACCAAATCTTCTGATATTTGAAAAGTCCGGGAGAGATGAGGTCCATTTTTCTTCTAGTATTTCAAAGCTGATTGCAGATGAGGGTGACCTGTTTATTAGAAACACTGCAGTAGATGGTGCTTCTGCCCAAAAACTTTTAGAAAGTCCACTCTCACTCAGCGTGCTTCTAACCTTGTTCATCTCACTCAGCGTGCTTCTAACCTTGTTCATTATGCTTCTATTAAGCCTTTCTGCAATCCCGTTTTGTTGAGGGATGTAAGTGAAGGTCTTGTGTCTTACTATTCCCTCGTCTCTACAAAACTTATCAAATCTTTGATTACAAAATTCCAAGCCATTATCTGTCCTAAGCTTCTTCACCCTTTTCTCTGTTTGATTTTCAACCATATTCTTCCATTCAACAAACTTGTCAAATGCTTCGTCCTTGGTCTTTAGAAAGTATATCCAATTTTTCCTTGACCAATCATCTATGAATGAGATAAAGTATTGGCTCCTCCCAATACTTAAAGGTACATTTGGAGACCCCCATAGATCAGAATGAATATAATCTAGTTTTCCTTTAGTAACATGTTTTGCCTCACTGAAACTCACTTTCTGAGTTTTACCAAACACACAATCTTCACAAAAAACTATCTCATCTAATTTCTCTTTATCTAGATATCCCTTATGAGCTAAAACCTTAAGAACCTTATCACCTGCATGACCCATTCTACTGTGCCACAGTTTCGTGTAATCTTTTGCAGGTAAGTCCTTAATATCTTTGATTGACGCATTGCAGGAATCTGCAATTTTAGCTCGTCCTTGTAGAAAGTAGAGAGTATCTTGATCCTTCCTGTAACCTTTCATAATCACGGTGCATCCTCTTACTATCTTAAGCACTCCATTTGATCCTTTGAATTCACACCCTTTCGCTTCCAAAGTCCCAAGAGATATAAGGTGTCTTCCTATTTCCGGCATATATCTTACCTCATTTAGAACAAATGTTGTTCCATCAACATTCTGAAATCGAATGGAACTAATGCCTCTCACATCTATACTGGAGTTATTTGCTACTCTTACTTTCCCTGTGTTTGTTTTCCTTGAAGTCTAAAAATATGTCCCTCCTTGGTGTCATGTGGAAAGAGCAGCCAGAGTCAATGATCCATTCATATTGTTCTGCAGTTTCTTGCGATATATTCACCTCATAAGCTAGAAGTCCTGCCAGGTATTGAGCATCATCCCGAGCTATAGATGATTCTCCTTTTTCATAGGAATGATGTTTACCTTTGTTCCTGTCCAGCCATCTATAACATTGGTTTTTAAAATGCCTTTCTTTATCGCATATCCATCACACTTTCTTCCTTTCAACAGATTTTGATCTTGATCTACTATTATGTCTATTCTTGATTCCGCTAGAGCTTCTACATTCCGTTCTACCTCTCACAAAGAAATCTTCAGAGCTAGCTCTTGTGCTTGAGCTACTTCTAGTTTCCTTTTATTTTGATCTTACTGCGCTAGCTACATCTTCTAGCTTAAGCACGTTTCTGCTATATTTCAGGGTTTCCTTGAGATGGTCATACCTTTGGGGTAATGCATTCAAAACAAGAACGGCTTGAACTTCCTCCGGTACTTGAATACTTAGATGACTTAATTCTCTTACTATCTTGAGAAAATCATCTATGTTTTCATTGATTGTGAGATGACCTTTCATCTTGAATCCATAGAGTTCAAGTTGTGCGTAAACTCGATTTGGTAAGGTCTTGGGCATGTATAAAGATTCTAGAAGAGCCCAAGTCTCTGCTGCGGTTTCACATTCTTCAATCTTGCGGAGAACATGATCACCTACACTTAAAAAGATTATGTTCTTTGCTTTATCACACCTTTCGAGTCTTGCTTTCTCTTCTGCAGTCTTCTTCTTGATTCAATCCGAATCTTTTCCTTCTCTTCTTCTTCATCATTATCTGAACCCAATGATGAAGTCTTTGGAACCAGGACATCTTTAAGGCCTGACACGCTAAGATACGCGTACATCCTTCTCTTCCACATTGAAAAATCACCATCGCCATCATATTTTTCGATGTCGACCTTTGCGCTCGTCATTTATCGAACTTGATCTTATTCTCCTTTTTCGATAGACACAAGGCTCTGATACCAATTTGTTGAATCTTGACTAATTAGATAAACTTTTGTACGATCGAGATTTAGCTTCGACTTTGGGATTTGATCGATTGATCAAGCGAACGAGAAAAGAAAGATTGCAGAAGAAAAGATATAGAACAGAGGACACAAAGGTTTTGTTTACCCGGTGTTCACAATCCTTCCGAAATTCGATAAGAATGCTAATCACCGGGGCTCTGGGTACACAGAGCTTTTCTTTATGCTAAAACTTGAGAGACCTTCCGAGTTACAGACTCAACAACTCAATGAATCGATAACAACACTCACACACTCCTAAACCCGCTTCTTTTAAACTTAGGATCGGGGAGAGTAAAACGACATCATACTTGGTTTAAAAAAACTCGATTAATAACAAACATATAACCAACTCTAAACCAACACTATACCTGGTTAACTAGTATAAACCAGACATTTGAATTTGGCGCTAAAAAACCTTCATAGTTCTATATGCCCCCATAAATCACAATTAATCATCTCAAAAACCGAATTTGTTTTATTATTACTTAAAGGAAATGAATCTCTAGTTTGCTTTGTGTGTATACAAATATCACACGTCTTAAAATCAAAAACACTACCACAAGCTTGATATGAGAGATGTCCCAAATGACAATGTCATAGTTCAAGAGATAGCGAATTTGTCCCTTGCATTGTCGTAGCTATAGCCACTCCTATAAGAAAATAAATTCCATTATATTGTTCACCCGTTCCAATCAGCATCTTTATGATGCGGTCTTGAACAACACAAAGTCGATCAATAATCAGAAAGACACAGCTAGTGTCTTTCTAATTGAGCACTACAAAAAAACACATCAATTTTCTACAAAATTACCGACGAAAATAAATCTGTTAAAAATTTTTGAGGGAAACTAAAATTTCAATTTTTTTTATTTTAATTTTAGTTTTCGCGACAAAATTTAAAATTTTGATTTTTTATTTATTTTAATTTTCGTCGGAAATCTCTCTGAATTTTCCGACGGAAACTAAATATTTGATTTTTTATTTTAATTTTAATTTTCATTAGAAATTAAAATTTTAATTTTTTATTTTAATTTTATATTCCGTTGGAAATAATTCAGAAATTAAAAGATTTAATTTTCCTCCTCCTCCTCCTCCTCCTCCTCCTCCTCCTCCTCCTCCTCCTCCTCCTCCTCCTCCTCCTCCTCCTCCTCCTCCTCCTCCTCCTCCTCCTCCTCCTCCTCCTCCTCCTCCTCCTCCTCCTCCTCCTCCTCCTCCTCCTCCTCCTCCTCCTCCTCCTCCTCCTCCTCCTCCTCCTCCTCCTCCTCCTCCTCCTCCTCCTCCTCCTCCTCCTCCTCCTCCTCCTCCTCCTCCTCCTCCTCCTCCTCCTCCTCCTCCTCCTCCTCCTCCTCCTCCTCCTCCTCCTCCTCCTCCTCCTCCTCCTCCTCCTCCTCCTCCTCCTCCTCCTCCTCCTCCTCCTCCTCCTCCTCCTCCTCCTCCTCCTCCTCCTCCTCCTCCTCCTCCTCCTCCTCCTCCTCCTCCTCCTCCTCCTCCTCCTCCTCCTCCTCCTCCTCCTCCTCCTCCTCCTCCTCCTCCTCCTCCTCCTCCTCCTCCTCCTCCTCCTCCTCCTCCTCCTCCTCCTCCTCCTCCTCCTCCTCCTCCTCCTCCTCCTCCTCCTCCTCCTCCTCCTCCTCCTCCTCCTCCTCCTCCTCCTCCTCCTCCTCCTCCTCCTCCTCCTCCTCCTCCTCCTCCTCCTCCTCCTCCTCCTCCTCCTCCTCCTCCTCCTCCTCCTCCTCTTCCTCCTCCTCCTCCTCCTCCTCCTCCTCCTCCTCCTCCTCCTCCTCCTCCTCCTCCTCCTCCTCCTCCTCCTCCTCCTCCTCCTCCTCCTCCTCCTCCTCCTCCTCCTCCTCCTCCTCCTCCTCCTCCTCCTCCTCCTCCTTATAAATCACTATAAATTAAAGATTCTAGAAAATACGTATTTGTAAGACGATTATTTGGAGCAGGTTGGTGTTCATCAAGCAATTGCACCCAGGTCTTCCACTGAGCATCGTTCAGTCCACTGATTCTAGAAAATACGTATTTGTAAGACGATTATTTGGAGCAGGTTGGTGTTCATCAAGCAATTGCACCCAGGTCTTCCACTGAGCATCGTTCAGTCCACTGATTTCAATATGGTCCAATGATGTAAGGTCAGTATGTGGTATCGAAGCAGACAAAGAACGAGAGTTTGCATGAACATGTTACAATCTAACATGATCATTCATACGTCACTTTGCGGGATTTGTTGGGGAGCCAAATTTGTTTCTATTATTTTCTAAAACACTGCTCTGCCAAGTGACCCTGTTTTCCACAATCGGTACAAACAGGCACATTACCTCTGTCTTCTGTAATCAAACATGACTTGGATTTGTTTGAATAGAAAAACTTAAACCCTCGATGCACTCTTCATTCATGTGAGAGACCTGTTTTGATTCTTCATCTTGAATGAGAACATTATATGCCTCATCAAGTGTAAGTAAATGATTCGATTTTACTGCTCCATATATCGAATCATCAAATCCCATAAGAAATTGATGAAGTTTTTCTTGTTCTCTTTCTCCTTGTATCTCAGTAGGAGTTTTAGTTCTTTGGTAATCGGACAAACTTGTCCACAGCTTTGTAAGTTGTCCGTAATAGGCTTCCATAGAAACTCCTCTGTGTCGAAAATTTGCAAGATCTGTTTTGAGCCTTTGAACTCTTGGCCCGTTCTTCACCGAGAAACTTCGTTGGATGTGTAGCCACAATTCATGTGATTCTTCACTACAAGGTATTGAGGATTGCAGTGTCTCTGAAATCGTGAGCTTGATTCATGAAATCACAAGTGCATTGTTTGCACACCAATTTTCATAGTCTTCTGAATCTTGTTCAGGGCGTGAGATGAGCCAGCAAAAAAACCCAAATTTCTTCCGAGCTTGAAGCACAAGTCTTAGGTTTGCAGACCACTTATTGTAGTTCGGTCCACGTAACAACGGTTGAGAGATAAGAATACTAGGATTGTCTCTAGAAGAAAGATCATAAGGAGATATGGTGTGTCTTACATGCTCAACTCGGAGTTTTGATTTAGAAGAAAAGATCGAAGATTGCTCCTTTGATTTTGAGGTTCTTCATCAGACATTGGAAAAGGAAGAAGATAAACTCAAGTAGGAGAAGAAAAAGAGATAGAATAGCGGTAAGAATGATAACCAATAACCACTTTAGGTTATTGCTCTGATACAATGTTAAGAAACCTTGGAAGTTGTAAAGGGTTTTCTTATTTTATTCAATGAGAAAAGAATATCTTATATACAAGTAGATAGATATACTCTTTGACCTAATCATATATATATACCGAAATTATAAATACGATGGCACAATAGAACTACTGCATGCCAATCGATGGTGATAAATTTGCTTGTGATTGTTTCGATTAATCTCATAGAGGATGTGGTGCCCCTACTTACTCATGTACCTTGTCAATCGTGGTAAGATTAGCGACGACATCATAAAGTTCTCTACCGCCACACCACCAAGAGAAAGATCCACACCTGATTGATGAGCTCTGTGATGCGAAGGATGCTTGCATCGCAAGCTGCTTATAAGCGGTTCAAGTCCTTGAAAAGCGACTTTTTTTGGATCAAAAGTTTCTCCTCTTGGATGAACGAAGCTATATGAAGCTAGATATATTGAGACGTCAGGTTTGATCTATACTACTGCTCGCCAATCAATAAGTATTTTCCTCAGATAGGGAATTCTATACGAATGGGGGACTTGGAATATCGACTGTTACAAATCTTGTCTATTTGAATGGTATAATGTTAAATTAAATTTGTCTATATATCGTATGAAAAAGCTTATACAAATATGAAAGAAGACAAATTTAGTATTGATTGTGTTGTATTCTATAGTGGAGTAAGGTAGACAAATATTTATAGATCCTTATATTGGTTAGGGTTTATTTTGGACAAAATAGGTTTATATCAACTTTCTTAGACTTAAACATTTGCTTTTACTCAAGCAAAAGAAAGAATCAAAGTAGAACTCTTTACTCATTCAAGTCCTGATCTCACAAACAAACTTACATCTGATTTCTTTCCTCCCATTTTCAGTTTTTGGTCAAGTTGCTCCCTTCTTTTATAGGATATTAACTACTATTCCCTCATAATTTTACGAGATTATTTTCCTTGGACTTGCTTCCATGAGATAAGAAAATTGAAGGGATTAACGACCAATACCCTACTCAATTTCTTGTTATCTAAATTCTTTTAGTTTTTTTTTTTCTTTCATTCTTTCCAATTTTTTTTTATGGAATGATAAAGAGAAACCCTATTCGCACAAACTTATCTTGCTAAGTTTAATTGAGGAGTCTCGATGTATATCCAAGCCCAAAAATGGGGCAATTAAATTAAGTTTTGTGCATAGTCATAGTTGGATCCTTCAAATACCCATACATATTTGGGTGACATCAAGAGATTTTCCACTTTCACCTCTTCATATGTTTTCATGGTTAAGTCAACCACAAGGTTACCTTCAATAGATTCCTTGACCACACCTAAATTAACAATTGTTTTTTGCTGCAAAGGGTTGTGCTCGGAAACACCACATACCCTTATTTGGGTGTATCCACATCACTATCAACCCGAGAGTATGAAAAGTAGCAAATCTAGTCGGCTTGTGAAGCAAGAATGAATGGAGCGTATGACTGAAGCCGTTTTCGAGAGTGGACACAAAGTTCGTTTTAACGTTGCCTGAGAACTGGATCATACCAATAACAAGTGGACACAATACACCTCATCTTGATCATTCCTCGGAATTTAATTTAAGAAAACGCTTTACAATTTTCGATTTAGCACCATTTATTTAAATTATTATAGATCCGTCGAAAATTTGTCGTCGAGAGATTTATGATGAGTCAAATGTTTGCATGTTTTCAGTCAAATAATGGTGTACCGGTCATTTGACTAATCAGATGAGTAGTAAATAACTAAAAAATCAAACAAAAATCAATTATTCGGACCATTATATGAATCAGCATAATAATCATCTTCTTCGTTCATAATGAACCAAATAACTTATACTAATGTTTATGTGTGTTATATGGTGTATATTAAACGTAACGAATTGAGCAGTTTTCAAGCAACCTATTACACAAAACCAATCTAACTTACAAAAAATTAAGTGGTCGAGACACTACAAGAAAACAAAGATTTGGCGACTGCAAAAATAGTCGCTAAATAGTCACTAAATGATGGATTACGACTGTGTTACGACTAATAGTTGTAGTAGTAAACTTAGTCGCTAAATTATGTAGTTTTAAATATAGTCGCCAATTAACGACTACATTATGACTAATTTACGTAGTCATAAATGTAGTCGTAACTTAGTCGTAACATATTTACGACTATATTACGACTAGTTTCTGCGTAGTCGTAACATTTAGCGACTATTTGGCGACTACATATTTTAACGACTATTTGGCGACTACATACTTTAGCGACTATTTAGCGACTACATACTTTAGCGACTATTTGACAACTACATACTTTAGCGACTATTTGACGACTATATATTTTATCGACTATTTAGCGACTACATACTTTAGTTATTTATACACGATGATATAAGCCAATGGAACCACATTCCTCTCTTGCCACATTCCTAGATTGCTTCCCTCTTTCACAAGCGTCACACACTTTTTTTCAATATAGAAAACTTAGGTAAGTTCTCCATTATCTTTATCCTTTGCATTTCCTTTATTTTGTCGAAGTTGACATGTCCCAATCGCCTATGCCACTTTTTTGATTAATCATCCTCCATTGTGACAAATGCAACTTCCTTGTTCTCATTCCATTTGATTGGAAAACTCTTGTTCTTCATCTTTACTTCCATGATTTCTTTTATTCGTTGATCTTGAATCATACAGTAGTCATTCTCAAATACCAGACGATATCCATTTGATATCATTTGTGCAACACTAAGCAAGTTTCTTGCAAGAGCCGGTACAAATAGCACTTCTCTAATCGTGTGTGTGCCATGTTTTGTTGTAACTTGAATGTCTCCTTTACCTACAGCGATCACATCTTGACCATTTCCTACTTTTACCATGATCTTCTTGCTTTGATCAAGTGAGGTAAAGATACTCAAGTCCCTTGACATGTGATTTGAGCAGCCACTATCAATTAACCATGTGTTATCGAAATTTCTTGGTGATGACTCTTCATGAATGGCGCTGAACAACATATGCCTTTCTTCTTCTTCTTGGTCATCATTTCCTTGTTCTAGACTCATATTTGCTCCCTCATGAGCCTTAGTCTTGCAATATTTTGAGAAATGTCCTGGTCTTCCACAAGTAAAGCATCTGATTCCTCCTTTTTCGACTTTAGGAATTTCTCCATTGTTCATTTTTCTCCAACATGATTTCTCATCATGAGATTTCTTCTTACATATGTCACACCACCTCTCAATGCGTTTTGAAGGCTTGGACTTCATTTTGTTTGACATTTTTGAAACATACTTTCCCTTCTTCATTCTCGTATAGAAGGCTCCCTCCGAAGTGGATTCATTTCGTACTTCCACTCGCTTTTCATGGGCTTTCAATGTACCAATGAGTTCGGTCATTGACAAGGCTGATAGATCCTTGGTCTGCTCTAGAACGGTTACAATGCTATCAAAACGTTCTGGTAGAGAGATCAAGATCTTTTGTACAAGATGATAATCCGGCTTCACTTCACCATGTAGTCTTAGTTGATTGCTGATTTCCATCAACTTGTTTGTGAAGGTGTTTATGCTATCATCCTCTTCCATCTTCAGACATTCATACTCTCTTCTTAAGGTTTGCAATTTGATCATCCTTACTTGATTACTGCCTTGAAATTCGGTTTCCAATAGCATCCATGCTTCTTGTGCACTAGAGGCCGGTGCTATCCTTGGAAATATGGCATCGGAGACTGCACATTGTAGAATGTGTAGTGCCATTTTATCTTTCAAAATCGTGGCCTCACTTGGCCTTGCGGCCGTGATTGGCTCACCATCATCTCTGACATTACTTGTGGTGATTCCATTCTCAACCACATCCCAAAGTTTCTTTGCTTCAATATTGACTTCAATTTGATCTTCCAAAACCCATAAGCTTCCCCTTTAAAAATTGGGATCACATGTTGCATTACTGCATCCATGGCTCTGATACCATAAAAGACTTAGACAAATTCAAATTATACGAAACAAATTCGTATAATTTTTGTTTAACTTTTCTCACAAGTTTTGTGTGTAACAAGAAAAGATCAAAACAACATCAATTCTTATTATTTAAGTTGAAAAAAGTTTACAGATGTTGTGGTGTTTATATAGAAGACAGACACACCTAATGATCAACCATTGCAACCCAAACACAAAAGTTGTATCGGTTACTTGTGTTACACGAAGAGGCACAAGTTGCATAAATTGCACCTCTTCGATTAATAATTTATTTCCTTGTATTTTTGGTTCCTAATTAAATAGTTTATGCAATCCTAAAGTTATTGAAGTATGAATCAATTTTCAATAGTCAAAACACTTTTCAGTTTGATAAAACAAATCTCTCAGCTTCTTTATCAAAACACTTGTCTAACGCAAACAGGAATTCACCGTGTACCAACACTCAAAAAACTAAAAAGATATTACAGAGGCATTTTGCCAAAGAGGTTCAGTGCTCGATAGTAAAAACAGTTCTTCCTCGTTGAGAATTGACGCGAGTCGCCATGCCTGAACTGAAAGCTTCAGTCAATGAAGTAGTGTTTCAAAGGTCGGAATAATGTTATCGAATGGTACCACGAGTACTAAACGATCGATCTATATTCTTGAGAATGTCCTTCCGGGTTAGATAAATCGGTTTACCCCAAATTGTTATTGGTTAAGGAAAAAAAAGAGCAAATCAGTCTAAACCAAGATAAAGTTTGGTTAGCTACGATTTAACGGTTTAAATTTAAATAAATTAAGGATTACACCACCAATTCGAACCTGGTTAAAGTGGTTGAGCCTCCTGTATGCTCCCACTAGGGTTCGATCCATAATGGTACCACAAATATATAACGTAGTAAAATCCCTTCGGCGGTGTGGTGAGGGCACGTTGAGATTAATGTAGTCGCTGTGCGAGAGTGGATGCTTGTGAGCTGTGGTGGTCCTACGATGTTTGCTTAGTTTGTAACAGTGTTGGTTGTGGCGGTGGTCACGGTGGTTATATTAGTTTGTAACAGTGGTCCTGGTTGTTTGGTGGTCATATGAGATGTTTGCTTAGTGTGCAACAGTCTTTTGGGGTGGACATGGTGTGGTGGTTGTATGAGTTCTTTGCTTAGTTTGTAACAGTGGTTGTGGCAGTGGTCTCGGTGGTCATGTGATGTTTACTTTAATTTGTTTGTAACAGTGGTTGTGGCAGTGGTCTCGGTGATCATGTGATGTTTACTTTGTTTGTAACAGGTGTGGTCGTGGTGTCGGTGGTTTTGGTGGTCGTATACGATGTTTGCTTCGTTTGTACTTTGTAAGAGTTAGTTGTGGAGGTTGTCACGGTGGTTGTGGTAGTAGTGCAAGCTGATTGTTAAAAGCTAGCATACTAGGTTCATTCTCTCTTTGAACACATTCTCCAACTACGATGCATATGTATGTTTCTAACAACGAGCAACTACCAAACACTTAAGTTTGCCTGTCGTATCCGGCCCATATATACAACACCCAACAATCTTGCCGTTTCAAGTTTGTCTGACTAGTAAGATAATATAAAGAATAACTCGTGAAGGAGAGTATAAAAAAAGAAGTGGAGATAACGAGCAAATTACTCACCTGGACGTGGTCAACTCGTGATCAAGAAGACGAGTGGCCTAGGCTAGTGACCTCCATTGCACATTAAGGAGGGGTGCTTAGCCTAAGGTCTCCCCAAGTGGGAGAGCCTGCGTCATTATTTGTGGCAGAGGGGGCCTGCGTTCGCGCGGCCCTTACCATCTATTCTTAGTTTTTCAACTTTAATTCGTTTGGGTTATAATTGTTTGTTATTATCTTGTAGAAACAGAGGAGAAGATGATGAAGGCGACTGTGTTTTGGAAAACAAAAATATGTTTACAGATAAATATAGATGGAGTACTCTGAGAAGCGAACTTATCTCCTCCATGCTTTTGGTTGTGAATATAACATAAGCATCCAAATACACACATAGATTCAGTGGAAGTGATCGATTGTAGACCAGTTCAAATGGTGTCTTACGGTGCAGCAGCTTTGTTGGTGTACAGTTAATCAAATATGCTACTGCGGGAGCACGCACGGTCACCCTAAAACTCAATTGGAAGATGAGAGTGAAACCCAAGAGCTCGAGCAACATTAAAGATATGACGATATTTGCGTTTGACACGTCCATTCTGTTTTGGAGTTCAAACGCAAAAAGTTTCATGTACAATTCCTTTTATGAGAAAAATATTCGGAGAGGCAAACAAACTCTGTGCCATTATCACTAAAACTAGTTTTTTAGTTCACTCGGAAAATGACGTTCAATAAGTGAAATGAAGTTTTTCAGATGTTTCGATACAGCTTGTTTGGATGGCAGAAGATAAATCCATACTGCTCTAAAATAGTCATCGAGAATCATTAAGAAATAACGAGAACCGCAAATCGAAGTAGTTTGTTGAATCTTGACTAATTAGATAAACTTTTGTAAGATCGATTTAGCTTCGACTTTGGGATTTGATCGATTGATCAAGCGAACGAGAAAAGAAAGATTGCAGAAGAAAAGATATAGAACAGAGGACACAAAGGTTTTGTTTACCCGGTGTTCACAATCCTTCCGAAATTCAATAAGAATGCTAATCATCGGGACTCTGGGTACACAGAGATTTTATTTATGCTAAAACTTGAGAGACCTTCCGAGTTACAGACTCAGCAACTCAATGACTCGATAACAACACTCACACACTCCTAAACCCGCTTCTTTTAAACTCAGGATCGGGGAGAATAAAACGACATCGTACTTGGTTTTAAAAAAAACTCGATTAATAACAAACATATAACCAACTCTAAACCAACACTATACCTGGTTAACTAATATAAACAAGACATTTGAATTTGGCGCTAAAAAACCTTCAAAACTCCACCTAGCACCAAACTTCAAATGTGAGTGCGAGATTTTTCTTCAAACAAGGCTTCACCTCTCGATCTTCTTAAGACTCATCTCCCTAAGCAATCCGCTTAGCTTTGAAAAAATTATTGCTTCTTCTCATCTTTAGCTGTTTGAAACTTGGAGAAACTGCAGAGCTTCTCTAGAGCTTCTCTAAATTTTCCCACTGGGGTCACCTTAGTTAAAATATCTGCTGGATTGTAATCTGTTGCGATCTTCATAACCTGCACATGTCCAAGATGAATGAGATCTCTTATAAAATGATATTTTACCTCCATGTGCTTAGTCCTGGCGTGAAACACTGCATTCTTTGCCAGAGCAATTGCGCTTTGGGAGTCACAATGTATCTTCACTGTTTCCTGTTTGAATCCTAAGTCGTTCATGAATCCTTTCAGCCACATAGCCTCTTTTGTTGCTTCCGTTAAGGCTATGTATTCAGCTTCAGTTGTTGATAACACCACCACCTTTTGTAGAGTTGAATTCCAGCTTATTGTTGTTTCCTCCTGCCGTGAATACTATCCCAGAGGTTGATCTCCTTTTGTCAAGATCTGCAGCATAGTCAGAATCACAGAAACCCTCTATTTCAAAGTTCCCTTTCTTAGTGAAACAAAGTTTAATATCTGTATTCCCCCGAATATATCAAAGAATCCATTTAACGGCTGACCAGTGATCCTTCAATGGCTTACTCATAAATCTGCAAACTAGACCGACTGCATAAGCAAGATCAGGCCGGGTACCGATCATTGCATACATTAGACTACCAACCGCACTTTGGTAGGGAATGTTTTTCATCTTCTGAGACTGTTCTGCAATCTCTTTCTCAGTACCAGACCGAAGCTTAAAATGAGCTCCTAATGGAGTCAAGACTCCCTTAGCAAGATCTAATCCAAAATTCCCTAATACCTTCTGTAGATAGCCAGATTGTGATATAGTGAGAATACCCTTTTCTCTATCACGTTTGATTTCCATCCCTAAAATCTTTTTAGCAGCGCCTAGATCTTTCATTTCAAACTCCGAATTTAATATTTTCTTCAGGTCACTTACATGGTGTTTGCTTGTTGATGCAATCAAGATATCATCCACATAGAGAAGGAGATATATGTTTGTACCATCATTGAGCTCCTTTCTGTAGACACACATGTCATACTCACTTCTAAGGTATTCGTGCTTTACCATAAACTCATGGAACCTTGTGTTCCATTGTCTCGGCGATTGTTTGAGCCCGTACAAAGACTTCTTGAGAAGACACCCTTTATTAGGATACTTCTTGTCTATATATCCTTCTGGTTGCTCCATGTAAATGGTCTCATCCAAATGTCCATGAAGGAACACTGTTTTGATGTCCATTTGTTCTAATTCCATGTTGTGATGAACAACTGCAGACAACATGAATCTGATGGAAACATGTTTATCAACCGGTGCAAAGATTTCTTGGGAATCAACCCCTTTCTTCTGAGAGTATCCTTTGCAACGAGACAAGCTTTGAACCTTGGAGCTTCTGCCCCACTTATGCATGCTTTCCTCTTAAACACCCACTTACATCCAATAGCCTTTTGCGATTTAACAGGATCTACTAGCTTCCAGGTAACATTCTTCTTTAATGATACCATTTCCTCATCTGTTGCGCCTATCCACAAATCTCTATCTGGATCTTACATTGCCTCCACAAAGCTTTGTGGTTCTGGTCGACCTCCATCTTCGAGAATTAGATAAGCAAAACCTGCAATATCCTCATCCTCTGGATAAGTTTTATAATCGTCCAGTCTTAAAGGTGCTCTGACTTCTCTTCTTGGTCGATCTCTAGCTAACTGATAGCCACTTAAATCCTCTGTTTCCTCATTTCCTAATATCTCTTCTTCTTGATCTTCTTGCTTTGATTCATCATCTTCAGAAGTTTCTCCACCTTGAACTTTGTTCCCTGCAGTCTTTTGTTCCATATTGTATCTGAGAATCTTAGAGTCTTTAGACTCATTCATATCCTCTTTAGCTTCTGTTTTTATATCCTTGAAGATAGTATCTTCCTTGAAAATTACATTTCGACTAACGATGCACTTTGCCTCATCGAAAAGCCAAACCTTGTAGCCTTTAACCCCTTCAGGATAGCTAGTAAATATCGCTTTCTTTGCCCTTGGATTCAATTTTCCTTCATCTGTATGTACGTAAACAAGGCAACCAAATCTTCTGATATTTGACAAGTCCGGGAGAGATGAGGTCCATTTTTCTTCTGGTATTTCAAAGCTGATTGCAGATGAGGGTGACCTGTTTATTAGAAACACTGCAGTAGATGCTGCTTCTGCCCAAAAACTTTTAGAAAGTCCACTCTCACTCAGCATGCTTCTAACCTTGTTCATTATGCTTCTATTAAGCCTTTCTGCAATCCCGTTTTGTTGAGGGGCGTAAGTGCAGGTCTTGTGTCTTACTATTCCCTCGTCTCTACAAAACTTATCAAATCTTTGATTACAAAATTCCAATCTGTCCTAAGCTTCTTCACCCTTTTCTCTGTTTGATTTTCAACCATATTCTTCCATTCAACAAACTTGTCAAATGCTTCGTGCTTGGTCTTTAGAAAGTATATCCAATTTTTCCTTGACCAATCATCTATGAATGAGATAAAGTATTGGCTCCTCCCAATACTTAAAGGTACATTTGGAGACCCCCATAGATCAGAATGAATATAATCTAGTTTTCCTTTAGTAACATGTTTTGCTTCACTGAAACTCACTCTCTGAGTTTTACCAAACACACAGTCTTCACAAAAAACTATCTCATCTAATTTCTCTTTATCTAGATATCCCTTATGAGCTAAAACCTTAAGAACCTTATCACCTGCATGACCCATTCTACTGTGCCACAGTTTCGTGTAATCTTTTGCAGGTAAGTCCTTAATATCTTTGATTGACGCATTGCAGGAATCTGCAATTTTAGCTCGTCCTTGTAGAAAGTAGAGAGTATCTTGATCCTTCCTGTGACCTTTCATAATCACGGTGCATCCTCTTACTATCTTAAGCACTCCATTTGATCCTTTGAATTCACACCCTTTCGCTTCCAAAGTCCCAAGAGATATAAGGTTTCTTCCTATTTCCGGCATATATCTTACCTCATTTAGAACAAATGTTGTTCCATCAACATTCTGAAATCGAATGGAACTAATGCCTCTCACATCTATACTGGAGTTATTTGCTACTCTTACTTTCCCTGTGTTTGTTTTCCTTGAAGTCTAAAAATATGTCCCTCCTTGGTGTCATGTGGAAAGAGCAGCCAGAGTCAATGATCCATTCATCTTGTTCTGCAGTTTCTTGCGATATATTCACCTCATAAGCTAGAAGTCCTGCCAGGTATTGAGCATCATCCCGAGCTATAGATGATTCTCCTTTTTCATAGGTATGATGTTTACCTTTGTTCCTGTCCAGCCATCTATAACATTGGTTTTTAAAATGCCCTTCTTTATCGCATATCCATCACACTTTCTTCCTTTCAACAGATTTTGATCTTGATCTACTATTATGTCTATTCTTGATTCCGTTAGAGCTTCTACATTCCGTTCTACCTCTCACAAAGAAATCTTCAGAGCTAGCTCTTGTGCTTGAGCTACTTCTAGTTTCCTTTTCCTTTGATCTTACTGCGCTAGCTACATTTTCTAGCTTAAGCACGTTTCTGCTATATTTCAGGGTTTCCTTGAGATGGTCATACCTTTGGGGTAATGCATTCAACACAAGAACGGCTTGAACTTCCTC
Source organism: Streptanthus diversifolius (assembly GCA_039880935.1). Lineage (NCBI taxonomy): Eukaryota > Viridiplantae > Streptophyta > Magnoliopsida > Brassicales > Brassicaceae > Streptanthus > Streptanthus diversifolius. The sequence continues at coordinate 2,437,578 of JAXGFM010000001.1, forward strand.
CGGTACTTGAATACTTAGATGACTTAATTCTCTTACTATCTTGAGAAAATCATATATGTTTTCATTGATTGTGAGATGACCTTTCATCTTGAATCCATAGAGTTCAAGTTGTGCGTAAACTCGATTTGGTAAGGTCTTGGGCATGTATAAAGATTCTAGAAGAGCCCAAGTCTCTGCTGCGGTTTCACATTCTTCAATCTTGCGGAGAAAATGATCACCTACACTTAAAAAGATTATGTTCTTTGCTTTATCACACCTTTCGAGTCTTGCTTTCTCTTCTGCAGTCTTCTTCTTGATTCGATCCGAATCTTTTCCTTCTCTTCTTCTTCATCATTATCTGAACCCAATGATGAAGTCTTTGGAACCAGGACATCTTTAAGGCCTGACACGCTAAGATACGCGTACATCCTTCTCTTCCACATTGAAAAATCACCATCGCCATCATATTTTTCGATGTCGACCTTTGCGCTCGTCATTTATCGAACTTGATCTTATTCTCCTTTTTCGATAGGCACAAGGCTCTGATACCAATTTGTTGAATCTTGACTAATTAGATAAACTTTTGTACGATCGAGATTTAGCTTCGACTTTGGGATTTGATCGATTGATCAAGCGAACGAGAAAAGAAAGATTGCAGAAGAAAAGATATAGAACAGAGGACACAAAGGTTTTGTTTACCCGGTGTTCACAATCCTTCCGAAATTCGATAAGAATGCTAATCACCGGGGCTCTGGGTACACAGAGCTTTTTTTTATGCTAAAACTTGAGAGACCTTCTGAGTTACAGACTCAACAACTCAATGAATCGATAACAACACTCACACACTCCTAAACCCGCTTCTTTTAAACTTAGGATCGGGGAGAGTAAAACGACATCATACTTGGTTTAAAAAAACTCGCTTAATAACAAACATATAACCAACTCTAAACCAACACTATACCTGGTTAACTAGTATAAACCAGACATTTGAATTTGGCGCTAAAAAACCTTCATAGTTCTATATGCCCCCATAAATCACAATTAATCATCTCAAAAACCGAATTTATTTTATTATTACTTAAAGGAAATGAATCTCTAGTTTGCTTTGTGTGTATACAAATATCACACGTCTTAAAATCAAAAACACTACCACAAGCTTGATATGAGAGATGTCCCAAATGACAATGTCATAGTTCAAGAGATAGCGAATTTGTCCCTTGCATTGTCGTAGCTATAGCCACTCCTATAAGAAAATAAATTCCATTGTATTGTTCACCTGTTCCAATCAGCATCTTTATGATGCGGTCTTGAACAACACAAAGTCGATCAATAATCAGAAAGACACTAGCTGTGTCTTTCTGATTGAGCACTACAAAAAAACACATCAATTTTCTACAAAATTACCGACGAAAATAAATCTGTTAGAAATTTTTGAGGGAAACTAAAATTTCAATTTTTTTTATTTTAATTTTAGTTTTCGCGACAAAATTTAAAATTTTGATTTTTTATTTATTTTAATTTTCGTCGGAAATCTCTCTGAAATTTCCGACGGAAACTAAATATTTGATTTTTTATTTTAATTTTAATTTTCATTAGAAATTAAAATTTTAATTTTTTATTTTAATTTTATATTCCGTTGGAAATAATTCAGAAATTAAAAGATTTAATTTTCCCCCAATTTTTCCTCCTCTCCCATCCCCAAATTTCTCTTTTTATTTTTTTAACTTTATTTCTCCCCTTTCACTTTATTTTTTCACTCTTCTTCTCTCCTCCCTAAAGTTTTTTTTTTCTCCTTCTTCCACTCCTTCTCTTCCTCCTCCTCCTCCTCCTCCTTCTCCTCTCATTCTTCTCCCTTCTTCTTTTTCCTTTTCTTCTTCTCTGTTCTTATCTCTTTCTGTCATTTTCTTCTTCCTCTTCTTTTCTCTTCTTCTTTTTCTTTCTCTTTCTCTTTCTCTCTCATTTTATGTTTTTTCTTCTCTTTCCTTCTCTCTCTTTCTCTTTCATTTTCCATTTTTTTCTTTCTTTCTACCTCTCTTTTTCTTTCATTTTTGATTTTTTTTTATTTTAAATTTTGCTTAATAACTTTATAATTTAAACAATTTATAATTTTCTAATTTTATTATTTTAAAAAATTTCATTATAATTTTTTTAAATTAATTTTCTTTTTTATTATAAATTACTATAAATTATTTTTGGTTTTCACATTTTTTTTTTTTTTTATTTTTTTAAATAATTTTCATTTTTCAATTTTTTTATTATTATTATTTTTTTATTTCATTTGGAAATCTGTCGAAAAATATTTTTTTTGATTTTTTATTTTTTTTAATCTTTTCTATTTCCGTCGGATATCCCTTGGTTTTTTATGATCACCCTAATCCGTCGGAAATCTCTCAGAAAATTCTAAAAGATTTCCGGATCTTATTTTTCCGACGCTGTAGAACCAATAAAAAAATCTGTTGAAAATCTCTCGGAAATGGCTGTTTCTGACAGTTTTTCGAGGGATTTTTTCGTTGAAAAAACACTTATTTTCTTGTAGTGAGTTGAGATACATAGATAAGGTGACAATGAAGTCCATCAACATAGAAGATATTACACAGATCAAAGGAGGAGTTCAGTTTTACTTTTCCTTGTTTATACGATGTAGTGTAACTTCCATTAGGAAGCTTTATCAAAATTGGTACCATGTCCTAAATATCAATTAAAAATTCAATATTTCTGGTTATGTGGTTTGAAGCTCCCGAATCAATAATTCAAGATTCTAGAAAATACGTATTTGTAAGACGATCATTTGGAGCAGGTTGGTGTTCATCAAGCAATTGCACCCAGGTCTTCCACTGAGCATCGTTCAGTCCACTGATTTCAATATGGTCCAATGATGTAAGGTCAGTATGCGGTATCGAAGCAGACAAAGAACGAGAGGTTGCATGAACATGTAACAATCTAACATGATCATTCATACGTCACTTTGCGGGATTTGTTGGGGAGCCAAATTTGTTTCTATTATTTTCTAAAACACTGCTCTGCCAAGTGACCCTGTTTTCCACAATCGGTACAAACAGGCACATTACCTCTGTCTTCTGTAATCATACATGACTTGGATTTGTTTGAATAGAAAAACTTAAACCCTCGATGCACTCTTCATTCATGTGAGAGACCTGTTTTGATTCTTCATCTTGAATGAGAACATTATATGCCTCATCAATTGTAAGTAAATGATTCGATTTTACTGCTCCATATATCGAATCATCAAATCCCATAAGAAATTGATGAAGTTTTTCTTGTTCTCGTTCTCCTTGTATCTCAGTAGGAGTTTTAGTTCTTTGGTAATCGGACAAACTTGTCCACAGCTTTGTAAGTTGTCCGTAATAGGCTTCCATAGAAACTCCTCTTTGTCGAAAATTTGCAAGCTCTGTTTTGAGTCTTTGAACTCTTGGCCCGTTCTTCACCGAGAAACTTCGTTGGATGTGTAGCCACAATTCATGTGAGTCTTCACTACAAGGTATTGAGGATTGCAGTGTCTCTGAAATCGTGAGCTTGATTCATGAAATCACAAGTGCATTGTTTGCACACCAATTTTCATAGTCTTCTGAATCTTGTTCAGGGCGTGAGATGAGCCAGCAAAAAAACCCAAATTTCTTCTGAGCTTGAAGCACAAGTCTTAGGTTTGCAGACCACTTATTGTAGTTCGGTCCACGTAACGGTTGAGAGATAAAAATACTAGGATTGTCTCTAGAAGTAAGATCATAAGGAGATATGGTGTGTCTTACATGCTCAACTCGGAGTTTTGATTTAGAAGAAAAGATCGAAGATTGCTCCTTTGATTTTGAGGTTTCTTCATCAGACATTGGAAAAGGAAGAAGATAAACTCAAGTAGGAGAAGAAAAAGAGATAGAATAACGGTAAGAATGATAACCAATAACCACTTTAGGTTATTGCTCTGATACAATGTTAAGAAACCTTGGAAGTTGTAAAGGGTTTTCTTATTTTATTCAATGAGAAAAGAATATCTTATATACAAGTAGATAGATATACTCTTTGACCTAATCATATATATATACCGAAATTATAAATACGATGGCACAATAGAACTACTGCATGCCAATCGATGGTGATAAATTTGCTTGTGATTGTTCCGATTAATCTCATAGAGGATGTGGTGCCCTTACTTACTCATGTACCTTGTCAATCGTGGTAAGATTAGCGACGATATCATAAAGTTCTCTACCGCCAAACCACCAAGAGAAAGATCCACACCTGATTGATGAGCTCTGTGATGCGAAGGATGCTTGCATCGCAAGCTGCTTATAAGCGGTTCAAGTCCTTGAAAAGCGACTGTTTTTGGATCAAAAGTTTCTCCTCTTGGATGAACGAAGCTAGATAAATTATTGAGACGTCAGGTTTGATCTATACTACTGCTCGCCAATCAATAAGTATTTTCCTCAGATAGGGAATTCTATACGAATATGGGGGACTTGGAATATCGACTGGTACAAATCTTGTCTATGTGAATGGTATAATGTTAAATTAAATTTGTCATATATCGTATGAAAAAGCTTATACAAATATGAATGAAGACAAATTTAGTATTGATTGTGTTGTATTCTATAGTGGAGTAAGGTAGACAAATATTTATAGATCCTTATATTGGTTAGGGTTTATTTTGGACAAAATAGGTTTATATCAACTTTCTTAGACTTAAACATTTGCTTTTACTCAAGCAAAAGAAAGAATCAAAGTAGAACTCTTTACTCATTCAAGTCCTGATCTCACAAACAAACTTACATCTGATTTCTTTCCTCCCATTTTCAGTTTTTGGTCAAGTTGCTCCCTTCTTTTATAGGATATTAACTACTATTCCCTCATAATTTTACGAGATTATTTTCCTTGGACTTGCTTCCATGAGATAAGAAAATTGAAGGGATTAACGACCAATACCCTACTCAATTTCTTGTTATCTAAATTCTTTTAGTTTTTTTTTTCTTTCATTCTTTCCAATTTTTTTTTATGGAATGATAAAGAGAAACCCTATTCGCACAAACTTATCTTGCTAAGTTTAATTGAGGAGTCTCGATGTATATCCAAGCCCAAAAATGGGGCAATTAAATTAAGTTTTGTGCATAGTCATAGTTGGATCCTTCAAATACCCATACATATTTGGGTGACATCAAGAGATTTTCCACTTTCACCTCTTCATATGTTTTCATGGTTAAGTCAACCACAAGGTTACCTTCAATAGATTCCTTGACCACACCTAAATTAACAATTGTTTTTTGCTGCAAAGGGTTGTGCTCGGAAACACCACATACCCTTATTTGGGTGTATCCACATCACTATCAACCCGAGAGTATGAAAAGTAGCAAATCTAGTCGGCTTGTGAAGCAAGAATGAATGGAGCGTATGACTGAAGCCGTTTTCGAGAGTGGACACAAAGTTCGTTTTAACGTTGCCTGAGAACTGGATCATACCAATAACAAGTGGACACAATACACCTCATCTTGATCATTCCTCGGAATTTAATTTAAGAAAACGCTTTACAATTTTCGATTTAGCACCATTTATTTAAATTATTATAGATCCGTCGAAAATTTGTCGTCGAGAGATTTATGATGAGTCAAATGTTTGCATGTTTTCAGTCAAATAATGGTGTACCGGTCATTTGACTAATCAGATGAGTAGTAAATAACTAAAAAATCAAACAAAAATCAATTATTCGGACCATTATATGAATCAGCATAATAATCATCTTCTTCGTTCATAATGAACCATATAACTTATACTAATGTTTATGTGTGTTATATGGTGTATATTAAACGTAACGAATTGAGCAGTTTTCAAGCAACCTATTACACAAAACCAATCTAACTTACAAAAAATTAAGTGATCGAGATTTCCTCGGGAATTCATAGGATATGTTGGTAATATTCGTGGGAATCCTGACCACTTGATGTATAACAACTTGTAACATCTTCGATGAACATATTGTCTAACTCCTTTATGAATGGCGATATAGAATTGAAAAAAAAACTAGATCCGTCTTCTTTCGAAATTCCTGGCGGATTCTAAAAATTACATCGGAAATTTTTTAGGAATTTTCGATAGATTTTGATGGATTTAGATGTGTTAATTTTTAAAAATTTTAATTCCCATTCATATTAAGATGAGAAAATATATTGTCCAACTCATTTATAGATTGCTATATAAAATTGAAAAGAACATTTACATCAATCAGAAATCCATGAAAATTACCAACGGATTAGTTACAGATTCTACAAATTTTGTTGTGAATTTTAAAGGGATTTCAGACAGAATTAGTTGTATTTATTAAGAAAATGTTTAACTCCCTATCGGATTGAAATACAAAAATGGTTTAACTATAAAAAAAAATTCATAAGAAATTTCTTCCATTGGATTTCCAACGAATTTTTAAAAAGTTGTAGGAAAGCCGTTGGAATTTCCATAGCATTTTCAACGAATTTCAATTTGGTTATTAAAAAATGTTTAATTCCCCTTTCGGTTGAGATACAAAAAATGGTTAAAACATCAAAATACATTAGAAATCTCTTGAGAATTTCATACAAATCTCCAACAGTTGTTGTAAAATTTGTTGAAAAATGCCTCAAATGGTTGCTTTACGTCTCTCTAAATCTCAAAACAAAAGTGACACGATGTTGTAAAAAATGTTTTTTGGTTGAATACAACTTTAAATTCATGAAAAAATAATTTTGTTGATTTTTTTGGAAAATCTTTATGGGTTTTACGAAAGCTTTTGGGACTCCCAAGCGATTACTGACAGATTTCGATATTATATTAAAAAATAATACTAAGACTATTAGATTTCAAAATTTTAAATTTATTAAAATAAAATATTTTCGAAACCATTTTTGAACTGAAAAATGAAAATTATAAAAATACAGACATAATTCATTAAAATTTATTCTGAATCTAACAAACATCTGAAGAAAAATTGACTCCTTTTGTAATAGTCAGTTTTATTATTCTATTCGAGTCTGAATAGTTAGTTTTGTTAATTTAATAAGTTAGTCTTAGAGAATTACACTCTAAGACACTTTTAAGAAAATTTTAAGAAACTTTTTGCTATTCACATTTTATAAAGTATATTTTACTCTCTTTTACTTTGTGCATCTCTTATATTTTTCTCTTCAATTCTCTTTTATTTGATAATAAAAACTACAATATAGTAAAAATTCTATAAATTAATAATGTTGAAATTAATAAGTTTGCTTCTTCCTAACGACCTAATTATTATTTTATGATATTTATAGAAACATATAGTTGTAAAAGTGAATTTTAATTTTTTTTATAATCTTATTATATTATCAAATTGTGTTATATTTAATATTGTTTTAGCAAAATCAACTTATGAAAAAAGAAATTTATTAATTTTTCATATTTATTAATTTTTAAAATATTAATCTGTAGATTTTTTATTTCAAATGGACTTTTAATTAAAATTTAGGTTCATTAATTTTGAATTTTTAATCAAAAGTGGATTTTTTTAGAAGGATCATTTTTAAAAGAGAGAAGTGAGGCTATAATTTTGTATGATCAATGGATGGATAAAGTGTTGGGATATTAATTCTGCTTCTGCAGTGAGAATGTTCGATGTAATGCTTGAGAGGAGCATTGTTTTGTACTCAGCAATGTTGATAAGATGTTTTAAGTTGCCTATAGTTGATGAAAAATTCATTTTTCTAGTCATAACCTGTGCAAATGATCCAGCCTTCAAGATGTTTAACTTTTTTAATCATAATCTCTAAAGTGTCCTTTCTTTTTATAAAGTCTATTGAAACTACACCCATAATACAATGTCCAAGATACTCGTAATCTATAAAACCTTCCCCTGATAATGTTCACATAAATTTCTAATATCATTTATCCACGATATTATGTTTACGAGGTCAACGTTTGGATACACATACTACACACACCAATTTGTAACAGAATTAGAATAATAGTACATATGTATATGTGGATGTTTTTTAACTTTATGAAATTATAAAATTGGTCTAAACTAGTTTTAACAAAATGGATTGTCCAAAACGATATCTATTTGAGTATTCTTGTTTCCGTTTAGAAGTGAACAAATGTTCAATAACTAGTGCATAATAATTATATTTACTCAGAACTTTTATCCACAACTCATCCACCATTTCTTATCCACGGGATAGAGATTTACAAAATTGCTATAGTGGAAAAAGTGATATTCTCTCGCAACATTTCTATTATAGTATTATTATAAACCAAAGTAGTAGTTTTGTCCAGGAAAAAAACCCGTAATACATTAGTTTTATTTATCAAACATAACTTTTTTATGTCGAAATTATATGTCACAATAGTGGTCATTTTTGAAATTCATGAAACATGTCTGCAGTTAGAACCCATCACCCCATAGTGTTAAACAGAATATTAAAAACTATTAAGTTAAGTTGACAAAAAAATACTGAAATTCATAAATAAATGTGTTGTGGTAAATCCTTAAATGGTTAATAATACTGTATTCCTTGTAGCTACTATATTAAAAGATCCCGAACCTGTGATAAAATTAAATTACATTTCTGTTTATATTAAGTTAATATAATATATACATTTTGTATCTCATATATGGTAAGTGATATATTAAAGATTCCGTAACCCAAAAATATAAAAAATACATCTGAATTATTTTTTACTAGGATTATGATAAAAGAAAGAAATCATATTTCAGCCAGAATTGGTAACACGAACGAAAGATTTCGTTTTATGTAGATTTCTTATCATACAGTGTTGGCTGTCACTTCTCATATATTCTTTATGAAAGTATTTGAACTCATTCTTTATTATTTCAAATACCCAACATAAAAAGAAAAAAAGAAAAGAAAAATAGAAGCACAATGGCTAGCATCTACGTAAACAAGAAGATGGGTTGCATAAATCTTGCGTTTAAGGCTTTGTGTTTGTCGATTTTGTTCGTCGCCATTACAAGTCGTCCGGGGACTGAACTCAAAGTCTTCGACGTCCAAAACTATGGAGCAAAAGACGACGGTAAAACGGATAGTGCTGATGTACATGATCTTCCTTATTCTAGTTTTCTATAAACTTTATTTACAATTTATCTTTTAATATTCTTCATTAATTTCCATAGAATTCAATTCAACATATAAAATATCGATGAGATTATTTTGAATTTTAATAATGATCTACACCTACAAAAAAATGTTGAAACCAATCACATAGTTTCATTTTTTTTTATAAATTGATTTATGCTGACTCTCGAGATTCAGATATATACTATTGCTCAACATTTTTAAAAAATCATTTTTATGAAAAATAAATACTAATAATGAGAATTTTCTGAATTTTTATAATAATGTACACCTATAAAAAAAGTTGAAACCCGTCATACCCACCATTTCTTGATATTAGTTTAATAAATTACTATAGAGCGTTTGTTTTATAACTACCATATTGTATTAAATGTAATATATTAGGCGTTTACAAATGCGTGGAAAGATGCATGCGCATGGAATGGAGGCAGCAAAGTGTACGTACCAAAAGGAACCTTCTATCTTGGTGGTGTAACGTTTGCTGGACCATGCAATGGTCGGACTTCTTTTGTCATCGATGGAGTCTTATTGGCTCCTACGAACAACGATAAAAAGGAGACGTGGATCAACTTCGCCTACATAAACTATCTCACCATATCTGGCAGCGGCACCATCGACGGTCAAGGAAAAGAGTCTTGGCAACTCAATGACTGCAACAAGAACAATAAGTGTCCTAAACTTGCAATGGTACGTACGATATCTTGAACTTCTCTTTAAGTCGTTACATATAATTTAAAAAACAAAATCTTGAATTGATGTTACAAAAAAGTTAGTAATTTCTGTTAACTTTAGTTGAGTTTAGTTTGTGTTAGTTAATTATATATGTATAATACATTACACATCAACGGTTACAACCGCAAGTTATAACCGTTTGCAGGTTATGATTTATGTCCGTTTGTTTTGTGTCTGTTTGAAGAGGCATCTATCTTCACTTGTGTTCTGTCATGTTGTATTTATACTGTGATTAAGATTCAATAAAAAAGTGTGTGTGTTTTTGGTTTGATTAAGTCGAACATGGTATCATAGCATTACCAACACTAGGACCTGAAACAAACAAATAAAAGAGTGAGAATAAAAAACATGAAAGAAGAGCGAGATGATGTCACATCTTGTGACACCGATCTTCAATGGCGAAAATTATGATTTCCAACGCATAAAAATAAAAACAATTTTTCAAAAAAGAATCTGTGAGAAGTTGTTGAAGGAGGAGTTTTATACCTACCTGCACAAGGAGATTATAGTTCTGAAGCTGTGCAACAAAAACACTACAAAAATACAAGGATTTACCCACTGTAAGTATAGTCGCTTAACAGTCGCTAAAGTAAGAGCTACGACTGTTTAGCGACTAATGAAGATAGTCGGAAATCCTTAGTCGCTAAAAAAATTAGTCGTAACATAGTCGCTAATTTGCGACTATGTTACAGCTAATACATACAGTCGTTACCGTAGTCGTCCTGTAGTCGTAATAGATTACGACTAAGATAAGACTACATAAAGATGCGGAAGATGAAGCATTTTCAAAGGATTGACGGCTTTGAAAATTCTTCAATCCTCTATCTCCGATGCTATTTTTCCTCGAATAGTACCAGCGGTTACATCAAAGGAAAGCGTGTGATGCTTTGAAAACTGAATTCCAAGGGACTCCAAAAGTACGAGTGATCAAATTGCAATCGTTGAGAAGGGAGTACGAAAACTTGAAAATGAATGAAAGAGACAACATCAACTCTTTCACAACAAAGTTGATCAAAATTGAAAATCAACTTCGAGAGTTCATGGGAAGATAATTCATATTATCAAATAGTCGAGAAGATTCTGATTTCACTTCCCAAAAGATTTGATAACATTGTTGCCGTGATAAAATAGACTAAAGACTTAATCGTGCTTTCATTTACTGAATTGATATGCACATTAAAAGCACATGAGAAGCGAGTAAAAATTTGAGAAGAACAATCAAGAGAAGGTGCATTCTATGTTAGATCAAACAGAGAAAAATTTGTTTCAAAATGTAGAAATAAACACCAACAATTGACAGAGAAGTGGTGTAGCGTATGCAAACATAACAAGTAACAATCACAATGAGAATAATTTTTGGAAGAAGAAAAACAAAGGTGTTCATTCACAAAAACTGAAAAACGATGAGAGGAAATGTTTTGTGTGTAACAAACCGTGAGATTTGGCATAGAACCGCAAACTCAGAGAAGCTGAGGAAAAAAATCTAATTTTTGAAGAAACAGATGATGATGAAGATAATGAGGGTCACGTGCTATTCAGTGCAGTTGAAGAAGAATAATCAGTAAATGATGAATCATGGTTAGTTGAGAGCGGGTGCATTAACCATATGAACAAGAAAGTAAAATAATTCATCACTCTTGATAGGAATATAAAAGTTCTAATCAAATTGGAGAATAATCAACTAGTAATGACGGCGAGAAAAAGAAACATACATGTCATGACAAACCAAATAGAGAAAATCATCAAAGGTGTGTTTCTAGTGACAGGTTTAACAAAAAATATATTGAGTGTTTCTCAAATGATATCAAATGGATATAAAGTCTTATTTGAAGGTGATAGATGCCTCGTCAATGATCCTCAAGGAAGAAATATAATGAACATCAAGATGAAGCATACATTTTTTCCTTTCAAACGGAGCAACTCATACATGAGTGCTTTAGTTACGCGTGAAGAAGAAGATAACAAAGCCAACTTGTAGCATAGAAGATTGGGGCATGCATATTTTGACAAAATAAAAAGGATTCAAACATTGAAGATTGTAGATAAAAGAATTTTTTTGACTCATGTGAGATGGGAAAGCAAGCAAGAAGTCTTAAACAAAGAAAAGCGAAGTATTGAAGTTAATACATTCGGATGTTTGCGGTCCTATGATGAGTGGGAGCAAGTATTTTGTGCTTTTATTAATGATTATACATGAATGAATTGGGTGTATTTCATCAAAAACAAAAGTGAAGTATTCTCAAAGTTCAAGACTTTCAAATCATTAGTCAAAAATCAATCGAAAAAGAAGATCAAACAAATTAGAACATGGGGTGAGGGTGAATTTATATCCAAGGATTTCATCAAGATGTGTCAAAAGGTTGGTATTCAAAGGAAAATCACAACTCCATATTCTCCATAACAGAATGGTGTCTCTAAAAGAAAGAACAAAACTCTAGTTGAGATGGCTCGATCGATGCTCGAAGATCAAGGTCTCCAAAACAAATTATGGGCTGAGGAATTAGCTACATCATACTATATTCAGAATCGATTACGTACCAAGTTTCTTGAAGGAGACATAACTCCATTCGAGAAGTGGCATGGAAGAAAACCAAGTGTGGAATTTTTAAAAGTGTACGAGAGTTTATGCTATGTGCATATTCCAGAAAAAAAGGAAGAAACTTGATGTCAAAGCCAAACAAGGTATATTCATCGGCTATAGTAGCAATTCTATTGGCTATAGAGTGTTCATGTTAGACAAAGAGAAATTAGAAATATCAAGAGATGTGATATTTGATGAAGATAATAGATGGGATTAGAAGAAGAAAGAACTAAAGAAGATTATTCTCTCGTCAAATGAAACCAAGTCTCAAGAGATAAAAAAAGATCAAGGATTAAATGTTATCATAGCACTCCAACTGAAGATGAAAGAGAAGAAGAATCTCCAAACCGATCAAGGAAATTTTGGTCAACAATGCAACAAACCGATCAATTAGAGGGAATGGTTCAAACACATGAAGTGCATCTGATGATAAATGAAAAACCCCAAACGTTTGAGGAAGCTGTAAATGTAAATGAATAGAGAGACGCCATGTGAGAAGAGATTCAAATAATTGAGAAGAACGACACATGGCAAATGGTCAAGAAACCAAAAGATAAGAATGTAATAAGCGTTACATGGATTTATCGCTTGAAGACCAATGCAAGTGGAGAGCCTAAAAGGACAAAGCAAGACTAGTGGCCAGAATTTACTAAATAGTATGAAGTCTATTATCTTAAAACGTTCGCTCCCATTTCAAGGCATGACAACATTCACACTATAAAGAGAAATGAAAACTTTATCAAATGGATGTAAAGTCATCATTATTATATGGAGAATTGCAAGAAGAGAAATATGTCTCATAACCGCCTGTATTCATAAGATATGGAGAAGAAAAAAAAGTGCTAAAGTTGCCCAAAAATCTATACGATTAAAAGTAAGCACCTAAAGCATGGTATGGAAAAATCGATATTTATTTTTTGAAGAATGGTTTTCAAAGAAGTATCAATGATGCGGCATTATACGTGATGAAATTAAAGGAAGATATGTTGGTTATTAGTCTATATGTATATTTTCTAATCATCACCAGAAACAACATGGAGTTTAAAGACATGTTCAAAATGATATGAAACAAGAGTTCAAAATGATGGATCTAATAGAACTAAACTACTTTCTCGGAATAGAACTTATTCAAGAAAAAGATGGAGTATTTCTATCACAGAAGTAATACGCAAACAAATTTATAAAGAAGTTTGGAATGAAGGAGTAAAAAAGTGTTAAGACGCCTCTGTCATCTCACCGAAAAAGTCAAGAAGAAGAAGAAGGGAAGTTTTCAGAAGAAACTAAATACATAAGCATTATCGGAGGAATTTTATACTTATGTGCTTTAAGGCTAGATCTCATTTATGCAAGTTTGTATTTATCAAGGTACATGTTATCACCATTTAATAAATACTATTAAGAATCAAGGCGTGTTCTGAGATACATCAAATGAACAATCAAGTTTAGAGTATAATTTCAAACTATTGAACATCCGGAGCTTCATTGATATTTGGACAGTGACTGGGGGTGGATTGATTGAAGATAAAAAGAGTACATTAGGTTATGTATTTACACTAGGATCGGTGATGTTTTTTTGGCAATCAAGTAAGCAGAAACCATGGCACAATCAATGGCTGAAGTAAAGTATATCGCATTATGTTCAGCAGCAAACCAAGCCATTTGGCTACAAAGATTGGTGAAATAAATCAAATTCAAAACTGAAGGAGTGAAGATTTTTGGCTTAAATCTTTCAAATACATTTTTGTAGACCATGGGATTTGATTTCGTGAATAATTCAAGGATCGAAGGGATAACATCACTAAACAGTAAAGCAGGACACCTAAGTTTCTTCATCGTTGACAATTTCAATATCACCGGTGTCAACCTAACAGCTCCCTACGATAGCCCCAACACTGACGGGATCAAATTTGGCTTTTCAAGCAATATTCATATTTCGAACACTCACATTGGCACAGGGGACGATTGTATCGCCATCCTCTCCGGAGATACTAACTTCCATATCAGTAACGTCACTTGTGGTCCCGGACATGGGATCAGTGTCGGAAGCTTGGGAAATAACAAGATTGAGAAGAATGTTGAGGGCTTAACGGTTAGGGATACGGTCTTTACTGGCACTAGTGACGGTATAAGGATCAAGACATGGGAATCTTCGGCTACAGCGATTGTAATCTCTAACTTCGTGTATGAGAATATACGAATGATCAATGTCCGAAGCCCTATCAACATCGATCAGCAGTATTGCCCGTACCCGCCGTGCGAAAAAAGGTAACTTGATTACTATCTCTCTCCATTTTAGTTTTAAGGCCACGAGTTTGATTTAACAGGTTAGATCGTGGTTTCTTTTTTTTGCTTAGGGAGATTCTCATGTTCAGATCAAAAACGTGACGTTGAGGAACATCTGGGGAACATCGATGGCCAAAATGGCTGTGAAATTTAAATGTAGCAAAATCTTTCCTTGCAAGAATGTTCAATTAATTGACATCAACTTAAAGTACAATGGAAACGACGGGTCCGCAACGGCCTTATGTGACAACATTGAAGGTTCTGCCTTTGGCAAGATGGTTCCACCAAATTGTTTGAACTGATCGGCGAAAACAACCGTCATTATTTTCTTATTATATCTACGTGATCGGTGTAATACATTTAAATATTTATAAGACGATATGAAACGTGTTTGCTCACACTATCGGCTTTATATATATAAATTCTATGTTTTATTTGTTTAAGTCTATTAAATGAATATAGGTTGAATAGTCTCTAATTAATTACAAAATTATCAAATGTTTCTAGAAAGAAAAAATATGACTTCCAAAATTGAGATTATTTTTTTTTAAAAGATTGTTGTTTTAGGCTAACCAGATTTAAATGAGTTTATGGCCTCCTGAGTTTTCTCGAATATCCGAAAATCTAAAAAATCTCAAAATTCTGGAAATCCTAAAAATCCTAAAAACTCAGAAACGCAATAACTCGAGATTTCTGGATTTTTGAGGATTTTTAAGATTTTCAGGTTTTTTAGGTTTTTTGGATTTTTGGGTATTTGAGATTTTCGGGTACTTCTGTTACTTATAAATACTAATTTGTTTGAATTGTTTAAAAACACACACAACAGCTTAATTGGTTAAAATCACTATTTGGATTTCAAGGGTGACGGTTTTGACCCTGGGTATGAACCTTTTTTGGATTTAATTACTAGATTAGAGACGAATAATTATATACATATTTTTAATATTTACAATACGTTACTTCAGCTCAATTGATAAAAGTCTCCTTATATTCCAGCCAGCCTAAGGTCTTGTGTTTGAGCCTCGCTTTGTGCGTTTTAAAAAATAAAACTAAAATGACGTCGTTTAATGTCACGCCATTTTGGTCAATGCCACATTGGACATTATTCAGTATATTTTAATGTTAACTAACGTCTGTTTTAGTCATTTCACACTTATATATATATATATATATATATATATTTTAATATATATATATATATATATATAACAACCTTGCTTCTACTATTTCTACTGTTTTTCTCAAGCTGCAATAACTTTTTATTTCTTCTACATATATAAACATGTATGATTCTACAGCGAATGATAGTGTTTTTGGCATAAGAGAAAGTAGAAATTATAGATACAACAAATTGAAAAAACTGAAAAAGAAGATATAGAAAAATGTTAAAATATTTTTTTGAAATTAAATATATAAGGAAAACATAAGAACAATACGATAAAAATAAGAAAAGATAATGAATAGATATTTTAGAATCAGAATTTAGATGTTAAAATTAAAACCAATTATATGTACATGTAAATAATGTTACATGTGAATAATACAAAGAAAATAATGCTTTATTTACTTATTTTATTCATGTTTGTTTAAAATTTTAATTTATACTAAATATAAGTAACAATAAATATAAATATGTATGTACTAAATTAAAATATCAAGTAAAGCTCGCTAACCCGAACCAAACCAAGCGTCCCTAAACCAAATAAAGGTGAACCTACGGTTCTAGTAGTCAATGAATAGTGAGGTAGCCACAACAGGTCAACAGTGATCTCCCTCTAAAGCAATAATATATCAAATTTTCTTATACTCAAAACA
The DNA here is from genome assembly GCA_039880935.1 of Streptanthus diversifolius. Taxonomy (NCBI): domain Eukaryota; kingdom Viridiplantae; phylum Streptophyta; class Magnoliopsida; order Brassicales; family Brassicaceae; genus Streptanthus; species Streptanthus diversifolius. The sequence goes on from JAXGFM010000001.1 coordinate 2,454,072, forward strand.
TGATAAAAGAGAAATAGTTTTAATTTTTTGAAAGAAAAAAGAAATCACTTTCTTTTGTCTAAATTTCTCAAAAAACGAAAGACCTAAACATAATTTATTATCTTTACCGGCATTGTTTCCACCATTACTATTGCTTCCTCCATTTTTACCACCCCGACCACTATGCATGGTGAGGTATGACTGTCTATCAATCTCAAATTGTTCCACTAGCTCGGATAAAAGCTCAGCCTCCACTACATTAAATTTGTTGAAGTCATTGTCATCAACCTGGTTTGAACCAGATAAATTTGGCCAAGAATATGAGGTTCCTCTAGCAACTTCTTGCCAACCAAACGAGAACATAAAACCAGCAGAAACCGATGCAGATGAATCCCCCAAGAGCGAAGGAAGCTAGTTAAGTTGCACTGTTTTGCTGTTTTGATTAACAATGGTCGAATACAGGAAATATATTAGGAAAGATATTACGTGTGATCAAAAGATGGATGTGCAAGATAGTGTCACTTTGTCATCATCTCTGTCCCTTAAAACACTCCAGAAAATCTTTGGATTAAGTAAAATAAGAATATAGACGTATTTTGAGGTAGTGATCCATTCGCTAATTTTGGAATTTGGATCGACTCCAGCAGCATCAGAAGATTCCTGATAGGTGACAAATTAATCTATGAAAGGAAATTTTGGAGCGCTTTGTAGAACATAGTACAATGTTTTGATTTTGAGATTGGACGGTTGGTTGCATATCACCATTCACCTTCTCTATTTGCATACTGTTTGGGCATTGCATCAAGCCATTTGGATTAAAAGCTGAACCAATACAATATATGCAAACGAAATAAGACAATAATGTAAACATTCTTTCTAAAATAACAAAAAGACATGATAACACACAGTGATTGCATGATCAATGATGGAAAATAAACTAAAATGTTTTATTTCTTATAAGAAAATTGAAGAAAAAAATACATTTAACTTTGGATGCAACCTATCTATCACTGATCCTCTAAATAATCTCATATTTGTTACAAAAATTTTCATTGACTAACTAAAAAACATGTTTTGTTGCCTAAACATCCAAAATTGTAATGAATACAGAGCAAAAGTTTTGAGTTAATGTGAACTAAAAGAAAAATCTCATCTTCTTTTGAGTAAATAGATATGGTCCGACATATAAAATCAGAGGTCACAGTCTTATACAAATACTTCAAATTATTTATTTTTACATAAATGTTTTTCCAAATACTCAGTTTAGTCTTTTTTTTATTGATAAAAAAAAACTATTTGACTATTGCTTTCTCAAACAAAAATATTACAAATGGCATGTAACGAATGTGAAGTGCATATTTATAATACTATACTCAAAGAATATCTTTATTATCATAGCTGATATCAACTTGTGGTAATTTCCTCCTTCTTACGAAACAGTGTGTACCTTCTTTTACACTAAGATATGATTTTCCAAGACCTAATGTGGACATACTCTCATAGCGGTTTTCCACCACCTAATACTCTTTGGTGGTATTGCTGCCATAGGGAACGGTGGCTCTGAGATCAGTAAGTGCATTTTTTTATGCTCAAATTTCAGGTTTTTGAAATTATCATGATTTTGGATTTCAGAATTCTTCCTAATAATGAATTTTTTTCTCGGTTGTGGTTATTTTTATAGGTTTGCAAGGTGATACATACCAATTTGGTACATTATTTAATGTCTTCCCAAGAAAGTGGACAACCTGAGGAAATTTATAAATCAATGGATTTAAGATGTTATTTTATTTGTTTTAGGTTTATTAGAGAAATAATTAATTCGTTTATGTATAATAATTTGTAATTATGCAGGGTTTATCGAGATCTTCTAGGGCTAGTCATGAAGAGGTTTCAAAAGGCATTCAAGTCCTTATTCAGGTGATTGTAATGATCAATTAAATCAGATTACTCATCTTATTGATTAAAATGAACATTTAAATTGGATTACTCATCATTGTGATTGGAATTATCATTTAAACTAGATTACTCATCATCGTCATTGAAATGATTATCTGAAACATCGATTTGGAAGGATTTTGTATAATCTTTTTATTGTCTGTTATTTTTTTAATAAATAATTGTGGAATGATGCGTAATTACATATCATATTTTAAAGTTTCATGTCATCTAGAATTTAGACAAATATACATATGACACATGAGGATTGCATGTTGCTTTCGTGGGGAGGGTGGGTTTGGTCCATCATGGCTTTTTACTGGAGATCTCCACATCTTTGACATGACCAATGATACATTCAAGTGACTTTGGTGTCATTAATAAATATTTCTTTGCTATATATACCTACCTTAACCAATGATATTTTTTATGCATTTAATGTACGATGTTTAGGGTGATGGTTGAAGAAGGTGTAGCTCCAAAACCTCGTTATGGCCATGTTATGGGTTTTTCTAATAAAAGGATTGTCATATTCGGTAAAAAAAAAGATGTACAAAAATCTGTGTTTTCCGCTTTGATTTGGCAATGATACACATACATAGTACATGCATGAGTAAAAAATCAATTAAGCTGATATATATGTTTTCTGTCATAAGAGAATTTTTCTCAAACAAATCCCTAACTTATAAGTTACTGTTGTTTATAAACAGCATATATTATTATTAATCTATTTATTAAGCCTCTAAGAATTACTGGATTTTGTTACCAAACATGTGGGAAAATGAACCCATATGGTGATTGTCCAAGTGGAAGAATCTAAGTAAATTCGGTTGATTTAACTGAAATAACTGTTGTAAAATTTTTTTGAGTTCTCTTTCATTTATGGAATGTAAAGTGTATAGATTTTTTGTGTGCTAGTGATTGATGTTATGAGATATTTATTTTTGGTACTTTTGTAGTGTTTGATACATCGAGTAGTGTATGGGTTGATGCTAGAGATGGACAAGAGATGTCTAAGCGTGACAACTATGGACAATATTTTAATCAAGTTTTGCAATGTTATCGCCATGCTGCTGCATCTATTGGAAACACATATATGTGTATGGTGGGGTTAGAGATTTTATTCCTAAAATTTCGTAAATTGTTAACACTTAAATGATTTTTCATTTCTTTATTTTGCAGTTGTTAAATCAGCAAATTTTATCTTCTTTAATTTAGGCAAAATTAATAACTTTTATTGTGTTAATTGCATTATTTTTTTTCTCGTGTAGGCACATAGCTTGACAATTTACTAGTCTCTGAAGATGATAAATATCAGCTTTCAAGTTCTATGCCCGCAAACCCATCCTTTATGGGAAGGAGGTCTAGACCAAAGTTCTTATGCTTTTTTAGTCAATGCTTAATTAACCCTATCTAGCTAGTTGATCAAGTACAAGTTCATTAGATAATTTTCTAGACGATCTAAGCAGCTAAAGATTGACATAAACTATACTTATACCCCCAGATTCCCAGAAAAAAAGTCTACACAAGACTTGGTTAACAAGGTTTCACATTTTTTCTGATTTATCTTTACATCTTTCTTGCACTTATGCTTTTTGCTGTCAGTGTCATTTCAACGCTGTTGAGACCTCAAATATGGAAACATTTTGTTCATATAAAGTTCTTCTTGAGCTACGCTGAAGTGGTAGAGCTTTGCACCACTGCCATGCATATAATCGTGCAAGAGCTAACAGTCTTGTAGTTTAATGGAGCTTTGCACCGCTGCCATGCATATAATCGTGCAAGAGCTAACAGTCTTGGAGTTTAATGTTCTTATGAATTTTTTTAAAGATATTTATGGAAAATTTGGAGATATGATGCAACTGTTTTACGAGTATGGATATCCTTGAAGGAGAGGAGATATATCTTAAGTTCGATATCAAATATGACTTTATAAGTTATATTAATGATTCTACGTTTCCCTCATGAACAATCATTGAACAATTGTATCTATATATAATATTCCTTCAGATCTGATCCTACAGCGAATGATAGCTTTCTGGCATAGGAGAAATTAGAAATTATAGATACAACAAACTGAAAAATATAGATATAGGTAAAATTTAAAAAATAATTTTGAATAAATTGAAAAATATATATAAGCAAAACATAAGAAAATAAGAGAAAATATGAAAAATAAGAAAAAATAAAGAAAAGATAAATCGTAGAATCAAAATTTTGATGTTCAAAATAAAGATCAATTATATGTACATGTAAATAATGCTACATGTGAATAATACAAAAAAATGCTTTATTTATTTAGTTTGTTCATGTTTGTTTGAAATTTAGAAGTAACAATAAATATAAATATGTATGTACTAAATATAGCTCTCTAACTCAAACCAAACCAACCAGGCCAAACCAGATCAAGGTGAACTTGCGGTTCTGGTAGTAGGTGAGAAGTGAGGTAGTCACAACCGGCCAACAAAGATCTCTCTCTAAAGCAGTAACATATCAAATTTTCTTATGCTCACAAACATAATAAAAGAGAAATAGTTTAAATTTTTCTGAAATCACAAAAAAAAAATTTACTTTCTTCTATTTAAAATTCATAAATTGAAAGACCTAAACAGAATTTTTATCCATTGCCAGCACCGTTTCCACTATCACTATTGCTTCCTCCATTTTCACCACTCATGCCTCTGTACATTGTGAGGTATGACTGTCTTTCAATCTCAAATTGTTCCGCCAACTCGGAGAAAGGCTCAGCCTCCACTACGTTAAATTGGTTGAAGCTATTGTCATCAACCTGGTTAGAACCAGATAAATTTGGCCAAGAATCTGAGGTTCTTCTAGCAACTTCTTGCCGACCAGACGAGAACATAGAACCAGCAGAAACCAATGCAGATGAATCCTCCAAGAGTGACGGAAGCTGGCTAAGTTGCATTGTGCTGCTGTTTGAATAAGGCGAAGGAACTAGAGCATTAGCAACTGAGGTGTGGCCTGGATAAAAAGAAGCCATTGGAGCAGTACCCATTGAGCTTTCGGATCTAGAAGACAAAGGACTTTAAAAATATATATATATGTTATCATCTAATGAAGCAAAAATAACAAATATTTTTATTTTAATTAAACTTGTAATCTTTTGAAACATTGTATAAGAACAAAACAAAATGACCATGAAAGAGAGAAAAGAAAAATTATGCATGCCCAAAATACAGTTGAAGTGAATGGTGTATCAAAACTATTAATATATATATACATATATATTATCAGAAGAAGGAGATATAAGACACAGATTTTGATTAACAATAGTCGAAGACATGAAAGACATTACGTGTGATCAAAAGATGGATGTGCAAGATAATGTCTCCCTGTCATCATCCCTGGCCCTGAAAGACTCCAGTAAATCCTTCGATTAAGTGGCATAAAATTATGGACGTCTCTTAAAGTGGTGATCCATTCGCTAATTCTGGAATTTAGATCGACTCCAGCAGCAGCAGAAGATTCAGGAAAGGTGAAAGAATACTCTATGTAAGGACATTGTGGAGCTCTTTGTAGAACATAGTACAATGTTTTGAAAGAGGATGTCAAAGTTCTGATTTGCTAAAGGTGTAAACACAGAATTAGATTAATGTGACCATGCATAACTAATGTACATCTTACTTGAAAAAATTGTTCTGGTCTGAGCCATAAGAGCACCACTCCATTCCCATAGCCTACAAAATAAACAAAACATAACTCAAGCATTCGTTGAAGAGTTTGGCTATTTTAAGAACTGAATTGAATAACATCCGTTTGAAACCAAATAAAATATTACCATATCAGTGTATGCACCATCTTCATCTTCAACAATCATATCATCGTCATCGAAATCTGAGATTGGACGGTTGGTTTCATATCGCCATTCACCTGCTTCTATTTGCATACAGTTTGGGCATTGCATCAAGCCCTTTGCATTAAAAGCTGAACCAATACAATCTGTATAATGGAAACATGACAATGAAGAATTGTTAATAGTCTTAAAGACATGATAACACACAATGATTGCATGATCTATGATTTTAAATAAAGTATAATGTTTTATTTTTATATAAAAAGTTAAAAGTAAAAAATATATTTAACTTTGGATGCAAGCTATCTATCACTGATCTTACAAATAATTTCATGTTTGTCATGATATTTTTTATTGACTAATTAAAACACATATTTCGTTTTTGAACATCCAAAATTGTAATGTATACAGAGCAAAAGTTTTGAGTTAATGTAAACTAAATGAAAAACCTATCTTCTTCTGAGTAAATAGATATGGCCTAACATATCACATCATAGGTCACTGCTTTATACAAAGTATGTATTTTTACAATAAAAGACTGCATAGAAAATATAAACGACAAAAAACTAAGGATCCATAATTCTGCAAACGAACTGAAAAGGGAGGTGCTTTATACAATTTAAATCAACATTAGCAGATCAGTGAAGCGGATTTTTGTTTCCTTTCTCAAATACAAATATGCAATCAGAAAAATGAAATGAAATTTTCTGGTGCACAAAAGAAATAAAAAGAATTATGTACCGAGATGAAACTTGTGGTTACATTTCAGCACAACAAGTGTTCGATGATCATTATTTGTTTTCGCCAGCGGCTCAAGACAAATCGTACACGGATCTGAGTTTTCAGAAAAAGCAGATGTACCATCATCTAGAGGTTCAACGTTGAGGTCAAAAGCAAATTGTTTGCATTCGTTAACATTATTAGTTCCTGAACTCATGGCTATAATGATATTTAATAACAATCACAAACTCAAATGAAAGAATCCTTTTGGCTTTGTTTCTTGAAATTAAACGAAAACAACAAAAGAAAAACTCAAACCCAATGTCAGACTTTGTTTTCACTAAATTATTTAGAACTTTTGAACAAAGACAAAATGGCTCAGCTCTCTAGAATAAGTATGAAACTCTACAATGAACAAGTTTAGATTTATATAGATGTATGGATTTGGGTTGACAGTGCTACTCTTGATTTATACATTTTTATTTTATCTTTATTTACACTTTTTGCCATCTTTAATTTTTTTAACATATTTTACAAAAATCAACAATAACTAACATATTTTGTACCAATAATATATATAATGATTATCTATTTCGCCCTAATAATATATATAACGATTATATATTTCGCGTCAATATTATCTAACATATATTATTATGTGTCCAGCTGTCAACTATATATAACTTAAAAATATTTAGCAAGTTAAGATTGTAAATATTTTCACTAATTGCATTTAAAAGTTATGATGCCTAATCATATCTAATGTCTAATTCTATCAATTTTTAATAGATAATTTTATCACCAATTAATGTCATTTATTAATTATTTTGCAATGATAAAGAAATAATTGAGGTGAAATAAGTAATATTTAATATTTTAAACATATATTAAGAAACATTAATTAATGCATTGATGAGAAAGCAAAACATAGTCTATTAGTTTCAAGTTTTGTTTTCTAGTTTTTTTTGTCAACGTTTTGTGTGTTAAATTATATTTAATTATTATTATTTTAATTTTTAGTATTTTACTTTATTTTCCTTCAAATATCTCTAAACAAATCTTAATATAATATACACGTATACAATTTAATGTATTAGATTTGTTTCATCTTAATCTTCAAATTTACATATTATATATGATACCTATATACAGTCATTATAAAGAAAAAATTATAAAATAAAACATTTAAGTTCATATTAATCAATGAAGTAATATATAATCTAATAATACTCCTTAAAAATTAAAATTAATTTTCAACTATGTATATGTTTCCCAAGAATTTCTAAAATCTATTTATGAGAAACAAGAACATATTCCATTAGTTTAAAAAAATGATTTATCTAATTATAATTCATAAGTATAGTTAATTTATGTTTTAAAACTTGTGATTATTATAGTAATTCATAAGTATACAACTTCTTGTGCATATCTGATGCATGATCACACTCCCCACGGAGAGACATAACATCGTCCATCATGTTATCTTTGTTTACCTGAGTGATAAAACCATCAATCTTACCTTCTCTAAACACATCATTGCCCTCCTGAATTACCGCTAATTCTTTAACATGTTGATCCGTAGTTCTAATAGAATTAATTGAATCTTGTGACTTTGGCTGGAAGTCAGCAATTCAATCCATTATCAAAACACAAGTCCTTTCTAACTTTAGACTTTATATGATTGTGTTAGAAGATATTACGAATCTTTTCTTGAGTTCCGTATGAGAAAAATAGCCTGCATCCATACATGATACAGAAGACCTTCTTCCCTTATACAAACGACAAGGGAAGAAGGTCTCCTCAAATCTGATCATTATCTTTTGCTACTTTTGCTTAACATTTCACATTCACGAAAATCTTGTCACCTTGTTATCCTGGAATGATTGACGGGTACAAACTTCATCATTTTCTTATAAGTTGTTACCACTTTATAGCATGTAACATCGGAAAACAATACTGGAGTATGATGGAGGTCCATCATCTGATATGACTGATCGTGACATAAACTGTGGTAGCTCCGAGAGAACAAAGCGAAGGAAAAGTGAAAAACACAAAGATGACTTTTTTTGCTGACTTAAAACCCATTGCAGTCTCTCCGTTGAATAGCCTTATGTAAAACATAATATATGTGATGCAGTCGCAATTGAGATCCTAATCATAACTTTAATGTTTTGAGTTAGTGTAAACTAAACAAAAAATCTCATATTCTTTTGAATAAATCATATCATAGGTCATAATCTTATACAATTAATCCATTCAAAGTATATCTTTTGCAGATTATTCTTCTTCTATGGCACTGAATAGCATATGATTTGCTTTTACATCTTCTTCAGTTTGTTCTAGACTCAAATATGCTTGATCATTTCTTTTGAGTCTGCAATCTTTGGCTATGTGATCAGGTTTGTCACACACATAGCACTTTCTCTCATTCTTCACACTCATTTGTGAATTGTTTCTGTTTTTCTTCTTCAACCAATCTACCTCGTTGTGATTGTCTTTCTTACACACGCCACACCATTTTTTGGTTTTCTCATGACGTTTGTGCTTCTGTTTGTTTCCCCTTTTTGAAACAAATTTCTCTCCATAGAAAGCACCCTCATTGGTACCTTCTTCTCTGAGACTCAAACGCTTCTCATGCGCCTTTAGAGTTCTCACTATCTCAGTTACAGAAACTGTTGAGAGATTTCTTGTCTGTTCAAGTACAGCCACAATGCTGTCAAATTTCTCTGGTAAGGAGATGAGAATTTTTTGCACCAACAGATAATTCGTCTTCTCTTCACCATGAATATTTAGTTGGTTACTCAGATTAACCAACTTAATAGTGAAATCATTTATGCTTCCACTATCTTCCATCTTCAGATTCTCATATTCCATTCGCAGGGTCTGAAGATTGATCATTCTTACTTGATAACTTCCTTGAAACTTCATTTCCAAGGCATTCCATGCTTCTTCTGCACTTATTGCAGGTGCAATTCTCGGAAATATTGATCATTCTTACTTGATAACTCCCTTGCAGTTTGAAGGATTTGAAGTGTCATCATATCCTTAGTATATGCTTCCTCCCATCGGGTTCTAGATAGAACTGTTTCTGGACTGTGATCTCTAGGCATTGGTTCCTCTGGAATTCCTTCTTCCACCATTGTCCATAGTTTTCTGGTTTTTAAGTAAATCTTCATCTTGATCTTCCAAAAACCATAAGCCTCTCCATTGAAAGTTGGAATGACTTCGTGAATTGTTGCCTCACCTAGCTCTGATACCATGTTAGCCATTGCAGAAAGACAATGACTTGTAATGATCGGACAACAAAGAACAGATGTTACTCTGTTTCACTTTTGTGTTTTTAACTACTTCATAAATCTCGTACAAACATTGTTTAAATAGAATACAAACAGACTCATGTGAAGAAACACACTTCTTCACCAACATTCATGACTTTTGACTCTGTTTTTTATGGGATCGATCGATCTTACACAGGATCGATCGATCTTGTAAACTTACGAAAAATTTATTTTGTGAAGGATCGACGATCCGTATACGGGATCGATCGATCCCTTGATCATACGCTAACAACAATTTCTTATCCTTTCCTCCAATTCATTCCACGGACCCATACAAAAGATCCGACTTTCTTACAAGCTGATAACCATCGACATATCACATAATCACTTCAGTGGAATTTTACCAGAGATATTTTTAAGTGGCAACAATCTATGTTCAGTCAATGTTGGACACAACCAATTGGTGGGTAAACTTCCAACAATCGTTGTCTAGTTGTTCTTCTTTGGAAATTCTAAACATGGAGAGACGTTTCCAAGATTTATGGCTTACCTGGAAACGACGATAATGTGCTCTCCTTTTTAACCATTGCCCCATCTGATAGGCTTCCTTCCATTTGCCTTGTTTCTCTCATATACCAATTCTATCCAAAATTCATAATACCAAAATCGAAACCATCATTCCCTTCTTTTAACCAATCATCATTTCCAAGAACCAATAACCAAATTTATGGGTAAATCAATCCCAGATGAACCACATCATCCCATATAGCTAATCCAGATCCATCATTTCCTTTATGCCAACAATGATAATCACCAATCTCCCAAAACCAGCACTCTAGAGACTCGATATCTTTGCCTCCACCGCTACCGGGCAACAAATCTCCATCTCTGAAAACTCACCTCGTCAAAATGGCCTTCTCCATACGAAGTGTTTTTTATTATTACCACAATGTATTTGTTAAATATGGAAATATGGATAGTTTCTTACATAAATCAACGCAAATACAGATAGATAACGAACGCAGGAACGTCGTCGTCTTCTTGTTCTTCTTCTTCAGCTTATCAACCGCTAACCTCAATCTTCTCTTAATCTTTAAAATATAGTTTCCCGATCTCTTCACCTTACCCTGAAATGTTTTTTTGTTTGATGAGCTGCTTTTAGGGCTGTATAAAAGCTTCAAGCTTGCATCTGTACATGAGCATGAGTTCATTGAACACATCATATGGATTGTATAAACACTTTCTAATATGGGTAAGGTGCGAAAACCCGGTAGAGAACTGGTTATGCCTTTGTTGTAAAGAAGTTCTGTGCAGCCGTTTTGTGAACAGACACATGCTTATGCATCATCAACAAACTGCTCACTGCCTTGTACTCAGCTATAGGTATATGTTTTCAGTTTTCATCATATTTGCTCTTTTCTTTCTTTTTCTTGTTTTTAGGCGATTGATGCTTAGATTATTCATTTCCAAATCTGTGAAAGGACAGTGACTTGTCGATATGGTGCTTTTGCTGCGAAGCTCAGATCATTTTGCAGCTGAGGCCAATTCACCAGGTTGCTTTATATTATTTACTTTGGCGAGGCTCCTCCTTACCCCAACTTTGAACAATAAAATCTCTCTTTTTCTTACCTATCTTGCCTTTGTATCTCTGAATGTGTTTAGGGAAGATGATCTGTTATGTTGAGTGTTTGTTGATATTTTTGGTTCTGTGATATTTGTATTAAATTTCTTTTTTAAAAACGTGTTATCATATTCCTCCAATATGGCTGAAAAACGACATACAAACTTTTCTACTAATAAAACCAAAACTGATCCAAACTGACTATTCAACACTGAGATTTTTACTCTTTGCATCCAACGTGAAGAAAGGTTCAGAGAAAGACTCATTAGTGAGTCAAGCAGTGTGGTGGATTGATTTTTTTGGAGTCACAATAAATCTTTGTCTTTTTATATAAAGAGATCAGCATGAAACAATTTAACCATCACAAATTCTAGTTCTTCGTTTATTGCCTTTTTTTCTCTCTCTTTCATTGACTGAATTTCAAGAAAGTTAGGATGCAGAAACACTTTGGAAAATCAACGAGTATCATTCCAATTATTCTTTCTTTTTTATTTTTATTCCATTTTCAGTATTTTCGGTTCCTACAAAGCGAAAGGGATACACTTCTTGCATTCAAAAGCGAGTTTCAGATTGACAAGCCTTCTCCTTCTTGTGGTGATAATTATCTACCGAGGACAGAGTCATGGGCCAATAACAGCGACTGTTGTTATTGGGATGGTATCTCGTGTGATGCCAAATCTGGGGAAGTCGTCAGTTAGACCTTCTTTGCAGCTGTCTCCATGGCCGGTTTCATTCTGATAGTAATCTTTTTAGGGTTCAAAGCCTCTTTCTCTTAACCTTTTGTATAATGATCTCAGCGGTGAAATTCCAAATTCAATTGGAAATCTTTTTAATCTCAAAAATCTCAAGCTCTCTTATAACAATTTTGTTGATGAAATCCCAACTTCACTTGTAAACCTTTCAAATCTCAAATACCTCTTCTTCTGTCATAACAATTTTGTTGGTCAAATCCCATATTCACTTGTAAACCTTTTGAATCTCAAATATCTCTTCCTCTCTGATAACAATTTAGTTGGTGAAATCCCTCATGGCATGGGAAATATCAGTTCTCTAAGTCAGCTTGACGTTAGTCATAACGAACTGGTGGGAAAGCTTCCAAGATCGTTGACCCATCTTTCTACTCTTCAATTTCTGAATGTGGAAAGCAACAGAATCAATGACACAGTTCCTTTCTGTTTAAGTTGTTTGCCAATGCTACAATTTCTTATCCTTTCCTCCAATTCATTCCATAGACCCATACAAAAGATCCGACTTTCGTACAAGCTGATAACCATCGTCATATCACATAATTACTTCTGTGGAATTTTACCAAGAGATATTTTTAAGTGGCAACAATCTATGTTCAGTCAATGTTGGACACAACCAATTGGTGGGTAAACTTCCAACAATCTATGTTCTTATTTGGAGGTTTTAAACATAGAGCACAACAGAATCAATGACAATTTTCCATTCTTGCTTGAATCATTACCAACACTACAAGTATTGGTCCTCCATTCTAATGAGTTTTATGGGTCATTACAGTATCATCCCAAGGTTGCTTCTTGGTTTCCTCAATTGCGAATCATTGACATATCATATAATTCCTTCTCTGGAACCTTATCATTTGATTTCTTCAAGAATTGGAGAGCCATGTCCACGGAGGGAAATCGTTCAAAACTGGAGTACATTGGAGAAGATAATTCCTATTATCAAGACTCATTGGTTTTGATGAATAAAGGAGTAGAGATAACTTACACCAGGATCCTTACACTCTTAGCAGCCATTGATATCTCAGGAAATAGACTCCACGGAGAGATCCCTAAATCCATTGGTCTATTGAAGAGTCTTATTGTGCTCAATCTGTCAAGCAATGGTTTCACTAGCAGCATCCCTTCATCTTTTTCGAATCTGTCTGAGCTCGAGTCACTGGACTTGTCCCATAACAAGCTTTCAGGCCAAATTACACCAGTTCTTGGGGACCTCACAAGTCGGTCTACAGTTAGAGTTTCACACAATCAGCTGGTCTGTCCAATACCACAAGGCACACAGATTCAGACGCAAGATGCTTCGTCTTTCGAAGATAACCTTTGGACTTTGTGGTCGTCCTCTCAATAAAAACTGCAGAGAAAGAGTCATAGAGCAACCACAAAAACCAGAATTAGAGGAAGAAGAAGGATTCTTGAGCTGGACTGCAGCTGCCATAGCCTTAGCGCCTGGAATCATCTTTAGAATGACGATTGGACATTTTGTGATTCTACAAAAGCCTAAATGGCTCATGAAGAATTCTGTCTTAACGAGGTATGTTGAATATTCAATTAAAACATTCTTTTTCTGCAAACCTATAAAGAGTAAGACGCCATGATTTGGTCTCACAATTGTTAATCGAAGAGGTTGTGAAGTTTATTTTGAGGAGAGTGGAAATTGATTTGATATAAGGAGAGTGGAGATTATTTAATTGATTTTCCGGGATACACAATGAAATTGCATTGACTAAACTCAATGATGTGTTATTTATTGTTCCAAGTGATGCAGTTGCTAATTACTGTAGATTGATGTTTGAAGTATTGAAAGGATAGCGAGAGAGTGACAGGACGCAGATAATTGATGTGGTTTTAGTAGCTGTTACTAAAACCCATCTCCAATCTAGACATTGACTCCAGTGATCGAATAAAACTTCTTTAAGTGTAGTATGTATATGCATCTTATGTTTTAGTCTTTGGCATCGTAATTAAGTTATAAGATACGCTTGATGGGTCATTGCTGATATCAATGTTTGCAGGAAGTATTGAGGAATAGAGATGCTGCTCAAGTTGTTGTAATAGAGGCCATGGAAGAAGTTTGTAGAGAGTTTTCTCTGTGAACTTAAATTTGTTTAAATCTCTCTCTCTCTTTCTCTTAGTTCTTTGTTCTATCTTTTGTTTGTATTTGTGAAAGAAAATCAAACAAAGCTGAAAACTTAAAAACATAGAGATTTACGAGTTCAGACCTTTGGGTAAGGATCCTACGTCTCGCCGGATAAGCTCTAGAAACGATTCACTAAGAACTTAGCTTAACTTAGCTCTTAATCTTTTACACTTCTCACCTTCTCTCTGTTTCTCTTTGTTTTTCTTATCATACAGAACACACCAGAACTCTTAACCCATACAAAAAGAATATCTAATGTATATATTGTTAAAGAGATTTGTTGACTTGTTCTCTTTATCACCAAAAGGTAAACAACTAGAATAACAGGTCTGCTTTCTTTGTCTCCTCTTTTGGTGGTTGAAAAGGACTTGTAATATTCTGCAGAAATCAGAGAGTAGTTAAGAATTTCAGGAGCTTGGAAACTGTGTCGAAACCCTCTTTCTTGTCATGAGAGTTCAACCTTCTTCTTCTAATTTTAAATCTTCTTCCTGAAGCCAAGTCTTTAGCTTCCCTCTCATTTCTTTCTTTATAGAGAAAATATTCAAACTAACCTCCACAAAACTCTACCTTGATTTGAATACCAACCCCAACTTGATTCCTTTTCTTAGTGACCTTGAATCGTTCCCTTCTCCAGTTTCTTTTCCTCTGTGATCAGAGACTTGAAATTCTGAGCAGCTCCAATGCTTCTTGAAGCTTGCTCACTGAAACAATTTTGGTGAAAATGTCTGCAGGATTCCACAGAGTTGACACTTTAGTCACTTTGATTTCCCCGTCAGCAATCTTATCTCTGATGAAGTGAAGACGCACATCAATGTGCTTTGTTCGTTCGTGATGTACAGAGTTCTTAGATAGCGCGATGGCGCTTTGTGAATCACTTAACACTTCCACATGATCTTGTGCAAAACCCAATTCTCCTTTCAATCCTTTCAGCCAAATTGCTTCTTTAATGGCTTTTGTTAATGTCTTGTATTCAGCCTCTGTGGTGGATAATGCTACAACCTTTTGTAGTCCTGATTTCCAACTTATTGTGTTTCCACCTGCAGTGAATACATACCCAGTGATTGATCTCCTCTTGTCTGGATCAGCAGCATAATCAGAGTCACAATACCCTATGATCTCCACATTGTATTGCTTCCTGTAGACAAGTCTGAGACTTTGAGTTTCTTTGATGTAACGTAGCACCCACTTGACAGCTAGCCAATGATCTTTTAATGGCTTGCTCATGAATCGACTGACAACACATAGTGGGTAAGCTAAGTCAGGTCTTGTTCCAATCATTGAGTACATGATGCTTCCTACAACATTTGAGTAAGGGTTGCCCTTCATATATTCAGCTTGAGCTATCACTTCTTCTTCTTCAGCAGCTCTGAGTTTAAAGTGAATTCCCAATGGTGTAAGCACACCTTTTGACTGATCCATCATGAATGTATGCAGAACCTTATTCAAATAATCTTCTTGAGATAGTTCAAGAATCCCATTTACTCTGTCTCTCTTAATCTTCATACCCAATATCTTCTTAGCTTCTCTCAAGTCTTTCATTTCAAACTCATTACTCGATATATTTTTCAGTTCTTGAACCTTTTCTTTGTTCTTTGCTGCAATGAGCATGTCATCAACATATAATAGTAAATATATGTATGACCCATATTCAAGCTCCTGATAGTAGATGCAATTATCAAAATTGCTTCTGTAATAACCAGAATATTTCATGAAACTGTCAAATCTTTGGTTCTATTGTCTTGGTGCTTGCTTAAGTCCATATAGAGACTTCTTTAGATGACAGACTTCTTCTTTAGCTCCTGTACTGACTTGATAACATTCTGGTTGCTCCATCAAGATGTACTCATCTAGATTTCCATGTAAAAATGCAGTCTTGACATCTAGTTGGTGCAGCTCTATTTCAAGATCCACCACATATGACAAAATGAGCCTAATAGAGACATGATTCACAACTGGTGAGAAAATCTCTTGATAGTCTATTCCTTCTTTCTGCAGGTATTCCTTTGCAACTAATCTTGCCTTGAATCTTGGTTCTTCAACCCTTGATATACCCGCTTTTCTTTTGTACACCCATTTGCAGCCAATCACTTTGTATTTTTCTGGTTTCTCTATCAATATCCATGTCTGATTTTTATGCAGAGACTGCATCTCTTCATCCATGGCTTCTTTCCATGACCTCCAGTCTTTGTCTCTCATAGCTTCATCATAGCAACAAGGTTCTGGAAATCCTCCATCTTCTGTTACCATCAGTGAGAAACCAACCATGTTAGACTCTGCAAATCTGGTGGGTTTCTTCGGTATTCTTCTTTCTCTGTCTCTTGCCAATTGATAGTTTTCTAGATGATTATTCCCTTGATACTCTTTATCTTCTGAGTTCTGACTCTTTGGACTTGGATATGATGAGTTATGATCTGTCTCTGGATCATATTCTATATCTTTATCAGCTCCACCTAAATCACTGAAGTCACCATGATTAATTTCATAAATGAAAGGTACATCTGTGCTTGATGATTGTGATTATGCAGGTTGATTTAAGTGTTTGTACATCTTCTCTTCTTGAAATATTGCATCTCTGCTAATACCACACTTTTTCTCATCTAATAGCCAGAACTTGTAACCTTTTACTCCAGCATGATACCCAATGAAGACTGCCTTCTTTGCTCTTGGGTTTAACTTCCCCTGATCACTGTATGCAATAGACCCAAACACTCTCAGCTCTTCGTATCTTGGCTTTGATCCTGTCCATATCTCTTCAGGGATTTCAAAATCAATTGCAAAAGCAGGTGATCTGTTTATCTGATGCACTGCAGTTGCTGCAGCTTCTGCCCAGAAGGATTTTGGAAAACCAGATTCACTTAGAACACTTCTCACTTTGTCAAGAATGGTTCCATTCATTCTTTCTGCAACTCCATTTTGTTGGGGTGTGTAAGCACAAGTTCTGTGTCTTATAATTCCTTCTTCTTTGCACAATATGTTAAATTCATTGTTGCAGAATTCAAGACCATTGTCTGTTATGAGTGTTTTGATCTTTCTTCCAAGTTGATTCTCAGTCATTTTCTTCCATTCTACAAAGCTTGCAAAAGCTTCATCTTTCTTCCTGAGAAAATGTATCCAGGTTTTCCTTGAGTATTCATCTATGAAAGAGATGAAGTACTGGCACTTCCCAAGAGATAGAGGAACGTTTGGAGAACTCCATAGATCAGAGTGGATGTATTCAAGCTTTCCTCTTGTGACATGTTTTCCAGATCCAAAGCTCACACGATGAGCTTTCCCATAGATACAATCTTCACAGAAGTCCATGGTTGTCACCTTTATATTGTCCAAATACCGTTTCTTCAGGAGAGCTTTCATACTCTTTTCACTCATATGCTCAAGTCTTCTGTGCCAAAGTGTAGTCTCATCCTTCAAACCAATTGAGACATTCACATCCCCTGTTACAACACAGCCTTTAAGAATATACAAAGTATCTGTTTTCTGCCCCTTGATCAATGTTCTGCACCCTATGTTAATCTTCATAATTCCATCTCTAGAATTAAACCAGCAACCTTTATCTTCTAAGGTACCCAATGATATCAGATTCTTTGACATTCCTGGCACATACCGCACATTGGTTAAGAGAATGGTTGAGTTGTCTTCATTCTTTATTCTTATGCTTCCAAGTCCTCTTACTTCAGAGTAAGTATCATTAGCCATTCTCACTTTTCCTGAACATGTTTCATCCAATGTGATGAACCACTCCCTTCTTGGAGTCATATGAAAAGAACAACTTGTATCCATGATCCATATCTTGTTTAATTCTTCTCCAAGTGTTAACAAAGATTCTGAGACCATGAGTGCAGCTGCATTTGCAATTTGTCCAGTTACATTTGATTATTCTCCTTTCTCTGATGGGCTGTCTCTCTGATGTTTGTTCCTCTCTTTCCATTCAAAGCATTGTTTCTTGTAATGACCATCTTTACCACATATCCAGCAAGTCCTTTTTCCTTTAGACTTTGATCTGTTCTTGTATTTCCTTTTGTCATTAAACTTTTCTCTCTTCTCAGGTATGCCTCGTTCTTGGATAAACAAAGCTTCAGAACTGTGTCGAATCATCCTACCATTTGCTCCCAATTCTAGTTCTTTAGAACTGATAGCTCCTAGGATCTCATCTAGAGATAAAGAAGTTTTTACATACTTCAAAGTATCTCTGAGTTGATCAAACTGCTTTGGTAAAGCCATAAGCAAAATAATAGCTTGATCCTCATCTAAAACCATCACCTTAACATGTTCTAGATCAGCTATCAACCTTAAAAAGTCATTTATATTTTCATCTATAGTCATTCCATCACTCATCTTATAGCTATATAGTCTTTGCTTAAGATAAATCCGGTTTGGAAGTGACTTAGTCATAAAAAGATGATCTAAGACCTTGATCATACCTGCAGCTGATTTTCTTTGATGATTTTCCTGAGCACATTATCTCCAACACTTAGGATGATAGTTGATCTTGCTTTTTCTCTCTTTTCTCTGAGAGATCTTTCTGTGGTTATTAACACTTGTGTAGCACCTTCTGCAGGAGTTTCCTCCCTGGTTCCAGCTGTAGAGTCTCCACCTTCAGAGGTTACTTCTTCCTCTAAACCATCTAGAATACCCATCATTTCCAGATGTGCTAGCAGCTTCTCTTTCCACAGCATGTAGTCTCCTTTTCCATCAAACTTCTCCATCTCTACCCTTGCTGAAGACATTTCTTCAAACTTCTCCATTGAGCTTTGGATGTTTGAGGAAAAAATCCATATATGTTTTTGTCTCTAAATTTTAGTTTTTATGTTTGGTAATTGTGGTTTTAGTTATTTGATTGCTTGTATGTTAATTGTAGCTAATAGTGGTGTATGGACTAGAAACTATGATATAGTGGAAGCGTGGTCTCACAATTACTAATTGGTGGTATGTTGTGAAGTTTATTTCAATATTGCAGTAAGAAAAATCGACACTGGAATTGATTGATTTGATTTAAAGAGATGAAATTTTATACCATCAGCATCGATCATATTTTGAGCGTTTCAACAATAAAAAAGAAAATAGAAAAGAAAAGAAAAAATAAAAAAGCGCTGAATTCAAGTCAAAACGTCTCATTGGGAGACATATGCTGAGACGGTTTTTTCTTTTTTCCTTCATATTTTGCCTTTCTATTTCTCTCTTTTTCTTTCTAATATAATGATAATAAAATAAATAATAAAATATTATTAAGAAACTTTGGAGAGAATCAGCAAGGATGATGCTCTTATGAATTTGGATAGTTTCTTTAAGAAATTAACGCAATATTGGAATGAAGCAGCTTCTTCAACAAAAGTTATTGAAAGAAGGAAACTTTTGTGGTGACTTGGGAACTTGACCCTAAAGTAGGCCCAAACTTATCTTTTTCGCAAGAACAGTGAAGGTTTTGACTAAAATAGAAGCTTTCACTCTTGAAGCTGAAGAGCTAAAATAATCTCTTAATCAAAGTTTGAGAGTTTGAGAAACTTATTGAAATATTGTAGTTATGTCTAACTGGGACCTCTAACAGCTCATACCAGTTCACCAGACTGCTTAAATTTTTAAATTTGGGAAAGTGTTCAATGTACACCTTTCTTGCAGCTGCCTCCATGGCCAATTTAATTCTGATAGCAAGCTGTTTCAGGTTCAAAGCCTTCATTTCCTCAAATTTTCATATAATGATTTCAGCGGTAATATTCCAAGTTCGATTGGTCATTTTTTCAATTTACCACTCTCGACCTTTCTCGTAACAATTTTGTTGGTCAAATCCTATCTTCACTTAGTCACATTTTTCTTGTCTATTATCATAACAATTTTATTGGTGAAATATCATCTTCACTTGGAAATCTTTCTAATCTGTATAGTCTTGACTTCTCTTATAATAATTTTGTTGGTGAAATCCCATCTTCAGTAAGAAATCTTATCAATCTGACAGATCTCAACTTCTCTCATAAGAATTTTATTGGTCAAACCATGTCTTCAGTAGAAAACCTTTCCAATCTCAAAAACATTTTCCTCTCTCATAAAAGTTTAAATGGTCTTTTGCATCTCATATATCTTAACCTCTCAGATAACAATTTTATTGGTAAAATGCCCTCACAATATAGGAAATCACAAGAGTAAGTTGGCTTGACGTTGGTCATAACCAACTGATGGGAAAACTTCAAAGATCTTTCTCTCTACTCTCTCAATTTTTGAATTTGAAAACCAACATAATCAATGACCAATTCTGATTGAGCTCTCAGCGGTATCTAAAATTTCTTATTCTTTCGTCCAATTCATTTGAAGGACCAATACAAAAAAAACCAGAATCCCCAACAAGCTGCAAATCATCAAGATATCACATAATCACTTCAATGCAACTTTAACATACTCCATCAATTCTTAACTAAGTGTCGTTTTACATCTATTTTTTTTTGTTTTTAATTATCTGTCATTTTTACTTTCCAATGCAGTTTTGGTAAAAAAAATTAAAAATATAACCTCAATTAAATTACCACAATTTATAAAAAAATAAAAGAATCATAATTAGTGATATCCACATAATTATATTGACAGGGTTAAAACAGTCAGATAACAAAAATTTTTAATCTACGAGAATATTTCTAAAACGACTATTAGTAGAAAACAGAGGTAGTATATATTTTTCAGTTGCAGCAATCTAAGGTCAGTCAATGTTGATCAAAATTAATTGGTGTGTAAACTTCCACCATCTTTGTCTAATTGTTCTTATTTGGTAGTTCTAAACATACAACACAATAGAATCAATGACAATTTTTCATTATGGTTAGAATCTTTGCAAAAGTTACAAGCACTGATCCTCCACTTTAATTCCTTTCAAGGGTTGTTGCAATGTCATCCCAAAGTTGCTTCTTGGTTTCCGGAGCTGCGAACCATTGACATATCCACTGAGAGAAACCATTCAGAAGTGACATACATATGAGATGATTCCTATTATAAAAACTCGTTGATTTTGAATTTTTTGATGAATAAAAGAGTAAAATTGAAGTAACCAGCATCCTTAAACTCTTAACAGCCATTGATTTTTCAGGAAACAACCTCCAAGGAGATATCCTTGAATCGATTGGTCTACTGAAGAATCTTAATATCCTCAATTTGCCAAACAATGTTCAAATGTGGCTAATCTGACTCTGCTTGAGTCATTAGACTTATCGCAAAACAAGCTTTCAGGGAAAATTCCAATTACCCTTGGAGACCTCACAAGTCTTTCTACAGTTAGAGTTTCCCACAATGAGCTTGATACAAGTGTAGTGGCGAAGTGATCTTTAACCAAGAAGCTCGAGGTTTAGGAACATGGTTTGATGGGGAAGGGTGGAGCGAAAGGACCACACAAGATGCGGAAGACTTGTGATACACCATGGTAGCTTCAACCTAGAAGGAAAAAGCTCACGGCTAGCTCACCGAAAGAGAGAGAGAGGCGCCGAAAATTAGACAAGAGAGGGTTTTCGTTTTAAAATTCAAGTTATCTTATTGCTTGCAAGTAATGAGGCTTATATATGCCTTTTGTTACAACTTAGGATAAACAACAAGATGTTTAACCCAAACAACAAGAAGTAAAAATAAAAACAACATGAAGTTTAAGTCGCTGGAAATAAAAATGGGCCTAGGCCAAGGCTTAAACATAAAGGCATGGGCCAAGATCTATTTGCCTAAAACCTAAGGAATTAGGCTTAAAGCCTTAATTTCACACTTAATCTAAATAAAAGAAATATGATAGATACGCCACTATGAGGAAGGGGCCGAGACCAACTTGGGCCCATGAAAGGTGTTGGATTTCGAAACGGGCCTTGGTCGTCATGCACAGTAAAAGTGTTGCCTCATTAAAACCTTCTTCAGAAAACCCAGTGGGACAAAACCGAAGATAGGAAAAAGAGTACAATATCTTAGCACAACTTTTGGTGCCTTCACGGATGGTAATAGTGAAGACACCAGAGCTGGAAGAATCTTCGAGCCGGAACCTCCATGGTTCTCGATCTGGTGTGAACGGGACTTGGTGGGCCAGATGGTTGGCTGGTGGGCTTCCTGGCTTGGGTGCTTGGTCGCTTGCTTGTTTCACCAGTTGGTTGTACTTGTGCTCCAATGTTTGGGCCTTGGCTCGCGTCAATAGTCCAAGTGGTACTTCTGGGGCGGCAGCCGGTCCAATGTCCTCATCATTCGCTCCCTCTTGAAGAGCTTTGGTCTCCAAAGAAAACTCCTCACCGGCATCAAACAACTCCAAATCAGCAACATTAAAATTAGCAGAGACATTGAATTCACCGGGAAGTTCTAGCTGGTAGGCGTTGTCGTTGATTTGCTGGAGGATTCTGAACGGGTCGTCTCCTCGGGGTGCAAGCTTGCTCTTCCGTTTCTGGGGAAACCACTCGGGGCGTAGATGAAGCCAAACTCAGTTGCTTTCTTCAAACACCACGTTCCTGCGTCCCTTGTTGGCATGTTTGATATATTGTTCTGTGCGCTTCTCCAGGATTGCCTTGACGTTCTGATGCAATCGCTTCACGTATTCTGCCTTGGCTTAGCCATCCATGCTAATGGCATCTCCTGGAAGTAGTGGGATGAACTCCATGGTCGTGGCGGGGTTGAGGCCGTATACGACCTCAAACAGGGTCATCTTGGCTGTTAAATGGGCGGAACGGTTGTAAGCAAATTCCACATATGGTAGACACTGGAGTCAGTTCTTTAAGTTGCGTCTGATTGACGCTCTCAACAGAGTATATAAGATCTGGTTGACCACCTTGTTCTATCCATCGGTCTGGAGGTGGAACGCGGTCGAGAACAACAAGTTCGTCCCCAATTTCCTCCATAGTGCTCGCAAGAAGTAACTGAGTAACTTGGTATCTCGGTCCAAAACAATGGTCCTCGGAATGCCGTGCAATATGACTATCTCCCGGAAGAATAGGTCGACTGTCTTGCAGGCGTCATTGGTCTTGTTGCATGAAACGAAGTGTGCCATCTTGGAGAACCAGTGGACCACAACAAGGACAGAGTCGTTGTGGTTGATTTTCAGCAATTTCAACACAAAATCCATTGAAATGTCCGTCCATGGGGCAGAGGGGATCGGTAGGGGCATGTAAAAGCCTTGCGGATGCATCTTCGATTTGGCCCATTTACAGACAAGACATCTGGCGCAGTGGGCCTCCACATCACGGCAATGATGAGTCCAGTAGAAATGTTCCATAAGCATGGCCAAGGTCTTGTCGACACGAAAGTGTCCTCTGCGGGCCTTTCTTAACAGTAACTCATGAACGGATCATCGAGGAATGCAGAGCTGCTTCTCCTTGAAGAGAAATCCGTCAAACAAGTAGAGCTGACCGTAGGCGCCTTTCCCATGTTCCTAGAAAGCCTCCTTGAAATCTTCGTCATCCGGATACAGTTCCTTGACCATCTCAAAATCCATTACCTTGGACTCCATAGCCGAGATGAGGTTGTGTCTCCGGGACAATGCGTCGACCACAACATTTTCATCTCCCTTTTTGTATTTAATGACGTAAGAAAACGTCTCGATGAACTCAAGCCAACACATGTGTGTCTTCTTTAGCGTTGTCTGGCCTTTGAGGTGCCGAATAATCTGGTGGTCCGTATGAATGACAAACTCCCTAGAAAGCAAGTAATGTTCCTATGTCTTTAAGGCACAAACCAAAGTGTAGAGATCCTTGTTGTAAGTAGGGTAGTTCAGGGCGGCTCCGTTTAACTTCTCTCTGAAACAGGCAACCAACTTGCCTCCTTGTGTCAAGACGGCGCCGATGCCGACTCTTGAAGCATCACACTCTACCTCGAAGGTCTTAGTAAAATTTGGGAATGTAAGAACCGGGGAGTGTATGAGGCGTTCCTTCAGTAGCTTGAATAACTTCTCTTTCTCCGGGCCCCATCTGAACACCTGGTTCTACTTGATCGTAGATGTCAAGGGGCTGACGATTGTGTTGAAGTCTCAGACAAAGCGTCGGTAGAAACTAGCTAAACCGTGGATGCTCCGGACCTGGCTGGTGTTCGCTGGCGTGGACAACTCCTGAATGGCCCGTATTTTCTCTTTGTCAACTCTAAGTCCCTGCAAACTCTTGACGAAGCCTAGAAAGATGACTTGGTCGGTGCAAAATGTACACTTCTTGAGGTTGACGTAGAGATATTCCTTCTGAAGTGTCCGGATCACGATCTCCAAATGCTCTAGATGAGCTGCGTACGTCGTGCTATAGACGAGAATGTCATCGAAGTAGACTACCACGAATTTGCCGATGAACGGCCTCAGGAAGTGATTCATCAGTCGCATGAAGGTGCTCGGGGTATTAGACAACCCAAATGGCATCACGAGCCATTCATACAGACCTTGCTTATTTTCAAACGTGGTCTTCCATTCATCGTCTTCTCGCATCCGAACTTGATGGTATATGCTCTTAAGGTTGATCTTGGAAAATATGACCGCACCACTAAGCTCATATAAAAAGTCGTCCAGGCGCGGAATGGGGTGTCGATACTTAATGGTGATGTTGTTGATGGCGCGGCAGTCGACGCACATCCTCCAGCTTTCGTCCTTCTTAGGCACGAGAAGGACTGGAACGACGCATGGGCTAAGGCTCTCTCTCACGTATCTCTGCGCCATTAGGTCTTGAACCTGCTTCTCTAGTTCCTTGGCTTCCTCGGGGTTCACACGGTAAGCTGGTCAGTTTGGCAGTTGGGCTCCGGAGATATATTCAATTTGGTGCTCGATCCCTCTGATCGGCGGCAGTCCCGGTGGAATCTCGTCCGGGAAGACGTCAGCGTACTTCTCTAACAGCGTCTTGACTTCCTCAGAAACTCTATCTTCTGCGCCTGCTGCACTTAGTAGCTATCGGTATAACATCAGGACTACTACTATTTGATCGGTCTGGATGGCTTTACGGACATCTGCGATGTTGATGAGGAAGACGTTGATGAGGAATTTCTCCTTTTGAGCATGTTGATCCTTTGCCATTTTAGTTTGCATGTCTCGGACCTCTTGTGGTGATATCGGGGCTAAGTTAAACAGGCTCCTGTCATGGACGAAGGAATAGAAGTTGGTCTGTCCGTTATGGGTTGCCTCCCGGTCGAACTACCAGGGTCATCCCAAGAGAAGATATCCAGCTGACATCGGGACTACGCCACACAACACTTGATCTTGATATCGCCCTATGCTGAAAGACACATTGACTTATTCGGATATGAAGAGATCGGTCTTGTTGTTAAGCCATCTGAGGTGGTAGGGTCGCGGATGCTTGGTCGTGGCTAGCCCAAGCTTTTCGACCATGTATTTGCTAGCGGCGTTGGTGCAGGATCCGCCGTTATGATTAGAGAACACACTTTTTCGAGAATGGTGCACATGGAATGGAAGATGTTTTCTTGTTGCTCGATCTTTTCTGGTTCTAGTCTAGAACTAAGAACTCGATGGATCATCAAGAGATCTCATGAGTCGGCGTACTTGTCCTCGTCGTCGAACCAGTCGGTCGCGGGCGTTACCTCCTTGGTCTCATCCTCTGATTCATAATCTCCTGACGCTGTCAAGACCATGGTCCGCTGGTTTTGACATTAGTGGGATATGTGTCCTCGTCCTTTGCATTTGAAATAGATGATCTCGCTACTCCTCTGTGGTTGATTCATTTGGGTATGTGTGGCTGGTCTTTGTGCAACTGGGGTGGCCTTAGGAGCCGGGTTAATAATGGATTTTCCTTTGAACCACGGGTTGTTACTAGTCGTTTCCCATTTTTATGGCTTGGAGCCGGTGCTCCATGTGGTCCTTGGTCTGGACGGTGCCATGGTCTTGCGTTGGTTACTCTTATCGATCTGGGCCGCGAAGTGGAACAAATCGCCTAAATCGTGATAGGGCTGACGCTCGACTTTACGTGCGATGGGCTCATGCAGACCTTTTAAGAATTGTGCCATGAGGCTCTCCTCTGATTCTTCCATCTCCAGTCGGTTTCGTTGATGTTAAAATTCATTGAAGTAATCTGCCACCATCTTGCTCCCTTGGGTCAGACGTCTGAATCTCCTCTGAAGCTATCGGTGGAAATATGGAGGGACGTATCGTCTCCTCATTAGGTGGGTCAGTTCGTACCACGAAGATAAAGGACCAAAACATGATCCGCATTAGGGTGCTACCTCTCGATCCCATTTTTCTAAAGCATGGTCCGTGAACTGGGCTGTTCCTAGGATCACTCGTCTTGGGTCGTCATAGTGGTAGTAGTCGAAGATCAACTCCATCCGTTTATCCCAGTCGAGATACTCCTCGGGATCTAATATTCCTGCAAAGAAAGGCAGGTTAAGCTTGACGTTTGGATGGTTGGGTGGGTGCCTAAACGGCTGTGGGTCCTCGACCCGTGGCTATCGTCCGGGCCCGAGGTTGGGCGCTTCTCGTATGTCACGTCATCCTGGAGGTCGTGAAAGACACGGCTTATTCCTAGGACTCGGACGAACTAGGCTAATGGCGCAGAGATGACTAGGCAAGAGACAAACTAGACCTAAAACTCATGCAACCCTAGGACAACTACAAGCAAACGGTAACCTAGACATATCAAGCAATCGCGGATTGACCGTGACCCTCACACAACTAGGACGCGACTCGCACCAACGAGATCGACTCACACCTGCTAGGACGAGAAACTCGAATCCTACCAAGCCAAACAAAACAAGAACTCAACCAAACTCCCTTTCAACACACGCATGGGCACTAAGAGTGCTATTAGGTCCACAATTTCTCAAGTGAAACAAGTGCTCTAGGTGGGTTTTCTATTGATTCTAAACTTGTTTTAACACCTAATTTCTTTATAATTTTGTTTTTATGATGAAAAATCAAACAAGACAAACAAACAAATAGAAATTTTTGTAAATATATATATATATATATATATATATTATCTTATGAAATTGAAAGACAAGGAAACGTAAAACATGATTAACTCTGGCTTTGTGGTGGCAGTTTTATGATGTTTTTTTTTGTGACTTGTTCTGCGCCTCTTCACATTGCAGAGAAGAAGAAGAACGATAACTCAAAATCAGAAAAACTCAACAACAATGAAAAGGAAAAAACGGAAATAGTAAAAGGGATAGATTCAAGCTAGTACTTAGGAGCCTTTCAGCTCTGATACCAGATGATACAAGCATAGTCGTGGAGTGATCTTCAACCGAGAAGCTCAAGGTATAGGAACACGGTTTGATTGGGAAGGGTGGTGCGAAAGGACCACACAAGCTGCGGAAGAGTTGTGATACACCAAAGTAGCTTCAACCTAGAAGGAAGAAGCTCACGGCTAGCTCACCAAAAAAGAGTGAGAGGTGCCGAAAATTAGACAAGAGTCTTAGGATTTTTTGTTTTAAAATTTAGGTTATCTTATTTTTTGCAAGTAATGAGGCTTATATAAGTCTTTTGTTACAACTTATGGTAAACAACATGATGTTTAACCCAAACAACAAGAATTCTAAATAAAAACAACATGAAGTTTAAATGGCTGGAAATAAAAATGGGCCTAGACCTGAAAGATTATGAGATTGAGAGATTTGTAGAATGAGAGAATGAGAGAATGAGAGATTAGAGAGAATTAGAGAATTAGAGAGAAGAATGATTTATTAGAAAATGAGAATTATGAATTCTTACTTACAAGATGTGAAGGGAGTAAGGTATTTATACTAATCTAGTCTAGGCTTGTTTGGATACAAGGATAGCCTTATACATATGTCTTACAAGGATAACATTATTCTATAATACAAACAAGCCTTAGACACTCCCTTTGACATAGAAATAAATCGCCATTTAATATGCATTAAAGGCTTTCATACTTCATCATTTCTTCTTCATTCCAACACTCCCCCTCAAGCTTAAGATGTGAAAAACATTTAAGCTTGCAACCATGAAGTATTACCTCATTAAAAAACTAGAGAAGGAAAACCCAATTGGGACAAAACCTTTTCTAGGGAAAAAGAGTATAACACTCCATGTTGGGATCATTGGTGTGGAATGGACATAAGGCCAAGTCTTGGATAGATAGAGGCGCCAATTTTAAGAGATGTTGCCTTGGTGAATACATCAGCTAGTTGGTCCTCACTCCTTGTATAGCAAGGTAAGATGATACCTTTCCCAATAGCCTCTCTTACTTTGTGGCAGTCCACTTCTATATGCTTGGTCCTTTCATGAAACACTGAGTTGGAGGCTATATGTATGGCAGCCTGATTGTCACAGTGAATGGTGATTGGATCCTCACACTTCACGGCTAGGTCTTCTAGGAGTTGCTTCAGCCAGATACATTCAGTTGTGAGCTTCCTCATTGCTCTATATTCAGATTCTGAACTAGAGCATGAAACCACCTTTTGCTTCTTGGTTTTCCAAGTCATAAGATTTCCTCCTATGAAAGTACAATAGCCTGTGGTACTTCTCCTATCTTCTCTATCTCCTGCCCAATCTGCATCACAATAACCAACCACATTTGTGTTTTTATTGTTACCCATCCATATACCTTGTTCATGTGTGCCTTTTAAGTATCTTAGAATTCGCATGGCCATCTTCCAATGTCTTATCTTTGGTCCTTGCATGTGTTGTGATACCTTATTCACAGCAAAACATAAATTTGGTCTAGTGATGGTTAAATAAATAAGCTTACCAACCACTTTCCTATAGAGCTTAGGATCATGAAAATCAATTTCTTCAACTAGCTCCCCCTTAGTTGCGATTTTATAGTCTTCTTCTAAGGGTGTTTTGGCTGGCTTAGCTTCCATCATACCTGTGGATGTTAGTAAATCTACAATATACTTCCTTTGAGAGATAAAGAGACCTTCCTTAAACCTACATACTTCAATTCCTAAGAAGTATTTAAGTTCTCCTAGATCCTTTATATCAAAGACACTCTTTAAGTAATCTTTAGTAGATGCAATACCAACACTATCATTACCAGATATGATTATATCATCTACATAGATAAGGATTACCACAATACATTCCTTACTTTTTAATGTGAAAAGAGTATGTTCCACTTCAGATCTTTTGAAGCCTTTATCCATTAAGGTTATACTTAGCTTGTGGTACCAAGCTCTTGGAGATTGTTTAAGGCCATAAATAGCCTTCCTTAACCTCAGTATATTACCGCTTCCAACCTCATCTTCTAGGCCAGGTGTAGGTGACATGTAAACCTCTTCTTCTAGTTCACCTTGCAAGAAAGCATTCTTGACATCCATTTGCCACAATTCCCACTCAAGATTAGTAGCAACAGTAAGCACAACATTGACAGAATGTAGCTTAGCAACAGGAGCAAATGTATCCCTATAATCCTCACCATATGTCTGAGTAAAACTCCTAGCTACCAACCTAGCTTTATATCTATCAATTTCACCATTGCTTTTGTATTTAATGGTAAAAATCCATTTAGAACTTACAGCATTCTTCCCTTTTGGTAAAGTGGCTGAAGCATATGTACCATTCCTCTCCATGGCTTGTTTCTCAGCTGAGATAGTTTCCCTCCATTCCTTTATAGACATAGCTTCTTCATATGTCTTTGGGATCTGCTCATTGTCAAGACTAAAAATAAAAGCAACATGAGTAGAAGGTAAGTGTGCAATATTACAAACTCCCTGGTCATGATGAACTACAGCATTCCCATTGTAGAAGACTGGTGGATTTCTTTGTCTAGTGCTCCTCCTTAAAACAGTAGGTTGAGCCTCCTATTCCTCTTCACTCAAAACTTCAATGAGAGTAGGTCTTGATCTTTTGGAAGCTGAAGCTAGAATGGAATCATCTCCTGCTGAGTCTTGTTGGACATGAGTAGATGCTTCTCCCCCCCCATTTTCAATAGGAGGAAGCCCAGGAGAATCAAGAGATTTTGGCCGAGACAGAGGCCGAGAGGACGCGGCTGATCCGGATGCATTCGCCAAGCCGGAAGGGCCGGGATCTGAGCAGACGTGTGGATTGGCCGGGACTGAGGGGCCTGGACTACATGCTACTGGGGCATTTGACTGAGGTGATGAGGCTGTCTGCTGACTACCTCCTATTCCAATACTTTCCAAGAGTTTTATTAAGTATTCAGCTTGATATGTTCTTGTTGATGAGATGTCTTTAAATTGCTCCCAAGTTCCTTCTTCATAGAAACCTTTTTCTTCTTGAAACTTTACATCTCTAGACACCAAGACTCTTCTAGTCTCTGGGTCATAACATTTGTATCCTTTCTGAGTTGATGAGTATCCAATGAACATAGCTTTAACACTCTTTGGTTCAAGCTTGTTCCTTTGCTCCCTAGGTATTAACACAAAACAAACACACCCAAAAACTTTCAAATGATCAATAGTGGGCTTATTGTTGTTTAATACCTCAAATGGGGATAGATCATCAAGGACTTTTATAGGTGTCTTGTTGATTAAGTAGCAGGCTGCTACAAATGCATCCCCCCAAAATCGCTTAGGCACCTTCATGTGGAACATCATAGTTCTCACAACCTCCATTAGGTGCCTGTTCTTTCTTTCAGCAACTTCATTTTGCTGTGGAGTATAAGGGCAGCTTGTCTGGTGCTCAATGCCATGTTTAGTGAGATGTTCCTGAAGTTTGGTACTAGTGTATTCCCCTCCATTATCTGTTCTAAAGCATTTGATTCTTTCATTGTATTGGTTAGTAACATATGCTTGAAAATTTAAAAATGCATCATACACTCTATCTTTAGAACTAAGAAGAGTAACCCATGTATATTTGGACTTTTCATCAATAAATGTCACAAAATATTTATGGTTTTCTCTAGATGGAAATGGGGATGTCCACACATCAGAATGCACCAATTCAAAACAATTTTCATATTTATGCATTGATTTTTCAAAAACAGTTTTACAATGTTTTCAAAGAATACATGAATCACACAACTCTTTAGGCATCTTTAAACCAGGCACCATTAACTCAAGAGATCTTGGATGAGGATGTCCTAGTCGAGCATGCCACAAATCCGAATCAGTACTGAATGTATGAGGCTGAAAAACCGATTCTAATGCACTACAACTAGCCATATTATCAAGCACATACAAGTCATCTTTTGTGGTTCCTTGTCCAAAACATCTCTTAGTTTCAATATCCTGAAAATAGAAATCATTAGGACCAAATATTGCATGACAATTCAGATCAGTAGTAGCTCTTTTAACTGATAACAAGTTAGATGTAAAAGATGACATATAAAAAGCTTTAGATTTTTTATCAAACAACTTCAATTTTCCTATGCCTTTGATTGGTACTTTGATTCCATTAGCATAAGAACATTCCCTAAGGCAGGTTATACATTCTCTAGCAATTCTAAATCACTAATCATGTGATGAGAAGCACCAGAATCAACAACCAAAGATTTAGGAGTATTAGAAGTAAAAAGAGTTTGAAAAGAAGCATGAAAAGTTTTACCCATCACAATGCTATCCTTTAGGGCCTTGATAAGGGCTTCTAAGTCTGATCTTGTCACAAATTCTGATGCTTGTGACATGGTATTAGTAGAGGCTGAGACAGGAAGTGAACCGCTGCTTCCAACTGCCCTTGATGACCCAATACCGTGAGCTTGCCTGGCCGAGGGCATGGCCAGTTGCTGTGGAGGGCGGGAAGCCCATGATGGCTTCAGATGAGGGTGGAGTTCCCAGCAATCCTTCTTTTCATGGCCATCCTTCTTTCAATGATCACAAAATTGTCTCCTCTTCCTAGAAACACTTGCTGGCCTGAAAGAACTTTTGTGAGCAGCTACTAGTTCAGCTTTGTTGCCAAACAATCCATGTGATCCTTGCTCCTTTTGAATTTGAGCACACACTTCTTCCAAGCTAGGCAACTTATCAGACCTGAGAATATGCTTAATAAGATCTGAGTAAGTAGAATTAAGAGTTAAAAGTAACCCAAACACCTTATCTTGTTCCTTTCTTTCAAGGAGTACAAGTGGTTCAATAGTGGCTGGCCTTAGCATTTCTAGCTCAGCCCACAAAGCTCTGAATGAGCCATAGTGCTTTGTGAAATCAGCATCCTCCTGCCTTAGTTCATTCAAAGTCTTCTTTACTTCAAAAATTCTCAAAAGATTATTAGTATTTCCATACACCTTTAACAAGGTGTCCCAAAGATCTTTTGCATTTTCACAAAAAGAATATGCTTCTAAAAGATCACTAGCAATAGAATTTTGTAAAATAGAAAGTACCAATTGATCTTCTTGGTACCATTTTGCTTGTGCTGCATCAGTCACTTCAGCCACTTCATTGTCTTCAATGCTATTTGTGGCAATGTGGTTCCATAGACCTTTACCACCTAATGTGGTTTTCATAGTCCTAGACCACAAAAGATAATTTGCTCCATGTAGAATCACTGGAGCTCTAAGAGATGTTTGAATCTCCATGTAGACTTTGTTACAAGAATTTAGTGGTTGCTTGGTAACTTGGTCGCCTGAATGGTAAGTCACGGACAATTGCTTGATCACGACTGGCCACAGCTAGGTCACGGCTAGTATGCTTGTACAAGATCGCTATGTTATGGCTGGCCGTTTAGTCACAGATGAATTGCAGTCTCGGTTACTTGGTATGCTTGTGCAGATAGAGACAATTTTGGTCGGGAGATTGCTGGTCGGGTCAATTAACCACACGAGTGCCTATCCGAACTGTAATACCAACCACTTGGGACAGTGATGAAAAAAAAAACACTTGATTCCTGCACTGATAAGCAATATAACTTGGAAGAACAAAAAATTATATACCAGGCAGTGAAGAATTTAACCAAGAACAATTATCACAATTTAAAAAAAGAAAACGTGACCAGCAAGAAACCAAAATTGGCGCCAAGTAACAACACCTAACAAACGAAAACTGATTTAGTTAAAATGGTTACAAGATATTAACAACCTGTAACCACCTAAAACTGATTCAGACTGTTAATAAAAATTAAGAAATCTATTAATTTCGAATTTTAAAGATGTAACTAATATTAAAAATTTCAAAAAATCAATTTTAACACATCCAAATGATTAACAAAGAAATCAAGAAAATCAATCTTGGAGACTTAAACCTATTAGATTGACTTGAAAATTCGTCAGAACTCTCACAAGATACTAATTAAACTTTCCAGATTCAAATAATTAAAGAAAACTGAGAAAGAATTAGAATTATATCACCAGGATCTTGATACAGGTGATTTTGGATGTCTTTGAGAAAAACTTCAAGAAAACCCTTTAAACTCAATGGAATCGAGTTCTTCTTTCTTTAAACAGAAACTAGACTCAAGGGGCTTGAGTTTAGGCTTTTGAAAATCACGATTTGAAGGAAAATTGACGTCGAGATGATCTGGGGAATGTAGGAGTTCGAAAAAAACGCGATCACGAACACCTTTTGGAAGAAAATTCGTATCTTTTGATTCCCTGGGCAAAATGATGCGATTCAGGTGGCTGTGGATTCGGAATTCGCCGATTCACACTCCAGTGAAAGCCGATCGTCAATTGGAGTCGTGGATTGATCGCAATTTGATTTACAAGATGACGATCGAAATTGATCCAGAAACAGATGAAGAACAAGATGGATTCTTGTTGAATCAATGAAAGAATGATGAAATTTACCCAGATTTGATGTAACCTGGCTCTGATACCATGAAAGATTATGAGATTGAGAGATTTGTAGAATGAGAGAATGAGAGAATGAGAGATTAGAGAGAATTAGAGAATTAGAGAGAAGAATGATTTATTAGAAAATGAGAATTATGAATTCTTACTTACAAAATGTGAAGGGAGTAAGGTATTTATACTAATCTAGTCTAGGCTTATTTGGATACAAGGATAGCCTTATACATAAATGGCTTACAAGGATAACATTATTCTATAATACAAACAAGCCTTAGACACTCCCTTTGACATAGAAATAAATCGCCATTTAATATGAATTAAAGGTTTTCATACTTCATCATTTCTTCTTCATTCCAACAAGACCAAGGCTTAAACATGAAGGCTTGGGCTAAGATCTATTTGCCTAAAACCTAAGGAATTGGGCTTCAAGCCATAATTCTATACTTAGTCTAAATAAAAGAAGTAGGATAGATAAGCCACCATGAGGAAGGGTCCGAGTCCGACTTGGGCCCGCAAAAGGTGTTGGTTTTCTGAACGGGCCTTGGTCGTCATACGCACTAAAAGTGTTGCCTCATTAAAACCTTCTTCGGAAAACCCGGTGGGAAAAAACTGAAGATGAAAAAAAGAGTACAATATCTTAGGACAACTTTTAGTGCCTTCACCGGATGGTAATGGTGAAAACACCATAGCTGGAAGAATCTTCGAGCAGGAACCTCCATGGTTCCTGATCTGGTGCGAACAGGCCTTGGTGGGCCGGATGGTCGACTGGTGGGCTTCCTGGCTCATGTGCTTGGTCGCTTGTTCGTTTTGGCAATTGGTTGAACTTGTGCTCTAATGCTCAGGCCTTGGCTCGCGTCAATGGTCCAGGTGGTACTTCTGGGGCGGCAGCCGGTTCAATGTCCTCATCAGAGCTCATCAGTCCAATGTTGGACCATATAATAAACAAATATTGGACCAAAAATATTTTGGACATTGAAATTATTATATGTTGCGAATGTTAATGAGAAATAAACATTAAACTAAGACTCATTAAAATAAATAAAAGTTTTAATTTTTTAAGTCAAATAAAATCTCATATATTATAAGATTATGTGTGGATTTTGCGCAATATTTTATATCAAAATCAAATCAAATAAAATCTAGAGATCCCAGATTCTATCTGATCGCGTGTGGATTTTATGACCAGGAGCGTGATAGTTGATCATATCTCCCCACAACTCCCTTTATAATCAAGTCGAGGCAAACAGTTTTAATCATATGATCCGATCTGAAAATCACATCGCTCTCATACATTCACAACAAAAGTAACTCAACTTTCTCTCGCTTTTGTTTTCTCTCTTTCAGAAACAAATATTATTTCCGAAGTATATCGTAGTTACTAGTTCGCAGATTCTAAATTCAAGATCGATCTATAAACGATTGTATCCTGAGACTTAAAAAGCATACAGAAATCGTCGCAGTACGAACACTTTACTGAAATAAGGAAAGAGATCAAACCTCTCCTTTATTTCTTCTTCTAAATTGGTTTTTTCAATTCGTGTTTTACAAATTGATTTCACATATCTGATTTTTACAATCGTATCGAATTTATCAAATCGTATTTTCTTATTCGAATTTTCAGGTCCTAAAGTTAACTCTATAAATTCGCTTATAGAAAATACCTACAATCAGACTAACGAAAAAAAAAACAATTTTGATTTTTCAATTTGTAAACGTTTATACGAACGCTTAAAAACGATTTTGCAAAACGTTATAAAACAGTTTCTAGTTTCTACAAATCCTTAAAAACGACTTTGCAAAGCGTTATAAAAGAATTTTGAAATGTGTCTGCAAACGCCTCAATAGCGAGATTGCAAAAATGTTTTTCACTATTTCAGAATAAGCGTTTTTAAAAAAACAATTAATTTTGAGAAAGGTATTAACTATTTTTGAAGAATAATAAAATGCCAATAAATTTATTTGTTGAAAATTTTTAAACTTTTTAAACGGTTTAATACCAATTAATTTTGATAAAAAAAATTTAAAGACCAATTAAGTTTTAGCAAACGTTTTAAAACCTAATTGATATTGGTTTTAATATCAATTAATTTTGGTGAAACTTTTGTAAAATACCAATTAATTTTGGTAAAATATTATTTAATACCAATTAATTTAGGTCAAATATTTTTAAAAAACAATTATTTTTAGTCAAACGCTTTAAAACCACATTAATAGTGGTTTAAAAACAATTAATTTTGGTATAGCGTTATTAATTATTAATAAGTTTCCGAAGACGTTTTTAAGCGAGTTTGTGATTCAATTTTAATTTTTTTAAACAAACGCTTAAATCGCTAAAAAATAATTTGCAATAATGCTTTAAAACGCACAGAATAGCGTCTATGTTAATAAATTTACGTAAGTGTTTTTGTTATGAAAACATAAATCAGACTAATCATGGTTATGATTTTTGATTTTATACGATTCAATTATATATATGTATATATAATTTACTCAATTCAACAGTAATTCAAAGAGTAATTTGTGATATTCTCTTGTTATTGTGCATTGTTAATATAGAAAATACTTTTCACATTGTTTGATACTTGTTGAATTTTTCAACAAAATTTTGGATAAATATAGGGTTGGTAACAACCAAATATATCCATCCGACTGGTTATGATAGAGATAGGACTGAACAACCTAATTTTTCAGGGCAAATGTTTTTTGATATATTAGACGTAGCGAAGCAACCACTATATTGCGGTTGTAGAGAAGGGCATTCACCATTACCATCTGCTAGTAAGATGATGAACATTAAGACAAACTATAATTTGTCGGAAGAATGTGTTGATGCATTTGATGATTTTCTTAAAGATATTTTGCTGGAAGATAATATTTCACTAGTATCATACTACGAGATTCAAAAACTTGTGGCTGGTCTTGATTTGTCGTATCAGATGATAGATGTATGAATCGACAATTGTATGATATATTAGAGAGAAAATGAAAACTGCAAAACGTGTTGATTCTGTCGTAAACCATGGTTTAAGGAAATGAGTGGCAGAATTGCAATTCTATTTAAAAGGATGTGGTATTTACCATTAACGGATAGGTTGAAGAGGCTACATCAATCTTTACGCATAGCTGAGGGAATGAGATGACATGCATAGCATCGTCAAGATGGAGAGGTTACACATCCTTCAGATGCAGAAGCGTGAAAATATTTTCAGTTACTCTCTCCATAGTATGCATATGAGTGACAAAAGATATACTTCGAGTTATGTACATATATGGTTTCAACCCATATGGATAACATGTAAGACAATATTCGTTGTGGCCGGTAATTGTAATACCTTACAATTTGTCACCATCTATGTGCATGCGTAAAAAGTTTTTGTTTTTCTCTTTTCAAGTTTCGGCCTAGATCATCTGACAATTTTGCTCGATATATTTATTCAGTCATTGATCTATGAGTTACAAATATTGTGGGATCATGGTGTTGAAGCATTTGATGTTTTATGGCAGCAAAATTTTAATATGCATGCAGTTCTTATGTAGA
Source organism: Streptanthus diversifolius (assembly GCA_039880935.1). Lineage (NCBI taxonomy): Eukaryota > Viridiplantae > Streptophyta > Magnoliopsida > Brassicales > Brassicaceae > Streptanthus > Streptanthus diversifolius. The sequence continues at coordinate 2,491,393 of JAXGFM010000001.1, forward strand.
CTATAAGTGATTTTTCAGTTTACAGTATGTTATCTGGGTTGACATCACATAGAGGATTATCATGTCTGTATTTCCAAGAAAACACTGATGTGTTCCAATTACAGCACGAGAGGAAGCTGTGTTGGTTTGATTGCCATATAAAATTTTACCGGCGGATCATCTTTATCATTGGTTTAGAACTCATTTTACAAAGATTAAGCAAGTGTTTGATGGTCCACCTCCGAAAATAGATGGTAATAGTATATTGGAACAGTTAAGAGATTTTGGTGCTGAGAGAACTCCTTACTATAGGTGTAATGGTCATGACCCCATTGACGGTGATGGTGACCATTTACTGAGGTATTGTCTAGATGTCATGTTTAAATAAATTTATTTGAAAACATCATGAACACCGTTTTAAACGTCCAAGGGAAGACAAAAGATAAAAGACAAAGAAAAGTACTTACATAATTAAAATTTTAATTTATTAATTTATTTTAATTAATTATTATCAAAATTGTATTTTTTTACTTATTTAACAGTATGAGAAGGACGGAGAACATCCTTCATTCCTTCGGTTTCTCGAAGACGTTCACACCAACAGACGGACTGGTGAGATGAATGATCTGATTGCTCTTGAAAATTTTCAGATCATGAGGAGGCTCAGTGACGATTTTCTCTAATCCCAAGAAACAGTCCTTTCGTGCACTGAAGTTATGTTGGAGAAGCTGAATGAATTCGTTTATGAGGTTAGTAAGGTTTTCAATTTTTTTAAACATTTTAGCATAATTTTTTAAAAATGTTTATAAATTTATATTTTACTTTATATTACAGGTAACTCCGAAAAGCAAAAGTCGGCTTTACGATATACCTAAAGAGTGTTTAAGTTCATCTGTTTCATCTTTTCCCTATTTCGTTGATTCCAGTATTAGGGTGGAACTCAAAGCAAGAAATAGTGAGCTTATCCAACGAATTAGTGAAATGGAACAACAACGAGAAGCGGATAGGACAGAGATAGCATCAGTGAAGGAAGAGTGAAAAGCATATAAAGAACGCCTCCGTATTATGGAAAAAAGATGAATGCATTTTTCAGTTTGTTTCAAACGGTTGTCTTTCCGTCGGTTTTTTTATCCGAGGTTTTTGTATGGATTATCTGACCGTCTTTATGCGTTCCGTTGGAATAGATTGATGATTTTTGATGGATTTTTTGCTGTTGACAATATGAAACTGACTACATAATCCTTCGGAAAGCCGTTAGATTCAGCAGATTCTAACGGTGTTATGACGAATTCTGCTTAGTTCCAAGATATTTTCTTATATTGATATTTGGATATTGTTTTGGGGCATGAATTGATCAACCTCATTCTCAAAATCATCATAGACCTCCACTCCCATTTGGTTGAGCAAGTTTCCAAATAAAAAGAAAGACTGCTCTTCACCATTTGGCACATCTTCATTTCTGTCTTGATTATCATTGCCTTGATGTCCTCTTTAAGTTAGAGACAATGTCTGGTATCATAGGTTAGCATTCCACATGTTTCATAGAATCCTCAACAGATGCTCATAGCAAAACTTCAGGATTCTTACAAACTCAATAGTAGCTGCAACAGCTTCCGGACTAAAACCAACTTCAATGACTTGTACCACATGCTTTAACCATTATATATATTTCGCGTCCAGAATAGAAGTGGGATACCTCTAATGTAAACCCAAAATGGAATATAATTGATTTTTACTTCGTTATTTTTGTTTTTATAATTTTTTACAGCTTTTTATTTTTTATAAAAAAAAAATCATTCATTAAAGGGAAGCGCTTCAGGTAAATAGTCATTTCTAAAATACTCCAAATGATGGAGAGAATTTCAAAAACACTCATTCCATTGCTAAAACACTCCTATGGTGGGTCCCACCTATGAATGTACTTTTGTTACCCTTCGATACCCTTTCTCTTTCACCCTGCTGGTTAATTAATTTTTTTTTAAAAAAAAAATTTCGCACGTGAACGTTTACACATAACGAAGCTGGTGTTGTGGGTCCCACAAAATTTAATATTTTCTTCTTCCTCCTCCATTGCGATCTCAACCACCTCTTCAACTTGTTTTTAATTCTTATTCTCCATACTCACGACAACAAATGAAGCTCAACCACATTTTGTGGAGGATTTGAGCAACGGGTCTATATATGGTCTGTGTCAAAGGTAATGTGAGTTATGTACATGTTCGTTTGTGGATTAGTGACGAGAATGGTGAAATCCAACTTATTTTGTGTATAATAGAGAAAATGCAACTACGCACAACTATATACAACTATGTTTCTGGGTTATTGAATGATGTAGCTCGATTTTGTGTATAACTAAGAAAATACAACTGTAAATAGGAATATTATTATGTTTCTAGGTTATTGAATGTAAAATGTAACTCGATATTGCGTATATAAAAAAACTATTGAGTATACAAATGAGTACAACTATTTTTAACGCATACAACTGAGTACAACCTATTATAATTTGTAACGAATACGACAGAGTATAACCGAGTATAACTAAGATGTATAACGAATATAACTGAATATAACTTAGTATAAATATGACGTTTATGGAAATCAATTGAGTACAACTTTTAATGTAATGTTGAATTTTGTTATTTTCATGGTATAATGAATAATCAACAACGGACTCTGGTACACTTTGATTATGCGGGAAATTATATAAGAAATGGAGTTGATGTTGTATGGATTTGTAGAGAAGATGTTCATCATGCTCTTTTGATTAAAAACGCAAGTGGAAAAGTCACTTATAGGCTTTTGGTTGAAGATATATGTAAAAGGATAGGGGTGGACAAAGGTAGTACTGCAATGAAAATTAGTTACATCCCACTTTAGTGGATCCCAAACCAATCTATATCTCCAACGATGATGGTGTTTTGTGTTATTTGGAGTTGTATGAAGATCATGCAAAAGTGTGTTGCATGTGGAAGTTGCTAATAATCATACTTATGATAAACAACCAAGAGATGATGTAGGAAGCCAATATGTTGTTAGTGGTTCATACATGATTTCTACTGTGAAAGAAAATTAATGACTTGATTATGGCAACATGAATCAATCTGCAAGTGAGCCATCTGTACATAATGCTGTTGTTGTACATGATGAAGAAAGAGGAGAGATGGATACTTTGTTTATTAATGAAGCAACTGAGGTTGCACCTTCTGTGGAAGGAGATGAGGTTGCAAATCTAGAATGGGAAGATGGTATGAATGTGAAAATAGGGCAAGAATTTGAAAGCAAGGGAGAGGTGCAAGATTTAGTAGAACAAGTTGGACATTTTAACTGTTTTCAGTATACTATTGTGAATAGCAATATAATGTGGTATGTGGTAAAATGTTGTGGAGCAGAAAAATGTTGTAAGTGGTATTTACGGGCTGCGAGGCATAAGGATTCAACTCGGTTCTCAATTAGAAAGTACAACAACATTCATATGTGTTTCCGTGCAACTTTAAGTACAAGTTCAAAGAGAATATGTGGAACGTCACGGTTAGTTGCTTCTGTTTTGCATGATGATTTTCCCAGAAGTCTTGATACACCAAATACGAAGAATGTCATTGATTTGGTGCAAGGAAGATTAGGCGTGAAAGTACCACACACTACTGAGTAGAGAGGAAAAAACAAAGCTTGTGAAGAGGTACGCGGTTCTCCAGATGATAGCTATAATATGTTATTTTCTTATATGTACATGTTGGAGAAGATGAACCTAGGTACTGTAATGTATGTGGAATTTGATGAAGATAAAAAGTTTAAGTACTTATTCTTCGTGTTGGGAGCAAGTATTGAAAGATTTTCAGCCATGAGGAAAATGATTGTTGTTGATGGTACTCACCTTAAAAATATGTTCGGTGGAAAGCTAATAGTTGTGACAGCACAAGATCCTTATTATCACCACTATCCGATCGCTTTTGGGTGTTGTTGATCATGAGAATGATTAAGTCTTACTTGGTTTTTCAGTAAGTTGAAATCAGTAGTACCGGATAGTGGTGATCTAGTATTCGTAACGGATAGACATATGAGTCTCATCAAATCAATAGCTGAGGTGTACCCGCTAGCTTTACATGGATATTGTATTTATCATTTATTTCAGAATGTGAAGGGAAGCTGCTCTTATGTTAACAAAGAAACACTTACAAAATCTTTCAGGGCAATGGCGGAAGTGTACACAGTGTGTGAGTTTGAGAAACGGTACAATGATTTTGTGAAAAGATATCCTGCGGTCGGGGAGTATCTTGATAAAAGTTGTAAAGAAACTTGGAAGTGGGCATGATGTTATTTTCTGGGAGATAGGTACAACATCTACATAACAATGCATGTGAGTCTATTAACAGTATACTGAGAGAAGCAAGGAAATACTCTCTTCTGCCGATGATTGATGTCATTGTAATAAAGGTAGCTGAGTGGTCCAACAAGTACCGGCAGAATTCTAACAAGGATGGGATTTTGGTACCTTTAATTGAGAAAACGCTGCACCTTTTGTGCGCTGAGGCAGATAAGTTAAAGGTTACAGTGCTAAACAGTTTCTTCCTTGAATTAGACGTTTGAGGAGAAGATGATAATGGTCACTTAGTTGATCTAAAAATGAAAATTTGCACATGCAAGCGCTTCGATCTTGATAAGTACCCGTGTGTCTATGCAATAGCTGCCCTTTCAGAAGCAATGAAGAATATGTACACTAAAATTGAAATACATGATTTATGTTCCAAGTATTATTGGATGTCGAACTGGGCTTTTGGCTTATTACAAGACGATATATCATGTTCTTCATATTTCAAAATTGACAGTTCCCGACCATATACGCAAATTGGTTGTTATACCTCCATATTATGTCACGAAACAAGGACGACCCCAAGTAAGAAGGTTTCCATCAGTTGGAGAACATTGGCGAGGGAAAGGAAGTGCTCACAGGAGAGGTTTGTATTCATGGTTTGACTGTAGCAGTAGTAGTAGTGGCATGAGGGAATGAAACAACTGGGTATTACTCGCACAACTATGTAATAAAACGTATAATTGGGTGTCACTAGTACAACTACGTTGTATGGTTTAGGGTTAGAGTTAGGGTTTAGGGTCTAGGGTGCAGTGTTAACGTTGTATGGGTTGTAATCGATCAATGTAACCATAATTAGTTCAATTAATAAATATATTAAATTATTAGTAAAAAAATAGAATATTACATGTTTACATCTTATAATATCTTAAACTTGTATGTGTAATGTTAACAAGTTTGACCATTTTGATTTAAATTACACAAATTTTATAATTTCAAAAATATTTTACTATTAAAGTTTACTAAATTTGCATTATTAAACATATGTAGTTGATACAACTAATAACAGTATCAAAAATTATAAATACAACTGAAAAAACATCGAAAGTGACATTTATACAACTATGTGTAATTGGATACTACTCTTGCAACTGAGTATAACTACTCAATCTTATAGTATGAATACAAATTATTTAATAATATTTTACTCTAAAGTAGTGTGAACATAAATTATTTAATATTTTTTATAAAAAGTAGTGTGAACACGTCCATGTGAACACACCTTCAAGTGTGAACATGTCTGTGTGAAAACACCTAGTGTGAACGCGTGATTCAACTAAGATGTGTGTGATGCATCGTGTGCATGATACACAGTTGTACTCAATTGTACTCAGTTGTACTCACTTATATACAGTGGTAATCATTTATATTCAGTTATACTCCGAACCTGTTTTTCAAAATCTTTTCTTAAGTAGTCATATTCAGTTATACGCGGTTGTAAGAGTTCAAAACTAAATAATTAAAGTTCTTCAACATACTTCATCAAACTTTAAAACACAAAGTACATAAAGATAACAAAAGACAGTTCAACACACAAACAAAGTACAGAAACATAACTCAACATACATTTACACATAATGACTTTTCACAAACTTAGATGAACATGTTTTCCTTGTCCTAGTTCTCGGCCTAGGAGTTGGAATCGCTCCCCCAGCCTCATCACCCCTAGCGTCATCATCCCTAGCTTCATCCCCCGCAGCCTCATCACCTTCATCGTCATCAGCCCCAGTTTCATCAGCCCCAGCCCCAGCCTCATCAGCCCCAGCCCCAGCGTCATCACCCACAGCCTTATCAGCCCCAGCCCCAGCCTCATCAGCCCCAGCCTCATCACCCGCAGCCTCATCATCGCCAATCTGATCACCCATAACCACATCATTACCATTATCACCAGCCTCATCACCCCCAACCTCATCACCTTCAGCTGCACCCTCATTCCTTTTCTCCATTAGCTCTACTATTCTCTCCAATACATTTAACCTCTTGTTGATCTTCTCAAACCCGTCATTCATTGTCTTCATCAAATTTTTGAGAACGTCTTCATTAATATTGTTAACGACTTCATCCAATACTGGGAGTTTTCCCTCTCTTCTTTCCGTCAATCCTCGACCAGCTTTGTCTAACTCAAAGACGTCCTTCCATAAAATTTTATGCTTCTCATCGACCAAACACCGATTCCAGTACAGAGATAAGTAGCAATCACTTTCATCATCTAGATTATCTTCGAAGATGTCTGATAGTAGATCAACTTCGAAGACATCAGGTTCCAAGATGCTAATAATTCTCTGCGCATCCGTCTGCAAAACCAATAATCAGTTTACAAAAAATTTTATAATATAATTGGGTATTGTTGGAATGAAGAAGAAATTATGAAGAAAGAAGACCTTTAATTCTAGATTAAAGGCGTGTGGTCTAAGTCATCTAAGAGGAGTGTCTAAGGCTTGTTTGTGTTTTAGTATTATGTTATCCTTGTAGCCATTCATGTATAAGGCAATCCTTGTATCCAAACAAGCCTAGACTACAATAGTATAAATAGCTATCTCTCTTTTCATTTGTAACTTAGAAACTATTATTCTCATTTTCTTAATACAATAATTTTTTCTCTCTAATCTCTCTAATCTCTCATTCCCTCATTCTCTAATTCTACAAACTCTTAATCTCATATTATTTCATGCTATCAGATCCAGGTTACAACAATCTGGGATAAATTCATCATTGAATCATTGAATCAAGAAGAGAACATCTTCATCACAATCCGTTTTTCATTCTTATTTCATCCGTCAACCTTGATCTCAAAATCCGGCCAAACCACGGCAGCGTTTGACACTCTATTTTTCTGGATTTTTATTCGGCGAGTCTTGAAGCCATGAAAATTGGATTTGCATCATTTGACCATGGGAATCAAAAGATACGATTTTTCTTGCATTGGACCTCCTTGATTGCCTCTGCCGTGAACCTCCGTGTTTCTCTGAGCGTTCCGTCGTCAAATCTTCACCAAATCGTGATTTTCCAAATCCTAAAATCAAGCCCAAAGATTTTATTTGCTGTTTAAAGAAACCAGAACTCAATTATCCTATGTTTGAAGGAAGTTCTTGAATTTTTTCCTCAAGACGTCATAAATCCCCTCTCACAAGAATCTGGTGATAAAACTCTTATCCTTTCTCAGTTTTCTTCAAATCTTTGAATCTGAAAAGTTAGATAATTATCTTGTGAGGGTCTCCACGAAGTTTGATTTCAATCAGAAGGGTTTAAGTCTTCAAGATTGATTTTCTTGATTTTTTCATCAAACTTTAAAATTCTAAAAAAAGAGGGAAACTTGATTTTTTGGATTGGTATATTAGTAAAATTCGATATTTGTTGCTGGATCATCATTGGTTGTGAAGATAAGGACTGTTAGAAGTTGATATTGTTGGTTGGAGTTGGTTGAATTCTGTTGCAGGAGTTGGTTGAAGTAGGTTGTTGTTGTTCTTGGTCTTGTTACACGCAACCCGTGGTTCACGCGCCCGCTGGTCCGTCCGCGTCCGTGTCCGAGAGCATCCTGAGTTCGTGTTTGTGTATGTGTCTGCGTCCTAGTGTCCACGTCCGAGAACATACCACGTCCGTGTTCCCGACCAGCCATCTCCTATACTGTCCGAACAATCATGGTATTGAACTTGTCCATACATGTTGGAAACGTTGGTGCAGAAGCTGCACACGCCCATCACTCCAATACACAAGCCATGGTGCCCACAGATCTTCCGGTTACAGGCCTCTCCCGTCCGTGAGCTTCAGCCTACCGTGTCCTGTCCAAACAAGTTGAGTTTGTCATCTTCTGAAGCATGGAAATACAAACCATATTCAGAGTTTTTGTCATTCTACATGGAGCAAACTATCTCTTATGGTCTAGGACCATGAAAACCACATTGGGTGGTAAAGGCCTTTGGAATCATATTTCAACCAATGGTCTTGAAGAAAATGTAGTTGTTGAAGTTAATGAGGCTGTGGCTGCTCAAGCTAAATGATACCAAGAAGACCAGTTGATACTCTCTATACTTCAAAACTCTCTTGTTAGTGATCTCTTAGAGGCTTATTCATTTTGTGAGAATGCTAAGGAACTTTGGAACACTTTGAAAAAAGTGTATGGTAACACCACTAACCTCTTAAGAATTTTTGAGGTGAAAAAGTCTTTGAATGAATTGAAGCAGGAGGATGCAGAATTCACAAAGCATTATGACTCATTCAGAGCATTGTGGGCTGAGCTAGAGATGCTAATGCCAAACACAATTGACCCAATTGTTCTCCTAAAAAGGAAAGAACAAGATAAGGTGTTTGGGTTACTATTAACACTTAACACAACTTACTCATATCATATTAAGCATATTCTCAGTTATGATAAGCTTCCTAGCTTGGAAGATGTTTGTGCTCAAATTCAAAAGGAGCAAGAATCCCATGGATTCTTTTGGCAACAAAGATGAATTGGTGGCTGCACATAAGAGTTTTTTCAAACCAACAACAACAAATAAACCTAGGAAGAAGATACCAACTTGTGACCATTCCAAAAGGAGTGGTCATACAAAGAATGAGTGTTGGGTACTCTATCCTGAGCTGAAGCCAAGTTGGGATCTTGAGAGACAACAGCCCACAGCCGGACACACTCAGCTGCAAGCGGCCGACCATGGCATGTACAAGCTCCCAGCTTCTTCAAAGGCGTGTACCAGCTCCAATTGTCACTCAGTCCCAACCAGTTCCATGTCTTCAGCATCTGAATTTGTGACAAAATCAGATCTAAAGGCTCTTCACAAAGCAATTAAGGATGGTAATGTGTTGGGTAAAACTTTTCATGCTTCTTTTCAAACTTCTTTTACTCCTAATGCCTCTAAATCATTGGTTGTTGATTCTGGTGTTTCTCATCATATGATTGCTAGATAATTTAGAACCTACCTTAGGTAATGTTGTCATTGCTAATGGAATCAAAGTATCAATTAAAGGCATATGAAAACTTAAATTTTTTGATAAAGAATATAAAGCCTTTTACATGCCATCTTTTACATCAAATTTTCTTTCAGTTAAAAGAGCCACTACTGATTTAAATTGTCAAGCTATCTTTGCTCCTAATGATTTTTACTTTCAGGATATTGAGAATAGTAGGAGATTTGGACAGAGAACTACAAGGAATGACTTGTATGTACTTGAAGATATGACCAATGCAATAAGGGTAGAACCGGTTGCTAGTACTAGCTTTTTTAGTGATGATTCTGATCTTTGGCATGCTAGATTAGGACATCCCCATCCTAGAGCACTAGAACTAATTGTTCCTGGTTTAAAAATGTCAAAGGATATGTGTGATTCTTGTATACTTGGGAAACATTGCAAAACTGTTTTTGAGATATCTTTGCATACTTATGATAATTGTTTTGAGTTGATGCATTCTGATGTTTGGACATCTCTATTTCCATATAGAAAAAACCACAAGTATTTTGTGACATTTATTGATGAAAAGTCCAAATATACTTGAGTCACTTTGCTTAGTTCTAAAGATATAATATTTGATGCATTTCTAAATTTTCAAGTATATGTTACTAACCAATACAATGCAAGTATTAAATGCTTTAGAACAGATAATGGAGGGGAATACACTAGCACCAGACTTCAACAAAACTTGGCCAAGCATGACATTGAACATAAAACTAGCTGTCCTTACACTCCACAACAAAATGGAGTGGCTGAAAGGAAGAATATGCATTTGATGATAGTTGTGAGAACAATGATGTTCCACATGAAAGTTCCCAAAAGATTTTAGGGGGATGCTCTGGTAGCTGCATGCTACTTGAATAATATGATTCCTACAAAAGTCGTAGATGACTTGTCTCCATTTGATGTACTAAACAAAACTAGACATAACATTGACCACTTAAGAGTTTTTGGTTGTGTTTTTTTTGTATTAGTTCCAAGAGAGCAAAAGAACAAGCTGGATCCAAAGAGTACCTAAGCTATGTTCATTGGATATTCCTCTACCCAAAAAGGATACAAATGCTATGATCCAGAGACTAGAAGAGTCTTAGTATCCAGAGATGTCAAATTCAAAGAATCAAAAGGGTTCTATGAAGAAGGAACTTATGATCAATTCAAAGACATTTCCACAACAAGATCAGACCAAGCTGAGAACCTGAAGAGACTTTTGGAGATCATTGGCATATTCTCTCCTCATCCTCAGCCCACGGTTACCTCATCTCAGCCTCCTGCACCAGTGGCGTCCAGCCCCAGCACAACCACAGCTCCGGTACGGCCAGCCGGGCCGCGGCCATCCACCCCAGCTGGTCCATTCAATCCGCGGCCATCTTGGGGTCTTCCCTTCAGCTCTCCTGGCCTTCCTCCTCTTGAACATGGGGGGGGGGAAGCATCTACTCATGTCCAACAAGACTCAGCAGGAGATGAATCAATTCTAGTCTCAGCTTCCAAAAGATCAATAGATGTGCTCACTCTCATTGAAGCTTTAGGTGAAGAGGAGGATTCTATCCAAGAAGCTCCACCTACAGTGTTAAGAAGGAGTACAAGACAAAGGAATCCACCAGTATTATACAATGGGAACTGCTGTGGTTCATCATGATCAGAGAGTTTGTAACATTGCTCAATTACCTACTAACCATGTTGCATTCATTTCAAGTCTTGATAAGGAACAGATTCCAAAGATATATGAGGAAGCTATGACTAAGAAGGAATGAAGGGAAGTTATCCTAGCTGAGAAAAAAGCCATGGAAAGGAATGGTACCTATGCTCCAGCCAC